>CM044395.1:61992500-64635000 GCA_024322285.1 Musa beccarii | reverse complement strand
ATTCTAATAGAACTCTTTCCCTAATATGACTCCTACTTCTAATAGGACTCTTTCTTTAATAGGACTCCTACTTCTAATAGGAGTCTCTCTCTAATAGGACTCCTACTTCTAATATGACTCTTTCTCTAATAGGACTCCTATTTCTAATAGGACTCCTTTTCTGAGAAGCAACCAAACCCTAACCTAGCTAGCCTCTTCACCTTTTTAATAGGGGTTGGCTAGATAAGATTTACATGAATGTCCTTATCAATGAAACTAAATTAGGACTCTCATAGCTAGAGTCCTAATAGACCCACCCTCTTCAAATCAGCCTTGTCCTCGAGGCTGACGTTCCATGAATTCTGAGAATTTGATCTTCAAGTCGTCACATTTCTCCCAAGTGGCATCTTCTGCTAGTAGGTTTACCCACTGTATCAACACTTCAGTAGCAGGTCGTCGTCATCGAGTCATGATTCGTCGATCAATAATAGCACTTGGTTGGGTCTGGAGCTCTCATTGGATAGTTATATTTGATAGATGGCTTTGGGCTGTCTCATGTTGTCCCAACTTGAGCTTCAAACACGATACATAGAAGATTGGATGGATTCGGGAGCTGGCGGGTAAGTCCAATCTGTATGCTACTGCTTCGATGCGCTCCAAAATCTGGTAGGGTCCATAGAACTATGGTGAAAGCTTCATAGATACTCTGGTTTAGATTGATGTTTGCTTGTATGGCTGGAGCCGTAGGAAGACCCAATCTCTTACTGAAAATTCTCTTTCGCCTTTGTGTTGATCATATTAATATTTCATCATTGCTTGTGCTGCAATGAGATTATCTTTTAGCAACTTCAGCATTTTGTCTCTGTCTTGTAGTTCCCTATTTACTTGTTCCACAAAATATATTTTAGAATTACAGGGAGGGGTCGGTCATACATGGCCGCATAAGAAGTACATTTTGTGGAGGAATGATAAGTTATATTATACCACCACTCGGCCCAGGGAAGCTACTATGTCCATTCTTTTGGTCGGTCACTGGTGAAGCATCTAAGGTATGTATATGTCGTACTCATCTTTAATTTAGTGCCCTGCATCTGGAATAACTCTATCCAAAATTTGCTCGTGAAGACCCTATCATGATCACTTACAATAGATCTCGGCATCCCATGTAATTTTATAATATTCTCCATAAAGATTCGAGCAATACTAGAAGTAGTGTAGGGATTACGGATGGCACAAAAGTGAGCATACTTTGTAAGGTGATCAACCACGACAAAAATTGAACCTTTTCCTTGTGATGAGGGAAGCCCTTCGATGAAATCCATTGATATATTAGTCCATATTGATTCTGGGATGGGTAGAGGTTGCAACTTTCCGGGACTTGCCATTGTCTCACCTTTGTGTCATTGACATACATCACTTTGTGCTACAAATTCAGCAATAATATTTTTCATCCCTATCCAATAAAAATTTTGCTTAATTTTTTTATAGGTTCTAAGGAACCCGGAGTGCCCGGCCATAGGTGTGAAATGCATCTCTTGAAGGATGGTCTTTATGCAAGTAGAATTTGGCACAAGCACAATGCGTCCTTTATATCGCAAGTCCTTTGGGAGGGAATTTGGCACAAGCCATGGAGCTTGGTGCTTCCTCTAATTTTTTTATGATTTTACTCGTTTTTAGATTATCTTGTCATTCCCTCCCAATATCCTTAAGGAAGTCACTGATCGGAAGTGAAACAGCCGAAAATTCAGCTTGCTCGAGTAGCTGCGAAAGCGTATCCGCAGTAACATTATCTTTCCCCTTTTTGTAAATTATTTCATAATCATATCCAAGAAGCTTTGTTATCCATTTTTGCTGCTCAAAGGAAGATATCTTCTACTCTAAGAAATATTTTAGGCTTTTATGGTCGGTCTTGATTTGAAAGCATCACCCGATCAAGTACGGTCTACATTTGGACACCGCATGCACAATCGCGAGCATCTCCTTATCGTAAATAGTCATCTTAAGATGGGAAGGAGATAATACCTTACTAGTATAAGTGATGGGGCGGTCATCTTGCATTAGTACAGCACCAATTCCTACTCCGGAGGCATCGGCTTCAATAATAAAAGTCTTACCGAAGTCGGGTAACACTAGTACTGGTGTTGTTATCATTGTGACTTTAAGTTTGTCGAAGGCGGTGGTGGCTTTGTCTGACCACTAGAAAGCATCTTTTTTCAGCAAGAAAGTAAGGGGTGCATTGATCTTTCCATAGTTTTTCATGAACTTACAGTAGTAACCTATTAAACCGAGAAAGCCGCGCAATGATTTTATGTTCCTCGGGGTCGGCCAGTTCTACATTTCTTCAATTTTGGAGGGGTCCACTGCCACCCCTTCCTCTGATATGATATGCCCAAGATATTCCACCTTTTGTTGAAGAAAGCTGCACTTCGTTTTTTTGACAAAAAGAACATGTTCTCGTAAAATTATCAAAACAAGTCATAAGTGCTGAATATAACTTTCAAGCGAAAGGCTGTAAATAAGGATATCATCGAAGAAAACTAACACAAACTTTTGAAGATAACTTCGGAAAATATCATTCATAAGACTCTGGAAGATGGAGGGAGCATTGGTGAGACCAAAGGGCATTAGCAGAAATTCGTAGTGATCGTTGTACGTTCGAAAGGTAATTTTCGGTATGTCTTCTTCGCACACTCGTATTTGATGATACCCGGATCGAAGGTCCAGCTTTGTGAAGACTCGTGCTCCCTTTAATTCATCAAGCAATTCATCTACTACTGGAATAGGGTACTTGTCCTTGACGGTTATGCCGTTGAGAGCTCGATAATCAACGCACATTTGCCATGTTCCATCTTTCTTTCATACGAGGAGCACCGGTGAAGAGTAGGGGCTACAACTTGGCTGAGTAACTTCTGTTTCAAGCATCTCTTTTACAATCCTTTTTATTTCATCTTTTTGGAGATGTGGATACCGATATGGTCGAGTATTTGCTAGAGGTTTTCCTGGAAGAATCGGTATACGATGATCATGACGGCAGTTAAGAGGTAGGCTACGTGGTTCGTCAAATATATCTAAAAATTCAGGAAGCAAGAGAAGTAGGTATAGATCTTCAAATTTGGTTGGCTCTCCCTTAGATTGCTACTCAAGTTGTACCAAAAAGTCGCTGCATGCTTTATGCAAAACTTTCTCCATTCGTTATGTGCAAATCGTCATTACGTCGCCCCCATATTTCCCACACAGTATCACCTATTTCCCCTTACTATAAAATTTTATAATTAATTTCAAAAAATTTCAAGAAACATCACCTAATGTCGTCAACCATTCGATGCCAAGCACAGCCTCATAATCATCAAGAGGGAGGAGGAAAAAATATACAATTATCTCTTGGTCCTATAGCAATAGTTTCACTCGTGGGCACCTAAGATCACACTTCAAAATTTATCCATTTGTGACCTTAACATCGAACCCATGGGCAGCTACGGTCGTAAGCTACCCGAGTCATGCTCCTCGGTCGCATGCTGCCCAAGCCTTGCCTCTCGGTCACATGTTGCTCGAGTCATGCTCCTCGGTCGCAAGCTGCCTAAGTCGTGCCTCTCGGTCATAAGCTGCCTGAGTCATGCTCCTCGGTTGCACGCTGCCCGAGCCTTGCCTCTTGGTCGCACGCTGTCCGAGCCTCGCCTCTCGGTTGCAAGCTACCCGAGTCATGCCTCTCGATTGCAAGCTGCCCGAGTCATGCCTCTCAATCGCAAGCTGCCCGAGTCATGCTCCTCGGTCGCATGCTGCCTGAACCTTGCCTCTCAGTCGCAAGCTGCCCGAGTCATGCCTCTCGGTTGCAAGCTGCCCGAGCCTTGCCTCTCGATCGCATGCTGCCATAGTCATGCTCCTTGGTCGCAAGCTACCTGAGTCATGCCTCTCGATCGCAAGTTGCCTGAGTCATGCTCGTCGGTCATAAGCTACCCGAGTCATGCTCCTCGGTCGCAAGCTACCCGAGTCATTCCCCTCAGTCGCAAGCTACCTGAGCCATGCTGCTCGGCCAAACAAAACCCAAGCCATGCTGCTCGGCCAAACAAAGTCCGAGCCATGATGCTTGGCCAGACAAAGTCTGAGCCCTATTGCTCAGTCAAATAAAGCTCGAGCCATGCTGCTCGGCCAACCAAAGCTTGAGCCATGCTACTCGGCCAAACGAAGCCCGAGCCTTGTTGCTCGGCCAAACAAAGCCCGAGCCATGCTGCTCGGCCAAACGAAGCCCAAGCCACACTGCTCGACCAAATAAAGCCTGAGCCCTACTACTCGGCCAAACAAAGCCCGAGCTATACTGCTCGGCCAGACAAAGTCTGAGCCCTACTGCTCGGCCAAACAAAACCCAAACCATGCTGCTCAACCAAACGAAGCCCGAGCCACACTGCTCGGCCAAATGAAGCCTGAACCATGCTACTCGGCCAAAAGCTGCCTGAGCCATGCTGCTTAGCCAAACAAAGCCCGAGCTATGTTGCTCGGCCAGACAAAGTCTGAGCCCTGCTGCTCGACCAAACAAAGCTCGAGCCATGCTGCTCGGCCAGCCAAAGCTCGAGCTATGCTGCTCAGCCAAATGAAGCCCGAGCCCTACTGCTCGGCCAAACAAAGCCCGAACCATGCTGCTCGACTAGCCAAAACCCGAGCCACGCTGCTCGACCAAATGAAGCCCGAGCCTTGCTGCTCAACTAAACAAAACTCGAGCCATGCTACTCGACCAAACGAAGCCCAAGCCATGTTGCTTGGCCAAACGAAGCTCGAGCCCTGCTGCTCAGCCAAACAAAGCCCGAGCCATGCTGCTCGGTCAAATGAAGCCTGAGCCACGCTACTCGACCAAACAAATCCCGAGCCACGCTGCTCAACAAAACAAAGCCCGAGCCACATTGCTCGAACAATCAAAGCCCGAGCCATGCTGCTCAGCTAAATCAATGCCCGAGCTATAATACTCGGCCACAGCTAGTCGTTGCTCAATTCGATCTATGTCCGAACACTTCATAAAAAGACAAATATTTCATGATCATAAAGTCTTAAGATTTCTTTGTTATAACCTCCGATCAACCAAAGAAGGTTCTCTTCTTAGTGTAGTTATCCTCAGCATGTTGACACGAGAGCTCTCTCAACCTTCAGAAGTTACCACAGCAGACCAAGGCAGTGTTTGACCAATGGTGTTCATATGAAATGTGTGGTGAAATAGGTAAAATCATGGTGCTAGACTCTAAGTTTTAGCAATGACTTTGCAGCATCGAGGAGGGAGATGATTCTCTCCTGATCTCCTATGCCAGCCATTGTCCACAGGCTCCCTCAAAGCTTGTAAGTGGCCAGACCAAATGGAGAAAGAGAGATGTGGTCGCACCCCTCTTCAGGCTTCGTTTCGTTCTTTCCACCTCCAAACAAGGTCAGATCGTTTGTCAAGCCCTCATGAATCAGATCGGCATGAACATTGGGAAGAAACATCTCCATTAAAAAAGATGAAGATGTCTTTGAGATAGTACTTCACATCAATGAATGAGGATACTGATAGAGGATATCCCGGCATCATCTACAGCATCCTCCACAGTGTCATCCACGTCACACCGTTAGCAGACACAAAAGCACAAAGATGCCCCACGTGCGTCGCCACGTCTGACCCGCCACCTTGAGTCAGATGCGACGGTATCCCCATGTCGCCATGCCGCTCGAACTCGAACAGGGCAGCCGTTCTCGATATCCCGGGACGATGACACACGGAGCAAGCCATCCCCGAGATCCCGGAACGGTGCCGTGCAGCGCCAACCTGTACAGTGCCGCCCTGTATGATTCCGCCGTCATCCGGACTGAGGTATGCCTCCGGACATTCCTATATAACCCCCCACTAGGCTTCAGGCCGAGAGGAAGAGATTGACTGACTTTAGCATTGGAGGGGCCAAGTCGGGAAAAACCCGACCCTGGCCTTCTTGCAGGAATCATGCCCGCGGCGCACCAGGAGCTCACCTCAACTGCGGATTTCAATCGAACATCCAGAGACTTCGGTGACTGAACCAGGCCAGCCCAACATGCCATCCGATGGCCATTTTTGTTCCGTAACATTTTGGCGCTAGAAAGAGGGCCCAATGTCACAAGGTTAGCCCAATCCAATCCCTAGTGTTCGAACCCTACTGCTCGGCCAAACAAAGCCCGAGCCATGCTCCTCAGCTAGACAAAGCCGGAGCCATGCATCTCGATTGCAAGCTGCCTGAGCCTTGCCTCTCGGTCGCACATTGCCCGAGTCATGCTCCTCAACTGCAAGCTGCCCGAGCCATGCTCCTCGATTGCAAGTTGCTCGAGTCATGCTCCTCGGTCGCAAGCTGCTCGAGCTATGCACCTCAGTCGCAAGCTGCCTGGGTTATTCCCCTTGGTTGCAAGTTACCTGAGTCATGCTGCTCGGCCAGACAAAGCTCGAGTTGGGCACCTCGGCCAAACAGTGCACCCATGGTGCACCCATGGTGCACCTCGGCCAAACAGTGCACCCATGGTGCACCTCAGCCAAATAGTGCCCAAGTTGGGCACCTCGTCCAAACAGTGCACCCATGGTGCACCTCAGCCAAATAATACCCCAATGGTGCACCTCGACCAAACAGTATCCCGATGGTGCGCCTCGGCCAAACAGTGCCCGAATTGGGCACCTCGGCCAAACAGTGCCCGAGTTGGGCACCTCGGCCAAATAGTGCACCCATGGTGCACCTCGGCCAAACAATACCCCAATGGTGCACCTCGGCCAAACAGTGCCCCAATGGTGCACCTCGCCAAACAGTGCCCCAATGGTGCACCTCAGCCAAACAGTGCCCCATGGTGCACCTCGACCAAACAATGGCCCCATGTTGCACCTCAGCCAAACAGTGCCCGAATTGGGCACCTCAGCCAAAGAGTGCACCTATGGTGCACCTCGGCCAAACAGTGCCCGAATTGGGCACCTCAGCCAAACAGTGCACCCATGGTGCACCTCGACCAAATAGTGCCTGAGTTGGGCACCTCGGCCAAACAGTGCCCAAGTTAGGCACCTCGGCCAAACAGTGCCCCAATGGTGCACCTCGGCCAAATAGTGCCCGAATTGGGCACCTTGGCCAAACAGTGCACCCATGGTGCACCTCGGCCAAACAGTGCCCCAATGGTGCACCTCAGCCAAACAGTGCCCCAACTACCCTCTTATAGTCCTTTTCTTATTTCCTCATGTTTAGAAGATAACCTTTACAAGCACTCACTCTCTCAAATTGAAATCAACTTAAAGCTAGAGGATGGGATCTCTCAAGTGATTACACAGCATTTTTTCACTATTATATTCTTAGTACTTCTGTATTCTAAGCAGGGATAAGAGGGGTATTTATAGGCCCCAAATGGATTCAAATTTGAAGCCAAAAAATGTCTCATCCCGGGTCTATCAGTATTAGTGGTACCACCGCCTGTAGCACTGGCACTGGGTGGTACCACCGCCTGACATTGTCTAGGAGATTATGTTTGGGCGATACCACTGCCCAGTTTAGCAATACCACCACCCAAACACTGCTTGGGAGATTGAACCTCAAGCGGTTCCACCTCCGACCCTAGTGGTGCCATCGCCTGATGTGGCTCCAAGTCACTGATTGAGCCATCCATTCGGCCTAAATCAATCTTGATTCGGGCCTAGTTGGCCCCTAATTGAGTTAGCCTAATTATATTTAAAACTAACTCAATTAGACCTTTAACCTACTTCGATCTAGACAAATTATTACAAGCACGAATCATATGTTGTCTGATATATCATTGGTTCATTGGCACTTTGTTCGATCTTTCGCTGCATCGCCCTCTCTGTGACCTATTGCCCAATCGTCAAGTTGACCTCTGCAACTTTGATCTCCTTGATGCAATATCTGCTCTTCTTGGGCTGATGCCTGAACTTATGGCACGAAGTCTTCTGTCGATACATCAAGCGATCCTCTGACTCGACGTTCGATCTTTTGATATATTCCACTATGGCCCAATGTTTGATTCCTCCTGCTTTAATCAATTTACCTCTCCTTGATCGAAGCTAGTCCTGCATCACTCTAAACATAGAATAGATCATAATTTTATCAATTGGTTTCATCATCAAATCCGAGATTCAACAATCTTCCTCTTTTTGATGATGACAATCAATTAATGATAGAGTTACCTCTGTAACTCCGATCTCCTTGACGCAATATTCACTCTTCTTAGCTCGATACCTGAACTTATGGCACAAAGCCTTCTACCAATATGTTGATCGATCCTTTGACTCGACGTTCAATCTTCTGACATATTTCACTCTGACCCAACGTCCAGTTCTTCCTACTTTAATCAATTTGTCTCTCCTTGATCGAAGCTAGTCCTGTGTCACTCAAAATACAGATTAGATCATAACTTTATTAATTGATTTCATCATCAAAATCTGAGATTCAACAGGTTATAGATCGAGTACCTTGGATGCTATTTTGGTATTATTGGAATAATAGTTGTTCAAAGGCTTGGGGTAGGAATCTTCCATTAAGAAGTTGCTTCATCTTTCACAATATTTGTACTAGTGCTTTTCCTAGTCTTCTTTTGTTATTCTATAATGTATCCCATTGCACCTCCTTCCAACTTGTATGCAACAAACTTGACTTGTTTGTTGTGATTAGAAACATCTATCACTTGAAGTTCTCTATTTCACAACTCCAGTCAAGAAAAGCTTTAATACTGAGGTGGCCATTAAAATTGGGGAGGTCTACTTTGAGACGATAATCCTTAAATAGTTTATTTTGTCTGAGTGATGCTTGATGTCTTCTATACCTTTCACTGTTATCTTTTGAATCATCATCATATATTGTTGGTTGTTATGGGCAGAAAGTACCACGTTGGTGGAGTGTCGAGATCGAGTTACCCCTGCACCTCTTCTTTGGTTGGTTCTATGATAATCCATAATTTTCTTTTCTTCGTTTAACACGTCTTCATAGGCTGGTTGCCTACGCTAGATTGTAGGCTCGTGTTGATGATTAGACTAGCCATAAGCATTAACTCTAGCATGATTGATCCTACCATCATCACAAATTCTATTAGTGCTTAAACCAAAGTTACATGTCACAAATCTCTCAGAGTTCTCGAATCATCCTCACTTTTTGTGCTTTTAGCATCGCTTGTAGGGTTGGCACTCCCCCATCATTATTGTTGAGTTTGTTGCCATTGCCTCCATCACAAAAACTATCATCGTCAAACTTGCCATTGTCATCATTTATAACGACATTATCATTGTCGTCATTATTACCACTAGATCTCATTTTGATAGGTTATAAGGTTGTACTTAATAAATTAAGTTATTGATACATAAGATCTATTATATGTGGGAAGTGTAGAGCAGACTTCTTAATTTTCAAATTACAAATCTATTATGCTAACGCCAAGAGCAAGGCTCTGATACCAACTGACACAGAATGAAAACGAAAATAAGAAATCACTACTACAAAAAATTCTAGTAAACTGACTTGATATGAAAAATTAACTCCTTATGGTGAAAAAACCTTCATAATACTTAAAGATATTAATTTTTTTTATAATTTTGTAGGCTTAGAGGAGGCATTTATATATACTAATTCTAGTTCTTAAAAATTAACTAACTAATAATGTGTGACTATTAAAAGAAACATAAAACATAAAATATGGAATAAATAAAAATGATAAGTAATAACTTTAAGAAGAATAGTTTTCTTCTACTTCTTCCGTATTACCCCCACACATGACATCATAACCAGCAACAAAAATATCCAAAAAATAGACAGAAAAATATTTTATCTATACTCTAAAAACAAGAGTACGAGATAACATTCCACTGATATTGCATAATATTTTCACTAGTTACCTCACTTTTAAATATCATTTAAGGTATAATAATTGAAATCAATTACTATTTATTATACCTTTGATGATTCGATCAACTAAGTATCGAAGAGACTACATTACATTGAGAAATATATTTGACCTAAATTTTTGGACAAGTTGGTCATGCAACAAGCATTTAAGCTTTTCACCATCTTTATTTAAGTTGATCATGCAACAAGCATTTAAGCTCCTTCAGCTCTCGAACAAATATTCAAGCCTTCATGATGTGGGTAATAAATGGGATGTGACGTAAGCCCATACCACTTGCATCTGGATGACGTCTCCTATCCCGCACGCAGTCGACTATAGCCAAGGTTGACCGACAGATATAACACCGCCTGCCCCTCACAGGCCGCACGGTTATCGAGACACGTCACCATCCCGCAGGGGTCAGGTCCTCAGCGCACTGTCAGACACAATCAGAGGCACAACGCCACAAGCACATCAAAGAACATGCAACCTGGTCCATATAAACCCAAGCAAATGAGCGTAAATGGAGGTCTTCTCTTCTTCTCAACCAAAAAAACACCCTCCAAAGACTATCTTGACTGCCTTGATCGTTGGAGGGGTCGGGCAGAGTTCTTCTCGACCCGATCTTTGTGCAGGAACCAAGAGCAAGACGTGATCGCCAGAGGAGCCCTCGTCGCCGCCTCAGACTCCAAGGATGCAACCCGGAGATCTCTTCCACATTCGGGCCCAAACCCAGCCGCGATGGCCCTGAGGCCACGGCATAAAGTTGTTTACACTAACAGATTGGCGCTAGAAGGAGGGCCCCATGTCGAGAGATCAGTCGGGTAGCCCAGGCGAGCCCATGCTCGCGGAGTCACACTTGGTGGGAGCCCTGGCAGGAGGCTCCCCCCGTAATGATCCCCGAGTCGAGGATCCCGCCGCGACCACAGAACGTTATTGGCGGCTGTTCAACGACCCAGGCCTACTCCCGCCTGGTGTCACCACCGCCGACCCATCGCCCGTATCAGCAGAGGCCTTCCAGGACCTCGCCTGCCAAGTTCAGACTCTAGCCGGGATGGTGCAGACCTTCATCCCGACTGTGTCCGTATCCGCACCGTCGCCTCCCGCGGACCCGCCACTCCGGTCAGATCCACCTGCACAGGTCCACTTAACCTCCTCGGCACCCCCGACCCTACCTCGAACACGACGGATTCTGTTCGAGGGGTAGGTGTTGGATGACCCGAGCAATCATCCCGATCCCGAGGTATTATCCTCGGACACGGTCGACTCCCTCCGAGCCCAGCTGCGCCTCGTCAGCCAGCGCCTCGACGAGGTCCAGAGGGAAGTACGCAAGTCCAAGGAGGAGCCTAGGGAGGGCATGTATGGGGGATCACCGTTCACCCCCGAGATACAAGACCAACCGATTCCTCCGAACTTCCGTCTCCCCTCCCTCGATGCGTATGACGATGCCGCCGACCCGGCGGACCATGTAGCCACCTTCCGCGCCCAAATGGCGCTCTACGGCACATCAGACGCCTTGATGTGCTGGGCATTCCCCACCACGCTGAGGGGGCCAGCCAGGGCGTGGTATAGCGGCCTTAAGGTCGGAGCGTTCTCATCCTTTGACCAGCTAGCCAAAGACTTCGAGCTTAACTTTCTGGCGTATGCACGGCCGAAGCCATCCGTCGCTCTGCTCCTAGGACTCAATCAAAAGGAGGAGGAGCCACTCTCTCACTTTGTGAATCGTTTTGCCATGGAGATTCAGAAGCTACCGGATGCTCACCCCTCTTTGTTGATGCAGGCATTCATGATCGGGTTGCGACCCTCCAGGTTCTTCTGGTCCTTCATGGAGCGTCCCCCGGTTACGGTGCTAGAGAAGCTCCAGCGAGCCAACCAGTTTGTTGTGGCAGAAACCTGGATGACCGGGAAGCGTGAAGAGTGCAAGAGACCTCGGCCCGAGACCCCACGGGAGCGGTCGGCTCTCATGCCAAGGGGCAGGACGGGCCGACCCGACCCGCGGGTCCCGAGGTCCCCCCACTCCGCGCTGGGTCATTCCCAGACAGAAATATTTCTCCAGATAAGGGAGAAGAGGCTGCTCAAACTGCCCACCCCGATGAGGGGTCCCCCTGGACTACGAGATAAGTCCAGAAATTATCGTTTCCACCGACAGCATGGACACGACACCGAGGAGTGCCACGACCTGCACTGACAAATCGAGGAGCTCATTCGCAGGGGGCACCTGGGCCGCTACCTCCGCCAGGTCGGGAATTCATCCCCGCACCCCGAGGGCCCCATCGAGCGGCAGATTGATGTAATAACCAGTGGTCCTGTCGCCGGAGGAAACAGCATGGCCGGGCGGAAGGCGTACGCCCGAGCAGCTCCTGGTGAGAGCTCCAGACAAGGGTCCGCTCCCGAGGTCACATTCCCGGCCGAGGAGCCAGGGCAATCCGAGTACAACGACATGTTGGTAATAACTGCGAGGATTGCCAACGCCCAAGTTAGAAGAATCATGATCGACATGGGAAGTTCGACCGACGTGCTCTATCTGGATGCTTTTGAGAAGCTCGGCATGACCAGAGACGTCCTGGAGCCAATGCACTCCACCCTCACCGGATTCACTGGCGATGCAATTTCGCCGCTGGGGTCAGTCACCTTACCCCTAACTCTGGGAGACCCGTCGAAGACAAAGACTATGATGATAGCATTCCTAGTCATCGACCTACCCACCGCATATAATGTGATACTTGGGCGACCGACCCTCAACAAGTTTAGAGCGATCGTGTCCACCTACCATCGGACTGTCACGGACAAAATTGTAAACGGCTTGTTCGGTGTAATGCTTATGCTTGTCCGTGTCCCTTTTGGGTTGTCATATAATGTAAAGCTTGTAAAGGGCTTGCCAAAGGCAAAATGCCCATATTTGAGTGAGTTTGGCAGCCATTGTAGGCTTGTCCATAAAAGTATGCGTCGAGGGATTACTTGTAATAGAATTCGGTCTGTAGTGGACCAAATCTATACCTTTGTTGTGCAACTGTTCTGAGCTTGTGATATCCATTGTTGGAATTTGCAGTGGCTATATAGTGTTTGCTAAAAGAGTGGCTTGCGGATCCCGTGTGAAGCGCTTTCTCTGTCCCGTCTTCTCTTTTGCAGGTCCTAAGGGACTATAGGAGATTTCGGGTAGGCTTACCTTTGCGGTGATACGCATTGGTGCCGCACGGCTTAGGCAAAACCAGCTAAGTCCGTGACAGTTGGTATCAGAGCGGGACAAGCTCACTTAGAAACACTTAGCATGCAAACGTGGGGGACCTTGTCAGGCACCACGAGGACAAGCTAAGAAGAATTACGGAGCACACAAAGGTGGGGATGGCTGAGTTCGAGCAGTGGCTCGACATTGACACCCAAACTTGACGGTGCTCGAGGCAAGCGGGGCGCTTGGCCAAGGATGAGACCGTGCAAGTTGCAGTGGGTTGCTCAATGATCGAAAGAGTTGTGCAAAGCTCACAGAGGTGAGGAAAGTTGCAAACTCAAGGAATTTGATACTCATGCAAGGTCTTGCATGCGGACAATGGACTGTCCGTGGCCATCCCAAGGCGGCTGAAGGTCCGTGCATTGGAGCATTGAAACTTTCTCTTCGGCATGTGCAGGATACTTTCGTATGAAGCTGAAATGTGCAACAGGTGCAGCATGTTGCTAGACCCGTAGGGGTGCAAAGTCATGAGTCAGTATTGGTGAGGTGTCACAATCAAGCAAAGTGCATTTGCAAGCGGCGGCACTGGGCACAGCTTTGTTCAAAGCAAAGGCGGAGTAGTCCAAGGGGATGGTGGTCTCCAAAACTTCCTAAGGGAAGGATGCGAAGAGAGATGTTGCTCCAACGGGGCAGATATCCAGGAGGGATAAGTCCCGCTCTCCAGAATGTGAATCTGGTGCACGAATCGCTGAGGAGTACCTCAAGACAGAGCTCGATGGATCGAGTGAGCGGTGAGGAGTCATCGCATGATCTCGCAAGTGGCAATGCGTTGGTGGACGCATAGCGAGATCAAGTGGGGGAGCAACCCAGGGCAACACAAAGTGAAGGCACACTAAGAGCTGACCGTGAGTTCGAACTCAACCGAGGGCTGACCCGTGGAATGGCGGGCGTGAGGGCCACCATTAATCCAATGCTAATCGAGAAGCAGAACAACTTGGGGAAGACTTGGTGAAGTACCCAAATCGCGTGAAGGGAGTTGGCTTTGAAGACGGAACATGGAGCGGAGGCTTGGTGCTTTCCTTACACGAGGTCAAGGACATGGACTCTTGCCGAGGCAAGAATCGGATCATGTCGTTCCATGGGTTTCATATTCAGATGGAGCAAACTCATCTTGCATGGTGCCAAAGACGAAGGGAGCTTCGAGGCACATACATCTTATCTCGATGAAGCACTTGGTGGAGATTCTAAGGTGACGCAGTTTGCTGAGGCAAAGTTGGTGTCAAAAAGCCTTGACACGGGGCAAGAGGATGCAGAGACAGCTACTCTTGAAGAATATGCCACAGTGTTGCTATTCAAGTTGCCATGAGGAAAGCGGTGCGCAGCGGAGATTGTGCTGGTAGGGGCAGAGTCCCAGGATCCAGACAATGGTGCACCTATTTCAGCGAAGTCCGGGGACTTCAGAGGAGCTGCTAGGCGATGGATTGTCCTAGAGCTAGGCTTCGTCCGAGTGTGACCCGAGAGTGGGTGGACGAAGGTCGATTGCCACAGGATCGAACAGAATCGAAGATGGCGAAGGCCCTGCGATGTGTTGGCGGAGTCCACACATGGAGATATCGCAGCCGAGTTCATACCACCGGGATGGGATCGAATGCAAGGAGATGTCACCAGGAGGCGACATGATGCAGGGATCGGGGTGGAATGGTTCGTGGCAAGACGACACACACAAAGATGTCCCGTGAGGGACATGGTCATCTGGAGATATGACCGGGAGCGCGACAAGGAGCTCCAAGTTGGTGAACAACACGACGGTAAGAAGAGCTATGGATTCAAGCAGTGAATGCCATGGTACCGCAGAGGTGGGTCTTCCGTGCGTGCACCGAATGTTGCATTGAATGGAAGCCTTGGACATCAGCTTATGGGGGCTGTGCCCTGTCGAGGAAGAAGTTCAGATGCAAATACCAGGGAGTCCCATTTGGGGGACTGGATCATACAGAGGTATGATCGGAGCTGCTGAAGAGTGGAACTACTTCAGAGCTCATATTCGCTTAAGGGAGCCCGGCAAGTTAGAGGACAAGGCCGAGTAAGCGAACATTACAGCCAATGAAGCTAAGGAGAACAGAAGTGGTGCAAATCCTGCAACATGGTGGCGGTGGCCATGCATGGGAGTTGCGATCAGATTTCCATCGACTGCGGAATCGCTCACGAACACGAGGTGTTGAAGCGGGGTCGAAATAGGGCGTGGAAGCAATGACGAGTCCAAGAGGGACTCACGGCTACCCAACATCATCATCGGTTAGATTGAAGGTGAACTCGGTGGAGTGTCACAATGTCACAGAGGCAGATCTACCGATCACGAAGAAGGGATGCAGATGCGAGACAACGGATAGTAGTGCCATTGGCATCGCAGTGCCATGGTACCGCTGAGGCGGACTTCCGGGAGTCATCAATCCCTTGCTCTCTTAGAGGAGAGCACTTGGTCGTGATATGGGCCGTGGAGGAGGAGAATGCTTTGGCAAACTCCATGTACCAAGACAAGGTCAAGGGCGAAGGCCGAGAGAACTTCGTAAGACCAATGTCAACAGACTTTCCATCAAGATAGCCGTGAGTGAAGGACTTCGGGTCGATGCAAGAGTGCATGACCAAGGATCGGAGCAGCACGACGCAGCGTCTGTACCTTTACTACTCGGAGGAGCTCGACGATGAAATGATGGAGAAGGCGGTACAATCCCAAAGGCGACCAAACCTATCGGAGACTTACTCCAAGTTGGAGTGATAACTTCTTGCATTCCGAAGTTCAATGGCAATGAGAAGGTGAATCACAAGAGTGACTCAAAGACAAGGATTGCAAACACTTCAAGTGCTTCGGAAGTGTGAGCTAAGAGCAAAGAATTCCAAAGAACTACTCGACGCACGAAGTACAAACTCGAGGAGGCGGGCGAAGACAAGTAACCTTTGCCTTCTCAACTCTCAAGAGAATGGGCGAACTCGATCCCAGCTCTCTTAGTTATCCGGCAGAGGAGCTCTGCACAGATGTGAAGACCCTTCGAAGACAACTAAGTGGAAGAAGATTCGATGGGCAAATTTTGCGAAGGAAGGACTTGTAAACTTTCAAGGTTGCGAGGTGATGCTCGTTAAAGCTCCAACAAAGCATCTATCCAGTTCAAGAGACAAGAAGAATTTGAAGACTGGCGCATATCAAAGATGGTCTTTTCCCTTCATCAGATGAATCCGCAAGAACCAGCAAGGATCAGCACAACTTTGCCAACCCCACACCAAAGTCAGAGTCATTGGCGAGTTGAAGCAGCACGGCGGATTAAAGTTCGACGACTCAACAACAAGCGGAGAACAAATGGGAGCCAAGGGGCGCATCGCAGCAGGAGCAGAAGATCGAAGATCCAACAAAGAAAAGAAGTTGCAGCGTCAGCAAAGGCTTCGACGAGGACGTCGAAGGATTAAGTGGGGGAGAATGTCACGGACAAAATTGTAAACGGCTTGTTCGGTGTAATGCTTATGCTTGTCCGTGTCCCTTTTGGGTTGTCATATAATGTAAAGCTTGTAAAGGGCTTGCCAAAGGCAAAATGCCCATATTTGAGTGAGTTTGGCAGCCATTGTAGGCTTGTCCATAAAAGTATGCGTCGAGGGATTACTTGTAATAGAATTCGGTCTGTAGTGGACCAAATCTATACCTTTGTTGTGCAACTGTTCTGAGCTTGTGATATCCATTGTTGGAATTTGCAGTGGCTATATAGTGTTTGCTAAAAGAGTGGCTTGCGGATCCCGTGTGAAGCGCTTTCTCTGTCCCGTCTTCTCTTTTGCAGGTCCTAAGGGACTATAGGAGATTTTGGGTAGGCTTACCTTTGCGGTGATACGCATTGGTGCCGCACGGCTTAGGAAAAACCAGCTAAGTCCGTGACAGGACGGTAAAGTTCCCGACCCGCGCTGGGGTCGACGAAGCCAGGGGAAGTCCCCTTGAGTCCAGGCGGTGCTACCTGACAGCGATCTCACTGCACAAGCGGCCGAGGCTCGACCCACCCATGGAGGACCCCCGGGACGTGAAGAAGCTAGCCCAGCATCCTGAGCCAATGGAGCCAACCATTAGCGTGCCTTTGCGCAAAAGTCGCCCGGACCAGACGGTCCGGGTCGGGTCGAGCTCCCGAGCGAGAGCACAGCACTCGTCCAACTTCCTACAAGAGAACGCTGACGTCTTCGCCTAGTCCCCAGCGGACATGCCAGGAGTCGACCCCAAGGTCGCCCAACACTATCTGAGCATCTCGCTCGAAGCGCGCCCAATGAAGCAGAAGCCTCGATGGCTCGCCCCCGAGTGGCAGTTAGTTGTCCGAAAGGAGGTGGAGCACCTCCTGGCAGCTAGCTTCGTGGAAGAAGTCAAGTACCCATGATGGCTCTCTAATGTAGTCCTTGTAAAAAAGCCCAATGGGAACTGGAGGATGTGCATTGACTACACCGATCTTAATCGTGCGTGCCCGAAGGATTACTATCCCCTCCCGAGGATCGATCAGCTGGTCGATGCCACCTTGGGTCATGCCCGTCTATCATTCATGGATGCCTTCTCCAGCTACAACCAAATCAGGATGGCGCCTGAGGATCAGGAGCACACGACCTTCCTCACCGATCAAGGAGTATACTTCTACAAGGTCATGCCCTTCGGGCTAAAGAACGCAGGAGCCATATATCAGAGAACCGTGAATAAGATGTTCGCCCAGCAGATCGGGCGAAACATGGAGGTTTACGTTGATGACATGATTGTGAAGAGTCGTGCGGCCGCAACCCATTTGGCCGACTTGGCAGAGGCGTTCTCCACGCTTCGAAAATATGGCCTGTGCCTCAACCCATCGAAGTGCACATTCGGCGTCGGCTCGGGCAAATTCCTTGGGTTTATCATAAATGAAAGAAAAATCGACGCCAACCCGGAAAAGGTCTAGGCGATCATCGACATGCAGGCGCCACGGACGGTTAAGGAGCTGCAAAGACTAAATGGGAGGCTTGCCGCTTTATCTCGGTTCCTCTCTCGGTCAGGCGATCGATGCCTCCCCTTCTTCCGAGCCCTGAAGAATCCGAAAAATTTCGAATGGACTGCGGACTGTCAGGAGGCCTTCAGCCGCTTGAAGCAGCACCTATCTGATCTTCCTCGTCTCGCTTCCGTCTCCCCCAGGGAGAAGCTCAGTGTTTACATGGCCACCTCCCCCCATGCGGTAAGCTCAGTTCTAATCAAGGAGACCACAAAGGAACAGATGTCGGTCTATTACACCATCCACATCTTGAGCGGCCCCGAGGAGCGATACCCGCCGATCGAGAGGCTGGCGCTGGCTCGTATTGACGGCTCGGAAGCTACGCCCTTATTTCCAGGCTCACCCAATCGAGGTAATCACTGACCAGCCACTTCGACAGATTTTGGCTAAATTCGACTTGGCAGGTCGCCTTCTCAAGTGGTCGGTGGAGCTCGGCGAGTTCGACATCCAGTATGTGCCGAGGACCGCCATCAAAGCCCAAGTGGTGGCCGACTTTATCTCGGATATGGCCTGACCCGAAGGCGACAACCCCGAGCCAGCCGATGCAGGATAGGTCCTGCGCGTAGAAGGGGCATCATGCTCAAAGGGCGCGGGGGCCGGGTTAGTGCTGCAGGCTCCTGACGGGCGCTTGTTCGAGCGTTCCCTCCGTTTCGGCTTCAAAGCCATGAACAACGAGGTAGAATATAAGGCTCTCCTGGCTGGACTCAGGCTGGCAACCGAGATGCAGGTGGACACCCTACATGTCCACACCAACTCGCAGCTCATGGCCGAACATCTCAACGGCGAATACAAGGCCCGTGATCCCACCATGTCGAAGTACCTGGCGGAGGTAAAGAGCCTAATCACCAACTTCTCTAGCTTTTCATTATCTAGGATACCGAGGGGCCAGAATGAGCGGGCGGATGCACTCGCCAAGTTGGCTTCGAGGTCGGGCCCTGAGGATAAGCCCGATGTCGAGGAACCCCCCTTCCGTACAATTAAAGTCGCCACGGTAACGACGGCCGATGCACCGATAACTTGGGTGCAGGAGATGCTGCAATTTATGCGGCACGGTATATTGCCCGACGATGAAGCTGCGACTCGGCGTCTGCGTCGCACCCAGGCAAGGTACTGCAAAGTTAATGGGCGGCTCTATAAGAGGTCGTTCTCGTGCCCCCTCTTACGGTGCTTGGACCCCGACGAGGCGCAGTCGGTGCTCACCGAGGTCCACGAGGGGATCTGTGGAGAACACATAGGCAGTCGCACCTTGGCATTGAAAATACTCCGCTAGGGCTACTACTGGACCACTATGTGTTGAGATGCCCGGACCTACATTCAACAATGCGACGCGTGCCAGAGGCACGCTCGGATGCCTCGACAGCCTGCAGTCCCGCTCACACCAATGGACTGCGCGTGGCCTTTCGCGCAATGGGGGATGGATCTCCTTGGACCATTCCCACCGACCTCCGGACAGTGGAGATACATCATTGTTGGTGTAGATTACTTCACCAAGTGGGTCGAAGCCAAGCCACTGGCGGCGATTACGGAATGCCAGATGGAGAAGTTCGTATGGAGAAATATCATGACTCGTTTCGGCCTGCCTAAGGCCATCATCACCAACAATGGGACTTAGTTTGCCAGCGCTCGATTCAAGGAGTTCTGCGCGAGCTACAAGATTCAGCTAAGGTTCAGCTCGGTGGCTCACCCTTAGACAAACGGCCTTGCAGAGGTGACCAACCGATCCATCTTGGACAGGCTCAGGAGAAAGACCCTCGCAGCTCGCTCCGCTTGGGTAGACGAGCTCCCGAGCATCCTATGGTCTCTACGCACCACCCCCAAAACCGTAATCGGGGAATCCCACTACAACCTCGCGTTTGGCACCGAGGCTGTCTTGCCTCCTGAGGTGGTCATCCCGACCCCTCGGACGGAGAGATATGAGGAGGGTACCTTGACCGAGGGGCTCCGAGCAGGACTGGATCTGCTCGAGGAGAGACGAGCCGACGCGCACCTGAAGGCCCATTCTTACCAGAGAGCCGTCGCCAGGATTTACAACCGCAGGGTGCGCCCCCGACCCGTCAAGCTCGGCGACCTGGTATTGCGCAGGGCCGAGGTAAGCAACCCGACCCGATCGCACGGCAAACTCACTCCCAACTGGGAAAGACCTTATCGGGTCACAGGCATCATCCGAGCAGGAACTTACCGGCTTGCGACGTTGGATGGCCGCACCTTGCCAAGGACATGGAACATGCAGAACCTTAAGAAGTTTTTTGTTTAGAAAATCGGAGGAAAGCAACACAAGAAACTTTTTGACAAAAGGAATTTTCATTAAACTGGAGTCAAGTTACAAGACTAGATGACCCAGACTTACAGACCGACTCCTTAGAAAAATTTTATGGCAGCTGACCCTTCGAGGGTTCCGGGCTGTCATCAAAGGGGACCTCCTCGGGCATCTCCACCCCCGAGTCCTCAGGGAAGGAGTCAAAGGGGTCCTCCGCCACCTCAAGGTCGAGGTGGCGTGCCCAGAACCGGACCAAGGCGATCCGGTACCCATATTTATAGGTAACCTGCCCTGATTAGGTCAGCCCGAGTTGGAAGCCCTCGGACTTCTTGTAGTCCTCGAGCAGCTGCCTATCCCTCTCCGGCCTCTAACGAGCCTCCTCAGCCAGGGCTTTGGAAGCGGACTTCGCCTTGGCATCTGCCGCCTCCAATTGTTTGGTCAGCTTGAGTGCCTCGGCCTTCAGCAGGCGAAGCTCAACCCGCTCAACCCGGAGGAGTCCTTGGAGCCCGTCGTTCTGCTCTTTGGCCGCTTGAAGCTCGGCCCTGAGGCGAGTCGCCTCTGCATCCGAGTCGAACGCGCGCTTCTCCGCGGCAGCTACCGCCTCGGGACTCGCCGCCGCGCGGGCCTCCTCGAGTTGCCGGCGCAGCTCGACGTTGCGGTCTCCCAGCCTGCCGATGATCCGACCGGCGTCCCGCACCCGGTCCATTAGCGCCACAACATAGTGGTGGCTCTGCAAACAAGAAGTGTCAGAACGGGCGCACTCCGGTGGCAGTGAGAAGCCTAGGGCGTAATACTTACCCACACCACCGACTTAGCAGACTTGCTAAGGAGAGTCTCGGAGGGCAAGGTGTACAGCTCCCCAGCCATCCAGGGGTGAAGCCCTCCTAGGAGAAACGTGGCTGCAGCATCACCGTCGGCCCACACCGTATCCCCGACAAATAGGTTCTCCTAGCGGGCCAGCAGGGGGTCATTCGCCGCCCCCATTGGCTGCTCTCCCACCACCTGAGCCTGAAAAGGCTCATCCTTGGTGCCGACTGGAAGCTGACACAGCTCCCAGACCGAAGGGAGCCGAGGCTCCTTTCCTGTGCCCTCACGGCTAGGTCCACCCTCACTCCACATGGGGCCCGCCTCCGCCCGCTCCGCGCCGGCCTCCTTCGACTGTGCCTCTCCCGTAGCGGGCCACTTGGAGGCGAGGACTTTGACCTTCTTCCGCGGACGATCCACCTCGACCTCCACCGGCGCCTCTCTGGTGCCGGTCTTCGGTTCTGCCGCCGCACGTGTGGAGGGGGTTGGCGGAATCCGTCCGCCATAGATCGATCTGAGGTTCACCATACCTGCAAATGGACGTCAGTTAGTTTCAACAAAAACCTGGGATCCCTAGACTGCACGTCACAGGTGTACCCTGAGGCATTGGGCTAAGGCCCGCCTCGATCGACCATGACTCCGTAATGTCCTGGTTGGCTATGGAGGAAGGAAGAATCTCCCTCAACCGCTGGAGGTCCCTGAGCTCGTCATCGCTCAGGCTTGGAGTGGAGTTGTCAATAGTATGAGCCGACCACTGGAGCCCGAAGCCCCAATCTCGTACACAACTCACGAAGAAGAACCTCCCCTTCCACCCCTTGTTACTGGAAGGGGCGCCACCTACCCTAAAGCCCGGACGGGAGGAAAGATAATATCCCTCGGTCCCCCGGAGAGGCGGAATCAAGACAAGAACAGATTTAAGGATGAGATGATCCGGACGTAGTGGCATTCCCCCAGGAATGCCACTAAACCCCGCCAGCAATTGGGCGCCATTTGCGATGGCGAAATACGCCACCTAGAGATACAGGAAACAATGATTGGGTGCAGGGGGAAGCGCAATCCCACTTCCAGGGCATCCACGGATAACGCGAAGCCCTCGGGAATGGCGTCGTACGCCCGCTGTCCTACCTCTGGGGCCACAAGGACATAGTCCCCCGGAATGCCAAAGCGACCCCGAAGGTCGGAGAGCTGTGACTCGCTCACGGTGGAGTCAAGGTTATTAGGAGACCGCAGGGCCTCAAGGGCTCGCGCCGCCTTCTCGCCAGAAGGCGAGCCGCGACCCTGCGGCGAAGGGTTCTGTCCAGCGGAGGAGGTGGAGGAGGAAGCAGGAGAAGAAGAGGAAGCGGGGGAAGGAGCGGAAGCAGGTGGAGAAGAGGAAGAGGCCATTTGTACTGACCTTCGGAAGGAAAATGGAAGGGCTAACGTAAACGGGAGCGGTTGTAGAAATCAGAGGAGACGACTGGGTAGTAGGATCAAGGAAATCTGGAAGGATCAGCTCGAGAGATAAGGGGCGTGCGGTGAGGCAACCGCACATCACTTATAGGCAAACTCCCGCCAAAAACCCCGACTCTTCACCTGCGCGGAGTGGGCGATAGCCCACTGACGTGATAGCCCACAGGGCGCATCGCTTTGGAAAGACCAAGGGACGCCCTGCCATAAATGAGGCCTAACGTGGCAGCCGTAGGAAGGCGTGGCCAGCAGAAGCACGCAGTCGCCTCGATCCCGGCTCCCAAGAACCCTTTACGGACATTGTCTCCGGAAGGGTCGAATAACGCAAGAAACTGGCCCTTAGGGTCTCACGCAAGCCAACAACTAAGGGATCTCCCACCCCTCAATGGGCATGACATACAAGATCATGATCGCTTAAGTACCACCGCAGCCAACCGTCTGCATGGTTCACTGCTGCACCATTTGCATGGTTCATTGCTGGTTCACTATTGCCCATCTACATGGTTCATTGCTGGTTCACTGCTGCACCATCTGCATGGTTCACTGCTGGCTTATTGTCGCACCAAGCGATTGCTTGGCCAAAAGAAAGCCCGAGCCTCTCCTCGGCCAAGAAGCCCGAGCCTCGCCTCGGCCAGAAAGCCCGAGCCTTGCCTCGGCCAGAATGCCTGAGCCTGTACCTCGATGCCAGACTACCCGCTGCATACACCTCTGCACGGTACGCCCGCCTATGCGCGATATGCTCGCCTCTGCGCGGTACGCCCGCTGAGCTCAGTACTCGGTGCCAGGCGCCGCTTGCATATGCCTCTACGCGCATGCGCCCATCGAGCTCAGTACCTTCGCGCGTAATGCTCATGCGTACACCTCTTTATAGTACGCCTGCCTCTGCGGATGACGACCACTGAGCTCGTTCCTCGGCGTAGCTCGCCATCGTACACCTTCGCGCGCAGATGCGCCCACCTCTGCGTGGTACGCCTGCTCGAGCCTGCATTTCGGGCTCGACCGCTTCACATTCGCTACGTACACCTCTGCGCGATGCGCCGCTGAGCTCAGTACCTTTCGACCGCAGCTTCGCTTTGCCTGCAGACACCTTCAGGCGCGACGCCGCCTCTGCAGCACGCCCGCTGAGCACATACCTCGCCGCACCTCACAAATACGCCCCTTTTAGACCTGGCCCCCAGAGTCAAACGCTCCAGTCACGCATCCCCTTGGATGACAAACTGACAAATGTCCGCTACGAGCCCATGGAAAGCATCCCCCCACACTGATCAGAAGCCCACCTGACAATCCTCACGGCCTGAAGCCAGCCTCGGACCCTTGAACGAGCACCGAGGCAGGGCTTCCTTTGGGGGGAGAATGATATGGGTAATAAATGGGACGTGACGTAAGCCCATACCGCTTGCATCCGGATGACGTCTCCTGTCCCGCACGCAGCCGACTATAGCCAGGGTTGATCGACAGATATGACACTGCCTACCCCTCGCAGGCCGCATGGTCGCCGAGACACATCACCATCCTGCAGGGGTCAGGTCCTCGGTGCGCTATCAGACGCAATCAGAGGCGCAACGCCACAAGCACATCAAAGAACATACAACCTGGTCTATATAAACCCAGGCAAATGAGCACAAATGGAGGAGGTCTTCTCTTCTTCTCAACCAAAAAAATACCCTCCAAAGACTATCTTGATTGACTTGATCGTCGGAGAGGTCGAGTGGAGTTCTTCCCGACCCAATCTTTGTGCAGGAACCAGGAGTAAGACGTGATCGCCAGAGGAGCCCTCGTCGTCGTCTCAGACTCCAAGGATGCAACCCGAAGATCTCTTCCACATTCGGGCCCGAACCCAATCGCGACGGCCCCGAGGCCACGGCATAAAGTTGTTTATACTAACACTTCCCATTCAAATTTTTTATATATACATCCAAACCAAATCGGATTAATTTAGATATCCCGGATATAATCACAATAGATTATAGTTATCATAAGAAATGCTCCTGTTGAGGTCGGTTTCCAACATGAGTTGTCGAGCTTAGTGGACTTATAGATTTGACGTATAAGTTATTATAGTGTTTCAAAATATAATTTATTCTAGTGTTCCACCGTCTGTTGTCCCATCATTTGTTCATTCTAATCCTGCTACTGATAATTACCACTCTGCAAACAGGCATAGGACAGCTGGGCACATGGCAACTCTAGCAGATTCTCGTGAAGAGAGAGAGAGAGAGAGAGAGAGAGAGAGAGAGAATTACCACTCTGCAAGCAGGCATAGAGAGAGAGAGAGAGACAATCACCACTCTGCAAGCAGGCATAGGACAGCCGGGCACATGGCAACTCTAGCAGATTGTCGTGAAGAGAGAGAGAGAGAGAGAGAGAGAGGCAATGAGGTGCGGGATAAGCACGAGTCACCTTGGAGTCATCCCATTGTTGCTGCTATCACCGTAGTCAGCTGTCAGCAATCCACTCTTCCCGCAGGTGGGCGGCTGACACACCCGAACAACACCAGGCTTGCGTTCCCAACGCCTGTTGAAACCTTGGAAGCCACATCACCAGAGCACCACATACCCCCGAGAAAACCGTTCCGAGCTGCGTGGTCCAGTCGCCCAGCGTCCGTATGTGCACACTGATGTAGTCGTCTTGCGGAGCCGAGGTGATGCAGAACGGGTGCCTGTCGCATATCTTGTTACTACAATTAGTATATTTATTATTTGTTAAGCTTAATCGAAGCCATTTTACTTTTTGGCCAACAATTGCCGTCTCTTATAATTATCTTCTCCAATCTATCGCTCTTGCGTTAGTCAAATTCCACCCACATGTTTTGACCTTTGCCAGAAATTCCAAGGCACGCAATCAGCGTTGTCGTAATGCAAGCAGCTGCAGATTCCAATCGGAAATGGAGGCCACTAGATTCCAAGCAGGTGATTGATGATTTCCAAATGACTAAAGCAAAACAACAAATTCTTGAAACTTCTTCATCAAGCTGTGAGTGTGGAACAAATTCTTAGAACAAATTTTTAGGGTCTCAAAGATCTGATATCCTGTATCAGCTTCTCGAATTCCGTGAAGGAGGAGCCTCCGGTGGAGGAGACGCTGTCTCTTGCCATCTCCGCCATCTTAGCGGCGGATGTCCTCAACTCTTCTGCCTTGTTTCCCTCCATCATCTCCCTCACCATCTTCTCCACGATGTCCCTGCCGTGCATGTCCTTCATGTCCGACCCTACCCTCCACACCTCCCCCACGAACCTGCTGTTGATCTGCTGGTCCGCGAAGAATGGCCAGCACAGCATGGGCACGCCGGCCACCAGGCTCTCCAGCGTCGAGTTCCATCCGCTGTGCGTCAGGAAGCACCCCACCGCCGGGTGGGCCAGCACCTCCTCCTGCGGTACCCACTCCACCAGGCACCCCCTCTCCCTCGTCGCTTTTTCCAGCTGCGCCGGTGTCGCTCCGGCGGCGGCGGCCCCCTCGCCCAACTCTTTTCCGTCGACCAGGTCCCGCCTCACCACCCACAGGAACCTCTGCCCGCTGTTGACCAGCCCGAGCCAGAACTCGGTGAAGTCCTCCGGCGACATCACCGTGAGGCTTCCGAAGCTCACGTACACCACCGACCTGCCGGGCTGCGCGTCGAGCCAGGACATGCAGCTCCGGTCCTCCTGCCATAAGCTGGCGGAGGCCGTGCTGCGTACTTCTTCGTCATCGCTCCTGGAAGTCAATCGGTAGTAAGTCCTGAGCAGAGCATGAAGGGGGCCGATGCAGTAGGTGACGGGGCAACGGGAGCGGATGTGCTCCAACGCGCAAGGCTCCAAGGACTCGAACGTGTTGAGTATGAGCGCTCGCGCCCGGACAGTGTCGGCGGTGGCGGTGCACACGAGCCTGAGTCTGGGATCGCTGGAGTCCTTTGCGTTCCTGCAGAAGATTGATAGGTCCCTCCGGCGGAGGAAGCCCTCCATGCCCGGCACGTTCCTTATCGGCTCGTCGAGATCAGCATCCTCTGTGGCCATGTAACCCACCATGTAACGCAATTATCAGGTGATCAAGGTGTGTAGCGTATCGTAGTTATACCTGGAAAAGGGAGCTCCCCAGTTCGGAGCAGCTCCGGGATGCACAAGTAGGACCAAATGCTGCAGGCGCTGACCGTGCGGAAGAACATGGCGGGGACTCCCACCTCTCTCGCGACGTCGGCCGCGAAGGTCATGATCCCATCGGCTATCACGCACGTCAGGGCCGGCCATCCTCTGTAACCGTCTTCATCTCGGTGCTGGAGGTCGAGCAGGAGATCCTTGTAAGGGCCCACGGACCGCGTTTGCAGCGACTCCAACAGATCCAGCAGGCGCGACGCGGATCGGCGGCGCTCGTCTTCGAATCCGTCGGGGATCGAGAGGAAGCGGAATCTGGGACTTCGGGCCAGCCGCGCATAGGCGATGGAGTGGCTAGCGAGTAGGCGGAGGTTGTAGTTGGTGTTGAGGAAGGTGACGTGAAGGCCAGCCAGCGAGAGCAGCTCGGCCAGCTTCAGCATGGAGTTGACATGGCCCTGCAACGGGAACGGGAACACCAGGACGTGATCCGCCATGCTCCCCCTTCTCAGCTCCTTCCGGTTGAAGTGGAAGCAATAATGCCTCCTTCCATCTCCTTGCTTAGATGGTTGGCTAGCCAAATCAAAATGGACCTCACAAACTGTGACCGTATATGGATGGCTAACAATTAGATCAAAATCGACCACTGAATTGCAATGTTCGCTTTCATGACGGTGGAGTGGTGGCAGCATTTGTACTAAACTTGTACAGATTCGTATGATAGTTAATACTTCAAATTATAATTTGGTATTTGGTATTTGATAAATTTTGAATTTGGATTTTATCCCTTAGGAGATTAAATAAGATATGTTTTATCGAGGGTCTTGTCATGTGTTATATAAAGTCATGCTTTGTGTAAATGACTTGTATTAAGGTTTTTAATGAATATATTTGAGAGTTTTTTTTTAAATTATCACGTTCTACTCTCTCTCCTCTTATTTCTTTATTTGGTATCAGAGTCAAATTAACCCATGATTTAATTAAAATTTTCTAAGTCACTCTTATGCTCATAGATTGCTTAAGTTATAAGATACTCTTGTGTTATACATCCATAAAAGGTTAGTCTAGTTATAATCTCAATCAAGACTCTAGAACTTACAAAAGAGCAAATTGATTAATTCGAAAGTGAGTGACGAACAAGTCCCAACATCCCGCGAAGAGGATAATTTTACAAGCAATTGGGTAAACACTCAATGTATAAGAGAGAAAATAGAGGAAAGAAAAAATAAGAACTTTAAAGTAAACAAACAGTTATAAGTTTGCAAACGATTGCTCGCCGGTTGTCGGATGTGATGGCAAGTTCCTATAGATTTAATGTGTGAACTTTTGAAATTCAATCAATACCTAACATTATCCCAAATTCTTATTCAGCTAGGTGCCACTTGGGGGCTTCCAAGTTGCTGAGATGGCTGATGTTTTACATCACTTCGTAGCATATAGAACACAAGCTGTGACATGCAAAAACAAAATCATTTTTGCTTGTCATGATGAGCGATTATTCTGTAGCCCTGTGATATATTCATATTCCTAGTTTTCAAGCAAAAACATAAAAAACCAAGATAAAATACAATACCAAGCACATATACAAGTAAACAAAATATTATTATTAAAATTCATATATAATCCTACCTCTCTTCATTCTTTTTTCCGGAAATCCTCTCCTAAATCCTTCAACTGACATGATAAATGAGAGAATGAGAGCCCCATTTATATGGGAGAAGATGAGATCGTTCTCTGATATGTAAATAATAATTTAATTTATTTTTATTTTACTTTCATTCACATAAATAGAATTGTAATATTTATTTCTTATGGGTCACACATAAAAATAGAATTCGAATTATTTACCTTCTAAAAATCACATCACTCATTAGAAAATAAATAAATTAATAATTTATTTAATTAATAAAATTACTAACTTATCAATGTGATTAAGAAAATTAATTTTAATTATTTCCTTAACCATACCACATAAATATAGAAGTTAATAATTTAAATAAAGCAACACATTAGCTATGATAATTAATTTATGTTAATGGAGAAAAAATTATTGATGATTACATTTCTCCCCACTTAATAGAAATTTGATCCCAAAATTTGATATGAAAAATAATATTAATTCAAAATAGTTGGCACTTAAAATACTAAGTTAAAAAATAAATCTAAATCAACTTAAAAAATACTTAGACGTGAATGTGCCACTTGAAAATTTTTAGTATTTTTTTGACATAAAATATATATGAAATTGAGGAAACTCATTGATAAATTTGGTTTTAGATCACCCATATAAAGTGACAATTAATAAGCATATCAAATATACATCCAATAAATCATTAGAATTTTAAATTTCAAAAATTAATTAATTGACATAAAATAAAAATTGAGGTTACATGTGTAACTCAACAAGCAAAAACAATTGAAAGTATGAAAAATTTTCTAACTATTTAACATATATTCTTTTATAATTCTAAATGACTTATATATTATATGTCAAAGAATTAATATTATATTTAATCCTTATAAGATCTCATCATTGCATTAGACAAATGATATCTAATAATTGATTTGATACTTATTAAATCAAAACTCCATTGAAACTAGTTAGACATATAATTAAATTTAAATATCAATATATAATCAAATTTATTCAACTACAAAAGTACATATATTATTAATGTCAAGAAATAACTTCATTTATATAAGGCATCTTATCATATAAAATCTAATCTCAATTTTAAGAATAATATTTGATATAAAAAATAAGATAAATATTTTTCAATTTATATATTTATGAAATCAATAGGTAGTTTAAGTCCTAAGCAGAGCATGAAGGGGGGCGGATGCAGCAAGTGAGTATGATGTGCTCCAATGTGCACGGCTCCAAGGACTCAAACGTGGTTGAGTATGAGCGCTGGCGCACGGACCATGTCGGTGGCGGCGGGGCACATGAGCCTTGAGTCTTGGATCGCCGGAGTCCTTTTTGTTCCTGCAGAAGATTGTTAGTGATAACAGATAGGATTTCGTCAACTGCACAAGGAAATCTCAGTGGACAGTTGAGGAAATTCCTCTCTTCTTCCTCTCTTCTTATGTGTATAAATAAGGCTCTATTAAGCCATATTCAATGTACTCTTGTTTTTACAATTCAATTCAACATGGTATTAGAGCCCTTGCATTAAACAAGTGCCTTTTTTTTCTTCCTTTTTCTTTTCGCTGTCCAGCGACAGCGTCGACGGCAAAAGAACACCATGCATCTGCACATTGGAGCAGAACCCCCCCGAAGTAGAGTATTCCTGTGGAGGCGTCTTGCTTCGGTTCAGCACTCTCTTCACCACCGATTTTCGCAAGTATTGCAGGTGGAGCAACCCCGGTGCCATTGCACTCCACCTGGCCGAACTCACAATTGCCGATAGCGCAGAAGTTGCATCCGGCCGTGTTAAACGAGCACCTCGTCCAGGCCCAACAGTGGACAGACCAGTCGGTAAGGACCGATGGGCTCTCCTTCCTCGGCAGAAGCAAAGCCCTCTCTGCCTCACCATCTCTACATCGGCAACCGCTTCTCTGTGAAATCCCCCTGCGATCGGTGTTCTGCTTCCTTCTCCGGCGGGATTCCCTACCTCTAGATCTCGTGGAACTCCACCACAACGATACCCAATTGATCGAAGTGAGCCATCGGCGGAAAATTTTCTCTTCTCGCTGTGTTCTTCTCGCCTGTGTCACTGCCAATGCCGTGACGCCACAGCAGAACACTGCTTCTCCCTTAGCTTCATCTGCGCCCATTCCACCATAGCTGCGAGATCGCCTCCCAGCGATCGCAGCAAGCCCTCGGCGGTGCCGTCCACCACCACTGCCAGCCTATATCCAGAAGCAGAACATTCTCTACTGCATAGAAAGATCGCTGCAGCGATAATTCAACCAACCGCAGTGAGTCCTCTGCAACATTGGCCTCAACCGCTACTTCAATCGGCGGCTACGCAACCAATCTACAACTACAGTCGCCCCTGTTCTGCAACGACACAGAGTAGAAGAGCACAGCCACCGACCTCAGCATCCACTGCTGCCGCTGCTCTTTCCTTTCTCCCATCCCAAATCTTCCCTTCGAGTACTGCTATGATGGAGCAACATCCTGCCTTATTGTTGTGAAGAACGATGAATTCAATTTAATTGAGCAGAACATCTTGGAAGGACTTCACGTGGTGTTAGATCGCGAAAGGTTGAGTTTTGGTTGGGAGACATCGAATTGTTACCATGTTGCTCATCTCTGCAGCCCCGTTGAACTCTCCTCCCTACGACTCACGGAAGTTGCATCCGCACCACAGGATCTGCAGCCGCAACACATTCGTCGACGAAACAAAGCCGTCGTTCTCTTTTCTAATTCCTTTTCTTCCCAGCGGCAACTGTGGTTCCATTCTGTTGTTCTTGCCCAGCCATCTACAATTCCTCTTCGATCTGCCTCACTAGAGGCATAAGAAAAGCTATCACAGCTCTCTACCATTGCTCTCTGAACGCACCCCAGAAAGTGTCAGAGACGCTGCGCCTCCTCCATGGGCCAATCAGAGTGTCAGTCCCATTAGGGGCTTTGCCGTGATGATCTACAACAGCAGGACATCGAAGGAGCTGCTCCTTCAGCTCAAGGTGCATCATCGAGGTGTTGCTATTACAAGGATTGCTACCCCTACCTACGATCTTCGGCACCTTTTGCTACGAGTCGTCCACATCCGACAGATTTCACAACTGATTGACATCAGCGTATTCTCAAATGTCTTCATCATCTATCTCTAATACTCCAGTCGTGGTCCCTGTAGGGAACCATAACACTTCTCAACCTTCACACTTGATGATGTTTTATGTGCACCTCACATTAAACGAAACCTCATTTCTGTCTCTCAATTTTGCAAGCAAAACAATGCCTCAATTGAATTTTTTTCCTGACTCCTTTCTTGTCAAGGATTTGAGCACGGGGGCATCCTTAGTCCAAGGCCAGAACAAAGACAATATCTATGAGTGGTCATCCGCTTCGCAAATAACCCACCCCAATGTTCACTCTTCCGTTGCAGCTCTAATTGATGTGTGGCATCGACGTCTTGGTCATCCCTCGTCCCTTATTCAGCAAAAGTTACTTTCTCATTATTCACTTCCTACCTCTACTACTAGCAACATTTAACTTATTGTGATGCTTGTCGTAGCAATAAAAGTCATAGACTACCTTTTGGAATATCCTCTATATCTTGCTCTCAACATTTTGAAATTATTTATACCGATGTTTGGGATCCTGCCCCAACCCTTTCTTTTGACAAGTTTCAATTTTATGTTATTTTTGTTGACTATTTCACTAAGTACACATGGTTATATCCCCTCCGTCATAAATCTGAAGTTTCAACAGTCTTTACCAACTTTAAAAAGTTGGTCGAGAATTTCTTTCAGACTTCCATTAAAACAGTTTACTCTGATGGCGGAGGCGAATATCAAGCCCTCGCATCCTGTCTCGCAGCTTGTGGTATACAACACCTCAAGTCACCCCCTCATACTCCCCAATTAGTTGGTTCTGCTAAGCGCAAATATCAACATATAGTTGAAACTGGACTCACACTTCTATATCAGGCCTCTTTGCCATCAACTTTTTGGACAGCAACCTTTCAAGCGGTCGTCTATCTCATTAATCATATGCTCACTCCAGTCTTACAATTCAAGTCTCAATTTGAGAAACTATTCCACAAGCTTCGAAACTTTCATAAACTCAAAGTCTTTGGTTGTCTATGTTATCCATGGCTACGTCCTTATGCCTCACATAAGCTTACACCATGATTTAAGCCCTGCATTTTCATTGGATACTCTTTTGAATATAATACTTTTCAGTGCTATGAACCACAAACCCAAAAAATCTTTTTGTCATGACACTTTATTTTTGTGGAGTCTTCCTTTCCTTTTCAAAATCATAAGTATCCTACCATGCAAGCTACTCCGACAAACAAACATCACTGGAGCATCCCCTCAACCCTATCACATGAATCTCCTACAACACCATCCAATCCTAACCCTCCTGGTCAGTACACTCCTCATGTTCAACAACTCCTCACTCCTTCCATTATCTCTCCAATCCCTTCTTCACAAGTTTCCCCTATTAATAAAGCAATACCCTCAGCTACCTCGTCATGTGCTATTGAAGTACCACAGACTAGTCCGATTGATCTCAGTAACTCACCACCGACTATACCAACAACTCAACCTACCACTTCCGTAGCTCCTAGCCATCATATGATAACACGCTCCAAAAGTGGTATTGTTAAACCACATCAAGTTCTTGATCTACATGCCATAACGAACTCTTCCCTTGAGGCTAATAAACCCACCATAATTAATCAAGCTCAAAAATCTCCTCACTATCATAAAGCTATGTGTGAAGAATATGATGCTCTTCTTCATAACTTTACATGGACCCTAGTTCCCTCTTATCACACACAAAACATCATCGGGTGTAAATGGGTCTTTCGAATTAAGCGAAACCCAGATTGATCTATTGCTAGATATAAAGTACGTCTAGTTGCTAAAGGGTTTCATCAACGACCTGGTGTTGACTTCACAGAGACATTCAGCCCAGTTGTCAAACCCACAACAATACGGCTTATCTTGAGCTTGGCTATCTCAAAAGGCTGGCATATACAACAATTGGATGTTAACAATGCCTTTTTACAGGGGACTCTAATTGAAAATGTCTTCATGCAGCAACCCCCTGGCTTCGTTCATCCATAGTATCCGAGGCATGTCTGCAAACTATAAAAAGCTATTTATGGACTTCGTCAAGCTCCAAGAGCCTAGTATAATGAACTTGGCGCATTCTTAACATCAACGAGTTTCATCAATTCCAAGTCTGATACCTCGTTATTCCTACGACAACAACATGAAAACACCATATATCTTCTAGTGTATGTAGATGATATTGTTGTCGCAGGAAATAATCTTTTGAAAATCCAAGCATTCTTAAAGCAACTAGTCGTTCGATTCTCTCTCAAAGATCTAGGCACCTTGAGCTTCTTTCTAGGATTGGAAGCCACATTCACCTCTTCAGGTCTTCTCCTATCATAGAGAAAGTATATTCAAGACTTATTATCCAAGACAAATATGCAGGATACTAAAGAGGTTGCAACTCCCCTCTCTACCAGTGAATCACTGAAATTTTATGATGGAAGTCCTGCTACGGACTCTACTCAATACCGGCAAATACTTGGCTCTTTACAGTACTTGGCTCTCACCCATCCAGACATCTCATTTACAGTCAATAAATTATCATAATTCATGCATCGACCATCTACAATACATTGATCTGCGGTCAAACAAATTTTGCGATATCTTAAGGGGACTCTTAATCATGGCCTCTTTCTTCACAAACACATCTCGCTTCATCTTCATGCCTTTACTGATGCTGATTGGGCAGGAAACTTTGATGATAGAACATCCACGTCTGGGTATATTATCTTTCTTGGAATTAATCCAATCAGTTGGAGTTCTAAAAAACAAAAGACAATTGCCCAATCCACAACTGAAGCTGAATACCGTGCCATCGCCACAGCTACTGCTGAAATAAATTGGATCACAAATCTGCTCAAGAAACTCAACATCAACTCTACCTTTCCTCCTACAATATACTGTGATAATGTTGGAGCTACCTATTATGTGTCAATCCAATATTTCACTCACGCATGAAGCACATTGCCATTGACTTCCACTTCGTACGAGATCAAGTTGTCAGACATCAACTACGTATTTCTCACGTACATACGGCTGATCAACTAGCAGACTCACTCACGAAACCTCTCACTCGTAAATTATTTTTATTACATCGATCCAAGATTAGTGTCCTTGACAGGAGCACGATCTTGCGGGGGCATGATAACAAATAGGATTTCCTTAACTGCATGAGGAAATCTCGATGGATAGTTGAGAAAAATTTTCTCTTCTTTCTCTCTTCTTATGTGTATAAATAAGATTCTATTAAGTCATATTAAATGTACTATTGTTTTTACAATTCAATTCGACAGTTAGATCCTTCGCGTAGAAAGCCCTCCATGCCCGGCATGTTCCTTATCGACTCGTAGAGATCAGCATCGTCGGTGGCAATGTAACCCACCATTTAACGCAACCATCAGGTGATCAAGGTGTGTAGTGTATCGTAGTACGTTCCTGGAAACGGGAGCTCCCCAGTTCGGAGCAGCTCCGGGATGCACAAGTAGGACCGAATGCTGCAGGTGCTGACCGTGCGGAAGAACATGGCGGGGACTCCCACCTCTCTCGCGACGTCGGCCGCGAAGGTCATGAACCGATCTGCAATCACGCACATCAGGGCCGGCCATCCTCCGTGACCCTCGCCACCTCGGCGCAGGGGATCCTTGTAAGGGCCGGCCGACCGCGTTCGCAGCGACGCCATCAGATCTAGCACGGATCGGCGGCGCTCATCCTCGAATCTGTCTGGGATCGAGCTGAAACGGAATCAGCGTCTCCAGACCATGTCGCCGCCCGTAGGCGACAGAGTGGCGAGCCATCAGGTGGTGGTTGTGTCGGTGTTGATGAAGGTGCCGTCAAGGCTGGCCAGCGAGAGTAGCTCGGCCAGCTTCAGCATGGAGTTGACACGGCCCTGCACCGGGAACGGGAACATCAGTGCGTGATCCGCCATGCTCCCCTTGTCAGCCCCTCCCTGCTGAATTAGATGCAATAAGTCCTCCTTCCATTTCCTCTATGCATAGATGTATAGCTAACAATCAAAATCAAAATGGACCTCTCAATTGCAACAGTGTTATGGTGGCAGCATTTGCACAATAATTCTGGTTGGTGGATCACATCAGATGAGACACAGAGGTAATCAGACCACATCTGACAGCATCACCCAATTAACAAAGACAGCCCAAACAATAACAGCTAAGAGACATATATAGAAAAAGTAATAATAAAATTTTTAATTACCTCTTTGCATCAAATTTCTACTGTCCACCACGATTACATGAATCAACAACATAATATACGAACAACGCGAACAAAAAAGGGACGACGAAGGCAGCGAATGACATACCTGATGATTGATCCCGTGGCCTAAACCGTGAATATGGCCAGGTCTTTATCTCGAATTGGATGGTAGATTGCGACCATCATCCGCGGAACCCAACAAGTGTCGGCACTCATCCACTGGCTGATGCAGGCGGGCCCGACGATATCAACCAATCCGAGCTGGCTGTTGCAACATTCCCCGGTGCGCCACTTGCACTGTAAGGCAAAACATTCCAATAAATTCTGACATTGACGTATCTTTGATCGCTGCAGGAACAAAACTGACACCACAAGTACATGGAGGAGAGTAGACGGGAGTCGAGGTGTTCACGGGTGGAACTCCGCCCCGCCCTTGTCCTCTTCCTCGACCCCTCGCGCCAAGCCATCGTTTACCAATCAGTGGCAGTACGAACGAATCCTTTTCCCGATCGCTTGCTCGATGGAGAACGGCGATTCTTCTCCCCCACCAACTGACCGCGGCTTCTGTTCGTGCGCACAGTGAGCTCCTCTTCTTTTCTCAGGTCCCCTCAGCTACTCTGGGCTTGTGTTGTTTGCGGATTGCCTATTGCGCAGCCCCGAGGAAGGCAGAATCACGGCTCCCTTTTTGTTATTTCCTCGTTGTCCGGCCATTCTTCCATGGTGCGTCTGTTAAATCAGTTCTTTCTTGTTCCTTGCATCTTCTTTATGCGTTGCACAAATATTTCCATGTTCTTGCTTTACATCAAAAACCCCAGTCGACGTTGCTGGCAATTAATGGATGCATTTATCCAAGCTTTTTTCCATTTGGCGGGCATCACGACGCAAGCTTATCCCTGTGTTTCCCAGAGTAACTAGGAACTCCAACTTGCAAGATGGGAAGCAAAAGCCACATGGAGGGAGGCGATAGCAGTCATGCAAAGGCTTCGAAAGTTGGAGTTCTTGACTGGGGATTGCTCGAGAGATGGAAGTACCATCGGAAATGCGTGGCTCGTGGGGGAACCAAAAGATCTAAATCTGTCAACAACAGATCCCCAGTGCTGCATTTTTTTGGGTCGTCTACCCAGTGTACTGGAAGCACATGCAGAGCTCTTTCTAAACAAGAAGAATTTGCTTCTGTGGCTTACAAAACGAAAGAGATTGTTGTATCTCGACATCTCACAAGCTTTAATGATGCAGATAGTGCAGATATGAAGTCCATGTGCACTGATGTGTGCTTCCATATGGACTCTGGAACTTTACATCCACCTTCCAGCATCATTAATGGTCAAACCTCAGCTCGTGGAGCAAAAGCCACAGAGAATCAAGCCCGTCGACCAGGAAATGCGGAGAAGCTCCAAGGCAATCTTCATGATCTAGATTTCATGGGCAATTGGCAGCAGCTATGTCATGATAATAATAATTTGTGGGATCATCTTCAAGCCAGTGCTCAGATCAGACGCAATAGTTTTGAGTCATATTTCGATGATGCCAAAAGCTCGTCACTTTGCCATCTTGACAACGCCAAGGACATCAAGGGATCTCCCCATATTGATACACTCAATACTTTTCGACCAGAAACTGAAATCTCTACTAAGAAATCAATCGAGAAGGGAAAAGAATCGTCCAATCATCAGTCATGTGTCAGGCCAACATGGATGATTCGAAGTGCTAGCTTAAGGGATGGTTCCTCTGCACCAGTACTGGTGAGACCATTTGATGGCAGTAAGGAAGCGTCAAGTAGGCGTAGTCCACTGAGGAGGATGTTTGACACTTTGCTGAAGCCAAAGAACCTAACTGAGAAGGGTGGAAATCTGACATATGAAGAACCTGATAAAACCAGACACGCTCTTCTCCAACTTGCTTGGGAAAATGGGCAGCCTATGTTTGTGTTCTCATCCACATACAGTGATGTTCTTGCAGCAGTGTTGACACAGCAAAGCGAAACAGAGAAGGATGATTTGGAATGCATTTACACAATACACTGCATTCAACAACGTGAGAAGAAATCAGGAGCTTGGATTGGATTGGGAAGGAAGAGCAGGAAGCATCAGCTGGTATCTGATGCCATTGGCAGGATGAACGTTTTCAGATCAAGAAACTATGATGCTAAAAGTCATCATGTCACAAGAGAGTTTGTGTTGCTTGGTGCTGAACCAACACCACCATTTCATGGACCTGTTGATTTCTCATTGAACAGCCAGCTGGCTGCCATTGTTGTCAATGTTCCAGAAGAAATGGCACAAGATAATACAGTAATTGTCCTTCCTGGTGGAAATCATGGCTCTTCGACTGATGGCAAACCGCCATCTTTGATCGAGAGATGGAGATCAGGAGGAGCATGCGACTGCGGAGGTTGGGATGAGGGTTGCAGGCTGACTGTTCTAAGCAGAAGCTTCCTTCAGGTATCCTTTAATTCCTTTCTTGCATCAAAGCAGCTCATCCTTGTCTAACGGGACTATATATGATGTCTCAGGGAGGAGGATCGCGGGCAAATGGACACGTCTTCCGAATGGTTTCTTTGAAGGAGGGACTGTATAGAGTTGAGTTTGGGACGTTCATCGCTTGGCTTCAGGCTTTCGCAATAGGTTTAGCGATCATTCACGGAAAGAAACCCACCAATAACTCCGGCGAGCCAAAATGGTTGCTGGAACGAACGGTCAAGCGTCGTCACGCCGGGAAGACTGAAGCAATAATCCAAGGCGCGTCTCCTACGAGCTATGTACCGTATTGTCCACCTCTTTCGCCTGTTGGAAGAGCTTAGTTGCTTCTGCAACATTACCAGAGCATGTTTGCCCTTGTCCTGTGATCCTATCTCGCATGGATTTGACGCTTGCTAATATGTGATCGAATTCATCTCCATCCTGGAATCATCGAAGCTTACCGCTGCTGTACATGGAGGTTGGAGAGCAGTCATATGTGTATATAGATGCATGAACAGATTGATATAAGAGAAGAAATGAAGTTTTCTTTTTATCCAACTGCTGTTTCTGCGTCGTTTGTAATTTTTTCTTTGCGGAAAAGAGAAACCGTTAAAGCCACGAAGAGAGGCACCAATTACAACAACTTAACACAGAAATCTATTAGGGGAAAACATATTAAAATCAAAAGTATAGAGGGCATGATTTATGTGGTTGAATAATTTTTGACTATATATATATATAGTCAAAAATTATATATACTTGAGATCTGATTCGTTTCATCTCCCAAGGCAAACAAGTAAAAACCATTTCCTGTCAAGTATTCCGTGTCATCGATGCGTCAATATCAGTAGCCGTCTCCGCCGCCCAATCGTGTTCCTTGGTCATGGAGTTGACCTTCTTTTGACCAAAAAGCATTCTAACCACAGCCATGTCATTGAATTCTTCGAGGAGCCTAGGGTCAAATGTTTGGATCTCCCAAGTCAAATATATTGGGAAGAACGAAACTGGCACCGCAGATTTCCAATGCGCCTTTCGTGAATTGCGATTCCTTCACCAAAATAGGCAACCCAACCACGAGCTCTGCGCTGAGACAATGCCCAGGGCTCCCGCCACCACCACCTTCTTCGAGGGCCAATGTGGATGCTGTCTGACTCACACCACCTACTTCCTTGGGGAAGCCCTCTGCTCGTCTTTCTTAGGCATCGGATCCTTGTGGGATATGTTGACCATTCAACGCCGCAGACTGCGGAGGGGGGCGGGCGGTCAACGGGCACATCAGAACTCGCCCTCGGTGGCGGTCGGCAGCGCAGCAGAGCGCAGCCTCCTCGAGTGAGTCACTGACATCTGCCGTCAGAAGTAAGCAAGCAGGCGGTCGCCCAGAGTTCGTGGGAGGCCGAATGGACCGGCCATGCCCGTCGGAAGCGGCCACGCCCCGCTTCCGTAGCCGCCGCTGCCGCCTCCGTATCTCCAACGCCCAAAGCCATTCCCACTCACACACCCAAAAGGAATACAAATCCAAACCTGCACTCAGGCCTCAATTTAACCTATGAAATTCTAGGGAATAAAGTGTTGAATGTGGCTAGTCGTTCTGATTTCCAGCGATGCAACGAGTCGAGTCGCAGTGCGTGGGACGAGGTGACAACGAATCTGATCTGGATGCTGCTCACGCCTCACACATTAGGTGGGGCCACGCGGGTACCCATCGTTCGTTTCATGTGCACCTGTAGTCGTTTCATTCGGAGTCGTGATTTGCTTAACAGTTAGTTCGATTTAAAAGATAAAGAAGCCGCTTACAATCTTTTGGATTCAAAATGAAATAAATAAATAATTAAATAAATAAAAAGGAGATGCGGGAGGGACGGAAGTGGAGGCCGCAGTTATGTTCTTGGCCGTGCGAGACGTTCCCTCTTCTCGCCCTTCTTCTTTACCTCCCTTCCTCATCTCCAACTCGTCCCTTGTTTGGGTTCGGGTCTCCCTGTCGTCCCCTTAATGTTCTTCCTCTTCTTCTCCTTCGATCGGCCGCCGCCGCCTGAAACAAGTAACGAACCTTCGAGCCGTAGGCGGAGGTCCGCGTGAAGACCGCGTTGCCTAACAAAAGAAGGGGAGGAGGGGAGAGGGGAAGAGGCCCACGAAACCCGACTGTCTCACTCACTGACGTCCGCAATCTCATCCCTATTCTGCTTTTTGTTGCCAACAACAAAGTCGTAGGTCTCTCTAATTGTGCATGCGTGCGTAACCAGGTATGTTTTTTTGTTGTGGAAAATGAGATGAAAGGGTGATTTGTTTTCGTTCGTTTCAAGGGTTTTCTGGTGTTAGATTGAATTCACGATCGGAGCTCTGGGCAATCGCCAGCCAGGCTTTGCTCTCTGATCGGTGGAAGAAGGCCGACGCACGGTGGGGTTTCGATTTCTGGAAGAAGAAGAGGGGTCATGCGGAGAACGAAGCAGGTCGGTTGCTGAAAGAGTATGGGAGTGGTTGGACCTCCGGTTTCCAGTCATGACGGTCTACATTGCTCGCGAGGCTTCCAAGGTCCCCCTATTCCGTCACTTTTTCCTCTCTTCTTTTTCTTGTTCTTCGTCTCTTTCTTCAGAACATCTCTTAGAGTTCTTCTCCATTTGTATTATGGATTTCTGTCTGCAGCTATGGAGGAAGGTTTGCGTGGAGACATCTGTGGAGCTTCAACTTCTTGCGGAGAAATGGAAGCTTCTGCTCACAGGACTCATGTTTCAGGTGTTCATTTGTCCCCCTTCTTCAATTACCGCAAATGGATCTCTGAACAACTGCTTTAATGGAATTTCTTTGGAATTCAGATTGAGTTCTTGATTTTTTTTTTTTTTTACTGGACATTCTTTCTGAGAGTTTCCTTAATTAGGCATTTCTTTTGTGTTGGTGTTGAATAGGAATCTGTTCTGGTGTCTTGGTACGCGTAAAACATTTGTCATCGCATATTATGCTTAGCTGTTTCTTGATCAGTCCTTTTGGCAAGCTGAGTGCTATAATAGATGTATCTTTTCACAAGAAAAACTTGAGATGAATTTCTTGCACTTCTAATTTTATCATATTTTGAAGTGCAGTATTTCGCAAACTTATCGTGGCCTGAAAATGTCTGGGTTGCTTTCTCTCAGACTTTTGCTTTGTCAATTATTTTAGAAACCTTGTCATTAATCAACTTTCATTTTCGATATCTCTACCATTGGTGATCTTAGAGTTCTATGGGGGTCTAATTGACAGACTAGAATGACCTTGGAATAGCTACATTGACATTTAACCAGGTCAACAATTACTTCTGTTGCTTCAGAACTTTAGAGTTATAACTTCATATTCTCTGATTCTTTAGTTAGATCCTTCATCCAAATGGTCTTTTTATCATTTGGATTTTGGATGCTTTAGGTTACTTATATGATGATCGTGAGGGGATCATCCATTCACTCTTTTATGACTGTAGGACTAAAGTTGCAATCATAGTTTACTTGAGTTGGAGTATTTGGTATATCAATTCACTAGCATGTCATACTTGAGTAATATGTTCCATTTCATTATAGATATAGCCTTCATAATGTTGTTTTTGATAAAATGTTTCTTTGAATATGCATGACAATTAGCTGTTGGAGGTGTTCGCCAATTTGATTTCTGCTGTAGAATAATGTCTCCTACATGGAAAAAGTGCATGCAAATTGCAGCAGCATTTACAACAATTGGCTTGTCCCTATGGATGCTATTTTTTTCTAAGCGATTTTCTTGAATTTTGAATCAAACTGGAAGTTATTTACATGTCTACAAATTCAATGAAAGATATATATTGATAAAAATCCTTTTGTTCCATAACAGTCTTTTCTATTGTCATTTTGTTGTTTCTTTTATAGCCTAATGGTTGCATTTCATCTAGACCTGTCAGATTGTTTTCTTGATGGTCTGTAAATGTTACAAGAGATATTTCTTGCAGTTAGCTTTTTTTCTTGATTATCTTACTGCTGTTTTGCTTAAAATCTTGTGTGTTTGTTTATCTGTGTTTTTGATGGTCATTACACGGGGTTGGTATGTGACTGACTCCTCGATACGGATTAGGCTGGTGAATCATTCGATGACTATTGTTTTTCTTTTTGTAGTATATACATGGGTTGGCTGCACGAGGAGTTCATTATCTACATCGACCTGGACCAACGCTTCAAGATCTTGGGTATATGATTCTTCCGGTATGTCCTAGTGCTGTGCTTAATTAAGTACAATTCTGCACAAAATGAATGAAGTGACATCATAGTTGTACTGATGCTTTTGTATTTTTAGGAACTTGGAAGAGAAAGAGGCTACATCAGTGAGAGTCTATTCACCTTTGTGTTTTTGTCCTTTGTACTGGTATCCCATTGTCCTTTTATTTATTAATGTGTTCTCTTATAAGTTTCTACACCCACAGTTCTGTTGGAAAATGGGAAAAGAACTATACTTACAAGGTACATTTATTTTTTTAAAGAAATGCAAAAAATTGCAAAAACTCTAATATGAAATATGTTGAGAACTAATGTCAAAAGATTTCTTCATCACAGAGACAATTCAGTGTCATTTTAGTTGACTGTCCTGTCCTCTTTATGTTACTGTGTTCACTTCTATTGTTTCTTCTCGTCATGCAAACTTTTTTAATTATTCTGTTGATCTTGGTTTTTATCTTTGTGTTGTTCCTCTTCATGTTAGTCAGCTCGCATTTATTATATAAGCATGATGTCTAAAGGCATCACCATTGCATGTGGTATACGTTGCAACCATTTCTTTTCTCATGTGAATCTCACTCTTTGATATCTCTTCCTGTCTTCCACTTCTTTTTATGTGTGCACACATTTTTATGCACACAAATATATGATCAGGTGCCTTCTCAAGGGGTCTTTCTTTTTAAGCTTGTACATTATACTGCATACCTTCATTGCCATGATAGGCACTATATATTTATTTAGTTGTTGATGATTATGCCCTGTTATTGTTATTATTGCAGTGGACATTTCATCCCTTTGTTTATCATAGCAAGCGCTTCTACACTGTTCTGCTCTGGCGGAGAATTTTGGCATTTCTAGTTGTAAGACTGTTTATTTGTTGTTTCCCTTCTCCTTGGTTGTTCTGTTATTTAATGCTTTATAATTGTAAGTTTGATATTTGCTCTCTCCTTGGCCATTCTGTATCTTATGTTAAATGGTTTTTCAGGCTTCTCAATTGTTGCGGATCATTACATTCTACTCTACTCAACTTCCTGGTCCTAACTATCACTGCCATGAGGTATTATCTGCATGAAACGGCTTCAGTTATTAGAATCGTTTTGCCACTAAAATAGTTTTCTAGTCTATAAACATCACTGATCATTTATTTTTTCCATTTAATTTAGGGCTCGAAGCTTGCCAGACTGCCCCCACCAGAGAGCATAACTGAAGTGCTTCTAATTAACTGTGTGATCCTCTCACTGATATTTATCCTGGCAGTCAAATTTCCTTTTTAGTATATAATTTTGCTTCTGTTGCTTGCAGTTCCTCATGGAGTCATATATGGTTGTGGTGATCTGATATTTTCATCCCATATGATATTCACACTGGTTTTCGTGCTTACGTACCATAAATATGGCTCTAAAAGGTTCACCCTTGGCATTTAATTATGCTCATGGACTTGATGTTTTTAGAAAAGCAACTATGCAACTTTCACTTGTTTTATAAAAGTCTAATTAATTCGAAGCACTTTTGCAGGTTCGTTAAGCTTCTCGCTTGGGTTATTGCTATTATTCAGAGTCTTCTTATAGTAGCTTCCCGCAAGCATTACACAGTAGATGTAGTAGTTGCATGGTGTGGTGTTTTCCTTTCAAATTAGTATTATAGTTTTTATAGTATTATAGTAGGACAACTGGCTTATATTTTGACTTTTATGCTTGCAGGTATACTGTAAATTTGATGGTATTCTTCATTGACAAGAAACTACCAGGTCTCCTTTTTTAGTTCAATGACTATATATCATATTCAATATTGCTTCATAATAAAGATTTGATTGCATGAAAATTTTTAATATTGTTTGTGACAGAAATGCCCGATCGTTCTACTGGATCTCAACCAATGCTACCATTAAACATTAAGGAGAAAGATGGAAAACCCAGAGAAGAGAATCTCAAGTTATCGAATGGAAATTCAGCGGATACTGCTGATTGGGTATGACACTTGACTAATGTATTGCTTTCCTAACTGACCATCTTTTAGTTCTAGCATGTAATGAACTCAACTGATAGTATCATATGCCACTTTATTAGCAAAGCCTGTGACAATTAGGTGACATAGACCAGATCTACTTGATTTGTTTCAGAAAGTAGATAGATATGAAATGCTAATAAATAGAATGAAGTTGGAAAACTGTGCTCTTGTTGCCATAATAATTAGTACTAGAATTCTAGAACTAGTGACACGGAATCAGTTTATGTAGAGTAAACATTATATTAATTCTGTTCAAGCACTGAATGCACACTACAGCATAGACAAGTTTAATGTGTTTAATATTCCTAGGAAGTTATATGCCGTTGCCTATGCCTTTCTTTTCTTGGTTTCCTATAATGACTGAACGATATAGATCACATGGTCTAAAGATTAATCAATTATGACTTTAGAACAGCCTGTTTATCTGCCGAACATGTCTTCTTTTACATGAATATCATATGATTATTTCCCCATTTTTTACTCCAATGTTCTTGTTAATTAGTGCAAACTTTGGTCGTTTCCAAACAGAGACAGAGGATGCAAGTGAATGGGACACATGGAGATGATGGGAACCATATCCGTTCTGAATCTGCAGCGAATGGGGTAAATAGATGATTGTTTTCCTGGATGTTCCGCAGAAGGGATACCAAAATGGATGGTGCCTCTACTCTCTTTGAATTAAAGGCACTACCGGGAAGTGCTTCATCATGGTCTCGTTGCCGTGTGTTGACTGAATGGGCGTGGATGGTTATATTTGTGTAAGAAACTGAAATTTATCTTGGGGACAACAACCATTTTGCTCCTTGAATCATCACATGCCCATATGTATCATTTTCTTCAACGATTCTTTACCATGCAGCAAAAAGGTATCTTTATCTCTGCTGATTGAATTTTTTAGTGTGTGGGTTTATTATCTCCCTGATTTTTGATTGAGAATCTTTTGTTATTCTCCTCGTTATTAAGCTTCAGGCAATAGAAACCAAAGAATATATATATATATATATATATATAAAAGATTTTAACAAGTATAGCTGTGTATGATCGATCATTTCGGATCGACCCCAAAGTAGGGATGATATCATATCGGTAGGGGGTCAGATTTATTGGATCTTGTAATTTCTTTCTGAAAAATATTAGAAACAATTCATCAGGAAAATAGAGACTTGATGAGAAAGACTCTTGCCGAGAATTGAAGAAATCGAGTGTCATATATTAGGTATAATCGAGTTTAGGTTTTTCTATTATGATCAGCCTGCCCGATTTGACTTGGATTCAATTATAAAGGGGGAAAAAAAAGTCAACCTGCATGAAACATGAGAAATAATGCATCATCATAGTGGATTAACAATCCACCCAAATCGAAACGACGTTATTATATATGGATCATGTATCATCAATTATCATGTCTCTTATAACGATCTGCCAATAGAAGAGTAATGGAACTCATTCACCGGAAGCAGGAAGAGATAAACAAACGTATAAGTAAGAAAAATGAATTATGGTTTCATTTTATTTCATGAATGAAAGAAAGTATATGAGGCTACAAATCCTATATAATCATATCACCGAAAAATAGCCGATCCACACATTCCCACATGCTGCAACACTTATTATCATCCGAGGATTCCCCTCGAACAGACTTGTACTAGTCATATCCAACAAGTAAAATGGGGAACCCCCAATAAAGGACACTAAATAGTCAGTGCGACACAGGAGGGGGAGCCGCAGGGCCAGGTGCTGCTCCAGAGCTGAGAATCTGCGCCATGGAACGCCGAGGATTCACTTGCTGAGCCTCGCACAGATCCGGCAGGAAAACACCTGCAACGTTGTCAAAACATGAGGTTTTTGCTCAAGGAGATGATCGGGGACATGCCATCAGGGTCACGTAGACTTATCGTACCTTCTCCAGCGGCGAGATTGAAGTAGAGGTCGACGATGTTGGGGCAGTTGCGATAGCACGGTTGAGAGCAGAGCTTCTGGGCGAAGTCGGACTCCATGAGGGAGTCGGAGGAGATGCCGACGGAGTCGCGGCTGACGCCGCAGGCCCGCACGCACTCGTCCGTCTCGATCCAGTCCGACATCCGCTCCACCACCGCCTCCGACGTCCTGCACTGGTACTCGGTGCGCCCACCCTCGTTCTGGGTGCTCTCCAGCAGGCACCGCTTGGACGTGGAGGAGATGGCAAAGGCGCACAGCTCCTGCGGCAGCTCCTCGCAGATCACTCCCGCTGAAAGGAACACCGACGTCGTCAATTCGTTCCTGATCGAAGGTAGCAGACATGCAAGAGACAAATAGAAGGAAGGGGAAGTCATTACCTAAAGCGGACGGCAAGAGGAAGAGGCACTGCAAGAGAAGAAGCGCCAAGGCCTTCATCGTGGAAGAAACTGGAGAAGACATGGACGAGATGGGGTGGAATGGCCTTTATAAGAAAGAAACCTCCTCAATATTAGAGCCCGGTATTGAAGGTACGTCGGGCGGCTGAGAGAAGAGGATGGATCGAGCAAAGCACGGTGAGGAGAGAGAGAGAGGAGGCCGAGTCCTCTATATAAAGAGGAAAGAGCGAAGAGTGACATCGGGGCGACGACCGTGTTTCGACTCTCTTTTGGTGTATGACTTCTTTACCAAGCCTGCCTGCCCTTCTTCTTCCTTTCTTCCACGGCATAACGCGTCCACTGTTGGCATTTGCAGAAGTTAAACAGGTAACGTGAAGGCATTGAAGCCTAACGCACATCACGCCATAACGCCTCTACCGGCCTCATCTTTTCTTTGGTCTTGCTTTTTGTTCTCTTTTTTTAACCTTTATTTTCTGATTTGAAAAATATTGTCGAGGTCTAATGCTTCTAATGTTGAATATATAACAAGTCCAAAATTTTATGTTCACTCTAGATACCATCAATGGAATCATTGATTTCAAAGCTTATGATTTTTATCTAGAAGTGACCACACGATATATATATATAGTTTTGAAAAGTTCCCTTAATATATATATATATATATATATATATATATATATATATATATATATCAATTGATGGTGGATTTACCAATAAAGTCTTTATTAGCTTTACTCAGTAATACGTGCAAAAGTATTGGGATGAATAAGAAGTGATTTGGGTGCTCGCCTAGCAATCGATCTATACAAAGATAGGAGACAGATAGGGTGTTTGATCTGATCCCCTTGATACTTAGATTAAAATTAAAATAAAAAATAGAGTCATGGGTAAACAATAACTAAGCTCGATATCAATAAATTAATAGGTAGACTATGCCTAAAGGAATATTCTAAGATACGCACAGAATATTATCTTTTGGGTGTATTGGTATCACTGTATTTAGGTAGCTGCCACGTTGTTTGGGTTCATATTAATTATTTATATTTGTCACCGTATTTACGATTGAGAGATGAACTTTCTCATATTATCAGCATAAAAAATTATTCATATTAATTAATTGTGAAAGAGAAGCATTCGGTTATTCTATAGAAGTCATAAAAAAGGTAGCTTTCCAACATACTTTTAGTCTTAAGTCATAAAGACCCTCTTTACATAAATAAATATATAATATTAATTAATATGGTTGATGAAAACATGGAGAGTTAACACTAAAGTGAGACAATCATTGGGAATGTTTACATATAAACCATAAAGAGTTACTAATACCGATTTAACTTAGCAGTCCGAAGGACCAATGTTTTAGCCTTCCTCAGTTTCCAAAGGTGAGAAATCCTAAGAAGGGAAGTTTAAGAAAGTGGAGGAAACTGAAGACTTAATTGGAGAAGTCATAAGTCGTTGGCGTGGAATGCTGTGGCGAAGGACGCAAAATACCAACACACGAAGACTTGGAAGGCGGCTGACCGCGTTGCGTTCACGTTGAGATGTTGACTGCTGGGAAGCTTCGCAAGCGTGAAAGAGACGCCGATGGAAGCTTGCCAATCTTTCCACGTTTGTTTGCGATCCTGCCAACGCTTCCTAATTTCCAAATTCCAAAACACCTACTTCTCTTTTTCCGTCATTTATGGCTTGCGGATTCCACTCGCACAAAGTTTCTTTCGTCTTCCTAAGTCAATCGTAGATTTTTTTTTTCTCCGTGAAAAATAATTCAAAAATTAGAAGAGTCAAACAACATATTTTGAGATTCATCAATAACTCATTAAATTTAATTTATTTTTTAATATAGAAATATAGTGAGATAACAATCTCACATTTGTAAGAATTAAAAGGGTCGAACGATATATTGGGTGTGATCCAATAACTTGATGAGCTTCAAGTTTTGTAATTAAATTGATATAGAAGTTTGATTTGGAAGGAAGTCATTCATAACCTTTTCATCCTTTCAAATAAGGAGAGCTTTATTTCTTTTGGAAGGACCTGTATATTCCTCCATACCACATAACGAATACGCAAAGCTACTCTTTAGAGAGTCCATATCCACTCGTTAGTGTATGATCAAAACGCCAAATGATATATATATTTACTTTGATTAAATTACTTATAAATCAAATTAATATCAAATTTGTCATGTAAATCAAACTCACGTTTAAACTTTGTGAGAGATCAAACTTGTCTAGTCTCAAAGAAATTATTCCTACGTTCTCATCGTTTCAAATCAGGAGAACCTCATACGTAGTCAATTATACCTCACAGAAGAATGAAAGAGTTGAATCTTCATCAAGAATAGACATTCTTAACTACGACAGGTCACATCACCTGTTGGTATATGGCCATAGATGTAATTGACTACTTCTTCTTGTAGACTTATACATTAAAACATTAAACTTGTTTTACCAGTCCACATCTATATGATCTTCTTCTCATAGGTCAGACCAAATTCCAATGTAAACTTAAAATCATTTAAAAAAAATAAAAAGATTATTCTTTGGACTGTACCTTAGATTTTGGATTAGGATACGTATCCTAGTATAATTTCTTAATATATAAGATTTAACATGTGGGGTCTGTATACCATATTATTTATTATCAGTCCAACATCTATTCATCCATTGTGTCAGACAAGTATATCATGTGATTCAGACAACTTATGTCCGAGTAATGTTAAAAATCTCGGAAAGTTTTCTACTTAGTGCTCATGGTTAATAATAGAGTCTTCTATCAAAAACCTAAGGTATGTTAACTCATTTAGAGCCCTCTGTACCTCTTGAATCTTACACTATCATTCTCCAATTTTATTAACCTAAACGTCGAAGGTGTTTTATTGAGTATATCCTGACTTAGATCATTTGCCCACAGTAGACATAGACCTGAATCAAGATTAGCTCCATGATCCAACACGTCAGACAATCCTGATGGGGAAATAAAAGAATAGACAATAAACAATAACTTTTGTATATGAATAAATACTAACAAACCGTAACATACAGCGGGATTAAATAGAAATCACAATCAAATAAAACACCAAGATTTACGTGGAAAACCCCTTCAACGTGAAGGGTAAAAATCACGGGGCAAACCAGAGAAAATCTACTATAGAAATAATGAATGTACAATTCTCGAATCTCTTGCCCAAAACCCAAGCAACAATCACAAGAGAATAACTGGGATACAAGGATCACGTCACTATGCACAATATCCAAAAACCTCGCTCAAGCAATCACAGAAAAACTCACTGTAGATCTGATCTAACCTGAGATGAGAAACTATTTGGATGAATGAGAACAATTTCTGCATTTTCCTTGTCTTCTTCCTTTTCTTTTTCTCTTGTTTTTCTGCCCTTTTCTCCTCTCTTTGAATCCCTAATGTTGTTGCGAAGATACTGCCCTTTGCTGCGATGTTAATCTCTTAATTTCGTAGCCACCATTAGCCCCTATATATAATTAGGTTTTAGGTTAAGTTAGGGTTAACAAGAGGAGGGGTATGGGCTGAACTGGGCTCTCAGCCCAACAACCTCCCCCTTCAGCCCATAAGGGAGGCTGTCCCATGACTCCTTAGTATAAATCCATGTCGACCAACTATCGGCACATCTCTTGTCTCTCTTTTGGTAAAGTTTTTGTCAACATGTCTGCTCCATTATCATCTATATGAATTTTCTGAAGTTGCAACTGCTTCTATTCAAGTACATTTCGAATCCAGTGATATCTGACATCTATATGCTTTGACTTAGAATGAAAAGTTGGGTTCTTACATAAATAGATGACACTCTGGCTGTCACAAAACATCACATAGTTTTCCTGTTTCAGCCCAAATTCTTGTAAGAATTCTTTCATCCATAACATTTCTTTGCAAACCTCTATAGCAGCAATATATTCTGCCTCTGTAGTAGAGAGAGCAATACACCTTTGCAATCTGGATTGCCATGACATAGCTCCCCCTGCAAAAGTAAGTATAAAACATGATGTGGATTTTCTTGTATCAATATCTCTAGCCATATATGCATCTGTGTAACCCGTTAGCACAGGTGGTTCACCTCCAAAGCTTAAACAAACCTTAGAGCTTCCTCTGAGATATCTCAAGATCCACTTCACTACTGCCCAGTGCTCCTTGCCTAGATTTGCAAGAAATCTGCTAGTAACACCCATCGCATATGCGATGTCCTACTGTACATACCATTGCATACATTAAACTTCCAATCGCTGAAGCATAAGGAACCTTTTGCATTTTCTCCTTCTCTTCATCACTTGACGGACTGCTCGAGCACAACTTGAAGTGACCTGAAAGAGGAGAACCAACTGGTTTTGCATTGCTCATACTGAACCTTTCTAATATCTTCTCGATGTATTTCTCCTGTGACAACCAAATCTTCTTATTTTTTCTATCACGAGAAATCTGCATGCCCAGTATTTGCTTTGCTGGCCCCATGTCCATTGTAAAGGACTCACTCAGTTCCTTCTTCAACCTGTCAATTGTATGCATATCTTTCCCAAGGATAAGCATATCATCAACATAAAGTAAGAGAATAATAAAATCCTCACCAAACCGTTTGATGTACACACAATGATCTGAAGCCGTTCTTTTGTATCCATTTTCAATCATAAATGAATCAAACTTTCTGTACCATTGTCTTGGAGCTTGCTTCAATCCATACAAACTCTTTCTTAACTTACAAACAAAATTTTCTTTACCTTTGATTTTGAAACCTTCTGGTTGCTCCATATAAATTTCCTCCTCCAAATCACCATGAAGGAAAGCTGTCTTCACATCTAACTGCTCTACCTCCAAGTCCTGGCTAGCAGTAATACCTAGAGCAACACGAATAGAAGACATTTTAACAACAGAGAAAAAATCTCTTCAAAGTCAATACCTTTCTTTTGACCAAAGCCTTTCACAACCAATCTGGCTTTGTACTTTGGTTAAGAACAATATTCTTGAGTCTTCAACCTGAAAACCCACTTGTTCTTCAAGGCCTTCAATCCCTGTGGTAGTTGTACTAAATCATATGTATGATTCTTCTGTAAAGTATCCATCTCTTCCTGCATAGCAACTAGCTACATTTTTTTCTGCTCACTTTCAACTGCTTCCTGGTAACTCTCTGGTTCACCTGCATCAGTAAGCATAACATACTCATCTGTAGAGTATCTTCTAGAAGACTGACGTTGTCTAGAAGATCTTCTCAACTGAGGTTCTACGGGAAGCTGCTCCTCAACTTCTTCTTGCTCAACATATCATGCAGGTAGATTAATATCTGGCTCTACACCATCTTCCTGCACATCTCCCCCATCACCCTCGATATCTTTGGAGGAATAATCAAGGTCACACCGCTAATCCTTCTGTAGAAGTCTTGGCTCGTGCCTTCTTCTTCAAATCCTCAAGGGTTTGATCCTCAAAGAAGACCATATCTCTACTTCTAAACACCTTCTACTTTTCTGAATCCCAAAGCCTGTAACCAAATTGATCATGTGAGTAGCCAAGAAAAATACATTTTTTTGTCTTACCAACCAGCTTGGACCTTTCATTGTCTGGAATGTGTGTAAATGCACAATAACCAAACACTCTCAAATGCTTATAGGAAACATCTTTTCCTGACCAAACATGCTCTGCAACATCAGCATCTAGGGCTGTACAGGGAGATAAGTTGATCACATCAATTGCAGTCCTCAAAGCCTCATCCCAAAACCTTTTGGGTAGCTTTGCTTGTGAAAGCATACATCTGATCTTTTCCATGATGGTGCGGTTCATCCTCTCTGCAATTGCATTATGCTGAGGTGTACCAGGAACTATCATCTCATGTTGAATGCCATGTGACCTACAATAATCATCAAATAATCCTGTATACTCACCACCATTATCTGATCTTATGCATTTTAGTTGTCTTTCTGTCTCCCTTTCAACTCTGGCATGAAACTCTTTGAAGACACCAATAACCTGATCCTTGGTCTTCAAAGCATAAGCCCAAACTTTCCTGGAAAAGTCATATATAAAAGTAACAAAATAAAGTGCACCACTGATGCCAGGAACATTAGTAGAACCATTAAGAGTTTTTGTCCTCAAAGGACCACATACATTTGTATAAACACGGTCTAAGACATGCATTTTTCTAGACAAAGCAGGACTAGCAAATGAAACTCTATGTTGTTTACCAGCCAAACAATCAATACAAGGGTTCAAACGTATACCTCTGGGGTCATGCAATACCTCTCTCTTGGAAAGAGCTTGTAGTCCCTTCTCGCTCATGTGTCCCAATCGCCTATGCCACAACTCCATGCTGAAGTCTTTCTCTATGGCATTTAACTGTTCACCACAAGCTTTAGCCTGCAACCTATACAAAGTGTGACATTTCTTTCCATTAGCTATAACAAGAGAACCCTTACTAAGTTTTCATTACTCTCTATGAAACCTGCTATCATAGTCTTCATCATCTAATCTTCTATCTAAAATTAGATTCAGCCTCAAGTCAACCATATGCCTCACATCCTTAAGCACCAACTTGCATCCAAGGTTGGTCTTTATGTGGATGTCACCCATGCCAATGATGTCTGCTATGCCATGGTTGCCCATCTTGACAACACCAAAATTTCCAGACCTGTACGTAGCAAAGAACTCCCTCCGTGATGTAGCATGATAAGAAGCTCTTGTATCAATTATCCACTCGATATCCTGATACACACAAGAAAAAATATCATCAGAAGGGGACAAAATTAAATAATCACCAACCTGCACTGTAGCTGTGGTATTTTCTTTTGACTCTGTAGACTCCACTTCTTTTCCCTTTTTCTTGCTCTTCTTAGGATGCTTACACTGATTCTTATAATGTCCTTTCTCGCCACAGTTATAGCAAACAATATCTTTCCTTGATCTTGACTTGCTTCTATCTATATGTGAACTGCTTCTATCTTTAGACATTGACCTTCCTCTGTTCTCTGAGATAAGTGCCTGTGAATCAATCTGAGATACTGCTGAGTTCTTTCTTTTCAACTCCTTATTCAACAAACTGCTTATTACTTGACTCATGGTAACAATACATCTAGCGCAGAATTACTGAGGGAAACCACCAGTGTCTCCTAACTTTCTGGCAATGAACTGAGAAGTAACAATGCCTACAACTCATCATCAAGAGACATTTTCATAGAAGATAACTGGTTAGTAATACTCTGTATTTCATTCAAATGCTCAATGAATAAGCACCCTCTTTATATTTCAGGTTCACAAGTTTTCTGATAAAAAAGCTTTATTGCCAGCTGTTTTTCTTTCATAGAGACCTTCTAACTTTTTCCAAAGAGAATATGCAGAACTTTCAGTAGAAACATGGTGAAAGACACTATCATCGAGCCACTGTCGAATGAATCCAACCGTTTTTGATCTAATCTCTTCCATTGATCTTCTGTCATAGTTATGGGTTTTTCACTATCCCCTTGCAAAGGTCTATACAAATCTTTACAATATAAGAGATCTTCCATTCTTGGTTTCCATATCATCCAATTGTTTTCGTTCAAACTAATCATGCGAGAAACATTACCAGCCTCCATGTTCAAATACAAAAATTAAATCACCAAAACCTATACCAGTTGATGGGGAAATAAAAGGATAGGCAACAAACAATAACTTTTGTATATGAACAAATACTAGCAGGCCGTAACACACAGTGGAATTAAACAGAAATTACAATAAAATAGAACACCAAGATTTACGTGGAAAACCCCTTCAACGTGAAGGGTAAAAACCACGGGACAAACCAGAGAAAATCCATTATAGAAATAATAAATGTACAATTCTTGAATCTCTTGCCCAAAACCCAAGCAACAATCACAAGAGAATAACTAGGATACAAGGATCACGTCACTGTATACAATATCCAAAAACCTCGCTCAAGCAATCACAGAAAAACTCACTGTAGATCTGATCTAACCTGAGATGAGAAACTATTTAGATGAATGAGAACAATTTCTACGTTTTCCTTGTCTTCTTCCCTTTTTTTCTCTTGTTTTTCTGCCCTTTTCTCCTCTTTTTGAATCCCTAAATTTGCTACGAAGATACTGTCCTTTGCTGCGATGTTAATCTCTTAATTTCGCAACCACCATTAGCCCCTACATATAATTAGGTTTTAGGTTAAGTTAGGATTAACAAGAGGAGGGCTATGGGCTGCTAAAGCCCATATGGGTTGAACTGGGCTCTCAGCCCAACAAATCCCTCGACAATATCCATTGGCTATGGGCCATTTAAATGACTGTATATGAAATCATTGTGATGTCTGCTAAATCTCTCAACTAACGCTAATCCAAACTATGATCTTTTCCGCAATCGATTTCATCAACATCTCTTGATATGCGATAGAGCAAGTTAAATATCTGAGTTATCGTCATCAGTAGTCTTTGCACGAGCGTATATGCGCTATCAACATGATGGAAATGATTGAAATCTGGCAATTCCATCCCGAGCATATAAAATCACACAATGAGCAATAAATCGAGGTTCTACTTTGACTCTATGATTCAGCGTGATTTCTGGTTTATGGATATGATAATATTTTTCACTCGACTCTTTCTACTCACGTAAAGATCTCAAAAATGTTGTTGGCTTAAGCAACCATATGATTTTTACACATGGCTCAGAAATGTGCCTTTCAAGTTAGACTAACATAGAATGCAACACCAATATAGTTTAAAAGTAGTTTGTGTTTCTAAATTCATGAGTTATTCTAAATATATATCATCGGACACTTTCAATTCTTAATCTTGTGAGGTTATTTTTTAGTTTTTTTAATCTTTTATCTCATGCATGACTTCCCCCAAAACTATAAGATTTCAGCACCAACATAACTCAAAAGATCAAGTTGTTAAGGTTATACATCACACTCAATATATTATTCGACTCTTTTAATTCTTCATTAATTCTTAGTCCCATGAGATTATTCTTTTATATTTTTTAATAAAAAAAATACCATAAACGATTCATAGAACACAGCATTTTCCTGTTAAAACTTGCATTGAGATTCAACGAAGGGGGTCAAATTACCTTATTCATCAACGATAAAACATGGAAGATATGGCTTCAAAGTTTGCAGTACAGTTCGTGAATTCTCCTATGACATGAGGGTAATTTCCCGTTGCAGCGAACGTATGGACAGCTCGGGGAAGGAAGGAGTAGAATGCACAATGGAGTAAGGAGAATAATTTTCCCATGTATCAGTTGGTGGTTCTTCGACATTTCCTTGTGGAGAAGAGGTGGTGGCGAAGAAAAGCTCGCGCTCTCTTTTTCTCTTCTCCTTTTTTTTTTTTTTTTTTTTTTTTTTCTTGCATGGAGGATGAGCTTATCGTAAAGAGAGGCATATATTGATATTGCACAAGTAACATGAGAATCGCGTACGAGATAAAAATTGATAAATGATGCATCATACGTGTCGCGTCATTTGAGTTTGGAGTAGGAATGAATGACAACGAGTGGAACTACGAAGAGAGAAGCAAGAATAACTAATCTCTTATATCGCTGAGAGTCGAGGATGACATGGTTTATTATTGCCATATGTGTGATGGAAGGACATCTTGTCTTGGCTTTGGAGAATGTTGTGACTTAGGATGGTAAAAACACAGATAAATATTATACGAGCATTGTTGGTCGAGATAATCACGCCTCATCATGTAAGTGTGTGTTGGATGTTCATTCCTCATGTATTTCTTTTAATCTTGTCCATCGTATTAAGCAACGTGCAAGATGCTTTCATCTGGATTCGAATTGTGCAACACTCGCTATCACACCCTAGATTTATTGAAAATATATTATTATTTTAAAATTTATAATTTATAAAAAAACTTTTGTTGAATTTAAAATTCTTATCTTTATAATACTAAATATTTTTAACTAAAATATTTTAATCATTTCTTAGTATGGCCATAAGCGAGGACAATCTCTTACACCCAAGCATGATTTCTACTATAAATTAATATATTATTTTGAAACAAAAGATAAAAATTTTATCAATAACCATGATGATAGGAACTTTCAAAAAAAAAATTATAAAAATAATATTTAATATTCATAAAATATATTAACAATTTAATATAAAATAATAATATATTAGTTCATTATGAAATTTACATATCAAATTAATAATGATAATTCTTATACAGTAAATATAATCATGCATCAGTCTCATACATCGCATCTCGATGACATACACAATAGTTAAATAATAATAGTGTGCATCAGATGCCTAATGGTATACTCTCTCAATAACGAATGAAGAGGTATACTTTATGGAATGCATTATATATTTTTCCAAGAGCAAATGAAAAAAACTCATATCACTCCCAAGAATTGATGGAGTGGTGTCCCTCACATGCGTAAATGAGGACACATCTTCCCAATAGCAAACGAAGGAATCGCTTAACTATTATAATTGATAACTCGCTATTCCCCGAAAGGAATTATCCTATCTACCAATGGTTAAGATATATAATCATCTATGATAATTTATTTATATTTATTCATTCATTTAAAAATAATAATATGATAAAATATTATAAGAGATCATACTTAGTTTATACCCTATTAGAATATGTCCATTAATGGCTCTGTAATATATTTATGACCTACAAGCCCAGTTGACGAGTCAAACTGAATTCAACTAGGACCTAATTGAATTGATTTATACTCCTTATTAAGCTAGTCTAAAATTATTCTAAACTAATCTAATTTAAATTTGGTTGATTATAATTGGATCAAATGGACTTGAATTGGTTAAATCAGTTAGGAATCACTCCGAATCAACTTGAACCATGTTCAATCAACTAATAAGCTTGAATTAATAAAAGAAGAAAGAATTGGGCTAGGCTGTATAGTATTAGTCTAAACTAGACCGATCCTACCTAGGACTCGAATAAATATATGTGTAAGTTGGGCTAAATAGAGGAATGATGATGTGTCTAGCCCCATGGATTGAGCCGAGTCTTATCATTAAAGTAGTTTATGTTTAGCACACAGGTTGGATCGTGCTTGATTACATATGTGAATTGTCCCTAACTACATGAGTTAGATTGTATCTGGTTACATAGGTTTAATTGTACATGGCTAGAGTTGGGTTATGCCTCACGGCTGAATCATGCTTGGCCATATGGGCTGAGTCAACTTGGTTTGACAAAACAACTTGACTCATGTCACACCCAAGTTTAACTCTTAATTTTTAAAAAATACTTTAATTTGTCACAAAATAACATTTAAATCCGAACAAATTAGTAGAATAAGTATTTCATTAAAACATACTTCTAAATAATTAAATTTAAAAAATATATAATTTTCATGAATTAAATAATATAATAAATTCGTGATCCCAAATTTAAAGCTGATGAAATTTTAGAAATTCACATATAATTGTTTGACATGTTAAATAAATTAGAATTGCTATTTTGACATAGATTTTATAAAATACATCAACATAGGATTCAAGCTTAAAATAACATTACTATTCATGCATCATCATCATTAAATAAAAAAATATTTTAATATTAAAGTTAAATGATCATTATTTATTAATTATAAAATTTTAAAATTAAAATATTATTATGTATCATAAATTTATAACAAATTTAATACTACAAATCTCATAGCATAAATTAAAACTTTAGAAGAAAAATGTATAAGATTGAGGATCCTCAATCCTTCGCTCAATGCGAAGGAGCATGGAAGAAGATGAACTCTTCTCCAAATCTAAGTACTAGTTTAATTTTTATATTTAATTTATATTTAATTTATTTTTACACATGAAGATTGAATTATAATATTTATTTTTTATAGTTCACATATAAAAATAAAATTTAAAATATTTATTTTTTAAAAGTCACATGATTGACTAAATTTTTAACTTGCCCATACGATTAAGGAAGTCATTTTAATTATTTTTTTAATCATGTTACACAAACATAGAAATAAATAATTTAATTAAAGCAAAACATTAATTTTGATAATTTGATTGATGGGAAAAATCTTTAAAATTATTATACTGATCGCTAGAATGTCTCAACATAGACGTGATGCTGTCATATTTATGTGGCGTGAACATATTAACATCCGACCCGTTTCCGAACCCGCTCGGGTCGGATGCATTTGGGTACGATCGCATTGTTCGTAAATTTTAGCAAATTGAAGGGCATCATCGTCATTGAGGCGTTCTCTACCCTTTCTTTGCTTCACCATCCGGCGCGGCAGCGGTGACGCGATCTCATCAAGTGCCATCGTCTAATCAGCCACCGCAACTCTCTCTCTCTCTCTCTCTCTCTGGATTTCTCGTTGGGTTTCGCGGAGGCGAAGACGACGACGACGACGACGACGACGGGGGAGAAGAAAGGCGAAGCAAAAGAAGAAAGAAGGGGAGATGTCGGTGCAGGAGTATCTTGACAAGCACTTGCTCTCTCGGAAGATCGAGGACGCCGTCAATGCCGCCGTCAGGGCCAAGGCCTCCGACCCCGTCCTCTTCATCGTACCTATTTCCCTCACCACCTCCCCATATCCACTTCTTGGGTTTATTTTGTCGTTTGATTTCATCGTCGCCTTTGTTCGTTCTGCAGTCCAATCACATGCGGAAGGCCGTCCCTCCCGTCATCACCAAGATCAAAGCGCGGCAAATCTTGGACAGCCGAGGGATCCCCACCGTGGAAGTCGACCTCTACACCAACAAGGGCATGTATCGCGCTTCGGTTCCCAGCGGTGCCTCCGCTGGAATGTGCGTGGACCGTCTTCCTCCTCCTTTATGATCCAATCATGCTCCCAAATCTTTTAATGCTCATTAGTTTCTTTCTTGGGTGATCGCCACCGTTCTTGCGAGGTTGTTGAATCGCATCGATTCAATCCATCTCTTGGGGCTTTCTGTGTGAACGATTTCTGGAAACCTAGATGCATTTTAATCAACAAATCTTTTGCATAAAAATAGTAATGCGGCAGTCGATTCTGATGCAGAATTTTCTATCAGAAGCAACCGAATGTGATTCTTGGCCCTTATCCAATCCAGTTAGAAGGTTTAGCCCAAAAAATGATCACAATAGGCTTCCACAAATGTGATCATCATTGAATATGTGAGATTCCTAATGAAGGACTGCACGCTGAGAAATCACATACAAAATCACTTGTTTTTTATTTATATCCTAATTTTGGAGGATCCTGCTATTCTCAAAGATTCAGTTAGCACCTTGCAGTTTGAATATTTTCTATTCTAGATATTCATTTCTTAGTACCAGAAATATGGTCATTGCCATATTAACACGGACTTGGCTGATTTTGTCTAAGTCGTGTGGTACCTTTGTGTATCCGTCCGCAAAGGTAAACCTTCCTGAAACTTCCTATGGTCTCTTAGGATCTACAAAAGAGAAAACGGGTTAGAAAACGCGTTTTACTCGGGATCCATAAACAACCATTTTAGCAAACACTTTATAACCAATACAAATTACAACCATGGACTTCACAAGCTCAAAACAGTTATACAACAAAGGGTCCAAAATGGTCCACTATAGATCGAAATCCCCCACAAGTGTCCACACGATACAACCGTTCTAGATATCTGTCCCGTTGGAGCAACTTCTCTCTTCGCATCCTTCCCTCTGGAAGTTTCGGAGATCACCATCCCCTTTGGATTACTCCGTTTTGCTGAACAAACTGTGCATTGTTCTACCCTATAAGTGCACTTGCTAGATTGTGCCTCTTCGTCAATACAACTCCCACTACACCTCTCAGGGCCTTAGCAATATGTTGAACCTACTGCATACTTCAGCCTCCTACGGACATATCCTTCCCATGCCAAAGAAAAAGTTTTAATACTCCATGGCATTGAGTTTCGGTCGCCTTGAGATGACCACAGACAATCCATCGTCCACATACAAGCCCTTGCATGAGTATCAAATTCTTTGAGTTAACAATTCCCCCCACCTCTGTGAGCTTTGCACAACTCTTTCAATCGCTAAGCAACCCATCCCACCTTGCGCGGTCTCATCCTTTACTAAGCGCCCCGCTTGCCATGAGCACCATCAAGTCTAGTTGCCAACGTCGAGCCATTGCTCGAACTCAACTATCTCAACTTTTGTGCGCTACGCATTCTTCCAAGTTTACTTGTCCTCGTGGTGCCTCTTGCGCGAAGGGTTGACCATTCCTCTGAATGTCATTCTTGGATGCTCGCTCCTCTAAGCGATTCCTTTCCCTACATCTCAATGTCTGTTTCCCCCAAACGGTCACGCGTGTTGGCTGCCCTCAACACAGCCCCGCTAGGTCCCTCACGTTTTCATACTAAGTATTTCTATGTGTACTTGTCCCGCTCTGATACCATCTGTCACGGACTTAGTTGGTTTTGCCTAAGTCGTGCGGCACCCTTGCGTGTCCATCCGCAAAGGTCAGTCTTTCCGAGACCTCCTATGGTCCCTTAGGACCTACAAAAGAGAAAACAGGTTAGAGAAAGCGCTTCACTCGGGATTCACAAGCAACCATTTTAAGCAAACATTTTATGGCCAATACAAATTACAACCATGGACTTCACAAGCTCAGAACGATTGCACAATAAATGGTCCAAAATGGTCCACTACAGATCGAAATCCCCCACAAGTGTCTACATGATACAATCTTTATTTATAAACCTAAAACGGCTACCAAATCCAACTAAAATGGGGCTGTTAAGCCTTCGATCAGCCCTCTTCATGTTATGCAAAGTATGAATAAAACCAAAAGACACGGACATGCATGAGCATTACATCAAACACCCCGTTTAAAACTTTGTCCATGACAATATAGATTGTCTTACTACATATTTTCTGTACTCTACACATTTTATTTATTATGAAATGTATTTGAGGTTTTCCATCTTACCTTAAGAAACACTAGCTTGTTAATTTTAATGTTCTCCATAAAACAAGGACCATGTCATTGGAAGTTCTTTGTTAATTTTAGCTTGTTACTTTATAAAGCACTACTAAGATTAGCAACCACACAAAAACCCACTTATATCATGTCATTGGAAGTACTAGATATTAATGTTAGTACCACATAATCTACTGGATTGAAGGTTCAAAGAGTGCTTGGTTAGTGTCGTGTTAGCCATTGTTGCATTCTCATGCAAACAAGGACCATTGCATCATGTGTACAGGTTGTCACAGTTTCATTTTGCATTCATCTGATGTTAGTAATTGACAAAATGTTTGTGCAATGAAACGCACCTTCATGTTTTCCCCTGCTCTTGTATAATTGCTTCATATTAAGAAACTGTCAATTGTTTTGCTGTCAAAAGGAGTCATCACTCAATAAATTCCTTCATGCCTTATCTGAATCCTAGCACCTCAATTATAATATTTCATGTTGATCACTGTCTTTATTGTCTAAACCCAGGTACGAAGCTGTTGAATTACGTGATGGTGACAAAGGGAAGTATCTTGGTAAGGGTGTTTTAAAAGCTGTCAATATGATCAATGAGAAGATTTCTGAAGCCTTAATTGGCATGGACCCCCTACTCCAAGTCCAAATAGATCAAGCAATGATGGACTTGGACAAAACTGAGTATAAAGTAAGTCTTTTTTTGTTGATAACATAACTTTATTGCTTTGGCCATTCTTGCTTGTATTTCTTTAAAGTCTTCCATGCTGAAAATATCTCATAATTTCTAGGCTTATGGCAGTTTGGTTACAAAGGAAAATCTGATTGTATTGTTTTAGCACCTTGATTTAACTCTCATGCATTCTTTATATATTTATTTATTTTGTTGATGGTCCATGGAGATGTTTGCATTTTCTCATTGATGCTTACTGTTGATGAGATCACTTTCATCTATCTATTATGCAGAATTCATCATCTTTACAAGACTTTACCATATATCTCTTTTCCTTTTGCTAAGAACTTTTGATCATCTGGATGCAAGGGTGTTGGATTAAATCCTTCCAAGTATCTAAAATACATTAGTGGTTGGTTAACCTGTTATTATTCTTAAATTAAGTTCAATGCTTGAAGTATCATACAATTTTATCCATTGTGTATTTACTTGTTAAGTTATTTTCTTTATTTATAGTCCATGAAAGGCAAATTCAGATTTTTCTATTTAATGGAGACTGCAATTTTTTGTGTTAATGTTTCTGTCAACCATGAGTAGCAAGATACAAATCAACAATTACCTGAAGAGTTTATGATACGATCGAAGTGTTTGCTAATGTCTTCAAACCTTGAGACTCCAACCTTATAGCTTTTTCTGAAGAAAGAATTTATTTGTTTACCTTTCTAAATTGACTATTATCATTGTTATTTATCAAAGATTTTTCTTATATATTTGTAGTTTAACTATTATCATTTTTATTTATCTTTGGAATTATCATTCTCTTTGAAATTATTTTTCACAAATGAAAGAAAAGAAATCACCAGCTAAAAGAATATCATACAGATAATTAAGTTTACGCTTCAAAAAGGACATTCTTTTGTTAGTCAAGTACAGCATTGGATCAATTTTGTACAATAAATGCATAAGAGAAAGTTTACACTTCAAAAAGAGATGAATGGACTGAGTAGACAAAAGGAAAAGAACAGTTATGATGAAAGCAAAATAATTAAGATTGCATGCTGAAAATTGGTGGTCTTGTAGAGTCCTCTTGCTTATCATCAATTGTTCTTTATTAATTTGGAGATATTCCTAATTCTGTTGCTTTTTATTTATATGATATTTTCTTCTTTTGTTGCTAGATTAACATTTAACATCTAGTTCTTTATATATTGTATGTATATTTTGATTTTCACCCAATGTCTTTGTTTTTTGAGTTAAACCACTTGATTTCTTTCTTTTGCCAGTGGATAGCTATTCTTACTTGCAGAATTTATTTGTTAGCTAGTACATGTTTATCCTTAACTCATATATTTTTCATGTTTCTTAGGGAATAAATGGCATTAAGTATTAAACATGGTAACATATGATCCCTTGATCTTTCTGGATATTGTATTTGAGGGATTGAATTTTGTATCTTGTTTCAGTATCTATCTCGTCTGTATTTACATAATGCTTATGATAAAAGCAGGATATATTTAGTAGGCTACATTTTACAGGCTGAGCTTGGAGCGAATGCAATGTTAGCTGTGTCAATTGCTGCCTGTAAAGCTGGTGCTGCTGAAAAAGAGGTACAATATAATTTTGACTTGGCTGTTGGATTTTCTGTTTCATTTATCTACACCTTTGTTCATTTTCTTCTTGTATTTTTAGGTTCCATTGTACAAGCATATTGCTGATCTTTCTGGTAAAAGCAATCCAGTTCTTCCTGTTCCAGCCATCACAGTCATAAGTGGTGGAAAACATGCTGAGAACAATCTGGCTGTTCAGGTATTGCCTGTATTAGTCCTGATTTTTGAGACCAGGTATCTTTTGCTAGATAAGTGAGATGTATGGATGAGAGGCTATTAACATCTTAACATAGTTGAACCAATTAAAGGAGTGATGCATCAAGTTATTCAATTAGCCATGTTTAATTTAGCCCACATTTGCTTAAATTCAGTGTGTTTTTATGCAAATTCATTGTGCTTTCTGTTTAATTACATTTCTGCTAAATTCAATACGTTTAAATTCAGTGGTATTTTCTGTTTCCTTTACTACTGTTAAGATGTATGTCAATAGCACTTGCACCGTTGAATGATTCATATATGAAACAGTTTCCTGCTTGCTAGAAATTCTTTTTTCATATCACACCATGTGTTCAGACTAAGATTTATCAACTTTCACTTCAAAATACTTGGCATTTTTTATTTTTAAATTTCCCTCTTTCTGATGTTGAAAACTTTATCAGCTCATGGCATAATTTTTTTTTTCCTGATAATCTTATTTGGTGAGAAGTTAGAAACTGACAATGTCAATTACTACACTTTCAGGAAATTATGATTCTTCCAGTTGGTGCAAATAGCTTTCAGGAAGCAATGCAGATGGGTTCTGAAACATATCATCACTTAAAGGTACTCAAAATCAACTTCTTAGTGTTGTGTTATTCTTTTTCAATATTTGATTCTTCTGAAAGTAACAACTTGCTCATATAACCTCTTGAAGGTGGAGTTTCAGCGATAGATTTTCTACTGCATCTGACTATTGTTTCTTGGTTTTAGGTGTTCCAAGTGTCACATGCATTATGTTTTATCTAAAAAGTTGATATGTTAATTTGAGATTTGTTTTAACCTTTTGTTTCATTTTCTTACAATATACTACAGCAGTGCAGTTCTAGAATTTTTTTTAATTCCTCACTCTTGTACCATTTCAAAGGATTCTTCTACTTGATTATTCTGGTTTTCACTCTATATTTTCCAGCCTCAACTAATCTGGCTGCTCTTCACATGGTTTGGCTGAACTCCAGGCTATTATTATGGAGAAATATGGTTCAGTTGGGTATAATGTTGGTGATGATGGTGGATTTGCTCCAAATATCTCAAGGCAAGTTATACCATTCTTTTATGATTAGTCTAGACATATTTGAATGCCTTACGCACGGTCTGGCATAGTACATTTGATTACATTTCTGCCACAATATATCTTGACTCGTGCTATCACATTCTGATTGGCACAATTGTCTTTAAGTAGACTCGAATATTGTACTTGCTATGTAAATTTGTTCTCTTTTAGAACTTATTTGGACCAGCTAATCTTTTTTTTTGGGCATCAGCATCACGAAGTGCTTGGATCTTGTTAAGGAGGCAATTGACAGAGCAGGATATAATGGAAGAATTAAGATGGCAATAGATGTTGGTGCTACTGATTTTTGCATCGGTAAATGCAATGCAAGAAACTTAGTTCCATTTTCTCTATTTAAATTTCAAACATCACATGTTAATTTTGCTCAGTGTTTCCTGTTGTCGGAATTAGCGGCATCATGAAACATGATGTTGATTTGCCTAAATTTAAATTTCAGATATCAATGTGCCTAACTGATATATTTAATTGATTTATTCTGCAATGAAAGATGTTAGACTTCAAAATGCAAAGTATATCAGGAAAAATTTTTAGTGTGGAGAAATAATAAAGGAGCAGTTGCTCCTTGAACCATTCATTTGAATTTTCCGAACTATGCATAGTATGTAATTGGTTGCTATTTTAATGTGACACTAGGTGCATTATGATGTTGGTAGACAACTAACTAAAAATATTTTTGCTCTTATCAGGAAAGAAGTATGATTTAGACTTCAAAACACCAGCTAAATCAGGACAAGATTTCAAAACAGGGGAAGATATGCTCGAGTTATATACTAAGCTGTGTACAGGTAAGTCATCTGCCTTGTTGATTATTTTTAGTTCGCTCTTGAAATTATGGAAAGCAACATAGATCTAATTGACAAATTACATTTCTACTAGAATATCCAATTGTTTCTATTGAGCAGCCCTTTGACAAGGAGGACTGGGAACACACAAAGTTGTTCTCTGCCTTAGGGTTATGCCAGGTACATTCCTTGTTCTGAGTACTTAGGGGCTAAAGATGAAGAACAGTTCTTGATAGAACATTTTGCAGGTGGTTGGAGATGACTTATTGATGTCAAATCCTAAACGCATTGAGCGGGCAGTAAATGAGTATACTTGCAATGCCCTTCTTCTCAAGGTAGCCTGCTGATCTGAGCACGCACATGGCTTTAGCAGTGTCTATGATAGAAGTATAATAACAGTCTTGGACAGTTTACTTTCTTTAAATGTAGTTCAAGAAAGCTTTGGGAAAAAGTTGGTGGCGTTAACAAACGCTACATTGATTTTTGTCATGGCTGTTCAAAAATATAAGCCTTAGATTAGGAAAATTAGCAATACCAATATTTTAGAATTGAATTCACTTTACAAATTGATTAGGACCTAATATGGTTAATTTCAAACAATTGCATTAATCGAATCAGAAAAAGAAATTGAATCAAAACTGGGATATTGCTTGACTGACGTAAATGATTGTTTGTTGAATTCTTAATCTCATAAGCTTGATATGATTATTCTGGATCTGGATTATGATGCAGGTAAATCAGGTTGGTACGGTCACAGAGGCTATAGAAGTTGTTAAGCAAGCAAAGGATGCTCAATGGGGAGTCATCATTTCTCATAGATCTGGAGAGACCGAAGAGTCATTCATTGCTGATTTAGCAGTTGGGCTTGCCACTGGTCAAGTAAAAGCTGGTGCACCTTGTCGGGGTGAGCGGCTTGCAAAATACAATCAGGTTGGTCCGTTCCTAATAAATAAGAAGATCATATTAATGTGGCTCATTTCAACCATTAAGATGTTGACTATGAACACTAAGATTGGATCACTTTAATTAAACTACCGATAAGCATATATCGCTTTGTGCTTTTTTGCACAAAGCAAATAGTTGTCACCATGATGAGGAGTTTGCATGTTTTCTAGGATAGATACCAACCACATGCTGAGCCTTTGTTGAAGAAAGACCTTTTGCTTTGAAATGGGTCTCGTCCTATGTATCTTATCATTTATGTTTTCATAATCCCATAAATTTTACTAATGTGTCTATTCTTTTCTAAGATTTCATCGAGTTAAGGATTGTTTCTGTTGAATCGGAAGTGGATTATTACAAGCTGCTATGTTGACTTCTTTTTTTTTATAAATTATGGCAGATAGCATTCTAATATTTATTAAGTGTATGTTGACATATTTTTTTTCAACACTGCAGCTACTTAGAATTGAGGAAGAACTTGGAAACCAGGCCATCTATGCTGGAGATAATTGGAAATGCCCGTGACTACAGGTTGTCTTTTCCACAATCTCGCCTTGGATAATCTCCTGTGCAAATTTTGCTGCTCAAATCATGTTGTTTAAATAGATATGAAGTTTTGGTTTAAAATACCTGGCTGTGTTCTTTGAGTTTGCTAGTGAGGAAAGATGCACAGATTTTGAATGATGCTTGGTAGAAGGTAATGAGTATAACATATCTTGATGAGGTGGGCTTTGTTGACAACTTGTGGCTGTTAACTGAACTTGAGAAAAGCCTCCAACCAAGCAATGCTTTTTGGGGGAGACTTTTCAAGGTTGGTTGATATCCTCTTGTTTAAAATTCTTGATGTCGTGCAACCAAAGTAAAAAAGCAATATTTAGTTTCTTCATTGTGGTCGCTTTGTTTCTGTCATGTGTTTGCATTTGGTACTGTTAACAACCATGTCTTGGTTGGTGTGGACGATTGTTGAAAACACCTCCCGGAAATTGTTTAATTATCTTTTACCGGCGATGGAGTCGACCCCTCCAACTTTCTAATATGCATCACTGTAATCTGTTGAAGTGGTCCAGTCTTGCCGATGTTGGTGTTCGTCATTCTCTGTCCGCAAGGTGGTGCTCCTTTGCCATCTAATATCAAGATTTCAGATGCCAGTGCTGTGACAGCAAACTACAAGTCGAAAGCATATCAAGATTTCGTTGTGTAACTAAAACATATTTGTTCCACTGAGTCTTTGCATTGGCACTGCCGTCGACATCACTGCACCTCAATGTCATTAGGTACCGCCTTCGTCTCATTATCTATTGCCTTCTTGTAGGTGTACCATTTCGCCATCAGAAGATACACGCCAAAGTTCACAAGGCTGAGGACGGCCAGGAGCCCGAAGAAGTAGTCGAGGTGGCCGCGGTCGAGGTCGTCCGGAATCCATCCAGGCTTCCCGTTCTTCGTGGTGATGCGTGCGACGATGGTAACAAGCAAGCTGCTCAAGTAGTTGCCGAGCGCCGCCGTGGTGAGCGAGAGGGCGGAGCACATGCTCCTCATCGCGTCAGGCGCCTGGTCGTAGAAGAACTCCAGTTGTCCGATGAAGGTGAAGACCTCGGCTGCCCCCACGATGACGTACTGAGGCACCTGCCAGAACACGGACATGGGAACATAGCCATCGGACCGCTTGTGCCGCGCCACCACCCGGAGCCGCGCGACCTCGAGAAGGCCAGCGGACGACATGGCGAAGATGGAGATCACCAGGCCGACGCCCATGCGCGTCAGGTGGGTGAAGCCCCGCTCCCGACCCGTAAACCTTCGGGCCACCGGAACGACGACGCGGTCGTAGATGGGAACCCAGACGATGACGCTGATGGTGTCGAAGATGGAGAGCGAGGCTGACGGGATCTCGAAGCGGGGGCCCATGTGGCGATCCAGGGTGTTGCCTTGCAGCACGAACATGGTGCCCATCTGGCTGTAGACGGTGGAGAAGACGATGCCGCTCGCCCAGATCGGGAGGAGGCGCACGATGCTCTTCAGCTCCTCGACTTGGGTGACCGTGCACAGCCTCCATGGGCTCACCGCGCCGTTGATCTTGTCCTCTTGAGTCTGCACTGCAGCCTTGTCCAGGAACCTGGGGGGGTTGGTTTCAGGTGACATCCCACAAAACATGCTTAATTAGCAGAGACGGAGAACATTAAGATCAGAAAGCCAGGAACAGTTGCAGCTTACAGCTATCATATCGAAGGAGTTCCCGTGGACTTACTTCAATTGGTCCGTGTGATCCATTTTGCGGCTACCTCGTATGGCAGATTCCCGTGTGATTTCATACAGTAGTGACTTATTTGCGGGTAGCTTCACTCCAGATTTCCTCAAGGATGCCACCATAACCTGGGCAATACGTGTAAGAGGGCTTCCCCCTGGCTTTTGGTGCCTGTACAATGGCGTGCCCAAGAAAAAGCTCACGACGGCAACAGCCATCGCGACAGCCGGGATCCCAAACCCCCAGCCCCACCCCACGTTCGTCTGTATCCATACCAGCACAGAAGCAGCCACCAGCGAGCCTATGTTAATGGAGAAGTAGAACCAGTTGAAGAAGGAGCTCTTCCTCTTCTTCTCCGACTCGTCCGTTTCATCGAATTGGTCAGCGCCGAAGGAGGAGACGCATGGCTTGATTCCTCCTGTTGCCAGTGCAATAAGATACAGGGATGTGAAGACCACCGCAGTTTGTGCTCTCGTTGGATCACAGACGCCACTGTGACAAGGAGGCTGCAGGCCTTTGACTGATGCCGTCAACGTCAGTAGTGTCAGACCCTGCAGCCGAGTAGATCAGTGTCCACAACCTGAGGCCTCCAGCACAAGAATCATACGGATGCGAGTTCCTCACCAAGATGTAGATGATCATGAAGCTGGCAATCGTCCAGTATCGGCCAGCGTAGGCATCAGCTATAAACGCCCCAAGAAGCGGCATGACATAGCATGTACCGGACCAGTCGGTGACATTATTTGCTGCAGTAGCATTCCCTTGGTGGAGACGATCCTTCATGTAGTTCACCAGGTTGGTGCTCATGCCATAGTAGGCCAGCCTCTCGCAGCATTCGTTTGCTGAGACAGGCAGCACAACATGAATAATTTATACAGTAGCTGCACAGATCACATGGTTACGAGAACAAGACAACCGTACCAAGAATGTAGGGACAGGCCCTCCATGTTCCAGTGTCATTCTTGATCGCAGGGTTCCCATGCAGATCAGTCGTCCCATCTTTCGTGTATATAGCTTCGCCTTCCCCCATTGGCTTGAACCGATCCTTATGAATAATAGTTCACCTGCATAAAAGCATTAATAATAATATCAACGCACACACCGGAAATGAGGAAGAATTGCACGAGACGAGTGTTAATCTTCGACCATACCTCGAACAGATTCTGGGCAGCTGAAACCCTCTCTATTCCTGCTCCTCCGATCAGGCACTCGCCGTCTCGCTCAAATCTGATGAACTCGCGAAGGGGTTTATAAAGACCGACCACTTGACAGATACGCCAGAGAAAATTAGAGACTCTTGCACGCCCTTCTATTGATAACGAGGGATGGCTGTTCATAACTAGTAGAAGGAAAGCTTTCTTCCAAGATCAAACAAAAATGACACGGATCACCACAATGTTGGTAGTTCGCTGCGGTCTTTGAAGAATTGAAGGAGGACACGCTTCCAGAGAAGACATTGATGTCCTGATGATAGCCGTCGGGAGATGGCACGCATTCCTACGTTTAGCAGTGAGGCGGTACCAATAAAACCCATTATAATTATCAATCACGGGCCCTTCTTTATTCTCTCTTCCTATGGGAATCAGATAAAAACTTATTTGACACCACAACGATGGAGTTTAACATCATCTAAATACAATAATGGTGATTGCAAGGGGCTACAGTTGTTATCAATACAAATGGTACTTCAAAATAAATCACGATACAGGAAGGATCATCGTAGAATGCAGACCTGAAGGACAACTCCATCAGCTTCTGTTGTCCAGATTCATCTTCAGCCCATATCCCAGTGGAAACAGGGGGTCATAGGCATTGTGCCCAGCATTCATGGGTAACCGGTCGACCGACTTGAACCAAGTTACCGGCAGCACACCTTCGAAGTCGTGATCTCCAAATAGGACATCAGCAATGCCCCCTCCCTCACTTCCAGGTAACCAAGCTGCAACCAGGGCATCGATCTTGTCCAACAATTCTGGCTCAAAAACCAATGGCCTACCTGATATCACAATCACCACCGTGGGAACCTTGCCGGCAACCAGAGAGATAATAGTGGCACCATCAAATGGTATGCCAAGCTTGGTTCTGTCACCTAAAAACTCTGCATAAGCATCCTCCCCAATGGCAACTATCGCGTACGAGTACTCCTTATCAGAAAAAGTAGCTTCAGATGGGCATTTCTCGTATACAACTTCTGTTTCATTTCCTGCTGCTTCTCTAATTGCTTCCAGCACGGTTGTGCCTGAAAATGTAAAATTGGCATGAACTTTTTTACTCCATTGGTAATGTTCAACTCATAGACATTGAGAAAAGATAAAACCTTCCATTGAAATTAAGACAGCTGAGCTTGAGGAACAAATTGTGGTGAGGATACAAAATGTGGCATGGCTTCCAACATAAAAGAACAAGTCATGAACGATAACTGCTCCTTTGTTTTCTATATTCTGACAAATTAGTCCATGTGTTACTCGAGGAAAGCAACTACATGTATGTTACACTGTATGATCACTTGAACATGACAAAATATCAATTATTTCTTACCTCAAAAATAACAATTCACTGGATTAATTTGCAAAGCAACAATCATGCATGTCTCATGATGCAAAGGCAAGCCTATCTAACACTATATCACTTGGCTCCAAATTGGGGCATGCCAGTTTGTAGAGTTCATTACTTTTGACTTTGAACAGATCCATCCCAGATATGCAGACATTATAGCCTTTCAGAACAATTCACCAAAATGTCACAAGTGCATGCCAGTCATTTTGCGCCAAGAAGAACTTCAATAATTGACATGAACAACTCAAAAGTTCTGTTCTATGTGATGCCTATTAAATATTTTGTCTCTTGTTTATCATATTCTCTGGAATGTATCTGTCAGATGCTGCTAAAGCTCTGTATTGTATTATTGATATTATAAACCTTCAAGACTACATATTTTCGAAGTAAAGACAATTTGGAACATCTGAAATAGCAATCTTAACTAGAATTCAGTTCATCTGCCATAAAGCCCTGCCAAGAAACATAAACAGCCTCAGTATGTCGTTTGATATGACCTATTGTATTTAGGTAGATGAAATAGGTCATCAACTTCTTCCTCAAAAAGATCCCTCAAATTCTTGTGCAAGATGATGCAAAGAAAAATCATGTTTGACAAGTTACTTTGTCAAATAATCCATAGTGAAAATAACAAATACCCGCTATATTTGGCTGTTTTTGTTACGGATTAGTTTAAGCTGCCAAACTATGTTAAGCCCCGGACAAATGTATACAAGTCTTCTATGTGATGTATATTATTACTAAAACTCTCATGTTATGCAGTACAATAACACATGCACAAAATTCAGCTTTTGCAGTTTTTGTGGATCAACCAGCCATTGACTAGTTGGACACCACAACATCAGACAAACATATTGCAAGACAACTTTCAGCTTCACAGGCTTAGGCTACCATAAAGGAAGTCCTAAAACTATTTGGCCAACCACTTGGTACCTGTTGAAGATTAGAAAATTTGTCTGTGGTAGATATGAAAACAGCTACAGTAGATGAGGATATTCAGGGAGGAGGTACAAAGAAATACTATACGAAAAAGATTCTGTCATTGCTAAGACATGCAACAAAGCTTTTACCAAATCATTATGTTGTGTATGCTTAAGCAATAGACATGCATGACAGACCAAAATACAGTGAAGTTTTTAAATATCCAGTTACCATAAACTGTCAAAGGCCAAATCAAAGAAAAGAAATAACAAACGGGAAAGGAAATTTTTTTCAGAACCAATCAAAACATAGCCTACCGATTGTTATTCTTCCACTACTTCCATGCCACGTTATAGTCCATCCCCCACACTGATATCCAATATCATCAGCATGTGTCCCAGCAACAAGGATTCTTCTGGCATTTTTGTCTAGAGGAAGTATTGGTTTCTTTAGATCCTTTCCATTTTTTAATAAAACTAGGGATCTTCTAACAGCTTCACGTGCTAGAATTTGATGTTCCTGATAAAAATATGATATAAAGAAACAAAAAGCAAATAAAAAATTCGATGGTGATTAATGATTAAATAAAGAGATAAAAGGATAGGCCTGTTCACAAAACTATGTAGACACCCACATTAAGGAAACAATAGTAGCACATATCACTAATAAGTGGAAGGCCCTGAGCATACAAGAAGGATTTTTTTATGCAGATAAATTATGTCAAGAATTTACTAATTCATACAGCCTTTGAGCTTCTTATTTGAAGGCTTTACATAACTGCTTTGCCGAAGTTTTCTGCTGAAACTTTAGTTAACATGTGGCGAAACTTCTAATATCCATCAGGTTGCACACTATTATTACCATAAATATTCTTTAATAATGAGACAACATAAACTACATGTTAATGAACTCATTTTTTATCCTGTGCTTAATGTTGGCCTAATAAGCTTGAATTTTTGTAAATTTCTAGAAGAAACCTAAACATGGAACAATAGACTATATATCATTTTCATTTAACAATATATATTGGCTATTTTCTACAATAGTACTTTTGTTTTGTATGACTGGTATATCTGTTTACATATTGAATATATCATTGCTATCATTTTGATGAATTGTACTCATTGTTTAGTCTCATATATCATTTTTTATCTCTCAGTTAGTTCATCTAAAAGACGATTGATATCTTAAGTCGTTGATGAAGTTTAAGACATAAGAGGTTAAAAAAAGGTGAAGCTGGTGGCACATAGACATACATATGTTTTTTGCTTTCCTATTTCAAACTTTGTTGTGATTCATCAAGCTTACCTTGCAGCCAACAACATCAAACAAAGATCTGTCACAGAAAGGGTACTCAAATAGTCCAACAACAAATTTCACCCTCAGGATGCGTTCTACAGCATCGTCAATCCTTGACATGGATATCCTCCCGGATTCCACTAGAAATACCAAATCTTGTAAAAACCTCTCATATCTGTGGGGCACCATAATCTGTAGAACTGTTAGTCGGAAAATATAGATAAAAGTTGCTGAATGTACCGCATGTTTCTTTCAATCATCACCATGTCGATTCCAGCATTAACTGAAGCAGAAATGCAATAACGGTAATCCGATCCATGTGGTTGACATAGCCTATCTATTCCTTCCCAATCTGATATCACAAAACCCTGAAATCAAAAATAATAAGAAGTTTATTTATCACAATTGCTAACATTTGGTCCAAATGAAAGAAAAGTATTTCAAGAAACTAAAATTCAAGAAGTAACAGACCAAACATGCAAACATAGTCGACACCAATATCCTTTGTTCTTGTGTTTGTGACCTGAGTAACAAATAAGACTAGATAATCCTGTAGCGGTGAACATTGATACCTTGAAACCCAGCTTGCCCTTTAGAATCTCTGTTATAAGATAATGATTTGAATGCAATGGCCTCCCATTCCAACTAGTGTATGATGCCATAATTGTGGAGACTCCCTGTGCAAGACAGTCGAGATAAGGCTTCATATGAGTTGCCTCCAACTCCTCAAACGTACAAATTGTATTCCCTTCATTCTTTCCTTTATCTGTGCCCCCATCCCCAACAAAGTGCTTGGCACAGGCAATCACATTCTTCCTACAATTGGAACAAGAATATCAAGAAACAAAGCCATGAATAGTTTATGGACGGGGGATTTCGGACCTGTAGGTGGCAGATTACAAGAACTTTTACAACTATCAAAATCAGAGACAGCAAGGCATAAGTCTGAAACCCTAAAGAAAAATTATGAGTAGATTGGTCCTGCAGTATTTTATGACAGGAGTTGCTGTTGACCCTTGATGCCTTGGCAGATTATTTACCTCCCAGCAAGAAAAGGATGACCTGGAGGGTGACCGCGGGGAGGTGATCCCTGCAATCCCGCAACAATCGAAGTCATAGTCCGGACAATATCTGTGTCCTCGCTGTAACTCTCATAGCATCTCCCCCACCTTGGATCTCTGCAGACCTACGGAACAAATTAACAACTCCTTCATTCGTAAACTCCGGCATAGTCATACATACAACAACTTAAAGAGAGAACTTCTTGATTTGATGATACTTACAGCCACACAAGGGGCGAACGTCCAGTGGATGCCGGTAGCTCTCACCTCCAAGGCCGTCGCTTCTCCAATTCTGCGAGCGAGGTCGCCGTCTCTGAGATCCACACGAGGACGTATTGTTAAAGCACAAAAACACTTCCATGGAGGAGGAAGAGGAGGAAAGAGGGCGTGGAGGACCTAATGGCACCGAGGGCGACGTTGTGGGGAAAGATGGTGGCGCCGTAGAGGTTGTTGTGGCCGTGGACGGCATCGGAGGCGTAGAGGATTGGGATGCCGAGGCGGGAAGCCAGAGCCCAGTGCTGCATCCGGTCGATCATGTCGGCCCAGTCGCGGGGAGAGGCGCGCTCCCTGGGGGCGCTACCGCCGGCGCTGAGCACGCTCCCGATGGGGAGACCGGAGAGGGCGGATGGGGAGGCGACGCAGCGCTCGATCTGGGCCATCTGGGCGGCCTTTTCCCTGAGGGTCATCCGCGAGAGCAAGTCCCGCACGCGCGACTCCACTGGCTGCGTCGCGTCCCGATACGGAGGGAGCAGCTCATTCGCCATCCAAGAATCTTGGAGAGAGAACGAGGGAAGACGAGGAGGAGTATACAAAGATGCAGGCGCAGCCGCTCCTGCGCTCCCTCGCGCTCTCCGCAAACAAGTAGACCGAATCCTCACAGTTGAATATGTCGGAGAGAGGAGTGATGCCTTCCCCTTTCTTGAATCGGGCTTGAGCGACGACTTACGCACGGACTTAAAGATGGGACGACAGTCCTCACCCACCCGACCCGGTCACTCCTGAGGTCGTTTCTAAAATCGTCGCCAACTATTCTCCGCCAGTATAGATCCACGTCAATCCGGTTCCCATCGACGCTGCTGCCAACAAGGAGACTCGTTACGACAATCGCGACTTCAAGTGGCACTCGGAAGACAGCAGCCCACGTAATCGATATTCTTCTCGAGTCGGAACGCGACCGCCTCTCACCATAGGTCAACATTCCACCGGCATCGCGACACGAGGACCTCGATTAAATTGGATAATCCTTCAATAATAGGTGCAATTTTAAATAGATCATTTAATATTTTTAAATAGATCCTCAATTAAATTGGATAATTCTTCAATAAGAGGTGTTATTTTAAATAGATCATCAAATATTCTTTTCGTTTTAAATTTATCCTCAAACTCTCAGTTCCGTGGTATTCAATTTTTTCTTATTGTCTACCATCAATGTATATATTTATATCTTTCTACAGCTTTCAGCCACACCATCCAAATGCAATACCTGGCTTGTAGATTTATTTTCGTTCTGACATTATACTTCCAGCATCTCTAGGTTAAGAAGAGCTGTGTACAACTCGTCCTGCTCCAGAGCTGGAAATCACTACTTACCAGAAATCTCGATATAATGGAGACGTGAAGGACAATTCCATTAGCTTCTTTTGCCCGGATTCATCTTCAATCCATGTGTCGGTGGAAACATAGCCACCGTGCCCAGCGTTCACGGGCAGCTGATCCCCTGACTTGAACCAAGTTACAGGCATGTGTGCCAGCAACAAGGATTCTTCTGGCATTTTTATCTAGAGGAAGCATTGGTTTCTTCAGATCCATTCCATTCTTTAACAAAACTAAGGACCTTCTTACTGCTTCGCATGCTAGAAGTCGATGTTCCTGACAAGAATTGCTATAAAGATGTGAAAACTGAGTCTTAATAAGTGAATACAGTGATTAAGAAGAGCCATGAATCCTCGCAATGACCACAGGACACACCGTTAGATATGATTATTATTATATCTTTTAATAATAATAAAAGATATAAATTGTTAATCAAACTATATTTTTTCTTTTTTATATATATATATTTAATTTTTATTTAGTTTGATTTAAAATGACATAAATTGTTAATCAAACTAACCATAATTCTATTTCTAACTCTATTGTGATTCGTCAAGCATACCTTCCAGCCAACAACATCAAACAAAGATCAAGGGTGCTCAAATAGTCCAGCAACAAATTTAACCCTCAGGATGCGTTCTATAGAATCGTCGATCCTTGACAAGGGCATCCTCCCCGATCCCACAAGAAGTACCAAATCTTCTATAAACTTCCCAGATCTGCGAGCCAGGTCGCCGTCGCTGTGATCGACGCAAGGACGTGTTGTTATAGTACAAGAACAATCCATGGAGGAGGAGGAGAGAGGGAGCAGATGACCTGGTGGGGCCGAGGGAGACGTTGTGGGGGAAGATGGTAGCGCCGTAGAGGTTGTTGTGGCCGTGGACGGAATCGGAGGCGTAGAGGATGGGGATGCCGAGGCGGGAGGCCAGAGACCAGTGCTGCATCCGATCGATCATGTCGGCCCAATCGCGGGGGAGGCGCGATCCCCGGGGCCTCTGAGGACCCTCCCGACGGGGAGGCCGGAGAGGGCGGAGGGGGAGGCAACGCTGCGCTCGATCTGGGCCATCTCGGCGGCCTTCTCCCTGAGGGTCATGCGTGAGAGCAGGTCCCGCACGCGCGACGCCACTGGCTGCGCCGCGTCCCGGTACAAGGGGAGGAGCTCATCGCCATCCAAGAATCTCTGAGCGCCTAAGAGAGACGAATGCGAGGACGAAGGGGACTTCGGGGCTTATATGGAAGCTCGATCGATCGATAGCTCCGCCAATGCGTTCGTTCGTGACTCGAGTCTCGTCTAGACAAGCATACCGTTCCTTATCAGCGTGACATCAGAGGCGACGGACCGACGTGGCACACTCAAGGGAGAAGCCACGTCATCGATACGGGCGCTCCTTATCAGCGTGACAAATGTCGTGCCAAACATAAATTGTGACGTAATCTTTTTTATGCTTTAGGCTCCATCCATCATTGGAATTTCTAACGTACGGTAGGATGATATGGTACGGTCGGTGCCATTCTATGTGACTTTACGAGTAATGTGGCGTCCGTGGCAACTACCAGCCTGAGAAATGTGTCTGTCACAGCAACCCTGTCACAAGTGACTCTTGATCATATGTGATATTTTAGTGTCATTTTGAGGATGATAATGACTTTTTCTTTTCTGTCGCCTAATAAATCCGTTTAACGTTATCGGAGATTGTCAGCTTTAATACATAAGTCAGTATCTCATCATATATTAACTTTTTTTAATGAGATATCTGGAAAAAATAAATGAAAAATTGACGAGAAATACGACCTAAGAGACGTGCGTTTGAACCGTTCCACTGGTTCTGGTCTTTTTATAAGCTTACTTTGAAGTAAATGCATTGGGCACAATGAACCCTGCCTCTGTTCTGGTCACATACGCCATGCTTCAATCAAAACAAGGTTTAGACAAAAAAATCGAAAGAAACAAATTAAAATTAAAATTAAAATTTCTATTATATAATATAATAACAATCTTATATTTTTCATAATATAATAAAATATTTTAAAAGATTGAAAAAAAAATATTAATATTTTATAAATATTAAATACTGAAATGCTAAAATAGCAACATTTAAACATTGGCAATGTAGCGTTCAAATTCATTGAGATTTTTTAAAAAATTATTAACTATCAATTCACATTTGAAAAATGCATTGAGTTCTAAATGCATATTTCAAATGTGTTTCCAAAGACGCCCTAATTCAATGATCCCTCAACCATTGATGTAATTTCAAGTTGAACTAATTCTTGAACAATTATTCCAAAATACTTGTGTCATTTACTGCAGATAGAAAGATGATTTGTGGTTACATTCACCAACTTTTTTTATTTATTGACTATACTTTAAAATCCTATGAAATTAGTATACCTAAAATTTTAACTAATTATTGTCATGCACATGGATGCAATATGATAATTGAAGTCAAGTTAGTGAAAAATAAAGCTAATTATGATTACACAGTATCATGGAAAGAGTTTGAGATTAATCAGGCCAGAGCAAGAACACTGTTTCATTCTTCTTCCCAGGTAAGATACAAAAAAGAACATGAACAATAACATTGTTAACTAAAAGATGCAATTACTTACCTTAGTCATGAACATCCAGTCTGGTGTTTATGATCGATTGCAGTCATAGTGAAAAAGGCCAAAATAATGCATACCGCGAACATGACCTGATCTAAGTAAAGCTGTTGATTTGACATGAAGCAGAACAGGATGTTATCTTCTTCAAAAGTATCGAAGCATTTGAAAACAAAATTTGGATAGTCAAAATTCATCCCTAATATAATCATCGGTAAGTTGCAAATCTCATGAAACTGTGACAGTCAAATTTAAGTCCATTTAAACAAGGGCACGGTTGCAGACAACCCAGTTTGGTCTGATTACTTTGTCAACATAACTTTGAAGAGCAATGTTGCCTATAACTTCATCAACGTTTTACCAATTCAGTGTTCCTGCCAAGTAGATTAAGCATTTTAATGAATCTGGATAGAACAGTTGAAGCCCAGTAAAAAACTTCGACTGATACATTTAGTCACATGGCTCACCTCTGAATGTGATCAAGAATGAGAAGCCTTGGCCCAGGTGGAATATTGACATCTCTGAGTGCACTGGAACATACATACAGAAAGAAAGAATTAGAGAACAGTGCAACAGTTTTCATGCAAAAGGAACTTGTTCAAGTAATTAGAGAATGTAGGAGAGCTGGATCATCCTTGGAAGACATGAATCATCCTTGCCTGTCTGTGAGAAGGGGTAAAGTAGCATCACTGAGTAAGCCTTTCTTGAAGTTCTTCTCGTAATTCTGAAGGCCAAGGTTTGTTAACATTCTTTTTGTGCCAGAGTATAACACGTCATCAGCTGGTAGCTGTGAGAATTTCTCACCTATCTGCAATTTTATCGGAAAGGAAAAAGTAAAGCGGAAATGCATATTTGACCAGTGAGATATTCTTGATACTGATTTCAAACATGCTAATAGTACTCAAGTTGGCATCAGTTTATTTGTTATGGCAAGTATCAAAATTATCAATAACCAAGAATGATATCATAACTATCAAAAAGAAGCTAGCACATATTTGATCTGCCGTACACAGCCTTCATGTTGCTCTAGAATAAAAATAAATGAACAAAAATTATGTTATATTACTGCTAATTGATCAATCCTCACATCGAGGAAATTTATTTGCAACGTACTGAAATTCTACTTCGTATATGGTCTAGAAATGCATAAGTCCACAATAGGTTTGAACTAAAGCAGCATCATGTTCAGTATACATTAGACTTTTCCTTGAGAAACCAAAGCGGAGATCTGGTGATAAGTTGACCTACCGATTGCTACATGGATTCACTGTAGCTGGGATCACCAATGACAGTAGGTAACTAAAACTTAGAACAACATCTTAAGTTTCACCTTTGCTTTCATACCTTGAAAAGTCCACCTTGAACAAGTGCAAAAAATAGTCCTGAAGTAACCGCATTAAGAGCTTGATTTGATCCTCCCATGCCACTAACCAACGAAAACATTGCTCCAGAACCAAAAGCTGCTACCATGCTGCAAGATGAAGCAGAATAAAAGCCAATTTGGAGTACAAAAACAGAGTTGAATGGTACTTATCCCTCTTTTCCATCAGTATTGATCAACTTATATGGCATCTGTATGGTCCATTATTCTTGCAGATGACAAGATCATCACAACTATATCTCCTTATATCTCCTGATTAAGATACTACCATGCTATCACTGGCTTATATCAGAACTTATAAAACATGCTACCTTGAAGCAACATGAAACATAATAGATTAACCAGGACTGAAAATAATAATACTGTGAGAGCTTCTGAGGATTACTATAGCAAAAATATTAATATATAAAGTATTGAGTTTATTGCAGAACATAGAACAACTAAGATGTTATATAAGGTGATTTTCTACTTATTAGAACCTAATATGCTTTGAGAAATGAATAGAAAATCAATGAGATATCATGCAAGCATATTTTAAGAGCTGGATAGTGGTAAGAAGCAACCAATCTTTACAGCAGCAGATGTTGTAGTTCTGATACTTGACATGCAAAGAATTCCTCAGGTTGCTGTATATATTAATTATATATCTGTGAAATTAAGAAGTAAATTTGACAATCTAGCTCAAAGGCAAGTAACTCAAATATGTCATCCATGATTTCCGATGTCAGTATGTGAGCCATCATAATCTTCTTTAAAGACTTTTAGGTCAGAAAGTGCTAGGATTGCACACCCATCATATTAGCCTTTATGAGGTTGACGCTACGATCAGCTTCTGATCTCTGTAAGAATATCTTTCTTGATAAAGTTCATAAGGGAACAACCAAGACTAGGATTGCCAGTAAATCGCTTAAGAAAAAAAAACACCTCAATAATGAAAACTACCGGCCACATTGATTTAGGTATTTGGCCTTTTTTTTTTATGCATCCCTTTCCCCTGATGAATCTGAATTCCCTCTATCAACACTGTACATCCCAAAAAGATCAATCAGTCAAACCACACTTATGTTGACATACAATTTATTCTTCCCCAGTATCTCCAACATTACATCAATATCAACATGTTCAACACTAATGCAATCATACAGTCACATGTATATTTGTGATCGCACATACAGCAAATTGCATTTTGGGGCATTCCAAACTTAAACATGTAGCATGCCCAAGTATGATGCATGTCACATGCCAAGGCACAAGATGGAACTCAGTGGTAAGTCCATACACAGCGTGCGCACACGCACATGAACACATTAGATTCAACATATCATAGCATGATATGTATGATGACAAAAAATTGGTTATTCTGGTTATCAATAAGTTAGATTTTAATGCTTGACTTAACATAGAAGCAAACAGCTTTTTACTTAAAGACATTGTTATTCAACAATACTGTTTTCAACTGTTCATTTTATACATGTTTGTGGGAATTTTGCATCTACGATTCCTCCAAGATTATGCATTCAAACAATAGCTATAATATCTAAAATCAACATGCATATGTTACTAACAGATCCCATATTGGCAAGAAATGCATGCATTGTGACATCCTTTCTATAATATGCATAAATGACTAGCAGATCTCTTTGATCAACACATAGTTCTTTGTGTTTCCTTGATTCAATGCAAATAAGGGCTAAACACAGGAGCACAAGATATGACTCTTCACTTTCCAACCAACTTGAGTGGATTTGGAAAAAATGCTATAAACTAAAAATTAATTGAACAAAACACATGAAAAGTTTGCCATTGATCTCACCTGCCTTGCATATCTTCCACCCCTCTTATTCTCTTCATCACACATGATATACCTGCATTAGTACCTGTCATGACTGCAAAGTTACGAGCTTGCACTAACGGGCCACCTGCAAAAGCCTGTGACACATGCAACAGAGTCAGGTTGTTGAGATTCTAAGTAAAAGTATGTATGGGTATGAGTGCAACATGGCGTCTCTGTTCTGTTACCAAATGGCACATACAATGTGACAGGACAGAAAGGACTGAGAGAATGACACAAGAAGATGAATAGGAACGACACAAATGCTAAGAATCAGCATATTTCAAGTTCCAACCATAACAGAAGCAAACCAATTTCATGTAATATATGATTACCCAATACAATAAGAACTTTGCGAAAGTATATTTCTGGATCAAAAAGGAGCACTAATTATCAAGTATGAAGTATACTGATTTCACATCAATATTATAAATTTCCGCTGAAATATTGGAGTAGGGATAAAAACATATCATAATGTACTTCAAATTGCAAAAAAGGAACAGAAATTGAAGAGGATTAAAAAGGAAGAGCAACCTGCGCCTGCTTGAGGGAGGCCATGGCTTGGGGGTTGAGGCCGGGAGCGTTGGGAGGTGAGGTGGGTAAGGCCGAGGAGGCGTCGGAGGTGAGAGAGCCCATGAGGGCACCGATGAAAGCGCCCTGGGCGGCGCTGGTGGCGGTGACGATGGCCGCCTCCACCGCGGTGGGCTGCTTCGCCAGCCAGGCCCGGAACCCAGTCTCCAGCTCCTTTATTCGCGTCTGCAGCTGGGCGACGGGGTTCGCCGGGGGAGGGCTCGGTGGAGCCAACACCATCGCGCCCTGGTTCCCTTTCATGGACCGACCGACCGACCGCCGCTCTCTCTATCCCTCTCTCTCTCTCTCGCTCTCTCTCTCTCTCTCTGGGAAGAGGACTTTGATGTATCGCGGATAATAATACCACGCAAATTGTCGACAGATAGAAGGAATTTATAGCGACGCGAGTTTACTCTCATTTTTCTAATTAGCTAAAAGAAACACTTTTTCTTTTGCCTATTTCTTGCATCAAATAAAAAATAAGCAATTTCAATTGGCACTATATTTCATATTTTATTTTTATCTTTATATATATAATAAGCACATTACTATTGATAATTCTTTAAAAAATAATAATTTTTTATTATTTATAATCTCATTATTATCATTTTTCCCCTCATAATTCCTTATTTCATCCATTCACTTGCCAATGCCCAATCATAGTCGACACCATTTACCATCAAGACTCCCTTAATTCTCGGTGTTCGTAGTTTCCTTATCATTTTCTTCGTCAATAATACAAGCATTTGTCATGTCAATTACTTATTTCTCTCTTTTTATCTCCTACAACTCTTTCCAAAAAAATCTCTGATGTCACAAGGGCATCGAGGCAGTCAATCTCCGCTTTCACTAGCGACTCTTGTGGGAGCCCAATCAAGGAAGAGAAAAAAAAAATAGTATTTACGTCTATTTATTGAATGATATTTTATGAATATTAAAAATTCTTAAGATATTATACAAAATAGTAAAAAGGGTTACGAATAAAAATCTCCTATATCGAAACCTTTAATTTTTTAAATTTTATAACAAAAATAAAGATATCTCAACTTGTTTCCATAGAGTTCTACCAACTAATTTAATATTTAGAGAAATATTTGTATATAGGGGCAAATATATGCTATTTCCAAACGATATATAGAAGCCTCCGAATAAATAATAACAGCGATGTATAGATGATGAGGTGACTTGGACCGCATAAAATCGAGGGCACTGAGCAGATCGCTGCGACCTAAATATAGCGCACGAATGTGAATTTGGGAATTCGTGCCAATTTGCCTTCCGATTCGTCCCAAGCGCCGCCTTTGCGTTCCGACGACGATGGCCTCGCTCGCTCCTCTTTCTTCTTGGACCGCCATTAGAGTCACGAGGGCGCTCGCGGCCGCTCGCCGCGTTCAGCCGCCTGCGAATTCGTTCCTCGCCGGACCCCGTAGAAGGGATGTCGCAACGCTCGTCTCTCAACCGTTGCGGTTCCGATCCAAGAGCCCGGGGACCTCCCTCTCCGCCCGGTGCTTCTCCGGTATGATCTCGTTCCCTTTCGATCAACCCTTGATCTGTGATCATGCTCCGAAGGTCCTCACTTCCTTTTTCTTTCCGGATTTCTCCTCTCAACCGGAAAAATCGTCTTTTTTTTTTTTGGGGTTTGAACGATCATTGCTAGTCATCAATTGCAATCTTTGGTTAATATTTGATGTCTTGAGTTGATCAATGTGTTTGATTTGATTTTGATTTTGCTTCAGCGTTGAGTCCTGAGATGAAATCGACAATCGACAAGGTTGTTCAGTCGCACAAAGTGGTGCTCTTCATGAAGGGAACCAAAGATTTCCCCCAGTGTGGCTTCTCCAACACCGTGGTGCAGATATTGAAGTCACTGAATGTGCCCTTCGAGACGCTGAACATACTCGAGAATGACATGCTGCGTCAGGGGATGAAGGAGTACTCGAGCTGGCCTACTTTTCCCCAGCTCTACATTGATGGGGAGTTCTTTGGTGGCTGTGACATTACTATCGGTAAGATATAGTTTCTAGTCCTTCATTTCTGATGCCTTCAACTCGCCATTTACTTCAATTAGTCCATGAGAGTTTGTCAATAGAACTGATGCTTTAATCATAACAATGATATTGTTGCAGGATGACCACTTTCACCATGGATCTATCTCTTAAAACTAGAGAAAACTGGCAGTATATGTATTTATTACTAAAGATGTAATCATAACAATATCTATGTGACCATGGATATTGATGCAGGATGCCCACTTTCATGCCCACATTATTACAGAAATCTGTGCATCTTACATTAAAATAGTTAGGCATACTTATCTATGCTAGCGAGGTGATAGAGAAAATATTGTCAATCCATTATCATCCGACACATGACCTACATGTGGTGGCCAAGTTGGCATAGGGGAGGCAAGACCTGCCCGCTTGGTATTCCCGTGTGGACAAGTCCAAAGTAGGCAGTTATGGGTTGTTGCTCCCTTTTTTTACTTGGTATAAAAGCCTATCTCTGACATAGGAATCGATGTTAGTCACCTTTTTACTACTTCCACCTCACTTCACCTCATCTCGGGGCTAACTTGAGCGTCGGAGAGACTGGGTTGAGAAACCTACTTCCAACCTTGGCCTTCGTGCAGGTCATCGCTGGAGCACCTAAACGCACCCACACTGACACCTCTAGCATCACCTCGACGACACCTCATCGTTCCTACGCACATGTAGCCCAACCATGTTGGGTTGATCTAACCGTCAGCGACATTTTCCCCTAACATTTTGGCACTAGGAGAGCCATGTCGTAGGAATGTCAGCTCGTCGACCCACTCAACGAGCGTTCGAGCAAGGATGCTTCACCCCCGACTTATAGTACTTTCACTCACAAGGGGTAGTACTAAATGTTTTCGAACCTCGACGCTTTTGTCTCGGCACAAACTTCGATGAGGTTTCGATGTATGTTCAACGACTCAGGCCTCTCTCCCCCAATGACGATCCTGACCCACATGCTCGTCCCCGTCAAGGTTTCCTAAACCTTACTCAATAAGTACAAACGTTGACGGGAATGATACAGATTATTGCTCTACTCCTACCTCAGCTGGTCTAATTGATGGTGCCTCTAGCGTCGTTGCAGTCCGCAGTACTATTGATGCCCGTCGAGATTCCCTGACCTGACGTGGCACTGATCCCCTAAGGACGCCCGAGGCCCGTCGAGCTCCCAGTAGATTGGGCACCCTAATCCTCGATCGTAGAGTTCAGTAGATCTCATCATTCTCGGTTTGCCTTACTCGAGTCCAAGGCCCAGTCCACAAACTACACAGAGAACACCATTCGAGTGTAATTGCAATAGATGGACCAGCGCAAGGAGGACATGCGTCAGGAGTTTCAACTAACCAGGGGAGAAGACCGACGTCAACTTGGGTCGATCACCATTCATTTAGAAGATCCAAGAAGAGCCTATTCTCGCTAACTTTCGACTCTCGACCTTGGAGGCATTTGATGGTTGTGTCGACCCAATCGAGCACAGTGCAGTTTTTCATGCTCAGATGTCCTTATACATCATGACTGATGCTCTGATGTATCACACCTTCCCTACTATGATGCAAGGCCTAGCGTGAGAGTGGTATGCCCACTTGAAGCCACTCTTGATTATCTCATTTGGTTAATTAGCAAAAGAGTTCGAGCAACATTTCAACATGAATGTATGGCCTCGGTGTTCGACAACAACCCTATTGGGACTTCGGCAAGGGGGAGGAAGAGATGCTCTCGAATTTCGTTGCCCGATTCACAAACAAGATCCAAGGCATAGTCGATGCCTATCCATCGCTCATGATGGGGCTTAGGTCCTCTTGACTCTTCTAGTCGTTGATAGAGAAACCATCGACGATAGTATTCAAGACACTCCGAAGGGCCAACTCCGGAAGGCCAACTAATACATCGCCACTTAGGCGAGGGTCTCGGGTAAGCACGAAGAGTTGTGCAAGAGGCCAAGGTAGGAGCGGCCACTACCTGAATATCTCACCCGAGGTGCGCCTAGTGAAGTAGAGGCCTTGAAAGTTTGCTTTCGACCGCCAACAAGTTGTCAGCTATGAGATAGACAAGTGGTTAGGTGCTGGATTTATTTTTGAGGTGCAATACCCTTAGTGGCTCGCCAATGTTGTATTTGTTAAAAAATCGAATGGAACTTGACGAATGTTTGTTAATTATATCGATCTCAACAAGACAGGGTGAACATCACACAGACGTAGCCCTATGAGGGTGAGTATTTGAAGATGCCCGATGCGCTCTCCTCAGGGGTGAGCATCTCAACGAGACCCATTGCGCCCCTAAGGGGGTGACTATTCGAAGATGCTCGATGCATCCTCCTCGGGGGTGAGCATCTCAACGACACCAACACGGCCCCATGGGGGTGAGCATTTGAAGATGCCCAATGCAAGCTCCTCAAGGGTGAGCATCTCAACAGCATTGATGTGCCCCTACAAGGGTGAGCATCTCAACGACACTAATGCACTCCTATAAGGGTGAGCATCCAGAAATGCCCAACACATCCTCGAGGGTGAGAAACTCAATGGCACTGATGCACCCCTACAGGGGTGAGTGTTCGAAGATGCTTGATGTGCTCTCATTAGGGGTGAGTATCTCAACAGCACCCGACGTGCCCCCACGGGGGTGAGCGCTTGAAGATACGCAATGCGCCCTCCTCGAGAGTGAGCATCTTAGTGGCACCAACGCGCCCCTACGAGGGTGAGTGTCCGAAGAGCCCAATGCACCCTCCTTAGGGATGAGCATCTCAACAGCATCGATGTGACCCTACGGTGGTAAGCATCCGAAGATGCCCGATGTGCCCTCCTCGGGAGTAAGCATCATAGTAGCATCGACGCACCCCTACGGGGTGAGCATCTGAAGATGCCTGATGCACCCTCCTTGTGGGTGAGCATCTCAACGGCACTGATGCACCCCTATGGGTTTAGCATCCAAAAATGCTCTAGGCATTCTCGGGGTGAGCATCTCAACGACATTGATGCACCCCACAGGGGTGAGTGTCACATAATGGCACAATGCATGTCTCAAGAGGTCACCACCTCGCCAAACTCCTAAGGTGCATAGGTTGACCAAGATTGACCCAACCTCTTCGGAGAGCCCAAGGTGAGCTCAAGGTGCATAGCTCATCCAAGTTTGACCCGACCTCCTCAAAGAGCTCGAGATGCATAGGTTGGCTAAGCCCGACTAGACCTCCTTGAAGAGCCCATGATGTATAGGTTGGCCAAGCCCAACCCAACCTCCTTGGAGAGCCCGAGGTGGGCTCAAGGTGCGTAGGTTGGCCAAACCCAACTTGACCTCCTCGGAGAACCCAACGTGAGCCTAAGGTGCATAGGTCGGTTAAGCGTGACCTAACCTCCTTGGAGAGCCCAAGGTGCATAGGTTGGTCAAGCCTGTTTCGACCTCCTCAAAGAGCTTGAGGCATGTAAGTCGGTCATGCATTGAGCATCCCCTCTGCTTTTACATGTTACACGTGTCGAGATAATCCATGGCTGCATTTTCGAACCTCTCAAGGAGAGCTCCTGAAGTGTACCTTCGAAGGGGACAAATGATAGAGGAAATATTGTTGATCAATTATCATCCAACACGTGACCTACATGTGGCAGCCAAGTTGGCATAAGGGAGACAAGACTTGCCCCCTTGGTTTGCCTGCATGGACATAAGTCCAAAGCAGGCGGTACCGGCTGTCTTCCCCTTTTTTTGTCGTTAGAGACTATTTGGGGTTGTCCCCTCAAGGAATATTCCTTGGAATGTTTTATCGCCTTCTTACTTCGTATAAAAGCCTATCTTCGGCATAGGAATCGAGGTCAATCATTTTTTTACCACTTCCACCTCACCTCACCTTAGGGCTAATTTGAGTGTTCGGGGGATCGGGTTGGGAAACCCACTCTTAACCTCGATCTTTGTGCAGGACATCGTTAGAGCACTTGAGCGCACCCACACCAACTTCCACTAGACTCCAACGTCACCTTAGCGACACCTCATCGTTCCTACCCACGTATAGCTAAACCACGTTGGATGTTGAGTTGACCTGAACATCAAATTTTCCCCCAACACTAGGCAAGGTGCAGCAATCAAAGGCTAGGACATATCCCTGATTTAATGAACTCCATTATTGTTCCCACAGGATGATAATTAAACAAGTGTTGTCCATTGCTAGAGAAATTTTTGATATAGAAGTCAGTTTTAAGTAATGTATTTCTAGATGAGCAATGTAAGTTATGGGAGCAATTTCGGTCTTGGGCATACATAGAATGAGAATAGAATGAGGTATAGAGTTCTGAGTCCACTACTTAAATCATCCTTGTATTCTTACCATCTTGCACTCCTATATATAAACTCCAAACTACTGGCGTTTTGCCCCTTTGGAGTTTTGTATTTGCAGCCAGTTCCAATCATCTCTTCTTCAACACAATTGGTCTCGTGCAAAAACAAGTGAAAGTAATTTACATACATATACTTGAAGATGCATATGCAACATACTTGCATGCCAATGTGTATATCTATGATGCATCAGGTACTGGCTTCCAAAAATTCAATTTAGTGATGGAACTTCGAAACCTGAAGAAATCTGATTCATGACACTACCTGTGTTTTTCTCTATTAGTCTCTTTCTTATTTATGCTTATTCTTGTAACACCATTCCTTTATGACTTGAAACTATATTTTTTTTTCTTGTTCTATATAAAGTGGCTACAATATTGGAATATGCAATAATTGAAAGGGAACTTAGAAGTGGAAAAATGAGTGTTAGCAGGATGATACGACGAGGAGTTGCAGTGCAGGTGATTGTCATTGAGAAATTCATTTGGTTAAGTTGAATGAACAAATCGTAATCGAAGAAACACAGGAGATATTGGTTTTTAGCTTACTTTTCTCCCTTTTCTATCGTATGTTCTTGTATTATACGATTCCATGCCATGTTTTATTCTGGCAACTTTCACTTGCTCAGCAACTATAGTATAATGGATTTGTTTTTGAATTGGCTACCATGTCCTTTCGCCTTTATTTGCTAATGTTCTTGCATTTAATTGTGTAACAGAAGCATACAAGAGTGGGCAATTGCAAGAACTAATTGAGAAAGCAACGTGTTCTTGATGATCAGCGAGTTACATATTGATTTTGATATTTGTGGTAATTCAACTATCTCTCTTGAGTTCCTGAAATCCAAACCCTTGTTTTCATTTGCCACCGAACGCTGTCCTTGTAGAATGCTCTTTTGGTACCAACTCTGAAACCATAAATGATGGTTTTTGCTTACATAATCACCTATCTTACATGGTTTTTATCTTTATATAGACAAATATGGGATCCATGGAACAATTACTAGGAAGTACAACAATCTCGCAAACTAATAATTAGTTCACCTCATTACTGTATAGTCCACAGTTGATATGTAACTGATTGTATATTAATTGATTGCGTAGGAACCACTGAAATTAGCAACTACCGATGCCCCATGATACCCGTCGCATAAAATTTCACTGTATTTGGTACTTATTTGTATTCAATCATCTGTCTTCCTTGTGGAATACTATTGATTAGGCAAGAAATGTTAGTTTTTGTTTTCGTTTCTGAAATCTTAGAAAGCTCTTTTATTCTTCTTCTCAGAGCAAAATTAATATTCAGTCAATTGATTGCTTATCAAAATAGTGGAGGGCCTTTTCTACGGAAAACAACGCTGGCAATACGAGAGAGAAGTTTTATGTTAGCAATCAGATCAACAGGCCACATAGAGTCGATCCCATGTGCTTGCTGAAAGTGCTGAGCAACACAGCCGCAAGCACACCTTGCTATGCTCCACAGAGCCCTCAGAATGGCTGTTCTAAATCCAACAAATCCACACTTGGAATGTTAACAGCTTTCTTGACCATGTAGGGTAACAAGGGAAGCCTAAAACTGGCAAAAAAAATCATTAAAGAACAGCATAGAAAGAGGGAATCGCAAACACTATCACAAGCACAAAATAGCTGAACATGAGAGGGGGATCAACCACGAAAAAGGGGGAGTTGGGTGGCTGAGATGGAGATTTCAACAGACGGTAGCAATAGGGAAAGTGTTTTCTCGAAAGCAAGACTTTTAGTAATTCATGTGGAAAATACACATCCATATGATCAGAACAAAAGGCCTAAATGAGCCTAACGATAGCAAACAAGAACATATACATATATATTGTCCACAATTGTGGTGTAACGTACATGAACATACCCAAGTAAAAAAACACAGGTGTGATAGTGTGCGTTAACAGAGAAAGGCAAAGGACAACAGCTAGTACAGCAGAAAGAAGAAAAGGTTTGATTTCTTTTGCCTAAAACAAATGCCTTGGTATGAGATAAACTAAGATCAGAGACAACACCTATGACCCAGCCACAAAGTGGCCCAAAATGGTGAGGCATCCATGACTGATAAGCTGATAAACATGCAATAGATTGAATTCCCACATAAGAATATGCAAAATAGAAAAAAAAAAAAAAAAACAAGTATAGTTGATCATTTGAGATACACCAATGTGCCATATGCAAAATAATACGGCTGACTATGATGATGCACTTTTTAGTGGTGGACATGAGAAGGAATCCATATGAGAGGAGTTTTACCACAAGCAGCAAAATGTAATTATTTAAGAACTAACAATGACAGAGCTACAGAGACATCTAGATGAGGTCAAGATGCAGCTAAACTGCTGACTGTGCTGCTTGGTGATCTATGTAATGAACTTCGAGAAATAGGGAATAACAGCGAGATAAAAGACTAATCTTAGTGTGCAGTTATAGCCCTAAATGATGCACAAGTGTTGTGTTTGTTCTAGTTTTTGGGAACAACAGAAATGAAAGCACAAGTAGGGTGATTGGTTGTGCCCAGTGGTCAGGCACCATAAGCAGCTTACTATAAAAGGTCTCTGTTGGGACATCCAGATGATTAGCACATTATTATACAGTTGATAAGCCTCAACTTCAGATTCATGTTGGTGCATATTATATGTAATTTAAAATAATGAAAAACAATTTATAGAAAAAAAAATCACTAATCTAGAGAGATAAAGTTGAGTCTCATCAAACATCAAGTCAGAAAGAGCAACAGCTACAGTAGGCAAGTTGGTATGATGCAAATAGCTAACCTCTGATGCTCACAGACCAAGGAACAAAACCACAAAAGAAATTAAATGGGCACTTACCAGTCAAGAGCCTCAAAATGGTCTGCATAGACCATGCAACCAACACACATAACTCCATGAAGTGTGTGAGGAAGTCCAATAGGAATTGATGATGTCGATGGTGAAGTAGTAATGCAGTCCGAAAGATCAAGACAAGCAAGAGATTGCAGCATGAGGCATAAAAACTTCTATTCATTGCCCACTTCATTGTTTCTCAAAATCAAGAAAGAGCAACATGATTCCCCTCAGCCCGCAATACAAATTCACTAAATCTACATCAAGCCAAATACTTGTACAAAAATGCCACTGACCATTGACATGCTTCAAAAAGAAATATCACTTGACCTTAATTGTGCCAAGTATCCCTACTTTCTATGAAATACTTCAGATTATCAGACATTACACTTGCATGATCTGCAACATAATGAATCAAAATCTATTATCAGGTTTGACTAATTTGAACTTCTTTTTTTCTTCTTTTTATTTTTTTGCCTGCCAACTAATATTTGCCAATGGCTGAATTAAACCAGGATCTACAATACAAAACCTGATATGACTACCAAGGATCATCTGAAGACAGAACTCAATTTAATGTTAAGGTCTAACTGATGGAAGAAAAATACGTCAAACTATGCTAAGAAGGAAAATAACAAGTAAAGCAATAACCTTTTCAAGACTGGAAATTCAACAACAGTACAAGATAACAACTGAGATGGATACTAGACAAGCACAGTGTCCTAACCTCAAGTGCACTAAAAGCATGAGAACATAAAAAGCACACCTTTGTTCGTTGATCATCAAGACTGCAGCGACACCATATACATGATAGTAAGAGATATCAAAGCGACAACATTGAAGCGGCATCATTTATTCATCTTTGCCTCTTCCAACACCAAGTCATGACTATTGAACAGCAATGGCAAGGAACACCAGAAAGTTCATGGTAGTTAGTAGTCTGCACGATGGTCACTGTAATAATCATCTCTTGCAGAGAAAGAGCTCTCCGCCCTTTCGGTGATCTTCTCTTCCTCGTACCTCAGTCCTTCTTCCAGTGCCAACCCTCCTAATGCACCAGCCACCGCCCCAACCGCCAGGCCCGTAGCCGCTCCAATTTTGCTACCTTTTGGCCTATGATCATAAGCAGAAAACCCTGATGAGTAGCCCGTCGGGGCCGATGGCCCCCCGTAGCCGGATGGCCGATCATAGTAGGGCTGGACCGGGGCAGGAGCCGGAGCCGGAGGCGCCGAGTAGTATGCAGCGGCAGGGGAGTAATATCCAGAAGAGTAGGGATCGGAGTATCTCCCATATGGGTACTGCGAGGGAGGGGGGTGGGACGGGATAGGGTGGCCGTAAGGAGGGATGGGAGGGGGCGGCGGAGAGAAGTTGCGGTAATCTCTAGCCGAGTGAGGTGGAGGAGGCGAAGGGAAGGGAGGAGCGTTGGAGGGATAATAGTAGCCCGAGGAGTGTGGGGGAGGGGGGAAGTGGTAACCGGGTCTGGGTTCGGGTGGGGGGCAGGGGCGCTCTCGGATGGCGAGCCTGATGCGGATCTTACCCTGGGGGCGGCCGGATGGGCGCCGGAGCTCGAGGGTTCGGACGGGAGAGGGTGGGGCTCCGCCTCCGCGGCCGGTGGCATAGCCGGCGAAGGCGTCCTGATGGAGCAGGTCCTTGAAAGGGGATCGGGCGGTGCCGACGAGGGGCTTGGGGGTCTCGGAAGGCTTGGAGTGGAAGACATCGAGGGTGAGGAAGAGAAGGGTCTCGGCCGAGGGGAGGGGGAGGGCGAGGCGCTCGTTCCAGACAGGGCGGGTGGAGCCGGCGTCGTCGGGCTTGCTGGCAACGCGGCGATCGGGGTCGAGGTAGACGACGACGTAAGGCTTGAGGTCGCCGTTGCGCCAGTTGACGTTCTTCAGGTGATTCGCGGAGACGACGGTGACTTCGAGGTCGAGGGGCCTCGACGACGAAGATGGGTGAGGAGGAGAAGGAGACGGAGGGAGGAGGCGCCGCGGAGAGTCCATCGATTCCGACCGATCGAGCTACCGGGAGACACCTGGGCTTGCGGAGGGCACTTGATGATTCCCAGCGACGGGTTGGAGGAAGGGGGAGAAATGGGTGGGTGCGCACAAAGGCGAGCAAGATTGTTCGGCGACGGAGACGGGTAATTTCCTTTTACCTTTTCCTTTATATTTTTCCATCCCCTTCGGATTTTAAATTCTCTTCGATATTCCTTTCTATTTAGCTTTATCCATTCAATAAGATCAGAGGACGTAGACGGCCTCTGATCTTATTTTTATTTAATTCAAATTAAATAACTAAATTTGACTAAATTGATTTCGATCGTATATTTTTTTGACTATCTAAGTCAGCATTGGATGTGATTTAACTAATCCATTGTTAAATTGAAGTAGAGCTATGAAGGTTTTTATTATGAAAAATCATCTTCGACGTTTAAGTCAAAACTTGACGTGATTCAAATCCGATGGATGACACATGGCTATCCAAGATGCTTTTGAGATGGTACCTATATCAAGATCAATGTTAAAGAAGATTTTTCAATCTGATCCTTTTAATGCTCAAGTTAATGACTGAGGTTTCTTAGTAAGTATGTGTATTTTCAGGAAGAGAACTCCCAACGTAATATTGGAGATTCGTTTTTATACTTGGCCACGGGGGGAATAACCTGTAACCGCTCTAATATTTTCTTCTTAGTATTTTATCCACATAAGCAACAAAGGAGAGAGCCCCGAACGACCTACTTTGGACTTTTGTCCATATGGGCACATGGGTGAAGGCTAACTTGAACATTTTTCTTTTCATGATGGTTTCCACGTGATGCTTATGTGTCAAATGATGGTTGATCATTAATATATTCCCTATCATTTATCCTCTTCCTTTGAGACTCTTACAAAGAGTGGTTTGAATTGCAACATTTAGTTCATTTGACATGAAAGCATTTAGTTCATTTGATATGAGAGCGTTCAAGATCTCTTTTTGTGGGTCGGGTTTTCCTGACTAACACATTATGCAATACCGAAGGTCGAGCATCTCGACCTTCACAGCTCAAGTGGAGGCAAGGGTCGGGCATCCTAACCTCCACGTGCGATGGTAGAGGTCGAGCATCCCAAACTCCATGCCTCGGGCAGAGGTGAAGGTCGGGCTTTCGTACCTCCATACCTCAGGTGGAGGCAAAGATCTGACATTTCGACCTCCATGCCTCTTACAGAAGTGGGGGTAGGGTTTCCTGAGTTGTGCACCTTGGTTTTCTTTGACTTGTGGCTTCCGCCATATGGGCATTTTTTTTTTTTACGTAAGTCCAATTTTTTCGATTCATGTGTTTATGACATATTTTTATCTTATATCTCCACCATGGTAGATTTCTTTTTACGTGAAACAGATTTTTTCGACTCACATGTCTCGGGCACATTTGGCCTATGCTTTTGTTGTGATGGATTTCTTCTCATGCAAGTTGGATTTTCCCAACTCATGTGTCTCCAGCACATTTCACCCTATACCTCCATTGTGATGGATTTTTTTCTCACATAGGCTGAATTTTCTTAACTCATGTATCTCGGGCACATTTGGCCTAAGCCTCCGTCGTGACGGATTTCTTCATACGCAGATTGGGTTTTTCTGATTCACACATCTCAAACATATTTTGTTTGTGCTTCCACCGTAGTAGATCTCTTCTCACATGGGTCGAGTTTTCTAACTCACATTCCGGGCACATTTAGCCTATACCTCCGTCATGGCAGATTTCTTCTCATGTGTGTTGAGTTTTTTTAACTCACTCATCTCAAGCTTATTTCTCATATGCTTCTACTATGGTGGATTTCTTCTCACCGAGTTGGGTTTTCCCAACTCATGTGAGCACATTATGCCTGTGCCTCCATCATGACATATTTATTCTCACACAGGTCGAGTTTTCCTAACTCATACATCTTGGGTATATTTGGTTTGTCTCTCTATCGTGGCAAATTTCTTCTTACACAGATTGGGTTTTCTCAACTCACACATCTCAAGCACATTTCGCTTGTGCCTCCGCTATGACAAATTTCTATTAGCATTGGTCGAGTTTTCCTAACTCACATACCTCGAGCATATTTTACCCTACGCTTCTACCGTAATGGATTTCTTTTGACTCGAGTCGAGTTTTTATGACTCACACCTCAGGCATATTTCGCCCAATGCTTCCGGTGTAGTAGATTTCCCTTGACGCAGGTCGAGTTTTTCTGACTCATACACCTCGTGTATATTTCACCTTATGCCTCCACTATAGCAAATTTCTCCTAGCATGAGTAAGGTTTTCTCGACTCACATGCCTGTTGGAAAATCCATGAGGGGGACATCATTGTTAGGATTGGAAAGGCACTAAGAGGGGGGTGAATTAGTGCAGCAGATTAATATCGTAATTTTAAAACCGATTTCGTAAAAAGATAAGTTCGTAGGAAGATTTCGATTCGACGAAAGAGAACTTGAAAGAAGTTGCTTGAGTAAAGTAAATAAAGAGGAACTAAGCAATTTGCAGCTAAGTAATGAAATAACTCAGAAATATAAACACTCACATATTCATGAACACAATGATGTATAATGGTTCGGTCAAATGACCTACATCTACTCTTGAAGCCTTGCGATGAGGCTCTGCACTTCCACTAGCAAATCCTTTGAAGGGGAAGGACCAAATACCCCTCTTACAACCCATTACAAGAGGTTCACACTCTTACAAGATTTCACAAGAAGAATGAGGTGAACACTTAGAAGAGACAAGACTTTTCAAAGACTTTTACTCAAGATTCTAACTCTCAAAAGGGTACCCTTTCAGCTGAGAAAGGGGGGGTATTTATATGCTAAAATGAATTCAAATTTGGGCTCTAAATTTGAAATTTTGAGTTTCCTGTCGACTGTCGAGGCGGTGCAGGGTAATCAATTGTGGAGGCGGTGCCACCGCTTCATCCACTAGCCATAAGCTGCGGTGCTACCGCCCTAGACTTGCGACAGGGGCGGTGCTACCGCCTGGCCCATTCAGTAAAGGCTGAATGGGCCGTGTTTAAGGCCTAAGTTGGCCCAGTAAGAGCCCGATTGGCCCCTACCAAATTTAGGCAGGATTATTTCCAAATCCTTGCTCTAATCACGTGCAAACTACGAATTTAAAACATAATTCTAAGTGATTTAACCCGACATTCTTCAAGTCAACTTCCGACGAGCTTTGCGGCGAGATTCCGACGGACTTCCGACACTTCCCTCGGATTTCTTTCGGTGGACTTCCAGCATACTCCCAGATTGTATGGCGAGCTCAACGAGTCTTCGGCTAGCTTCCGAATCTTCCCGGTGAGTTCCGTGAACCTTCGACGATCTTTGCGACGAACTTTCAAAAACTTCGGCAAGTCCCTGATTCGATCTTGGTTGGTTCTTGCAACACTTCCGACGATCTCTCGGACTTCCGATGAACTCTTGAACACCCGACGGATTTGACCACGGTAAATCGCTTTATGTTTTCATCCCATCGTAGTTATTCCTGCATACTTATCTCGACAACATATATTAGAACAAATATTTCACCAATTGACTTCATCATCAAATTCCGAGATTCAACAATCACATGCGCTGTGGAAGAACATAAAAACAAAACACCCTAGATTTTCGTAAAAGGTTCCGTCGTCGTATGAAGATCGATGCGACAAAAACAAATCTAAAAACTACGTGTGTAAAAGAAACAATAGTACCTAGGGAGATCGTATATCCCTGAGATTCCTACAGATCCATGGGGGAGGATGAAGGAGGTCAAGCGTCCTCCTCTCTAGCGATATCCACATAGTAGATTCTGCAACAATGCTCCTCTCTGAGGAGAGGAGAATAGAAGGTGGCTACCAAGAAAACCCCGGCCTATGGGCCTTTAGTTCCCTCCTATTTATAGAGGTCCCTTGTAAACCCTAATGGATCCTGCCCTATTAGGTATTGGATCTTCATCCAATTACCCAAGCCTCTTAGATTAATGGGTCTCTACCCAATAATCTAGTTCCTATGAGATCCAATAATACAGAGGCTTATTAGATATCTAATAAGATAGGGGCTCCGGCGAATATCTCATATCCGAACCTCTACTCGTCGTAACACCTACCATATGTGTGTGATCCTCTAGGCCCAATATCGATCTGGCCGTGAGTCATACCTATCAGAACTCCTTTTGACTAAGTGAATTATTATCTCTTTAATAATTCACTCCGCTCATCGACTGTGAATGTACTAGGCCACTACGTCGCAGTCCCCAAACGATACAGGGAAATTTAATCTTTTAGACCTATCTGTCCTCAATTACCATATACTTATAGTCCCTCATCCATTAATATCCCAAAGACCGTATATCGAGCATGGTGCTGTCAGGCCCATACGATTTCCAATCGAGTCTCACTCTAATCGGATTCTCCCAGAGAACTCTTTCTCTCTCAATCCGAATAACCCTGGCTAAGGATTTGCCTAAGCAAGAAACACATGAGATATTCCTCTCATGATACCGAGAGTGGATGATCCTCTATTGACACTCAATAGCCCTTGTAAGGTTGGCTGTCACTCACAATAACCGGTTGTACTAGATCTGAAACTTCCAAACCTATAAGTCTGGTATCAAAGAATGGAGTACTCATATAGGATTTTCTTGGTGTCTCAAGTCTAAGAACCAGATACACTACTAGGACTACAGAATCGTTGTCTGACATGAGATATCAATAACTATTTAGCATTTCGTAAGCAGATTAATTAGTGAACTCATTCTCCAATGAGCACATGCACTGTACCTTTAGTGTCCCCACACGAGTAGCTATGAGACCAGCCACCTCTATCATATGGACGGGTATACAGTACATTAGTCTGCCCGGTTATCTCGATGTCCCTCTCGAGTAACCTATGATCGGGATTATTCAGGGTTAGTGTTTAAAGGTGAATCAGTCTCATTATCATGATCTCATCACGATCCAATTCCTATTACACAAATCCAAGGACATCATAATATACATCCAGATAATGTGAGAAAATATCAATAATTATAAGCAAAGAGATTGACACAACATGTTACAAGTGTCATCACTCACGTGATTGGCTTATAGGGCACCTATAACTAGCAATCTCCCACTTGATCTAAAGTCAATCACCTATGTGTCTGATCCCCATCAGACCTCTGTGACGCTCAAAGACAATCTGAGTCAATGGCTTTGTCAGTGGATCTGCAATGTTATCTTCGGATGGAACTCTTTCCATTGCTACATCTCTTTGAGCCACAATCTCTTTAATAAGCTAAAACCTCCTCAAAACACTTTTAATGAGACTCGGGTTCCCTTATTTGAGTAATCACCCCATAGTTGTCGCAATATAAGGGAATCAGCTCCTCGCTGCTCGGCATGACTCCCAAATCTATGATGAACTACTTCATCCAGACTCCCTTCTTTGCTGCCTCTACCACAGTAATGTACTCCGCCTCTTTATAGTCGAATCAGTAGTAGTATCTTGCTTGGAACTCTTCTAGCATACTGCTCCTCCATTCAGGATGAGCATATACCCTGAATTAGACTTGCCATCATCGACATCGGACTCGAAGGTCGAGTCCGTGTAGTCCTCGACCCTTAGGCTACTACCTCCATATTTCAATAAAAGATCCTTAGTTCTTCTCAAGTACTCAAGGATACACTTTACTGTTTTCCAGTATTCCAAGTCTAGATCTGCTTGATACTTGCTCATGACACTCAGAGCATACGCTATATCAGGCCTGGTACATAACATAAAATACATGATAGACCCTATCGTTGAGGTATAGGGTATCCTATCTATGTTTGTCCTTTCTTCACGAGTCTTTGGGGACATACTCCTAGAAAGTGATAGCTTATGTCTTATTAGTATGAGACCTTTCTTAAAATTTTTCATGTCAAACCTTTTAACAATGGTGTCTATGTATCTGGACTGTGATAAGCTAAGTATCTACTTGGATCTATCTCTGTAGATCTGAAGGTAAGCTGCGGACTCTATGGCATATCCTCAAAATTAGATGGGTAGGTCGATGAAACTCATCATGGACTGCACTATGTCTAACATTGTGTGATTTCTCCTTTCGAATACACCATTGAGTTAGGGTGTATAAGGAGGTGTCTATTGGGATAAAATCTCTTGGTCCTTGAGGAACTGGATGAACTCTATACTTAAGTACTCACCTCTTCGCTCTGATCGAAAAGTCTTAATACTCTTTCCAATCTGAACCTCTACTTTATTCTTATACTCCATGAATTGCTCAAAGGCTTCAAACTTGTACTTCATCAAGTACACGTGTCCATATCTAGAGAAATCATCAGTGAAAATAATGAAGTAGGAATAACCATTGATAGCTTGAGTTGACATGGGACCACATACATCACTATGTATATGTACCAACAACTCAGTGGCTCTCTCTCCAGTTCCACTAAATAGAGAGTTGGTTATCTTTCTACGAAAGCAAGGTTCGCAAGTCGCATATGACTCATAGTCAAATGAATCTAGGTATCCATCTAACAGCAACTTTTGAATCCTTCCCTCATAGATATGACCCAGCCTACAATGTCATAGGTTTGCACTGTTCACCTCATCTCATTTCCTCTTGGACTCATTTACATTCATGATATATGGAATAGTGTCTAGCATAATCAAACCATTATGCAATGTTCCTCTTGTAATGATCTCATCATCCTTAATAGTTGAACTATTATTCTTAAAATAACTTTATAACCATCTAATGTCAAACATGAAATGGAAATAATATTTTTGATAATAGAGAAAACAAAATAACATGCATCTAATGCAATAGTAGCTCCGTCAGGCAAATATTGGGTGACCTTGCTATCCAATACCTATGTGTTAGCAACAACTCTTGCTCTATTACCTATCTTGAGATTCATCTTACCTCTTATCAATCTCCTAGATCTTGTCAAAACTTACAACGAATTACAGATATGATAAACATAATCTATATCTAATACCTATGTGTTATCATATGAGTCTGACAGATAAAGACTAATCATAAATGCATATCTGAAGCTTCTCTAAGCTTCTGTTTCACCTTCTCTGCAATATACTCTTTGCAGTTTCTCTTCCAATACCCACCTTTGCCCTAGTAGAAGCACTGGCTTTTGTTCTTTTGTTAGGTCCTTCATAGCAATCTTTACTTTACCCGGTCTACCCTTGCCCTTATACTTCTTAAGGGACTTATCTGTCTTCCTTTTCTTTCTGGTCTTACCAGCATAGAGAACTATGAAAAAAAATCGAGTAGGGATTGAAGCACAAGATCCACACATAGGTTATCATCTAGGACTACTCCTAGACCTGTGAGTGTCTCTATCCACTTAATCATCTTAAGGACATGGTTTTGAACTAGTGTCCTCTCAGTCATCCTAGCACGGAAGAGACTATTCGATATCTCATATCGTCAAGTACTTCCTTGTTCCTCAAATAATTTTTGGAGCTGTAGGAGTATGGATTTATCATCCATTTTTTTATGTTGTCTCTGTAACTTGAGAGTCATGGAGCCCAACATATAATACTGAGCAAGAGTGGAGTCATCTACGTACTTCACGTAGCGAGTGATCTCATCCTCGCTTGCCCCTTCCTTAGGCATAGGTATATCACTATATCAAGGACATACGTGATTTTCTTTGTCATTAGAACGATTCTCAACTTGCGGAGCCAATCCATATAGTTTTGACCAGTGAGACGGTTGGCATCAATATGCCACATAGAGATTCAAATAGTGACATTTTCAAAAATAAAGATATAGCATAAATAAATAATATACAGATTTTATAGAAATATAAATAATCAAGATATGGACTTTTAATTTAATATACTCCCATTATTTTTCTAGCGAGTCACATGACACCCTCAGCACACGAAACGGAAGTCTCCGACAGACTTCTAGTGGGGATCGAGATCCAATCAGCATCTTAGTGTAACCTCGAGGGACTCGACCAATCACACTAAACCCAAAAGGTAGACAACTCTTACTAATCATAACTCCTTGTGATTCTCATCCTGTTCGACCTCCGAACCACCGTGGCCTCGAGGGACTCATCCAACCATGATATTCGGTTAAGTCATCATTATCGTTACAAAATGAGTCTAATTCGATGATATACCCTCGAGGGACTCGACCAAGCATACCATATCCTCAGATCACCGGTGACATCTCTATGTTGTAGATAAGATAGTGAATCGCGATATAGGTGAGTCTCGAGGGACTCGACCAACTCAACCTACACCAGGAATCGGTTCCTACCTATAACGATGGAAGGCCACATGGGTCAATCTAATTGCCTCACGTTTATCGACTTAATATTATCAAGAAATGAGATTTTTTATTTAGTCTCCTAATATAATGTGTCACACACATACATATTTAATATATATCTATATCACATGCAAAAATATATATATATATATATATACATATCTAATATGTATATAACCAATCACACATCATACGAATAATCACACCAGATGATCATGAACCACATCCTAATATGATCAAACCCGAGCCAATAGGCCCAATCACTCATATCAAGATCTATGTGTGCATCGGCGAATCTCCATGTCATGTAATTATCCATCTTGTTTCGTCGATTTCGTTGTCATCTCAACACATCTCCATGCGTCGGATCGTCCGTCTTGACCTTATGGGTCCCGCTCCCGTTGCATCTTCTCATATAATTATAATATAATTACAAGCATGCAGGCCCAACAATCAATGAGAAAAATAGAGGCTTGCAAGCCCCAATAATAATAATCACATATACACACACATCACATCACATGGTCCATGATCATCTGTCCACAAAATACATCACATATATATTTTATTATATAGGACTACTAGATAAATAATAATAGTTAATTATATATTTTAATTAACTAAAATTTTTCTGAAAACAAGGACATATAAATAATATTCTGAATTTTAAAGGGTGTTTTGGTCATTCGACTAAGAGGGACAAAAGTAGAATTTTAGAAATTCCTAGGGGTAAAACTATCTTTTACTAAAAAAATCTTATTCCCTCACTACCTGCATTGCAGTACAGCCACCACCACCCAGCCGACGGTGGCCTCCCATGCTTGCGGGTGGTGCGCCCGCGGGTGGCGTCGTTGCCCCCCATAGGCAGCTTGCCCACAAGCGAGCAGCTCACCCGTGGGTGGTGCCGCGCCAGCAGGGCGAGCATTCATCCCTACCCGCGGGTGGCGACGATCGCCCCTGCGGGTGTCGCCCGTCCCTTGCAAGCAGGGCATCTATGTAGGCAGCCTACAAGCGCTGCCTGCCTGGCTGCCCCTGCGCTCACGGCCATGGCTGCAAGCAGACTTGGCCAAACAGTTTTGAGGTCAAAAGCGCATCCAAAACACAACACAATTAAAATCTGATTTTTGCACGAACAACCTGACTCTGATACCACTATTGGGAAATCCATGGGGGCGGCATCACATGCGTAGCGGAAGAACATAAAAACAAAACATCCTAGATTTCCACAAAAGGTTCCGTTGTCATGCGAAGATCGGTGCGACAAAAACAAATCCACAAATCCAAAAACTACGTGTGTAAAAGAAACGATAGTACCTAGGGAGATCGTATATCCCTGAGATTCCTACAGATCTATGGGGGAGGATGAAGGAAGTCAAGCGTCCTCCTCTCTAACGGTATCCATACGGTAGATTCTGCAACGATGCTCCTCTCTGAGGAGAGGAGAATAGAAGGTGGCTACCAAGAAAATCTCAACTTATGGGTCTTTGGTTCCCTCCTATTTATAGAGGCCCTCTATAAACCCTAATGGATCCTGCCCTATTGGGTATTAGATCTTCATCCAATTACCTAAGCCTCTTAGATTAATGGGTCTCTACCCAATAATCTAGCTCTTATTGGATCTAATCCATAGGATCCAATAATATATGGGCTTATTGGATATCCAATAAAATAGGGACTCCGGCGGATATCTCATATCCGAACCTCTACTCGTCGTAACACTTGTCATATGTGTGTGACCCTCTAGGCCCAATATCGATATGTCCGTGAGTCATACCTATCAGAACTCTTTCTGACTCAGTGAATTATTATCTCTATAATAATTCACTTCACTCATCGTTTGCGGACGTATTAGGCCATTACGCCGTAGTCCCTAGATAATATAGGGGAATCCAATCCTTTGGACCTATTTATCCTCAGTTACTATGTACCTATAGTCCCTCATCCATCTAATTTCCCAAAGACCGTATATCAAGCATGGTACTATTAGGCCCATGCGATTTTCAATCGAGTCTCGCTCTAATTAGATTTTCCCAAGAACTTTTTCTTTCTTAATCCAAATAACCCTGGCCAGGGATTTGCTTACGCAAGAATATATGGGATATTCCTCTTATAATACCGAAAGTGGATGATCCTCTATTGACACTCAATAGCCCTCGTAAGATTGGTTGTCACTCCCAATAACCGGCTATACTAGATCTGAAACTTTCAAACCTATAAGTCCAGTATCAAAGAGTGGAGTACTCATACATGACTTCCTTTGTGTCTCAAGTCTAAGGACCAGATATACTACTGGGACTACAGAATTGTTGTCTGACATGAGGTATCAATAACCATCCAGTATTCTGTAAGCAAATCAATCAGTGAACTTATTCTCCAATGAGCACCTGCACTATACCCTTAGTGTTCCCACACGAGTAGCTATGAGACTAGCCACCTCCATCATATGGACGAGTATATAATACACCAGTTTGTCCGGTATCTCAATGTCATTCTCGAGTAACCTATGATCGAAATTATTTAGGATCTGTGTTTAAAGGTGAATCGATCTCATTATCATGATCTCATCACGATCCAATTCTCATTGGACAAATCTAAGGACATCATAATATATATCTAAATAATGTAAAAAAATATCAATAATTATAAGCAAAGAGATTGACGCAGCATGTTAAAAGTGTCATCACTCACGTGATTGGCTTGTAGGGCACCTATAATTAACAATGCCTTGGGTGCATTTTGTCCTCCACCTCTATTGTAGTAGATTTCTTAGCATGGGTTGAGTTTTCTCGACTCATACGCCTTGGGTATATTTCGCCTTGCACTTTTGCTATAGTAAATTTCTCTTGGCACAGATCGAATTTTCTCGACTCACATGCCTCAAGCATATTTTATCCTATGCCATTGCTATAGTGGGCTTTGAGTCCTTCCTCCGCCATGGCAGATTTTATATTCTCCTTTTGTCAGACATGCTTCAAGTCTTTCCTTTGTCATGATAGATTTTGAGTCCTTTAACTATACGAATTTCGAGTCCTACCCTTGTCATAGTGGGCTTTAAGTCCTCCCTCTAGTAATACGAACTTCGGATCATCTTCTCACTATGGCAAGCTTTGTCAAGCGGTGCCTCAATTAGTGACTCCATCAATTCTAAATATGGGAGGGAATTGGCAAAATTTTAAGGGTCAATCAATGGTGCCGTGGGCCGAGCCTTCTTCGATAGGTAGACCGTCATCATATAACATTAGTGTGACTCCCTCAGGTTGCTTTCTCAACTCTTCGATGTTGATCCTGGTTGAAAATTTCATCATAACGTGGTAAGTCGATACAATTGCCCTCAGCCTATTGAGTGTGGTTCAACCTATGGTCACATTGTATGTCAATGGGATGTTGATTACCATGAATTTGGTCATCACTATTTTGGAGCAAGGCTTATTCCCAAACATGATGTGCAGACTCATAATCCTGAGAGGAGAGATGAAGTCACTAGTGAAGCTCATCAATGAAAAAGTAATAGAGGTGAGATCGTTAGTCAAAGAGCCCAAGTTTTTGAAAAGTGTCAAAGTAAAGGATATTAATAGAGTTACCTATGTCAATCATGACTCTCTTCACTCAGGTATTAATCAATCTTACGGAGACCACCAAGGCATCAACGTGGTTTGAATCGAGATACTCCATCTTTTCTTCCTTGAAGGTTATTTAAGAGCCATCTTTGGACCTGAAACACTTTTCAATGGTAGCCCAAGTGTAGGCTTTGCAACCCGAGGAGCTGTCTCCTCCCAAGGCAAGTCCACCGATGATGATGTCGATCTATCTCTCCACCAACCCTTGAGGTTGGAGCAAAGGTTCCCAGTGCCTCCGGACAAACCTCTCGAGGTGTTCTTGGCAAATGAGTTTTTCAATTTGCTTCTTTAAATCATGACAATCCTTTGTATTGTTGCCATAATCATGGTGGAAGTGGTAGTACTTGTATTTGTTCAACCTCTCTAGTGGTGTCATCATCAATTGAGAGTCTTTCAAGAGTTCTTTTTCCTTTATTTATAAAAAGACTTCAGTTCTAATCATATTCAAGGGAGTCGACTCAGACCTCGAGCAAGGTAGCTTGGGTCAATCATTTCTTCTTCACCTCATGTTCTTTGCCATGGTGATCTTGAGGTTGGGAGTGACAATAGTAGCTCCTGTCTCAACCTATTGCACATCTCATCATATTTACTTAAGATCATTGCCTCCACTGTAATATATTTGTTGGCCCTCTGGAGCATCTTGAGCACCATCACTAGTGACCTCTCCACCAGTGATCAAAAAAAGTAATAGGGCTTGAGCCCTATCATGAAGGTTTATATTACAAGTGACAGATGAGCTTCTTACATGCCTTGGATCTCGTTAGTGAATCAAGCGATGAAGTCAAAGAGTATTTCTTCGTCTCTTACTTGAGTCCAAGAAACATTACCGTCAATAGCCTCAAGCGTACATTCTCAAGAAAGTAGAGCTCAAACTCCTTTGTAAGTTGAGTAAAGAAGCCAATCAAGAGTAGATTTAAGCAGGTGTACCATTCTCATGCTAAGCCTCTTAACATTATTAGGAAGGCATAACATATCAGGGCATCTGAGGTGTCGTACAATGACATCTGGGTGCAGAAGGCAATAGTGTGTTATATCGGATCGATATTGTTGTCAAAGGCCTCTACTAATAGAAAGCGAAAGTTCATCAGGATTGGCTTCTCCTAGATGTTCTGAGTGAATGGGTACCGACTGAAGATGAGATTGATTTAACTTTTTCCTCTGGATTATTGGAACTTTCGTTGCATCTCTTATAAACATTGATCCATTTACCATAACTGGATTCTCAAGGAGTCATCCATCGAATCCGCTGACTAAGTCTTAGATTCAGGCAAAGTAAAATGGTATTATGGCAATGCACTGAATTACACAGTTAGGGAGTAAGGTGCTCCCTCGACCAGGAGTTTCATGGGCCTTGGGTGATTCTGACATGCTTGTACTATGTTGGGCGGGGGAGATTCGAACGGGCATCGGTGCTAGTGGCAGCTAAGGCATTGATTGTGGCTGAGATGGTGTTGCTTGTTGGGCCAACGAAGGCAGGATTGGGGCGATAGCTTACATCATGCCCATTAACATTTATACTTGCTGGGTGAGGTTCAAGAACACCTTAGCGGTGGCTCAAGGTCATCCATAAGGGCGAGAGACCTATGTAATTGAACAGATGTCATTACCATGCTAGCATTTGCATCGAAGTGGATATATCCATGTGTGGAAAAGATGGCAGTTGCTCTCTCTAAGTAAAGGTACTATCGATCGGAGGCAAGGCCTTCTTGTTGGAGCATTTGTTAAGAGGATTGATGAGTGAATGTTCCTACGATATTGGATCCTCCTTTTAACACCAAAATATTAGGAAAAATAGTCATCGATGTTTGAGTCAACCCAATGTGGTCCAAACCCAAGGGTGCAAAAATGTCTTAAATGGTGACTGAAGTGGCTCCGATATGGTATCAGCATCTAAACCGATGTCGAGAAAAATTTTTCGACCCAGTCTATCCGACGCTCAAGTTAGTGATCGAGATCTCTTAGTAGGTGTGAGTTTTTTTCCAAGAAAAAAAATCCTAACGTAACATTAAGGATCCACTTTTATACTTAAGCCCTTAGAGGAGATAACTTATAACCACTCTAATGTCCTCTTCTTGATGTTTTATCTACGTGGACGATAGAAAGGAGATAGCCCCAAACGATTTATCTTTATCCACGTGAGCATAGCCAGACCGGTGGATGCTGATTTAGATCTTTTCTTTCTATGATAATTTTCACATGATATTTATGTATCGAATAATGATTAATCGTTAATATATTTTATATCAATTTTTAATATAAACTAATATAAGCTTGAAGTAATTAAAATAAAAATAATTAAGTTATAAAATATTTTTTATAAAATAATATAATTAATAAGACTGATGGTTGCTGCTGATGTGTCAATTAGCTCAGCTGAGGTGGCTTGAGATGTCTGACCGATTCGTGGGTCCCGATTAACTTCACCCTGGGGAGAACGCGTGCCGCCGACTGCATACCGTTTCGAATTCTCACTCCCGCGAGCGGCCAAGTGTTCCCCCCATCCCACGGTGGCGGAGATTTCTTAGGGCTTGAGATGGTCTCAGTTTTGGGTTGGTTAGCGGGAGCAGAGAAACCAATTCCTAAGCTTATCCATCACCCCCTCCCCCTGAATCTTTCTTCTTCCCCTTCACCTGCAGTGCAGGAACGAGGTCGGGTTCAAAGAATCTTGCAGCTGGTATCGGAATGAATCCTTTCTCTCGTTTGATATGGATGTGAGTTGTTGTTCTTACCTTTCACCGGTTAAATGCAGATATTCCCGAAAATTAGCATCGGCGGAACTTCTGGACCTCCCCTGATCGTCTCTTCTCTCTTGTCGAACCTGTAGACACCAAGTGATAGCGCATGAGAAGATCCCTTCTCCGTCATTGTCCGGTTCACGAGACCCGATCTGGTAAACCATCGACCGAATCTCTTTTTTGTTCTCTTTCTAAGAATTGGAGCATCTTTCATGTTGATTTGGTCCCATTTATTTGGGGATTGCGCTGAATCAACTGCAAGATGATGGACTTGGAATCCTAAACGCATTCTGTTACTGGCATTCGAATTTGAAATGTGAAATACCTTATCCCGTAGTTCACGGATAATTCGGTTCACTGCATCGTGCTGTGAAATCTCTAAAATTTGCTCCAATTTGACCTAAACCGTTTTATTTGAGAATTATCGTTTTTGCTGGTCCACTGGGCATGTGTTACTTTTGCTCTGTATGCTCTGTAAGTGCTCAGTTCCTTTCATCAGTGGGAGGAGACGGTTTCCTTCAGAAGTCTCGAGTATATTTATGTTTGTAATGATTTGTAGATGCCGGCAAACCACAATGCGTACCATCGTTCCTTGATATGAACCTCTACCATATGTGAGGTTGAGATTAGATAAGACATCCAAGGAAAGGTTGCCATCTTTTGGTGAATTCTCATCTGTGTTATCTCCTGATTTCGTTTCCACTTGTTCATCTCACTAGATCTAAGATAAATTGTAAGATTTTTTATAAAGATCTAGGATCTGGGATTTTTATAGTCAATTCGTTAGTTTGTGTTCATGATCGGTAAATGAGACTGCAGATTGTTCTCCTTGGCATGTTAGTTTTCTTTAATCTTGCCAGTAATTTGGTAGACAGGAAAATGTAAACTTAAGATTAAGGGGTTTGCTGGTTGCAATTCTCTTCAAATATGTGGTTGCTAATTGTGATTTGCATATGAAGTCGGAAAGGATGTGGATGGCAAATATATGAGAAAGCAAACTGATGCTTTACTGATATTGTTTTATGGGTTACTGTTGTTCGTGCAACCCATCATTCTTGTGGATATGGATGCGAATTTTTTTCTTTTTTTTAATGACAACTATATAGCAAATAATATGTACTATAAGTTTGTCTCACAACAAACAAAAGCACTCCCAATTGATATGCAGTGTGATTGCTGTTCTCTGCAGGAGATACTTCATTTGACTTTTACATAGACCAGTTGCATCTATGGTTTTTGGTGGATAACAAATTGCAGCCATGGTTGTAGCAATTAAGCACGACTGACAAAAATACTATTTGCAATACTCTCTTACTAGTCACTTGCACTATTTTTGGGGTTTTATGAATGATAAGATGTTTAGGGATTTAAATTGCCAAATGTTGCAAGCTACAGATTGCCAGTATATCAAAATGATTGATATAATTATTGAAATCGTATCTGCATGTAGTAAATTGATTCATTCTTCTCTAATGTCTTATTGATATTGGGTCATATACTGCTTAGTTAATTTAATCTCATTTAATCTACAAGTATTGTGTCATTAGATAAGCAATTGCCTCATTGATGTTAAATTGTGGATCATCTCAGGAGAATCGTTTTGAGTGTCACTCAGGAAGAACCATGGATGGAACTGATGATAGGTACACAAAAGATGGCACAACAGATATCCATGGAAAGCCAGCTGTGAGGAAGGACACTGGCAATTGGAAGGCTTGCCCCTATATTCTTGGTATCGTCATGCAAAATGGTGAAAGTTTGCGCCTTGTGTTGCTATGAATCTGACTGTTGGAATTTTGCATTTCATCGCAGCGAATGAAGGCTGCGAAAGGCTGGCATATTATGGGATGAGCACAAATTTAGTGAACTATATGAAGGACCGTCTCCACCAAGGAAATACAACAGCATCAAATAATGTCACAAACTGGTCAGGAACATGCTATATCATGACACTGCTTGGGGCCTTTGTTGCTGATTCCTACTTGGGAAGATATTGGACGATTGCAAGTTTCATGACAGTTTACATCATTGTAAGACTCGTACCACCAGCTACCCAGTTGTGATATTTAGAAGCTTGTGAGCAACTTATGTGCTTGTTTACAGGGTTTGACGCTTTTAACAATGACGGCATCTGTCAAAGGTCTGGAACCTACTTGTCACGATGGTGTCTGTGATCCCACAAAGGCACAAACAGCAGTGGTTTTTGTAGCGCTTTATCTCGTTGCACTGGGAACTGGAGGAATAAAGCCTTGCGTCTCCTCTTTCGGTGCTGACCAATTCGATGAATCAGATGAATCGGAGAAGAAAAGGAAGAGCTCCTTCTTCAATTGGTTCTACTTCTCCATCAACATTGGTGCCTTGGTTGCTTCTTCTGTGCTAGTGTGGATACAAACCAATGTAGGATGGGGCTGGGGGTTTGGAATACCAGCAGTGATGATGGCAATAGCAGTTGTGACCTTCCTCTTGGGAACCGCATTGTACAGGCACCAGAAACCCGGAGGAAGTCCGATCACACGCGTTGCTCAGGTCATCATAGCATCGTTGAGAAAGGCTGGAGCCAAGGTGCCCGATGACGAGTCTCTTCTTTATGAGGTCGCAGAGAAGGGATCAGCTATACACGGTAGCCGTAAGCTTGAACACACTGCCGAATTGAAGTAAGCTCATGAAGCTCTTTCTAGCTTACTTTTTTGCTTCTTAATTTCTATTATTTACCTAAGTTTCCTTAATTTGGCTGGCTCATATGAATCAAACTTGCTGTATGGTTTTTAGATGAAGGCAAGTTTCGATGAACCATTATGATGCAGATTATGATACGTTATGTGCCGATCTCTGACTTCCATTCAGGTTCCTCGACAAGGCTGCAGTAGTCACTCAAGAAGACAAGAACTCTGTGAACTCCTGGAGGCTGTGCACTGTCACCCAAGTCGAAGAGCTCAAGAGCATCGTGAGATTGCTTCCGATATTGGCGAGCGGCGTCCTCTTCGCTACGACCTACAGCCAGATGGGAACCATGTTCGTGCTCCAAGGCAACACTTTAGATCCTCGTATGGGTCCTCACTTCGAGATTCCAGCAGCCTCACTCTCCATATTTGATACCATCAGCGTGATCGTTTGGGTCCCCATCTACGACCGGATGATCGTCCCCGTGGCACGCAGGTTCACCGGCCGCGAGCGTGGCTTCACTCAGCTGACTCGGATGGGCATCGGCCTGGGCATCTCCATCTTGGCCATGTTGTCTGCCGGAATTATGGAGGTCGTGAGGCTCCACGTTGTGGCGAGTCACAACTTATACGACTCCGAAGACTACGTGCCGATCTCCATATTCTGGCAGATCCCGCAGTACTTCTTGGTGGGAGCAGCTGAGATCTTCACCTTCATTGGACAATTGGAGTTCTTCTACGACCAGGCACCGGATGCCATGAGGAGCTTGTGCTCTGCTCTGTCACTCACCACCGTGGCACTCGGCAATTACGTGAGCTCCCTGCTCGTCACAATAGTCACACGCATCACGACGAGGAACGGCAGGCTTGGATGGATTCCAGATAACCTGAACCGAGGGCACATCGATTACTTCTTTTGGCTCTTGGCAATTCTCAGCACGGTCAACTTAATGGTGTATCTTTTGATCGCCAAGTGGTACACCTACAAGAAGACGACAGACGATGACATTGAACTCCAGTAGTCATCGTTTTCGGTGTTTCTATCGCATGGATCATGTTTTATTTTTCCTAATGTAAATGCATTTGGTTTGTTTGCTTATTTGCTTCACGTACGTAATAGGCATTGCCTTCATGCTTCGTATAGCCATATGATTCTTGAAATTAATGGGTCAAGCGACAGTCACTTGATGCTACATGTAGCTTATACTCAACCATTAGCTCATTGGTGTATCGTTGATATTAGTCATCCCTCTTTTCTTCCTCATTCTTCTACTTCTTCTTCCGAGGGGTGGTAGAAGGACAGTGGGTGGCTGTGTTGTGGCGAAGGGGGGAGATGATTCTTTATTCTTCACAGGTTCTCTTTCCTTTCGGTAGCTTTGCCAGCAGGAAGAGATGTAGCTCATCAGGCATGCCCACAGAGAAAAGCATAAAAAGCAGGGTTTGTCATTGCTACTTTTCCCAATTCAAATGCCTTTGGGCCCCAGCAGTGATGATTTCCATGCAGTCCAATCAAGCTTTATCTCCATCTTCTCAGTCCATGGGACCCCCCTTTGTGAACTCCAAGGAGCTCCCCCTGCGCCATGCAGGCCCCCCCCTCCATCAATCAGCAGCGCCAGGCCTAAGATCTCGCTGGAATAGTGTGGATCCCCAAGAAGGTTTAAAGAAGGTTTACCCGCCCCTTTGCCGTGTGAGCTTCCATGCTTTGTTCCCTCGACCAAGGCTTAGGGTTAGGCTCGAAAGCTAGCGGCCGGTAGCATCAACACGATGGAGTGCCCTCACATGGTGGTAATCATGAGCTTATCCTTCTGCGTGTTTGCGGTGCGTCCTACCAGCTTGCACTGCCTGCCTTTCCCCTTCCCCTTCCCCTTCCCTTCTTCCCCTTAACCATCGAAAAGCTTTGCCAAAATGTCAAGATTAGCGATCTCATCGGCGCATGATCATGGCAAATCCCGAGGACCCTTTCGATGCCTTCTGATAAAGACCTGGCGCCATCCATCCCCGGTGCTCATGACTTGTCATCCAGCCTCCCACCCACACTCCTGTTTTCTTTTGTTGCAGTGCAACACTTGTATCGTTCTGCAACATTTATTTCCCAAAGTAACACACCCAAACATCAAGCCTTATGGCCTTCTAAAAATATTAACCAAACATTACCAATACTGAGTGAAGAAAACGACAAGCTCGCATCGGTAGCTTCTGGCTGCCGCTCAATTAAAGAGAGACGAAGTGCCCTTTTTGTTCCCTTCTTAATGGATAAAGAACTGCCGCAGGAGGTGCGAGCATTATTTTAGTAAACCCATGCCAAGGCAAAGTTCTTCTCCAACCACATGTCAAATGGGTTCAGAGGCAAACTAGTTGGATCCACGATCCGAATCTTCACCGAGCAGAGGAGAAAAGGTTAAAGAATTAGGAAGGGTTGCTCGATCACTGTCGCTACGTACTGCCCCACTGAAACGTTCCCCTGTAGCAAGCAGTACTCCACAGCAAAACGGTGCACGTAATAGACGGATAAGAGCACAGCAGTAATCGCCATCGCCGATGATTGCGATCCTCTCATGTTCGACACCATTCATCCAAGATCAGAACGGTCCTCTAACACCACTGCAGCAGCAGCAGCAGCAGCAGCAGAACTTACTTGGCTCATGTGAGTTCCGTGAGCCAGGAATCGCCCATCTGGTTCATCTGACACCCACTCGGCCCCCACGCCTTAAATCTCCCATGTTTATGGTAAGTTAAGCCGCGTCTTGCCACACAATGCCTCCAGTTTTATGTTGGCTTGTGCCAACATTTGTCTCTTCCATCTCACTGCCCCCACATGTCAAAAGTGCTCGTTTGGTACAATATTTTCTTTGGTGTCTGCATTATTTACGCCATGCATCGATCGACTAACAACAAGCTTTGCTTTTCCACTAAGCACCGGACGCCAAGTACACAACCAAACAAATATATCAACTATATGAAGAAGAAAGCAGAGAGGTATAAAGTGAAACGAGGGGTGTGAGTGATTGCTTTCGCTGCTTTTTCTCTCGTGGAATCCTATTTCTTCATATTTCCTCGTCTCTTTTGTATCCACTTTACTGACATCTCCCTCTCCCCCCCCCCCTCGTTGAGCAACGACGATTCCTTCCTCGCTATTTCCCCCCTCTAAGCTCTACACGAGTCGAGACGACACCGAGAGAAGACTGCTAGCGAGCGAACTGGGAAAGCGGGGGTGGGGGGAGGGGAGAGAGATGGCTTCGTTCATTGCGGGGGACTGGACCAGTCGCGACGCTTCCATGATGGTCGACATGGAGAGCCACCATCACCAACAGCAGCGGCAACTCCATCCGCCTCTGCAGCCCCAGCGCCGCGCGCCTTCCTCCACTTGCGACCTCCACCCGGGCGAGACCGTCACTGGCTTCTGCGCTTCGTGCCTCCGCGAGCGCCTTGCTGGCCTCGAGACCCCCGCTGCTGCTTCCGGCCGCAAGTCCACCTCCGCCCTCCGATCCGTGTTTTGCAAGGTAACCGCTGGTGCCGCCTCTTCTGCTGGCCCCTCATTCCTCCGCCGGTCCAAGTCCTTCTCCTTTGGCCGCGGCGGCGGCGGCGGGGGCGGCGACGGGTTCTCTGCCCAGCGACCCCCCGCCTCCGCCTTCGAGCCCCAGCGCAGGTCCTGCGACGTCCGCGGCCGCAGCACGCTGTGGTCCCTCTTCCACGAGGACGACCGCCACAGGGGCCCTCAAAGCGCCTCCACCTCCGCCGTCGCCGCGGCGTCTGCTGGGGTAGCGAACGATGCGGTGTGCCGGAACCAAGGCCATTCGGGTCCCTCCGTCGCCCCTCCCGTCCCCGAAACCCGCGAAGAGGAGGTCGACGACGGCGGCGACGAGATCAGGCCTGTTGACCCTGTCGTCCTGGTGGTCGGATCCTCGGGGGAGATAACTGAGGAAAGGCAGGAGGGGGCTGAGGAGAAGAAGGCGGAACTGAAGCCGATGAAGGACCACATTGATCGCGACTCCCAGCAGCAGGCAAAGAAACCGCCGTCCAAGGACCTCAAGGAAATCGCCAGCAGCTTCTGGCTCGCGGCCTCCGTGTTCAGCAAAAAGCTCCAGAAGTGGGGGAGAAGACAGAAGCTGAAGAAGCAAGGCGGCGAAGCCGCAATGCAGGCGGAGAAGCCAGCCAAGACGTCCCGGCGGTTCCGCGACACGCAGTCGGAGGTCGCCGTGGATGCCTCCGGCCGGAGATCCTGTGACACCGACCCGCGCTTCTCTCTGGACGCCGGCCGGATGTCCTTCGACGACCCCAGGTTCTCGTGGGACGAGCCGAGGGCGTCTTGGGACGGGTACCTGTTTGGAGGCCGATCCGTGCTCCCTCGGCTCCCTCCCATGCTCTCCGTCGTCGAGGACGCCCCCGCCCCTGCCGTCCAACGGTCAGACTACCTGATCCCCGTCGAGGAGGACGCCGCCATCCCAGGGGGGTCCGCGCAGACTCGAGACTACTACTTGGACTCCTCCAGTCGGCGGAGGCGAAGCCTCGACCGCTCCAGCTCCGTCAGGGAGCAGCCCGTCGAGATCAGTGAGCCTAAGCCGGTCTCTAACGGGAAGGTATCCCCTGCAAATGGTATGGACTTCTTACACTTTCACCATGACACCTTGGTTGACCGGGATGTGAAAGACTGGAGCTCGAATTCTCTGAGGGACGATTACTCGGGCAGCTTCGAGTCGGCTTTCAGGGATCCTCACAGAGGTGCTGCTGCCAAAAAGTCCAGGAGGTGGAGCAAAGCATGGAATATATGGGGTTTTATTCAGCGAAGAAACAGTGGCAGAGGAGAAACCAATATGGTCGAGCGATCCTTGTCGGAGACCTGGCCGGAGCTTGGATCCAAGAGCTTTAGTAGCAAGATTCTCCGGAGTAACAGCAGTGTGAGCTTCAGGAGCTCTTTCAGTGGCAGTGCCGGGTTTGGGGGCATGAAGAACAGCAGTACGAAGCCCAATGGCAATCATAAGAAGAGGAGAGATGAATTTGGTTTGGAGAGGAACAGAAGTGCTCGGTATTCTCCAAACCATGTAGACAATGGCATGCTGCGGTTTTACTTGACGCCGATGCGAAATAGCCGGAGGACTGGAGTTTCAGCGAGCGGGAGACAGATACCTTCCCAATACTTCACAAGGAGCATGCTTGGATTGCATTGAGCTGATTCTTCCTGCCTCCTATCAGGTTCCTATTCTTCTGTCAAATCTGTGTCTCATTCTGCTGGAGATTGTTGGAACAATGCTGTTTTTTGTGCTTCAACAATAATTGCCTTCCTCTAACCCTCTTTAAATTGTGATCAACTTACAGATTGTTGGAGAGTAACATCTGATCATTATGGAACCTACACTAACCAGTGAGATCAACTTATTAGCAATGGTAGTTGGTCAAACCTACCGATATGCTACTAACTTTTACTTGCAGCTGTTTTGTTGTATGCCCCCTGTTGTCCCTTTTCTGCATCTTCTTAACATGCTTAATAAGTTCACCAAAGGGTTCATCCATGCAGACTATGTGGTCCAATATTTTAGTTGAATCTAAATATGCTGCTTGCCATATGTACATCCAGTCTGCTATCTTGTTTTTTTCAAGACAACTTGAATGATATACAGATTGATGGAAATTTTTGCTTGTTTTCAGTTTATTTCTGTTTGTACTCTAAAATGTGCACCGGGCTTCCCTCATTCTGGTAGAGTGTTATTCCTCGATTGTAGTTTTACCAATACTTACGAAACCATTTCGTGCTGTTGATCTCAACTCATTAATTTGCTCGGGTTGAAGTTGCAATGTTGGGGTGCTTATATATACCATATGGAAGTACAGTATTAGCAAAGATAATTGTTTGCTAATTAATTCTCCATCCCCAGAGTGTCTGTTAGCACTCCACTTTTTGACATTGGATTAGGTGAGACATTTGTTGCGTGGACAAATGAGTTTACTGCTTTATGCTGTGGAGGGGAATCAAGAATCAGTCCAATTGTGCTTAGGGCTATCAGGAAATGAACATTTACCGTAATATGTCCTGCACATGTTCTCCAACATGATGCTGGCCCCATCATTCTGGTCATTTCAGATCAATTCAGTCTATTTAGCCCATCTTTCTCAATCATGTAATTTGCCTTGCTCTTTCTCTTCGGATGCTCTTTATGCTGGTCCACCCAAAAGATTGATGAAGACAGTTGAAAGGAGGTAATTTGAGGAGCAAAGACAGCTCGATACCACTTCAGAGGCAGGCGAGCGGCGAGGTGAGGACCGGTTGTTGTGACTTCAGGGCTACAGCAAAACACTTTGAAAAGTTGAACCAAATCTGAAGGACCAAAGCATGCGACATTAGGCTGCCTGTAGTGCTAATCTTAGAATGAAACCAAATGACCTGTTTAGTAGCTTCAGATTTTAACCTATGAATTAAATTTATGGTCATTTCATTCTGTTGTTAATGCTTCCAAGATGGCTGGAGCTCCTGTTTATCTATTTATTAGCAAGAGATTACATGTTACTATCAGCGGCAAAAGATGATTTGATACTTAGTCGGATGCCTAACACCATGATTGTCTGCTTTCATTTTGTTTATGCAGGTGATCCTGTTCAGAGCAGAAAATGTGGCCGTCACTCTGGGATTATTTTCCTTTCTTCTTGGTTCATGGACCCTCACTGCGAAAGTGTAATAACATTTTTTCGGTAAATCGAAGTCAGCTTGATGCTGAGGCCATGTTACACATGCTCATATATATGGGGACTGGGGATGACAAAAAGCTCGAGCATGGGAAATTGATGAATCATGAATCAGGGGGATTCAGATTTCACTTTGCTTGTAGACCTTGACACATTTTACCCAGGAGCAGGTGATACCGCCTCAAATCCAGCTGAAAACTACTAATTCCGGGTTGATCAGATCAAAAGATTTATAATGGCAGCCTAATTTGAGTGTCAGTCCTTTTCCCATCTTTTTCTCCATGTCATTTGCACAGCATGAGACGATACCTGCGTCTGCAAGCAAGCAAACAGGACACAGCGTGAAACACTCCTTGGAGAAGAAAGATGACTGCTCTAACTCTACCCTGGAGATTATTTGTGTTGTTCTTACCCATAAATTCCCAGGCCTTGTCAAATAATTCTCTTGTTCTTGCAGTCTCTACGTGTCTTGAGCAGTTCGCATTGTTCATGTCAAGTGCCTAAATTGGTTGGGGTTCTTCTCACTCAGTCATAACACTGCAAGCACTAAACAACCCTTGGGGTGCATGAGAATAAACTCAAAGACCGTATGAATCAATTATTTATCGAATACAAATAAGATTACAAGTGTAAAAGAACAATTAATTGTTCATCGAACACCAAATTATTTAGTTATCTTATCCAGACAATAGATTGGCCTCCGGAACCAAGCTCATGGAGATCATCACCTCCGATCCGGCGGTGGCGGCCTCCGCTACCCCCAACCCTACGACTGTGGCTGCCCTCTCCACCCTCGGCAAGCCGGTGACCACGGATCGGAAGCCCGGGAGGACCACGTTCACCCGGATCCAGAGCCAACCGAGACCAATAGTTTCATTGATCGGACGCGGCGAGGTGGATCAGATCGACCAGATCAACGGCAACAGCGCAGCCAAACCGTCCACCACTGAGGTTATAATGGCAGGGATTATAGTAGCAGTTAATCCGTGCGTAATCACGCACAAATCGAATCGCATCGTATATGATACGTACCGTAGGATGATTGCAACGCACAGCAAAAAAGAATGGGCAGGTCGCAAAGTCTGATCGGCGAGAAGACTGACGCGTCACGGTGTCGCATTAATGACCAACGGGCACCGCCTTTATGATGTTGCGGAGTCGACGTTTATGAGGCTCGATACGGACGAGGCCAACCCCGAACCAGGCGGTGAACAGTTGGTATGCAAGCGACGTAGAGGACCGTAGTTGTACTTCGGACAAGATCTCGCGAGACCTCCGGTGATAGATCTGCGATCTGCTTCCTAACGCTTCAAAGCATCCTTTTTAGATGCGCGACGAGGAGTTGCAATCGATCTCACCCTTTTCGTCCGGGAAGAGAGCTTTACTCCTCCGTGATGGTAACCTGTTGATAGCTCAGCTTCTCTTTGTGACGCCAGACGAAGAAATGTTTCCTCTTGGAAATGATAGGAAATTGAAATGTGGTGGAAGCAAGGTGCGTCGTGCTTGTCGTAGTCTCTTAGCTTTGTGGTTATTATTATTGTCGGTCTTGCTGCAGGTAGAACCAGGAGGCCTGTTAACGGAGGCAGAAGGGACATGGCGAACAAGGTCACAACCATCGGTGATCTGCTTCAGCGAGCCAACTCCTCCCCTCTCAGCCATCATCTTCCCGGAGGTCACGCGTTCGAAGACGCCGACTTCGAGGAGGAAGAGGAGGAGGAGAAGGGTGTTGGGATCTGGAATGAGGAAGGTCACAGGGCGTCCGCTACCCCTGGGGCTTCTCACAAGGGCAAGATCAGGGAGATGGAGAGCTTCACGTACGAGGTGTTCGACGCGGCCTCGGCGGTGAAGCGAGCGTACGTGGGCCTTCAGGAGGCGCACAGCCCATGGGACCCGGACAAGCTACGGGTCGCGGATGCGGCTGTGGTGGCGGAGCTACGGAAGCTGGGGAGGCTGAGGGATCGGTTCCGGCGGGGCTACTTCAGCCCCTCTTCCGCCGGCTCACCGGCGGTGCCGCTGAGGGATGCGGTAGCTCCGTACGAGGCGACGATCGAGGATCTGAAAAGACAGCTGAGCGCGAAGAATGCGGAGGTGGACAGCCTCAATGAGAAATTGCGGAGCGCCACGCTCGGTGGTTTGGGAAGGAAAGGACGTCTCCATTCCGGCAAGAGGGTCGGACGCATCACCGTCCTCGGTCAGTAGTAATTGACTACGTACCTTCTTCTGTTTCTGATACTACCAATACGTGCTCCGAGAACGCTTCATTTGCGCATTTCGTCGTATAATACAAGGGCATTTTGAGCAGGGGCGCCCGGCACGCCCACGCCGGAGCTGTTCGAGGCGTACATGGAGCAAGTGAAGTCGGCGTCCAAGACCTTCACATCCCACCTCCTCTCCCTCATGCGCTCCGCCGGCTGGGACGTCGCCGCCATCTTCCGGTCGATCATCGAAGGAGGCGGCGGCGGCGACGGGGCGGCCAAGGATCGCGCTCCGGCCATTCCCAACCTGGAAGCCCGCCATGCCAAGTACGCCCTGGAGGCGTACGTGAACGGCAAGCTGTTCCAAGGATTCGAGAACGAGACGTTCTATCTGGAGGGATCGCTGAGCTCACTGATCAACCCGGCGGAGTTCCGGCGCGACTGCTTCGCCCAGTTCCAGGACATGCGGGGGATGGAGCCGGAGCAGCTGCTGGGCATCCTCCCGGGATGCCGCTTCGGGCGGTTCGCCGCCAGCAAGTACCTGGCCGTCGTGCACGACAAGATGGAGGAGTCGCTGTTCGGCGGCGGGTCGGAGCAGAGGCAGCAGGTGCTGGCGGGGGCGCACCCACGGACGGCGTTCTACGGGGAGTTCCTCCGGCTGGCCAAGGCGGTGTGGCTGCTCCACCTGCTGGCGTTCGCGCTGGACCCGGCACCGGCCCACTTTGAGGCGAGCAGGGGGGCGGAGTTCCACCCAAACTACATGGAGAGCGTAGCCCGTTTCACGGGCGGTCGCGTGCCGCCCGGCTCGGTGGTGTCCTTCCCGGTCGGGCGGGGCTTCAGGCTCGGCAACGGTTCGGTGGTCCGTGCAAGGGTCTACCTCACCCCAAGAGCAGAGCCTCAGTGACGTAATGGGTGATGGGACAACAGCGGACCAATCCGACCCACGCAAAAAGTAGTCTTCATCTTCGTTGGCAATGCCCGTTTCCATCTTTCATTTAATAAGCCGTCTTTTCTCTTCTATCTCTCCGTCTTTCCCATTTAAACCTGTGAATTATGGGGCTAAAAAGGTCATAATAATGTTGGTGAGTTGTTCATGTAACTTATTACGTCTTCAATGTTTATAGGAGTATACAGAGGATTTATATTTGTATGACTGACCATAAAAGATTAATATACTTGACAAAAGTCCACGTGGATTGACCCTTGACATCATGGCATCAATCGCGGCCTTATAACAGACTGCGTCATCCCCTCCTCCCCGTAACCGCCCTCACCGAGCCAGTGTTCCAATGGCGATCGGCCTCAAACGCCCGTCAGACGGTGAATCACCCTTTTCTCTGATCGATTTGGGTTTCCTTCCTCTGAAAGCTCTGAACTCGTTGAGTTGCAGAGGTTATCCTCGGGCAACTGAGAGATGGAAACACCCGCTTCGAGCTTCTCCCGCCTCCGGATCCCGCCGGCCCTCGGTTCATCGCTAGGGTCAAGCCATTCGTGTACGTTTATGTTTCTCCTCAAGTTCTCGTTGCGTCTCGTTGTGGATCTGCTTTTGTTTTAGGTCCCTGGGACTGACTTCGGTCTTATGGGTGGGCAGGATGTCTTCAATTCAAGGATCGCCGGGGGCCTGACTGCTGGTGGAGCATTACACGGTTCAAAAGGTTACAGACGACGGCCGTTGCATGATCCGGGCACTGGTAGATTCCTTCTTCATTTCCTTTAAAATTGGTGCTGAGCACAATGCATGTTTTCCACTCTTTACTTCTTCTTGTTTCTTTTTCTTTTTGGTAATTGTTCGCATATGTCTCCGTAGTTTACCTATCCTTTTTAGTAATAATTTAAGAAGCTCATTATTCACCTTCCCTTTTTTATTATTAATATTTTTTTAAAAATAACATATTATTATATCATTTATAACCCAAGGATCATTGATTTTATTTTATTTTTCTTCCCGATAACTTTTTGTTTCATTCTATCGTCATCACTCAGCGTTGGTGTCATTATCGATACTATCATCGTCCGTCATCATAAATTAAATAAAGAAAAAAAAGAAAAAATTAAAAATAAAATATTTATATCTATTTATAAAATAATAATTTAAAAATATTAAGAAAAAAATTAAATAAAATTATAAATAATGAAAAGGAATATATAAATATGAATCTCCATAATTTATCAATCCTTCTTCGTCTCCATACATTTCAATTTATTTGGCTTTCCAACGTTTATTGAAATATACAAACAATTTATACTTTTGTTAAAAGAAAGCACATGTCAAAATCCCTAGTTTCGGACAAGGAGCACAGATTTCTTTTCCGGGCCGCTCGCGGCCCAACACAGCCCGTTTGGCCATTGACTTCTTGACAGCAGACGCGGCTGTGGATTGACTCGGCCACACCGTCGTCGTCGTCGTGAGTTCCACCATCCACTAAGGGTTCCATGGCGAACCGCGGGAATCGTCCTTCGAACGGTGCGTTACGCTTTCTTTTCTCCTTCTGGTGATTAGGGTTTTCTTAGAAATCTGTTCTTGCTCGGCTGCAGAGGTCTTACTGGGGCAGCTAAAAGATGGAACCGCCCGCTTCGAGCTCCTGCGGCCGCCGGCTGCTCTGGCTCCCACCGGCGTTCGGTTCTTCGCCAGGATCGGCTCCTCCTTGTACGTTTTTGTTCCTGCCGAAGTCCTTGTTTTTTTCTGGTTATCTTTCGGCTTTATGGGTGAAAATGTCTTGAAATCAAGGAGGGCGGGGGGTTTACCGGCGACGAAGAAGGTGGAGCAATACACTGTTCAGAAAGTAAAAGGTGACGGCCGCTGCATGTTCCGTGCACTGGTGCGATTCCTTCTTCTTTTGTTTATTTCCTTTTATCATTGTTGCAAAGCACATTGCTTTATATCAACCATTAGCGTCTTATGGGATTTCTCATATGGTAATTATTCATTTATGCATCTTTGATGTCTGCTATATGCTATCTCAATTTGTTGAAAACATGATAAATTTTGTGATAGGAGTGTGATACTTCATATTACTTTTCTGCATCTTAGGCCATAAAGCAAGAAACAATTTCTAGAACTGTGGATTGGCTAAATTCTGTGGTACTTCCATTCGTTTATATGGACCTTTACTTCGACTGTTGCAAGCTTCATCCCTGATTGAGTTGTAGCTGAATGCTTGCATGTCTGTCCATCTTTTTACTGACATAAAAAGTTATAATTGATCTTAATCATTTATTCTTGAAGGTCAAAGGAATGGCAAATAACAAAGGATTGGTACTTAACCCAAGGCAAGAGACAGATGAGGCAGGTAATCAGGAGAAATTTCCTTGCTTTTGTGGTTCCCTAACCTTGCCACTTTATCATCATGAGAATTACTACACTCATATAATCTTGTCCTTGGATATAACTATGTCTATATGCAAATTTCCATGGATCTATGGTGCTTAAAAGCAAGGATTTTAATTTCGAATGATATCGTTCGTACTGGGCAGAACGTACCGGTCTACCAGCAGATCAGTACGCTGACCGTCCTGTCACGGACAAAGTTTTAAACAGGGCGTTTGATGTAATACTCATGCATGTCCGTGTCTTTTGGTTTGTTCATGCTTTGCACAGCATATAGAGGGCTGGTCAAATGCTTAACAACCCTATTTTAGTTGGGTTTGGCGGTCGTTTTAGGTTTGTAAATAAAGGTTATATTATGTGGACACTTGTTGGGGATTTTGATCTGTAGTGGATCATTTTGGACCCTTTATTGTGCATTGGCTATAAAGTGTTTGTTAAAATGGTTGCTTGTGGATCCCGAGTGAAGTGCTTTCTCTAACCCGTCTTCTCTTATGTGGGTTCTAAGGGATCCTAGGAGGTTTCGGGGAGGTTGACCTTTGCGGATGGACACGCAAGGATGCCGCATGACTTAGGCAAAACTATCTAAGTTCGTAACAGATGGTATCAGAGCGAGACAAACACACATAAAAAAATTAGCATGCCAACATGGGAGACCTAGCGGGACTATGTTGTGGGCAGCCAGCACGCGTGACCATTTGGGGGAAACAGATATGAAAATGTAGGGAAAGGAGTCTCTCAGAGGAGCGAGCATCGAAAAATGACATTCAGAGGAATGACCAACCATTCGCGCGACAGGCACTATGAGGACAAGCAAGCTAGGAAGAATGTGTTGCGCACAAAGGTTGGGATGGTTGAGTTCGAGCTATGGCTCGATATTGGCAACCAAACTTGATGGTGCTCAAGACAAGCGGGGCGCTTGGTAAAGGATGAGATTGTGCAAGGTTGGATGGGTTGCTCAGCGATTGAAGAAGTTGTGCAAAGTTCACAGAGGTGAGGGGAATTACTAATTTAAAAAATTCGGTACTCATGCAAGGGCTTGTATGCGAGCGATGGATTGTCCATGACCATCCCAAGGTAACACCATGGAGCATTGAAACTTTCTCTTTGGCATGGGAAGGATATGTCCGTAGGCGGCTGAAGTTTGCAGCAAGTTCAGCATGTTGCTAGGCCCTGAGGCATGCAGTAGGAGTTGTATTGGTGAAGAGTCGCAATCTAGTAAGTGCGCTTGCGGGGGCAGAACAATCCACAGTTTGTTTAGCAAGGTGGAGTAGTCCATGGGGATAGTGGTCTCGAAACTTCCAGAGGGAAGAATGTGAAGAGAGAAGTTGCTCCAACAGGACAGATATCCTGGAGGGATAAGTCCCGGTTCTCCAACGGGAGAATCATGTGTAACGGATCGTACATGTTGAGTAGTACCTCGAGACAACAACTCCATAATGCTTAACGGACTGAGCGAGCGACGATGAGTCGTTGCATGATCTCGCAAGAGGTAATGCATTGGTGGATGCATTGCGAGATCAAGTGGGGGAGTGACCCAAGGCAATACAAATTGAAGGCACACTTAGAGTCGATATGGAGATCAGACTCAACAGAGGGCTGACCCGTAGAATGGTAGGCACGAGGGCCACCATCAACTCAATGCAAATCGAGTAGTGGAGCAACTTGGGTGTAACTTGGTGAAGTACTCAAGCTGCATGAAGGGAGTTGACATAGAAGATGGAACATGGAGTGGAGGTATGAAGCTTTCCTTGAACGGAGGTCAAGGATATGAACTCTTATAAAGGCAAAAGCAGGATCATGTTGTTCCATGAGTTCTTTATTCTGATGGAGTAGACTCATCTTGCATAGTGCCAAAGACAAAGGAAGTTTCGAGGCACATGCACCTTATATTGATGAAGCATTTGATGGAGAAATTAAGGCAACGCAACTTGCAAAGGCAAAGTTGGGGTCAGAAGGCCTTGGCACGGGGTAAGAGGACGCAATGACGAGTACTCTTGAAGAATATGCCATAGTGCTACCATACAAGTTGCCATAAGGGAAGCGGTGCGCAGCGGAGGTTGTATTGGTGGGGGCAGAGACCTAGGTTCTAGACAATGGTGCACCAATTCCAACGAAGTCGATGGACTTTGAGAGCTGCTAGGCGACGGACTATCCTCGAGCTATGCCTCGTCTAGGTATTACCCGAGAGCAGGTGGACGAAGGTCGATTGCCAAAGGAGTGAACACTATCGAAGGTGGCAAAGGCCCTGCAATGTGTTGGTAGAGGCCACATTTGGAGAGATCGCAGTTCGAGTTCATCCCACAATGATTAGAATGCAAGATGTCACCAGGAGGCAACATGGTGCAGCGAATCGTGGTGGAACAGTTCGAGGCAATACGACACACAAGACAAGTCCCGTGAGGGACTGGGTTATACGGAGGTATGATCGGCTACTGGGAGCTCCACTTCGATGAATAACATGACAACAAAAAGGGCCATGGATTCAAGGAGGGAATGCCATAGTACAGCAGAGGTGGGTCTTCCATGTGTGCATCGAATTTTTTGTCGGATGAAAGCCTTGGTCATCAGCATATGAGGACTGTATATCACCGAGGGAGAAGTTCGAATGCAAGTATCAGTGAGTCCTAGGTGGGGGGGGACTTAATTATGCAAAAGTATGATCGGAGCGATTGGAGAGTTGGATTACTCCTGAGCTCGCATTCGCTTAAGGGAGCCCAACAAGTCAGAGGATAATGCCGAGTAAGCGAACGTTCCTACCAAGGAAGCTAAGGAAAACAGAATCGATGCAAGCCTTAGGACATGATGGCAAAGGCCATGCATGGGAGTTGGAGTCTGTCTTTCTATCAACCAAGGGGAATTACTCAGAGAACACAGTGGTGTTGAAGCAGGTGGTTGAAAAAGGGCGAGAAAGCGACGATAAGTCCAGAGGGACTTAGCTACCCAAAACCAAGCATTGGTTAGAATGAATGTGGACTCAAAAGAGTGCCACAGTGCCACAGAGGTGGATCCATTGATCACGAAGAAAGGACGCAAATGCGAGGCAACGGATAGTAGTGCCATGGGCATGGCAGCACTATGATACTGCAGAGGCGAGACTTCCGTGGAGTCATCGATCCCTTACTCTCATGGAGGGAGAGCTCTTTGTTGTGAAATGGGCCGAGGAGGTAAAGAATGCAGGGGCAAACTCCAAGTACTAAGACAAGGCTGAAGGGCAGAGGCCAGGGAACTTTGTAAGACTGGTGTCAACAAACTTCTCATCAAGATAGCTGAAAGTGAAGGACTTCGGGTCGATGCAAGAGTGCACGACCAAAGAATGAAGCAGACATTACATGGTGTTGTATCTTTGCTACTCAGAGGAGTAGGCGATAGAAATAATGGGGAAGACGGTACAATCCCAAAGGCGGTCAAAACTATTAGACTTACTCCAAGTTGGAGTAAAAACTTCTTGCATTCCAGAAGTTCGATGGTGTTAAGAAAGTGAATCACAATAGCTAACTTAACGCAAGGAGTGAAAACACTTCGAATGCTTCAGAAGTGTGAGCTAAGAGCAGGCGAAGGCTAGTCACCAGCTCGATGCACAAAGTACAACCCTCAAGGAGGCGGGCGAAGTCAAGTAACATTTGCTTTCTCAACTCTTAAGAGAATGGGCGAAACTGAGTACCCTAGTTCTCTTATTTATCAAGTAGAAGAGCTCTGCACAGGTTCAAGGACCCTTCGAAGGAACCTAATAGAAGACAACAATTGTAAAATCCTCACCAATGGTGATCAGTTCTACTGAGAGTAGATTGTCCGTTTTATTTTCCAATATAATGTCAATCGAAAACGGAAATGATGCGAACCTACTTGGACATGACAATTAAGTGGAAGAAGATTCGATGGGCAAATTTTGTGGAGGAATGACCCGAAAACTTCAAAGTCTATAAAGCGATGCTCATTAAAGCTCTAACAAGCATCCACCCAGTTCAAGCGTCATGAGGCGTTTGAGAGATTGGCGCATACCAAGGATGATCTTTTCCTTTATCTGAAGAATTCGCAAGAACCAACAGAGATCAGCACAACTCAGTCAACCCCACACCAGAGTCAGAGTCATTGGTGAGTTGAAGCAACATAGCGGATCAAAGTTTGACTACTCAACAACAATAACAGAGAGCAACTAGGAGTCAAGGAGGCATTGCAGCAGGAGTAGAAGATTGAAGATTCAGCAAAGGCGAGGAGTTGCAGCATCGGCAAAGGCTTCGACGAGGACGTCGAATGAATAAGTGGGGGAGAATGTCACAGACAAAGTTTTAAATAGGGTGTTTGATGTAATGCTCATACATGTCTAAGTCTTTTGGTTTGTTCATGCTTTGCACAGCATGTAGAGGGTTGATTGAATGCTTAGCCTCATTTTAGTTGGGTTTGGCGGTCATTTTAGGCTTGTAAATAAAGGTTGTGTCATGGACACTTGTGGGGGATTTCGGTCTATAGTGGACCATTTTGGACCCCTTGTTGTGTAACCGTTCTGAGCTTGTGAAGTCCATGGTTGTAATTTGCATTGACTATAAAGTGTTTGTTGAAATGGTTGCTTGTAGATCCCGAGTGAAGCGCTTTCTTTAACCCGTCTTCTCTTTTATAGGTTCTAAGGGATCCTAGGAGGTTTCGGGGAGGTTGACCTCTGCGGACAGACATGCAAGGGTGCCGTACGACCTAGGCAAAACCAGCTAAGTCCGTGATAATCCGCTATCGGGCGGCATCAGCTTCGCTGCAGCGAGGGAAGAAGTGTCGTGGGAAAAGAGGGAGAATCGGGAGAACTTCAATGCTTTCTGATCCGGCGTCGCCTTCCCTTGACGATCCCGATCCAGGAGGTAACGGAGAGGTAACGACTCGACTTCTTCGCCAAAGGCCAAAGATGCCTGTGGCCTTTGCCGCGTTTTTCGTTGAAGGATGGAGACATCTACGGCCTTTGGCGTCTTCACTAAACACCACAGATGAGTAGAAGATTGTGTTCTTCTCCTCATCATGTCGGGCCGAAGGCCAGAGACGTCTGCGACCTTTGACGTCTTCGCCAAACGCTGCAGATGAGGAGAAGACTACGTTCTTCTCCTTGTCGCATCGCGTCGAAGGCCGGAGACGTATGCGCCCTTCGATGTTTTCACCGAACACCACAGATGAGGAGAAGACCATGTTCTCCTCATCTGACACGACGAGGAGAAGAAAGGAGGCGACGTCACCAAGGTAGCGTATGCATCCTTTTTTTAAAATTATATATATATATGTGTATATATATATATATATATGCACACGTATCGAGATGCTCAGTACACCCATATCATACCGTTTGCTCGAAACGTTGGTGCGGTACGAAATTTAAAATCTTGCTTTAAAGTATACAGTGGATGAGGATTCAAGAATTTGATAGCCACCCATATTTAAGCATTCATTTTTTTCAGAAATTGATGCGATTCGCATGTGAGATGATGGCCATGCCAGTTGAATGTGATATAGTTGCCACAAATCTTGATTCGTGATTCGTTTGCATGTGCCATTCTTCACCCTTGTTTTTGTTGGTTTTCAGCATTGCCTTGATGCCCTTCGCAGATCGGTACAGCCTCGATCTGTGCAAAGAAAAAGTGTGAAAGTGACTTCCTTGTCTTCGTAGATATACTGACATCTTGAATTATCCAGATGACTTACGGATGGCTGTCAAAGAAGTCATATGTGACAGTGAGAACGAGCGACCTCAGTATGAGGAAGCACTAATAGCAATCACTGTGGATGAGTCTTTGAAACGGTGAGTTGATGTGTGTATGGATTTGTTATTGTCAATTTTAAGAAATTCATTATTTATTCTCAACATTGTTATTGCAGATACTGCCAGCGCATTGAACGATCTGATTTTTGGGGAGGCGAGTCAGAATTGTTGGTAAAGCTTTTGGCATGCTTTATATTGTTAGTTTAACATGAATATGAGCACATGGGCACACAACCATAGATGTATATAAGCATATTTAATCCATGTTGTATAGGAAGTTATGTCAATCTAAACACTTAATTCTAGAATATTTGTTGACAGAATTTATATAAATATACTCTACTAGTTCGAGAACCTGTTGATGCTAAATGGTGTTTGTTAAACCAGTCAAGATTATACTAATTGGTATCCATTTTGAAGCAGCATTGCTCCCATGAAATTGTACTTTTCTTTTGCTTTTATCTCTTCTTGTTTATTTGTCATTTTGACTAAAATATTATTTTCTTTCTATGTCGTAAAGATTATAAGATTTCATTGATGTAAGAATCAGATTGACTTTTGGATGGTGTGCAATGATATAGTTACAACATAGCACTTTGAATGTTTTAAACTGCACCTAACAGTGAGATCCACTTCAGGTGTTGTCAAAATTGTGCCAGCAGCTGATCATCATCTACATACCGGAACATGAAGTAAGTTTATTAATTGGTTTTAGATTTACTATTTGGTAAACTTTCATAGCATGTTGGATATACAAATGGCAAGCTCTCTCTTTTTGCTGATAATGTGGCTGTTCTGCAAAATCATACCACTGAAGAATGTTGCTTATCAATACAGCATACGCATGGCGCATGGGGCAACGGATTTATTCCTATAACGCAGTACGGATCAGAGTTTGGCAAGAAGTCGAGAAACGGAAAGCAGAGGGCTCCCGTCAGATTGGTATACAGTGGTAGGAATCACTATGATTTATTGGTTTGACATTGCAGAATTTACTCTTCTTTTCTGGAAACATGCAATGCATTAAGTTATTTCTTTTTGTTGTTGATCGAGTTGTACTGAGAATTGTCACTCTATTTGCGAGGTTATTCTTCCGAGTGCTTCAGTGTTGACATTTACTGGAGTAAGTAGTATGGGCCAGTCGCCCCAAAATAATATGAACAAATACCTGTCAGTAATGTGAAACGAGCATGATGAATCCGATATTACCAGCGTATACATAAATGCATGAGAAAAATGGTTTTGTAATCATTCTTATATTTGCCAGCAATGTGAAAAGAACATGTTTTTACTTGTGGCAGTTTCTCGTTGGAGGAGAACCTTAATTCCTTATCATTCCATATCTGCCCCCAATTTTAGTTACAATACACAATTTCCAATTTGTTAATTTAATTATTTAAATAATTATTTTACAATATTTTCGTTTGATTTTTGTTTTAATTACCATTGCATTTATATATATATATATATATATATATGTACATATATATGTATACATATGCATATATATATTTATATGTATATATCTATGTATACATACATATATGTATATATGTATGTATATGTGTATATATATGTATAATATATATATACATGTATGTACATATATGTATATGTGTATGTATATATGTGTATATATACATATACATATATATTTATATATATTCATATATATATATATATATATCTATATCTATATCTATGTATAGATATGTATGTATATGTATATATATACACATATAGATACATAACTAAAAGGAAAAGAACAATCATAAAGAAAATCAATTAATAGGGGTTTTTTAGGGGTTTTTTAAATAAATTGTCCTGTTTCCTGGATTCAAGTTCAAGGGAGAGAGATTCTGCACTAGACCTAGAAGACATTACATGCGACTAAGGGAGGAAATCCTATGTGTGAGATCATGGCAAGAACTAGCACAGAAGAACTAATGCTGCACTGGTAAGCTAGATGGCAAAATTGAGAGTGACGTAGATTGCAAGAGAGATGAACATGAAGCTTGAAATCGTTGAATCTAACACGATGGAAACCATTTCTTCAGAACCACTAAGACGACAAGAGTTTGTTCAGATAAAATAATTAAAAGAAGGTCAAATTGTTTTGATAAGTCCATACTCAATAAGCTCAAACGAGTCAAGGATACAAGATTCTACAACAAATACTGGAACCATAAGAATCTCGATTAATAAAAAGAAACATGCAATGGCGGGAACTCAACTCATAAATCAAATGAGAAAGTACATTCTACCATAGAGATACGAACCCTGAGAGGAACTTTGGATATCTTGATTTACGATATCAAAGAGGCACTTCTCTTATAAAAAACATTTTGACCTGTCCATCAGAGACACAAAAGTAAGTGAAATTATCAAAGAAATATCACAGGATATTATCATCAGCAAATACCCACTCATACTTGAGGGAAAGTACAAGCACTCATAAGGGGCTACCCATGTTTGATAATTCGTCCAAAGTTGTAAAGCTATTTGGAATTTTTAAGTTCACATGGCTGTTCGGAAGCTACCGCTACTTGAGTCCAATAGGTGTTGTTTGTTAACTATACCAATAGTTAGGGCAAGAGGTTCCCTAATGTTGCACTTATAAGCACTGCAAGAGGAAGTTAATAAATTGCGATTATATGAATTAGAGTTTACCTGCTCCAGTGTCAGGAACATTATCACATTCCATGATCCAAGCCGAACAAAATTTGGAATGAAGCCCTTATAAAGAGCTAAAGGTCCCTGCAAGCAAAAATCTCCTTTTTTTTAGTTCAAGTCAACCACACATTGTATTCAGTCCCAATTCGGGCAGATCCCAAAGATAACAACATTAAGTGATGCAACTTGCCATCTCAAGTGATTTTTTTCTGAACATTTTTCACATTTCTAAGCAAGTAGAAATACAAAATAAAGCTAAAAAACTTCAACATACTTCATTTTTCAGTGTCTTGATGAAGCAATCTAGTGTGCTTTTATAGGATGAATCTCCCATCATTCTCGACTTGACCTGCAAAAAAGCAATATCTATATTCAGCTGGAGAATTTAGAAGGTAAGATGCAGCAATCTATTCAGAATGTTAGCAATTGCAAATCTTGCTCACTATGTTGGCACAGAATGACAAGATTAAAGCAACCCTATAGTGTACTTGTCTATTGTATCGTGTCAAAATATATTTTACATTATCAAGCACAACTGTCACAGACCTAGATAGAGGACTGTTGTGTCTTTTAGCTGACAATTAGAGTGAGATTTGTCAAACTATAAGTTTGGGCTTCACCAGATATACACTGTTGTCAGATCATTGCTTAAAATTGACACATTGCACCAATAGTCAAAACAACAAGCAACACTTCTAAAAGAAAGGTGCCTAGAAACCTAGGACATCATCTCGAAGGGACCACCACATCAGTGCCCAAGTGGAGTGGCAAGTAAAAGGATTCTCACACTGTTATGGACTGGGACAAATTAAGAAATAAGAGATAAATCAGAATTGATAAGTATAATAATTTGAATTAAACTGAACACAATTTGCTCAGTCAAAGTAAAATGGAGAACAGGAAACCTAGAGAAATTGAAGATACTCATACTTACAAGTAGGAGTGGTATTATGTTGGCTGGTCGAAGAAGTAGGCAGCCATTACACCTACTTGGAGCAGGAAGGGTTGGCCAAAACTCCTACTTGAAGTAGGAACAGAAGAGAGGACCAGCTAGCCCAGCTGCCACCATACCTGTATGGATCAGTAGGGGAGCTATATCTAAAGGCCAACCATCATAGAGAACAAGTGAGAGAAATAAGTGCAACAAGGATTAGTCCAAAGTTGTTCTCCACATATACACATGCTTACAAGCCTTTAAAGTTATACTTTCAGACCTTTTCTAGGATCTCTCATTAGTGCAGTCATTGGATGCTTGAAATCAACCTTAACACAAGACCTTATTCTCCACATATACACATAGGTAATCCTGCTATATTGGTTGCTGTTTCAAGGAAATATGAGTCATGAAGAGGCTGCCCTATTAAACTTGACATTTGGTTTTCAACCTCCAGTTACATGACCCCATCTCCATCATTTGGTTGGTCAAGGTTCGGCAGCATAAACTAGGTTGACACCTTCATCAAGTTTGGCATCCTTAGCTAGATCAACCACATCTCCTGCATCCTCAGAATTTCAAAACCTACGCAAGCTCTCACAATTCCGCAGTTGGTCGAGAATAGGCAAAGGGCTTGCGTACCCACTACCAAAAGAGATGGACTTTGGGGAGCTTCTGTTCCCACTGCAATAAGAAGAATCTGGCACCCAAGTGCTAGTCTATCAATTTCATAGTGTGACTGATGACAACAAGGTAGAAAGCCTGGTTAAACTTGACAGGTAAAAGAACCTGATGGAATCCTGAAACTGACAATCAAAGTGTCCAGTAGATGTCAAAATCTCATTGCACCCTATATGGTGTCACTCGAAATCTGTGATTACAACATTCTCGTAGCTTCCTGTTGGTAGCATATCCACCCACAGCTTTACCAACTTCAGCATCACTGACCAGTAAGATAGAAGAATATCCTCACACCTATTGCAAGGTTTATGGAGATCAATGGCGAGAAACTTAAGTGCCATGGCAAGTGTGAGGAATTTCCCCTTGCATCCAGGAAATACAATTTGACATCACCCTCTATGCTAACACTCTTGAAGGGTACTAACATCATACTTGTACTCACATGGCTACATGAGGATTGTGTATGACATCCATAAGAACTTTGAGGACATGACACTGATATTCAAATGTGATTGATGTAGCTTAAGGATACAGAGTTGTGGGACCTCCAGCAAATCATCAAATTGGCAAATATTTCTCCAGCCAACCTTTTCAAATTGACCACGGAAAGAGATCAAAAGGAGCTCCATATAAAGGTTTTAAACCAGCAGCAATTTCCATCCTATTTGTGCTGGCAGAGCCCTTCCTATGAGACCCATGGCCAGACTTAAGACCACTTCTTCAAGGACCATCTAGCAGGCAAATGCTGCAATTGAAACAGATTAGACCCCTGAGTAGTCTAACAGTGCATCAGCATATGTCACTTCTTAACTGTCATGTCCATCCACTATAATTTGACCCAATCTCTGAAGAACAAGGTCGTAGCTTAAGTTTTATGATTTCTTATGTTCTGACCTGTTTGTAAAAGCCAATGGCCTCACTCCAGGGCATGAACATGACCCGTGTATCCCTATTGTGCCTCGAGCACAACTAGCCAACATACAGTCATATCAGTACCAACACATGCAGATGTTGAAGATCAAGCATCAAGTGCAGGTGATGCTTCAAACCAATATAAACTGTTCTTCAGAAGCCCAAGTTATTTACCGATGTTGCTAGTTTAGAAGCACAACAATTGGAGGTTATATGTAGACTACCTGAGAGTGGTCCTGATCCTGCCAATGATGATAGGATAAGATAACATTGGAAAATCAAATAATGATGATCCTGAATAATATGAATTCAGATAATAGAGTAGGCACCTAAGTACTTGGAGATTTAGGCTATCTGAACAAAAGCTCAGCAACTAAGAATATATCTAACATGTGGAGGAAAAACAGATTAATATAATAAAACAAATGCCTCCATATTCTGCATTCACCATATGTTGCATGGTGTCATAGAATCACAGCCCTTCATGCCTTTCATTTTAAAAAGAATCAATTTCCTATCAAATATGAGCTTGCAATAATCTTCAACAGAAGTTAGTACAAAATATAATGGATGCCAAGAGCAATTTTTGCAAATCGGCAATTTTATGTGGACGTCCAAAGGTTGCAGGCATTCTTCTATATGCAATCAAGCAGTCTTCCAATCATACCTATATGTAATATGAGGAAATATCTAATGAAATGCATAGTAATATCATATAACAAAGAACAATTAGTTACAAGTTACAGTAAAAAGATGATCTCTTTACAAACAGTCACTGAAATTAGAAAAACAAATGACATTATACCTTTATTGGTTTTATTTTCTAACAAAAAAATATTTGATTAAAAAAAGGGTAGCAGTATACTCTGAGAAAAGCATACCACATCAACAGGAGAACCAATACAAACAGCAAAGAATCCAGCACCCAAACCAGCTACAACATGAGTGAAAATGTCATCTGTGAATCCGGGAATTTCCAAGATTGTCTGCACCCAAAAGAAGACTCATATAACAGAAGAATGAAAAGGAAAAAAAAAAAAAAAGGAACTAGAAGCCTCCACTGATAAGATATGATGGAAAGGGTCTAACCTGTTTTATATGATCATAGCTTGCTAGCTCAGCAGCATTTATAATCGCGTTACGTGCAATATTGGGACCAAGACCAGTCCATAAAGACCCAATTCCTTCCTAAATTGTAAAATTGGACAAATTCACTTGAAGTATGATCCACTTTAAACTTTTGATCAGTTAGTTGTTAAATATAGACCTGTCTGATTATTTTGAAATAAGCATCCAATGCTCCTAAATAACGTCTTGGTACACCCGGTGGAAGTTTGCCTTCGGATTGAAGGCGAACTTTTACAAGATCAGTTGGATTGGCCACAGTAATTGCCAAGGCACCTAATTGAATTGCAATAACTAGGTTAAGATGACAAATGAAATCACCGATCCCAATGAAATCTTAGACAAATGAATCGTCTATCTTAGACAATGAAACACTGATCCCAATTGTGAAATATCAGACTGATAGAATGTCAAACTCTTGAATAAACTATATTCGATTGTTTTCATTTACACTATCCATGAAACTCACCAGTTATAAGCCCAGCAAGGATTTTCTTTATCAATGAAATATCTCCAACAAAACTATCACCAAAGAAGAAGGCTTTGACCTGTCAAGATAGGCAAACTGTTAAATTAGTTGAATCAACAATTTTGATAGTCTACCACTGAGCTGAGTAAGAACAAGCACTGTAACTTACAGGCTCATACAACCCAATCCGTAACCCACCATAGAGACATTGACGATGCAACCCAGGCACGAGACCTGTCCATAGTGCTGTCAAACCTTCCTCCCTAAATATTGTTAATATGGTGCCCAACATTCCCCTGTATTTAGGTACTGCCACTGCATCCCCGGCGACTGCCTTTTTCTGTAGCTGGAGCCTGACTTTAGCAGTGTCCAAAGGAATGGTGCAAAACTACATCAAATCAGCACATAATATACGGTGTGAGAAAGGATCTACCTGCAAAGCAAGGAAATAAAAGTGTCTAATAGGAAAAAGAACGTGGGCATTACACGAATGAATTCGGATGCTTGTTCGAGTGTGTCGTGTAGTAAGGAAACAAAATGAAGACGAGAGGATATGCAAGTTAAAAATGTGTTTACAAAGACAATACATACAATGTTACGAAAAATGACAGTCTAAACGGCTGAGTTCCTAATAAGCCTATATGCCAAAATTGTCCAACTTCTCCTTGCCATTTTAAATATGCCCTCAAGGTGTTTGAGGACTGTCCTACTTGCAGATATGAAGCAAAAGACAGATCCCATCCCACACTATTCACATAAACGAAATCAGATCTCCAACTCAAACTGCTGCCTTATCATAAAGCTTTTATCTCGCCAACGAGAGCAATTTCTTTCTTCTTTCGAACATCTAAATGGTCGGTTTACTTGCTGCGACTTGCAAGGGCACCGAATCACCAATGGTTAAAATGGACGGGGCGGGAACGAAATCGAACATCTAAAATTTTACGATCTTGAATCGAACACGTCCCAGATCGAGAAATGGACAAGCAGCACACGAGTAACAGGATGCCGCCAACACGGCGATCAGAGTCCAAGTAAACCGACCTCGGCGAAGCAGGCGGCGATGGCGCTGCTCGCGAACCGCCAGTAGAAGGAGATATCGGTCCTGGAGCCGTGGTCCGCCATGGCCGCGGGCGAACCGCGATCTGCTGCCGCCGGGGAAATCGGAGGTAGTCGGTTGACGTAGCCCAGGGACGGGGGATTAGGGATCTCGGAGAAGGCAAGACAAGAAGAGAGCGGAGAAGGATCCCAACTTCCCTCCCGGGCAATGGGGTTCGGAGGCGACAATGGATCGGCCGATCCCTCTCACCTCGCCGCGCTCTTCTTTCACGGGGATCAAACAGACACAAACTTATTTCCTGATCGATTTTTCTTATGCTTGGCTAACGAAAATGGACTTCCCAACCGCCAGCACAAGGGCCCAGAAATAAGCTTAAAGCCGTATGGTAGGTGCACCGACTTTGACTTTACAGGTACCATCTGCTGCACGTGTGGCAGCCATCACGTAAACGACGATGCGGCTTCGCCTCCTCGTGCACACGTTCGGAATGGGTTCAGTTTCGAGAGTTTGGTCCGACCGAATGGAAATAAACCAAAATTAACTCGACCTGGTTCAAGTCAGTGTTACCAATATGCTGTGAAATGCAAGCTATAGGAAGACATGTTTTGATACGACACGAGTCCTCGAGAACCTTCATAACAAAATGTTATGAAATGGTACTCCTACCACATTGGGAAATCATATATTTACCTCTCTAAACATTCTTCTGCTTTCAACAAGCAACATTTGTTCTACTCTTCGTTTGAGATTCCCGAAGGTACTGATCATTCAAGTATTATCTTAGTACTTATCTTTCCCAAGCCGGATCGAGAGAATAATACCAACACTCATTTTGACAATGTTATGGGTAATATTCAAGATTGATATAAGTTTTCCTTTTTTTCAGAGAGAGAAAAACTATACTGATTGGTTTTGTAATTAATTCCTTGCCAACCCATATCTTGCTCAACACCTGGATCTAATTTTTTTTTTTTGATCGAAATTTTCTTTAGAATGAATCATCGTAGCACGCAACTTATCGTTTGGCACACCCTTACCATAGCTAAAAAAAAGTGATATGTGCTAATAGACTTACTCTGATCATTAATGATGAGGATAAATTTTGTGTCAAAATTTTTATTTCTAAATATGATTCTCTAACATTCCCACGTTCAGAATATTTAGGATTGCTCATGCAATCTTAAACCTTTCTTATTCCTTAAAAGAGGATTTTAGAAAATACAATAGTACTAATATTTGGATGAAGGCCCTTGGTTAAACAATATCCCGTTCTCCATCCTCGTTCATTAATATATATATATATGTATATATATATATATATATAGTGTAAATGACGAATATGAGTCTAACATCTTATGATAAATTATCAAGTTTTTTATTAGCTAAGTTAACCAACATATTTTCTCTTTTATCAACATTGATGCCATGTAACACTATTCTCAAGTGGTTGATTTCATATATAAAATGGCTCTTGGTACGACTTATCTCTATATTTGTTATTTTGTTAATCTCTAGTTAACAACATAAGAGTTATTTACCTCCCTTAATAGCTCGGCTGAGTGATGACAATTGGGTTTAGATACTCGGTCCATCTAAAAGTACTTGGTAAATAATGCCTACAATTACTTAAATAGAGGAATGAGCCCTAAGAGGAAATTAGAAGGTAGTTTAAGAGCTAAAAGTGACTTCAAAATCAAAATTTTCATTTGAAAGTATTTTTTTGGGTCGTCTCTGTATCTCAGTTCTCTAACATCATTTATTGTTAGATTGATTGTTATTTTTTTTTTATGTAATCTTGGTTTTGACTCGCTATCTCAATTTTTTTCTTATGTCATACTGTTTTATTCTTATAAAATATTTTACAATTCAAATTTCTTTATCATTTCAAATAATTATGTGATTAACACTTGGATGTCTGACTTGATGAAGATGCTAACCTTGATAAATAATTTTTTGATATTCTTTCGCAATATTATTATCACTATCAGTTTATTTGGACACGTAGAAATAATGTCAAGTACTATAATCAATCGGTCAATTCCTATTCCTTGACTCTCAAAGTTTTACTATTTGCTTATGATAATTAATGTTTGAGGGCTCCTTTCAAAAAGAGAAAATTGAGGTGACAACATTAATGGAGGTAAATAATAATTTTTTGATTAAAATAGATGAGTCATCTCTCTTATCCTTTAGGTGACTTTGTGGTTGGAACAAAAATTCTCTCCATTCTAAGAATTGATGGATCCAACCTCTTTGCCACCCTTCCCAATGTGATTGAAACTTTGACTTTACTCCAAAAACCTTCGGAGGTCCGTAGAACTAAATCTCTCCAACATCTACATTAAAATTGATTCACTTGATTTAATCAATTTTGCTAAAGGAATCATTAACATTCTCTGATTCCTTAGTGATGATATTTTAGATGACAGCTTCCTCCTTTATTCATGTCTACATGTTAATATGATTTACGTTCCCCATATCACAGATTTCGTGGTTCATCGGCTTATCAATTTTAGAAGAACTATAAAATTTTTTATTTTTTACTCGCGAAGAGTTCAGTTTAACCCTTTAATGAAATTTTTCCCATTTTCAAAAAATAAAAAAACGATTCCAGGTTTGGTTCCGCAACGTTCGGGTGCGGGGCGCATTGTGGGTTTGAAATTTTAGACGTAGCATTTGCTGATAGGTTGGAAGTGTCTGCCGCGGACCTCAGCAGTTCCGGTGTTTAGTGATCGACACTGGGGCCCCACACGTGGTCCCAGAGAGATGTCACCAATTACCACACGGGTAGGATTGCGGGTGACTCGTCAACTGGAATATAGAGTGTCTGTCAGATATCAATAGCCAGCGAGCAAAACATCGTCTCCGGCTCGTCGGGTCGCTGTCTCCACGTAGTCATCACCTTCGATCTTACAAGATGCGCAGTTGTTAGGCTCGGAACGATTTATACACTCCCCTTTTCCTCTATCTACGCTCCCGACGTATCTATCCATTGGCGTGCAGTTTATGAGCGAGGGGCACAAAATTAGAGTAGGCATAGCGAGGGTTCCTGTTCCTCCATTTTATTGAATGAAATATAAGCCTCCTCGGAGTGCCACCATCCAAAAAGCGGGCTAGAAGGGTACGTGTTGCATGGCTGGGGCGTGGGCAGCGCATTTGAAACGCTCGACCACGCAGCGGATCCCATCCACGCATGCGCGAGCCACTTCCTATGCCCTTTCACGTTTGTCGTCATCATCAATACCGTCGCTTCCGCCCGTCCATCTTTTTCCTCCTTTGCTCCCTTCTTCTTTCATTCCGATTTAACGCCTCCGGCTGCGGCAAATAGCGGAGAGATCTCGAATCGTTGCTACCCGATTTGGCTTCGGAGACGTGTTTGCGATCCTTCCGTCGGCGTTGGAGGTGGAAGAGTTGAAGCGATTAGGAAAGAGGATATGGCTTTCAACTTCACAGGCACGCAGCAGAAATGCAAGGCCTGCGACAAGACGGTCTACCTGATGGACCAGCTGACCGCCGATGGCGTCGTCTTCCACAAGTCCTGCTTTAAGTGCAACCACTGCAAAGGAACCCTAACGGTATCATAGCTCTTGTCCCTTTCTTTCCTTTTTTTCCCCTTTCCTTTTCCCGGGATTTTCTTGGCGAATATGTTTAGGATGCGCATGATCCATCTTCCATTTCGGTCGGGATGGATGTTAAGGAGTCCAACTATCCTGGCCTCAGTCGTATTCTTTCGAACAGTCGGAAAGATCGGAATTTGTAGTCGATGATCGATCCCCCTTAATTGATTTTCGTGCAAGATTCACAAAACAGGTCCAGATGAATCCATTATGACTGCCAAAAGTACATGATAATGCCGCCAGCTGCATTTTTGTTCGTCGTACCAAAATACTAACAGATTTGCGTCCGTATGTTTTCTCAGATTCCTGTCTAAATGCAATCCAAATAGCTGAATCCATCGTTTTTTTCTTTCTGCAAAGTATTGATTTTTACTACAGCCTCTCTCTGAGGCAGAAGTCTTGGCATATTTAATCAGATCCGGAGAATCCGCCTCTTATATACGAGAACCATAAAGGATCCATTTAAGAAGTAGCCAGTCTTGAATGATTCTGAGGAAACATAATGGGGTTAAGCAAGATTATAATTAGTAAAGTTGAAGCACACAGTCTGTGCTTTTGGGCATTATTGTCACAGAACGATTATCCAGAATAGTACAGTATAGATCCAGCATTATGTGTGCACCAATGATATATATGTGTGTGCACCAATGAAAATTATTGTCTCATGCATATGTTATTGTTGGAACATTATGCCTTTCTGGTTTAATCACTCAGAGTTGAATAGACTGTAGGATTTAGCTGTATGAGTATTGGCTATATGAATTTATATATAATTGTTTTACAAAACTGGAGATATGATTTCATTCTTGCTTAATCAAGAAATAGCCCATGACCTTGTTTGTCATCAATTTTCTGATCTACTGTATTAGTCTCTTATGTGGTATGAGGTATTTAAGTGTTGGCAATAATCTGTAGTTCCTTGCAGGAAAATAAAGAAAAGAAAAGGGAAAATAGGAAAAAGAAGAAAAATTTTGTAGTTCCTAACTATTGTAGTAACTTAAGACTGCATTCTGAAATAAATGTTTAAAAGTAGCATGCAAAATTCACCTAAATACTTTTCTAGTCATGAATTTGGAGCAGAGACAATGTACTCATGCTTCTAATTTTCTTGTTCTTTCTTGTCAGCTAAGTACATATTCTTCAATGGAAGGTGTTTTGTATTGTAAGCCTCATTTTGAGCAACTCTTCAAAGAATCTGGCAACTTCAACAAGAATTTTCAGTCACGTAAGACTAGCAAATCCAGTTAGAGATAGTTTGATCATGACTTTCACATAATGCCTAAAATTTGCTTATTCTAAATGTTTGCAGCTGCAAAATCAGCTGAAAAAGCTCCTGAACTGGTAAGTTCAAACTGTCACTACCTCTTTCTTCCCTGTTTGTTTCCAAGTTACTTATCCTTTATTGCTTATTGTAAAAATGTTCTTAGACAACAATAATTTTGTGGATTGTTATCTAATATGCATGACGTGTATTTCATTCAGACTAGGTCTCCCAGCAAAGCTGCCAGTATGTTCTCTGGAACACAGGAAAAATGTGCCACTTGTGCAAAAACAGCTTATCCTCTTGAAAAGGTTTGGCCAAAAAGTTGTTCTTCTTGTCTTATATTACTTGTTTATATATTTCTGTGTGCTCTAAATCTAGTGAAGTTTAGTTTATTCAGAACCTACATGATGAATAATCTGAGAAAAGTTTTGTTATTCAACCAAGTTATGTTGCTGCAAATGCAAATTCTAACATTAAGATTTTCGACATAATGGCTATGCAAAGAAAAAATATGGATGCTGTACATATGGTAATCATGCAATTATGTGGTCATACTTCCTTGGATAACATGTTTGGTCTGCTTAAGGTCACAAACAGCTGATTTGACTGCCCTTTTTATTTTCTTGCTTGATTACTCGTATCCCCTTAACTATGCATTCAGGATCGTCAGAAAAAAAAAAAACCAAATTCAATAAGATGTCTTTTATTATTCCAAAGTAATGAAGGATAATGCATCCAACTTTCATCGTATACATTATAGTTGTTCTTTAAACGTAATTGCATCAACAAGTTTCTGTTTCTAATAGATACACCTCATATCTGTGGTGTCCATTATGTTGTGGCTGATAGTGGTGGTAATTCTGTCAGGTCACTGTGGAAGGACAGGCATATCACAAGTCCTGTTTCAAATGTTCTCATGGTGGCTGCTCAATTACCCCCTCCAACTATGCAGCACTCGAAGGGATCCTGTACTGCAAGCACCATTTCTCCCAGCTCTTCAAGGAAAAGGGTAGCTATAACCATCTCATCAAGTCTGCTTCTATCAAGCGTTCTGCAGCAACTGCCCCAGATCTCTAGTCTTGGTGGATTTTGCAGCTATCTATCATCTCAATGGCAAATAGTTATGTTTTGCGCTTCTACCTTTACCTTTGCTGCTTGATCTGCTAAGACATTTGAAATTTCGCTTTCTTTATTTCTTTTTGCATTTTCTTTTATGTGGAATCTGCAGAACTTATCCCAGTGAAACTGGTCTTCTATTTAATGCATATGGTGTTTGACTTCTCATCAGGAAATTTCCACTGGCTGTCGTGTGTAAGAACTGAACTGTTAATTCAGCTAGATTTATCTGCAACTTTTGTGGCGGTTCGAGCCAACAGAGAGACCAAGATCTTTCTGGAGACCCGTATCTGCATTCTCATTCCATATCTTGTTCTTATACAAGCAGATATAGCCAGTGAAAATTTCCTCCTGAGAAGGGAAAGTTTATCTTTACTTTGATAAGAGGTTTGTCGAACAATAATTTTTGTGAATAAATTTGATCCATAGTTTTTAAGGTCTTTAATATATGGGTCGGATTGATATCCGGTAATTTGGGTCGGTTTGGTTCATTCGGGCCCGACTCGAGTCCATTCACGTTCACACTTCACTACCCGCGAACGGTGCCTTCGAACTACTTGCCAAAACCAAGCCGAGTCAGCGCGTGGTTGGTCATCGAGGTGTTTGCTTACGCGTGCGGGGCCCGCTCGAGCGAGCGTCCTCCTTCGCAGCTAAGAAATAGAAGTAAATTAAGAAAACGAATCCCATCTTCAAGTGAACCGTGCCCCAAAATGCCTGCCACTAATGTTTTTTCGTGCTACGTGGCGCTATGGGTTACGGAAAATGTGTAGGTCCCGCATTTTCTAGTTGGAAATATAGCCACATATTGAGGTCGGATATCATGAATGGGTACTAAACCGAGTGTGTGAGAACTTTGCTCGTTCGCATGCGCTGGAAACAAGCCGAAGGACGATATATACACCCTGTCCTTCCATCGTGCTCCTTCAACCTCTGCGTCCTCGGTCTCTCCGATCACCGCAGACTCCTCAAAACCCCGTTTCCATCAATGGAGCAGCAACCTCTGCTTTCATCAGGTACATCTTTCTCTCTCACTCTCACTGTCTTTATCTCTTCTCTCACTTGAGTTCCGGCGGAGCTCGCTGCTTTGGGTACCGGCTATAATTCACAATATATTGAAGGGGAAGCGGGAGGGAAAGGGGAGGAGTCGTGGGTTTCGTACCAGTACGTCGGGAGGAGCCCGTCCGTGCATGCACCCCCATCGTCTGTCGTGGCCGGAAAGGAGTTGAGCGTCGAGGAGATCCGAGAAGCGTCCGTCTTCTCCTCCGACCACTATTATCCGCCTTCCATCCACGGGGCACTCGTCGGCTCCCCCGAGTCCGATTTCTCCCAAGGTACTCGTTCCTAGGTTTAGTCATTAGTCGTACGGGAATCTCTTCTTTGATTGGTATCATTGGCTGGCAAATTAGGGTTTGTACGCCTCTTTGGAAGTAGTAAACACTGAGGGAACTCTCCTCTTTCCTATTGGGGAATCTGATCCCAAAGCAGAAGAAAGGTTTTTCTGATCTACCAGTTGTTAGCTCTGGCTTGGTTTCATATGTTTGAATGGCATGACGAATAATGCCTCATACTTTTTCTGTGTTAATTTGTGGTCGAGTACTCATTAATGTTGGATTGGGAACAAACTGCAATCCTATGATTTTCACTTAGTATTTATCAAAGATATGGCTATGCAGTATGAATAATGTTGCCTTTGACACCAGTTGTTCAAGATCAAGCTATTATTCCTCCAGGAGGAAACGATGGGTACTCTGGTGGATACAGCTCAAAAGAATTTGGGAGGTCAGTTTTAGCAATGTGCTGTCAAATCTGCTGTTTTCAATCGCCATTTGGTTGATTTTTTTATCCTGTATTTAATAAAAAAAGGTGAATTATTTTTTTCTTCAAGATTCTTATTATTGTCGCATCTCACTTCTTTTTCTTCTTTCATTAGAATTATGATACATTATATGCTGTGGATACAATCTCAGATATTTCATCCGTTCGTACTACCCTTAGCACTAATTAAATGTTTAAAGTAAACTGCCTAGGATTTTGCTCTTTCTGACTCAAAAATGTTTGTGTATAACAGTCTGTTGGTTGTTAGGAATTTGCTCTATCTGCTGCACAATATTTCGGATTTTGGTTTCTCATGTACATGTTGTAGTTATTGAATTATTCTCCAATAAACAAAAATTTTCACTTCTAAGGCCTCAGCAGGCCTCATGTACATGTTGTAGTTATTGAATTATTATCCAATAAACAAAAATTTTCACTTCTAAGGCCTCAGCAGGCCTCTTCTTTCTTAGCATCATGTAGAAGGTTTTTGTTATAAAAAAATGGTAGTTTAATTGTGTTTAAATTGATTTACAGGCAAATTCTGGATGAAGTCGAAGTACGACAATTACTTATTGACCATGTGGGGCACCGCTGTTGTTGGGGAAGTCAACCTGCCCGTAGGTGGAAAATACGCTCAATCGAGGACTGCAATGTATATGTTGGAACTCTAGAAACTTTTATAGAGGAGAGAGAAACTATTGAAGAAAAAGAGCCATACTTGGGAGGAAAATTTGATGGGAAAGAGAAGGAACATGAATTTGGGGTGTGGGAATTGGATCTGAGGTCTGAGTTTCCAATTCTTTTTGTGCCACAAAAAGAAACAAGAGTTAAGATCCCTCATTCTGAAGCTGTTGAGAAATGCCCTGGTAAGAGCCTATGATCTACTACTTATGTCTATAGATTTTTTTTCCCCTAAGAGTAAATCATTTTAGGACTAATTTATATTCAACTGATAATGACTCATAGACCAAGTAATGACTTGCACATAGATTAGTTTCACCTTTGGTGTGGGATAATATATCCTATAATTTATTAGAAGCCCTCATGGTGAATTGTTTTTGGAAGCTTCCTTCTTGAGGGAGAATTGTTCCTTGATTTTAGGTTGTCCAAGAAAGATTAAGTATGAGCTCATTTCTTATTGCATTGACAGTTTTCATTCATTGCAACAATCTAGATACCAAGCAGCTTAGAAGGGAGGCCTAGATGGGTAATGTGCTAGATGTTTTGTACTCTTTCGTAGATTTCTCAATTTGCTTCTTTGATGGTTTCAGTGAAATGACTGCTATAACTTTGTAAATATATAGTTGTATCTCTGTCTCTGTCATATTTCTTTTCCTCGGTGATTGAAATTTAAATATTTAATTTCTAATCATTCTTTTACATCCCTTGAATTATAAAATGTGTTAATGCCAGATTACTGTGCAATTTAACTAGATCCTATTTTTAATTATTTCTAGTCAAAATTTTCACCAGCTGCATTATTACCATAACGTGTCAACTGTTATATCCGTAAATTCTGGCAGAGTGCGACAGTCGAGGCGATATAGCCTGCCCTACATGTAATGCTGGTCAAGAACGTGGTTTTTACAAGGAAAACCAGATGATCCAGTGTCCTACTTGTTATGGAAGGGGTTTGATTGCTCATCGAGATGGATCTGATACAATGTAAGCTAGTTGAGCATTCTCTTAATAGTGGATCTAGATTTCTTTTGTTGTCTATGGAAACTTACTAGTATCAAGGTTGTGACAGATGCACAAGATGCTCCGGTAAGGGAATGTTACCATGTGCAACATGTGGATCCCGTGGGCTTGTGAAATGCGATTCATGTGAAGGACAAGGTTCTCTCATTACACGCAACATTGCTCTCGTTAAATGGTATGTTTCACATTAACACTAAAAATTTATTGATTTTGAATGCTGAATTTCAAGGTCTTAACCGTCTGATGCAAAGAGAACATGTCTGAATGCCATTGGATTAAAATATTTTTTATGATAAATAATCACTAGCTTGTCACATTCTTATGTGATGCAAGCCTTTTAGGAGCAGTTGCACCTCGCCTTACAAATTTATATTCAGAATTCTGCATGTTTAATTTGTACCTTCTATTAAGCTAATTCTTTGAATTTTCTATTACTGATTTTCTTTTGACAATTTTGTCTGTGTAGAGTCATTTATACATTACTTATTAAAGAGCTAAAAATTGCAGTTTATGTTTCTACAGAATCAGGATTTTTTTTCCCTCAAAAAGTGATGAAACATAATTCACTATGATGCTTGTCCTTGTTGGATGTTTAAGTTCCGAATCAAGGCATGACAAATGACCGATATCATAAATATAAATATCAATGGCTGCAGATGAAACACATTAAGGTTGAATCATGGACATTGAGATGGAATGGAAGTATTCAAGTATGAAACACTATGAACATATTGACTAAGCATTTAGCAAACTAAAGAAAAAAGAAAGAGTAAGATGTGTTGCTGATGTGGCATAGAAGAGTTGACATTGAACTAGAGACGAGATCAGCTTTTATGTTCAGTTCATCAAGAGCTCCTCAGGTGTAATAAGTTGCAACTTTTGTTACGTAATCAAATTCATATCTGTAGTTTGATCCATATTAAAGAAACTATCTGCGTGGTGCCCGAAAACAACCGCTTACTTAACAATCAAATTAGTTAAGTTTACTGATTTTTTGGCTTTCCTTGGCTACATCAATATTTGTAGGATAAACTTCACGTGGCTTACTTGTTTGCTCTGTTTTTAGTGTTGATTTATAATGTATGCTTCATAGATTTAAAACATATCCATCATAATGCTGTTTTCATCTTTCCACCCATTATTCTCTGGAGAACATTCTGGCACGTGCCAAATTGTCATGCTTTAAGGATGTGCCGCTTATCCAATGTATTTACCTGAAGTCTACCCAGTTCATGCCCATCCGGATACATATGCCTGTGTTCATCTTATCTTTTGCTTCAGTACAGAAGCAGACCGAGAGCCAATTCATGATACATTGGTCTTATGTGCAGGAAGACGCTCTCCAACCGGAAAGTTAGCGCCACCAGCGCTGCTGCCTCAGTTCCCGATGAAGTGTTCCACCGAGCCAGGGGGGTCCAGCTATGCAACATTCAGGCGTACCAATGCACACCTGCATTTTTTGCCGATTCATATCTCCTCAACAGGTTCTCGTCTGAAGTCATTGCTAACCGCTCTCCAATTCCCCCCTCCGCAAGGGTCATCTGTGAGAGGCACATGATCTCTGTGGTACCTGTCACACGAGTGACTATGGCTCATGGCAATCGATCCTTCAGTTTTTATATAATTGGATACAGCAGGGAGGTTTTCATAAGGGACTATCCTAAGAAGTTCTGCTGGGGCTTATGTTGTTGCTTTGATTGGCTGAAAGTATAGTGTTCATAGACTATGTTGGAAATGATAGACTCGTCGATGTTTGTATCTATGTTTTCAAGTGTAATAAGGTCTCGCAATGCATTGTTTATATGGAAGCTAAAGACGTGGACGAAGACACATGAAGAGTGTAAAATGCAGTTGTGACTTGTATCCCAGCTTTATCAATATAATAAATGTTTCGTTCTGCGTGTGATAACATAAATTTCTTTATGGTGTCCATAATAGAGGAGTCCATTATATTTACGGGTATAGATTTTTGTTGCTAATGGTGTCTTCATCCTTATCTTGTTTATATTATTACATTATGTATATAATACATATTTATTAATAATAATATAAATAAAAATTTATATACTTATAATTAAATTCAATACTTATAACTTCAACATTCTAATATTAATCATTAAATTAATTTTATGTTTAATTTTTTAAATATATTTACATTTTTTATAAATAAAATAAAAAAACAAAATTTGTGTATACCTGCAGAAGAACTGGTGCAACCAACCCTGAATACACGAACCGTTTCGGGTTTACGTGGCAGGTTATGTTCAGATTGGTTCGTCGCCAACTCGACCGCTTGTGTTTGAGGAGCCCTAAAACATAGAAGAACGCCAAAGTTGCTTCGTTCTCGCTGCGGTCCGATCTCTCGTACCCCGTTGCTTCTTCCGGCGGCGGCGTATCCTACGACAGCAAGGCTTTCGCTATAGTTCATCGGCATTGTAGGTTATTTTATCTATGGAAGTAAATCTTTGCCCTCTGTTGAACAATAATGAGCTTTGTTTCTTCGATCGTTGCCACTACGATCCCGATGTCCTAACTAAGCTTTGGTTCCACGAATTAAGCTCTTGTTGGTGAATCTTAATTTGATTCCATGTGTAAGAAGCGTAACTGGACCCCCGCCTTCGGTTTCGATTTGTTCGCTAACCGTTTGTGTGCTCAGCAGTGCGCCCCTTCTTTCTCGGTTGTTTATGCTGGTCCTTTTGCTTTTTATTTTGCATAACATTTATGATCATCTCTCCATCAGGATATTCAACGAGATCCGCAATGGCTACTAAAAACGGCGCAAGCAGTATTGAGAAAGAGCAGGTACCTAAATCTTCTCGTGCATAATCTTTCCTCCTCATTTTGGTCGGTTTATTCTTATCATTGGATATGGGCCATGTTGGCAACTGTTATTTGTGTTCTTGATCTCTTATTCTCTGAAATATTTGAATTGTTTTCTTCAAGTTCACTACGGAACTTCTAAAGACCGGTCTTTTGCAGAAGAAATATAGCCTTAATTCTTCAATCGGGCAAGCAGTAAATGTATCTTGGGTACATGTTTGTGAATGGCATTTTGCAAAATGCAACATAGAAAATGCTGAGCTTTACCATACTATGTGATGCTTCTTGCGTCAGCTATAACATGCATGCTTATGTGTAAATGATGTGGATATGTTTTTCTTCTCCGTAGTATTATTCTTCAAGTATTTAGGAATACAATAAAGACACTGATGATCTTTTCGACTTAAATTTCATGACCATTAGTATCATGATTATCTAAGGTCATTTTATCATTTTTCTTTCTATTTTTTATGAACTTATCTTATAGTCTTCTAACCTAATTGTGTAGATTTTTGGAATGGCAGAGAAAGAAATGGAGTACAGAGTGGATCTCTTTAACAGGTAACCAGACTTCAAATGTAAAATATTTCAAAGTTACTTAGCATCAATGTCCAGTTGATGTTTTCCATGCTTTGAAAATTCCCATAAATCATGCGGCTGGGTTCTTTGTATTTCCCATTGCTTAAAACTTCACCTTTCTTCTTCATCTGTTGGGAACAACCTCTGCTAACTAGGGTTCTTGTTTTGATGAAGAGAAATGCTCCAAAAGAGCTATTGAAGGTAATAAGAATATTACTTTATTCTGAAAACAAAATAACAAAGGTTCAGATTTCTTTGGAGCTTGCAAGCACCCTTAACCACAGAGAACTATGTGCTTAGGTCTTAACTTATTTGGAAAGGGACCTTTTTCAGTCGTCACGCTGTTGCCCTGGCTTAGCCGACCTTCTTATTGAGTTATAGAGCTAGCTGGCCTTATGTAAATCGATACTAAGGCTGGCTGATCCTTTACACAGATGGCTTCACCCGGTGCTCTTTTATTCAGGCTGGGAATAATCCTTTCAAGTCAGGTCCCTGCTGTGTGTTGGATTCGGCCTTGTACACTTTTCAAACTCATCCCTCTGTTGGCCCAGTCAGAATGTGAGCTTGCTGCAGCTGCCAATGGATGTATCACATTTTGTGGCTCCCACAGGAGTTGACCCAGCCCTTCATGAGTGCAGCAGTCTGGCTGGTTGCTGATGGGGTCTGGGCGTAAACTGGAGCTGGGCACATCAGCCTCATGTCAGGCCACAAGATGATACAATGCTAATTATAAACATTATCATTCTCGTTCTACCAGTTTGCTAAACAAACAGCATGCAGTTCTATCATACAGGACCTAGTATAGCTTACAAGAGAGGACTCTCTTTATTTTTCTAAAGGTAGAAAAAAGGTGCATCATTTGAAATTTTCAAACTCATCCCTCTGTTGGCCCAGTCAGAATGAGAGCTTGCTGCAGCTGCCAAAGGATGTATCACATTTTGTGGCTCCCACAGGAGCTGACCCAGCCCTTCATCAGTGCAGCAGTCTGGCTGGTTGCTGATGGGGTCTGGGCGTAAACTGGAGCTGGGCACATCAGCCTCATGTCAGGCCGCAAGATGATACAATGCTAATTATAAACATTATCATTCTCGTTCTACCAGTTTGTTAAACAAACATCATGCAGTTCTATCATACTGGACCTAGTATAGCTTACAAGAGAGGACTCTCTTTATTTTTCTAAAGGTAGAAAAAAGGTGCATCATTTGAAATTTTGAACTTTAACATGGTCAACATGTCACCAAACGTTGAGGTTCTAAATTTGAATCTGAAATTCATCCAGGTACATCTTTGCTACTTATATGGTAACTTGTATAACAGGTAAAATCATTTGATGTTTTTTTCTTTATTTTTGAAACAGGCTTACACAGACATGTTTTCAGAAATGTATTGAGAAAAGGTATGTCATGCTACAGTTACAACTTTTTTATGGTCTGTTAGTACTTTGTTTTGCGCTTTATGACCTTATCTTTTTCTATATTTAACATCTGTTTGCTCGGTGACATGATAGATTGATGTATTTTGCTCTCAAAATATTTTTGGAAGATTTCTTTTCTCTAGAGTAGAAATTTGTGTTGACTTTCCTTTAAAATGATTAAATCATCAAATGTTGTTGTTTCGACTGAGCAAGTAATTAACTAACAACTACTCTTGATATTCTTTCCAGGTATAAGGAATCTGAGCTCAACATGGGTGAAAACAGTTGCATTGATCGCTGTGTTTCAAAATATTGGCAGGCAAGATATTTGGAGTTGCAGACTTTTGTGTAATGTTGTAATTAGTTAAGTGGTCTTTGTACATATACTTTCATACTAGTTAAAAAGAGAATAAATACATTTAAAATCAAGAAGCAACTTACAAATTATTGTCTTCAAACTCCCCTGCAGTTTATTAGATACCGTCATTACATATCAGTGCAAAAGTAAGAAAAGAAGCTCATTGAGGTTCAGTTAGATTGTGTGTGAAGATAATTTTAAGTGGAACAATAGTGATATATGTAGATGCCTCAAAAGGATGAAAGGGACTTATATGATAGGTGATGACATAGTCATAAAAGTTCTTTACGTGTATCATATTGTTGAGTTCTATAGAGTAAATATGTAAATGTTTCAGACATGTTGGCATTCATATATGACAATATATTATATACGTCTTTGATGTCAGTCTGTCGTCGTTTTAGTGTCTGCCTGATTTATCATTGTTAAGTCTGCAAGTTGCTTACATCACTCTATTCTGAAAAGTCCATGATCTATTTTGGGTTATCATTGCATTGGAGCTTTTTGTAACCTTGGTGTTCCTTATTTTATTTTAGGTAGAAAAAGTGTGTATAATGTGCAGAACTTCATGGAACGTGAGTTTTTAGGAAAAGAAAATGAATCGTCCAAATAATATATCTTTTATCCTGTACTTAACTCCCTCATTTTGATTATCACATTCTAATAATTGTTTGATAGTTGATCAGTCGATTCTGAAGAGAGCACTCAAACTTCGTTAGTTCATGCTTCTTGCTGTTGCCAGATTTTTATGGTAGTTTTCCTTGAAGAGATGTTATCTTAGTCTCCATGATTGTGGTATTTTCAGGTGACAAATTTAGTAGGGCAACTACTTGGTTCAAATAGGCCTCCGATGTGAAGCATCTGATTCTTTTCAGACCAATACGCTATTTCACAATTGGCAACATACATCAAATGATCATGCAACACATTCTGCTTAACTTGGGACGGAGAGAGAGGCAGCATCTAAGATAAACTTGTTTAGAGCGAAGATCATGCTCTATTTTGGGTCTTATGTTTACTTGTTTAACGGTGACATTTTTGGGCATCTTTGCGTTCATTATTCAACAGCAGTTGGGATATAAAATCAGTCTGTTATTTAGCCACACATGCTAAAAAATTTATGTGGGAGATTGGTTACTCCTCGTTCCTGCTCTTTTTACTTGACAATTCCCATCATGAAAACTGGCACCAGACCTTATACATAATTGTTGTCTCTGTTTGTTGATTATTGAATAATGCTGCTTGACATGGCTGGTCCAGTGTGCAGGCAGCAGATAATTGTGCCTCTTTGGGGTTATGCTGCCTCCTCCACTATGTTACCATCTTATGACAGTTTTCTTTTATAATTTTCTTGAAGCATAGACAACATTACATGATCTTAGATTTGGATATTCGAATGGTTAGATTCCGCCTAATGCTAGGTGATTGAAGTTTGGTTTAATGACCCCAGGTTCAGTCATCCCCAGTGTTGTTGGTACATTCGAGTGCATGTGCTGCGGTGTCATGTCATATTCACTTGGAGACACACATCACATGGTTGGTGGATCCGTGGATGTGGCCAATCTCGTCTACCTGCTGCACACCTGTATAGTTTGTGAAGTTTAAAGCAGGACAAAATTTGCCTGTTATATTCCTTCAACGCCTCTCTGAATCAGGTCATCAGCCTTTATCACCTTTACGCAATGAATAGCCGTAAATGCAGATCGCAGATAGCTGTAAATGGAGGTTGGTCTTCTTTTATCACCTTTACCGCGATGAATATCTAACAGTGGGACAAAACAACTCCAGAATTACTATGCCGTACTCCAGTCTACAATGTATGAGGCAGACGATCAAGCTCTCCTAACAGGCGAAAGCGGTGGATGATTTGGTACATAGGCTTTGGCAGCACGTCTCCCCAGCTGATCATTCACAGTTTGTTCCTGCAAGTTTTTTGGTGCTGCTGAATGATTGCTGGGCTTCCTGCCATGGAGCACTGCTATGCAAATAGCTAAAGCCTGAAGCAAAGAGATGGATGATCGAGACTCCACAGTGTAGAGCCCCTGCTTGAAGGCAACAATGCTGAAGGCATGTCTTCTCTCTTTCGATCCACCCTGAAAGAGTTCAACGGCCGTCGTTATCTACTGGAAACCAACACAGCCAGGAAAGCAACAGATGACTGGTTAGGCTGCCAACCTGAATCGATAGTTCAAGTCTTTGAGTACCATCTGCGGTTTGACGGGCTTGGAAAGAACACGAGGTATTATCGCGCTGCTCTTGAAACTTGTCGCTGAGAATAGTTAGCATGCAGCCCTCATCCCAACCTCCGCAATCGCATGCTCCTCCTGATCTCCATCTCTCTATCAGTGGCGAGGGCTCACCATCGGTCGACGAGCCGTGAACCCCACTTGGAAGGATCACTCGAAGCCGATCTGTCTGCAAGCATTTCTCATCACTCGAAGCAATTCTATTTCCAACTGGGTTCGTCGACTCGGTGGAGGAATCCGACTTGCACATGGATGGTGGTACCTTAACAACAATGGCAGCCAGCTCGCTCATAGCCGAAGAGTCAACAGACTTGTCATTCGTCGGTGATGGATGAGCACCAAGCAGAACGAACTCTCTCGCAACATGAGGCCTGCCATTGTCGTAGCTCCTCGTCCTGCGGAGTGAAACCTTCAGCTGGGCAACAACATGGGAGATCAACTGATGCCTCTTGCCCTTGTTCCCGTAGTTGCTCCAGAACATGCTTTTCTTCTTGGCACTGTTCACAGAGAATATCCTATATATGCACTCCAGATCATCGCTGTTGTCGAGGCTTCTCATTGATATTGCCGCTGCAAGTACTTCGCTGTCACAAGATGAGAGCATGAACAGCGGGAGGCCATTCTTCCAAGCAACTTGAAGAAGCGCTTGCTTCATCGATGCTGCATGCCTTTCGTCAGGTAATTGACTCCAAGTAATCATGCTTCTCCCTGCAGGACATGCAGAGTCTACACCTGTGTTTATGGGCTTGCGAAACCCATGGGAAGGCATGTCCATTCTACTTAGTTCACAAGAATGGCGACCCCTCCATAAGGCTGCAGATGCCCCTGGCGAATGAACATTGTTCTTCGGCTTCAGTATAGGATCCAGCATCCTCCTCAGTGGGCTTTGCCTGTGCTTATTCTTGAAGGTTGCTTGATCTCCAAGTGAATCATATGGACAAGAAACAGGATCAAATTGTTCTCTGCATGAAGCTTCCTTCGAACTAGAACTTCTGCTCATCCTTCTTAGAACGGCACTTGAATGGTCAGACGGTTTCTTTCCTGCTACAGCTGTCACTTTTGCTTCAGACATCCTGGATTCTTGCGCTGTATTGGCTTCAGGATGCTGCTTGCAGAGACCTCTAGAGAATAGTTCAGTGTCTCCGTTTCTGCATATGGATTTATCGGTTGGTACTGCACTTTCTGATGGAAGAGTGCAGGGCATGTCATGTTCATCTTCCAGAATGGCACGAGGTAGAGGGCATGAGTGAGGAACTTGAGGATATCGATGGATGATTTCGACATCGTCAGCTAAAGTACCTGAATGACTGCAGCCACTTCCCTCAGCCAGCCAGTCGTCAGTGGTTAATGGGGAGGAATCAGAACTAGGCCATCCACTGTCGATGCTCTCTGGAAGATGATCCCATCTTCCTTTGAGATCCTGGTAAAGTTGTGGCATATGGTTGGCCTTGGATTGACACTCTTCTGCTTTCATCGAGCTGCCATTTTGGTCCTCTGCCATTCCAGTTGCAGTAGCATCATCAATCTTGTAACTTGAAGGTGGAGTTGCAGAACGTGGAACTTGCAGTACATCGCCGGACATGGCTTCCAAATCTGAATCTTTACTGTTGCCTGCAACATGTTTGTGGCTTAAAACATCAGCACAAAAGCCTCCATCATGATCCGTCTCACTTCCACCAGGAAACTTCGTGCAAGAAATCCTTGAACCAGGAGAGCCTTCTGTATGTCCAGAATCTTCTCTTTCAGATGCAACAGGAGATTTCTTCCCTCGAGCTAGAGGACTAGAAATGGTTCCACAAGACTGGTTGGAGAATCCAAATGTAGAAAATGATGAGGACTCAGTACTAGTAGATGTCGAGTCTCCACCTCCCACATCCGCGACACATTTCTGGTGGTATGTCCATCTCTCAAGACGCCCCCAATCCAGAACTCCAAAATTCAGTGCTTTTCCATGAATGTCATCTCCCTTCTCGATGCGCCGAAGATAAAATGGCACATTTGACATGTTCATAACTGGTTCATCGGTACCGGTCACCTTCCTACCGGGCCATGGCTTTTGAGAAGTCCCTAGAGGTGATGCAACTGAGTTTTTCTTCATCTTGTGCCGATCTTTGGCCACTGTTCCAGGGAGCTTTTCGGAATTTAGGGCCACAAACTTCTCTAAGAGGTCAACATTCTTGATTTTGCTTGGGAATGAACAGTTCTCCTTGTACGATCTCGAGCGGTGAAGCTGAAGTGAGCTCTTTCCTTCATGTTTATCGAACAGCATTTCTGATGTCCTTTCATCCTCGGCTTCAACTGCTAGTATTCTGGAAGGCATCATTGGTTAGTTCTCTTCCAAAAATTTCTATCAGCTTTCCTTGTCTTCGCTGCAGCTTGTTTCATATACGGCACAATCGAATTGCTTGCGATTAGCTCTCACAACACGACTGTGTAAGCTCCCGATTTCCTTTTTCGTGTAGAGGGATAAGGAAGCTTCGCATGCGAACATCTTCTAGTGGAAGAGTGCATAATGCTGCCTGCATCAACGAAAGTTCATGATCCGTAAGTTGCTCTAAATCACCATGGAGCAAAGAAGCACAATTTCTGCAATGAAATATCAATCCAAGACCGAAGCTTCATTTGGACACACTTCAAGAACAAAATTAGAACATCGCATACATCGCAGAGATCTTAATTGGTGAAGAGCTACCGACCATAACGCAAGAACGAAGAATGCGAGAGTTCCATTACTATTCACTACAGTGTATCGCTTTGTAGCATGTATAATTAATTTCATTTCATCTACAACCCAAAGGGGGGAAAAGGGGTATGTAGAGGCGATGAACAGAGAGTCTCCAGAAGCTCAACGAACTTGGACATCACCCAATTCTGATCACTCCATACTATGAAATTTCTCAATTTTAAGCAACAATTTTGCTTTGATTTGGACTGCTACTGCGCATCAAACAAATGCATACGATCAACAAAAGAAAAGGGCCTAAAAAAGAGATTTTTTTTTTCTTTTCTTTTTCACCAACCTCACTGGTCCTGAGAAGTGCATCTACTGCCATCCGGACACTGAACTCGGCAATGCTTACAATCTTGGGGAATGGTAAGAAAGCGGCACTAAGTTTAGGCAAGCAAGCAGGGCGGAAACAAAAGAGAAGAGAAGAATCACAACAAGAGACTAAAGGGAGCAGACATGACTAGCCATTAGGAGGAGGATTCAGAACGAGGCCATACCGAAAAGGAGAAGAACTCGAGATGTGCATCTGCTTTGCCCCTTCTTTCCTGATTCGCTGAGAAGAGTTCACCGTGGCCTCGAGGGACCAAAGTAAGAGAGAGGAGCAAGATCAAACCAGAGAGCGAGGAGAGGAGAGGCTTGGCGATCGCTTTCGTAAGGATAGGAGTAGTGCGGGGAGAAGCAGCGCGGCAGGCGGTGTCGTCCCTACCGATGAGGAGGAATCAGCCACCAGAGGCGGTGGGGCGGGACGGCAGCAGCGGAGGCGCGTCCGTCGTGCCCTCGGATCGTTGCGGAAGGCCAGCTGGCGGAGGGAAAGAAAAGGACGGGCGGAGGTCGCTGAAAGCAAGACGTGCAGAGCTCCCCCCACGCCCTTCCCACCCCCCACCCCGCCAAAGCTGTGGGTCCCGCACCGCTCGCTCTCTCTCTCTCTCTCTCTCTCTGTTAGATCTAAATGTCGCATAGTCGTATCTTCGTTAGAATAATTAACGTGACCGTAAAATGACATTATCTAAGTCTAATTAAATGAATAATAGGCCCAAATGCATATATATTTATATATATTAGTGAGTTCACTTGACAATTTTGACTGTGAAGTCAATGTTATGGACCACCGCAGCATGTGATCTCATGTATGCACCAAGGAAGCCCCCACAAGTGTGTCCTCGCCTGACAAAGACGGGTGCCGCAGGGTGAGAAAAGAATAGTTCCACCAGAGGGGGCCCACCGTATAAACTATTGCCAGTTGTCCACGTCACAGTCCGCAATTAATTAAGTTTGTATTGATTTGGATTATAGGAGTTAACAACATCACTTGTTTGTAGCCTTCTTCGGCAATCGTAATGATTCTTATTTGGAACTGGACATCACATGATGAGACATGGCATGATTGCAAGGCAACTACGAGTGATCGGTGCCGTGGCCATGGAGGTGGCCTTGCTTATCCCCCGTGGGTCTTATTTCGTCAGAGCTTGATTGGATCTATATTAAAAATGAACAATATTAAAATTAATTTATAAGAGTAATATATTATTATTAATTTTTATTTTAAATATTTTGATTCGTGATTTAAGTCAAACGAAATTGATATTTTAATTAGCTTATCAGATTCGGATCATAATTTTTAGTATCAAAACCGATCTAATATTTAAGTATGATAAGAGGATTTAAATAGAAAATAATTACTTATAGATGGGGTTAGATGACTAATTACCATATGACATCTTGATTATGTTAGACCTTAACGAAAATATCAAGCCTCTTAGTAGAGAAAACTATAACATCCTGATTAATGTTACATCGAAATTAAACTCAATTTTAACTTAATTATTTAAATTAGATAAAATTTATAGATTAATTAGTTCACCTGGGTCGTGACTGGACTACTGTTTAAATCCCCAAAAGAGAGGATATTACCTTGATATCTCAAACGGATATGTGAGATGATATCTTAAGGTATAATTATATAAATATATCACAAATTTTAAAACTAGAATAAATGAATTTTAACGGTTGAAACTAAAAAATGCATGTTATTAATTTATGAACAAAATTATATAAATTAAGGTATAATTATATAAATTATTTTTAATTTTCTATTATATGTATATATATGTATCTGTTTATTTAATTCTGAAATCTGAGAAAAACGAATCGGGCCGGCCCAACCCGGCTCAGCCCAGTGAATGCCACGGCCCGGCGACGTCGGCCGTGCGCGGCCTCTGCCATGCGCACAGGCCTACGATTACTAACCAAACACCAAGAAAATTGCAAGCTCGAGTTCCCCGATGGAATACTTCTACATGCATGCAAACAGTTTGCCAGCAAACTTTTCAGTGTCTACAGTAACATATTAATCACCAACCACGACGCCAAGAAACTTGTGATGACCATATATGACTCTCGATTCATGGTGTTGAGCCCCTCTCCGCTCTCCGAGTTCTGTTCTCGAGGTGCTTCTTAGGCTTCCGTGTTCATGCATGAAATCGACTCTGCCGTCCGAACAACATTGACAGAGCCTTTTCCCTTCACCTCTACACCGAGATAATTTGTCAATATTTTCTTCACACCAAATCCATGGTTATGAGACTTACCATCGACGAAGGCAGGGCTCTCTTCCCTCGCAGAACTAATTAACGGCGCAGGCGAGAAACCTGGTGCGGAATAAGCGCTCGCAAATGCAGTGTCTGAAGCAGGCACCGAGCATGGAAATGATACTCTCTGGTGGGTGATGACACCGGTTCTGGAATCCAACAGGTGGTCTGAATTCTTGCTGAAGTCATCTACATACAGCAGTTCATCGATGCGAGCGGCAATGTTGAATGCAAGGCTCTCCAAAACTCTGGAATAGCCTTCAAGAATGGATTTCCCGAGGTCCTGAAGTTTCAACCGCATATGACATGAAATATCGAATTGAGCTTTCGGATAAGCGGGAGCAATTGCGAGGCACACAAACCTTGTTAAACTGGATTTTGCACACATCCAGGGCGGTTTGTGTCAGACCAGGGAACCTCTGCTTCAGGCACAGCAAGAGAGTCTCAGCTCTGTCAGCAAATAATTCTCTTTTTCCCGCGTCCACAACCATGTCCTTGACAGCGCTCCAGGATGATTTGGTGGTGGCGACGCCATTCCTGTTGCTCACAGTTCTGGCCACCGTTCTTCGACGCCAAACGTACATGGATGCCTCGACACGGTTTGCGATTTCTAGAGCTTGGTGTTCGGAGGACAAATCAAGACAATCGAGTAGACAGTCAGGCGAAAATTGATCCGACGTGATGTAACGATGCATCAAATCACCCAAGCTCGCTCTTGCATTCTGTGAATTCCGTCAATTCAAACCGAACCAATCAGGCTACCACGAGGAGAACTTGTGCTCGATAGAGAAACAGCCACGATGGATGCACGGATATCTAAAAGAAAGATCGAGGAGGAGAGCACACCTTGGGAAGCGAACTGAGGTAAGATTCGGGAACCTCCATTTCTGCCAAAGTATCAGTGTTAATAGCAATTGAAGCCTTCAAAATCTGATTTGCGCACTCTCTTTTGTGCTGCAACTGCTTTCTTGTGTTTTCATGGAGACCATCAAGGGGAACATGAGGTACGGGAAGCCACCACTTCTCTTCTTGCCGGCAAAGTGTTCGTCTGAACGAGGCCGAGCCATCAGAATCCGGTGCCACGATGCCTTGATCAACATACCAAAACTCCGGATCATTGAAACTATCTAGTATTTCCTGCGGAAAGCACAAATCAGTGAGCACCCCTGTCTTGAAGTCTGATGTCATTTATACATGTAAGCTGATATCAGATCTCACAAGAAGCATGTTGTCTAATTTTCGCAGCGCTGGCAGATTGATGTACAAATCTGATCTTGGCCTGCAAGTCATGACCTGAATTCCGAGGGCTAGCAAAAGTTATTTATCATTGTAGCCAAAGAGTGGAGCAAGAACAGCGTGTACCTCGAGCTTGCTCCCATCAGGAAATGTTTGCCAAGAGGGCATCAGATCCACGATGTGATCACTAACACAAAGAAGCCACTCCATCTCCCTTCGCCACATGGACTTCTTTTCGGGAGGCAGAGGTTCCAACCTCCAGAGTTGCCCAAAGACCGTGGCTGTAGAAGAACAAGTTGCATCAGGTGAAGTCGTCCTACCAAGAAGAAGCGAAGAAGTCAGAAACCACAGCACGCGCTTACCACAGAGATTGGTGATGGCATTGGAGATTGCCAGTGCAGTGCACACTCCCTTCCCGCAGCCTGACATGTCTTCTCCCAGCAACAGTTTGGAAAACCTCTCCTTCATCAACTCAATATCTAACCGAATCCCAAAAACAACACCACAAAATCTATGACCATGACCGGATAATTATAGGATTCAGTAAACTAAATACGAAGCTGTAAGCGGCTCAGAATGCGCACGAGATATATAGCAAATAAAATAGCGGTACTAAACATGATTACTTGGAAGATTCATCGATGCCTGTTTGCTATATGAAAGGTGCAAAGCATCTGAGACACAACCTCTGAGCTTATCAGCTTTCGCATCATTCGAATCGGTTCTTTCATCATCCGCGTCTGCATCAGAATCCGAGACCTTCCGCGTCGGCCAACTCGATGGCACCGACGGCGGCAGCGATTCCTCAGAGCCGGTGGCGCCTCGTGCGTCCTCGCCTGGCGAGGTCTCAAAGCTTGAACTGCTCACGCAACGCTCGTCTTCCGTCGAGTAACTCAGCATGATCTTGCGCTCCCGGCCAACGTAATCGAGAGGTTGTTCCCCGTCACCGCATTTCTCCACGGAATCCTCCATTGCCAGCCCTTTCCCCAACGATCACGGTGATCTCAGACGCAGAGAAGGCCACGCTTAATAGTCCTGACACCGAGAGGGTGGTGGTTGGCTAAAGTTGGCCGAGGGGAAGATGTAGTGCTTCCTGGGGTCCTCTCCGCCTGCTTGCTTGCTTGCTGGAGGAGGGACTGGTCTGGCCCGTAAAGAAGGTGACCATTTCTGCAATGGGCAAAAGGAAGAGCAACGAGAGGACGACGGTGGGGACTTCTCGGTGAGGGTTGGTGATGGCCAATGATAACCATAGCTGGATCTTATACATGAACTCCATCAAAGGAGATGGAGAGAGAAGCGCCACTGGCTTTCAAATCTTATTCTCAACGGTCAAATACTGAACGGAAACGGAGACCAAAAAGAGGGGTTCGCGGTAAAGAAACTCCTATCTTTTGATCACTTGATGCCCGAGATTGTGCGATCGAGTCCAATCCAAAGTTGAAACAGGGGAAAGAACATTTCAAAACTAAAGTTGGAAACAGGATCTGCCACTGCCAAATGCAATTCCAACTAATGGCGAGCCTCCACGTCATCACATGGATGTACAAAGGAGGGTGTCAGTACCCGTACCAATGGATCGGATCCGATAGAGGCGAGACGACACGATCCGAACCAATATGCCAAAGCACAACCTCAGCCGTAACACCACTGCTTATGCGATTATTCATTTTCCTTGTTCGAGCCGTACGAATGACAGATTTCTCCAAATTATGGAGATGACATCAATATTCCTATGGATCCATGTAAGACACTCGTAACAGTATGAACATAAAAAGATTGTACAGTAGTAAATCAAAAGAAAATTAAGAAAAGCATAAACCAAGTCTTAAGCTTATCTCGAGCACTACAATTAAACAATTGCAACATTCAACCACCTAAAATGGCATGTCACAATGAACTATGATTTGGTCTTCATAACAAAGAGAAGATTAGAAAACATGTACGCCAACTAGGTACAGTACGTAAATATATATATGAGCAATCCAGTAGTAACTACCAAACAGAGATTGGTCCAATGATTACATGGGCATTAACGCCTTAAGTGTGAAGATAGTTAGCAGCCATCATCAACTCCAACGTAATCTCGGGTTCAATGTGAAACTCCGTCTCTTTTCCACTGCCAACAACAACAACCAAAAATGAGTGGAATTCGTATTCTTAGAAGGCACCAAAAAAACAAGGGATAAAAATGAATTGAGTCCAACATGTTGGGCAAACATAATATTCAAACACGTAAACCCCAAACATATCTAACATTCTTCATGGTACTATCAGATTAGTATTATAACCAAAATGTAACGTCATAATTTGAATGGATCTTTCTCACTTTTTTATAGTGAGATAAATATTCTATTCAAAAATATAATTGTTTACTAGCAGAACTAAAGAATCATTCACAAGGTTATTTAGAAGGTCCAGTTAGCTTTCATTCGTGAAATAAGGATTGCATACTCCATTAGATTAGCATAAGAGCTTCCATGAAGTAACAAAAGAGTATCTAAGATTTCAAGATACACCGCTAAAGTTTAAGACAAGGCTACGACTCAGATGATTTTCTTTAAAAGAAATATTAGTGTTACATGAACTGATTATGGCGTATGTCACTATCCCTAAGTTCCAAAATATTGTAATAGGTACTATGGTAGTTTATTTCCATGGGAAAAATAGAAAAAGCTATTCAATGTCACCTTACTTCTTTGTAATCAACATAAAGGTATTTGTCTAGGAGACTTGGTGATTGAACACAGCTTTGGGTTTCATACTAAATACAATTAAGTTAAAAGATTAGCCATCTATAAATTGCAGATGATCACTGAATGCTCTGTGACGTAAACAGCACAATATAAGAAAGATGATTATGTTGGACCATCAATTTGTTCACTGTAAAATCATCTGAGAGGAAATTAGATCTGTCATGACAACATACAGATTATAAAGTATAATGGGATTCTAACAGACTTAAGTTCTTTAATAGTATGGATACTTAGGAAAACATCCAAGAAAAAAAACTTGCTATGGTAGCATGAAATAGTATAATGTCAGACAAGAATCCCAAGATATGCATTCATCCATTGGATGGCTGGTAAAGGCGATTAACGATGCATTATAGGCTAACGATGGGAGGGACTGTGCAGCACATGGATCTGTTGTCTGCCTGACAGAAGCTGAAAAAATTTAGCATTTAATTTTTTGTTGTGGAGTGACTGTCAGGATATTGGAAGCTCTCTCAAAATCCAGAATACAAGAAACACCATGTCAACCAAAAGTAAGGGAAAAATTCTAATGCATTGCATGAGGAGCTGTTTGTTAGAAGTTGCAGTATTATCACGTGGGCTGAGAGGGATAAGAAAGTTTCTAAGCAGCAACAAACTATGAATAAAAAAATATGAGTAGTGAGGTTGGCAAGAGGGAATATTATGTACAATACACAACAAAAAACAAAAAAATCAAGTTCTAGTTGGACTGGTTCATACTGGCTAGTATATATTGGTCCAGCAAAGGATTGGACCATATAGGTTGATACCCATTGATATATATATATATATATATATATATATATATATATATATATATATATATATATATATATATATATATATATATATATATATATATATATATATATATATATATATATGTATGTATGTATGTATACATTGTTTCTTCAGTGATCAGGTGGTACAGGTTGGAACACTGATATCATACCAGTCTGGTTAGTTGCCAAAACCATTATCAAATGTAGATTTAAATCCTTAATGAGATGTGATTTGTTTTTTATTTTCTTTTGAGTGTTACCATATGCATGCTTAGTTGTGAACATTCCTGTTCATTGGAATTAAAGCTCACTTGACAAGAAAAGAGAAAGGAAAACTATATGACACAAGTGGTTAGGGTAATCTCCTTCTGAAATAAGACTCCATTATTACCTATTGGCCCAAAAATAGAGAACACAAGTGTAAATAGTTCAAACCAAGAACTCCTCTATCTTTATTACTTTAGTACAGAAATGGCAACAATTTGGATGCGAAAAGGTCACTGATGGTCACCATTCTGTGAATAAGCAGAAGTATCCTAGGAACCATATTGGAGGATTAGATGAAAAGGAAATATGATGGAAAAAATAGATTGTGTAATGACCAACAACAGTTTCTGTTACTGCACTACCCAAGCATGAAAGTGAAACAGCAAACAACAATATGCTGACCGGCTGGTCAAATATAAAATAAATAATAACCTAATACTTAATTGCTCTCACTTGACAATAACAAGTGAACCATGGAATGGATGACAAGTAACATGTAAGACATTCAGTGTCAATAGAGGGTCCTCAGAGAAGTTGTGAAGATGTTCAACAGTAGATCCTGATAGTATTTAGATGGAAAAAATTACAGAGCTGCTAATGTGAAAGAAAAAAGGATGTCATAACTAATAAGCAGACAAGTCTCCCTCCCTCACTCCTACTTTTTTGTTTTACTTGAGGAAGACAGCATTTTGGTCAAATTGAAAGGCCAATCTTAATGCTGTCAGCAATATGGAATTTCATTAGGAACAAAGTAACTGATATCTAAGGTGCATAGAGAACCTGACAAACTATACTTCAGTGATTGTGCAATGTCAGAAATATGTAAATTTTCAATGGAATATATCAACTATAAACTCGTTACATGAGTCTCTTATTGATTTGTTATCTCATCCTCCATAATCATGGGATCTCTTAAGGTCTTTTAATATATACTCAATTATTTGTACCTAATCTTATGTCAAATGACCTGAGATATCAATTAGGAAATGGTACAATATTATGGAAGTCTATGCATATCATGAAAACAAAAGTTAAACCAGAAATCTAAAAAAATATCTTTTCCAATTATACTCAAGGCAAGGAACACACTGTCCTTTTTCTTTCGAAATCATGTATAGTAAATAGGAGTTACATATGAATGGACATCCATAGTCTAGCTTGGACGATTAAGGATTCTGCTACATGACTATGGAGAAAACTATCAGACATGTCCATTAGCTTAGATATCAAGCATCCAAGAAAGAGATTTGATTCCACAATCAATACACTGTTTCAAAACTACTGCTTATTGATTTGTGGAAAAAAAGAGATAGCATCAAAAAGCCTATTATTTAAGAACTCTTAAGCATATGGCATGGACTAGTGGGCTAGCAACCTAAAGCAGCCATGCATTTAAGACCGCTTTGGCATGTACTGAATTTCTGAGTAATCTTGAAAATTAATTGATAAGTGACACCTCATAACGATAATATTTGATGCAGTACCATAGAAGAAGACTAATTCTATGAAATTAGAAGCAGTTATGCCGGCTCACATCAATCAATCGTCACTGCAATTGGCAAGAAATAGAAGCAAATCCATGGGAGTCGAACAAGCAGAATTTCACAAGCAATAAGCAATTCGTTATTCTTAATTTAGAGGTAAAATAGATTGGGATCTTGAAACCCTTAAATTTGATGAACTTCGTCGACCGAGAAGAAAAAGGAAAGGAAAAAAACAACAACGCGTACTAATAAGAAGTCAAAGTGGGAAGGATGGCAACCTGGAGTATTCGAGGGACCAGTAGAAGTATTGGCAGATCTTCTCGAGGATAGGAGTACTGATCTCCGGAAAGGTCACCTGCCCGTGCTGCGTCTCCGCGAATCCACCTGCGCGCCCACAAATAGACAACTTATTTCGCGATCGCTCTCGACGTCAGCATCAGATACTGGAACGATCGAAAGAGAAGAAGAAAAAGCGGAGGAGGACGAGAGAAGGAAGAAGGGAGAAGGGGAAGGATCAAAACCGACCTGGGGAAGTAAGCATGTTGCGGATGGTCTGGGAGACCATGGCAGCCTTCTTGTCGATGACGAACTCGAAGCCCTCGGCGCTTATCAGCTTCACCGTCTCCTCTTTCCTCGTGTTCTCCTCCCCAGTCTCCATCCCCTCGACGCCACTGCCAATGTGAACCCTCCTCCCTCGCGGAGACTCATTTATAGGGTATAAACGGATCGGATCTGTTATATCGGATCCCGCTAGAAACCGGATCTCCAACCCGACGGTCCGACCCACGAGGAACAGACGAGGTGAAAAGGCCCATTTGCGTTAGTTGATATTAGATCTGATCGTGATTTGAATTTTGAAATGAATCACCAAACTCAATTGCAATTACATGAATGAGTTATTCACCCAAAAAAATCGACGCTCCCAAATGAGAGAGCGATCATATATACGTGATATCACTTTCTTACTAATTAAACGGAAATAATAATAATATAAGGCGGTCATGTAACAACGGCTCCTGTGATAGAAGGGAACGGTCAGCGGAGGCATTGGTAGGCTTCGGTCTCAAGTTTTAAGCATGGTATTGGACCGCGTTAAAGAGAGGTGTATAAATGAATGGCCCTAAAAAAAAGGCGGTTTCGACGTTCAAATGCCCCCCAATTCCCTGGGTGCCCTGTTATTCCTCCTCTCCGATCTCCTCTCCCCCTCAGAAGCATCGACTTCTCGGCCTTCGTTTGATCGCATCTCGTGTCAGGTCGCCTACTCCTCCCCTTTCTGATCCAATTTTGATCTCCTTGCGCCTTGTGTCTCTATCGATTATGTTGTGGTTTTTGTATTTTTTTCGGGTTTATGGATTGAATTCATGTTATAGAGAGGAGGAGGAGGAGGAGGCGGATTGAGGAAGAGAAATGGCGTACCGGGTGGACAATGAGTACGACTATCTGTTTAAGATCGTGCTGATCGGCGATTCGGGCGTCGGGAAATCCAACATCCTCTCCCGGTTCACGCGCAACGAGTTCTGCCTGGAATCCAAGTCCACCATCGGCGTCGAGTTCGCCACCAGGACCCTTCAGGTGATCAATCGGCGTCCTTCCCACTGCCCCCTAATCCTGCTTGATTCTGCACACCATCTGATCTCTTCTTGGAACTCGGTTCATTCTCAGTTCTGGATTTAGGATTTCTTGATATGTTGTGATATATTGTCGAGCTGCTTGCATACTAATGTTCTTATAATGTTTGCGGAAAGCCTTTCCAGCAAGGGGTCATGACTTATCCTCAACATGCTCAACAAATTGTTCCTACATAATTCACTCACCCTTAGAATCCATTCTGGGCTATATGAGTTATGGCAGCCTCTAATGAGCAAACGAGGTTAAGGGGATTGCTTGGATCTTGTGGTCATCCGATGAGGTTACCGCTCACTGGCACTGCGGGCTGGATGAACTATTGCAGCATTTAATGAGCTAGGAGATATTTAAGAGGATTTATTAGGTCCTGTAGTCATACATGAGGTTAGCCTATAATGAGTTACGCGAGAATATATGTCCTGTGGTCATACGTGAGACCAGAGATAACTTCAATAGGCATTATGGAGATTCTATAGCTAGAATTAACTTTAATATATGGAGTCTAGTCCAGATTCATAGGATGGAAGGGTTGTATGGAGCATGGTGGAAGAACACGAGATCCTCCATATGCTTGAGTCGATCTTCTTGGGGCCTGGACTTGAAACATTCTGAATCTTCATAGAATCATGTCTGAGGCAATCCAAAGAGCAGATCAGTACTCATTCCATTCAATTCCAGTCAAAAGTGCTTTCACATATTTGTCCGCTCTATATTTGATGTGGACATCTTGCGTAAAACACCTTCCTGGCCTTCTGTTAGGGTCGAAAGAATAGCTCTGCACTCTTGAGGTCATCAGGTTAATGCGGCCTTTGTGTTAATGACAATGTTGGATGTAATAATTTGACAAATGCAAGGTTACCCAAAGAAAACCTTTGGTTTAAATTAGTGAACCAGATAGAGGAAAGATTTCTTTCTTTTTTACTTTGTTTTCAGTGTTGTGGAGTTTCAATCGAAATTATAGGATGTCCTTAGAGGTGTTGTCCTTAACTGAGCTAAGCTAAGTTTATTGTGAGGCGTGTTTCATTGTTGTTGCCCGATTACTTATATCGTTCAGTTCTTGTTCTAAACACCCATAGGAGTTCCTGACATTGCTGCTGGTTTACCTATGCATGGGTTTTACCGTTTTCTCTGGGATTTCATCTTGTGGCTTAATGGGTGTGAAAATTAAGATGTTCTTGGTTTCGTACAGTGGTTGATATCGTCAGTACATATTGAGAGCCTTCTCTTTAGTTTCAATTCATGTTGAAAAGCCTCGTCAGAGGTTGATATCGTAGTGGTTTCTTCAGATGCGATCACCGAGTCAACGTTTGCATGAGGCATGTTCACTTTTTTATGAAGCAATTCTTTGATTGCACAAACAGATAGAGGGGAAGACGATCAAGGCACAGATATGGGACACGGCCGGTCAGGAGAGGTACCGTGCCATTACCAGCGCTTACTACAGGGGTGCAGTGGGAGCACTCCTCGTCTACGACATAACGAAGAAGCAAACTTTTGAAAACGTCCAAAGGTGGCTTCGTGAGCTCAGGGACCATGCAGACTCCAACATTGTGATCTTGATGGTCGGTAACAAGGCAGACTTGAGGCATCTGAGAGCAGTTTCAGAGGATGAAGCCCAGACGTTAGCTGAGAAGGAAGAGCTGTCTTTTATGGAAACATCGGCCTTGGAAGCACTCAACATAGACAAGGCATTTCAGACCATTCTAAAGGACATTTACAACATAATTAGCCGGAAGGCTCTCGCTGCACAGGAGGCAGCAGGAACAGTTCCCTCCCAGGGGATGACGATCAATGTGTCTGATTCCGCTGGAGGTTTTGCAAAGAGAGGTTGCTGTTCTTCCTAAGTGATTCCCTTCTGCTTGATTACATGGTGCGACGCGAGAAAGGTGGATTAGGCCCAAGGGGCTAACAATTTTTGGAGGCTACGAGATGTAGAGTTCCTTTCCCCAGATGCAATTCCTGAGCCATGTAACTGTTGATTTCTTGTTATGATTTGAATGTTGACATTGAAGCATGATTCCCATAGCATTATGGACTGGAAATCGAAACCGTCTTTTGTTTCCTTTAGAACCTCAAACTGGCAGTGGTGGGTAGCTTTTTGCGGTAGGTGTTGTGGAATCATCAAATGAGCTTTTCTCAAACAATTCTCAAGATACTTCCTAGAAACTCTCATCGGATCTCTCGATTTTTTAATATCAAATTTACAATAGACTCATTTGTTGAACCAATATCTATCAAACAACCAATATCTATAGTAACAAATTATAAATATAATCAAATATTTGTATTTACTAAATTATTTAATACCTTTAATTTTTGGATAAAAATATAAAATTTTAAACGAATGTAAAATTGTATCTACAAGGATCTAGTTCTTTATTAGCTAAATTAATCAGCATAACAAAATGGGTAAACAAATTCATTTATACTTAATCAGCATATATACTTTCTTCTGGTACGACGTAATTTTTGGTTGCACACAATTTAGTCGGTAGCTTACAATGATTTCCTGGTTTATCATTTTTAACATGTTCGCTAATTTAAAGGAATTAGCGAATATATTCATACGTTCTAATGACGTCTTCTGCTTGTGTTATAAATCTTGCATGACACATTAGTACAGAATTAGCGAATGTACCACAAGCGGCCCAAAACTTAGCGGCTATTTCTGAAAAATAAATGCATCGTTCGAGAAATTGGCCTATAAATTATATATTAGTATTGTTTAAGCAACACTAAACATACGCTGCTCGGTGGGTTTCTTTAGCTTCGGTCGGTTCTTGATGGCGGCCATGGCGAGGTTCGTGGCGAAAACTCTTCCCCTTGCCTCCCGATGCACCAGTCCTCGTCCGTGGCCTCTCGCCGGCGCTTCCTCATGGCGCCGGATGACGCGGCCTCCGAGCCCTCCCCCCACTCCTTCTCCCCTTTCACATTCGGTTCCCCTCCCTGCCTTCTTCTCTAATGTTTCCGCCAGGGGGTTTCGGTCCCTTTCCGACAGTTCGTGCTCTTTGGTGCCGGTTTGGGGGTTCTTTGCGACCTTTACCCGGGGTTATAGGAACGTAAGGCGGAGGGGCCGGCTGCCGAAGAAGAAGCCGTTGGAACTCGACGTCAAGATTTGCATCGAAGAGGAATTACCCGATGATCCTCAGATTTTGGTTATGTTCGGGTTTCTTTGTTCTTTTAGCTTTCAAGTTTATGCCGTGTTCAGGGGATAGTTTGCATCTTTTGCTGAAACGGATTGCAAGTTTGCCCTTATTTCATTGTTAATGATAGTGGAGAAGAAAGGGAGGGATATATAGACAATACGATTATAGGAGGGTGAATGCAACGATAATCTTCATAGCGTCTCTGATAATCCTGGTCATAGATTGTTGATTGTTCTTAAAATATTAATACCAAAGAATAATGCCTCGCCTCCTTGGTATCAAGAGGATGATTACGTAAACCATGTCTGTGGTGAATGACAGGGTGATAAGTGCATAATAAGTCCCATCCATCATTGGACAAAGTTCAATTATAAAAAACATTTTCATAGATTTCCTGAGGTGTCACTCACATAGGCATAGGTTTGGAGAAATTGAGGCACCTGCAATAAAAAAGGTCTATGATAGGTCCTTGGACAATCCAACCAGCTTAAAGGAGAACTTGTTTGCCTTTTAGTATCCTGGCAAAACAAATTCTCTTATATGTAGCCTCACGCAATTCACCATCCACCATGAAACTATAAAAGGAGTTGTCCTTAAAGCATCTGTTAATGCCGATATCCAAATCATTTATTTGTTTCAACAGTCAAAACATTTATCTGTTGTTCCAGCGATTTGGTTTCAATTTTCAAGTTCGGATGGCAAGGAGCATCTAAGGGTCCCTCTTGTGGCTTCTTATAGACTGTTTGACATATGAAGTGAATTGTTATGACTATACGACAAAATCTATGCCTTTTTTTTCGTTTTCTATTGTTATTGATAATGACATCAATGCTTTCAACTTTGGTTTTGTTGAACCATGAATTTTGGGGCATGAAATATGGTAGTAGGTTACAGGGAACATTGTAAGCAGGTCACTTTTTCATTTTGTCATTTTAATTTGCTTAAATAAGAAAAGGATGCTGTGCATAACATCATTTCTAAGAGTTAATACACAATCCTGACAATTTTATTAGATGATTTGGAGGGAACATAAGTAAAGAATCTTTAATGGATTTGTTAAATATCAGGTCTACTTTTTCCACGGTCATCCATCTTCACAGTATCCTTTTTTCAATTGTGGATGACACCCCTATAATGCTATCACAGAGGAAGATAATCAAATGGACTATTTAAGTCTTTATCAATTTATGTTGTCCTTGTTTAGTGTTTGTCATGTATTCTGCAATTGGAGGACCAAGAAAAACAATGATCAGCTAGACTATTTGATGATCATATCCTTTTAATGTGGATATTTTTATTTGTTCATGCCATTTTCCACATGGACTATGTATGTTCTATCTCATATACTGATGAAAATCTATTTTCTGTATGCAGAGCGTTGCAGAGACACTTCGGTCTGATGTTCCTGTTGCACTGAAAGTTGCATTTGATGGTTTAATAGCTTCAAAATATAATACAAGAGATACTTCTATAGATGATGTTAACAAGTATGAAAAAGTTGAGCTATCAGTATTGCTTTGTGATGATGGTTTTATCCAGAAATTAAATAAGTGTTGGAGGGATGTGGACCAGGCCACTGATGTTTTGTCCATGTCACAACATATCCCTGAACTAGGCCTTCCCATTGTGAGACATCATCATATTTTCTTGCTGTTTCTACTGGTTTTAGTTTTTTCTTGATTGTTTAGCTGCTCTGTTTCAGCTTTTATTAGGTGACATAGTAATTTCTGTGGAAACAGCTTCCAGGCAAGCACACGCAAGAGGCTATACACCTCTTGATGAAATTCGGGTCCTCATGGTTGGTTTATTATTTTTTGCTTCTTTCCATTCTGGGTTCAGACGCTTGTTATAGCTGATATCGCATGGTGTAAGCACATGAATTTTTCATTTTTGAAGAGTACTGTTTGATTCTTCAATTGCCTATTTTCCCTCCTTTTGCCTTTTATGTTTTCTGTACATGACCAAAAAGTATCTATATATCTTTGGGACATCTGTTTGGCCTCTCAGCACCTTAGTCATAATTTGCACATTACCATCTGAATTTTCATCTCTTGCATGCCCATATAATGCAGATAAGTAATTTAAGCTGCATCCGTTGTATCGACTACATTTTTTGGATAGGTTCATGGTTTGCTGCATCTTTTGGGCTTTGATCATGAGATCAGCCATGAAGCTGAAGCTGAAATGGAGAAGGAAGAAGAGCTAATTCTTAGGAATCTTGGATGGAAAGGAAAAGGTCTAATTAAGAGTACAAATAATTCCAGAATTGCTGAAAGTCATTCAACAAGCAGCCCAAATGGTATGTAGTTTATGTTGCATAATCTTCATTTCTACCATGTGAACATGCTCTAAATGCACTGTTGTGTTACACATCTGTGCAAGAAATTATAAAGTACCAATGCAAGTATAGATCTTTGCAGAACTGTGAAAAATGTGAAAATGGAAGGCCATTCAGGATTATATGAAGCAAAATTGAGTTATATGTTCTGTGACGTTGATGGTATGAACATGCTTTCAGTACAATTTTTGTCTTTTCGTGTGTTTTTTCCCTTGCTTTTGTGTGTATGCCTTCAGTTCTTGTAACAAGTTTCTGTGACAAAAGATACTCTTTTCAATGGTAAAAGTCAAATCAATTCAAGAATGGCAGAAGCCATGAGAGAGGCACACTCAACGGGAGCAAAAGTAGTCATCGTTACCAGAATGGTTGGATTCTAACTCCATGTTTTATTTTTAGTTCTTGGGCCTTCATGTTAGAGACAAGTACTTGCTAGCAAGCTCTACACTGTTTAATGCTTAATTTCAGTTCTACTGACTAATACTTACCTGTGGAAAATTAACTGTTCAATCCATTGGTCTAAGTACTATCTTTTTGTTGTAAAACCACCAATCCATTTATGACTTATGAATTGCTTCAAATATATCTTTTTATTAATACTGAACAATTTGATTTGGTGAAAGCAAACCACACAGAGGGTGAACCTTGGCACTATGTTTGAGGTCTTTGTGGTTTGTGTCTTCTGTTCATGTCTTGGAAACAGCCTTAAAGCTGTTGGTGGTGCCATGGTCAAAGTGTTTGTAACTCAGATGTCAATCATGTGTCTTGAAAATAGCCTTTCTGCTTTATTGATAAGGTTGCATACAATGACCTTCCATGACCTTGCATACAACGATCCTCATTCTCGTTATTGCTGTCTGTTACTGGTTTATTTTTTTAAAGTGATTCTAATTGCGTTGTTTGTGTGCTGTATACAAAGCAGACCCGGTCAGCAGTTATAAGAGCTTTAAGTTTGGCTAATTTGGCAGGGAAAGACAGTATTGTATCAGAAGCATCACCTGGCATTTTTCTACAGGTTTCTTGTCTTTTCTACTGTGAATCACATAATGATTTCAGACGTATTGATTAGACTGTAATAGAACTATCATGTTTTGCCAATCTCCTGAACTTTTTTTCTGTCAAAGGTTTTATGAAAACAGTTCAATTTAATGCTCATGATGGTTTTTTAATTGGATTTAAAAGTGCTTTCCAAGACTTACCATAATAGTGTTACGTGCGTGTATTAAGATCTTCATTAGCTCTTACTTATGGTTTCAATTTCAACAGATGTCACTAGAAATATGTATGTCACTACTCTTTCTCATTGTGGTCACGTGGATATGCTTCGCTTATACTATATTGTGAGATCTCCATTATCTCACATTGAAAGATATGGGAAAATGGACTTGCACATATGAATTTGAGGGCTAGTACTTTAGGCTCATGCTAAACCCATACAAAAGGAGAAGGTTAGCAGTCCAGCAGCAAATAAGCCTATTCAAGATAATTATGATGTTACTAGGAAAATCAAATCAAATTTGGAATTTCCACGTTAACATAAGATGGAGAGAATCAGTGAGGGCAGCTAAACTCTCTCTGTTCTGGTATTTGGGAGCTGGAAAAGGCAAGGCCTACTGGCCTCTGACAAGGGTGATCAACTACTAAAGCTGACCCCATTCCCGACCTTACTGGGGAATGACAAAGGAATCGGTCGGTCAGCCTTCAAACTGAGGAAAGCTTGCAGCAGGTTATGGAAGGGGACATCAACTCATTACAGTGTGCAAAAATAGAAGAAAGCTCTACAAGATAGTAGAGATTGACTTGTAGTAGGTGTAGATGGCATTGGTAAACTCTAAATATAGAGAGGCTGTTTTTGTGACTCGAATCTTGGTATCCCAGGTCACAGAGGAACAACCTTACTATTGTACCAATCATAGTCTCACACCCTCTCCATTGATCAAATGTATAAGCTCCTAAATTTGTTTTGGCAAGCATCTTGCTTTTAATGTTTTTGTAGATGTTATGCACACTTTTTATCGTCCATATTGACTAGGATCACATTTGTTTCAAGTACCATCATGATATTCTGATTCTCTCCAAAAATTATTTAGCTACAATATTTGGCTTATAAAGTCAACCTGATGTGCTTCGCTTTCTTTTTGTTCATGCTTGTCTTGAATTTCAGGGATCTATTGTATACGGGAGACAAGGTCAAGAGATTTACAGAGCAAGTGTAGATAAGAACCTTTGTAGAGAGGTAACTATTTATTAATTTACATTTCAATTGTTTTAAAGGCACAAATGTATGCTAATAGGTATTTGAGTCTTTTATTACTTTGTCTACTTTCATTGTCTTTAGTTTGTGTTCCTTCACATGTTTCCATGTCAAAAGATATATCATTCAATAATATGAATAAGTGCCTCTCACCAATTTACATATCAGACAAGGAAATTTATTTGAAGGAATATAGAATAAACCTGCTTGAAGTTGACTACGTTTGCTTATGATGATTTTTTTATCTTTGTCATTTATTCCATCCAAGCAGCTTAGAGTTTGACACTCGAATATTTTTATCGGTGGATACATTTTGCCTTATTGTAGGAAATTCATACCAGGCTTATTTTTGTTTCATCTACTGTTTATTGATTACTATTTGCTTTTTAACTGCAGGCTTTTCTTTACTCTTTGGAACATGAGATTCCTCTTGTAGCATTTTGTGAGGATCAGTGTTTCACACTATTTGAACATCCTTTTATTGATTTACTTCATACTGTGCATCATGAGCCAAAGGTACTGATGCATTATGGTTGTTTGCTGTGTTATAGTTGTAGATGATTGCTTTTAGTTGCATAATAAACAAAATTTCTTGCCAGGCAGAGATCATGCCTTCAGTTGAGCACCTTTCAGCAGTTTCTGATGTACAGGTATGCACCTTCTCCAACTTGTAGAGTTATAAGCGACCGATATAAGATTCTAGACAAGCACACACTTATAGATACAGACATAGATATCTTTGAGCACATAAGCTTCTGGATATGTTGTGTTATGCATGTGCATTTAGTAAAGTTGCACTGTTCTTCTCAGCAATACTAAACCCCTTTTCCCTTTGATGCATTTATTGCTTCCGATTTCATAGCATACATGCATCAATTTATGTAATGTAGTGATAATTGCATTAGTAGAAAGTATACATGTATTATATTTATTAACATAACTGCTTGTGTTCATAAGGATGTCATTGATATACGAGTGAAGGATAGTTAGTAGTGTAATTATAAGGCCAATGAATTCCAGTCACCAATGTACTTCACTAAGAGTCCATTCTGAGTTCTTTACATGTTTGTACTTGTAATGCTTTAAAAAATATATATGCCTCGTGCGGGGTCTGGAGAGGGTCAATGAGAGTATCAATGTAAATATCTACTTAATGTTTAATGTTTGTTGATGACATGGCCTTAATTGGGAGTAGAGCCGAGATAACCTAGACCTAAGTTATGGAAACAAATTTTAGAATCTAAGGGCTATAAATTATTAATGGTTTGACAGAATATGACACAGTTAAAAGAACCACATGTACAGTTTTAATCCATAAACAATAAAATTGAAATGTTATTATTTGGACTATTATCTAATGAGGATGTAAAACAGGAGAAGATCTGGCTGTAGAATTTTATGAAATATCAAAAAAAAAAATTATAATTTTGAGTCTTGGACTATTAATTAATGAGGAGATAAATTCAAAAAGAAATTGTAATTTGATGGTTAAAATGGACATGCATCTGAATTAAAAAAAAAACAATTATATCACTAGGTGTGTTTTATGGGTATTTATGGAACCAAACTTTTAATGACATTGTAGCAAATATGAGAATTTTAAGATGAGAAGTGTTTGGACTGATAGAAAAGACTGTCGTTCATGATGAAAGTTTAAAGGTTATTAGACATGTCAAAAGAAAAAATCTACAAATGCGTAGTTGAGGAAGATCAACTCAGACCAGAGGTGTCTAGATAGGTAAGAAAGTCCAAAGAAGAATGCTAGAAAACCAAAAAAGAAAGGATATGATGGGCCTTCGGATCATCAAGTGACATAATCCAAAACATAATTTTAGCATGTGGATGAGGATTTGTGTAGCCAGTGCCAAACAATCAAGAAAATGGCATATATAATATAACATTTTGCTGATTAATCAGTCTCATTAATCTATATTGTATTTTATAACTGAGAACTTTGAATTAGGTGATGGCTCCCATTGTTATGTACAGTAATACTTTCCCATGATAGACCAATGTTCTCTTGCCATCTACTTTGACGTTTCCATTTTTTCTCGTTGTCTAAAATCAGTCAAAAAAGATTTGAAGTCTCCTTTATTTCATTCTTTTTCTGTCAGCCAGTTGCAATCTCATTTGTTATAAATCCTATGGGCCAATTGTCAACACAGAATTGCAATAGTAATTGGCCTACAGTGCATTAGCTTGCTCTTTATTTACCTTCAGTCATCTGAGGTAGAATCCAAGCTAGAAATTTTAAATGGTCATTCAGTGAAATGTCTTGTTTGAAATGTAGGTGCAAGTTTCTAAATGAGCAAATTTCGATTTAGGCACTTAGGGTTTTATTAAAGCAATCATGACTAAGGTGTCATTGTTTAGGGTGAATCCAGGAAGCATATACCATTGGCAGTTTCACGCTTCTGATCGCTAAGGTAAAATATACGAATCTCATTTTGAATGTGCAGAAGTTGCTTTTTCTTGGAACTGCTGAAGTGATCTCTACTCTAAGGCCATATTGGTTGGAGGCAACACGAGGGATTGCAGATCTCGTTCAGGGAATGCCAGATATGCTTGAAATTGTTCCATGTGGAGCTGCAAAAGGCGGTGGCATAAAGTTGCTCTTGGATCACCTTGGCATTGCTGCAGATGAGGTATGAAATAAAAACTGCTTCTCGAAGAAAGATTATCCCTTTTAAAGATTATGGAATAAAAACTGCTAATTTGGCATCATTATCATTGTTAAGGTTAGTGTCAATGTGTTATAAAGTGCCCATTTCACAAGCATTAGGGTATCCGTAATATCTATAAAGGCTCTAATGAGCCATTCGATATCTGCTTGGGTTAAAGCATGTCCAAACATCCTGAAATAGTGCAATATTTGGTTAGTCATGTAATATTTTATCATCTTTGCTGCATGTGTAAGTTATTGTAACAAAAGGTGGAAACAAGTTTGATGATTCTGAGCGCCCTCGATATGGTTGAATAAATCTTGCGGAATTTAGCTGTAGATCTAAAAATTAGTGTTGTCATCTTTCCCTCTAACATGATAAAGTTCATCTTCGAACAGATTATGCCACGCATTGAAGGTGAGAGAGAATAAGATGGAGACATAGCCATCCTCAGGCGTCGAACCAGGCAAAAGTCTAAACTGCAGTCTTGATTATTAGAGTTGCACCGAGTACACTGTAGATGTTTTCGGCACAAATCCTGGCAAAAACGTTGGAATTCATGCTGCTCCATTTCCGTGGCACACACCACTACAGTCCTACCCACTCAAAAAGAGGAAACAATTTCTTTCATGGAACAAGAGCAGAGGACAATCCTTTTGCTTTTTGAACACAGTCATCAATCGATCTACTGGGAACAACGGTTTGGAGATATATACAGTGGAGAGCCATGCAGTAGTTAGGGGAGATGAATCAATTAAGACGCAACGCGGTTTCAGTGGCTAGAAAAAGATAAGTATGGTAGGGATATTAGTGCATCTTATTGTTATCACTCTCATTTAACTTAATGTCGTAAATTCTGTCGAAGTTGGAAAGGATGTACCCTTTGATGTCAGGACTTCCGTTATGGCACTTTGATGTTGTTTTGTTATAGAGCCTTCTCCTCCTTGCTTTCCTCCCACCGACACGAAACATCACTGGCGCGGTGCGCTTTCGCCGGAGGTAAATCTAGCGGCTTCCTGCTCCGCAGAGGACTACTTCCGTTCCTTCTCGCCGGTAAAGAGGGACATGAACCCCTGGAAGCCCTCCTTGATGTTGTTTTCTTATAGAGCCTCGGCGTTGCACCGAGACCTCCGATGCCGTGACATACCTTCATCTTCTTCCTGTTGGGGTTCTCTTCCTTTGCCAGATCCTCTATGCATCTAACATCCGATAGGGATCGAAATGACTGGGACTTCCCCTGATAGTATTGGGAGAGCCCTCTTCTGCAGGTTTCAACGAATTAACCTTCATCAACAGCCATACAATATAAGGGGGGGAAAAAACCCTAATTTCAAAAGGGAAATTTTGGGGATGGAAGATAGAAGAAAAAGCTTATCGATTTCCAACATAGAAAGCTTAGCATACGGGAGAAGTCGGTGCTCACTTGATTGGGAGTCGGGCCATGAGCGACGACAAGTCGAAAAGAGATCCATTTGAATCTGGCTGCGATGCGGTCGACGATGAGCGAGGAGACGAGGAAGTTGCGTCGTCGGTAAGCGCCGAAGACCAGGAGAGCTCGGAATCACCAGACTCGCCATGGGACGACGAAGCGTCACACAGATCACCTTCACCCATTTCTGCTGATTTGCTACGCTTTGAGGTTAGATTTCAAGCATATATACCGCAAGGCATCGAGCGACCGGTCCATGTTCTTTTTTATATCGCGTCGCCTTTATGAGGATTAGGATAACTTGTCTCCGCGGAAGCTATCACGAAGGGGAACAGGAGTTTGTGGATTGGATAAGGAGTATGGATAAAGCCGACGTCGTCCTCTCATATCCATAATTCTATATTGCCACGTTCTATGTTTCTCCCTATTCGAACATGGTCACGAATTCTTAGACGCTCACATGTCACATCCAACGAGCTTTTGATGAGCCACCACGCTATTGAACTGCTAATTGAGGAATTCAAGCTAAATGCACAGCCGCGGAGATAGGATCCGAGATTAGGCAGCGTAGCGCAATGGTCGGTTCCAAGTCCCATCAAAGAAACTTATTAAAGAATTGGATAAGACCGTTTCAGGGAAGAAAAAAATTAAAAAACTATATATTTAAAACTGGCAAAAGCCGTTGACACTTCAATAGCTATTATTTTCTTGACCTAAAATTTATGGATAAGTAGATTCTGCGTTTATGACAGCTTTAATTGCTGAGTTAAGTCTTATATTTTATATTTCTCGATCCGTACATGTTTTAGTTCTATTCCTTATAATACTCCTTAACTTGACAATTATGATGTTTCGATCTACAGGATGAATCCATCCATAAGATCGATTGATCCAATTCTTCAGTCACATTATTTTTTAATAGGGTTCGAGGATTCTTCAAAACAGTGTAAATCTATTTTAAAACATTATAACCGAAATAAAAATATTCCCATTTTGATTATTTTGATTTATAAACTAATAAAAAATATTTTAAATCCTATTTTTATATATGAGATGGTATACGCTATCGTGTCGATTTGTCTTAGTTATAATATTTTTAACTAGACCCATCGGACCGATTCATATCGGTCCATAGGGTGTTACCAAGTACTACTCAGGAATATTTTAAGAATTGTAATAAATAAAAAAATAATCTTTGGAAAATATAAAATTTTCATTTGTCTTTGACAATTACGACTCATTTATTATATTTCCTATCTCTCTCTTTTCAAAGCATATGTCATTGAATTGGGCCATAAAATACACGAGCCGAGAGTAGGATGGGGAGACATGAGATAAAATAGAATGGTTGACCATTCCGCGCGTGATCGGCGGTGGTGGCGTTCGATCTCGAATGGGGCCTTCTTCTTTGTTTGGATGGCGACTCCACCGCACGCAGGCGGACGAACCTTATCCTCTTTCTCGGGCATTCATGGCTTCACGTTTGTGAGTTTGCCATCAAAAAAATCATAGCTCTGACTCTTTCTTATTAGCAGCAAAACAATTCTCGTCTCGTTCAACTTTGTCGAGAATAATATGACCATAAACAATTGGAAAAAGAACGATTCATGGACTGCTGAATGACAAGCTTGCAAAGCTATCTACTGCTCATCTCATTGCCATTTTTTTTTAATGTTTATCAATCCTTTTCTTGTTCAACAAGAAACAAAGTGTGATAAGTGTTATGATCGATAAGGATCTATGGACTACTAATACAATTTTTCATACTAAAAAAATGAGTATGAAAAGACTTTTATATGAATAAAAATATAAAAAATAAGGTTTGACTATTTTTAGTTCTTTCTTCATAGCACGTAATATTTGTTATTGAATCTCATGATTTTTCTTTTACTTTCGAAGCCTCCTCTTCTAAAATAATAATTGTTATGATCGTGAAATTTTTGAGGGAGCACCGTATGACAGTCCACCTACTTGGGAAGACTTACAATCCATATGAATTATATCTCATCTAATATATCTTATTTTGTTATATTATTGATTTGGTTATCATATGAATTATATCTCATGCCATTTATGGTTTACCTAATCTATCTTGTGTTCTAATCTTACTAGGATTCCTCACGATGTTTAATGTTGATTGACTACAGATTAAAAGGTAAATATTATTCTTGGAAAAATGAACAGATTAAGGAATAAATAGATATTACGTTAATATAAACATATGATAGATTTCAAAGCTTTAGAAAAAAAATTAACCGCATAATATAATGGGCCGCTGGAGAAATAGGAGATTTGGTTGGGCCGAATTGAAGCCCAAATATGATCCGATCCGGTTCAATTGAATCGGAATTCTTTTTGGCCGAAGAGAACTGCGGGCCCCGCCGCGTGATCAGAAGCGTCGGTTACTGGCCGATCGGATGATCCGACGGTCGCCATCGATTTGCTACGTCATTTCCTAATAGTCCTCCGGTGTCTGTGTGCCAACGGCAAGCCTCGGTCGCGTCATTGAAAGCTCCAACCGTCCGATCGAATGATCCGACGGTCGTCATCGATTTGCCACGTCGATTTCCGGAATCCTATGTGTTTTCTTGCGTCCTCGAGAGGTTTCCGGGAAAACAACGGAGAGAGTGGAAGCTCCGCGTTGCTTTCTTCATTACTCGATCGTCGTCTCGCCCTGAGAGAGCAAGAGAGTTCACGTTGCGATCCCGAGGATGTCTTCTCCGGCTGAGTAAGTTTGGAATCATCTCGATGTAGTCTTCGTCAAACCCTAACTTCGTCTTTCCTTTGTCAATTACTAGGGTTGATCTTGTTGTGCAGTTTACATGATCCCGTTTGGTTTTGGTCTAGGTTTATAGATTCAAGATAATCTTGGCGATAGATTAGGGTTTGCACCCTGTTTTTGGATTGGATCTTTTTTCTTGCTGCATTTCCCAAGAAATTAGTTGGATTTTGTAATTGAGCTACTGCTGCTTCTTTATTGTTGTGAATTACGTGGTTTTTTTGTGTGTGTGTATATGATCTGAAACATTACAGAGAGGAATTGATCCGATTAGAAGTTGTCATGTTGAAACGGAGGGCTCCTTTTTGAAGTAAAGTCAAAAGGCTAAATCGAATTTTTTTGGAGGTTTGGACGAGTGAAGGACTGCGCCTGTCTTGTTTGCTGGCACTGGTTTGAAAAAGGATACTAATTGTATATTAAGAGGAGAAACCAGGACGTTGCCCTTTCGTGTGCGCATGCGTGTGTTTTTGGGTGGTGAGGAGCTGAAGCATATGTATTATTGATGAGGCCATAAGTTGGTTATGGACATTTCTTTAACGAGCTTTGATAGGGACCTTGGATCTTCTATCAGAAATCAAAGACCTTCAATCTTTTATTGACATGAAAACTCTTTTGTGACGGAAATGAATTGGTGTATGTTAGTTGAATATGTTACTAAAATAGAACAAAAAATGGTTTTAACCATTCATAGCAACTATTTGTTTCTGATAGTGTTGCATAATCACTTCATTATTGTTGCTATTAAAAGTATTTTTCGATGCAAGTAGGTTGGCACCGAGTTATTTACTACTGAAAAAGTCCACTTCACATATGAACTGTTATTTTAATCACTGTGGGTAATGATAATTCCATTTTCGTGAATTTGTTAGAAAGAAGTATGCCCCCGAGTTGACTGTCTTTCCCTTGGTCTTGTAAACTAGTTGGTGTTTTCTTGTCAACAAATGAGCCAATATGTTCATTTAATTTATTTCCAACTCAGTTTTTCCTCTTTTTTTGCCTCATTATGCATTATGACAACTTGGTGTATATGGATTTTTGGAATATATTGGATCTACTCTATAACTTCGGTGATAACCTTCTAAGCTGTGAATTAAATTCACAGTAAAGTGGAGAACCGTTGTCATAAATTACATGAGTAGTCTCTGTGCATTATCATATCATTCTTGTTCCTATAAGGCCATAATGCATGCTTTTAAGTTTTTGTGACTTGGATTATGATAGTATAATGTCAGAGAACATGTTGTATGGGCTGACATGCCATGGCATAATCTATGAACAGTGTACTCTCAGGTGCCTGATGGCTATAGTCTGAGGAATACCCAAGTTTAATCTCACATGGATTACAAGGATTTTGGACAACATGTGTCTTGATGTGGACACTGGGGTTTGATTATGGGTGGATTTAATATCTGTGGGAAGTAATGTTTCTGATATGAGATAAATATACAAATTGTATCAATTTTTCTATGGCCCGGTTGGGATGTCGCTGTTGTGGGAATTGTTGTTGTTTTACCTTGGTTCTTATATGATGGACAAATAGAAAATTGTAACCACTTAACTGCTTTTTGATTCAATGGTTTGTCATATGTGTAGGTGGCCAAATGTTCTTTAGGAATGATACACATCCCTTTCTTTTTATTATTATTCCTTTTGTCACCATCTTTTCCTAAGCTGGGTTGATGTGCTTAGAAATGCACTTACTTTCCAAACTAGGCAACCACCTTATGTGCTACCAGAAGTCTCACCTAATCTATTTAGGTTGAAGTAGGAATCCTCCATGTTTGATGTAGCTAATCCATGGGACTATGAAGCCTCCCAAGTGGTTGGCCAAGCTAGATCCTTGGTCGATTCCATTGTTTTGATCAAAACAGTGGCGGGGCTCATGATATTAAAATTGTATATATATGGAGAGTAATAGCGATATCTTAATATATGTGAAGTTCATCGGTCAATTATTTCCTTTGGTTTTATCTTTTGTTTTGCCCTCTATATACACATGACACTACATGAGCTTGTGATGTGAATTGCTTAATAAGCAACCAAGTTTTAAACTATCTTTGATGATGTTCACCTTTGTTAGCATATCTAATACCATTTGAAGAGGGTGTGAGACTGCTTGCTAACCCCATTATTATAATTTATGCAAATTGATGACCACCGTATTCTCTTCTTTCTACCCTTTGTCTACAAATAAACTATTTTGACATTAGTTTGCTGCTAAACAACAATTAAGTTATCTCTTTATTTTCTTCCAGATTCTACAATTCTCTTCCACCAGTGAGCAAGGCCTATGGTACTCTGTGCTTTTTGACCACTGCAGCATTCCAGTTAAATTTGTTTGATCTTAGAACTATCGCGCTACTATATCAGCCAGTATTTACTCAATTTCAGGTATAATAGTCTCGTTGTTCCTTGAATTCAGCTAGAACTTTTTAGCTGTTCTTTGTCATCCTTTTATAATAATAACTACAGACTGAGTATTCTGCTATGCAAATGATATTGGTAAGTCATTCTAATCAGGCTTTGCAAACCAAGACCAGACTAGTCACTCAACAGAATGTGCTGTACATTTTGCATCCTCTTTGTTATTTGTTATTGGTTTTGTTCTCTATGGTCAAATTATTTTAAAGATCTAGTTCACACCGTCTCACCTGTTTTTTAGTTGCTGAATCATTCGTAGTTTTGTTAATTTGCTTATTTTTGTTGATATGAAACTTACTGTTTTGTTGTTCACATGCAGCTGTCTGTCTGCACTGATCGTGAATGATATTATTGAAACCTCAACATGTTTTTTGTTAATTTTATAAACAATGAGTTAAATATACTTATAAAACTAAGAAAATGTCCTGTCATTATCTATATGAAGATTTATCTTAAGTTCTACATATCTTTCACATGCATTTTAATTTAAATATGTCAATCACGCATTATGCCAACATACAGGCCTTCCTAACATGACAGTGCCACATAATTTGATATTTTAGCTTGGTGTTTTTAACAGAAATTGAGAAAACATTGATTTATTTCTGTTGAAAAGTGTTTTATTTATTCTTATATGTTGATAGTGTAACTTCTAATTGTTATCGATATGTAACCTTAGAATTAATCTCCATGACCAAATATTTTTATATTTCTCTAGTTTGTTGATTTATTCTTTTCTTGTAGCTTAAAGAACTTGACTTGCTAGTTTTGTTCGATTTACACTTCTAAAAGTTCTTAATATTGCCCTTAGGTATGGAGGCTGTTTACCAATTTTTTCTTCCTTGGTAAATTTTCGATCAACTTTGGAATTCGCCTTTTGATGATGTATGTATTTCAGTATGATTGAAGTTTATTTGTCCTTCTGTAGTGTATCCTTGAAAACCTTGAGATGTATGACCTCATTAATAAAATTGTAGAGCAAGATATGGTGTGCAACTGGAGAAGGGCCCCTTTGACAAACGGACAGCAGATTTTCTTTGGATGATGTTATTTGGGTCTTTTTTTTTATTGGTCAGTGTTCTCTAACTTTCAACTTCTTTCTTCGTGTTTTCTCTTTTGTAGACAGATATCAAGTTCATTACCATGCAACATTTAGATATCAAGTTCGTTACTATGCAACATTCGTTGCAAGCTTGACATTCTTTTTTCTTTAAGCTTACATAGATACAGCAAGCAGTGACAGTTATTTCATTTTCTTTATACTAGGTATTGTCTGCCATTCCTTTTTTTTGGTCTCCCTTTCTGGGGTCATCAATGGTCTTCATGCTGCTCTATCTTTGGAGCCGGGAGTTCCCGACCGCACAGATAAACATATATGGACTTGTCACGTTGAAGGTATCATAGGCTCTTCTACATTATATTCTTTCATTGTACCTCAACATTTGAGCAACTGGGCCCATTTTAATGCAGTGACATCTCAATATTTTTCAACCTGCAGGCATTTTATCTACCATGGGCAATGCTTCTGTTGGACACTATATTTGGCTCATCCATTGTGCCTAGCCTTCTGGGAATTGTTGCTGGTCATTTATATTACTTCTTGACAGTATTACATCCTCTTGCTACTGGAAGGAACTTACTGAAAACTCCAACATGGGTGTATCCTTTTTGGTTAATTCATTTTACAAAAGTTATCATCCTGCTAAACCTGGCCATCTCCTTTAGTTTACATTTTTATAATTACTTTGATAGTTTACGAATAAATGATCTTGTGCGCTTAATATTGTCATGATTATTGGTGGACTTCTCAGTATTTGGTTAGTTTTAACTAATAGAAGCGTCAGGTTGCTGATAATCACAGTTGTATTGAAATAACATTCTCAACATTTCACAACCCATTCCTTGTTGTATTTTGGCAATTTACTGTGAATTTTCTTCAGTTTGATCCTTGACAATTTGTTTTACAGACACAAATTGGTTGCTCTTCTGGGTTGGGGAGTGCAATCAAACTCCGGTTTCCGGCCTAACAGTGCCAACACTGCTACTGGTAATGTAGCTTTCAGAGGGAGGAGCTATAGGCTGGACAGATGAACCACGTTGTAATTTACACTTATTTGCAGCAAATTTGATGAAACTTCTTGTTATGAAAGCTTTTGAAGATTCAAATACAAATTTGGGTTTTTCGACATGATTCTTCTATTATTCCATATGTTGGCATTTTGAAAATGTACGTTGTTGGGTATCTTTAGAGGTTAGACAACAAATGCAGGCCAGATTGCAAAAAGTTGTAAGAGGTTGGAAGAATAAAAAATTATGCCCCTCACTTGAGCCCATTACTTGTAGCCTGAAAATGTATTAAAACTCTGATAATGTGTCTTAGATATCATGTTGATTGAATCATTGAATGACTCTGCACTCTTTTGTTCATATTATAGAGTACTGTACATCTTCATGAGATTTATCCTCATAAATTTGTTCTAGTGTTGATTGCTAAATGTTTGCTTTGAAGTGTATTTGTAATTTTGTAGATCTCATAGCCGGAAAGTTGAAGGGTGAGATCGACACTGTATCTTTGCAGACAGTAGTGTCTTAATGTGAATTGCTGGTTTGGTAGGGTGATTTCATTTTTTACAGGGATGCTGGGAGTGCTAGCTAATCCGGGTCTCACATGGGAGAGACTGTTAAAAATCCCGGAATGCTAGCTACTCTAGATCCCTCTCATCATGTGTTGATTATTATCCAAAATTGTGCAAAGCCATATTGATTCAGTTACTTTGATTTTAGTTGTCAATGCCTTCGTATACCTGATTCTTCTCGCCTTTTTCACAGCCATAGTAAAACTTTGAAGAAATCGTTTGCCACTATATTGTTTGATTTTTTGGGTAGCATACACATTCCATATTCTATGATACCTGCTGTCTCCCTTTTGTATCTTGCGAGTTCCATTCTTCGAAGAACCATGCTTATGGTCAATTTGGGGTTTGGTTCTACTTTCGTCTCTTATTTCATTGAATTCGTATCAATCCTTCTACATCTATTTTATGTTTGATGACGTCTGAAGTTTATGGTGTTGTGGAACCTATGTTCCTGAATGAGAAAAATGGATGAGAAGGACTTTTGATTGCTATAAATTCTAATAGACAATTGGCAATAGCTCAATATGGTGTAACAGTGTTTGCAGAATGTAAAATATTTAGACGTAAACTACTAAAAAAAGGATGAGCTACATCCTTGAATGTGAGGTCTGATGGAAGATAATTACTTGGGATTCCTTTTGACAAACAGCACTTGAATTTTATGCTTCTGGCAACTACTTTTTGATACATTAGCATGTTGTTTTACTGTAGCCGAGTTGTTTATTCATCTTTGTCCTGATGAGTAATTGAATCAGTTATCATCAAGAAGAAACTGTAGCTCCTTTTCTTCCTTTCTCTGACCACAAAAAGGTACAATAGCATAGTCCATCATAATGAGAAATCATGCTTACACTCGTCTTCTTTTCTTTTCTTGTTTAATATTCCTTTGTTAATCAATTGGCAGTGGAAGTTCCACAGGCTTTCAAGAATTTTCTGCTGCCTAGTTAATCCAAACACAAGTGACATTTGGGTTTATGTTTGCATTTCTGCATATTGTGGGAATCAAACATCAAGTTTACCATCTTTTTTTGTGCTAAACTTGTAAGAATCCTGACTTTAGGAGTTCATTATACTTTCATCTATGTTTTGAAGGAAGCATATATACAGGACACACTCGTGAAGCCTGGAATATGAGAGGAAACTTTTAATCTCTACTTCATGAACTGCTAGGTGGCTGACAAATTTCTTTCTCAGTGCTGCAGAAGACAGACTGGATGCCATCAGTGCTGCTTTCATCCAAAGAGAACCATCACTGCCTTCATGATTTGCAAGCCAGGTTGTTCTGATAGACTCTCTGCTTCTTTTCGATGAACTTTTTAAGAGTTGGGTCCTAAAGTACTCGTGCATTGTTGCAATCAATAGTCACTTCTGAAAGGTTCTTGATCCCTCTCATTGCAGACAACATGAACCCAGAATTGCTTTCCAAAACCATGTTGCTGTTGCTCAAAGCAACTCGGTGAGATCTCCCCTTCATCTATTGTCGACTTCATATTTGTCGCCTCAACATGACTCGATTCCCTCGTCTAATCTAATCTGTATTCTGAAGTCCTCCATTGCTTATAAGTTCGATATAGACAAGCGAAAGTATTTATTTATTAGCTTTGGGTAGACCATTTTACTATTTCTTTAGAGCGTAAATTTATTATATTCACTTATGAAACATAGCAGGAACATTTTCCAATTACATCATTAGGGTGTTTAAGCTTTAGTGTTACTTCACTGAAAATAGAATCATCTGTTACAGAAAAAGAAAAAAAAAAAGGAATGGCTAAGATGTCTCATTCGCGCATAAACTTATTCTGACAATTATCGCTTGTAGGCTTCATTTTCCAATCTATGAATAAGAAAGTGTAAAAGGTCCATCACAATGAATACATTAAGATCAACGACCAATCTTCTTAGCTGTAATCTCAAAATCAGAAAATTAGGATATATTCCAACCAATTAAATTGTCGATCGATATGAATCAGTTCAACCTTCACATTTCTAAAATAAACATAAAAGATTTAATAGAATATATTATATAATGTCAAAATTATACTGAGATGGACTCGGTATTTCTTATGGACAGTCTACCGGATGTCACGCGTTTGTTCAATAGAACTAAAGTTTCGCAGGCTCTTTTTTACATTTAGGACCTCCAACGAGTTTTATTTTATTTTTCCCCCATTCCTTCGTTCGCGCCTATAAATTTATAACCGGAGTCAGTCCCCTCGCTCATCCTCTGCGTCGGTAATTCTCTCGCGAACCGAGGAAGGGGGAAGGCGATGTCTTGGCAAACGTACGTCGATGACCATTTGATGTGCGACATCGATGGGCAGCGCCTCACTGCCGCCGCCATCGTTGGCCATGACGGCAGCGTCTGGGCCCAGAGCGACTCCTTCCCTCAGGTATCCCCCATTCACTCCCCCCTCCATTATTGTTGGAGTCGATTAGCTGCATTTGTTTGTGATGTTTGAATCTGACGGGTGATCATCGAAGCGGCAGATTTGGATGATCTGTTGTGCTTTGGTCTGATGTTGGATCGGAGTTGTCCTCTCCGGGCTCATCATTCTTGAGGGGTTCTAATCTATGATTTCCAATTTGTTGTGCGATCGCCCTGCTTGGGTTTGTGATTTTGTGTCTACGTACAAGGAAAATATCTTACCTTTGTGGATACCGGTAAATGAAGGGTTACGGTATCTTGCTATCTGACGAATCCATTGCCCAAAAGAATTACGAGCGATTCGTTGGTCTTGGACCGCGCAGAATCCCAGCCGCCAAAGCATGCGGGGATTGCCAACGATTGATGGGGAGAAGATTTGATGATGGACGTTCTCCATCATGTGCTTCCAATTCTCGTGGTGGAATTTACGATCGTATTTATGAATATAAGATGTCAATCTTTGGTGATTAGAAGAGATTATACAGTATGAATCATCAATTCTCATTTTAAAAAAATATATTTGTTTCAGTTATTGAATGATAAATTATGGAAACTATCCAAAATATTTGACGTAATAAATCCAATTTATTGTTTCGATATTCATTTTTATATGTTAACTTTTTTTCTTTTCCTACTTTTCTCAAGTTTTGGTTTTAGTGGATCTTCTGATAACTCAAGCACATTATTTTGACTTCTTTTAAGTTCCTTCATATAGTCTGTGTTTGATATCACTTGCTGAAAAAGGCCTTCTTTGGTGATGTAGTGATGATTGACCTCCATGAATTTGCCCAACTAAAATGTTAGGTTAACAGGTTGTCAAACAGTACATTAATATGAGAAACTTGAGTGTTGATATCAAATTCTCGTACAATGCAGATGCTGTGATAGAAAATGATTGGTAGAATTTCTGTCAAAGGATGTTTTGCTCCCCCCTTTCCTGCAACATGAAGTTCATGGATTCTTAAGTTCAGTTGGTTGCATTCATGGTGAATGATAAATTTTTTTTTAACCTATAGAATTGGAGAGATGCCTTTCCACAGTATGTTTTATTCCCCCGTCCTGCAACATTCTAAGATTTCTTGTTTACAGACTATCACCAGATACAAACAATAAAATGCACTAGCTGGTGGTGCTGCGGAGCATTTTTTTGGGTTCTCTCTAGATCTGTTAGATAGCCAATGAATGAGCTTTATTAACATTAATTATGCAGTACAAGCCTGAAGAGATTTCTGCAATTATGAAAGACTTTGATGAACCTGGATCTCTTGCTCCAACTGGTTTGTACCTTGGTGGAACAAAGTACATGGTTATCCAAGGTGAGCCAGGAGCTGTTATTCGAGGAAAGAAGGTCAGAATCTATCCTGTTTATTGTTTTAACATAAATTCAGAATATCAGTTGACCTAGAAATTCAATGATTGTCGCATTCATGCTATTCAAATTTATGCAGCCAAGCCGTTTATGCTCTGTAGAGTTTGCATAGTATGTCATCAATAGCTCAACATTTTTTGGCAGTTTCAGGAAGTATGAGGTAATCGATCCATGTATGACTCGTTAATCCATTTGAGAAGCGTAACTTCATGATAATTAACTTTTGGTTTCACTGAACAGAGAGTCATATACGAAGATTAAAACAACATGAATGAGCTATAAGATGTACAGAAATTTATATCTCGTATGATTTTCCATGTGAATGCCTTGTTCCAAGAAGGAAAAAGTTATCAAATGTCAAAATTTATAATTTTCACATCTTTGAGAAGGACATCGATTCTTCTTCTGAGTGATTATAGTTAAATAATCACAATGATACCTCATGAACAGTCGAGTAATTGTGAACCTTGTATAACGAAAATTTAGGTACACAGCATAAATTGACAGCTTGTCTTTGCATATCTTTTGGTTGAACAACAAAAAATCAACATGTAGGAAAAAGTAGAGAAAGTGGATAAACAATGAAATAAGGCATGTCCAAATGTTTATAACTCTAGAATTCTTTAATAAAAAAATCATATATGATGATGATTAACTCTAAAAATTTTTAATTGAAAATTCATATATGTTGATGATGGATTGCTTTAGGCATTTACCAAGTGAAATGTCAATAGATAGAAGTCCATATCATAATCCGACTTGATGGGATAACTGGTCTATTAACTTCATTGAATCTGAACCATTAAGCTTAACTTAAATATGATGTACTTGAGGCATAATCCAATTAATACTCCTTTCGTACTCGATCCTTTCACCATGCCCCGATACTAGGTCAACTTTGATACCAATTGTCAAACCACTAGTTCAAAATGCTTAAGCTTAAGTTAATAGTAGTACACCCATAAATAATTTTAGTCCTACCTCATTTTCAATGTGAAATTAAACCGGGGTGTTATAACTTTCCTACTTTGCTTTTCTACATATCAATCATACGATTGGTCAAAATAAAATTTTGAAGAAGTCGATACGATCATTATTTTGTCAGCATGCTTGACAAATTTTTGAGGATTAAAATCAAACATGATACATACTGGTACTAGCTTAAGTCTTGGAATTGGCAAAATCCTGAGAAGAAAATGATTTTGCTTCTTAGAGTCAAATAGCTTTTCCCTCGTCGTTCGTTTAATAAGCCAGTGGTTATCAGACAAAACTTAAGTCATTGTAACTAGGTCTGCATACTGTTTGTTGAGTTTTAAAGGAATTCTTAACTAAATAAAACATATTTGATACACAACCGGTGGAATGGAACTGAACGGAGCCATAAAATAAACCCGACGTTTGATGTGATGTTTTCGAGTCAAACATAAGCTTGAGACACACAATCTTGCACTTTTGTGTTAATTGCTTGAGCTGTGGCATTTACAGTCTGTGACTTCTTGATGACTCGTAGGGTTCCAGTGGTGTTACCGTCAAGAAAACCAATTTGGCTTTGATCTTTGGAATATACGTGGAGCCAATGACCGCTGGTCAATGCAACATGGTGGTGGAGAGGCTTGGTGACTATCTATTGGATCAGGGTTTTTGAATTTGACATATGGAGGAGCTTGAATCCTTCCTCGGTTTGCCTTTGGTCTTGAGTCCTTTGCTGTGGGCTTGCAGTCTTCCTGAGATTGCAGCCAGTGGTGAGCAATAATGAGCTTGAGGTCCCTGCTGGAAGTTTTGTTGAAAGAGATACTGTTGTTTGTCCGTTCGTGTGAACTCTCTTTATATGGTGAATGCTACGCGCTACATATTACCACATCAAACTACTGATAAACATCACCTCTCTGATATGTCTAAGACTCGTCTGGTCGAGTCTGCATGGTTGAATTATGTTGATCAATTAGATAGATGATTACAATTAAATCGGTTCGACTAGAATCAGATCTAATGAATCTAACTAGTTATAATCTTTGCTTTGTGTTGGTTTTTTCATTCAATCATTCCTGTCTTATCAAAGATCACGGAAAAGTTGGTTTTTCTAAATGAATTGTGGGTGCACATCATCTTCGTGCAACCTGTTCTGATCTCCTTGTTGACGGAGAATGTAGGTGGAAGTTGTTCCGACTTGGTGGCAACTGTTTCCTGTTCCCTTGGCATTGTCATGATCTCCTACGGAGAACAAGGTTTCTTGGCCAAGTCTCGATAGCTGTTATGAACAATCTTGATCTACTCTGACTCTGTTATCAAGGCAGCACCCTCGGAGCTCTCATTCCCCAAAACACACAGACAGTAGCATTTGCCCATGAATGAGGAGACCATCTCCAAACTTCATGGAATCTAGTAATTGCCCGGTCTGTCTTGACCACTTAACAAACACTTGGTCTGGTTTCGATGCCAAAACTGGTTCAGTGTTATTATAAAGATATCAAGATAAGGGATGTTATAATGAAGAACCTGAGATATGACATAGCATCATGAAATTATTAAGATAGGAGATGTTGTGTGAGAGTCACAACGAACATGTATTATGGAGATGGTCTGAGGACTAACTATAATCGATGCCATGTATTAATGTTATAATGTAGTCTAAGAACAACTGTATTGCGCTATGAGCAAATTCATACCGTTCTTAGTTATGGAGATAGGAGCTTGAGAATTGTCACGCAAAGTACTCCATTATTACATGTAAATATAATCCTTCACGTTATGATCTCCAATACACGAGTCAAATTAGTTACCAAGCTAAAGATAGATAATCTCACCCACCGAGACCCAAAGTAAAAAGTGTTAGGATCAATTCGGTACTAAGAAGAGAGGGGTGAATTAGTGCAGTGAGAAGATTACGATAAATTCGTGCGATTTTAAAAAATTCTATACGATAAAAAATCACCTTTCGATGAAAACTGATTTCAATTGAAGTATATTGGAAAGATGTTAAACTTGAAACCTTTTGCAAGTGAGAGAAGTAGAGAAAGCAAGGAGGTTTGCAGTAATGTAAATTGTAAGAAATAAATATAAACCATTTTATAGTGGTTCGGTCATTCGACCTATGTTAACTCCTGATTCCTCTTCACTTGAGACCACCGGCTTTCCACTAGTTGCCTTCGTTCCAACGAGCGAAGACTAACTCCCTTTTATAGCGCTTTCTTCTTTTGACGGACTCAAGAGATAACTCTCTTGCAAGCACTCACTCCTACTCTCTTTAAATCGAATACAAATGACAACTAGAGTAGGGATTTCTAAAGTAATTTCTATAGCGTGTTCTCACTTTTAAAGTTTGTGTGCTTGTGTATTCTAACTAGGGATAAGAGGAGTATTTATAGGTTCCAAATGTATTCAAACTTAGAGCTAAAAATCATCTCATCCCTAGTCTACCGGGTACTAGCGGTATCACCACCAGTGATAGCGGTACCATCGCTAGTGGGTTTTGACACTAGGCGGTATCACCGCCTAGACTAAGTCTAGAAGACTGAGCCTTCAGACGGTTCTACCACCCAGTTGAGGGTGCCACCGCTTGACGTGGCATCCGGGCACTATATGAGCCTTTCATCTAGCCCAACACAATCTTGTTTCGGGCCCAATTGATCCCTAACTGAGTTGACCAATTTTAACTTAATTAATCCTTAATCCAACTTCAATCTAGATAATTATTACAATAGCAATCATAAATAGTTGCCCGACACGTCATTGGCTCATCGACGCTTCATCCGATAATTCGGTGCATCGTCCTCTCTTGTGACCTATTGCCCAATCTATCATGCACTTAGCTGGAATTGCCTAAGTAGTGAAGCATCTTTGCGGCAAACACGAACTTAGCTCGAGATGTCTAAGTCGAGAAGCACCCTTGTGCCCACTTCGATCGGACTTAGCTGGAATTGCCTAAGTCTTGAGGCGCCCTTGCAACATACACATCCGCAAAGGGTCAGCCGAGCTACAACCTCGTGCAGGTCCCGTAGGACCTGTAAAAAGAGAAGTTGATTAGTTGTTGGAACGAGCGGCGGACAAGTCCCGATGTCTCACGAAGAGGAAAGCTTTACAAGCAATTGAGCAAGCACTTGGAGTGCAGGAAAGCAGAGAAAGAGAGGAGAAAAACAAAGACTTTAGAAGGGTGAATGAGCAGTTGCAAGTCCGCAAACAACTACTCCCCAAGTGCCGGGCGTGAAGGCAAGTTTCCGTCAAGTTGATGTGCAAACTTATGAAAGTGTTCAACGCCCGATACTATATCGAAGACCCATCCAGCCATGTGCCACCCGGGGGGTTCTAAGGTGCTGAGATGGCTGACAAAATTTGGGTGGCTGCGGGCTGTAGAAATCAGCCCGCGACACATGAAAACGGAGCTATTTTTGGGGTTTTTGGGCTAATGCAGCGAGCGATCGTTCTGCAGCGCTACAGCTGCTGTTTCTTACATTTTTACAGAAAAAAAACACATCAAAACATAGCAAAACAGGCTGCCAAGGATATGTACAAGTATGGGCGAGCGACGAACGGAATGTTGAACGAAGTTACTGCGAATGTGCGACGACCGTTCGTGACATTCTCCCCCACTTAAGCTGTCGACGCACTCGTTGTCACTCTTTGGTAGGCCTTGATGGCTGCTTCTTCATGTCGGAGGGTATCTTCTGGCTCCCAGCTGGCTTCGGTTCTGGGAAGCTTTCGCCACTTCACCAATTATTTATGCTCAGCTCCATTTGGTAGCTTTATCTTGTGATCCACTAAAATGATCTCAACTCGCTTCTCATAGGAGGCTCTGGTGGGAGGTTGTCGAGTTGAAACACCTCGGAAAGTATCTTGCGAATCGGAGTGGTAGGCTTTCAAGTTGCTGGCATGAAAAACAATATGAATCTTGAGCCACGCCGGCAGTTGCAACTTATAGGAGACGTTGCCCACCCTACTGATAATTGGGAAGGAGCCATCATACTTGCGCACCAATCCTTTGTGCACCTTGTTTCTAAAGAATTTGAGTGATGCTGGTTTGAGCTTCACCAGCACCAAATCACCGACTTTGTATTCATGTGGTCACCTTCCCAAGTCTGCCCACTTCTTCATCTTTCTAGCCGCCTTCTCCAAGTAGGATCGTGCAATATCTGCATTTCGATGTCATTCTTTTACCAAATGATATGCGGACGAACTACTCCTTGTATACCTAATAGCCAAAGTGTGAGGAGTCGACGGCTGTTGTCCTATGATGATCTCAAAGGGGCTCTTGTTGGATGCAGAGCTCCGCTGCAGGTTGTAAGAGAATTGGGCTATGTCTAACAGCTTCACCCAATCTCGTTGGTTGACACTTACGTAGTGCCGAAGATGCTGCTCTAGGAGTGAGTTTATTCTCTCAGTTTGGCCATCCGTCTGAGGGTGGAGGCTTATGGAGAAGTATAGCTTTGACCCCAACAATTTGAATAGCTCGATCCAGAACCGTCCGAGAAACCGAGCATCTCGATCACTTATGATATTATGCGGGACTCCCCAATACTTCACCACATTCTTCATCATTAGCTTCGCCGCTTCCTCTGCGGAACAGTGTAGGGGTGCAGCAATGAAGATTGTATACTTCAAAAATCAGTCGACCATAACAAGTATCGATCCGAGTCCCCCTACTGCCGGCAAGCTTGCTATGAAGTCTAGAGAAATACTCTCCCACGACCTTTCTGGTACGAGCAACGGCTCTAAAAGTCCTACCGGCTTCCGTTGCTCCACCTTATCTTGTTGACACGTTAGGCACGTTCGAACATATTCCTCCACGTCCGTCCCTATCTTCGGCTAATAAAAGGCCCTCTCCACGAGAACCAATATTCGGTGAATACCCAGATGTCCTGCCCAAAGGGAATCGTGATACTCTTTCAAGAGTTCACGTCTCAAATTGTCCACTCGAGGGACATAAACTCTATTCCCTTTAGTGTAGACGAGTCCCTCCTGGACCCAAAATCGTCGTGCCTTGCCTTCTTGGATCAGTTGCATCAAGGTTACTGCCTGGGGATCACTGTACAGTCTATCCTTGATTCGAGAAAGGAAGTTGGAGTGCAACTGGCTTGCTTGGCCTCCGCCCTCCAATTGTATAGCATTCACATGCTCCACATTCCGGCTCAATACATCGGCTACGACATTTGCTTTGCCGGGCTTGTACTCCATTACCATATCGAATTTCGCCAGGAAGTCCTACCATCTTATTTACTTTGGAGAGAGTTTCTTCTAAGTTTGAAAGTAACTCAAAGCAATGTTGTCTGTCCTCAGCACAAATCGCGACCCGAGAAGGTAGTATTGCCACACTCGTAGATAGTGGATTACCGTTGTCATCTCCTTCTCGTGTACTAGATACCGCCGCTCGATCTCGTTGAGCTTGCGGCTTTCATAGGCTACCGGATGGCCCTCCTGCATGAGTACTCCCTCAATAGCGAAGTCTGAAGTATCTGTATGGACTTCGAAGGGCTTCCCATAGTTTAGTAATTTGAGCATCGGTTCTTCCAAAATGGCAGCCTTCAGGTCTTGGAATGTCGCTTCACATTTGTCGGACCATCTCCAAGGCTGCTCCTTCTTCAGCAACTCTGTTAGTGGAGTTGCGCACTTCGAATACCCAAGTATGAAGCGTCGATAGTAGTTCACAAACCCAAGAAGGATCTTAGTTCAGGCATCTTCTTTAGAGTTTGCCAATCCATAACTGCTTGCACCTTTGATTTATCCATATGAATGGAACCGTCACCGATTCGATGCCCTAAGAATAAGATCTCTTTCTGAGTAAAGTAGCACTTCTCTCTTTTTACGAACAAAGAATTCTCCCTGAGAACTTTGAAGATTATTTGAAGGTGCTCAATATGCTCCTCAAGTGTTCCGCTATAGACTACGATATCATCCAAGTAGATGACCACAAACTTATCCAAATACTCCTTGAATAGCTGGTTCATAAGAGTGCAGAATGTGGCTGGAGCGTTGGTTAAACCAAAAAGCATCATCAAGAATAGCTCCTCAAGTGTTTCGTTATAGACGACGATATCGTCCAAGTAGATGACCACAAACTTATCCAAATACTCCTTGAATAGCTGGTTCATAAGAGTGCAGAATGTGACTGGAGCGTTGGTTAAACCGAAAAGCATCACCAAGAATTCAAACGCTCCATACCTGGTTACACAGGTAGTCTTCGCTTCATCACCTTCAGCAATACGCACCTGCCAATACCTCGACTGAAGGTCGAGTTTAGAGAAATACTTTGTCTTGCCCAATTAGTCGAACAAGTCCGCAATGAGCGGGATGTGATATTTGTTCTTCACAGTCACCTTGTTGAGGGCTCGATAGTCGACGTATAGTCAGAGACTCTCATCTTGTTTCTTTTAAAAGAGAACTGGAGCTCTGAATGGTGCTTTAGAATTGCGGATGAGACCACCGCTTAGCAATTCATCTAACTGTTAGGGATCGAGCGGCACTAAGAGGGGGGGTGAATTAGTGCAGCGGATAAAACGATAACTTTTCAGCGATTTAAAGCAAGTTCGGAAACTTCGTATGAATGAATGCAATGTTTCGTTTGAACCCGGAAAGATTACGTTTTAACATGAAAGCATGTGTAATAAGATGAAGATGATATTGTGTAAATAAGGCAGCAAGTAAAAATGGTTTGCAGCAAAGTAAATAGCAAGAACGTAAATGCAAACCAGATTTTTATAGTGGTTCGGTCATCCGACCTACAACCACTTCCGATTCCTCTTCGCTTGAGGACACCGGCTTTCCACTAGCTTTCCTCCTTCCAATGGGCGAGGAAGAACTCCCTTGTAACACCTCTTCTTTTGATGGGCTTAGAAGATAACCCTTACAAAGCTCTCACCCCTCTCTTGAACAAGAAAACACTTAAGAGTAAGAGGAAAGTTTTTGACACTATTTGAGCAGAGTTTTCCCTCAAGATTTTCACTCTTCTTGCTGCACTTTAAACCTGCAAGAGAGGGGAATTTATAGAGCTCAAGAGGATTCAAATTTGGGCTCCAAAACTTGGAGCCAAAGATTTGAATCTTTTGAGTTTTTCGGTGTTGTCAGTCCTGGCAGACTGACACACCCAGGCGGTGTTACCGCCTGGCTTTCCACGCACCAGGCGGTACTACCGCCCACCAGCAGATACTACGCTTTGGCTACATAGAGCTCGGGCGTGCTCAAGATGATCGGACGCTTCTGATGGCGGACTCTGATAGCATGCACGTAACCCAAAGATGCATGCAATTTGGTTGATTTGGGCCAAAATTTTGGCCCAAACTCATCTAATCAAGGCCCAATGGGCCCCACTTTGGGTTATCTAATCCTAACCCAAAATACGTGCTAACTACGAATTTTAAAAACGTTTCCTAAGCTATTACAAAGTCCACATGACAACTTCTTCCGGTGAGCTTCCGGTCAACTTCCGACGGTCTTCGGCGAACCTTCAAAACCATTCCGCGGACTCACAAAGCAAGCTCTCGGACTTCACGATGATCTTGGCGAGTTCCCCGAGCTTCTTTGGCAAGCTCCGATCTTTCTTGGCAAGCTCAGTGAACTTCCGATTTAACCTCCCGGCGAACTTCCGAAAACCCTTCGGCAAGCTCCCTACTCGTTCTCGGCCGGTTCAGGCAATGCTCCCAACGAATCTTCGGACTTCCGTTGAATACTCGAACTCCCAACGATTCATCACACTTATCTTCGGCCCTTTGTTTCACTTTACGTCTTCATCCCTATCGTAGTCACTCCTGCACAAAACAAACACCAAAACTCTCTACGATCTAGACAGCTTATTACAACGCGAATTGACATTCGGTTGCGGACATCATTGGTGGCGCTTCGTCCGATCCTTCGGCACATCGCCCTCTCTAGCAGCTTGTTGCCCAATCGACGGTTGACCTCCGCAAATCCCGATATCCTTGGCGCAACACACTCTTCTTGGCCCGATGCCCGACGACGAAGCCTCCTGCCGATAGTCGGCCAACCTCCGGCTCGACATCCAATATCTGACGTGATCACCTCCGCGCAATGTCAATTCCTCCAAAGATCAACTGTCTAATCTCGATCGATAGTAGACCTGCGTAACTCAAAACGCAGTTAGACCACAAATCACACTCAATTAGTTTCATCATCAAAATCCGAGATTCAACAATCTCCCCCTTTTTGATGATGACAACTAATTGATGACTGACGGAGTTAACCATAACTCCCCGGAGTTTAACACAAACTCCCCCTATCAATATGCAATTGATAGAACCCTTGGATTATCCCAAATCCAAGTAACATTCATCACAATGTTAAGAGAATCCATTTAAACCATCATGCAAATATGTAAAATATTCAAGCATCATTACATTGCATGAAGTCATCAATCTACTTCTCCCCCTATGTCATCAACAAAAAGGAGAAGTAGCATTATAGTTAGTTTAAAAGATATGCAGATTTTTACAACAAACTAGCTTACACTTTGCAAGATATGCAGATTTTTACAACAAACTAGCTTGCACTTTGCAAGATATGCAGATTTTTACAACATCATACAACATTTTGCAATACAACATTAAGTTATACCATTCAATCATAGTAAGTTTCAAAGATGGGCAATGATGGTAATTTTCACTTGCCTGTTGAGATGTGCAAGATGCACTTTCTTTGCTTCCTTTGCATGTTTCTAGCTAGCAAAATTTTTCTTTACGATACACAAGCTAGCAATTAATCTTCTCCCCCTTTGTTTTGTCAAAAAGTGGAGTACAAATAGCCAATGCTTTGATCATGACAAAATAACAAATTTACAATATGAATTTTTAGCATATTAAGTCATGAATTCAAGGGAATCAAAAATCAAGATATGAGATAAAAAGATGATAAGCAAGCAATCAATAATGATAAGCAAGCTAACATACTTTGTGACACGCAAGTTAGCTTCCTTTCAATTCTTCTCTTTTGTAACTAAGTTTCACCTTTGCAAGCTATTAACTTTTGTTTACAATGAGCTAGCAATTATGTATGATCACTTTAAACATATATGCTAACTTTTCATACAAATATAAAGGCATGGCAAGTGTAACATTCCAAATTTTCGAAGTTTTACATTTTGCTTCTTTCAAGATAGCAATATTTGCATCCTTTGAAATAACAATCCTTCTTCTTCTTATGAAATTGCAAGGTAGCAATTTTTCTCCCCCTTTGTCTTTATCAAAAAGAAGGGAGGACTAAATGGCTAAAAATTTCAATCATTATACAAGCCATTTTTCATATCAATTATAAATTTGCATCAATAAAAATATACATCAATTGTTCAATCATTACATAATGCAAATAAGACAACAATGCAAAGAAATCATGTCATGATGGATATCAATATATAAATTCAATAAGGATCACAACCAAAAGATATCATTCATGATTCATAATTTTCTTTTAGCAAGATCAAAATTCATATTTATCAATTTTTAATTCAAGATAAATATCATACAACCAAGAATCATGATATATAAAAGTATATCAATCTCATAGATCAAGTCATGATTCATAATTTATCATAAAGAAAATTAATTTTCAATCATTGTACAAGGCAAAGAAATCATATCACTTCTAGGATCATGAAATATATGACATAAGGCTCATGATCCATTTGAAAAGATATAGCATAAAAGTAACTTGATTCATGTATAAGATTTTTCATCAAGATCACATTTCATAAGAATCAAGATATCAAGATCACAAATTCATAAAAATTCAAGTATTGAATTCAGAAATCAAAAGACAAGATACAAGCGATCTTGATTTATAAAGAACTTCAAGTTATAATTTGCAAGATCATAATTTCACTAAAGTATTTTCATTAGCAAAGAATCACATGAGCACTTGATTGTTGCATAAATAATTTTATTGCATCATGATTTATAAAATTTTATAACATGAATCATAGGAGGTAAAATAGCAATAATATCAATCATGATTCATTGGATAGCAAATTGCAAAGAGAACAATTTGTTTCATGCATCTTGATTCACACAAGTCAAGTTATGATTCCAAGAGATTAAGAGATGAATCAAGAATCTTTAACAAGTCTTATTCAAATTCATAAAAGATATCAAGAAGAGCAACATTTCTTGTACATCGATATTCAAACCATGACAAGTGATATATCAAACATTTGCATTTATATTTCAATCATCAAGTCATGTGTATTGAAATATAGGAGAAAAATCAAATTGTGCATGTACAATGTTTCAATCATCAAAACATATTTTCTCAAATTGAGTATCAATAAGTTAAGAGAAAATAATTTTTTTTTTCAACAACATGGGAGAAAGACTCAAGATCACAATGTAGTTTAAGCTCATTCAAATCAAATTATTAACTTGGAACTCATAATCGAATCATCAAAATTGAGATTCACAAAATATCATGAAATCATTAATCTCGATAAGATTGGAAAAGTATCTTCTTTTTAAGTTGTTTGTTTCATACAAGTATGCTCATCTTTCTAAAATGAGTATTAAATTTAAGACCAAAACATAAGTTTGTCATCAAGATATAATATCTTTAAATACTCATGATATCATAAAATCATTAAGCATGACAACCAACTATCATTATCAATGATGATTACATAAGGTATGTCCAATTATATATATGAAAATCATCATTGTATTACTTTGAAATACAAGTTGTCATGTAGTCCATTAAGATCAAAAGCATTACACGTAAAGCATCATGATAGTGCAATTTCTCATTTTTGTGTTCCATTTCAAGTGATTTGACGTTCATATGAGTATACTCATGTTTTTCATATAGGTCCAAAGAGCATGTTTCAAGAGAAATCATTAAGACCGAAAATATGAGGCACATTTTTAAAATATTCATCATGTTTATTTTTCTGAGATTCACAAGACTCATAACATGAATTCATTCATCTCAATAGAATGAGAAAAAAATACATTTTCATTTTAAGCAATTTGATGTGAGCATATTCAAAAATTTTATGAAAACATGTATCAAAATAAAACACAAGCTTAGTCATAAAATCGTCAAGACCAAATATGTAAAAATGATAGCACACTTTTAATTTTTATGTTAAAAGGCCATGTTCAAATTTTTGCCAAAATCATGCATCTATTTATAAATTCGAAAAATATGTTTCATCATCACAATATGACACTTTATTACTTCAAAAGCTCATGCATGATATAAAATCATCAAGCATCATATTTGGAGACAATGTAAACCATCAAGATACACATGCATGGATTAATCCTAAGCATTATCACAAATCTTGCATCATTCATATGTTTACTTTTCAAAAATACTATAAAGAAAAGCATAATATAATTTCGAATTTTTTTTAATTTCTAAAAACACAAGAAAAGCATTAAAAAAAAATTCTTACTAACTAAGTTAAGCATTAATGGAAATCATCAAGTAATTTCAAAATAATTCAAGGAAGTTAAGTTACTTACCTCATTGTCGAAGCCCATTAAAGCGTAGTTTGCTTCTTCTTTCCTTAATTCTTCTTGGTGAGTCTTCTTCTTCTTAATTGGGCTCTTCCTCCGTTCAAGTTCATTGTTGATTTTAGATTTTTATTTAATGAACTTATTAAGATCGATTAAAGGTTCAAAGTCCTCTTCAATGTCCTCATCACTTGAGTCATCACTCAAGTGGCATATCATAGTTCAAGTTCAAAACCTTCTTGTTCTTTAGAAGGTGGTTCATGTGTTCATCATGTTCATCATATTCATCATGTTCCATTTCATAGGTCTTTAAAGACCCAATGAGTTCATCAATAGAATAATTATTTAGATCCTTTGATTCTTGAATCGTTGTTATTTTAGGATCCCACCATTTTGAAAGGGATCTTAAGATCTTGTTAGTGAGTTCAAAATCCGAAAAACTTTTACCAAGACTTTTCAAACTATTGACGACATCCGTGAAGCGGGTGTACATGTCATCGATAGATTCGCTTGGTGTCATTTGGAAGAGCTCAAACTCATGCAACAAGAGGTTTACTTTCGAGTCTTTAACTCTACTAGTTCCCTCATGCGTGATTTCAAGAGTTCGCCAAATGTCAAAAGCCGCTTTCGCACATAGAAATCCGATTGAACTCGTTCTTGTTCAAAGCGCAAAATAAGGCATTCATAGCCTTTGCGCTTTAAAGAAAATGACCTTTTCTCCAAAACCGACCATTCGCTCGTTTGGTTTAGAGGAAGGTTGAAAACCATTTTCGATGATGTTTCACAAATCCAAATCCATTGAAAGCATGAAAACTCTCATTCGAGTTTTCCAATATGTAGTCCGAACTTAAAGAACGGTGGACAAAAACCGAAAAGCCCTCTTGAAAACCATTTAGAGCCATTTCTCACGGGTGTAAATCCGAAGAGAAAGAACGTGGCTCGATACCAATTGTTAGGGATCGAGCGGCACTAAGAGGGGGTGAATTAGTGCAGCGGATAAAACGATAACTTTTCAAATGATTTAAAGCAAGTTCGAAACTTCAGATGCGAATGAATGCAATGTTTCGTTTGAACCCGGAAAGATTGCGCTTTAACATGAAAGCATGTGTAATAAGATGAAGATGATATTGTGTAAATAAGGCAGCAAGTAAAAATGGTTTGCAGCAAAGTAAATAGCAAGAACGTAATGCAAACCAGATTTTTATAGTGGTTCGGTCATCCGACCTACATCCACTTCCGATTCCTCTTCGCTTGAGGACACCGGCTTTCCACTAGCTTTCCTCCTTCCAATGGGCGAGGAAGAACTCCTTGTAACACCTCTTCTTTTGATGGGCTTAGAAGATAACCCTTACAAAGCTCTCACCCTCTCTTGAACAAGAAAACACTTAAGAGTAAGAGGGAAGTTTTGACACTATTTGAGTAGAGTTTTCCTCAAGATTTTCACTCTTCTTGCTGCACTTTAAACCTGCAAGAGAGGGGAATTTATAGAGTCAAGAGGATTCAAATTTGGGCTCCAAAACTTGGAGCCAAAGATTTGAATCTTTTGAGTTTTTCAGTGTTGTCGATCTGGCAGATGACACACCCAGCGAGTCTACCACTTCACCAAAAAGCGGTGCTACCGCTGGCTTTCCACGCACCAGCGGTACTATCGCCTACCAAAGCGGTACTACCGATCCGGCTACGATGACGGGCGTGCTACAAGAATCTGACGCCTTACAAGATGGCCGGACGCTTCGATGAGCAGAGCCTCAAGATGGCATGCACGTAACCCAAAGATGCATGCAATGTGTTGGTTTGGGCCAAAATTTTGGCCCAAACTCATCCTAATCAAGGCCCAATGGGCCCCACTTTGGTTATCTAATCCTAACCCAAAATACGTGCTAACTACGAATTTAAAAACGTTTCCTAAGCTATTACAAAGTCCACATGACAACTTCTTCCTGAGCTTCCTGGTCAACTTCCGACGGTCTTCCTCGACGAACCTTCAAAACCATTCCGCGGACTCACAAAGAAGCTCTCCTGGACTTCACGATGATCTTGGCGAGTTCCCCTGAGCTTCTTTGGCAAGCTCCGATCTTTCTTGGCAAGCTCCGTGAACTTCCGACGAACCCCCGGCGAACTTCCAAAACCCTTCGGCAAGCTCCTACTGTTCTCGTACGGTTCAGGCAACACTCCCAACGAATCTTCTGACTTCCGTTGAACACTCGAACTCCCAACGATTCATCACACTTGTCTTGGCCCTTTGTTTCACTTTACGCCTTCATCCCTATCGTAATCACTCCTGCACAAACAAACACCAAAAACTCTACTTCGATCTAGACAGCTTATTACAACGGAATTGACATTCAGTTGCCCGGCACATCATTGGTCGGCGCTTCGTCCGATCCTTCGGCACATCGCCCTCTCTAGCAGCTTGTTGCCCAATCGACGGTTGACCTCCGCAATCCCGATATCCTTGGCGCAACACACTCTTCTTGGCCCGATGCCCGACGTACGAAGCCTCCTGCCGATAGTCGACCGAACCTCCGGCTCGACATCCAATATCCTGACGTGATCACCTCCGGGCGAATGTCAATTCCTCCAAAGATCAACCGCCTAATCTCGATCGATAGTAGACCTGCGTAACTCAAAACGCAGTTAGACCACAAATCACACTCAATTAGTTTCATCATCAAAATCCGAGATTCAACACTAACTGCTTTCTGAGCTCTACCAACTCAGGAGGGGGCATGCGGTATGGTGGTCTCGTTGGAGGCTTCACTCCCGGCTCCAGTTCAATAAGATGATCCATGCCTCTGCGTGGTGGCAGAGTTTTCGGCAACTCAGGTGACATAACATCTGTGAATTCCTTCAGAATATTTGCCACCACAGTAGGTTCTTTAATGGCGTCCCCATCGAGCATTTCCAGCTTTATAGCTGCCACAAAGGTTAACTCTCCTTTGCGCACACCTTTCTTCAATTGCACCACCGATAGTTGTTGGGATCCTGGGTTCCTCTCCGAGAGACGGGAACCACACAGGGGTTGTCACCTCCCATCAGACATATGGTGTCTAGGAACGGCATCGGCACCAACTTTGCTGCATGCATGAACTCCATTCCGAGCATCACTTGGAAGTCATCCAATGGCACCGCCATCATGTTTGTGCACCCGCTCCATGATCCGATCTTGATGGAGACTCCCTTTGCTAGTCGGAGATCCGCTTAGCCTTCGAGTTGACCGCCTTCATCCGACTTGGGTTCTTCTCCAAGATTAGCCCAAGCCGCCTTGCTTCTCGGTCGACGATGAAATTGTGGGTAGCACCTGTGTCCACGTGTCCACCATTGCTCGGGTGGTTTGGCCGTTGAGTCTGATGTTTACATACATCAGTTCACTGCTTCCTGCTTTTTGTTGCTTCGACTTTAGGTTCTCCCCCACTTGACCCTGCAATGCATTCAACAAACGCATCGACTCATTCGGGGTCCTTGCGACTTCTCATCATTACTACCCGATTCGGAGCTACTCGAACTTAGAGCAACTGCCTTGCCCTTGTCTGGCTTGGGGGGTTTGATGGAAGCCGACAAGACATTGAGTACTTACTTTTATGGGCACTCCCACGCCCTGTGTGGCCCTCCACATAAGAAACATCTAGGAGGTCTTGAGGCCCTACCGTTTGAGTTTGGCCCCTTATGGAAATTCTTCTTCCTTTGCTTGCCCCCAGGTTCCTTCTCAGGAGGATGCTTCGGATGGCGATTTCCTGTAGATTGTTTCTTCTTCCTCGGGTCCTCTGAAAAAACGAAGTCGGTGAGCCTTTCTGTGGCTGCAATTGCTCTGACCAGATCGGTGACATTCCGTCGATGAAGTTCTTGTTGAGCCCATGGCTTCAGGCCGTTAAGAAAGCTAAACAGCTTATCTTTTTCAGATATGTCATGAATGTTCAGCATCAGTGTAGAAAATTATTTCACATAGTCCCGAATGGAAGTCGTTTGGTGGAGTTATCTCAACTTCCTCCTTGCGACGAACTCAGTGTTCTCGGGCAGGAATTGAGTTCTCAACTCACGCTTCAAGTCATCCCTTGTGTCCACTCGGCACCGACCTTGTTGAATCTCTTCCCAATGGGTTCTCCACCAAAGCTTTGCATCTCCGTTCAGATACATAGTCGCTATCGAAACTTTGGTGTCCTAAGAGTCTGGCCTCGTAGCTCAGAAGTATTGTTCCATATCAAACAAAAAATTCTCGAGCTCCTTCGCATCTCTAGCACCCCCATAATAATGTGGGTCGGGCACCCTGAAGCTTTGTGTCGGTGCAACGCGGGTGTTGCTTCCCCCCGCATTCAACGCCCTTGTGAGCACTGCTACTCTGGAAGTGAGTTTCGTCACCATCTCTTGCAAATGTTGCACGGAGTCCTTGGTGTCATCCGTCAAACGGTCGACTAGGGCTTCAACCTTGTCGATCCGGGATTCAACTTCTTCTTGCGAGCTCTCTACGCCAAGAAGCCTACTTTGGCCTTGGTAGAGTTCGTCCAAGCTCGTTTCAAGAACATCCAAGTGGGTTTCCGCCGCTGTGATCCTCTCTCTGTGGCTCTTTCTTCCGGTTGGCGCTCCAGATTGTGCCTCCTCCACTCGTGGCGAGCAGCCCACTTCTCGCTCCTCATGCTCACTGCCCCACTCTTCATGAGCGGCTCCTACAGCGAGAGAGTGAGTTTGCACATACAGCTCTCTTACGGTTGCTTGGGGCAACATTCCGGCTTGCCTCATTTTGCTCAACTCACCACGTTGTTTCGCCATGGCGAGATTGTGAAGTTTCTTCGTTGCGTGCTCAAATTGCTTGCCTGCTCTGATACCACAATGTCACGCACTTAACTGGAATTGCCTAAGTGGTGAGGCACCCTTGCGGCAAACACGAACTTAGCTTGAGATGTCTAAGTCGAGAAGCACCCTTGCGCCCACTTCGATCGGACTTAGCTAGAATTGCCTAAGTCTTGAGACGCCCTTACGATATACGCATCTGCAAAGGGTCAGTCGAGTTGCAACCTCATGCAGGTTCCGTAGGACCTGTAAAAAGAGAAGTTGATTAGTTGTTGGAATGAGCGGCAGACAAGTCCCGACGTCTCACGAAGAGGGAGGCTTTATAAGCAATTAAGCGAGCACTTGGAGTGCAGGAAAGCAGAGAAAGAGAGGAGGAAAACAAGAACTTTAGAAGGGTGAATGAGCAGCTGCAAGTCCGCAAACAACTACTCCCCAAGTGTCAGGCGCGAGGGCAAGTTTCCGTCAAGTTGACGTGCAAACTTGTGAAAGTGTTCAATGCTCGACACTATATCGAAGACCCATCCAGCCATGTGCCACCCGGGGGGTTCTAAGGTGCTGAGATGGCTGACAAAATTTGGGTGGTTGCGGGCTATAGAAATCAGCCCGTGGCACATGAAAACGGAGCTATTTTTGGGGTTTTTAGGCAAATGCAGCGAGCGATCATTCTGTAGCGCTGCAGCTGTTGTTTCTTACATTTTTATAGGGAAAAACATACCAAAACATGGCAAAATAGGCTGCCAAGGATATGTACAAGCATGGGCGAGCGACGAACGGAACGTTGAACGAAGTTACTACGAGTGTGCGATGACCATTCATGACAAATCGATCGTTGACCTTCGTAACCTCGATGTCCATGGCACAACTCCACTCTTCTTGGCCCGATGCCCGATTTCCTTGTCCGAAGTCTTCTACCGATTATCGACCAGACCTCCGGCTCGATATCTAATCTCCTGATGTATTCTCCTCTGGCCAACGCTGATTCTTCCTGCGTCAATTATCTAATCCTGATCGAGAGTAAACTTGCGTGACTCAAAACGTAATTCGATAACCAAAACATAATCAATTAGTTTCATCATCAAAATTCGAGATTCAATAATAAGCTTGAGTTGATTACCACTTGATAGGGCATATTCTGGAGTCACCCAGACACGATGAGTTAGCAACCACGTCAACGACCCGAGGATGATGCAGCACGCCACCGTGATGCTTCAGATTGAAGGAGACAATCACCTGTCCTCGATAGAACTCGAGACCGTACCAGGCGTGCGGTACCAAACCATCCCATTCCAGAAAGATTGGGACGACGTTGCCTGTGTCGATTCGTATGAGTCGGTCGACACCCCGCAAACAACATGAGCCGACCGCTCGAGGAGCCAGAGGTATTTAATGATTTTTGTACGATTGGCCAACGACCGCAGGTATAAAACCTCCTCCCTAACCGACACCAGGGGGCGACCTTTGAACACATAACTCTCGGCACCACCCACACTGACTTGAGCATCGGAAGAGTCGAGTTAGTAAATATCTTCCCCCCCCCCCGACACCGACTTTTTATGTAGGAACCAACAACGAAGCGATAGTAACTCTCCGAGGAAGGACCCCACTCGGAGACGACATCCAAACCCAACCCGACATGTAGCTTGCCTCCATTCGGGCATCCGCACAGGCACCCTTGCTCATCCGAGATTGGACCGAGTCGTGCTGACACCTCAGTCATGACATAAAAGTTCATCAACACCACTCCTATAATGATTGATTTGAAAGGAGAGTATCAACATAATTATTATCTTCATTTGAATTCGAAAACATAATTAATGATTTGTTCACTTTCATACAGTCTACAGCCGTATATGTTCGTATCCCTTGACAGGAAACCAATCCGTCGTTAGATTTTCAGTCCACGAATCTCAAAGTAGGGAAGCGCCATCCCCGAAGTCTTAGGTTGCAATCTTCGTGATGATGTCCCAGCTCAACCATGATTTAGAGACTCAACTGGTCCATCTAAATCCGAGCCCGAAAGGATTTGGACCCATGACCCGATCAAGACACATCCGACCCGCTTCCCGTGGTGGTGAAGTCCCAAGATGAAGTCTTCCGTAAGACCACGCCTTAAATGACAAAAAAACCCTCACAAGAGCCCTATTTCGAAAGTCACGATCGACCATCGCAAGGGTAACCTGGTCATTTCAGCTGGAGGTTAGGGACTTTCTCAGAATCTTCTCTTACCCTATTTCAAAAATTGAAAAAGATTCGGTATCTTAGCGGGAAATTCAAACAATCCGCTCCTCGTAATTTCCTCCGACACGAAGCCCAGTAATTGTTGTATCCCCGTCTCGACCGTTAGTCCACCGTGGCCGTGATGTAAATTTTTAGAGACCCCCCTCCGTCGTATGGGAATTCCATGTATATGATTCTTGAAGATGCTGTGAGCCACGTCGCCACATCCCTTCGTGCAAATTCCAACAAATCCAGGGGCTTATTTGGAAGAATGAGCCTGGATTGACGGCGCTGTCGGGATTCCGAAAACGGCGACATGGACCGTAGGCTACGTGGCGATATGAAATGACTAAAAACACCCCCTTTCCGTCCGTTCCCCGCTGATGGTAAATCGACCAATCGCATCTCTTGGGGGGGGGCCTTTTGGTACAGCGACGAACGCGTGGGATTCGCCGTGAGCTGGGACGTTGGGGCCACGGAGGTTGGCCATATAAAGCAAGAATCCTTCGCTTTCCTCCCCAAAAAAGGGGCGCTGTTCTTAATCCCAATAGATCGGTGGATTCGCCTTTCTAGTGTTCTGCTCCCTCGTCCTCTTACTAATAGTAACTGTTTCCCATAGGCGCCGCGGAGAGGAGATCGTGCTCAAAGGTGCGATCTTTCCACCCGCTTCGTCAAAAGGGGAATCCCATAAATCCCCCACATTTGCTCTTCTCCCCGTGGATTCTCGCGCCAATCCCACGGCCTACCGACGGCGGAGGAGACCGAGGGTACTGCAAAGTTGCGAGAAAAGAGTAAGCTTCATCACAACCCGTGGCCCATTGATTCCTCTAGAGAGAGAGAGAGAGAGAGGGGTAGCCCGTCCCGATGCTCTGTTCTCTTGGATGATGACGTCCGTAAAAGATGTTCTAGGGAGATAGAGAGGATGACCAGTGATCCCTTTCCCCGCTGTCATAAAATCTCGTCCTTCGGTGCAGTTCTATTTGTGAGATGGGAAAAAGCTGCGGACTTGTGAACAGTATCAGAGTAGTTATGATAGCAAACGAGGGAGAAAGCGGAAGAGTGCAAATCCGCATTAAATAGCAGGTCAGGGTTATTCACACTGCACTGCCAGCGGCAATGAGAATAGAGAGAGAGAGAGAGGGGGGGAGACGGAGTAAAAGAGAAGAATATATAGCTTTTAGAGAGCCATAGGTGGGAGTCGTCACTGTAGAGATCAGTTCAGCACTGAGAAAGGTAGCAACAGAGAAAATTTTCGAGAAATTTGAACTAGTGGTGTGCCGGTCTGCTTTCTTGTGTTGTGCATCGTGGGATTTGGTACAAAGCAGATCGAGAGGAGGGAAAGGCAATCCCGAACCTTCAGAGTCTTCCTCATACTTTTGCGTGGCCGAGGCGTGGGTCGGCGATCTCCTTCTCGGTGGCCTTTTCTTGGTCTCGAGTTGGAGGCAGGGGAAGACAGTGAGGGAGAGGAAAAATCGAGTCTTTTTCCGTCTTTAAGAATCAAGATAGCCTCATTTTCTGGTTTCTTTGATCCCTCCGTGTCTTTTCTGCTGAATCTATGGAGGGTAGAGAATATCTGGAAAGTTGAGCTGTTTACTCCGCCTGCGCATTTGAACTCCTCTACCAGCTGAACACGAGCAAAAGCCTCTTCCTCAGTCTTCCACTTTTGAACCTGGCAAATTTTATCCGCGTCTTTCTCTCTCTGCGCTCTGCTTTTGTTGTGTAATGTCTCTCCGTTGTTGGTTTTACCAGCGCGCTGCTATTAGTTTAATGGTTTCGGGGGTGGGGCGGGGGAAGGCTTCAATATCCCTGCGTCTCTCTGCAACATCCTTTTGTCTTCTAATGCTGTTCTTCACGAGGCCTTGACAGGTTTTTTCCTTCCTTTTGAAAAAGATCCCATCTTTGCATCCTCTTTGGCCTAATTTTGCTGATCTCCCCTTGCGTCTTTCAAGGTTTTTATCACGTATCGCCTCCCTCTTTTGAGTTTTTACCACCTCGATAAGATTCCCTGCTCTTTTTGTTTTTAGTTCGTATCATGTTAGTCCACTGAATTCACATCCCTTGCTGCTCTTGTTTGCCTTGTATGACCTGCAGCCAGTAGGCTTTTCTTGCTCAAATCCTGCCCCTGTGCCGGAATTTGGAAGATTCCAGTAGCCGGAAGATGGGTCGGGCGACGCGGTGGCTGAGGAGGCTCTGGGGCGGGAAGAAGGAGAACAAGGAGGCCAAGGACTACTCCGGCTACGGTGGCGGTGAGGACAGGAGGGAGAAGAAAAGGTGGAGCTTCACGAAGCCGGCCAGGGACACCGGCGACATGCTGCTGGGTCAAAACGCCACGACGGCCGCCGCGGTGGAGGCGGCGTGGTTTAGGTCCTTCTACTCGGAGAGTGAGAAGGAGCAGAGCAAGCACGCCATTGCGGTGGCCGCGGCCACTGCTGCGGCTGCGGATGCGGCGGTGGCGGCCGCACAAGCTGCCGTCGCGGTTGTCCGGCTTACGAGCCAGGGGAGGGGCGCCATCTCCGGCGGCAGCCTCGAGCGTCGAGCTACGGTGAAGATCCAGACGGCATTCAGGGGATACTTGGTATCGAAACCAACTCTTCTCTGCTCTCTGATCAGGAATGATGAGCTTCTCTTGCTCATCTGAAATGAATCCTCTTCGAGCCTTCGCTATACCTCCGGTTCTATTTTCGGAGTTGCTCATGATTCTTGCTTATTCTTTGCCTTATCCATTCGTATCTCTCAATCATTTGTGTTCCGAATCGAGTCAAGTCGTATAAATTTATCTCCTTTCGTGATCCATTTAGCTCTTCCTCTTCCATTCTGCATTCCTTGTGTTCCATTTAGCTCACTGGTTCCTTAACGCAGGCAAAGAAAGCTCTCAGAGCTCTGAAAGCATTGGTTAAGCTACAAGCCCTCGTCAGAGGCTATCTCGTGCGCAAGCATGCGACCGCCACTCTTCATAGCATGCAGGCTCTCATTAGAGCTCAGGCCATTGTCCGAGCGCAGAGACCTCGAAATCTTGTTCGGAATGAGAAAAGGGTTCAGCCGGAAATCCGCCACCGGCGATCTTTGGTATGTTTCTAGTGCTGACTACCGCTTCAAGACGATCGAAGTAATCGTTGCTTTACTCAGTTTTCCTTCGTGCTTTCTCTGATCACAGGAAAGGTTCGACGAGTGCTGCCGAAGCGAGAACTTGTCGTCGTTCCATAGTAGAAGGCTTTCCGCGAGCCTTGACAGTGCTTCCAATGGCTTTGATAGGAGCCCGAAGATTGTGGAGATAGACACCTGCCGCCCGAAGTCGTCGAGATCTTCCCGACGAGCCAATCCGTCTGTTCTCGACCCCGCCGATGACTTCCACTCGAGTTCCATCTCTTCCCCGCTCCCGTGCCAGATTCCAGCCAGGATCTTCATCCCCGACTGCCGGAACTTCCAAGACTTCGACTGGTGCCTCGCAGGCGACAAGTGCCGGCCATCTGCGACGGCGCAGAGCACTCCCCGCTACATGAACTCAAAAAGCAATCTGCCCGTCACCCCGGCCAAGAGCATGTGCGGCGCAGACTCCACTCTCCGCCGCTTCACGAACGCTCCAAACTGCCCCAACTACATGTCAAGCACGCGGTCCTTCGAGGCGAAGTCGAGGTCCCAGAGCGCCCCGAAGCAGCGGCCGGAGCCGGCGGGGACGAGAAAGAGGCTGCCTTTGAGTGAGGTAATGCTCGAATCCCGGGCTAGTCTGAGCGGAATCGGAATGCAGAGGTCCTGTTCTCGCGTCCAAGAGGCCTTCAACTTCAAGAGCGCCGTCGTTGGGAGGCTCGATAGGTGCTCGGAGCCGGGGAAGGAGGCAGAGAGGGAGTTCTACTGGCACAGGAGCTCGTAATGCCAAAGGCCACCAAGAAGATTACAAGAATAAGAGGAGATCGCTTGACTTCCTCTATTGATCGTTTCGCTTCACATGTTTTCCTGTTGCGATCACAACAGTGGTCGATGTAAATTCTGTGCCTCTGATCGAGAAATCCTTGTTCTTCTTCCACTGTTTCTCGATGGTTGATGTTTCACATGGAAGGAAGCAAGTGCATGTGCGTCAGGATGGGGTTTGCCGGAGACAAACGACTGCGGCCGCCGACAGCGTGGGGGAGGGGTGAAGCAGTGTGACAGTGGTGGTGGGGAGGCAGCGAGGTGGTTATTAGCAGTGCGTATGTGGGAGCAGCTCTGTTGGATTCCAGATGAGCAGCACATGGTTTTCTCTTACCCGCTAGCGATGGGGTCAAATATTTTCATTGGCCTTCTTATACATATTTAATCTCATTATCGATTTCACTAAAGTTATATATATATATATATATATATATATAATACTTAGAATTATGGATTTTGTTGGCTAAATGATCATCTTGGGTATTATCAATGATGGTTTCACATCATCAGGCAGGTCTATCAGCGATCGTCTCACCCTCCGGTAGTACCTTCATCTATTCCCCCTGTCGACATATGCATATCCTCTCATTCTTGTTGATCACACACATTTTGTCATTAGTAAAATTAATAATTTGTATACGTGTTATATGATCCTATAACTAACTACGTTGTGAAACAAAAGATTAAATATATCACTTCAATAACTATTTGGATATCAATATGATTTTTTTAAAATCCAATGATTAAAATATTAAAAGAGTTGGGAAATATGTAATTATGCCTGAGACCTCGACATTAATCATATAAAACACTTGAGACTGAACATAAAATAATAGGAAAAACTTTAGCAAATATACTGAAATATTAGATCCATTCATTCCAACTTTGGATGAAATATAAATAGACGATGATGTTTAGAATAAATAAAAATATAAATTAATATTAGATGTTTTAAAAAGGGTAAAAGAATTATAATATGTAGGTTTATTGTTTAAGAAAATAAGTAGTTTTTTTTTTCTATGGCTTTTGGTATATCGAATAGGCAAGATTCTATTAGCCATGATTCGGTCTTGGCTTGGTTTAAACCTGTCACTGTTTGGTCCAGTCTAATTTTAATTTTGGGTTGATTTGATTCTGTTAGGTTACAATTAAAATCAAGTCGGGCTATTGGCTCTTGGATGAGCTAGCATAAATATTTGTAAATATTTTTAATGGATTAAAATATTTTTTTTTGCAAAATATTATATTTTTAGATTTCCCTAAAAAGATTTCTTTAAGGATGATCTTTATTTTATCTAATTTTGAATATTTTCTTAACTTGATAATCACATATTCCTTTCCCAATACATCCATCTATACTATAAATCAATCTATCAAATTTGACTTATTCTCATTGTTCCTATGAATTGAATTATTTTTATTCTCACCTTATCAATCACAAATACTATAAATATTTTTTATCCTAAAATATTTCATTCTCATGAATTGTTACTTGAGATAGTGTTATGAAAAGATATGTTAGACGTCTTGATCAATTTGATGTAGTCTAAACTCATGCTTGTAAATTATCTAATGTGCCTCTAAGGTAGAAAAGCTCTCGATGTATATCTACACGAAAAATAAGATTGAAAGAGATTTTTCGATTTATTTTTTAAGTTAATAATTTGAGACAGATGAATATGTACACGATCAAAAAGTAATTTTTCGTTTTGAATTCAAGATGAATTTTTATATCTTATCGTAAAAGATTAAAATAATGTAAACAGAAAGAGTCTTTAATTATTTTTAATATTTTTTTATTAATCTTTTATCTATAAGGGTGACAAAGGATGATAATTTATAATTATCTGATCTTTTATCCACATGCATAGATAAATGAAGTATTTTTTTCTATAGATATTTTTCTTATCAAATTATATTTTTTTATAATTTATATAAAAACAACGTATATAATAATAATCTTATATTTTCGTCGATGCAAAGCAAAAGATATGAATCTTCGTCAAACTTCTGTCATAATTCTGTGACGCAAAAGTCTTCCCCGGACAGTCCATGACGCAATCTTTTCTGGACTCTCTTCGACGCCGTCTGCACCAAAGCTAAGATGCAGGTGGAACCTAATCGTTGATGACCCCTGCAGATCAACTTGACGAGACCCGTCCGTGGTTTTCGTCCTGCCACCGAATGATTACTATCACTTCTGACCCCTGCAGGCTTCCGATGCCAATAGACTCGCACCGACAACTTCGAAGTGACTGACACCAAGTCTCCAGAACAAAAGTTGAGATCGCGAAGATTTTGTGGCAGGGAGGTCAGCAAGTTAGAGCTGCAGGCTATCCATCGTCTTCTTCTTTCAGTAATCATTAGGTTTTGCTTTTCAGCGTCTCCCTGTACTGTACACACACACACTCTCTCTCTCTGCATCTCCCTGGACCCATGCTTGCATCACCCGAACTGAAGTGCTCCGGCCGAGGGGAGCACTTGGGTGTCCGAGCCACTCACGCGACTCACACTGCTGCCCGATTCGCCGAGGTCTGCCGCAGCTTTCTCCATGACGTGGGAGCCATTGTTACGTACCGTCGTCTCCATGAGATCAGTGTCCTCGCTCCTCCAGCAATTTGCTGGAGTAGATTGGATCGACGTGCAGCGACCGCTGACTACAGCCACCGCCTTTTTCTTTTTCTTTTCTCGAGATAGAGGACTGCAGATCGGAATGCACTCTCCGGTCAAATTAATGGATTCGATCTGTACTGTTCTACGTGGAGGCATCAGCTGATGATGTCATTTCAGGAGTCGCTTCTACGTGAAACCACGATGGAGCATTCTATGTGGTGATGCATGTGGGCACGTAGGTTTAATGTTCATAGGTTCGGTTTAACGATGATATGGAGTATGGATTAGTTCATGATTGATAGTATCTGCATTAGCAGCAATCCGTCACTCTCTTCTTTTAGTGCGATTCCAAGTAGGATAAATCATCTCTGTCCAATCTTTTCGGTCGTTTTAGTGCGATTCCAAGTTGGAGAAAAGATTGCGCTTTAGAAAAGCTAAAAGCTACCAAGAAAAGTTTGCGATCGTGAAAGATGAATCCAAAGCATTAATTTCAAAGATCGGATGCATCAGGCCCTTTATCAGTTAAAAAGAAAACTGATATGATCAATGTTTCTTATCTAATGTGATAAAAAAAATTACCAATAATTATCGTACAATATCCAGATCTTTTATTCAGAGTTATCTAAAAATAAAATCATCATAGAAGTATGACATTTTTTTTTGTTGGAGACACTTTGAACATTCATACATATACCGGTTTGAATCATGTCGGAACTATCAATTACCTTAATAATATTTTTCTCTAACAAAAAATTCGATACACAGAGTAATCCCTTAATGTACTATAAAACTCTAATTTATCTCATTATTATGGATTGTGATAGAAAATGTTCTAAAACGATTTTTTTTTGCTCTTTTCTTGATTTTTCATCTCGAGCAATCTTAACTATTTGAGCAAAATTTAGATTCAAGAGGAAGAATATAAAGGATTTCTATGCCCAAGATATATTTTTGAGTATTCTTGAGATTAATCATGAAGTGCAAGTGAAATAAGACATTATCGTAACAAATGTATTAATAGATTTATGCTCTGCTTACCAATAACATCATCGATTATTAGGCTACTAATCAAATATATATCTCTCCGAAAGATCACCGACTCATTGTCTTGATTTCCCAAAAGAAAGCTAATCATATTGAACTAAACAAAAAGGAACCTTCGAGTGCTCCTCATTCAACATAACCACATGTACTGGGAATCTACTCTCATCCTAACACTAACAAGATAACACTAAGTTTTCGCAAACAAGTACAAATTTTGAGCTCTCATATCACATCATCGGCCGAGAGCTAAGATCAGTATTCTAGATGCACAATCTTTAACATTCAACAACTGAATCGAAATTAATGGAAATCAAAGATTGAATGATGTTGTACGAGTCCACTCCAGGCCTTTAATGCAAGTCAACTTCGGCCTATCCATATCATGGCCATCATGAAGCCTTTACGTGCATCAGATCTTGTCCCCTCATATTTTTCCAAGTGCTACAAACCTAACATGATCGCTAAAGCTGACCTCAAGAAGTCATGTTTCTTTACTGCAAGCTCGAGGCATACAATCTTTTGCACCCATCACTCCAATATCTTAAATATATTTCAAACATCAGCGAACTAAACTAAAATTATTTCAAATGTTGGTATGGATGCTTGCATTAGTTTAAGGAGGTCTGATGCAAGAGACCTACAATTTGAATTCTTGGAAAGGGTGCAAACCCAAGCAAACTGGCTCATGGGTTCTCTCCTGGGGTTTCTAAAAGGTTTATGCTCCTGCATCCCAATGATGTCAGAGCTTCCTTTATGGTCGTCATTGCAGTAAGTACAGGCCGAGGATTAAGACTGCAGTCCAGCATACATCACAACCCAAACTTCTGCACAACAACAATTTCATAGGCTGGCCGCTGAGAACAGTTGAAGGCCATGCGCGACCAGATCTGCTACGGCCGAGTAAACTAGGAACTATGATCCCAATGAGAACTCGATGACATCTACACGTATTTATTATCACGTTGGTGTCGAGGAGCAAGCAGAAGACCGGTTTGTGTGGGCGACAGTGGAATGCACCGGTGGTGTATGAGGTAATGCTGACACCAGCTGTCCTCGGAATTCCACGGGTGTCATGAGGATCTACGGAGTGACCGTGTCAGAGACCCTGCGCCGGTGTCACATGACGTCCCCCGCGGTCGTGGATGGATCGATCCGTGTGGTCCTCTTCATCCTTGGCTGTCGAGCACCACCCTCCTTTAATGTGACTGCAGTTAACTTGCGATCATGGATTCACCACGTTTCTAATAGAACCATGTCTCTTTTTATTGTTCTTTGGTCACAGGCGTTGGCAGCTCGAGATCTAATAGAAGCATTACCCTTCACGAAGAAGAGTTGGGTACTAATAGATTTGACCAGGATTTCAAAATCCGTCGGCCTAATTCTATAGAAAATAGAATCAGAATCAAACTTGTTTTAAACGGTTTCAGATCTAAAATTGTCGGTTCTAATTGTAATTATAAAATAGTTGATTTCGATTCATAAAAAAATTCATCAAGATGATCGTCAGACTTCAGCTTTAAAGTGCTAATCACCGCATGATAGAACTCATTTGTCTCTTAATTTTTTTTTTCTTCGTCTATTTCAATCGGTTTCGAATTGGAACCAAATCGCCAAGCTTCGTTCCGATTCAGTTCGAAATCCATATCACATTTAGTACGTTTTACAAGAAGAGAGGGACACTTTATGACACTTTAGTAGAACCGAGCTTATACCTCCTCGGTTTCCTTTTTTTATCATTAGAGTTACAATAAAACTTTATTGAACTAGCCCTTAGTGCTAGACTCTAAGTCATGTTACACTCTAGTGAAATCCATTGGCATAGTCTCAACCTCTTAATAACTTAATGCAATCTGTTGAACATGCAAAAGAGAAAATATATTTGTGAGGAGAAAACGTACGAGCAAATTATTATCATTGCCCTACTACCTCATAATATACAGTCCAATAAATAAGATTCAATAAAAAATATTTTATTTAACAATCGAAATGGACACACTTTGCTTCTTCATATTAAATATATTTTATTTGACAAAAGATCCAGGACTATTCTGATGCGTATAAATTACTTACATTCAATCCTAGACACCAGCTTAAAGCCTCATCCAATGTGGTGCCAACTAAGGGTTTTAGAGTGTTAAGATAATTGATATTTTTTTCTCTTGCTTATTTGAGGTTTTTTTACAAGTAAGAAGCTTTATTTTTTTAGTAATTTCTGCTTTGTATGGCACCACCCACAAACTTCATTAGCAATCTTATCAAAAGTATGGATTGAAAATCAAGATGTAAAATCAATCTTAGGGTAAAGTGATAATTTTTATTGTTGTAATATGAATTTATTAGGTAAAATTATGAAATACTTAAGTAGAAATGTCTGTTAGGACAACACCAAATATCATAGTAGATAATCCAAACTTCCGATGACATTCTTAACGAACTTCCAACGTACTTTTCGGTAAGCTCTCGACGAACTCTCGATCAATTTTAACAACACTCCCGATGAATTTTCAGACTCCCAACGAATCATTCAATCTTAACTCCAGCACTATTTTTATTTTATGCCTTCATTGCTATCGTAGTTAGTCCTACACATTTTTCTCAACATATAGATTATATTAATAATTTATTAATTAATTTAATTATCAAAATCTAAGATCCAATATTAATAACATAATGCAATCTCTTGAATATGCAAAAGAGAATATATATTTGTATAGAGAAAACATACTAGCAAATTATCATCATTGTCCCACTACATAATATACGATCAAACAAACAATGTTCAATAAAAATACTTTATTTATCAATAAAAATGAACATTCTTTACTTGTTCAAATTAAACATATTTTATTTGACAAAAAATCCAACACTATTTTGATACATATAAACTACTTACATTCAAGTGTGCATGTGATATCATCGTAAGACTACACCACGATTCAATTCTAGACATCAGCTTAAAGCTCCATCATGCCAGCTAAGGGTTTTAGGGTGTTAAGATAATTGATATTTTTTCACTCGCTTATTGATGTATTTTTGCATATAAGAAGCTTTACATTTGAGTAATTTCTACTTTGTGTGGCACCACCCATAAACTTCATTTGCAACCTAAAATAGTTAAGCGACCTAACCAAAATGGCAACAACCTACGAGCATAAGGAGGTGCAATGTTTGAGAGTCACATTGAGCATTGCAAGATCCTATTAAAAGTATGGATTAGAGATCAAGATGTAAAATCAATCTTAGGGGGAAGTGAAATTTATCATCCTTGTCGAGAAATATGAATTCGTTAGGTAAGATTATGAAATACTTTAGTAGAAATGCCCATCAGGACAACACCTAATATGATAATAGATAATCCAAAATCATCGAAGAGGAGACACTGATTGGAGCAAAATTCTCGACAAATTCAAAGAAAGGGTTTTATGACAGTAACACCTCGACACGAGATCATAGTTTGATGGAAAGTCTCATCATTAAAATATTCCTATATAATTATGTTGACCTTTCTTCTAATGTCAATTTACTAATATTCAACTTAGTTGTCTTATCTAAAAAGTACATCAAGACTCTAATCATTTAGACCCATCACATCAGTATGGGTTGAAAAGTAAAATATTCTTCTGAATTTTTTTTATTTTAAAAATATTCTCATATATTATGAGCGTCTAAACTATAATTCAACAATTCTCCGATAAAACCTCGCACTGATTTCAGTGACATTGTCAAGACATCATAACTTTTGATATGTGGGGGCTCGGTTCCGTCATCCTCGTTTCGGGGCGACAAAGCATGGTTAGCAAGACATGGCAAAGATTACACCCTAAACCAACAGCAGAACCCCAGCAATAACCAAGCCGCGGATATATATGTGTTCAATACCGTTAGTTAGTGTACATTTATGTCGTGTCCGTCGAGTTAGCACGACTTAATTCGAATCCAGATACGCTTGGATCACCTCTGCCGATGTTCGAGCAGGAGTCGGCATCGGGTCGGGTGGAGCTGATCGGCCGTCTACTCGATGTTGGTTCCTTCTTTTGTTGACCATCTCACGTTATGTTCCTTGATTCCTGCACACAAGTCGGGTCGGGGGTTTCCCAACTCGATTTCTCTGAAGCTTAAGTTAATTTTCTGTGAGGGGAGTTGAGAGTTCAAAAGACAGTCCCGAGCTTTTATACGGAAAGAAGTCTGGATCCTCGAAGCCCTGTCCCGAGCTTCCCGAGGCGGTGTTGTGATTCAGACCGTGCCTGTGCTGGTACGAGCACATTCTAAGAGATGCTACTAAGGCGTCGTTTCAAGCTTTCTAGGATGGCATTGCAATCCAAACGACGCTCATGCTGGCACGGGTGTGTGTTTGGAGACGCTATCGAGATGCTATTCCGAGCCCCCAAGGATGGCGTTGTGGTCCAAACGATGCCCGTACCGATACGGGTGCGTGCTTGGAGATGTCGTCGAGGTGCTATCCCGAACTTTCCGGGACGATGTCGTGCTTCAGACGACGCTCATGTTACGAAGGCACCATCCATGTATTCCCAGGCGGTGCTGTCCTACCCTAGATGGCACTCGCTTTGGTACGATCGAGGGTCATCATGCTATGCTGATATAGTTTGTCACTTTGGCTTTCGTACCGATGTGGCAACTGGGTGCTTGAGAGGGTGGCGTTGATATATGCTCCATCGGATATCATATATAATTGGTTTGTGTATCTCTCATAATCACTATTTTACACCTCATCACCGGGTGGGACCCATGCACGCTGACTGACGGGGACCAAACCACCACCGCCGCCGCCCAAGTTTCCGGACGTCTCGCCTGGGCAGGTTCGTTCTCCCTTCCTCCGTTCCTTTCGATTTGGCCATGTGAGGCGTGACTTGGCTGCCGCCGACTGACGGAGACCAAACCACCACCACCACGGCCGCCGCCGCCCAAGCTTCCGGACGTCTCGCCTGGGCAAATCCGTTCTCCCTCCCTCCGTTCCTTTCTTATTCTTTTTCCTTATCTCCCCTCTTTTCCATCTCCGTGTTGCTACTACTGGTTTTGTTTTGTTCCTTCCGATTCAACCGCAGCCACAAAACACGAAGGTAATTAGGTTTCGGACATGGGAAGAAATTATACGACCGTTAATCATAATCACTGCTGTCCTAAACAGTCCGACGTCAAGGGCGTCGCGACCGTCGACTGCCCGCTCTCGTTAAATTTCGTCCCGTCCGCCACCAAATCTTGCTAAAAGCTTCACATTTTACATTGCAGAGATATTTTTGCGTTTCCGCGTCTTCGACGGAGGGCACCACCCTACGGTGCTTCCCCCTGCTGAGCTCAACACTGCGTCCGAACGCCGCTGGAAAGTACAGCGTGGTGGTGGATCGGTGGATTGGTCTCCTCCTCTTCCTTCTTTTGTGCCATCCCCCTCCCGTCCCGACCCCTTGATCCCCGTGAGATTACATCCCCGTGGAGGAATTGTATCAATTTCTCTCCCTTCTCACCTCGAATAGCCGCCGCCGTCCCCACCCCGAGAAGGTACTCGCTGCTGCGCATTTGGGGTTTCGGCGCCTCGTCCCTCCTGTGGCGCCGATCAGTGGAATTGGTCCGACTCTCGATTTTGATCTCAGGTTCAGGTTTCTTTTTCTTTGCCCTTTATTGCCTTTTATCGTTCCGTGTTGAATTCGATCTCCGTGGCGCCACCGGAGTTAAAAGAAGTTCCTTTTTTTTTCTTTTTTTTTCTTTTTTTTCTGTGTAGTGTCTACCGCTTTGCGTTTCGGATTTGGATTCAGGGTATTCGATTGTGATTCGGATTTGGTTGTCTGTTCTCCTATCCACGCCGATTCCGATGGTGCTGTCCGTGGATTTTAGTGCCATTTTAAATAGATAGGTGGGAGATATCTTTCTACTATCATCTGGGTGGATCCATCTTTCTTGATTGTAGCGCGTTCGTTCTCATCGTCGTTGGTAATAGGGCTTTGACGTAATTGGATACTTCGGAAATCTTTGATTTCTTTGGGGTTTCTTTTTTGGGCTACCTTGGTTGATTCTGCTCTGTCAGTGATCCGAGACGAAGAGTGACCATTTCCATTTTTCTCCTTTATTTATTTATTTATCAGATTTGTTCCATCTATATCTGGAGATTAGGGTTGTCTACTTCTGTGTTCTAGATCTTTGGCGGTTCTTTCATCTTTGCTTCTCTTCTTGTTGATTGTGTTGTTAAAGCTTCTCTAGTACTGTTAGCAGAAGAAAGTTTTATCCCTTGGTTCCACTCTGTGATTGTGGGGCGGGTTGTTCTGATTAAATGGGTAGCCCGTCTCCACCTGCTCCAAGGCAGTACGGTATAACAAAGCCAATCTCGACTGCTGGACCCACTGAGGCTGATCTCAAGAGGACAACTGAACTTGAAAAGGTATCTTTGTTGCCTTTTCTATACCTTCCCTCTCTTCATTTTCAGATAAATCTTTTGTTTCCTTAATCTTTTTGTTGTCTACTTTAGTTTGGCATTTACATATGCGCTTCTCTTTTAAGTTCTTGGTTGATGCTGGACTCTATGAGACCGAGGAGGAAGCTATCAAGAGAGAGAAGGTTTTAGGAGAACTAGGCAAGGTAATATTTTTTTCTTTTATTTTCAACCATTCATCTTATTTGTTATATGAATTGATCAAACAGATTCCATGCAAGTTTTCAGTTAAATTGCCTGTATAGGGGTCTATCTATATACCTACCTTTGTACTTTCTGTGTGATATTTGAGATACATAAGTTGGTGGGATTCTTTTGGTCTCGTTTTTCTCAGTAATTGATTATTCATCGAGTTGTTGATGATATTTTGAAGACCGTTAGGCAATGAAGCTCCTCACTTTCCAATATAATAGACAAATTACCTTTATTATTATTATGATTTCATGGTCTTCTAACTTTTTTGCATGAAGACCAAGAAAAAGATGACTGTTTTTAGCACATTTAAGTTTCTCCCGAGGCTTGTAATATGAAGATGAAAATTAAACAAAGTTGTCGAAGATGCTTATGAGCAATTGAAGGGGATGTTAGAGTTTCTTATGTAAGTGAAAAAGTGAATACTTGATTCAGAATGTTGTCATAAAAATCAAAGATTTTACTTTCTTGGAAGTTGGAATGACATCTGTTGTACCTGGGATATGCTTCTAGGAGAGAAGGTACTTCCATTGTTTTGTTAGATTATAAATAGTACTTTATCTGTGCTTCTTAGGGGATCGTTGTGTGTCATGCTTCATCAAGCTGACAATTTCCGAGTTTGAGAATCAGGTTCTTTGAGTAGTGAAAGGGTTTGAAGAACTGAAGTGGATTGGCCAATTAGCTTAAAATTAAAGGATCATTCTCAAAGATGACAGAATGTGGATGTCCTGAACTTTTACAGAAAAAGGAAATTTTGGTGAGGATCATTTTTAAATTACTGAGTTGGATGAGTCAAATAATAAATTTCTTGATTGGCGGGTTTGGCAGGAGAACATAACATATGGCTATTTTGCAGGGGTGATGTCTACGTCTGACAGACCTCAATAAGTTTGCCTTTTACTAATTTCTGGAGAAAAGTTTGTCTTCACAGTGGCATTTGCTTGTTTTCTTAGACACATGAAAGTAAACCGTATTTCTTTTCTGATTAGTTTCTCAAGCTACAGATTGTGTTCTTTCTAGGGTCTGTAGCATTATTGTTCTGCAATCTGTTGAACAATTTATTATGCTGATCTTGTAAGTTGGTTTTTATGTTCTATTTCTAATTAATCTATTATATAAGCTGTGTAATATGTTTTTTTTTCTTTTTTAGTTTTTATGACTGAATTATTTCTAGATACCATGTGGCTCTTAATTTGTACTTTGGACTCTCAGATTGTCCAAAGGTGGGTGAAACAGTTAACTCGGCAGAGGGGTTACTCTGATCAAATGGTTGAAGATGCAAGTGCAGTAATTTTCACATTTGGATCTTATCGCTTGGGGGTAAGATATGAACGAATATATTTGAGTTCTATGATTTTTTTACATTTTGATTATATTGTTGATCGTGTATATGAATGAGAATATGCACCTAATTGTGAACAAGATCCTTAATGATTGATATGTACTAATTGTAAACATTGTTCTTATTATTTCTTGCAAATACATATCATCTTGATTCTTCATAATTCCTTGGATAAGGTTGTGATAGTGCTTGATGGATCACAACCCCTCTATTCATATAACATATGCAGTTATTAACATTTAATTTGTTTTTATAAGCTTCCTGTGTTGTAGGCTGAGTTGATTTTTTGCAATGTTTCCACAGCTATGTAAACTGGGTATGTTGAAGTTCTACATGGACTGCACTTCTTATGTTTAATATATGGGATATAAAATTGTATCTATCATGCACTGGGAGGAGCACATATTAGTTATTTGTTGCTTCTTTTAGTTCTCTCTGTACTATTGGCTGTTCTACTTTCAAAGTAGATTTAGTCTGCTTGAACATGTTACACCCAGAGTAGGATGTCTATAAAGCTTGACATATTGGCAGTACTTAAAATCCTCTTGAGGCATATTTATTGATAATTTAAAACTGTCAGTTTTAGCTAGCTCGATGATGTTGATGGAACTTGTCTACTTTCCAAAGTGTAAGCTTAAGTACTAAGACTCTTTCGTTAATCTTTTCTTAGTTAAGTTTTGAAGGCAGTTCTTGAATCACTTTTGCAGTGTTTACATCTTTGTTAAATTTGTTTATATTTTGGTAGTAACTGCATGAGTATGGTGAAATGCTTTTAACGAATATTCTTCAAAAGACAAGATCCAATCCAGTGAATGAATTTTGAGCTAGAATCTTATGGAACTCATGATTAATTTGCTGCGCATTGGTTTTCTGCTAAAATAAGTTTGAAATAAAAGTCAAAATGGTATCAAATAAGGTTGATACCAGAGCATCACAAATGTAGGTCTCAATATGTGGTTTACATTTGATAGTGTTCCGTCATGGGAAGTGCAATCCTATAGGCAGTTTCATAATTAAGGCTCAAAATAGCAAAACCAAGGGAGAATACAATGTTTTAGCTTGGACGGGTTGAGTGACTTTGGATCACTCCCAAATGATATTAATTGACCATATTGGTCCTTGATCTCAACAGATTTGCCCTCATACTATATAAAATGGCAAATTTATCAAATAATATTCAGCTTGAGGCCTTGAGTTCATTATAGAAACTGACTAGGATCAGTTTTGTCTGAAGCACTTGTTTCCATTCAATAGCATTTATTAGATTGAATTTGAGATCTTCTAAAGCATCAATTTTGAAGAATATTTTATGCATGCCTTATTGTTGTCTTTTTTCCAAACTAAAACGGGTTTGCTTTTGTTTATATGATGTTTCTTTTTATCTTGTGCTTGAGGTACTTTTGCTTCTCTCACATACAGTTGTTGTTTATCAACTGCAATCCCAGTCCTAGTGGTTGAAAACTGAAATGTGAAATTCTTCCACAAGGTATAGGTATCTTAGGTCTTCCTTGTGGAGCTGTTAATTCCATACTCATTTCTAGCGTTAGTTGTTTGACAGAACAACCATGCTGATAATGATTGGTATAGTCCTATAGTTAAAGTTTAATGCAAGTTATTCATGGTTGGAATATGCATTTTTTCAAACTTATTTTTTATATGCAACTTTAGGTGCGTTTGGTGTTTGATAACTTTAGGTGCGTCAAAATGTGCATTGACCTAATGCACATTTCAAATATGATTTGGTGTTTGATAATTTTTTTTTCAAATCGTATTTGGCTTGGATGCTGCATTGCTAATGCTTCAATTTTGATGCTACGCATCAACATTTCAGCATTTACGAGATACTAATGTAATTTTTCAAATTCCCAAAATTACCCTCTGAGATTATCTAAAATCATAAAATTATCAACATGATTTAATAAGAAACTAACATGATCTATGCCTTCTATAATATGAAATTTTATTTATTTATATAATTATATTATTTATTTATTATACATCTAGGCCATATGAAATTTTTGTAAGATTACATTTTTTTATTTATTTACTTATTAATTTAAAATAAAAATATGTATTCATTTTTGAATAAATATTCAAAATATTAGAAGGGTAAATTTGTTATATAATATTCAATGGACTTTTGAAATACAATTTTACCAAACAACACCCATGTTAATATACATTTAAAATGCTGTTTTCATCTACTATTTACCAAGCACTCAAGGCATTCCACAACTGCACATTTACTCAAGTCCCTTTCTCCAAATACACATTAAAAATACAAATTTGTTCCCAAACGCGGTCTTTATTGTTTGGTGCATAAGCTTTGCGTAGCTTTTATTTGGCTCTAGTCCTTTCTCTTTTTTTCCCTCTTTTATGGCTTCCTTTCCCAGTAATTTATCATGATCTTTTTTTCTCATCACTAACCTTATTTGAATTGGTAGATCTTAGATCAGTTTAACTCAGATAAACGGTTGAAATTGCTTTGTGTCGTGGCAGGTTCATGGACCGGGGGCTGACATTGATACTTTGTGTGTTGGACCTTCCTATGTTAGCCGAGAGGTTTAAGTTGTTTCTTGATTTTATTTGTGAATAGCATACCTCATATACTAATGATATTAACTAGCTGGGAACTTTTTCCAGGAGGACTTTTTCATTACTTTGCATGATATTTTGGCTGAAATGGAGGAAGTTTCTGAACTTCAGTCAGTGCCTGATGCCCATGTTCCTGTTATGAAATTTAAATTTGATGAAATATCTATCGATCTTCTTTATGCCAGTATATCACAACTAGTTGTTCCTAAGGTAGGTCTGCAATTTGCAATCTGTTTTCTTCTTTCGTCTTGAAAAAAATATCTCTCTTCCTTTTGGTCTAATTTCTACTCTTTATGACTTTTCAAGTTTAATTAATCTTTTAAACTGGCATTTTGCCACCTCCAAAACTTCTCAATAGATGCCTTCCACTGGGTTATCACTTGAGATAGAAACATATATATTTTATGTTTTTAATAAAAATCATTGCACTTGATTGGAAAATTGATTCTTAGATACCTTTTATGTGCATCTTCTTTTTGAAAGCTTCCCATATTGCAAGATGTACCCTGCTTTTCTGATTGTTCATTTTACTTTTTTCCTTGGAACGGTACTTTTATTAATTATGCATAGTTATGACATCTTGTTGATACCTTTTGTGGATAGGAGTCTGGATAATAAAGTGCATGCATGTGCATGGATATTCACATGTGTTGAATGCATATTGTTCCTCTTTTAAATGCAAGTTTTAGCTTGAACAAATAAAGTCTCGGTTACTAAGTTGAGCTATGATTTCCCAGTCATCCTACATTCAACTTAGTTTCATGAACTTTTTTTTTTTTTTCTGTTCTACTGTGACATCCTTAAATATAGCCTCAGTAGTGAAATTTTTGGGATAAAAAAACTTCTATTCATCTATTTCTTGCTTGTTGTATCCATTCCGCTGAAATTCTTTCTTCCGATTTCTTGTTATATCACTTGTTATTATTTATTCCTGTCTTCCATTTCTTGGAACTTTTGTTTGAAAATGATCTAATATCTAATGACCAGCAGCAACCATTACCCATTATATGAAATTAATGTTTATGTCAATCATGTTTGGTGTAGAGATGCACTGGTACAGAATCATTATATGAAATTCACTCCTTGTATGGTGTCCTACAGATCTGCTAGCATGTTCCTGCTGCCACTGAGTATGCATTGTGGCAACACAGTGCTCTGGATGCTAAATAATCAGCATATGATTCTTTGGGAAAATCAACAAATACCATGAACAGATTTTGATGTTAATTAGATTAGTACTTCATGTTATGTTTCAGAAGTTGGTATAAGCTGGTTGAAGATAATTTGCAACTTAAAGGTATTTAAAATTACAGATCAAGATGGCAGCAATAGAACCTTTTGTTCATCACCTTATGGAGCATTGTCTTCCAGTGAAGCTATATTCTGTAGTTTATGATACTGTAGATTTCCAACTTTGAAGAATCTGTTGGACATGAATTTTGTGCCTTCTAAAATGTGGTAGTTTTGTATCTGCGTGATATATAATCTGTCTGGTATTTTCATGCAGGATTTGGACATCTCCCATGTATCTGTGCTTTACAACGTTGATGAGGCAACTGTTCGAAGTCTTAATGGCTGCAGAGTAGCGGACCAAATTATACGGCTGGTGCCAAATATTGAGGTTATCATTCTTGAATTTTGCATTATTCTTCGTGATCTATCACACTTTATGTTGTCTCTGAATCAGTTATACTTCCTACAGAATTTTCGAACAACTCTCAGATGCTTGAAGCTCTGGGCTAAGAGGCGTGGAGTTTATTCAAATGTAAGCTCTCTTTGGTATTGTCATTCTTCAACAGATCAACCCTTAATATTGCTTGTTCATTTTTCTTTTAATTGTTCAGGTGATTGGATTTCTTGGGGGTGTCAATTGGGCTATATTGGTTGCTTGTGTATGCCAGCTTTATCCTAATGCTGTGCCAAGTACGCTAGTATCACGATTTTTCAGAGTTTATACCCAGTGGCGCTGGCCAAATCCAGTAAGGTTGTGTCATATTGAGGAAGCTGAACTTGGGTTCCCTGTGTGGGATAGCCGTAAGAACCCACGAGATCGAACTCACCATATGCCTATTATTACTCCAGCATATCCATGCATGAACTCTAGCTATAATGTATCAACAAGCACACTAAGGGTTATGATGGAACAATTTCAAATTGGCAACAATATCTGTGAGGTTTGTACCTAGTGACTTCCTCTGTAGCATTGCTGGGAAACCATCTTTTGCTTCATTTTCGTTATTTTCATCCTTGCAGGATATTGAGTTGAATAAGACTGGTTGGGGTGCTCTGTTTGAGCCTTACCCTTTCTTTGAGACATATAAAAACTATCTCCAGGTTGACATTGTTGCTGCTGATGCTGAGGATCTAAGGTCATGGAAGGGATGGGTGGAATCTCGTCTTCGGCAGTTAACTCTGAAGGTTAGTTCCAACCTTTTCAGGTCCGAGTGCATTGCTATCCAACTCTTGTTTTATCTTATGTGATTTCAGCATTTAACATACTCATTTGTCTGTTCTATTTCCATCTTTAAAATAACATTCCTTTTTATTAACCCTTTCCTGGTTTGTTCACAAACAGATTGAGAGGGACACATGCGGCATACTGCAGTGCCATCCATATCCCAATGAGTACGTAGATCCTTTTAAACGGTTTTCACATTGTGTTTTCTTTATGGGCTTGCAAAGGACACACGGGGTGAAGATACAAGAAGGTCAGCGATTTGACATACGTGGAACTGTCGAAGAGTTCAAGGGTGATGTGGAGTCATACTTGTTCTGGAAACCTGGAATGGAAATTCATGTTACTCATGTTCGCAGAAAGCAAATACCCTCTTATGTGTTTCCAGAAGGATATAAGAGACCTCGACCATTGAGGCCCGTCTGCCAGCAGCTGACTGACAAAACTTCTGGTGAAGATATTGGGGAGCACTGTGGAGGATCATTGGAGCGAAACTGTAAGAGGAAAATTGATGTTGATTGCTTGGATGATAAACCAAATAAACCTGAGAAACATGCATTAATCAGTCCAAATCAGGAGAATATTTCAATTTCTGATCAACAAGATCAAGCTGGTATAGATGATGATCAGAAAGATGGGAAAGAAGATGAACGTCATTGTAAGAGGAAAATTGATTGCTTGGGTGCTAAACCAAATAAACCTGAAAAACATGCATTAGTCAATCCAAGTCGGCAGAAAATCTCAACGCCTGATCAACAAGATCAAGCAGGTAAAGATGAGAAACAGAAAGAGTCAAAAAAAGATAACCGAGTCTTTAAGCGAGTCAACAATGATTCTATTAGCCCAAGCATGCAGCCACAGTTGTTCTCTTCTGTCACCAGTTGCATATCAGGTATGATTTGTCACTTGATCTGGCATAAGGATCAGATCGAAGCTAAGTTTGCCCCTTGTTGATTAAAATATATTATGTTGTCGGAGATGACATTCAATGGACTTGGTGGCAGTTAGGAGTACCGCAGATGGTGGTGTTGAAACATCTAGTGGAAATGATGCTAGGAAGTTGGCAAATGAGACATTACATCTGGAGTGTGGCGGGAATTCAGCGGGAGACCTGTTCTGCAATTCAGAGTCCATCCAGGAGGTGGTTCTGCAGCAGTTTGCTGGCAGTACTAGTTCTGGTGTGGGTGGCAGCCAAGAACTATTGCAGGGGACCAGCACAGGGATGGATCAATTGGAGGATGGATCAACACAAAATGGTGTGGTAGATGAATTGGATGTCTTACCTCTAGTGCATGCTTCCATTCTGTAACTACATATTGGCAATCATAGATATTATTCACTGAATTAATTTTGTGCCTTTTTTTAATCTGTGTTCTAGTTTTGTCTTCTGAAGCCAAACATCGCACTTGGAGTGGCCACTAAAGCTCGCGGAGGGGTGGCAGCTGATGCTGCTCAAAACCCTTCACTAAGGCATGTTTCCGTGAACTCATTTTACCTCAGGGAACTCTAATGCTCTTTATTCTTTGTACTTTCCTGCCTTGTAGTGTATTTCCACCGTCGTGGCAGGTAAGAGTCTGACTTCAACAGCATGAAGTGTTTGAGGATGCTTAGTCAACGCAAGCCATGGGTGCTGCAAAAGAAGCAGCAATCTGAATGGTGCAATTTTGTAGATGGGAAAGCCTTTGTCTGCAGATGGCGGGGTAAGTTTTTCCGGACTTGCTGTTATTGCAATGCGAGCAAACTGGAGTAGAAGACGATGAAACTGGTAGATAAGTGGAAAACTTTGTGGCAAGATGTGTTAATAGTCACGGATGATCTAGCAGATGATATAACTTAAAAAAATCTTCCAGATGGATTATCTCCGGTTTTAGGGATCTTACTCTAGTCTTTTGGCTACACCTGCTGTCCGGAATTGTGTTACATAAGTTGCATAGTGTCAGATCCTCAACAAAGGTTCAATATTTAGGTTTTAGATTAGGAAAGCTCTCCCATTTGTTTCTTTCTTTTTCCCAAGTGTAACTGTATATACTCGATTGTTTTGTAAAGCAATAGCTTCATAATCAAGTTCCTTCTGTTTGATGCAAGCCAGAGAATGAATGGCTTGCAAATGTTGTTGAGTTGTGGCTTTCCATGTGAGGGATCGGATGCCGAATTGTTTTATGAAACCCTATTTGGGCTTGTGAAGTCAAACACTTCGATTGCTGGCATCCAACAGTTTGAGCTTGTCATCAAATCAAATCTGCTTATAGTATCAAATTAAAGATATATTAAAATTTAAACAAGCATTGCCCTGTCAAATAACAGTGTCAACTTACATTCTTCCATAATTTGTAAGCCAATTTGTTTGTTGATTTGTATCTCAGGTCATCTTTTATTTGAAAAATTAAGTGAATAGAAAAAAAACATTCTTAAATTATATTCAAAACTTTCTCAATCTTATTGGTAATTAGATTGACGTTTGTAAGAGAAACTGTCTTAATTAATAATCTTTGAATGCCAGCTTGCAAGCCATTTGAATCCCTTCCATGATTGTGGAGCCTCATAGTATACATTATTCTTTCTTACAAGCTGCCTGCAAAGCTGCTTGAACCCCTTCCTTCATTTCCCACTATTTCTTCTTTTAAGCTGCATGCATCCATAAATCCATCCATTGGTGTCCTTGATAATAAATCATACTCCATCAAAATCCTTGTGCAAATCATATTAGTGGACCACCATAAAACAGTCTTTTTATAAGTCTGCCCAAGGGATATAGACAATATCATCCGATATCAAATGAGTATATGAGATGGATAAATCCTCTCAAGAAATTATTCTTGCTTTCAAATCACTTTGTGCCTCCAAGGCTGTCAAGACATATTATGGTAGGCCAGGAACAATCATCCTCCACGTATTTTTTTTCATTATTTTCCGATTAAAATAAATAAATAAATATTTAATTAAATACTTATAGAATAACCAAAAGCCATCTTTGAATATTTTTTTTAAAGAAAAACTATCCTAGAGACTTTTTTCTTTCAAAAAACCTAATCATGTAAATATTTTACATTCTTAAGTCAATAAGCTTTTCAATGACATGTATTTCACCGTATCAAATATTAGAATTTATGATGCAGGGCTAGTAATAATGGATTTTTAAATGATAGACAGAGAGAGAAAAAAAAAGATAATAAAAAATTTTTGGATAAATTTGCTCTCGCTCAAATAGCAAACTCCTAAGATGAAGGTTGAGTGTCTCGCGTCTACCCATGTCTCACGCATGGGCGATGAAATCATTTCGGCGTAAAGCAAATCTCGCACCACTCACTCACGATGAATCATTCCATCGAAAAAAAGCAACTTGTGGTCTAGTGGCTTCACACTACTCGCGATAGAATCTTTATATTAAAAAGCTAACTTGTGGTCTAGTAGCCTCACGCCACTCACACACGGGGATAACATAATTTAATTCAATGATCCATTTCTGATTTATCAAGTACATTATTTTAGTCAATTTTTATAATAATAATAATAAAATATAGAAATAAAAAATAAACAATTGCATCAAATGAAATATACGATCTTTTTTTTTTTTTACTTCGAAGAGGATAATATTTTTGACTCAGACATGAGACTAATATTTTTTTGTTGATATTATTGACTAAGAGACTTCAATCTCTTGAATTTTTAATCTCTTCGATCCATCTTTATTCAATAATGAAGTTGATTTAGCTCACTCTATTTGTTTTCTTTTCTTCCACCACGGCGCAGCTTATGATAAATTTAAATAAAATTTATTCAAATAACATATAGACTAAAATTATGCTGCATCAACGTCTGAGAATTAATGTGAAATAAAAAAAAATAAAATTTTGATTTATTGAATAACTTTCTCGTCATCGGGTCTTCATCGTTTCATCCGTCCGTCAATCGGGAAACTGCTTCGGCCGGGACGAGCCATCCTTTTGCACCCCGCCGATGCGTCTCTAACTGCTGCATGCAGCAGGAGAGCAATGAACTCGGAGTGACTTTACGAAACCTAACTCCGTAGAGCTGCCAACCCCTACCTTGGATGAACCAAAGCTGCAAGCTTCCTTCTCCCCCACTGCAACCGCAACGCTGCACAGTGCGTTCACGCGATCACTTTGCGCTACAAATCAAATGCGACGACTCGAGGGTTGCCGTCTACTCGACTGCCATCAACAGCATCTCTTTTCTTGGTGGGAGCATTGCAGGTGTCGCTGTTGGATGGATCTAATAATTTTGTCTGGCGCGTAGTGCGATGAGGGGATCCCGCAGTCCCATCATTTCTAAACCATTTGGAGGCGGTGCGGCAGCAGTGGATGGGAACCCCAAGTCGGGAAACATAATTCCACTTCTTCAGACAAGAACCAAACCTCCCCCACTTGCCTCTTCCCATTTGATCCTTCTTTTTCCATTTCTTTTCGGCTGTGTACAAACACCACTATTAGTGATGATTATTAGACACGCACAGCAACTTCAAAGTGGCTGCTGCATGAAGGATGGAGTATGTGCTCCATCATGATGCCGAAAGGTGTGGGGCTTCTCGTGGCCATTTGTTGGACTTGACTACTGCGGACGTATTTAGCTTCACAAGCAAACCATATGTATAAAGATCTTATGTGAGCTGGACCCAGGCAGGTCTTCCCACTTTGTGAGGAAGAAAAGTCTTCTTATCCCGGGGAGAGCGGGGACAGCACCGGTGGCATCATACTGCCATGTCTCTTCTTCTTCTTCTTTTTCTTTCTCAAGGTTTTGCAAGTGCATGCATGCACGGCTATGCATGTGGCTGAGGCCAACAATGAGCTTGAAAGGTGACAGTAGACTACAGAATGGCTAGCTATGAAAAGCTTCTCGTAGGTATCTGCTTGCCTAACAAGAAGCTTTGAGAGAATGCGTGCTCTCGTATCGGTCGTACGTGATTAGACTACTTTGTCTCTGCTTCGACGCCTTCATGCATGTAGAGTTTTGATTCCTAACTAAACACCCCTGTAAGTGCAGCAGGAGGTGACCTGATGATGTCAGTCTACATCGCTTTGCAGGCCTTCATGGATTCAAAAGGTTCCGAGTCCTGAAACCACTGCTGCGTTCCTGCTTACATTTGTATCCTCTACATGTTGGAATGATGCTTTCCACCCCACTTTAGCTCATTTTATAGGACACATGCTTCTTTCTGACAATGATTAGGGTAGTACAGATAGGACATGGAGGATAAGCGTCCTCTATCTCCCGTCGCCTTCCAATAGCACGGCACAGCTGTGCAGTTAAGCAATGTCTTGGGGAGCTGGTCTCGTAGTCTTCTGAAAAAGCCTGTTTTGTAGGAAAATGTTGACCGTGGTCAAGACTACAGAAGCAATGAGATGGCATGCCTTTGAAACTTCCATTCATGGAAAAATGGATTAATCTGTCGTCGAGATCAATGACTTGGGCGGAACGGATCATCTGCGAGAGATTTACGCAGTAACTTAACTAGAAGTTCTGTTCCTTTCCCGATGCATGAGTCAGCTGGGCCGGCATGAACAATGATTAGGGTTGCAGATGATGTCGTCAGCCACAGCAGAATCCAAATCTCTGCAGCAGTCTTTTGATGGACTCGGTCAACCCTGTGTGATCCACCGACTGTGTGATAATAAGGAGGATGCAGCCAAAGAAAATGATTTGTCGTATTGACATCCTCCAATACATGTAGTAGTTATACGGTCATATATGTGTGCGTACGTATGTGTGGCGCATATTGTCATGCAAGTCTCTCTCCTTAGGCTTCGAGGATGTCAAAGTTGGTGATACGTGACGTCCGGATGCTGACAGATACTGAAATCCTGATACGGTGACAATATATCACAAAATCTGACAGACTAGAATCGAAAGCTTCTCCATTTGGATTACACCGACACTGTTTCCCTATTCGTTCCGTAAAGGAGACGGAGTTGCAGCTGACATTTTTATGCCCTTAAGTGTTTCGAGCAGTGATTTTGTCACACTAGTCAGCAATAAAATGGCAAAAACCAGTCGCGATTAGGTGCGAGATTGACTCAGAAGCATTTCTACAAGCACATTGTCCTTATATGTGAAAGGAGGAGCTGATGTTGCTGAATTCCACCAGAATGGAACACCAATCATAAATACGCAGACCATCTCGAGTCCACCCGCAAAGCATATCATCACCGTCACGGCAAAGCACATGATATGTAAAGCAGAATATTCTGATCAATGTTTAAGCACCGAGAGAAAGTCATCTTTCAACGTGCACAAGGAAGAAGAATTCACAGATCTAATCAATGCTAGCTGGAGATGTAATAAAACAAAAGCTTGTAATGCATCTCTTATAAATCTGACATGTCAGAAGATATGCAAGCTGCACTAAATGTATCAGATTCCACCAATTATCTGATGCAGATCAAGTGCAATCTCTCCAATAGACAACGACTCTGGCAAACCCCTGCTTCGTTGTACAGTGTTGTTAGGTGTAACCACTGGACTATGGTCTAGGTGTTGACTGAAATGAACTTTTAGACATGAGTTGAACAAAGGCATATGCTTTAGAAGCACGTAGACATGCAACTAGTACATGCGTCGCCTTCATCAGTGGAAAGTTACAGTTGCCTACACCGTCCTATATATAGTTTTGGAAATCGAACACTTTGACGAATATGGAAGAAAGTTGTGAGCAGAAGTTGTGTTGATCTCTATCTGCAACCACAACTCACAGTGGCGAGGAAACAGATGAGAGCTGAATCTGTCAGTGGCAAGGACACCATGTCGGCTATCTGAATCTTTTTACCGAGAAGATCTAATGTCAATGTTTGCTGATGTTACGATCACGGATCTGTAGCTTCCTTACCCAACCATCAGCTCCATGGACGACCAAAGGAAGGACAAAGTTGGGGGATCATGACAGCCACAAGAAGCTGGCTTTGTCAACCATTCCCCATGCTTTCCCCGCCTCCACCAGGCAAAACTCAATTACTCGATCACTACACCGTCACCCGCAGGCCATCCATATACATAAAACCATCCTGATTCGAGGGCCAGGATCCTCCCACTGCGATACCTTGAATTTGGTATGCACTTGCAGATCACGCCTCTCTCTCGGTTGGCGGTGCTATCTTCCCTCCCGGACTGCGACAGGCCTCACAAAAGGCAAACGCTACTGGTGTTGTGAGCTCCTGACGCCGTTAATTGCACGCGGTTGTGGTGTCTAATGTATGCGACGACATGATGTTTGTGGACCGTTGGATTTGTATGCACCAACTGCTGCCCATTCAAGTACGTAGATCAATATGATGTCATGTTTGCGAGTATACTATTGAGAGGGAGTGAGAGCCGTTTGCCTTTGGCGGACATGCATACCAACCCTACACTACCTAAATCACGCAATGCATAGTTAACTACGCGTGACATGACTTCTCTACCGTATGCTCCCACATTCTATGGAACGACTTGTTTGAGCTATTGTGTGATCTTTCCAAAGATGCAGAACAGAGCGCCTCCATACATGGTGATCGATTTTGATTCCCACCACTTGATTGTGATCCGTGCACATGAAACAGCCTACACGTGCTATGTCTCTGCATGATATCGTGAACGATTAAGCAGTGAACATTCTTTGCATGTTAGTCACCGTAAGGAGATTAGCCAAGAAAAATGGAATTTAAATTGTCAGAAACTTCAATGGCTGTGCTTCTTCTTCAAGTCTTCTCTCTTTCTTGTCCTTGATCGAATGTTGAAGAATCAAGACACCGTTGAGACCTCTCTAGCTATAGCGTCCCCACCTCCACAGATACTGCTGTGTGCTGCATCTATGTATGCAGCCGGAGTTCGGAGCTGCCTCCCTCGATCACTTGCCGCAGCGTTCGTTCGGCGTGCTTGCGGCAAAGTGTTCCTCGCATCCACGGCGTCTCGCGCGAGGTCTAACCGGCACCTCGATTGGAAGCGGTGACGCCTCCTCCCGGAGGGACCCGCCAGTCATGATCGCCGGTCACAGGGAGGGCAGGCGAGGCGTTTAATGAGGACGAAGTCCAGGCAACAGGCGATGGAGGCCCACCGCAGCACGGTTCGTCCAGGCTGTGGCTGACACAGCCCAAGTACAGGCTCGAGCGTGCCACCGTACGCGTGCACCACCACCCACAGAAACGACTCCAACCTTCCTCCGTATCGAAAAAGAAATACCGGTCAGAAAGGAAGAAGGAGGAGGAGGAGGAGAAATCTTAAAGAAACGAAGGAATGGCTTCATCATACTCTACGCACACTCCTCTCCTTCCCCACTCGGTTCTAACCTTTGGGCTGTACTTTGTTCCATAGTAATAACAACATCATTGTTATTAGTATCACTGTTGTGACACAGTCATAGAGCAGGCTGATGGGATCGTCGCGGCAGCCGTACTCACATGCGCTCTCTCCCTCACTCTGACACGATATATATGCCTTCGATTTCCCCAGTAATGAACTCTAACAAGTAATCCTGTTCAAAGTTGCATCGCCATATTATGTGTGATATATATCAGAAGAATAATGCCCATCCCGTGACATGTAGATTACGTGATCGTGTAAAGATCTATTGTATATCTCGATGGATCTTTGGCTTTGTAGAGACATGTGAAGGATGACAGTGACCTCCTTTTTGAGAGTTGGATGCATGTGGTTTTCCGACTTTAAGAAACAAAGCTTTGGTGTTAATGGTAGGAAGGCTAACGAAGAGGAGGAGGAGGAGGAGGGGGTAGGATGAGCCTCAGCCACACGATACGGATGCGTGGAGGAGGCGCCCGAGATGGTAAGTTCCCCACGGAAGGGCGCAGCGCAGGGAGGCGTCGTCGCGGCAGGCATACATTGGTTGGGTAACTGCGGAATTAACGTGTGCCGTTCCTTTTTGGTGAGACCAGAAAAATAAGAGATTTATTGCGTCAGTTTGGGCTGGATTGAATGCCGGTGGAAACGGGGTGGGAACAGGAAAGGAAACTATTCGGGCAAAATAGGTAACAGTTGTCTCCCTGTCCTTTGTCAAGTAAATGGCCACTGATTGAGCCGTGTCAGATTGATGGCCCAAAAATTTATGGCTGCCTTCTTGGCTTGCAGGTTGTCAGATTGATGGCCAACATGAACCATATACGATGGGGCATGTGGCTCACCCTGTTTGCACTAGCGAGCAGGCTTGGTCGGTCTAATTTGGGCCTGCAACTCGCCAGTTCGGTCTGGAGCCTGCGGCTCGCTCCTCTTGGTCTCGATCTTGTCTATCTGATGCACGCAGAGTGCATGCAGTGGGGAGAAGAAACACAATGCTAATAATACTGACTTCCAAGTGGAGTCGGATCGAGAGGATCCTGTCTCGTGAAATTATCTGCAGCGTGTGTATCTGTTTCCTGGAGAAGGAAGCTATGTGTGGAAGAAGCGTGGCGAAGTTGGGGGGGTATTAAAGGAGCAGGGAAAGAGAAAGAAGGAAACGGCTAATTTAATCCCGAGAATTGACCCCTCCCTCAGTCCCCGCCAGCTCTATTAATACACCCATACTGGAAACGCAAGCAATGAGCCGACCCCCCCCCCCACCCCATCCCCTTCTCCTCCCCTCCGCACTCTCACGAAAGAGAGCAAAGCTGCACAGCAACTGAGATAGACAACAACCCTTGAACTCCTCCTTCCTTCCTTCGTTTCCGTAACGACAGAACTCTCTTCTCTTCTTCCTTACCTTCTCCCTCCCATTCCATGAGAGATGGCCACAAGTTGAGCTTGTCAAAGCTACAAGCGTAAAGAAGAAGAAGGAGAAGAAACCCCATCGGAGGCTTGGGAATTCCGGTAGCGGTCGCCCACGCCATGTGCAACACGAACACCACAACCGCCGCCGCCGCCTCCATGGCGTCCCCCGACGACAAGAACCCCTTGCTATCGCCCGGCCATATCTATCTCACGCTCCTTCCTCTCCCCAAAGCATCCGGGCTTAGTGATAAAGCCGAGGCTTTGAAGTCATTTGCGTCTCAGCCACCGCAAAAGCCGTCCATCACCGCTCCCGCCTCCCCGAACCAGCAGCTGCTGCTTCGCTTGCCATCGCCGTCGGAGACGTTGAAGGAGGCCGGCTCCCTCTTCCGCCTCTCCTTCCCCATTGCGCTGACGGCGCTGCTCCTCTACTCGCGCTCCGTCCTCTCCATGCTCTTCCTCGGTTCCCTGGGCGACCTCCCCCTCGCCGCCGGCTCCCTCGCCATCGCCTTCGCCAACATCACCGGCTACTCCGTGCTTTCCGGGCTGTCCCTCGGGATGGAGCCCCTTTGCTCCCAGGCCTTCGGCGCTAACCAGCCCCGCCTTCTCTCGTTAACCTTCTACCGCACCGTACTATTCCTCCTCTGTTCCTCCCTGCCCATCGCTCTGCTCTGGCTTTACATGTCCAGGATCCTCCTCTTCCTCGGCCAGGACCCCGACATCACCGCCCTCGCCCAGACCTACCTCCTTTTCTCCCTCCCGGACCTCCTCTCCTTCTCCCTCATCCACCCCATCAGGATCTACCTCCGCTCCCAGGGCGTCACGCGGCCGCTCACCGCCGCCGCCGCCTTCGCTGCCGCCGTCAATCTCCCTGCCAACTACCTCCTGGTCATCCGCCTCCACCTTGGCGCGCCTGGCGTTGCTGCTGCTGCCGCGGCTTCCAACCTCGCCCTCCTCCTCTGCCTCCTTCCCCACGTGCCCCGCGGGCCCACCGCAGAGTGCCTCGGTGGGTGGGGCCCACTCGCTCGCCTGGCCGCCCCCAGCTGCGCCTCCGTCTGCCTCGAGTGGTGGTGGTATGAGCTCATGATCCTCCTCTGCGGCCTCCTCCCGGACCCCAGGCCCGCCGTCGCCTCCATGGGCGTCCTCATCCAGACAACCGCCCTCGTCTACGTCTTCCCCTCGTCGCTCGGCATCGGCGTCTCCACGCGCGTCGGCAACGAGCTGGGCGCCAACCGCCCGTCGCGGGCCCGGGTTTCGGCGGCCGTCTCCGTTCTCCTGGCCGCCGTCATGGGCCTCGCCGCCATGGTATTCGCCGCTGGCGTGAGGGAGCGCTGGGGACGGATGTTCACCCAGGACAGCGAGATCCTGCGGATGACAGCGGCGGCGCTGCCAGTCGTCGGACTGTGCGAGCTCGGCAACTGCCCGCAGACGGTGGGTTGCGGCGTGCTCCGCGGCACTGCGAGGCCCGCCCGCGCAGCCCACGTCAACCTGGGAGCGTTCTACCTCGTCGGGACGCCCGTCGCAGTCGGGCTTGGCTTCTGGCTCGGGTTGGGCTTCGTCGGGCTATGGATGGGCCTCCTCGCGGCCCAAGTCTGCTGCGCGGGACTCATGCTGCACGCGGTGGGGACTACCGACTGGGAGGCGCAGGCCCGGCGGGCCCAGGTGCTGACGTGCACCGGCCTGCCGCCGCCCGAGTCGGCGGCCGTGACGGAGGCGAAGGTGGAAGGGGAAGAGGAAGCGGCGAAGCTGGCGGAGAAGGAAGAGAAGGAGGGCACCAAAGGCGTGATCTGCTGCTACGAGCCTCTGATTTCGATTAAGGTGTGTGATCTCGAAAGGTGATACTGATCGTGAATGGTAATATTAGTTGGTAATTGCAATGCAGTGTGTGGAGACAAACTGATGGATTCAAGCATCTAAAGCTCTAACTTCACAAATCGAAGAGAAGAACAGATCCTTTTTTTTCCCGGATTATTGATATCTTCTTTTATAATATATCTCAACGAGAAGTTTTGTCATGATTTATATTCTATGGACTTTGTACTATTAAATTTGATTTGATTTGGTCTGGGGATAAAGTGGGTGAGATATATGTATAATATCATGTTCTTAGCTTTCCTGTCATATTATGAACGATGCAGCTTATTGCATGATGAAAAGAGAGTGTAACAATCCTCGATGCCCTCTTATTACGTGTGGTAGCAAAGTGCAACACCATTCATTACATGGCACTTTTGCATGACATCTCAAGATCCATGTATATCTCGTGAGTCGATTGAGCTGGTGAAACACTAAGATATTTCGAAGACAGTTGAGCTGCTGGTTTGCCCTAAATGGCAGGCACTCTAGAAAGAAGAAGGGAGAGTGGGTGCAGGAAAAAGAAGCCCTTCTTCTCTGCTGAAAGAAACGTATGTAGGTAATTAACGAGGGATTACGGGGGGGGGATGGTCCAGGGAAACGAGGCTGTTGTTGGAGGAGCACCATCGACTGTTTGCCATTGGAGTGCGGGAGAAGCAAAGGTTCACTTGGCTGGGCCAATAGCAACTCAGGAACATGTACTCTTGTCGTCTCCACTTTGGTAGGTGAATGAATGTAAGCGGCAGCCACGATGATCCTCTCGTTTGATCATAAATGCTGTTGATGCAGTGGTTAGGAACTGGAAGCGTGCATGCACGGGTCTTTTACCAGATGTTACAGCAGCAACTGTGAGCGTTCTGGCTGCATGCCGAGAAGGAGAGAGCGATGACCAACAACAACAGGGTAGGAGGGAACAGGAGGTCCCGTGTCTGGTGCCAGGAGACGGGTTGTACTGATGTGGTGGGTGCAGGGGAGGGGGGGCGAGGACATTGAATGGGGCACAAAGGTGTGGGTTGCTGCTTGTGTACTACCGCAGGGAGGAAGCTCGCACGTCTATTTATGGAAGGGGATGGCTGCTTTCGGCCTGTCGAGGGACAAGAACAGTGATGGGAGCAGGAAGGACTGCCTTCGTCTTCCCCCTTCGTGACCTTCGATGCACCCATCGGTCTTCGTAAGTCAAATAATTCTCTTACCGATTGCCGATTGGGTTCGGCGTTTCACTTTCGAGTTCATTTCGGGTTGAGGCACCCAAAAACGGAAGATTCAACCTGAAATCACGCAAGAAAAACTATGTCAGAAAATATACCTGACAAATAAAAGTATTTAGCTACATTGTGTTACTGTTCTTGAGAACATATTGATATTTTTTTATAGTACGATAGACGATAATTGAATTAAGATTATGAAAAAAAATTTGAAAGAAATTACAAGAGTTTTTGTAAAAATATCAGTAACTTGATCTTCACTTTTGCGATACTCTATCTTGATTAGTTTGTTCTTTACTTAATATCTTAGGAAGCGATATCTTATATGAATACAATTGCGTCTTTGAACAATTTCAAAACTGAAAAATTATCATAAAAATTTTTGATAGGCATGCCATCATCCAATCTCAATCCTTCTAGTATAGTTATGAATCAAATAGCTTGAGATGCATATATTACTGCTGCTTCTATAATGTATTTTTACTTCTGTAATTGATATTATCATAATGGATTGCTTCTTAGAAGATTATAAAATTACTCTAGATCATCAGAAGAAAACATAACCAGATGTGCTCTTTCCACTATCAAGATCACTTACATGATCATTGTCGGTAAATCCAATCAAATAAAAAAAAAATTCTATCATAAAAAATTATCAAAATCATGAGTTCCATTTAAATAACATAAGATTTTCTTTATTGCTTCGAGATAAACTTCTTTTGGATTCTCTATATATCTGCTAATCAAACTGACTCCATATGTATATAATATCTGGTATGACTGCAATCAAGTACATAAGACTCTATATAATTTGTCTATAAAAAGTAATGTCAACTTTCTTGCTACTATTAGCATAATTGGGTTTCAAACCTGTTTGAATTGGAGTACTAAGAAGTTTGCTTTTATTTATCTTGAACTTTTTAAGAATCTCCCTGGTATATTGTTCTAAAAAATAAAAAAAAATTTATATCTTGTTGCTCAATTTTAATTCTAAGATAATATTTCATCAAGCTCAAGTTAGTCACATTAATTTTTTTTTCATAAAATATTGAAACTCATAAATCATGTTAGTATCATTACTAACATAAATAGCATCGTTCAAATATAAGCAAACAATTAATATTCTCCCTACCTCTCCATAAATACTAATATACATAACGTCGTTCACATATAAGCAAATGATTAATATTCTCCCTACCTCTCCATAAAAGCAAATATAGTATATTGGTAGGAATATTTTTCAGATTCATGTGTCTCAAAGTAAGCAATAAGATGATTATACCAAGCTCTAGATGCTTCCTTTAAACTAAATAATATCAATTTTCAATTTGTATACCTTATTTTTAAATTTTTAATCATAAATTCAAGAGGTTGATGAACATAAACTTTAACTCACCATACAAAAAAAAAACTTATTTAATATCTAATTGATAAACTAACTAATTAATTTGAGCTATAAGAGAAAGTACTAACCTCATTGTTTTTTGTCTAGCGATTGATGCAAATACCTCATTGTAATCAATTTATTTCTTCTTTTTTTAAGCCTTTTACAATTAGTCTAGCTTTATAATTTTTAATAGTACCCATCTTATCAAAATTTTATTCTATTGATCTACTTTACACCAATAGACTTTTGCTTTGGGAGTAAATTAACCAACTCCTAGGTTTGGATCTTTTTAGTAGAATCAATCTCCTCTTGTATCACTTCTTTTCACTTTTCATCAAATGATGCTTCCTCATAGGTGACCGGATCACTATATGCAAATAGGGCAAAGTGAACTGGGATATTATTAGTTTCTCCTTCAGAAATCATAGAGATTAGTAGCATAATCCTTTATCCTCTTCTAATTCTTTTAGAAACTATAAGAGAAGAAGACGGTATTAAAGATCTTTCTAAAGTTGATAGACTTAGGAGAATTTCTAGCTAGGGAAGGAGATCCTCTTGATGTCCTAAGCTCCTCATCTATTTGTTCATCTATATCTTCATTATTTGCATTTGTCAGATCAATTGGAATAAATTTAGGCACATCCATAATTTATTTAAAAGCTTTTTCTTTAACAAAAATAATATCTATGTTATTTATAATTTTTATAGTATTAAAATTATAAAGTCCGTAAGTCTTTAAATTCTCACTGTAGCCCAAAAATATGTAGGTTTTTGTTTTATCATCCAATTGCTTTCTTTTCTCATTTGGTATCTCGTAGTGTCATTTTCAACTTTTTGAGAGATATAAATTTAAAATATACATATATTCTAAGATGCAGTGTCAACCTCAAAATTCTTAGACGATGATTTGGTTTTCAATATACTTCTAGCCTTGTTCGTTATTATTTTGTTCTTCCTTAGTGTAATATTATTTTGTTATGGAGTATATATTATAGTCAATTTCCTCTTAATACCATGATTTTATAAAATTGATTAAAATTATGGAAACAAATTCACCACCCTTATCATCTCTCAAAATCTTAATATAATAATTAATTTTTTCAACAAAATATTTAAAAAAATATTAGAGCTTTATTTTTTTCTCAAGAAAATATATCTGTGTTTTTCTACTGAAAACATCAATAAACATAAGAAAATATTTTGGCCCCTAAATATCTGAATGAATAACTTTTAATGACTTTTTGGCTCTTCTGTAACTGTTTTAGGAAAAAAAATTAACGATATTACTTTCTTATAATACATCCTTCATATATCTCATCAGGATTGTTAATCATAGGAAGACCAGTGATTTTTTTTTATTCATGTAATATATTTAAGCTATAAAAATATAGATGATCAAACCATAAATGTCATAACCAAGATTCATTTTTAATAATTGAACTGAGACAAAACTGATTACCACCATGAAACATCCTAGTTTTGATCATCTGAATAGTAGTAATAACTCGACTATTATCATCCTCAATTTTTCTTACATTATGAAATCAATTGTCTCTTGCTCAACAAATTACTTTTCAATTTAGGGGGAAAAAAAGTAATACATGCAATACTATCGTCTTTTATTCTAATAGGTATTCTATCCATGCCTTTCATATCAATTATAGAATCATCATCAAACTTTACCTTTGAAATAAATGTTCATTTAACTTAGAGAAAAGATTTATATTTCCAATCATGTGATTTCTAGCTCCAATATGTACTATCAAAAATATTTTCTATTGTATCAGAGGCTCATAAAAGATTTTTACATATATCTTTCTTTCTTTTTTTTATCAGTATAGTTTGCATGTTCCAAAGTGGAAGGATTCTTAAGACATTCATAATTGTAATAACTATAATTATTATAATTATAACATTGAATTTAAGACTTATTAGTTTTGTCATAACCATATCGTCTTTTATCACGCTCACTGCTTTTGAACTGGCGTTAGCTTTGATCATGTCCTTTACTGTTTTTATCATTTTGGTCATCATTTTTATTTTTATTAGTGCCCATTCCTCTGTCTTGATTGTGACCTCTATCTTTGCCTTTTCTTTTATCAAAATAGTCATCATTCGATTTAATTATAGAGGATAATGCATATTTATAATAGTATTATTTCTCTCTCTAAACAGTCATATTTCTCTATCTAACAGGATCTAAATTATTCACAGAACCCTTATCGATTGAGTAGCACCTCCTCCTCTAAGCAACGAGGGCAGCAAGAACGTTGTTCCTTCTCTCTCTCTCTCTCTCTCTCTCTCTCTCTCTCTCTGCCTCTGTTTTTTTGGGTTGCTGTGACTTGGATGAGATCATCCCAATAAAAATTTGTTGCACTTGAGAACAACTTAGGATTCTTATCTAATCTTATTCTAACTTAAATTTAAATTATATTATCTAATAATTCAATCATCAATAAATTATGTAATTATGTATCCTAAGAATTACAGCACAACAACTTGTGGAGTAAATTTTCTTATCAGCATTGCATGGCCAAATCAAAACTTATCAAGTTAATTTTCTTATCAGCATTTATGGTCAAATCAATATACTCGTCGACTATGTTATTGAACTCATAAGTTTGTGTCCCATATGATATTTCATTTTGGTCGAGATAAGATTTTGTTAGCGGAGACAAAGTGTTGATCAGATGAGGATAGAATGGGTCTCCGAGGTCGAGAGATTGATTGGACTATGGACAATCCAATTCATTGAACCTATCCAGTTGACGAATGATTAGAAAAAAAAATATTTTTATTTTTTTAAACATAAAATACAAATTTGATAAATTATTATCCCTTACTTTTTTTTTCAATTCAATGGATTTTGATTAGTTATTAATTACTAGAATTAATTATGCGTTGAGCGATTTACTAACCGCTCAAATTTTTGAGAAAATATATGTCATCATATTTTTTAAGCTTTGGTTTATAGATGTGATATAATCTATATATCTTTAAGCGATTGATCTGATAAAACAAATTAAAAGAAAAAATGTCATTTATTTTTTTTATATTCTTTCCAAGTTCAAAGTACCATTTATACAAATAAGAATCTCATTCTTTATATTATTTTTTTTCTTTGTATTGATAAATATAGGATCTATAAGATAATTACTTAGAAATATATTTTGTGTAATAGCCCTTCTTATCCGATAGAAAATGATCTCATGATCGTAAATGATCTATTTTTATTGGTTTCTATAATAATTATTATTTTTTTGTGTAATACTAATTCATAGGACCTCATTCATAAGTCCTATAAGATCAGATCTTATGCATCGGAACAATTATTTATATTTTTAACACTCTTGACCGCTATTTGTAAGTATGAGATGACTATAACTCAACACATTAATAATAGATATTTATATATTTCTTACTATCTTATAAATACATTACATATTTTACTCCCAACTTAAGTTTTAGGAATTTATAATCACCAAATCAAAATCCCGACAGCATCAGAGCATGTTGGTGAATCACGAGGCAAGATGACGGGAACCCGTGCAACAAGCGACACACCTAAACCTTAACCTAAATCTCGATGATGCCATAATTTTATGACCCCACCGGCACTGTCACACGACAAATATGTGCATCTGTGAGAGTTGGCGTGCACAGATGCCATGTCCATCCAAAACAATCCTCCAAAGAGCTTTTCAGTGCCAAGTCACATGCCACGGGACGAGAACAGGGCAATGACACACCCATGGAACTCAGCTGGCTCACCTGTTCCTGCCCACTGTGGTCCTCGTCATCTTTGTCACAAGAAGAGGAAGAAGAAGCACCATCACATAGGATAACAACAAGGAATCCTCTAACCATTTCTCTTGTCGTAGGTCACATTTGTGCCAGTGGACTGAGGTGAGGTGCATTTGGTGCTAACAATTAGCCCGAGGTAGATGACACCGTCTTCTGCGCTTTTGAGAAGCTTATTTAACTTAGTTTTCTTCACTAATTAATCATTGTGTATAAAATACTCATCATCGCCTCTATTTTAGTTGATTACTTTGGCCATTCTCTGAATTGGGTCTCTGTCTCAAAGGGCTTCTTCGTGTTCTTCTTGTTTGGTAGATAGAGGTTAGCACGGATGGCTTTCTCATGCGTCTTACAAACCATGGTTAAGCTGCTAGCATAGTAAAAATTTTATAGGTCTAACAATGTCTCACAAGTAATTTCACGATGATTCAACAATTTTATTGTTGCTCCACTGAGTTCGATCTATAATTTTACGATCCATCGACCATCGAATAATATGTATAGTCATTCTTGTATTCGAAGTCCTGAGAACCATGTTTATTTGGCAATATAGGTTTTATAGGGTTTCGGATTGAATCCATTGATGTTTTGATATCTCAACCCTCCGATCAACTCTAATAACCAAAACACGTGATAGCACATCCGAAAAGGGTAGGGAGAGAAAACAAATCACGCTCCCACCCAAGCGACGTAGGCTGGCATATATTACTGCCTTGGATTCCTAGATGTTGGCATGGCAGACATCATCGATGCATGTTGTTGTAAGTGAATTAAGTGTTGTGGAACAGAGATGATGACATTGCATCATGCAGATTCGCTTGAGGCCACCGCAGTGATGGAGCAGGGTTACGGTGAGACCGGCATACTTTCGCGAGAATGTCCGACTTTATCACATGGTGACCGATGACAACTTCGTTGTTGGTGATCTCACATGCACCTTAATGCACTTGCTGCTTGTCTTTGTACGGTCGCTCTTCATGGTGCATTTAATTGGTCGAGCTTTCTCCCCTACTTTGGCCTCGGTCAAGCCACAGCCTTTTGAACTGTTCGCCAAGTCTGCAACAAAAGAGATCGAACAACACAAAGTATGGTTAAAGTGGGAGGGAAAAGGACTTCAGAGAGATCACGGTGTATGTTTGCTCAAATTGGTAAAAAGCCATGTCTCCGCCACACATGCTAATGTGCTCTCATGCCCTCTCGTCGAGCTCACGGACTGAGCTCCTCCATGATGGCTACTTCCTCCTAGGGACACGGGGCCACGCCACTGCCAATGCATGCGTGGGCTTGGTTGCATGTCCGAGAGCAAAGTACCGAATCCTCATCATGTGTCGACATGACTAACGCCAAACACCAAGTTTTGCTGCTCGACTTAAAATCTGTACTACATGTGAGGACAGAGCATCGACTCACAGATTTGTATCTTGTTGCTGTAAGTTAACGTGGATGAGGAGGACTCGCCAGGTAAGTCTTTTCCCTGCTCTACTGTCTTCCCCTGTAGCCGGTTCTTCGTGATCTTTTAATTGGAGGAGAAAACCTGCGCCCATTTTTGTCACTTGACTGATGTGACAAGCTGGAAAAAGTAGCATTCAGGTTGTTTGTTGGAATGCCTGCACGAGGCTGATGATATGTTCTCCAGTGTGACCAACAAACCCATGCCAAATCGGGTGCGACATGGCGCATGCAGGACGCCCGCCCCGGAGAGGGACTGGCGAGCCGAAAGTGAACCGGAGGCTGATGATATGTTCTCCAGTGTGACCAACAAACCCATCCAGTACAGTACAGCATCGAAAGCTGTGATACAGCATCGAACTGTGATGCTCGAGAGAGTGATATCCGAAGGTGACCTCAATGTTTGGCGTGTGAGTTAAGGAAGCAACGACAAGAAAGGACGTTCTGAAGGTTGTCTGCGTTGCGTGTATATGTATAGATATATATATATAAAGACCCGTCAGTTGCAATCCGCGGGTAGCGGCTTTGGACCAGAGCACTCCCAGCGGATGCTTCGTGGTTCTCCTCTCGTAAAATAACAAACAGGCTGCATGCCACCGTCTCTTTGAGACGGCCCTTTGCGATGGCCTGGTCCAAAACAAATTCTCACGACATTGGCAGTAAAAAACGAGGCCCAGTTCTGTTGACTCCAAAGATGGGAGGCTAAATCCCTTTCACAGTATGACTCGGAGAGCCACTCAGAGTTAATCAAACCTACTTTTGCAACTTTAGATAGCTGGAGGTCCATTATATCCATCACTTTGGGAGATACTGATGGTCCATGGTGTCCTCGGTAAACTTGGTTCACAAGCCACAGGAGGGCAGGACCACCCGTCTCATGGCGATAAGTTGGAGTTGCCTCCACAAATTAAGGGCGCTTTCCCATTGGGTTTCAGGTCATTGGCTGTGCGCGGCATGTGTAGGGTGTAAAGCTTCGGCAAGCGACAACGACACAAAGCGAGGGAATCCGGTCGAGCGAGTTCCAGGAGCGATCGGAGGAGTCGCTCCTCAGGGCGAGCACGTCTGCCGACGCATCACCCACGCGCGCCCGTCGTCGCTGTTCCACCACATGGTCGAGGCGCACAAGAGACAAGGAATCACGTCGAGGGCGTCGGGCGACGATGACGCAGATGGCGCCGCTAATTGCAGGGGAAGGCGAAGCAGGTGAGGTGCCTCCAGAGCAGCCTCGTCCTTGCGAGCGACTCCTAAAGTTTTTGGCGCATGTGTTGGCCGTGTCACTGCTTGCTGTCACCACAGCGACAATCTAACATACACCTGGTCCCCAAGTTCCATAGGTTGGCATGGGTTCAATGAAGCGGGGTTCAAACGGGCCGTGCAATGGCCTCAGTTAGGCCAACAAATCATGCGCAGATTTATTTCGTTGGGTCCGCATAAACCACAGCTCAGTCCGCCCCCAGTGATTCCAAACGTGAGCAGACATCTACAGTTGGGTCCCCAATGGAAGAGGCGTTACATTTAATTACCTATATATGGCCCGGCCCATGTCATTTAGGTTAAGGGCCTCAACGACGAGCTTTCGAGATTATGTATGCCTCGTTGATCGGCGATGTATGTTCAAAGAAAAGTCAGCAAGAGTTGCTTGCAGCCAGTGTACGTTCGACATCGAATGGTCTGACATAAAAATATCTCAAAGCTGTCGACTATGTATCTTGTTGATCAGCCACATCGGATCATGATACTTAAATACGTGCCATGCAGCTACTCTGAGAGAGCAAGGTTCTACGAAGCTCACTGGTAAAATTAGATATAACACAGAGACCACCATTCGTATGACAATAGAAATAGTTACGAAGAACCGACACGGAGAGAATTCTAGTGAGAAGGATGAATTATGACGATATTGCAAATAAACTCGATTGTTTCCTTTAAGATGGATGTTTACCATACGTGCTGAGGTCGGCATGCGTGTCTTTGTATCTTTGGAGCAGGTATGCTGAACAGGTCACCGCAGGGAACCTGATTGAGAGAGCAAATCAGGTAACAATATGTCAGCCGTGTGATTTAAAGGTAATAATAAGGTCCATAAGGATGCTTTCTCTAAGGTCAAAGAACGAGCAGAAGGAGCATGACATGGCAGTTGTCGGAGTTGTTTTAAACTCTCCATGGTGATTTAGATCCACAAAATCTTGATCTGTTGCTGCAGTCAAATGACACTCTAATTCATGTAAAACTAGCATAGAACTTACTTTGGCGGATTTGTCTCGGACTTGCAAGTTGGCAAACACTCAACTAGACACTCATGGCTTGGCTCCACAAAGTAAGCAATCTGATCAAATATATACAGACAATTTAGCAGTGTCCAAATTCAGTGCAAGTTCAGAATTCAATGCTCAATTCAAGTCCAAGATCCTAATCAAATCTGTTAGAGCCAAAATGATAAATTCAACATGACCTAAGAACAGCGCTTCTCGTCAATGATAAACCAGTATTATAGCCACCTAAGAATGTGACGGTTCTTGCCATGTTTTGGTTGGATCTACGTAAAGTTGGGACTAAGTTCATGTAAACCTGAGACAAATGAATGACTGAAAAGGTGGAAGACAAGTGTCAATTGACTCCAAAAAAAAAATATAGATACCACAATTGGGATCAAAGTTTGCGTTGATCAAACTTGATACAACTTGTGCATAACGAAAGAAGATATTATTATGTTAAATGTGTGATAGCAGACGATAAGTATAGGTTAATGCGAACAACTTCATGCCATTTAATATCTTGATTTGCATAAACATAATTTTTTGACATATCACATTTTCCTATATCATGCATTTGGGATGAAACCACAGGCTAACAATTTTATATCTTTGCTAAGGCAATTTGAGAACATGCAGAGATGAAGGTAGATTATCTAGCATTGAAGATAAGAAGTTGCAACCATACAGCTGATGTTCATACTGTAATATGTAAGAACAATACAACTTACAGAATAGCGCTCTCTTCCATCCAGAACTACTCTGTGCATTGTGGACCTACATCCAAGCAAAAATTAATATTACTTTCAATGGAGAGACAGGTTCTAAACTAGTCAAGACATGAATGCACAATTTCCTCGATATGACATTGATAAAAGCAAAATTAACTTCGATTTTGCAACAAATACTTCAGTCTCCTTTTCCAATCCCCAATACAGATCTACAAGGCCTCTATAAAAGGAAGCGACAATAACAAGAAAGACAAACGATATAATAGAACAAGAACAAGCAGTAACAACAATTGCAATATTATTGAGGTCCTAAAAAAAGGAAAAGTAATAGGTAGAAATGAGGGTATTTATTTTACAAGCAACATATAACATTAGTTAAGGCTTCAATTCACAAAGGTCAAGGATAAGAACAATTTTCTGTTGCAGACAATCAAGATAACCTGTTTTAAATTAGTTACCAACCACATTATGTAAATGCAAGTGATTCCATAATGGTACATTATGCTTCTTGATAAGATATAGGAATACCTGAAGATGCAATTGCTCCAACGTTCCAGCATGTCACCAAGATTAACAATGAAGCCTCTGAAGAAAGCACAAACAATGTTGGAATTATGTCTCTCTTTCCACTAAATCACGCTGTGATGTGAAAGACAAACAGAACATTCACTACAAGCTTACAGTATATATGGTTCAAAAACAAACAAGGTAACAGAAAAATATTTTCAGTTGCATGAATTGACATATAACTCAAACTAACTAGATACGGTGATAAAAACTAAACATATATTAAAACCAAATCATGTGTTGTAATGAGTTGCCATAAGAAAACCTATACTCGAGGTATAGCATCTCTATCCTTGCATATTAAAAGCCGATTGAAGAAAACTAACCCCTTCACTGGTGCCACACATTCCCATACTTGAGGTTTAGCATTTCTATCCTTGCATATCTGCATCATAGTTGAAAAAGAATATCCACTTCAATGATGGTAAACTGAGATTAAACAAGAGGATTGATCAATCTATAGTGTTAAGCTGTGAACTCACTTGTAGCCCTGCTACATCATCCGTTGCCAGCAGAGTGATCAAACCATAATCAGAATGTGCTCCAGCTCCAAATACACCTTTTTCAGGATTTGAAATTTTACCTGATAATTATAAAAGATATTCATCATGGCATGCATGCATCACGATAAACTTCATAATAACAAGCCTCTAAGGCATGACCTTTAAATTGGTTTGCACCTTCATAGTGTAGGAGTCGCAACGTTGCAATAGCCTCTCCAAGCATTTCTGGCTTATCAAAGAAGCCGGCATCTAAGTCAAGTGCAAGTGCTATAATTCTAGCAACTGCTCTGGCAACTCTCCTAAAAGTGAAGGAATAATAAGTCAAGATAACAAGGATAGCATGTTTACTTGCACAACTAAAAGCACAATGTTCATATTTAAAGTATCATTTTCAATAAATTTTTGAGCTTAAACTATACCTGCATGCCAATTTCAAGAAGAAAAACTCTTGAACAGCAACTGCACTTCTAGCAAGTTGCTGTTTCAGTGTTTTTACAAGAAGAAAAGAGAGTTAATATCCAATGCTGTAGTCAAATCTAGGTGATGGACCACCATGCACATGTAAAACCAAAGGCATCAACCTCATGCACATATTCTCATGAAGTTGGAAATAATGATTTAAAATCACATGAGATCTCATCCATACCAGTCAGTATACAATGCACCAAACATGGATCAGTATGCGATCTGCACAACCAGTTGGCAGCCAATGAACCAGCATGTTCTCGGTTTTTTAATCTTTCCTTAAACTTATGGTTAATTTGGCTGCAGCTGTGTCAAGCCAGTTCAAATCATATCGAACTGGTTCAAGTATTGAACTGGTCCAGGCTCAAATTGAGCTAATAGCCGACACATAAAATGCAATTCGAGTAGCAACTGACTACAAAGGCAGAGAAAGGAGAGGAAGAAGCAGAGTGCAGGTATGTTGTGCATACTTCTGTAGAACCCTAACTTAAGTCCTAAATCGAAAGTGGTAAAGATCTTAATTGGATTGTAAGAGCTTGATGGACATGCTACTATTAGCTTGTACTTAAGCATTCTAGACCAATCAACTCATGACAAATTGTATCAAAGCCGACCTAGTATTGGGCATGTTGAGAGGCTCGAGTAAGAAAGTTTACCACTAGACAAGGTTAGACAACACACCACAACATGAAGCAACTGTTGGGCTAGGTTTCACATACACCATGTAAGAGCTTGATTCTCAACTAAGTTGGCTCTTGATGAGAACATCAACCCATAAGTAGAGGAGATTGTAACACCTCCAAGTCTATTCTCTCATCCAAAGTGGATAATGATCTAAATTAAATTATAAGGGCTTCACGGACGTACTATCATAATTTGGACTCAAACATTTTAATTAGTAGTTTAACTCAATATACCACCAAGTACAACATAGGACCAACTTGATGCACAGGATACACACTAGTATTCACTCAAGAGACATATAAATGAAATGCATAGCATAATATAAAATCACTAGTTTTGTCATGTTCTTAGAGTGTCACATTAAAGAATGGTTTATTGGATGAAACATGATAATTGAAAGATGTAAAGACTGTGATAATTTATTACAGTCCCTAGAAAACAGTATCTGTTGCCTGTATGTTGTACAGTAAAATCTCTTGCATAGTCTTGAATTCTAAGATATTGCAAATGAAATACTGAGACTCTTCTTTATAGGAAACATATTTAAAAGGTCATAATAAAAGCATAGAAGAATGATATTGTGATCATGTGGGATTGAAGAGAAGTACTTAGTACTTACAATGCCTCCTTATGATATCGCCTCCATGGTTTCCCTCCATCTTGGTAAAATATCTTCAGAAAGAAAACAGAAAATCAGATTGAAAATTTCAGATTCAGTATAACTAGTGAATGCAACTCTCACTATTCAAAATTGATTCTGTCAATAAAAATAACTTCAAAAGAGTGAATTGCCAAGTGACTAAGTTGCTTCTATGTACAACAAGAAAAGATTACAGATGGCGTGAAAGAAAACGGAGCATGTTAATGCCCCATGTATTTGGCTTCTGTACAGATACTTGAATAGCCAAAGGAACTTAGACAAGATCTGACCTTATGATTGATAAAGCATTTGTCAGGCCCTGAGAACTCTCTTAACTTCTAGTTCATTTGTCATACCAAGCAATAAAGTTATAAAGATTCAAAGATAGGATCAGCAAAAGTTTTGAAACAAATACACAAGAGTTATTATAAACTTTATAAAATATTAAGATGACAGTGTCAAAATGTAATGTCTAACTTTTTCTTCAATCTCTACTTCCATGATCTGATCAAATTCTAGGGGATAGGAAGCACACCAGCAATTTACCTGCAGATGGCCACAGATTTGGTCCATAAATGGCTTTTCTGCTTATGGATCATCTTCATGTACTTCAACGCCAATATAATATCCCTCCTTATAATCACCTAGAAAACAATAAGCACAGATTTTTTTAAAAATATGCTTATTAAAAATGAAGCAGATTAAGAAGAAGCATTTATTAAAATTCCAACTTCAACTGCAAAGACGTTTGTAGATTGTGAAGACAGTTAAGGGCTTATTGCCCTAGACTGTAAGGCCCAGGTTAAACTGATTGATTAGTTGATTGAACTTAAATTTTCCACTCCAGATTCGACAATCTATTTTATATCAATAATTGAATTACAAAGAGGCCAGCCAAAAAAAGAGTTTACAAGTTTTAACTACTATGCTGCAGGTTTACAACAACAGCAAAGCCGCAGAGTGCCCAACTACTATGCTGCAAGTCTGAATAACCAAAATTTTTAAGTACAAGGTCCATAACAATACCTTTTGGTAGATGTCAGGTGACCTTAAAAATTTGATAGGTTCATGGTTGAGCCAACATCAGACAATTTTCACAAAGTCTCACTGTTCACAGTTTTAATGTTAACGATGCAACCTTCAAAACACAGAAATATCTTGATTTAGATTATTCTAAAGCAAAAAGTACAACAAAAGGTTGTAGTCAGGACCATGACAGGGATTGATCTATGACCAATGCAACAAGTGGCTCCAAAGTGCTCCAATGAACTTAATGAACATTAAGCCAATATTCAGTTCAATTAATTAGCTTCCTAACATGTTTTCAAAAATAAAATGGAATAGGTCTGCTTTTATCTAAAACAACGTAAAGGAAGAAAAAGCCATGAATCGGTATACTTTCTATATAGTGATTTGTTAAATAGTACTAAAACTCATACATCATAACAAAGTTCGTCCCGGTGTACTACTCGGTATGAGTGATATGTATTGGTCCAACAAGGGACTAGTATTGGGAGTACATTAATAAGCCCCCATATACCATGTGTCGGTACGCTCGTATAGCTTCGGTACAGCTCGGTATGTATCATACCGACAGCTGGTTGGTACGCCAGTACAAACCGATAAGATGAACCATACATCATAGTTTATGTATACTTACAAGAAAACATTTGTGGTGTACATAAAAAGATGAATATCATACTAGGAAACTTCTAGGTTAATCCAAAACTAATTCAAACTGTCTCAAAGTCAATGTTAGCAAATAATATTAAAGATATATAGCATTAGGTAGACATGGATAATAAATATATTATATAATTTTAAAATCAGAGAAAGAAGAATAAAAACACAAACAAGAGATGGAAGAGATATGTTAACTTCGTATCATCTTTGATGAGGGGAAGAACAATAGATGATTCCCTAGAGGTCAGAAAACTAGTATGAAGTTTCTCCAGCACGATCAAGGCAAAATAATACAGAATATCTGAGACATTGCCCTTGACAGTACTAAATGGCCAGGAAGTATCCAAATGGTAGAAATTGAATAGAGTTTAGTAAGAAGTGTTTGTTTCTTAGAAAATGAAAGATAATCCATCATATTAAATTAGGTAGCATAAGAGTCTCCAAAACAACTTGGATCTTTGCCTATTAACCATTGGATTAAATCCACAGCCAGGTAACATTTAAGTTGTTCTGGTACTCTAATTGCATAAGTTATAATCAGGCCTTGTCTCTGATTAATGTATGTGATATTCATGCATGTGGTTTGATATAAAAGCATACATGTACAATTGGTTAATTTATTTTTGCTATTTACTAACCTTGTCATTTCAACATACACACACAATAATAACTTTGTCCAGTTCAAATAAGCAGTTTGATTCTAAAACATGTTGTTTTTCAACAATCAAATATCTATTTGAAATTAAACCAATTTCAAGCATTAGTATAGTGAACATCATTTTCTTACAACTTCCTAGAACAATTCTCATTCTAGACAATGAAATATAGCACTTTGCAATCTCTGAATTATTACTGAAAAGCATACTCAAACATAACTTGCAATCCAAATTATAGCTAAAGATCATCTTTAATCCAAACAGTCAAATACCAAACAGGCTATCAAATGCCAACCTTTAAAAATACATCCAAAAGCAACCAAAAATTAGGCTATCAAAATTTAGATTGAAAAGTTTAGCAGATATTAACTCTAAGATATTAAACAAGCTTTAAAATAAAAAAAGAACAGTGGCAATTTAAGGACAAGAGACAAAAGAGAAAAGAACTAAACACCAACCATTTATCTGATGATCTGGGTCCAGAGTCTCATCTAGAATAGGTGTATAACCTCGATGTTTCTCATTTCTAAGCAGCTTCATTTTATCATCTGTAGGTAGATCAAAAATTTCTTGCTTTGGGCAAAACTTCATCCATAAACTCTTGGCTAATTCCATGGTCGATGACATAAAAACCCAGAATCTAGGCATGCCTGACAACCAATTAACAAAGGAGAGTAGAATTAGAAAACAAGCCTTTGAGCATCAGAAGGAAAGGAGAAAGGAAAAAGAGGAAAGTACATAGAGTTGCATAACATTTATCATGCCAAAAAAATCATAGATGAATTTACAGTTGGAGTTCATTGCCCGTATCTTCCTATGTATCATAAAGCTAATGATGTCATGAAAACAATATTGTATTGCCAAATGTTACAATAATGTCAGGTTCTACAGAATTTGATCACTAAAACTGAAATATGAATGAACAATTCTGACTCCTATCATTTGATTGGGAAACAAGATTTCAAATCTCATTCTTGGGGAGGAAACAAACTCCCCATGAAGAGTTCTAAAATCCTACTATTGGGGTGGATTTTAATCAAATTATTTAACAAAAGAGCTTTGAAATAGAAAAACAATTTTTGTTTTGCCACAAATATTCGGCATCAAAAAATTGAATAAATAATATTTTTATTTTTAAAATGCAAACCAAACTCAAGTAATCTTTGACCACAAGTAAGGTACGAGATTCCCTCAAGTGAGTTTAACCCCACGAAAGATAGTGGAGGGGCAACATCTACTACAACGGTGAAGAAATGCACAACTTGCGCAAGATGGGGATTGAAACCCTAACAACTTCTCACTTGGGAGGGATGCTCTATCAATCGAGACAAGGGATGGTGTCTCGACTCGAGTTCGGCTTCATTTTAAACCAGGCTAAATTTGGGGTCCACGCTAACACGTAAGAAGCCAAAATTGATCATTCATCTAAGCAGCATACCATTATTTCACGCCAACCTGCAACCAGACTCGACCATGCTTGGCTCCATTACAACCTTAATTAAGACCATTAGAAAGAGGGAACAAAACCCGATACACATCAAAAGAAGAAAGTTATATCAAGGAATTGAATGAATCGAGAAAGCCGACAATATCTGCAAATAAACTACAGAAACTCAAAATGAATAGAATTATAAGATGCTTGATCAGAAAGGAACGAAGAAAAAGGAAAGATTCCGAGAAAAATTGAATCAACTTTCATCTTGGAAGTAAGCCGGCATAAGAAAGAAGAAAATTTCTGATCCGACGGATCAAAAGATTCCTTTTTTATCGAAAGCCACGGAATCAAGAACATATTGGGGCCCTAAAACTAGTCGAACTCGAAACCCAAACCAGGGTGAGAGTCGATGCAATCAAGCGGAAACGCGCAATCGAGGTGGAGAAGGGGATCCCAAGGGCACCTGCTTGAGAAGCGTCACGGATTTGTTGATATCAGCCTCCGAAAGACTGATGCAATTGAGCGACGTGGTGTGGGAGGCCAGTGCACAATTCGTCATTTCACCCGAAGCTTCTTCCGACAAATCTGCCCTCCTATTGTTCTTCTTGCCTCGGCCCCCGTCCCGGACCGCAGCCTCTGCAATATATAGTGAGGGGAGGTTCGATCGCTGTCTCCGACACGCACCCCATAAAATGAGCCCGAAAAGTCACCTTAATATTATTACAGTAATAAGGATAATAACATGAATAATCGTGTGGCGGTAATAAGTCTTTCTTTATGGGTCTTTTTCCACAAAAATAAAAAAAAGCCCAACCAATACCTTATATATAATTAAGACCAAGAAGAATAACGAGGGAATACCTTATATATCAGAAAAGATTAAGAATTTAATATCTTATCCAATAAATTTAATATCTAAAATTTTGATCTAGTCATAATATATTATATTCACTTATCGAAGATTAATAACTTAAAATATTAACTAAGATCAAGAAGTATAACAAAATAATATCGAACCAAAATTTACACTACTATATCAGATCCACTCATATTTAAGTATTTGATATCTCACGTGATCACTTACATATTTTAAACATTAAGTTGATGGTGGCAAATCTAAAGCAGATATTATATATATATATATATATAGAGAGAGAGAGAGAGAGAGAGAGAGGTAAATTGAACCGTGACATCATGAAATGTTTTTACATGAAAGTTGATGATGTAACAATATCACGTAAAATTAAAAAAAAAATTCGATTATTAAAATGACCTATGAAATGGATTAAAAAAACAAATAATGGAGTATAGTGATATGTGATTCGTTAGATGGTGATGCACGCAGTATGGACCTCGGTTGACCAGATTCAACGGTCCATGTACTCGTCAATGGTTAATAAGCCAATCGTGTCACACCTCTGTAGGTCAGCGATGTATTCGTGTGGATGAGGAACGATGCGAAGTATGCGCGTAATGCGATGGGAGAATTAGATCTTTTGCTCGATGGGGATCTACGAATAAAGGCACAAATCATGATGAAGCGCACAAGCACCTTCACAGAGAAGGGTGACAGCAGCGTGCCATTAAAGAACAAAAAGGGTCAAAAAGCAGCACGAATTGGCGCATCACAGAATCAAAGTTCCTTTTCCTTTAATTAAAGGGAACGACGCTTCAAATTGAACTCATAAGCCATCCTCATCGCTGCCACATTTTATTGACCATACTTTCTTTTATTTAGTGCAGCGTGTGAGGAACGCATTTTTTAAGAAAATATTTATATTTTGAGTATTTCTTAAAAGGTGCTTCTTCTTTTATTTTTTAAATAATATTTTTGATTTAAAAATATCTAAAATACCTCTTTAAAAAAATTTATCGAATTTTTCTACCCATTTTTTTACCGACTTTTAACTGTTATATTACTTTTCAATAGTCTTTATAGTGTTTTATTGATACACTAAAAACACTGTAAATGTCGTAAGTGATATTATATTGTGCATTCATTGCTTATAGACTATTACAATATAATATTTTTATACCTATAGTTAGTTGGTTTGATGTTATGAGTCTATTTATATCATTTAGGTGTTTTCAAGTAGGCTTTATAATGTTTTTTTTTATGGTGGTCAAAATTTTGAACAAATCAAAATATTTAATATACGAAACTGCTATAACAGGCAAAAAAAAATAACTGGTAATTTGGATATTTTTTTAATTTAGGGGTATTACTTGAGAAACAGTAAAATGAGGGGTATCGATTGAAGAATACATACAAAAACTGGAATTAAATTATTTGGAAAATGAGGATACTTAGAAGGTTGGACATTCAAATATGAAAGAAAACGTTGGATTTAGGATCGAAATAGAAAAGAATATATTTCGAATGAGAGTACGTGCAAAAATTAGTTTTGGAATTATTTAAATAGAAAAATAGTTCTTATATTTTAGGACAGTTACTGTATAGTCAATAACGGATTTTCACACTCAAGTCTCGGCATTGGGTCTGCCAATCCAGTCCTGATGTTTTTAGTTATAAAGGAATCAATCAAATAAGTCGATCGAACTCCGATAAATGCATCTAACAAATAAGTCCTTATTGATAAGTGCAGGACAAAGCTTTGGGATTCGTGCGCATGCAGACGCGGAGACGTAGGAGAGAAAGCTTCCTTTCACGAGTCCGAATCTACCCGCTCCCAATTCCAAGATCGATCCCACATGACCTCCATCGCATTCTTACCTCCTGCTACGACCCATACTGTTATACTACACTCCATTCATGATGCACTCTGCAATCAAGGACGAGAACAGAAAGGCGAAGGAATAAAGCTCAGCCATCGATCGAGCTGCAGGAAGGAGTCGACAGGTCAGTGCCTAGATAGCTCTTCATGATGCATTCCATCGCTTCATCGTTCATCTTCATGGTGGTGTCGAGTAATGCTCGATCGTTTCAATGAATGATTCGTGGTGATACCATGAGAAGCCGCCATCATCAACGTGTGTTGTCATGCATTCATTCTTAGTCCATCAAATATGCAATTTATGATGGAAGATTTCCTCTGCGTGTATATAGATCTTCTACCTCGGCTTAGTCTTTATTTGTCTTGTTTCGTGTTCTTGATCCTGATGTTGATCTTTAATATAAGTCAACGCTATTGTCTCTCAACTGGTGAAGAGTTCTCTTCATGGTGCATTCAATTTGCAATTTTACTTACTTCTGAGAACTTTTTCCCCACATGAAACACTTTGGCCTCGAACAACAGCCTTTGAACTGTTCATAAAGCTTTTAAAGAGGAAATCAAACAATTTGATTGGTGATCATAATTTTACGATCCATCGACCATCGAATAATATGTATAGTCATTCTTGTATTCGTAGTCATGAGAACCATGTTTATTTGGCAATATAGGTTTTATAGGGTTTCGGATTGAATCCATTGATGTTTTGATATCTCAACCCTCCGATCAACTCTAATAACCAAAACACGTGATAGCACATCCGAAAAGGGTAGGGAGAGAAAACAAATCACGCTCCCACCCAAGCGACGTAGGCTGGCATATATTACTGCCATTCCTAGATGTTGGCATGGCAAAGAAGCCAGGGGAGAGGACAGCATCATGCATCTCACATGCACCTTAATGCACTTGCTTGTTGTCTTTGTACGGTCGCTCTTCATGGTGCATTTAATTGGTCGAGCTTTCTCCCCTACTTTGGCCTCGGTCAAGCCACAGCCTTTTGAACTGTTCGCCAAGTCTGCAACAAAAGAGATCGAACAACACAAAGTATGGTTAAAGTGGGAGGGAAAAAAGAGGAGAGATCACGGTGTATGTTTGCTCAAATTGGTAAAGCCATGTCTCCGCCACACATGCTAATGTGCTCTCATGCCCTCTCGTCGAGCTCACGGACTGAGCTCCTCCATGATGGCTACTTCCTCCTAGGTTGACACGGGGGCCACGCCACTGCCAATGCATGCGTGGGCTTGGTTGCATGTCCGAGAGCAAAGTACCGAATCCTCATCATGTGTCGACATGACTAACGCCAAACACCAAGTTTTGCTGCTCGACTTAAAATCTGTACTACATGTGAGGACAGAGCATCGACTCACAGATTTGTATCTTGTTGCTGTAAGTTAACGTGGATGAGGAGGACTCGCCAGGTAAGTCTTTTCCCTGCTCTACTGTCTTCCCCTGTAGCCGGTTCTTCGTGATCTTTTAATTGGAGGAGAAAACCTGCGCCCATTTTTGTCACTTGACTGATGTGACAAGCTGGAAAAGTAGCATTCAGGTTGCTTGTTGGAATGCCTGCACGAGGCTGATGATATGTTCTCCAGTGTGACCAACAAACCCATGCCAAATCGGGTGCGACATGGCGCTGCAGGACGCCCGCCCCGGAGAGGGACTGGCGAGCCGAAAGTGAACCGGTCAGTACAGTACAGCATCGAACTGTGATGCTCGAGAGAGTGATATCCGAAGGTGACCTCAATGTTTGGCGTGTGAGTTAAGGAAGCAACGACAAGAAAGGACGTTCTGAAGGTTGTCTGCGTTGCGTGTATATGTATAGATATATATATATAAAGACCCGTCAGTTGCAATCCGCGGGTAGCGGCTTTGGACCAGAGCACTCCCAGCGGATGCTTCGTGGTTCTCCTCTCGTAAAATAACAAACAGGCTGCATGCCACCGTCTCTTTGAGACGGCCCTTTGCGATGGCCTGGTCCAAAACAAATTCTCACGACATTGGCAGTAAAAAACGAGGCCCAGTTCTGTTGACTCCAAATATGGGAGGCTAAATCCCTTTCACAGTATGACTCGGAGAGCCACTCAGAGTTAATCAAACCTACTTTTGCAACTTTAGATAGCTGGAGGTCCATTATATCCATCACTTTGGGAGATACTGATGGTCCATGGTGTCCTCGGTAAACTTGGTTCACAAGCCACAGGAGGGCAGGACCACCCGTCTCATGGCGATAAGTTGGAGTTGCCTCCACAAATTAAGGGCGCTTTCCCATTGGGTTTCAGGTCATTGGCTGTGCGCGGCATGTGTAGGGTGTAAAGCTTCGGCAAGCGACAACGACACAAAGCGAGGGAATCCGGTCGAGCGAGTTCCAGGAGCGATCGGAGGAGTCGCTCCTCAGGGCGAGCACGTCTGCCGACGCATCACCCACGCGCGCCCGTCGTCGCTGTTCCACCACATGGTCGAGGCGCACAAGAGACAAGGAATCACGTCGAGGGCGTCGGGCGACGATGACGCAGATGGCGCCGCTAATTGCAGGGGAAGGCGAAGCAGGTGAGGTGCCTCCAGAGCAGCCTCGTCCTTGCGAGCGACTCCTAAAGTTTTTGGCGCATGTGTTGGCCGTGTCACTGCTTGCTGTCACCACAGCGACAATCTAACATACACCTGGTCCCCAAGTTCCATAGGTTGGCATGGGTTCAATGAAGCGGGGTTCAAACGGGCCGTGCAATGGCCTCAGTTAGGCCAACAAATCATGCGCAGATTTATTTCGTTGGGTCCGCATAAACCACAGCTCAGTCCGCCCCCAGTGATTCCAAACGTGAGCAGACATCTACAGTTGGGTCCCCAATGGAAGAGGCGTTACATTTAATTACCTATATATGGCCCGGCCCATGTCATTCAGGTTAAGGGCCTCAACGACGAGCTTTCGAGATTATGTATGCCTCGTTGATCGGCGATGTATGTTCAAAGAAAAGTCAGCAAGAGTTGCTTGCAGCCAGTGTACGTTCGACATCGAATGGTCTGACATAAAAATATCTCAAAGCTGTCGACTATGTATCTTGTTGATCAGCCACATCGGATCATGATACTTAAATACGTGCCATGCAGCTACTCTGAGAAAGCAAGGTTCTACGAAGCTCACTGGTAAAATTAGATATAACACAGAGACCACCATTCGTATGACAATAGAAATAGTTACGAAGAACCGACACGGAGAGAATTCTAGTGAGAAGGATGAATTATGACGATATTGCAAATAAACTCGATTGTTTCCTTTAAGATGGATGTTTACCATACGTGCTGAGGTCGGCATGCGTGTCTTTGTATCTTTGGAGCAGGTATGCTGAACAGGTCACCGCAGGGAACCTGATTGAGAGAGCAAATCAGGTAACAATATGTCAGCCGTGTGATTTAAAGGTAATAATAAGGTCCATAAGGATGCTTTCTCTAAGGTCAAAGAACGAGCACAAGGAGCATGACATGGCAGTTGTCGGAGTTGTTTTAAACTCTCCATGGTGATTTAGATCCACAAAATCTTGATCTGTTGCTGCAGTCAAATGACACTCTAATTCATGTAAAACTAGCATAGAACTTACTTTGGCGGATTTGTCTCGGACTTGCAAGTTGGCAAACACTCAACTAGACACTCATGGCTTGGCTCCACAAAGTAAGCAATCTGATCAAATATATACAGACAATTTAGCAGTGTCCAAATTCAGTGCAAGTTCAGAATTCAATGCTCAATTCAAGTCCAAGATCCTAATCAAATCTGTTAGAGCCAAAATGATAAATTCAACATGACCTAAGAACAGCGCTTCTCGTCAATGATAAACCAGTATTATAGCCACCTAAGAATGTGACGGTTCTTGCCATGTTTTGGTTGGATCTACGTAAAGTTGGGACTAAGTTCATGTAAACCTGAGACAAATGAATGACTGAAAAGGTGGAAGACAAGTGTCAATTGACTCCAAAAAAAAAATATAGATACCACAATTGGGATCAAAGTTTGCGTTGATCAAACTTGATACAACTTGTGCATAACGAAAGAAGATATTATTATGTTAAATGTGTGATAGCAGACGATAAGTATAGGTTAATGCGGAACAACTTCATGCCATTTAATATCTTGATTTGCATAAACATAATTTTTTGACATATCACATTTTCCTATATCATGCATTTGGGATGAAACCACAGGCTAACAATTTTATATCTTTGCTAAGGCAATTTGAGAACATGCAGAGATGAAGGTAGATTATCTAGCATTGAAGATAAGAAGTTGCAACCATACAGCTGATGTTCATACTGTAATATGTAAGAACAATACAACTTACAGAATAGCGCTCTCTTCCATCCAGAACTACTCTGTGCATTGTGGACCTACATCCAAGCAAAAAATTAATATTACTTTCAATGGAGAGACAGGTTCTAAACTAGTCAAGACATGAATGCACAATTTCCTCGATATGACATTGATAAAAAGCAAAATTAACTTCGATTTTGCAACAAATACTTCAGTCTCCTTTTCCAATCCCCAATACAGATCTACAAGGCCTCTATAAAAGGAAGCGACAATAACAAGAAAGACAAACGATATAATAGAACAAGAACAAGCAGTAACAACAATTGCAATATTATTGAGGTCCTAAAAAAAGGAAAAGTAATAGGTAGAAATGAGGGTATTTATTTTACAAGCAACATATAACATTAGTTAAGGCTTCAATTCACAAAAGTCAAGGATAAGAACAATTTTCTGTTGCAGACAATCAAGATAACCTGTTTTAAATTAGTTACCAACCACATTATGTAAATGCAAGTGATTCCATAATGGTACATTATGCTTCTTGATAAGATATAGGAATACCTGAAGATGCAATTACTCCAACGTTCCAGCATGTCACCAAGATTAACAATGAAGCCTCTGAAGAAAGCACAAACAATGTTGGAATTATGTCTCTCTTTCCACTAAATCACGCTGTGATGTGAAAGACAAACAGAACATTCACTACAAGCTTACAGTATATATGGTTCAAAAACAAACAAGGTAACAGAAAAATATTTTCAGTTGCATGAATTGACATATAACTCAAACTAACTAGATACGGTGATAAAAACTAAACATATATTAAAACCAAATCATGTGTTGTAATGAGTTGCCATAAGAAAACCTATACTCGAGGTATAGCATCTCTATCCTTGCATATTAAAAGCCGATTGAAGAAAACTAACCCCTTCACTGGTGCCACACATTCCCATACTTGAGGTTTAGCATTTCTATCCTTGCATATCTGCATCATAGTTGAAAAAAGAATATCCACTTCAATGATGGTAAACTGAGATTAAACAAGAGGATTGATCAATCTATAGTGTTAAGCTGTGAACTCACTTGTAGCCCTGCTACATCATCCGTTGCCAGCAGAGTGATCAAACCATAATCAGAATGTGCTCCAGCTCCAAATACACCTTTTTCAGGATTTGAAATTTTACCTGATAATTATAAAAGATATTCATCATGGCATGCATGCATCACGATAAACTTCATAATAACAAGCCTCTAAGGCATGACCTTTAAATTGGTTTGCACCTTCATAGTGTAGGAGTCGCAACGTTGCAATAGCCTCTCCAAGCATTTCTGGCTTATCAAAGAAGCCGGCATCTAAGTCAAGTGCAAGTGCTATAATTCTAGCAACTGCTCTGGCAACTCTCCTAAAAGTGAAGGAATAATAAGTCAAGATAACAAGGATAGCATGTTTACTTGCACAACTAAAAGCACAATGTTCATATTTAAAGTATCATTTTCAATAAATTTTTGAGCTTAAACTATACCTGCATGCCAATTTCAAGAAGAAAAAACTCTTGAACAGCAACTGCACTTCTAGCAAGTTGCTGTTTCAGTGTTTTTACAAGAAGAAAAGAGAGTTAATATCCAATGCTGTAGTCAAATCTAGGTGATGGACCACCATGCACATGTAAAACCAAAGGCATCAACCTCATGCACATATTCTCATGAAGTTGGAAATAATGATTTAAAATCACATGAGATCTCATCCATACCAGTCAGTATACAATGCACCAAACATGGATCAGTATGCGATCTGCACAACCAGTTGGCAGCCAATGAACCAGCATGTTCTCGGTTTTTTAATCCTTTTCCTTAAACTTATGGTTAATTTGGCTGCAGCTGTGTCAAGCCAGTTCAAATCATATCGAACTGGTTCAAGTATTGAACTGGTCCAGGCTCAAATTGAGCTAATAGCCGACACATAAAATGCAATTCGAGTAGCAACTGACTACAAAGGCAGAGAAAGGAGAGGAAGAAGCAGAGTGCAGGTATGTTGTGCATACTTCTGTAGAACCCCTAACTTAAGTCCTAAATCGAAAGTGGTAAAGATCTTAATTGGATTGTAAGAGCTTGATGGACATGCTACTATTAGCTTGTACTTAAGCATTCTAGACCAATCAACTCATGACAAATTGTATCAAAGCCGACCTAGTATTGGGCATGTTGAGAGGCTCGAGTAAGAAAGTTTACCACTAGACAAGGTTAGACAACACACCACAACATGAAGCAACTGTTGGGCTAGGTTTCACATACACCATGTAAGAGCTTGATTCTCAACTAAGTTGGCTCTTGATGAGAACATCAACCCCATAAGTAGAGGAGATTGTAACACCTCCAAGTCTATTCTCTCATCCAAAGTGGATAATGATCTAAATTAAATTATAAGGGCTTCACGGACGTACTATCATAATTTGGACTCAAACATTTTAATTAGTAGTTTAACTCAATATACCACCAAGTACAACATAGGACCAACTTGATGCACAGGATACACACTAGTATTCACTCAAGAGACATATAAATGAAATGCATAGCATAATATAAAATCACTAGTTTTGTCATGTTCTTAGAGTGTCACATTAAAGAATGGTTTATTGGATGAAACATGATAATTGAAAGATGTAAAGACTGTGATAATTTATTACAGTCCCTAGAAAACAGTATCTGTTGCCTGTATGTTGTACAGTAAAATCTCTTGCATAGTCTTGAATTCTAAGATATTGCAAATGAAATACTGAGACTCTTCTTTTATAGGAAACATATTTAAAAGGTCATAATAAAAAGCATAGAAGAATGATATTGTGATCATGTGGGATTGAAGAGAAGTACTTAGTACTTACAATGCCTCCTTATGATATCGCTCCATGGTTTCCCTCCATCTTGGTAAAATATCTTCAGAAAGAAAACAGAAAATCAGATTGAAAATTTCAGATTCAGTATAACTAGTGAATGCAACTCTCACTATTCAAAATTGATTCTGTCAATAAAAAATAACTTCAAAAGAGTGAATTGCCAAGTGACTAAGTTGCTTCTATGTACAACAAGAAAAGATTACAGATGGCGTAAAGAAAACGGAGCATGTTAATGCCCCATGTATTTGGCTTCTGTACAGATACTTGAATAGCCAAAGGAACTTAGACAAGATCTGACCTTATGATTGATAAAGCATTTGTCAGGCCCTGAGAACTCTCTTAACTTCTAGTTCATTTGTCATACCAAGCAATAAAGTTATAAAGATTCAAAGATAGGATCAGCAAAAGTTTTGAAACAAATACACAAGAGTTATTATAAACTTTATAAAATATTAAAAGATGACAGTGTCAAAATGTAATGTCTAACTTTTTCTTCAATCTCTACTTCCATGATCTGATCAAATTCTAGGGGATAGGAAGCACACCAGCAATTTACCTGCAGATGGCCACAGATTTGGTCCATAAAATGGCTTTTCTGCTTGCGGATCATCTTCATGTACTTCAACGCCAATATAATATCCCTCCTTATAATCACCTAGAAAACAATAAGCACAGATTTTTTTAAAAAAATATGCTTATTAAAAATGAAGCAGATTAAGAAGAAGCATTTATTAAAATTCCAACTTCAACTGCAAAGACGTTTGTAGATTGTGAAGACAGTTAAGGGCTTATTGCCCTAGACTGTAAGGCCCAGGTTAAACTGATTGATTAGTTGATTGAACTTAAATTTTCCACTCCAGATTCTACAATCTATTTTATATCAATAATTGAATTACAAAGAGGCCAGCCAAAAAAAGAGTTTACAAGTTTTAACTACTATGCTGCAGGTTTACAACAACAGCAAAGCCGCAGAGTGCCCAACTACTATGCTGCAAGTCTGAATAACCAAAATTTTTTAAGTACAAGGTCCATAACAATACCTTTTGGTAGATGTCAGGTGACCTTAAAAATTTGATAGGTTCATGGTTGAGCCAACATCAGACAATTTTCACAAAGTCTCACTGTTCACAGTTTTAATGTTAACGATGCAACCTTCAAAACACAGAAATATCTTGATTTAGATTATTCTAAAGCAAAAAGTACAACAAAAGGTTGTAGTCAGGACCATGACAGGGATTGATCTATGACCAATGCAACAAGTGGCTCCAAAAGTGCTCCAATGAACTTAATGAACATTAAGCCAATATTCAGTTCAATTAATTAGCTTCCTAACATGTTTTCAAAAATAAAAATGGAATAGGTCTGCTTTTATCTAAAACAACGTAAAGGAAGAAAAAGCCATGAATCGGTATACTTTCTATATAGTGATTTGTTAAATAGTACTAAAACTCATACATCATAACAAAGTTCGTTGTCCCGGGTGTACTACTCGGTATGAGTGATATGTATTGGTCCAACAAGGGACTAGTATTGGGAGTACATTAATAAGCCCCCATATACCATGTGTCGGTACGCTCGGTATAGCTCGGTACAGCTCGGTATGTATCATACCGACAGCTGGTTGGTACGCCAGTACAAACCGATAAGATGAACCATACATCATAGTTTATGTATACTTACAAGAAAACATTTGTGGTGTACATAAAAAGATGAATATCATACTAGGAAACTTCTAGGTTAATCCAAAACTAATTCAAACTGTCTCAAAGTCAATGTTAGCAAATAATATTAAAGATATATAGCATTAGGTAGACATGGATAATAAATATATTATATAATTTTAAAATCAGAGAAAGAAGAATAAAAACACAAACAAGAGATGGAAGAGATATGTTAACTTCGTATCATCTTTGATGAGGGGAAGAACAATAGATGATTCCCTAGAGGTCAGAAAACTAGTATGAAGTTTCTCCAGCACGATCAAGGCAAAATAATACAGAATATCTGAGACATTGCCCTTGACAGTACTAAATGGCCAGGAAGTATCCAAATGGTAGAAATTGAATAGAGTTTAGTAAGAAGTGTTTGTTTCTTAGAAAATGAAAGATAATCCATCATATTAAATTAGGTAGCATAAGAGTCTCCAAAAACAACTTGGATCTTTGCCTATTAACCATTGGATTAAATCCACAGCCAGGTAACATTTAAGTTGTTCTGGTACTCTAATTGCATAAGTTATAATCAGGCCTTGTCTCTGATTAATGTATGTGATATTCATGCATGTGGTTTGATATAAAAGCATACATGTACAATTGGTTAATTTATTTTTGCTATTTACTAACCTTGTCATTTCAACATACACACACAATAATAACTTTGTCCAGTTCAAATAAGCAGTTTGATTCTAAAACATGTTGTTTTTCAACAATCAAATATCTATTTGAAATTAAACCAATTTCAAGCATTAGTATAGTGAACATCATTTTCTTACAACTTCCTAGAACAATTCTCATTCTAGACAATGAAATATAGCACTTTGCAATCTCTGAATTATTACTGAAAAGCATACTCAAACATAACTTGCAATCCAAATTATAGCTAAAGATCATCTTTAATCCAAACAGTCAAATACCAAACAGGCTATCAAATGCCAACCTTTAAAAATACATCCAAAAGCAACCGAAAAATTAGGCTATCAAAATTTAGATTGAAAAGTTTAGCAGATATTAACTCTAAGATATTAAACAAGCGAAAATAAAAAAGAACAGTGGCAATTTAAGGACAAGAGACAAAAGAGAAAAGAACTAAACACCAACCATTTATCTGATGATCTGGGTCCAGAGTCTCATCTAGAATAGGTGTATAACCTCGATGTTTCTCATTTCTAAGCAGCTTCATTTTATCATCTGTAGGTAGATCAAAAAATTTCTTGCTTTGGGCAAAAACTTCATCCATAAACTCTTGGCTAATTCCATGGTCGATGACATAAAAAAACCCAGAATCTAGGCATGCCTGACAACCAATTAACAAAGGAGAGTAGAATTAGAAAACAAGCCTTTGAGCATCAGAAGGAAAGGAGAAAGGAAAAAAGAGGAAAGTACATAGAGTTGCATAACATTTATCATGCCAAAAAAAATCATAGATGAATTTACAGTTGGAGTTCATTGCCCGTATCTTCCTATGTATCATAAAGCTAATGATGTCATGAAAACAATAATTGTATTGCCAAATGTTACAATAATGTCACATTTGGTTCACAGAATTTGATCACTAAAACTGAAATATGAATGAACAATTCTGACTCCTATCATTTGATTGGGAAACAAGATTTCAAATCTCATTCTTGGGGAGGAAACAAACTCCCCCCGCGAAGAGTTCTAAAATCCTACTATTGGGGTGGGATTTTAATCAAATTATTTAACAAAAGAGCTTTGAAATAGAAAAATAATTTTTGTTTTGCCACAAATATTCGGCATCAAAAAATTGAATAAATAATATTTTTATTTTTAAAATGCAAACCAAACTCAAGTAATCTTTGACCACAAGTAAGGTACGAGATTCCCTCAAGTGAGTTTAACCCCACGAAAGATAGTGGAGGGGCAACATCTACTACAACGGTGAAGAAATGCACAACTTGCGCAAGATGGGGATTGAAACCCTAACAACTTCTCACTTGGGAGGGATGCTCTATCAATCGAGACAAGGGATGGTGTCTCGACTCGAGTTCGGCTTCATTTTAAACCAGGCTAAATTTGGGGTCCACGCTAACACGTAAGAAGCCAAAATTGATCATTCATCTAAGCAGCATACCATTATTTCACGCCAACCTGCAACCAGACTCGACCATGCTTGGCTCCATTACAACCTTAATTAAGACCATTAGAAAGAGGGAACAAAACCCGATACACATCAAAAGAAGAAAGTTATATCAAGGAATTGAATGAATCGAGAAAGCCGACAATATCTGCAAATAAACTACAGAAACTCAAAATGAATAGAATTATAAGATGCTTGATCAGAAAGGAACGAAGAAAAAGGAAAGATTCCGAGAAAAAATTGAATCAACTTTCATCTTGGAAGTAAGCCGGTATAAGAAAGAAGAAAATTTCTGATCCGACGGATCAAAAGATTCCTTTTTTATCGAAAGCCACGGAATCAAGAACATATTGGGGCCCTAAAACTAGTCGAACTCGAAACCCAAACCAGGGTGAGAGTCGATGCAATCAAGCGGAAACGCGCAATCGAGGTGGAGAAGGGGATCCCAAGGGCACCTGCTTGAGAAGCGTCACGGATTTGTTGATATCAGCCTCCGAAAGACTGATGCAATTGAGCGACGTGGTGTGGGAGGCCAGTGCACAATTCGTCATTTCACCCGAAGCTTCTTCCGACAAATCTGCCCTCCTATTGTTCTTCTTGCCTCGGCCCCCGTCCCCGACCGCAGCCTCTGCAATATATAGTGAGGGGAGGTTCGATCGCTGTCTCCGACACGCACCCCCATAAAATGAGCCCGGAAAAGTCACCTTAATATTATTACAGTAATAAGGATAATAACATGAATAATCGTGTGGCGGTAATAAGTCTTCTTTATGGGTCTTTTTCCACAAAAAATAAAAAAAGCCCAACCAATACCTTATATATAATTAAGACCAAGAAGAATAACGAGGGAATACCTTATATATCAGAAAAGATTAAGAATTTAATATCTTATCCAATAAATTTAATATCTAAAATTTTGATCTAGTCATAATATATTATATTCACTTATCGAAGATTAATAACTTAAAATATTAACTAAGATCAAGAAATATAACAAAATAATATCGAACCAAAATTTACACCTACAATATCAGATCCACTCATATCTAAGTATTTGATATCTCATGTGATCACTTACATATTTAAAACATTAAGTTGAGAATTTGAAACATCATCTAACAATTTTGACATCTAAAATGTTTGCTAGCTCTAATACATCAAATTCACTTATAAAAGTTAAAGGAAATCTAAAAATAATTAATTAGCAATTAATGTTAGGATGATTCTAATATATATATATATATATATATATATAGAGAGAGAGAGAGAGAGAGAGAGAAAATTGAACCGTGACATCATGAAATGTTTTTACATGAAAGTTGATGATGTAACAATATCACGTAAAATTAAAAAAAAAATTCGATTATTAAAATGACCTATGAAATGGATTAAAAAAACAAATAATGGAGTATAGTGATATGTGATTCGTTAGATGGTGATGCACGCAGTATGGACCTCGGTTGACCAGATTCAACGGTCCATGTACTCGTCAATGGTTAATAAGCCAATCGTGTCACACCCTCTGTAGGTCAGCGATGTATTCGTGTGGATGAGGAACGATGCGAAGTATGCGCGTAATGCGATGGGAGAATTAGATCTTTTGCTCGATGGGGATCTACGAATAAAGGCACAAATCATGATGAAGCGCACAAGCACCTTCACAGAGAAGGGTGACAGCAGCGTGCCATTAAAGAACAAAAAGGGTCAAAAAGCAGCACGAATTGGCGCATCACAGAATCAAAGTTCCCTTTTCCTTTAATTAAAAGGGAACGACGCTTCAAATTGAACTCATAAGCCATCCTCATCGCTGCCACATTTTATTGACCATACTTTCTTTTATTTAGTGCAGCGTGTGAGGAACGCATTTTTTAAGAAAATATTTATATTTTGAGTATTTCTTAAAAGGTGCTTCTTCTTTTATTTTTTAAATAATATTTTTGATTTAAAAATATCTAAAATACCTCTTAAAAAAAATTTATCGAATTTTTCTACCCATTTTTTTTACCGACTTTTAACTGTTATATTACTTTTCAATAGTCTTTATAGTGTTTTATTGATACACTAAAAACACTGTAAATGTCATTGAAAAATATTGTAAGTGATATTATATTGTGCATTCATTGCTTATAGACTATTACAATATAATATTTTTATACCTATAGTTAGTTGGTTTGATGTTATGAGTCTATTTATATCATTTAGGTGTTTTCAAGTAGGCTTTATAATGTTTTTTTTTATGGTGGTCAAAATTTTGGAACAAATCAAAATATTTAATATACGAAACTGCTATAACAGGCAAAAAAAAAAATAACTGGTAATTTGGATATTTTTTTAATTTAGGGGTATTACTTGAGAAACAGTAAAATGAGGGGTATCGATTGAAGAATACATACAAAAACTGGAATTAAATTATTTGGAAAATGAGGATACTTAGAAGGTTGGACATTCAAATATGAAAGAAAACGTTGGATATTAGGATCTTATTTAGAAATAGAAAAGAATATATTTCGAATTTATATGAGAGTACGTGCAAAAAATTAGAGATTAAGTTGGAATTATTTAAATAGAAAAATAGTTCTTATATTTTAGTTATTTCAGACAGTGAACTACTGTAGCCACAGTCAATAACGTGATCCCCCTTTCACACTCAAGTCTCGGCATTTGGGTCTGCCATGGAGAAAATTGTCGAACAGTCCTTTGACGGCTGGATGTTTTAGTTAGTGAAAGGAATATTAATTATTATGATTTGACAATGAGATGACAAATAAGTCGATCGAACCTCCATGATAAATGCATCTAACAAATAAGTCCTTATTGGATAAGTGCAGGACAAAGCTTTGGGATTCGTGCGCATGCAGACGCGGAGACGTAGTTGGTGCGTCGCCCACTGACCTCAGGAAACATGGTTTGGAATGTTTGGTTGCAAGCTTCCTTTCACGAGTCCGATCGACAAGGGACCAATTCCTTCTATCTACCCGTCTTCACCACAATAAGATCCCAAATCCCAATTCCAAGATCGATCCCACATGACCTCCATCGCATTCTTACCTCCTGCTCCACGACCCATACCTGTTATACTAAGATTCACTCATTCATGCAGTTGCACTCTGCGTTTTGCTCGCTAATCGTGTGCCTCCACAGGACGAGAACAGAAAGGCGAAGGAATAAAGCTCAGCCATCGATCGAGCTGCTGCGGGAAGGAGTCGCTTCACAGGTCAGTAGTTTACGCCTAGATAGCTCTTCATGGTGTTGTGTTCATGCATTCCATCGCTTCATCGTTCATCTTCATGGTGGTGTCGAGTAATGCTCGATCGTTTCAATGAATGATTCGTGGTGGGTTTCCATACCATGAGAAGCCGCCATCATCAACGTGTGTTGTCATGCATTCATTCTTAGTCCATCAAATATGCAATTTATGATGGAAGATAGCAGGTCTACCCAAGAACAAGTCCTCTGCGTGTATATAGATCTTCTACCTCGGCTTAATCACCAGACCGTGCTGTCTCCTTCCGTCTTTTATTTGTTTTCTTGTTTTTTTGTGGCGTAGAAGCAAGAGAGAGAGAGAGAGAGAGAGAGAGAGAGAGAGAGAGAGAGTCGTGTTCTTGAAGCAAAATAAGTCTGATGTTGATCTTTAATATAAGTCAACGCTATTGTTGCATTATTGGCCTTTAGTTGGGACTCAACTGGTGAAGAGTTCAGATCGTATCTCACTCCAATAGCTTCTTTGGTATGCAATCCACCTTTGGATTTGACAATGCATCGCAAACTAAGAAATTGGATCTTACTTCTTACTTCTGAATCCACACACATGCACTGTCAAATCCAAATTAAAAGGGGTTCTCTAATCTATTTCTACTTGGCTCATTTTTATCCTTAGCCTACATTTTTTGTGTGTTGGATTTAGATCGACCCAATCAAATCCCCCACATGAAACACGACAATCTTGGATGGCATAATTTCGACAAGTAATCCTACAGTGCAGCAGTGTGGAATTCATAGACGTAACCACCGGTCAGACTTGAGTTAACCTAACAGTCTTCAAGACTAGGAATAGACTACCAAATGGTTTTCCGAAACAGCGGCGATGGATCGCCGAATTGGTCAAGTTTGAGGGTAGCAACATTGCAATGACCACCATAAATCTTCTCGACTGATGAAGGAATGTGTCTATATGGACTACAAATATATCGAACAAAAATCATGCACAATTAAACATCAGATACTTTTGTTATACTTCAATTCGATCTCACATCGAAAAGCGATATAGATTTAAATTGGTAAATATTATTAACTTGAACTTAAATATTTATTTGTACTCACAATAATAGCTTTTATATTAGTCTCACAAATGATCTAATGACTTGAAGGTTTGTCGGGTCTACTTGGTCGAATTGTAACTCTAACCTATGCATAGTTGTTATGTTAGATTTTGATTATTCAAAATGAAGGATGATTTGAATCTAACATAGTCCCTTCTCCGAGTCGGTCTCAAGCAAGACTTCGCTACTTCAATCCAAACCATTCAAAATTGTGTTGGGACATTCTTCACAATGCCCTTCCAATGCTTATGTTAGTAAATTAGTAGGATGAGTCGGATTGTTTCTGAGATCAAGGTTGCATACATACTTGATGGACCCTTATATACTGAGTTCCCAGAGTCATTATTTCCGCATATTGTGCGACTCATGAGGAGTATGATATGCTGATCAAGGGTGTAAACACCACTGTGACGCTATCTGGGATTGATGTCAAGGTGTCAATCACCTAGCATCATGGTGTCGACTGGTATCGAAAATTTGGGCACTTTATTTTGCTCTAACAATAATTAAATTAGGTGAATGTACCTGATAAATAAAAAAAAAATATGAACACATCATGTACGGCTAATTAAATATATTATCTAAAAGAAGCGTTTAATAAGTGTAATGAATACATTAGAGAAAAAGGGACAATCCTATTCCTTCTAAACAATAATGAGTAAATCGAGGTAAGACACAACCACCATACCCAGTGCAAAAGCTTCTTTAATGTACTTGTGGTCTAAAACTCATAAAAGTTAGGACACAGCAACAAAACCTTATGAATTAAGAAGATGTCATGGAGACATCAAGCTTTGCTTGGATGAAGTGTATACATACATTGAGCCCTAATGTAACACTTTTGTTTCATAGGAAGTGGATTAATTGATGAGTATATTGCTTAGATTTAAATATTTTAGATTATTAGTTCAAGCTTAATAAGTTAACAAATCAATTATTCTATCAGATCATGAACTCATAGATGGAGTCAGCCATATCGAACCACCATATAATGATTTGATGAGTGTCATACTAATTTCTTCACACAATTATGATAGGCTTAATCATCCCATCATTTCCTTAAAAAAAAATAAATATGGAAGAAAACTATCAAAATCCACTACCCAGTATCTAAGTAGGGCTGATGCAGGTGAAATTTAGTTTATATATTATTTGAATAAATTTCACTAGTCTAGAGATATTTTGCATAAGTTTTTATGTGACAACATCTATTAAATAAATAAATAAATAAAGAAGAAATCAGATTCATTCTTGATTTGAAAGTGAAAATTTTGATTGAATATTCATCTTTATATAAATTTAATTTTATCAATCAATAGTATCATCGAGATAGGAGGATTATTCTTCAGAATTATAAGCTTCTTCATGTGGAAGATATTATACATTTGATTTGATATGATTGTAATATTTATTATTTCTGTATTCGTTTTAATTTTAATACTTAGATCTCTTTAAAAAAAGGTTGAAACATTATAATACATCAATCATAAATTGATCATAAATGGCTCAACCATTATGGATTATTCCATAATTAATGGCTCAGCAGTGTGCTGTGTCTATAATGCAACATGTACTAAAAACATTAAAAAGGCTCAGATTCATGCATAGCTAGTCCACTTTAAGAGAAAGTGCATGCAAAAACATGTTCATAAATACATTACTTCATGCACTACATATGATTTCTGAAGAAAATGAAAAAAAAAAAAAAAAAAAAAAAAAAGGCTGCAGCAACTTGAGAAACACATTTGGAATAAGGACACAAATAGAAATTTAATGTGCATGCTGATAAATTTTCTAGTGTCCCAAAGAATACATCATATAAGCACTAATAAAGGCAGCAAATATACATCTATATGCATGCAATGTTAGGGGAAGCAGCCGCCTGTTTGTTGAATGGCAAAGCAAAACATATTTCGATTAACTGAATAAATACAATAATTTAAGTTGCATAAGAGATCCAAGAATTTAATTATTACAAACTCTAGTAAACATATCACTCTTACACATAACAGTTCATCTTCTTTGCCAGCAGTAACACTCAATTCATGATCAAACCGAAACTGCTACTCAAGTTCTTAGTTACACAACATAAATATATAGCTTCGTAATCTATAATCAATTAATACTTGCCTGCATGATCTGCAAACTGCTCATGGACATCTTCCTCTATACCAGTCTGAGCCATAAGGTCATCTTCCCAAAAGGTTCCGAGTTCATATGCAGGAACCGAAGGCGCAGTGTAGGCATATGGTGCAGGTACCATTCTTTGGTTACTCCCATCGCTGTTATTGCTTCTGCTGTTGTCATTGTTGTTCTCGTCGTCGATGACGTTATTGTGCTCCGGCTGGAAGATGTCGTCGTTGATCAACGAGTCAAGGAAAGAGGAGAAAATGTCATCAGTGTAATACTCTATCCCTATCCCTCCATCTTCGCAGGCATCGTAATTGCCTCCTTCTTGGTCTAATGGCCTATCAACAGCGCACTCGTTGTTCTTCCATCCATCACCATCGTCATTTTGCTGCAGGTTCGGCCTGTCGGAGAAATTTTTCTGGGTATCCTCTGCTCGGGTGGGAGCGGTGCTGGGGATTGTGCTAGGGTTAGGGTTACGGTATGGCTGTGGTGGAACAGGCTGGTGGATGGCGTCAGCAACAGAAGTGGCCAGTGGTTTGTGGGTGCGGGGATCTATGCCTTGCCTGACGAGCTTCTTGCTGAGGTGGGTGTTCCAGTAGTTCTTGATCTCGTTGTCTGTGCGCCCAGGAATCCTCCCGGCTATCAAAGACCACCTGCAGGTAGAACAAGAAGATCAAATCGAAGGCACGGCGAGGAAACCCTAGGGGTTGGTGGTGTTTGATGACCTGTTGCCGAGGAGGCGGTGGAGGCGAAGGATGAGGTCTTCCTCGTCGGGGGCGATGGGACCATGCTTGATGGAGGGACGGAGGTAGTTCATCCAGCGGAGGCGGCAACTCTTGCCGCAGCGGAGGAGCCCGGCGCGCTTGGGCAGCGTCCGCCACCGCCCCTCCCCCTCCCGCCGCACGAAGCTCGCCAGCACCTCGTCCTCCTCCGACGTCCACGGACCCCTCTTCAGGCCCACTTTGCCGCAGCACGGCGTCGGCCCTCGTCGCTGCTTGTCCTCGACCTCCATCGCCGCCATCGTCGACGAGCCTGGAGCTGATGACTGCGAGGGCTTCCTCATCTCTCTCTATCTACTCTGTGCTGTGTCGTCTGGATCTGTCTCTGTCTCTCTTCCTTTCTTCTGATCTCGAGCTTTCTTTAGGGCAAAGGATTGCCTTCGGTGGTGTACCAATCGAACATGGTGGGAGCCACGAGGCCTGCGGCGTGGCGACCGCACCAGTATCAGCTAGCACAGGATCGAAGGAAGCGTAGTTGGTGACGAATCAGCTTTGACCTCAATCAACCTGTTTATTATTATTATTCCTATTATATATATATATATTATTTATATCAAAAGTTCCTAAGTGATTTAAGATATAAGGATCTTAATTTAGAGCTCCGTGAAATCGCCGTGACCCTTCCACACTTCCATTTTAAGTCAATGAGGTATGACTTCGTCCCTTTGTTCTAGCTTCAATCTACCACAGAATCTGCGGTGAACAGGAGAAAGGTCACCGAGGTCCTCGTGTCCACTTGATGAAGCTAATGTGGATGATTGACGTACAGAGGTTGGATCCACTGGGCCACATAGCAGCCTGAACCAGGGCCGAATTATCCTCGCCTCGCCTGAAAGGAAATAACTCCAGTCTTGTTCATTTGACAGCATTCTCAGCTCTAGTGCGTGCATCAATTGAAGCTAATAACACATGAGTGCTCTCATGATCAGACACCATGATATCCGATCTCTATATCTACCGAATCTAATATGCTGATGTCAGATGTCATGAAGCCTGAACCATTTGCGTATTCTGGTGCAAACCAGTTGCCCACTGGAACCAAAGTCAAAGCCATGCATGTATGCGAAGAGGATGTACGAGGTCATTCTTTCTGAAAGGAAACACACAAACCAACATCAAGGCTAGAGGTTACACATGTCACACAGGAGACTAACCAGTATCTACTTTGAGTGCCAAGCAATTGACGGCATGTTAACACAAGCCAATTTGGATTCTGATACCACAAAGGAGACTGGATGAAGAATGGTCCAAGTTGTCTACATGAGAGAGACTGGAATGATTATGTGTGGCCTTCCATCATTTTGCATGTGAGAGAAATAGCTAGGAACACGTGTGACTGCCCTCGTGAATCTTGAGGTGGAGGACTCTCTCTCTCTCTCTCCCTCTGCGCTCTGAGAACTGGCTTCTCATGGCTCCCACTTCAAGATAATGTTCTCTTTCCATCCACAAGACTCTGATGGTCCTTCTTTATGAGGCTGCAGGTGCTACCGCCAACCTCTACCGCCACCACCACTTCGGCGGCACAAGTCCTGCCCTTCGTTCTCTCCGATTCCAAGCAGAGGTGTGGACAAAGGAGACCCCACTTTGGACTGCACATGGTTGGGTTATCGCACCAATGTTATCCACCCCACTGTCAAGTCCTTTTAAAAGGCTTTGCATGAGTCATTGCACCCTTTTCTTTTGTGACCATCTCAATTTACACCCCACCAATTATTACTCCGGGAAACATCAACTCGTACTTGCCAACGAATTTTATATGGGAAGGACATGGACGGCTGCGGGTGTCACTTCACCTTTTTCCCGTTCACTTCGTGGCTAAGGAATCTGTTCCTCCCGAATGGGGCCACAATTGACAGGATATGGTGTTTTATTTTTGCGTCATGCTTTGGTATATCGCATCTCAAACTGGATATGCTGCGTGGATGAATCATATCTTCGTTATAACATTTTTAGCTCGCTAAATGCTGAAAAGTCGGCACTAAACCATAAATAGTAACTGTTACGTATTTGCTGTGTTCGGAGGTCGATACCGACTTGGTCTTGTCCGAACATATAAGGGCATCTACGTGGATCCTTAGGGCAAGGATGCCGAGAAAGTAAGATTAGGCAAGGGATTGATTCTCAGGCTCCCATCACGTCCTCGTGACCAACCCGAAGCGGGGTTTGAGTCGTCTCACCTACATTAAATCCTTGCATAATATGTTGAGGTCGAAAGTATAAATTTCTAATTTGATCCCTTCGATGTTTAGATTAGTAAATGATCTTTTATAGTGTAAAAAATATAATTTTTTTTTTGGATTAAGGGGTTTACATTTATACTTACGAAGATAGTCCGAAGATATAAGAATCGTTAATGTTCATCGTTTTCCCATTTGGCATGATCAATTTATACATTTCTAACAACATGAGTTAACTCATCTGAACTTTTACGATGCTATGCTAACATGTATGATTTTAGATGAAGAGTCGATCATACACAGTCTACCAAGTCGACTTTTCTCCCTCACTCGGACACGTATTGAGTTGTTTCACATTAGTTTGTTGATGATGGTCAATTGTCGTTTTGTAATTGGTATGAGATTATTTTTTTTAGAAATCAATCAAAAGATTAAAAAAATACATATATATATATATTATGGTTAAAAATAATTTAATCTGGCTCAAAACAAGAGACGAAAAATAGACATTTGAACGATAATTATAGCCATTCACTATGGAATATGTTAATTATTCATCGAAAACAAGAGTCAAAGGAAGGACCTAGGCGAAGACCAGGTCAACGGCTTCTGGTTGGTTAAGCTCTCTCCAAATCAAGTCAGCCAAATAGCGCAAATGTAATCCACCGAGAGATATCATGAGATTTATTGTCCGCGATCGCTTAACGTGGCCTAAAACGAGGAGTAGGCACGATCACGTGAGCGGCGTCATCGCCATGTGATCCACATAAATTTGGACAGTGGTGATGGAGCACGAAATGGACGGTCGAGCGTTCCCCACTCGCCCCGGAGTCTCGGATTTCTCGTAATAATGGTCAATAATGTGGGGAGTTATAAAGGCGAGTTAGAGGTTGCCTTCCGGTGTGCGTGCTTCCAAAAACCGCTACAGCGTTTACCGAGACGCGGCAGACGCGACGAGATTTTGCCGCTGGTTCGCTCGCTCGCTCTTCGAGAGGAGTGGGAGTGGTGGAGACGCGGCCTCGAAGGGCTCTGGCCATTGAGCGGTTGCGGAGGCGGGCGGGGGGGAGATGACGAGGCGGTGCTCGCACTGCAGTAACAACGGGCACAACTCCCGCACGTGCCCGGCGCGCGGGGGCGGGGTGCGGCTCTTCGGGGTGCGCCTGACGGACGGGGTGGGGACGATGAAGAAGAGCGCCAGCATGGGGTGCCTCTCCTCGGCGGCCGCCCTATCGACCGTCGGCGCGTCCCCATCCGCAGATCCGCCCGGTGACCACCCGGACGCCGCGGCCGCCGCGTCCGGGTATGCTTCCGATGACCCCGCCCACAGCTCCTTTTCTTCCGTTTCCCGCAAGAAAGGTCCGATTTCCCCCACTAAAGTTTTGATTTATTTTGTTGTCTCTGATTGATTATTCTTGAAAGATCGTCATTTTTCGTCCTCTGTCATCGTCTGCTGTCGAATCTGTGCTGCTAATGCGTGCATGTCTCTATTTCTGTGAGATCTCTACACATGTCATCAAACTTCTTCATTAATTATTTTTCTTCTGATTTTTTCTCTTAAAAATAGAGATCTTTTGTTATACCTCTGAGAATCTAAGTCTACCACATAGCAAATCAAACAGATCAGATGTCCTCGAGAGAATCAAGATTATTATTTTGTTAAGGATGTAAATGATTCTGTCTGTTTGTTCTACTGTGCAATTATGAGATGCATTTAAGGAGGTAATTTTTGACTGAGATTTCTTTCTCATAGAAGCTTGATAGATTTTGTTTATTGCCAGTATCTAGTGATCTGGCTTTCCTTGTTTGCACTGGTGGTGTGGAACTGGCCAATTTTGTCAACAACATTAAGGGTGGCCCCTTAGAATGGCATCCTCTGAGTTTAGTGATTGATAGGCCGATGAAATATGGTCCACTGGGTATATTTGCTTTATTTGTATTTTGTGGTATAATTGATGGAAGAGTCTTAATCAATGGGCCAATAGCTTTACATTTGATTGAATGCGCGTAACATCATGTTTTCCTAGGCGTTCTCTTCTTTATTATCCTGGTCATACTGTTATGTCCTTCTCATTTTTGGACAACTTGCTATTTCTCGTGATCTTCCATTACATTCTTCACTGCTTTATTCTGTTCTGAGAATTTCCAGATATCAATTTTATTTTCATTTACTGCTGTCCACATTTTAATGTGGTTGTTATCATGCTTTGTGTAGCAGACGGTTACTTCCTTGGAAAAGAATAAACAAATTCTCTTGGGTTCAATTAATTATTGCTTCTCTTATAAGATATTTAATTTATTTTCTTTATGATGAATTAAAGGTTTGATGAATTGAATGATAATTCTGAGGCTAAAAGCAACCTATGAAGATCGATAGTATAAAATCCTATGAATGATAAGCTTAATCCAACTGCCAAGTCAAGTTCAATATTCTTGGATGGTCTCTGGTCGATTGTCATGTTTTCATCAAAATGTAAATCATCGACAATCTTAGCTTTGTCTAAGCAGGTGTAGTGGCATCTCAGTTTGTATACTCTTTTCTGATAGGATCTTGTTCCGCTTACTACATTTGCTTATAAATTAGCTTATTCCTTATCTTATAAATGCATAGTAGCTATTTTTGGCTTGGGATGTGAGATGAATGCACAATTTTCTCTAATAAATTAAAAAAACTAGAATTATTTCTCAGATCGAACGATTTTATTCGCTTATATACAGTTTTTTGTGAACGATTTTATTCACTATGTTGAACTAGGTGGTTTAGATTTGTTATGGCTTGTTCTAGTTGATATGATGATGCCCATGAACTGATGTTTATTGCTCACTGTCAATTGGCTAATTTTCTTTGGCACGAACTGATCTTTCGCCAAAAATATGAATTTTTACATCTAAATTCAGTTCATTGTTACCCACATACAATCAATGAATTGGATTTGCAGGTGTTCCTTGGACCGAAGAAGAGCATCGTATGTTCTTGCTGGGTCTTCAGAAACTGGGAAAAGGTGATTGGCGTGGAATAGCTCGGAACTTTGTTGTGTCTAGGACTCCAACGCAGGTTGCAAGTCACGCCCAGAAGTATTTCATTCGACAGAGTAATTCATCGAGAAGGAAGAGGCGCTCTAGCTTATTTGACATGGTCCCTAAAATTTTCTTTCTTCAGTTGCACTCATATTCGACTTCTTTTGGATGGTAGGCTACAAAAAATTTCGTTGCTTATTTATTTTCTGTTCCTCTTGTGCAGCCAATTGACCAGATCACAATCCATGAAGAACAGCTCATGGCCCATGGTCCTCCTGATGAACTCGAGAACCTAACTTTGCAACCCAAAAAACAACAAGGACCCGAGCTTTTGGAAATTTCAACAGCCAAACATGCTTCAGAACCAAGAGCAAGCATCCCATCTATAAACTCAATCACATTGGTACCGACATTCTACCCTGCTTTCATACCAGTGCCTATACCAGTTTGGCCTCCCAGTCTTGGTACCCTGACAAAGGAGGAAGAGATGAGTGGAACTCATGAGATCTTAAAGCCGGTTCCAGTAGTCCCAAAGGAGTCACTGAATGTCGAGGAGGTTGTCAGCATGTCTAAGCTGAGCATCGGTGATGGCCATGACAGCTGCATGGACCCATCTGCGCTCTCCTTCAAATTGGTCGGATCCTCTATGTCGAGCCCATCTGCGTTTCATGTTAACTCTTCCGTTGTCCTGCCCGATCTGAACCAGAGTAACGGCAGCCCCATCCATGCAGTCTAAGGCTTAGAAGTTGGGAGGTTGCATCCAATCTCACTATCATACTATTTCTCTGTTGTCAACTCTTCCCTTCTCTCTGCATTGAGCTCTAGATTACCCATTCTTGTAACAAGCTAGTTGCATAATGTTCTAGTTTCTTGCATCTTGTTAATAGTTGGAAGTAAAATTCTTATTACCGAAAGGCGTCTTTTGTTGATCAAGGTTTTATGAATAAGTTGATGTCGAAGAAACACGACTACAAAGTGCTATTACTTTAAGCTAGTAAGATCAACATCTGGAGTGGCAACTATTTTCATCAAATCTGATGCATATATTTGTGTAAATTATTTATCTAATATTCTACTAATCAAAATCAAAGGCTACAACCGATCTGATGCTTGGATGATGTCTCTTTGCGTTCAAGGTCATTTGTTGTGATCATGGCCATAGTGTTTGAATATTAAATCGAGTTTTATGACTAAATAGGATTTTGATCGTGGAGTCTTAGTCAAGATAGGTTTTTATCATAGTTCGAGTGTCTTGGGTTTAACCTTTTACAAAATAAAAGGTCCATGTAATATTTTATACATAATTAAGAGGAGAAATTAGATAGAGCGTTATGAATTTTTTATTTTCTAAGTTTTGGATAATATTATGGAGTTATCTAGTAGGGAGTCGGTTACTGATTCGGTTAAGAGTTGATTACGGAATCGGTTAATAAGAGTCCAAGTCTTAGGAGACTTTATGTGGGATTCTATAAAAGGGATGTAACTATTTTTTTCAGACAAGTAGAAAGACAACGAAAAAGAAATATTTAGTCTTTTGGTTAAACTAAGGAGGTCGATCCTTTCAAAGTGATCAAGGAGGCCGATCCTCTCGAAGCGATCTTTATCCTTTTTTTTTTCCTCGCTTCTTTCATTTCTCTTCCGTTCCTTTCACTTTTTTCACGATAAAACTCTAAGGATATTATCATAGAGCCAAAAGAAGAGAGTCTAAGTCTGAAAGAAAGATTGTACGACAAGTTTTTAGTTTCGAATTGAGTTCTTTATTATCATTATTTTATAATTTCTTAATGTCCATCACATTCTGAGATTTTTCGCATCGCGAGAGATTTAGGATTGGTAGAGACGAATGGATGGGCACGAGAAGGCCCCCGCGTGGTGGGTGCTACTGGTGCTACCACTGTGACGGTGGTGGTGGAAGGTCACGATGTAGCATCTCAGGGCATTTCCGAGGTGCTTTCACTCTTATGTGTCACGATAATTATACAGGATTCAACGCCAGTGTGTACAACTGAGCTGTAGCGAAGAGTCAGTGCTCAGTGAAATCTGAAAGCTCAACAAATCTATTTTAGATTGCACATGTATCCCGAGAACTAGATGAAAAAGATGAACAACGAGGAAGAAGAGAAAAGGAGGAAGAGAGTGGGCAGCCAAGGGGCCGTCTTCTTCACTTAGTGGCTTAACCTACCTATCACCGCTCCATGTCGGAGACTGTGTGCAATAGGCACGTCACCCATATCTTGTCAGGCCATGCTTGTATCGTTGTAGAAGAGAATAGGACAGAGCAGAGCACGCCATCGTGCTGGTTCTTCTCAGGTCTTCTCCCTTTCAACAAGACGCACGACATTGGCACCATCTGCTGGTCACGTTGTCAATCTTCTTAAAGGACGATAAATCCTGGATATGTTTTCTTGTCATCTCGCAGTTCTTGCGCAGGGCGAAGATGGTGGACGAATGCGTTGGTGCTGCCCAACGTATGTCTCCCTGATCGGTGGGTTTCCTCCTCCTTGTTTACCATTTACATAACCTGCAATGTCATGTAAACCTCGAACAGTAGATCAGATCAGATTTACCGGTGATCAAAGACGAACACGCAGAAATCATCTCATAATGAAGGCAGATAAGATGCGTTAACAAGAAACGCAGATGGGCTCGACATTGTTATCAGTCCCAAATTTGATGGAGCTGTCACACGATGAAATGTGTTGCTCCAAGTGGTGTGTTCGGTTTACGTAATGTTACGTGACGCCTCGATTTCGAAGGTTTTCATCGGATTCAGATCAGATGATGCATTACAGCTACAGAACTTCTCGGGAACACAACATATTTAGCTTCCGCCACCACAACTAAGAAAAGACTCAGAATTAATCTGTAAGGCACCGTCATGCAGGCTAAGATGCTGACCGCTGACGGTAAACTCAAGAAGAAGGCCTGTTCAGGTAACAAAACTTTCAGTGCACGACCATCAGAATCATTGGAAGAACCGCTCTCGATTGGTTTCCTGAGAACTTTTTCCTGTTCGAAGCAGAGCCTCTCGGCTTCAGATGAGCTATCAAGAATGGATCCCGCGGCAGCAAAGCATCAGACCAAAGTGACAAGACTTTTACGAGTGCTGAGTTGACCTGCTATCAAATGCTTCCTCTCGAAAGCCTGCGCGGAGGCCGAATTCCGAGATCGGTGGGTGGATGCACGTGCAGCTGCACTAAGAGAAGAGACAGTCGTGTCAGAGGAGACCCGTCGATGACGGACGCCTGCGATAGCTTTCCTTGTTGAAGTCCACAATGCTTAGAATAGAAGTTTCATCTGTCCGCTTCTTCTTCCTCCTCAGACTTCGGCGTGGTGAAGTGTCAACCACATGCAGACCTGCACATGAATCACGAGCAGAACTCGGTTCCGTTATGGCGACCTTCTTTCTAACGAAAAATGTTGGATCATATATGGTTTTAATTTCTCATGTAATAATCTCATGATATTACTGGTCCAACATCTAAGATCTAAAATGAAACCAATGTGAAAATAAAAGGTAAAATGATACTATTAAAATTCTCGAGACCTTGAACTCAAAACTTTAAACTCAATTACTCTTGATTTGGATATGAGTACTCTGGACTGAGTGATCTATATAGCTATCGATTTAAAAGCATAATATTAAACTAAGATAAAAATATTATATTATATTTATTTATTTTTAAATATTCAAACTAAGATAAGAAAATATTCAAATGATCCTTTAGAAAAAGATTTAATAAAAGGATCCAAGATCACGAAAATTACTCTCATTTTGTTTCGAGAATCTTCAAATGATTCTTTGAGAAAAGATTTACTTAAAAGATTTATGATCTCACCTTTGATCTTCAACTTTATGACCTCGATTATTCGTTAATGTAGGTTTTTTAATCAAAATAATCTTTTTTCTTTAGATATTAAAACTGAGTCATGTTCTTAGTATTAAGCAATGTATAAAAAGCAACATAGAAGTTAACTTGCCACCAGTAATATGCTCAAAGAGAACATGAGAGATGGATGGTTTAAAACAAGTTCGACTTTTGTATTTGATATTCTCCATCCGTTTTATTGATTGTATGGTATTATCTACCTATCATCTCTTATCACCTTATCTAATTTTATTCATTATAAAAAAGGTTCATCTTTTTTATTTAGAAGATCTAACCCTTGTAACTTCGATATCATGAGAAAAAAAATAGAGGATCAACGCTAGTGTAATCCTTTCTCACTCAAATATTAGTTACTATCTCATAGTACATACAAGACCACCAACTTTAACTCTATACTTTGATCCTCTAGGCTTGGATCTTCTATACCTAAATATAGAGCATTACTCTATACTTTAGACTTGAATAATATATACATCTAAATATCATGCCTATTTATGAGAATATTAAAACACCTTAAACTATTATAAGATTAGTTTAGCCTATCTTATTCGTATTTATTGGTCATATATCTAAAACAATGTACATGTGCCCTGGAACTCTCTATATATACCGAGCTCCGAAATGTCGCTCTTACGGCTTAACCATGGAAAAGTGGGAAGGCAAAGCCTCGGCCAAGCTCCCAACCACCAAGGCTGAGGAAGCCTGGTCCCTCCTCTCCAGCTTCTGTAGCCTTCACCTGTGGCTCCCAGGACTGGTGGAAACATGCCGGAAGGGCTGCGTTCGCTACTGCGCCAGCCCTCCCGGCGACGACGGCAAGCCGGCCATCTGGGCCTACGAGGAGCTGCTGGCTTTCGACCCGGCGCGGTGGTGCTTCGAGTACAAAGTGGCCGACAACAATATAGGGTTGAAGCAGTACGTCGCGACGTTCAAGGTGCTTCTGCCGCAGTCGAACGGGGAGGGCGGGTGCCAACTCGAGTGGTCGTTCCACTGCGATCCGGTCAGTGGTTGGACGGAAGACAGCCTCGCCGCTTTCCTGCAGACCGGTATCGAAGCCATGGCCAAGAAAGTGGAAGAAGCACTGCAAGTTACTATTGCCGCGGAGGGACAGCCACTAGATATGATATGAAGCGCTGCTATACTATCGCTGGTCTTCGGAAATATTAATGATGATATGCCATTCTATTAGTCAGCGTATACTCAATATGCATATCAATAATAATATAATCTTCTGTCTCTTATAAGTTAATATAAGTTTTAAGCCACTTTCAATATGGACTAAATTGAAATATTACGATCGATGAAAAGAAATTGCAATAGTAATTTCATTAACGAACTAAACAAGTTTACTGTATATTGCGTGGGAATCGACAAGCACAAGCCATTTTTTGGCATCTATGTGACATTACTAGTGTTGCAGAGTGGGGGAGAAAAAGTCTTATTGACCCACACTTTGCATAGAACATGTGATGAAGGATGGATGGAAGACAGCCTTTCCCTTTTCATCTCTATCCTCAGGTCGAATCATGGTTTCCACAAGACCTTCACAAAAATTTCATACTGTCGTGTAATGTCATATCCTTAATAGTCAGCGATGTTGCAAATTTCTCGTGTTCGGGTGATTTTATGGACCCGCCATATTACTTCCATGCTTGATTTGACAAAGCATACGTTGGCAAGACAATGAAAGGTTGCAGACTCCTATTTGACTTGTGGAAAGAGTTGCTTGTCGGAATTGTTTTGTACTTACGGATAATATCCAAGCTGGGACATGTGGAGCTTCATCTGCTGCTTCTTTTGATTTCCTTCGGAGCAGCTTCTGACCACACGTTGTGGTATTAAAAGGTTAAAAAATATTTTATAAGATTATAAATTAATATTTTATTTTTAAAAAATAAGATTAGATAGAATTATAAAGATAATTTATTGGTTTCAAAAGTTAAAAATATTTTTAAAAAAATTAAATTAATATTTTATTTTTAAAATAAGGTTAAATAGAGTTATAAAGATGAAGCACTCTTGTATTTCATATTTTATAAATAGGTAACGTTATAAATCCGTTCAAGTTTTGAGTATTCAAACAATAGGACTAAAGTCTAAAAATTGTTAAAAAAGTTTAATATAGTTTTTTTTTCTGTATTAGTTTCTTCCTCTTTTATTTGGTTTGATCTTTAGCTAATAGTATATTATTATTAATACTACTATTATTATTATTATTATTTAAAAAATATATTTGTATGTGATCTTTTAATTCCTTCACATAGTATCAGAGCCACGTAATTTATGTTTTAAGATATTCTTAGTGAAAAAGATAAATTTTTTTTACTATGAATTATTATAGTTGAGTTGATGGATTTAGTATTAAACTTTTTAATTAGTCTAACTACAAGATCTAGATGACTTGTTTAGAGTTTTATCTCATAGGGAAAGATCTATAAGAGAGATGTGGTTGGTGACAATACAATAACAACACCAGATGTTGCAAATGGAGATGTCATAAAGAGATGGAGGACTTTAAATACAAAGGTTTAATTTGTATTAAAGAGATTTATTTTTTATGATCTATTTGAACACATTATTCATTACAAATCAGCTTCAAAGATTTGGATCATTTTTTATGCATTGCTCAACAAAAAAAATAGGGCTCAGTTTTAGTATTTGGAGAATGATTTAGCAAATACTATGCAAGGTGATATCTCAATTTCTCAATATTTTTTGAAGATTAAAATTTATGTTTAGAGATATCACTCTAAAATTTAAATGAGCTTATTTTGTTTTGCATGAATGGAACATTATATTATTCATAGTTTTTGAAAAGAATATATTCCTTATGTTACATCTATTGAAGGATGGGTTCAACAACCATCCTTAGTAGAGTTGAAAAATCTTTTTACTTATCAGGAACCCTTAGCTCATCAAATAGTAGGAGTTTCTCTTTTAAGGGTTGATGAGATGCATTTTTTACAAATAAGAAAAAGGGTAATGATAATGATAAAAAGAAGAAGGATACTGCTAATAACAAGCAAGAGTCTTCTTCAAACAATGATGCAAATCAAAAGAAGATAAATGTTAAAGGTGTATCATGTTAGGCCATATCAAGAAAAATTATCGTATGAAGATTAGTAGAGGGAATATTACAAATAATGAAGATTGTTCTAATGCTACTGATAAAGATTAGGATAAATATTTTATGGTCAAAACTATTAAAGCCATGACATCTATAAACATGACTAGATTGTTGATTTAGGATGTAATCATCATCTCACTGGTGATGGTATTAAATTCATCAATTTTCATCAATATGAAGGTAATGATGTAATTATCATAATAGATAGCACTGTTCACTAAGTGAAAAAGGAAGACACCATCATAATCTTAGATAAAAATAATGATCCTATTATACTGAAGAGTGTGTATCATGTTCTAGGTATGATAAAAAAATATCTTCTCTATTGCAAATGTAGTGAATGTTAAAAATTATATTATTTTTGGTCTTAATAAAGTCAAGTTTCATTTTAATATAAAAGAATTAAATACATATGTAATACATACTGATAAAAAGGTCAAAGATTTATATATTTTGTTAGCATCAACCTCGATAAGATGAGTACAAACAATGATACATCAATCTGGCATGTTAGACTTAATCATATAAATTTTTTTAAATTAAAGATTATGATAAAAAAAAAGTTTAGTGAATGGTCATTCCATTCTTACTACTTTTAATAGTAATGAAATTTGTGAATGTTATCAATATCACACAAATAATTTTTGATAAATTACTTTCAGGATGCAAATTTTCCTTAAGCTTATTTATAGTGATCTAATAGGCCCTACTTAAACATCATCTTATTTAATTCCTCGTTATATACTTTTCTTTATTGATGATTTTACAAGGTTCACTTGGGTCTATTTTGTGAATGAAAAATTAGAAGTTTTTTCAAAATTTCAAGAGTTCAAGTTAACAATTGAAAGTGCTTTTAAAAGAAAAATTAAAAGATTATTCACCAATAATGGCAGAGAGTTCACTTTTGATAGATTTTTCTTTTTTTCAAAAAGTATGACATCAAAATAAAACTTACATGTGCAAATATACTACAATAAAATGGTGTGGCAAAATAAAAGATTTGACATCTCGTGGAGACTTGTAAGTATTGGCTTCATGTAAGGAATTTACCCAAAATCTTATGGGTAGAAGGTTTGACATATGCGACTTATGTTATTAATCAAACTTTTCTTAGTCTAATCAATCTGAAATCTCTAAATGAGCTTATGTTTAGTGAGAAACTAAATATTAAACATTTTAGAGTATTTGATTCTTGGTGCTATGTTCACATACCAAACTAAAAAAAAAAAATGTTTGATGCTAAGGACAAGAAATGCATCTTTATTGGCAATGATGGAAGGAAAAAAAATTGAAAATGCATAGATCCATAAACACATAGATATGTGGTATCTCGAGATGTTTTGTTTAATGAAGTTTCTTGTTATTATCCTTCACAAGTAATTTTTTTAAAAAATATCAATTACATTAATGAAAGTGATATATATTCAAGACATGTGGTTGAGTTTCCTTTGTCATATAATACTTCTATAGATTTTGGCTTATTTTTTTCCTCATCTATATCTATTCTTGTTATTTCTTTGTCACTAATGATGGAGCAAAGCGATAGGGGAGTAATGATATTCATGAAAAAAAAAATTAATATTGAGATAATAAAAAAAATTAATTATCAAATCAACACGCTAAAGATAGAGACAATGCAAACAAATGTCACTACTTTTTTTTTTCTGAACCAATTAATAATGTTAAGCCTACTCCTTTTGATGAAGACAAAGGTGTTAAATTGTGGGAGGATGCCATGAATGAAGAAATGAATGCTTTCATTAAAATAAAACTTGGGATCATATGTTAAAGCTTGCAAATATAGATCAAATTACTTGCAAATAGGACTATAAGGTGTAGCCTTTAGTCCTATAGCCAATATGACATCTATTAGGGTAGTGATTATTCTAGTAATTAATCTTAAATGAAAGTTTTGACAACGAAGAATACATTCCTATATAGTGAAATTAACAATGATATTTATATAAAACAACCACCAAGGTATACTTTTATTTTCAAATCAAATTATGTTTGCAAGCTCAAAAAACCTCTCTATAAGTTAAAGCAAGCTCTCAGAGCATGGTATGAAAAATTACTCAATACTTACATTTCTATAGTTATTTTTTTTTCTTATTCAGATCCTAACTTATTTATTAAAAATCAATGAAGCCTATGTATTATTGTTCTTATATACATGGATGATATGATCATCACCAGTAATGATGAAATAAAGATTTCAAAGTTTTATTGTAATCTTTCTTTCCGATTTGAAATAGAAGTCTAGGAGAGCTTAATATTTTTATTGGTCTAGAGGTGATGAATACAAAAGAATGTATATTTATCTCTCAAACAAACTATGCAAAGAAAATTGTTAAAAGGTTTAGAATTAATAAAAGTAAGAAGGATTCTACTCTGCTTGATACAAATATAAAACTAAGTTATAATGATGCAAATATTCTTTTTTATGCTCGATCTTTTCATGCTCTTATTAGTAATCTTATTTACTTAACAATTATAATCTTATTAGTAACAATTATTTACTTATGCGATCTCTAAAGAAATCATATCTTGATGCAGTAAAAATAATATTAAAATATGTGAATTTTATCCTTGATTTTAGATTATTCTATAAGAAGGATATACATCTTGAATTGCATGATTATGCAAATGCTGATCTGGGAAGAGATTTAGATAATCGTAGATCTACTTTTGACTGTCTTTTTTTACGATTATGCTTGCATCTCATGGTATAGTAAGAAATAGCAATTAATCTCTTTTTCTATAACTGAAGCATAATAGAAGGCTTCCTCACTTGACATGCTCTATCAAATTAATAAATCAACTATTTTACATAATCAAAATGCCTTAAAATTGACTACAAATACAATTTATCATATAAGAACCAAGCATATTAAAATTAAACATCATTTAATCCGAAAAAAGGTACTTTTAAGGAGTTATTGAGGTTATGGAGATCAAAAGTAAAGATAATATAGCATATATTTTTACTAAATCTCTTTTCAAATGATCATTTGAAGATTTTCTAAGCAAGATGAGTCTTATTTCCAAAAATATACTTTAAGGGGGAGTGCTAAGAAGTTAAAGTGTATTTTAGAAGATCACAAATTAATATCTTAACTTTTAAATAAGATTAGATAGAGTTGTAGGGATAAGGAATTCTTAGTTTAGAAAACTAAAATATATTTTGAAAGATCTCAAATTGATATCTCACCTTTCAAATAAGATTAAATAGAATTATAGAGATTAAGAATTCCTGTACTTCACATCTATAAATATGTGACATTTACATGTACAGATTCATTGAAAGTCTCAAATATTTAAGTTAATAGGGTTGAAGTCTAAGAGTTATTTAAGATTTGTAAGTGTTTTTCTTTATAAGAAGTTTAATATAATTTTTTTTCTCTTTGATTTTTTTTCTTTTATTCGGTTTGATATTAAGTTAGTAGTACCTTGTTACTACTACTATTTGAGAAAGAATGCACACAAAAGTACTTAGAAACTAATAATTATAGCTTCTGGACTTACAAATATTATTGTATGAATAGCAGCCAAGCTTAGATCACAAGCTGAGTTTTTCAACTTTGGACCCTTTTTTTTTAATAAAGTATTTTTTTTTCTGAATTTGTTAAAAATATTTTTGTTTTTATTTTGTTTTCAGATGACTCCTAAATATCCCTCTTTATCATTTATTGATTGTGGCCTGCGTCCAATCACGAGGGATCATCATGATGATTAAAATATATTGATCGTTGATTGAAATATATCTATCATTCAATGTATCGATTGAATATATTAAGTGGGTCAAAAATAATAAATTTATAAAAAAAATAAAAACAGTCGGCACCGTCTGCAAGAAGTCCAAATTGATTTTTCTTCCTTTTTTTTTCCATTAGAGAAGTTGATTGACACATACCGCCCATGTGCAGACAAACAGTGCCCTCAGTAGTACCCAATCTTAGACTTAATCTTGGTTAGTGTGTCGAACATGCACTCTGCGATGTGGTCCTCCGACTCGAGAAAGATTCCATGTGGTTGATTAGCACCGACGGTGCTCTCTTCCTCTTTTATGCAGGGAGGAGGCAGCAGGCGAACTCCTGCGCCGGCTTCCCAGGCTCTTGCGATGGAGCAATGCCAAGTGGAGAGGTGGGAAGGCAAAGCCTCCGCCAAGCTCCCCTGCACCAAGGCTGACGAAGCCTGGTCCCTCCTCTCCAGCTTCTGCAGCATTCACCTGTGGCTCCCTTCGATCGACTGCCGTATGGTCGCGGGCGCCGAAGGCCAACCCGGCTGCGTCCGCTACTGCACCAGCCCTCCCGGCGGCGACGGTAGCGATGCGGCCTACTGGGCGGCGGAGGAACTGCTGGCGTTCGACCTCGTCGGCCGGAGTTACAGCTACAAGGTGGCGGAGAACAACATGGGGTTCGGCCGCTACGTCGCGACGTTGAGAGCGGTGCCGCTGCCGGGCGACGAGCGCGGGTGCGAGCTGCAGTGGTCGTTCGACTGCGACCCGTTGCCGGCGTGGACGAAGGAGGGCCTCGTTGCGTATCTGCAGGTTAACCTGGACGGCATCGCCAAGCGGGTGGAAGATGCCGTCCGAACTGCCGCCGCTCTCAGTAATTCTCAGGTCAGTGAATGAGATCAAGCTCTGATATGTGGTTTCCTGTTGCATTACAACACCCTTTGCATTCCCAGAATAAAAGTTGTAGCATCTTCTCTTGTAATTACCATGTATGTAGTGGAATATGATTTAATGGAGGGACCTCAAAGAGACATTTGGGCGCAGACAGATCGAATACAATCTATCTATAGATGTTGCGAAATGGGCATCAGATTCTCGATATGGGGATTTAGACTCCAAATGGATGATTAATATAAGTCGAGCAAAGATACGGGAAAACCTAATAATAAAAAGCAAGCATCTTCCCTTGTAATTGCCATGTAGTGGAATATGATTTAATGGAGGGATCTTAGAGAGAGATTTGGGCGCAAACAGATCGAATATAGTCTTTCTATAGATCCTGCGGAATGGGGATCAGATTCTCGAAACAAATCACACCAGTAATTTCTTTGGTCTTTAACGAATTAGACGCATCCTGGATCTGAAGCTCAAACGAAAAGCCATCGAGAGCCCCCTCGGTTAACACGAGATGAGACCTCTTCTTCGCAGCATCTCATACAGAGAAGGGTTTTTCTGGGATGAGATAAATCGCTTGCAGAACAGCACAGGCGGCGTGTCCCAGACTTGGAAGCTTGTAATCTGCCAGCCATGGAAAGTCGACAAATGGCTCGTCTTGCCTAACTGGTAAGCACCTGCCTACCAATGTGTTGCGTTTTGGACTCCTCGAGAAGGAGAAGAGCCCAGTTGGGGTGGGGGGTTGGATTACGTATCGTGGATGTCTGACGCTTTTGGTAACTCTGTCCTGTCCATCTCACCAGTCAACTTTATATATCATATCCATCCATATATAAATTTTGATGTATTCGAATGCATAATCTACTTGCTCTGATGTCATCTTAAATATCGAATTGGGTGATTAATAAAACATTATATGAGGAACATCGAGGAGGAAAACTGATAGCGCAAAGATGCATATCTGTCCACATCACTAACTCGATGTACCACAAGCAATAAAATTATACGAGCCAAAATAGAGTACTTCCATTAGCAGAGCGTGCTTCTTTGTCATTACCGTTACAGTTAATGCTTTGGATATCAGAAAGCCCCACATCATTGCGTGTGGAGATGGCTTTATGCATCGCCCAACCCGTTAATACAAAGTGGAAGCAAGAATTCATGGAATTGTTAAGTAAAACATACATATATTACTACTAGAATATGAATCTTATATCACAGTTCAAAATTTCATCATTAACAGTACGATCAAAGAGTTAGGAGGAAAGACAGACACCTTCGGGACCCTGGAAATCATAGTTGACAAAAGAGGAGCTCAACATCTTTTCTTGTTCTTGACAAAACGAGAAAACAGAACATATCCGTCCACTTCAATCCGCCGCTTCGCAAATGGCTTAAGATTTTCCAACTTTGTTCTCGCGACTCATAAGCAGCGCTGAGGTACTTAATATCGTCGCCAAGAGAAGCGAGATTGCTCTTAATAAACTGACTTGATAGATGGTTTTGATCAGCAAAACACAAAGTTATCGGTTAGAAATGCACCACATTTCCGGAAACCCCCAGAATCCAAATGGATGATTAATATAAGCCAGGCAAGGATACAGGGGGAAAAAAAGATTAATAAAAAGCAAGCAAAGTTTTAAGCAATTCGTACCGGGAAACATGATAACTGATTTATATTCAGCAACATGCAAGACTATCCAATTCCTCACATAAAAATATTTGAATCAATCCGCTGAAGGTTTGGAAATATCTTCTTCAAAAATAATAGAATAATCTGGCAAGCTAGCCTGCAAAACATTTTGAAAAATGAGCCATAAGTGAGCACATTCAAGATTCATCTATCACTGAGAGGCATAATAAGACAATCTTCATCGGTGTGGTTGAGCTAAATTTCCAGCAGGATGTCATTGGAGGGCCATTAATATTGCAAGGTAAAAATCATTCATGAATCCTAATTTATCAAGTTACTAACTCGTAGTCTAAACACCCCAAACATATTCCTGATTTGAACCAAGCCTTAATTTCATTACACCCCAGAACACCGAGTAATTAAAACCAGAAAATTGAAATACCTATGACCCGGGAAGGAAAAAATATTTAAGAAATGAAGAAAATAGATTATTATGACCTGAGTAGAACTTTTTTTTTCGATCTATGCAAAGTACATTAAATGTGGTCAATCATGAATTATGTAACAGATAACATACACATGGATTGCGCTCGAGATAAATGGTCGTAAGCCTTTCCCTGGAACCATGCACAGATTGATCTATGCCTTTCAGTGAAGCTATTTGGTTATCATTAAGCCACAGTTCTTCTAACCTGCAAGGTAATACATGAAGCAAACAAAAAACTTGCGAACTAAAGGGATGGAAGTCCTCCATACCTCGTCGGTTTTTCAATATCGCTAATTGCAGTAAGTTTATTTGATGAGATGTCCAGTAGACACAGATTTTTTAACGTGGACAATCCTTCCATCTTTTGGATACCATTGTCACCCAGTTGCAATTCTTCTGGCGCTACACATTCCTAGAAAAATGGAAAAATTAATTCACCATCTCCTATACTAGGAGATGCAACAGTTGTGCAACCAATGTTTTTTTTTTTTTTTAACCTTAAACCCCATCATGGATGTTAGATCTATTTTTTTGATACAATTCAGCCCGCACAAGTTGACAATCCGAATATGGCTTTGTCCAAGGTATAGCTCTTGTAAGCTTGTCAAGGTTTGCAAGTTCTCCATTACCTTTCCATTAAGGAACAGAGAAAGCAAAGTGAAAACACCAATTATATCTTTGAAGAAGTGTCAAATGCTACCATGATAACACATTTAATATACTTAACTTCAACCAATTCCGAAGCTTAGTTTCTGAGACAGCTATCACTAATTTTCTTAAACCTTTAATATAAGTTACCGAGACAAAAATACTCACCCTTAATATATTTGCACCAAGTTCAGGGATCTGCAATGAATGCAAGTGTTCAAGTTCCTCCACTTTGTTGATTTCATTCTGTGAAACATAAAGCTTTTTGAGTGCGTTTGAGACCTTGGACAAGCCACTTAAGGAAGATATCACATTGAAAGAGACATCAAAGACGGTAAGGCTCTTGAAAATGCTAACATCAGGTATTGTTCTCAGCTTGTTATCTCGCAGTATTGGCTCCTGCACAATAAAGCAGCTACCATTTGATAATATTAACCAACAGAGATGACTTGTATTTGGTCAAAATATTACAAGAAAATGACTGCTACCCCCTATTTTTAAGGAAAAATGAGCATTCTGAATAAGCATCGTACAACAAGCTACAAAAACAACCTGAACAGTGGTTGCTAATTAAAGACATTATGAACTTCATGATATGGTTACTACTAGCTTTACAAGTATTTTCATACGATACTATAGAGATTGTCATGTTAGCATAAAATCTATAATCATGCTATCTGTAATACGAAAAAATTTTAATGCCAAAATCTGAAATCAAATAACAATAGATATAAATAATATTACGATGTGTATCTTTCTTTATTGTTCAAAAAAATAAACTTTATCTGATCCACAAACATATCATCGTCAGATCTGAAATACCAATGAGAACTAGACTCATCTTTTCGTCTCTTCTTATTCTTTCACAGGACCATTTAGATTGATGGTTAGGGAGACTGAGAGAGATTGTAATAGAGAAATTGAGAGAGAAACTGTAATATCTTATCTCTTCTTATGTTCTCTCATCTTATTTTGCATCTCTAGATGTTTTATCTATTTATAGACGATAGCAGAAAGTCTAGAATAAGATATTAAGAGATTTTCTCCTATCAAGGTTATCCCCTAAGAAATTTTAATTTAATTGAATTTTCTTTCTATTAGCTAATAACCATAATCACAATTTAATCATATCCTTAATATATCTTACCTAATTAAATATGATCATATTGTCTAACATACCTTGTTGTTGCGTCACAATCACGTAAAATATTTCATTAGCAATGGCATTACAGAGCACACCTAAACATGTGACGCATTCAGCCTTATATCCGAGCCTAAATGATACAAGTGCCTAAAGTATGTATTGCAATGCAACACAAGTATTTTCATACGATACAAGCGCACACCTCCGTGACGCATTGCAATTTATTGCAACCTGTATTAAGTATGTATTTAACTATTTGTAACTGACTGTTACTCGACTACCACTTTTAATTAGTCACTTTGCTGTAACTTGTTGTAGACTTTGCAATCAAAGACAATGGAAGATCAAAATTCTATAACTTTATGATGCCAATGCAAAATTGAGAGGCATGGTAGTCCAAATATATGATTTTATGCAGCAAACAAATGCAAGAACTAATGGGCAATGATTAGTTTATGATATTAGAGTGAAATGACAAATGAAAAGAAGCTGATGATAAGACAATAAACTATAAGCTGGAAGAAATACTTTAAAGACAGAGAGAAGGAACATACCTAAGGCCACCCAACCAAAAGTTCATTGTATTATATATTAATTACTCTCCCAGCAAAAAGTGGGGGGGTGGGGGGGGGGGGGGGACTTAATTACATACATTTACTCTCCCAGCAAATGTATGTAATTAAGTCCCATGGGAACAGTCTTCTTTTTCCTGTATGACATGAACTCCTGATCTGGTTACTTCCTTTCTAAGATCGTAGACATAACGAATCTAGATACATCCAAGGACCTAAAAAAAATCCCCTTGACACCAAAAATCATGCTAACTTGATCCATTTATCTAACCAAAATACACTATGATATATAAAATCAAATCGCAATATATAAGAAAACTTTAGATGAAAGACCCAAAAAATTAAAGACACATTGAGGTAACCAAATTGATACCGGACTACCTCGTTAACTATTCAATTTTGATTGGAACAATGGTCGAAGTATCGGTTCCTACTTCGTGATGACAAGCGTGAAGCATTTTTATGACCAAAACATATTGCAGAACGAAAAGGTATGACAGAATAGCATTGATTCCCTTTGACCTTTTCCCTGTAGTTCATTTATGGAATTTTTTGCCAGTTGAAATCAGGTTCATTTAGAATCCATTGCCAGCTTGAGGTCAATAGAGATCCATGCACATGAAGGACAAACATAGCTGTTCTTGGATTTAAAGAGAAGGAAAGAAAGGATGGAGGGCTTTACGATCAAGCCGTCAATGGTATGCCACCGGGAGATGGGGTATACGCCCTCGTCATCGAAAAGGTTCCGCTCAAGCGAGAGCTTCCGCAGCTGCGCGAGGCGACGGATACGCGGGTCCAACTTGGATAGCCTATTGTTGTTGAGATCCAACTCGAAGAGGTCCTCCGGGATATCGACGTCGTCCGAGTCGTGAAGGTGGCAGCCGGTGAGGTTGAGACAACGCTCCTTCACTCCCACATCCCCCGCCGTCGCCCTCCCTCCTCCTTCATCGGCGTCTTGACTGCATCCGAGTCTTGACAGTCTACAACACCCCATGCTTACGGAGAGGAAAGGTCGTCGGCGAGGAACATAAAGGGTTAAGAAGCGTGACGTTCTAGTTTCATGCAGCGTCACGTTAAATCCAATTGAATCAGATCAACTCGGACCGGATCCGGGTCAATAGAGATCCATGCACATGAAGGACAAACATAGCTGTTCTTGGATTTAAAGAGAAGGAAAGAAAGGATGGAGGGCTTTACGATCAAGCCGTCAATGGTATGCCACCGGGAGATGGGGTATACGCCCTCGTCATCGAAAAGGTTCCGCTCAAGCGAGAGCTTCCGCAGCTGCGCGAGGCGACGGATACGCGGGTCCAACTTGGATAGCCTATTGTTGTTGAGATCCAACTCGAAGAGGTCCTCCGGGATATCGACGTCGTCCGAGTCGTGAAGGTGGCAGCCGGTGAGGTTGAGACAACGCTCCTTCACTCCCACATCCCCCGCCGTCGCCCTCCCTCCTCCTTCATCGGCGTCTTGACTGCATCCGAGTCTTGACAGTCTACAACACCCCATGCTTACGGAGAGGAAAGGTCGTCGGCGAGGAACATAAAGGGTTAAGAAGCGTGACGTTCTAGTTTCATGCAGCGTCACGTTAAATCCAATTGAATCAGATCAACTCGGACCGGATCCGGGTCAATCAACATCCACATCGACCTCGTAGATGACGATTTGGGTCGACCGAATCGGATTGAGGCCACTTTAATTCAATTGCGTCCATGTGATGTAGCCAATTCAGAGAGAGTTTGGGGTGGTAACCCATGGAGAGAGTTTGCTTCCATGTGATCTAGCCAAACCGAACCCAACCTGACAGTACTGAAAGCGAACCGGTTCGTCCAAACCGATTCATCAATAGTTAGATTTTAAAGATTGGAAACGGTTATTGAGAGCTTTTTTCTTTAAATAATTAATCGATTTAGATCAAATTAAATCGATTTTAATTTAAATATATAAGCCTGAACGAGTTCTGAGTCCGTTCAAATCGGTCCAAAAGCCCTAATGGCACAGTATAAATATGCTCCTTCTTTATCTTAATCCTTGTTTATACAATATGAAGATTCTGCATTTGATCAAAGTGCTAAACAAGAACCTTTTGATAATATTAGCACAATTAAATTATGATTCTGGTTACGTTCAATTAAACTAAACCATTCACCAAATCGAATTCATTCATTTAAAAATTATATACATGTTTTTTAAATTATTTAAAAGTAAATATAAATTAATCGAATTGAATTAAATAATGTTGAACCAATCCGATTAGATTGATCCAAACTAGTTCTGATTCCAATTATCTTATCTTAATCTAATTGTTTTTTAAGATTCGATTCGGTTCGAATTGATTTGAATGCCTCCACCTCCAACTTTCACAAATCCCAATCGACCCCAACCCAGCGAATGAATAAAAAATGACTTGATTCGGGTTGAATCGAATCCAATTTGATTGCAAGCGCTTGGTGCGACACCACGACTTGAGGTGAGCACAAGGCTACGTGGATGGTGGTTAAATGAAGTGTTACTACTGACAGCGAAACATCACATGATCAGACTGGTGGAAATTATAAAGCATGCCATGCTTTGCATCGAAAGACTTCACGAATACACTATCACTGCTATCCGAACAAAATTATAAATAAAATATTTAACATAATATTTATGTAATTTATGCTTTGTACATATAATTTATAGATTTGATAACCTCATTTTGGTTGACATTTTGATCGTAAATACAGATTTCATCGTATAGAAGTAAAACTATTCAAAAACATGATTACTAATTGAATTTGACTTAAATGTTTCTTCTAATTCATAATTTTTTTATAGGAATTGTGAGACTAATAAAGATAAAAGTTAAATTTAGATTCTAATAAAACTCCACGTGATGAAGTGATCGTACTCCAATAAATTCATCGTTAGTCTCACCTAGTAACAATCTAGATTCATCAAATGATTCCTCATAAGAAAACTTTTTAGGAAAATTAAAATCACTAACAGAAATTTATAATTCAATATTTATTTTATTTATTTTAAATCTTATAAGTATTGAAAAAGTAGTTGAAAAAAAAAATAGCACAAGACAATGAAGTAAGAAACCGAGTAAATTGAGAAGTATGAAACCTAGAAACTAACAAATCTATTGAAAGAAAATAAAAATTATTGGATTAAAATAGATGTTCAAAATAAAGTATAATAAAGATGAAAATATTCAAAAGCATAAGACTAATCTTGTAGCAAAATGATATTTATAATAATAAGATATTAATTTTAACGATACTTTCTCTTCAATTGTTAGATTCAAAATCGTGAGAATTTTTTTGGCTTTAACTACTTATTTAAGTTAGTTTATTTATCAATTTGATGTGAAATCTATATTTTTAAATGGAGAATTATAAGAAAAAAATTTTGTTACTCAACCTGAAGATTTTTCAATTAAAGAACATGAAGAAATGTATATAAGTTAAAGAATACTCTTTATAAGCTTAAACAAGCTCCAAGATACAGTAAAATTGATTATTATTTTTGTTAAAATAAATTTAAGAAGAGTAATAATTATTGGGATCAAGAATGATACTACGAGGGAGAGGGGGGTGTATGGATGAATTAGTGTAGCGGTTAGAAACGACGATTTCGTGATTTTGAAAAACTTCATATGATGAAATATTCATTTCGATGAAAGCGTGTTGGAAATATGTTTAACTTGAAAGTGATTATAAGAAAGTGATGAAGAAGTGAAGCAAGTATAGTAAAAAGGTTTGCAATAAGGATAAATAGCAAGAAGTAAATAAAAACTAGATTTTATAATAATTCGATCATCTGACCTACATCCACTCCCGATTCCTCTTCACTTGAGGTCATCTACTTCCACTAATGATCTTTTTTCCAATGGGTGAATATTAAATACCCTTACAACACTTTCTCCTTTTGGCAGGCTCAGGAGAGAACCTTTACAAGCACTCACTCCTCTCTTTTAAACTGAAAGTAAATAGAGACTAGAAGAGGGGATTTCTCAAGTGATTTGTACAGCGTTTTCTTACTTTTACACTTTTTGTACTTGCTTGTTCTAACCAAGGATGAAAAAAAATTTATAGGCTCTAAATGGATTCAAATTTAGAGCCAAAATCAATCTCATTCCAAGTCATTTGAGTACTAATGGTACCACCGCTAGTGTTTGGTGGTACCATCGTTAGTGTTGGGCGGTACCACCGCTAAGGCTTTCTGTCACTAGATAGTACCACGGTCCAGTCTAGTGGTACCATTGCCTAGGCATAGTGATACTGGACGGTACCACCACCCAATCTGGATGATACCACTACCTAAACTCAATCTTAGAGGTTGAGCCTTCAGGCGGTTCCACTGCCCATCTTGGTGGTGCCATCGCTTGACGTGGCACCAAGGCACTGTTTGGGCCTTTTATCCAACCCAACATAGTCCTGATTCGGGTTCAGTTGGCTCCTAATTGAGTTGGCTCAATTCTAACCCAATTGGACCTAGTTTTACTTCGATCTAGATAATTATTACAAAGTGAATCAAATTTGTTGCTCACCATATGGGTCCATCGGCACTTCATCCAATTCTTCGATGCATCATCCTCTTTTGCAGCCTGTTATCCAATCGGTAGTTGTCCTCTGCAACTTTGATCTCCTTGGTGTAACTCCGCTCTTCTTGGCCTAATGCCCAAATCCTTTATCTGAAGCCTTCTGCCGATACGTCGATCGATCCTTCGCTCGACGTCCAATCTTCTAACATGTTTTCCTCCAATGCAATATCGATTCTTCCTGCTTCAATTATATAATCCTAATCAAAAGTAGACTTGCGTCACTCAAAACATAGTTAGATCATAAAATATTATCAATTGGTTTCATCATCAAAATTCGAGATTTAACAATAATATACCTATCTAAAGAAGGAAGGTAAATATAATATTCTTATGTTTACCTTTATGTTGATGATATTATATATATAGGTTTATGTAACTCTTTTATGGTATAATTTAAAAAATATATAATGAATAAGTTTGAAATGAGATCTAGGTCTACTGTATTATTTTCTTAGATTGGAGGTGAAGCAAGGATCAAATGGAATTTGTATTTCACAAAGAAAGTAGATAATGGATCTACTCAAAAAGTCTAACATAATTAATTACAAAGTTATAGCAATACCTATGAATATAAATGAGAAATTGAAACTTAAAGATGATATATATTTAATAAATACAATATACTACAGAAGTTTCGTTAGAGGTTTAATTTATCTAACTTATACTCAACTAGATATTATCTTTTCTATTGGTGTAGTATCCAAGTTTATGTATAATCCAAGTAAATATAATTTCGGAGTTGTTAAAAAAAGTTTACGGAACTATAGATAATGACATTTGATATTCTCATAATTTTAAATATAAATTATTTGATTTCACTGATAATGATTAGGCAAGAGGTTTAGATGATAGAAAGAGTACTTCATATAATATTTTTAATCTCGAATCAGGATTTATGTCTTAGAGTTCAAAGAAGCAAGCAACAATTGTATTATCGATTTTAAAAACAAATTATGTAGTTACAAGTTTGTCAAACAATATGACGTAGAAGACTTCTTGGAGATCTTTATAAAAAAAAATAACGAAAATATTTTGTAACAACAATTGTGAGGACAAAGAATCTAATCTTTAGTCAAAGAATGAAGTATATAAAGATTCACTTTTATTTCAGAAACATATTTATTTCATGTCTCAAATCGATGTATGTAATTATTAATCAAAAGGAAGTGTTGAGAATTGATTCATGTATAGTTATCTTAGCTAGTTAGCATATTTTAGATAGTTCTAGTCATATTCTAAGTAGTTCTACTTAAGTGACCCATAATTTAATAAGTTATTATCATAAAAATAATTCCTACATAGATTAGGTCCGGACCAAAGTTCATGAAGCAAAAGATGTATTTACTTAGTAATATTTTATAAATATATTTAGCCTTGTCTTTTATTTAATATATTTTATTTTTTTTATTTGAAAATATTTTTAAATCATATCATAATATTCTATTTTTATCATTTTTTTTGCTCCTCATCCCAACACACACATTGGCGAAGGACTTCGTTGCGTATCTGCAGGTTAACCTGGACGCCGTGCGAACTCCCGCTGCCGCTTTTCTCAGTAATACTCAGATCAATGAATGAAATGAAGCTCTGATATGTGATTTCTTGTTGCATTAGAACATCCTTTGCATTCCGAGAATAAAGTTGTGGCATCTTCTCTTGCAATTACCATGTATGTAGTGGAATATGATTTAATGGAGGGATCTTAGAGAGACATTCGGGCGCAAACGGATCGAATATAATCTTTCTATAGATGTTGCGAAATGGTATCAGATTCTCCAAATGGGGATTAGACTGCATATGGGTGACTAATATAAGTCGAGCAAAGATACAGGAGAAAAATAATAATAAAAAGCAAGCAAAATTTTGAAGATCGTAAATTCATTAATAGTTGGATTTTGAAGATTATAAACAGTTTTAGATTGGGAGGATACTCTTTTTAAAAACAATTAATCGGTTTAGATCAAATCAAATTGATCTTAGTTTAAAAATATAAATCTGATCGAGTTCATCAACTTTTACTGACATTTTGATAGAAACTTTTTTTTGAGAATGTTAGCACAATTAAACTATGATTGTAGTTTCGTTCAATTAAACTAAACCAGTTCGTTGAATCGAATCCATTTATTTAATATATATATATATATTTTTTAAATTATTTAAAAATAAATATAGACTAATCGAATTAAATCAACAGTTGGTTCGATTAGGTTGGTTCAAACTTGCTATCTTATCTTAATCGAACCATTTTTACGATTCAATTTGAACCTTAATGATTCGGTTTAAATCGATATGACCACTCCCGGCTCTAACTTTCACAAATCCCAACCGAACCCAACCCAGCGAATGAATAAAAAATGACTTGATTCGGGTTGAACCGAATCCAATTTAATTGCAAGCGCTTGGTGCCACACCACGAATTGAGGTGAGCACAAGGCGCTTTAAATCCAGCTACATGGATGGTGGTTAAATGATGTGACACTACTGACGTAGAACCATCACATGTGACGTAGAACCATCACATGAGCATGTCATGGTTTGCATCAAAGACTCCACGAAACAATACACTATTGCTGCTATCCATACCTCAGATTCGATGATTCAAAAGAAAACCAAAGTCTGAGAAGTCAATAAGCTTACATCGTGCTTGCATGCATGGCAAGAATCCCCTGACAGCAGATGATAATAGTACAAACAGTTGCTAAGAACAATGCTTGATTCCGGCAGCAAACTTACAAAGCAGAGCGTAATTATTGGCTTATTGGCCAAGATTAACATCAAGAGTGGGCTTCGGATTGAGCTGCATGTCTGCACATTTTAGTGCTGAGGAAATCTAAACTCTTGATCAGGATCGGTTAACGGACCAATACCAGATATAAAACAGACATTTGGGTCTTCTAAAAGCTAAACATCATGTCCATAACTTTTGACAGGGCAGACTTTGTAGGTGAAGCAATGGTTTTTGTAGAGCCTTGGCCAGCTTCACTGGTTGCAATGTTGCTGCTATGCTGTTTATGGTGAGTCCTGGTAGATGGTGCCATCGGGCTCCGACCAGCAGAGCTCCGTGCTACTGATCCCAAGGGCACGGGGACCATGAAGCCCCTGTTATGGTTGCTTTCAAGATGCTCATTTAGATACTGCTTCTGCTGAGGATCGATAGGCTTCACCCCAATGATGAGAACACTGTTTAACTGCATGCCATGCTTTGCGAGGGCCTTCTGGGCATCGTATCGGCTCTGCATAGAATAGGAAAGAAGTGGAAATTCTGTACTGAATCAGAAGATCCCAGCAAGCAAAACTCAGACTAAATGCAAGGGAGTATTAAAACATTACCAGAATTTTATATGATTCGTCTTCCAGGAAGTTTCGTCATAATAACATAATAATAAATCAATATCAAGGATAATAATCTTAGTACAATCTACAATTGGGGACAACAGCTTTTTAAAATATATTTGTACATAAACCGCCACTTGTTTATAAATTGGTTGTATACTCAAAGTTTCACCAATAGTTGGAGCAGTATTTAGCAAAAGAGAACATCAAGAAAAAGGTGCAGAAAACGATTAAATTGTATGGCTAACAAACAACTGACTTTGAGTTTCCATGCAGGCCTCTTTCAAAAATCATTTTACTTGGAACAGTGGGCAGAAGAACAAGTTTGCTTCCAATAGGACAAAAGGAAAAGATGACCAGAAGAAGAGCAAATTAAGCATCAACAGTAGATGAATCCGAACCAAATTAATAGGTACACCTCGATAAATCCAGTGTAGGAGATTAACATTTGGACACCAGATAGAAATCAAGCAAATGTCTTTGTTACGTAACCAATAGTCGCAAGTCAAAATCCCTAATTTGCACTCTCATTTTCACACAATAGTAAAAACTTAAGTTACAGATTCATGAATATTAAGTGTGAAATAAAGCATGCTGCATCTTTAATTGCTTGTTATTTAGGTATTTAACATGCTAATTAGTAAAGGTTTCAGAAAATCTGTCTGATGGTTGCCTAAAGCATATTGCATCACGAATTGCCTATGAGTTAGGTTGTTGCCTAAAGCATATTGACATTATGCATAAGTTTGAAACAGTATAAACCTTGAAGTATTTGACTAAATCACTTCAGAAAACAAGAGGTACCTGGTACAAAATATGCACCCAGTTAGCATCTCTTGGGCCAACGACGTGTTTCAGTATCACTCCAAATTTCTCAAATTCTTGCAGTACCAAGTTTGTATCACCAATGGAAAATCTGAAAGGTAACAAAAATATGAATAGCTGAAGTGCTATGAAAAGGTATACAATAAGAGGAAATGCAAAAAACCAACAGCAAAATTTGTGGGTTTTTTATTGTATCACAATTAAGCACCATCTGAGAAATTACACAGAGAAGTCACGGGTAAAGGATGCAAAAGTCTTCTTAAATCATTGTGATGTCAAAATTATGTCATTATGGGAAAAGCAACATGTGTGACCACAACTGATAGCGCCAAGTAATTGTCTCAGCAACATCAAGGGTACACAAGGACAAAATTTTGCAAAGCCAAAAGCAAGTCACCTGTAAGGTGCTGAAGGGTACCACACACTGCTAAATGGTTACAATATATGCCTGATAACAAGCAAATGCATTCTTCATCCATTAATTAGTGCATTTTCATGCCTGAAACGATACATACACCAACAGGCCTTCATGCTGCAAAACCACAAGGCATGTAACATGCCCCTTGCAATAGGCTTGGTATTGTTCGATAATTTAGGTAGAGTTAATTCTCTAATAGAGACGTAATAAGACAAATTTTAACAAAAAAAACTAGCAAACAAACAAAAGAGTTACAGAGAAGAGAACACAACAGCAACATAAATAATATGAGAAAATGTTTCTGCAGTATAATACTAGGACCACTAATGTATGCCATAATCTCACATCAAATAATTAGACATATGAACTCTAGTAACAACAACAATAAAGCCGTAAGTCCCAACTATTTGAAATATGAACTGTAGCATCAAACAACCAAAATTGTAACATTGCTAGATGGTCATAACCATAAAGGGTTTGGAAGGCAGATGTAGAGAGGCAGAAGAACAAGACACATATGAGCACACAGATAAAATGCCAAAAATATATTTGATTTAACTAAAATACAAATGAAGCTCTTATTTTAACAGGTTTGAACATGAATACTTTAACAAACAAATATGCATGATGAATATAGGTAAAGAAACACTTCAAAGAACAATATTGTCAGTTTACTCATGATAAAATGTTACATGGAAGAAACCACAGCCGAGGGGAAAAACTCATTTCTCAATCCATACATGGCACTAGCAGCAAGCTAAAAACAATGACAAGACAATCTTTAACCTACTTTGGAATAAGACCAACCAAATGATGCAACAATCACACCTTTCTTTAGCAAGTTTGAGCAGAAAATTTTGCAGAATGAGAAAGCTAAAAGAAAAGGACAAGGCTCATGAACAATATGCCCTAATTACCAGTTCAAAGTAGCAATAAAAGAGAGCCAATCAAAAACGTCCACTGTTACAACAAGGAACAACCTTGTGGGATGCAAATTTTCATGACAGAAGTATTCTGAATTCCCAGGTAGCATGAGTAAATATGTAATGTACATCGGAGTCCAAGGAAAATAAATCAAGAACACACTACTTTGATTGACTAGTCCATGTTGTCAGCAATTATATTTGTTTCAGGCTATCAAAATTGTTCAAGAACAGTTCTGACCACAAAAAAAAATATCTTTAAATTAATATGTGGCTGAGTTCATTCTTCCCCGATCTATACAATCCCAACTAATAAGAGATCTCGTCAACCCAAAATGAAGAAAATAGCGTTGCGTTTGACAAAATAGATGAGAAGTTTGTCGATGAGACATACCCGTACACGGTAACCCACTGCTCTTCATCGAGCGCTCCCGCCAAGGGCAAGCTATTCCGCCGGACTTCTGGCCTAGCCACTTCCCTCGGCGGCGGAAGAGTGATCAACGCCCCCGGCTGGACGATCCCGTCGACCGGCGAACCCTTCCCCTTCCCCGTACGGTCCCCGGTGCCGCCGCTCTTGCCGGGGGACACCCAGCCCGGGTCCCCGCCGCTTGGAAACCGGAGGACCCGAAACCCCTCGTCGGGAGCGCCGGAGCCACCGGGCTCCGCGGTGACCTTGAAAGGGGATGAGAACGAGGCGGGCCCATAACGGGCGTGCGGAGGGGTTCGGGACACCGGGGAGGGCGGCGTCAGGTCAGCGGCGAGGGCCGGCTCGGGGGAGAAGTCGACGCGGTCGCCGAGGGTGAATACGGGTGGCGGGGGCGGGTCAGCCGAGGCGAAGTTGTCGCGCCAGAGGGCAGAGACAGCCGCTGCCTGGCCGGGAGTGGCGAAGCGTCCGGCGCCACCACCTCCACTGCGGCGCCCAGAGACGGGGGTTGCGAGGTCTCGGAGGAAGGGCGATTGCCTGTCGGCTCTCGAGCTTCTTGTTGTCGCCGGATTCATCATAAAGGGGCGCTTGATCTTTCGGCCGGATAGAGGGCCGTCTAAAAGGTGCGTCACAGAAAAGCTTAATCCAGCGGCCAAACCCTTAGGGTTATTTTTTTCCCTTGTCTGTGTGTGTATATAATATATATATATATATATATAATACTTTTATATTTATTAAGGGATTATTTTGTTATTATTTTAAAAATTAGATAACGAAATAATTTTTATTTTTTTAATTGAAATGATATAGAGAAGATTAACGTAATTCCTGCACAAAGATAACATGTATGAATAAAAAAAATGGATCATATATGTCTTAATCTTAATTTAGAATAGCTAAACCTTTTCATAAATAGATTGGATCTATCCTATCTAACGAATGCGGCCCATTATTACTCATGCATAATAATTAGAAGTAGATATTTGTTTCTTTTTCTATAAATAGATAGTGAAGATGAGATTCGATCCATGGTTTTAATATCCAATAGCGTGAGTCAAAAATCTTACTAGTTTGGCAAACCGACGGCAAAGGGGTTTAAGCATAATTGGATTGATAGAAGATTTGGTAAAACAAAAAGCAAACAGGTTGGAGTAACTCCGGTCAATTTCTTGCAACCTAAAAAACAACTTATAATCCATGCACCATTGATTTGTATGATATTTATGATATGACTTAACATCACATGTCATCCTTATTTAATCGATACATCAATCATCCTTATTTTCATCTGTTTGAAATTTCATCTTAATCAACATATCAAATAAGATCTAATCTTACGAGGCTAACAGTATAACACTGACGACGATGTTGACTTACCCTGCAAAGTCGACCACATGGCACTAATACAAATCTCAACTCAATATCTCTTTAGTTCAATGTATGATTCTACGGATTATTGATGGTCGAACAATGCACATCACTAGTTTTGATATTTACAACAATCTCAAACAAATGATCACCTACTGCACTATAAATCATTAAAATGCTCCATCATTAGATATGCTAACTTCAATGTCTGACTAAATCATTCAAAATGTTGCTAGCTTAAATATTGAAAAAAGTCTTGTAAAGTAAGCCTTCGATGCAATTCTTGCAAGCTCATGAGCCAAATCCCTGCAACATCTTGACACCTGTATATGATATGAGTTCAAAAGTGACCTTTGATTGTTTCGAACCCCATCCACATGTTGGATAACTAGAATTTATCATAAAAATATCATAGGTGATAAAAATGACGTGCTCGTTCACTTATAAAACTTTCCTCTTACTATAAACAAAAATATAAAAGAAAACTAGGACTATTAATGATCGTATATGATCATAGCTAATAAACACATATCATAAACAATTAAATCAAACAACTTACATCGACTTAGACTATTTCCTCGTAATAGTCAGGACGATTGGACTCAATTTCCATCTAATCAACACTAATCTAACTCAATTCACATCATAAGCAAGTTCATATGATCCATCCTAGCCCAACATCTTACTCATATTTTTCTAGCAAAATAGATTATTTTAAAATGGAGCAAAAGCATCGGACTTGATACGTGGATGTCTACCCGACGGATAATGATAAAAATTAGTATACAAAATCCATCATGTCAACCTTAATCATAACAAAAAAAATATTGAACAAGTTCGACATCAATCTTTATTGCAAAAAAGCTTGTGAGTGATCAGTTTCTATTTCTAAAGTCTTGTAAGTCACCTTTCACCCCTTAGTGGATGTGTTTATGTCCAACCAAGATCACATTGGATTGTCTTCTCCTTCCACTCAACTAATTGATAATTGACACCATGATGATATATATTAAAATTGAATAATCTAAAATCTTAAACCAAATATATGTGAGAGTGCCATGTGGCCTTGATGAAATATGTCGAATACATAAAAGTTTCAAAAATAGATTAATGAGTTTGATGTATATTTGAAATCCTTTTGGAATTATTTTGCTTGCAGGTGTTTCTTAAGTATATTTTGGTTGTGTGTGTTTAGGGCTAATCAAGCAACTTTCCAGTCTATCTCCACCTAACAACTTAAGGTGTTGGTAAGTCAAGATTTTAATATAAACCTTGTAAGGGGCATACCTAATAAGATTATTACGATGCTTAAGTTAATAAAAAATTTAGATGATTAATAAAATAGTCAAAATCAAAGAAATAACATACCTCTGTTGAATGAGAATACACAGTGCTAGATTATATGATCCTATTTAATTAGGTATGATATATTAAAGATATGATTGAATTCTGATTATGGTTATAGTTAATAGAAGGGAAGTCCAATTAAAGTATGATTTCTTAGGGATACCCTTGATGGGAGGAAATCTCCTAATATCTTATCCTAGACCAATAAATAGATAAGACCTATAGGAATGCAAAATATGAGGAACATATAAGAATATGAGAAGAAGAAATAAGAGAGATAAGAGAGATTACAGTTTCTCTCTTAATCTCTCTATTAAAGTCTCTCTCTCAATCTCTTTATTATAGTCTCTCTCTTAACCTTCTTAACCATCGATCTAAGTGGTCCTGTGAAAGGATAGGAAGAGAGGAGAAGATGAGTTTAGTTCTCCTTACAAATTGATATTTCAGATCTAACGATAATGTGCTTATAGATCAGATAAAGTTTATTTCCCTAAATAACAACGAAATGCACGTATTGTAATATTATTTAGATCTGTTACTATTTGATTTTAGATTTTAATATTAAAATTTTTTCGTATTATAGATAGCATGATTACATATTTTATGTTAACATATAAGGAACGTTTTATAATGTATTGGGTTGATAAGTCAAACCTACATAAATATCAAAATTTATTATGTAAGTTATCCGAATAATAATGAGTCATACAATCATGTGTCGAACCATTGAGGGTAGAGTTACACGATAAGTGATTAATTGTTATCCTATTCTTATAATGTTTTATTTCATTAATATTTTTCTTAAACTATTTTTTAATCTCGATACAAACTAGTGCCATGCATTCGTTCAGTTCTTCTAGAGGAGATTCTTTTCTATATCTCCGAAATCAAATAGAAAGATTTTATATTAACAAAAGAATATTGAATTTCGAATAAATTCTCCATGTACACCCACCACTTGAGATTTGTGACAACCATTTAATGAATCGATAGCGAATATTTTTCCTCCAATGTAAAATACCGTGGTCGATTGTAGAGAGGAGAGAATCTATTTGATTTGCGCACACGAGGAAGTTGACCTTCCTTCCTCCCCTCTTTTCTTCTTCCTCGTGCTACAATTGTCGAAACGATCGGGAAGGTTGATGGCGGCCGAGAGAAGCTTGCAAGGCGACGTAGTCCATCTCATTAGAATGAATAGCGTTGGAAGATGGAGGGGCCCGCGGAGGCACTCCTCCTTTGTCCTTTGACTGTCGCCGGGCGCGGAACGTGTCACGCAGCGGCGACGCCGACGGTCGCGTTCGTCCGACAACCATCCCGCCGGATCCAGCGAAGGATTTGGGAAGCGGCTCTCTGTCGGCCAGCTTTCCCTCGTCGGATTCGTCACGCGCCAAGTTTGGGCGCACGTGCTGCAATCCAAGCCATCCGATAGTGTCAACTTCGGATCTCGCCGAGACACAGCACACCGATCGTGACAATTGCATGTCCCGTTCATGAGGCGATCACCAAAGTAACTCGTTCTGATCATGACCGTGACGATGATTCGTCTTGGCATCACATTCGCATGACTCTTCGCTGCTTCTGTGTCTCATGTTCCCAAATCCGAGTCATGCAACCCAGCAATCGTTGTGTGGATTCTCAACTCCACAATAAATTCAAAAGGACGGGAGAAAACAGTGCTTCCCAACATGGAGAAAAGGGCGTCGAACGAGCACTTTTGGGAGTCGGTGCAAAGCAATCCTGCGTGCGCCTTCAACGACAGGGCTGCCAATCGGCATCCGATGCCATTCGTCGTGCCGTCGGCCATCGCACATCGACGTCAAATCTGGAAAAGTCGGCTGCCCGTTTGGCCGCAAGATCTGATCAATTCGGACGTGCCGAGAGCGATAGATTTCTACGTGGCTTTTCACTGCGCCAGGAGGCCACTCGTCTTCGACCCTGTCGGCACGCACCTCAGATTGTCCACAATGATTGGGGGTAAAATCTTGGAGATCAAAGTGGGGTCCCTATTTATCTTCATGAAGAACGTGGTTTGGAGGCTTATGGGCGTGGAAATATTGAATGCCGAGGTGGTCAGCCTTTCAAGTTCCACCAACCACGTTGACGATCGCATACGTAGACAGTATCGCTTTGAACGCGTTTGCGCTGGAAAGATCGCGTATGGGAGTAGAACAAAGCATCGGCATCGGCGTCGGGATCTTCTCCGACTTGCATCGTAATGGAACCACACAGCACCTCGATCTAATCCGTCCGTCGTATCGATCATCGAATCGCGGCCGTCGAGCTTGTCGGCGGCACGACGTCCTCGAACATTCCGCGGCGAGACTGTGCCTGGCATAATTACTTTCGGACAGATGACACCTGTCCTATTAATGTTGTCATGAACAGAGAGAGAAACGTTGTTATCATCGTCTTATTGCACTCTCTATCGGTGGTTCATAGACATACAAATTATAATTATATTATACTGACGTTCATCGTGGTCCCGCAACATATTCGTTAATGGATCATTTATGTTTATTTTATAAAATTATTTGATATTATATTTTATTTTTTGAGTATTTTTGTTAGATTTTTATAATTACAAGATTATACAAGATATATCCCAAAATGGTTTAATCTTGAACTTTTCTTATACCCTAACACTCGTTTGAGCCATCGGTTGTAGACTTGTAGTTATTTTATATTATTTTTAAAATTTTATTAGTTTTCTCTATTTGCACATTAAGTATTTATTAAATTATTAATAAAAATTTTCCTTTTGTGAGATGTTTGAACTCATACTTCTTTTTTTTTTTTTTTAACCAATCAACGTTATTTTTACGGGTTCTTTGGGACCTATGTAAGGATATTTCTAAATTGATCCGGCTATTCGCACAGGTTTTTTTTTACACTAATTGTTTGCTGAATTATTGATAAGTTTTTTCCTTTAGTGGACTCTTTTTTTTTTATTAATCGGTATTTTTTTAATAGATCATTTGAAGTAATTTTTTTATAAATAAATATTATAAGAGTATCTCATGATTTATGCAATTTAAGTGCCTGACTCCGTGAGAGAATAAATTCTTGTGAGGAAAAAGAAACGAAAGAAAGATGAGCGATGAACACTCGCTGTTGTGAAGCCAACTGGTTTCCCAGTACGCAGCGTGCGTGAGAGAAGGGGCTGCGGCTTTCCTTCTCCTCCACATTGTTGCCATCCTCGACACCTCTCTGATGTAATGCGTCGAACTACTCGCGGGGAGTGCGGCCACGAAACATGACCCAACACCAATTCCCCCTTCATCTCCATCCCCTTGAACCAGGGGACGAACCCAACTCGGAAAGCCGCTACGCACACAGTGGAGGAACAACACATGAGTGCGAAGATACTTCACAGTTTTTCCTGGATTTTGGTTTGCTGGTTAGATTCAACTTCTATCCGGAAATAGAATCTCGCAGATGTTTGTCTAAATAGTAAAACAGTGCAGCCTTTTTGCTTGTATGTCCTCACAGAGCTACCATTGCAACTTGGTATTTTGTTCTTCACTAAATCAGGCAAGTTGGATCTCGTGATGTCTTAATCTTTGAATAAATGCTGCAAAACCGCGCTTGGATTGCTTACGGCTCAGCAAATGATGGTGGGACGTGTGAGGAAGAATTTGAAAAGGCAGAGCATCGTTGTCTGTTTAGGTGTAGCTGATGCCAATTGCCATTTAATTGTCATCGGGTGAAAGGAACCACTTAGCTTGGTAATTTTATGTTCAGAATCGTGCAATCATAATGCATCTTGAAACATTACTCTGTTTTGGATTGGTCTAAGCAGCAATCATTAAGCTTAGAGATTTTGGTTGCCGATTAATATTGTGGATTTCTTTTGTAATTTTGTCTCTTTCATGAATAGCCACAATCCATCAATAATTGGATAGGAAAAATTAATAAGATTCTAAGCATTCATTGTTTCTCTCTCATGGGCAGACAACCACAAAACAAAGGACAGAATTTTTGTTTTTCTACACTCATTTTCAAGAGCACTGTACAAAATCGATTTTACCCACAAAAAGACTCAGGAAAACACACAGTAAGGAAGAGACAAGATTGACTGGAGAGAGAAAGGAAGGAAACGATGGAAGAACAGCTCTTCAGCCCAATACAAAATTAGAGGGCATGACTGAGTAGAGAGAGAGCTTGATTGAGCCTTAATAGTCCCATAGCAGAGCTTCGAAGCCGGTGGGATCCAATGGCGGCCACATCTGGTCGGGCTCGAGACAAAACTCGGTCTCCACCCACGGGGCCCACGAGTCGGCCGCGTCGTGGAACACGAACTCGCCGCTTGAATGGGCCGAGTCGAGGAGGCACCCGTCCAGCCGCGGTAGCTCCACTATCTCTCCGAGCTCGTCGGAAGTGTCCGGATCATCTTCGTCGGGCGCCGCTGGAGTTGGCGCCGGGTCCATGGCGGCGGCCTTGGCGGCGGCGGCCTGGACGTCGCGCGGGGAGAGAGTGGCTGGGCGGGGTAGGGAGGCGGCGAGCTCCGGGAAGTTGAGGACCGCGGCGGTTCCTTTGATGTTGAGAGCGGCCACGTCGTGCGCCCGCGCAGCCATCTCCGGCGTCGGGAACGTGCCCAGCCAGATGCGCGACTTCTTGCGCGGCTCCCGGATCTCCGACACCCACTTTCCCCAGCTCCGCATCCGCACGCCGCGGTACGCCGGTTGCTGGCTCCCGTCCCGCGCCCGCTTCGTGCCCCCTCCGGTCTTCCTCGCCGCGGTAGAGGTGGCCGTCGTCTGGTTCAATGCGTCCGTAGCCGGAAGCACTGGAGAAGGGGACGAGGAGGTGGTGGTGGAGGATGGGGAGGATACGGAAGAAGACATCGAATGGGCGCTGCTCTCCGGCTCAGAGCAGTTGCGTGTATCCGCCATTGATGCCCAAAAAACTGATCTTTTTGGCTGGGATCCGTGTGCTATTATCCCACACGGATACTGTTGGTGGCAAAAGCCAAACTTTTCGATGGCGTCCTCCCGTTGCCCCCGTGAAGCAGGTTACACAAAGTTAATAATGGTGGAAGGTGGCGCGTGTGGAGGCAAAACAAAGAGTTCCCTAATTTTGGCTCAGAAAGGTAGGCTTTGAGACCTGCGTCTTTGTTTAATTAGGTAGACGCACAGCTTGCTCGCAAAGAAGAGAAACTGGCATTGATAATGGAGGCTGGAGTGCACTGATGGTTATGTATAGCTTCTGGAACAGAGAGACAGACGTACGGCGATTATATTGGAAGGAGTAGCTGCAGGACTTCCTGTACAAGTACCTTGACCGAGAAGAAAATGAAGATTCAAGCTTTTCTTGGAGGCAAACAGAGCAACCGTCAATGAGGTTCTCCGGTGCCTCAAGAAAGAAACAAGCCGCACGCTTCTACAACGGACTCAACACCAAGGAGGAGAGAGAGAGAGAGAGAGAGAGAGATGAGGAGAAGAAGAAGAAGGCAGAGTTGGGAGGACGAGGTGCAGGGGAAGGAGGAGCTTTAGTAGAGGCGGGAGCGTGCGGTCTTAAAGCGACCCGCCACCAGCCTCGCTTTCCCTATCATTTCCTCAGGACGCTTGCGCCCACTTCCTTTCGGATCATGCTATAGTACAATAAGAAGTGATCCCCTTCGTTTTATCTTTTACTTTCTTCTTCCTCTCATCACTCTGTATTCCCGTTCTCTTCACAATTTACCACCCAAAGACCCATTCAATATTACTCTCGTCACCCAATACCTATGATCAATCATTTTTGTACAATTGAGCTAGATTATTCTTCCCCCCGTCGGCCTATTAAGAATTCAGACATGGCACATCTCTTCTTCAGATGACTTTGTATAGACTTGCACTCCACTGCTCTAACTCATCCTGTAGCACCAAGTTTATCTTACGACTGTATTGGGATTCATAGGTTTGTTGGTTTTGTTACGACGGAGGAAGCCACAGTTGTCCTCCTCAATCATCCTCATGGATGGTTGGTGATGTTGTACATGGCCGAGAAGGGACCAAGAAAAGAAAGAGGCAACTACTGGGTCGAATCTGTACGGTGACGTTCTTATGGCTGAAGCCGCCTCCTACTTCCATATTATGTTTCTTTCCTGTGCAGATGAAGATGGCTGCTTCTATCTTCTTCTTCTTCTTCTTTTCCTCCAATTTCTGCATACTATCTCAATCATATATAGAACATTTTTCCAATGACATTCGAAGTCCAATCAAAGATGGCGAATGAATTGTGGAGTACTGTGTAAGCCATCTAACACAACCCTTCCGAGTATACTATTTTGGTGTCATATCGTCGTGTATGATCGAGTTCATGGATTGGTTGACTGTGATTGAAAATTCCAACTATGCATCGCAGTGATCACATCCTCTCCAACCAGAAGCCAATAGGTCAAGAAGAAGATGGGTGCAAGCTCACATCTTCCAAAAGGATGCATCTTCTAATTTGCTTTTCGGCCACATTAGTTTAGTTCATGATCTCCTTATCAGCTTGATCTCGCAGCAATTTTTCCTGGCATTGGCTTCAGTAAAGCATGAACAGATTGAACAGAGTATTGTCTGCAGAACGACGAAAAAGACATTTTTTGAGCAATAAATTCAAGATTGGGTTAAGGATTAAAACAGAGCAACAGAGATCATCAACTAATGTCGATTGTTTGAGGAAAATGATACTTCTTAAACGAAATGAAAATAGAAAGAGGTTAGCTGTACCAAACCTGAGATCCATTCCCTTACATCTCTGATGGTGTGCTCTACTCTTAGATAAGTGAGCCAGACAATGGATAGGAAAGTATAACATTCATATAAAGCAACATACATCACACACTGCCAAGAATACTGATTGGTGAAAACTGAGGAAGGAAAACATTGGACATGGGGGCATGAGTCATGCCTTTGCCCTTATTATTATCACTCTTAAATGAAGAGATAAGATTATTACGATGCATTTGTTTTCGACTCCAAAGCTACAGAGATCGGAGAGTATTATCAGGGAGATAGAACTTGCATCCATCTCTCCTTTCTCTCCTCTCCAACCCTTGGTGCTTGATCTATTATATATAGCTCGTATCACAGTCTTCGCGGACACCTTGAATACCAATAACATGGACGATAGACCAGTTCAAGCGTAGCCGCAGCTCCCGTACTCGCAACGCAACCCCGGCTGGCACGCCGTTCCGCACTTGCCGCAGTTGTTGACGTCGTAGGCCACGGCGGTGCACTTCCCGCTGCAGCAGAGGTGGCCGAACCCGCACTTGTGACCGCACACGCCGCAGTTGTTCCGGTCGGAGAGCACGTTGCGGCAGTGCTTCTTGCAGCAGTGCAGCCGCTGGCGGCCGTCCTTGGCCTGAACCCCCTGGCAGATGTTGTTCGTCACCGGATCGCATCGGTCCCCCTTCTTCACCGCCGCCAACAGCCTGCTCCCCGCCCGCGGATGGAGCCCCATGAAGTGGCTGCTCATCATGCTCGCGTACTCGTCCTGCGTCGCGTACGCGATGGAAGAGATCGCCATCAAGAGAATGGAGACGACCAATCTCCGAGATGAGAGGCTGGCGGCGGCCATTCCCTTCCCTCCTCCTCCACACTCGATCGTCTCTATGCTTATGATGAGAATGGGGTGGACCTTTTGAACCTGAGGCTACCATATAATATCCATGGATTGACCCTAAATAAAGTCACAAGCTCAAATTCCCTGCTCTAGGTCCTCTTGATCACTCTCAGGGTTTGCTCTCCGACGGAGAGGATCAACAGGGAGAGGCACGTGAGCTCCTTCAATTGCTGCCTTCTTGCCAACTCATGGTTCTCACTTCCAGGAGCGATCCTTTCATTGGATCCCGTTACTGCAAGCTGTTCCCACTCGATTATTATAAGGCGGCCATCATAAATAGAAGAACAAATCAAAGGAAAATAAGCTAAATAAGTCAGCTTAGAGTCTCTAATTGTAAGGAAATTGATGATGCCGACTTGACAAGGAAGGTGTTTAAGATTTTCTTAATACAATGTTCTATTTCTGACGTCTTGGAATGACAACGAAGAGTGGTGTGTGATCCAATATTCCGGCGGGGAGTGCGTCGAGAGGGAAGAGGAGAGCATTGTTCCTCGTGAAAGGGCACATGATGTGCCCCTTAGATCAAGGTACTCGCTGCAACGCGAATCTTGATGCGACGGTGATCGTTTGATCCACCGATGGTTCCCCCCGTGTGGCGCGGTGGATTCACATTGAGCCTGTGATGCGGTGGGCGTTGTGATTCAGTCTATATTTATGTCATACGGGGCACGTCCTAACACTGTAAGCGTTAAACAATGGCATTGGGATCTTCTTTCTACATTAAAAATTGGTTTCTAATCCGAGACGTCCGCATTGCATGATTCGCATCCCCTGAAAGTTCACATCGAAATTGTGGTCAGCCCTAACTTTTTTTTTGTCAACCACTTGATGGATCTTAGGTGTTATAGGAAGTACAGATTTAATGATTATTAAAAGAATATTAGTGATTTATAATCCAACAGATACCATAGGAGATACTCATATTCACGTGTGTGTGTATATATATATATATATATATATATATATATATATATATATATATATATATATATATAATTCTGAGTTTGAAAAGGACAGAAATAATATAGATTCTAATATTCTAACACTTTGACACCAATGCATTAAACGGAAGTCATTGCCATTGCATCAACCAAGAAGTACGCGGCCCAACACTATAAGCCCTATTAGTCCAAGAGAAGAAACCTTCGAAACAGCCAAATCGGACGCAGGTGACGACGGCCGTGGCGGCAACGGCGTCGATGGTGGATTTCCGGCCGTCGATGGGGCAGAAGCAGGTGATGGGTACGGGGAGAGGGACGGCGTCGGTGGTAGCCAGTATGGAGGCTCAGCCGGTGCTAGCGGCGGACTGAGTATGGGGTTTCTGGTCGCCATCACGACCACGATGAGCTTCTGGCCGTGCGAACAGTGGCCGGCAGCGCCGCTGATGAAGTAGAAGGGGCCTGAGCGGTTGAACTGGAAGACTGAGTTGCCGTCGGTGTAGCACCGAATGGGATCGGCCACGTTGCATGAGTTATAGTCAGCTTCAGTCACCACGAGAACCGAGTCATTCCCTCGCTTGTACTTGAATACTACAGCGCAAAGCAATCACATTAAAACCTCTACAAGTTACAGACGTGTACTCAGAGAGAGAGAGGTAGAGAGAGAGAGAGAGAGAGTACTGAGCCTGTCATGGACTTGAAACCGGTTCCTCCCAGCCCAGCTGTTGTAGCTCTCGCAAGGGTGTTTCACCCAACCACGTCTTCCACCGACGTAGAAGTCATAAGCGCAACATGAAGACATTAGAGCCATCAGAACTCCCACCAAAACAACAACCGACCCCATCTGATCGTATACGAAGAAATTAGAGAGAAGTCTGTATGCTTCTGAGACGGAAATATGTATGTATATAGAGGGAGGGAAAGCTTACAGCGAGAGGGGACGTATAAATAGAGAGAAAGAAAAAGAGAGACGAGATGGGATGATGAACGTTGACGGGAAGAAGAATTAGAGCTGGTAATTGCAAGGAAAATGTGGGTAATGAGTAATAATTCAGACGTTTAGGCGTTTCCTTTTGGATTAATTGAGTGCAGCCAACGGTAACTCTGGGCTCCTTCTTTCCTATTTTTGCCTCCCCAAAGGGATCCACTCCACGAAGAAGAGAGTTCCTTTTTCCTTCTTTCTGGGCAACACTATTTGCTAAGAAATTGAATTAATTTGAGGTTAATGGACAATTAGTGACTTAATACTAATTAATTCCACAACTTTTTGAATGGATACTTATAATAAAACCGTGGCAAGTGATAACTTCTTGTATGCGTTTATTCATATTTCTTCTTCCACTCTTTCTTGTACATTTTATAGAATTATAATATATTAGTTTTCATTGACATATGTTTTATATTCTACCAAAGAACACACAGGATCCTTTGTTTCTAGCAGTATGACTGAGGTGGCTTTTCTGGCCTCCTTTTATGCATGTTTCCAAAGCGTTACTCCGCCAACTTTGTTACCCTACTGTAAGTATCCTATAGTCTCAGTCAGATCTGTGCTACTTAAAAGAAAGGACTGTCTCTTCGTCCATTATCACTTACAATTCTTGTCCCCCTCGAGTTTTAAGATTAGCCAAAAGAAAATTCCAGCTAAAACTAGCAACAAGGTAATGGCTATTAAGGACACAAGCAGAGTCTTACAGGACCTTGAAGCAATCCGGCACATGGTTAGTCCATGCAATAAAACAGGAAATGCTTGTACTAAAGTCTGCCAACATTAGACCTAGATGATCATTTAGATAACAAGTTCAGAGAAATCCAGAGACTCGGATTTCAGAATGTTACTGACCGAGTGCTTCCCACAGGAACTAAGCTCGATGTCTACAGAAGCATTTGCAAAAGCACCGAGTAGACACCATTTCATCTGCAAAAAGATCGAACGAGCAATTGATTTGGACTGGATGAATCAGAACATACGAAGTTGAGAGTTCCATTAGCGTTCATGACTAGTTGACCATACCCCAGTTGGAGGCCTGCCTGCTGGTGCTGGGAATAATGCTGAGCGGATTGCAGAACTTGCAGGAAGTTCCTTGAATCAAATGGTGTCAAGATCTCGTACTCACTTGTTGAAGGCAGACTGTTCATCTGTTGTTGGGCTCTCTCATTCTCTGTTACCTGATAACGGAGCCATTTTTTTCAGCTTCTGCGTCTTACGAGAGAGAGAGAGAGAGAGAGAGAGAGAGAGAGAGAGAGAGAGAGAGAGAGAGCGAGAGAGAACCTTGTTCCTGAGGAAGACATTATCATTTTGCAGCTCCATCTCCTAAATAAAAGAATTCAGAAGGATTTAATTGAAGAAGTCAAGAGATATGCCATCATAATATATATAGAAGGCGAACTGTTCTATTACCCTTTTCTGCATGTACTCGATTTCAGCATTCAACAGCTCGTTCTGAAATAGCCAAAAGCTTATGTTAAGAACACACAAACCTGTCTAAATAGATAGAAATGGAGAGGATCGATCCTTGTGGCAAACAACTTGAACAGAACTCAGAAACATGATACCTTTTTTATTCTTATTTTGCTTATGCCCTTCTCCATTTTATTCTCGAGTTGCTTCATGTCTCTGAGGCTCATGGAGCTGAGACCCTCACCCATCAAACTCCTAGGAAGCAATTAGCAACTCATTAGAGCCACCAAATGCCAAGGAAACAAGCGATCGTCTATGATCGAAACTACCTGTTGGTGCTTTGTATGTGGTCGATTTGCTGTTGGAGTTTTGCTGATTCTTGCTGGTAGTGCTAAGAATGAAAGAAAGAGCAAAGTCATGGGATGTTAATTTCAAGCAACATTAATGATAAATGTCAGACTCCAGAGAAGAAAAACAAAGCTATCCTTTATATTCGTCATCAATCATTGTAATTTTTATCAGGAGCTGAGCACGATGAAGCCGAAAACATATTACATGAAAAAGTTTTTATTGTGTGATTGCTGCTCTGAATGTATTTGGAGAATCCAGTTTAGGTGCCCATGTCTGATTGCATAGCCTCAAATATGGGCACAAGAAAATGAGTTTTAGGTGTTACAACATTTTTACAAGTACTACATTCAGAAGAAACATAAAGAAAGTATAATTGCAAGACAATTTTCTTCTGTAAATCACAACGAAATCCCCAGCTGATTAACAATAAGAACTAATAGAATATGATCAAACCCAAAGGAAACTAAGAACCGGAGACAGTAGGTTCACCAACCAAATGTATCAAGAACCTAAAAACACAGACAACCTGGTTGCATCATGCTTCGCATGAGATCATCATTATGAAGATCTACTAAAACCCTATGACAAGAAATGCTCTGATCGCATATCGAAATTTCTCGATTCTGATATGAAATTAATGATATCATTGAGGACTGATACAAAAAGAAAATTCGGAATGTCGGGTGTCGAAACTTGTAGGATGTCATCTTGAATAAAGGTCTTCGACCTATGAATAGCAAAACAGTTTGGATACCTCTAGACATCACATATTCGAGGTTACAAGTTCAGTATTATCACAGATTTGAGGTTATTGGACATGTTTTGGTAGTGTAAAAATGATCACCAGTATTCAGTCGTGACACTTAGAGAATTATGAATTGCATGCAACTTCATGGAGCTTACCTGAGCATTAAGTTGCGGGACAGATCCGGTGCCGGCAGTATCACTGCATGCTTTCTTATACCTTTCGATAGTTGCTTTCACACTGAACAGAAATCATAAGTTAATTCGGCTAACAAAGCAGCGAGTTCACGTTTGAGAGCATATTTGAGACTCAGTGAAAGAGGTCTTATAACAAAGAAGACAACAGGAATATAGCAGATAACACCATACTCATGCAGCCTTTATATGCTGAAAACGTTTGCTCAATTCTGAGTTATAGTTGAGAAATGAAAAATGGACCTTTTTCATTTTTGTACAGTATGCAATAGCTAAACTTGATTGAAACTTTAGAAAATTGTCCACAATTATGAGCTGAAGGATGAAAACATTGTTTCCAGGTTATTTTTCAGGGATAGTATCTGTTTTCGCATAACTAATCAAAATTGGTTCATTCCTTTACTTATTTTCTCTCTTATGTTCGGTGCTTTTATAATACAATATTTACATAAGTAGACTAGTTTTCTAACTTGTAGGTTTATTGCTGAAATTTATAGTAACCATTATCCAAAAAGAAATTAGGATCAACACCACACTAACCATATGTAGGAACAACAATTCATCCTATATATATGTTCAACCCGACTAACTCTTGGTATACTACTTCAACTCAAGTACTAAGTACTTGAACATACCTAATCCAGTTGGCTTGATTGAAATCTAAGAATAGATTCCCTTTGACATTCATGATGTGTCATTTTAAGATACACTTTCAGGAAAAATTTCCTACTACCTAACCTTTAGGAAGGATAAAAATGATAATGGAGATTGATTTTTTTTTTCTCTCATCAAAACAGGAAAATCAAATAACATCCAATAAGCTATGAGCTTTTATTGTATGGTTTTCTTAACTTAGATAATGCCTGATAGCTTTCTGCAGTCAAATAGTAAAGAAATACATCTAAATGAAAGATAAATGGCGTGCTGAAGTAGTCAAAAATAGAAAGGTCTCGGATTAAGGTTGAGACAAATGTTTGCAGAATCTTTTACTGGCTTTTATCCATATCAAAAACCTGGGAAATGTTACCTTGATGAAGAAATGGTTTAGGATCAAGACTTGACAGATCATCAGTACAGAGCATGTAGATACTCTACGAAAGTTCCTTAAAGCTCAGAGGAGTAATCAAACATCAGTTGATGGAAACCTAAACGTGACTGAACATTGTGTACTTCCAAATCTGTCGTCGACAGCATGTGACCGAAGTCCCCAAAAGATATTGTCATCAGTAAACATCACTGTTACGAATCTTAGACGCATCACTCGAGTGTCTCTTCACGGAACATATTGTGTTGCCTGCTAAATCCAAATGCTGTCGACGGCAACCATAGACGCCATCTACACACCAAGTACATTGATATCAAATGAAGGACAAGGTCAGATGTCAGCGCAAAGACCAGATCGATCTCTCCGTTCCCAAAGCCCCCACCCCCCACCCCCCTCCGACCTGTCGCTCGTCACACCTGACCTGTCCTGGAACCTTAGTTTCCTCGAGGATGCGATTGGCCTCTGTCGGCCACGTCGGCGTGAGATCCCACGCATAATTGGCTGCTTTCCCGCTCCCGCTCCCCCGCTGGGCCTACTTGGCGTCGCGGTGGCCTTTGTCCGCGGTGCAATGACCGCGTCTCGTCACTCTTTTGCCCGGGCCTTGATGTCCCCAACCCCGCGGTCTTCTCTCGGCGGCCTCTTTCTCCTGACCGCTTTTGTAGCCTCCCCAAGCATAACTCGGTGCCAGTACATTCACCCCATTGGCGCCTCAGTCCTGTCCTCTCCCCGTACTCTACCGTCTCTCTCTCTCTCTCTTCCTGCAGACAGACTCTCTCAGAATACTGTTCTTTTGCGCACTTCACTCGAAATCTAAATCCATCATGAGAGACGGGTATCAAGATCTTGTAGAGAGGGAGAGGGAGAGAGAGAGAGAGAGAGAGAGAGAGAGAGAGAAGAGAGCAGGGATCGAGCGAAGAGTGAGAAAAAGGAACAGAACCCTAACACACTCCAGAGGAATAGAGAGAGAGAGAGAGAGAGAGAGAGAGAGAGAGTTTGTGACATGTGATAAGGGTAGTGGTTCTTTGGTTGCAAGGAATGGGCTAATGAGAGCGTGACAGCTCGAGAGCAGGCTTTCTTGCCCTCATGGGTGACGTGAAGGAAGAGAGAGGAGAGCGAGAGAGGAGAGGTTAGGAAGAGGAGTGGTAAGAGGAATAAAGGAAGGAAAAGAGAGGAAATGGAAAAGCTTAGATGCAAAAGGGGTGGTTGGAGGAGATCATATGACCCAAGGCGACCGCTGCCCCATCCAATGCCAATACCTCACTCTTTGCCATTCCTACCACCCCCGTTCACTGCTGTGGACGCCGCTGATCTGTGCTTCCACCCAACAAAGCAATGAAAGGGAAGGAACTCTCCACACAGACTAACACCACCCAAATCTATGTAAACAACCTTCCCCACCAATGACATGGGGCTTTCCACCGCTAGATCTACTCTAACAAGCTCAGATCTCAGCTTCGCAAACCAGAACTAACAAAGAAATCGAACCAAAAGGAATAAAAAAGGTTTAAGTGGTTCTCAACCTTCCAAGTAGAGGCAAGCTGTGATTTGGCCCTCACCGGAAGAACAAGAACTACAACGGACTTCGGCAGTTTAGCTTGTAGCTTAGCTATGCTTTTGTGATGCACAAAAAGAGAGAGAAGACAAAGGAAACATAAGATCGGAGAGGAGGGGGGAGGGTGGAGGAGGAGGGAACAAAACCTGTTGTTGGCGTACTCGAAGAGGCGGCCGCGGCTGGAGAAGACGACGAGGGCGACCTCGGCGTCGCACAAGACGGACAATTCATAGGCCTTCTTGAGAAGGCCGTTGCGGCGCTTGCAGAAGGTCACCTGCCGGCTGGTCGTGTTCTCGATCCTCTTGATCTCGATCTTCCCTCGCCCCATCTTCCCCGCCCGCTCCAGCGTTCCGATCCTTCAATCCCTTCACCTGAAACCGTAGAGAAGATGGATGGCGAGGTGAGCCAGGGTTTTGGCGATCTCAAGTGGTCTATGCACGCAGCGAGATGGCGAGAGGGTTTGAGGTGTAAGCAACAACCTTCGCTTTTGCTTGCTCACGCTCCACTTCCTCCTCCTTCCCTGCCTATGATTTCTTTGTCTCAATCTATGGGAATTCCTGCTAAGGTGTAGCAGCAAATGCAAGGGAAGGACTGCTCATTAATTGAGGCATCCCTTGCCATCAGTTTCGTGCATACTATGATGGTGGGGGCTAGAGAGAGAGAGAGAGAGAGAGAGAGAGACTTCTTGAAAGCGATCGCCAATGTGGTGTGCGTTAGAATTTGGGTTGAGTTGCACTCAAATTGACATTACTGTGAGCTAAAGTCAATAGATTTAGGAGAGTTGCGGAAGAACACATTGGTTTAATTTGTGGTGGCCAAATCCATTTCTTTTCCTGTACACTACAGTTTTTTTAAAATGATTAATCCTCTTGAAATGTTTTCATCTAATGCACTTTTGTATAGCCTATAATTATATAAGATAATTATATTTTTATTTATGAATAATTAGGTATCGTTTCATAGTCAAAAAAGATGAAATGACTAATGCTAGTGATACAATAAGAGACAAAAGAAAACTTAAAAAGACTTTAACAAAAATTATAAATAAATATTTAAATATTTTAACTTAATTATATTATATATATATATCAGTGATGATAAAAGATTCATATAGTCAACTTCAAATAGCTAGACTTTCGATTTTATTATTGTTGTATATTACTATGTTATAAAAATCTTAAAATCTTTTCGTCCACATTGTAAAAATTCTCTGTTTGCAAATTGATAATAAAAGATAATAGACATTATGAATCACAATAAGGTGAGATATGGGTGGCCAATTAGGAGTAATTGCCTCCAATAACATTAAAATGATCTCAATAGCTATAGCTATGGTATGCCTCCTCTTGTGGATTTCTAGTAGACTAGACTCATCCGTCTTTATCTAGCCATCATGTGTCTCAATATATATGTGCACCTAAAGGCTAATTATTCTGCATTGGGGCGGCTATGGCCTAGTGTTCATGTTTACATACTACATGGGTATAAATATCTGCCTCTCTATATGTTGCTACATTAAAAGACTTACCTTGAGCACCTCTTGTTAACCTTAATTGAGGCTTTTTCCCACAGAGGCAATGTTAGCGATGAGGCTCAGCACTCACTCAAACGAGCTTTCCCTATTAGTTGTTATGTATTATTATTATTACGTGGCTTGAACTCGAGTATTCGATGACATATATGCGACAATTTAATTCCATGTCGTCTTATACATGTCATCATCGATCTTGCATATTCCTCATCGCATCTTCATTCTATTAATGTAGTCAACTTTTGGTGTGAAGTCTCAATTATTACTTGACGTCGGCTAGTTTAGGTTGTAAATTACTAGATGTTGATGCTATAAATCTTATTTTCGTCATTTACTTTTGCGAAAAAAAGAGGTATCGTATAATAAATTAGGGATGGCTGATCATGCCACGAATGTATTCATGTTATACCATCCACATAGGTATCCTTATGTCTATGTCACCGAAAAAAATTAATTATGTCTTGTTTATGTCAAGATAATAGCTTTAAGAACTCAACACCAAATTTTTTTTATTTTAAAAATGTTTATAATTTTTTTAAAAATCAAACTCTCAACCTATAAAAATATCGGACAGACAACCAATGATCTAATTTAATGGGAGATGCTGCCATAAAAATATAAATGAATAAAAAAATGTATAACACTAGTTATTAAACTAGACCACCACAAACAACGTAGTAAAAAAATAAGATACTTTTATGATTATAAATTATCTAGAAACCATTGAGAGAAAAAAAAATCATTGACAACTTCGTCAATTTTACATGGTTAGGATCTATATGCACATAGTTATTCGAGATACCTCCAAGGTAAAAATATCGAGTTCTCGATGTACCACATATACAAAGATTGAGGTTGGAAGAGGTTTTCTGACCTAATCCTTTGAACACTAAAGTTAGTAACTCTAAGTATATAAGTGTAGACACAAATAGTCAAAAAAGATACGCCCCTCCTCTGTGTGCTGAAGACGAGCCTTTATACTTGGTCCTAAAAGGATAGAATGCTCAGTGAAATATTCTGCGAGGAAATAGTCTTCCTTTCGTCACTTATCCATGTGAGTGACAAAGAAGGTGTAGCTCATAATCATCAGTCGTGGACCCTTGTCCTCGTGAGTAAGCGAGTAGTAGGCGTCCTTCATTTTCTCTTTTCATCTTGAATACCATGTGATGGTTACATATCGAATGACGATTATACACTCTTTCAAAAACTATTATAATTATTTTTAATATCTAAGATTATGGTTTTTAATTTTTTTTTTATCAAAAATTTGATAGGAAGATCGTGAGAGAAAAGTATTCTCTCGCATTTTTCTCTTCTCAAATATCTTCATCGGTTGCTTTGGTTTCACTTTTGACTTCCTCATTTTTTTTTTCCACTTTATTTTTGTTACCATGATTTAATAGTCACAAGTGCATAAGCTCCAGACTTATGGTATATAATTTTAAAGATAATTTTCATGATTTGAAACGTGTCATGTTCTCTCATGTATGTTAATCTCAAGTGGGTGGCAACATATGTTGGCTTGGCTTCTTCTTCATCTCGACCTCATCAAAGATGGGGTTTACAGTCACACGACTTGTCTTCGAGTTTGTTTGGGTGTCATCTTCTTCATCGGCTCCCCCATAATTCTCTTCTAACCCATAATCTCTACGTGGACAGGAAGGTTCAACTAATTCCATCCAATGAGTTGAAACGATGACATGTTGTTGGATGCCGACCTCTTCACTGACCTCTTCGAGCTCACTTACGCAATCTAAACATTCAATGAGGCTTACTTCATCCTATGTAATTTTATGGCTTATATACATATATATATATATATATATAATATTATATCATATATCATCACATCTCATTTTATATATTACAAAGAGAAATATATAAGTTGAGTGGAAAAGTCACTCATCCACATGCCTCTTTCATCTCCACATGTGCTTGCAAAGCATGATTCATAGGTCATCTCTCTCCAGTGCTCATGTAGAATGCTGCCATTCTATGCAAAGTAGTCTTCAGAAGACTTTCATCTCCTAAAGTATGTTTCAATTAAAATATATTTCATGAAATCATTAAATGATAAAGATCATGATAATTTTTATTATGCATTATAAAGTTTTTTTTTCGGGATAAATAGAAATGCTTACACATGACACCATTCAATTATAAACACAAGCATATGCTTAAATTCTTATATTTTTCGGATGCCGCTAAGGCTCTCTTCTCTCTCTCTCTCTCTCTCTCTCTCTCTCTCTCTCTCTCTCTCTCTCTCTCTCTCTCTTGGTGTTCTTCAGACTCTTATGGCATTGATTTTGTTTGAATCATACAACGAAAAGGAAAAGGTCGAACTTATTCCTTCACTTGTGACTCATGAGATGGAAGTCTCCGCATCACCCACTTGGCCAATGATTGGCGATGAGGGAGACCATACAAAGCACAACACTAAACCACCACAGGTCTTAGTCTCACTGAGTTGAGTGAAGGCTGAACATATTGCAGGCTAAACAACTCGCTCTGCAGACGTCGCATCTGCGTCATGCATGAAATTGACAAATGTGCAGACATAAGAAGGTGGAGTAGCTACGATCGAACACGAATTGAATCAGATTAAAATTTTAATCAAATCAGGTCAAAATCAAAATCAAATCAATCGAATGATTCATCAGTTTCAAATCGAATCAGAATCAACATCAAAATCGCCAATTCAAATAGTTTCGATTATGATTTAAACTGCCGATTTCATAATTTTAAATTATTCAAAATAAATTTATAATTTTTTTATATTTTAAATTATTTTTAATTTATAAAAAAAATAATAGTTTAAATCAGAACTGCCTAAATGAAAACTAGAACCGAAACTGTCGATTCGGATTCCAGAATTGATCCTTCCCGATTTAGTTTTAATTCTTAATTCTAAAAAATAGAAATCAATGATTTTGAAACTATGGTCAAGGTAGAGATAGCATTTGCGAATCACTTCCAACAACGACTCAAAATACTATAATTGATTTTTTTTTTTTTAGCTTCCAGATCCCAATTCCACATAATTCATTTTAGTAGCATCAACGACTTTTCTTTTGCTAGGTGTGCTATAGGAAGCTTCATCGACTAAAAACGAAAACGACTACAATTATTCACATTCGAACGAACCAAAAAATCAAAAATAAGAAAAATAATTGCTCATCCATATACACAGATTCAAAAATCAAATTACACAAGTGTTGCCCTTCCAAAGAATATAAAAGATATGAAATAAACTCTGAATCTCTACTGTTGTGGACTAGAATTTGAGGTAAACTCATCCAATCGACTCCTAATGACAACTTTTAATCCTTTCAAAATAATAATATCTTCACAATATGTAAAAAGAGGTACCTGTACAAAAAGCATCAGTGTTATAGGTGATAAAACTAATATCCTAAGCTCCATCACAATTAATTTCGACCCAATCCGTAGCAGACCACTCCCATCCGGCCAAAATTGGTTCCATGGGAGGTCCCCTTATACATGGAATGCATTTACGAAATGCCCCATTTATGTCCTGCGATATGCGAATTCGAGATTGTTGCATCGATGTCGGGTGGAAAGAGCATGTTTGATGAATTAGTAACGCATTGTTGGTCAAAATTAGCCCGACGATCGATGAATAGAAGTCGCACGCACCTATGTCAAAATTAGCCATGCTATGGATCGCGGTCGAGTCGAACCACATTGGCCATCATCTCCTGAGAATAAGCCGGTCAATCTGGCTTGACTCGAGCGAATCAATGCGTCGACATGTCAATTCGATGGGTCGAGTTCGGATCCTGTTGGATTAGGTAGTCATCGACCTGATTTGTCCCGTTACAACTCACGATATATTAGTCCGCTGTGGGTCCTGTGATGAAAGGGATGCATGCACGCATGCTTGCTTGCTCGATGATAATTTATATTATGGATCATTGATCTCCTTCGTCCTCATCCCGCAAACTGACGTCGTTTATGGATATGATTGCATAACTATCCGAACCTGGTGGATTACATGCGTCATGCATGAGAGAGGACAAGACGATCGATCAAAATGGAAGGCAGATGTGTGTGTGGCAGGCACAAATATCTTCGGACATCGAGGAATGGACAGGGATTATCTTAAGAAATATCTGTGTTTGACATATCTTCGGACAATAGAATCAGCAGCCAAATTACATGAACACTCTGTGGTCCATTAGATTCTATCCTTCTTCAACGCAAAATATATTACGACCGACGGAATCTCTGAGCTTATGCATCACTCGGTGTGAGGGCAGATCGGATTCCACGTAGATGGAGCAGAATCCAGATTTAGTCGGCGAGCCACCTCATCACCCCACTTTTAAAGGTGCTTTTAAGCTGGTTTGAAGCTCATGCATCGTAGCCGTCAAAATAAGAGAGTGGTCCAACTTCAACGGATGGATTTGCACTGGTCTGCTTGGGTGGGGGATCCGTTCCAACCATCCTTTCAAGTTCAAAACGTGCAATTCCTATAACGAGGGTTCGATCGCCGACGGTCGGGTCTTGATACGCACCGCCGCGATGACCGGACGCGGTCTGCACCTGTCGACCAACCCATGTCTCACGAGATACTTCAGCTACGTCGCTGTGCGCGTCGGGCCCCGCCGTACTCTTTTAATCCCTAACCGGGATCGAGCCACGCCATCCGAATTGGTGTGGGCCCCGCTTGGGTGCCTGGGGCTTCCGTTCCTCCTCGCGTTCTTCCTGGACCCGTCTTCCGTGTTCGGCTCCGCACCATGTGGCGTCAGATCCTGCCGTCGCGGTCGCGCGGATCATCTTAACAGGATTGTTCTCTACGGACAACGGAATCATCCGGCTCGGCGATATTTATAACCGCCATAGTGGGAGTGGCCGCCTTAACATGAGCTACATATTATAATACCATTCCTCTCGCAACCAATAGAAATGTGGCATCTCCACACCGGCCTCGCTAAAGATATCGCCTTTATGCTCTTTCCATCGCAGCCACTTCTTTGCTCTCTTTTTCTTGTCGGAGATCTCTCGGGCGGCGGAGAAGAAGGTTGTTGGACCGGAGGAGGGAGGTAGAATAGATCTATTGCAGGAGAGAGAGGGAGAGGGAGAAAGAGAGAGATGAAGATTCAGTGTAATGCGTGCGAGGCGGCGGAGGCGGCAGTGCTCTGCTGCGCGGACGAGGCAGCGCTTTGCTGGGCCTGCGACGAGAAGGTGCACGCCGCCAACAAGCTTGCCGGGAAGCACCAGAGGGTCTCGCTCCTCTCCGATGGCGCCGGTGGCAGCGGCTCTTCAAACCGCGGCGTCCCCAAGTGCGACATCTGCCAGGTGCTCTGCGTTTTGCTTCTTAGACCTCCATCATCATTTCTGAACTGGATGCTTGTTGGCTGTGCTGGTTTTGGTCGTTTCTTGGTTAATTGTTGTCGAGTTTAGATTTTTCTATACTTGTTTCACTCCCGTCGGATGTTTTATCGGTAAATTGTCTTCGTTTGTTTGAACACATAAGGTGGCGGCTCTGTGATTGTCGTCTCTGTTGTCAGTTTAGTCGACATCCTGTTTTCGTGATAGAAATGGTTAAAGTTGTGATTTTTATCATCAACCGTGTATGGCATAAAACGTCGAATAGCCCGACATTTGTATGTTGATGACACAAAAACAAAGGACCACTTGTAGAACATCCAGCTTATGCATGTTGAGCTGCGATAACCCGAGTATTGAATCTGAAGACAACAATGGCTTTTACTAACACCCATAATAGTCGAGCCTCGCCGTGGGATTTGTCGACAAGATTGTCATCCAGAAAGCAAGTAAGTCGTAGTATACCAGCAGTGCTTTTGCTAGCTTGTCATGATGCATGCTCATTTATTTTCCTTTCATAAGGTTTATCTCGATTAGGCAAACGACTATTTCCTGAATCCCAATTAGCGTGTTTTAGGCTCATATGCATATTTATCAAAATTGCGCTTTTAGGAAATTTTATCTGTAATTAAGATGTTTTAATTATATTAATTTATATTAATTAAATTTTATCTGTAATTTCTTATATTAATTTCTATTTGTCTAAACAGTAAGAACTAAGCTTCTTTGGTTTTACAGGAGACTTCTGGCTTCTTCTTTTGCTTGGAAGACCGTGCGTTGCTTTGCAGGAGTTGTGATCTTGCTATCCACACGGCAAATCCTTTTGTGTCTGCTCACCAAAGATTTCTAGTAACAGGGGTGCGAGTGGGTCTTGATCCCACTGAGCCAGTCGCACCTGCTGCAAGCCAGCAGTCGTATTCCGCAGGAAGACTTGTCGTCTCACCATCCAAACACTTGCCCACGGGCACTCATCTTGTGTCGTCAACTGAGACTAACTCAGTCTCATCCAGCCAAATAGCCAACCAAAACGGGGGTTTATTGGGAAGTAAAGCCCCACTCTATGGATTCAATATGTCCGAGACTATATTGGATTGGCCTTTGGACGATTTCTTTGGCTTCCCAGATTTCAACCAAAACTTTGGTTTCACGGAGCATAGTGCTTCTAAGGTAGGCTGTCCATCACTCGCATTATCTCTGCTTATGACAAGCTCCTGGTATTGTAAATTTGTTGATTGCTTCCATGTTATTGTTGTTTCATTGGATGTTAATACTGTCTAGACTTTGGTATAGTTAATTTTATGAAGACAATCTTTATACTGAATTGAGTAATCTTTGCTTGATAGGCTGACAGTGGAAGACATGGAAGCTCTCAAGGGTCGCCAACTTGTCGATCCACTGACGATGATCGGAATGCTGACGAATTCTTGGGACAGGTGCCGGAGTTCTGGACGGTACCGGAGATCCCACCCCCTCCCACAGCTTCAGGGCTCAGCTGGCAGAGAAACCGGCATTACCCAGCATCCAACAACACCGTCTTTGTGCCGGACATACGTTGTTCGTATGATCCTAATAGTTTCGACGCATCAGCTGGGTCAAAGCGTCGTCGTCGGCAGTAGTAAGAGCATTGGAGACGATTTATGATTTGAACGGGCATGTCATCGAAAATGATATACATTTGGCTGTTGTTAATGTTTGCTCGGCACCTCAATCGTTCATTAGGTCATAGATAATTCATGGACCTTATTGTGTTGTTTCCATGTATCATGTGAGGCTATAAATACTCACTCGTATCTCCTAAATCTTGGGAGCTTGTGGCAGACAGCGTGGTATTAATATATGGTGTCGTGGAAGCTTGTGGAACTCTGAGCTCACCTTGAAAAGTTAAGCGCACATTGGACCTGGTAACGAACCGCCACCACTTGATGCACCCAAAGACTGCAACTTCCATTGAGTACGGCTAACGATACATTCCGTGCCCACCTAGAAAGCGTCTACGTTTGACCTTTAAATCCTCAAGTGGGAACCACGAGATCTGAACACACTCGAAAACAAGTTGACCAAACACGTTACATGATTCTCCTGCTTGAAAGATCAGGTGGAGTTGTTCCTGAAGCTCTTGAGGAAGGAGCCGCTCTTGGTGATCTCACGGAGGGGCTTGTTGGTGAAGCGGATGAGGTTGTAAGCCCACGCCCCCACGACGGTCCCACAGATGGGACCCACGATGTAGACCCAGATCCCCTCCCACCGGTTGGCCACGATCGCCGGCCCCAGCGTCCTCGCCGGGTTCATCGATGCTCCCGAGATCGGCCTGTCAACAACATCACCCACGCGTCCATTAACATAGCTCGTGTAGCTTATGCAGGCATAATGGGCGGCCTTTCCTACCCGGCAACGAGGACATTCAACAAGATCGTAGCTCCCACTGCTAACCCCGCCAATTCTCCGATCTGAACAATAGAAATGGCCGGCTTAGAATCTGCTCTGAAACGATGCATTCGACTTTGTTCACCATACTTACTGCTCTGTTGTCGGTGGCCACTCCCGAGATCACAAACATCAGGTAGAACGAGATAATGAACTCGAGAACAAGCGACTGCACGTCCGAGCCGGCCGGTATCGTCCCCGGGAAGTGCTCGTGCTTCCCCCCGAACATCAAACGCAGCGTGCCGCTCGCCAGCGTCGCTCCCAGAAGCTGAGCAAAAACGTAAGCTGGCACCTGCACCGACGCAGAAGAAATGAGACGTGAGCGAGAGGCCGCTTGAGTGGTTGCGGTGTCGTATGCTGGAATCACCGACCTGTTTCCATGGGAACCTCCCGCATGTGGCGAAGGCGATCGAGACAGCCGGGTTGAAGTGGGCGCCGGATATGTGGCCGACGGAGTACACCATGACCATGACGGCGAGCCCCCACACGACGCAGATGCCCGGAAAGGTGATCATTCCCTTGCTCAGATTTATAGTGACCGAAGCACATCCCGCGAAGATCAGAAAGTATGTCCCGAATATTTCAGCAAGGATCTACGCAGAACATTTCGGAAGAAAAGTCATCATCGGTAACAGTAGGATAAGCCGAAGAATTGCTACACGTAGCTATAGATCCTTGTGCAGGTTGGCTAGTTTAATGATGGTGGTCGTGCAGTAATTTTCAATCTCTTGTTTCCATCGAATTGCTTCTGCTCTTCAGCTTGGTGCGGGAGACCATAACAGGGTGGAAATCTAAAGCTCCCAGTTCTTTTTGGAATCACCTTTGGCTCATCCCAAAAGCTCTGAAGGGGTTAGCCAAAGGGTAAATGATACCAATATCTACAAATAAGATGTCTAATTTTCGCTTTCTTTGATTTGATACAAAGAGATACCTTTGGTCAAAGCACAGTCCGCAAACATTCACATGAAGAAAAGTTCTATCTTACTGTGCCAAGAAAGAAGGTAGTGGGAGGTGATAAGAGATGGTTTGCGTTTCAAAGTGGATAATTGTGGTACAGAATCGTAGCTAATCCATTAAAGAACGAACATGAACAGAGTGGAATCGAGAGAGATGGGAGCAGGCAAAGGAACTCAAACAGAGCCATGTGAAGGAGAAGCCTCACCTTCTGCAAGAAAGGAACAGATAAGCTCAACCCACAACCTTTGTCGGCAGAGCTCGCGTATCCGTGGTCAGGGTTGACGCCCTCGTCTCTCCCAGCACCAGCGGCTCCCTCCTCCATACTCCTCTCTCGCCTCCCGTTCGCGTTAGCATTCTCCCCTTCTCTTGCCATCTTCCTCGCTCTCTTCCTTTCACGACCACCAAGGATCAAACTCAGGCGGCTATTTATCGAGAGCCAGCAGACGCCCAGAAAGGGATTGGCAGAAGGAACCCTGGCAGTCCAACTTCCCCATTGATTTATCTTTCTTTGTTTTGGAGGCTTACTTTTCTTGTATTTATGAGTTAGGACCCACTGAATTGACCACTATTGTCTTCCCATCGAAAGATGCAGTGAAGAAAGACTGAAGTTGATCTTGCGCAATGGAGAGATGATGGAGAGCATCAAAAGCTACTTCCAACAACCCACCATTAAATTCCTTTTAGCAAAGGGAACAAGAGATTCCAAGATTACAGATGATAATAGGCAAGTTATAATCCAAAATTATCGAGGCGTTTTGCCAACAGCATCGAGACTTGTGGCTCGTGCAACCGCTATCGTATCCCTGAGAGACCTTTGACGTGTTCTCTTGGGTCGGGTGACAGTGTGGACACGCGCTGCCTAATTCCTGCACATGTCCGAAGATGGGGCAAACGGATGTCTTATTTCTACATGCCAAATGTTGATTTTGTAAGATGGGGTGCAGTGTGGGTTTGTCCGTTCCTCATGTTAAGCCAATAATTAAGGAAATAAAAAAGCACACAACCCTTGAGAGATTATTGGTGTTATGTTCTCATTAATACGGTAAATATTTTTAGTGTAGTTTAATTTATGAGAAAATTTATGGAATAAACTAGTAAAACTTGCCATATTATCATAAATTACAATTAAAAATATTCTTCAAATATATATAAATGGAGACCTTTCAAAAAAATATTTCTCTCCTTTCATTATCTCTTTAATGTTTCTTACTTTATCTCGAATGTTTAGGTTTTTCAAACCCGCTTTGAATATTTACAAACTCAATTAATATAAAAAAAAATCTCGTAAGATCCGCTCATGGAGTAAATTTTTTCGCTCGATAGTGACTATCTTGAAAATTTTTGAGTTATTGTCTTCGCTTCGAGTTCTCCACTCGGAGACGTACATTGATGATCAATTTTAACACTAACAAGTCCCATCCATCGGCATAATATTTATATAGTATGTTTAGTTTAAAAAAAACTTCAAATCCAAGACACGGCGTGTTTTACGATGTTCTTTCCCGTCCATGAGCATCATACTAATAATTTATACTACTTAACCTAACCTTAATGACAGAAATTACTCGACAACCAAGTCTTCTCAACCATTCTTCCACACGCGCAGGTCCCTTAATTGATGCCTAAATTATTAAAGACTGCAATCCTGTGGCTTTTTTAACCAAGTCTTTTGTATCAAAGACTGCAATCCTTCTCTATCTCTCCGTAAGACTTTGTTAACCAAGTCTTCTGTATGAAAGACAACAATCCTTCCCTACCAAATTGTGCAGCCCACTTCACAAGCAGCAGCGATGAACCCACGCCAGGGGTCATCTGAAATCACGGGATGCCCATGGAGATGGGGCATGTCATGCGTGAGCTGTAGTCGCAATAACATGCGAAGACATTTATGACCACCATAAATGATCTCTCCCACCATACTACACTAATTCTTACACCTAATAATGTGGCGTATTAATTTACGGCACAACTTTGTGGCTGACCGGTAAACCGACGTAGTCCTTCGAACACAGGTGAGTTGATGGTGGACACGTACTGACCTCATCTGACGCTGCATGTGATGTTAGCATCTCACTACGGGGGAAAATATTGTGTGTTGTACAGCAAAACAATCAGTGAACTGTTCTTACAAACCTACGTTTAGCAATCGGAGCTAATTTTGTGTAGTATAGATTATAGATTGGCATTGGAGATGATCATATTAACATCGCACCGACATTTATGGGATCATGCGTTGGTGTGTTTGTGCATCAATTAATTCGTTGTTTGCACAATAGTAGGGGAGATTTCGGTTCCGAAATCGTCGATTTAGGTTCGGTCAAATTTAGAATCGAGATTGTCGGTTTAGTTCTGATTATTCATCAATTTTGATTGATTAAAAAAAATAAATTAATCCATCAAGATTTAAATACAAATCATTACGTTGGAGTCTAAAGTATTAATCACTATATCATAAAATTTATTTATATTTATTTAATTTTAGTTCGATTGAAAATTATTAAATTGTTGATTCGATTTTATTTTAGTTTCGAGTTAGCTTGGTTTCAATTTAAATCGAGCCGGGATCAAATTTACAATGAAAAAAATTAAGATAAATGATGTCAATATGGTGTCAGGCATACGTATACATCTGCGTCCAATTCTGGCACGGCTAATGTTGATGGCAACAGTTCCACGAATGCATAAACCCACCCACTAAGCACGCTTCCCAACACTTAGCCTGTTTATTTGACTGCTATCTCCTGTGGAGTCAGAGAGCCACTATGCAACTTCTTCTGTCTACACTGCCTTTGCCATTCTTCCATTCTTCTGTGGAGTCTTCTCTACCATTCTTCCACACGCGCAGGTCCCTTAATTGATGCCTAAATTATTGGTCTCTCTCTCTCTCTCTCTCTCTCTCTCTCTCTCTCTCTCTGACTTTTTTAACCAAGTCTTTTGTTTCAAAGACTGCAATCCTTCTCTATCTCTCTGTAAGACTTTGTTAACCGAGTCTTCTGTATGAAAGACAACAATCCTTCCCTGCCAAATTGTGCAGTCCACTTCGCAAGGAGCAGCGATGAACCCACGCCAGGGGTCGTCTTGAATTACGGGACGCGCATGGAGATGGGGCATGTCATGCGGGAGCTGTAGTCGCAATAACTTGGGAAGACATTTATGACCACCATAAATGATCTCTCCCACCATACTGCACTAATTCTTACACCTAATAATTAGGTGTACTTTTGCTTCGAAAGATACGGCCATGCAAAGTCACAGAACCCTTTGCTCAGAGAAAGATTAAAAAAAGGTTTAGAAATCATTAGGTCAATGGCTCAGTTGGTGGGTGAAATCATCTTTAGCTTAAAAGAAAAAGAAGATAAGAAAAGGGTAAAAATTAGCTTGCAAGAACTGTTGAAAGGTGGTTCATTCTTTCTGCTGGAGTGAAAGAGAGAGGGAAAGAGGTTAATGGATCACAAAGATTAAACGGTGGCCGGCCTCTCTTTCTTTTCTAGAAGACGAAGTTGTATATATGTACTTTCTCGATCAAAGCAAGGAACCCTAAAAGAGATTCCCGTGTTTCTTTCGGTGCTCCCATCATCATGATGATGTTTCTATGTTCTAGATTTATCCGCAGTAGATTTCTATGTTTTTTTTTTAACCAAAAGCAAGCAAATTTGTTACTTAATTAGTCTACTGCATCTCTTGTCCTTCAATGTAAGATTGAAGCTTCCATCATCTCTAATAGACTTGGCCAAGTCACTTTATTTTCCTCCCTATAAATAATTAATAGATTGAAAAAAATAATCAGAAGATTAGTCGACAAGTACTTAATTAGCCAAAGACATCTCGCGTTCTAAAGATCGAACAAGAGAGAAATCCTTAAGTCGAATATTTTAATATTTTATCTATAATAGAGTTGGCTAACCAATTAATCTCTCTGTTTTTCTCTCTACAAATAACTAAGATATTAAAAAAATAATCAATAGAGTTTTATCAATATATGCATTGTAGAGAGTTTTATTGATTTCGTTAAAACATATATTGAATCTTTTACTATCATCTTAAACTTTTAGGATTATTTATCACTCAATCATATTTAATATGGTATCAGAGTAGCTTTAAGTTTGAATCTTATTAGTCATGATTATATATATATATATATATATATATATATATATATATATATATATATATATATATATATAGAGAGAGAGAGAGAGAGAGAGAGAGAGAGAGAGAGAGAGAGAGAGAAAAGGATGAAAGCAAATCGTTACACAACACACCTACAAAAAAGTGACCGAAAGGTTGCACGTTACTCACAGATACAACATGCAAGACTCATAAAAGGGTTGTGGAATTAGATCGGGTCACAACACACTCCTTCCGGACCATAACCGATCGAGATTAAGTCATGTGGAGTCAACCACTTAAAGAACATAGATTAGTTGGTCTTCATGGCATTAGTGGTAACCAACATAACTGATCCGCATGTACAATAAAAGCTCTTGTGAAGTATCTTAATGTGAACCTTCATTTTTCGCATGTGTTATCTTCAAATGGAACCGTGGTCAAGTTTAATTTTACATAATTATTCTTCTTGCATCGATTATTGTTGTAGGTAGACAATATATTTCATCAATTAGTGTGGGTAAAATATGAGTAGAATCAAATTATAATTCTAAGATGAATTCTCATAATTACACTCAGAATTATGGGCAAAATATGAGTTCAAGCCAAGATCAATAATGCCTGAACAACGACAAGTGAATAAAGCTATCTTCCTTGGTTATCCACGAGCAAATCTTTTTTAGGGATTTGATATTATTAGGATCGAAATTGACACTAAGAGAGGGGTGAATTAGTGCTTACGATAAAAATATCAGTTTAAAAATTTCATTTCGATGAAAGCTCATATCGAAAATACAATTGAACTTAAAACATTCGTAAGCATATTGAGCAAGTAAATCGGTTTGCAATATGAATAAAAAGTATAAAGTAAATACAAACTAGATTTTATAGTGGTTCAGGCATCACAACCTATGTCCACTCTCGATTCTTCTTCATTTGAAGCTACCGGCTTTCACTATCAATCTTCTTTCAATAGATGAAGATCAACTACTCTTACAATTTTTTTTCCTTTTCATAAGCTCAAGAAAGAACCTTTACACCCCTCTAAGAATTCCATCATACACATTTCTTAAAAAGGAGAGACTCAATCACTTCAAGAGAGATTACAACTCTAGAATCACAAGATTTTTATTCTTTTTTTGCTCAATTCTTGCTTACCTAAGTATGAATAGCTGGGATATTTATAGACTTCAAATGACTTCAAAAATAATGCTAAAATTTTAAATATCTTGAGATTTTAGGGTACTAGTTGTACCATCGCCTGTAACACTGACACTGGACGGTACTATCACCCAGTCTAGTGATGCCACTGCCTAACATAATATGAAAGATTATATCTAGGCGGTACCACCACCTAGTCTGGTGGTACCACTACCTGACACAGTCTCAAAGACTGTCTCGGAGACTGAGCCTCATGTGGTTCCATTGTCAACCTTAGCGGTGCCACCACCTAACGTGGCTCTAGGTCACTGTTTGAACCTTTCTCTTAACCCAAAACAATCCTAACTTAGGCCCAATGGGACCCTAATTGAGTTAGCCTAATTGTATTCAAAATTAACTCAATTAGCCCCCCTAAACTACTTCAATCTAAATAAATTATTATAAGTATAAATCTTATATTGTTCAGTATGTCATTGATTCATCAACGCTTCGTTTGATCCTTCGACGCATTATCCTCTCTTATGGTCTATTGTCCAATCGGCATGTTAACCCTACAATTTTGATCTCTTTGTTGCAATATCCGCTCTTCTTGGTCTGATGCCCGAACTCATGGCACGAAGCTTTTTGTCGATACGTCAACTGATCCTCCAGCTCGACGTCTAATCTTCTGATATGTTCCACTTTGACCCAACGTCTGATTCCTCCTACTTTAATCAATTTGTCTTTTCTTGATCAAAACTAGTCTTGCATCACTCAAAATACAAATGAGATCATAAACTCAATCAATTTGTTTCATTATTAAAATTTGAGATTCAATAGATATCTCATGACAAGTTTCTTGCTATATAATAATACTCATTTATATCTAATCTTATGAGAATAAAGTTAATAATTTTAATTATATATATATATATATATAAGATGATGGGAGATTAACTAAGAGGATGACTTCATATTTTTACTAAGGATTAAAAGAGATTACATATATTTTATTTGGTTTAAAATCTAGAAGTTTAATCTTTGAATTAAATTAATATCAAACATGATATATATTAACATAAATAGTTTGGGTCAGAGTTACCATAAGATTTACCCATAATAAAATGTCAAAGTTTTCTATAACAAGAAGTATCTGTGTTGCATGAATCCTCCAAATTAGGCCAATGAACCTCTAATCAACCAATTTTAAGTCTCTTAGTCTTATCTTCTTACTTGAGTATTCTTAAAGAGCCTAGAATTATTCACTTATTATTTTTATTTACCGTATATTATTAATTTTTATATTTCTTTCAAGTATTGTACATTGTTAGTTAGTTTTCAAACCTAGAACTAATGTAAATAAAATTCTCATCTAAGCCAATAAAATCATCAAAAAGTAATATCTTTTTAGGTTTCTCTATAGGGAGTTCGATTTTTCTCGTCCTCTCTTACAAGATTAGTTTGTTAGAATAATTTATAATAGTATTTTTTTTATTTTTATTTTTATTTTGTATCAAAGGCTTTTTCGTAGTGTTAACATAATAAATTTGTGGTTAGAAAATTAAGAAGTATACTGACACTTATAGTGGATCTAATATATTAAAATTTTAATTTATTAATTATAATCTTATAGCTCATTAAGATGAAGTTTAATGATAATAATGGTAGCAACAATAGTGTTATCGATGTTGACAGTGATAATTTTGATGATAACGATCTTTGTGATGAAAGCAATGGCAATAACCTCAACAACAATGATCAGAGAGTGTCAACCCTTGGGCGATGTAAAAAAATACAAGAGTGAGAATGACTCACGAACTTTAAAAGATTCACAACATGTTTATTAACTTTAGGCTTTGACGTCAATAGAGTTTGTAATGATAATAGGATCAACATGCCAGAGTTGATACTAACGACCAAGATAATCTTCAACACGGGCTTATAATCTAAACAAATTAGTTAGTCTTTATGGCATTAGCGGTAACGAACATAACTAATCCACATGTACAACAACGGCTCTTATGAGATAGAGAACCTTCATTTTTCACTGTGTTATCTTCAAATTAGTGTGGGTAAAATATGAGTGAAATCAAATTGTAATCTTAAGATGAATCCTCATAATTACACTCATAATTACGAGAAAAATATGAGAGCAAGCCAAGATTGATGATGCCCGAACAACAACCAACAAGTGGAGGAAGCTGTCTTCCTAGTTTGTCCAGAGGCAAGTCTCTTCTTGGGATCTGATATCCCATGACAAGTCTCTGACTATATAATAGTACTCGTTTATGTCTAATCTCGAGAATCAAGTTAATAATTTTATTATATATATATGTATATATATATATATATATAAGATGACAGAGAGATTAACTAAGAGAATAATCTTATATTTTTACTAAGGATTAAAAGAATTAGATTACATATATTATGTTTGGTTTATAATCTAGAAGTTTAATCTTTGAATTAAATTAATGTCAAACTATCAGACTTACTGGAAGGTTTACCCATCAAGAAAACACCAAAGTTTTCTGCGACAAGAAGCATAGCGTGTTGCGTGAATCAGCCAAATTAGGCCAGTCGGCCTCCAATCCACCAATATTTAAGTCCCTCAGTCTTGTCTTCTTACTTAAGGTTGAAGAACCCACCACCTCCCGATATAAGCCACCCGCACCCCAATTCCTCGCGTACAGGATATCAAGCCCTCCACACACGTTATCCATGGGCTCATACGGCAACGGCGTCACCCTTCTCCTCATCCTCTTCCTCTCCGTTATGCCGTCTCTACCTGCCAGGAAGCTCCTTGACGAGGGGGAGCAGAAGGCTACATCCTCAGCATCTGGTTTGGCGTTAAACATCCGCCCAAGGGGGATCGCACCTCTGCCTTCTCCCAGTAACTTTGGTAACGGTGTGGCAGCTGCAGGCACGGGCAGTGGCAACAAAGAGAGGATGCTGGGCTCGGTCCCCAGCCCAGGGATTGGCAACTAGCTTCTCTGATCTTTACCATTTACCTTCACTACTCTCGGATGGTATCATGTACTCTACTAGCTGAGAAGTTTTGCAGGAAAGAGACTCACGTACTGTAGCTGTGTTTCTTCCTTGTTCACGTAAGTTGGATTGACTTGATGTCCTGAAAGAAATGGATGAGAGAGATGAGAAGAAATGTGTATTATATTGAACTTAATGGAAGAATTCCGTCACTACTGTTTCCTTAGAGTAGTACTACTTGATCAACCATGACAAACAAGTGAGTCAATAGACTGTTGCTTCTATCTATCTGAACCTGCCTCCTCTTGCCTGATGCTTGCTTGCTAACCTCAAGGAAATGCTTTAGATTGAGCGAGCTAAATAAATAAGCATGATGTCTCTAATGAAAATATTTATATGTGTAAGATAAAAGAAGATAACCTTACATTGCTAAAGATCGAAAGAATCACATGATAATGATGTGAAGAAAATTCATAAATTATCATATTTATGCATATATTTGGCGATCGTATTTCTTGTCTAGACGGTATTACGAAATATTGTTCTTTACTAATAATGGAAAAGAAATGCTTATCGGGTAAGGTAATGATATAAAAAATTCATCCAATCTTACATATAATCAATCACATACTAACCAATTTGTCTCTCAATAACCAGATTAGAAACCAAATTCTGTGTCATTTTTTACTGAGTAATATGGCATGGATACTGAGATTGAATGCACGTGGCTGGTGATTGGGTCGACTCGGAAGCCCATCAAAGATGTTGTGGAAGTCCACAGTGTTGGCTGCATCAAACTTAGACGCTTCTCGCCAATCAAAAGCATGCCTAAATGTCTTACTCAAATCCTTAATTCGTATTACATACTTGGTCTCTTTGTTGGTCAACGGAGACTGTGACGCGAAGGTCAAAGCATCGACCGAGCTTGGATTCGAGCCGCTTCACAAGCCTAGTCTCAAGCTGCACGTTTCCCTATTCCTACTTTCAGTATATGAATGGGAAGGATCTTCTCTTCTTCCAAATATTCGTGTAATTTAGTTAAAAAATGATATATTATGTTTTACTTTCAATCAAGACTCGATATATTATGTTTTAGTTGAAAGATACAAGTTATTAATTATTATTGTGACAATCTCAATGTATATCGAATGGAAAATATGTCACATCCTAGATTTATAAAATATAATAAATTATCATTTTATTATTTATAGAATACACTTTTTTTTTTCTCTTTTACCCAAACTTCATATCTATTGTAAAAATTATAGATTACTCTGAAATAAATATAAGATAAAAATATATCATCAACCACACATATTAGTAGAAATATCATAAAAATCATAAAAATAATCTTTAATATTCATGAAACAAATGTCAATAAGAAATAATAATATATCTATTCATCATAAAATTTATACATCAGATAAATGATTATAATCTATTACATAACAAATAAAATCATACATCTATCACATACAACACATACAAGATAACAGGATAATAAAGACGTATATCACACTCGATGGTGCACTCTTCCAACGCCTACGGATGGGTTCACTCATTCATTCACATTGTATCACAATGTGATCAAATATTATAAGAGATCATGGATTTATGTCCTTCCAGGTCCACAATTCCATGAAAATAATCCATATCGCACTCCTTAAGAAAAGTAGAAACCAATAATCATTTTCAAATAACATCTTGAAAACTTTTAAATTCATCAAATCATAAGGGCTTAAAACATCAATCTCTTGATAGTTCTCAATCAACCAAAACCCTAATTAGAATAGCTCAATTGATTCCATATCACCCGCAAAACTAATCAAATCCTTAACACGTTCCTCCTAGTCTAAACTCGAAGATCAAGTGGATTGGATGAAGGAATCACCTAAACGACTTTAATCGATCAACCATCATTCAATATCGTTAAAGAGCTCAAACCAATAAAGGAAGAGGAAATTGGACTATGTCGTATAATCCTAGCTCAAACTGAATCAACCCACATAAGTCTAATGGTATACCTCGAAGGAGGAGCGATGATGTGTCTAACGCCAAATCACCATACTAGGCTAAGCCTTACTCATAGGGTCTTATATATAAATATCCATAATCATTCATTTACATTCACTCATTCATTCACATATGTATCCAAGAAACAATGTGATCAAATATTATAAGAGATCATACATAGTAGATTTATGTCCATTGGTTGCTCTACACTGTAATAGGTCCACAGCTCTCTTCACAGGTTAGACTTCCAATGTAGACCATTAGCCTAATTACATATACTACATAGTACAATCATATCAATATCATAAACTTAAGAAAAGTAGGAAACCAATAATCATTTTCAAATAACATCTTCAAAGAAAACTTTTAAATTCATCAAATCATAAGGGCTTAAAACATCAATCTCTTGATAGTTCTCAATCAACCAAAACCCTAATTAGAATAGCTCAATTGACTTAAACCATATTCAATTCAATTATGACCTACCAAAACTATCTTTGATCTTAAGATGCTTTGTTGGAGCTTTAACGAGCATCACCTCAACCTTTGAAGTTTACGTGTCCTTCCTCCGTAAAATTTGCCCATCGAATCTTCTTCCATAACTAAGAGAGCTCTAACTAGAAGGCAAAGGTTACTTGTCTTCGCCCGCCTCCTCGAGTTTGTAATCACCTTCAACTTAGCTCACACTTCCAAGTTGCTTGAAGTGTTTGCAATTTAGACCTTTAATTCCGATAGATTTGGTCGCCTTTGGGATTGTATGCTTCCATCATTTTCGTCGCCGACTCCTCCGAGTAGTAAAGGTCAAGACTGCAGGTCATGCACTCTTGCATCGACCATAGATTTGGTCACTCGGCTAAAAAGTCTGGTGACATTGGTCTTACGGTTCTCGGCCTTCGCCCTTCACCTTGTCTTGGTACATTGGAGTTTGCCAAAGCATTCTTCCTCCTCCACGGCCCATATCACGACCAAGTGCTCTCCCTCTAAGAGAGCAAGGGATTGATGACTCCCGGAAGTCCCGCCTCGGTACCATGGCATTCACGGCGCCCATGAATCACCCCTAAAGATCTGCCACTCTGACTTGTAATCGATTCACCTTCAACCTATTTGATCTTGGGTAGATTGCTTCCATGCCAGTTTTAGGAATTAAACCTCTGAGCTCTCTCGAGCGAAACCAATAAAGGAAGAGGAACTCCCATTGGCCACTATGTCGTATAACCATTTCTGCCTCCTTAGCTTCATTGCTGTTCAACTCGGCCTTGTTCTCGACTTGCCGGCTCCTTAGCGAATGTGAGCTCTGAATCAACCCACTCCCTGGTATTTGCATCTGTTCTTCTACACACGGCTTCCATTCAATGCAACATGGGTCATATGGCATTCACCTTGAATCCATAGCTCTTCTACCGTCGTGTTGTTCACCAACTTGGAGCTCCTTCAAGTGTCGTCTTGCCATATATTAATCTCCTTATTCGATTCCTGTGGTATGAGGTATAACACATCGCAGGCCTTCGCCAACTTCGATTCTGTTTGCTTAGACCTTCGTCCACCCACTCTCGAGGAAGGCTAGCCTAGATGATGTGTCTCCGAACCGCTTGAAATAGGTAACGCATGACAACTCGCAACACTATGGCATATTCTTCAAGAGTAGCTGTCTGCGATCCTCTTGCCCTGTCTTTTGAACTAACTTTGCCTCGAAGCAAATCGCCGCCTTAGAATCTCCACCAAATGCTTCATCGAGATAAGGTGCATGTGCTCAAAGCTCCCTTTGTCTTTGGCACCAGCAAGATGAGTCGGCTCCATCTTGAAACCCATGGAACGACATGATCCGATTCTCGCCTTGCGCAAGAGTCCATGTCCTTGACCTCTGTCTAAGAAAAGCACCAAGCCTCCGCTCCTGATCTTGGCCAACTCCTTCACGCGATCGGGTACTTCACCAAGTTTTCCCCAAGTTGCTCGCTTCTCGATTAGCATTGGCTTAATGGTGGCCCTCACGCCCACCATTCCACGGTTATAGTCCGATCTCACCGCTCTCGGTGTGCCTTCAGTTGCCCTGGATTATCTCATTGTGACCAACGATGCCATTAGATCATGCGATGACTCCACACCGCTCACTCGATCCATCGAGCTCTGTGGTACTCCTCAAGCGATTCATTGTACACATTCGGAGAGCGGGACTTATCCTCATGGATATCTGCCCGTTGAGCAACTTCTCTCTTCGCATCCTTCCCTTAGGAAGTTTTGGAGACCACTATCCCCTTGGACTACTTCGCCTCTGCTTGAACAAATCCGCGCCCCATCGCCATTGCAAATGCACTTGCTAGATTGTGACACTTCACCAATACAAATGCGCCTTTGCACCCTCTGGGTCTAGCAACATCTTTGAACTCACACACTTCAAAGCATCTTACGGTATCCTGCACATGTCGACGAGAAAGTTTCACTCCATGGCGCCGACCTTCGCCGCTTGGGATGGCTAACCCAGACCATCCATCGTCCGCATGGTTGCCCTCGCATGAGTGTCGAATCAAGTTTGCAATTCCCGAGCTCATGAGCTTTGCACAACTCTTTCGATCATTGAACAACCCACCGCAACTTGCTTGCGGTGTTCCTTGGCTCATATCTTTGGGTGTCACATGCTCGAACTCGAACCTTTGGATTCTTAGCTTGTCCTCGTGGTGCCCGACAAGGTCCCCGCGTTTGCATGCTAAGTGTTTCCACATCACCGCAAAGGTCACCTACCCGAAATCTCCTACAATCCCTTAGGACCTACAAAAGAGAAGACGGACAGAAAGCGCTGGGTAAACACTTTATAGCCAATGCACATTCCAACAAGGGATATCACACTCTAAACCACACATGGGTATAAAATTGTCCATTTAGTCACAAGAGTTGGGTTTATGTACAAGCCTACAATAGGCGTTCACTCAAATATGGGCATTTTGCCTTTGGCAAGCCCTTTACAAGCTTTTACATTATACTAACCCAAAAGAGACACGACAAGCACAAGCATTACAACAAGCCAGATACTAGACATTTTGTCCGTGACAACATGGACTAGATCATACCTAGCCACATGGTTGAATCAAGCCTGACGACATGTGTTAGGTCATATCTTATCACATGGGCTGGATCTTACCTGACCACATGGGTTGGGTCACACCTAGTCACATGGGCTAATTGTATTTAGTCACATGAGTTGGGTCGTACCTAACCACATAGGCTGAGTCGATCTAGTCTGATAGATCAACTTAACTCAAGTCAGACCCCAATTAGAATCCTCTTATCAAATTATATTTCAAAAATCTAAATTATCAAGAATAACTCAAATCCATGAATTAAAAGTTTTAAATCTATAATCTTAAATTAAAAATAATTAAATCATAGAAATTCACATGTAATTCATAAAACATAGATATATCTAATTAAATACATTAGGATCATTAATCTAAAAATAAAATTTTTAATAATTAAATCAATATTAAAACTCACTTAAGCTTAATAAATTAATATTAATCAAATAATCATTCTAATATCATGAATCAATTATCATTATTTATTAATAATAAAATTTCGAAATTAAAACATTATTATGTATCATAAAATTGTAATAATTTCAATGTCAAAATTTTAAAATATAAATCAAAGTTAAAAAAAAAGAATCTTACCTCTCATTGGCTATCCTTTCCTCAAGATCATCTTATCGAGAAGCTCTCTCCTCAATCCTCTCATTGTCAGGCTCGGTGATGAATGAGGAAAGAGGGCTCCATTATATAAGCGAAGATGAGATCTCCCCAAAAGGTAAGTAAATATTTAATTTTATATTAAATTTATTTTTATTCTGCTTTCACACACAAAGATAGAAACATAATATTCATTTATAGTGGTTCACTTAAAAATGGAATGTATACTATTTACTTCCTAAAAATTATATCACTTATTAGGAAATAAATTAATTAATAATCTAATTGATTAGTAAGATTCCTAACATATTTACATGTTTAACAAAATCAAATTTAATTATTTTCTTAACTATAATATGCAAATATGAAAGTTAATAATAAAGTAATACATTATTTATAGTAATTAATTTATGTTAAGGGAGAAATTATCGATGATTATAAAATGATTCTGATAATATTTTCTATTGTGCATTATATTCCTCTTTGCTATAGCTGACAAAGGAGACTAGCTATATAAAAGATAAATTAGGATAGGATTATCAAGGTTTGATCATTCTCATCCTCCCTTGTACCTTGTCCAACTCAAAAAGACTTTCTTGATCGTCAGATGAATCATAACAGAAATCAATTTCATTCGACATTCATCTTAGTGCAGGTCAACCCTACATCAAATATCCGAAGGCATATCGAACGGATTCCAGGGCTCTCCGTGTAAATCAAACTCGGAGCAAGTCAAGCACTCTAAGCTAATCACTAACATATCTCCCTATAGAATGAAAGGATTATTAAATATTAAAAGAGTCAGATTATATATATATATATATATATATATATATATATATATATAAATAAAGTTTTGTTCATAATTTAGAATTTTAAGCTAAGTTAGAATAGTCTTTATATATTAATGATTTACTTGATCAAACATGGGAGACGTTGACTATATCAATACGTTCCAATGCTCATACGATATAACACAGATGATTAGGGCACACAATTAGTAATGTAATACGTGATATAATTTTATTGGAGAAATTATTTAATTAATGAGGATTTATTGTTGTTACTAATGCCAAATCTATGCAATAGAATATAATGAAGCATGTGGTTCATTAGGATATTGGTGGATAGACTACATTAATTTTCGTGTGAAGAACATTAAATGGGTTGTGTTATAATAAACAATAAGAAGTATATCTCCTTTGGTAAGATAAGTGGGAGAGAAAAAAAAATGTTAAATAAGATTTTAGCAAGAATTATAAGGCGCATTATAATTAAACGTGATTTTTCGATTAGGTATTAGTTGATCATCCATCACAATCTATTGTGAAAGACTCATTATGATGCTTTCTGTGTCATGCTTAGTGCTGTCGCACCATAAAGCCACGGAAAAAAAAGGAGGGAGGGAGAGAGAGAGAGAGAGACAGAAAGAGAACAGCGTTTTTGTCTTTGTTTCTTCCTTTTACTACCTCCATGAATGATCTGTGTATCGTGTAGTGGTGGGGTTTAGTCGACACCACCCAAAACTTATCAAAAGCCATCAGTAGATGTGACTGCGTAGTTCATTCCAGCTACCTTAATATCCTTATTTGTGCTGCATGCGCTTCCCTTACGATGAGATTAAATGATGATTGCTCGACAGCATATTTCGTTTCTTTTTTGATACTATTTTAGGTAGATCATAAATAAGAAGATGAAGAATCACAAAACTAGAAGAACAATCGTTCTCAAATCACTTTCTTGGAAGCAATGATGAAGTCTTTATTCACTGTGTATAATGCAATGTTTACGTACACGGAACCACAAAACCCTCCGCCAAAAATCGACCACGGCAGGAAAGAAAACAAGCACTCAAACAAGTGTTCGAAGATTATTCGTCGATGGCAGGCAGATCCATGACTGCTACTCTCTTCCGACGCGATCGTTCCCGGAGCGCAGGTGCAGCAGATGCCGCTTGGACGTCGGTGCGCTGTGCCCTTTGTTGCTGGGACCAGAACGAGGAACGCGCTTCCTGGCGAACACATGGAGAGCCTTCGGCTCCTCCGCTGCTGCTGCTGAACTCGTCGCAGCCTTGAGAGCTTCTTCGATGGCGAGCGACGGCAGGTGCGGCCTTGCTGAGGACACCGCTGTGGTCATGATGAAGAGGAGCAGCAGCAGCAGTTTGGTGTAGAGAGACAGTGGTCGGACAAGCACAAGGATGGCAGCCATGTCATGGGTCGTGGTGGCACCCTGCAGGGACCTGAAACCATTTAGAGTAGCGATGGCATGCAGGCGGAGGGGACTTATATACACGGAGGGAGATGGTCTTCGATAATTTTAGGCCATGTTCTCGACTCTATTTACTAAGTTGCCCAATGTGATGGCTTCTGCATTCCATAATTCTCATGGCCATTTGGAAGGGTATCCTCGAGAAGCAGTCGAGTGGGCGTGGCCGTAGTAACTCTTCTTCTTGTGATGCTGATATTATACGCCAAACCACTCAGAGATGGAATATTGACTTTGGATCACTTCCTATTTGTCAGTGATCGAAGACCCCCTCCAACCCAGAAAGTTCAACAGAGACGGAGAGAGAATGAACAGGCGGTCCCATTCATTTCACTCAGGTCTTCGATTGGATCCGCGAGCCTAATCTATATGTTTTTCATGCATTTCGTTGCAGTTAAAGCTGTTCTTCTTCGAGCAAGTGATATGATGGTTCTCGCGTTGCTACAGAGCATGCAATATATTAAAGGAAATATCATTGTTGCTGGTTTCTCTCTCTCACTGTATCGATCAGTACGCACCACTAGATCTCTATCCATGTAAAGCAAGAGAATGACAGAACAGAGGGAATAAAGTTGCTGGGTCATCCATCGTCATGGACCGGCCGACGCACAACCCCTCCCTCCCCGGTCGGCGTCCGATGCTTTAAGACTTTGGGATACCCATCCAAAGCACAGCACGCATGTCTGCCCACAAGAGCGACTACATCTTCCACTACAAAACAAGTGGCGAAGCACCTAAGCTGCTCGAGCTGGTCACGGCGTTCTCCAAGGGGGTCCAGCGTGAGCGTGTCAAACGAGGCGGTGTACCAAAACAAGTTGACTCGACTGCTTGGAGATCTTGATTACAACATTGCCGCGTTTAAATCTAAGATTCGCCTAACTTTCGTGGACGAAGGACCAAGGTACGAAGACGCCTACCTCCTCACAAAAAACGTTGCATGGACCAGCGGAGTGTGTTAGTGCTGCAGCTCCCGTCTGCAGATATCAGATGAGGGCTGTGTTCTTAAAATAATCGTCGAGTGGCGGAGGTGAAGAACACAATTCAAGTCTTCTGCGTTGACTTATGGATACGCGTCTCATCTTATCTTTGCTCTCCGTCGGCATCGTGATCCGCTCTTAGGGTTGCTTCCTTGTTCTGTAGTCGTTGATCCATCACCAGCAACTGCATTAAAATCTTTTATTCCTTTTATAATGTACCTAAAAAATATTTGAATACTTTATCACGATGGAACACTAAGTCCTCTCTCTTTCTCTCTCTACAGTTTTAGGGGGACCGGACCTACTTCGCTGCAGAGAAAACCACGTCCGAAGTGGTCAGCTAAAGTTGTCCCACCAAGTACCACAATTTTATATTTATATATATAACAGTATTTTATATCTTTCTTTTACTGTGAAAAAAGCAGCGGATTGGCTTTCTATGTGAGTAGGATCCCCGTTTAATCGGATGTCATCTGTAGCTGTGAGATCGCCCATCACTATTGCCTGCACCACATTGGATGGGAGCACTGCACCACCATCATTATTGATTCCATCATGTTTTAATTTTTAGTTTGGAACATAAAAAGAAAATGTATTGGAATATTTATCATTTGTTCGGTAAGTTAATTTAATTGAATTATTTTTATAAAATAATTAGGATGTTATACATCGGTCCGATTCCGATAATTAGGATTGTACTATCAGCTTGCCAAATTGATTGGACTCGATTTGTTTTAATTTCTGGAATTTATTTCAAACCTTATATTACTAGCTAATATATTTGTTGGCAACTAATCTGGCCCAAGTGAGGCCTAAATCAATCTGCAGAGGACAATTGGGCCGGTCAACATTGGCCCAAATTGCTCTCTATTGACCCAGTAAAGCGGCTGCCTGGCCCAACTTATTTTCTACCTCTAACCCAGTAATGTACCCTCGGAATAGTGACAGGGACCACGTGTCCAGCACGAGCCTCCAGTTCTTTAAATGGTACTTCTTGGGTAGGTTACAGTGAGATCGTAACAAACTGACCAATAAGATAACTACCAGTTCTCCCGCCCTCGTCCCTCCGTTCGAAGTTCTCCCGTGTCTTGATCGGTTCGCTTCGTCCCTTCCCTTTTCCCCGAGGCAGAGAGAGAGTCGGAGCGGGCAGAGCTTCCGTGGTGGTACTGGTGGTGCGATCAGAGCCCGAGGAATCCCAAGAAATCTCTCGCGAAGACGAACGAATTCGCCTTCTCTGATCAAGGTTCGATGGTCTCTTCCCGGTTCACGACTCCTTGTTCGCCTTCGTCCAACCTCTCCGTCTTCGTGAGATTTCGTTCTTCGACGCTTAGCTTCTTGGTTTCTCGTCTCGTCGAGTTTGGTTCTTGACGGATTGAAGTTGTTCGGTTGGAATTCGTTCAAGATGTAGTCGTTGCTCCGTCGCTGTTGTAGAATGCGATCGAGCTGTGTCGCCAAGACAGATTCGATCTCTAGGCTTTGGATGATGCGCGGGAGCAATAGAACAGATCGATTTGGGGGGAAAGGATTCCAAGAAAGAGTGCGAATTAGGGTTTTCATCGGCCATTCTTGATGTAGGTTCTGTTCTCTGTTCTCCTCCTCGCAGGAGGATCGAAGCAAGGTCGAGACCAGAGATGGGGAACTCGGACTCGAGGACGGTGGCGGCGGCGAAGTCCAAGCGGATGACGGTGCAGCAGATAATGGAGCAGCTGAACGAAGAGGAACGAGCGTGGGCGACCAGCGAGGTGTCCGCTTCTGAGGAAGCAGAGGCGGAGGCGCCTCAACTCCAACGACCGGAGACCGACGTGGCCTCCCCTTCCGCTTCGCGAAGGCGGGTGATCGTGGTGGTGCACCAGCTCCCACTTCACGCGACTTCCGACCCCGACATCCCTGGCCTGTGCAAATTCATACCGGAGGAGGACTGCCCCCTCCTCCACCTCGGAGAAGGCGTCCCCGCCGGCACCGAACTCGTCTTGGTCGGCACCCTCCCAGGCGCCGCCGCCCTATCTCAGGAGCTGCGCGACAGCCTCGCCCGGGGCCGCCACCTCCTCGGCTTCCTCATCCTCCCGGTCTTCCTCCCGCCAAACACCGATTCCAGGCTGTCCCGCCTCTGCAAGGTCTACCTCCACCATGCCCTCCATTCCGTGATTCCCTACGGCGTGGACGCCCCCATCTACGACGAGTCCTTTTCTGCCGCCTGGGATGAAGCCACGGCCATCTTCGCCAACGCCGTCGATGACGCCATCCGCACCCACGACGACCTCGTCTGGTTGCACGACTACCATCTCTTCCTCCTCCCCTCCCTCCTCCGCCACCGCCGCCCCGGCATCCGCCTCGGCTTCTCCCTCCATGCCCCCTTCCCGTCCAGGGACGTCTTCCTCTCGCTCCCCCCCGCCACCCAGATCCTCAACTCACTTCTCTGCTGCGACCTCCTCGGATTCCACGCTCTCGATCATGCCCGCCACTTCCTCTCGTGCTGCCGCCGCGCCCTTGGCCTCCACCACCGCCCCCGCCGCTCTCCATCCTCCCACGGCTTCCTCGGAGTCGACCACCTCGGGCGCACCATCGGCATCCACGTCCTAGCCCCCGGCATCCACCTGCCCAGCACCGTCGCCCACGTTGCCGCCTTCTCCTCTACCGAAGGCACTGACACGCTCGCCGATCTCCGCCGCAAATACCGCGGCATGACCGTCCTCCTCAGCATCGACGAACCGGATGTCTTCAGGTCCATCCACTTAAAGCTGCTTGCTTTTAATATAGTGCTCCAGAAGCTCCAGGGATCCCGCTTCGAGGGCCGCGTCGCCCTGGTCCAGATGCTCAACTGCAGGGAGCGGCCCTACGCGAGGGACAACTCCGCCCTCCGCCAGAACCTCAAGGCTCACTGCGACACAATCAACCGCAGTTTCGGTTCCGCACATTTCAAGCCTGTCGAAGTGGTGGAGCAGGACGTTATCAGCCCAAGAGCGAAGGCCGCATTCTACGTCGTCGCTGACTGCCTTTTGGACACCGCCATACGGGGCGGAGTGAATCTGATCCCTTACGAGTACGTCGTTTCCAGGCAGGAAGACCGTTCACGCCAATCCTTCTGGAAGAAGAGCATGGTGGTGCAGTCGGAGTTCACTGGGTCGTTGCAGGCCCTGAGCAGGGCGACCAAAGTCAACCCGTTGGACCCCCCAAAGACCGCCGAAGCACTGGTCGAAGTGATCTCGATGAGCGAGGCGGAGAAACAGGAGCAGCACGAGAAGCACTACACAGACATCAGAAACTACGATGTGGCTTACTGGTCCAGGAGCTTCATCGATGATCTGAGGAGCTGTGACGCGGCCCACTTCAGCAACGGAGACGCTGTGTACCAACACAGCTTCACGGAGCTCCAAGAGCAAATGGTAACGTCGAGTTATACGAAGGCCAGTCGGAGGGCAATTTTCCTCGACTACGATGGCACTCTGGAGTCCGAATCTTCCGACGTGAAGGCACGAGACGGCTGGGTTACGGACGTCCTGTCTTCCCTCTGTGCCGACCCTAGAAATGTGGTTTTCGTCGTCAGTGGAAGGACGAAGAAGGACTTAGGGCGGTGGTTCGGGAATTGCGGGGGTCTCGGCATTGCCGCCGAACGCGGCTACTTTTCAAGGTAGCCACATGATTCCTCTCGCTCCATATATCAGCCACTTGACTTCTCACGATTCTTCATCGAGTTCTTTATATGCACTTGGTTAGGTGGGGAGGCCAAACCGAGTGGGAATCTATGGAAGAAGCCGTCAACCTCGATTGGGTCGATGTCGCTGGGCCACTGATGAAACAGTACATGGAGTCCACGAAGCATCCGACGTTGGAGATCAAAGGCAGCGCAATCGTCTGGCGGTACGAAGAGGTGGACCCTGCACGGGCAAAGGCGATGATGGACCTTATGAAAGATTTGCTACTACACGAACCAGTAGCGATCAAGAGTAGCCATCGTAGCATCGAAGTCCATCCGCAGGTACGTGAAATATGGAGTCATTTGTGTTGCTTAACTCGTGTTCAATCAGTGGGCTTCAGTCAAATGCTAACTCCAAATGAATGATATTTGCATGGGCGGGTGCTCGTAGGGAATCAACAAAGGCTCGGCGGCCAGGAAGGTCCTCTCAGCTATGGCGGACGACCAGAATCGAGCGGACTTTGTGCTGTGCATCGGCGACGACTCGTCGGACCAGGACATGTACGAATTTTTCGCCACGGATAAGCACAAGGATGTGGTTGCTCCCCGGGCCACCGTGATCACTTGTACGGTTGCCAAGAAGACCAGCAAAGCCAAGTATTACCTGAAAAACATGGAGAGAGTCAAAAGCCTGCTCCTCTCCCTTGCTGAATGCGCAAGGTCGCTTTCGAGATCCAAGCTACTTACATTAACCAAACGATGAGCAGAGACATGTCTTGCAACGAGGTGATTGGATTGTACGAGGCGTGATTTCAAGTACCGCTTTCATTTTTCTTCTGTGGTATGGATTTGTCGAGGTAGAAGAAAGTTTTGATTGTTCTCCATTTTGATAGTATGTGCCTCATATATGGAACTTTATGCGTGGCAGTGATGACATTAAGGCGGGTGTGCTAGAGGGGCAAGCGTGAACGAATGGGATCATGTCTCCCACCTCGTTCAATAGCTGAGGATTTTACTGAACCATGCACATGCCATAAACAGGGCTACATGATCCATATAGTTGGGTCTCAACAGGTTCAGCTAAACATAAAACGCATACCAACGACTTGAGTTGCTGATCGACAACCATAACTGACAACCAACGCTACACAGCTCAAAAACATGATGCACCTTATCATCTAAAATCCCGTCCAGGATGACCTTTCCCACGGATTGTCCAAAGAGACGGCAGTTATAGTCTCTGCATTGACTATTGAATATCAATCATAAGATACATATGGTTGAGATGTGAATATCACGTATACTATAAAAGGTAACTTTAAAGCATGAATTCTGGACTTTCTTATGGATTAAAGTCTTCTCTAATATTTAAGCTATAGACTGTATCCAGAAACAATTATTTTCTGTATAACTCAGATAGGCATGTCATAAACACGGAATCCAGATTTAAATCCTTGAGTTTTTATCAATAATTCATATTTTATTTTTATTCTAAACCAATAATTTCCTCCAGTGTGCTTTATGTAGGCAAGTATCTTTCTAATCTATGGATCCTAACTAGTCAACTTAAGCAAATATCAATAGTCGAAGGAGATCCAAGTTTGCCGAACATGCTCACCTCATGAAGTGGCATTTACACCCTCTTGAAAAAGGACAGAATATTTCCTTGCTTGGCATCTTTTGGGCCACCTTTTCCCGGTTTCTTGTTGCCACCCTTTCCTGGATTAGTTGAAGCAGTGATTCCTGCTGCTTGCGCTTTATTAGCCACAGGAGGCCTAACATCAGAGATCAGGTAAGTCATGTTATTCTGCCAGCACCACGATGCACAAAAGCTAATGATGGAATAGAGCAATGATGCTATACAAACCAAGAATCATTTGACCCTAAGCGCAATCGATGAGCCATAAAAGTGAATCATCTTCTTAACAATTAGGCATTTCCCTTCTTCTAACCTTTTACCACTAGGGTCGATAATTTATCTAGTAAATCACGTACAGGGCCTCCATGTGCACCGCGTGTTATATATTATCACTGACAACCCACCACTAAGAAGTTTGAATTTCCTTGATACTTATACAGTGACTTATTCTTCACTTCCAATTGGGCAAACTGAATGAAAACCACCAAACTGCTGAACTACATCTACAATCGCTGACATTGATAATTGTCTTACCAAATCAGCATCAGGATCGGCTTGTTCTCTTGAATCATGAGCAGAAAAACCTTCACAGACGATGCAATCTTACATTAAAGAAATTTCTCGATGATCAATTGCAAATTTGCACTTCCATTAATATTCATTTGTCTTTGATTGCTTAACGAAACAGCATATGTGAATGGACCTCCTCCACAAAGATACAAAAGGTTGAGCTAAAATCCATTCAAATCACAACCATCCTATATGATATTGGTTGAAGCCAAACACAGGACTTAGGGTCCATGTTCCACAATTAGACGACCAGAGAGAGCTACAACAATTGAACAATGGCATGAGACAGGTCTCAAAATTAAAGATTAAAGATAACGATGTCTTTTATATGTGTGTATAATAGTATAGTCAACGGCGATTGTGCACAGGTTTTAGAGTAAAAAGGTGAAAGAGCCAACATCAACTTGAATCCATAAAGGCCTTAAGGACCTGCAATAAGGCCAAATGAAAGATCCATTCTCGAATATTCCAGAAATTTAATCAAACAGCTTGGGTAAACATCAGACATCAGGAAAGTTGGTGGATGCTTTGGAAAAATATAGACTGAATATCATAATGAACCAGTCATCTTTCTGACTGTAAGCTAGGCTCTAACGGTTTTTTATCACCTCAAACCTCTATTATGAAGATACGCAAATCATGATTGTTACACCAAAAAGAAATTTGTATTCACTCAAAACCAGATCGAGTGCACTTAAGGTAGTGTATTACATATCATGATCATTACTGCCCCCCAAAAAAAAATTCTATGAACAGACCAAGTGCACTAAAGATAGTATCTTGCAGTTTCTAAAGGAAAAAAAAGGGCAAACCAATTCAAATTACTCATGCAAGAAAAGAAGACTGAAAGAAATCAAAGACTCCAAAGAACAGCTTGAAACAAACAGGAACTTGCATCAAAATTATCTTCACATGACAAAAAGTTTAGGTTATTTCTATGTATAATTGACAATATAATATTTTTGTTTTGAATTAAAACTGACACAAAAACATAACAAAAAAGCAAGCATGCTTGATTCTGATACCTGTTTGCAGCATCATTAACGGAAATGTTCTTCTCAGACATATTGCTGTCGGCAGTTTCCCCCTCCCAAATAACCTCAGTAACTGAAAAGTAGCAAATTTGTTAACAAACAGCAATATTAGAAATGATGAGGTAAGCAACCAGTGAGAAGGGGGAAAATACTTAATATCGATATATGAGGTTGAACGCATGAGATATCAACCGAGCTGAATGCTTACAACAGATAAATTTGACCAAAAGAAGAACTGAAGTATATTAAGTTAAGATTTAAGTAAAGGCTATCATACTATGTTCATCACCTCAAGTGTGCAAGCTAGTAAGTCTCAAGGTTTGAATAGCTTTAGACATGTCTTGCACAAATGGATAGAATGCAATGAGAAATAACCAAAAAGATAGGGGAAAAAAATTACCAGGCCATAATCAGAATGCCTTGCAAACAAATTAAAGGAATGAATTATTTTCCAATAATTACTTTTCCAAAGAAGATACTTATTACCCAGTGTAAAGCTCAAGCTAAGGAATTATAATGTCAACAAGGAAGAAAAGTGGAATGCAACGAGAACCTCATATTCATGGACATATGATGTACAGATCAGGGTCCGCAATACCGTACCGTACCGGTGTACCGAGAGTTGCTCGGTGCACGTGCACGGCGTATCGAGCGATACGCCGGGCGTCGAGCATTACGCCGGTGTACCGAGAAAGGGCTTCAACGGTCAAATTGACCGTTGAGTATCAGCATTACCGATCGGTAACAGTCGAAATCGATCGTTACCGAGTGTGCCGGCGATAACGGTCGAAATCGACCGTTACCAAGCTGTGCTTGCCGCGGTAACGGTCGAAATTTCGGCCGTTACCAAGCTATGCCGGGCGGTAATCGGTGAAATTTCGACCGTTATCGCCGATATATCTCCGTATCAACCGACACGGAGATACCAGCGCATCGCCCGGTAGAGGGCGGTCCGCGTACCGGTACCATGTCGGACCGGTACGTACCGCCCGTACTGGGCGGTACAGCTCGAAACTGCATAGCTCGAAACTACAGATTACTTCAATAATGAAAGAGAAGTAACAGTTTTAATACCCAATAGAAACAAAAGAAATAAAATGCAAATAGAGGAAAAGATAATCTGCATCTGGGTCATGTCAAATCAGTAAATCTATTGAATGTTTTACTTGTAACTTTCACCGACCACAAAAAAACAATATATTGAAGACAATGGAAGTGAAGTCCTTTGTAACCATCATCCAATTTAATATAAAAGTTTGAATATTTATTGCTAAAGCATGCATAAAAATGACCCAAAAATAAAGCTGCATCAATGTATCATCAATCAAGTTCTTGCAATTTTTGTCGGCGCCTACCACTTTTTAAGAATGTCTCAATCTAATTCTTCTGATGAACAATCAATCATCGGAAGTTAAACCAAATTAATGAATGGATCACCATGTTAACCAGGATAGAATTTGCTAGCTATCCCACTATAGACAAGTTAAAACCAAGAGGCAAACAATGGTAATATACCTTCTCTTCCTCGATTGTCAATTCGAGTTTTGAGTACTTTTCTTCTTTTTGGTGAAGTAGAAGTAGAAGTGGTGGTTACATCCTTATTATTCTTGTCAGTGTCCCCTTGATTATAGCTATTGGTCTTCTTTTTTAAGGAAATTCCTCCCATTGTAATGCTTGCACTTCTTTCGTCAGCATCTGATGGAAGTGAAGAATTTTTCCCCTCAGTGCCGTCTAGCCCATCACTCAATCTGTCACCCTTGGGCTCTGCAGTGCTCAGTTTACTTCTCTCCAATAAGCTTTCAGTTTTAGGCAAGGATTCTGCAGCATGCTTCCCTTTAAAAACATCTGGAGATGAAAGACTAGTAACATTTTCCTCTTCATCATCATCATCTGAGAAATCAAGAAAAACCCTTCTCTTTCTGCCACTTACACCGTTCCTCTCCCGCTTATGATTATTATGATGGTCCTCATCTTCACTGTTGGCAGCATCCAAAGCTTCATGTGCACATATTTGAGCTTCAGCAGTAGCTAGATAACATAATGAGGAAAAAGAAATTGAAATGTAAATCAGCATAGTGTATAAATAGGATATTTAGATTGAGGACAGTAAATACATATAGCCTTCAACTGAAGGAATAACACTCCAAATACCAGCAGCAATTGAGGTATCAATAGCGGTTTCAGCAGCAGGAGTCACAGGCTTTGATTTTGCTGAAGCATTGCCCCACAAACTAGCAAGTGAACTGGCAGTCCCTGATGAGGACTTCACATTCTGACCTTTATTTTTGCCAGCATTACCACCAGAAACAGATTCTTTTATTAAAGGAGGCTTGGTAACTTTGCTGGCTGCATCAAGAGCAACTTTCTCAATATTATCACTTGAGACTGCAATAGATGACTGCATGCCATTTTTGGCACCGGATCCTTGCTGAGGATGTTGAACAGGCTGACCTTTCACAGTGCTGATACCTTTTGACTCTATAGCTACTCCCTTACCATTCATGGGCCATGGTGCTGCAGCACCAACGTGCTTCCCGTCAACAATGCGCTTCACAAACGAATTTGAAACGCCACAAAACCTAGAAGGAAAAGACGACATCGACAATGTTCAAGTGCAACAAGAAAGATAGGCATGATAAAGCATATGAAATTTATATATAACGCAGTGTAACAATGTCAAGAACAAGATATTTTCAGCAAGGTAAAACAAGGTAAAAGTGACTTGCCTGTTATCCCTCAAGCAGTTTCCTTCAGTCAATGGCTGATTAAAGAGTTCCTCTGCCTGCACAAATTCAGCATTCCATATAACTGCAAGATCATTTGGAACACATGCTTGGACACTGTAAACCTGAACTGAGCAATTATCTTTAAACACTTGTTTGGCTTCTGCACCAAATCAAACAGTATGTCTTAGAAAAGGTCCATATCAACATAGAATTACAAAATAGATGCGTGAACCCAGCTAACTGAGAGAATGATGTCTATCAGTAATCTTCATATTGTGTACTACTTTCTTGCCACATACTTAACAAGATATTCTGTTCTGTCACTAGAAAAGCATAAAAACCCAACTTAAGCTTTTCAACATAGTTGATTTGTCCCTTTCCAGGATCATACTCCTTTTACTCAACAGACAAGATCATTTTTAACCAATTGTTCATTTCCTGTTTTTTCTATAAACCTTTAAAATACATATGAAAACATCTGTTAAGAGCACAAATATGTCTCCTAACACCAAAAAAACCATATGACAATTGATGACATATATAAGAAGATTAAAACAAAAAACTTCAATGCATTCGTCTCAATTTGTTTTGCATATATGTTCTGAATTCTTATCCTGGTTATGTGTCGTGCAGCTTGTTAAAGGTTTGAGAATATGAACATGGTATTCAATTAACCTTGTATCGAACAAATGAAAAATAATACTAATTGGATAATGTTAACAATATTCTTCAAGAAAGTGAATGTAAAGAATTATCCAATGGAAGCAATACTTTAGATAATTTAATCATCGATTTTACCAGAAGTACTGAAACCATCAAGTGAGACAATTAAGCAGCACCAAATATACTGATGCTGTTTAGTACAGACTGAATGTTAAAATACAAGTTGAGAGAAATGTAGGTGTCAGCCAAGTAAGGCATATATAACCTTCTAGTTTATGGGTTGAAGCAAGTTTTACACAATAGGTTTGAGGTTCACTCTTCAACCATCCAGACAATGTGTATATCACCTCCAACTCACTGCAGTGCCTTTCCGCAAACTCCTGAAGCAACCTAGACACAGCAATCTCACAAAGTCAGCAAAGTATAGCTTAAAATTTTCCAAACGCGATTATTTCATTTAAACCGAAGATTGCACCTTTTTGCATAATTTGATGACACCGAAAAGTTGCGACTAAGCCACTTGTAGGAAACCTGTAAGTTATGATGAAACAAAAGTTTCAGCAACATTGTCAGCTTCTTATACATAGAAGAATCAGTAACGCTACTTGCAGAGAGAAAATGCTCGTTAAGTGAAGCAATTTGCAACCGGGTGTGGCAAGCTCGACGAAGTTCATAAAAGTCTACGGGTGATCTATTTCATAGGAAGCAACCAGTAGCAATGGCGTCTTTTACCCACCCAAAATGATGATGATGATGATGGCACCAACCCATCTTGAAATTAAGGTTTCTTGACGATATACGCATCTCATCGATGACAATAAATGCCAGGAAAATGCAGAATACAAGCAGTTTTCTAGATCTATAACGTGGCTTTTGAATCAAGCAAAACGCAACAGGGAAAATATTCGATAGATGATGATCGGGGATAGGCGTCAAATTACCACTTGAAGCTTGTCGAGGACGAGCGCCTGGACTTGCGGAAAAATTTCTAGGGCTCCATCAGCCGCCATAAGATTCGGGCAAGAATCCCCAATCTAAGCCATAGGAGGAAAGAATGAAGGAAGAAGAGATGGCTGGAGAAGGGGGATGAAGAAATTCCCGCGCGGAGGACTCCGTTTCCCGCCTTCTGCACGCTGACAGAGAGTATTTGGACGGAGAGAGCCCTCGGTAAGTACTGCCCTTTTTCTTATGCGATTTTGGAGACGGGGGAAGGGAACGGAACGGAACGAAACGACGTTCGGTGTCGGGGATCGAACAAGCCCGTTACATACTCCGCGTGCGTTACCTTAATTATATTTATTTATTTAAGGATAATTTTTAAAAAACTTATGTTTTTATTTTTTTTATTTTTTCTCCTCACGCTTTTTTACTTCCCATATTAACCCTTTATTTTCTTAAAAAATAAAATTACCTTTAACCTTTCATCCCTTTGATCATTATCTTTATTCTACTATCTCATCACCTTCACTCTATTACTTTCGCTCATACTTTTTTCGTACTTCCTATCATCTATTGACTTTGTATTGAGCTAATAATTATAGATAAGAAAGGATGAGAATGCAACGATGATAATAATAGTAATTATAAATATGAAGAAAAATGATATTAAAGGAATAGATGATAGGAGACCAAAGTAGTAAGATAATAATAATGGACAATGACAACAAGAGGTGACCGACAACAATAAAAAATCGATGACAACTAAAGAGAAAAAGAAAAGACATACGAGAGCGACAATGAAATACAATGATAGTCACGATGAGTGAAAGCTAAGAGTAATTTTTTCTCTTAGAAAATAAAAAGTGCTCTACGATAATAAACTAATAAGAGATGCTAAAAAAAAAAATAAAAGTTTAAGATTTTTTAAATATATATTTTAATAAAAAAATATTTTAGTATTTCCGTTTAAATCTTAAATCCGCATGTTAGCATCAACAGGTTGGCTCACTTCAACTCCCTCACATTTCCTGAGCCCGTGCCACGGTTTATCGGTCTGGTGCACTAACGATTCGATAACTAACCAAATAGGCACTCCATTCAAGCCTAATTCATATGTCGACTTTATTGAAACTCGATGGTTTTATTCATCCAATCACAACCAATCTGATGTTCAAATCGCACATTGCTTCCGCACCCAACTAACTATTTAGAGATGTACATGCAAGAAATACAAAAACTGGGTATTCGTATAATACTCGTGGCAGAGAGTATCAGACAAATCTGCATCATCGAAGGGAATAAAATATCCGATTATGTACGCCAGCTCAGATGAAAATTACCTAATGCTACACTTCACCCAACACCAACACATGTTGTCGTCGAACAACTCGATCCCGCTTTCCAACCAGACATGTACTAACATCATCCTCCTGACAACTTGCGACCAACTACGACTATTTTATTCATTCATGTAGGGCAAAAGGATAAGAACCATTTTGAAGGGCTCCTCTCCATTTTAATCTTTAAAATGAATCATCCAAATCAATCATTGACCGTACGATTCTAGTTTTCATATCACAACCGTCCATTGGTCCTCGCCAGGAGGCTTTACTAGCCTCTCCAATCGGATTAGATTCAAACCGGAGGATTCGAATATTCAGATCGCAGCAGTCCATCGATCTTCATCTTTTATCCTGACCATCCATTTAGACGCTTCCGTAAATGTTATCGGCGCCAGCCGGTTTTAAAGTAGGTGGTTTGGATCGATTGGAACGGATGGTAAAGATGCGAGGGAGTGCCAATGGACGTCTGAGATTTTAGGATCGGAGCCTAATTATTTTGGTTCGGATTGGAGGGGATCCTAAACTTGCAATTGGCCGGGACGAGCAACTCAGGGAGCGGGCCCCCCGCGACGAACATTAATTGACAGCGGGAAGGAAGCTACTATCTCTCCCGTAAAGAAGACCGCCTTTTTTGATTTCTTGCCTTCATCGCGACTGCGACGCACAAACCGAACGACAACGGCTTCCCCTCGCTGGTTTCCTTCCTCCCTCCCTCCTCGGCCCCCCAACATCCGTGGATCCAGATCCAGCTGCGCGTCACGTTCCAATTCCAAAGAGATCTCGAGGACTCCTCTTGGATCTCGTTCGCATCTTCCTGCGATCGATCAAGATCCAAGAAATCGATCTCATCGGGGCCCTTTCCTTCTTGGCCCCGCTTTCTTGGATCGGTTTCCGCCCGAATCCGGGGAGATTTGAAGGACAGATGCTGATTTGAGATCAAGAATTGATCAAGAACCGATGGCCGAGGGCGATCACGGAGCGAAGAAGGATGTCGAAGCGGCGGGAACGAAGGTTGACGAGGATCGGATCGAGAACGAACGGAAGGTGCTCCACAAGGACCTATATATCTCCCACCGGTGCCGCGACGACGGCATCGAGCGGTCGAGCTGTTCGGTCGATGGATCTTGCGACGGCGGTATGCCGGAAGAGGCCGAGAATGTCGAGTCGCCATTGATCCATGGGGAGGGATTGAACAAAAATGTTGCCGTCGAGCCCAAGACGCAGATATCGCCCTACTTTCGCCAGAGGGTCGCGGTTGTTGGTGCTGAGGGGAACCCGGACGGTAACAAGTACGTTCCCATTGACGTGGTGAATGGTCTGCATCCGAGTCAGTCGGTTTTGAAGCTCGAAGAATTAGAAAGGGCTGCAGAGAGCACCATCTCCACGGTCGTTGTGCTCAAGACATTGTTTTATATTTTGGTCTGGTACACGTTCAGCACTTGCTTGACATTGTGAGTATTTAGATGCTTCGAATTGTGCGTTCTTTATATGCTCGCTCTCATTAATTTGATTGCTAATTGTTAATAGACTGTTTTTGTTTGGTTTCTCTTGGTATAGGTACAATAAGACACTTTTAGGGGATAAGTTAGGGAAGTTTCCAGCACCATTATTGATGAACACATTTCATTTTGCATTGCAAGCTATTTTATCAAAAATAGTGGTGTGCATACAGTCTCGGAAAGGTGATGTTGCCATTAAAATGACATGGAAGGATTACTTCATTAAAGGTAGCTGTCTTACCATTAATTTCTTCCTCAGACCAGTTTCAACACCTTGGCAGATCAGTTTGAAATAACTTTAAGGTGTACATTAATTTTTAGGATAGTTTCCTTTTGTGGTAGAGATCTTATATGTCTCTAAATATCAATTCCATTATCCACATCCTGCAATATGTTAACATGTTATTGGTGTTTTTGTGCCTCAATGGTGTAATGCCATGCATGTTTCTCGTATAACAGTGCTTTATTGGATTTTTATTCATTCAGTATTGGTCATGTATCAAGTCATCCTATGGTTTGCCACTTTGTCACGGACTTAGCTGGTTTTGCCTAAGCCGTGCGGCACCAATGCGTATCACCGCAAAGGTCAGCCTACCCGAAATCTCCTGCAATCCCTTAGGACTGCAAAGAGAAGACGAGAGACAGAAAGCGCTTCACACGGATCCACAAGCCACTCTTTTAGTAAACACTTTACAGCCAATGCACATTCCAACAATGGATATCGCTCGAATTGCACAACAAAGGCATAAAATTGGTCCACTACTGCATCAATTCTATTACAAGTATTCCTCGACGCGTGCATTTATGTACAAGCCTACAATGGTCGCAAACTCACTCAAATAGGGCTTTTGCCTTTGCAAGCCCTTTACAAGCTTTACAAGTGACAACCAACCAAAAGGGACACGGACAAGCACAAGCATTACACCGAACAAGCCGCTTTACAATTTTGTCCGTGACATTCTCCCCACTTAATCCTTCGACGTCCTCGTCGGGCCTTTCTTGACGCCGCAACTTCTTTTCTTTGTTGGATCTTCGATCTTCGCTCCTATTTGCGATGCGCCCTTGCTCCCATTTGTTCTCCGCTTGTTGTTGAGGCGTCGAACTTTAATCCGCCGTCTTTGCGTCCAACTCGCCAATGACTCGACTTTGGTGTGGGGTTGGCAAAGTTGTCTTTGATCCTTCTTTGGTTCTTGCGATTCATCCGATGAAGGAAAAGACCATCTTTGATATGCGCCGCTTGAAATTCTTCTTGTCTCTTGAATCGATAGATGCTTTGTTGAGCTTTAACGAGCATCACCTCGCAACCTTTGAAGTTTACTGTGTCCTTCCTCCGTAAAATTTGCCCATCGAATCTTCTTCCACTTAGTTGTCTTGAAGGGTCTTGCATCCATCAGAGCTCCTCTCCGGATAACTAAGAGGCTGGTATGGAGTTCCGCCCGTTCTCTGGGAGTTGAGAAGGCAAAGGTTACTTGTCTTCGCCCGCCTCCTCGAGTTTGTATATCAAGTGTTCTTGGAATTACGCCGCTCTTAGCTCACACTTCCCAAGCACTTGAAGTGTTTGCGATCCTCATACCAGTCGCCATCTTGTGATTCACCTTCATTGCCATTGAACTTCGGAATGCAAGAAGTTATCACTCCAACTTGGTAAGTCTCCGATAGATTTGTCGCTTTGGGATTGTACGCCTTCTCCATCATTTCATCGCCGACTCCTCCGAGTAGTAAAGGTACAAAGACACATTCGCTCGCTTCCGATCCTTGGTCATGCACTCTTGCATCGACCAAGTCCTTCACTCACGGCTATCTTGATGGAAAGTCTGCATGACATTGGTCTTACGGTTCTCTCGGCCTTCGCCTTCACTTTGTCTTGGTACACGGAGTTTGCCAAAGCATTCTCCTCCTCCACTACCCGTATCACGACCAAGTGCTCTCCCTCTAAGAGAGCAAGGATTGATGACTCCCGAAGTCCCGCCACGGCAATGGCATTCAAGGCGCCACGGGCACTACTATCCGTTGTCTCGCATCTGCATCCCTTCTTCATGATCGGTAGATCTGCCACTACTGACATTGTGACACTCCTCCGAGTTCACCTTCAATCTACTCGATGATTGATCTTGGGTAGCCGAGTCCCTCTTGGACTCGTATTGCTTCCATGCCCTTTTCCGACCCCCAACACCTCTGTTCTCTCGAAAGCCCGCTGTCGATGGAAATACAGACTACAACTCCCATGTATGGCCACCGCCACCATGTTGCGGGGTTTGCACCATTTACTCCTTAAGCTTGGCTGCTGCAATGTTCGCTTACTCGGCCTTGTCCTCGACTTGCCGAGCTCCTTGCTTAAGCGAAGTGAGCTCAAGTAGTTCCACTCTTCGGCGACTCCGATCATACCTCATGATGATCCATCCCCAAATGGGACTCACTGGTACTTGCATCCAACTTCTTCCTCGATAGTGCACCCATAAGTCGATGTCCAAGGCTTCCATTCAATGCAACATTCGGCACGCATTGCGGAAGACTCCTCTGCGGTACCATGGCATTCACTACTTGAATCCATAGCTCTTCTGCCGTCGTGTTGTTCACCGTTGTGGAGCTCCTTGTTGCGCTCCGGTCATATTTCCAGATGACCGTGTCCTCACGGATATCTTTGTGTGTGTCGTCTTGCCACGAACCATTCCACCCGATCCCCTGCATCATGTCGCCTCCTGGTGACATCTCTCGATTCTCGATCCTGTGGTATGAACTCGAATCTGCGATATCTCCATGTGTGGACTCATGCCAACACATCGCAGGGCCTTCGCCAACTTCGATTCGTTTTCGCTTTTTGGCAATCGACCTTCGTCCACCCACTCTCGGGTCACACTCGGACGAAGGCTAGCCCTAGATATCCATCGCCTAGCGCTCTCCGAAGTCTCCGAACTTCACGAAATAGGTGCACAATTATTCGATCTCCGACTCGCCTTACCAAAGACAATCTCACTGCGCACCGCTTTAATCATGACAACTTGAATGGCAACATCGTGGCATATTCTTCAAGAGTAGCCGTCTCTGCATCCTCTTGCCCGTGTCAAGGCCTTTTGACACTAACTTTGCCTCAAAGAAATCAAGGCCGCCTTAGAATCTCCACCAAATGCTTCATCGAGATAAGGTGCATGTGCCTCAAAGCTCCTTTGTCTTTGGCACCATGCAAGATGAGTCGGCTCCATCCGAACATGAAACCCATGGAACGACATGATCCGCTTCACCCGCCATCGCAAGAGTCCATGTCCTTGACCTGCTGCTCTAAGAAAAGCACCAAGCCTCGCTCCTGTTCCATCTTCAAAGCCAACTCCCTTCACGCGATCCGGGTACTTCACCAAGTTTTCCCCAGTTGCTCGCTTCTCGACAGCATTGGCTTAATGGTGGCCCTCACGCCCACCATTCCACGGTCGACCCTCTGTCAGTCCGATCTCACCGCGGCTCTCGGTGTGCCTTCACTTTGTGTTGCCCTGGTTGCTCCCCACTGATCTCGCTATCGTCCCACCAACGCATTGCCACTTGCGAGATCATGCGATGACTCCTCATCGCTCACTCGATCCTCGAGCTCTGTCTTGAGGTACTCTCGCGCTTCATTGCACTGCATTCACATTCGGAGAGCGGGACTTATCCCTCCGGATATCTCGCCTGTCGAGCAACATCTCTCTTCGCATCCTTCCCCCTGGAAGTTTTGGAGACCACCGCCCCTTGGACTACTCCGCCTTTCTTTGAACAAATCGTGCTTTGTGCGCGCCGCAAATGCACTTTGCTAGATTGTGACACCTCACCAATACACTACTTTGCACTCCCTTCTAGCAACATGCTTTGCACTGCTGCACATTTCACTTTCATACTGAAAGTCCTGCGCATATGCCGAAGAGAAAGTTTCAATGCTCCAATGCGCGGACCTTCACCGCTTGGGATGCACTGACGATCCGTCGTCCGCGACGCAAGACCTTGCATGAGTATCGAAATTCCTTGAGTTTGCAACTTTCCTCACCTCTATGAGCTTTGCACAACTCTTTCGATCATTGAGCAACCCACTTGCAACTTTGGTCTCATCCTTGGCCAAGCACCCGCTTGCCTCGAGCACCGCTCAAGTTTGGGTGTCAATGTTGAGCCATGCTTTCGAACTCACCATCCCCACCTTTGTGCGCTCCGCAATTTTTCTTAGCTTGTCCTCGTGGTGCCCGACAAGGTCCCCACGCGTTTTGATGCTAAGTGTTTCTAAGTGAGCTTGTCCCGCTCGATACCAACTGTCACACGGACTTAGCTGGTTTTGCTTAAGCCGCGGCGCACCAATGCGTATCACCGCAAAGGTCACCTACCCGAAATCTCCTACAATCCCTTAGGACCTACAAAAGAGAAGACGGAGACAGAAAGCGCTTCACACGGGATCCGCATGAGCCACTCTTTTAGTAAACACTTTATAGCCAATGCACATTCCAACAAGGGATATCACAAGCTCGTAATAGCTTGCACAACAAAGGTATAAAATTGGTCCACTACTGATCGAATTCTATTACAAGTATTCCTCGACGCGTATTTATGTACAAGCCTACAATGGTCACAAACTCACTCAAATAGGGCTTTTGCCTTTGCAAGCCAACTCACCATCCCCACCTTTGCGCGCTCCGCAATTCTTCTTAGCTTGTCCTCGTGGTGCCCGACAAGGTCCCCACGCGTTGCATGCTAAGTGTTTCTAAGTGAGCTTGTCCCGCTCGATACCAACCGCCACGGACTTAGTTGGTTTTGCCTAAGCCGTGCGGCACCAATGCGTATCACCGCAAAGGTCAGCCTACCCGAAATCTCCTGCAATCCCTTAGGACCTGCAAAAGAGAAGACGAGACAGAGAAAGCGCTTCACACGGGATCCACAAGCCACTCTTTTAGTAAACACTTTACAGCCAATGCACATTCCAACAATGGATATCACAAGCTCAGAACGGTTGCACAACAAAGGCATAAAATTGGTCCACTACATGACGAATTCTATTACAAGTATTCCTCGACGTACTTTATGTACAAGCCTACAATGGTCATCAAACTCACTCAAATAGGGCTTTTGCCTTTGGCAAGCCCTTTACAAGCTTTACAAGTGACAACCAACCAAAAGGGACACGGACAAGCACAAGCATTACACCGAACAAGCCGTTTACAATTTTGTCCGTGACAACTTGTATGCCAAACTTGCATCATTCTACTGTAGCATATACAGTTCCTACTCCTTACACAATATGACAATAATATATGCGAAAATTGAGAATTCTTTTACCATTTACGTCCACAAATACTCTAAAATTTGCGCAGCTTATTTGTTTTACTTGTAAAGATGAGTTAATTGATATAATTTAAGTGAGAAATCAAGGTGTATCTAACAGAGTTTGGAATATGGAATTTTTATAAGTTGGATGATCCATAACTTTGATACAACAGTGTGGCTGCCAGCATTTCTAATTTCTATTAACAATTATTGCTATTGTAACTTCTCAGATTCTGATTTACAATGACATCAAATATAAACCATTCTTTATATACATCTAGGAATCCTAATATCTGTCTTTTCAGCAACAGTATGTATGAGTCATCGATACTGGTTTTTTTTAATTGTTTTACCATTCCAATTTTTTGATTCCCGATCTTGAAATTCACTGTTACCTCAGAGCAGGTTGTCTCTTAATATTCTTGTGTTATTATTCATAACTTTATGTTACATGCAACTTCTTATGTTTTGACAGCAAGATTATCAATTTACTTGGTAAAAATATTATCTACTCAAGTGCAGATGGAAAATATCATGTATGTTTGAGAGGCACACATAGCTAGATCTTCAAATATTAACAATTGTGTACTAATGCTAGACAAGGGTTTTACTTTTTGCAGTTGTGCCAACAGCTCTTGGAACTGCACTTGACATAAACTTGAGCAACGCTTCTCTTGTTTTCATATCTGTGACATTTGCAACAATGGTTTGTTTCGTTCAAGAGAAACTTCTCGAACCATTGTTTTCTCATGCATGCCACTAGAGCTTCTGACACTTTGTCTTTGTTCTGCTTTTGCTGATATCATGCAGTGTAAATCAGCCTCTCCGGTATTTCTTCTGCTTTTTGCATTTGCATTTAGGTAACTCTTTATATTCTTATATACTTGAATAGTTCTTTTACTTCAGTATTTTGTCCTTATTTTCTTCTTTATTATCCATATTTGTACACATGAGATTCATAAATGTATTTTTGTTTTTTTTCTTCATTTCTGAAAATCTAGCTGCATGACTAATATAATTAAGAAACTCATGTCATCCATCCAGCAAAATTTTGTACATTCAACTTAGTCTGGGCCATGGAATTCAAGTTGATGCAACATGTTCCAATGATGCACATGAGAAGCTAATCCTCAACCTAAATCGAATGAATAAAAGATTCTCCACATAACATACTATAGCCTTACTTTCAGGAGCAAATAGAAGTAAAAAAAAATGAAAATATAATCTAGGAAAACAAATATTTTTTTTCTTTTCTAAAATTTGGTGTCAAAGATTTAAGTTTTGGTGGCATCTCTATGCTGTCTGGTGACTGAAAAGGAGGCTCATGTGGTACTGGCACCTCACCTAGCAACAGACACCTTCCTCTAACAGGGAGGATCAGTGGGTTGCACCCACTTATAGTGTCGGTCACCTTCATGATTGATAAAGTGAAACATTTCCGAAATGTGTGGATTTTAGTCCTTTGGTTTGGCTTGTTATTTATCCAGTTTGATTTAGATGTTCCGTTCAGGACTCATCTAAAACAAGGACATTTGATTCAGCATGTTCTGGTTCATTTGATTTGACTCAGGAGCCAGCAGTACCAACATAATGCTCTGTTTTCTAGTTCTAAGTCTTGATCACAGTCTAAGATTTAGACCTTGGTTCAGAATCTAAACATACTTATTTTTTATATTCTGACTGAACAAAAACAGGACACAATGCACCATGAGTCATGCTAAAACCTAATGGGATGGTAAAGTATCAACACTGAAATTGGAACAGATGGTTTTGGAGAGCTCAACAGGAATTTATGACTTGAAGTGTATTTTGTGCAACTAAACTTTTGGTGTCTGAAAGTGAATTTGTAAGGGTTGGAGGAGAAGGTGGAGCATGATGAAGTATCTGTGCTAGATGATGTAGTTTACCTGCCTAATCTGATCTTTTGCAAATTATGCTAGGAAAGAAATTCAACTATCTTCATTCTACCAGTACAACCTAGAATGTCGTGTTACACACGTCTGCATACCTAATAGATTGTGGTCAGACCATTTTCAAGCTTTAGTCTTGTCAAGGAAAATATGGGATTATTAGCCCAACATTTGTTAGCAGATTCTATAAATGATGCATTTACGAAAATACCTTCAAAACCCAAAAGAAGAAGGAAACTGTAATCTACAGGCTCAAGATGAGAAATAAATCCCTTTGCAAATCCAATTCTTAATTAGAACAAAGGTGCCCTTATAAGATGTATGGCCACCTTGTCATACCAAGGCAAACATTTCTTTTCTTCTTTTCCTTGATCCATAATGAATACTAGTGATAATAACCAGCATAACCTTGTCAAAACCCTTTGATAATCAATATTTATTGCTAAATGAGACTTGTTTTTCCTTGTCTTCTCATGAACTTATGGTATTTCACATTCTCACAACATCAACATTTATGCTCCAGTACATTTTAGATTTTTTTTCTTATGATATCCCAACACCTTCTTGCTTCTGATATATCTCTGGAATAATCTGCATATATTTGAGGTTCTATACTACTCCAAGTCACACCATGGATATTTCCAATTTTCCAGTCAGTAGTAGCTAATGTGAGACTACACATCAGAAACTGCCAAAAACAGAGCTTTAGTCTTTGCTAGTGGGGCTAGATACATGGATCCTATTTTATCCATTATCTTTGTGACCATTTACACCTTCCCTCGATCTTACTCTATAGTGTTTCTTCTTGCCAATGAAGTTATCGGCGATGATTATCCATTGAGAATCATTGATGATAGGAATTTCATGGTTCTGATGTATAGTGTGGTGGCCAATAAAAAAACACTGTTGTGCATGCATAGGATGATTTCTTAATAATGTGTACATTCATGAATGGTGATTTCATCCACCATAGTTGTATGTCATTTATTCTTAGCTCCTTCTTGGTTTTTAGACTATTCTCATAAATTCAAGTTACTTCTGGCATTTGTTTTCATAACGGTGATCATGTTTGCCACAAGGATCTTCATTCTGAAGATATGTTTTTCCTCCTGCATTTGTTGATTTGTTCCCACCTCGTACATAGGTAGATCCTGATTTCAAACATATCTTTTGTGATAGCATTTAATATGCTGAACTTTTGAAGCCATGATGACATGGACACCATCCGTAGAAAAAGAGGAGAAACACTATGAGAAGGAACAGGAACCTTTACTTGTTACTGTAGATTGTTAACCTGGAAATTTTCCCTTTAAATGCTTTGCTTTTCTTGTGATACTTATCTTTGCTAACCTTTCTGAATCTTCATTGCCAGATGATTTGTTGTGTGAAATAATATTCTATTATCATTATTTTCTGCTGCTCATTGCCAATTTTCTATTGTGTATGTTCGATATATTTTGAAAGTCAGTATGATAATGCTCACACAAAAGTTCATGGCCTTCTTTCTGTCTTGATATAATAGCAAAGCTTTGTTGGATGCTATGGTGACATGCACCCACTGTAATAATATTTATGCCTTCTTGCCCGTTATTATATATATATTTTTCACTTTAGGTTGGAAACTCCGAGTGTCAAGCTTCTGGGCATCATATTAATAATTTCCTTTGGAGTTCTATTAACAGGTATTTTAACTTAATGTATCCAATCATTGTTCTTTTGTTAGGAAAAAATGGTATATCTGAGTCTTTCTAAAATTTTAAAAATGAAGATCTCATATATTCAAGAAGTTGCATAAATAAAATTTGCAAATGTTAGCAGTATATATATTAATTTAGTATGCTTGTTTGTGCATTTCCTATAGTGCGCCATCAGAAAAGCATTTGCTAAATTGAAATGTGTAGGTAATCACCTTATAAATTGTCTATTTTGACCAAAGTTCATCATTTGTTAAAAGTATGAGATCTCATTGTTGAAGTAAAGGCACAAAATATACAAATATTCTGACAAATATGAGAAATCATGAGTGGTTACCTGCTAATCTTAGAGCTCATGAAACTCAACATGAAGTAGTTGTGTGCATTGGAAGCTAAAGCCCTGAGTTGATGTATAGACCTTAAAGCTGATTTGGGTTTCATCTGAGCCAAGCTGGCCAATTTTTCACAATGAACATGGTTTCTGTTTTCTATGTCCTGTTGATACATGTAATTGGAACTCCCATACAATGGGAAATTGGCCAAAGTATGCAGGTGGTTAAGCCACCAAACTTCACATTGGTTCACATAGGTTCTCTGTACACTGCAATACCATGGGCACTAGCACTTGTAGGTTCTATGTATACTGTTTCATTTAAACTTACCCATCCAGCAATTTTCCTAAACAAGACTTGTTTGTTTCATGTTTCCAATGTATGGATGTGTATCTACCTTTTACTGGCATGCTCTAATTTGTGGATTCTGCTGCAAACACAAAGGAAACATATAGATAAACATCCTTGAATTACCAAGTATGTGTCCCCTCTTGTTTCCCATAAAAAAGTATTGTGTCCTCTCTTCAGCTAATGTGTTGTGTTCCTAATAGATCATTTTCTGAAGCTTTCTTTATATTTATAAAGAAAAATGTCTTGTCTTTTCCATGTTTATTGATTGGTGGTTGGCTGCTAATTTATCAAATATGATAATACGGTATGTTCTTTATGTCAGATAATATTTTTAAGCTCTATAATGTGATTGACTAATATGATTTTTGCCAGTTGCCAAGGAGACAGAGTTTGAATTTTGGGGCTTTGTCTTTGTCATGTTTGCTGCTGTTATGAGTGGTTTTCGCTGGTCCATGACTCAGATTCTTTTGCAGGTGTGTACATGAATACTTGCTTGAAAATGATTTAAGCGTCTCCATTCAATGTGAATTTTAATTTGGATAAAAACAGTTAAGGTTCTGTAATTATTATTATTAACGATTTTATATGTCAAATGTGATCCTTTTTCCTCTTATTCTAACATATATTATTATTATTATTATTTTGCATGTCATTTCTTGACTCGACATGAAGAAAGAAGCTTATGGTAAGCAGTCCATCCTTCCTCTTTTTAGTGAACTAAGAAAAAGAATTTCTAGAACAGTATAGAGTGCTATCTCCATGCACTCACCATGAATCCTATTGGTCTATCATGTAATATTTTTACAACATTCTCTCTTTGGTTTCTGCCTGATCGTATTAGAATTTATATTGAATTAAATTGTCTTTTGTTGAGTTAATAATTGCAAAGTTTTTTAGTTGTGAAACTGTTTTTGACAAAACCTTGCTTATATCCATAAAAGTTTGTGTTTATTTTGTTCTTATTCAGGTTTAAAGAATCCGATTACTCTGATGAGTTATGTTACTCCTACCATGGTTGTAGCAACTTTGGTTCTCTCTCTTATAATGGATCCTTGGCATGATTTTGACACAAATGCATACTTTGATAGTCCATGGCATGTTACCCGCAGCTGTCTTTTAATGCTAATTGGAGGAGCATTGGCCTTTTTTATGGTATGTGTTGGAAAATGGTTTGTTCTTCTCACTTAATAACAATATCCCTCATTATTGCTGTGTGTTATTTGCAGCGATGGTCTCTTATAACTACCCTATCAGGATCACTTATTCTTACTCACTAATATAAGGGCAGTAAATTGTTGATAATTGCAGGTGTTAACTGAATATATTCTTGTTTCAGCAACCAGTGCTGTAACTGTCTCTATAGCTGGCGTTGTGAAGGAAGCAGTTACTATTGTGGTGAGAGTTGATAATTCAATCCCATCTTTTATTAAATAGCTAATTTTAGTTAGGTTGTTTTATTATATTAGCATATTTTTGGCTATGTTTCTTTTTTATTTTACCTAATTAAGTGATTTCTTTGTATTTTCTTTTGATGCTATGATGAATCCGCTAATGGTGTTACATGACAATACAGATATGACACGCTCCAATCTTTATATACTTTCAAGTTAAACATGATGTGGTTAAGGCACCCTTTATCTCAAGGAGGGGATGCTTTCTACTTTTATGCTTACATAAACTTTAATCCTTGTGCAATTCTCCTTTGATTTAATTTTTCAGTAACTAACATCCATTTGAAATTCAATGACCCTTCATCTAAACTAACAGACTACAAAGACATGCCTCTTCAAAATCTTGCAATAACATGCAAAATGAATTAGTGCATTTTTTATCAAACTTTGCAAAGGTTATATATAATGCAAAACCAAAATATTGGAACAAATTCACTTCAAATAAGAACACACAATAGCAACCAGCACCAACGATAGCACAAGTGCACAACTGCAAAATCATTTTTGAAGTAGTATGTCAACATATTGAAAGCAGCACCACACCCTCATAATGTTTTGGTGTAGTATAAGTAACTCCACATGGAATTTGAAAAAGACTGAAAATAATTCCTTTATGGTCCATCAAGAGCATTTGTCTCTAGAAGTAGCACAATGCTAGTTAGTTATTGAATTACCACAGCAATATTGCAGTGGTATTTATCTTATATTAGTTGAATGTTTTTGTAATTAGTGATTGCTTTTCCTATAACTAGAAGTTTATTTATAGAATTTTGTATTCACATCTAATTGCAAAGTGTATGTACTAGTGAAGAAAAACATTAAGATTTAACTGTCCACTTTTATGGTCTATCAAGAAATGCTGCTCCATATAATATGACTTACAATAACACTCGAGCAGCTGTGCTCATCTCTTTCAGGTTCATGTATCCCTACTTCTTCACTGACTTTCTTTACTAGCCAACATTGAATTTTCTTAACAGACTAACATATCTTTGTTTATTTTTCCCATCAAGTAATTCTTATTGAATTTCCCTGCAATATTCTCATTTGGCTTATGATTCTGACATCACTGGTTTGTAGCTTGGACGAATTGTGTTGTTAATGAATACAGGAGTAATTGTTTATTATACAAAAATTTTCTAGGTTGCCGTGTTTTACTTCCATGACCAGTTCACCTTGTTGAAAGGAATTGGACTTCTTATAATCATTACTGGTGTCGGTTTATTCAACTGGTACAAGTAAGTAGATAATTTTTCTTTATTTTGTGGTATATGCAATTTTCTCTATCTTATAATTGCTAGTGTAGTCCATGGTAATAGTGCAGTTGTTAAAGATTATGATGATTTCTGGCTGAAACTTGGAGCTGCCTTTGACATTTTTTTTTCCTGCCATTCATTCCAAAATCTGAATATAAAACTCTTGAAAAATCCAACTTTGAGCTAATTGCAGCCTTTCTAGGTTATCCATCAACCTCTTCATGTGTGTATATACTATATAGGTTGTACCAATCTTGACTACTGCATCCATTCTTTGTGTCCATGAATTTGATGACTCGCAGCAATAGGTATTGGCACATGTGATACGTGAAAGGGGGTTGGTATCTTATAGGAGAATCATTTGTTCATTTCAGTACGCTGACTACTTGGTCCTAAAGCAACGCTAATGAGTGTGGAGGTCCATGTTAGTGTTATTGCTTGACCCTAAATGATAATAGCATTGGTTATGGGATGTTGAAACTCCACTTTTTAAATATTTGTACTCTGATTTGATTACCCTAAAGAAAACTTCAGTGTGTAATTACCTAAAAGAAAAACTAAAACACTTCAATTCACTTAGCTCTGGCTTTAGTTTTAATCAGGATTATTAGAAGTATAAGAGCTTTAGGCATTGGTTCAAAGACATAGATACTCTCATGGCAGCAGCCATTACGCTTAAATTTTCACATGGAAGAGAAAATCTTAGCAGATTCCAGTCATGAGCCAGATATAAAATAGACCACTCCTAGATTGGCCATATGGAGTGCACATTTTAATTTATCATACGCAACTTATATTCAGTTCTTATCCGTAAATTGTTGTATCACTAGTTTTATAAATTTGATATTGCAGATATGAAAAACTGAAGGATCAAACAAGTGGAAATGAAGAAGCCATTTCTTCAAGTCCCAGTGGAGCAGTAAAATATGTCATCCTTGATGACATGGAACTTCTAGATATTGAAAATTGATTCATGCCAGACACCAGAGATATCCAATTTTGAATTGGTGAGATGCCTCTATTACGTATATCTTAACCAACAATTCTTTTCGTCTTTCAAGTCTCTTGCTTCAACAATTCAACTTTTACATATCTTTGTGTGGTTAATAGAACTGTTTGACTCATCCTTTAGGTATCCCTTCCCCTCATAGCATCTGTTGACCTTCATTTGCATTGAATTGCAGATCTTGTTTGTGAAAATATGTTTTGTCCTTTTGATTGTCATTCCCAATAAAATATTTCGAGCTGGTAGTATAATATATGTGGTGGGGCATGAAAAAATATCTTAATTGGTGAGATGCCTCTATTACATATATCTTAACCAACAATTCTTTTCGTCTTTCAAGTCTCTTGCTTCAACAATTCAACTTTTACATATCTTTGTGTGGTTAATATAACTGTTTGATTCATCCTTTAGGTATCCTTCCCCTCATAGCATCTGTTGACCTTCATTTGCATTGAATTGCAGGTCTTGTTTGTGAAAATATGTTTTGTCCATTTGATTGTCATTCCTAATAAAATATTTCGAGCTGGTAGTATAATATATGTGGTGGGGCATGAAAAAACATCTTAATTGGTGAGATGCCTCTATTACATATATCTTAACCAACAATTCTTTTCGTCTTTCAAGTCTCTTGCTTCAACAATTCAACTTTTACATATCTTTGTGTGGTTAATATAACTGTTTGATTCATCCTTTAGGTATCCCTTCCCCTCATAGCATCTGTTGACCTTCATTTGCATTGAATTGCAGGTCTTGTTTGTGAAAATATGTTTTGTCCATTTGATTGTCATTCCTAATAAAATATTTCAAGCTGGTAGTATAATATATGTGGTGGGGCATGAAAAAATAGTTTTTTTTTCTCTCGTGAATCTAGATCCTCAGTTTGTGGTAGGTCTGATACCTGCTTCGACTGACTTTGAATTCCTTCTTCCTACCTATTCATTGTTCGAACTTCGAAATGTGTTGGACCTTATATTGCTTGTCATTGGAGTATTTATTGATTCCACAGCAAAAGACAGACACAAGCTAAATGCTAATGATGGTTATTTCAAAATTTTTATGCCATATAGGATGGTTCAGGGAACTCAAGTTGCAATCCATTTTTCATGTACTGTAGTCTTTTTTTTTTTTTGAAAAGTATATAGACTGTTCCAATAATCAACTTTTGATGTGATCTAAAATGCGCTTGCAACATTAGACTATGTTTCATCAATCAGTATATGACATTTTGATATGATAGAAAAAAAAATGTTGCTTGAACAATTCATAGAAAATGCCAAAATCTGTGTGGGTGCATTTATGTTTAATGATAGCAGAATATGATGGATTGATTTCCATCCATGGATTTCGAACATAGCCTCATCGAATTGTTTTTGCAGCTTACCACCTATCAAAAAATTGAACAACATAAAACAACCTGACATTAGTTGAAGTGCTAGTACGATTCATGGTGCTTCAACATGCCAGGTTGGCAATCAAGTACTATAAATTGTCTGTTTGACTGGAGTTTGATTTTGTGCTCAGTAATAGCATCATTCATAAGCACCACTGATGTTGGTTTTACAATAGTCTTTAGCAAGAACTGCTACTTGTTACCTAACTTTTTTTCATTTATAAGTTTGTTTGCTAAGTACGCTTGCTATAGTTTGTCAACATATTTAGTAAATTATTTTTTAAAAAATAGTTGATTTGATTAGCACCTAACTTTTATGCAAGTTTTGCTATAATCTGATACCTCTGCCAGATGGTGATTCTAATACTATTTCACAAAACTTGGTGTAGAGAGTCACCCACGCCTTTCCAGATTCTTTAGGATCTTCTGGCCGCAATTTTGTTGGTTAGTTCATCAAATTGTTTTCATCAAGGAAGTTCTCTTAGACAGCATATGGAACTCCGCTTTGCTGATTGATTCCGATCGCTGCATTTAAATTGTTTTCATCAAGTTCTCTTAGACAGCATATGGAACTCCGCTTTGCTGATTGATTCCGATCGCTGCAAATTTTTTTTTCCTAGCATCTGGTCGTGCTATTTGGTTGCTTGGTCTGAACTTCCATTCATCTCCTTCAGAACAAGAAGCTTTAAGTTGATCTATTGTCTTATATATAACTATCTACTTATCAAGCAACAGAGTCGAAGAAACAACCATGGCCAAGTTAAAGTTGGCCCGTTGATGTATCACAAAATATGTAAAAAAAAAAAAACTGCCTTTTGACAGTGAATTTTTTTCCCCAATATGATTCATTTGATTGTACTACAATTAAAGCCCTATTGGCTTGTATTAATAGAAATGGTTGATTGATGTAAAATGTATAATGACAACCTTTTTTTAGTCCTTGAAGGTTGGTTGAATGCCATATTTTATAAAAATGTGATGAAGATCTGTTATTCTTGTGGACATATATTTTTGGTAAAATTACTTATATAATATATCGCTTCAAAGTTAGTGATTTTGGATTTAAGTTTGTTGTCTATACATACCTTATTAATTTGATATCTCCGAATCTAATCATGCACCTTTACCCGATGGCAATTGATATCAGCATGGCTCTCTTTTTTTTTTTAATATGAGGATGTACTTAAATCGAGCAGTAGCCACGTTTCAGTCGAACACTGGATCACTGAAGCCTACTCTTTGGTACTCTGCACATGACACGTGATCGACGCACCGTGTTTGTCCGTGGTTGCTATTGGTGGTCGACAGCCGATCGCAGCCGCCAACATTGTCGACGTCAACAACGACGTCGCACCATAAACAATCGAGTGTTTAACGCACGTGCTGCTCCACTATAATTATGATATCTAATGGTTGGGTCGTAATATCGCCTCTAATCCTACTGATGGATGTACGCGTACAGCGGACAGGAGGATCAAATCCTCCTCCACTTTCCTCCCTTCTCTCGCCGGCACCGGAGGAGGACGGCTCCCACGTCCTCCACCTCTTTGATCTTTACTGGTTCCACCACCAAATCCTCAGCACATCACCACCTCCTCCTCCACGGCCGCCACCTGACCCCCTCCACACCTCGCCGATTCTGCCCACTACCCGCACGCCGCTCTTGCACCGCCGCCACCGCCGCTCCCTCAGCGACGAGTCCGTCCCCGCCCCCGCCCCCGTCCCCTCCGCCTCCCTCACCATCCGCCCCCAGAAGTTATGCACCATCCTCTCCGGGAAGGAGGCGCCATCGGAGGACCTCTTCGCCGGGGCCGAACCCGTGGCCCCCGCCGCCGGCGGCAGTGAGTCAAAGAGCTATGGGAGGTGGGGGCAGAGAGGAGGGAGGCGGAGGAGGAAGAAGAAAGAAAAGAGCAAGAGTTTGACGGATTTGGAATTCGAGGAGCTGAAGGGCTTAGTGGAGTTGGGTTTTACGTTCTCCGACGCGGAGACCGATCCCCGGTTGCTGGAAATCGTGCCGGCGTTGCAGAGGCTGGGGCTGGGGAGGAACAGGGCCTCGGAAGAGGAGGCACCGCCTGCCGCACCAGTCGACGCCACCGTCTCCCGACCATACCTCTCGGAGGCATGGGAGGTGGCGGAGGCGAAGCCGGAGGAGAGGCTGTTGAAGAATTTGATTCCGGCGGGCGTCGCCGGGGCAGACCTGAAGGGCCAGCTCAGGTGCTGGGCGCACGCGGTCGCTTCCACCGTCCGATGAAGTCTCCCTATGCATCACAAATTCCCAAGCTATTCCTCCGTTTGTCCAATGCCGCCTTCTTTGTTCCTTCTGTGGTCTTTGAGATAATGTCGTGATTAGGAAGCAATTGTACATAGCATTTTGGATCTTAGATAATGTATGCTTTTGTTCTATACTGCACAATTTGTGTCAGATGTTATGTTGGATTTGGCCCTCCCGAATCTATTGCCAGGATTACATATAGTCGCCACTAGATCCTCCTCCTCCAACATCAAAACCAAAAGAAACTACAGAATCACTGCCATACCAGGGGGGGCCACACGGGACAATGACAGAATTCTTCCTGCCACTTGCTTTCTGTGGGCGTGAACGGTCGCATAATCTAGATTCCTCGAGTCACTCGCTAGCGTGCGAAGCAATCAATGTTTCTTGGCGGAGATCAAGTAGTAACCGAATCCACGCTTTGACTAGGTCAGACGCTAATGTATTTTCTATGACTGCCGCGTTCTGTCCCACGAAAGCCTCGACTGAGATAGACGAATCGACATGGACGGAGGTGATGTCAAATCATTAAAAGCCGTGTTGATGGGTCAACAGCTACGCGGCATCTCTGGTTGTCGCATTCGCAGGATTTTAACTTTATCATGCTTATCCGTTCGTTTAAGTCAGATGAAGTTCATCATTGATTTAATGTATGATTTCCATCCCATGTGATCAGAGTACATCATCATCGGTTATCTTCCTCCGAGACCTAATCATCATGCGATATTCAAAATCTGAAAAATAAAATAAAATTCATCTTTCATCCGTCAGTACATATGGCGGTGATGGAGATCACAAAGAGAGGACGCTATTAAAAATAAGTTAGAGATTTCTTTTATAAAATATTTTATTTTTTAAGATAAAAAATTATCTTTTTTAATTACTTACGTTCAAAATCATATACTTCGTATTGTTAATTTTAACAACGGAATGATCGAGTTGGAAAATCTTTATCGATCTTGATCTTATAAGTGATATCTCAAAAAATTTTGTGCATATGGATCTAAACCACGTTGGGCTGACCAGAACATCAATAATTTCTTTCAACATTTTTAATACTAGAAGAAGAGCTTAATATTATATGAATGATCGGTCATCGACTCTCTCAATAAATACTGAGGCTTGGTTATTAACTTAGTACTTTCATCCAATGAGAACAATAACTATTCTTTCCGCACATGAGTACATCCACATTGATATAAACGCCCATCGACTAATAATCTCTATTCAACGACTCAGGTCTCTCACCCATAAGGATGATCCTAAGCCATCTACTTATTTTTCCATCAAGGTATTCTTAAATCTCATTCAACAAGTACACATGCTAATAAACATGATATAAGTCATCACTCCACTTTTACTCTAGTTAACCTTGTAGGTAGTGCCATCGATGCAATTGTCTTGAGTAAGCATGAGGAGTCAAATAAGTGGTTAAAGTAGGAGTAGCGACAATCCCACCCCAATCCTAAGGTCCTCATAGCGAAAAAGAAATGAGTAACTTGAGTTAACTCGTTATGAGTTGACCCCCCTAAGTATGATTAGAATTGAAGCTTTTCTGTAAATAAAAGAGAAAGAGCTCTTAAAAGACACTTACTCGATGAAAACTCTATTGGTGAAAAGAGACTAGTCCAAATACTATCAATTTGATCAGGATTACATCTATGACATGGAGAATTATCGTATCTTAAAAGAGCAAATTTAATAACTCAGACACCGGAAGCACCTTGAGTGGTTCATCCGAAAGCATGAAGAACCCTCACCCTAACTTATTAGTGGAGAGGTAAATTGACATCATCATTGGTGGATTTATCTCATGGGGATCTAGTTTCTCGGGTTGTAGGACTTATGCCCAAGCTATCATTGAAAAGTGCCTGAAGACCTCCTCGGGTTATAAGACTCATGCCTAAGCTACCACTAAAAAGTGCCTAAAGTCGAAAGATAACTTGGAGATAACTTTCAAGGAGGAAAAGATAGAGTATCTTGACTCAAATCATGATGATGTCTTGATAATTTATGTGTGGATGATCAACGCTTAGGTGAAGAGGGTCATGATTGATATGAGTAGCTCCGTTGATATCCTCTATTTTGATGCTTTCCAAAAGTTGGGCTGTTAACTAGTGATCTTGCCTCCATAACTTCTTCATTGATAAGGTTCACTAGCGACTCTATCTCGCCTCTTATGATCCTGAACCTACACGACACATTTGGAGATGAAGCTTACTCAAAATCAATACTAACTAAACTCACGGTAGTAGATATTACTGGAAAAATATAGGGAGTCGACATCTCATGCGCAGTGAAAAATAAAACAAGATCAAATTTTCCATAGTTACGTACTTGGTCGTTGTGCGATGATTGGTGCGCAAAAAATCATAAATAAAAAAAACGCACGTATCATGTCAGAACCGTTACCTGAGGAGATCGTATATCCTCGAATTTCTAGATCCGATGAAGAGGATGAAGGAGCACTAGCGTACTCTCTAGCGATAATCCACATAGTAGATGCAGTGATGACGCTCCTCAGATCACCGCGGGATTTTCCTCTCCCCGTACACCATGAGGCTGCCGGAGCAAGGAGGAGGAGAGAAGGCTGAGGAGAATAGGAGAGCAACTTCAAGAGCTCTATCCTATGAACCAGGGAGTTTCTCCTATTTATAGAGGTGTTGGAAACATATCCTTAACGGATCCTATTCACACTAGATCTCCATCCAGTTCACATTGGATCTCTATCCAATTCACATTGGATCTCTATCCAATTCACATTTGATCTCTATCTAATTGGATCTTATCCACATGATCCAAAATAGGGGCTCTACAGATATCTTATATCTGCACCTCTACTCGTCGCAACATCCACCTTATATGTGTGACCCTCTAGACCTGATACCAAGCTGGCTATGAGTTGCTCCCGTCAGAACTCCTTTTGACTTAGAACTCCTTCTGATATAGTGAATTATTATCTCCATAATAATTCACTCGACTCATCGACTATGGTCATACTAGGCCACTACACCATAGTCCCTAGACGGTACAAGGGGATCTGATCCATCGGACCCGTATGTCCTCAGTTACCATGTATTTATAGTTCCTCATCTATCTATATCCCAGAGACTGTATATTGGGTATAGTAGAGTCAGGCCCATACAGAATCCTATCCAAGTCTCGCTCTAAATGGATTCTCTCGGAGAATTTCTTCTCTCTCAATACGAACGACCCTAACCAGGGATTTTGCTTGAGTGAGCACACGTGAGATATTCATCTCACGATACTAAGAGTGGATGGTCCTCTATTGACACACAATTACCTTCGTAAGGTTGGCTACCATCCTCGAGAATTGGTTGTACCAGATCTAGAGCTTTCCAAACCTGTAAGTCTGGCGTCAAAGATGGAGCACTCATACAAGACATCTTTGGTGTCTCAAGTCTAAGGACTAGACACACTACTGAGACTACGAAATCACTATCTGACATTAGGTATCATTAATCATACAACATTCTATAAGCGGATCAATCAGTAAACTCATTCTCTAATGAGCACTTGCACTTTACCTCTAGTGTCCCCACACAAGTGACTATGAGACCAGTCGCCTCCATCATATAAACGAGTATACGACACACCAGTTTATCTGGTTATCTCGATATCCTCATCGAGTTACCTATGACCAGGATAATTTAGGATCTGTGTTTAAAGGTATATCGGTCTCATTATCGTGATCTCATCACGATCCGATTCTCATTGCACAGATTCATAGATATCATAATATTTATTCAGATAATGTGAGAAAATACCAGTATTAATATGCGAAGAGATCGACGCAGTATGTCATAGGTGCCATCACTCACGTGATTAGCTTGTAGGGCATCTATAACTAATAGATATCCCCTTTGTATACAATATGATTATAGACTAACGATCTACACTAAATAGATTGAGGGTGGTAGTGTCTATCTACTAAATGGTGATAAAGTTTTTGACAAGAATCGACATTAGACAGCTTAGAAGCAACTTAAGAGAGTCATGCTTGTTGGGAAATCCAAGGCGACATCTCAGGCGTAGCGGAAGAACAGAAAACAAAAATCCTGGATTTCCACGAAAGGTTCCATCATCGTGAGAAGATTGGTACGTCCAAAACAAATCTACAAATCTGAAAACTACGTATGTAAGAAAGATAATACCAAGGAAGATCGTATATCCTTGAGTTGCTATAGATCCATGGGGGAGGATGAAGGAGGTCAAACGTCCTCCTTTCTAGCGGTATCCACATGAAAGGGGCTATAACGATGCTCCTCTCTAGGGAGAGGAGAATAGAAGATGGCTACTAAGAAGACCCCAGCCTATGGACCTTTGGTTCCCTCATATTTATAGAGGCCCCCTGTAAATCCTAATGGATCCTGTCCTATTGGGTATTGGATCTTCATCTAATTACCCAAGCCTCTTAGATTAATGGGTCTCTACCCAATAATCTAGCTCTTATTGGATCTCATCCATGAGATCTAATAACACAATGGCTTATTGGATATCTAATAAGATAGGGGCTCTGGTGGATATCTCATATCCGAACCTCTACTCGTTGCAACACCTACCATATGTGTGTGACCCTCTAGGCCCAATATCGAGCTGGTCATGAGTCATATTTATCAGAACTCCTTCTGACTCAGTGAATTATTATCTCCATAATAATTCACTCGACTCATTGACTGCGGACGTACTAGGCCACTACGTCGCAGTCCTCAGACGATATAGGAGAATCTAATTCTTTGGACTTATCTACTCTTAATTACTATATACATATAGTTCCTTATCTATTTAATATCCTAGAGACCGTATATCGGGCATGGTACTATCAGGCCTATATGGTTTTCAATCGAGTCTCGCTCTAATCAGATTCTCCCGAAGAACTCTTTCTCTCTCAATCCGAATAACCTTGGCTAGGGATTTACCTTAGCAAGAACACATGGGATATTCCTCTCATGATACCGAGAGTGGATGATCCTCTATTGACACTCAATAGCTCTCATAAGGTTGATTGTCACTCCCAATAACCAGTTGTACTAGATTTAAATCTTCCAAACCTATAAGTCCGGTATCAAAGAGTGGAGTACTCATACAAGACTTCATTGATGTCTCAAGTCTAAGGACTATATATACTATTGGGACTATAGAATCGTTGTCTAACGTGAGGTATCAATAACCATCCAGCATTCCGTAAGCGGATCAATAAGTGAACTCATTCTCTAATGAGCACATATACTGTACCCTTAGTGTCCCCACATGAGTAGCTATAAAACTAGCCACCTCCATCATATAGATGGGTATACAACACACCGGTCTGTCTGGTTATTTCGATGTCACTCTCAAGTAACCTATGATTGGGATTATATAGGGTCTGTGTTTAAAGGTGAATCGATCTCATTATCGTGATCTCATCATGATCTGATTCCTATTGCATAGATCCAAGGATATCATAATATACATCCAGATAATATGAGAAATATCAATAATCATAAGCAAAGAGATTGTCACAACGTGTTATAGGTGTCATCACTCACGTGATTGGCTTGTATGGCACCTATAACTAGCAATGCCAATGCTACCTGACGGCGGTCTCCCTCTCGAAGAGGGATTAACCCAAGGTGCCACCTATGGATCCTCAAGGCTTTGCCAAGTTCGTCTCATGTCTTGAGTCGATAGAGTTATTGATTGAATCACCCTTAGACAAGGTGCTTCAAAAAGTTGAAATCAATGATCCAATTAGATCCCGAGGTAAGCTAGTACCAAACTAGGAATGGTCATATCGAGTCTGCTGGGAAATCGAGAGATTCAGTATCTCATGCATAGCAAAAAACAAAAACAAGATCAGATTTTTCATAGTTACATACTTGGCCATCGTGCAACGATTGGTGCGTAAAAATCATAAATCCGAAAAATTTGCATGTATCATATTAGAAGCGTTACCTGAAGAGATTGTATATCCCCAAAAATTTCAAATCCAATGAAGAGGATGAACGAGCACTAGCGTACTCCTCTCCAGTAGTAATACACACAACGGACGTAGCAACGATGCTCCTCAGATCACCATGGGATCTCTCTCTATGTGCACCACAAGGCTGTCGGAGCCAAGGAGGAGGAGAGAAGACTAAGGAGAATAGGATGATAACCACCAAGATCTCTCAGCCTATGAACCAGGAGGTTCCTCCAATTTATAGAGGTGGAGGGAGCTTATCCTTAACAGATCCTGTTCACACTAGATCTCTATCCAGTTGGATATAATTAGATCTCATCCATAGGATCCAATTTGATATCATCCAATTGGATCTTATCCAATCATTTAAGTGAATCTCATCCAATTACCCAATTGGATCTCATCCACAGGATCCAAACTAGGGCTTCGCAGATATCTCAAATTCGCATCTCTACTCATTACAACATCCACCTTATGTGTGTGACCCTCTAGGCCCAATACCGAGCTGGCCATGAGTCGCTCCTATCAGAACTCCTTCTAACTCAGAACACCTTCTGATATAATAAATTATTATCTTCATAATAATTCACTCGACTCATTGACTATGGACGTACTAGGCCACTATGCCATAGTCCCCAAACGGTATAGGGGGATCTAATCTATCGAACATATTTGTCCTCAGTTACTATGTATCTATAGTCCCTCATTCATCTAATATCCTAGAGACCATATATTGGGCATGGTAAAGTCAAGCCCATATGGAATCCTGTTCGAGTCTCGCTCTAATTGGATTCTCGCAGAGAACTCCTCTCTCAATCCGAACGACCTTGACTACGGATTTTGCCTGAGCGAGCACATGCGGGATATATCTCTTATGATATCGAAAGTGGATGATCCTTTATTGACATGCAATTGTCTTCGTAAGGTTGGCTACCATTCTCGAGAACCGGCTATACCAGATCTGGAGCTCTCCAAACCTGTAAGTCCGACGTCAAAGAATGAAGTACTCAAACAAGGCATCTTTGGTGCCTCATGTCTAAGGACCAGACACACTACTAGGACTACGGAATCGTTGTTTGGTATTAGGTATCATTAGCTGTACAACATTCTATAAGCGGATCAATTAGTGAACTCATTCTCCAATGAGCATCTGCACTATACCTCTAGTGTCCCCACACAAGCGACTATGAGAACAGTTACCACCATCATATAGACGAGTATACAACGCATCAGTCTATCCAGTTATCTCGATGTCCTCATCGAGTAACCTATGACCAAGATGATTTAGGATCTATGTTTAAAGGTGTATCGATCTCATTATTGTGATCTCATCACGATCCGATTCCCATTGCATAGATCCATAGACATCACAATATTCATCTAGATAATATGAGAAAATACCAATAATAATATGCGAAGAGATCGACGTAACATGTCACAGGTGTCATCACTCACGTGATTGGCTTGTAGGGCACCTACAACCAACAATCTCCCACTTGACCTAAAGCCAATCACCTACATGTCTGATCTTCATCAGACCTCTATGACGCTCAAATATAATCTGAGTCAATGGCTTTGTTAGTGGATCTGCAATGTTATCTTCGGATGAAACTCTTTCCACTATTACATCTCCTCGGGCCATAATCTCTCTGATCAAGTGGAACCTCCTTAGAACTTGCTTAGACTTCTGATGAGACCTAGGTTCCTTTGCTTGAGAAATTACCCCATTATTATCGTAATATAAGATAATCGGCTCCTCGCTGTTCGGCATGACTCCTAAATCTGTGATGAACTTCTTCATCCAGACTCCCTCCTTTGTTGCCTCTGCCGCAGCAATGTATTCCACCTGTGTGGTCGAGTCAGTAGTAGTATCTTGCTTGGAACTTTTCCAGCATACTGCTCCTCCATTCAGGGTGAAGACATACCCTGAATTCGACTTGCTATCATCGACATCGGCCTGGAAGCTGCAATCCGTGTAGCCCTCAACTCTGAGGCTACTACCTCCATATACCAGTAAAAGATCCTTAGTCCTTCTCAAGTACTTAAGGATACACTTTGTTATTTTCTAATGCTCCAAGCCTGGATCTACCTGATACTTGCTCGTGACACTCAAAGCATGCGCTATGTCAGGCTTGGTACATAGCATAACATACATGATAAACCCTATCGCTGAGGCATATGGTATTCTATCTATGTGTGTCCTTTCTTCAGGAGTCTTTGGGGATATACTCCTAGAAACTAATATTCCATGTCTCATAGATATGAGATCTCTCTTGAAATTTTTCATGCCAAACCTTTTGATAATGGAGTCTATGTACCTAGACTAGGACAAGCCAAACATCCTCTTGGATCTATCTCTATAGATCTGAATCCCCATAAGATAGGATGCTTCCCCTAAGTCCTTCATGGAGAAGTGTCTAGATAGTCAAGCTTTTACTGTGGAGAGTATTCCTACATCATTCCCAACGATTAAGATGTCATCTACATATAACACCAAGAAGGTGATAACGCTCCCACTTACCTTCCTATACACACAAGGCTCATCTTCATTCTTAATGAAGTCATAAGATCTAATCGCCTCATTAAATCTTATGTTTCAACTTCAAAAAATTTGGTTTAGTCCATAAATGAACTTAAGCAATCTGCACACTTTATCTGGACTGTACTTGGACATGAACCCCTCAGGCTATATCATATACACTTTCTCTTCGAGGTTGCCATTGAGGAATGTAGTTTTCACGTTCATCTGCCAGATCTCATAGTCATAATGTGCTACAACAGCCAATAGAATTCGGATGTGTTTCAGCATAGCTACGAGTGCAAAGGTTTCGTCACAGTCAACACATTGTCTTTAACGATACCCCTTAGCCACTAGCCTTACCTTATAGATCTCCACATTTCCATCTACTCCGATCTTCTTCTTGAAGATCTGTTTGTAGCCAATCAGTACGATAGCCTCAGGTGTATCAACAAGGTTCTAAACCTTATTAGAGTACATGGATTCCATCTTAGAATTCATGGCTTCTCGCCACTTCCCAAAGTTTATGCTTATAATAACTTCCTTGTAGGTCTGAGGATCAATGTCCTGAATATCTTCTCCACTAATATGTCTCATATATCTTTCAGGAGGGTGTGACACTATATCAGTCCTACGTAAAATTGGAACTTGTGTGTTAGGTACCTGAACAGACTCGATCTCTAGAAATGGTGCCTGAGCTAGGTTCTCCAACCTCGCTCAATTCTATCATGTTTCCACTGTTTCCACCAAGAATGTGTTCCTTCTTAAGAAATACTACTCTCTTGGCAACAAAGATCTTTTGGTCCTTAGGGTGATAGAAATAATAATCACAAGTTTTCTTAGGGTATCTCACGAACTTGCACCGTTCCATCCTGGATTACAACTTATTTTGGTCGTGTCTTTTAACGTGGGTAGGGTAGCCCCAAATCTTAACAACCTTAAGATCAAACTTCTTCCCTCTCAATATCTCATATCGTGTAGACATTATCGATCTAGATGAAACTCTGTTTAGAAGGTAAATTACGGTTTGTAGGGCATATCCCCAAAATGAGATAGGTAGGTCAGTGAAACTCATCATGGACCGCATCATATCTAATAGTGTGCGATTCCTCCTTTCTGAGATACCATTGAGCTGTGGTGTATAAGGAGATGTCCATTGGGACAGAATCCCATGGTTCTTGAGGAACTAGGTGAATTCTGTACTCAAGTATTCTCCTCCTCGATTTGATCGAAGAGTTTTAATACTCTTTCTAGTCTGGTTCTCTACGTCATTCTTATACTCACTGAATTTCTCGAATGCTTCAGACTTATACTTCACCAAGTACCCATGTCCATATCTAGAGAAATCATCAGTAAAAGTAATGAAGTAGGAATAACTACCTATGACATAAGTTGACATAGGACCACATACATCACTATGTATGAGTTCTAGTAACTCAATGACTCTCTCTCCAGTTCCACTAAATGGAGAGTTGGTCATTTTTCCACGAATGCAAGGCTCGTAAGTTGTATATGACTTATAGTCAAAATAGATCTAAGTATCCATTTTTCAATAACTTTTGAATCCTTCCCTAATGGATATGACTTAGCCTACAATGCCACAAATATACATTGTTCACCTCTTCTCGTTTCCACTTGGCCATGCTTACATTCATGATATGTGAAGCAGTATTTAGTATAAATAAATCATTATGCAATGTCCCTCTAGTAATGATCTTATCATTCTTACTAATTGAACAACAATTGTTCTTAAAAAGTACTTTATAGCCATTTAATGTCAAATATGAAATGGATATAACATTTTTGATAATAGAGAAAATAAAATAACATGCATCTAATATAATAATAACTCCATCAAGCAGATGTAGAGTGACATTGCCGACAGCAACAGCAGCAACTCTTGCTCCATTGCCCATCTTGAAGTCCATCTTGCCTTTTGCCAATCTCCTATGCCTTGCCAGAATTTGTAACGAATTGCAAATGTGATAAGCACTACCGGTATCCAATATCCATGCATTATCACAAGAATATGACATATAGAGACTGATCATGAAAGGACCTGAAGCTTTTCCAAGCTTCTGTTTCGCTTTTTCTACAAGATACGTCTTACAGTTCCTCTTCCAATGCCCATTTGATCGTAGTGGAAGCATTGACCTTTGTCTTTTGCTGGGTTAATTTTGGCAACCTTTGCTTTACCTTGTTTGCCCTTGCCCTTACCCTTCTCAAGGGTCTTCCCAGTCTTCCTTTTCCTTTTAGTCTCACCAACATAGAGAACTAATTTCTCTTTCTTGATTGTGCTCTTTACCTCCCTCGACATATTGAGGAGCTCAGGGAGAGATACCTCAAGTTTGTTCATATTTGAAATTTACGATGAACTTAGAAAAAGAATGATAGGACCCTAGCAGGGTTAGGTCCTACTCAACCATGTAGCAGCTAATAAAAACCCTGTGAGAATGTAATAAACCCCACCTAGCCACCTCTATCCTATAAAGAAGAGAGGCTAGGGTTTATATTTGGGTCTTTGGGCTTCTTAGCCGCCGCCCCCCTTGTTACTGGGCCGGCCCGCTAAGGTTGAGGGTAAATTGGGTAGTTCACTTAGGAAGCAGCCCCTAGGGCTAGGGTTTGGAGCTCTATATAAGCTTGTAGCCTCCACCTCTTTGGAATAAGAAAGATCAATCTACAATTGCAGCCACCAGGCTACTTGGAGGGTGGAACCCCTATAGCGTTCCAAGGGTTGATCCCCTCAAAGATCAATCTCTATAGAATTCCTCTGGGGTTCTATCATCTGGTATCAGAGCAGCAATCTTGCTGCTTTTGCTGCCATCTCTGCCGCCCACCATCAGCCAAGCAATTCCCACAATTGCTCTTGACGTCATCATCTCCACCGTCATCTCCTGACGTAGATCAAATCGATCTACTGTCGCCACCTCCAATTGCATCAGAGATCTGGTATTTTTCTACCACCAATACCTTTTGCTGCTGCAATTTTTCATCTAAAATATTAAAAAGAAGTTTTTCTATCGATCCCTTGCTGCGAATTCCTTGCGTTGCGAAAGTTATCATCTTTGCGAACGAAGGATTGCTGTAGAAAATTTCAGCCGCGTGTTGCTGCCTTTAACCGATCTAATTGTTATCCTTTTTGAACAAAATTTTTTGTGCACCTCATAGATCATCTTGGCTCCCATCCATGATTGATCTATTGTGGAATTCATCACAAAAACAAATTTGTATGTTGCTGCAATCTCTCGTCGCAAACTACTGAAATTTTTCAACGAGAATTCTGCTATCGCAACTTGCACCGATTTCTTTACTGCTTTGCTGCCAAAATTTCTTGATCCAATTTGTTATCCTTGTTGCTATCTAAACTAAGATTCTACCATCAAACCCCCTCCTCAAACCCCTGAGTTTTTGCTAGAAATTTCGCCGAGAAACCGATATTTCTTCGACGACAATTCTGCTCTTCTGAGACAAATAATGCACATAGGCAGCAATTTCTATTGATTTTTGTCAAATCTTTGCTGTGAGCTACCACAGATCTAAAACCTTTTCCCTAACCTTCATCCACTACCATCTCAGCCCAAAACTCCATCAAATCGCAGCCCCAAACAACACCCAAAACAGCCATAAAATAAGCCTAAACCGCAGCCTACATCCACCAATCCACAAACCATTTCGGCCACCACTTCTCTCAAATAATTCATGCCTTTAACCCGGCAACAAAAGAGAGATCTTAATATTACAGATTTGGAGACATATGCTATGGCATCCGAGGAGGCAATTGATGCTAAATTCAAGCCTTCGAGACACGAATGGAGGAGAAGATTCGGACTCTCTTTGCGAACTTAGTTTGGGTCGACCACCGAGCCCAAAGAAATCACATCAAGGGAGAGCTCTAATCGAAGAGATGACCTTCAAGAGAGGGGAGGCTCTATGACCGATCCTCACTATCCACGCATGAGGTGGACTTCCTAGATGGGAAGAAGGAGACCCGATTGGTTGGATCTCGTGCGCGGAGCGATATTTTCGGTACCACAAAACCGCAGATGCATCTATGGTAGAAATTGTAGCTATACATCTTGAAGGAGATGCCATACAATGGTTTGATTGGTTTGAACATACTCATGGAGTCCTCTCATGGCGACAATTCAAAGAAGGATGCTGATCCGTTTGGACCAACCGATTACGAGAACATCGACGGACAACTAGCAAAGATCCGACAAACCTCCACCATCCAGGAGTATCAAACCAGGTTTGAAAGGTTATCTAATCAAACTCGTGATTGGTCTGAAAAATAGTTATTGGGGACATTTATTGAGGGCTTGAAGCCGAGATCCAGGAGAAGTTAAAGCGCGACAACCGTACACGCTTATGGTAGCCATCTCTTTCGCACGACTTCGGGGAGGAGTGATTGAACCATGAAGCCCGGAGGACTAGGGTCGCTCCCGACCAGAAATATTAAAGCCCTCGGCCTCGCCTACTATCACCGAGCTCCTGCACCAAAAGGTTGACAAGAGAAGAGCTTCAGACCGATCTGCTAAGGGGTTATGTTGGCATTGTGGACGAGCCGTGGAGCCGCGAGCATCGCTGCTAAAAAGGGAGACTTCTTGTGATTGAACCAGTGGAAGAAGAGATCAGTGAACAGCTAGAAGAGAGTCTTGAACATGAGGATGAAGATGTGGAAGAAGAGCCACAATCGGTCGACTTTATGGTACATGCGCTAGCCGGCTACTCAAATCCACAAACGATGAAAGTTGGAGGCCTGCTCAAACAACAACCGATCACCGTTCTCATCGATACAGGCAGCACTAATAACTTTCTAAATAGTAAGGTTGCTGCTCGGATGGCGCTCCATATCGAAGGTTGCAGCAAGTTCGACGTAAAGGTCGCCGACGGCCGAATCCTAAAATGCGACCAAAGATGCCCGCAGGTGAAACTATTACTACAGGACCAAGAAATTGTTGCCGACTTCTTCCTCCTACCAATTGATGATTATGAGGCTGTGTTGGGCATAGAATGGCTGATGACACTAGGTGATGTCTCTTGGAACTTTTCCAAATTAATTATGAAATTCTATTGCAAAGGTAAACAGGTCACCCTACGCGGGAAGCGCGGAAGCAACGTAACCACCGTTTCAACCCAACGAATGGAGAAAGTTTTACACAAGATAAATGGTGGCTTTCTTATGCATCTCCAGCAGCAACCAGAGGGGGAGAAAACAGAAATTAAAAATCAAAAGATCACCCAACTGCTTGTTGAATTTGATGATGTTTTTTTGAACCGCGCGTCTTCCTCCTACTCGGCAACATGACCACCGGATTCCAATCCTTCCGGGCAAACCACTAGCAAACACTCGGCCTTACCGCTATCCTCATGTCCGAAGGATGAAATTGAGAAAATCGTGAAGGAAATGCTCAAACAGGGTGATTCGACCAAGCTGCACCCTACTCCTCACCGGTGCTACTTGTGCGCAAGAAAGACGGAACTTAGGCGGATGTCGCGCGACTACCGAGCTCTAAATGACATCATCGTCAAGGATAAGTACCCCATACCAGTGGTGGATGAACTTCTTGATGAATTAAAAGGAGCTCGAGTCTTCACGGTTGGACCTTCGATCCGGTTATCATCAAATTCGGGTATGTGAAGGCGACATCCCAAAACTACTTTCCGCACTCACAACGGGCATTATGAATTCTTGGTAATGCCCTTTGGACTCACTAATGCTCCTTCAACCTTCCAAAGTCTCATGAACGACATTTTTCTGAGCTTTCTTCGCAAATTTGTGCTGGTATTTTTCGATGATATTCTCATTTACAGCCCTTCTCTTGAGACTCACTTTCAAAGACTTGCGAATTATTCGACGATCCTTCGAGAGAATACTCTTTTGTTAAGCTATCAAAATGCAGCTTTCTCCAGCAAAAGAAGAGTACCTTGGGCATATAATATCGAGAAGAAGGAGTGGCCGTAGACCCAACAAAAATTGAAGCAATGCAAGGTTGGCGAAACCTACAAATGTGAAATTGCTGCGTGGGTTCCTTAGATTAACGGGCTACTACTGAAAATTCGTGAAGGACTATGGGAAGATTAGTGCCCCCCTCACTTCTCTACTGAAAAAAGACACCTTCCTATGGTCGAACAAAGCCTCCGCTGCCTTCGATAGGCTTAAGGCAGCCATGACGACAACACCGGTGCTAGCACTACCAGATTTCAGCCGACCCTTCATCATTGAGGCCGATGCATCTGGAGTTGGAATTGGAGCTATTCTCATGCAAGATGGTCGACCACTTGCATACACTAGCAAGGCATTGTCTCCCACCCATCAAAAATGTCTATCTATGATAAGGAGATGCTCGCCATTGTGCACGCAGTAACAAAGTGGAGACCCTACCTGATTGGCCGACGATTTCAGATTAAAATCGACCATAGAAGCCTTAAGTACTTTTTGGAGCAGAAGATATCATCCTCGGAGCAGCAAAAATGGGTAACCAAACTTCTAGGATTTGATTATGAAATTATTTACAAAAGGGGAAATAAAACGTTGTTGCTTGATGCACTCTCACGGCTCCTCAAAGAAGCTGAATTTTCAGCTATCTCTCTTCCTACCACTTTGGCTTCCTCGAGGGCATTAGGAAGAATGGAAGAAGGATCCAGAAACCAGCAACATCATCAAAAATTGGAGGAGGATCCAAGTGCAATAGCTCACTATACTTGGGATTCGAGGGATCTACGCTATAAAGGTCGTATTGTGCTTATACCAAACTCCCTTGCATCAAAGTTATTCTGCATGAAATGCACTCCACACCTTCAAAGCAGGCACTCGGATTTCTAAGAACCTACAAAAGAGTGAAGCAAAACTTTTATTGGAAAGGGATGAAAAATTATTTCTGAATACGTAGCACAATGTGATGTATGTCAACAAAGAAAGGGTGAAACAAAGGCAAGTCCAGGAAACTACAACCACTACCCATTCCGGACTCGGTGTGGGTGACATCTCCATGGACTTCATCGAAGGGCTGCCACCTTCAAAAGGTAAAAGCACAATCCTTGTGGTGGTTGATCGACTTACTAAATATGCTCATTTTTGTCTTGTCGCAATCCCTACACTCTTGTTAGTATTGCTCAGATTTTCATAGAAAATATTATTAAACCGCATGGGATGCTAAGGTCCATTGTAAGTGATCGTGACAGGATCTTCACTAGTAAATTTTGGACCGAGTTATTTCGATTCTGAGGGCACCAAACTCAAGATGAGCACTGCATACCATCCACAAACTGACGGCCAAACAGAAGTGGTGAATAGATGTTTAGAGACATACCTTCTGTGTTTCACTAGTGATCGACCAAAGGAGTGGACGAAATGGCTCCCCTGGGCCGAATGGTGGTACAATACTACATATCATTCATCTACAAAATGTACCCCATATGAAGCATTATATAGTCGGGCTCTGTGATTCCAAAGTATGTAATTGGCTCGGCTAAGGTAGATCAGTTGACCAAGATTTAATTGACAGGGACAAACTCCTCACAAATTGCTAAAGGATAATCTCTCTCTTTGCTCAAGCTAGAATGAAGCGACAAGTGACACACGAAGAAAGAAGTGAAAGAGAATTTTTAGTAGGAGATTGAGTTTATCTTCGCCTACAACCATACAAGCAACTATCCATCAACACACGAGCCTCCATGAAGCTATCTCCACATTTTTATGGGCCCTATCGGATCATAGAGCGTATTGGGCCGTGGCGTCATGACTTAAATTACCCGAAGATGCCAAAATTCACCCTGTTTTCCACGTGTCATGCTTGAAGCCTAAGTTGGGAGAACACGAGACACCCTGATCCAACGCCCAACACCACCGATGATGGAAATATTCAAGCCCAACCACAAGCCATCCTCGACCAGCAGAGTCGTGATACGTCGTCGACGTCCCTCTCTCAAGTACTAGTACATTGGACTAATTTACCACTCGAAGATGCCACATGGGAATCATATGAGGAGTTGAAGTCCCGCCCTGAGTTCATGGAACCCCACCTTGAGGACAAGGTGATTTGAAGAGGGTGGGCTTGATAGGACCCTAGCAGGTTAGGTCCTACTCAACCATGTAGCACTAATAAAAACCCACAGTGAGAATGTAATAAACCCCACCTAGCCACCTCTATCCTATAAAGAAGAGAGGCTAGGGTTTATATTTGAGTCTTTGGGTTTCTTAGCCGTCGCCCCTTGTTCTTTGGGCCGGCCCGCTAAGGTTGAGGGTAAATTGGGTAGTTCACTTAGGAAGCAGCCCCTAGGGCTAGGGTTTGGAGCTCTATATAAGCTTGTAGCCTCCACCTCTTTGGAATAAGAAAGATCAATCTACAATTGCAGCCACCAGGCTACTTGGAGGGTGGAACCCCTATAGCGTTCCAAGGGTTGATCCCCCTCAAAGATCAATCTCTATAGAATTCCTCTGGGGTTCTATCAAAGAATCTGGTAGGGACTAAAGTATAAGATCAATACACAGGTTATCATGTAGGACCATTTCTAGACCTGTGAGTTTTTCAATCCACTCTATTATCTTCAAGACTTGGTTCTAAACCGGTGTCCCCTCAGTCATCCTGGTACGGAAGAGACTCTTAGATTCTCATATCGTCATGTTCTTCCCTGTTCCTCAAACAATTTATGGAGGTGTAGGAGTATGAAATTAGTATCCATTTTTTCATGTTATCTCTGTAACTCAGGAGTCATAGAGGCTAACATGTAATACTGAGCGAGAGTGGAATCATCTATATACTTCGCATATTGGGCAAACTCTTCTCGAGGAGCTTCTGCCTCAGGTTGGGGCATAATCGTATATAGGATATATGCGATTTTCTCTGCTATAAGAACTATTCTTAGGTTGCGAAGATAATCCGTATAATTTAGACCAGTAAGGTGGATGGCATCAAGTATGCCACGTAGAGGGTTTGATGACGATATATTTCTGATAAACATGAGATATAGCATAAGTGAATAACATGTAGATTTTGTAAAAATAAATAATCAAGATATGGACTTCTATCTTGACATGCTCATACTAATTTTTCTAATGAGTCACGTGACGCCCTCATATACGTGAAATGAAAGTTTCCGACAGACTTCTAGTGGGGATCGAGATCCAATTGACATCTTAGTGCAACATCGAGGGACTCGACCAATCACACTAAACCCAAAAAGGTAGACAACTCTTGCCAATCACAACTCCTTATGATTCCCGTCATATTTGGCCTCTAAACCACCATGGTCTCGAGGGACTCAACCAACCATGATATCCAGTTAAGTCATCACCATCGTTATAAGATGAGTCTGATTCGATGATATGCCCTCGAGGGACTCGACCAAGTATACCATGTTCTCAGGTCACCGGTGACATCTCTATGTCGAAGACTAGATATCGAGACACGAAATAAGTGAGCCTCGAGGGACTCAACCAACTCAGCCTATGTCGAGAATCGATTCCTACCTCTAACGATGGAAGGCCACGTGGGTCAATCTTATTGCCTCATGCTTACCGACTTAATATTATCATAGGAGGGGTTTTAGGTTTGGTCTCGTGATATGACATGTCACACACATACATATTTAATATATTTACATCATATGCAAATATATATATATACTTTTCTAGTATGTGCATAGCATTCACATGCACAAGCACACCAGATGATCATGGACTTTAACCTAATATGATTAGGCCTTAGCCAGTAGGCCTAATCACTTACATCAGGATCTATGTACATATCAGTGCATCTCTATGCACGGTAATCATCTATCTCATCATCGTCGGATCTACCGACACCTCGACGCATCTCCATGCGTCGCAATCGTCTGAATCAGTCTCAGGGGTTCCACTACCACCTTTAGCTTTTGCCACGCCTCCAGGATAATTACAACATAATTACGGGCACACAGGCTCGACAATCAATGAAAAATAAAGGCTCGTAGGCCCCAATAATCACATACACATCGCAAAGTCCATGATCATCTTCCCAAATCACATCACATCATATGTATATATCATGTAGAATTACTAGATAAATAATAATAATAGTTACTTAAACCTTTTAAATAACTAAAATTTGAAATCAGGGACATGCAAAAAAATTTTAAAATTCTAAAGGGTATTTTGGTTATTTTATCATAAGGGACAAAACTAGAATTTCTAAATTTCGAGGGGCAAAACTATCTTTTGGTCGAAAAACCCTAATTCTCATTCCCTCTACTTTCTGTAGTGCTGTGGTTATTGTTGCTGCCACCCTGTCGATGGCGTCCATGCTTGCGGGGCGTCGCCGCTGCTTGCGGGTGCAGCGCCCGCAGGTGCTGCCTTTGTGATGCTATCTCGCGGGCCTCCCCGGGGATGCCCCTGTGGCGCTGCCCTCCCTTGCGGGCAGGCCGCTCACGAGCCAGCGCTCGCAGGCGCTGCCCTTGCTGGGTGCGACGCTGCCTCCGCGGGCTCCCTGCGCGCATGCGGCCAGTGCTACCACTACGGGCAGACGATCACCGACGGCCCTGCATGCATGGCCATGGCTACAAGTAGCCTTGGCCAAACTATGAGGGCAGCAATTGTTGTTGCCTCTCTCGTCTTTTGTATCAACGATTTTAGCATCAAAAGTGCATCCAAAACACAACATATGCAGTTTATAAGCCACTCATCACACGACAAACCTGGCTTTGATACCATTGTTGGGATATCGGGAGATTCGACATCTCATGCACAACGAAAAACAAAAAGAAGATCAGATTTTTCATGGTTACGTACTTGGCTGTCGTGCGACGATTAGTGCGCAAAAATCGTAAATCTGAAAAATCCGCATGTATCATGTCAGAAGCGTTACCTGGAGAAATCGTATATCCCAAAAAATTTCAGATCCGATGAACAGGATGAAGGAGCACTAGCGTACTCCTCTCTAGCGGTAATCCACACAGTGGATGTAGCAACGGCGCTCCTCGGATCACCGCGGGATCTCTCTCCACGTGTACCACAAGGTTGTCGGAGCTAAGGAGAAGGAGAGGAGAATAAGAGGATGACTACCAAAAGCTCTCAACCTATAAAACCAGGAGGTTCCTCCTATTTATAGAGGTAGAGGAAGCGTATCCTTAATAGATCATGTTCACACTAGATCTCTATCCAATTAGATCTCGTAGGATCTTATTCACAGGATCCAATCTGATCTCATCCAATTGGATCTTATCCAATCATTTAATTAGATCTCATCCACAAGATCCAAATTAGGGGTTTCGTAGATATCTCATATCCGCACCTCTACTCGTCGCAACATCCACTTTATGTGTGTGATCCTCTAGGCCCGATACTGAGCTAGCCGTGAGTCACTCCCGTTAGAACTCCTACTTACTCAGAACATATTTTGATATAGTGAATTATTATCTCCATAATAATTTACTCGACTCATCGACTATGGACGTACTATGCCACTACGCCATAGTCCGGAGATGGTACATGGGGATCTAATTCATCAAACCTGGCTATCCTCAGTTACCATGTATCTATAGTCCCTTATCTATCTAATATCCCAGAGACCATATATTGGGCATGGTAAAATCAGGCTCATACGGAATCCTGTTCGAGTCTCGCTCTAATCGGATTCTCCCAGAGAACTCATTCTCTCTCAATCCGAACGATCATGGCTAGGGATTTTATCTGAGCGAGCACATACAAGATATATCTCTCACGATACTGAGAGTGAATGATCCTCTATTGACATGCAACTACCTTCATAAGGTTGGCTATCATTCCCGAGAATCGGCTATATCAGATCTGGAGCTCTCCAAACTTATAAGTCCAGCGTCAAAGAATGAAATACTCAAACAAGGCATCTTTGGTGCCTTAAGTCTAAGGACCAGACATTCTACTAGGACTACGAAATTGTTGTCTGACATTAGGTATCATTAACCATACAGTATTCTATAAGCGGATCAATCAGTAAACTCATTCTCTAATGAGTACCTGCATTGTATCTCTAGTGTCCCCACACAAGCGACTATAAGATCAACCGCCTCCATCATATAGACAAGTATACAGTGCACTAGTCTATCCGGTTATCTCGATGTCCTCATCGAGTAACCTATGACCAAGATGATTTAAGATTTATGTTTAAAGGTATATCGGTCTCATTATCGAATTCCCATTGCACAGATCTATGGACATCACAATATTCATCCAGATAATATGAGAAAATATCAATAATAATATGCGAAGAGATCGACGTAACATGTCATAAGTACAATCACTCACGTGATTGGTTTGTAGGGCACCTACAACCAATAGAGTTATTGAAGTCGTTCAAGATAGAACCTATCACTTTAAGACAACAAAAGAGGTGGTGCCTCCAAGGTCATGGAACATTACAAATTTAAAAAAGTTTATACCTCTGAGACATCCCTCGGGGTTAGGTCGGGTGACTATGGCCTGAGCATCAAGTCTTGGTCTACCATGTCTTTGGTGTCAATTGCATATATATATGTATTACAAATTGAGGAGAAAAAAATTTATTACTTAAAACGAGTACACCAATTCGGTTAGACCTCTACATCTAAAATAAAACCTTAACTTACCAAGATAGAGACTAGTCGGGTGGAAAATCTCGATGATATAGCAAGAAAAAGACATAGGGACTAAGTTGGGTTGATAGACTTGACGACTCAATAAAGACCAACACATCACAAGATAAGATAAGGATCATCTCCTCCCCAAATCGTGCAACTTAATAGACGAGTTTAGAGTTGTATACACTCATCGAACTAGCTCTTAACGAGTTGTCAAAAGGCTTCTTCCAGTTGTCTTGCCATCTTGACTCCTCGAGCTTCTACCTTAACGACAAGCATTGAGTCTTTCATTTTCCTTTTTAACCCCTCTACCTCCATGTGGGGATTGTCAATCATAAGGGACTATTGATAAATGATGAAGCTGACATCCCATACGAAGTCAAGAAGGGTTACGATATAATAATGATGCTATAAGTCAAAGATTAAAGATCACATCCGAAAGCGAAAAAGTGACTAATGTATGAAGACCACATTAGAAAGTGTAGAAGTAATCGATATGCGAAGACCACCTTGAAAAGTATAAAAGAAATCCACTACAACTAGAAGCATAAGACAAAATATGCTCGAGATATGTGAGCCTAAAAAATTGGACCTGCATAATAAAAAACCTACTACGATGGGAGGCATAAGATGAAATATACTCGATGCACATGAGTTTGAAAAACTCGACCAATATAAGTAGAAACCTATAATGATAAGAGGCATAAGATAAAATGCGCCCGAGGTGCGTAAGTTGGAAAACTTAACCTGCATAATAAGAAACTTACTATAATGAGAGGCACAAGATAAAATATACTTGATGCACATGAGACAAGAAAACTCAATCTACGTAATAAAAAACTGGCCATGGTGGGAGGTACAAAATAAAGTATGCTCGAGTCATGCAAGTCGAAAAAACCCAATCATATTAAAAAGAAATCTGTTAAGGTGGAAAGGCTAGATGTGTCTAAGGCACATGAGTTGAAAAAACCCAACTTGCATAAGAGTAAGTCTGTCATGACAAGAGACATAAGGGAAAGAATACTCGAAGCAAGGAGGTTGAACGTTGACCCTTCATTTACTCGAGATGTATAGATCATTGCTCAACATAGTCCATCGGCTTGGAGGCTCATAAATTAAAAAAAAAAAATAGATGTGGGCAAGGAGCCAAAGTGGAAGGATGTGGACAAATGTCTAAGACATGCAATTATGAATTGCTCCTTCCCTTATCACGCACATGGATAAAAAGTCAAGGAGATAATATTGGAAGCTATTAGAGATTACCTTACGACTGAATATTATATAAAATATTCTATACCTTTACAATCAAATATTATATAATATATTATGTATTTTAACAATCAAGTATAAAAATATATTTTCAACACAAATGAAAATAGGGATTATCTTTTCTAATATCTTTTTTATCTCGATCTTCGTATAAATGACACATTAAGAGTTTAATATTTATATTTTTTTATCGTACTCTTTTCTTAACACGTTTCTTTTTTGGGAATCGAAATTTTGTATAGAATAAAAATTATCTCTTTCTTGGTTTGCAGTTTGTGACTTCTATCGTGAAGATATCTCATTTGAGCAATGGTGGATTCATCCTCGATGAAAACATGCCAATTAGATATGAAACTGAACTAAAAGAAGATTCCATCAGGAATAGTAACAGAAAAGATCAGCCAATCAACCATGATACAAGTCCAATTGTTCTTGAGATGCCAGCAACATGGTACAAGAAGCTGAAATCCCAAACACGGATTAATGGAATGCACTTTATGGAATGATAAGCTTCTTTCCGGCGTAGATGGTGTCTCCTTGGATCCCGTTCGCCTCCTTGATGGCGTTGATCGACACCTGAAGCACCCAAGAAGCATCATTTCAGCTGCGGATCCTTCAAAAACGTCGACTTTCCTCGAGGAAGAAAGAGGGGAGAGTGATTAAGATTACGCCGTATTTATGAGAGAGACCCCAAAGGGTATCTCCTCTCAGGATCTCGATCTCCCGACCGGAGGACGGCTTCGATCCCAATCCTTCGTCTGCTATCGTCTCCTGAGAACCAGAATTCACAAGAAGAAAAGGAGTTACTTGTTCCTCTATTTTCGCTATGGCGGCGTCCTTCGACCCGTCGTCATCGCCGCCGGGGGAGGGTGGCGGAGGCTCGGCCATGTGTGTCGTTACTTGTTCCTCTCTTGCTTTTCAGCTGCCGCTTCTACTGGTTCTCTCTGGGGAGACCTGTGTTCGAGTCACAGCAGCGGAAGCAATTTGGTATATTTCGATCTCGCAAATGGCAATCATTTCTTTTATTTTTTTGTGGGTAATTTCGTCATTTCAGTCGACCGCCTAAAAGCGCCAGCGAAAACCCTAAATCAATGATCACCGTTGGCGAACACCTTTTAGGGGGTTAGTGCCTTCTTCCACCGAGCCGCCGCTGCCATACGCCTCTCAATCTCCTGCCATGGTCGATGCTTTCCGCCCATCCTCCTCCTCCTCCTCTCCCTTGCTTTCGCCCTCTTCTCATCTGTTCGCTGATGGCATCGTTGTCCCGTTTCTTCTTTGCAGGCCTCGGAGAAGAAGCTGTCGAACCCAATGAGGGAGATCAAGGTCCAGAAGCTCGTCCTCAACATTTCCGTCGGTGAGAGCGGTGACCGCCTCACTAGGGCCGCCAAGGTACTGGATCTGCATTCGGATTCATCTTCCGCTTCGGTTCCTCCTCGACTCGACTTTGATTTGTTCGACTACTACTGAATGGCAGAGGTTTTGTACGCTGCCAACTCCAAATTTGTTGGAGCGGGGCTCCTTATGCTCTCCTTTTCCTTATCATTTGCAGGTGTTAGAACAATTGAGCGGGCAAACACCGGTGTTCTCGAAGGGTACTTTCCTTCTTTTGTTTTGCTGCAAGCTTCGATCTTGTTCGTGATTCCCGGAACATGTTCTTGCTGCAGCACGATACACTGTTAGGTCATTTGGGATCAGGCGTAACGAAAAGATTGCGTGCTATGTCACCGTCAGGGGTGACAAGGCGATGCAGCTCCTGGAGAGTGGACTGAAGGTGAAGGAATATGAGCTTCTGAGAAGAAACTTCAGTGACACTGGTTGTTTTGGTTTCGGCATTCAAGAACACATTGATCTTGGAATCAAGTAAGCTTGGATAAACCCTCTGCCTCTTTTCACATAATTTTGAATATTATTTACATTCTTTTAGTTTGAAAGATCTGAATGTGAGGCTCGAGGGGGTGAGTACTTCGGTTCTTATATCTTGAGATGCTTTGTAGTATAAGAATTAACCTGTTACAATATCTCTATCAATCTCATTCCTTGTGTCTCTGGGACTTTGGGCCGGACTGAAATACATATCATTCCTTTACCTAGGGAGAGTAGAGTATGTAGTTTTATAGTTAATTGTGGGGAATGGGATGGTGAACTTTGGATTTTTCGCTTGCCTTTATAGTTTATCGTAACAAAATGTCGACCATCCTTTCTTTTGGAAAATCCAGTATAAATGTTTATTAGGCACTAAGTATGATTGGGAACCAACCTTAGTTTGAAGATTTCAATTATAACTGTCATGCACACCATCACCGGGACAAGAGCTCATCCCTCCTTACCATAAGTTAAGGATCTTTGGCCTTCACATCTACCTGAAGTTTAATGTTGTTGAAGTCTTAGCAACTGTAGTAGCATGAAACTTAGCATTAAGCTTTGTTTAGGAACTTCAGATGGGATGAGAAGCGATTAAGTCAGTTTTCTTGAAGATATAAGATCTTTAGAGTTTCTCGCTAGTGAGAATATAAAGTAAAAAAAAAAAGGCACATGACATCTTTGTACTACTTGCCGGTATGACATTTTCTTTCCTTTTTTTCTTGAAGGATGATGATTATTGAACCTAGTTGTGAGACTCTATCACTTGTTGCATAAATGATTTTTGTCCTTAGCATCGATGGAATCATAATCATCCAAAAAATAATCAACGGAATGGCTGTGGAAAGTCATGAAACATTCTTTTTCTCTGGAATGAGGTTTTAGGATGTGTTGGAGAAATGGTCAAATAAGAATCCTGCAAAAAGCTTGTTGCAAAATTTCCATTGCATGATTCATTATTTTGCATCATGTTGTGTGCATTAGTCTGATCCAGGAACCACATTATTTGGGTAGCTGATCTTTTCTTGGTGTATATAGTTTTTCAGAGGAGTCCTGGGGAGCCATGTGAAGTTTTTTCGTTGTGCATAATGTGAATCGGAATCGATTTTTATTGCTCGCTGAACTACAGTGCTGATTGCAGTTGCTTTGTTAAGTATCTATGTTACTTTTGTAGGTATGACCCGTCCACAGGTATCTATGGCATGGATTTCTATGTGGTCTTGGAACGCGCTGGTTACCGTGTGGCCCGTCGCCGTCGATGCAAGTCCCGTGTCGGAATCCAGCATAGGGTTACCAAGGAGGATGCCATGAAGTGGTTCCAGGTCAAATACGAAGGCGTTATCCTTAACAAGTCCCAAACAACCACCGTTTAAGATTCCTAATTTCTTAGAATCAATTCTTCCATCTTGCTTTGTCTGTTCCTCCCAGCAAGTATTTGCTTTTCCAAATTTTCTACCAGTTTCTGAGCATTCTCATCCATAAGGAACTAACAACTACATTTTGGTTCTTCAAGTTGCTTTAGTTCCTAGTTATCTTAGATGGCAAATACTTCCTGTGTTTGGTAGTGGTTGGCAATGAAGTCTGTCTAATTCTAATCATCCTATTGCATGATGCACTAACTGCACGTTAGATATTTAGGCGCCTCAGTATCTTACAGCAAAAGCTCTTACTACGTGAGTTTGTTCGACTAAATAAACTATGAGCAACCAACAGTTGACTAACATGAAATAAGCTGTTGAAGTTAGTATGGCGTTCTATTTCCTTGATAACTAAAAGACGACATTTGCTATGTATCTATGCCACCAGAAAACAACCAAAATCCGTGGGGAAATGTTCAAATATTCAATAAGACACAGAATGAAGCTTTAGGAAGGATCTTCAACTCAGAAGAAATCATCTTTAAATGCTTAGAGATTAACAACATAGATCACATTGCGTACGATAAACAAACATGCTTGACGACCATCTTTACTTGTCACCATCCAGAAAACCATTAACTGGGAGAGATCTTGACATCCCCTTTGACCAATCAATAGTGTGGGTAGATCAAATTCAGAATAAATTTATGTGGAAAAACCATGGAAGAATAAATGCCACCACCAAGCAAGCCATCAGGAAATTACAAAATGGTTGACTTCTCCAGCAACTGTTCATCTCAGTTGAGCTTCTGTGGCTCCTGCCCGACATCCTCCCCTCGTTCCATGATTCCATGAAATTACCGTCCTCATCCCCATTTACATTTTTCACATTTGCACCGCAAATTTCGCAATATCTGAACAGTAATCAAAAGGTTGGAATGATTTTTAGTTAGAAACAACAAAATTTATTTGGGACTGAAGGCAGAAGTGCAAAGACAAAAGGAGAATATACCAAGAAAAGGTTCTAAGCGAACTTAGTGGCAATGGGAGAAGCACAAAAAGAAGAACGGTGTATGAGTGGAGATATATCAAAGAAGCATCTAACACAATAATGGTTGACTAAAGGAAGTTCCAGCAGGACATGGATGCTGGTTGAGGTGATCATCCACTTGCACCCAACGCAAATACTAACATACATATGAGCACAATATTACACATGAAAGTTCCAACCTGACATGGGTAGTAATATAGTTAACCAAGTTTCAAAACCAACACAGAAAATGCTATAAACATATTCCATTGCAAATGTCTGAATTCTTAATAAAAATAGTAGAAACTTGGATTGTGCATGATAATTCGGGCTGGTCATTGTGTTTAGAAAGTCGACATCACAGCAATCTACAGCATTGTCTATAACTCTCCCTATTTGATTCATCAGGGATTACTACCAAAGTCATCTCCAACCCCTAGTGGCCAATACAGTCGAAATCCATCATGCCCACCAAAATCATCATTATCCTTTGGTGACCAATACAGTCAATCCAACATCCCTACCCCCATCCTTTAATGGCTAACAAAGTTAATCCATGGTACTCATCCCTCAATGGCCAGAAACAGTCAATCCATCATACCCTTCATTATCAATCAACTGATGAAAGTGAAGGTGAAAGGGAAGGGTTGAAAAAACTGGGAAACGCATTGGGGAAGCGGGGAGAATAAAAGGAAAAAGAAGTTTGAAGAAGAGGTTATTTTCAACAAGGATAAGGCATTATAGTAATCTGGGAATGATATGTTTACATTGTAAACGATGGGTAGAATTGAGAAAGACATCACAAGTGGCTGCCAATGATTATAAAAGCGGTGGGGGTATGCTAGTGATATGCTATAGACAGATGTGAAGTGACATGGTTGAAAGTCTAAGAAGGTGAACACATTGGAACTGTTGATTGACGAAACTTTCGACCAACATTTTCTCTGGACAGTGCTTCAAGAATGAAAAATCTTTTCTATTAAACTTATATGTGAAGCATGACTCTTGGTCATGACCATGCACTTAGAGGACTCCAGTCTCTTTCCCCCAAGTAAGTTCCATCTTCTATGATGCCACTAGAACATTTTTTAGGTGCAACAAATTTAAGACAATCGAAATATGAGAATGTCTACTTCTGTCTAAATACTCTTATACATGTAAATAATAGATAAATAAACAACTTATTTTCCAATAAATTCAATGCAAGCACAAAAACATAAATTTTAACTTGGGAAGCACAACAAAGTTATATATGGTGTGGCAAAAGGCAAAGAAAAAGATCTTAAATCACAACTCATGAAGATATATTTAGTGGGCAATGACAAGCATAGAATGATCAGTACAGAGACAATAATCCGTCTTTTTTTTTTTTACAAAGGAATGATTAGGATAGAGACAATAATTCTCTTTTTTTTTTTTTACAAAGGAAAAATGATGAAAGTGGGATTTAAGCTCAAAACCAAACTGTTAAGGTTTTACTAGCCAATTAGCTGACACCTTCGTATTTCAGCCCAAGACAATAATCTTTCGTTTGCAGATGATGAAACTAAAACTTGACTAGTTGCAGATCAAACATGAGCATACTGATTCGGATGATATATGGATCACATATTAAAAAAAATTTGGACTTTACTATAAGGTGGATGTCTATTTCTTTTTAAGATCAAATCTCATAGAATTATGCATGGGCAACTAAATTGGTTGGGCTCCTCAGTAGCACTACAAAGGGATCTCAAAGGCAACAACAATTTGAATGGATGTCAAACTATGAAAGACTAAGAGCAGAAGATGGAAAGGGTGTTATGTAGAGAAGAGCATCAAATTCAACTAAATTTGGTGTGAGATTGGAGATTGGAAGGTGCAGAGATGCACAACTAAATTTTATGGTCCTTATAAATTGTTTAGCTTATTTATTATCGTGGTAAGGTTGATTCATATGTACTATCTATCTATCTGATCTCAGCCAGTATAGATCTCATAGAACTGCATCTCTCACTTGAAGTTTCTGCAAACATCTTCCGTGCAATATCAATGGACACACGAAATACACAGTTTAAGAGAGTACCTGTTGCCCTTCACCCGAAACCAAGCCTCGGCGCATCGGCGGTGCGCGCTGCCGAGCTCCCCCTTGCACGCGCACCCGAGCTGGATCAAGTTCGGCACCTCCAGTCCTCCCGCGCCAGAGCTCAAATGGCAGATCCTGCACACCTTCTCCACCTCACTCTTCCCATCCCCGGCCCCATCTACATCTGCACCGACACCCGGGACATCGATGGCCACGACGGAGTCTCTCGGCGGCTCCGAGGCCGCCGCCTCCCCCTCCTCCCCCAGCCCCTCGCCGCCCCCGCGGTCGGAGCACTCCGCCCCCGTGGGCCTCACCGCGATCAACACGGACGCGGTTACCGTGGCGGTTGTCATCCCTCGGACTCGACGGGCATCGGGAACTGTGAGGGAAGCCGACAAAGAAATTAGGAGGAAAACGAAGGACTTCGGAAGAAAAGCAAGTGTCTGTTTGTGTGGGGAGTTGGTGAAAGCGGAAGCTGAGGAGAGAAAAGAATTGGTAGTCGAGTCCCTGGAGAAAGTGGGTGATGCTGAGCTGTGGGTAGATGAGCGATATCATCCGTTGGATCGCATCAGTGATCCGAAGATTGTGATTCCAATTAATTGATGCGTGGTATGATTTAGATAACAATGAGAAGTCCCACCAACTGGCGGTGACACCACATGTGTACCCTCCTATTTCTCTTTGTTCACGTAACACTGATTGGGTCCAGCCGTGGGGACCCACCTTCGACGCGTTGGGTCGGTTGGGCTCTGAGACTGCGGTAACCGCCTCATCCGAGTCAATAATTCGAGCTGTCATAGACGTTTCTTCAGAACCACAGCGACTATTAAAATTGCTGAGTGCGAAGAAAAAAAATCTAAAAAATAAAATAAAATAACGCTAAGAAGTACTAATATAATTCTGATCAATCTCAACCAAGAGTAATAATGTATACAGATCAGATGGTCAATTACTATTTCATAATTGATTTGACCTGGATGATTCATAAGTGATCAATCAAATCAATACGTATATTTATTTTTCTATCTATATGCACAATATTAAAATAGAAAAATCTTATCCCTATAAAATTTTCATGTAATAATAATAAAGTTCAGGAAGATATTGATAGGATGTACGGTGGAACCTTCTATTTTGATATCTTGACCAAAGTATATATATATATATATATATATATATATATATATATATATATATATATATATATAATCTCAAAAATTTTGATTTTGTTCGATGAATCGATTGGATTCAATTGACTCAAACTAAAATCTTAGTTTAATTGAATCTACTTCGTGAGATTTGTCTTATGTTATTTATGAAATTATAGCATTGAAATTGGGCTAACATTATTATTGGGACTTTTAGATTGATTTGATTAATTGGGTTGAATGGACTTAAAATGATGAACTCAATCGAACTGATATTTTTTAAATTAAAATTAGTTTGTGATAGAGAGTATTCAGTTAATTAATTTTCATTCGATATGTGATTATTATATGGTGTCTAAGGGGAAAGGGAAGACGAAGACTACCCTTCACCTATTACAAAGGTCTAAGGTAGGTGGTTATAGGTTGTCTCCCACCCCCCACATGGATATAAGACAAGGGGAGGCTGTTTGAGGTAATTAGAGATTGACTTCCTACAGAATATTTTATAGAATATTTTATCCCTTTACAACTAGGTATAAAAGCTTATTTTCAACACAATGAAGGAAAGATCACCTTTTTGACTATTTATATCCATGTCCATATACCTACCTTAGGTTATTAACTTAGGTGTCGGAGGGATTGGATTGGAAAATCTCTCACAATCTTGGTCTTTATGTAGGTGGCACATCGGGAGCTCAACGTTTTCACCTCATACAACTTTATACATATAGGTTTGGACTGCATTGAATTAATTAGAACGTTAACTTAATCCTATAATATTTTTGGTACTAAAATGAGGGTCTATTGTCATAGAAACTATTACTTATCGACTCTCTCAATAAATGTTTAAGCGAATATGTTTTGCCCTTAACCCATAATACTTTCATCCAGGGGACAACTACATTTTCCTCACACCGGTGTATCACACTTCAGTGCAAACATCGATTCGATACTGGTGTCTGTTCAATGACCCAGATCTTTCACCTCTAGGAATGACCCCAAGCCACCTGCTTATTCCCGTCAATATGTTCTTAAATCTTACTTAGCAAGTATAGATACTAACACGAATGATACAGGTCGTCGCTCCACTTTTGCACCAGTTAACCTAGCAGAAGTGCCACTAGCTTAGCCACTATCACTAGCTCTATCACGATCGGCACTGACACTCGTCAAGGTTCTCTAACCTAATGTGATGTTGACATCTCAAGAGTACTAAAGACTCATTGAACAACTGGTTGAGAGGGTATTTTGGTCCCCAATAGTGGAATTCAATGAATCGCACCACCACTCTACCCTATCTGAATCTATAACCTAATCGACGAAGTCGATGGAGGATTGCTTATGGTTCTAACTACGATAGATGGATCAATATTTAGAGCAGATATAATGAGAGCTCCAAATAATCAAAAGAGGAAGTGTTGATTGACCCCACCTTAGGTTGGTAGCTGTTTACTAAGAAAATCCAAAAGGAATTGATTTCAGCAAACTTCTAGCTCCTATCCTTGAAGGCATTCGATGGCGGTGTTGACTCATTAGAGTATATTACAACTTTTCATGCCCAAATATCATTGTATAATATTTCAAATATCCTGATATGTCGTACTTTCCTGACCACATTAATAGGCTCATCACAAGAATGGTATACCCACCTAAAACTACTTTTTATCGGTTCTTTTGCTTAGTTCATAAAGAAGTTCAAACTTTACTTTCTCAGAAATGTATACTCGTGGCCATCAACGACAACGCTCCTCATGCTAGATAATATCACTTATAAGACTTTCATGATAGGGCTAAAGCCCTCACATTTTTTTGTTGTTAGTGCAGAGACCACCGACAATTATAAATATAACCATAACTAAAGTTTTTCTATAAATAAAAGAGAATGAGCTCTTAAAAGATCTTCACCCGATGAAGACTCTATTTACGAAAAGAGATAAGTCCAAATACTATTAGTTTTATTAGAATTATGGCCATGATATAGAGGATTGTTGTGACATGAAAGAGTGGATTGATAAACTTATATATCATGGACACCTCGGGTGGTTCATCTGAAAACACTGAGAACCCTCACCCTGACCTTAGGGGCTGGTAAGAAGGTTGATTGATGTCATCATTTATGGACTTATCTCAAGGACAAATAGCTCCTCGAGTTATAAGTCTTATGCCTTAACTATTATTAAAAAGCACTTGAGGCAAAGAACAACCTAGAGATAACCTTCAAGGAGAAAGAGATAAGAGTATCTTGACTTGACTCATGATAATGCCTTGATATTTTTTATATGGATGATCAATGATTGGGTGAAGAGAGTCATGATTGACATAGATAGATCTACCAATATTCTTCAATTTGATGCTTTTCAAAACTCGAGTTGTCAATTAACAATCTTTCCCCTATGACTTCTTTGTTAATGGGATTGTCAATTAACAATCTTTCACTCTATCTTATCTCTTGAGACTATGAATCTGCATATCATATTTGGAGACAAGGCTGGCTCCAAAATAGTACTGTCTAAATTTATGATGGTAGATATATCCTAGGTATACAATGCAATTATAGGTCGATCTACACTGAACAAACTAAAGGCGATGGTGTCGACCTACTATATGGTGATGAAGTCCTAACGAGAATCAATATTGGGGAGATGAGAAGTAACCCAAGGGAGTCACGCCAGTGCTACTTGATGGTGATCCCCCAACCAAAGAGGGCTCAACCTGAGGCACTACCTGTGGAATCCCAAGACTTCACCGAGTTCATCCCACATTATGTGCCGATGGAGCTAATGATTAAAATGCCCCTAGATAAGACTTGGTGTCTTAGAAAGTTGAAGTCAATTAGATTTTGGGGCTATAGGTGTTATAAGTTAAGGAAAAAAAGTTTCATTATTTGAAAAGATTATACCAACTCAGTCGAGCTTGTACATAGGGACTAAGTAGAGACTAATCGGATAAGACATTGACTTACCAAGGTAGAGACTAGTCGGATAGATAAGCTCGACGATGCAACAAAAAAAAGATATAGGGACTAAGTCATGTAGGCAAACTCGGTAACTCAATAAATACTAATACCTTACAAGACAAGACAAGGATCACCTCTTCTTAAAACCTTGCAACTTATTATATGAGCTCAGAGTTGTATGCCCTCATCGAACCCAACTCTTAGCGAGGTATTGCTTGGGTTCTGCTAGTTGCCTCGCTAGCTCAACTCCTTGAGCCTCTATCTTAGTGATAAGTAGTGGGTCTCTCCTTTTCCTTTTTAGCCCCTCTATCTTCTTATGGTGATTATTGATCATGAGAGACTATTGATAAATGATGAAGTTGATGTTCCATAGGTGATCAAAAAAGACTGTGACATAATGATGATGCTATAAGTCAAAAGTAAAGGGACACTTTGAAAAGTACAAAAATACCAATATACAAAGATTATCTCAGGCAGCACAAAAATAATCAATGTGTGAAGACCACCTTACAAAGTGTATAAGTAATCGATATGTGAAGACCACATCAAAAAACATGAAAAAAACTTATCATGGCAAGAGGCACAAGATGAAATATACTCAAGGTATATGAGTTGGAAAAGCCTGACTTATGTGTAATAAGAAACTCGCCATGGTAGGAGGCATAAAGATAAAATATACCTAAGGTATGTGAATTAGGAAAACTTGACTCGTGTAATAAGAAACTTATCATGGCGAAAGGCATAAGATAAAATTTGCCCGAGGTGCGTGAGTTAAAAAAATCCGATCTGCGTAAAATAGAAACTCACCATGATGGGAGCTATAAGACATAATATGCTCGAGACATATGAGTCAGCGAAACCTGACATACATAAAAAAAACCTGTCACAGTGGGAGGTACAAAATAAAATGTGTTTGAGATGCATGAGTTGAGGAAACCCGACTTGCATATAAAAAATCCGTCATGATAAAAGACACAAGACAAAATATGCCCGAGTCACATAAGTTGAAAAAACCTAGTCCCAATAAGAAGAAACATGCCATGAAAGAAGGCTTAAGACAAGATATGTTCAAAGCACATGGGTCGAAAAAATCCAAGTTGCATAAGAGGGAAAGAATGCTCGAAGTAGAGAAAGAAAGCACTGAACCCTCATTTACTTGAGATGGGTAAGCCACTGCCCAATATAACCCATTAGCTTGGAGGTCCATAAATTAAAAAAAAAAGATTTAAGTATCTCGAGTAGAAACGAGGCCTTCGCATAATAATGAAAAAGATATAAACCCATGCCTTCGCTCAAGGCCGAGAGGTTAGGAAACTTACCCTCACCTTCACTGAAACATGAATGTCGAGAAGCTTGACTCCCATCTTTGCTAAAGATGTGGAGATTGGGAAGTTCAATCCTCGCCTTCATCTGAGGCATGGAGGTCGGGTTTGGAAAAGAAACCTAACCTTTGCCTTCACTCGAGGCAAGAAGGTTGGGAAACTCGACCCTTACCTTTGTTGAGACGTGAAAGTTGGGAAGCCCAAACCCCATCTCAGCAAAAAATATGGAGGTTGGGAAACCTGACCGTCGTTTTCACTCGAGGTGTAGAGGCTAAGAAATTTGACTCTCACCCTCGCTCGAGGTGGGGAGGTTGAAAAACTCGACTCTTGATTCTCGCTTTCATCAAGATGTGGAGGTTAGGAAACCCGATCCTCTTTTTCGCTTGACCCGTGGAGATCGATAAACCCGATCAAGTTAGGAGAAGATGGGGAGGTTGGGAAACCCAACCCTATTTGATAATGCTTAAAAAAAACCTCTTTTCATCCTATAAACTTTAAGGTGTATGAAGTCTCATATTCGATTGTAGTGGAGTAATAGAGATTCTATTTATCTTGGGTTGATTTAGATCAAAGGTGCATTTATCGATGATACAAGGGATAGATGGACGATCAATTACCACTAACAACGTTAGAATGTAATAAACTAACATACAGAACAAAACTAGACGTGTTGTTATGTCAACGATTATTTGTACTTTCGAATCAGAATTATTTATATTTTTTTAAAAGTTTTAATAAATCGGTTCTGATTCTCGGTTCGATTTTTTTTACACCTCTATTCGCTAATTACGTGGTTATTTTTACAAGCAGTGATCGAGTCGGACACGCACTTATCGCATCTCCCCGACAGAGTGCCATCAGCGCAATGCTTTTTCGGACACCCCGTGTCCACCTTCTCTGTGGTTGCGAGATACAGGGACCCACCTGGGAGCCGGTTTCTTCTTCCAACCACAACGAAGATACATCAGAGGGCGACTCTTAGACGCCTATCAGAAGTGCATCTGATGTGGCAGTTCTGTAAATTTGCGATGTGCATAGTGCTAAAACCCGAGGCGGTTTCTTCTCGCTTCGCCATCTTTCCCCTCTTCTCGCTTCGCTTCGCCATCTTTCCCCTCTTCCTCTGCTGACACGCCGCTCTACTTGTCGGTTCCTGACCTCCTCCCTTCTCCTCCACTCTCCTTTTCGATACGTACGGAGAAGGCTGCATAGAGGTTCATGGCCGCGATCAGCCGAGAGATCCTGAAAAGGAGAGGGATCCATCGGTCGCCGGTGATGGCGACGATCGGTACTCGATCCATGGCTTCCTGGTTCGGCCACGTGGAGCCCGCGGCCAAGGACCCCATCCTCGGGGTCACCGAGGCGTTCCTTGCCGATCCCAGCCCCGACAAAGTTAATGTCGGAGTGGTCTGTCCTCCCCTCCCATCCTTTCCTGTTTTTGATCTCGTAGCACTCGCCCCATTTTGTTGGTGATGGTTTCGAAGATTCTGGTTTTATTGATAGGAAACTAACGATGTCGCCCTTTTGACCTTTTTGTATAGGGAGCTTACCGTGATGACAACGGGAAGCCGGTGGTTCTTGAATGCGTCAGGGAAGCCGAACGAAGGATCGCCGGAAACCTTAACATGTGATCTCTTTTTATTCCTTACTTTCTTACTTAACTTTGTATTATGCCGCATAGACATATCCAAAAGTTGTCACTTTTTCTTTTGTTGCTTTGCATATATATGAACTATTTATACTCTTCCAAGATTTTCTCTTTGCTATTTTTTTCCGTTTATATTTCGTGTAATAGTGTTATGCCATTTTAGTAGCAAATTTTTCTCAAAAGTTTCTCATAGCAACTTGCTGCGGTCCCGTGGGAATCCAGTCCTCTGTCTTCTCCGCATTTTTGTTGGTCTACCTGTATGCCACTTTGCCCTGTAGTTTTTGGAATCTGTGGTGTCGCTTGATTTGGCCCTCATCTACTAATCATGTTGTATGACTATTTGATGATTTTATATGCATATGCATGAAAGTGAGTTATGTTGTTGATGTAGTAATCACAACCTTTCTTGAGGGATAACTTGTGTGTCTTGTGTAAGGTTAGCTCCATGAAGTACTGCTAAGTGAAACATGTAAGCTACAACCCAATATTTTGAAATGTAAATCATCTGTAACTGGTTAGATTTCTTCCTTATGGTAGGGGAATGCATTATTATACTTGCTTATAAAAAACTGTAAGTTGTTCCTTGGCAAATGATCATGGAGTTTATTATGACTGGGTCTGCCAACAAGCATTGGTAATTTTCAACAAATATTGACTTTCATGATAGCAACACTTATGCCAGCTGTCTGCTGTGAAGGGAAATATTCTTGATGCGTCCACTTTGTCAAAGACCAACACCTTTGATTCAATTAAACGTCCTTAACCTCGGTCAACTCTTTTTTGTGTTTACAACATCATCACCTAATTTATGTTCAAACTTGCTGGTGTTTGATTGTGTGTTTGTCAAATCAGTGAGGGAAGCATTACTTGTGATTGCACTATGTTGTGTGACACTCGACATTGTGGGTTCTGTTGATCACCTCAAAATAAAAAAAGAAACAAATGGAGGAAATAACTCTTGAGAACTTTCATAGGAGAAAAACCATCCAATGTCACTTTTGTATCCTTTGCAATTTGTTAGCCTCCACTTTGGTGAGATTTTAGTTGGGGTTATCACTTATCCCAAAAGTTTAGTCTGGATTAACAAGACTGATAACAGTTGCACAAATCCACTGCTGAAGACCCAAGGCGAGAGCCATTAGTGAACTCATGAACTATTTACTGTAATAAGATTTTATTTTTCATACTTATCCCAAAGGTTCCCAAAGGTTTAAGTTAGTGAGAAAGAGATCAACTTAAATTTGGACACTAACACTCTCTAATCCTATCCAATGAAGCAATAGTGCCACAGTGACATTTCCATTTCTCTAAATCCACATCTTGCTTTGGATCTGAACATAAGCCACCAAAAGAGAAGTGAGATCCATCTATGCTTGATCTGAAAAGAGAAAAAAAAAAGGTCCAGTTTGTCCATCTATAATGGCTAATGTGTCTCAAATACCTGATAAGATATGCTCTGTTGGTGTAAAGTCACAGTTGTACATCATTCCCTCTGTTAGTATGATATGTTATGGCTGAAGACATAGACCTAGACTTTGTTTGTATGTGAGAATGGTGTATGTTCAAATACATAAAATTCAGTGTTTAAACAACTTTTTCTGGTATATCTTAGAGAATTCCTTATTGGTTTAAAATGGTTGGTTTTATAACTACATCCTCACAGTCAAACTTTAGTTGAATGTAGGCTTGTCTCACAGTTGAAATTTCATTAACTGCATTATTCTAGTTTGTGATTTTCTTTTCTTGACTTTAAGGTTAAATCTGTGTATTTTTCTATGAGGATCAATAGTTTCAGCTGCGTAGCATTCAGTGGGACTGTGATTGTTCCAAGATAAAATCATTTCTTTGTATGTTGAAGAATATAGTGACACATAAGTTTGTTTCAGGGAATATCTTCCAATGGGAGGAAGCATTAAGATGATTGAGGAGTCATTGAAGCTTGCTTATGGAGAGGATTCTGAGCTTATAAAAGAAAAAAGGATCGCAGCTGTTCAGGCTCTTTCTGGAACAGGTGCCTGCCGGCTTTTTGCTGACTTCCAGAAGCGATTCTTACCAGACACACAGATTTATATACCAATACCAACTTGGGCTAAGTGAGTTTTATTGAGTTCATTTAGTTTCTGATTGCATTCCCTGTTTGCCATTCATCCTTTAGTATGAATTTAGTTGTGTGAACATGATCAGGGAGCATCCACGGTTGACATGTGTTTAGTTTTGTTGGTACTTCACTTTTTCAGAATCTTACTCTTGCTACTGTTGTTTTGCAGCCACCATAACATATGGAGAGATGCTTGTGTACCTCAAAGGACTTTCCGTTACTACCATCCTGAAACAAGGGGACTCGACTTTGCATCCATGATGGATGACATCAAGGTACTCTAGTCAATTATGCATTGTATTGGAACTGGCTTTACATCACAGAACAGACCCCTAGTGTACTAGAAATAATTGTACATTCTTTTCGATTCAATTCGTTAAGTGTTAAAACTTATTGTCATTGCTTATTATAATTTATACAATTGCTTCCAAAGTGCCCTTGCATTTTTGCTCTCACTATTCTCATCTAGGCTTTGTAAGTACAAATACTCTTTAGTAAAACTTTTCAGGAAAAAAGAATCATTCTGTCTCACCCTTCATGAAGGTTTAAATTTGAACTTCCTTGACATCTTCTTCTTTGACTTTGTGTTCTGCACTTGTGCATTTCATCATTCTGTGATTCTTAAGATGTTCTTGTTTCAAGCTTTGCTTGTGCCTGTTGTACTAATTTTTGACTCAGAAACCATAAATTTCCTTTCTGTGTCATTGTATGATAAGCGTTAATATTTTCTGTTATTCAGTTTGAGTGACCTTTTATTATACTCCAATCATGCTGATGCCAATATTCTATTCTGATATTGTTTTCCTGAATTTCATCTAGAATGCACCAAATGGTTCGTTCTTTTTGCTTCATGCATGTGCACATAATCCAACAGGGGTGGATCCCTCTGAAGAACAGTGGAGAGAGATATCTTATCAGTTCAAGGTATTCAGTCCCCTTTTTCTGGCCATTATAATGGAATTTACTTAGACATTTCATGATAAAATGTTTGTCTATTTTTTGATAGGTTAAGAACCACTTCCCCTTCTTTGACATGGCATACCAAGGTTTTGCTAGTGGCGATCCAAATAGAGATGCTAAAGCAATTCGAATTTTCCTTGAAGATGGGCACCTCATTGGTTGTGCTCAGTCATATGCAAAAAATATGGGACTGTATGGGCAAAGAGTTGGATGCCTTAGGTACTTGTGTTTTGGTACTTATTTTGTTTTTGAGAAATTAAGTTGGTTCCTATCCATAAACAATCCAATCATTAGCTCGCTTGAAGTTATGTGGCTATAGCTTGTTGTCCATATAAACAATAATAGGTAATATTGTAGAGAAACCAAGGTTAATATAAGCAACAATGCTGTGAAGGAGCCATGACTCTAATCATTCCCAGATAAGCTATGCAAGTATACATAGTATTAGTGGAAACCTAGAGTGAATTTCTTTAAAAAATTCTGCTTGCAAACATATGTATACTTGCATAGCTTTTCTGGGAATATATTTTGCTGCATTTCGATTTTGTCTTCTTTCTCATGCCTGAATTGTTACTTTCTGGTTCATCTCATGTTTGGAAGTTGTCGTTTTCTTTTTTCTTTTGATAAATCTATCTAATTGGCATAAGGGATTTAAAAGATCCCTACCAGTATGCAGAACAAAAACATATTGAAAACAAACCATAATAAAATATAGAATGCTAAATGACTGTCTCTGTCGGAAGTAGTAGAATGGTATTTTTGTTAATAACAGTAGACGGTGATTCAAAATTTTAGAATCTAGTTGATCATTCATTCACAAAATTAAGGAACCATTTCAAACTGTTTTGCAGAAGCAGTGGAAACATTGTTTTTCCCCCAAATTTGCTGCACATGCTCTTGCTCCCTATCTAGGATGACCAGTTGCTCAATTAAGCTGGCATTCCTCCATGGTAAAGTGAAAAAAGGTCCTGTATGCATATATATCTTTCCATTCCATAGACCAATTGCCAGTCCTGGTTTATCTCTATCCAAAAGGTAAAATTTTCTGTAAAAACAATTATACATGTTAAGATGCATAAAGGTGATGTGACAACTGATAATTCACAGTTTCTTAATGTTGTGGGACATAGAACGTCTCTGACATGTTGTACGTGAGGTGAAGAGAAAGTTGTCTATGATCAGCAATCCTTTTCTAGAAAGCATTCCACATCAAATTCTCAGCGTTGAATGTTACTTTCATGGTAACTTTCTGTTCATGAAATCCTTTGAAGAAAACTCTGTTTCTTCCTTTTTCTAAAAACTTCCTAATAATGTTTTAAAACTGAAATTATTTAATCTATGAATGGATTGAATCTTTTTTCATCATCTTGCTAAAGCTACTCACTGACGTTTTCAGCTTTTTCATGTGTTGTCATCTTGTGTGCCTTTTCCTGTATTTTCTGTTTTCTGTAGCCAATCCACCAAAAAAAAAAAAGGAGAGAGAATGAGTTTTTGAAAAACAATTATTCACTAGTTATGTTGTTAGAAGTGAATTTTACTTTTTGTTTAGTGCCATAAGTTGGTTTCATATTCTGGCTGCAGTATCCTTTGTGATGATGAATTGCAAGCAGTAGCTGTGAAGAGTCAGTTGCAACAGCTAGCTAGGCCTATGTATAGTAACCCTCCTGTTCATGGTGCACTAGTTGTTTCCATAATCCTAGGTGATCCAGAGCTGAAATCTCTGTGGCTGAAGGAGGTTAAGGTGATTGAAGAACTTAACTTATTCCTTATTTCTCTTTATCTTTCAAATTTCTTATTCATGTGTATTATTACCTATTTATTGTATCATCAAAATTACTGTTTGTTTTTCCTTCTAAGGACTCTTAGAAATTTTGTGATTACCACATCATCCTCATCATCATTTCAGGGTATGGCTGACCGTATCATTGGAATGCGTAAAGCACTTCGAGAAAACCTGGAGAAGTTGGGGTCGCCTTTGTCTTGGGAGCATATAACAAACCAGGTAAATTTTATCTTCAGCTTTTAAATACAATTTAATTGGAATAGACGATATTCTGTGGCCTGCACCAAGAACCGTCTGAAAGCAAAGTCAATTATGGCTTTCATGCTGGAGTTTGCTATGTGGGGGGGCATCATGACCAGAAAACTGATGAGTTACTAGGTTATACAGATGGCGTATTAAATAATGTTCTTACCATCATAAGGCTGGTAACTTTTAACCTAATTTGAAGAGGTTTCGTTGAAGTTTGTACGATGATGGTTATGTTATGGTGCTTTTGTGTGTTACATTTGGAAATTGTGCCAGTTACCAATGTGTTATCTAAATGGAGGTACGGAGCAATGGTGATTCCACTGTGTGGAATATACTGTAAACTATCTTAGGCTTCCACTCAATCAGCTTATTCAGGTATCATACAGCATAAGCACAACTGAGATCTCCTTGGGCAGTACCTTCATATATTTCCATAGCTTATATTGGATATTAAAAGCGAATTTCTTGTTCCACTGTTGGAATATTGCATAGCTTTGGTTATTGAATCTTATCATCAGGCATCAATCACACAAAAGAAAATATATTGCATTATGCATTCATCTTCTAGAAGGTATTTGGATGTATTATCCAAATACTTCTTGTTTTTGCTGCCTTAATTGTTTGAAAACTCTCTGTTAGTTTCTACCAATTGTCATTTGTTTCTGACAAGTTTTAATTCAATGCCTATTGTCTTCCATCAGATTGGGATGTTCTGCTACAGTGGAATGACGCCTGAACAAGTTGATCGCTTGACAGACGAGTTCCATATATATATGACCCGCAACGGACGAATCAGGTATGTTATCTTAATGCATTCCACGTTTTGGAAGGTGTTTTTCTCGTCAGGTCAATATCTTGATTTCTGCCCATATATACAGTATGGCTGGTGTCACGACGGGCAATGCTGGCTACTTGGCAAATGCTATCCATGAGGTGACAAAATCCTCTTAAGCCTTATCTTTGCTGTGTTTTTCGAACAATGAAACCATCTCAACAAAATTTCACAAGGCCTTTTCTTTCCCTACTTGGAATACAGAAATAAGTCCCTTCAGATAGATAATGGATTTTTGACAGTCCACCTTGCTGCATATTTAAGTGGAGTGTAATCCACTGTTGATCAAAATTGGAGCATATGCTTGCTCATCTCTTTTTGCTTTACTAGAAATCATTCTATAGCTTCTTAGCAATTTTAATGCATTATGGATTTAAATTTAGCTGACATGAAACAGTGAATATATATGAATTATTGACAATTCCTTCATCCCTGGTCATTCAGTGAATATATATGTATTCCAAATTTTTGCAGTAGTTATGACTGGAGCAATGCTGCCTTTTAAATGCCTACATTGTATTGCCTACATATGCGTTTAATAATTTGGTTTTCATGTCTATCGGTTTTATAAGTAATAAATAAAGGGTGAATTCTAAAAATAATATTTTTATTTTTTAAATTATTTTCTCTTTTTTATTTATTCTTGTATAACATACTTTGTTTCTTAAAAAATGAAATTGTGCTCGTCGGATGTCGCCTCCATCCTTTGTTCATCATTGGTTCCGCACCATCGTCCGTGCCTCTCCTCTCCCTTTGACCTTCTTTGTGAAGTTCAATGCTTGTTTTTTCTTCTTCTATTTTTTTTTCACTTTTTCTGTTTTTGTCACCACTGCCTTCGGTAACTACTACCTCAATAATGAGTCTCGATGGTGTTCAAATTCGACCTTACCTTTTGGACCTTTCCTTTTTCGTCACCATCACCCTTGCTTCCCTTTCCCTTGTCGATGGGGACACGATGGTATTCAAATTGGGACGAGCAAGGGTGGAGGTAGTGTGGTGAAGGTTAGAGGCAATTTCGATTTTAGAAAATAAGATGTGTTCGTAGAAATAAATAAATAAGGATGTGCTAATAAAAAATAAAAATAATTTTTTTTAGAAATTTGTCCATAAATAAATGTGACAGTAAATTGCGCTCGTGTGGATCTGTTATCCCGAAGTCAAACAACGTCTGTCAGTGTTTAAATTACACTCGACATAAATTGTCGATTCTAGCCATATTAGAATGCAGAGTTAAATCTATCGCTTTTCTGGAATGGTCCCTTCCTCCTACCTCTACCTGTGCATGTACAGTCGTGTGGCTTCCACGCTTCGTCGTCGCGTCACGCCGTGCGAGTCGTGTGGTTTCCACGTTCTCATCTTCCTCGTCTTTCTGCTTGCTTCCGCTGCCCACCGCCAACCGTCGCACAAATACCACTCGACCAGCTGCCCCGGCCTGCAACCTCTCGCGCTCGCCACCCTGCAATCACTTCTTCGCCTTTTCTTTCACGACTGCTTCGTGAACGTGCGGCCGCGCGCGGTCTCTTCCGTCGACCTCCACTAGCTTCTTAATCAACCTTGCTTGTTGATTGTGTTTGCTCAGGGCCGTGATCCATCGGTGTTCTAGATGACACACCATCCTTCGTCGGTGATAGGGGACGTCCCGACATCGCTCATGCGGAGGTAACCAGCGGATACGTCTGATGCGCCACCTCGGATCGGATGCGACAACTACTCCACGTCACTTGGAGCCGCACGAAGCAATCCATCCCTGAAAGCTAGGAATGGCGCCGCACGGTGTCGTCCCGAACAAGTCGATTAGCGTCAGAACCGAGGTACACGCCTGCCACCTGAAGGATAGGCTATCGTCGATCGATTGCATACAGCCAACCCTGGGCCTGAGCATAAAGCCCCTGCTTAACTTCAGGAAAAGTAGAGGACACATAAAAAACCACAACCATAGTTAACTTGATCGTTGGAGGGGCTAAGTCGGGGACCAAACCCGACTCCGATCGTTTTTGTAGAAACTCGACGCCCGAGTAGTCGCATAGACATCGCCACCGCGCACCAAGCCGGAGAACGCTCCGAAGCATCGGCATTGAACTGGGCCTAACCGACATGTTGATCGGTGGCTACATCAGTTCGACAACATTCTAGCGCTAGAAGGAGGGCCGATGTCACAAGAGCACCCTGCGACCAACACAGGGGCTTAACCCGCCTAAGAACCACTCGCAACCCACCTCGCCTATGCCGCCGGAGAGCCGACCCTCGCGACGCAAGTAGGTGGGGGTGCTGCGAATTAGACCCCAGATCGCTATTGGAGCCTGTTCAATGACCCTGGGCTGTCCCCTTCGGGAAGTATCCCGGGGTCCTCGGCCATCTCACCCGAAGCGTTCCTTGATCTGACAAGACAAGTGCAAAGCCCTAGCTGGGATGATGCAAATAGTCACCCCACTCATCCCACAACTCGCATATCTAGCGAGCCCCCCGTCTCCGAGCCCACTGGCACTCATCCCAAAGCCACCCGACATCCCTTTGACCAACCCAATTCCACAGGAATAGGTCCAAGAAGAGGTGGGAGAGCGACTCGGGGGCTTGGGAACAAACCTCGAGCACAATGTTTCAGGTCTCCACCCGACAAACTTGCCATTTCCCAAGCTTGACACCGTGTTGTCAGATTCAGTCGATGACTTAGTCATAGCCCAGCTGTCTTCGGTGAACCGACACCTAGACGAGTTCCAACGTAAGTTCCATAAGTCCACAAGCGAGGTCGGAGAGAACTCCTTGATAGCATCCCCCTTCACTCGGGATATCCAGGACAAGCTCGTTCCTCTCAATTTCAGACTCCCGACCCTCGAGATGTACAATGATAGTTCTGACCCGGTGGAACACATCGCTGCCTTCCGAGCTCAAATGGCCCTCTATGATACTTTCGATACCTTGATGTGCAGACCATTTCCCACCACGCTCAGGGGGCTAGCTCAGATGTGGTTCAGCTAGCTCCAGCTAGTTTCGATCTCTTCCTTCAACTAGCTCGCCAAAGGACTCGAGCAAAACTTCTTGGCTAGCATGCGGCCGAAACCCTCTATGGCCACTGTAATCACCAATGATTTCTCCCTTAACATAAATTAATTACTATAAATAATTTATTGCTTTATTATTAACTTCCATGTTTGTGTGTTATAATTAAGGAAATAATTAAATTTGATTTTCTTAAATATATTGATAAGTCAGGAATCGTACTAATCAATTAGATTATTGATTGATTTATTTTCTAATAAGTGATGTGATTTTCAGGAAGTGAATAGTATACATTCCATTTTAAGTGTGAACCATTATAAATGAATATTATGTTTCTATCTTTGTGTGTGAAAGTAAAATAAAAAAATAAATTTAATATAAAATTAAATATTTACTTACCTTTTGGGGAGATCTCATCTTCTCCTATATAAGGGGACTCCTTTTCCCTCGTTCTTCACTAAGCCTGACAATGGGAGGATCGAGAAGAGGATTTTCCGAGGAGATGATCTCGAGAAAAGGATAACCGAGGAGAGGTAGGATCCTTTCTCTTTTTTTATTTGGTTTGATTTATGTTTTGAAATATTGATATTGGAATTGTTATAAATTTTATGATGCATAACAATATTTAAATTTTCAAAATTTTATGATTAATAAATAATGATAATTGATTCATGATATTAGAATGATTATTTGATTTATATTAATCTCTTAAGCTTAAGTGAGTTTTAATATTGATTTAACTATTAAAATTCTTATTTTTAGATTAATGGATCTAATTTATTTAATTAGATATTTCTATATTTTAAGAATTATATATGAATTCCTATGATTTAATTAGTTGTAAATTTAAGATTACAGATTTAAATTCTTTAATTCATGGATTTGAGTTATTCTTGATAATTTATATTTTTGAAATATAATTTGATAAGAGGATTCTAATTGGGATCTGACTTGAGTTAAGTTGATCTGCTAGACTAGATCGACTCAGCCCATATGGTTATGTACGACCCAACCCATATGGTTAGGTACAATTAATCCATGTGACTAAGCATGACCCAGCCCATGTGGCCAGGTAAGAGCCAGCCCATGTGATAAGATATGATCTAACCTATGTGGCCAGGCTTGATTTAGTCATGTGGCTAGGTATGATCCAGTTCATGTGGCTTTGTATGTCCTAGCCCATGTGACAAGGTACGACCTAATAATGTGGCTAGGCATAAGCCAACTCATGTGACTAGGTATAACCTTTTTCATATGGTCAGATATAACCCCAAATCATGTGTCTAAGCATGACTCAACTCACGAGCCAAGCATGACCCAGTTCAGTGGTAAGGCTTAGCCCAACTTATGAGTAAGACTTAGCCTAGTCCATGAAGTTAAGCTTGCCCAGCAATACGATTGGTGTTAGATACATCATCGCTCCTCTATTTAGCCCGTTATACCTCAACTTAACATATTACTTATGATAGGCCTATGTAGCATATATGACCCGTCCAAGACTCAGGTGGGTTGATTCAGTTTGGGCTAGCACTATATGATATAGTTTGATTTCCTTTTCCTTTATTGGTTTGAGCTCTTTTGACTAAATCAGACATATTTGATCGGTTAAGATCAGTTTAGGGTGATTCTAGACTAACTTGACTAATTCAAATCTATTTGATCTAATCGAGATTAATCAAATCTAAATTAGACCAGTCTAGGGTGATTCCAGACCGGTTCTATAAGGATTTCAGGTTGATTCTATTAGGTCATAATTGGATTGAATTTGATTTAAGCCAATTGAGCTATTCCAATTAGGGTTTTAGTTGATTGAAGACTATTGAGAGATTGTCGTTTTAAGCCTTTATGATTTGATGAATTTAAAGGTTTATTTGAAGATGTTATTTGAAAATAATTATTAGTTTTCTACTTTTCTTAAGTTTATGATATTGATATTATTGCACCATGTAGTAGATGTAACTAGGCTAATGGTCTATATTGGAAGTACAACCTGTGAAAGGAGCTACGGGCCCATCATAGTGTAGAGCCACCAATGGACATAGCCTAGTAGATCATACATAAAGCATGGTTTCTTGTAATATTTGATCATATTATTTCTTGGATGCATGTGTGAATGAATGAGTAAATGTAAATGAATGATCATGGATGTTTATGTATCCTTGCCGAGGGCAGGTATGGCGATTCCTTTCGGGGATTAGCGGATCATCAGACGTGATGGTTAGACGGTTCCTCCATTCGCTGTTGGGAGGAATGTGTCCCCACTTAGGCGGGTGAGGGATACCACTCCATCTGCTGTTGGGAGTACGATATGGATTATCTCCATTTGCTGTTGGGAGGAATCCATCCCGTGGAGTATGTCTCTCCAACCGTTGTTGGGAGAGTACACAATCGGGTGTGATGTACGCCTTTGTTATCTAGTTACTTGTTTGTGTTGCATGTGACCGATGCATGATTTTGCTTAAAAATTATCATTATTTTTTAAATGTTTAAGTTTTATAATGAATTGATATATTATTATTTTTATTAAATTATTGATATTTATTTCATGAATGTTAGATTATTTTTATGATTTTTCTGAAGTTCCTACCAGCATATGTGGTTGTTGATATATTTTTATCTTATATTTATTTTCAGCATAATCTATAATTTTACAATAGATATAAAGTTTGGGTGGAAGAGACTTGTGACCCTACCAAGAAGATGTGATCTTTTCTTGTTAATAAAATATTTACTATTGTAAAGGCAAGGATTTGAATTCAAAAAAAGGAGTATATTCTATAAATTACGAATAATAAAATGATGATTTATTATATTTTATAAATATGGGATATGACAGCAACGTTCCTCGCGTTGGCCCAACACGATGGTGAAACACTCTCATAGTTTGTCGTGTGCTTCACCGCTGAGGTTCGGGGAATACCTGAGGTCCATCTCTCTCTAATCATGTAGGCATTCCTGATGGGACTGCGCCTCTCAAGATTCTTCTGGTCCCTAATCGAGAGACCGCCTTCAACCGTCCCCGAGATGCTCTAGTGCGCCAACTAATATGTCACCGTTGAGGCCTTGATGACGAGAAAATGCGAGGACAACAAAAGACCCTAGATGAACCCGACTCGAGGAGTAGCTCCTAGGTCGGCTATAGAGCCATCCCGAAGAAGACTCGACCGACCTGGGCCATCACACCTGAGGCTCCCCTTGAACACTTCCCGCACCAAGACCTTCCTACAAATTAAGGAAAAGGGGCTCTTGTGGGAACCTAACCCGCTGAAGACTTCTAACAAAGATTGGTCTAAATATTGTAGGTTCCACTGAGACTACGACTATGACATGGAAGGCTGTTGCGACTTGCAGAACCAAATTGAGGAATTGATCCGCCGAGGGCACCTCGGGCGCTTCCTCAAAAAGCCGAGAGAACCATCTCCTCGGCCTAGGGGTCTGGTCGAAAAGCAGATTGGAGTTATCGTTGGCGAACCAGCCTCTAGGGGTAGCAGCACCACGGGGAGAAAAGCATATGCACGGAGCACTATGGAGAAGCGCTTGAGACCATGGCTCGGGGTTGAAATCACGTTTAGGACTAAAGAGGTGAAATTCTGAGACCATGACGACGCCTTGGTGGTCTCGGTCTGCATTGCCAATGCAAAGGGAAAGAGGGTGATGATTGATATAGGGAGCTTCGTCGATGTGCTATACCTGGATGCCTTCAAGAAGCTCAACCTCATAGATGGAGGCTCTCCCTGATGGCATCGGCGCTCACTGGATTCACGGGGGAGTCAATCTCCCCGCTCGAGATGACCACCCTCCCAGTCACCGTAGGAGATGAACCAAGGACCAAGACAATCATGGTCACCTTCATGGTAGTCGACTTACCCTCGACATACAACGTAATCCTCGGGCGCCTGACACTCAACAAGATAAGGGCAATCGTCTCCACCTACCATCGGACCATGAAGTTTCCGACCTCGGTAGGGGTCGGAATGGTGCAGAGCGACCCGAAGGAATCTAGGTAATGCTACTTGACAACCGTATCAATACCAAAGAGGTCACGACCTGAGCAACCTCATCTTGACCCTCAGGACAATCCTAGAGATCTAGCACACCCACAGTCGATGGAGTAGTTAGCCGAAGTCCCCCTAAGGAGTGATCGTCTTGACCAAGTCATCAGAGTTGGGACAACACTTTCGGAAGTCGACTAGGTCTAATTCGTGGACTTTCTGAAGGAGAACGCTGATGTTTTCACATGGTCCCCAAAGGACATGCCTGGAATCAACTCGGAGGTTGCACAACATCACTTGAACATCCATCCCGAGGCGCGCTCGGTGAAACAGAAATCGAGGAGGTTCGCCCTCAAACGATAACAAGCAATCAGTAATGAGGTGGACTGTTTGCTCGATGTCGGGTTTATAATTGAGGTGAAATATCCTCGGTGGCTATCAAATGTAGTTCTTGTTAAGAAGCATCATGAAAACTGGAGGATGTGTGTCGACTACACCGATCTCAATTGGGCATACCCCAAGGATTGCTACCCTCTCCTGAAGATAGACTAATTGGTTGATGCTACCACAAGGTATGAGCTTCTCACGTTCATGGATGTGTTCTCAGGATACAACCAAATCCTAATGGCATGGTGGGATACAGAGCACACTACCTTCATCACCAACAAAGGGGTCTACTGCTACAAAGTCATGCCTTTCGGCCTAAAGAATGTTGGTGCCACCTAACAGAGGATGGTTAATGAAATGTACAAGCACCAGCTCGGGAGAAATATGGAGGTGTACGTCGATGACATGATCGTCAAATGCAGGTCGGCAACAACACACTTAACTGACCTAGTCGAGACTTTCTAGAGCCTTCAACAATTCAACATACACCTCAACCCTACAAAGTGTGCTTTCGGTGTCTGCTCGGGGAAGTTCCTCGGCTTCGTCATCCACTAGAGGGGAATAGACACTAACCCAGAAAAGGTTTGGGCCATAATGAAAATGCAATCTCCACGCTCAGTCAAAGAAGTGTAATGCCTTACTGGGAAGCTAGCAGTGCTCGGGAGGTTCATGTCATGCTTTGGAGATAAATGCCTCCCTTTCTTCTGAGCCCTACGCCAAGCTGACAACTTCGAATGGACCCCGGAATGTGAGGAAGCCTTCAACAAGCTAAAGACACATCTCGGGCAACTACCTCGGCTCGTCTCGCTCCGCTCGAGCAAAATCCTAGGTCTCTACTTGGCGGCCTCAGAACAAGTGGTCAGCTCAGTGTTGGTGCGGGAGGATCAAGCAACGCAACAGGTCATCTACTACATTAGTCATATCCTCGTTGGGCCCGAAGAGTGCTACCCACGGATAGAGAAGTTGGCACTAGCACTGATAATAACGGTCCAAAAGCTGTGGCCCTACTTCCAGTCCCACATAATAAAAGTAATATCTAACCAACCCCTGCGCCAAATCCTCTCTAGATTCGACATTTTGGTTTGAATGCTCAAATGGTCGGTCGAGCTCGGGGAATTCGACATCCAATATGCTTTCTGAATGATGATAAAAGCCCAAGTATTGGCCGTCTTTATTTCTGAACTAATCCCCGAAGGGTGTTCTGAGCAGGGGTCAGACTGGTGAGCCTGGACCTTATATGTGGATGGGTCCACCACGTTGGTGCTGAATCTCGAATTTTGATGATGAAGTCAATTGATAGGTTATTTGATCTAATCCATATTATTGAGATAAGTGTGTAGGATTAACTACGATAGCAATGAAGACATAAAGCAAATTATCGAAGTCAAGTACATTGGGAGTCCGAGAGTCCGTCGGAAGTTCAAAGGTTTGTCAGAAGTGCTGCTGGAATTGGCCGAGAATGAATCGGGGACTTGTCAAAGGATTGTTGGAAGTTCGTTGGAAGGTTCGTCAGAGTTCGCCGAGCTCACCGAGAAAGTCGAAAGCTCGCCAAATAGATTCATCAGAACTCACTGTAAAGTCCAAGAGCCTACTGGGAGTCCCAACCCCTCCTACAGTGCCTTGCACCACCCGAAGTCAAAATGGTTCTCATCGAGGTCCACGAAGGCATATGCAGAGAGCACATCGGCAACCATGCCCTAGCTTTCAAAGTCCTTCGGCAAGGGTACTATTGGCCGACCCTGCACCGAGACGCTCTAGCGTATGTATAGAGATGCTGACGGTGCCAAGAGCATGCTCGAATACCCCACCAGCCGACGGTCCCTCTTACCTCGATCGACATAGCCTAGCCCTTCGCCAATAGGGGTTGGACCTCCTCGGGCCCTTCCCTCTTGCTCCGGGACATCGAAGGTTTATGATAGTCAGTGTCGACTATTTCACCAAGTGGGTCGAAGCAGAACCACTAGCATCCATCACCAAGAAACAGGTCAAGGGGTTTGTATAAAAAAACATCATCACACGGTTCGGGATCCCAAGAGCAATCATCACCGATAATGGAACCCAATTCAATAGCACCAAGTTCAAGGTATACTATCAGTCCAATGGGATACGGCTGAAGTTCAGCTCGATCGCACACCCACAAACCAATGGCCTAGCCAAGGTCACCAACCGAGCAATATAAGAGGGCCTCAAAAGAAGGGTAATAGGGGCCTGAGAGACCTGGATCGAGGAGCTCCCGAGTGTCCTACGGGCATCCTGGACAACCCCCTAAATGATGTTTGGGGAGTCACCCTTCAATTTGGCATACAAAATCGAAGCGATGCTTCTGCCCGAAGTGGTGTTTCCCACACCACGCATTGAAGACTTTTGGGAAGACACCTCAGAAGAAAGGTTTCGGGCCAACCTTGACTCCTTGACGAACGAAGGGCTGTGGCGCATCTCCGTATGTTGATGCTAGTCATATGTGCCTTACAAGCCAATCACATAAGTGATGGCACTTGTGACTTGATATGCACTCTTTCTTTTTGCTTATTATTATTTGGCATTTTATCACTTTATCTTGCATGTTACATATATTGTGATGTCTTTGGATTTATGTAATGGGAATCGAATCATAATGAGATCACGATAATGAGATCGATTCACCTTTAAACACAAACCCTAAATAATCCCAGTCATAGGTTACTCGAGAGGGACATCGAGATAATCGGATAGACTGATGTGCTGTATACCCATCCATATGATGGAGGCAGCTGGTCTCATAGCAACTCGTGTGGAGACACTAAGGATACAGTACAGGTGCTCATTGGAGAATGAGTTCACTGATTGATCCACTTACAGAATGGTGGATGATTATTAATACCTCACGTCAGATAGTGTTTCGTAATCCTAATAGTGTATATGGTCATTAGATTTGAGACACTAAGGATATCCTGTATGAGTACTCCACTCTTTGATACTGGACTTATAAGTTTGGAAGTTCCAGATCTAGTACACCCAATTATTGGGAGTGGTAGCCAACCTTACGAGGGCTATTGAGTGTCAATAGAGGATCATCTACACTCAGTATCATGAGAGGAATATCTCATGTATTCTTGCTCGAACAAATCCTTGGCCAAGGTTATTCGGATTGAGAGAGAGAGTTCTCCAAGAGAATCCGATAAGAGTGAGACTCGAGGAGAGACCATATGAGTCTGACAGCACCATGCCTGGTATAAGGTCTCTGAGATATTAGATGGATGAAGAACTATAGATACATGATAACTGAGAATGGATAGGTCCAAAAGATTGGATTTCTCTGTATCGTTTGGGGACTGCGACGTAGTGGCCTAGTACGTCCGTAGTCGATGAGTCAGGTGAATTATTATAGAGATAATAATTCACTAGTCAAAAGAAGTTCTGACAAGTATGACTCACAGCCAGCTCGATATTGGGCCTAGAGGGTCACACATATGGTAGGTGTTGTAACGAGTAGAGGTTCGGATATGAGATATCCGTCGGAACCCCTAAATTATTGGATATCCGTTAAGCCCTCGAATTATTGGATCCTAAGATGAGATCCAATAAGAGCTAATAAGAGATTATTGGGTAGAGACCCACTAATCCAAGAGGCTTAGGTAATTGGATAGAGATCCAATACATAATAAGGCAAGATCCATTAGGGTTTGCATGAGGCTTCTATAAATAGGAGGGAATCAAAGCTCCATAGGCTGGGGGTTCTCTTGATAGCCACCTTCTATTCTCCTCTCCCAAAAGAGGAGTATCATTGTAGTCCTTGTCGTGTGGATACCACTAGAGAGGAGGACGCTTGACCTTCTTCATCCTCTCCTACAGATTTGTAGGGATTCAGAGATATACGATCTCCCTGGGTACTTTCTTTTACACATGCAGTTTTCGCATATTTATTTTTGATGCACCGATCTTCACACAATGACGAACTTTCATGGGAATCTAGGGGTTTTATTTTTCTGTTCTTCCGCTGTGCATGAGATGTCGCCCCTTGTGGATTTCCCAACAGTTGACGTATAGGAAGGTCGTGACATGACTATACAACTGAAAGGTCCACCCATGATAAATCGGGGTGGGCGACCTCATTCTATGCAAGACCAAGGTGAGCGACTCGACCCAAGCCAAAGGCAAGCTTGCCTCAAACTGGGAAGGCCCCTATCGGGTCAGTGATATGGTCCGAGAAGGAACATATCGCCTCCAGACCATGTAGGGAAAACCTCTCCCTCGGACATGGAATATCTCGAACCTCAAAAAATTATATCCATGAACATAATACTGTAATGAGAAAACATGCCTATTCATTCAAAACAGGGCAAAAATTACATTATGCTTGGTCAGGTGTTACACCTCTAACACTAACCCGACCGATGACCAACCTAGACATAAGCAAAAGACAAAAAAAGAAAACACAAGATCACCCCAAGGGATCAAGGGGACTGTTGTCAAAGGGCACCTCCACCGGCATCTCAACATTCTGATCCTTGGGCAGGTCGGCAAAAGGATCTTGCTCGATCTCCAAGTCCGGGTACTTCGCCTTAAGACGAGCAAGGGCGACTTGGTACTTGAACTCATAGATCACTTATCTCGAATGCTGCAAGCCGAGCTCGAATCCGGGAGACTTCTTGTATGCGGCGATGGCCTCCTCCACCTTCACTGACTCCCCTTGACGCTTTTCCTCCAACGCAGCCTTGGCAGCATGAGCGAACACCCAAGAAGCCTCCACGTCCCGATAGAGGGACAATAGTTCATCATCCAGGGCCCAGATCCATCCTCGGTTCTCCTTCAGCTAACGTTGTCCGTCTGCCGACTCAGCCCTTAGCCGCTCCACGTTGGCCTCCAGATCCAAGGTGCATTTCTTGGCTACTGCGACGACCTCCAGACCCGGCCGGACTTGGAGATCGGAGGCTGGAGTTCATCTCTCCCAGCCTTTCAATCACTCTCCTCGCATCGTAAACATGGTCAATCAGGGCCATCGCATAATGTTGATTCTGCATACAAAAGAACCAAGTGTCAGGTCGGTCGTAAACGAAAAGTAGCATATGCAATAGTAAGTCTTACCCAGATGAGGGACTTGGCTGCTCGGTCCATTAGTACAACAAAGGTCTAGCAATAGAGCTGCTTTGCCAGCATAGGGTGAAGCACCCCTCAGGTGAACTCCTGGGCCACCGACCCATCGGCCCAAATTTAGCTCTTCGCCTTCAGAGTTGGCCATCGGGTACTATAGGGAGCCTGCACCTTCGCCTTAATAAGAGTGGCCATGTTGAGGGCTTGGAAGGGCTCGCCTTCAGAGTGAGCTCGAATGCAACATAAGTTATGCATCGACTTCGGTCGGCTGGCTGACTGACCCGAAGGGTCCTTGCCAGATGACCTGATTGGCCCCTTGACACAGACATTGCCATAGCCTTCTCCTTGGGAAGCATCGCTTGACTCACACATTCCACGAGCTATTTTCTCCCAGGCCGCCATGCCCTCGAACACCTTTCAAGTTTCGATCTTCGACTTCTTCTTCAGACGACTCACCTCGGGTGAGCCCTCCGGGCATGCTGCTGTGCTCCAGCGAACGGAGGTCTCAGAACCAGCCCTCTCACATTCCCGAGGTGGTGGGGCTCCGGCTGAGGGGCGTGGCATCCACTTCACCATATCTATAAGTAACAAACTAATCAATAACTTAACAAATAATAAAAAAGGGGGGCAAACAAGAAATAGTCAAAAAATGCGTGCCCGACCATACCCTTATGAGCCGGGCTAAGTCCCGTTCTGATTAGCCACAACTCCGACGTGCTCTTAATTGCTCGAGAGGAAGAAAAGACCCCCATTAGCTGCTCTACGCACTCGGTCTCATCATGGGAAAGGAATGGGGGAACATTGTTAATAGCGCGGGAGGTCCACCCGACACAAAACTCTCACCCCCAATTGCAACTCACGAAGTAGCGAGTCTTCTATCCCTTATTATTAGAAGGGGTGCCACTTATCCTGAAGCCACCTTGAGTAGTTACATAGTACCCACCCTGACCCTTGCACAGGCAGAAGCATGCCAACAAGAGCATCCGGGTTGGCTCAATCCCTACTCCTTAGCACTTACCGAGAAAGACCATCAGATAGCGCCACGAATTCGACGCCATCTAGGACGACGAGATGCCCCACCACTGGAGGCACTCGACTATGATCGGATGTAGTGAGAACCGTAGCCTCGCTTTAAGGGCATCCATTATTAGCCAGAACCCGTTCGGAAACAGGTCATAAGGGCATTAACCGGGACGAGGGGCATGAAGCCCATATTCCTTTAGGATATTGTAACGATCCTAGATCGGGCCTAAGAGTCCCTCAGTCACTATCGAGTCCACATCAAGCCATGATCTCATCACTTGGAGGGCCGTGAAGGCTCTCGAATCCATTAGAGGCTCACCGCCCGAAGATGAGTTGATAACCTCTGCTCTAGAGCCCCCAGAGGATGACTCATTTGTTGAATCTCGAATTTTGATGATGAAACTAATTGATCATGTTTTGATCCAATTGTGTTTTGAGTCACGTAGGTCAACTCTCGATCAAGATTAGATAGTTGATACAGGATGAATCAGCATTGCACCGGAGGAAATCACGTTAGGACATTGGATGTCAAACCGGAGGTCCGATCGATAATTGGCAGAAGACTTCGAATAAAGAGTTTGGGCGTCAGGCCAAGAAGAATACAGTTGTACCAAGGAAATCGGGGTTACGAAGGTCAACCGTCAATTGGGCAACAGGCTGCAAGAGAGGACGATGCATCAAAGAACCAGATGAATCATCGACCAATGATGTGTCGGGCAACAGGATATTGATTCATGTTATAATTGTCTAGATCGAAGTAGGGTTAAGACTTAATTAGTGTGTATGATTAACTACGATAGCGATGAAGGCATAAAGCGAAATGAAGTGCTTGAGTCAAGTACGATCGAATCATTGGGAGTCGAGAGTTAGCTGGAAGTCCGGAGATTCATCGGGAATGCTACCGGAATTGGACGAGAGTGAGTCGGGAACTTGACGAAGGGTTCATCGGAAGATCGCCGGAAAGATTCATCGAAGGTTCGCAGAGCTCACTGAGAAATATCGGAGCTTACCAAAGAAGACTTGTTAGAACTCGCTAAGATCATCGTGAAGTCCAAGATCTTGTCGAGAGTCCGTTGGAAGATGTCCGAGAGTCGGAAGTCTGCTGGAAGTTCACCAGAAGCTCGTTGGAAGAAGTCTTGACATGGTAGATTAAATTGTTGCTTTGAAAATGTCTTTAATTTCATAGTTAGCATGTAATGTCTATAAGCCAATCATGTGAGTGGTGGCACCTGTGACATGTTATATCGATATTTTTGCATATTATTATTAGCATTTTCTCACATTATCTAGATGAATATTGTGATGTCCATGGATCTATGCAATGAGAATCGGATCATGATTAGATCACGATAATGAGATCGATATACCTTTAAACATAGATCATAAATTATCCTGGTCATAGGTTACTCGATGAGGACATCGAGATAATTGGATAGACTGGTGCGCTGTATACTCATCTATATTATGGAGGCGACTGGTCTCATAGTCGCTTGTGTGGGGACACTAGAGGTACAATGCAGGTGCTCATTGGAGAATGAGTTCACTGATTGATCCACTTACAGAATGCTGTATGGTTAATGATATCTAATGTCAGACAATGATTTCGTAGTTCCAGTAGTGTGTCTGGTCCTTAGATTTGAGGTACCAAAGATGCCTTGTTCAAGTACTCTATTCTTTAACGTCGGATTTTCAGGTTTGGAGAGCTCTAAATATGGTATAGCCGATTCTGGGGAATGGTCGCCAACCTTACGAAGGCAATTGTGTATCAATAAAAGATCATTCACTCTCAGTATCATGAGATGAATATCCCGCGTGTACTCGCTCAGGCAAAATCCCTGGCCATAGTTGTTCAGATTGAGAGAGGAGTTCTCTAGGAGAATCCGATTAGAGTGAGACTCGAACAGGATTCCGTATGGGCCTGACTTTATCATGCCCAATATACAGTCTCTAGGATATTAGATGGATGAGGGACTATAAATACATGGTAACTGAGGACATACAGGTCCGATGGATTAGATCCCCCTGTACCGTCTAGGGACTATGGCATAATGGCTTAGTACGTCCATAGTCGATGAGTCGAGTGAATTATTATGGAGATAATAATTTACTATATCAGAAGGTGTTCTGAGTCAGAAGGAGTTCTGACGGGAGTAACTCATGGCCAGCTCGGTATCGAGCCTAGAGAGTCACACAGATAAGGTGAATGTTACGACAATTAGAGGTGTAGATATGAGATATCTACGAAGCCCCTAGTTTGGATCATGTGGATGAGATCCATGCTAAGAAATCGGGAGATTCGACATCTCATGCCCAATAAAAAACAAAAATAAGACTAGATTTTCCATAGTTACGTACTTGACCGTCGTGCAACGATTGGTACGTAAAAATCGCTAATCCGAAAAATTCACATGTATTATGTCAGAGGCGTTACCTGGGGAGATCGTATATCCCTAAAAATTCTAGATTCGATGTAAAGGATGGAGCACTAGCGTACTCCTCTCTAGTGGTAATCCACACAGCAGATGCAGCAAGGACGCTCCTCAGATCATCACGGGATCTCTCTCCACGTCCACCACAAGGCTACCGGAGCCAAGGAGGAGGAGAGGAGACTAAAGAGAATAGGAAGATGACTACCAAGAGCTCTCAGCCTATGAACTAGGAGGTTCCTCCTATTTATAGAGGTGGAGGAAGCTTATCCTTAATAGATCCTATTTACACTGGATCTCTATCCAATTGGATCTCATTGGATCTTATCCACAGGATCCAATTTGATCTCATCCAATTGGATTTTATCCAATCATTTAATTGGATCTCATCCAATTACATAATTGGATCTCATCCACAGGATCCAAACTAGGGGCTTCGCAGATATCTCATATCCGCACCTCTACTCGTCGTAACATCCACCTTATGTGTGTGACCTTTTAGGCTCGATACCGAGCTGGCCGTGAGTCGCTCCCGTCAGAACTCCTTCTGACTCAGAACACCTTCTGATATAGTGAATTATTATCTCCATAATAATTCACTCGACTCATGGACTATGGACGTACTAGGCCACTACGCCATAGTCCCTAGACGGTACAGGGGTATATAATCTATCGGACCTGTCTACCTTCAGTTACCATATATCTATAGTCCCTCATTCATCTAATATCCCAGAGATTGGATATTGGGCATGGTAGAGTCAGGCCCATACAGAATCCTGTCCTAGTCTCGCTCTAATCGGATTCTCCCGAAGAACTTCTCTCTCAATCCAAACGACCCTGGCCAGGGATTTTGCCTAAGTGAGCACACGTGGGATATATCTCTTACGATACTGAGAGTAGATGATCCTCTATTGACACGCAATTGCCTTCGTAAGGTTGGCTACCATTCCCGAGAATCGACTATACCAGATATGGAGCTTTCGAAACCTATAAGTCCGGAGTCAAAGAATGGAGTACTCAAATAATGCATCTTTGGTGCCTCAAGTCTAAGGACCAAACACACTACTGAGACAACGGAGTCGCTGTCTGACATTAGGTATCATTAACCATATAGCATTCTGTAAGCTGATCAATCAGTGAACTTATTTTCCAATGAGCACCTGCACTGTACCTTTAGTGTCCCCACACAAGCGACTATGAGACCAGTCACCTCCATCATATAGACGAGTATACAACGCACCAGTCTATCCGGTTATCTCGATGTCCTTATCGAGTAATTTATGACCAAGATAATTTAGGATCTGTGTTTAAAGGTATATCGGTTTCATTATCATGATCACATCATGATCCGATTCCCATTGCACAGATCCATGGACATCACAATATTCATCCAGATAATGTGAGAAAATGCTAACAATAATATGCGAAGAGATCGACGTAATATGTCATAGGTACCATCACTCACGTGATTGGCTTGTAGGGCACCTACAACCAACAATCTCCCACTTGACCTAAAACCAATCACCTACGTGTCTGATCCCCATCAGACCTCTGTGATGCTCAAATATGATCTGAGTTAATGGCTTTGTTAGTGGATCTGCAATGTTATCTTCGGATGTAACTCTTTCCACTACTACATCTCCTCGGGCCACGATCTCTCTGATCAAGTGGAACCTCCTCAAAACACTTCTGACGAGACCTGGGTTCCCTAGCTTTATCGATCGCCCCGTTATTATCGCCATATATGGGAATCGACTCTGCGCTGTTCGGCACGACTCCTAGATCTACGATGAACTTCTTGATCTAGACTCCCTCCTTTGCTGCCTCTACTATAGTAATATATTTTGCCTCTGTGGTCGAGTCAGCAGTAGCATCTTGCTTGGAACTTTTCCAACATACTACTCCTCCATTCAGGGTGAAGACATACCCTGAATTCGACTTGCTATCATCGACATCGGACTGGAAGCTCGAGTCCATGTAGCCCTCAACTCTGAGGCTACTACCTCCATATACCAGTAAAAGATCTTTAGTCCTTCTCAAGTACTTAAGGATACACTTTACTGTTTTCCTGCGCTCCAAGCCTAGATCTACCTGATACCTGCTTGTGACACTCAGAGCATGGGCTACATCAGGCCGGGTACATAACATTACATACATGATAAACCCTATCGCTGAGGCATATGGTATTCTATCCATGTATGCCCCTTCTTTAGGAGTCTTTGGGGACATACTCCTAGAAAGTAATATTCCATGTCTCATAGATATGAGACCTCTCTTGGAATTTTTCATACCAAACCTTTTGATAATAAAGTCTATATACTTGAACTGAGACAAGCCAAGCATCCTCTTCGATCTATCTCTATAGATCTGAATCCCTAGAATATAGGATGCTTCCCCTAAGTCCTTCATGGAGAAGTGTCTAGATAGCCAAGCTTTTACTATGGAGAGCATTCCTACATCATTCCCAATTATTAAGATGTTATCTACATATAATACCAAGAAGATGATAGCGCTCCCACTTACCTTCCTATACACACAAGGCTCATCTTCGTTCTTAACGAAGTCAAAAGATCTGATCGTCTTATCAAATCTTATGTTCCAACTTCGAAAAGCTTGCTTTAGTCCATAAATGGACTTAAGCAATCTGCACACCTTATTTGGACTGTGCTTGGACATGAACCCCTCAGGTTGTATCATATACACTTCCTTTTCGATGTTACCATTGAGAAATATAATTTTTACGTCCATCTACCAGATCTCATAGTCATAATGTGCTGCAACAGCCAATAGAATTCGAATGGATTTCAGCATAGCTACGGGTGCAAAGGTTTCGTCATAGTCAACACATTGCTTCTGACAATACCTCTTAGCCACTAGCCTTGCCTTATATGTCTCCACCTTTCCATCTACCCTGATCTTCATTTTGAAGATCTATTTGCAACTAATAGGTATGATACCCTCAGGTGCATCAACAAGGTTTCAAACTTTATTGGAGTACATGGATTCCATCTCAGAATTCATGGCTTCTTGCCACTTCCCAGAGTCTATACTCATAATAGCCTCCTCGTAGGTCTGAGGATCAATGTCCTGAATGTCCTCTCCACTAATATATCCCACATATCTTTCAGGAGGGTGTGACATTCTACCAGTCCTATGCAAAATTAAAACTTGTGTGTTAGGTACCTGAACTGACTCGATTTCTAGAATGGTGCCTGAGCTAGGTTTTCCAACCTCACTTAATTCTATCATGCTCCCACTATTTCCGCCAAGAATGTGTTCCTTCTCAAGGAATACTACTCTCTTGGCAACAAAAACTTTTTGGTCCTCAGGGTGATAGAAATAATAATCACAAGTTTCCTTGAGGTATCCCACGAACTTGCACCGTTCTGTCCTGGATTCCAACTTATCATGGTCGTGTCTTTCAACGTGGGCAAGGCAGTCCCAAATCTTAACAACCTTAAGATCGAACTTTTTTCCTCTCCATATCTCATATGGTGTAGACACTACTGATCTAGATGGAACTCTGTTCAGAAGGTAAATTACAGTCTATAAGGCATATCCCCAAAATGAGATGGGTAGGTCAGTGAAACTCATAATGGACCGCACCATATCTAATAGTTTGTGATTCCTCTTTTCTGATATACCATTGAGCTATGGTGTATAAGGAGGTGTCTATTGAGACAAAATCCTATGGTCCTTGAGGAACTGGGTGAATTCTGTACTCAGGTATTCTCCTCCTCGATCTGATCGAAGAGTTTTAATACTCTTTCTAGTATGGTTCTCTACTTCATTCTTATACTCCCTAAATTTCTTGAAGGCTTCAGACTTATACTTCATCAAGTACACATGTCAATACCTAGAGAAAGCATCAGTGAAAGTAATGAAGTAGGAATAATCACCTATGACATGAGTTGACATGGGACCACATTCATCACTATGTATATGTTCTAGTAACTTAATAACTCTCTCTCTCTATAGTTCCACTAAATGGAGAGTTGGTCAATTTTTCACGAAGGAAATGCTCGCAAGTTGTATATGACTCGCAATCAAATGAATCTAAGTATCCATTTTTCAATAACTTTTGAATCATTCCCCAATGGATATGACCTAGCCTACAATGCCATAAATATGTATTGTTCATCTCTTCTCGTTTCCTCTTGGCCATGCTTACATTCATGATGTGAAGTAATATTTAGCATAAACAAACTATTATGTAATGTCCCTCTAGTAATGATCTTATCATTCTTACTGATTGAACAACAATTATTCTAAAAAAGCACTTTATAATCATTTAATGTCAAACATGAAATGAAAATAACATTTTTGATAATAGAGGGAACAACATAACATGCATCTAATGCAATAATAGCTCCATCAGGCAGGTGTAGAGTGACCTTGTCGACAGCAACAGTAACAACTCTTGCTCCATTGCCTATCTTGAGCTCCATCTTACTTTTTGCCAATCTCTTATGTCTTGTCAAAACCTATAACGAATTACAGATATGATAAGCACTACTGGTATCCAATACCCATGCATTATCATAAGAATCTGACACATAGAGACTGATCATGAATGTACCTGAAGCTTCTCTAAGCTTTTGTTTCACCTTTTCTGCAAAATACGCCTTATAGTTCCACTTCCAATGCCCATCTTGACCGTAGTAGAAGCACTGGCCTTTGTCCTTTACTAAGTCAATTTTGGCAATCTTTGCCTTATCCCATTTGCCCTTGCCCTTACCCTTCTCAAGGGCCTTCCTAGCCTTCCTTTTCTTTTTGGTCTCACCAACATAGAGAACTAATTTCTCTTTCTTGATAGTGCTCTTTGCCTCCCTCAACATATTGAGTAGCTCAGGGAGAGATACCTCAAGTTTGTTCATATTAAAATTCATGATGAACTAAGAAAAGGAATCTGGTAGGGATTGATGTATAAGATCAACACACAGGTTCTCATCTAGGATCATTCCTAGACTTGTGTGTTTTTCAATCTACTCTATTATCTTTAGGACAAGGTTCTGAACCGGTGTCCCCTCAGGAATCCTAGCATGAAAGAGACTCTTGGATATCTTATATCGCTAAGTTCTTTCCTATTTCTCAAACAGTTTACGAAGGTGCAGGAGTATGGAATGAGCATCCATGTTTTCATATTGTCTCTATAACTCAGGGGTCATAGAGGCTAACATGTAACACTAGGCGAGAGCAGAATCATCTATATACTTCGTATATTGGGCAAACTCTTCTTGAGGAGCTTTTGTCTCAAGTTGGGGCATGACCGTATCTAAGACATATGCAATTTTCTCCGCTGTAAGAACTATTCTTAGGTTGTAGAGCTAATCCATATAATCTAGACCAGTGAGGCGGTTGGCATTAAGTATGCTATGTAGAGGGTTTGATGATGACACGTTTATGATAAACAGGAGATATAGCATAAGTAAATATCATGCAGATTTCATAAAAATAAATAATCAAGATATTGACTTCTATCTTGACATACTCCTACTAATTTTTCTAACGAGTCACATGACACCCTCATGCACGTGAAACGGAAGTTTCTGACAGACTTTTAGTGGGGATCGGGATCCAATCGGCATCTTAGTGCAACCTCGAGGGACTCGACCAATCACACTAAGCCCAAAAGGTAGACAACTCTTGCCAATCACAACTCCTTGTGATTCCCGTCATATTTGGCCTTTGAACCACCATGGCCTTGAGGGACTCAACCAACCATGATATCCAATTAAGTCATCACCATCATTACAAGATGAGTCTGATTCGGTGATATATCCTCGAGGGACTCGACCAAGCATACCATGTCCTCAGGTCACTAGTGACATCTCTATGTCGAAGACAAGATAGCGAGACGCGAAATAGGTGAGCCTCGAGGGACTCGACCAACTCAGCCTACGTCGGGAATCAGTTCCTGCCCCTAACAATAGAAGGCCACGTAGGTTAATCTTATTGCCTCATGCTTACCGACTTAATATTATCATAGGAGAGGTTTTAGGTTTGATCTCGTGATATGATGTGTCACACACATACATATTTAATATATTTACATCATATGCAAATATATATATATATATATATATATACTTATCTAGTAGGTGTATAGCATTCACACGCACAAGCACACTAGATGATCATGGACTTCAACCTAATATGATTAGGCCTGAGCTAGTAGGCTTAATCACTTAAATCAAGGTCTATATGCATATTAGTGCATCTCTATGCATGGTGATCATCCATCTCGTCATCGTCGAATTTGTCGACACCTCGACGTATCTCCATGCATCACGATCATTTAAATCGGCCTTAGGGCTCCCGCTACCACCTCCAGGCTTCTACTACACTTCTAGAATAATTACAACATAAGTACAAGTAAAATGAAGGCTTGCAGACCCCAATAATCATATACACACATCACAAAGTCCATGATCATCTTCTCACATCACATCACATCACATGTATATATCATGTAGAATTACTAGATAAATAATAATAGTTACTTAAAATTTTTAAATAATTAAAATTCTGAAATCAAGGACATGTAGGGAATTTTCAGAAATGTCATATGTATTTCGTAATTTTACTGGGATATGCCCTGGAATTTCTAAAATTTACAAGGTCAAAACTGTCTTTGCCGCAGATGCGATTGCCGCCTCTACGCAGATGTGGTTGCCGCCTCTCTTTACGACGCCTCCTCGCGGCGGATGCGTAGCGCTGCGTGAGAAGCGCCGCTAACGCGTGAGCGCGCCGCCGCCACGCACGGCGGCGGCACTTTGCGCATGGGCGGCCGCCTCATGAGGTGATGGGCAGCCGCCTCGCAAAGGCGGTCGCCGCTTGTGCCCTCAAGCCGATTTCTTATTTGGCCAAGGCGGTGGCGAAAGGCGGCGAGCAGCGGCAGCCGCCTCCACGGAGCGATCGCCGCTGCGCAGCCCCTTGTGGTTGCCGCTTTGCGTTGGCTTGGGCAAGTTGCGATCTTCACCCGCTTGCTTGCACGCGCGCCACAACCCCTGCGGTTGCTTTGCCTTGTCGCGCGACGGCGATGCAAAGATCTTGCTTGCTCGCACTACCGCCGCCAGAACCCTCGCGCGGCCGCTGCCTTGTGCGCACAGGCAACTGCCACCTCACGTATCGACGGCCACAACCATTGCGGCCGTCGCGTCGCACGTGCAGGGGCTGCTGTCATGCGTACTGCCTCCGGTTGATCCATGGGCAAAATAGTTGCTACCTTTACCTCCTTCATTTGCGTCAACAAATTTGACGCAAAAGGATCGCTCTAAAGCATTTTTCATCAGTAAGATGAAGTGCTTTTCGGATCTGAAAACTATGTCAAATACAACAAGAATGCATAAAATAATTCTACATAATTAAATACAACACATCCAGTTTATAAGCCAATCATTGCATAACGAACTTGGCTCTGATACCACTGTTGGTAAATCGGGAGATTCGGCATCTCATGTGTAGCGAAAAACAAAAACAAGATCGGATTTTTCATAATTACGTACTTGGCCGTCATGCGATGATTAGTGCGTAAAAATCATAAATCCGAAAAATCCACATGTATCATGTCAGAGGCGTAACTTGGGGAGATCGTATATCCCTAAAAATTTCAGATCCGATGTAGATGATGAAGGAGCACTAGCATACTCCTCTCTAGTAGTAATCCACATAGTGGACGCAGCAACGGAGCTCCTCAGATCATCGTGAGATCTCTCTCCATGTGCACCACAAGGCTGCTGGAGCTAAGAATGAATGGAGACTGAGGAGAATAGGAGAATGACTACCAAGAGCTCTAAGCATATGAACCGAGAGGTTCCTCCTATTTATAGAGGTAGAGGAAGCTTATCCTTAATAGATCCTTTTCACACTGGATCTCTATTCAATTGGATCTTATCCACAGGATCCAATTTGATCTCATCCAATTGGATCTTATCCAATCATTTAATTAGATCTCATCCAATTACCTAATTGGATAGTTGGTTGTAGGTGCCCTATAAGCCAATCACATGAGTGATAGTACCCGTGACATGTTACGTCAATCTATTCACATATTATTGTTGGTATTTTTTTATATTATATGGATGAATATTGTGATGTCCATGGATCTGTGCAATGGGAATCAGATCATGATGAGATCATGATAATGAGACCGATATACCTTTAAACATAGATCCTAAATCATCCTGGTCATAGATTACTCGATGAGGACATCGAAATAACCGGATAAACTGGTGCGCTATATACTCGTCTATATGATGAAGGCGACTGGTCTCATAGTCGCTTGTGTGGGGACACTAAAGGTACAGTGTAGGTGCACATTGGAGAATAAATTCACTGATTGATCCGCTTACAGAATGCTATATGGTTAATGATACCTAATGTCAGACAGCGATTTCGTAGTCCCAGTAGTATGTTTGGTCCTTAGACTTAAGGCACCAAAGATGCATTGTTTGAGTACTCCATTCTTTGACGCCGGGCTTACAGTTTCAAGAGCTCAAGATCTGGTATAGCCGGTTCTCGGGAATGGTAGCCAACCTTACGAAGGCAATTGCATGTCAATAGAGGATCATCCACTCTCAGTATCGTAAGAGATATATCTCGCGTGTGCTCGCTCAAGCAAAATCCCTAGCCAGGGTCGTTCGGATTGAGAGAAAAATTCTTCGAGAGAATCTGATTAGAGCGAGATTAGGATAGGATTCCATATGGGCCTGACTCTACCATGCCCAATATACGATCTCTGGGATATTAGATGGATGAGGGACTATAGATATATAGTAATTGAGGGTAGACAAGTTCGATGGATTATATTCTTCTGTACCGTCTAGGGACTATGGCATAGTGGCCTAGTACGTCCATAGTCGATGAGTCGAGTGAATTATTATGGAGATAATAATTCACTATATTAGAAGGTGTTTTGAGTCAGAAGGAGTTCTTACGGGAGCGACTCACGGTCAGCTCGGTATCGGGCCTAGAGGGTCACACACATAAGGTGGATGTTGCAACGAGTAGAGGTGCAGATATGAGATATCTATGAAGTCTCTAGTTTGGATCCTGTGGATGAGATCCAATTATATAATTGGATGAGATCTAATTAAATGATTGGATAAGATCCAATTGGATGAGATCAAATTAGATCCTATGGATAAGATCTAATGAGATCTAATTGGATAGAGATCTAGTGTGAATAGGATCTATTAAGGATAAACTTCCTCCACCTCTATAAATAGGAGGAACCTCCTGGTTCATAGGCTGAGAGCTCTTGGTAGTCATCCTCCTATTCTCCTCAGTCTCCTCTCCTCCTTGGCTCCGACAGCCTTGTGGTGGACGTGGAGAGAGATCCTGCGATTATCTGAGGAGCGTTGTTGCTGCATCCGTTGTGTGGATTACCGCTAGAGAGGAGTACACTAGTGCTCCATCCTCTACATCGAATCTGGAATTTTCGAGAATATACGATCTCCTTAGGGCCTCTAACATGATACATGCAGATTTTTTGGATTTACGATTTTTACGCACTAATCGTTGCACGACGGCCAAGAACGTAACTATGGGAAATCAGATCTTGTTTTTATTTTTTGCTGTGCATGAGATGCCGAATCTCCCGATTTTCCAACAGTGGTATCAGAGCCAGGTTTGTCGTGCGATAATTGGCTTATAAATTGCATATGTTGTGTTTTGGATGTGCTTTAGATGCCAAATTCGTCGACGCAAAAGCAGAAAATGGCAGCAACTGTGCTGCGTTCACAGGGCTGCTTGCAGCCTTATAGCTGCCACCGACGGCGGGCTCACTGCAGCGGCGGCGACGGCTACGGCTTCGGGCAAAGGGGACCTGCAGGCTGTAGGCGACGCCACCACGCCCCCCCCGGGGCCCCCCCAGCCACCGCAGTCGCGTGCGGGGGTAGCGTCCGCCCGTAGCGGTGCCACCCACGTGCACATCACCAGCGGGCGAGCCAACTGCAGGCGTGGGTAGTGCCCCCCGTGCGCATGTCGCTGCCGGCAGGGTGGCATCGACGGCAATGCAGCAGCAAGAAAGGGAGGGGATTAGAGTTTTGGACCAAAAGATAGTTTTGCCCCTTGAAAATTTTAAAATTCTAATTTTATCCTTTATGATAGAATGTCCAAAATACCCCCTCAGAATTTAAAATTTTTTTTGCATGTCTCTAATTTCAAATTTTAGTTATTTAAAAGGTTTAAGTAACTATTATTATTTATCTAGTAATCCTATATGATATATACATGTGATGTGATGTGGGAAGATGATTATGGACTTTGTGATGTGTGTATGTGATTATTGGGGCCTGCGAGCCTTTATTTTTCGTTGATTATCGGGCCTGCGTACCTGTAATTATGTTATAATTATCTTAGAGGCATGGCAGAAGCCTAGAGGTGGTAGCGGGACCCCTAAGGCCGATTCAAACGATCGCGATGCATGGAGATGCGTCGAGGTGTTGGCAGATCTGACGATGACGAGATGGATGATCACTGTGCATAGAGATGCACTAAGATGTACATAGACCTTGATGTAAATGATTAGGCCTACTGGCTCAGGCCTAATCATATTAGGTTGAAGTTCATGATCATCTAGTATGCTTGTGCGTGTGAATGCTATACACATATTAGATAAGTATATATATATATACATATATATGCATACGATGTAAATATATTAAATATGTATGTGTGTGACACGTCATATCACGAGATCGAACCTAAAACCCCTCCTATGATAATTTTAAGTCGGTAAGGATAAGGCAATAAGATTAACCCACATGGCCTTCCATCGTTAGGGGCAGGAATCGATTCCCAACATAGGCTAAGTTGGTCGAGTCCCTCGAGGCTCACCTATTTCACATCTCGCTATCTTGCCTTTGATATAGAGATGTCACCAGTGACCTGAGGACATGGTATACTTGGTCGAGTCCCTCGAGGGCATATTACCAAATTAGACTCATCTTGTAACAATGGTGATGACTTAACTGGACATCATGGTTGGTCGAGTCCCTCGAGGTCATAGTGGTTCGGAGGCCAAATATGACGGGAATCACAAGGAGTTGTGATTGGCAAGAGTTGTCTACTTTTTGGGCTTAGTGTGATTGGTCGAGTTCCTCGAGGTTGTACTAAGATGCTGATTGGATCCCGATCCCCACTAAAAGTCTACCGGAGACTTTCATTTCACGTGCATGAGGGTGTCATGTGACTCACTAGAAAAATTAGTGGGAGCATGTCAAGATAGAAGTCCATATCTTGATTGTTTATTTTTGTGAAATTTACATGTTATTTACTTATGTTATATCTCTTATTTATCAGAAACATGTCGTCATCAAACCCTTTACGTGGCATACTTGATGCCAACCGCCTCACTGGTCCAAATTATATGTATTGGCTCCGCAACCTAAGAATAGTTCTTACAATGGAGAAAATTACATATGTCTTAGATACGATCATGCCCCAACCTAAGACAGAAGCTCATCAAGAAGAGTTTGTCCAATATGCGAAGTATATAGATGATTCCGCTCTCGCCCAGTGTTATATGTTAGCCTCTATGACTCCTGAGTTACAAAGACAATATAAAAATATGGATACTCATTTCATACTCCTGCACCTCCGCAAACTGTTTGAGGAACAGAGAAGAACTCAGCGATATAAGATATCCAAGAGTCTCTTTCATGCTAGGATGACTAAGAGGACACCGGTTCAGAACCATATCCTGAAGATGATATAGTAGATTTAAAAACTCACAGGTCTAAGAATGGTTCTAGATGATAACCTGTGTGTTGATCTTATACTTCAATCCTTACCAGATTCCTTTTCTCAATTCATCATGAATTTTAATATGAACAAACTTGAGGTATCTATCTCTGAGCTCCTCAATATATTGAGAGAGGCAGAGAGCACTATCAAGAAAGAGAAATTAGTTCTCTATGTTGGTGAGACCAAAAGGAAAAGGAACGTTGGGAAGACCCTTAAGAAGGGTAAGGGCAAGGGCTAACGGGGTAAGACAAAGGTTGCCAAAATTGATCCAGTAAAGGACAAAGACTAGTGCTTCTACTACGGTCAAGATGGGCATTGGAAGAGGAACTACAAGGCGTATCTTGCAGAAAAGGCAAAACAGAAGCTTGGAGAAGCTTCAGGTACATTCATAATCAGTCTCCATGTGTTAGATATTTGTGATAATGTATGAGTATTGGATACCAATAGTGCTTATCACATCTGTAATTCGTTGCAGGTTTTGATAAAGCATAGGAGATTGGCAAAAGGAGAGATGGACCTCATGATGGGCAATGGAGCAAGAGTTGCAACTGTTGCTATCGGCGAGGTCATTCTATACCTGCCTGATAGAGCTATTATTGTATTAGATGCATGTTATTTTATTTCCTCTATTATCAAAAATATTATTTCTATTTCATGTTTAACATTAAATTGTTATAAAGTACTTTTTGAGAACAATTATTGTTCAATCAGTAAAAATGATAAGATCATTACTATAGGGATATTGCATAATGGTTTGTTTATGCTAAATACTACTTCACACATCATGAATGTAAGCATGGCCAAGAGGAAACGAGAAGAAGTGAATAATTTATATTTGTGGCATTGTAAGCTAGGTCATATCCATAAGAGAATGATTCAAAAGTTGTTGAAAAATGGATACTTAGATCCATTTGACTGCGAGTCATATACAACTTGCGAGCCTTGCCTTCGTGGAAAATTGACCAACTCTCCATTTTGTAGAACTGGAGAGAGAGCCATTGAGTTACTAGAACTCATATATAGTGATGTATGTGGTCCTATGTCAATTCATATCATAGGTGGTTATTCCTACTTCATTACTTTCACTGATGATTTCTCTAGGTATGGACATATATACTTGATGAAGTATAAGCCTGAAGCCTTTGAGAAATTCAGGGAGTATAAGAATGAAGTAAAGAACCAAACTGAAAAGAGTATTAAAACTCTTCGATCAGTTCGAGGAAGAGAATATTTGAGTACATAATTCACCCAATTCCTTAAGGGCTATGGGATTTTGTCCCAATAGATACCTCCTTATATACCACAGCTCAATGGTGTATCAGAAAGGATGAATCACACACTATTAGATATGGTGCGGTCTATGATGAGTTTCGCTGACCTACCCATCTCATTTTGGGGATATGCCCTACAGACCATAATTTACCTTCTGAACAGAGTTCCATCTAGATCGGTAATGTCTACACCATATGAGATATGGAGAGGGAAGAAGCTCAATCTCAAAGTTAAGATTTGGAGCTACCCTGCTCACATTAAAAGACATGACCCCGATAAGTTGGAATCCAAGACGGAACGGTGCAAGTTCGTGGGATACCCCAAGCAGACTTGTGGTTATTATTTCTATCACCCTAAGAACCAAAAAGTCTTTGTTGCCAAGAGAGCATTGTTTCTTGAGAAGGAATACATTCTTGGCGGAAATAGTTGGAGCATGATAGAATTGAGTGAGGTTGGAAAACCTAGCTCAGGCACCATTCCAGAAATTGAGTCTGTTCAGGTACCTAACACACAAGTTTCAATTTTGCATAGGACTGGCAGAGTATCACACCCTCCTGAAAGATATGTGGGACATATTAGTAGAGAGGACATTCAGGACATTGATCCTCAGACCTATGAGGAGGCTATTATGAGTATAGACTCTAGGAAGTGACAAGAAGCCATGAATTCTGAGATAGAATCTATGTACTCCAACAAGGTTTAGAACCTTGTTGATGCACTTGAGGGTATCGTACCTATTGGCTGTAAATGGATCTTCAAGAAGAAGATCGGGGTAGATGAAAAGGTGGAAACCTATAAAGTAAGGCTGGTAACTAAAGGGTATCGTCAAAAGCAAGGTATTGACTATAATGAAACCTTTGCACTCGTAGCTATACTGAAATCCATTTGAATTTTATTGGCTGTTGCAACATATTATGACTATGAGATCTGGTAGATGGATGTGAAAATTACATTCCTCAATGGCAACCTCGAAGAGAAAGCGTATATGATACAGCCTGAGGGGTTTATGTCCAAGCACAGTTCAGATAAGGTGTGTAGATTGCTTAAGTCCATTTATGGACTAAAGTAAGCTTCCCAAAGTTGGAACATAAGATTTGATGAGGCGATCATATCTTATGATTTCTTTAAGAACGAAGATGAGCCTTGTGTGTAAGGAAGGTAAGTGGGAGCACTATCACCTTCTTAGTGTTATATGTGGATAACATCTTAATCATTAGGAATGATATAGGAATGCTCTCCACAGTAAAGGCTTGGCTATATAGATAGTTATGTACCACAGAGGTGGAATATATTGCTGTGGTAGAAGCAACAAAATAAGGTGTATAGATGAAAAGTTCATCATGGATTTGGGAATCGTATCAGACAGCGTGAAATTGATTCCTATATTGGTCTCGTCAGAAGTGTTCTGAGGAGATTCCACTTGATCAGAGAGATCATGGCCCGAGGAGATGTAGCAGTAGAAAGAGTTCCATCTGAAGATAACATTGCAGATCCACTAACAAAGTCATTGACTCATATTATATTTGAGTGTCACAGGGGTCTAATGGGGATCAGACACGTAGGTGATTGGCTTTAAGTTAAGTGGGAGATTGTTGGTTATAGGTGCCCTACAAGACAATCATATGAGTGGTGATGTCGATCTCTTCGTATATTATTATTGGTATTTTCTCACATTATCTGGATGAATATTATGATGTCCATGAATCTATATAATAGGAATTGGATCGTGATGAGATCATGATAATGATATCGATATACCTTTAAACATAGATCCTAAATTATCCTAGTCATAGGTTACTCGATGAGGACATCGAGATAACCGAATAGACTAGTGTGCTGTATACTCGTCTATATGATGGAGACGATTTGTCTCATAGTCGCTTGTGTAGGGACACTAGAGGTACAGTGCAGGTGCTCATTTGAGAATGAGTTCACTGATTGATCCGCTTATAGAATGTTGTATGGTTAATGATACCTAATGTCAGACAGCGATTTCGTAGTTCCAGTAGTGTGTCTGGTCCTTAGACTTGCAGCATTAAAGATGCCTTGTTTGAGTACTCCATTCTTTGACGCCAGACTTATAGGTTTGGAGAGCTCTAGATTTGGTATAGTCGGTTCTCAGGATTTGTAGCCAATCTTACGAAGACAATTGTGTGTCAATAGAGGATCATCCACTCTAAGTATCATGAGATGAATATCCCGCATGTGCTCGATCAGGCAAAATCCCTAGCCAAGGTCGTTCGGATTGAGAGAGAAAGAGTTCTTCGGGAGAATCCGATTAGAGCGAGACTCAAACAGGATTCCGTATGGGCCTGACTTTACCATGCCCAATATACGGTCTCTGGGATATTAGATGGATGAGGGACTATAGATACATGGTAACTGAGGACAAACAAGTCCAATGGATTAGATCTCCCTGTACCATTTGGGGACTATGGCATAGTAGTCTAGTACGTCCATAATCGATGAGTCGACTATATCAGAAGGTATTCTGAGTCAGAAGGAGTTCTGACAGGAGCGACTCATGGCCAGCTCCATATTGGGCCTAGAGGGTCATGCACATAAGGTGGATGTTTCAACGAGTAGAGGTGTAGATATGAGATATCTGCGAAGCCTCTAGTTTGGATCATGTGGATGAGATCTAATTATGTAATTAGATGAGATCCAATTAAATGATTGGATAAGATCCAATTGGATGAGATCAAATTGGATCTTGTGGATAAGATCCAATGAGATCCAACTGGATAGAGATATAGTGTGAACAGAATCTGTTAAGGATAAGCATTCTCCACCTCTATAAATAAGAGGAACCTCCTGGTTCATAGGTTGAGAGCACTTGGTAGTCATCCTCATATTCTCCTTAGTCTCCTCTCCTCCTCCTTGGCTCTGGCAGCCTTGTGGTGCACATGAAGAGAGATCCCGCAGTGATCTGAGGAGCGTCGTTGCTGCGTCCGCTATGTGGATTACCGCTAGAGAGGAGTACGCTAGTGCTCGTTCATCCTCTACATCGGATCTAGAATTTTTGGGGATATACGATCTCCCTAGGTAACACCTCTAACATGATACATGTTGATTTTTTGGATTTGTAATTTTTACGCACTAATCGTCGCACGACGATCAAGTATGTAACTATGGGAAATCCGATCTTGTTTTTGCTTTCCGCTGCGCATGAGATGCTGAATCTCCCAATTTCCCGGCAAAGATTGGGTGTTAATCCCACTAACTTTGGTAAGGGCCAATTGGGCCCGTTAATGAACTGGTTTGGGATAGATTCAAGGCCCAACTAGGAGTGCTGGACTTTGTCTTGTGGTGGCACCGCTTGACTAAGGCAGTGGAACCACTAGGGTTCAGCTCCCCAGGTTGTACTGGGCAGTGATACCGCCCAATGACTGTATGCTTGGGCAATGGTACCACCTAGTACACTGACAATATTAGTGTGCCCAAGTAGTGGTACCGCTAGACTGATGGTAGTACCACCTAATGTTAGAATCAAACTAGTGGTGGCACCGCCAGCAACCCGAAAATCTGGGGTGATTCAAATTTGGACTCCAAATTTAAATCCTCTTGGGGTATATAAGTACCCCAGTTGTTCTTACTTGGGATAGAAAGAATTGAGAAAAAAAGAGCCAAAATTCTGTTAAAACTCTTATAAAAGCAAAGTGTCCCTCCTCCTTGTATGAGAAGTATACTCTAAGTGTGAGTGAGGGAATTCTTGTAAGAGAATGCTATAAAAGGGAGTTTGTCTTCACCCGTTAGAAGGAAGACAACTAGTGGAAAGTCGGTAGCCTCAAGCAAAGAGGAATCGGGAGTTGATGTAGGTTGGATAACCGAACCACTATAAAAATCAGGTTTACATTTATTTCTTGTTGTTTATCCTTATTATAAACCATCTCTACTTCTGCTCTACTTTCTCATCTCTATAAACATCTTTAAGTTAGAGCTTTTTCATTATGATTTCACCGACACAGTTTTCGTCGAAATGAGTTTTCATCGTATGAAATTTTATTAAATCGTCGAATTTATCGTAATCTTACTACTGCACTAATTCACCACCCCTCTAGTGCCAAACTGATTGTTAACAGTTGGTATCAAAGTCATGTTGTTTCTCTTTTATATTCACACTCATGAGAAATGACTCTTTTCGGATTTCAAATGAGTTTTTTGATCGTTCGTCCTTCATTCTTTAATGGGTCGGACTTCACTTATTGGAAAACTCGAATGAGAGTTTTCTTGCATTCTATGAATTTAGATTTATGGAACGTTATTGAAAACTGATTTCAACTTCCCTCTAAATCGATGAACGAATGGTCGAATTAAAAAAAAATCTTTTTCTTTAAATGCAAAGGCTATGATTGTCTTATTTTGCGCTTTAGATAAAAACGAGTTTAATCAGATTTCAATATGTGAAACGACTTTTGATATTTGGCACACACTTGAAATTACACACAAGGGAACTAGTAGAGTGAAAGATTCAAAAGTAAACCTCTTATTGCATGATTTTAAGCTTTTCTGAATGGCACTAAGCAAGACTATTAGTGATATGAACACTTGTTTCATGGATGTCATCAATAGTCTAAAAGCTCTTAGTAAATCTTTTTTGAATTTTAAACTTGTTAATTAGATTTTATGTTCTCTTCCGAAAAATTGGGATTCTAAAGTAACTGCTATACAAAAATCTAAAAATCTAAATAACTATCCTATTAAGAAACTCATTGGGTCTTTAATGACTTTTGAACATGATGAACATATGAACCACCTTCCAAAGAATAGGAAGGACTTGGAACTTCAGACTATAAAATATTACTTGAGTGATGACTCAAGTAATGAGGACCATGTTGATGATTAACTTGAACTTCGAATACTAAAAGTTAATAAGTTTATAAAATGAGAATCTAAAATTAAAAATAAACTTAAATGGAAGAAGAGGTCAACGAAGAAGAAGAAGGCCCCCAAGGACGAATTAAGTGACGAAATGACGAAATGCGTTTTAACGACCTTCAACTACAAGGTAAGGAACTCACCCACAATGCTTTTTTATTATTATGAAATCACTTGATCTTATAATGAGAATGCTTGATTTAGTTTGTAGGAAATAAAAAAATATTTTTCAAAAATTATTATGCTTCTCTTTCTAATGTTTTTAAAAAATTAAAATTTTTTATCATGAAAATTATATGTTTTTTTATTAAAGTTTTATCCATGTTATGATTTAAAATTTTGAATAATGCATGCAACATTATGAATGATAATTACATGATGTGTGATAATGCAATTCCATGCATATGATTTTTATATCGGTTTTTGGTTTCAATCTTGATGTATGGTTTTAACACAAAAATTAATATCATAATAATTGCATCTCATGCTTGTACACCTAACAAGTTTAAATCCATTAATATTTATCTTGATAAATTCTATCGTTTTTCATAATAATATAATAAAAATATAAAATCATGTGTATCTTGATGATTTATTTTTTGAAATTTGTTTTTTGATTTTAAACTTGATACACATAGTTTATACAAAAGAACTGAGCATGCTTACATGTAATCCAATCTACGTTGCTCCTAACAAATTTTTTAAATAAAAGATTTTGATGATAATTTTGGATTAATACGATGATGCATGTCTTTATGAAATCAATTGCAAAACTAAAAGACTTAATCCACATTGCTATAAATAAACTTTCTGAATGAAAGAAAAGTGGTCATAATGATGCTTTCAGTTCTAAATGTGATGCTGGACATTTGGGGGGGGGATGGTGGAGGGTGGTAGGAAGCGGGAAGCGCGGGAGCAGAATGTATTATCATAATGAATCAAGTCCTTTGCTTAAAGATACTCTATGTATTTGTTCTTAATTATTTTTATGACAAAATTTTTTAGATAATATGTCATATTTTTTATGACAAAATGTGTGTTTCGATTTTATACATGATACACATATATGCATGCTATGAATCTCTTGAATTATAAAAGAAATTTTGATGATAGTTTGAATGTATGAATGGATAATCTTTATCTCTTATTTGATACATGAAATATCTTGATGATTAAATAATTCTTGAATAAGTTAAAAATGATGGATACCCTAAAAATAAAAGAAATATCATTGTAATTAAAATGATGGTATCATGCTTGATGATCTTTTTGATGAAGGGGTGTGGGGTGGGTTGGGTGGGGGGTGGTGGTGTGGGAGCAAAATGTATTATCATGATGAATCAAGTTCTTTGCTTAAAGATACTCTATGTATTTGTTCTTAATCATTTTTATGACAAAATTTTTTAGATGACGTGTCATATTTTTTGATGACAAAACGTGTGTTTCGATTTTATACATGATATATATATATATGTATGTATATATATGCATGCTATGAATCTCTTGAATTATAAAGGAAATTTTGATGATGGTTTGAATGTAAGAATCGATAATCTTTGTCCCTTATTTGATACATGAAATTTCTTGATGATTAAATAATTATTGAATGAGTTAAAAAGGATGGATACCCTGAAAATAAAAGAAATATCATTGTAATTAAAATGATAGTATCATGCTTGATGATCTTTTTGATAAAGTTTGTCTTTCGCACTTGAACATTGATACTTGTTTTGATTTGACAAAAATTTGAACATTCCAATGTGAAAACAAATTGCATGAAATGAAAATACATTTTTGAATTCATTCCATGAATCTTGTGAATCTCATCATGATGAATGTTTTGAAAATAAATGTGGGTATCATGCTTTTGGTTTTAATGATTTCTTTTGAAACTTGCTTTTATTAAAAGACAAAGGCATGCTTATATGAAATACTTCAAAGAAAATACATATTTCATCTATTTGAGATTAATGAATTCATGTTATTTTGTGAATCTCGTGAATTTCTTGATTGTAATTTTGATTATGAGTTTCGAGTTAACAAATTGATTCAAATAAAATGATACATTCAAATGAATCACTTATTGATATTTACGATTGTGATATATCTTTTTGAAATATCTTTCTAATGAGATTTTGATAACTTAAGATGTCTTTTGAAATTCATGACATAATATGATTGAATCATTGATTTACTCTTCTTTATCATGGCTTGAGAATGAATGTTTTGAATCATTGTTGACGATCTTTATATTTTAAAATTATATATGATGAGTAATGATTGATTGAATACATAAATCAATAATTTTTTGATTCGTTACTCAAAATTTCATTTTTATGATTTTGATTTCTTGTCATTTGATACTTGGAATTTCTTTTGAAATGTGATCTTGATGAAATGTTTTATACTTGAATTTAGAGTTTTTTTTTCTCTTATGTTTCAACCTCTCATATGCTAAAAAGGAAATTTTTCAGAATGATTCATGAACTTTTGGACTCTTGTCCTTATCCTTCATTTGTTCATATGATAATTAAAATATTTGTATACTTGAATTTTTCCTATCTCCTTTCATTTTTTTAAGACAAAAAAGGGAAAAAGAAAATATATTAGCATTGGTATTCATGACTTGAATTTGATTGAAACATTGCATCGATTTTTCTCCTATGTTTCAATACTTCTTTGAATGCATCATGTGATGATTGAAAGATTATTATAAACTTTTATTGATGCAAATTTATAATTGATGTAAAAATCTATATCATTTGATCCTCCACTTCATTTTAACAATAACTAAGGGAGAGCTAGCCTACTAGCTTATGCATCATAAGAGAAAGAATTTTGCTAGAGTAAGTAAAAATTACTTGCTAACATATTACAAAATTGGTAGCATCTTAAAGAGTACCTTAAGTATTAGCTTGAATATTAAATTGGCTTTCATAACTTAATTTTGATGATAGAATTCATAACTGGGTATTCATAAATTGATTTTAAATCATGAATGTAAATTTTTGATACCCCATTAATTACTCTTGATAAATATTCATCTTTGTTAATTGTCATAATTTTAAAATTCATGTAAACGGAAAAAGAATTATACTCTTCCCTTCTTTTTGACAAAAACAAAGGGCGAGAAAGTTTTTGCTAGCTTGGCATATCGCTAAGAAAACAAATTGCTAGCCTACAAAAAAGGAAAAGAACTTGCTATCTTGAACATCATAAAAATTGCTATCTTACAATCTTAAGAGAAGCAAAGTACAAACTTGCACAAGAAGCAAGTGTTGAATTGCTTGCACATCCTTAAAACTTGTTATAATTGAATGTTTTAAAGTGATGTATGTTGAACATCTAGATTGATAGCTAGTATGATTGTAAAATTTACATATCTTTTATGTTAGGGATCGAGCGGCACTAAGAGGGGGGGGGGGGTGAATTAGTGCAGCGATAAAGAACAATAGATTTTTAGCGATTTAAATAAGTTTGAAAACTTCGTACGATGAAAGCAACGTTTCGTTTGAAACCGATTTGATTACATTTTAACTTTAAAGCATGCGTATGAAGATGAAGAAGAAATTGAGTAAGGCAGCAAATGAAGATGGTTTACAGCAAAGTAAGTTGCGAGAAAGTAAATGCAAACCGATTTATAGTGGTTCGGTCATCCGACCTACATCTACTTCCGAAGCCTTCTCCGATGAGGCTCCCAACTTCCACTAGCAAATCATTTTGAAGGGGAAGGACCAAACACCTCTCTTACAACCCTTTTATAAGAAGTTCACACTCTTACAGATTTTTCAAAGAGAAAGAAAGAGGTGAACACAAGCTATTGAAAATTAGACTTTCCCAAGCCTTTTGCTCAATTTCTAACTCTCAAAAGGGTTCTCCTTTCAGCTGAGAAAGGGGAGGTATTTATAGATCCAAAAATGATTCAAATTTGAGCTCAAAATTTGAATTCTGTTTGGGTTTCCCAGTGCTGGCAGTGCTACCGCCTGTCAGAGGTGGTGCTACCGCTGTCGATCGTCGGCGATCGATTACAAGGCACAAAGCAGTTCCACCGCCCAAGGCAGCGATGCTACCGCTACTGCCTTCTGGCGTTGTGTCACGGACAAAATTGTAAACGGCTTATTCGGTGTAATGCTTGTGCTTGTTCGTGTCCCTTTTGGTTGGTTATTACTTGTAAAGGGCTTGCCAAAGGCTAAATGCCCCATTTGAGTGAGTTTGGCAGCCATTGTATTGCTCTGGCTGTCAGAAAGTTGGTGTCATGTGGACACTTGTACTAGAATTCGATGGCCTCAGTAGTGGACCAATTTTATACCTTTGTTGTGCAACTGTTCTGAGCTTGTAATATCCATGGTTGGAATGTGCATCGGCTATAAAGTGTTTGTTAAAAGAGTGGCTTGCGGATCCCGTGTGAAGCGCTTTCTTTGTCCCGTCTTCTCTTTCGCTGGTCCTAAGGGATTGTAGGAGATTTCGGGGAGGCTGACCTTTGCGGTGATACGCATTGGTGCCGCACGGCTTAGGCAAAACCAGCTAAGTCCGTGATTGGTATCGAGTATCGAGCGACAAGCCCACTTAGAAACACTTAGCATGCATACGTGGGGGACCTAGCGAGGCACCACGAGAACAACAAGCTAAGAAGAATTATGGAGCGCACAAAGGTCGGGATGGCTGAGTTTGAGCAGTGGCTCGATAGTGGCACCCAAACTTGACGGTGCTCAAAGCAAGCGGAGTGCTTGGCAAAGGATGAGACCGTGCAAGGCGGAGTGGGTTGTTCAATGATCGAAAGAGTTGTGCAAAGCTCACAGAGGTGAGGGGAGTTGCAAACTCAAGGAATTCGATACTCATGCAAGGGCTTGCATGCGGACGATGGACTGTCCGTGGCCATCCCAAGGCGACCGAAGGTCGGCGCCATGGAGCATTGAAACTTTCTCTTCGACATGTGCAGGATACTTTCGTAAGATGCTGAAGTGTGCAGCAGGTTCAGCATGTTGCTAGACCCAGAGGGGTGCAGGGCGAGCTGTATTGGTGAAGTGTCACAATCTAGCAAGTGCATTTGCAATGGCAGAATTGTGCACAGTTTGTTCAGCAGAGGCGAAGTAGTCCAAGGGGATAGTGGTCTCCAAAACTTCCTAAGGGAAGGATGCGAAGAGAGAAGTTGCTCCAACGGGGCAGATATCCAGGAGGGATAAGTCCCGGTTCTGCAGAGGCAGAGTTATGCGCAATGAACCGCACTAGTTGAGGAGTACCTCAAGACGAAGCTCGACGGATCGAGTGAGCGGTAAGGAGTCATCGCATGATCTCGCAAGTGGCAATGCGTTGGTGGACGATAGTGAGATCAAGTGGGGAGCAACCTGTGCAACACAAAGTGAAGGCACACTTGGAGCCGATAGTGAGATCGGTCTCAACAGAGGGCTAACCCGTGGAATGGTTGGCGTGAGGGCCACCATCAACGCAATGCAAATCGAGAAGCAAAGCAACTTGGGGGTAACTTGGTGAAGTACCCAGGCCGCATGAAGGGAGTTGGTTTAGAAGATGGAATGTGGAGCGGAGGCTTGGAGCTTTCCCTAGACAGAAGTCAAGGACATGGACTCTTGCAGAGGCAGGAATCGGATCATGCCGTTCCATGGGTTTCATATTCAGATGGAGCCGACTCGTCTTGCATAGTGCCAAAGACAAGGGAGCTTTGAGGCACATGCACTTTATCTCGATGAAGCATTTGGTGGAGATTCTAAGGCGACGCAGTTTGCTGAGGCAAAGTTGGTGTCAAAAGGCCTTGACACGGGGCAAGAGGATGCAGAGGCAGTTACTCTTGAAGAATATGCCACGGTGTTGCCATTCGTGTTGCCATGATGAAAGCGGTGCGCAGCGGAGATTGTGCTGGTAGGGGCAGAGTCCCAGGATCCAGGCAATGGTGCATCTATTTCAGCGAAGTCGAGACTTCAGAGGAGCTGCTAGGCGATGGATTGTCCTAGAGCTAGGCTTCGTCCGAGTGTGACCCGAGAGTGGGTGGACGAAGGTCGATTGCCAAAGAAGCGAACAGAATCGAAGCTGGCGAAGGCCCTGCGATGTGTTGGCGGAGTCCACACATGGAGATATCGCAGTTCGAGTTCATACCACAGGGATCAGAATGCAAGGAGATGTCACCAGAGGCGACATGATGCAGGGGATCGGGGTGGAATGGTTCGTGGCAAGACGACACACACAGTGTATCCCGTGAGGGACATGGTCATCTGGAGATATGACCGGGAGCGCGACAAGGAGCTCCAAGTTGGTGAACAACACGACGGTAAGAAGAGCTATGGATTCAAGCAGTGAATGCCATGGTACCGCAGAGGCGGGTCTTCCGTGCGTGCACCGAATGTTGCATTGAATGGAAGCCTTGGACATCAGCTTATGGGGGCTGTGCCCTGTCGAGGAAGAAGTTCAGATGCAAGTACCAGTGAGTCCCATGTGGGGACTGGATCATGCCGAGGTATGATCGGAGCTGCTGAAGAGTGGAACTACTTCAGAGCTCACATTCGCTTAAGGGAGCCCGGCAAGTCAGAGGACAAGGCCGAGTAAGCGAACATTGCAGCCAATGAAGCTAAGGAGAACAGAATTGGTGCAAGTCCTGCAACATGTGTGGCGGTGGCCATACATGGGAGTTGCAGTCTGTCTTTCCATCGACCAAGTAGAACTGCTCCGAGAACACAGAGGGTGTTGAAGCAGATGGTCGAAAAGGGCGAGGAAGCAATGACGAGTCCAGAGGGACTCAGCTACCCAAGATCAATCATCGGTTAGATTGAAGGTGAACTCAGAGGAGTGTCACAATGCCGCAGAGGCGGATCTACCGATCACGAAGGGATGCAGATGCGAGACAACGGATAGTAGTGCCATGGGCGTCGCAATGCCATGGTACCGCTGAGGCGGGACTTCCGGGAGTCATCAATCCCTTGCTCTCTTAGAGGGAGAGCACTTGGTCGTGATATGGGCCGTGGAGGAGGAGAATGCTTTGGCAAACTCCATGTACCAAGACAAGGCTGAAGGGCAGAAGCCAGAGAACTTCGTAAGACCAATGTCAACAGACTTTCCATCAAGATAGCCGTGAGTGAAGGACTTCGGGTCGATGCAAGAGTGCATGACCAAGGATCGAAGCAGACAGTACGCGGTGCTGTACCTTTGCTACTCAAAGGAGTCGGCGACAGAAATGATGGAGAAGGCGGTACAATCCCAAAGGCGACCAAATCTATCGGAGACTTACTCCAAGTTGGAGTGATAACTTCTTGCATTCCAGAAGTTCAATGGCAATGAGAAGGTGAATCACAGTAGCTGACTCAGCGCAAGGATTGCAAACACTTCAAGTGCTTCGGAAGTGTGAGCTAAGAGCAGAGAAGTCTAGAACCACCTTGACGCACGGTACAAACTCGAGGAGGCGGGCGAAGACAAGTAACCTTTGCCTTCTCAACTCCCAAGAGAATGGGCGAACTCCAGTACCCCCCACTCTCTTAGTTATCCAAAGAGGAGCCTCACGCACAGATGTGAAGACCCTTCAAGACAACTAAGTGGAAGAAGATTCGATGGGCAAATTTTGCGGAGGAAGGACCTGAAAACTTTAAAGGTTGCGAGGTGATGCTCGTTAAAGCTCCAACAAAGCATCTATCCAGTTCAAGAGACAAGAAGAATTTGAAGACTGGCGCATATCAAAGATGGTCTTTTCCTTCATCGATGAATCCGCAAGAACCAAAGAAGGATCAAGACAACTTTGCCAACCCCACACCAAAGTCGAGTCATTGGCGAGTTGAAGCAAAGATGGCGGATTAAAGTTCGACGACTCAACAACAACAACGGAGAACAAATGGGAGCCAAGGGCGATCGCAGAGGAGCGAAGATCGAAGATCCAACAAAGAAAAGAAGTTACAGCGTCAGCAAAGGCTTCGACGAGGACGTCGAAGAATAAGTGGGGAGAATGTCACGGACAAAATTGTAAACGGCTTGTTCGGTGTAATGCTTGTGCTTGTCCGTGTCCCTTTTGGTTGGTTATTACTTGTAAAGGGCTTGCCAAAAGCTAAATGCCCCATTTGAGTGAGTTTGGCAGCCATTGTCGGCTTGTACAGAAAGTTGGTGTCATGTGGACACTTGTACTAGAATTCGGTCTGTAGTGGACCAATTTTATACCTTTGTTGTGCAACTGTTCTGAGCTTGTAATATCCATGGTTGGAATGTGCATCGGCTATAAAGTGTTTGCTAAAAGAGTGGCTTGCGGATCCCGTGTGAAGCGCTTTCTCTGTCTCCGTCTTCTCTTTTGCGGTCCTAAGGGATTGTAGGAGATTTCGGGAGGTCGACCTTTGCGGTGATACGCATTGGTGCCGCACGGCTTAGGCAAAACCAGCTAAGTCCGTGATGCTGGGCGGTGGTACCACCCAAATGTCCTGGGTGGTACTACCACCCAAAGACTGGCGGCCGGCTGGGCTTTCCTTTTTCCGCCGCATAGCATAGGCGGCTCTACCTCTGGTTCAAACTGCCAGTGAAAGGCCGGTGGTTGCCACCAGTCGCGGACGCTTCGTCGCTGCGGATTTCAAGCATCGTTTCGATCGCGAAAATTCACTCTACCGAAACCAGTCCAAATAAAGTTCGAATTGGCCCAAATTTGGTTTATAGGATTAACACCTAATCCTAAACCAAATTATATGCTAACTATAAATTTTAAAGATATTTTCTAAGCTATTACAAGGTCCATAAGACAAGACTTCTTTCGGTGAGCTTTCGACAAACTTCCGGTGATCTTCCAATGAACCGTCAGAAACCATTTTGTGGACTCCCGGCAAGCTCCCGGACTTCACGATGATCTTGGCGAGTTCCACCGAGCTTCTTTGGCAAGCTCCGATCTTTCTTGGCAAGCTCCGTGAACTTCCAACGAATCTTCCGGTGAACTTGATGAAACCCTTCAAAGCTGCTCCTACTGCTTCGGGCTTCGATCGCTCCAAGCAACACTCCCAATGAATCTTCAAACTTCCGTCGAACTCTCGAACTCCCAATGATCCATCACACTTGTCTTTCGGCACTTTGTTTCGCTTTATATCTTCATCGTCATCGTAGTTAATCCTACACACACACAAACAAACATTCTACTTCGATCTAGACAGTTATTACAACGCGAATTGACATTCAGTTGCCCGGCACATCATTGGTCGGCGCTTCGTTTGATTCTTCGGCACATCGTCCTCTCTTGCGATCCGTTGCCCTATTGGTGGTTGACCTCCGCAACCTCGATATCCTTGGCGCAACATGCTCTTCTTGGCCCGATGTCCGACATACGAAGCCTTCTGCTGATTATCGATCGAACCTCCGGCTCGACATCCAATATCCTGACATGATCACTTCCGGCACAATGTCAATTCCTCCAACATCAATTATCTAATCCTAATCGATGGTAGACCTACGTAACTCAAAATATAATTAAATAATAAACCATAATCAATTAGTTTCATCATCAAAATCCGAGATTCAACATTTTAAACTAGCTAAGATGCAACTTCTCCTTTTTATTGATGACAAAGGGGAAGAAGTAGATTGATGACTTCATGCAATGTATGATTGAATATTTTATATATTTGTATGATTTTTTGATAACATGATTTTGATACATATTATTTGGACTTGTTGAAATCCAAGGGTCCTATCAATATGACATAATGATAGGGGGAGTTTGGTTAAACTCCGGGAGTTAAGGATAACTCCGCCATCAATTAGTTGTCATCATCAAAAAAGGAAAGATTATTAAATCTTGAATTTTGATAATAAAACTAATTAATCATGTTTTGATCTAACTACGTTTTGAGTCACGCAGGTCTACTCTCGATCAAGATCTCAGATTACCCGGTGTTCATACAAGATAAATCAAAGCATTGCAACGAAAGGAAATCACGCCAAGACATTGGACATTGGCGGAGAGTCCGCCGAACGCTTCGCCAGAAAGGCTTCGGACAAAGAGTTTAGCCATCTTTTGGGACCAAGGAGATCATTTGGGGTTGCAGAGGTCAATCGCGATTGGGCAACAAGCCGCGAGAACGATGCATCGAAGAAATGAACCAGCCCGGGCACAGGGCTAATGATGTGCTTTCGATAACAGGATGTTGATTCGTGTTGTAATTGCCGCATTGTCTAGATCGAAAAAAGGCCTGCTAGGGTAAGACTTAATTAGTGTGTAGGAATAACTACGATAACGATGAAGGCATAAAGCAAATCTCAAGCATGAAGTGCAAAAGGCGGGGCTGAAAGTGCGACGAGTCACGATCAAATTAAGAGTTCAAGAGTTAGCCAAAAGTTTGAAGATTTATCGGGAATGTTGTCGGAATTGGCCGAGGGTGAGTCGGGAACTTGACGAAGGGTTCATCGAAAGTTCACCGAAAAGACTTGTCGGAGGTTCGCAAAGCTCGCCGAGAAAGATCGGAGCTTGCCAAAGAAGACTTGTCAAAATTAGCCAAGATCATTGTGAAGTCTAGGAGCCTACTGGGAGTTCATCGAAAGATGTCCGAGAGTTCATCGGAAGTCCACCGAAACCTCGTCGAAAGAAGTCTTGACGTGCCAAATTAAGTTGTTGCTTAGAAATTATCTTTAATTTCATACTTAGTATATAATTAGGGTTAAGATTATGTGTTAATCCCATTAACCCCGATAAGGACCAATTGAGCCCATTAATGGACTGGTTTTGGTCAGATTCAAGACCTAATCAAGAGTGCTAGACCTAGTCGCGCAAGCGGCAGGCACCGCCTTGAGAAGGAGGTGGAACCACTAGGTTCAGCTCCTCAGGTTGTCCGATCTTGGGCGATGTCTTGCGCCGCGCTAGTATGCCTGCCTAGTGGTGGTACCACCAAAGACAAAATGACAATGTTAGTGTGCCCAAGCGGTGGTACCGCCAGTCTCGCGATACCACCACCCAATGTCAGAGTCAAACTGGTGATGGTACCACCAATACCTTGAAAATCTAGGGTGATTCAAATTTGGGCTCCAAATTTGAATCCTCTTAGGGTCTATAAGGTGCTCTTGCTTAGGATAACAAGAATTGAGAAGAAAAAGGAGTCAAAATTCTGTTAAAACTCTTGTAAAAGCAAAGTCTCCCTCCTCGTCCTTGCGCTTGAAATGTATACTCTAAGTGTGAGTGTGAAAATTCTTGTAAGAGAGGGTCAGTAAAAGGGAGTTTATCTCAAGACTTGCCCGCTTGTCACGGACAAAATTGTAAACGGCTTGTTCGGTGTAATGCTTGTGCTTGTCCGTGTCCCTTTTGGTTGGTTGTCACTTGTAAAGCTTGTAAAGGGCTTGCCAAAGGCAAAATGCCCTATTTAAGTGAGTTTGACAGCCATTGTAGGCTTGTACATAAAGTACGCGTCGAGGGAATACTTGTAATAGAATTCGGTCCAGTAGGGACCAATTTTATACCTTTGTTGTGCAACTGCTTCGAGCTTGTAATATCCATTGTTGGAATGTGCATTGGCTATAAAGTGTTTGCTAAAAGAGTGGCTTGCGGATCCCGTGTGAAGCGCTTTCTCTCCCGCCTTCTCTTTGCAGATCTAAGGGATTGTAGGAGATTTCGGGTAGGTGACCTTTGCGGTGATACGCATTGGTGCCGCACGGCTTAGGCAAAACCAGCTAAGTCCGTGATGCTTGGTATCGAGCGGGACAAGCTCACTTAGAAACACTTAGCATGCAAACGTGGGGACCTTGTCGCACCACGAGGACAACAAGCTAAGAAGAATTACGGAGCGCACAAAGGTGGGGATGGCGAGTTCGAGCAGGTGGCTCGACATTGACACCCAAACTTGATGCGTGCTCGAGGCAAGCGGGTGCTTGGCAAAGGATGAGACCGTGCAAGTTGCAGGTGGGTTGCTCAATGATCGAAAGAGTTGTGCAAAGCTCACGAGGTGAGGAAAGTTGCAAACTCAAGGAATTCGATACTCATTCAAGGTCTTGCATGCGGACGATGGACTGTCCGTGGCCATCCCAAGGCGGCTGAAGGTCCGTGCATTGGAGCATTGAAACTTTCTCTTCGGCATGTGCAGGATACTTTCGTATGAAGCTGAAATGTGCAACAGGTGCAGCATGTTGCTAGACCCAGAGGGGTGCAGTGCGAGCTGTATTGGTGAGGTGTCACTATCTAGCAAGTGCATTTGCGAAGGCAGAATTGGGCACAGTTTGTTCAGCAAAGGCGGAGTAGTCCAAAGGGATGGTGGCCTCCAAAACTTCCAGGGGAAGGATGCGAAGAGAGATGTTGCTCCAACGGGGCAGATATCCATGAGGGATAAGTCCCGCTCTCCAGAATGTGAATCTGGTGCAATGAACTGCTTGAGGAGTACCTCAAGACAGAGCTCGATGGATCGAGTGAGCGGTGAGGAGTCATCGCATGATCTCGCAAGTGGCAATGCGTTGGTGGACGCATAGCGAGATCAAGTGGGGGAGCAACCCAGGGCAACACAAAGTGAAGGCACACTAAGAGCCGATAGTGAGATCGGACTCAACAGAGGGCTGACCCGTGGAATGGTGGGCGTGAGGGCCACCATTAATCCAATGCTAATCGAGAAGCAGAGCAACTTGGGGGAAAACTTGGTGAAGTACCCAAATCGCGTGAAGGGAGTTGGCTTTGAAGATGGAACAGGGAGCGGAGGCTTGGTGCTTTCCTTAGACAGAGGTCAAGGACATGGACTCTTGCAGAGGCAGGAATCGGATCATGTCGTTCCATGGGTTTCATATTCAGATGGAGCCGACTCATCTTGCATGGTGCCAAAGACAAAGGGAGCTTTGAGGCACATGCACCTTATCTCGATGATGCATTTGGTGGAGATTCTAAGGCGACGCAGTTTGCTGAGGCAAAGTTGGTGTCAAAAGGCCTTGACACGGGGCAAGAGGATGCAGAGACAGCTACTCTTGAAGAATATGCCACAGTGTTGCTATTCAAGTTGCCATGATGAAAGCGGTGCGCAGCGGAGATTGTGCTGGTAGAGGCAGAGTCCCAGGATCCAGACAATGGTGCACCAATTTCAGCGAAGTCAGGGGACTTCAAAGGAGCTGCTAGGCGATGGACTGTCCTAGAGCTAGGCTTCGTCCGAGTGTGACCCGAGAGTGGGTGGACGAAGGTCGATTGCCAAAGAAGCGAACAGAATCGAAGCTGGCGAAGGCCCTGCGATGTGTTGGCGGAGTCCACACATGGAGATATCGCAGTTCGAGTTCATACCACAGGGATCAGAATGCAAGTCACCAGGAGGCGACATGATGCAGGAGATCGTGGTGGAATGGTTCGTGGCAAGACGACACACACAGTGTCCCGTGAGGGACATGGTCATCTGGAGATATGACCGGGAGCGCGACAAGGAGCTCCAAGTTGGTGAACAACACGATGGTAAGAAGAGCTATGGATTCAAGCAGTGAATGCCATGGTACCGCAGAGGCGGGTCTTCCGTGCGTGCACCGAATGTTGCATTGAATGGAAGCCTTGGACATCAGCTTATGGGGGCTGTGCCCTGTCGAGGAAGAAGTTCAGATGCAAGTACCAGTGAGTCCCATGTGGGGACTGGATCATGCCGAGGTATGATCGGAGCTGCTGAAGAGTGGAACTACTTCAGAGCTCACATTCGCTTAAGGGAGCCCGGCAAGTCAGAGGACAAGGCCGAGTAAGCGAACATTGCAGCCAATGAAGCTAAGGAGAACAGAAATGGTGCAAGTCCTGCAACATGTGTGGCGGTGGCCATACATGGGAGTTGTAGTCTGTCTTTCCAGCGACCAAGTGGAACTGCTCAGAGAACACGGAGGTGTTGAAGCAGGGGGTCGGAAAAGGGCGTGGAAGCAATGACGAGTCCAAGAGGGACTCAGCTACCCAAGATCAATCATCGAGTAGATTGAAGGTGAACTCAGAGGAGTGTCACAATGCCGCAGAGGCAGATCTACCGATCACGAAGAAGGGATGCAGATGCGAGACAACGGATAGTAGTGCCATTGGCGTCGCAGTGCCATGGTACCGCTGAGGCGGGACTTCCGGGGTCATCAATCCCTTGCTCTCTTAGAGGGAGAGCACTTGGTCGTGATATGGGCCGTGGAGGAGGAGAATGCTTTGGCAAACTCCATGTACCAAGACAAGGCTGAAGGGCGAAGGCCAGAGAACTTCGTAAGACCAATGTCAACAGACTTTCTATCAAGATAGCCGTGAGTGAAGGACTTCGGGTCGATGCAAGAGTGCATGACCAAGGATCGGAGCAGACAGTACGCGGTGCTGTACCTTTACTACTCAGAGGAGTCGGCGACAGAAATGATGGAGAAGGCGGTACAATCCCAAAGGCGACCAAATCTATCGGAGACTTGCTCCAAGTTGGAGTGATAACTTCTTGCATTCCGAAGTTCAATGGCAATGAGAAGGTGAATCACAAGAGGCGACTCAAATAAAAGGATTGCAAACACTTCAAGTGCTTCGGAAGTGTGAGCTGAGAGCAGGCGAATTCCAGTAACCAGCTTGACGCACGAAGTACAACCTCGAGGAGGCGGGCGAAGTCAAGTAACCTTTGCCTTCTCAACTCCCAAGAGAATGGGCGGAACTCCAGTACCCCAGCTCTCTTAGTTATCCAGCAGAGGAGCTCTGCACAGATGTGAAGACCCTTCGAAGACAACTAAGTGGAAGAAGATTCGATGGGCAAATTTTGCGAAGGAAGGACTTGTAAACTTTAAAGGTTGCGAGGTGATGCTCGTTAAAGCTCCAGCAAGCATCTATCCAGTTCAAGAGACTAGAAGAAATTGAAGACTCGGCGATATCAAAGATGGTCTTTTCCTTCATCGAGGTATCCGCAAGAACCAACAAGGATCAACACAACTCTGCCAACCCCACACCAAAGTCAGAGTCATTGGTGAGTTGAAGCAGCATGGCGGATTAAAGTTCGACGACTCAACAACAACAAGCGGAGAACAATTGGGAGTCCAAGGGGCGCATCGCAGCAGGAGCAGAAGATCGAAGATCCAACAAAGAAAAGAAGTTGCAGCGTCAGCAAAGGCTTCGACGAGGACGTCGAAGGATTAAGTGGGGGAGAATGTCACAGACAAAATTGTAAACGGCTTGTTCTTGTAATACTTGTGCTTGTCCGTGTCCCTTTTGGTTGGTTGTCACTTGTAAAGCTTGTAAAGGGCTTGCCAAAGGCAAAATGCCCTATTTGAGTGAGTTTGATAGCCATTGTAGGCTTGTACATAAAGTACACGTCGAGGGAATACTTGTAATAGAATTCGGTCTGTAGTGGACCAATTTTATACCTTTGTTGTGCAACTGTTCTGAGCTTGTAATATCCATGGTTGGAATGTGCATTGTCTATAAAGTGTTTGCTAAAAGAATGGCTTGCGGATCCCGTGTGAAGCGCTTTCTCTGTCTCGTCTTCTCTTTTGCAGATCCTAAGGGATTGTAGGAGATTTCGGGTAGGCTGACCTTTGCGGTGATACGCATTGGTGCCGCACGGCTTAGGCAAAACCAGCTAAGTCCGTGACACGTTGGAAGGAATACAACTACTGAAAAGTCGATGGTCTCAAGCAAAGAGGAATCGAGAGTGGACGTAGGTCGGATGACCGAATCAATATAAAAATCAGGTTTACATTTATTTCTTGTTATTTATCCTTATTGCAAACCATCTTTATTACTGCTCTACTTTCTCATCTCTACAAACATCTTTAAGTTAGAGCTTTTTCAATACGATTTCACCGATATGATTTTCGTCGAAATCGATTTTCATCGTATGATGTTTTATTAAATTATCGAATTTATCGTAATTTTACTGCTACACCAATTCAACCCTCAATATGACATATTGATAGGGGGAGTTTTGTTAAACTCCGGGAGTTAAGGATAACTCCGTCATCAATTAGTTGTCATCATCAAAAAAGGAAAGATTATTAAATCTTAAATTTTGATAATAAAACTAATTGATCATGTTTTGATCTAACTACGTTTTGAGTCACGCAGGTCTACTCTCGATCAAGATTAGATAGTTCATACAGGATGAATCAGCATTGCACCGAAGGAAATCACGTTAAGACAATGGACATTGAGCGGAGGTCCAATCGACAATCGGTAGAAGGCTTCGGACAAAGAGTTTGGCCATTGGGCCAAAGAGATCAGGGTTGCAGAGGTCAATCGTCGATTGGGCAACAAGCCGCAAGAGAGAATGATGCATCGAAGAACTGAATGAAGCACCGACTAATGATGTGCTAGGCAATAGGATGTTGATTCGTATTGTAATTGTCTAGATCAAAGTAGGGTAAGACTTAATTAGTGTGTAGGAATAACTACGATAACGATGAAGGCATAAAGCAAAATGAAGTGCCGGAGTCAAGTACGATCAAATCATTAAGAGTTCAAGAGTTAGCCAAAAGTTTGAAGATTTATCGGGAATGTTGTCGCAATTGGCCGAGGGTGAGTCGGGAACTTGACGAAAGGTTCATCGAAAGTTCACCGAAAAGACTTGTCGGAGGTTCGCGAAGCTCGCCGAGAAAGATCGGAGCTTGCCAAAGAAGACTTGTCAGAACTAGCCAAGATCATTGTGAAGTCTAGGAGCCTACTGGGAGTTCATCGAAAGATGTCCGAGAGTTCATCGGAAGTCCACCGGAACCTCATCGAAAGAAGTCTTGACGTGCCAAATTAAGTTGTTGCTTAGAAAATATCTTTAATTTCATACTTAACATATAATTAGGGTTAAGATTATGTGTTAATCCCATTAACCCCGATAGGGACCAATTGAGCCCATTAATGGACTGGTTTTGGTCAGATTCAAGACCTAATCAAGAGTGCTAGACCTAGATCAAGGCGGTGGCACACTGCCAGACTAGGAGGTGGAACCACTAGGGTTCAGCTCCTAGGTTGTACTTGGGCGATGTACTTGCCCAAAGCTAGTATGCTCCGGATAGTGGTACAGCCAAAGATTACGACAATGTCGGTGTGCCCAAGCGGTGGTACCGCCAGTCTCGCGATACCACCACCCAATGTCAGAGTCAAACTGGTGATGGTACCACCAATACCTTGAAAATCTAGGGTGATTCAAATTTGGGCTCCAAATTTGAATCCTCTTAGGGTCTATAAGGTGCTCTTGCTTAGGATAACAAGAATTGAGAAGAAAAAGGAGTCAAAATTCTGTTAAAACTCTTGTAAAAGCAAAGTCTCCCTCCTCCTTGTACGAGAAGTATACTCTAAGTGTGAGTGTGGAAATTCTTGTAAGAGAGGGCTGTAAAAGGGAGTTTATCTTTGCCCGTTGGAAGGAATACAACTACTGAAAAGTCGGTGGTCTCAAGCAAAGAGGAATCGAGAGTGGACGTAGGTCGGATGACCGAATCAATATAAAAATCAGGTTTACATTTATTTCTTGTTATTTATCCTTATTGCAAATCATCTTTATTACTGCTCTACTTTCTCATCTCTACAAACATCTTTAAGTTAGAGCTTTTTCAATACGATTTCACTGATATGATTTTCGTCAAAATCGATTTTCATCGTACGATGTTTTATTAAATTATCATAATTTTACTGCTACACCAATTCAACCCTCAATATGACATATTGATAGGGGGAGTTTTGTTAAACTCCGGGAGTTAAGGATAACTCTGTCATCAATTAGTTGTCATCATCAAAAAAGGAAAGATTATTAAATCTTAAATTTTGATAATAAAACTAATTGATCATGTTTTGATCTAACTACATTTTGAGTCACGCAGGTCTACTCTCGATCAAGATTAGATAGTTCATATAGGATGAATCAGCATTGCACCGAAGGAAATCACGTTAAGACATTGGACATTGAGCGGAGGTCCGGTCGACAATCGGTAGAAGGCTTCGAACAAAGAGTTTGGCCATTGAGCCAAGGAGATCAGGGTTGCAGAGGTCAATCGTCGATTGGGCAACAAGCCGCAAGAGAGAACGATGCATCGAAGAACTGAACGAAGCACCGACTAATGATGTGCTAGGCAACAGGATGTTGATTCGTATTGTAATTGTCTAGATCGAAGTAGGGTAAGACTTAACTAGTGTGTAGGAATAACTACGATAACGATGAAGGCATAAAGCAAAATGAAGTGCCGGAGTCAAGTATGATCAAATCATTAGGAGTTCAAGAGTTAGCCAAAAGTTTGAAGATTTATCGGGAATGTTGTCGGAATTGGCCGAGGGTGAGTCGGGAACTTGACGAAGGGTTCATCGAAAGTTCACCGAAAAGACTTGTCGGAGGTTCGCGAAGCTCGCCGAGAAAGATCGGAGCTTGCCAAAGAAGACTTGTCAGAACTAGCCAAGATCATTGTGAAGTCTAGGAGCCTACTGGGAGTTCATCGAAAGATGTCCGAGAGTTCATCGGAAGTCCACCGGAACCTCATCGAAAGAAGTCTTGACGTGCCAAATTAAGTTGTTGCTTAGAAAATATCTTTAATTTCATACTTAGCATATAATTAGGGTTAAGATTATGTGTTAATCTCATTAACCCCGATAGGGACCAATTGAGCCCATTAATGGACTGGTTTTGGTCAGATTCAAGACCTAATCAAGAGTGCTAGACCTAGTCTGGCGGTGGCACCGCCAGACTAGGGAGGTGGAACCACTAGGGTTCAGCTCCCTAGGTTGTACTGGGCGATGTACTGCCCAGTGCTAGTATGCCTGGATAGTGGTACCGCCCAGTACACTGACAATGTCAGTGTGCCCAAGCGGTGGTACCGCCAGTCTCGCGATACCACCACCCAATGTCAGAGTCAAACTGGTGATGGTACCACCAATTAAGTTGGTGATGGTACCACCAATTAAGTCAGAGTCAAACTGGTGATGGTACCACCAATGTCAGAGTCAAACTGGTGATGGTACCACCAATGGTACCACCATTGGGTGATGGTACCACCCAATGTCAGAGTCAAGTAGGCTCCATTGTGAAGTCTAGGAGCCTACTGGGAGTTCATCGAAAGATGTCCGAGAGTTCATCGGAAGTCCACCGGAACCTCATCGAAAGAAGTCTTGACGTGCCAAATTAAGTTGTTGCTTAGAAAATATCTTTAATTTCATACTTAGCATATAATTAGGGTTAAGATTATGTGTTAATCTCATTAACCCCGATAGGGACCAATTGAGCCCATTAATGGACTGGTTTTGGTCAGATTCAAGACCTAATCAAGAGTGCTAGACCTAGTCTCAAGCAGCGGTGGCACCGCCAGACTAGGAGGTGGAACCACTAGGTTCACTCTAGGTTGTCTAATGTGCCCGGTGCTAGTATGCCTGGATAGTGGTATTCTCTCGCGATACCACCACCCAATGTCAGAGTCAAACTGGTGATGGTACCACCAATTAAGTCAGAGTCAAACTGGTGATGGTACCACCAATGTCAGAGTCAAACTGGTGATGGTACCACCAATGGTACCACCATTGGGTGATGGTACCACCCAATGTCGAGTCAAGTAGGCTCCATTGTGAAGTCTAGGAGCCTGGGAGTTCATCGAAAGATGTCCGAGAGTTCATCTAAGTCCACCTAACCTCATCGAAAGAAGTCTTGACGTGCCAAATTAAGTTGTTGCTTAGAAAATATCTTTAATTTCATACTTAGCATATAATTAGGGTTAAGATTATGTGTTAATCTCATTAACCCCGATAGGGACCAATTGAGCCCATTAATGGACTGGTTTTGGTCTTCAAGACCTAATCAAGAGTGCTAGACCTAGTCGCAGCGGTGGCACTTTTGATTAGGAGGTGGAACCACTAGGGTTCACTCCTAGGTTGTACTTGGCGATGTATCTTGCCCGGTGCTAGTATGCCTGATAGTGGTATCGCTTCAAAGATAAGATATCGACAATGTCGGGTGCCCAAGCGATGGTACCGCTTATCTCGCGATACCACCACCCAATGTCGAGTCAAACCGGTGATGGTACCACCAATTAAGTTGGTGATGGTACCACCAATTAAGTCAGAGTCAAACTGGTGATGGTACCACCAATGTCAGAGTCAAACTGGTGATGGTACCACCAATGGTACCACCATTGGGTGATGGTACCACCCAATGTCAGAGTCAAGTAGGCTCCATTGTGAAGTCTAGGAGCCTACTGGGAGTTCATCGAAAGATGTCCGAGAGTTCATCGAAGTCCACCTAACCTCATCGAAAGAAGTCTTGACGTGCCAAATTAAGTTGTTGCTTAGAAAATATCTTTAATTTTATACTTAGCATATAATTAGGGTTAAGATTATGTGTTAATCTCATTAACCCCGATAGGGACCAATTGAGCCCATTAATGGACTGGTTTTGGTCAGATTCAAGACCTAATCAAGAGTGCTAGACCTAGTCTGGCGGTGGCACCCCAGACTAGGAGGTGGAACCACTAGGGTTCACTCCCTAGGTTGTCTTTGGGCGATGTCTGCCCGATGCTAGTATGCTTGGATAGTGGTACCCAAGATACCGACAATGTCGGTGTGCCCAAGCGATGGTACCGCTTGACTCGCGATACCACCACCCAATGTCAGAGTCAAACTGGTGATGGTACCACCAATTAAGTTGGTGATGGTACCACCAATTAAGTCAGAGTCAAACTGGTGATGGTACCACCAATGTCAGAGTCAAACTGGTGATGGTACCACCAATGGTACCACCATTGGGTGATGGTACCACCCAATGTCAGAGTCAAGTAGGCTCCATTGTGAAGTCTAGGAGCCTACTGGGAGTTCATCGAAAGATGTCCGAGAGTTCATCGGAAGTCCACCGGAACCTCATCGAAAGAAGTCTTGACGTGCCAAATTAAGTTGTTGCTTAGAAAATATCTTTAATTTCATACTTAGCATATAATTAGGGTTAAGATTATGTGTTAATCTCATTAACCCCGATAGGGACCAATTGAGCCCATTAATGGACTGGTTTTGGTCAGATTCAAGACCTAATCAAGAGTGCTAGACCTAGTCTGGCGGTGGCACCGCCAGACTAGGGAGGTGGAACCACTAGGGTTCAGCTCCCTAGGTTGTACTGGGCGATGTACTGCCCAGTGCTAGTATGCCTGGATAGTGGTACCGCCCAAGATACATCGACAATGTCATGTGCCCAAGCTTGAGTGGTACCGCTTGATCTCGCGATACCACCACCCAATGTCAGAGTCAAACTGGTGATGGTACCACCAATACCTTGAAAATCTAGGGTGATTCAAATTTGGGCTCCAAATTTGAATCCTCTTAGGGTCTATAAGGTGCTCTTGCTTAGGATAACAAGAATTGAGAAGAAAAAGGAGTCAAAATTCTGTTAAAACTCTTGTAAAAGCAAAGTCTCCCTCCTCCTTGTACGAGAAGTATACTCTAAGTGTGAGTGTGGAAATTCTTGTAAGAGAGGGCTGTAAAAGGGAGTTTATCTTTGCCCGTTGGAAGGAATACAACTACTGAAAAGTCGGTGGTCTCAAGCAAAGAGGAATCGAGAGTGGACGTAGGTCGGATGACCGAATCAATATAAAAATCAGGTTTGCATTTATTTCTTGTTATTTATCCTTATTGCAAACCATCTTTATTACTACTCTACTTTCTCATCTCTACAAACATCTTTAAGTTAGAGCTTTTTCAATACGATTTCACCGATATGATTTTCGTTGAAATCGATTTTCATCGTACGATGTTTTATTAAATTATCGAATTTATCGTAATTTTACTGCTACACCAATTCAACCCTCAACCCCCCCACCCCCCCTGCCCCCCTCCCCTCTTAGTCCATCTTGTGCCTGAGTCAACTAGCTCAAGCACCAGTCAATCTGCGCCTGAGTTGACCGGCTCGGGCACCAGTCTATCACGTGTCCTAGTTGACCGGCTCGGGCGCCAACCCAATCTATGCCCAAGTTAACTAACTCGGACACCAGTCCATCTTGTGCCTAAGTCAATCGGCTCAGGCACTAGTCAATCTATGCCCGAGTTGACCAGCTCGGGCACTAGTCTGTCACATCCCCGAGTTGACCGGCTTGGGCACCAATCCATCTGTGCCCGAGTTGACCGACTCGGGTACCAGTCCATCTTGTGCCTGAGTCAACCGGCTCAAGCACCAGTCAATCTGTGCCCGAGTTGATCGGCTCGAGCACTAGTCTATCATGTGCCTGTGTTGATCATCTCGGGCATCAGTCCATTTATGCCTGAGTTGACCAGCTCGGTACTAGTCTGCCACATGCCAACCCGACCGGCTTGGGCACCATTCCAGTCTATGCTTAAGTTGATCGGCTCGAGCACCAATTCAGTTTGTGCCCGAGTTAACTGACTCAGGCACTAGTTCATCTTGCGCTCGAGTCAATCGGCTCAGGCACCAATCAATCTATGCCCGAGTTAAATGGCCCGGGCACCAATCTATCACGGTCAACTCGAGCACCATCCCAGTCTGTGCCCAAGTTAACCGACTTGGACAAAATTCATCTTGTGCCCGAGTCAATCGGCTTAGGCACTAGTCAATCTGTGCCCGAGTTGACTGGCTCGGGCACCAATCTATCATGTGCCCAAGTTGACCGGCTCGGGCACTAGTCCATCTGTGCCCGAGTTGACCATCTCGGCACCAGTCCACCAAGTGCCTAGGCTAACCGACTTGGGCACCAATTTAGTTTGTGCCTGAGTTGACTGACTCAGGCACCAGTCCATCTTGTGCTTGAGTCAACTAGCTTAGGCACCAGTCAATCTGTGCCCGAGTTGATCGGCTCGGGCACCAACCCAGTCTGTGCCCGAGTTAACCGACTCAAGCACTAGTTCATCTTATGCCCGAGTCAACCGGCTCAGGCACCAGCTAATTTGTGCCCGAGTTGACCGGCTCGGGCACTAGTTTATCACATGCCTGAGTTGACTGGCTCGGGCACCAACCCAGTTTGTGCCTGAGTTAACCAACTCGGGCACCAGTCCATCTTTTGCTTGAGTCGATCAGCTCAAACGCTAGTCAATCCAGTCTACGTTCGACACACCAGTTCAATCGAGCCTGCTCTCGACACACCAACACCCGAGCAGCACCTAGGTGCATCATCATAGCTTGGCCCCTCATCACTCAGGTAGCAGCGCAACAAAGTGGCCCATCAACCCCCACGCAACGGACACCACAAACGATGAGTAAAAAACCAGGCACACCCCGAGTCCCTCCCTGAGGACCCCGGAGCATGCCTCGTTCGGGGGGGTGGGGTGAGGGGGGGGAGGGGAGGAGGGGGGTGGGTGAGGAGGGGGAGGTGGGGGGAGGGGAAGGGGGAATGATAAGGGACGTCCCAGCACCACCCATGTGAAGGCAGCCAGCGAATACGTTAGCACGGAGATTAACACAGGAAGCCATGTCCAACGTGCCACCTTGAATCGAACGCGACAACTACTCCACGCCGCTCAAAGCTGCACGAAGCAACCCATCCTTGAAAGCTAGGAACGACGCCACACTGTGCCATCTCGTACAAACCAATCAACGTTCGGACCGAGGTACTCACCCACCACCAGAAGGATAGGCTGTCACCAATCAATCGCGTACGACCAACCTCGAGCATGAGCATAAAGCCCCCACCTGACTTAAGGAAAGATAGATGACACAAAAAATCACAATCACTACTAACTTAATCGTCGGAGAGGCCAAGTGGGGGACCAAACCCGACTCTGACCGTTTTTGTAGGAACTCGACGCCCGAGTAGTCACGTAGACATCACCACCGCGGACCAAGCCAGAGAACACTCCGAAACATCGATGATTGAACCGAGCCGAACCGACTTGTCGATCGATGACTGTATTAGTTCGATAACAGTCGGCGAGAAGAATACAGCCCCGAACACGAACTCTCTCTGTTGCTTCGGAATCACTTTGCAGGGGGACTGTCTCTTGCGCCGACATCCTTGGCCTTGCAGCTTGAGAAAACGTTGCACTGGTTAGCATCACATCCGTACATCCATCAGAAGCTTCTCCTGGTCATACTTATGTGACGGTGCCCAATTCGCAGCTTGGAGGACCGTATCGGGCGGTATTTCCAGGCCGCAGTGGCGTAAGGACGACTAGCCGGGCCTCCGCCACGGCGAACCTTCCGCCGCCCAGCGCGAGCTTATCCGGCCTCGTCTCCTCATTCGCCTCCAAGGGACTGGCTCCCTGGGACGTGATCGCGCCCTCCGGCGTACGCACCATAGGCCAAGCACGTTGCACCAGCTGCCGCCTCCCACGTCTACGGCGACAGAACGTCGACCGCATGCTCGAGACGATCTCTTGACACGCATGCCATCATAAACTTGCGTGGAGTCTCGAAATTTCTAGCAGTCGTCCCTCCGACGTTCATCATCGTCATGAAAATTCAATTGATTGAGCTAACACCGCATCATATTATCATCGTATTATCAAGTCTTGATTAATTGTTTACGACTGGATTAAATGTTATATATCAAATTTCCTTTCAATTGTGACGATGTGTATATAAATATAATAACACACGAGAAAAAAAATTATGGTAATATTCAATTATTTGTGCCTATATCGCAAGTAAACCAGTAAAACATGATTACTTGGATCTGATTAGTATCGTGGTTTTTATGTTTAAAAAATTTATATTAAAATTTTTATAATTTTAAAAATCAAATAAATAATTTATTTATCCTAATATTATTAGTTTTATTAATGAAAAACATGACACGTCACACCATATATTGAATCGATGTGAAAGTGATGAACAAAATGATAGGTTTAATATTTTTTCTATTTCTAATAATTTTATTGATAAAAAAATATTTATAAATATTTTTTTATCTATCACTTTCGCATCAATCTATTGTTATATTTTTCATTAATATAGTTGATGATGTTAGTATAAATGAGATTATTTATTTTATTTTTAAAATTATAGGGATCTTAATATAAATTTTTTAAGTACAGATATCTTTACATATAGTAATATAAAGAATAATAAAACAAATAATGCTGTGAACGGCACGTTGAAGACACGTGCTACAAAACCCTACAATTTATTATCGGGGGCCGTCGTATATAAATTCCCCTTCATCAGGCGCCGGCCCTCGCCGCTTCAGTGCTTGCCCGCTGTCGTCGGATTCCAAACCCTAATTCGGGAGAGACGAAATGGTACGCTAAAATCCCTCTCTTCTCATATTTTACCTCCAAAAATTCGACCTATCTAGCTATCTAGACCTGCAAATAGTTCGTAGTGTCGCGGGATTGGATCAAGAAGTGGGCGCTCACGACGCTTCTTTTCCCCCGGAACTGCTGCGATAGTTCTTCTTGATCAAAATATTTTCTTCGATGTTTTTTCGATCTTATTTATTTGCCATTTGATGCGCGAATTTTCGTCGTCCAGGCCCCAAAAAGAGGTGGGAAGGCAGCCGTTGCGGCAAAGAAGAAACCGGTAATCTGTCTTTCTTCTTGTTTTTCTATTTGTAGATGCGTAGCGAATTTTGGATTTTGTTTCTTGGTTTACGCTTTCATTGAATAATTGTTCTGTTGCTGATTGCTGGTGTTTGGATCTCAGGAGAAAGTTGTGAACCCATTGTTTGAGAAACGCCCGAAGCAGTTTGGAATCGGAGGGGCATTGCCGCCGAAGAAGGATCTGCATCGGTTCGTGAAATGGCCAAAGGTTGTCCGGATTCAGAGGCAAAAGAGGATATTGAAGCAGCGGTTGAAGGTTCCCCCGGCGTTGAATCAGTTCACTCGGACTTTGGACAAGAACCTTGGTGATTGAAAAATCTCTTTTCTTCTTCCTCTTTATCTGTTTTAATTTGGTTGATTGAATCAAGCTAACGAAAATAATTTTTGACAATATTAGTTTGACATAAAAACGAATTATGCTTACATTTTATTTGTTATTAAAGTTTAATACTCAATTATGTGTTTTTTTGTGACCACTACTATAGGAACTGACATTCAATCAGGTAATTTGTTTTGCGGGGTATTGTTATAACATCTTGTTTTTGTTTAGTTGTTTGTAATACGTACATGCTTTCTTGGTGGCAGATTGGTACAAATGTTTATACATTTATGGAAATTATTAATTTTGTATTATTTCATCATCCTTAACTTTCTATGAGCTTGATGTTCTTGGTAGTAAATACGCTGATCAAGCTTTTTTTAGTTCAGGAACGGTGTTATTGTTTGTAAAATGTTGTCTTGACTCTTAACTATCCTTGTAAATGTTGCGTAATATCAACTCACATTTTGGATTCTGCATCATTTTTCTTAACAACTTTATACATTCTGTGTTGGACTACCTCCCGTTCTGCATCTCTTTCTTAACAGCTTAATGTAATTGGATCAAATCCATTTCTTGGATTGTTTTCTGGACATGAGTGTTTTAGCAGAAAATAGATCCACAACTGTAAAGTTGAGAAGCTAGCATGTGAAATTTAAAATTCTAAAGCTTTTTATCGGTAATTTGGACAACCATGGAAGAAGGGCCATGATTGTTTTGCGCATTGGTTAAATAAAATCATTTCTTAACTCAGTGGATTGGGTAAATATGACAGGTAGGAAAGACAGTTTTGAGATAAGTACATTCATTTTGAAAAGGTAAGCTTCTAACTTTTCATGATTTATTATTTGGGAATTGTTTAAATTTGGTTGGCTTCTCTGCAGAATGAACTTGCATTGGATCTACAGTTAATTGATGTAACAAGTACAATTGTGGTTACATGATTTAGGTCTAATTAATTGGTTGTTTATCTAGTTCTGCTCTAATGATATAAGAACTATGTTTTTTTTGTATTTATATATGAGATGTTGGTGAATAGATGTCACACATTATTATTAAATTAGGATATTTAAACATTTTGTAAGTTAGTGGTTGATTTACACACTTGAAATCATTGCTCACCTGCCATTATTTTTTATTTGGTAGAGACATTAAGGGAAATTATATTCTACATGGAAAGGAGAGAAAACTAAAAAGGAAGTTATATAATGCTTACATATTTCTGTTCAATATTCCATATGGGCCCTAATACGAGTAAATTATGTCCAATCAATGTCTATATCATGGCATTTTATTCTAAGATGGTGGATTTCGAGGGGATCAGTCAGATTCTGCTAGGCTCTGATAGAAAGATCGGTTGCCATCAACCAGTTTGGCCAATGTTCGGCTAGCTGTGATCGATTTTAGCAGTTTTTAACCCTGCTGGCTTGACATCTTTTGAGTTCTGAGTATTTTTTCCGATCCTGTTATATTATAATGTTCTTGGATCTGTCATTCTAGAGAGACTATTGCCATTTCATCTAACCCTCAAGCAGTCAAATTGACTGTTTGAAATAGAGCAATCTTAGCCTTTGATTGGTAACGGTTGGATTTTGATCGTTACCGTTTGGTATAGATGGCGATACAGGGTCAAGTGATTGGTACTGCCCAGTAAAAGATGGTCTGCATATCGATATCTTATCAGACCGGTATATACTATCTGTACCAGGTGGTATGTATCGGTACAGCAAACCTTGCTTCTTATATATGTGTAATAGAAGATAAAAAAGGTTTCTAGTGTCTCCTGGTATTATGACATGCCAATAGAAGATATATGACATCTTTGTATTATGACATCCTACTGATGGTAACTGCCTTCAAAATCTTCTTGTAGCTACGAACCTCTTCAAGATGCTTCTCAAGTACAGGCCTGAAGACCGAGCTGCAAAGAAGGAAAGGCTTCTGAAGAGGGCACAAGCTGAGGCTGAAGGGAAGACGGTTGAAGTGAAGAAGCCCATTGTTGTCAAGTATGGGCTCAATCATGTCACTTACCTTATTGAGCAGGTTGGCTTTCTTTTATCTCTCTTCTCTTCATGTTTGCAGATCGAGTCTTCACCTAATTCTGTAGACCAATAAAATCACTCATCAAATAGAGATTAGGACACGTTGAGTGTCTCATCTTAATATCTTGATGCACCTGCTTGCAGAACAAGGCACAGTTGGTGGTTATTGCTCATGATGTGGACCCAATTGAGCTTGTGGTATGGCTTCCTGCCTTGTGCAGGAAAATGGAGATTCCCTACTGTATCGTCAAGGGAAAAGCCCGCTTGGGAGCGGTTGGTGCCCTTTCTTTTACATTGACATTCTGCTAAAACTTTAAATGGAAGCAAAATTCTCTTTTGTGCTGACACAGATTCTTTCTTGTAAATTGAATTTCTTCTAGATCGTACACAAGAAAACTGCATCAGTCCTGTGTCTGACCACTGTGAAGAATGAGGACAAACTGGAATTTAGCAAGATTCTGGAGGCCATTAAGGTGAATATCAGAACCAACAAGTATGCGACTCCATTTACAATTTTACATGTAGAAGTCTACATTGAATGGTGCTTATTCTCCTTTCAGGCTAACTTCAATGACAAGTTTGACGAGATTAGAAAGAAATGGGGTGGTGGAATTATGGGTTCCAAGTCTCAGGCAAAATCCAAAGCTAGGGAGAAATTGCTGGCCAAGGAAGCTGCCCAGAGGATGAGCTAGGTCTTCTTATCTTTGACGGTGGTGTGCTACCGGAGTCCGCGCCTTGTACAATGCTGCATAAATTCTGTTGCTGCAGTTCCTGGAGGATTTCTGAGATTTTCCGATGATGGATAGTGTTTTTGTTTATTTGAAGCTTTATTCAACTTACATTAAACCCTTTTGCTTACCCAAAACTCTTTGCAACTATCAACTACTGTTTCCTGCACACTTGCTATATGAAGATCTACAAGTTATATAAACTGTTTCCCACGCACTTGCTATATGAAGATCTACAAGTTATATAAACGTCTCTATCCGCATGTTTTGGTTGCATCAGGAATATTTCTGTCTCTCGACAGTTTTCAATGTGGTAAGTAAACCGGATGATTGCTGTGTGATATTGCGTGGAACTTATGTTGCTGGATTGCTACATGTATTTAAGATTGTCATGTGTAAGTAGTGTTGGCATTCCACTTCTCTTATAATACGTGGTACCAAGCAGAAACTGGAGCTTTTTTAAGCTCTAGCGGAATACACATCAATGATCGAAATCTACGTGCAACTACACAGGAAGGTTACGCATGCAGCTTTTCTCAACCTTTTAGGGTCACTCGCAGGAATTATCACATATTAGAACTCATCAACAAAGATTATTGGTTACACGTAGAAAGCCACGAATTAGCGTCATTAACTTTTTATATATTATTTTAATCTTATTTAAATTAATCTATGAAGAAATTAGTTGATTATAAATGGTCCGTTCTTTTATATTATTCACGTGATTTACTCCTAAAATCTTTAATTTGACTCATATTCTTCGACATTATTCTGACATTTGGTGACCGCGACTAAAGTCGAATACGCTCGTAATGTTTAACTCGCTGCTGGCTGATTATTTGGGAGAATGTCGACCGTCAGATCGAATGAAGGCGAACCATTGGATCTAGGTCATGGTTTGGGGGGCGACCGCTCATTTTATATGCGTCCCCGGTATATGCGTTGGGTTCTTCTGCGCTTTACTCGCCTTCACCTTCGGAGAACAGGCGGCGGCGAGTGACGGTGAGGCGAGATGGTGCAGCGGTTAACCTACCGGAAGAGGCACAGCTATGCCACCAAATCGAACCAGACCAGGGTCGTCAAAACCCCTGGTAATGATCCAATCTTGCCCTCTCTTTTTTCCGTTCTGGGGTCTAGAAGATCGTCTTCTGGCCTTGGGCTCTCGGTAGATTGGTACGAGGTTTTCTAGGTCTTGTTGCGATCGGTTTCGTAGCGGTTGCAAAATTGTTTTGTTTTGTATGCTGTTGGTTCGCTTAGATCGTGATGATAGGCGCTACGGTTTACGATTGGTGGCTTTTTCTCGCTTGTAATGTGTTTTTTGGGCTCTTTCTTGACTGGGTTTGATGTGGAAATGCAGGTGGGAGACTTGTGTACCAGTACACCAACAAGAGAGCGAGCGGGCCGAAATGCCCTGTGACTGGCAAGAGAATCCAAGGGGTAAGCAATTCCTTCTGATCCGTCGTCGGAAAATTATATCATTCGGCAGTGGAATAGGCACATAAGATTTTTCTTATTCTTGTTTTTGAATTTCTAATGATAAATTACCAAAGAATTGTATTACAAAGTATTGGGAAGATTTTCCCTGAAGTGGCAATGCAATGCTCCAAACGAGCAGATATGTATTTAAAATCAAGGAAATCATAGTTTGGTACATTTCACGAACAAGTGTGTTCCCACAATATTTCTAATTTTGTGTTGGACTCCGAAATTTCTTAGACTTTGTATGTGGTTTGTATTTTCTTTCACTTCTTTTGATAGTTCTGCCTCTGCTAGCCCAAATGAGACTATGAATAAAATAACAGAATAAGCATAAAAAGAGACATATCTGGTTTGCATATGCTTCAGTAATTGTTAACATTTTAGAAACATGATTAGCATGTCTTTTTTGTTTGATAAAGTTTTTCGACATATCAAATTTTCGTTGTTAGGAATGTTACCCAAGCAGAATACCACTTTATGACAAGCCTTTTATTTATATGTTGTGGAGGTAAGTATGTATCAGTGTCTTCAGCATCCATGGTTCAACCCATGGTGGTAGAGCCACAGAATTATAGACTTGTGAGTTTGTTATAAACTAGGGATCTAATACATTGTGGTTTAATGGCCTTAGTTCTCACCTATAAATTTTTGTTGGGCATCTATTATTATGTTCATGTCTGAATGTTGTGTAGATTCACCAATTTTAGAGTTTCTGGTTTTAGTTTCCACTCGGACTGGCACATTCCAGATGGTATTATCGGTCCTATGTTGAATTGGCACAGACCAGAGCTTTTTGCCTTGACTGGTCTGGTTTAGTGTTTCTTATTTAGAACTTTTTTACTAGTAAACACCCCCCTTATCTCTCTCTCTTGCATGCACACACACATAGTTCTCTAAGAAGCATGTCACAAGCCTCATGCCTTGCATTGCTGACTGCCATTGGCCTAACCTCCCTTCCAGTACAGTATCCCTCCTATTTCTCTTCCTCCTCCTGGTCCTTTCTTCTCCACCACCTCAGCCTCCTCATCTACTTCCTAACCCCTCCTCCTTTCCTTCACCTCTTCCCAACCTCCTCCTTCAACTCATCTTCCTGATGAGGGCAATATGGTCAAACATATGGTCCTGCAGTTATTTTAACATCAAAATTGTAAATATAATTTCCAGGAAACTTATGATGTATGTTACCCTTCCACCCTTGAAGTAGACAGATAATACCTTTCAGGTTCCCAATAGTATCTTCTTTCTGATACACCATGTCTTCTTTTTACCATGAACTCTGTGTAATATATAGAAAATTGACACTATTTTGTGTTTATCTAGTCGATTATTTTTTTTTTGCATCTAAACGCCTTGTTATTCTAGTTGAGGGCACTTTTTTAAGGTGTTTTTTCCTTTTTCCCTTATTCTATGGCATCTTTTGGTATGTTATTTTTGGTTATCATTTATAATGTTCACTCTGTTTAATGTCCTACCATGTGTAAATGGCACAGCATGAAATACTTTGGATATGACATATTCAAAGTGTTAACATTTCTACTACTTATCAAAGTTAAGGAAATATATGATGCTATCTGTTTCATACTTCCAGATTCCTCACCTAAGACCTGCTGAGTACAAGAGGTCTAGGTTGTCCAGAAACCGGAGGACTGTGAACCGGGCTTATGGTGGGGTCTTATCTGGAAGCGCAGTCAGGGAAAGGTTGGTGATCGCTGCTTAAGCTAAGTCTCTTGGTTAAATCTGGTTGCTTGTCTTTCTCATGTGACTCTTATCTCTTTGTTGGCTTCTTAGGATTATCCGGGCCTTTTTGGTTGAAGAGCAGAAGATTGTCAAGAAGGTTTTGAAGATCCAGAAGGCCAAAGAGAAGCAAGCCTCAAAGAGCTAAGGCATGAAAGAGATGCAAAATACTTAAAAGAGTTATTGATTTATCTCGAAGATTTTTGTTTGACACAAAGTTCGGTGAGGGTGCTATCCTATAGTGCTATTGATCTGTTCATTAGAATTTTTTTGGGATGATCTGTTATCGTGTTTGCTTTATTATGGTGTACTTTATGTTTGAACTAATTTAACTTTCTTGAATTGTTAGTTGAAAATTGCTTTATGTGCTTTTGATTCCTTCTCTTTGCTTTATTAAGTTTGGCCTGCATGCTTATACAAGATTCTGCCTCTTTATTTTATTTCATTGACGAGCCAACTTTTGATGTTAAAAGTTTTAATTGGATTGATGATTGTTAACTTTGTCAAATTTCAATTAAGACAGTTATAGATAGAAACTAGTGATATGACTTAATCTTAAAATTTAAGAAATTTGTAGGATAGAGCCGATCTTGTCAACTAAGCCTACATATTATCTTCAAAAGTTATTTGATGTGCATAATATGATCAATAATTTAGAGCTTGTTAATATTTTTTTGACCTGTCAAAATATATCTAATTACTTTTGATGATTGAGGTTTGTAGTGTTAATGATAGAATTTAATCGAAATCTTGTTCAGAATGTTTGCAACAACTTTGTTAGTCCCATTAAATGATAATTTTGTAAGATGTATTTCTTATTCTATAAAGAAGATGGGATTAACTTTCCGATCATGATCGAGACGTGTAAGGAAGGAAGAGCATCTGATGAACAATCTGTATGAATGTTCACGATAAAGATTTATCAATGATTTGATTAGCAGTAGTAATCAAACAGGTTCATGTTTCCGTGGGTAGTACAGCGAATTTGCAATCATTAGGAGTGCCTGTAGCTATATCATTGAAGTGGGTGGCTGGCATGTGGAATGTAGGACGAGATGCAACGCATTGAAACTTGTTTTATTTATTTATTTATTTAATAATAATAATAACAATAATAATAATAATAATAATAATAATAATAATAATAATAAAAGAGACAGCTGGAAATATTAGATGAATTAAGGTGAATTAAGGGAATAATCTGAACTCATATCATATTAAAAAAGTCGATTTTTTTATATTATATTAAATTTTAAGGCTGAATTGATGCTGATGTACGTTAATCTGATTATTTTTCAAACGGTTAGTTTGACAATTTGATTTCTAACGGTTAGTTTGACAAAATAAGTCTCGAATATGGAGAAGGCAATTAACCCACAAATGAACTCTGGTAAGATGTTGAAATGTCAAGGATTGAAAAGTTAAGCCAAAGTGATAAATAATGTGTTGTGTGTACGCCAACCCTAATTATTTGCAGCTATTGTTGCTTAATGTTTGTCTCGTGCACATGCAAAGAAGAAGAGACGAGGGAAAGCTATCGTTGCTTGTCTGAGCTGCCCAATGAGTTGGACTCTTTTATGTCACATAAGCGACACTCTACACGTGGCTGGCGCACAGACGTGATGAGTCGGTCTTTAATCGCACCTATACTCAATCGATTAAAGATTTAATATTCTAAAATATACTTGACTAGGGTACCCGATCGGCGATCATTGATCGAAGTATGTTCGATCAGTAAGCTTGTTGGGTAACTCCGATCCAGATCTTTCAAAGAAAAGGGTTCGATTATCCAATTTCGATAAAGATAATTCTTCAATATATAAATTTCAAACATTTTCTTTAATTATCATACTAGCATCATAAATTTAATCAATATATCATCTTTTTTGACTGATTGGATTTCAATATATAAATCTCAATCGAGTGCGAATGTGAACTATCTCTATAACAGAACATTAGATCGATCTTGCCCTACTAATTGAGTGACTATAGCATTCATTCTGTTACTATGGTCGGGTCAACTACAGAAGATTGAGTATATAAATAGTTTTTTTTAATATCATAACGGTGTCATAAGCTTTGTATAGAATTAACTAAGTTCCAAATGTGAGTCATAATTGGCTACACATAGGCTTAGTATAGAAGTAACTAAGATCCAGCACTATCAGTGTACTGCAGGATGGGACGCTTTCGGCTTTCTGCCGCTCGCTCACTATTTTTTGGCGGGCGCATAATTTTGTAGAAAAATGGACATAAGAAATAATAGCTGTGTTGACAACTCCGTCCCACCTAACTCGGTTGAAAGTAATAACGATCCGACTGCTATTTATAGCTCACGTAGTACTCCTCCTCTTTGTGCAACCAATCACGATTGAACACACATTTAGGTCCCATCAACATCAATCTCCCAACAAACTACACTATCAGCGGCTCCCGTAGAGGTATCTGCAAGCCGCACGTCGCTCATGCCATGTTACGTCTGTGACTCAATTCATCATCTTAAAAGGCATAGTTTAAGCCCTCGTCACGTATGAATCGGTTCTGTGGGATCACTTAGTGCCCTGTGCTGGTGGTCCTGTTTGCATCAGCAGCTCAAGCAAAGTGGCAAAGGCCCTACTGAAGATAACATTCCCGCACTCCCCACTGTTGTCCAAAGCACACGATAAGAGGATAGAGACGCACAATTGTCACATCCCCGGGAATCTGCCTCCAGTGTTTAGCTAGCTGTATAACATGCACAAACCCTTTCTTATCACGCCCACATACTGAGAATTAAGCGATCCATGTGCCGGTATAGGATCCAAAGCTGTCCGCTCTATCACGTTACATCCCAAGATTAGCAGCTGCAGCAGCAGCAGCTCTACCAGTGTCTCTCTTTCTATATATTCAACAGGCGGCGAACCGGTGGCTTCCACCTCCTCCTTTCTCCTGCCATGGCTTCGTTCTCTAATGGCCTTCTCGCGGTGGCCATCCTCTCTCTGCTGGCCAGCGCCGCCCACGGTCAGCTGTCGCCGGCGTTCTACGCCGCGACGTGCCCCGACCTGGAGAGCATCGTGCGGTCGGTCATGGCGCAGGTCGTCGGCCAGGATCCCCGGATGGGCGCCTCCGTCATTCGCCTCTTCTTCCATGACTGCTTCGTCAACGTACGTTATCCGCAGCTTCTCTTCCTCCCTAATAGCCTTTCTTGTTTTATGGGTGCCAAATTGCTCCGTCGATCCGTCGGAGAACTGCGATTATCCTCCGGTGAGGACCATCGAATTGCATCTCACATTCCCTCGAAAGGAAAAGGGAAAAGGAAATTACTTTTCACATGCATCAAGCACCTCCAGCTGCCATATAGTTGGTCGATGAGGACACGGCTTCGATGAGCTTAAGCGACCACGATTGTCGTCACATAGCTTCAAAGACAACTCCCTGTATGTGCACCCACAGCAAACTATGCTGTATATTTCCCATGCACGTGAAAACTGTCTACCTTTTACATACATTTCCTTGTAGTAAAATTCTCCCAGAACCTGATCTAAACTTGCCTTTCACTTTTGAGTAGATTCCTTCATGTACACCACGAGAAGGAGCTTTTGGTAGCAATAAGCTTCGTCTTAATTGGCGGATATGCTATTATGGGTTGAATGATAACAACATGTCATCTCACGATGGAGAATCGATGGGACCATATATTAATTCCTGCAATGCCTCTCCACCGTGTAAATTTGACCCACTGTAGCTATGTTGCAGTGTCCTGACATGTAGCCTCTCCCAGTGTCCTAACTTGGGATGCTCCAATTCCATTTACCATCGAGGTTGTCTGTAGCCCACGATGATTGACTACCATCAATTCAGACCGTAGCTGATACGTCTGCAAGTAAAGCGTTGTTGTTTCTTGGGATCGTGCTAAGTGGAGAAGATGGTTTGCACACCCACAGGGCTGCGACGCGTCCGTCCTCCTGGATGACACACCGACGATGAGGGGCGAGAAGAACGCGATGGGGAATATGAACTCCCTCCGCGGCTACGAGATCATCGACGCCATCAAGTCACGCGTGGAGGCGACGTGCCGGGCCACGGTGTCCTGCGCCGACATCGTCGCCCTCGCCGCACGCGACTCGGTGAGCCTGGTGAGCGCCGCCGAACCCATGCTTTGGTAGGAAGATTAGTGTGGACGGTGACGTCAAACTGACGCATGCATGCCCGGGACGCCGTTCAGCTCGGGGGGCCGTCATGGACGGTGCTGCTGGGCCGCCGCGACGCGAGGACCGCGAGCGTAGACGCCGCCAACGCCAACCTCCCGCCGGCCTCCGCCAACATCAGCAGCCTCGTCGCCAAGTTCGCCGCCAAGGGGCTCGACCTGCGGGACCTGACGGCGCTCTCCGGCGCGCACACCGTCGGCGCGGCGAGGTGCAGCAGCTTCCGACCCCACATCTACAGCGACGCCAACGTCGACCCGGCGTTCGCCATGTTCAGGAGGCGGATCTGCCCGGCCACCGGCGGGGACACCAACCTGGTCCCGCTAGACTCCACGAGCCCCAACCGCTTCGACGTCAGCTACTACCGGGACCTGATGGTCCGAAGGAGTCTGCTGCACTCCGACCAGGAGCTGTTCAACAACGGGCCGGCGGATGACCTGGTGCGGCTGTACAGCTCCAGCGGCAGCGCCTTCAACAGGGACTTCGCGGCGGCCATGGTGAAGATGGGCAACATTAGCCTCTTGACGGGGTCCGATGGGGAGATCAGATTGGATTGCCGGAGGGCTAACTGATGACCATCCTACCAATTCTTTACTGCAAGAAGGAATACGTATACATGCACGTTGGCGTACGCAGAAGAACTCGCGAAGATTACTCGTTTGGTAGCCAAATTTAATTACTTCTTCACCTCGCTGTCATCACATATGTGGTTAAGACTAGAGTCTGGTCATATTATTGCTCCGGTGAAATAACATTGCTCAGAACAAGTGAATGGGCTGAGAGCAAAGACCGATGTGAGAGGATTCATCTCGGATGTTTTATGTCGGTGGCTCACCGGAAGATGCTTTCCTTGGACACCAAGGAAACATGGGGCGCCCACATCCCAGTGAAGGACAATTGGAATCGAATGGAAAGGTAAATGACATGGCACCATCGCGATGCGTTCCTTTGGAGAGGGATGGGTGTTGGAAGGGATTATTGCAAGTGATGTGTCATTCAATCAACGGAGAAGTCGTATGCTGTGGCAACTTTGTGCTTATCATAAACCCAAGCCATTGAGAAGTCAAGTCGAACAAGTGTGTGTTGTTGATGGATCGATCATAATGAGTCTAATTACATGACCCAATTCGACCTGCAAACTCAAGAAAGCATCTTCAATGTGTAGATTACCACCTTTCCACCACAAAGAAGAATCCTCAATTGGGCCCGTCATCAAGAGAAAAGCGAGTACTTCCTTCCTCCTTATAAAGTTTGAAATCAAAATATGATGACACCATCCCTACATGTGCATGCAATGGACCATGCTAATTAAGAAGCAGAAGTGCAGTATATATACACCGCCCCCGCAAGCCCCATGTCTCATCCCCCAAACTCAACCTGTCTTCGAGGATACACTAAAATCCTCTAAACAGAGGCAAGAGTAGATTGGGATAACAATTCCATCTCTCTCTCTCTCTCTCTCTCTCTCTCTCTCTCTCTCTCTCTCTCTCTCTCTCTCTCTCTCTCTCTCTCTTAGTTGATCTCACCATGGCTCCTTTCATGTAGACCTTGGTTGCCATCTCTTTGTTCTTAGCACTTACGTCCTTGACCTATGGGCAAGTGTCACCCACATTATACTCTCGCACCTACCCTAACTTGTAGAGCATCGTTCACTCCATCATGCAATAGGTCGTCAATACAAAGCCTCATATGGCAGGCTCCATTCTTTGCCTCACCCTTTGACTGCTTGATGAACATACAATGTTGTCATCCATCAATTATCATATATTTATTAAAAATATTTATATATACGAGATGAAAATATATGAGATGAAGAAAGATTATAAGAGGATAGAGTTATATCATGATTTAAAAGTTAAATTATAATAATATAAAATTTTAAATTTTTATATTGAATTGGTGTCAGACTTAATATACATTCACTCTCGACCAGAAAGATAAGATGAGATAGGCTGTGGATAGGTAATCCAAGGAGAGGATATATTATGCTCGGTCCATAATTTAGAAGTTTAGCTTTGATGTCTGATTTGATATATATTTATTCTAATTCATTTGAATTAATAATTATAATATTTCTGATAATATCCTGTTCTGATTCCGATGCACACACCGGTTGCGGCTGAGAGACTCCTAACAGCCTTTTGCTTTGGTTGACAGGGCTGCGATGCATCCATGATACTGCCACATTCACCGGAGAGAAGAATGCTTCCCCCAATAGGAACTCCGTCCGTGGCTACGAGGCCATCGACGCCATCAAGTCCAACGTCGAAGCGGCTCGCCCAGCCACTGTATCATCCACTTGCATCCTTGCGCTCGCCGCACCATTCCACGTCCTGTCTCTCTTTCCAGCACAAAGTGCCGATGCTTCATGGGCGGACCGAAATGGAAGGTTCGACTGGGCCGCCAGGATGCGACGAGTGCTCGCCAAAGCGGCGCTAACGGCAACGTCCCCAGTCCCTTCTCCTGTCTTTCTGACCTCATCTCTTCGTTCGCTGCCAAGGGGCTCAGCGCACGCGACGTGACCGCCCTCTCCGGTGCCCACACCATCGGGCAAGCGCAGTGCGGCACCTTCCGCTCCCACATCTACGACGACGCCAACGTCAACTCAACCTTCGCTGCCCTGCGCAAACGGAACTGCCCGCCCAAAGGCGGCGACAGCAACCTGGCGCAGCTCGACCTTGAGACACCGAACGTGTTCGACGACGGGTGCTACCGGGACCTGGTGGCCAAGAAGGGACTGCCCGACTCGGACCAGGAGCTGTTCAACGGCGGCTCTCAGGACTCGCTGGTGAGGCGATACCGCGTCAACAGTGAGGCGTTGGCAAGAGATTTTGCGCCGACTTTGGTGAAGGTGGGAGCCATCAGCCCGCTGACCGGAAGCAGGGGAGAGATCAGATCGAACTGCAGACAGGTGAACGGGAAAGATATGTGATCATATGATGGTGATTCGTACGTCGATCGGAACTTGAATTCAGAATCCTATGTACCTAAATTTGTAATAAATTCCTTTTTATTAATATTTCACGCAGGTAATTAACATGAAAAATTCTTTCTTTTATTTTCTTTATTTATCAACAACAAGAACGGAGAGACTAATTGCACCGAAGCTCTTCTCGTAAGATTTTACTTGACAAGATCTATAATTAGTCATTCTATTTCATCACACCAAATAACGGGGATCATGTTGATACAATAATTTGAACATAAAAGACCTATTACTTGTAAACTAATGTATTAACTAAGTCGAATATTTTAAACAGAATGAATTCTGAAAAAGCTCGTATCTTCAAAAAATTTCTAAATATCACCTTAACTTTCAAAAATTCTGATAAAATATTTTTTTAACATAATAATATTACCTCTAAAAGTCATTGCCTCCACTTACCGATCATTAGACCTCACATGCGATCGTTGGCTCCCACCATCTTAACTCCCCTCCTTGTCGATCTCAATCTTACCATCACGATCGCAACTCCTTCTTTCCTTTCCTATAGCTTTTGCGATCGACAATAAAGATCTAAGCGGAGTGGCCATAGGCGAGAACGATAAAGTCAAAACCTTTGTTGCTGATCGTCACTATGCATAGCTGTGATTGTACAAAAGACGATGAGTGATAATTTGAGATAATGAGTTATGCCCAAATGCATAAATTAATTTACATATGAAGATACAATGCAGAGATACAAGCAACCAAAAACTTTGTATTTGCATATGACCCCCCACCCTGTCATTGTTCTTGATAGAAGAGAGGAGAGGTAGGGCAATAGTATAGGACGAAGACGATGAAAGGTTCAACTGAGATAACTAGAGGTTCAACAGAGATAGATTTAAAATGATATTTTCTTAAGATTAGGGATACTGTATGAGAGAATTTATCAAAAACAGATTTTTTTTTTCAAAAATTTATGTTCTTAAAAAAGTAACTAATTATATCATTTTATGAAATGTTCGACTATCGAAAAAAAGAAACCAATTCCTAAACACACGAAACTGAGAAAACAGTAGTTGAAACTTCAAAGAACCTTCCTGCGATCATCGGAGAAAACAGTACACTTACGAAGCTATTTTCATGCCCACTTTAGTCGAATTATTAGTTTATTTTATTTCATGAAAGAATAGAGTTTGTGAAATTGTAAAGATTTCAATCATTGAAATTTATTTCCGAGAAATTCATTCCGAATACAATCAATTAATCTTTGGGGACTATATAAACCCCATATGTTGGTTCATGAAAGAACAGAGTTTGTGAAATCAAAGAGTATTTTGAGAGAAAAATAGAGAGTTACTCTTCTCCTACTCTTCCTCTGCTTGAAATCTCTATCCTTTCTTCCTATCTAGCCGTACCAGAAGTACTTCAAAGCTCGTGGGGGTACGACTCACATTATTAACTCGTGGGTTAGACGTAGTCTTCAGTCTAAGAGAGCAGGTATTCAAATATTGCATACAGAAGACACCTTGTAAGCAGAGACATAGATTCGATCGCAGCTCCGTTTGAATCGATTTTAGCATCAAAACTGAATCGGATTAATGGTTAAGTGATTATAAATTAAACTGGAATGGAATTTTGCCGGTTCGATTTCGGTTCTTGAAATTTAAAAATATAACCGAATTCAAAATCATTTGTTTCGGTTCGAGACTGAACCGATCCAAAAAAAAAATGGCATCTTAAACGATCAACTGTGATGAATCTGTCTCTTCAATTGACAAGGATAGAATATTGATATCACATGTGAAAATGGCAAAGAATAGAATGTTTCTCTGATTTATGTATTTTGATCGATCAAATTGTTTTAAGACTCGATATTGAGGACATTTCTAGTAACATAATAAAGGAAGAGTGATGGCATTTTAGTATCGGAATAATCAGAACATCAATTCACTATGCCATACACACCTCAACAAATGGTGTTTATAATCAATCAATGTGGTTCAGACTCCAAATTTGATAAAATTAGAACCGTTGCTTGTAGAACCGGGAGTTAGGACTACTCAGACCTACAATCCTATCACAAATAAAGTTGTGATGTCTAATCCTGATTCAATTATGTTAGAATCAATTCAAGAAACGCTCCTAATCCTCCATCTCCACTTGACACAATTGACAGAGTCTCGCCTCCATGCTGATATAAATTAATGAAGCGTTCAAAGCAACAAATGAATCTAACTTTGTCCATCACCAATGATTTCGATTGTTAAATGGCTTGCGGCATCTCTATCCCTCACGTGAACGGTGCACCTAACCAAAACGGCTGACCAAGTTCATGGTCAAGGTCAAAAAGACTAATTTATTCAAGGAAAGTTCATGTATCTTCCTACTAAATGGTTGTACTATTGCTCGATTAGCAAAATACTTTGCCTCCGCGTTGAGGTGAAAAGTTTGACTCTTCTCCTAGTCAAAGATGGCCACGCCATCTCCATTCAGCTTAGCGTATATATGTGGCAGTTCACATAGATTCCAGCTCCGAATCGCCACTCCTCTCATCCTTCACCCAAAAGCTACTACTAGCTTACAACAGTAGTCGGAAGATCATTTTAGTAGCCATCTCTCTCCAAATTCTGTTTGGGTGTAGAACCAGGCGTCTTTGATGCAGAGAATCATTAGAAACGCTCGCTCTCTCTTGCTCTCAATGTTTGTCTGCGATGTCCGTGGGCAGTTGTTTCTACATTCTATGCTGGCACGTGCCCCAGCCTACAGCAGATTGTGCGCTCCACATGGCGCAGGCCGTCAAAGATGGCAAGCGAGCAGTTCACGCATGGCTGCACTCCATTCTCTCTTCTCTGTTTGGGTGGCCATGGCGTCTTTTTTCCACGATGTCCGTGGGCAGACTGTTTCGTTAATGTGCGATGCTGGAACGCCTCTGTTATCATTTGTCCCTCTGGTCCATCGGGTCCATCGGAACTGACAGTCTTTGATTTGGGTTGCAGGGCTGCGATGCGTCGATACTTCTGGATGATACTGCCGCATTCACCGGCGAGAAGAATGCCTTCCCCAATAGGAACTCCGCCCGCGGCTACGAGGTTATCGACGCCATCAAATCCAACGTCGAAGCTGCCTGCCGAGCAACGGTATCGTGCGCCGACATCCTCGCGCTGGCAGCACGCGATGGCGTGGCCTTGGTAAGCGTCACAGTTCACGAACCTCAGCTACCGCACGCCTCTTTAGTTTCCGCTCAAGAGCGACGAAGTTTAACGTCGACGTCTTGTTCAACTGCAGCTTGGTGGACCGACATGGGCGGTTCAGCTGGGCCGTCGCGATGCCAGGACCGCAAGCCAAAGCGACGCTAACAGCAACCTCCCCGGGCCCTCCTCCGGCCTCTCCACTCTCATCTCTTCGTTCGCCGCCAAGGGCCTCAGCGCACGCGACATGACCGCCCTCTCCGGTGCCCACACCATCGGCCAAGCGCAGTGCGGAAACTTCCGCTCCCACGTCTACAACGACGCCAACGTCAACTCGAGCTTCGCTGCGCTCCGCAAACGGAACTGCCCGTCCTCTGGCGGCGATGGCAACCTGGCGCCGCTTGATCTGGAGACACCGAACCGGTTCGACAACGGCTACTACCGGGACCTGGTGGCCAAGAAGGGACTACTCCACTCGGACCAGGAGCTGTTCAACGGCGGCTCTCAGGACTCGCTGGTGAGGCAATACAGCGTCAACAATGCGGCGTTCTCAAGAGATTTTGCGGCGGCCATGGTGAAAATGGGAGCCATCAGCCCGCTGACTAGAAGCAGGGGAGAGATCAGATTGAACTGCAGGAAGGTGAACTAATTTGCGAGTGATTCACCCGTCGACCAACAATTCGTACATCGAGTGTTATTATTCCTTTCATTTACCCTGGTAAATTAACAGGTGGTTGCTTTCGTCGTTCCATTTATTTGTATGCTAAATCAAGGTAATAATATTGCACCAAAGAGCTTTTCTTAGATGGTTTCTGATATGGGAAATGTCCGTGATGACCGGATAGCTCGATCTGATTCGAGCCCGAACGTCTCGAATGCTCTATCAGATGCTGACCTTGATCGAATGATGTTTCCTACATGATTCTCTGATGTTGATAACCAGACATAGTTAAGATTCTCAGTAAACAGTAATTAATCTCGATTACTATAATATAAACAGTAATTGAGAAATGGTCAACAGGACTTTGTTGGAAGCAACAGAAGCTTCCGTGAACCTGCCAAAGAAGACATGGAAATGAACGGGCACATCACTGTCGTCATCTGTCCTGTGAAAAGAGAGCGCCACTTGCGGGTTGACGAGATCGAGGGATTGGCGCATGGGACCGCGCAGATCACCATCGTCGAACCTGGAATCATGTTGGCGTAGACGAGTTGATGAGATCTCTGTTCATTTGATCGTGACTTTTGACTCCGAAACCAGCTATCATTTCGGTGCATGCCCCATCCACGACGTGTTCACATCTGAAGCAGGTGACGAAAATGGCGATCCAGCCGAGTCGCCAAGTACGCAGAGGTCCACCCATGAACGTTCCTTCCATCCATAGATTTCTTTAACTTGGTTTCTGTCGAGATCGCCAGCCAAGCAATGCAGCAGCTTTGCGCGTCTCAGTACACGTCAAAGAAGGCGACGCCACCGTGTCCGGGTAATGCTCGTTACGCAGCAGCAGTATATATAGAGAGATCGACGGTCCCTCCGGAGCATCTCCACTCATCTCCCCCCTCTGGTTTAGCTTCACAATTCGTCCGTGGCCTCCTTCGTTCGGAGACAGGTCATCCTCACTCTCTTCTCCGCCGCGCTTGTGCTCTGCACAGCCCGGGCGCAACTGTTGCCCGCATTCTACGCTAGCACTTGCCGAAGCTTACTGCGCATCGTGCGGTCGACCATGGTGCAGGCCGTCGACAGGGAGCCACGGATGGCTGCGTCCATTCTCCGACTCTCCTTGACTGCTTCGAATGTGAGACGCTATGATTGGATGAGTAAGGAAATAATAATAAAAAAATATTACGATGTAATTAAGAGAGAATATTTCCATTCTAGAAAACCGATGTAGTATTAGAAATAATAAGAACGATATTGAACACTTATAATTATTTTTCCAAATGCTCACTCTATCTTTGCTTCATGAACTATGATCTTATTTATAGGACCTAATGGTAACAATCACTCTCCATCGTATCACCCATGATAAAGTTAATTATTGAAACCACCCTAACCATCTAGATCATGATGAATATTTATATAACTACTATGAACCACCTAGATCATCATAAATATCTAGATAACTACTATGAATCAATTTTTAACACTCCCCCTTGATTCATAGTTACATACACCAATTTGAGACATAAAATAAATATATTTTTGAATTGGAAGCGACTTGGTGAGTATATCCGCAACTTGTTCATCTGTGCCACAATACTTTATTACTATGGCTCCACTTGCTACAAGATCACGGATGAAATGATAACGTATCTCTATATGCTTCGTTCTTTTATGAAATTTTGGATTTTTTATTATTGTAATTGTAGCTTTATTGTCACAAAATATTTCTGTTACTTCCATTTATTCTTGATGAAGATCTTCAAGAAGTCTTCTAAGCCATATTGTTTGACATGTTGCTGATGTTGTAGCTATATATTCTACTTCCGATGTTGATAATGCAATTGTTGCTTACTTTTTTGAACTCCAAGATATAACTCATGATCCAAGGTTAAAAATATTGTCTGAAATATTATTTCTATCATCCAAATCTCCTGCCCAATCACTATCGGTGAAACCAAATAATTTACATTTAAAATTATGAGAATACCAAATATCATAATCGGTAGTTCCCGTAATGTAACGCAGAATTCTTTTAACAGCTCCGAGATGATTTTTGCTAGGGCTATGCATAAATCTGGATACTACACCAACATAAAAGGTAATATCTGATAGAGTATGAGTTAGATAAATCAAACCTCTGTCCAAATTTCTATAGTATCTTGCATTTGTAAGGATGTACCATCTTCAAGTTTTAGTTTCTCATTTACATTCATAGGCGTTCTTGCAACTTTGCTATTAAGCATGTTAGATTTTTTGAATAGATCCATTGTATACTTTCTTTGTGATATAAAAATTCCATTTGGTCCTTGCTTCACTTCCAATCCAAGAAAATAGTATAGTAGACCTAGATCTTGTTGCTGTGAATATCCTTTTGCTACAAGCCAAGCCTTATGTTTTTAGGTACTTCTATCTGCATTATATTTTGTTTTGAAGACTAAATTCAATCCAATAGCATTCTTTTCCTTTGGTAGATTCATTAGCTCCCAGGTTTCATTCTTCTCAATTGATTTGATTTTCTCCTTCATTGCTTTTCTCCATTCCTCTTTTTCAACTGCTTCTTCAAAAGTTGTAAGATCTGAAATAAATAAAGCAAATGTTGAATCATAAATTTCTGATCTGAATTTACCTAGAGGGGATTCATCTGAGGAATTAGAATTTGAACTGCTATTGGGTGAGGCTGACGATGAATTTGTTGGAGCAGGATCTGTTACTTGATTCTGTGGAGTGTCTACTTCTATCAGAATCTGAGTTTGTGTTTCACCTTCTTTTGACTCCCAATTCTAACTTGCCCATTCATCAAACACAATATTTCTATTAATAATAACTTTGTCACTAATAGGATTATACAATCGATATGCTTTGGATTGTAAGGAATAACCAATGAAAATATATTTTTCATATTTTTCATCAAGCTTGTGGTGATTTTGTGAATTTACCAAAGCATAAGTAATACTACCAAAAATTTTTAGATGGTTTACACTTGGTTTTATACCATACCAAGCCTCAAAGGGAGTTCGATTCATAACAGTCTTAGTATGTGAAATATTCAATAAATAAACTGTTGTTGCAACTGCTTCTGCCCAAAACTGATTTAGAAGATGCTTTCCTTTAAGCAAACTTCTTGCTATTTCAACGATAGTTCGATTTTTACATTCAGCTACACCATTTTGTTCCAATGTATAAGGTGTTGTCAATTCCCTGTGAATACTATTTTCTTCACAAAAAGAATTAAACTCATTAAATAAAAATTTATCACCTCTATCTATTTGAAGTGTATTTATACATCTACCATTTTGCCTTTCTACAAGTGCCTTGAATTTTTAAAAATTATCAAATATTTCATATTTCATTTCTAGAAAATATACCCAACTCATGCGACTATAATCATCAGTAAATAATAAAAAATATCGACTTCTACCAAATAATTTTATATTCACAGGTCCACATAAATCAGCATGAATTAATTCAAGATAATCAGATGCTCTGTATGCTTTTCCAATAGGAAATGTTTTTTTACTTTGTTTGCTGTAAATGCATCCTTCACATACATCAAGTGTATTAATTTTGGATAATCCAAAATCATTTTTTTTTACTTTAACAGCCTTAAGCCCTTAATGTTAAGGTGTCTATATCTTAAATATCATAAATTAGACTCATTCTTTTGAGTTACAACTAGAGCATGCTTTTCAATATTTGAAACATCAAGTGGAAACATCTTATTTTATATCATGCAAACCTTTACCATAATCAAATCAGATTTTTTATCTTTAATGGTGCATGAACCATCATCAAATATAACTGAATATCCATGATCTATAAGTTGTCCAATACTCAATAAGTTATGTGATAAACTAGGAACAAAGAAAACATTATCAAGGTATTTTACCTTTCCTTGACTTCTTTTTACCTCAATTGTTCCTCTTCCTTCCACTTGGATTTGCTTGTTATCTCCAAGTCTAACATTCAACTTTTGAGTTTTATCAATATATCTAAATATTGATTTTATGCTTGACATATGATTAGAATATCCACTATCCAAAAACCAAATATCATTTAAGATATCATTAACATGTGAATGAGTCATAAATAACTTATTATTATCTTCATTTTCCTCCACATAGCTTGCTTGCTTTTCTCTTTTCCAACAATATACTTTCATGTGACCAAACTTTTTACAATAGTGGCATTGAATTCTATTTTATAGTTTTTCTGATCATAATTTGATTGCTTTTGTTCATTATACCCATCAAAGTGTCCTCTTCCTCTTTCTTTTCCTTTGCCATGAAATCCTCCTCTACCATGAAATCCTCCTCATCACGTCCCTCTTCCTGTTGATTTTTAACTTCTTTTGAAGTAGAAGACTCTCCCTTAATCTGAAATATTTTTTCTTCAGTTTTCTCAAATGACCTATTCAACCTTGCTTCGTGTGCTTACAAGGAACCCATTAGTTCATCAAATGAATATGTAGATAGATCTTTTGACTCCTCAATCAAGACAACAATATGATCAAATTTTGGAGTTAAACTTTTCAAAACTTTTGCAACAATTATATGATCATGAAGATGTTCATCATAAGATTTCATTTGACTAACAATTCATCGTTGAGAAAGAAAATCTTGCACCGATTCATTATTTTTCATAAATAAAATTTCAAACTCACGATGAAGGGTTTGAAGTTTCACTATCGTAATCACCCTTGATGAGCCTTGAAATTGTTTTGAAATATCAACCAAGCTTGCTTTGAGGTTGTCATTTCTTTGAATTCTTAAGAATATTATCTCATGTACTAACTTGTTGAATGAAGAACAATGTCTTTGAGTCCTTTCTATTCTTCCTCAGCCTAGTTTCTTCATCTAGATCTGTATATCCATTCTCTATTAAATCCCAAAGATCTTGAGACTTAAATAGAGTCTTCATCTTGATACTTCAAAATTCATAGCTTTTACCCGAGAAGATGGAAATAAGGGGTTGAGATATGAAATTACTATTAAAAGTCATAATGTCCGGTTCAAATTGAAACAAAGCTCTGATACCACAAATGTTGGGATTGAAGGAGCAAGGAAATAATAAAAAACAGAATACTACGATACAATCAAGAGAGAATATTTTTAATCTAGAAAAATTAATATAGTATTAGAAACAAGAGAAACGATATTAAACACTTATAATTATTTTCCTAAATGCTCAATCTATCTTTAATTCATGAACTATGTCCTATTTATAGGACCCAGTAGTAACAACCACTCTCCATCGTATCATCCTAGAGTTAATTATTGAAATCACTCTAACCACTTAGATCATGAATATCTAGATAACTATTATAAATTAATTTTTAACGCACGTTGATTTCTTAAGACAGGGCTGCGATGCATCGATACTTCTGGATGATACTGCCACATTCACCGGCGAGAAGAATGCTTTTCCCAATGTAAACTCCGCCCGCGGGTAGGAGGTCATCGACACCATCAAATCCAACGTCGAAGCTGCTTGTCAAGCGACCGTGTCGTGCCGACATCCTCGCGCTCGCCGCTCGCGATGGCGTGGCCTTGGTGAGCATCACGTACTGAACGCTACACTTGCGACCCTGCATCCTCGTTATCTAACGTAATCATTGGCTCTGATCCACTAATGGCAGCTTGGTGGACCAACATGGAGGGTTCAACTTGGCCGTCGCGACGCAACGACGGCGAGCCAAAGCGACGCCAACAGCAACCTCCCGGGACCCTCCTCAAGCCTCGCGAACCTCATCTCCTTGTTCACCGCCCAGGGCCTCAGCGCGCGCGAAACCGCCCTCTCCGGCGCCCACACCATCGGCCAAGCGCGGTGCACCACCTTCCGCTCCCACATCTACAGCGACGCCGACGTCGACCCCAGCTTCGCGGCCCTGCGCCAGCAAACTGCCCCTCCGCCGCCGGCGACGACAACTTGGCTCCGCTGGACCTTCAGACGCCGAATCGGTTCGACAACGAGTACTACCAGAACCTGGTGGCCAAGAAGGGCTGCTGCACTCGGACCAGGAGCTCTTTAACAATGGCACCCAGGACTCCCTGTGAGGCTGTACAGTGTCAGCGCCAGGGCATTTGCCAGAGATTTTGCGGCGGCGATGGTGAAGATGGGAGCCATCAGCCCGCTGACGGGAACGAACGGAGAGATTAGATTGAACTGCAGGAATGTGAACTAGCAACGTTATGATGATGATTCCTGAGATGTTTCATCTGTATTCTTTTGCACTGTTCTTTTATTGTTTCTTCGACAAAGCAAAGCAAAAGCGGTGAAGATTTGCTGTATCCAAGCTCTGTTTTGAGGTTGGACGACCTGCCGCGATAACCTTTGTGATCAGCCTGCAAGACTTCGATCATCGGATCCTCGGAATCAAGGAAACTTAAACTAAAGATTTAAGTGAAAGCTCAGTCAGATCCGAATTTTGATATCAGATCTTTACAAGCCTGTTTAATGCTTAATCTCGACATCGAAAAGCCTTCAACATATGTAACAAAGCCTGCAATCATAGCATTATCATTCAGCATGCTTATGCTGTATCACAATCTTTCATATGGCTTCCAACAGCTCATGGAAGTTCTACTACAAAATTCCAAGAAATGAAATGCTCCCAAGCTAGAGGAAGATCTCAGCAAAGTCGAAGAATATGTCAATCATATTCAGGTTTCACTAGAGGCTTGCAAGTGTGAGAAGCAGAGGAACTGGAACTCCTTTTCAGCAATCTCTTCTTCAAAGAGGGACAGCGACTGGACGACGTCCGCCATCAAAGGTCTGTAATCAGCCTCAGGTTGCACACACATGGAAGCAATGGCAGCCACCTGAACGGCATCCTTCAAAGAATACTGACCTTCTAATGCTGTATCCATTATCTGCGTTACCTTTTCTCTTTCACTGAGACATGGCAGAGCCTGCGACAACCGAAAATATGGGTTATTAGATTTGCCTGAGAGCAAGTACAATCGTTGAGGGTAACCATATGCATTGAAAGCAGAAGCCAAAAGGATTAATTCTCTGTGTATAGTATGTTCCGACTTCAGGACTTCAGGTAATTAGAATTTGTTAAGGACCAGAACTTTTTCGGTAGAATCCAACCTAATATGCAGCTCGACTGTTTTCTAGATGGCTCTTGGTTTCTTGGAATGATTGTGTCCTTCGATCCATCGTTGTCATCCAAATAAGAACCAAAGAATGTGAATGCAGGATACGTTGATCCTACAGGGCATATATCACCGATCGTAAAGTTACAGTGATGTTAAGTGGTTGGACATTATTGCATCCTTCGACAGATTATCATCTAAAATAGAAACCTAAGGATGTGAATGCGGGATGCATCAATCCTATTGCACATGCATATATCACTAATTATATATTCCTGTGCTGGACCATCATTTATCTATCAGAAAGCTCTACAACTACAAAATATCAATTATAAATTAAATAAATGTGCTTTGTTAAGCATTTCAGAACATTTTCAGATAAAATACTCACCCAGTTTACGAGAACACCTTCCCCTGGTGGCCTATTCATGTCTACTGGGACTCTACCAGTCAGCAGTTCCAAGAGCACTACCCCATAGCTGTATACATCTGATTTGGTTGTCAATCTCCCGGATAATGCATATCTAGTAAAAGAACATATTAGGCCTCCATATTAAAAAGAGCTAAGCTTTTTTCATGCATTGCATCACCGAAGCTAGAAATAGATCATGCAAGTTAAAAGAGATGACGAATTGGCAGTACTCTGGAGCAACATATCCCTGTGTGCCTAAAACACGTGTGGAAACATGGCCTCCTGCTTTATCGGATCCAAGTTTTGCGAGTCCAAAATCTGAAACTTTGGCATGGAAGTAAATGTCCAACAAAATATTGCTGCTTTTGAAATCCCTATGGATGACAGGGGGGTTGACGTGCTCATGAAGGTACTGCAGACCTTTGCAGCTTCAAGAGCTATTTGCATTCTCGTATCCCAGTCCAACTTTGAAATGCCACCACAGGATCCTGTAGATTTGAATTAAGTCGATTCTTATGGCCATGCATACAATGTTCTCGCTTCACAATAACCGTAATTTATGTACAAGGAAACAGATTCTGCTTAGGAAATGTTGCAATGGCAACATATTTCAATGACAAGCAACAAACAGTAAACAATTTAGAAAGCTACAGTAGCTTGATTCTAGAATTCACCACAGGCTCTTATGAGTTAGATGATATGAACCAATGGCTCTTAACCAAAAACCATGTTTCCACCTTTGACTCATCACTCCTCTTATAGATCTTATCATATATAATACATTTTCATGCAAAATATATAATAAATTGATATCCGTTACTTTTCAGTGCCAAGGAGGTATGTTAGCTTTGATGTCACATAACATAACAGCAAAATTACTATGAGGAAAGTATGTCATGACCATGATCTCGAGGACATGCAAGCAAAATGCGTAACACTTGACGCCGACTAAGACCAACAATGGATTAAAGCAAATATAATATAGGAAATATGCAGCAGGAGAAGAAAAGGATTGGAAGATATTATGCAATGGCACCATGGTGAAGTTGCCTTGGTGAAGTTGTTCTGAGTGACCTAGATGATCAGGTTCAAGTTATAGAAAGAACCTCTCCACTTGTAGGGTCATCAAGAAGCAAAATATCAGAAAATTCATTAGAAGTCTATGGAAGGACAAGTCAAAATGATCATTGGTTCTTGAAGAGGTTCCTTGAAAGAAAATTCATTACTGAATACAATCAATATGATGTATCTTTGGGGACTATATAAACCCCATATGTTGGTTCATGAAAGAATAGAGTTTGTGAAATTGTAAAGAGTATTTTGAGAGAAAAATAGAGAGTTACTCTTCTCCTACTCTTCCTCTGTTTGAAATCTCTATCCTTTCTTCCTATCTAGATTTTCAACACAAAGTTCGTGGGGGTACGACTCACATTATTAACTCGTGGGTTAGACGTAGTCTTGATCTAAGAGAAGCGGTATACATCGTGGGTTAGGCGTATCTTCGATTAAGAAGCGGTATTCAAATATTGCATACAGAAGACACCTTGTAAGCAGAGACATAGATTCGATCGCAGCTCCGTTTGAATCGATTTTAGCATCAAAACTGAATCGGATTAATGGTTAAGTGATTATAAATTAAACTGGAATGGAATTTTGCCGGTTCGATTTCGGTTCTTGAAATTTAAAAATATAACCGAATTCAAAATCATTTGTTTCGGTTCGAGACTGAACCGATCCAAAAAAAAAATCTTAAACGATCAACTGTGATGAATCTGTCTCTTCCAGTAACATAATAAAGGAAGAGTGATGGCATTTTAGTATCGGAATAATCAGAACCGTTTATAATCAATCAATGTGGTTCAGACTCCAAATTTGATAAAATTAGAACCGTTGCTTGTAGAACCGGGGTTAGGACTACTCAGACCCGTGCTAATCCTGATTCAATTATGTTAGAATCAATTCGAAACGCTCCTAATCCTCCATCTCCCGACACAATTGACAGAGTCTCGCCTCCATGCTGATATAAATTAATGATGCGTTCAAAGCAACAAGAATCTAACTTTGTCCATCACCAATGATTTCGATTGTTAAATGGCTGCGGCATCTCTATCCCTCACGTGAACGGTGCACCTAACCAAAACGGCTGACCAAGTTCATGGTCAAGGTCAAAATACTTGTGTATCTTCCTACTAAATGGTTGTACTATTGCTCGGATTAGCAAAATACTTTGCCTCCGCGTTGAGGTGAAAAGTTTGACCAGTCAAAGATGGCCACGCCATCTCCATTCAGCTTAGCGTATATATGTGGCAGTTCACCCCGAGCCACTCCTCTCATCCTTCACCCAAAAGCTACTACTAGCACAACAGTAGTCGGAAGATCTAGCCATCTCTCTCTTCTCTGTTTGGGTGGCCATGGCGTCTTTGATGCAGACATTAGTCGCGCTCTCTCTGCTCTCAATGTTTGTCTGCGATGTCCGTGGGCAGTTGTCTTCTACATTCTATGCTGGCACGTGCCCCAGCCTACAGCAGATTGTGCGCTCCACCATGGCGCAGGCCGTCAACAAGGAGCCACGCATGGCTGCCTCCATTCTCCGGCTTTTCTTCCACGACTGTTTCGTTAATGTGCGATGCTGGAACGCCTCTGTTATCATTTGTCCCCTGTGGTCCATCGGAACTGACAGTCTTTGATTTGGGTTGCAGGGCTGCGATGCGTCGATACTTCTGGATGATACTGCCGCATTCACCGGCGAGAAGAATGCCTTCCCCAATAGGAACTCCGCCCGCGGCTACGGGTTATCGACGCCATCAAATCCAACGTCGAAGCTGCCTGCCGAGCAACGGTATCGTGCGCCGACATCCTCGCGCTGGCAGCACGCGATGGCGTGGCCTTGTAAGCGTCACAGTTCACGAACCTCAGCTACCGCACGCCTCTTTAGTTTCCGCTCAAGAGCGACGAAGTTTAACGTCGACGTCTTGTTCAACTGCAGCTTGGTGGACCGACATGGGCGGTTCAGCTGGGCCGTCGCGATGCCAGGACCGCAAGCCAAAGCGACGCTAACAGCAACCTCCCGGGCCCTCCTCCGGCCTCTCCACTCTCATCTCTTCGTTCGCCGCCAAGGGCCTCAGCGCACGCGACATGACCGCCCTCTCCGGTGCCCACACCATCGGCCAAGCGCAGTGCGGAAACTTCCGCTCCCACATCTACAACGACGCCAACGTCAACTCGAGCTTCGCTGCGCTCCGCAAACGGAACTGCCCGTCCTCTGGCGGCGATGGCAACCTGGCGCCGCTTGATCTGGAGACACCGAACCGGTTCGACAACGGCTACTACCGGGACCTGGTGGCCAAGAAGGGACTACTCCACTCGGACCAGGAGCTGTTCAACGGCGGCTCTCAGGACTCGCTGGTGAGGCAATACAGCGTCAACAATGCGGCGTTCTCAAGAGATTTTGCGGCGGCCATGGTGAAAATGGGAGCCATCAGCCCGCTGACTAGAAGCAGGGGAGAGATCAGATTGAACTGCAGGAAGGTGAACTAATTTGCGAGTGATTCACCCGTCGACCAACAATTCGTACATCGAGTGTTATTTTTCCTTTCATTTACCCTGGTAAATTAACAGGGGGTTGCTTTCGTCGTTCCATTTATTTGTATGCTAAATCAAGGTAATAATATTGCACCAAAGAGCTTTTCTTAGATGGTTTCTGATATGGGAAATGTCCGTGATGACCGGATAGCTCGATCTGATTCGAGCCCGAACGTCTCGAATGCTCTATCAGATGCTGACCTTGATCGAATGATGTTTCCTACATGATTCTCTGATGTTGATAACCAGACATAGTTAAGATTCTCAGTAAACAGTAATTAATCTCGATTACTATAATATAAACAGTAATTGAGAAATGGTCAACAGGACTTTGTTGGAAGCAACAGAAGCTTCCGTGAACCTGCCAAAGAAGACATGGAAATGAACGGGCACATCACTGTCGTCATCTGTCCTGTGAAAAGAGAGCGCCACTTGCGGGTTGACGAGATCGAGGATTGGCGCATGGGACCGCGCAGATCACCATCGTCGAACCTGGAATCATGTTGGCGTAGACGAGTTGATGAGATCTCTGTTCATTTGATCGTGACTTTTGACTCCGAAACCAGCTATCATTTCGGTGCATGCCCCATCCACGACGTGTTCACATCTGAAGCAGGTGACGAAAATGGCGATCCAGCCGAGTCGCCAAGTACGCAGAGGTCCACCCATGAACGTTCCTTCCATCCATAGATTTCTTTAACTTGGTTTCTGTCGAGATCGCCAGCCAAGCAATGCAGCAGCTTTGCGCGTCTCAGTACACGTCAAAGAAGGCGACGCCACCGTGTCCGGGTAATGCTCGTTACGCAGCAGCAGTATATATAGAGATCGACGGTCCCTCCGGAGCATCTCCACTCATCTCCCCCCTCTGGTTTAGCTTCACAATTCGTCCGTGGCCTCCTTCGTTCGGAGACAGGTCATCCTCACTCTCTTCTCCGCCGCGCTTGTGCTCTGCACAGCCCGGGCGCAACTGTTGCCCGCATTCTACGCTAGCACTTGCCGAAGCTTACTGCGCATCGTGCGGTCGACCATGGTGCAGGCCGTCGACAGGGAGCCACGGATGGCTGCGTCCATTCTCCGACTCTCCTTGACTGCTTCGAATGTGAGACGCTATGATTGGATGAGTAAGGAAATAATAATAAAAAATATTACGATGCAATTAAGAGAATATTTCCATTCTAGAAAACCGATGTAGTATTAGAAATAATAAGAACGATATTGAACACTTATAATTATTTTTCCAAATGCTCACTCTATCTTTGCTTCATGAACTATGATCTTATTTATAGGACCTAATGGTAACAATCACTCTCCATCGTATCACCCATGATAAAGTTAATTATTGAAACCACCCTAACCATCTAGATCATGATGAATATTTATATAACTACTATGAACCACCTAGATCATCATAAATATCTAGATAACTACTATGAATTAATTTTTAACACTCCCCCTTGATTCATAGTTACATACACCAATTTGAGACATAAAATAAATATATTTTTGAATTGGAAGCGACTTGGTGAGTATATCCGCAACTTGTTCATCTGTGCCACAATACTTTATTACTATGGCTCCACTTGCTACAAGATCACGGATGAAATGATAACGTATCTCTATATGCTTCGTTCTTTTATGAAATTTTGGATTTTTTATTATTGTAATTGTAGCTTTATTGTCACAAAATATTTCTGTTGCTTCCATTTATTCTTGATGAAGATCTTCAAGAAGTCTTCTAAGCCATATTGTTTGACATGTTGCTGATGTTGTAGCTATATATTCTACTTCCGATGTTGATAATGCAATTGTTGCTTACTTTTTTGAACTCCAAGATATAACTCATGATCCAAGGTTAAAAATATTGTCTGAAATATTATTTCTATCATCCAAATCTCCTGCCCAATCACTATCGGTGAAACCAAATAATTTACATTTAAAATTATGAGAATACCAAATATCATAATCGGTAGTTCCCGTAATGTAACGCAGAATTCTTTTAACAGCTCCGAGATGATTTTTGCTAGGGCTATGCATAAATCTGGATACTACACCAACATAAAAGGTAATATCTGATAGAGTATGAGTTAGATAAATCAAACCTCTGTCCAAATTTCTATAGTATCTTTCATTTTTAAGGATGTACCATCTTCAAGTTTTAGTTTCTCATTTACATTCATAGGCGTTCTTGCAACTTTGCTATTAAGCATGTTAGATTTTTTGAATAGATCCATTGTATACTTTCTTTGTGATATAAAAATTCCATTTGGTCCTTGCTTCACTTCCAATCCAAGAAAATAGTATAGTAGACCTAGATCTTGTTCTTTGTGAATATCCTTTTGCTACAAGCCAAGCCTTATGTTTTTAGGTACTTCTATCTCATTATATTTTGTTTTGAAGACTAAATTCAATCAATAGCATTCTTTTCCTTTGGTAGATTCATTAGCTCCCAGGTTTCATTCTTCTCAATTGATTTGATTTTCTCCTTCGTTGCTTTTCTCCATTCCTCTTTTTCATTTGCTTCTTCAAAAGTTGTAGGTCTCAAATAAATAAAGCAAATGTTGAATCATAAATTTCGATCTGAATTTACCTAGAGGGATTCATCGAGGAATTAAATTTGAACTGCTATTGGGTGAGGCCGACGATGAATTTGTTGGAGCGAGGATCTGTTTTACTTGATTACGTGGAGTGTCTACTTCTATCGAAATCGAGTTTGTGTTTCACCTTCTTTTGACTCCCAATTCTAACTTGCCCATTCATCAAACACAATATTTCTATTAATAATAACTTTGTCACTAATAGGATTATACAATCGATATGCTTTGGATTGTAAGGAATAACCAATGAAAATATATTTTTCATATTTTTCATCAAGCTTGTGGTGATTTTGTGAATTTACCAAAGCATAAGTAATACTACCAAAATTTTTAGATGGTTTACACTTGGTTTTATACCATACCAAGCCTCAAAGGAGTTTGATTCATAACGATCTTAGTATGTGAAATATTCAATAAATAAACTGTTGTTGCAACAGCTTACGCTTAAAAGCGATTTAGAAGATGCTTTCCTTTAAGCAAACTTCTTGCTATTTCAACGATAGTTCGATTTTTACATTCAGCTACACCATTTTGTTCCAATGTATAAGGTGTTGTCAATTCCTGTGAATACTATTTTCTTCACAAAAGAATTAAACTCATTAAATAAAAATTTATCACCTCTATCTATTTGAAGTGTATTTATACATCTACCATTTTGCCTTTCTACAAGTGCCTTGAATTTTTAAAAATTATCAAATATTTCATATTTCATTTCTAGAAAATATACCCAACTCATGCGACTATAATCATCAGTAAATAATAAAAAATATTGACTTCTACCAAATAATTTTATATTCACAGGTCCACATAAATCAGCATGAATTAATTCAAGATAATCAGATGCTCTGTATGCTTTTCCAATAGGAAATGTTTTTTTACTTTGTTTGCTGTAAATGCATCCTTCACATACATCAAGTGTATTAATTTTGGACAATCCAAAATCATTTTTTTTTACTTTAACAGCCTTAAGCCCTTAATGTTAAGGTGTCTATATCTTAAATATCATAAATTAGACTCATTCTTTTGAGTTACAACTAGAGCATGCTTTTCAATATTTGCAACATCAAGTGGAAACATCTTATTTTGCGTCATGCAAACCTTTACCATAATCAAATCAGATTTTTTATCTTTAATGGTGCATGAACCATCATCAAATATAACTGAATATCCATGATCTATAAGTTGTCCAATACTCAATAAGTTATGTGATAAACTAGGAACAAAGAAAACATTATCAAGGTATTTTACCTTTCCTTGACTTCTTTTTATCTCAATTGTTCCTCTTCCTTCCACTTGGATTTGCTTGTTATCTCCAAGTCTAACATTCAACTTTTGAGTTTTATCAATATATCTAAATATTGATTTTATGCTTGACATATGATTAGAATATCCACTATCCAAAAACCAAATATCATTTAAGATATCATTAACATGTGAATGAGTCATAAATAACTTATTATTATCTTCATTTTCCTCCACATAGCTTGCTTGCTTTTCTCTTTTCTAACAATATACTTTCATGTGACCAAACTTTTTACAATAGTGGCATTGAATTCTATTTTATAGTTTTTCTGATCATAATTTGATTGCTTTTGTTCATTATACCCATCAAAGTGTCCTCTTCCTCTTTCTTTTCCTTTGCCATGAAATCCTCCTCTACCATGAAATCCTCATCTGTCACGTCCTCTTCCTGTTGATTTTTTAACTTCTTTTGAAGTAGAAGACTCTCCCTTAATCTGAAATATTTTTTCTTCAGTTTTCTCAAATGACCTATTCAACCTTGCTTCGTGTGCTTACAAGGAACCCATTAGTTCATCAAATGAATATGTAGATAGATCTTTTGACTCCTCAATTGCGACAACAATATGATCAAATTTTGGAGTTAAACTTTTCAAAACTTTTGCAACAATTATATGATCATGAAGATGTTCACCATAAGATTTCATTTGACTAACAATTCAGTCAGTTGAGAAAGAAAATCTTGCACCGATTCATTATTTTTCATAAATAAAATTTCAAACTCACGATGAAGGGTTTGAAGTTTTACTGTAATCACCCTTGATGAGCCTTGAAATTCGTTTTGAAATATCAACCAAGCTTGCTTTGAGGTTGTCGCTGCTGTAATTCTTAAGAATATTATCTCATGTACTAACTTGTTGAATGAAGAACAATGTCTTTGAGTCCTTTCTATTCTTCCTCAGCCTGGTTTCTTCATCTAGATCTGTATATCCATTCTCTATTAAATCCCAAAGATCTTGAGACTTAAATAGAGTCTTCATCTTGATACTTCAAAATTCATAGCTTTTACCCGAGAAGATGGAAATAAGGGGTTGAGATATGAAATTACTATTAAAAGTCATAATGTCCGGTTCAAATTGAAACAAAGCTCTGATACCACAAATGTTGGGATTGAAGGAGCAAGGAAATAATAAAAAACAGAATACTACGATACAATCAAGAGAGAATATTTTTAATCTAGAAAAATTAATATAGTATTAGAAACAAGAGAAACGATATTAAACACTTATAATTATTTTCCTAAATGCTCAATCTATCTTTAATTCATGAACTATGTCCTATTTATAGGACCCAGTAGTAACAACCACTCTCCATCGTATCATCCATGATAGAGTTAATTATTGAAATCACCCTAAGATCATGAATATCTAGATAACTATTATAAATTAATTTTTAACGCACGTTGATTTCTTAAGACAGGGCTGCGATGCATCGATACTTCTGGATGATACTGCCACATTCACCGGCGAGAAGAATGCTTTTCCCAATGTAAACTCCGCCCGCGGGTAGGAGGTCATCGACACCATCAAATCCAACGTCGAAGCTGCTTGTCCAGCGACCGTGTCGTGCCGACATCCTCGCGCTCGCCGCTCGCGATGGCGTGGCCTTGGTGAGCATCACGTACTGAACGCTACACTTGCGACCCTGCATCCTCGTTATCTAACGTAATCATTGGCTCTGATCCACTAATGGCAGCTTGGTGGACCAACATGGAGGGTTCAACTTGGCCGTCGCGACGCAACGACGGCGAGCCAAAGCGACGCCAACAGCAACCTCCCGGGACCCTCCTCAAGCCTCGCGAACCTCATCTCCTTGTTCACCGCCCAGGGCCTCAGCGCGCGCGACATGACCGCCCTCTCCGGCGCCCACACCATCGGCCAAGCGCGGTGCACCACCTTCCGCTCCCACATCTACAGCGACGCCGACGTCGACCCCAGCTTCGCGGCCCTGCGCCAGCAGAACTGCCCCTCCGCCGCCGGCGACGACAACTTGGCTCCGCTGGACCTTCAGACGCCGAATCGGTTCGACAACGAGTACTACCAGAACCTGGTGGCCAAGAAGGGGCTGCTGCACTCGGACCAGGAGCTCTTTAACAATGGCACCCAGGACTCCCTGGTGAGGCTGTACAGTGTCAGCGCCAGGGCATTTGCCAGAGATTTTGCGGCGGCGATGGTGAAGATGGGAGCCATCAGCCCGCTGACGGGAACGAACGGAGAGATTAGATTGAACTGCAGGAATGTGAACTAGCAACGTTATGATGATGATTCCTGAGATGTTTCATCTGTATTCTTTTGCACTGTTCTTTTATTGTTTCTTCGACAAAGCAAAGCAAAAGCGGTGAAGATTTGCTGTATCCAAGCTCTGTTTTGAGGTTGGACGACCTGCCGCGATAACCTTTGTGATCAGCCTGCAAGACTTCGATCATCGGATCCTCGGAATCAAGGAAACTTAAACTAAAGATTTAAGTGAAAGCTCAGTCAGATCCGAATTTTGATATCAGATCTTTACAAGCCTGTTTAATGCTTAATCTCGACATCGAAAAGCCTTCAACATATGTAACAAAGCCTGCAATCATAGCATTATCATTCAGCTTGCTTATGCTGTATCACAATCTTTCATATGGCATCCAACAGCTCATGGAAGTTCTACTACAAAACTCCAAGAAATGAAATGCTCCCAAGCTAGAGGAAGATCTCAGCAAAGTCGAAGAATATGTCAATCATATTCAGGTTTCGCTAGAGGCTTGCAAGCGTGAGAAGCAGAGGAACTGGAACTCCTTTTCGGCAATCTCTTCTTCACAAGAGGGACCAGCGACTGGACGACGTCCGCCATCAAAGGCCTGTAATCAGCCTCAGGTTGCACACACATGGAAGCAATGGCAGCCACCTGAACGGCATCCTTCAAAGAATACTGACCTTCTAATGCTGTATCCATTATCTGCGTTACCTTTTCTCTTTCACTGAGACATGGCAGAGCCTGCGACAACCGAAAATATGGGTTATTAGATTTGCCTGAGAGCAAGTACAATCGTTGAGGGTAACCATATGCATTGAAAGCAGAAGCCAAAAGGATTAATTCTCTGCATATAGTATGTTACGACTTCAGGACTTCAGGTAATTAGACTTTGTTAAGGACCAGAACATTTTCGGTAGAATCCAACCTAATATGCAGCTCGACTGTTTTCTAGATGGCTCTTGGTTTCCTTGGGCATGATTGTGTCCTTCGATCCATCGTTGTCATCCGAAATAAGAACCAAAGAATGTGAATGCAGGATACGTTGATCCTACAGGGCATATATCACCGATCGTAAAGTTACAGTGATGTTAAGTGGTCGGACATTATTGCATCCTTCGACAGATTATCATCTAAAATAGAAACCGAAGGATGTGAATGCGGGATGCATCAATCCTATTGCACATGCATATATCACTAATTATATATTCCTGTACTGGACCATCATTTATCTATCAGAAAGCTCTATAACTACAAAATATCAATTATAAATTAAATAAATGTGCTTTGTTAAGCATTTCAGAACATTTTCAGATAAAATACTCACCCAGTTTACGAGAACACCTTCCCCTGGTGGCCTATTCATGTCTACTGGGACTCTACCTGTCAGCAGTTCCAAGAGCACTACCCCATAGCTGTATACATCTGATTTGGTTGTCAATCTCCCGGATAATGCATATCTAGTAAAAGAACATATTAGGCCTCCATATTAAAAAGAGCTAAGCTTTTTTCATGCATTGCATCACCGAAGCTAGAAATAGATCATGCAAGTTAAAAGAGATGAGGCATTGGCAGTACTCTGGAGCAACATATCACTGTGTGCCTAAAACACGTGTGGAAACATGGCCTCCTGCTTTATCAGATCCAAGTTTTGCGAGTCCAAAATCTGAAACTTTGGCATGGAAGTAAATGTCCAACAAAATATTGCTGCTTTTGAAATCCCTATGGATGACAGGGGGGTTGACATGCTCATGAAGGTACTGCAGACCTTTTGCAGCTTCAAGAGCTATTTGCATTCTCGTATCCTAGTCCAACTTTGAAATGCCACCACAGGATCCTGTAGATTTGAATTAAGTCGATTCTTATGGACATTCATACAATGTTCTCGCTTCACAATAACCGTAATTTATGTACAAGGAAACAGATTCTGCTTAGGAAATGTTGCAATGCCAACATATCTCAATGACAAGCAACAAACAGTAAACGATTTAGAAAGCTACAGTAGCTTGATCTAGAATTCACCACAGGCTCTTATGCCTTGGAGTTAGATGATATGAACCAATGGCTCTTAACCAAAAACCATGTTTCCACCTTTGACTCATCACTCCTCTTATAGATCTTATCATATATAATACATTTTCATGCAAAATATATAATAAATTGGTATCCGTTACTTTTCAGTGTCAAGGAGGTATGTTAGCTTTGATGTCACATAACATAACAGCAAAATTACTATGTAGGAAAGTATGTCGATGACCATGATCTCAAGGACATGCAAGCAAAATGCGTTAACACTTGACGTCGACAAAGACCAACAATGGATTAAAGCAAATATAATATAGGAAATATGCAGCAGGAGAAGAAAAGGATTGGAAGATATTATGCAATGGCACCATGGTGAAGTTGCCTTGGTGAAGTTGTTCTGAGTGACCTAGATGATTAGGTTCGGGTTATAGAAAGAACCTCTCCACTTGTAGGGCTCATGCTTTGGGCTGCCCTTATTAGAAGCAAAATATCAGAAAATTAATAATGTCATACAAAAAAGAATATTGCAGTACCATGAACATTTGCCCCAGATTCTTTAACACAATTAAGTCTTAAAGAATTAATTGACAGGGCTGAGAGACTACTAACAGCCTTTTGCTTCGGTTGACAGGGCCGAGATGTATCCATGATACTGCCACATTCACCGGAGAAGAATGCTTCCCCCAATAGGAACTCCGTCCGTGGCTACGAGGCCATCGACGCCATCAAGTCAAACGTCGAAGCGGCTTGCCCAGCCACTGTTTCATTCGCTGACATCCTTGCACTCGCCGCACCATTCCACGTCCTATCTCTCTTTCCAGCACAAAGTGCCGATGCTTCATGGGCGGACCGAAATGGAAGGTTCGACTGGGCCGCCAGGATGCGACGAGTACTCGCCAAAGCGGCGCTAACGGCAACGTCCCCAGTCCCTCCTCCGGTCTTTCTGACCTCATCTCTTCGTTCGCCGCCAAGGGGCTCAGCGCACGCGACGTGACCGCCCTCTCCGGTGCCCACACCATCGGGCAAGCGCAGTGCGGCACCTTCCGCTCCCACATCTACGACGACGCCAACGTCAACTCAACCTTCGCTGCCCTGCGCAAACGGAACTGCCCGCCCAAAGGCGGCGACAGCAACCTGGCGCAGCTCGATCTTGAGACACCGAACGTGTTCGACGACGGTGCTACCGGGACCTGGTGGCCAAAGAAGGACTGCTCTACTCGGACCAGGAGCTATTTCAACGGCGGCTCTCAGGACTTGCTGGTGAGGCGATACAGCGTCAACAGTGCGGCGTTGGCAAGAGATTTTGCTTAAAAAATTTTCTAATTAGCACCTTAACTTTCAAAAATTCTGATAAAATATTTTTATTATAATAATATTACCTATACAAGTCATTGCCTCCCCCTACCAATCACCGGCTCCCACCATCCAAACTCTTCTCCCTGTCAATCTCGGCCCTACCATCATGATCGCAACCCTCTGCTTTCTTTCACGTAGCTTTTGCGATCGACAATGAAGGTCCAAGTGAATGGGCCATATGTGAAAATGATAAGATCAAGACCTTCATTGCATAATTATACTAAGGGCGATGGATAATAATTTAAGATAAAGAGTTATGCTTAAGTGTGTAAGTGAGTCTATATGCAAAGGCACGACTAAGTGTGCAAAGACACAAATAATCAAAGACTTGTGTTTGCTCATGACCTCTCACCCATCATCGTTCTAGACAGAGGGATGAAGACATAGGTTGATAGTATAAAACGAAGATACCGAAAGATTCAACGACGATAACTGGGGTTCGACAGAAGTAAATTTAAAATGATTTTTTCTCGTGGTTAGGAATATATTATGAGAATTTATAAAAACAGATTTTTTTTCATAAATTTATCCTCTTAAAAAAGTAACTAGTTATATCATTTCATGAAATGTTCAACTATCGAGAAAACGAAACCAATTCCGCAACACACGAATCTGAGAAAACAACAGTTGCAATTTCAAACAACCTTCTTGAGATAAACGGAGAAAACAGTACACTTACGAAGCTATTTTCACGCCCACTTTAGTTGAATTATTAGTTTATTTTATTTCCGGACCGTACAAGCAGTACTTCAAAACTCGTGGGGATACATCTCACATTATTAACTCGTGGATTAGACGTAGTCTGCGGTCTAAGAGGGCAGCTATTCAAATATTGCATACAGAAGACACCTTGTAACAGGGACGTAGATCCGACCGCAGCTCCGTTTAAATCGATTTTAGAATCAAAACCGAATCGGATTAATGGTTAAGTGATTATAAATTAAACTGGAATCGAATTTTGCCGGTTCGATTTCGGTTCTTGAAATTTAAAAATAAAACCGAAACCAAAATCATTTGTTTCGGTTCGATACTGAACTGATCCAAAAAAAAAAAAAAAGATTCTTAAACGATCAAATGTGATGAATCTGTCTCTTCCAATAACATAATAAAGGAAGAGTAATGGCATTTCAGAATCAGAATCAGAACCGTTTATAATCAATCAATGTGGTTCAGACTCCAAATTCGATAAAAATTAGAACCGTTGTTTGTAGAACCGGAGTTAGGACTACTCAGACCCGTGCTAATCCTGATTCAATTATGTTAGAATCAATTCGAAACGATCCTAATCCTCCATCTCCCGACACAATTGACAGAGTCTCGCCTCCATGCTGATATAAATTAATGATGCGTTCAAAGCAACAAGAATCTAACTTTGTCCATCACCATTGATTTCGATTGTTAAATGGCTGCGGCATCTCTATCCCTCACGTGAACGGTGCACCTAACCAAAACGGCTGACCAAGTTCATGGTCAAGGTCAAAATACTTGTGTATCTTCCTCCTAATTGGTTGTACTATTGCTCGGATTAGCAAAATACTGTGCCTCCGCGCTGAGGTGAAAAGTTTGACCAGTCAAAGATGGCCACGCCATCTCCATTCAGCTTAGCGTATATATGTGGCAGTTCACCCCGAGCCACTCCTCTCATCCTTCACCCAAAAGCTACTACTAGCACAACAGTAGTCGGAAGATCTAGCCATCTCTCTCTTCTCTGTTTGGGTGGCCATGGCGTCTTTGATGCAGACATTAGTCGCGCTCTCTCTGCTCTCAATGTTTGTCTGCGATGTCCATGGGCAGTTGTCTTCTACATTCTATGCTGGCACGTGCCCCAGCCTACAGCAGATTGTGCGCTCCACCATGGCGCAGGCCGTCAACAAGGAGCCACGCATGGCTGCCTCCATTCTCCGGCTTTTCTTCCACGACTGTTTCGTTAATGTGCGATGCTGGAACGCCTCTGTTATCATTTGTCCCCTGTGGTCCATCGGAACTGACAGTCTTTGATTTGGGTTGCAGGGCTGCGATGCGTCGATACTTCTGGATGATACTGCCGCATTCACCGGCGAGAAGAATGCCTTCCCCAATAGGAACTCCGCCCGCGGCTACGAGGTTATCGACGCCATCAAATCCAACGTCGAAGCTGCCTGCCGAGCAACGGTATCGTGCGCCGACATCCTCGCGCTGGCAGCACGCGATGGCGTGGCCTTGGTAAGCGTCACAGTTCACGAACCTCAGCTACCGCACGCCTCTTTAGTTTCCGCTCAAGAGCGACGAAGTTTAACGTCGACGTCTTGTTCAACTGCAGCTTGGTGGACCGACATGGGCGGTTCAGCTGGGCCGTCGCGATGCCAGGACCGCAAGCCAAAGCGACGCTAACAGCAACCTCCCGGGCCCTCCTCCGGCCTCTCCACTCTCATCTCTTCGTTCGCCGCCAAGGGCCTCAGCGCACGCGACATGACCGCCCTCTCCGGTGCCCACACCATCGGCCAAGCGCAGTGCGGAAACTTCCGCTCCCACATCTACAACGACGCCAACGTCAACTCGAGCTTCGCTGCGCTCCGCAAACGGAACTGCCCGTCCTCTGGCGGCGACGGCAACCTGGCGCCGCTCGACCTGGAGACACCGAACCGGTTCGACAACGGCTACTACCGGGACCTGGTGGCCAAGAAGGACTGCTCCACTCGGACCAGGAGCTGTTCAACGGCGGCTCTCAGGACTCGCTGGTGAGGCAATACAGCGTCAACAATGCGGCGTTCTCAAGAGATTTTGCGGCGGCCATGGTGAAAATGGGAGCCATCAGCCCGCTGACTGGAAGCAGGGAGAGATCAGATTGAACTGCAGGAAGGTGAACTGATTTGCGAGTGATTCGTCCGTCGACCAACAATTCGTACATCGTGTGTTATTATTCCTTTCATTTACCTGGTAAATTAACAGGGGTTGCTTTCTTCATTCCATTTATTTGTATGCCAAATCAAGGTAATAATATTGCACCGAAGAGCCCTTTTTAGATGGTTTCTGATATGGCAAATGTCAGTGATGACCGGATAGCTCGATCTGATTCGAGCCCGAACGTCTCGAATGCTCTATCAGATGCTGACCTTGTTCGAATGAGGTTTCCTACGTGATTTCTCTGATATTGATAACCAAACATAGTTAAGATTCTCAGTAAACAGTAATTAATCTCGATTTGCATAATATGAACAGTAATTGAGAAATGGTCAACAGGTCTTTGTTGGAAGCAACAGAAGCTTCCGTGAACCTGCCGAAGAAGACATGGAAATGAACGGGCAGATCACTGTCGTCATCTGTACTTTGAAAACAGAGCGCCACTTACGGTTTGGTCGGTGGCAGGAGACGAGATCGAGGGATTGGCGCATGGGACCGCGCAGATCACCATCGTCGAACCTGGAATCATGTTGCCGTAGACGAGCGATGAGATCTCCGTTTATTTGATCGTGACTTTTGACTCCAAAACCAGCTATCATTTCGGTGCATGCCCAAACCACGACGTATTCCCATCTGAACCAGGTGACAAAAATGTCTATCCAATCGAGTCGTTATGTGACACGAGATATCAATAATCATTCGATATTTTATAAGTGGATGAATACTTATACTTTATCCTTCAATGAACACCTGTGCTGTATCCTTAGTGTCTTCTCACAAGTAACTATGAGAATAATCATCTCAATCATATAGACGGATGTATGTCATTTCTTCATGAATCTTTGGGGATAAATAGGGGCTCTGATACATTTGTTGGGTCTCTGGTAGTGTATCTGGTCCTTAGACTTGAGACATCAAGGATGTCTTGTATGAGTACTCCACTTTTTGATACCAGATTTATAGGTTTGGGTGTTCCAGATCTAATATAACCGATTATTATGAGTGGTAGCCAACCTTACGAGGGCTATTGAGTGCCAATAAATGATCATATGCTCTCGGTATCATGAGAGGAATATCCCATGTATTCTTGCTCAAACAAATCCTTAGCCAAGGTTATTCAAATTGAGAGAGAAAGAGTTTTCCGAGAGAATCCGATTAGAGTGAGACTCGAGAAGAGACAGTATGGGTCTGACAACACCATGCCCGGTATAGGGTCTCTGAGATATTAGATGGATGAGAGACTATAGATACATGGTAATCGGCGGCGACGATTGATCCAAAGAATTGGATTCTCCTGTATTATCTGGGGAATGCGACGTAGTGGCCTAGTACGTCCGCAGTCGATGAGTCGGGTGAATTATTATGGAGATAATAATTCACTAAGTTAGAAGAAGTTCCAACAAGTATGACTCACGGCTAGCTCAATATTGGGCCTAGAGGATCACACACATATGGTAGGTGTCGTGACGAGTAGAGGTTTGGATATAAGATATTTGTCGAAGCCCCTAACTTATTGGATATTCGTTAAGCCCATGAATTATTAGATCCTAAGATAAGATTCAATAAGAGCTAATAAAAGATTATTGGGTATAGACCAATTAATTCAAGAGGCTTGGGTAATTGGATGTAGATCCAATACCAAATAGGGCAAGATCCATTAGGGCTAAGTTGACAAGGGGCCTCTATAAATAGAAGGGAATCAAAGTCCCATAGGCTGTGGTTTTCTCTTAGTAGCCACCTTCTATTCTCCTCTTCCCAAGAGAGGAGCATCGTTGCAGTTCCTACCGTGTGGATTATTGCTAGAGAGGTGGACATTTGAACTCCTTTATCCAGTCCTACAGATCTATAGGGATTCAGGGATATACGATCTCCCTAGGTAACTTCTTTTTACACATGCAGTTTTCGAATTCGCAGATTTATTTTTGATACACTGATCTTTGCACGATGATGAAATCTTTCATAAAAATCTAGGATGTTTTATTTTTATATTCTTTCGTTGCGCATGAGATATCATCCCTTGGATTTCCCAACACAAATGCCCTGATAACTTGTGATTCCACTTACACCCATCGACTACGCGTGGCCTTTCGTGCAATGGGGAATAGATCTCCTCGGGCCCTTCCCACCGGCTTCAAGGTAGTGGAGGTTCCTTATCGTCGGGGTAGACTACTTCACCAAATGGGTGGAAGCTGAGCCACTGGCATCAATTACTGAGCGATAAGTAGAAGGGTTCGTTTGGAAGAACATTGTGACTTGCTTCGGGATCTCGAAGGTCATCATCACCGATAACAGGACCTAATTCAATAACAAGAAGTTTAAAAGGTTCTGCTTGAGCTATGAGATACAATTAAGATTTAGCTCGGTAGTTGACCCCATGCGAATGGCTTGGCGGAGGTAACCAATCAGGCGATAATGGAAGGGCTTAAGAAAAGAGTCTCCGAGACTCAGGGGGCATGGGTTGAAGAGCTCTTGAGCATACTGTTATCTTCCCAGACCACGCTAAAAACTGCTACGGGGGAATCTATATACAGCCTCGCGTTCAGCACCGAGGCAATCCTGCCGCCTGAGGTCGTCTTCCTGATGCATAGGGTGGAGAATTATGAGAAGAACACGTCGAAGGATGGGTTGCGAGCTGAGCTAGACCTTATCGAAGAACAGCGAGCCGATGTGCACCTTAGAGCCCTCGCTTATAAAAAGGTCATCGCTAGGCTCTACAACTAAAAGCTACACTCCCGATCGATCAGGCTGAACGACTTAGTCCTACGAAGGGCTGAGATCAATGACCCGGCCCGATCACGTGCCAAGGTCCCTACCAAGTAACAGGCATCGTCCGGGATGACACCTACCGATTGCTAATTATATGTACCCTATAAGCCAATCACGTAAGTGATGGCACCTATAATAAACTACGTCAATATTTTTACTTATGATTATTAGTATTTTTTCACATTATCTGGATGTATATTATGATATCATTGGATATGTGCAATGAGAATTGGATCATGATGAGATCATGATAAGAAGACCGATTCATCTTTAAACACAGACCCTAAATAATCTCGATCATAGGTTACTCGAGAGGGACATCAAGATAACCAGACATACTAGTATGCTGTATATCCATCCATATGATGGAGGTGACTGGTCTCATAGCTACTTGTGTGGGGACATTAAGGATACAGTGCAGGTGCTCATTGGAGAATGAGTTCACTGATTGATCCGCTTATGGAATATTGGACAATTATTGATACCTCACGTCAGACAAGATTTTGTAGTCCCAGTAGTATATCTGATCCTTAGACTTGAGATACCAAAGATGTCCTATATGAGTACTTCACTCTTTGATACCAGACTTGTAGGTTTGAAAGTTCCAAATCTAATACAGTCGATTATTAGGAGTGATAATCAATCTTACGAGGGCGATTAAGTGTGAATAGAGGATCATCTACTCTCGGTATCATGAGAGGAATATCTCATTTGTTCTTGTTCAGGCAAATCTCTAGCCAAAGTCATTCGGATTGAGAGAGAAAGAGTTCTCCGGGAGAATCCGATTAGAGCGAGACTTGAGTAAAATCCGTATGGGCTTGACAGCACCATATCCAATATACGATATCTAGGATATTAAATGGATGAGGGACTATAGGTACATGGTAACTGAGGATAGATAGGTCTAAATGATTGGAATCCCTTGTATCATCTAGGGACTGCGACGTAGTGGCCTAGTACATCCGTAGTTGATAAGTCAAGTGAATTATTATAGAGATAATAATTCACTGAATCAGAAGATATTCTGACATGTATGACTCATGACCATCTCGATATTGGGCCTAGAGGGTCACACACATATATAGGTAGGTGTTGCGATGAGTAAAGGTTCTGGATATGAGATATCCGTCGAGTCCCTATTTTATTGGATATCTAATAAGCCTCTATATTATTAGATCCCTTGGATGAGATCCAATAAGAGCTAGATTATTGGGTAGAGACCCATTAATCTAAGAGGCATGAGTAATTGGATAGAGATCCAATATATAATAGGGCTAGATCCATTAAGGTTGACAGGGGGCCTCTATAAATAGGAGGGAACCAAAGGCCCAAAGGTTGGGGCTTCCTAGTGGCCACCTTCTATTCTCCTCTCTCCAGAGAAGAGAATCATTGTAGTCCCTACCGTGTGGATACTGCTAGAGAGGAGGACGCTTGACCTCCTTCATCCTCCCATATGAATATGTAGGAATTTAGGGATATACGATCTCCCTATATACTATCGTTCTTTTCATACACGCAATTTTTCAGATTCACCAATTTATTTTTCACACTGATCTTCGCATAACGATGAAACCTGTTCGTAGAACGTTTTCATCCTGTACTTCTACCCAGCTTTCTTCCTTGGTCATTCTCCTCCTCGATCATCTTCCTTCTCAGTCATCCTCCTCCTCGGGCACCCTCCTCCTCGGTCGCCCTCCTCCTCCTCCGCGGCCAAGGGGCAAGACTTGGGCAACTTGTAATCAAGGGGTTGAACTCAAGTAATTTATAGCCAAGAGGCAAGACTCGAGCAGCATTAAGTGGCAGGTCACATCGACACACTCAAAGCAACCTCACCATGCCAAAAAAGTGTCGACTAAGGCAATGCAATACGGCGTCCCTAGAAAGCTCGGGCGGTGCCTCAACAGCGCCTCAGACATGCACCGTACAAGCGTCGTCGAGCATAAGCCATCTTAGAGAGCTCGAGACAATGCCTCCACTGCACCGCCTAGGAAGCCTAGGACGACGCTACCACAGCACGTTGTGGATAAGGGCCCTATTCTACATGAAAGCCCCTGGTCGATAACATTCTGGGGGACTTTCTCTCGAACACTCAATTCTCTCTCACATAAGAGCTAACTTAGGTTTCGAAGGGGTCGAGTCAAAAAGCATCGACCCAACTTGTGTGCAAGAATCGAGGAGGCACGTCGCGAGCCGATCAGCTAGAGCTATCATCTCCGAACAAGCAGACGAGACGCTTCTCATGACCCGACGTTGACTTCTTGTCCGAACACCTATCAAGGTGATCGAGACACATCCGGGCTCGGACCTAATCAATATAAATAGTAATTGAAGAATGGTCGACAGGACTTTGTTTTAAGCAACAAAGCTTCCGTGAACCTGCCAAATAAGACATGGAAATGAACTGGCAGATCACATCTGTACTGTGAAAAGAGAGTGCCACTTACGGCATGGTCGGTGGCAGGAGACGAGATCGAGGGAGTGGCACATGGGACCGCGCAGATCACCATCGTCGAACCTGGAATCATGTTGGCGTAAACGAACGATGAGATCTCTGTTCATTTGATCGTGACTTTTGACTCCGAACCAGCTATCATTTCGGTGCATGCCCCATCCACGACGTGTTCCCATCTGAAGCAGGTGACGAAAATGGCGATCCAGCCAAATCGCCTAGTACGCAGAGGTCCACCCATGAACGTTCCTTCCATCCATAGATTTCTTTAACTTGGTTTCTGTCGAGATCGCCAGCCAAGCAATGCAGCAGCTTTGCGCGTCTCAGTACACGTCAAAGAAGGCGACGCCACCGTGTCCGGGTAATGCTCATTACGCAGCAGCAGTATATATAGAGAGATCGACGGTCCCTGAGGAGCATCTCCCCCCTCTGGTTTAGCTCCACAATTCGTCCACGGCCTCCTTCGTTCGGAGACAGGTCATCCTCAGTCTCTTCTCCGCCGCGCTTGTGCTCTGCACAGCCCGGGCGCAACTGTTGCCCGCATTCTACGCTAGCACTTGCCGAAGCTTACTGCGCATCGTGCGGTCGACCATGGTGCAGGCCGTCAACAGGGAGCCACGGATGGCTGCGCCCATTCTCCGACTCTTCTTGACTGCTTCGAATGTGAGACGCTATTTGTTGGGATTGGATGAATAAAAAAATAATAAAAAAAAATATTACGATGCAATCTAGAGAGAATATTTTCATTCTAGAAAACCGATGTACTATTAGAAATAAAAGGAATGATATTGAACACTTACAATTATTTTCCCAAATGCTTACTTTATCTTTGCTTCATGAACTATGGTCTTATTTATAGGACCTAGTGGTAACAATCACTCTCCATCATATCACTCATGATAAAGTTAATTATTGAAACCACTCTAACCATCTAAATCATGATGAATATTTATATAACTACTATAAACCACTTAGATCATGATAAATATCTAGATAACTACTATGAATCAATTTTTAACACTCTCCCTTGATTCATAGTTACATACACCAATTTGAGACATAAAATAAATATGTTTTTGAATTGGAAGCGACTTGGTGAGTATATCTGCAACTTGTTCATCTGTGCCACAATACTTCATTACTATGGCTCCACTTGCTACAAGATCACGGATGAAATGATAACGTATCTCTATATGCTTCGTTCTTTTATGAAATGTTAGATTTTTTATCATTGCAATTGTAGCTTTATTGTCATAAAATATTTTTGTTGCTTTTATTTATTCTCGATGAAGATCTTCAAGAAGTCTTCTAAGCCATATTGTTTGACATGTTGCTGATGTTGTAACTATATATTCTACTTCCGATGTTGATAATACAATTGTTGCTTACTTCTTTGAACTCCAAGATATAACTCCTGATCTAAGGTTAAAAATATTATCTGAAGTATGATTTCTATCATCTAAATCTCCTACCCAATCACTATCAATGAAACCAAATAATTTACATTTAAAATTATGAGAATACCAAATATCATAATCGGTAGTTCCCGTAATATAACTCAGAATTCTTTTAACAGCTCCGAGATGATTTTTGCTAGGGCTATGCATAAATCTGGATACTACACCAACATAAAAGGTAATATCTGGTAGAGTATGAGTTAGATAAATCAAACCTCTGTCCAAATTTCTATAGTATCTTGCATTTTTAAGGATGTACCATCTTCAAGTTTTAGTTTCTCATTTACATTCATAGGCGTTCTTGCAACTTTGCAATTAAGCATGTTAGATTTTTTGAGTAAATCCATTGTATACTTTCTTTGTGATATAAAAATTCCATCTGGTCCTTGCTTCACTTCCAATCCAAGAAAATAGTACAGTAGACCTAGATCTTGTTGTTGTGAATATCCTTTTGCTACAAGCCGAGCCTTATGTTTTTAGATACTTCTATCTGCATTATATTTTGTTTTGAAGACCAAATTCAATCCAATAGCATTCTTTTCCTTTGGTAGATTCATTAGCTCCCAGGTTTCATTCTTCTCAATTGATTTGATTTTCTCCTTCATTGCTTTTCTCTATTCCTCTTTTTCAACTGCTTCTTCAAAAGTTGTAGGATCTGAAATAAATAAAGCAAATGTTGAATCATAAATTTCTGATCTGAATTTACCTAGAGGGGATTCATCTGAGGAATTAGAATTTGAACTGCTATTGGGTGAGGCTGACGATGAATTTGTTGGAGCAGGATCTGTTACTTGATTCTGTGGAGTGTCTACTTCTATCAGAATCTGAGTTTGTGTTTCATCTTCTTTTGACTCCCAATTCTAACTTGCCCATTCATCAAACACAATATTTCTATTAATAATAACTTTGTCACTAATAGGATTATACAATCGATATGGTTTGGATTGTAAGGAATAACCAATGAAAATATATTTTTCATATTTTTCATTAAGCTTATGGTGATTTTGTGAATTTACCAAAGCATAAGCAATACTATCAAAAAATTTTAGATAGTTTACACTTGGTTTTATACCATACCAAGCCTCAAAGGGAGTTCGATTCATAACAGCCTTAGTAGGTGAAATATTCAATAAATAAACTGTTATTGCAACTGCTTCTGCCCAAAACTGATTTGGAAGATGCTTTCCTTTAAGCAAACTTCTTGCTATTTCAACGACAGTTCGATTTTTACATTCAGCTACACCATTTTGTTCAATGTATAAGGTGCTATCAATTCCCTATGAATACTATTTTCTTCACAAAAAGAATTAAACTCATTAGATAGAAATTTATCACCTCTATCTATTTGAAGTGTCTTTATACATCTACCATTTTGCCTTTCTACAAGTGCCTTGAATTTTTAAAAATTATCAAATATTTCATATTTCATTTCTAGAAAATATACCCAACTCATGCGACTATAATCATCAGTAAATAATAAAAAATATTGACTTCTACCAAATGATTTTATATTCATAGGTCCACATAAATCAGCATGAATTAATTCAAGATAATCAGATGCTCTCTATGCTTTTCCAACAGGAAATGGTTTTTTACTTTGTTTGCTATAAATGCATCCTTCACATACATCAAGTGTATTAATTTTGGACAATCCAAAATCATTTTTTTTTACTTTAACAGCCTTAAGCCCTTAATGTTAAGGTGTCTATATCTTAAATGTCATAAATTAGACTCATTCTTTTGAGTTATAACTAGAGCATGCTTTTCAATATTTGAAACATCAAGTGGAAACATCTTATTTTGCGTCATGCAAACCTTTACCATAATCAAATCAGATTTTTTATCTTTAATGGTGCATGAACCATCATCAAATATAACTGAATATCCATGATCTATAAGTTGTCCAATACTCAATAAGTTATGTGATAAACTAGGAACAAAGAAAATATTATCAAGGTATTTTACCTTTTCTTGACTTCTTTTTACCTCAATTGTTCCTCTTCCTTCCACTTGGATTTGCTTGTTATCTCCAAGTCTAACATTCAACTTTTGAGTTTTATCAATATATCTAAATATTGATTTTATGCTTGACATATGATTAGAATATCCACTATCCAAAAACCAAATATCATTTAAGATATCATTAACATGTGAATGAGTCATAAATAACTTATTATTATCTTCATTTTCCTCCACATAGCTTGTTTGCTTTTCTCTTTTACAACAATATACTTTCATGTGACCAAACTTTTTACAATAGTGGCATTGAATTCTATTTTATAGTTTTTCTGATCATAATTTGATTGCTTTTGTTCATTATGCCCATCAAAGTGTCCTCTTCCTCTTTCTTTTCCTTTGCCATGAAATCCTCCTCTACCATGAAATCCTCCTCTGTCACGTCCTCTTCATGTTGATTTTTTAACTTCTTTTGAAGTAGAAGACTCTCCCTTAATCTGAAATATTTTTTCTTCAGTTTTCTCAAATGACCTATTCAACCTTGCTTCGTGTGCTTACAAGGAACCCATTAGTTCATCAAATGAATATGCAGATAGATCTTTTGACTCCTCAATTGCGACAATAATATGATCAAATTTTGGAGTTAAACTTTTCAAAACTTTTGCAACAATTATATGATCATGAAGATGTTCACCATAAGATTTCATTTGACTAACAATTCAGTCAGTTGAGAAAGAAAATCTTGCACCGATTCATTATTTTTCATAAATAAAATTTCAAACTCACGATGAAGGGTTTGAAGTTTTACTGTAATCACCCTTGATGAGCCTTGAAATTCGTTTTGAAGTATCAACCAAGCTTGCTTTGAGGTTGTCGCTGTTGTAATTCTTAAGAATATTATCTCATGTACTAACTTGTTGAATGAAGAACAATATCTTTGAGTCCTTTCTATTCTTCCTCAGCCTGGTTTCTTCATCTAGATCTGTATATCCATTCTCTATTAAATCCCAAAGATCTTGAGACTTAAATAGAGTCTTCATCTTGATACTTCAAAATTCATAGCTTTTACCCGAGAAGATGGAAATAAGGGGTTGAGATATGAAATTACTATTAAAAGTCATAATGTCCGGTTCAAATTGAAACAAAGCTCTGATACCACAAATGTTGGGATTGAAGGAGCAAGGAAATAATAAAAAAGCAGAATACTACTACGATACAATCAAGAGAATATTTTTAATCTAGAAAAATTAATATAGTATTAGAAACAAGAGAAACGATATTAAACACTTATAATTATTTTCCTAAATGCTCAATCTATCTTTAATTCATGAACTATGTCCTATTTATAGGACCCGATTAGTAACAACCACTCTCCATCGTATCATCCATGATAGAGTTAATTATTGAAATCACCTAAGATCATGAATATCTAGATAACTATTATAAATTAATTTTTAACGCACGTTGATTTCTTAAGACAGGGCTGCGATGCATCGATACTTCTGGATGATACTGCCACATTCACCGGCGAGAAGAATGCTTTTCCCAATGTAAACTCCGCCCGCGGGTAGGAGGTCATCGACACCATCAAATCCAACGTCGAAGCTGCTTGTCAAGCGACCGTGTCGTGCCGACATCCTCGCGCTCGCCGCTCGCGATGGCGTGGCCTTGGTGAGCATCACGTACTGAACGCTACACTTGCGACCCTGCATCCTCGTTATCTAACGTAATCATTGGCTCTGATCCACTAATGGCAGCTTGGTGGACCAACATGGAGGGTTCAACTTGGCCGTCGCGACGCAACGACGGCGAGCCAAAGCGACGCCAACAGCAACCTCCCGGGACCCTCCTCAAGCCTCGCGAACCTCATCTCCTTGTTCACCGCCCAGGGCCTCAGCGCGCGCGACATGACCGCCCTCTCCGGCGCCCACACCATCGGCCAAGCGCGGTGCACCACCTTCCGCTCCCACATCTACAGCGACGCCGACGTCGACCCCAGCTTCGCGGCCCTGCGCCACCAGAACTGCCCCTCCGCCGCCGGCGACGACAACTTGGCTCCGCTGGACCTTCAGACGCCGAATCGGTTCGACAACGAGTACTACCAGAACCTGGTGGCCAAGAAGGGGCTGCTGCACTCGGACCAGGAGCTCTTTAACAATGGCACCCAGGACTCCCTGGTGAGGCTGTACAGTGTCAGCGCCAGGGCATTTGCCAGAGATTTTGCGGCGGCGATGGTGAAGATGGGAGCCATCAGCCCGCTGACGGGAACGAACGGAGAGATTAGATTGAACTGCAGGAATGTGAACTAGCAACGTTATGATGATGATTCCTGAGATGTTTCATCTGTATTCTTTTGCACTGTTCTTTTATTGTTTCTTCGACAAAGCAAAGCAAAAGCGGTGAAGATTTGCTGTATCCAAGCTCTGTTTTGAGGTTGGACGACCTGCCGCGATAACCTTTGTGATCAGCCTGCAAGACTTCGATCATCGGATCCTCGGAATCAAGGAAACTTAAACTAAAGATTTAAGTGAAAGCTCAGTCAGATCCGAATTTTGATATCAGATCTTTACAAGCCTGTTTAATGCTTAATCTCGACATCGAAAAGCCTTCAACATATGTAACAAAGCCTGCAATCATAGCATTATCATTCAGCTTGCTTATGCTGTATCACAATCTTTCATATGGCATCCAACAGCTCATGGAAGTTCTACTACAAAACTCAAGAAATGAAATGCTCCCAAGCTAGAGGAAGATCTCAGCAAAGTCGAAGAATATGTCAATCATATTCAGGTTTCGCTAGAGGCTTGCAAGCGTGAGAAGCAGAGGAACTGGAACTCCTTTTCGGCAATCTCTTCTTCACAAGAGGGACCAGCGACTGGACGACGTCCGCCATCAAAGGCCTGTAATCAGCCTCAGGTTGCACACACATGGAAGCAATGGCAGCCACCTGAACGGCATCCTTCAAAGAATACTGACCTTCTAATGCTGTATCCATTATCTGCGTTACCTTTTCTCTTTCACTGAGACATGGCAGAGCCTGCGACAACCGAAAATATGGGTTATTAGATTTGCCTGAGAGCAAGTACAATCGTTGAGGGTAACCATATGCATTGAAAGCAGAAGCCAAAAGGATTAATTCTCTGCATATAGTATGTTACGACTTCAGGACTTCAGGTAATTAGACTTTGTTAAGGACCAGAACATTTTCGGTAGAATCCAACCTAATATGCAGCTCGACTGTTTTCTAGATGGCTCTTGGTTTCCTTGGGCATGATTGTGTCCTTCGATCCATCGTTGTCATCCGAAATAAGAACCAAAGAATGTGAATGCAGGATACGTTGATCCTACAGGGCATATATCACCGATCGTAAAGTTACAGTGATGTTAAGTGGTCGGACATTATTGCATCCTTCGACAGATTATCATCTAAAATAGAAACCGAAGGATGTGAATGCAGGATGCATCAATCCTATTGCACATGCATATATCACTAATTATATATTCCTGTACTGGACCATCATTTATCTATCAGAAAGCTCTATAACTACAAAATATCAATTATAAATTAAATAAATGTGCTTTGTTAAGCATTTCAGAACATTTTCAGATAAAATACTCACCCAGTTTACGAGAACACCTTCCCCTGGTGGCCTATTCATGTCTACTGGGACTCTACCTGTCAGCAGTTCCAAGAGCACTACCCCATAGCTGTATACATCTGATTTGGTTGTCAATCTCCCGGATAATGCATATCTAGTAAAAGAACATATTAGGCCTCCATATTAAAAAGCTAAGCTTTTTCATGCATTGCATCACCGAAGCTAGAAATAGATCATGCAAGTTAAAAGAGATGAGGCATTGGCAGTACTCTGGAGCAACATATCACTGTGTGCCTAAAACACGTGTGGAAACATGGCCTCCTGCTTTATCAGATCCAAGTTTTGCGAGTCCAAAATCTGAAACTTTGGCATGGAAGTAAATGTCCAACAAAATATTGCTGCTTTTGAAATCCCTATGGATGACAGGGGGGTTGACATGCTCATGAAGGTACTGCAGACCTTTTGCAGCTTCAAGAGCTATTTGCATTCTCGTATCCCAGTCCAACTTTGAAATGCCACCACAGGATCCTGTAGATTTGAATTAAGTCGATTCTTATGGACATTCATACAATGTTCTCGCTTCACAATAACCGTAATTTATGTACAAGGAAACAGATTCTGCTTAGGAAATGTTGCAATGCCAACATATTTCAATGACAAGCAACAAACAGTAAACGATTTAGAAAGCTACAGTAGCTTGATCTAGAATTCACTACAGGCTCTTATGCCTTGGAGTTAGATGATATGAACCAATGGCTCTTAACCAAAAACCATGTTTCCACCTTTGACTCATCACTCCTCTTATAGATCTTATCATATATAATACATTTTCATGCAAAATATATAATAAATTGGTATCCGTTACTTTTCAGTGTCAAGGAGGTATGTTAGCTTTGATGTCACATAACATAACAGCAAAATTACTATGTAGGAAAGTATGTCGATGACCATGATCTCAAGGACATGCAAGCAAAATGCGTTAACACTTGACGTCGACAAAGACCAACAATGGATTAAAGCAAATATAATATAGGAAATATGCAGCAGGAGAAGAAAAGGATTGGAAGATATTATGCAATGGCACCATGGTGAAGTTGCCTTGGTGAAGTTGTTCTGAGTGACCTAGATGATTAGGTTCGGGTTATAGAAAGAACCTCTCCACTTGTAGGGCTCATGCTTTGGGCTGCCCTTATTAGAAGCAAAATATCAGAAAATTAATAATGTCATACAAAAAGAATATTGCAGTACCATGAACATTTGCCCCAGATTCTTTAACACAATTAAGTCTTAAAGAATTAATTGACAGGGCTGAGAGACTACTAACAGCCTTTTGCTTCGGTTGACAGGGCCGAGATGTATCCATGATACTGCCACATTCACCGGAGAAGAATGCTTCCCCCAATAGGAACTCCGTCCGTGGCTACGAGGCCATCGACGCCATCAAGTCAAACGTCGAAGCGGCTTGCCCAGCCACTGTTTCATTCGCTGACATCCTTGCACTCGCCGCACCATTCCACGTCCTATCTCTCTTTCCAGCACAAAGTGCCGATGCTTCATGGGCGGACCGAAATGGAAGGTTCGACTGGGCCGCCAGGATGCGACGAGTACTCGCCAAAGCGGCGCTAACGGCAACGTCCCCAGTCCCTCCTCCGGTCTTTCTGACCTCATCTCTTCGTTCGCCGCCAAGGGGCTCAGCGCACGCGACGTGACCGCCCTCTCCGGTGCCCACACCATCGGGCAAGCGCAGTGCGGCACCTTCCGCTCCCACATCTACGACGACGCCAACGTCAACTCAACCTTCGCTGCCCTGCGCAAACGGAACTGCCCGCCCAAAGGCGGCGACAGCAACCTGGCGCAGCTCGATCTTGAGACACCGAACGTGTTCGACGACGGGTGCTACCGGGACCTGGTGGCCAAGAAGGGACTGCTCTACTCGGACCAGGAGCTATTTCAACGGCGGCTCTCAGGACTTGCTGGTGAGGCGATACAGCGTCAACAGTGCGGCGTTGGCAAGAGATTTTGCTTAAAAAATTTTCTAATTAGCACCTTAACTTTCAAAAATTCTGATAAAATATTTTTATTATAATAATATTACCTATACAAGTCATTGCCTCCCCCTACCAATCACCGGCTCCCACCATCCAAACTCTTCTCCTTATCAATCTCGGCCCTACCATCATGATCGCAACCCTCTCCTTTCTTTCACGTAGCTTTTGCGATCGACAATGAAGGTCCAAGTGAATGGGCCATATGTGAAAATGATAAGATCAAGACCTTCATTGCATAATTATACTAAAGGCGATGGATAATAATTTAAGATAAAGAGTTATGCTTAAGTGTGTAAGTGAGTCTATATGCAAAGGCACGATCAAGTGTGCAAAGACACAAATAATCAAAGACTTGTGTTTGCTCATGACCTCTCACCCATCATCGTTCTAGACAGAGGGATGAAGACATAGGTTGATAGTATAAAACGAAGATACCGAAAGATTCAACGACGATAACTGGAGTTCGACAGAAGTAAATTTAAAATGATTTTTTCTCGTGGTTAGGAATATATTATGAGAATTTATAAAAACAGATTTTTTTTCATAAATTTATCCTCTTAAAAAAGTAACTAGTTATATCATTTCATGAAATGTTCAACTATCGAGAAAACGAAACCAATTCCGCAACACACGAATCTGAGAAAACAACAGTTGCAATTTCAAACAACCTTCTTGAGATAAACGGAGAAAACAGTACACTTACGAAGCTATTTTCACGCCCACTTTAGTTGAATTATTAGTTTATTTTATTTCCGGACCGTACAAGTAGTACTTCAAAACTCGTGGGGATACATCTCACATTATTAACTCGTGGATTAGACGTAGTCTGCGGTCTAAGAGGGCAGCTATTCAAATATTGCATACAGAAGACACCTTGTAACAGGGACGTAGATCCGACCGCAGCTCCGTTTAAATCGATTTTAGAATCAAAACCGAATCGGATTAATGGTTAAGTGATTATAAATTAAACTGGAATCGAATTTTGCCGGTTCGATTTCGGTTCTTGAAATTTAAAAATAAAACCGAAACCAAAATCATTTGTTTCGGTTCGATACTGAACTGATCCAAAAAAAAAAAAAAGATTCTTAAACGATCAAATGTGATGAATCTGTCTCTTCCAATAACATAATAAAGGAAGAGTGATGGCATTTCAGAATCAGAATCAGAACCGTTTATAATCAATCAATGTGGTTCAGACTCCAAATTCGATAAAAATTAGAACCGTTGTTTGTAGAACCGGGGTTAGGACTACTCAGACCCGTGCTAATCCTGATTCAATTATGTTAGAATCAATTCGAAACGATCCTAATCCTCCATCTCCCGACACAATTGACAGAGTCTCGCCTCCATGCTGATATAAATTAATGATGCGTTCAAAGCAACAAGAATCTAACTTTGTCCATCACCATTGATTTCGATTGTTAAATGGCTGCGGCATCTCTATCCCTCACGTGAACGGTGCACCTAACCAAAACGGCTGACCAAGTTCATGGTCAAGGTCAAAATACTTGTGTATCTTCCTCCTAATTGGTTGTACTATTGCTCGGATTAGCAAAATACTGTGCCTCCGCGCTGAGGTGAAAAGTTTGACCAGTCAAAGATGGCCACGCCATCTCCATTCAGCTTAGCGTATATATGTGGCAGTTCACCCCGAGCCACTCCTCTCATCCTTCACCCAAAAGCTACTACTAGCACAACAGTAGTCGGAAGATCTAGCCATCTCTCTCTTCTCTGTTTGGGTGGCCATGGCGTCTTTGATGCAGACATTAGTCGCGCTCTCTCTGCTCTCAATGTTTGTCTGCGATGTCCATGGGCAGTTGTCTTCTACATTCTATGCTGGCACGTGCCCCAGCCTACAGCAGATTGTGCGCTCCACCATGGCGCAGGCCGTCAACAAGGAGCCACGCATGGCTGCCTCCATTCTCCGGCTTTTCTTCCACGACTGTTTCGTTAATGTGCGATGCTGGAACGCCTCTGTTATCATTTGTCCCCTGTGGTCCATCGGAACTGACAGTCTTTGATTTGGGTTGCAGGGCTGCGATGCGTCGATACTTCTGGATGATACTGCCGCATTCACCGGCGAGAAGAATGCCTTCCCCAATAGGAACTCCGCCCGCGGCTACGAGGTTATCGACGCCATCAAATCCAACGTCGAAGCTGCCTGCCGAGCAACGGTATCGTGCGCCGACATCCTCGCGCTGGCAGCACGCGATGGCGTGGCCTTGGTAAGCGTCACAGTTCACGAACCTCAGCTACCGCACGCCTCTTTAGTTTCCGCTCAAGAGCGACGAAGTTTAACGTCGACGTCTTGTTCAACTGCAGCTTGGTGGACCGACATGGGCGGTTCAGCTGGGCCGTCGCGATGCCAGGACCGCAAGCCAAAGCGACGCTAACAGCAACCTCCCCGGGCCCTCCTCCGGCCTCTCCACTCTCATCTCTTCGTTCGCCGCCAAGGGCCTCAGCGCACGCGACATGACCGCCCTCTCCGGTGCCCACACCATCGGCCAAGCGCAGTGCGGAAACTTCCGCTCCCACATCTACAACGACGCCAACGTCAACTCGAGCTTCGCTGCGCTCCGCAAACGGAACTGCCCGTCCTCTGGCGGCGACGGCAACCTGGCGCCGCTCGACCTGGAGACACCGAACCGGTTCGACAACGGCTACTACCGGGACCTGGTGGCCAAGAAGGGACTGCTCCACTCGGACCAGGAGCTGTTCAACGGCGGCTCTCAGGACTCGCTGGTGAGGCAATACAGCGTCAACAATGCGGCGTTCTCAAGAGATTTTGCGGCGGCCATGGTGAAAATGGGAGCCATCAGCCCGCTGACTGGAAGCAGGGGAGAGATCAGATTGAACTGCAGGAAGGTGAACTGATTTGCGAGTGATTCGTCCGTCGACCAACAATTCGTACATCGTGTGTTATTATTCCTTTCATTTACCCTGGTAAATTAACAGGGGGTTGCTTTCTTCATTCCATTTATTTGTATGCCAAATCAAGGTAATAATATTGCACCGAAGAGCCCTTTTTAGATGGTTTCTGATATGGCAAATGTCAGTGATGACCGGATAGCTCGATCTGATTCGAGCCCGAACGTCTCGAATGCTCTATCAGATGCTGACCTTGATCGAATGAGGTTTCCTACGTGATTTCTCTGATATTGATAACCAAACATAGTTAAGATTCTCAGTAAACAGTAATTAATCTCGATTTGCATAATATGAACAGTAATTGAGAAATGGTCAACAGGTCTTTGTTGGAAGCAACAGAAGCTTCCGTGAACCTGCCGAAGAAGACATGGAAATGAACGGGCAGATCACTGTTGTCATCTGTACTTTGAAAACAGAGCGCCACTTACGGTTTGGTCGGTGGCAGGAGACGAGATCGAGGGATTGGCGCATGGGACCGCGCAGATCACCATCGTCGAACCTGGAATCATGTTGCCGTAGACGAGCGATGAGATCTCCGTTTATTTGATCGTGAATTTTGACTCCAAAACCAGCTATCATTTCGGTGCATGCCCAAACCACGACGTATTCCCATCTGAACTAGGTGACAAAAATGTCTATCCAATCGAGTCGTTATGTGACACGAGATATCAATAATCATTCGATATTTTATAAGTGGATGAATACTTATACTGTATCCTTCAATGAACATCTGTGTTGTATCTTAGTGTCTCCTCACAAGTAACTATGAGAATAATCATCTCAATCATATAGACGGATGTATGTTATTTCTTCATGAATCTTTGGGGATAAATAGGGGCTCTGATACATTTGTTGGGTCTCTGGTAGTGTATCTAGTCCTTAGACTTGAGACATCAAGGATGTCTTGTATGAGTACTCCACTTTTTGATACCAGATTTATAGGTTTGGGTGTTCCAGATCTAATATAACCGATTATTATGAGTGGTAGCCAACCTTACGAGGGCTATTGAGTGCCAATAAATGATCATATGCTCTCGGTATCATGAGAGGAATATCTCATGTATTCTTGCTCAAACAAATCCTTAGCCAAGGTTATTCAAATTGAGAGAGAAAGAGTTTTCCGAGAGAATCCGATTAGAGTGAGACTCGAGAAGAGACAGTATGGGTCTGACAACACCATGCCCGGTATAGGGTCTCTGAGATATTAGATGGATGAGAGACTATAGATACATGGTAACTGACGACAGATTGATCCAAAGAATTGGATTCTCCTGTATTATCTGGGGAATGCGACGTAGTGGCCTAGTACGTCCGCAGTCGATGAGTCGGGTGAATTATTATGGAGATAATAATTCACTAAGTTAGAAGGAGTTCCAACAAGTATGACTCACGGCTAGCTCAATATTGGGCCTAGAGGATCACACACATATGGTAGGTGTCGTGACGAGTAGAGGTTTGGATATAAGATATTTGTCGAAGCCCCTAACTTATTGGATATTCGTTAAGCCCATGAATTATTAGATCCTAAGATAAAATTCAATAAGAGCTAATAAAAGATTATTGGGTATAGACCAATTAATTCAAGAGGCTTGGGTAATTGGATGTAGATCCAATACCAAATAGGGCAAGATCCATTAGGGCTAAGTTGACAAGGGGCCTCTATAAATAGGAGGGAATCAAAGTCCCATAGGCTGTGGTTTTCTCTTAGTAGCCACCTTCTATTCTCCTCTTCCCAAGAGAGGAGCATCGTTGCAGTTCCTACCGTGTGGATTATTGCTAGAGAGGTGGACATTTGAACTCCTTTATCCAGTCCTACAGATCTATAGGGATTCAGGGATATACGATCTCCCTAGGTAACTTCTTTTTACACATGCAGTTTTCGAATTCGCAGATTTATTTTTGATACACTGATCTTTGCACGATGATGAAATCTTTCATAAAAATCTAGGATGTTTTATTTTTATATTCTTTCGTTGCATGAGATATCATCCTTGATTTCCCAACACAAATGCCCTGATAACTTGTGATTCCACTTACACCCATCGACTACGCTGCGTGGCCTTTAGTGCAATGGGAATAGATCTCCTCGGGCCCTTCCCACCGGCTTCAAGGTAGTGGAGGTTCCTTATCGTCGGGTAGACTACTTCACCAAATGGGTGGAAGTCGAGCCACCGGCATCAATTCTTGAGCGATAAGTAGAAGGGTTCGTTTGGAAGAACATTGTGACTTGCTTCGGGATCTCGAAGGTCATCATCACCGATAACAGGACCTAATTCAATAACAAGAAGTTTAAAAGGTTCTGCTTGAGCTATGAGATACAATTAAGATTTAGCTCGGTAGTTGACCCCATGCGAATGGCTTGGCGGAGGTAACCAATCAGGCGATAATGGAAGGGCTTAAGAAAAGAGTCTCCGAGACTCAGGGGGCATGGGTTGAAGAGCTCTTGAGCATACTGTTATCTTCCCAGACCACGCTAAAAACTGCTACGGGGGAATCTATATACAGCCTCGCGTTCAGCACCGAGGCAATCCTGCCGCCTGAGGTCGTCTTCCTGATGCATAGGGTGGAGAATTATGAGAAGAACACGTCGAAGGATGGGTTGCGGTGAGCTAGACCTTATCGAAGAACAGCGAGCCGATGTGCACCTTAGAGCCCTCGCTTATAAAAAGGTCATCGCTAGGCTCTACAACTAAAAGCTACACTCCCGATCGATCAGGCTGAACGACTTAGTCCTACGAAGGGCTGAGATCAATGACCCGGCCCGATCACGTGGCAAGGTCCCTACCAAGTAACAGGCATCGTCCGAGATGACACCTACCGATTGCTAATTATATGTACCCTATAAGCCAATCACGTAAGTGATGGCACCTATAATAAACTACGTCAATATTTTTACTTATGATTATTAGTATTTTTTCACATTATCTGGATGTATATTATGATATCATTGGATCTGTGCAATGAGAATTGGATCATGATGAGATCATGATAAGAAGACCGATTCATCTTTAAACACAGACCCTAAATAATCTCGATCATAGGTTACTCGAGAGGGACATCAAGATAACCAGACATACTAGTATGCTGTATATCCATCCATATGATGGAGGTGACTGGTCTCATAGCTACTTGTGTGGGGACACTAAGGATACAGTGCAGGTGCTCATTGGAGAATGAGTTCACTGATTGATCCGCTTATGGAATATTGGACAATTATTGATACCTCACGTCGGACAAGATTTTGTAGTCCCATAGTATATCTCGATCCTTAGACTTGAGATACCAAAGATGTCCTATATGAGTACTTCACTCTTTGATACCAGACTTGTAGGTTTGAAAGTTCCAAATCTAATACAGTCGATTATTAGGAGTGACAATCAATCTTACGAGGGCGATTAAGTGTGAATAGAGGATCATCTACTCTCGGTATCATGAGAGGAATATCTCATTTGTTCTTGTTCAGGCAAATCTCTAGCCAAAGTCATTCGGATTGAGAGAGAAAGAGTTCTCCGGGAGAATCCGATTAGAGCAAGACTTGAGTAAAATCCGTATGGGCTTGACAGCACCATATCCAATATACGATATCTAGGATATTAAATGGATGAGGGACTATAGGTACATGGTAACTGAGGATAGATAGGTCTAAATGATTGGAATCCCTTGTATCATCTAGGGACTGCGACGTAGTGGCCTAGTACGTCCGTAGTTGATAAGTCAAGTGAATTATTATAGAGATAATAATTCACTGAATCAGAAGATATTCTGATATGTATGACTCATGACCATCTCGATATTGGGCCTAGAGGGTCACACACATATGGTAGGTGTTGCGATGAGTAAAGGTTCGGATATGAGATATCCGTCAGAGTCCCTATTTTATTGGATATCTAATAAGCCTCTATATTATTAGATCCCTTGGATGAGATCCAATAAGAGCTAGATTATTGGGTAGAGACCCATTAATCTAAGAGGCATGAGTAATTGGATAGAGATCCAATATATAATAGGGCTAGATCCATTAAGGTTGACAGGGGGCCTCTATAAATAGGAGGGAACCAAAGGCCCAAAGGTTGGGGCTTCCTAATGGCCACCTTCTGTTCTCCTCTCTCCAGAGAAGAGCATCATTGTAGTCCCTACCGTGTGGATACTGCTAGAGAGGAGGACGCTTGACCTCCTTCATCCTCCCATATGAATATGTAGGAATTTAGGGATATACGATCTCCCTATATACTATCGTTCTTTTCATACACGCAATTTTTCAGATTCACCAATTTATTTTTCACACTGATCTTCGCATAACGATGAAACCTGTTCATGGAAATCTATGATGTTTTGTTTTATGTTCTTCCGCTGCACATGTGATGCCGCCCTATAGATTTTCCAACACCGACTAGCAACGTTAGAAGGGCAGCCAATACCAAGGACGTGGCACATATCGAACCTAAAAAAGTTTTACGTCTAGGCTGACTAGGGAACTAAGAATTATACCTGCATAGTTAAAGAAAGGGGTTTCATTGATTTAAGAAGAGGATTACACTATTAGGTCGGTCGTGGCTCACAAAATAAGGCATCGCCCAACCAACCACTATGCAAAAACAAAACTAACAAAATTCAAAGTAACTCAGGCCTCGGGAGGGTCCACGCTATCATCAAAAGGAACCTCCTCAGGTAGGTCGACACTATCATCTTCAGGTAGAGAGGCAAAGGGGTCTTCCTCAAGCTATAGGTCGACACTATCAAAAGAAACCTATTCATGGAAATCTATGATGTTTTTTTTATGTTCTTCCGCTGCGCATGTGATGCTGCCCCTTGGATTTCCCAACACCGACTAGCAACGTTAGAAGGGCAGCCAATACTGAGGACGTGGCACATATCGAACTTAAAAAAGTTTTACGTCTAGGCCAACTAGGGAATTAAGAATTGTACCTGTATAGTTAAAGAAAGGGGTTTCATTGATTTAAGAAGAGGATTACACTATTAGGTTGGTCGTGGGTCACAAAATAAGGCATCGCCCAACCAACCACTATGAAAAAACAAAACTAACAAAATTTAAAGTAACTCAAGCTTCGGGAGGGTCCACGCTATCATCAAAAGGAACCTCCTCAGGCAAGTCGACACTATCATCTTCAGGTAGAGAGGCAAAGGGGTCTTCCTCAAGCTACAGGTCAGGGTACCGAGCTCGGAACTAAGCCATCATGACTCGGTACCTGAACTCATAGGTTACTTGCCCGGACCTTACCAGCCCGAGCTGGAAGCCATAGGACTCCTTTTAGTTCTTGATCAGCTTCTTGCTCTTCTTGGGAGGTAGCTATGTCTCTTCCGTCAGTGCCTTCATGGTTGTTCTGGCCTCGGTCCGGGTCGCTTCTAGGCTCCACGATAATTCCTATAGCTCGTTCTCCATAAAGTGGATGCGGGTGCGAGACTCTTTCAACTGCTCTTGGAGCTCCCCTTTCTACTGATCGACCTCCCCGAGCTCGGACTTGAGGCACGTTACCTTCACCTCGAGCTCAACCACTCGCCACTTGGCCGCCACGACAGCCTCAGGCATAGCTCCAACTTTTAGCTCCTCGATCTGGCTCGAGAGCTTGATGATTTTGTCACCCATGTTGTGTTGGGTCCAGCCCATATGTGGGCTTGGACCAGATAATTGGGCCTAAGCCCAAATCAATTAAGGGATTCTATTGAGGTTACTGTGCAATTGAGAAATAAAACACAAGCCAGCAGCGACGGTGTGAAAGCTGGCAGCGTCGCGGCAAATGAGAGAAAGAAAGAGGAGAGAGAGAGAGAAACTAGGTTTTCTGAGTTTTCTGCTTGACGATCGGTGACCAAACTTCGTCGGTTTTGGCCCAGATTTGACGTGGAGAATCTTTGCAGTAAACTCTACAATCCTAACGAAAAGAAAAAGGTGCAGCGACGGCGTGCAACGGCAGCGTGCGGCAGCGAGAGAAAGAAAGAGGAGAGAGAGAGAAAAACTAGGTTTTCTGAGTTTTCTACTTGATGATCGGTGACCAAACTTCGTCGGTTTTGGCCTAGATTTGACATGGAGAATCCTTACAGTAAACTCTACAATCCTAATGGTTTTTTCCTAACAAGTGGTATCAGAGCAGCAGGTTGTTATTTGCTACTAGTGTTTTCTTGTGTGATTGAAATGGAAGAATCAGATGGTATGATTAAATTGAACTCATCAAATTATTCTACTTGGAGGCGTAAGATGGAAGACTTGCTCTATTGCAAAGATTTGTATAAGCCCATCAAAGTTAAAGAAAAACCCTCTACTATGAAAGAGGAGGAATGGGAGGTCCAACACAGGAAAGCTATTGCTTATATTAGAAGATGGATGGATATAAATCTGCATGAGCATATTTCTGATGAAACCAGAGCTGATATTGTTTGGCAGAGGTTAGAAAATCTGTTTACGAAAAAGACAGTGAGAAATAGAATTTCTCTCCTTAGAAGGCTTGTTAATTTGAAGTATAAAGATGGTGGCAATATTGTTGAGCACATAAGCCTATTTCAGAGTCTTGCAAACAAGTTGGTTGCTATAAAAATGAATATTGATCATGAAATGCAGGGATTGCTACTTCTCAGCTCTTTACCAGAAAGTTGGGAAATGTATGTGGTGACAATTTGTAACTCCATGCCAGAGGGGACTCTAACTATAGATATGGTTAAAGATAGTTTACTGAATGAAGATGCCAGAAGGAAAGAACAAGGAGAATCTTCTTCTAGTGCACTTGTTACTGAAAAGCAGGAAAGACGTGGAAGAAGTCATAGTAGAAATTCATATGCTTATAGAGGAAGATCCAAGTCTAGAAGAGATATCAGGTGTTTCCACTGCAACAGGCCAGGTCATATGAAGAAAGAGTGTAGATTTTGGAAGCGAGAACAGAATGAAAGGAAGAAAAATGAAGAGGAGACCAATACAGTTACTGCTGAAGGTGATATCATTACTGTTTGTGATGATGGATGTGTTAGTCTTGTAGCTCAGGACAGTAACTGGGTAATTGACTCTGGTGCTTCATTCCATGTTACTTCTCATGATGATTTATTCAGATCCTACACTGCTGGTGATTTTGGCAATGTTAGAATGGGAAACAATGGTACATCCAAGATTATGGGTATTGGAGATATTTGCTTAGAGACCAGTACTGGGAGCAAATTAATACTCAGAGATGTCAGACATGTTCCAGATATTCGTCTGAATTTGATATCTACAGGCAGACTTGATGATGAGGGATTTACACATTATTTTGGTGAAAGCAAATGGAAGCTCACTAAAGGTTCTCTAGTTGTGGCGAGAGGAAAGAAGTTGAACTCTTTTTATATTATGGAAGCTAAGCTACACAAAGGAGAGATTAATGCAATTCAAAAGGGTGAAAGCATAGATCTTTGGCATAAGAGGCTTGGTCATATCAGCGAGAAGGGACTTCAAACTCTTGCTAGAAAACAGTTCTTACCAGAGTTGCAAGGTACATCTCTTAAATCTTGTGATCATTGCTTAGTTGGAAAAACACATAGAGTTGCATTTCATACTTATCCGCCATCTAGAAGATCAAATATTATTGATTTAGTTCATACTGATGTCTGTACTATACAAACTGAACTCTTGGAGGTGCTCTTTATTTTGTTACTTTTATTGATGATCATTCTAGAAAAGTTTGGGCTTTTGCTTTGAAATCTAAAGACCAGGTACTCGATGTCTTCAAAGAATTTCATGTCAGTGTTGAAAGAGAAACTAGCAGAAAGCTAAAGAGTGTTCGAGCAGATAATGGTGGCGAGTACAGGGGTCCTTTTGAGAATTACTGCAGGTTTCATGGTATCAGGCTTGAGAAAACAGTTCCAAAAACTCTTCAGCAAAACGGTGTGGCAGAAAGGATGAACAGAACCATTGAAGAAAGGATTAGGTGTATGTTCTCCCACGCCAAGTTACCTAAGTCACTTTGGGGAGAGGCTATGAGAACTACAGTTGACCTGATAAATCTTTCTCCATCAGTTCCTCTGCAAGGTGATGTTCCAGAGAGAGTATGGAAAGGGAAAGATGTATCTTATGATCATTTGAGAGTCTTTGGGTGCAAAACATTTGTACATATTCCCAAATATGAGAGATCCAAGCTTGATAATAAGACAAAGGCATGTATTTTCTTGGGATATGGTCATGAAGAGTTTGGGTACAGATTATGGGATCCAGTAAACAAGAAGATTGTTAGAAGCAGGGATGTTGTGTTTCTTGAAGATCAATTATTTGATAATGGTGACAATGTTGAGAAGCCAGAAACCTCTGTTTATATTCCTTGGAGTTCGGGTCCAGTTCCTCCACCTATAGTTCATGATGATCATGGGGGAGATGATGAATAAGAAGAATGTGGTGAGAATGTTAGTGATGATACTCCTACAGTTGATGAAGTTGAACCAACTGAGCAAGCACCTCCACCACCAGTTGAGATTCCATTAAGAAGATCCACAAGAGAGCGACAACCTTCTACAAGATATCCTCCACATGAGTATGTTATGCTTACTGATGGGGGAGAGCCAGAAACTTACCATGAAGCTATTCTACATGAGCACAAGAATGAGTGGGTTAAAGCCATGCAAGAAGAGATAAAATCCTTGCTTGAGAACCACACCTATAACTTGGTAAAGTTACCTAAAGAGAAGAAAGCTCTCAAGAATAAATGGGTTTACAGATTGAAGACTGAAAGTAATAGCTCACAACAAAGATATAAGACACGATTAGTTATGAAGGGATTCAGTCAGAAGAAAGGTATTGACTTTGAAGAAATATTTTCTCCTGTGGTGAAAATGTCATTTATCTGAGTTGTTCTTGGTTTAGCTGCCCGCTTGGATTTAGAAGTTGAGTAACTTGATGTGAAAACTGCATTTCTTCATGGTGATCTAGAAGAAGAAATTTACATGGAGCAACTAGAAGGCTTCAAAGTCAAGGGAAAAGAAAATCTAGTGTGTAAGCTAAGAAAAAGTTTATATGGTCTCAAACAGGCACCCAGACAGTGGTACAAGAAGTTTGATTCCTTTATGATAAGCCAAGGGTATAGTAGAACCACATCTGATCATTGTGTGTTTACAAAGAAATTTTCAGATGATGATTTCATTATTCTCCTGCTATATGTTGATGATATGTTGATTGTTGGTCATGATACTGATAAAATTGAAAAACTTAAAAGAGAGTTAAGTCTTTTGCTATGAAAGACTTGGGATTGGTGAAACAAATACTTGGCATGAAGATTCTTCGTGATAGGAAGAAAGGGAAGATTTGGCTATCTCAGGAGACCTATATTGAGAAGGTTCTTGAAAGATTCAATATGAGTAAAGCCAAAGCAGTTTGTTCTCCACTTGCAGGTCATTTAAAGCTTAGCTCAGAACAATGTCTGACAAGTGAGAAAGAAAAAGAAGAAATGTCCAAAGTGCCTTACTCATCTATAGTGGGCAGTTTGATGTATGCTATGGTTTGTACTAGGCCAGATATAGCTCATGCAGTTGGAGTTGTTCGTCGATTTCTCTCTAATCCTGGAAAAGAACATTGGGTAGTAGTAAATTGGATATTAAGATATCTAAGAGGTACTTCCAGGTTATGTTTATGTTTTAGCGCATGGTGAACCCGTGTTAGAAGGTACACAGATCTGAGACATAGCGGTGATCTGATTCCGGAAGTCCACTTGGGGTTCTTGATGACATTTGCGAGGGGGAGCGATCTCTTGGCAATCTAAGTTCTGACAAATGTGTTGCTCTATCAACCACGAAGCGAAATACATAGCTATTATCAAAGCTGTAAGGAAGCTTTATGGATGAAAAAGTTTCTACAGAATGGGGCTTGAAACAGGAAGAATATACTGTTTACTGTGATAGTCAAAGTGTCATTCACCTCGCCAAGAATTTAACATACCAGTCTAGATCCAAGCATATTGATGTAAGATACCATTGGATTCGTGATGTGCTTGAGATGAAAGAATTACAGCTGGAAAAGGTGCATACCAATGAGAATGAATCAGACATGTTGACAAAGTCTTTGCCTAAGGAGAAGCTTGAAGCTTGTAGGCGAAGAGCGGGCTTAGTACAGCCCACCATAAGAGCTGGAGGGGGAGAATTGTTGGGTCCAGCCCATATGTGGGCTTGGACCAGATAATTGGGCCTAAGCCCAAATCAATTAAGGGATTCTATTGAGGTTACTATGCAATTGAGAAATAAAACATAGCACAGAGCAGCGACGGTGTGAAACGGCAGCGTGCGACAGCGAGAGAAAGAAAGAGGAGAGAGAGAGAGAGAGAGAAAAACTAGGTTTTTTGAGTTTTCTGCTTGACGATCGGTGACCATACTTCGTCGGTTTTGACCTAGATTTGACATGGAGAATCCTTACAGTAAACTCTACAATCCTAATGGAAAGAAAAAGGTGCAGCGATGGCGTGCAACGGCAGCGTGCGGCAGCGAGAGAAAGAACGAGGAGAGAGAGAAAAACTAGGTTTTCTGAGTTTTCTGTTTGATGATCGGTAACCAAACTTCGTTGGTTTTGGCCCAGATTTGATGTGGAGAATCCTTGCAGTAAACTCTACAATCCTAATGATTTTTTCCCAACATGTTGTTGATGACCCAACCAACATCTTGCACATGGTCGATCAGCACCATATGGTTGTGTTGACTCTGCACAAGAAGGTTGGTTAGGACAAAAGGGGACTTTGGGTAAAATAAACGACAAAGAAGCATAATCCTTACCCAGACCAATGACTTTGTTGATTTTTTTATCAGCACCTCGGAGGGGGAGTTGTACACTTACTGAGCGATGTCCGAGTGAAGCCCCCCTAGGACAAATGAAGTCGTGGTCGAACCATTAGTCCACACCCAATTTCCATAGGTTAGTCCTGACCAGTGGGGCTCGAGTGGATCTGACGCATCCCTGCCAGGTAGCTCTTCCATGAATAAGGCCTGCTCACCTTTGGTGCAAGCTCAGGTGCGACAGAGATCACGCATTGAAGGTGTTTGAGCCGCTTTCCCTGTCGCACCCCAGTTAGTGCCTTCAGCATTGCGAGCACCCCCCTAAACCACGCTAGGCCCGCGCTCCACTGAAACGACTCCCGCCCATGCACTACCTACTTGAGCCGCAACCGACTCAAACATTTTCAAAGTACCCACCTTGGGCTTCTTTCAAGGTCGGTCAGCTTCAGCGCTCCCCGGCCAATCGTGGGCTTCTTAGGTCACTCCTATCGAAGGGCACATCACAGGAACCAAGGAAGCACGTGGCATTCCTCGCACTGACTTGAGGTTCACCATGTCTATACAAGAAAGCAAAAGTTAGCAAGCAACAATAGCTAGATAAACGAGGAGCAAACTAGGGGCATACCCTGAGACATCGGGCTAATCCCCGCCTCGACGAGTCACTGCTAGGTTATATTCCTAATTCCTCGAGAAGAAGAGAGTATTTGTTTCATCTGCCTAAGGTTCTCAAACTCATCATTAGTCAATCCTGGGGTGGAGTTATTGATTAAAAGCGATGACCACCAAAGGCCGAAGCTCCATCCCCGAGCACAATTGATGAAAAAGGATCGATTCTTCCACCCTTTGTTATTGGAGGGTGCCCCACTAATCCTAAAACCTGACCGGGTGGATAAGTAATATCCCCCCGACCCCTTGGAAAGGTGAAAGCATGAGAGGAAGAGGGAGCAGGTCGAAATGATACACGCGCCTTGGCATTCCTCGAGGAATGCCATCGGATAGCGCCACGAGTTGGGCGCCATCTGCGATGGGGAAATATGCCACCAAGAGAGGCAAGCCTCAATGATGGGATGCAAAGGGAACTAGAGCTCCGCCTCGAGTGCATCCAGCATAAGATCAAACCCCTGAGGGAACGGGTCATAGGCATACTGCCCCGACCGAGGAGCATGTTGCTCATAATCGACCTAGATGTTGTAGTGCTCCCAGACATGACCTAGCAGCTCCTCGGTCACAATGGAGTCAAGATCATGCCACGATTTTAAGACCTTAAGAGCCTGTGCCATTTTCTCGTTAATGGGGGAATCGTAGCCCGACAGCGACAGGATACCCTCGACATTACTGAAGGAGGTGGACGAAGATGACGAGGAAGACGATGAGGAAGAGGAGGTCATCTCGACTGACCTGGAGATTGAAAGTGGGAATGGCCAAGGAGAAGGACTCTTGAAGGAGGAGGAGGGCGACCAAGGAGGAGGGTGACCAAGGAGGAGGATGATCAAGAAGGAGAACGACCGAGGAAGAAAGCTGAGTAGAAGCACAGGATGAAAACGTTCTATGATCGAGTCAGCGCAACAGCATTAAGTGGCAGGTCCAATCGACACAGCTCGGTAACCCTTAGCTGAGGGGCAACAGCATTAAGTGCGACGCTTGGGGTTCCGCACCTCGGCCTGATCTTTAATGGGTTATAATGGTGGAGTAGGCCGTCGTCCAACTTCGGGGAGGTGAAGGGTCATCTTGGGCGACGAGACCTTCCTTATAAACCTGATCGTAGAACGTTTTCATCCTGTACTTCTACCCAGCTTTCTTCCTTGGTCATTCTCCTCCTCGATCATCTTCCTTCTCAGTCATCCTCCTCCTCGGGCACCCTCCTCCTCGGTCGCCCTCCTCCTCCTCCGCGGCCAAGGGGCAAGACTTGGGCAACTTGTAATCAAGGGGTTGAACTCAAGTAATTTATAGCCAAGAGGCAAGACTCGAGCAGCATTAAGTGGCAGGTCACATCGACACAGCTCAGCAACCCTCAGCCATGCCAAAAGAAGTGTCGACTAAGGCAACGCAGCGTCGTCCTAGAAAGCTCGGGACGGTGCCTCGACAGCGCCTCCAGACATGCACCCGTACAAACGTCGTCCAGAGCATAGTGCCATCTTAGAGAGCCCGAGACAATGCCTCCACTGCACCGCCTAGGAAGCCTAGGACGACACTACCACAGCACGTTGTGGATAAGGGCCCTATTCTACATGAAAGCCCCTGGTCGATAACATTCTGGGGGACTTTCTCTCGAACACTCAATTCTCTCTCACATAAGAGCTAACTTAGGTTTCGAAGGGGTCGAGTCAAAAAACATCGACCCAACTTGTGTGCAAGAATCGAGGAGGCACGTCGCGAGTCGATCAGCTAGAGCTATCATCTCCGAACAAGCAGACGAGACGCTTCTCATGACCCGACGTTGACTTCTTGTCCGAACACCTATCAAGGTGATCGAGACACATCCGGGCTCGGACCTAATCAATATAAATAGTAATTGAAGAATGGTCGACAGGACTTTGTTTTAAGCAACAAAGCTTCCGTGAACCTGCCAAATAAGACATGGAAATGAACTGGCAGATCACATCTGTACTGTGAAAAGAGAGTGCCACTTACGGCATGGTCGGTGGCAGGAGACGAGATCGAGGGAGTGGCACATGGGACCGCGCAGATCACCATCGTCGAACCTGGAATCATGTTGGCGTAAACGAACGATGAGATCTCTGTTCATTTGATCGTGACTTTTGACTCCGAACCAGCTATCATTTCGGTGCATGCCCCATCCACGACGTGTTCCCATCTGAAGCAGGTGACGAAAATGGCGATCCAGCCAAATCGCCTAGTACGCAGAGGTCCACCCATGAACGTTCCTTCCATCCATAGATTTCTTTAACTTGGTTTCTGTCGAGATCGCCAGCCAAGCAATGCAGCAGCTTTGCGCGTCTCAGTATAGTCAAAGAAGGCGACGCGACCGTGTCCGGGTAATGCTCATAACGCAGTGGCAGTATATATAGAGAGATCGACGGTCCCTCCGGAGCATCTCCACTCATTTCCCCCCTCTGGTTTAGCTCCAGAATTCGTCCATGGCCTCCTTCATTCGGAGACAGGTCATCCTCACTCTCTTCTCCGCCGCGCTTGTGCTCTGCACAGCCCGGGCGCAACTGTCGCCCGCATTCTACGCTAGCACTTGCCCAAGCTTACTGCGCATTGTGCGGTCGACCATGGTGCAGGCCGTCAACAGGGAGCCACGGATGGCTGCGTCCATTCTCCGCCTCTTCTTCCATGACTGCTTCGTGAATGTGAGACGCTACTGTCCCTTTATGACTTGTACTTCCTGAAGCTAACGCATGTTGCTTTCTTGAAACAGGGCTGCGATGCATCGATACTTCTGGATGATACTGCCACATTCACCGGCGAGAAGAATGCTTTTCCCAATAGAAACTCCGCCCGCGGGTACGAGGTCATCGACACCATCAAATCCAACGTCGAAGCTGCTTGTCAAGCGACCGTGTCGTGCGCCGACATCCTCGCGCTCGCCGCTCGCGATGGCGTGGCCTTGGTGAGCATCACGTACTGAACGCTACACTTGCGACCCTGCATCCTCGTTATCTAACGTAATCATTGGCTCTGATCCACTAATGGCAGCTTGGTGGACCAACATGGAGGGTTCAACTTGGCCGTCGCGACGCAACGACGGCGAGCCAAAGCGACGCCAACAGCAACCTCCCGGGACCCTCCTCAAGCCTCGCGAACCTCATCTCCTTGTTCACCGCCCAGGGCCTCAGCGCGCGAGACATGACCGCCCTCTCCGGCGCCCACACCATCGGCCAAGCGCGGTGCACCACCTTCCGCTCCCACATCTACAGCGACGCCGACGTCGACCCCAGCTTCGCGGCCCTGCGCCAGCAGAACTGCCCCTCCGCCGCCGGCGACGACAACTTGGCTCCGCTGGACCTTCAGACGCCGAATCAGTTCGACAACGAGTACTACCAGAACCTGGTGGCCAAGAAGGGGCTGCTGCACTCGGACCAGGAGCTCTTTAACAATGGCACCCAGGACTCCCTGGTGAGGCTGTACAGTGTCAGCGCCAGGGCATTTGCCAGAGATTTTGCGGCGGCGATGGTGAAGATGGGAGCCATCAGCCCGCTGACGGGAACGAACGGAGAGATTAGATTGAACTGCAGGAATGTGAACTAGCAACGTTATGATGATGATTCCTGAGATGTTTCATCTGTATTCTTTTACACTGTTCTTTTATTGTTTCTTTGACAAAGCAAAGCAAAAGCGGTGAAGATTTCCTGTATCCAAGCTCTTATTTGAGGTTGGACGATCTGCCGCGATAACCTTTGTGATCAGCCTGCAAGACTTCGATCATCGGATCCTCGGAATCAAGGAAACTTAAACTAAAGATTAAGTGAAAGCTCGGTCAGATCAGAATTTTGACATCAGATCTTTACAAGCCTGTTTAATGCTTAATCTAGACATCGAAAAGCCTTCAACATATGTAACAAAGCCTGCAATCATAGCATTATCGTTCAGCATGCTTATGCTGTATCACAATCTTTCATATGGCTTCCAACAGCTCATGGAAGTTCTACTACAAAATTCCAAGAAATGAAATGCTCCCAAGCTAGAGGAAGATCTCAGCAAAGTCGAAGAATATGTCAATCATATTCAGGTTTCACTAGAGGCTTGCAAGTGTGAGAAGCAGAGGAACTGGAACTCCTTTTCAGCAATCTCTTCTTCACAAGAGGGACCAGCGACTGGACGACGTCCGCCATCAAAGGTCTGTAATCAGCCTCAGGTTGCACACACATGGAAGCAATGGCAGCCACCTGAACGGCATCCTTCAAAGAATACTGACCTTCTAATGCTGTATCCATTATCTGCGTAACCTTTTCTCTTTCACTGAGACATGGCAGAGCCTGCGACAACCGAAAATATGGGTTATTAGATTTGCCTGAGAGCAAGTACAATCGTTGAGGGTAACCATATGCATTGAAAGCAGAAGCCAAAAGGATTAATTCTCTGTGTATAGTATGTTCCGACTTCAGGACTTCAGGTAATTAGACTTTGTTAAGGACCAGAACTTTTTCGGTAGAATCCAACCTAATATGCAGCTCGACTGTTTTCTAGATGGCTCTTGGTTTCCTTGGACATGATTGTGTCCTTCGATCCATCGTTGTCATCCGAAATAAGAACCAAAGAATGTGAATGCAGGATACGTTGATCCTACAGGGCATATATCACCGATCGTAAAGTTACAGTGATGTTAAGTGGTTGGACATTATTGCATCCTTCGACAGATTATCATCTAAAATAGAAACCTAAGGATGTGAATGCGGGATGCATCAATCCTATTGCACATGCATATATCACTAATTATATATTCCTGTGCTGGACCATCATTTATCTATCAGAAAGCTCTACAACTACAAAATATCAATTATAAATTAAATAAATGTGCTTTGTTAAGCATTTCAGAACATTTTCAGATAAAATACTCACCCAGTTTACGAGAACACCTTCCCCTGGTGGCCTATTCATGTCTACTGGGACTCTACCAGTCAGCAGTTCCAAGAGCACTACCCCATAGCTGTATACATCTGATTTGGTTGTCAATCTCCCGGATAATGCATATCTAGTAAAAGAACATATTAGGCCTCCATATTAAAAAGAGCTAAGCTTTTTTCATGCATTGCATCACCGAAGCTAGAAATAGATCATGCAAGTTAAAAGAGATGACGAATTGGCAGTACTCTGGAGCAACATATCCCTGTGTGCCTAAAACACGTGTGGAAACATGGCCTCCTGCTTTATCGGATCCAAGTTTTGCGAGTCCAAAATCTGAAACTTTGGCATGGAAGTAAATGTCCAACAAAATATTGCTGCTTTTGAAATCCCTATGGATGACAGGGGGGTTGACGTGCTCATGAAGGTACTGCAGACCTTTTGCAGCTTCAAGAGCTATTTGCATTCTCGTATCCCAGTCCAACTTTGAAATGCCACCACAGGATCCTGTAGATTTGAATTAAGTCGATTCTTATGGCCATGCATACAATGTTCTCGCTTCACAATAACCGTAATTTATGTACAAGGAAACAGATTCTGCTTAGGAAATGTTGCAATGGCAACATATTTCAATGACAAGCAACAAACAGTAAACAATTTAGAAAGCTACAGTAGCTTGATTCTAGAATTCACCACAGGCTCTTATGCCTTGGAGTTAGATGATATGAACCAATGGCTCTTAACCAAAAACCATGTTTCCACCTTTGACTCATCACTCCTCTTATAGATCTTATCATATATAATACATTTTCATGCAAAATATATAATAAATTGATATCCGTTACTTTTCAGTGCCAAGGAGGTATGTTAGCTTTGATGTCACATAACATAACAGCAAAATTACTATGTAGGAAAGTATGTCGATGACCATGATCTCGAGGACATGCAAGCAAAATGCGTTAACACTTGACGTCGACTAAGACCAACAATGGATTAAAGCAAATATAATATAGGAAATATGCAGCAGGAGAAGAAAAGGATTGGAAGATATTATGCAATGGCACCATGGTGAAGTTGCCTTGGTGAAGTTGTTCTGAGTGACCTAGATGATCAGGTTCAAGTTATAGAAAGAACCTCTCCACTTGTAGGGCTCATGCTTTGGGCTGCCCTTATTAGAAGCAAAATATCAGAAAATGAATAATGCCATACATAAAAAGAATATTGCAGTACCAAAAAACATTTGCCCCAGATTCTTTAAGACAATTAATTCTTCATTCAAATCTCACTATTTTGGTTATTCAATAGTCCCTTGCCAAGACTTTTCCCAAGTATCACAAAGACACCACAAATTCCCAACCAATACAAGAATATACAAAATAGGGTGCCTTTGTCTCTGCCGGAGGCGTTCGGATTACCACAATAACAACATATGACAATCAGTCTATGAGTCAATTTAACTGATGATGCACCACTAGCACCAGATGTTATGATTCCTAAACATGTGAAACATTTGGTATTGTCATCCTTTGTTCTGCATATTTAGGGATAAATTCTTTGCATATTGTCATTTAAAAAGATTTGAAACAATGGCTGCTGCAAAATCTTCAGATATATGTTTTTGCCTTTGCTTTAGACTAGAAGAGATTTGTACTAAACTAAGACTAAACAAGCCATTTTGCCTTCATGTTTATAAACCTAAAACTTGGCTCTTCATTCGTAATATGCTACCAAGCTCCTATTGAGAAACATGGAATCAAAGTTACCACAGGATATCGTACAAGAGTTCCTTTGAAGATTAGTATAGTTTTTCAGGATGGAACATCATATCTATTCTTTTAAGGGCCTCAAAGGCTATCGAAATCTAAACAAATTAGGTTAATATTGCAAAGCAAAGAATTACTGATGAAAGCATATAGTCATGTAGCTGATACGGATGCCATGATCAGATAGAATTCCAAGACTCAGGTAAAGCAATTTCATAAAGTTCGAAGGTACACAAACAAATCATGTTACTGCCAAATATACACAATCAGTATTGCTTAAATTTTCTTTTCATATATCTGTTTCTCAATCAAAGTTATATTCCTGTGTTAGAACATGGAAATGTCCACATATGTATAAGTGCGAGATACAATCAAGTATATATTCTGCAAAACTAAAAGTAATTCTACAAGTAATTAGCTGACATTAAGAAACTACTACTTGAAGTGACACAATTTTCATCATGTCTTTCTACAACCACTTCATACTCTGAGCTAATGAGGCCTGCATTTTCTTGATCATAATAGTTTGTTTTCTTGGAGCTAAATGATACCAATATGCAGCACCAGTATGCTTAACAGCATCAGCCATTAGCATATTACAGCCCTTGATCCCCAAACTAAGCGCCTCTTCTCGACTGTAGTCTCAGGAAAATCCCAAAAAGAATACCTATCAAAGCAAGATCAAGAAGAACATAATCATACCTTTAGTAGGATACAGATGTTCCTGAAGACCACCATTAGCCATGAACTCGTAGACCAGAAGCCGATGCCCACCATCGGAGCAATGGCCGATCAATGTCAGCAGGTAGGGCGAGTGAAGGCGCGTCAGCAACTCCACCTGCCATTCCAAAACCCAATCTGTCGCCTCAAATGTCCTCCAAACAATTTCAGCAAGGATGACAAACATGAAGATTAGGTGAAACAGTGGAGAGGACAGGAACCAACAAGAGACCTCCATCTTGAACTCTTCCTCCCCTTGCTTCCCCGGCAGGTCCATCAGCTTGACGGCGACCTTCCGCCCATCGGGCAGCACTCCTCTGTACACGGCCCCGAAGCTCCCGTGCCCCACCACACTGCCTTTCCCAAACCCGCCGGTTGCCGAATGGAGCTGCTTGTAGGTGAACACCTGCACCCCTCTCTCGCTCACCACCACCGGCGCCTCGCCGCTGCCGCTGCCGCTGCCGCCGCCTAAAGGTGCCGCCTTTTCCTTCCGTTCGCTCTTCCCTTCCTCTACAAAAGATAAAACAACCCAACCACGGTGATGAATCACAACAACGGAAAGAAGAGGAAGCGAGAGGCGTGCTCACTGAGGGAATTGAGGTGCTTGGTGACTTTGTTGCTGATGTAGCAATAGTAGCTGAAGGCGACCAGGAGGGAAGCCAGCGAGAGAGCAGCGAGGACAACGATCACCAAGAGAGCCACGCCTCCCTCTCTCCTGTACTCTTCCTCCATTTCTCCCTTGAAAGTAACAGTGCTCTATACTGATGCCGATAGAAGAGGAGGAGTGCTGAAGTGAACTCCACGGTCCGAGTGGGTTGAGCACGGCGTCCTTCAGGAGACCGAGAGAAGACGACAAAGTCATAAAGAAAAGGAACAGGGAACACGAACAGCTTTCAGAACCGGAAGCAGTGGGACGGATATTGCAAAGCTAGTGCTGCACACCTTTGTTTTACTTTATGTTGCTTGTTTTGGTTTCCACTCGATCGTGTTGTTTTTTATCTGTTCTTCCTGCAGAGGATGCTTAAGACGCACACTTTGACTCCATTTTGACTACTCATCAGCTTTTGGCAGCCATTAAATGTAACATACTAATAGCGGAGCTTCATCATGTTTGACTTTCCAGTTCATATCGATGCTGAGATTAGCAATGAAATCAATGGATATCATTTCTTCCTGCACTCCTTTTGCTAAAATTCATGTACTTCTCACTCTCGCCACGGTAAGTTGAGCTGCGTGACAAAAGTACGAGCATCTGCCAGCACTGTGCCTCTGGTCACCCCATTGTTTACTTCTCCCGAGCGCGTCGTCTCCGCCATTGCCTTGTCTGCTTCTTCTGTTCCACGGCCCTCGCTCTTCTCCTGGTCTCGTGAGTCGTGACAAGCAACGTTTAGTTGTCGATGCAACATCACCAGCGCAGAATCGTACAAGAAAGCCGTGTTCGTAATTGCTACAAACATATATTTACGTGTGTCATTTCTTCGCGAAGTCACACTTTCTTTCGTTATTTATGATAAAATATAAAATAAAGATATTTATGTCGTGATTTGCTTGTACGATTGAAGAAAATTTCATGATAAAATATAAAATAAAGATATTTATGATAAAATATAAAATAAAGATCTTGGACCAATACAACGAAAATAGTCTACGAGAGAGAGACTTTGTGAGTGAGTCGACTAATTGAACAGCTATATGTACGTGAGAGATACGTAGTTGATTTCTAACAACTTGATTTCGCATGAAGTGGAAGTCTATGACAATATGTTTCATACATGAGTGGAATACTGGATTGACACATAAGTAGGTAGCTCCAACATTATCATAATATATTGTAGGAGTAAGGGTAGAGTTGGCGTTGAATTCTTTAAGGAGATTTGTGACCCAATTGAGTTCAACAGCAGTGGTGGCGATGGCACAATATTCTACTTTAGTTGTAGATCGGATGATTGTCTTTTACTTTTTAGACCTCCAACTGATTAGATTAACTCTAAGAAAGATAATATACCTTGATGTAGATGTTCTATCATCAAAATTTCCTACCTAGTCAACATCAACAAAGGCATGAAGATTAAGTGGGTCATGTTTACGGAGAAAGATGCCATAATTGAGGGTCCTTTTAAGATATTATAAAATTCATTTAACCGTAGACCAATGCATAGTGCATAACCGATGCATAAATTGAGATAATTTATTTATTGTATAAGAGATATCTGGACGAGTGAGAGTCAGGTACTGTAAGGAGCCAAGTACTTGTCGATATTGAGTAGAGTCTGTAATAGGGCTTCCATCACATAATTTAAGTGATGCACTAGTAGAGAGGGGAGTTATAACCTCTTTTGCATTCTGCATATTTGTCTTTGATAAATAGGTCTTAAATATACTTTCTTTATAATGGGAGGAGACCAGAAGATGTAAATATTGCTTCTACTCCAAGAAAGTAACTCAATGGTCCTAGATCTTTAAGAGAGAATCGATTAGCCAATTGTTTTACGAATGTTTGAATCTCCAAGGGATCATTACCTATGATAATGATATCATCTACATATACTAGAAGATATATTGTATTTCCATTTTATTGTCACAGAAACAACAAGGTATCATACTTGGAGTTGATGAAGCCAGCTAATGTCAGAAAATGTGCCAAGTTCAGTATACCAAGCTCTTGGAGCTTAACGAAGTTTATAAATAGTTTTTTGTAGTTTTCATATATGTTGTGGATACTCAGGATGAACGAAGCTAGGGGGTTACTGCATGAAGACATCTTCAGTTTGAGTCCCTTATAAAAAGGCATTGTTAACAACCAGTTGTCGTAAGTGCCAGCCTTTTGAGATGACCAAACTTAGGATAAGCCAGATCATTGTGAGTTTAATAACGAGACTGAATGTCTTTGTGAAGTCTATTGAATCTCATATTTTAATGATGAAACTAATTAATAGTATTTTATTATCTAATTATGTTTTGAGTAACGCAGGTCTACTATCGATCAGGATTAGACAGTTGACACAGGAGGAATCGATATTGCACTAGAGCAAATCACATCAGGATATTGGACGTCGAGCTGGAGGTCCGGTCGACAATCGACAGAAGGCTTCGGACATCGAGCATCGGGCCAAGAAGAGTGGTGTTACATTAAGGATATCAGTGTTACGGAGGTCAACCATCGATTGGGCAATAGACCACAAGAGAGGATGGTGTACCGAAGAACTAGACGAAGCATCGACCAATGGCGTGCTGGGCAACAAGAGAGTGATTTATGTAATAATTATCTAGATCAAAGTAGGATTAAGATTTACTTAGTATGTAGGATTAACTATGAGAACGATAAAGACAAAGTAGAACAAAGTGCTGGAGCCAAGTACGATGGAATCGTTGGGAGTTCGAGAGTTCGACAGAAGTCCGAAGGTTTGTTAAGAGTATTGCCGAAACTAGCTGAGAATGAGTAGGGAGCCTACCGAAGGGTTTTAAGAAGTTCGCCGGAAAGATTCATCGGAAGTTCGCCAAGAAAGATTGGAGCTTGCCAAAAAAACTCGTCAGAACTCTTCAAGATCATCGTGAAGTCTGGGAGCTTGCCAGGAGTCCATAGAATGGTGTCCAAGGGTTCGTCGGAAGACCGTCGGAAGTTCGCCGGAAGCTCGACGAAGGAAGACTTGATGTGCCAAACTTTGTATTACTTTAGGAAATATCTTTAATTTTATAATTAGTGTATAATTAGGATTAAGATTAAGTGTTAATCCTATAACCCTGGTAGGAGCCAACTTAGCTGGGTTTAAGGCCCAACCAGAAGTGCTGGACCCTGTTTGGCGGTGGCACCGCCCCAGGTCCTGCTCCTTAGGATGTACTGGGTGATAGTATCACCCATTGTCAGAGCACATGGGCAGTGCTACTGCCCAGTACACTGATCAAGGTAGTGTGTCATGAGGTAGTACCACCAGACTAGGTGGTGGTACTACCCAGTGTTAGGGTCAAACTGGCGGTGGTATCACCAATGACAAGTAGTGATACTGCCAGTACTCGGTAAACCCGAGATAGGATGGTTTTTAACTTAAAGTTTGAATCAGATTGGAGCCTATAAATACCCCTCTCATCCCTAGGTTACATATACAAGCACACATATTTTAAAAGTGAGAAAATGCTATTCAAATCACTTTAGAAATCCCTCCTCTATTTCTCATTTATATTCTACCGAAAGAGATGGGTGAAGTGCTTGTAAGGGTTATCTCCTGAGCCCGTCAAAAGGAGAGGTGCTGTAAGGGAATTCGTCTTCGCCCGTTGGAAGGAAGACAACTAGTGAAAAAGCTGATAGCCTCAAGAGAAGAGGAATCGGGAGTGAACGTAGGTTGTATGACCGAACCACTATAAAAATCGAGAGTGGACGTAGGCATATGATTAATGATTAATGAGGTAGAGAATAGTTTAAAATACTGCAGACCAGAAGATGGCTGTCATAGAGGCTTGATATAGAAGTGTGAGATCAATTTCAACGATATGTCGATGTTTACGTTCAGCAAAACCAACTAATTGAAAAGTATATGGGGGTGACTTAAGGTGTTGTATGTCACCAGCTGAGAGATAGGATGTGAGGCATTGATATTCACCTCCAGATGTGAGGGCTTGATATTCACCTCCACTATCAGAGTAAACTGTTTTAATTATAGACTGAAAGAAATTCTCGACCAGCTTTCTAAAATTAGTAAAGATTATTAAAACTTCAGATTTATGATGGAGAGGGTATAACCATGTATATTTGGTGAAATAGTCTACAAAAATAACATAAAATCTGAAATTGTCAAAAGAAGTGATTGGGACAGGGCCCCAAACATCATTGTAAATAATTTCAAATGGTTTATAATAAGATATGAAGGATATTCCAAAAGGAAATTTGTGACTTTTATTACTGAAAAAGGTATCATAGTGAGTTATAATACTACTAGTTTTAATAATACAAAGGAAATAATCAGAAAGTAATTTTTGTTGGATAGAGGATGAGGGATGACCAAGACGATGATACCACACATCAATTGAAGCTGCAACTAAAGAGTAAGCAGTGGGTAAGTTAATTTATAGAATGGATAGCCACATGTAGATGTTGTTCTTACTTTGACCTTAGACCAAGGATACCCTCGTGCTCAAATCCTTGACAACAAAAAAAAATAGAAAAAAAATTTGAATGAGGTATTATCGTGTTTGCAAAACTAGAAAAACATAAATGAGATTTCATTTATGTTGGTAAATCCAGGGCGGGTGACATCTCATGCGTAGCGGAAGAATAGAAAATAAAATACCTTAGATTTTCGCAAAAGGTTCCGTTGTCGTACGAAGATCAGTACATTAAAATAAATCCGTGAATCTGAAAACTACATATGTAAAAGAAACGATAGTACCTTGGGAGATCGTATATCCCTTAAATCCTCTAGATTCATGGGGAAGGATGAAGGAGGTCAAGCGTCCTCCTCTCCAGTGGTATCCACACGGTAGGGACTATAATGATGCTCCTCTCTAAGGAGAGGAGAATAGAAGGTTGCTACTAAGAAAACCCCAGCCTATGGGCCTTTGATTCCCTCCTATTTATAGAGGCCCCTTGTCAACCGTAATGGATCTAGCCCTATTGGGTATTGGATCTTTATCCAATTATCCAAGCCTCTTAGATCGATGGGTATTTACCCAATAATCTAGCTCTTATTAGATCTTATCCATGGGATCCAATAATACAGTGACTTATTGGATATCCAATAAGATAGGAGCTCTGGCGGATATCTCATATTTGAACCTCTACTCGTCACAACACCTACCATATGTGTGTGACCCTCTAGGCCCAATATCGAGCTGGTCATGAGTCATACATGTTAGAACTCCTTCTGAATCAGTGAATTATTATCTCTATAAAAATTTACTCGACTCATCGACTGTGGACGTACTAGGCCACTACGCCGCAATCGCTAAATGATACTAGGAAATCCAATCCTTTAGACATATCTGTCTTTAGTTACCATGTACCTATAGTCCCTCATCCATCTAATATTCCAGAGATCGTATATCGGGCATGGTACTGTCAGGCCCATACGATTTCTAATCGAGTCTCGCTCTAATCAGATTCTTTCGGAGAACTCTTTCTCTCTCAATTCGAATGACCCTGGTCAGGGATTTACCTAAGCAAGAATATATAAAAAATTTCTCTCATGATACCGAGAGTGGATAAACATCTATTGACACTCAGTAGCTCTCGTAAGGTTGGCTGTCACTCACAATAACCGGTTGTACTAGATCTAGAACTTCCAAACCTATAAGTCTGGTATCAAAGAGTGGAATACTCATACAGGACTTCCTTGGTGTCTCAAGTCTAAGGACTAGATATGCTACTGGGACTACGAAATCGTTGTCTGGCGTGAGGTATCAATAACCATCTAACAATAAACTCATTCTCCAATGAGCACTTGTACTGTACCCATAGTGTCCCCACACAAGTAGTTATAAGACCAACCACCACTATCATATGGACAAGTATACAGCACATCAGTCTATCCAGTTATCTTAATATCCCTCTCGAGTAACCTATGACCGAGATTATTTAAGGTCTGTGTTTAAAGGTGAATCGGTCTCATTATCATGATCTCATCATGATCCGATTCTCATTGCACAGATCCAAGGACATCACAATATATATCCAGATAATGAAAAAATATCAATAATCATAAACAAAGAGATTGATAAAATATGTTGCATGTGTCATCGCTCACGTGATTGGCTTGTAGGGCACCTATAACTAGCAGTTTAATGTGAGGTGTGCATAGAACATCATCGAGTGTAAAAGTTGTGCTATGTGAATTAAGTATTATGGAACCAGTATGAGTAATGGGGATTCCTTTACCGTCACCGATGATGATATCTTCATTTCTACCATAGTTGTTGTGGATGGACAAGTTTTGTAAATCAGAGGTGATATGATGAGATGCGCTGGAGTCCATAATCTAATTTTGTTGACTAGTATTTAGAGTAGTCGTGAGATTTGCTTAAGGCCAATGTGATGGAGGAGGAAGTCTGGGTCGAGATCGATAAACTTTGGCAGAGTGGTCGACTTTGTCATACAACTAGCAGATAACTTTTTATTGATTTGTGTGGTTAGGACACCAAGGTTGAGAATAATTGAAGTAGTCGCCTTGATAGTTGCGACTAAAATATTAATGATATAAAGGAGGGGATACTTATTTGGAGCTCATAAGTTCAGGAGGCATTTTGTCCAAACCTTTGTTGATGGTCTTATTGTACTGGTTGCCCCTCTTCTTGGATTTTTAACTGACTTGAGTTGAAATGGGTGGCCCTAGCAATTTGTTCTCACGCTTGAGATATATCTCATAGTCAGTCAACTCGTTATAGAGTCCTTCAAATGATATTGGTGAGTCACGTGCCCGTATTGTTATCGCTAATTCCTTATACTCGTCCCCTGGACCATTGAGGGTTTGTACAACGACTTTTTCATCATTGAGGTAATGACCTATTAGGGTCAAGTTATCGATGATAACTTTTATATTTTGTAAATAATTAGTAATAGGACTTTCCTCTTGTTTTGTCTTCATGAGACGGGATAGAAGACTAAGCATGTGAGTATGTGAATAATTTGCTAAGGTGGTTTGCAGCTTGCACCAGGCTTCAGTAGCGGTGTCACATGAAGGTATGAGTAGGGCGAGAGATCCGGCAACTAAGGCTTGAATTGCTTAAAAGATGAGACGATCTTGGCGTAACCATATTTTGTAGTCAGGATTTGGTACTGGGCTAGGTACTCCTGGGATATTTAGCATTGATGGTGGACAATAGAGAGAGCCATTAGCATAGTCTAGTAAATCATAATCAAATAAAAGATTAAAAAATTATGCATGTCAAGATGTGTAATTGCCACTTTTTGATAACTTAAAGGGGACGAGTGTTGCAGCATTGATGGAGATAAGGTTTGAATGTTGAGGAGTGATATGATTCTCTATGGGAACAATAACTGGAGCGTTAAAGATAGACGATAAAGATATGTTGAGACTATATACCCATTTCTGGAAGTAAGGTGGGCGCCTTCAGTTATAGAGTGAGAGGGTAGCTGCGACTAGGTGTGGTGTGTCATGCTTCGTCTCGGGTAAAATTGCAGATCTTCATTCAATAGTTCCTATAACTGAGGATCTAGGCAATGAAGAACGTGAAGATTATTGCAGCACAGGTGTTGTAGCATGGGTGCTTCACCGTGAGGAAGAACTGTTGTTCCTTGCGTAGTAGCGATGACAATGATGGGCAACAAGGGGAGGAAGAGTTGGTGGCAGCAGAGGAGACGAAGTTTCTCTTGTTCTTTCTTGATCCATCACCCACAAGGATGTTCCTGAGAATTCTACCACCTCCTAGGGCAGTCGAGGGTGTGGGTGCTTCACCGTTAGGAAGAACTGTTGTTCCTTGCGTAGTAGCGATGGTAATGATGGGCAATAAGGGGAGGAAGAGTTGGTGGCAGCAGAGGAGACGAAGTTTCTCTTGTTCTTTCTTAATCTATCACCCGCAAGGATGTTCCTGAGCATTCCACCACCTCCTAAGGCAATCGAGGGTGTGGGTGCTTCACCGTGAGGAAGAACTGTTATTCCTTGCGTAGTAGCGACGATAATAATGGGCAACAAGGGGAGGAAGAGTTGGTGGTGGCAGAGAAGACGAAGTGTTTTTTATTCTTTCTTAATCCACCACCCACAAGGATGTTCTTGAGCATTCCACCATGTCCTAGGGCAGTTGAGGGCCTTCTCCTTGTGTGGCCTTGGCTTCCTCTCCGTCACCTGTCAATTGTTTCCTGTGTTGTTTTCCTCCATCACGGTGACCGGTTGTTCACCTTTCAATTGTTTCCTATATTGTTTTCCTCTGTCATAGTGACTAGTTGTTCACCTGGATCTTGTTGATAGTGGGCAAGCTATTGATTTTGAGGAAGTGATTGATGCTGGGGAGAAACTTGAGGAAGGAACTCCTCCAGAGCTTTACCGAAGAGGAAAGCAAATTGATTTGGTGGATCAACACTGCAATAGCAGTGGTGAGAGCACTGCTAGATATGTGGAAGCAAGAGGTGAAGCAGGAGAAAGTTGTAGCTGTCGATTTCTGGAGCAGTACGGTGAACGAGGTAGGCCTTGATTGCCTCCTGGGGCACGTTCAGAGATCAGCGGCAGAGGGTTACAACTGCTCTCTCTCGTCACTAGTGAGGCAGATCAGAAGAGGAAGAAGTCTGCATGAGAAGCTTCGCCGCTGCCATTAGGAAGAACAACTTGATAGTATCAGCAATGGAGTCAGTGTCCAAAGATGGTGGCAGAAAGCTCGGACTTTCGTTGCCACCGCCGAAGCCAAAGCCAGTAGAGACAATTGATTCAGCTGCTGCAATTGGTCCCTTGTTTGGCTCTCCAGCTCCCTACTCGATCGGGAGGGACTGACTGGAAGGCGGAGGAGGAGGACGGGAGGTAGATGCGGCGTGGGTGGCGGCGATGGTGGCCTTGGTGTTCTTGATGAGCTAGTCGACGGTCTTACTGGGGTGATCAAAACCGAGGCGATCTTGGATGTCATAGAACTGGATGGTGGTGTAGCTAGTAGCATCTTACGGGAAGCTCCACTTCCCTACTGGTTCCCAGGGAATGATCGCAGGAGGAGGAGGCCGACTGTTTGTAGTCAGACCAATTAGGTATTGTCAATATATCTGAACAGTTATGTTGGTTCTTTAATTGATGTAATGAATTGTTTTGGCTCCATTAAGTTGAATAACTGTTGCTGATAATCCTAAGAATTATGAAACTTATTTACAATATTACTCACCTTTAAGATAAATCTGATGACTAGTTTCTAATATATATTTGATTTTTTTTTTCCTTTGTTCTCTTTCTTTTGCTGAAAAGGAAAATATGAGTTCTAAAAAGACCTAAGATTAGGTCTAAAAGCCTCTTGCTTTAACAGATAATTCGATGCTTCTACTTAAATTTAACTTTTGAGGAAAATAATTAATTGGACAAATGAGATCTTGGGCAATTTTGTTCGGAGAACTTTTTGGTTATTAGTTGAGAATGCATGATGCTATATGACTGTGGTTGCATTATCAGTTTATTGTAAAAAGTGTCTTCTACCCGTCTAAGGAGTTGGGAAGTATACTCTCTTGATGAAGATTGAAGGTACCAAAACTTATGTGTTGGTGCGCTTGATTTACTGCCAAAATCTCTTTTACCTTATATGACGCAAATTATATTATCTCGCACTAGCATAGTCTGTAACATTCTATGTTGAAGATTAGCTAGTGAATTTGTGTTAAAGGACCTAATTTTGCAGAGGTCTTATATCCAGCTATTATATATTCTGCTTCCAGTTTAAATTAAAATAGATATACTTGATTACTAATGTAGCAAAGTCTTGCTTTGCGTTAAACTACAAAAAAGCTTATCCTTTTGTTTTAGTCACATGTTTACCCTTATTTCTTTTATCACTATTTTTAGGGTGTTGACAAACAAAGCTGTGGAGGCTAATGATGGCAAACCACTGCCTTTGCTTCAGAAAGCTGCTATTGGTCTTACAGCTGGAACAAGTGGAGCATGTGTGGGAAGCCAGCTGATCTATCACTTATCAGGATGCAAGCTGATGCAACTTTACCTGCTGCACAATGATGAAACTACAAAAATGCATTTCATGCACTATATCGTATCATTGCTGATGAAGGGGTTCTGGCTCTATGGAAGGGTGCAGGTCCAACAGTAGTAAGGGCAATGTCATTAAATATGGGTATGCTTGCATCTTACGATCAGAGCGTTGAACTATTCAGGGATTCCCTTGGTTTCGGTGAAGTTAGCACTGTTCTTGGTAAGATGCAAAGCATTACTACTTATCTGCTCTGTTTTCTAACATTAAGGATTTTGCAAGTGATAGCCCTCCATGGCGCTTCGGATGACTGGTTTCTGGTATGGTGGACAAGTTCTGTGTCATGGTTTCCATTGGAGTGATGCCTTGAGACGTTGACCTTGAGTATTAACTTTTTTGCATTGTGAAACTATAGAAGTTGGTCTTTTAAAACTGTTTCTGCTCAAAATTAGTTCAGGATTTCTTGTCACATTATTGCTTTGACAGCATCTAAATTTTTGATATTGGTTACAGTTAACTAGCCTTTAAAGTTTCACAGCAAGTGCCTGCCATTTCTACTATAACATCTAGAACAATATGAGGTAGCTCCTAGAGGATGTGACCTTCAAAGCAGTCAAAATTCCGTGGTGTCTTCTGGACTAAAAAGGCTTTCTTTAGCTAAACAATTAATTGTATGGAAGAGGCTTGGATGTTATTAATGGTTGCTTTTTATATTTAGCTTTCTTTTGATATGGCAATGTGCTTATACTTCTATGTTCTGCATCATATTCCTGAACATGTTTCTTTGGCATTACTTCATGATAGATGAAAACTCTCATATTTTGTTTGTTTGTCATAAGCTCAAATTTCCTGGAGAGTTTTGCTTGATTTTATATAGATGGTATCATATTCTTTTTAAATAGCGGTACTTTAATGGGTTGTATAAGTTGCAGATTTATCCTTTTTATCTATCTTTTCAGTAATTTTAATTTTCTGGTGTATCTTCCTTGTGTTTACTTTTAAAGGAGCATTTTAATGATATTCGGCCCATGCATTCAATTGACAAAATTTTGAATACTACAAAAAGATACCTCTGGAGGGCACCTCTATCGGACTTTCTAAACCTCTACCCATATAAGAAGACCTGTATCAAGTCTAATCTTTTTGTATTCTACTAATTATGAATTTAAAAATGTGGTTGCTCATGACCTTTGGCATTTTAACCCTTCCAGCAGAATTTAGTTAAAGTGGTGTCTGATTATATTTAAGATAATCCCTTTAAGAGTTGTCTGCAGAATTAGGACTCTAAATATTGCCAGTGGAGATTGATTGGTTGCTAACCATGTCTTCGTCTACAGGGGCAAGCGCTGTTTCAGGGTTCTTTGCATCTGCTTGCAGTCTACCTTTTGACTATGTGAAGACACAAATACAGAAGATGCAGCCTGATGCCAACGGGAAGTATCCTTACAGTGCGTCTTTAGACTGTGCCATGAAAACTTTGAAGTCTGGTGGCCCCCTCAAATTTTACACCGGATTTCCTGTCTACTGTGAGAATTGCTCCCCACGTCATGGTAAGGCCTCATTGTTTATAGTCAAAAACTTGTTGCTGCCGTCCTCTTAACGCAAAGAATCATCTGTTTGCTTGTCTCGCCCATTCTTGTATGCCATGTTCTGCAGATGACGTGGATATTCTTGAATCAGATTCAGCAGGTTGAGAAGTCTTTGGGCCTATAGAATCCCACCTTGTCGGATCGGTATAAGTTGTGTCGTAATTGTTCTACAATAATTTCTCCATGATTGAACCTTTAGTAGGCTGGTTTTCGTATCATCAATCGCAGCTTTCCTTTGTCTTCTTGATTCACATCATGATTTAGCAAAAGGTGCAATAGTCCATTGTTGTTGTATGCGGGAAGAATTACTATACATTTTAATAATACTTCATATTGGTCAAGACATGAATGGTACTCATCCAGCTGTTTTTGTTGGAATATCTGCTGAAAATGATTTGGATGGGTTATATTTTGGTAGACTCATCTGTTCTTTCTGGCGCTTCGCAGTCGATGATGATGTCATTGTGTATGTTACAAAATCATCAAGCATCATGTTTAGAAACGAAAAATAATATAAAACATCGGATTATCACAAATTATGATCATTCATATTTTTAATTTTTAAAAATTACTAGAAAGGAAGAAGCATAAAACCAACTATTTCAAGCAACTCATGCATGTAATTTCAAAGTAAGGTAAAAATAACTTGTGTGAGTTTCCTCATTGATTGCTCATTTCGCATCTTCTTTACTTGCTTCTTTGAAATGGGTACTGTCATTGTGATGTATTCATCGCCTCATTGTCCTTATCACTAAATTCAAGCTGGCCGGGCGCCATGTTTCAAGCTGTTATTAATGACCCGATTAATTTTTTTTAATAAAAAAATATTTAAATTTTTAGATCTGGCCACCACACCAGCTTCAGTGCCACGGATTGAGCCCGAATGGGACTGTCACCATCGCCTCTCTCATAAAAGCTGGCCGGGCGCCGCTACTTGGCAGACAGCCGAATCGAGCGGACCCATCACGGTTCGACTCGATCCAATCAGGTGGGAGGGTTTCTTATCTAGTCCGCGTGAGCTCCTGTGCGTGTTACATTCCGAATGGCCCATGTCAGCCTTGTAGCGTCAACTGATGCTGCCGTGATTTTGCTTCTCCATTTCTAGCTTTTCCAGATTAGAAATGTCTGCTGCACTTCGGAGGGAGTCACCTAACTGCGCCAATGATTGAAGAAGCTGAAGCAATGTCACAGGAGCAACGGTGGCCCCCAAATACTAGAACAAGCTTTTGAGTTAGTCCTCACTGCTTTTTCTTTTAACGTCACATCTTCATTGTTTTTCTTCACCAAAGGCAAAAGAGTGTGTTTATTAAGCTATTCTCGTGGAGATCCTTCCTGTTCTCTCTTCTCACGGAGGGGTGGCGACGAGTGGCCCTCTCCGGCGTGGAACTCGAGGAGGATTGCTAGTATCCCAGACGACTGGGGGAATGCACGCGTGGATTGTGTACAACGATATCACGGCTCGCCATGATTCCCCAAACGTCATCGCTACAGTGGTGTGAGAAAGTGGCGTCTGTTCTGGACGTGTTCTGTTGTGACAACGTCGATGACATACGAATACAGGTGGCGGGATGGTGACGCGAAGGAGGCGGCATTGAGTTGGCACAAATGGACGGCTGATGAGGTGTATTGAGACGTACAATATGTGAAAAATGAGTGAAGAGAAATGTAGGGTAAGAAAGATGAGAAGACATTAGGGAGAAGTCGAAATATATATATTTTTAAAGACTGCCAATGTGGTCAATCAAGGGATATTTTTATTGTTAGCTTACAAGATAAGATGATTTTTGTAAAAAAAAAAAAAATTATGTTTTGGATATTTCTTGATCGGCATCCATATTTTATTTTTAAAAGTAATATCTTTAGTTTGAAACATACTCAAGCGGTCTCTTGATAATTTTGTCGTTTATTATATTTTTTTAATCAAAAACACTATAAAATTTATTTAAAAATATTATAAATGAGTCAAATAAAATCAAACATAATAAAAATCATTTGATATATTATAGTTTAAAATAAATATAAAAAATAAGTGATGAGAAATGTAAGACAAAAAAAAGACAAAAACATCACGGATGAGAGGGAGAAGTCAAAATATTCATGTTTTTAAGGAAGTGCTAATGTGGTCAGTGAAGAGATATTTTCATTTTTAGCTTACAAGATAAGGTGATTTTCATAGAAAATATTTATATTTTAAATATTCTCAATTGGTATCCATATTTTATTTTTTTTAAATAATACTCAAGCGGTCTTTATAATAGAAATCTCTTACAAGTCTAAAATATCTTTAGTTCTTAATTGGTATCCATATTACTCAAACTGTTTTGTTATAAGTTGGTGACAATGTCATTACCACCATAATAAAAATACTATAAACTCTACTTGATAATATTATAAATGAGTCAAATAAAACTAAAATATAATAAAAATTTATTTGATATATCATATTATGATTTAAATAGGTATTTATAATAAATAGTTTAGGAACAACATCACTTAAGTAGAAATAAAAATTTAACTTATTACAATGTTTTCATTACCATAATAAAAATATTGTAAGCCTATTTTAAAATACCATAAATAATTTAAATATTTTTCTAATCCCAATCATACTAACTATAAGTCCAAAAACATGATATTTATAATAATTTATGAGCAATAATAACCAAAGAAGCATAATATGATATCACTTATAGTTTTTTTAATAACGTTTATAGTATAAATAATATTAAAATATTATATATTAATAAAATAATATAACTATTATTAAAATATTATAAATGAGTCAAACGAATTACTGTAATAATTAAAAATCGGAAGAAAAAAATAAGCAACAAATTTTGGCAAGAAAACTTTTGAGAGATATTTTGGATATTTTTAAATTAGAGGTATTATTTGAAAAAAAATAAAAGAGGGTGTCTTTTGAAAAAAAATATCCAAAACATGGATATTTTCTAAAGAAATCACCTTAGAATATATAATAAAAATATAAAATTCTTGATTTTAATACTTTGAAGGTCAAATAAAATAAAAAAGGTGTTATCTCTAGTAACCCTTGCCATAGTGATTGATTAGCTCAAGCTGATATGATATTTGAGTATTGTCGAAGTGTGATAGTCATTTTCACGATTGTCACCGATACTCGAATGTGCAATTTCTGAGATGGAAATAAGTCGTAATATTGCTTATCTTTCAAATAGACAATTCAAGTTTCATAGAAAATTCTTTTTAGACATTGTTAGTGATGCTTGAAAATTCAATTCCCAAGATTAAAACAAGCCTCAAAATGATTATCATGTAATAAGATTGGTTTAAGATTCAAGCTTTAACAAAATGTGAGAAGGATAGTATCAATGATGCTCAAGAGTGCATTTCTAAAACTCTACAAGAGATATCAATGGTCAATTTAACAATCAAATTTTGGGTCGGTATTAATCAAATTTTGGTCAATACCAACACATATCAATTGATATAAAACAAGTTTCAACCATATAGATTGATACTTACTTATTGACTGATGTCATCGTATTTTAGCATAGTGTTCAAAATGGATCTGCATACCAATCAACTAGTCAATCGGTATATACTATGTTTCATATAATCTTTGGATGGTATGTTAAACTTTGCTCCTAATAAGATCAATGAGATGCCCTAGACGGTGGTGGGAAAGATTTTGTTTGTCTATATATTTAGAATCTTATTATTCACAACGTCCATTTCACTATTGATAACACTTTCTATCGACAATCCTTAAAAAATATAAAATATTATTTTACTATTTATAGCCATAATATTGATTAATTTTATCTATTTTTTTCTTCCTCACCACCGTTTATTTTATCCTCATTACCCATGCTACTTGCTATCAACACCATTCACCATTATAATAATTGTTGATGTCACTTAATATCATACAATTTTTCTTGTCGCATCCTTGACACCATCCTTTGGGAAAGAAGAAAAGAAGAGAAGGTTATGGGCAACGGGAAGAGTGGGCAATAGGTGAGAGCTAGGAGGAGGAAAAGAAATGAGAACGAGAAAGGGGAAAGGAGGAAGGGAGGGATCGACGCAATTGGACTTCAATCGGGAAAGCTAGTGGAAGGTGCAGGATTATTTTTGTTAAATTAACAAAAAAAAATACCCTCAAGCGTAGACCAATTAGGATAAATGTCATTCGCTAAAAGTCCAACATTGAAATATTTTTAGATAAAATATCTAAAATCTTTTATTAATAATCTTATCCAGACACTCATCGTAGCCTGCTCGTGGGAAAGATTCACGTGACAGAGTTCACACAATCGGGCGAAGACTTTGTTGCGGTCACCGATCAATTTTTACTTAGGCTTCACTTCAATTACGCACCCCGAAATCTCCTTCATTAAGCCTGAAAGCTCCTCTCAATCTCCGTTCCAGCCTGTCTTAGGCCACCTACAATTAACGTTGGCCGTCTACCTTTTTTTGCCATCGATATCGTTCCCATGAGCTCATCCTCGTGCAATCTGTACCTGAAAAGGACCCGTTTTGCTACAATGACACCCCGTCCCTCGCCTCCTGCACACCTAAAGACCGTCGTGGGTATTACTAAACCAGTCGATACTTTGCGTGTTTGCTGCGTTTACTTTGACTAATTTGTGATGGTGACCTCACCTTTTGCTCCTAAAGTTTCAGCCGCAGGCCATGTTAAGAGTCGACACCTTTCATTGTTTAAGGCAGAAAATGAATGCAGCTTATGATCACCACCATTACTTTTCCCCAATAACACTCCCCTTTTTCACAGCTTTTCTGCTGCAGAAAACCACAAAAACCTTTTGACTTCCGCGCTTCATCGCTGTAAGGTAGGTCGATCCGCTCCCGCGCCCAGCACAGCAATCAGAAGAAGGAAGCCCTCAAGCCGACGACAACGATGCAACAGGCGCGTGCCAGCTCTTCATATTGTACCTGACATAGCTGGTTCCTGCTCCGGTGCAGGGAGGTGATGGCAGCCCGAACGCGGTGGAGCCCAGCACGGGAAAACCGACGGCTGTGATTCCCTCTCCTCGCGCACATCACAAGGCGGAGACGACGCAGGCGGTTCCGTGGTCGGCATTTACTCCTCCGGTTCGTTACCTGCCATCTAACCCTTCGTCGTGTCGCACGGTACGGTGTTAGACCGTCTCTGAGCTCACGACACCTGTCTCGTTGCGCGTGGTTCAATTCTGGCGGCGACACATGTGACTCTTAACGAGGCATTTCAAGTTTTGTCTTACAACAGTACACGCGTGCTCCGAGGCGCGTCGACGTCGCATGACGCACGTGACAGGACGGCCATGTTTGACGGGTCCCGTAGCGGTCGGCAGCGCCGACATTATATCGGAGAAAATTGCACTTACCTCCTTAACAGATCTAAAACTAACTAATTCATAAGATTAATTATCTCTAACATTTTGATCTGTATGCCTTCAAAATTTTCGTTAAGATTCGTATATTTATAAAAATAAATTATTTAAATTTATTGTTTTAATAAAATATTTTTTAAATTTTTAATCCTATAAAATTATCGTTTTGGCTCTGTATAAAAAATTTAATAATTTTTAAAAATATAAATATCGAGATACGAAAGATAAAAATAATTTATAAAAACAAGCTAAAAGCTGATCTTTCATGATGGTTTTGTTCCTTCAAATTTAGCTTGGATATAATAAAAATTATATCTACAACTAAGTACATAAAATTGTATGAGAATTATCATTATTCATATTAAAATGTCAAAGGTTATGAATGTACAAAATACGAGAATGAGTCTACACACGTGTGTGATGGATTCAGTAGCTGAGATCGAATCTAGTCGAAGAACGCAGACGGGAAGTCGATTCTCTACGATTTAAACGGAGGATTTAGGAAGCGTAAATAAGACAGCGGTGAGGATATAAAACTAAATCTAAATATGTGCCCGATTGACATGAAAAAAATGTTCGGAACAGCGGCTCTTTTGCTCGGCTCTAATTGCGCTACAGAGAGATCCTCCTCTCGGGAAGCAACCGCCACCAGCCGGTCCACGAAGCAATATCTATTACCTATTCGATTAAATACCTGCCAATCGTAGCCACTCGGCGACACCGAAACAGAGGAGCACCAAAGGGGACGCCTCTCCGTCTTCCTCTCGCGCTCTGTGGGTGATGGCGGAGGGGAGCGGCAGCGGTAGCAGCAGAAGCAATAGCAGGGCGCGGGCGCTGCTGCTGGGGCGGTACGAGGTGGGGCGGCTGCTGGGGCACGGCACGTTCGCGAAGGTCTACCTCGCGCGCCACGCGGCGACGGGCGAGAGCGTGGCCATCAAGGTGCTCGACAAGGAGAAGATCATGCAGAGTGGCCTCGTCGCCCAAACCAAGCGCGAGATCGCGATCCTCCGCCGCGTTCGCCACCCCAACATCGTCCACCTCCACGAGGTCATGGCCACCAAGTCCAAGATCTACTTCGTGATGGAGCTGGTTCGGGGTGGCGAGTTGTTCGCCCGCGTCGCCAAGGGCCGACTCCCCGAGCCCGCCGCCCGCCGCTACTTCCAGCAGCTCGTCTCCGCCGTCGCTTTCTGCCACGCCCGCGGTGTCTTCCACCGGGACCTCAAGCCCGAGAACCTCCTCCTCGACGACCGCGGCAACCTCAAGGTCTCTGACTTCGGCCTGTCCGCCGTGTCCGACCAGATCCGCCAGGACGGCCTCTTCCACACGTTCTGCGGCACCCCGGCCTACGTGGCCCCGGAGGTGCTCGCTCGCAAGGGCTACGACGCCGCCAAGGCCGACATCTGGTCCTCCGGCGTCATCCTCTTCGTCCTAATGGCCGGCTACCTCCCCTTCCACGACCACAACCTCATGGCCATGTACCGCAAGATCCACAAGGGCGAGTTCCGATGCCCCCGATGGTTCTCCGCCGACCTCGTCCACCTCCTGTCCCGCCTCCTCGACACCAATCCCACCACCCGGATCACCATCCCCGAGATCATGGACAACCGCTGGTTCAAGAAGGGCTTCCGCGAGGTCAAGTTCTACATCGAAGATGACAAATTCCACCGCTTCGACGACATCGACACGCCGCCGGCACCCCTTCCGCCCCCGGACGAGCACTCCGAATCGGAGTCCGAATCAGAGTCGAGCTCCAAGCCCAATTACTCCACCTCCACCTCCAATTCCTCCTCCATAAGCGGCGGCCCGCGACGGGGGCTGGGGCTGCCTCGGCCCGCGAGCCTGAACGCGTTCGACATCATCTCCTTCTCCCCGGGGTTCAACCTCTCGGGGCTGTTCGAAGAGAGTGGGGAGGAGGCAAGGTTCGTGTCCGGGGAGCCCGTCTCCAAGATCCTCTCGAAATTAGAGGAGATCGCCAAGGTGGTCAGCTTCACGGTGAGGAAGAAGGACTGCCAGGTAAACCTGGAAGGCACCAAGGAAAGCGAGAAGGGCCCGTTGGCGATCGCGGCGGAGATATTCGAGCTCACGCCGTCGCTGGTGGTGGTGGAGGTGAAGAAGAAGGCCGGGGACCAGGGTGAGTACGAGGAGTTCTGCAACAGGGAGCTCAAACCCGGACTGCAGAACCTAATGTACGACGAGCTGTCCGCCGGCGCCGCCAACATCGCCTCCGATACCGAGTAGAGCACCACACATCTTGATCACCTCATGCAACCTCGAACATGCTCCTTCTCTTCTTCTTCTTCTTGTTCTTCTTCATAACTCCATATGCTTTTTGCTGTGTTCTGTAATATATATAACTGTTGTTGGTGAGCACTCTTATGTAAATTGGTGATTTGACATTACTTCGTTAAGAAGATAAACCCGAGCTGTTCTCTTCTCATGACACCTCCAACAGCTTCAGTCTGTGTTGAACCGAGTCATGGCTTCTTTGAGGGTTTCTTCCATTCTTCGCCTTACAGTAGTCGGATGTTTCTTCCACAGCTTCTTGCAAGAAGCATAAAAAATAATAATGATAATAATAATGCTTCAAATAACTCAAGAAATTATTGTTCTTCCTGTGAAGAATTTGGAATTACTTGAATGACATATCCTGGCCAACCCTAATGGACTTAGTGTTACAAGCTTCTATGATCTTGTAAACTACGCAGCTGTTTCTTTCTCCCTGTAAAGAGTGACACTTTGTTTGGAGCCTTCTCCCACTTGACATGACTTCATATAAATATATGTATGACTCGATGACAAGCGGTGAGCCAACGAATAGACGCCTTGTTATTATTTGTTTTCCATCTGCTACATGGATGCTGCCACTTCTGGAGTTGCAGAATAGAACCGAGGACAAGCTCTATCATTTTTCTTAATGAGTTCATCTCCATCTTTATTTGGGACGAAAGGCTTAAGAGCTAGCAATCAGCTTCAGACTTCAAACTACTGTAATAGGTGACCTTCGTCCATTCTTTTATAGAGATTAGATGCAAGCGTAAGCTTCTCGAATGAGGCTAAAAGAACACTAATGCATGCCCAGATTGTACATGGATTCATCATTTTCCGGCGTGCACTCTTCCAGGCGTCTTTGATGTCGACTTGTCTATTAAAGCTGCATGGAAAAGGCCACCGGAGATAAAAAGACAACAATGCAATTCCACTAAGATCCATCCTCGATCTCAACACATCTCAATGCTCATTTGAGAATCGACATGATTGACTTGGGTAGGAATAGTTTACTATTCCACTTCAGTGCTAGGAAATAGAGCCAGACATTCAAGCACATCAGATGATTGTTGTTGTTCACTTGCACTGTGGATTCCTGCCTTTGTTTTCTCGGCCAGATGAGATCTCCTCCCGCCCATTTCCTCCGTAGTAGACAAACCAACCAAACTCCATACTGGAATTGGTCCCAAAGGAACCTTTGGGAAAGTATTTTTGGAGACAAGCGATGGTATATAGAACACTCGGGAATAAAGACTCAGAGCAGAGCAGAGCAGACAGTCCTGCTCCTTTTTTTGTGTACTGTGAATTAGATGCATCGGCATGGGAGTTGTACCACAGAAATTACTTCTGTAACGCATTCTTCCATTAATGAGTGAGAGAGAGAGAGAGAGAGAGAGATTCCATGGAAGGGACGCTGGTCTGACATAACATTTGTTTTGCAAGACAACAGTTTTTACTCTGTTGGATCGCACAGCAGCAGTCCTTTCGAAGCAGAGTACGGAGTAAGATAACTGGTCACAAAGTTAGATCGATACCTAACATCATCTATTCCTTTGGTCCAAGTATTACCGTTCTTCATTTCTATCAAGAATTTCATTGGATTTGCCAGTCAAAATGTGTTCCTCAACTTGGAGGTACTGTTTTCGACCCTGTTTGACGAAACCACTCATCTTTATCATCACGATGTTGGCATTCTAAACCTCCACTGGCTGATCATCGTGGCTCGCAGTCACGTAAGCATCGAGTGGTGAAAGCAGAAATGACTACGAAAGATGCAAAAGAAGATGAGGATGACAACAATGGAGGAGGATTCGACCGCCGAGTTGCAGCCAAGCTCGAGATGGAGCTCGGTAAATTTTGCGGAAAGTAAGAGGGGTCATGAGACCGAAGAAGTAAACAGTGTGCTCTCACTCTCACTCTCTCCCCCTACTTAATGCAACAAGGAAAACACATGAAACCTGAGACGCAGTTCTTGGAGAGAGATGGCAGAAGGAAGGCCGGTCTGCAGCAGAGTACTTAAGATCTGACCATGTCGATCAGGGCATCGGACTGAGATCTTTCAAGTACTTGTTGTTTCAAGGCCTTTAGGGATTCATAACTTGCCGTTGATGAAATAAGATTGAGGCCATTGATTTTTTTTGTGAATTTGATAGAGAGGATATGCGGTGATGACCGGATAAATTTGATTTTAATTTGGACCTAACTTGCGTTTGAACCATTTGACTTAGTGTAAAGGATGGAGGTTAATGTTTAAAACTAAAGTAAAAGAGATCTCTCATGTCTCGACGATATTACCCCACAAGCGAAGCACTTTTTCTGATCGATTATATATATACGAGATATTTAGAGAATATTTTCTATCAAAATCTAGATCACATGATAAGTTCGATAATTTTAATTTTTTTACTGATTAAAACGTAAGATGTCGAGTGAACGGGTATTATCCTATGGAGGTCATGCCAACATTCAAATCATTCGTAAAATTTATTAATTTATCTATGAACATAGTCTAATTCTATAAGACTAAATATATTAGTATGAAATTTACTATTTAAAACTCCTTCTTAATATTCATATTTTTTAAAAAAATTGATAACCTCTTAAAAAATAATAAAATTAATTTACTATTCATGAATCCCGCACGGTCCTGAAACCGCCAACCCCGTTCCAACTTCGAATCAAATGTTCCCCCTAACAGTTCGCTAGTAACTCAGGGCCACCAATCAACATGCTTCTCTTGGCGGGCCCACCTCTGCCTCTTCTTATCATCACCGCCGCGCAGCACCTCCCTCCAGTACTAATTCGCTGTACCGCCGAACCACGCCCCAACGGCGTCGTCTGGACTATCTGCAGGGACGTCACCCGCTACGCCGCCCTCTTCGCCCGCCCCCATACTCTCGCCGTACCGTATACCTCCGCAACATCGTCGACGGCACCTACACCGGCGTATACCACGTCATCGTCTCCCTTCACTTTTACCTCCAGTCCCACCGTCGCCGCCTCCGACTACCCGGTGCCGGGTTCGCATCCCCGGCCGATCTGGTCCTGCCGATCTCCCGGAGCTTGCCACCGGTCGAGGGAGTGTGATTCTCGATCAAGAACTCGACCGACGTCCAGTCGATGAAGCTTGCGATCCCGACGAACGCCTACCTGTCTTTCCACTCCGCAGATGAGTTCTGGTACACCAATCCCCCCGATACGTGTATATTCAAGAACAACCTCACCGATCTGCCCCGAAACGGGGCTTTCGGGGTGTTCACCCGCATTCGAGATGGCGATGTCGTCGGCGCCGTTTGGCCGTTCACTGTGATCGACACCCACTGCTCTGGAGGCCCATCACCGGCTTCGGATCGTTCGATCTTCCCACTTACGACCTCGAGATCACCCCCTTCTTGGGGAGGATCTTGGATGGGAAACCTCATGAATTCGGGTTCGGCGTCACGGATGCTATGAATGTTTGGCTTGTTGATGCCAATCTTCATCTCTGGTTGGATGAGAAGAGCTCGTATACCTCCGGAAGTTTGATCAAGTATGAAGCACCAGAGTATGTGCCATCTCTGGATTCCCAATTTAGGGATCTCGATGGACGATTCAAGACGAGCGCAAGCAGGTACATATCTTCGACGGGATGGGTGAAGTTATCTTATGGGAAGATCACCCCCCATTTCTTCCAAAAGCTACACCAAGCGTCCATCCATCTTCTGTATGGCAGCTACACCAATCAGACCATCGATTTCAACTATGGCACCTACACCAAGCATCCATCTTCTGTATTGTACTCCGGACAATTTTTTCGCAGCTCCCCACTGTGTGTGCACTCTGGGACAATCGACCGAGTGAATGATTCGTACACAGGCTGGAAGTATATCACTAGGATTCAACGAGAACAAGTTCTCAGGGAAGAGATTTGGTTTTACATACACCTTCTTGAAGAATCTGCAGACCAAAAGTGGGCATATGCGTGTGAAGGAGGATTTGGTAACAGAGTGGTTTAGCCAGCACTCTGCAAGTGTGCAGATATGAAAGCACTGATGGCTGCTGTTTTAGGAATGTGAGCACCGGCAATTACACTGTTCTGTATGATAATTCAGAGGAATCTTGCTACAAGAACTCACCAATAGGCATAGAGTTCTTCTCTACCTGATATCTTCCATCTCCAGTGGGGAAGTTTCTGGCGTCTGAAGCGTGTAGTTCGAAGAATGGTGATTGAAATATTTAACCTAGCTGATTCTTCCATTGCTGAATAAAAGGAATTCGAGCTCTATGAGGCCACTGCCTTAGATTTTGGGTTTTACCGATTCTGCTGCATCAAAAGGCCTGTAAGTTAGGAAATGAAACTTTATGGTCTTTATTTTACAGCACGAAGGCTGTGTTTGTGTTTGATTCCATGCTTCATTTGATTGCTTATGATCATTGTTGATGTTATTAGAGTTTGAACCATTTTCTTTATCTGTAGTTGCATTGATGTCTCTGAGTTTTTTACATTCTAGATTGCAGCAATAGACATCAAACAAAATCTTATTCCTTTTTCAGAGATAATAGTTGCTATTTCTAAACTCTAATTGTATACGTGATTTTCAAGAGGTACTAATTTTAGTCCAATGAGTTCAATTATGTTTCCTTTTTTTATCTCTATAAAATGAGTATCATAAGTGGTTGCGAGGAATCGCATTGTCAGACACTGTTCTAAGTGCTTTACATGTCAGATACCACTACTACAAGTGATTTAGAAAGTAATCTGCAAATGATGATACTTCGTTGGAAAGAACTACTAGATGAAAACTGTAGATTCTTCTGAGAACAAGGTATATTGTCACTCGTTACAATCAAATCATGTTTGCCTGATATGGAATTCCTTTCAAGTCTAAACTATTTTTTCAGCTTTTGAACCTTACATTTGTCATGATTAATATGCATATAAAGATGGTTGAGCTGTTCATATCACATAATAAATGAACTGACAAATGGGCTACGAATGAACCATATGAATTGCAATACATTCTCTTAGCAGAGTGCTTATAATAAATAAATGAACATTATTTTTTTTTAATTTGTGAAGCAATTTACAGATAACTTAATGTAGCATGACAATAGGGACTAGACAAAGCTCATCTCATTAGATATTTTATCAACTTTATCATGAGAAGCCAATCAAAAGAAATCAGATTGTTATGGAAATTTGAGAAGGTGCATTATGAAAATCATATTTTATTCTCCATGCATAGACAAATCCAACAGTATTCAACTTAAAGCTTCTGGTCCATTTCTCTTCCATTCATCTGGCCTTCAATTTGAAATTTTAAGTGCAACCTTACTCCGCACCAAAGGCTAAAAGCTGGCTGCCTCTTCAAACTTTGTCCATGGTAACTTGTGCTTGGCAAGCTTTAATTTCTTTGCTGCTACGCCCATGACATTCCCATTGCTCTACAAGAAAAGGAAATTAAAACTTTAGGAAAAGGCTGGCATTGAACTAAATTTCTGAAGAGAGTATTCTCTATGTGAACAAGTATATGTGATCACACATGTATATGCAAATGGTGTGCATTGGAAATTTCAGAACCATAATAACAATTTTTGTATGTGGTAGTTTCGATTCAGTTCTTGGAATTTGAACGACATATTGGTAGTTGATCAATAAGGATATCCCAGAAGGAATTAGATTGCTTATTGTACATGACAATGCAATCGGCATACATTGTCACTTGAGAAGCTATTCAAGGATTATTTTTTAAATTCAAATAAGAGATCCTAAAAGGTGAATGAGATCTAGATTGAACTTACAAAGAAGAGAGGAGGGGGCATTGCAATGATGGAAAACATAGAAACAACAAACCTCAATGTTTGTCTTAGAAGTTGCAGAAATTTAAGGATTTACGTATTGAGAATTTATATTTCTATCTTCTATTTAAACATTAGCTTATATGACACATTAGCAAAAGAGGGTGTTTATTGTTCTTCCAACCAATGACCAAATCTTGCATGATACTGTACCTTCATTGATCGATCTATTTAGTTGTTTATTACTGTCCTCTGGAAAGTGTATCAATTATTAATTTAAATTCTTTGTTAGTTATTTGTTGCTACCAAGGTCAAATATTGGTTAGTAACATACTAATCGATATTGACTGATCCAACAAATGACTGGTATCAGATTATATGGTCCAGTGCTGATTTGTATCATTTTCTTGTACCGGATGATACAGGTAGGTGTATCGTTTGGTACACTGAAACCATACTGATTCACTAGATTATCAAAATCGATACCTGATCTCTACTTGCTAAGTGCTCTGACTGATCAGTTAACTACTGAATCAAGAAGCTAAGGATATGCTAACCTGGAGGCAGATTCCAAGTACACCACAAATGGGATAGTCTTGAGGACAGCAGTAATCAGTCCCAGTGCAGCATACTGCATTCTCATAAGGACAGCAACCATAGAGTAGGCAATATCCGAAATATTCATATATGCAGCAGCAAGTTTCTCCAGGTGAGCAGTATGACATATCTCCGCACACAACTGGTGAAGGGCTAGGTGGTGGCGGTGGCGGCGGCGGTGGTGGCACAGCAGGTGTCGGAAACGGGGGTGGAGAAGTGGAATGTTTGGTTGGATAAGAAGCCATTGCATTTATGGCACAAACACCATAAGGTAATCCCGTGTTCATCCTGATGTATATGTATCCTTGCATTCCCCAGGTTGTTCCCCATGAATTTTTCACAATCCAATAGTCAACATCGCCTTCTGATCCATATCCAACGATCAGCACCGCATGGTCAATATCATCTGGATTGCTGGAGCAACCTCCATCATATATTCCCTATAAAGTTCACATTTTACTTGTTAGTGCAGGCATATGTTAACACGAGGATTAGTGTATTGACAATGCTGAAGTTACAAGCGCAGAAAAAGATGGCTCATCAAGTTCTGTGGCTAGTTACTTACTCCTGCATATAGTTGAAAATCCAGTGATGAACCAACTATACCCACGCTGATAGGCTGTTTAAGAACAGCACAGAGGAGAGCATCTTCATTTGGGGTCACATCTTGGTATCCGTCAATTGTCGCCGCTTTGATTTTCTCCTAGTGAGGTTGTGCGAACACAGAGTCAGGAGCACTGAAATCGGCAGTCGGATAATGGAATGTTTGTCATGATTTGTGTACCTTTACGGTGTTACATGCTCCATTCTGGCCTGTGTAAGGATAATTTGACTCGGTGTCTATTCCCCTATTTTTTACGACCCACTCAAATGCATAATCCATATAACCTCCCTGACAGCCTGCATTTGTTGTATCACAGTCAATCAGTTCTTGTTCAGAGAGGCTGATGAGGTCTCCTGTAGTGATTGCATTTATCCCTTCCATTGCCCCTGTCGAAGAAAATGCCCAGCAGCTGCCTGTAGCAGAAATTTAAGGCCATTCCATTAGATATCCTACACAAAATTGTAGAAGTCTCATGATAGAGAGTGTCCATCTGATCCATTAAACCAACTTTTAAGCCATGATATATATATAGATATATTCTTTCTAGCTACTGATAAATGGTAACATCTGCTTTGTTAGATGGTTGACGATCAAATTAGCATATCAGTTGACAAGTGTTATGCTAGTTTTCAGTGCTTTGAAACACCATCATAAAACTGCTTGCTTTAGAGAGACTAGTTCAATTTAGTGCGTCCATGCTCCATAAACATATCTTGGCTCTAACTTGTTGATTTAAATCGGTGGTCTTAATTTTGCATTACATACACATATATATACAAGCACTGAATGAATGAAGCTGCAGAAAGAAATAGTCGTAATAAACTCAATTAGTGGTTACTTTATATGCTTCTAATGACTATGTTTCATAAACTTCTTATGGTGATTGCAGGCAAAATGGAGATGGAGCCCAAATTCTCTGAATCATGTGCAGGACATGTTCTAAACGAAGAGAAACACTCCAAGGTCAGAGCAAATCTAAGCACACTTACCACAAAACCCTTGATCTTTTACTGCCGTCACTACTCCCTTCGTCCGCCAATCTAGCGAGGCAGGTGCTTCGCAGCTGTCCTGTGTCTTCTCCATGCCCCCTCCCCTGCTCATTCCTGCTACTCTTTTCCCACCAATCTTTCTCGTATATGTGGCCTTGAACTCCTCGTTGCTCAGATCAGCAAACCTATTGAGACCCACTGCATGGCCATGGCTCGATGACGAAGATGATCGCCTCGAGTTCCTATCGAAGACGTACTGGAGGTTCGCGAGAAAGTACTCGAACCTCCGAGCCTTCTCAGCTGGATGCATGTACACCTTGCCATGCGCCCTGCACCACTGCTCGAAGAGCTCGTAGCTGCGTTCCGTTGCATTAGGACCAGGCTCGTACCCAACGATGGAGTACTCGCTGGGAAGATGGCACCAAACGAGGGCTACTGCTGAGAAGCAGAGGAGGAGAGCTAGAGTGGCCTTCATCATGTGGGAAGCCCAATTTCGATGAGGAGCTTGCGAATCTTGCTCTTATATACGTTTAATGCTGTGAAAGGTGGTTGATGGTGGTGGTCTGAATGGTAGTTGGTTAGTGTGCTGGAAACCTTTTTTTAGACTTGAAATAGATGGCCCCGATGATGCTTACGGACGGAAGAAGTATACTGCGATCTACCCTTCAAAACCTACCTGTTTACGAATGTTGGGGTAATAGATGTGCAAATGGATAATGTCGAGACCACTGATGCAGCAGCCCAGCTGTGATTTCATCTTTGCCGAGCAATCTTTTGTTCCATGGATGCCACGATCCACATCCGTGAGGCCCCCACGCTTGTCTGTACGATAGAGAGAAGTCGAACTTTTGGCAACCATAGAACAAACCAAACTGTGATGTTTCAAATTTCTCACAGTTTCAATTTGGTTTGGTTTCGGTCGATTGTTTTGATTTATGATTAAGCCGGATCAAATCAGACCAACCCAAGCCTTGCAGATCACTATCATATGAGTCCGATGACTGAAACATAGTATTTTTGTGTTTACCGAAGGCAAATATGTAAACAAATCTGCATAGAAATAAATCGTTTTAATTTAGTTTCTTCCATAAATAAGCATTATGAAATGAACAACAGTGCATTAACGATGCATTGATTACTAGAATATATTCATAGAGACTTACAGGCCGTCTCGAAGCTTGACCAGCATCAACCACAACTGCCGCTTCGGATGCTTAATGACAACACACAGCCAACTCATAATGAACACCTAATCGGATGCCGCTTTGAAACAGCTCCCACCAAACATGTATTCCACAACCACATGAAGATGAAGGCCGGTTAGAATCTTAGATGGGAAGGCCAACTCCTATTCCACGGGGGTATTGTCTCTCATCCGCAAGTAAATCCATGGCAGCACCAAAAAGCCAAAACAACCATGGAACACATCCTGCATCCTTTGTGCTTTCCAGTTATAAAACTCTCATTTATCTTTGGAACAGTCGCACACCAAATCTACACACTATAAAAAGACAAGAAGCTCATGTCCTCATCATTTCAAAACCATGCAGAAGACACACAAAATAAAGCTTGCTGATCCGTTAGTCTTGTTTTCTGCAGCCACTTTTCTTTTTATAACTCAAATAAAAGAAAGAAGCTAGCTGCAAAAACAAAAAAAGAGTTGAAGGAAAAAAGTCAAAATGAAAGGCAATAAAAAAAAAAAATTGAAATGATTGTTTTGCCCATTGGTTCCGCATCCATCCAACATGTGATTTCACATGTTGCGTTTTCCATCAGTCAATCGATGGAATTATAAAAAATGAGATCATTTGTTTCACTTTCACAATTATATAAATCTCAATATAATTTTTTTTAAGTAAAAAGACCACAATACTAATAGGATCCAAAATCAACCCTATCCAACGAGGTCATCTCAGTACTACTTCAAGAAACAAAACATGACTCAGCACATCAATGTCAGAGTGTGATCGTTAATGGTTAAGAAATGTCTCATAGCATAAATAGTGTCCCTGTAGCACTTTTAGTTTAATCAGTACAATTTCATTTTGGACCAGCGGTAGCAACAAATGCAGGTTTCTAGCAAGTTTCTGTACCATAAAAACAAACCTGGAAACTGACACATTGGAACTGGAACTTGTGACTGAAAGAACAAGGAACTATTTAACAAGGTATACCAAATATTTTTCATACATCATGCAGAATTCTACAAGTAATCAGAAGCATTGGTATCGAACTCAACAACATGATTGCGTGATAATAACAAGAAGATGCAACAATGAAAGGTGTCCTTCATCAACAGTGTACCATAATCCAGTAAATAAGCTGTCCTTTTTGCTATGGATCTCTGGCATATGTTATGCACCTCACACACAGGCCTACTAAGTGCCCGATCATCATGAAGGATATTAGACTATTCTAGAACTTGGATATCTGGAGGAATGTCATACTAGAATTCTTTAGGACTTGGATATTTTGGACAAATCTACATGATTTTGTAGAGATGACAGTAAACCAGTAGTGAGTTCTATAAATAGGGGAGACGAACACAATTGTAAGGCACTAAACTCCAAGTGTGCCTTAAAAGTCTTCTTCGGTATCAGATCACCTAACTTTCATGAGTACAGTTCTAGAAATCTAATTTAGGTCAACAAGTTTGTGGTACGGTTTGCCTTTTGCCTAAAAGTTAGGTCTCCAACACTGCTGTGCAACTGGGACAAAGTTCCATATGTGAATCTTGAAGAAGTGGTTCCTGTTGCATTTGACAAGGAAACTGCTAAACTATTTGGTTGACAACAGCAGGAGAAAAAAGATACATGAAAGTAGCAAAATATGGATTGATAACATGTTTCCGCAGGGCACAAAGTTTGAGATACACATATATAGTGAATATAAAAATAAATAGAATCAAGGGCGAATTGTCGGAAAAATCTCTTAACTTTAACATTAGGTTTTTCATGCAGGAAACCCCAAGCTTGAAAATTTCTCACAGGGCATCCCTTTTTCAAAAATAATCATTCTGCCCTATTGATCATTGCCCTCTACCGCGCCTCTATCCGTGCCTGGTCGCGCCTTCGCTTCGTTGACTGCCCTACGCCTAACAACCCTGCCTGCCCTCCACGGTCGACCACGACTCTCGGTAGCCATCCCCCTCCCCTCCCCTAGCCGCCTGCACCTCCGCGCACGGGCTACTAAAGTTGACCACCCCCTTTCCTCCCATGGCTGCCTGCACCTTCACACAAGGGCTAGTAAAGTCGACTGCCCCCCTCCCTTCCCCTCATCGCTTGCGCCTCCATGCACGGGCTGGCCCTGCTGACCGCCCCCCCTCCCCTCGGCCGCCTGTGCATCTGCGCACGGGCTAGTAACGCCGACCACCCCCTCCCCTCCCTTGGCCACCTGTGCCTCTGCGCAAGGGCCACAGCCAACCACGATGAGGTTTAACGAGCCAAGCGGCCAGGGGCGAGTAGAGGTGCCATTAGCGTTGGGGCTACGATAGAAATTTTTCGAAGTTACAAGGCAAAATGACCTTTTCAAGCAGCCATGGGTGCTCCATGGAAAAAACCCAAAGTTAGAGGCTTTTTCCAAGGATTCACCCTAGAATCATTATGGAGACATAATATAGGCATTATTAAACAATATTTCCTTAAGAGACATAAAGATAGACTTAACACATGAACAAGGCAAATATGTTAATATTTCATCAGATAGTGCAATTCATGACTATTCTGCATTGTCAGGGCTAGAACCAGAAGGTTTTACTCTATTTTTATTTTCAAGAGTTACATGTCCAAGGTTGCTATTTAAAACTTAAATAGTCAGCACATATTCCACCATCACCTGTTACTGTGGGTTTACCAGAAGAAGAGTAAAAACATAAACCGTCGGAGTCAAGAATGTATGAAAAGAAGGATTTAGAACTATAAAGAATCTTCCTGTGGAAGAATAAAAAAAGGAGGTCCAGAGCACAAGTTGCAGTCAATTACTAGGAAACGGGAAAGAGATTCATTCAATTTGGCTTTAGAAAGCTCCACGTCAATGACTTTCGACTATCCAAAAATCATAAAACTACGATAAGCATTAAGACATAATATCCTTGTTTGGGGTTGGCTACATTGAATTTTGTCCTACCTCTATGCAAAGCCAACAATCATGCAGAGGTCGAATACCAAGAAACTTGAGTTCCAGTTTACATAGAATATATGAACCTGAAGTATTGGGATGGCTCAGAAAATTGACATGTAAAGGAAATTTGACTGATCACTTCTAAATACATTCTACATATAAAAAGGACTCAACATCTTCGTATGTACATGGGACTTAGTGTTGTTAAGTTAATTTGTTGCAAAGTGATGAAAGAATTGAAATTCCTTTGAGGTTATATGGCCAAGGTTATCCCTTTCTCTTCAGGGTGTTCTTCCAGGAGTTCAAGACACATCCACTCTCCCATGGACTCCTACCCTTTCTCACACTTAACAACACTCTCCCATGGACTCCCATTCGTACAATCTCCTCCCTCCCTTCCCTTCCCTTCCACCCTCTTCTCTCACCAAGAAAAGAAAAACGAGAACTGCACTGGAATCTTTTGTGCCAAAGATAGCTACCAAAGATGAAAGAACACAATATGTAAAAACATAATTTGTTACGTTTTTAAATCACAGTAAATCTCTCTCAATCACTATTATCAAGTAACATAAGAGCTTTTAGCAGAACTTAAACCAGACAATGCTAATTTCTGAAAAGTCATGTTCATGCATCCACTTAAGAAATGAATTGAAGTTTCTCAGTATCTATTGTTGATGGTATGTTTCTTCTTATATCATTCTGCATCTAATCAAACTTTTTCCATACATCCTGTTGAAAATTGTAATGAAATTTCTCGGTAACTCCCAGAGATTGAATTTTTCTTTTTATATCACTCTGCATCAGAACTAACTTTTCATTAATTTTTTTTAGAACTTGTACACATACACATCAACTGACAAAGAGAAAAGAATACAGATGTACATATCAAAAGAAGTACAAAACTATATTAAACCAAGGGAAAACTGAAAAGTATATGGTCATATCATAGGTGCTGAGGTGTAACTATGCTACCATCAAAGTTTATCAGCTAAAAATTATAGACATAAGGCTTTAGACCTAAACTGTATTTGCAAATGACCTAGATAGTCAACATAAAAAAAATATATTAAGTTCGTGGTCACAAAATCCTGGGAAGGTAGCTACAGATCGAACAGGATTCAAAATACAAGTAAAAAAGACATTCATAAATTGCATTGAGAAAAAGCATCACTTAGTATACTTCAACAGCAAGGCGCTCACAAATTTAAAAGACTACATACAACCTCCATATGAAATATGTCAAAACAAGATCATCTAATATTTAGAAGAAAATAAAGAAATACAACTAAACCACTTAGATAGCAGTCTAACCTCATGAATCGCGGGAAGAAAATACAGAAGTGAACTAGTGTATGGAACATAAGTGGACACTAGAAGATCATTACAAGCTTATTTCTCAACTATTGCAAAACTAACAAATACTATCATGTAGTGATCCAAGTTGCCAAGAATTTGTGGAAGTCCATGCAATGTCATAGTTTCAACAGCTTAAAGACACTATAAAAAAAGGCATAAATTTGGGTAAAGTACAAATACTTTGGTTCAGATTAAACCGAGAATGATATGAATTTATGGCAGAACAAACACAATTGAACAACCAATTATTCCCTTAGAACATAATGCCTGCATCATTTTAACTATCCTTTGACATAATTGTGACTAAGATTAACATACCCAACTGATAATGCTTTGATTGGCAATGTTCTCCTGTTCATCTTCTTTATTATCCTTGATGAAGCTTCGCAGATGAGTAAAAATGCAGACACGAACATAAGCTTCCTCCTCACAGAGACCAAAGATCAAGAAGCCGCTCTCAAGCTCTGGGGTCAGTCCCGTGCTGCCAGACATAGACGACCTCGTCCCATCCAGTACTCGCAATCAGGCCCTCGACAAGCACACTCATGTCGATCCCAACTGCGAACTCTGTGTGGTGGTCGTACTTCGCGATGAGGGCGTCCTCCGCCCGGTAATCCCACATACACACGGTCATGTCATAGGAGCAGGAGAGAAGGACGCTCTCCCTGTGCGGAGAGAAGCGAATACGGCGAACCGCGTAGCCGTGGCCGGCGAGGTTAGCCAGTGGCGCCCGGGTGGCGCGGATGTCCCAGACGCGGATGGTCTTATCCACCGAAGCGGTGGCGAGGCAGCACTCGTCGTACTTGTTCCAGTCGCAGGAGAGGATCTCGTGATCGTGAGCAGGGATGACGAGCGTGGAGACGGGTTCGCGGACGTCCCAGACGCGGACGGTGCGATCGCCGGAGGCAGAGGCGAACACATCGGCGTGGCGGGGGCTCCAGGCGACGGAGTATACGCAGTAGGAGTGCTCCCGGAAGGTGCGGAGGCTGGCGGGCCGATCAAGGGTCCAGAGCTTGAGGGAGTCGTCCCAGGATGCGGAGAGGAAGGAGTCGCGGCGAACGGGATTCCAGTCCACGGAGTGGGCCTCGCGGGAGTGCTCGCGGAACGAGCGCACCGGGTTGGCAGAGGGCGGCAAGGAGGCATCCCACAGCTTGAGGGAGCCGTCGGCCACGGCGGAGACGGCAAGGGAGTCATGCGACTCGGACCAGCAGCAGTCGTAGACGCCGTCGGCGGTGTCGAAGGCGGCCACCTCGGAGATACCCGGGGCGCCGGGAGAGGGGAGGAGGTCAAGGACATGGAGGCGGCCGTTGCCGAGGATGCCGAAGTTTTGGGATGTGGCGACGAGAAGGCGGCCCTCATAAAAGGGGCTGAACCGGACCGCGTAGCCGCTGAAGGGCGTCTTGAACACCGGCATCGCCGATCGATCCTCCCTACTTCGGCTACTCGTGGAATCCTCCCTCCCTCTCTCTCTCTCTCACTCTCTCCTCCTCTCCCTCGAGATGAGAGAGAAGAGGCGGCGGTAATAAAGAGATTTATTGGGGAAGACTCGACGTCTTTTTCTATAGAAAATAGCATAAATAGAGAAAATAGAAGAAAACCCTTCTGGATCAACATCGAGTCGGTTGACACGATAGAGCCCAATGGACTGCTTTTATATTTTAATTGGGCCACCATTTACTAATGGGCCAGCAATATTGATCTGTACGGCAAGTGTTGATTGATCAAGTAATTATTGATTGATGCAGATAAAGACCGCATCGGCAAACCCAGACATGGAAGTGTTCTCCCATCTACTTCAAGTACTTGACATAGGCCACATGGGATGAGTTCGAGACCTTGCTCAACGTCCCCAGCAGCGGCGCGAGCCAGCACCTGGAGTCCTTCTCCCAGTACAAGATCCCTTGGCACTTGCAGTCTATGCTACATCTCCTCTTGCATTCCTCCAGCTTCAGCGCCCCCTCGCCGTCGCTGTACGTGCTCAAGAAGTTCTCCACCCCTTCCACCTCATAGTACTTGGGCGTCACCCCTTCCTTGCATGCGGCCAGGCTCGGCGTCGCGCAGTTCGTGCTCCAGCCCAGCAGCCCGTCCTTGGACGGGCATGCGACGCACATCTCGTCATCGCACACCCCGAAGGCGCCGCACTTGCTCGTGAGCCCGCAGCCGTTCAGCCACCCCTTTTCGTCGGAGAAGAAAGCGAATGTCTTCTCCCATGCCCGGTAGTCCACCGGGTCGTAGTAGGTGTAGACGGCTAAATTGCCGTCGATGTCCAACCTCAGGAACGATAAGGTAGCGTTGTACTTAGGCCTCGACAAGTTTATGATTAGCTTGCACTCCCAGGCGAAATTGTCCTCTGTTTCAGGCTCGCAGACGAACGTAACGGAATCCCCGGGACCGGAGAAGCTAAGTAAGCCGTCGGAGTAGTTGTAGTAAGCAAGCGGTTTGGAGGCGACGTTGTTGATGTACATTGTGATCCCTCCGGGTCCGAACACAAGGCTGTAGATGCCGAAGGAGCCGTCGACGGCTGACTTCCGGCTTACGAGCTTGTTGGGGCCGCGGAGGCGGAGCGACTGGCCGGCCAGGAGCGTGTCGGTGGGGTAGTCAAAGCTTTGCCACACGAAGCGGCCCTTGGCGTCGTAAAGGACCACGTTGCCGTTGGGGAGGACCTTAAGCCCGACGACGCCTTTGTCGGCGGTGTTAGTGGTCCAGACGACCCGGCCGTCGGCCTCGGCGAGGACGAGGTTGCCGCTGGGGAGAAGCGAGAAGGTGGCGTTCTCGCGGACCGGGCGGCCGCGGTTGGCTTCCCAGACCCACCGGAGGATGGACTCGGAGCGCACGGTGCCCATGCGGAGGGCGAGGTAGAAGGCGTCGGGGGTGGTGTTGTAGAAGGCGAACTGGAAGGGGGAGCTGGCGATGGGGAGCACGCGATAGCTGGCGTCGTACTCGGTGATGTAAGGCCCGAACTCGCCTTCGTTGACATAGGTGAAGGTTTCCACCTTTTGGCCTCGAGTTTGTATGGTAGCAGAAGCAAGAAGAAGAAGAAGAAGACAGAGACACAGAGACAGAGAGGACAAAGAAGGTGGTATAAATGGAACAGCCATCAGATCCGTGACAATGGAAGAGAAGGCTCTGTCCGCCTAATGATGATATGTGAGCATAGGGGTGTTGCTGCTCCATATAAAGGATGAAAGTATAGTTATCCTCTCGCCATTATCCATTTGCTGCATTACCTTTTCCCTTGTAACAATGAAGTCAGTCCAACTTTGACCAATCCTAGATCTGATTTAACACTGTCGGTCAGAGACGTACAGCTTATCCTAACGCAGCAACAGGTCAACAATGAAATCTTTAGAGAAATCTGGATAGTTTTAGCCATAGTCAGATACTGTGGGGAGCGAAAACAAGGGTCACATTGGAGGGTCTACTTCATTACGTGGCCATTATGAAGTAGGTGGACGCGAAGAAAGGTGTTTTCCAAGTTGTGTTGGAATGTACTACGTGCTGCTTTAGATACATCATTTACTGCATTCTTCAACTCTGAGATGGTGCCTTACTCCATGGAGAGGGAGTTCATTCTATGGAGGATGGATTGGATCGCAGGAGAATGACAGGCACGGGGGTGGCGACAAAACGTCGCCCAGTTGCGCACCGACAGTGTGACATACGCTTCACGCAGACACACACAGCCTCGGAGTTGGCATGATTTCAAGCTCCTGCTTCAAAGTAGCTCGTCGATTCATTCATTAAGCTTTATTCTCAGTTAAAAGCCTGCAAAATGCATCATAAGCATGTGATTCTTGGCGACTCGAGTTGGTTTAGACGGCATGATCTTCCTCATCCACCACAGAATCCATTCACAGATAAGAAATAAGGGCTTCCAGATGCACACGTCAAATTACACAGAGGTAGCACAATATAGAATGCATATAATTAAAAAAATTACATCTGGAAACCACAATCGAATTATTCGTTTTTGGTGCTATCTGTAGATATTAATAAAGTGTTCAAGAAAAATTCCAAGAGAGAGAAAAGACGGAGAGACATTAGTTTTAGTGATGGCCATGGGGTGTTGTTTTAATGATAAAGCTGCAGCAATCTCTTCTTGGTGAGCTGGTTTCCATCAAGCCACTTGTGCTAAGATGAGGCAACACGGCACCGTGCCATGGGCCAAGTGTTCGTGCTGAGTACGCACTGGATAAGATCAAGTTCTGGTGGGGCTCAATTGAGGCGGCAGCCTCGTTCATTCGTCATTGTTGTGTCCAAACGAGCATGGACATGAACTTGACACAGGCCGACTGAGACGAGGTCGACACTATAGCCGATGTCCCAAGCACAGAAGCGAGCCAGCACTTGGACGATTCCTTCCGGTACAGGAATCCCAGCCGCTTGCAGTCGCTGCTGCATCTCCTCTTGCATTCCGGCAGCTCCACCGTCCCCTCCCGTCGGGTGTAGCTGCTGAAGAAGTTGTCCGCCCCCGGCACCTCGTGGTAGTCCACAGCCTTGCTTCAGTCGCCCAGCTTTGGCCCCGCACAGTTCCTGCTCCACCCCCGCAATCCCTTCCGTGAGGGGTAAGCCACGCACATCCCGTTCTCGCAGACCCCGAAGTCGCCGTACCTGATCGGCAGAGCGCACGCGCTCAGCCTCCCGATATCGTTGCAGAAGAAGGCAAAGGTCATCTCCCAGACCCCAGGCCCGGTAGTCAATACGTGTAGATTGCTTGCCGTCGGCCTCCAGCCGGAAAAACGATAGGCGGCTGCCGTACTTGAGTTAGCCAGAGTTCGTCACCAACGACAGCTCGTAGGAACTTGCGTTACCGATCGCCGGCGACGAAGTAAAAGTTACATGAGTTAGCGTCTCGGCGATTCTAAACGTGCCGTCGGAGTAGTTGTAGGAAGGGAGGGGAGGGGGTTCGTGGTGGCGCCGTTGATATACAAAGCCAGCCCGTGCGATTCCATGACGAGGCTGTGGTTGCCCAAGTTGCCATCGAACGCGGGCTTACGAGCTTGTTCGGGCCACCGACGCGCAGGGACTGGCCTACCATAAGCGTGTCGGTGGGGTGGTCGAAGCTCTGCCATACGAACCGCCCTTTCGAGTCGTAGAGCACGATGTTGCCTTGCACGGTGATCTCGAGGCCGACGATGCATTTGTTGGCGGTGCTGATCAACAAAATATCAGCTAGTGTTATGTATCTTGGTCATATTTCGAAAGCACAAGGTCATCTACATGGATTCTTGAGGGTGAGGAGGTCGGAGGGACAAGATCGGGTCAAAGGTGAGACTTTAGTCGTCTCGCCTACATAGCATTTTCACACGATAGGTTGATAAAATTCTCGACTCGACCTATCCAATATTTAAGTTGGCATGTGATTTTTGTGGTGTAAAAGGTTTGATCCCTCTCCCTAGGCTAGAGAGTTGATATTTATACGTATGAAGTCAACTCGGGGGTACGTGGGTCATTGATAGCTATCGATATCTTATTTGATGTGCTTGTATGGGTGGTCGACCCATATGCTCCTGACGACACGGGTCGACTCGTCCGGACACTCATTGTGCAGCACTGACTCGTACGATCGTGGACGACGTGGAGTTAGTCATGCGCCATTCGTCAATTTGGCTACTCTTCTCATAGATGCATCTTGGGTCGTTCCACATCAGCCCCTCGATAACAGCCAGCTACCAATCCATGGCTGGTTTCGAAGAATTCCTATCAGCTAGCAAATAAAAGAATAATGTTAGAAACATAATTCTTCATCATGAATCTCAGAATTTGCAGAGCACTTGATATGATCATGGGTTGCATCAATGAACTTGTCATGTCGAGGCGTTTCCACGCATCATACTTGCTTCATAACTGAAAACTATGCATTTAAATTGAAGGTAGCTGGTCTACTACATCTGGTCAACCATGTTTAACATGTGTTTGCAAAGAACCACCACATGAAATTATGGTTCAACTATGTAAATCCCAATAACATCTTCGCAGAAAATATTGACAATCATTAGAATAGTACCAACATAAAGAGTACTCGAGATATGAAAAATAGGCTCAATGAAAGCTATTGGTAAGATGGGGAAATGTGATCAGGAAATAAGAATACCAACAGATGAATGCAATTGATAACTAAATGTAAATTCATCACATAATTTTTAAATTTAAAGAGCTTGTTTTCATGACTAGAACTTTGATCTCCCAGGCTACAAATCACCAACCTTATCATTGTAATAAGGTCCACCCTCAATTTTTAAGCCATCACATTTCACTGAAGGTAACTATTGTCTTAATTTTCTGTGTCAAGCAACACTAGTCATAATTTCTAGAATCAGTAAATCAAAAAAATATTCACAAACTCACAGACACCTAATTCCCCATTTAGGAACGTGAAAACTGAAAATTCGAGCAAGTTAGGATAAATTACAAAATATGTATAGCATTAAGAATTATGAATAATCACATCATTCACGGCATAAAAAGTCAAGAATAAGGATGGTTCAAAGCTGCTAAGAAGCCACATATAAGAAAGAAAATAAAACTTTAGTGAAACAGGTTAGGAAAGGGAAAGTGAAAATTGCAAAACATCTTCATTGTGGCAATAGGGCTTGCCATTCTGGATAACTCCGGTGGCAACCCACATGCTTCCCTTCTTTTCAATGATGATAATATTTCATTTCTTGGTGGAAGAAATTATACATTTAGCATTAGTCAAAGGATTTTTACCTAAACTGAGATCCAAGAGTTATTGATGCTATTGAAAAGGATAGAATTTCTGGTGTCATTCCTCACATTATTCATGTTCCCTTGCTCCTTGACCTCCACTTGTTGCCATGTGTTAACCAATAAAAAAGTTGAAGTGAATACATAACAAAATGATCCAATATACAAATTGTTCCAGTGAACCCCATTAGCTTGTTCTGAAAAATAGGCAACAATTTCAACTTAAGATGACTTGGAAGTTCCCAACACCAAGTGGTAGGAGCCAAAGAGAATAAGTGGGAGAGATCTACTTTGACAACACTGTCAATAGTGGGAAGAATGGAGTGAAATGATGACAGGGTTTGCAGCATACAGAGCATCATCACCAAAAGATTAAAATTGTCAATTGAAACCAGCTTATCTTTCATCAACTAATATGCACTCATTCACCACTATGGTGCACACCGACATGGATCCATGAATTAACAAGGGAAGTACGTGAAGATTAAATTTATACTTTTTGGAGAGTTTTTAAGGATTTCATCTTGTATGGTGCACAAAATGAGATAATATAATAGGCATGATATCTAATTGTGCAGATCACCTGAGTCCAGAATAATTGTGTATTGCTAGAGTTCTAAGTATTTTCAGAAGTTCTATAAAAGTTTTCTTTTCCACCTCAGTTTCTTCATGGGCTAGAAGTACTTTACCCTACAATTTAAGAAAAAATTGCACTTGTATATGAGTTCCCTTTCTTCACAGTGAAGAGATATACTTCTATACAATTTGTGACAGATTTTTTAAACTTCATAAACTAAACATGGATGTAAAACAATCTCTGCACAAAAGATTACCAAAGAATAAGTTGTGAATATGATCGACTAATGTTGGTCCATCTCACCCCTTTACCTGTCAATCATATGGATTGTTATCAGTTAATTTCTCTTTCAGGTGAACTATTCCAGTAACAGAGTTTTATCTGAAGCTGCAACCCCTAAATTTGAAAAAAAATAATATAATATTTAGTACCCAGTAACAGAGTTTTTTCTGGGGATGACCCCAGAAATGATCGTTGAAAAGAGTAGAACAAGGACAGTGAACGATGAGAGGAGACGGGCGTAACTCCGATAGAAGGCGAGACGACGAAGCGCTCGTGAGAAGGTTTACTTGACCTTCATCAATATAATATATATATATAATAAATTTTCATTAAAAATATTTTAAGTTTGAGGATTTATTGCATTACATTGGATCACATAAAAAAAAATTATTTTACTTGTGCTCAGCCTCACCCATAACTTCCATCGTTGATCATACAATATCGAGTAAGGAAAGAAAGAGTGTGGCCCACCCTCGCTCGTAACTTTTATCGTTGGTCAAGCAAAGTCCAATAAGAGTCAATGTGCCTCTATCGTTAGGTGGATTCGATGGAAAGCAAAATGATCACTTAAAAAAAAATATATAGGAATTTTTTAAAGTTATGATGTGATCAGAAAAATTTTTCAAACTTATATTTTTAAAAGAAATTGCTATATTTATATATTATCGTAAATAAATTTTCTCATTATATAATTTGTTCATTTTCAGTATTAAAGAATTGACTTATAAATACATGTAAAAAAATCAAGTATATATATATATATATATATATATATATATATATTCTTGCAATGATTTTTTATCATCACTGTGATAACTTTCCTATTAATTTTATTAAGGTTGAATAATTAATATTTATCTCGTGATATACTCATCAAACTCTTATAAATCAATCATAATTTTTAATAATTCTTGATGCGATATTAAATGAAGACATCCTAATCTCCTCAAATAGCTTAATCTCCTTATAAGTCTAGCTATAGTCATAGCATAATGCATGGGAGACATAGCTAATTTCTTTCGTTTAAAGTTCGACGTGTTAAGGTTCAAATATAGTCCTAACATAATACAAGCAAAACACAACGATGGATCCATTTTATATTATATTCTTGTTCTGTTTTCCTTCTCATGTCTCAAGACAGAACTAATGCTAATAATTGGAGTCGTATATATCCTTCATCTTTCTTTATACCATGACATGTGTCGTCATATTATCATTGCTGAGCCCTCAGGTGAATTGACAACAGTGTTAAAGTTACAGCTTAAATCTTCGAGATCCACGTCAAACACAGATCCAACACGAAGTACATAACCTATCACTGGCAAACTGTTAATAGTGTCTTGTTCCTGCCACATCAAATATAAGCATACTATATCTACATGAATCTAATTCATGCTTTAATTACTTAAATAACTATGGAGGGGTATGCCCATTTATTATATGCACGCATACTCTATTAAATATCACCTGCTACTGCCAATAAAACAACTCCCGGCTCCACTGCACTATAAATAATGTTGCTGTAATTAAGAATCCAATCTACCTAACAAAGCCTTACTCCATTTCTATCAATAAACACTATTATTCGTAGCAGCCAAGGAGAAGAATGGACATGAAAAGGTTGCATTGTTTAAGGAGTTGTGCTCATGTTGATCCAAATCGAGAACCATTTATTTGATCACCACACCATCGTGCACTGTCATGGTGCATGCTTGATGCCGACCTGAAACCACAGCACAAAACCATCAACTCATCGAATAGTGTTGCAAGTTAGTATGACCTACCACCATATGACGGTGTAGGGCAGGAGAACATGACATGTCCCATGTTTTGGCTTATGCATCTGCTTCCGATTAGGTACCGGTGATGTACATGTGACCAGATTCCACCATAACATGACCTAGTGGGAGTCACTGGCCATTGCAAAGATGATAAGCTTAGTAATACTTGTCTCGAGTGATAGAAAGACTTCAGGGTTTGTCATAATGTTTTTGGCCATGAAAGTCCAACATTTGCCTCCATCAGATCGAGCATGGAGTTTGGGTCACATGGTTGTCTGCTTGTTTGCTAAGAGAGAAACCTACACTCATGTCAGCATGAGAGAGAGAGAGAGAGAGAGAGAGAGAGAGAGAGAGAGAGAGAGAGAGAGAGAGAGAGCAAATGAAACTTATAATATTATAGGATAATGTAGACCATCATAAGTATTCATTTAATTGTCAATGAAACTTAACAATTGAAATAGATTGAGTTAAGTTGATTAATTGTAGGAAAAGTACAAGGCAAGGGAAAGTGTAAACGTAAATTGAAGAACTGAGTTAAGATCTGACGAAATTAAATATAAAAAAATAATTTGGGGGATAACTATGCAAATAATCAATTTCTTTTCAGTAGTAAGATGCAACATAAACTACATAAAAAGTGAGTTCGCCTGCAATTTGCAACCAATCGTCGACACGAGGTAATTGATGACAATAGTAAGTGCGTAGACACATCATATTGTCGTATGAGGACGAAGTAGATAGAGGAATCAGATGCGTAATTAATGATTTTGGATTAAAAATATATTAATTCAGATTTTATTTGCCTGATGCGAACAACAATTCAAATCTGACCATTATCATTTTTAGAGCATGTCATAGGTAGGTGAGGAGTGAAAGTATCGAATTCATATTGTGTGGAGGTATGTCCGACGATATCTGTTTGATGTTAAAATCAATAAATATGTTTGAGTAATTCAGTTCAATACCTAAATGCTAAGTAATAATGTACATGAGGTTTTTATAGTGCCATAAATAATCATGAGATCCAAAAATACAATTGTGAGAACCAGAGATTGGTGCATTAAGTCTAAATATTATGAGATCGTTAATAACTCTATTGTTCCAAATGTCATCAGCTTGATGCATGGTTGAGGTGTCAAAGGCATTATATTTCTCTATCAAAATAAAAGAAAATTTTTACTCATCTATTTTTGACAAGTATGTAAACTGTGCACTCATCCCTATATATATATATATATATATATATATATATATATATATATATATATATATATATATATATATATGGAATTAATCAATAATAATTTGAATTAAATCATTAATTCAGCTAAAATTACCTTAAAAGTCTTGCCATCAAAATAGAGTTTATAAAGGATATCAATATCAAATGAAATATTATGTGCGTTAAACAATTATGAAGGTATATAATAATAATAATAATAATAATAATAATAATAATAATAATAATAATAATAATAATAATAATAATAATAATAATAATAGTCGCAGAATAGGTTGGAGCGGGCGCTCAACAGCTTTTGGCTCGGTCACTGGATATTCTCACTGGATCTAAACGAAAGCTTGACGCTACGAAGATTCGGATCTCCAATATGGTCAGCATAAAAGGTGGTCAAATCGAACACCTCCACCTTTACATACGACCACGCCGGCCACTCAGTGAGCCAAAGCCGATCGTCGTTCTTGCTCATTCTCTCTTTCCTTCTTGATGACCTACGAGGGTTCAAGCAGGAGAAACCACATAAAAGTTCAAGTCTTTGTTCTCTTCGGATCCGGTGGTGGGCATCGAAGGACGTGCGGAGCGAATTTGCTCCTGTTTTCGGCCATTTGCCCCACCACAGGCGAGCTTCTCGTGCCATTTGACCTTTGGTTCTTTCAATAAAGTTTGTAGGTATATAGGGAGGGCTGTGGGAGCGCAGGATTAGGTGTGAGGTCTGGGATAGATGTCGCGTTATTCGATGGAGAGGCATGCGTCCATCGACGCGCAGCTGAGGCTTCTGGCGCCCGGGAAGGTCTCCGAGGATGATAAGTTGGTGGAGTACGACGCGCTTCTCGTGGATCGCTTCCTCGACATCCTCCAGAGCTTGCACGGCGAAGATCTGAGGGATACGGTACCCAAATTCTTGTCAATTTCCTGTGCAACTGTTTTGAGTTGTTATCCATCGGAAAGGTCGAATCTTGTTTCGAGGTGTTATCTTGATCTGCCGTGGCGGCTTTCGATCTTTATAATCGTCGATGCTTCAGATTGTCAATTTAAACGCAGTCTTACTATTTGTTTAAGCGTTAATTTCGTTTTGTGGCAGCCCTTTTCTTTATGAGTTGTGTGAGATTCTTTAGTTGGGAGTTGCAACCCTAACGAAGGAAAAAATATATATATACATTTATAATTAAATGGTTGCTCTTTGTAGATCAATGCATAAGAATTGTGTTTTTGTTAGTTCTGAAGAAAGATGATACAAATATTTTTTTAGATCTCACATTGTACTCATAATTCATTTTATGTGAAGCTTTGGTGGATCCATTTATGCCTCTCTGCTTTGTGTTCTAGCTATTCTGATCTGCAATATAGATTTTGCATTTACTCTGTAGGTTCAAGAGTGCTATGAGATATCTGCTAAGTACGAAGGGACACGTGACCTGAGTAAGCTGGATGAACTGGGGAATGTGCTGATGAGTCTGGACCCTGGGGACTCTATCTTGGTGGCCAGCTCCTTCTCCCACATGCTCAACTTGGGCAATCTGGCTGAGGAGGTTCAGATTGCCCACCGCAGGAGGAACAAGCTGAAAAAGGGAGATTTTGTGGATGAAAGTAATGCGACCACCGAATCTGACATCGAAGAGACTCTTAAAAGGCTTGTCGAGCAACTGCATAAATCACCAGCGGAGATCTTTGATGCTCTGAAGAACCAGACAGTTGATCTGGTTTTAACTGCACATCCAACACAATCAATCAGGAGATCACTGCTTCAGAAACATGGCAGGTCTTTTTAGAAGCCCTTGGCGATATACCTGAGACAATTTTCTTTAGAAAATCCATTCTCGTGACAATATCAGACGTTTTGCTCCTAATGTGCTTGTCAGACATACTCATATTTGAAATTTTCTTGTATGTGTTTGTCTCCTCTGTGACAATCACCATAGGCTCATTCACATGTTTTGTGATCAGCCAGTTCAGTTTTTGCTAAAGGTGGCATAAGTACTCTTATGTAGTTCAGCAAATATTATTAACTTTTTCTATTTACAATCTTTGACATACAGGATAAGGAATTGCTTGACACAACTGACAGCCAAGGATATAACTCCTGATGATCAGCATGAGCTCGATGAAGCTCTTCAGAGAGAGGTAACTTGGTTGTATAATTGCTTCGTTATGTAGTGATAAGGGCGTGCCCAGTACACGAGGCTCCCACCAATACGGGGTATGGGGAGGGCCAATATATGCAGCCTTACATTTTAATATTTAAAGAGGCTATTGCCGTGACTCGAACCATTGTCTCTCAGGTCGCAAAGGAGTAACCTTACCATTGTGCCAGGGAACAAAATCTTATTGTTGTTCAATGAATTTGTGATATTGATATTTAATGAACTTGTACATAATCCAATTGTTAATTAGCTATGGCCTGGTTAGCTTTGTTTCTAAGTGAAGCCAACAACACGTTGTATTATAAGTCTCTCATCAGCTTCTAGATAAGGTCTGTAGTATGTTCTAGTTGTCAGATATATGAAGCTGTGCATGGATGTGTGAATCTTATTGAATCTTCTTGAGGCTAAAATACAAATTTTGAATGGATTCCTTTCTTTTAGTTAGATCAGTTTTAAGTATGGCTATTCAAGATATTGGTTTAATATATTTGGAATGACCCTTGGAGATCTTTTCTTTTAAATAGTGCACTATACCAATTTATAGCTTAACTCTTCTATACTAGTATGCTCTATAAGACTAATATTTTTCTTAAATGCTCACTTTCAGAGTTATCTCCTATTGATGCTTATGCCCTTGTTTAAGACAAATGAACCTTCTCATTTGGTTTCGTGAAGCTATAGCCATAAATGTATAGGACTGACAATGGCCACTAAAGAGTTTTTTTCTCCAATCTCATAGCAAGTATATGTAATTAGATGAAACATGAAAGTGGAAACTTACCTCCTGGGCTTCTCCAAAGGCTTTTGAGAAGATAAGAAAGGAACACAATATTGTTAATGAGAGCAGAAAAAAGTAAAGGCTGAGGCATCATGATATGCTTATTGCTACGGCTTTCCTTTTGTCTGTTTGCAGATTCAAGCTGCATTTCGGACTGATGAAATACGAAGAACACCTCCGACTCCACAAGATGAGATGCGTGCCGGAATGAGCTACTTCCATGAAACAATTTGGAAAGGTGTACCAAAATTTTTACGTCGCGTTGATACAGCTCTGAAGAACATCGGAATAAATGAGCGTGTTCCTTATAATGCTCCTCTCATTCAGTTTTCTTCCTGGATGGGTGGGGATCGTGATGGTATAATATGTTCTGAAGATATCTGCTTAAATCTGTTATTCTCTTGCCTAGAATATCTTTGTATAGTTTTCTTATGCCTACTATATGATCATTTACAACAAAGTAAGAATTCTTTAGGAAAAAAACAGTACTAGTGTGGGAATATATTAATATTTATGTGATAATATGTTTGTGTATATGATGCAGGAAATCCCAGAGTTACTCCAGAGGTCACAAGGGATGTATGTTTGTTGGCTAGAATGATAGCTGCAAGCTTGTACTATTCTCAGATAGAAGATTTGATGTTTGAGGTACTACAAAGTATAAACCATCCTATCCTTTCTCTGCTGGTGTAACATTTAGTTGAGGAAGTGCTTCGTTTTACCTTCCATGCTGCTAACCTTTTTTAAAAATGTTGTAGTTATCTATGTGGCGTTGCTCTAATGAACTTCGAGAACGAGCAAATGAACTTCACCAGTCGACAAAGAAAGATGCAAAGCACTATATAGGTATACTCAATATACAACAAGTCATAAATGAAATGTAAAGTATGATCATCATTATCTTACTCTAATTCATTGCTTTGACTTGGAACTGAACCTAATATTCCTCAAGTTTCATTTGATGTCATTTGCTGCTTTTCTGGGAATCATATATATTAACTCCTATAATATTTCTCTTAATGTTGCACTTTTTTTTGTGTGGAAGAGCATATCTGAATTTTGCATCTCTATATGTGTAAGAGTTTAAAATGTAGTTTAATTCAGACCTAAAGTAACTATTGATGTCCTTGTTTTAGCTAAGATAAGAAGCATATTTTGCAAAAGTGTTTTGTAATAATAATAGAAATTACAATATGGGATTAAACACAAATCGAGCTAATATACCCTCTTAGTTAACATGTTCTAGCTCCTCTCTCTCTCTCTCTCTCTCTCTCTCTCTCTCTCTCTCTCTCTCTATATATATATATATATATATATATATATATATATATATATATATATATATATATCTGCCCTCTATAAAATAGTAATAGAGTTTAAAATGTACTTTCATACTATTACAAGGAGTAGTCATTGGCTACAAGTTTTGATATACTGTTCTGATACATTTTATACAATTTTGTGGGTTTATACAAAAGTACTTAGTCTAGGTATTCTTCCTCTATGGTTGGCTAGGCACTTTATTTTATTGATGATAAGATTGAACAGCATTCATAAAACATCCTGGTTTGAATTTAAATTCTGACCTACCTTTTGATTATTTATCCGAGGAAAGTGCATAACTCTCTTTTTCTATCATATAACTAATTTTCATTAGAATATCCATTCCTATTATTTTGTACAATTTAAACAGAGACACTGGAAAGATATTTGAACCGAAGTATTGCTTGGAATTGTTCAGTCTGTTAGGATGGGGCTTGAATTGTTCTAGTCTAATAATTTTCAATTTTGATGCAGAATTCTGGAAACAAGTTCCTCCTAGTGAGCCATATCGTGTTATACTTGGCGATGTGAGGGATAAGCTGTATAATACACGTGAACGATCTCGCCATTTGTTAACAAATGGAATTTCAGACATGCCAGAGGATGCAACTTTTACAAACGTTGAGCAGGTTATCTGTCAAATCTTTTGCTTGTCTGGAAGTTAGTTGTCAAATCTTTCACAAACTTTAAGCAAAAAAGGCCGAGGAAGAAGATTCCGTTAGTTGTCTAATCAATTGAATTTGAACAATATTAAGTATTTTTTGTTCATGTAGAAGAGAAAAGTTCTAAATAGGCCCCATTTCAGAACCTTGCTACAACTATATTTATAAACACATGTTTGAAGCTTTTTGCATTTCATCTGAGCAACATGGTTACTCATACGAAGTTTTAGGAGTGTGAAATTTGATCCATAAAGTTGCTCCTTTACAATATGGCATCATTGAGTTGAAAAATGAGATAGTTACTTCTCATGTGGAAATAAAACTGCGTACGGTCATGCCTTTCCGGATCCTCCAGCATTGGCAGCAGCCTCATGCAGTTGGCAGCCTTTTTTTATCAGAATATTTCCATCTTATTTTCGCACATGACTACATGTACACTTGCATGCATGTTCAGATGACTCTTGTTTATGTATGCATGTAGATGTTTTGGTTTCTTTTAGATAGTCATCATGTATTATCTGCTCAATACAATTTATTTCCTTTTGTAGCTTCTGGAACCCCTTGAGCTCTGTTACAGGTCACTCTGCTCTTGTGGTGATAGACCTATTGCTGATGGAAGCCTTCTTGACTTCTTACGCCAAGTATCCACATTTGGCCTTTCTCTTGTGAGACTTGATATTAGGCAAGAATCTGATAGGCACACTGACGTGCTTGATGCAATTACAAATTATCTTGGAATTGGATCATACCATGATTGGTCTGAAGAAAAACGCCAGGACTGGTTGTTATGTGAACTAAGAGGCAAGCGCCCTCTATTTGGTCCTGACCTTCCACAAACAGAGGAAATTGCTGATGTTTTGCAGACATTACATGTTATCGCAGAACTTCCTTCTGATAGTTTTGGGGCTTATATCATCTCAATGGCAACTGCTCCATCAGATGTGCTTGCTGTGGAGCTCTTGCAACGTGAGTGTCATGTGAAGAAACCACTAAGAGTTGTCCCATTATTTGAAAAACTTGCAGATCTTGAGGCAGCTCCTGCAGCTTTAGCCCGATTGTTTTCAATAGATTGGTACATGAACAGGATCAGTGGAAAGCAGGAAGTCATGATTGGTTATTCTGATTCAGGGAAGGATGCTGGTCGTCTTTCTGCAGCTTGGCAGTTATACAAAGCTCAAGAGGAGCTTGTCAAGGTTGCTAAGCAATATGGTGTGAAATTGACAATGTTTCATGGACGAGGTGGGACTGTTGGAAGAGGAGGTGGTCCTACACATCTTGCTATATTGTCTCAGCCACCAGAAACAATTAATGGTTCATTTCGTGTGACAATTCAAGGTGAAGTAATTGAACAGTCATTTGGGGAGGAGCATTTATGCTTTAGAACACTTCAACGATTTACAGCTGCTACTCTCGAACATGGTATGCACCCTCCAATTCCACCTAAGCCAGAATGGCGTGCTCTGATGGATGAGATGACTGTAGTGGCCACAGAGGAGTATCGCTCAATAGTTTTCAAGGAACCTCGTTTTGTTGAATATTTCCGACTGGTAAGTAGTCTTTTTTATATGTATATGCTGCTGCAGAAGTAATATTTAGCCAATACTGGATTAAAAACAAAAAGCCTTAGCTTAGAATGTATGTGTGTTAACTATCATGAAGCTGTGCCTTTGAATGCCTGCTAGTTTACTTGGTTTTCCAAATACTATTATTCATTTTGCATTTCTCTAATTCATAGTAAAATGTTTAAAGCAAGGATTTTAATCCTGGCCTGATACCAGTTTTAGCAACTGTTTGGACTGTTACAGCATGGGTATACTGGTAATTGTCCTCGGTCTGACCGGTTAAAATCAGTATTTGGAGCCTTGGACTGAGAGATATGACTCATCCTTGAGAAGACACTGTAGACAATTTTAGAAGAATTCTGTTATCCTGATTCCCCTTGTTTGACAATGTAAATTCTGGGAATGTTATTCTTCTTATCTTCGCTTAGTTAATTTCCAGGCTTGGTTTTTGATTATATCATGCATTCCTCCTAACTTCTTCAAAATTTCAAATGCCTATTCTTATCTAGCGCCCAATAGAATTTCAAATTTTGGTTAACATGATACGGCATGATTTCACATGTTTATTTTGGCCCAGTTCACATAAGACAGTGGATATTGCTGTCATGATTTAAATCTTTCTTCTTGTGATTTACAGGCCACACCTGAGACAGAATATGGTAGGATGAACATTGGTAGTCGTCCATCAAAACGGAAGCCTAGCGGGGGAATAGAATCACTTCGAGCAATTCCATGGATTTTTGCTTGGACCCAGACAAGGTTTCATCTTCCTGTATGGCTAGGCTTTGGTGCAGCTTTCAAGCATGTCATGCACAAGGATATCAGAAATCTTCAGATGCTAAAGGAGATGTACAAGGAGTGGCCCTTTTTTAGGGTTACAATAGATTTGGTTGAGATGGTCTTTGCCAAGGGAGATCCAGGAATAGCTGCTATCTATGACAAATTGCTTGTTTCTGAGGAGTTATGGTCATTTGGGGAGCGACTAAGGGCCAACTATGAAGAAACAAAACACCTTCTTCTTCAGGTGAGCTCGACTTCTCTGTTTATGTTGATTAGGTTGAAGGAAATGCTATACTGTTGTGGTATGTCCTTGTTCATTTGCTCATTTATAAACGAACTTAGAAAAGAAAAATAAGAACATAAGATAAACTAACTTAATCTACCTGTGCTGTTGGGTAAGTAATACCAATAAAACAACAGGAAATTTGGTACAGACAGTGGCTTCTCGATTAGTCTTACTGATTTCATACAATTTTCTGATCCTGAAACATGACCTCTGCAAACTTTTGCAGGTTGCCGGTCACAGGGATCTTCTTGAAGGTGATCCTTATCTGAAACAACGACTGCGGCTGCGCCATGCCTATATAACGACTCTAAATGTTTGTCAAGCATATACACTAAAGCGAATGAGGGATCCTGGCTTCACCATAAATGTGAAGCCCCACATATTGAAGGATATCAATTCTGACGATCCAGCTGCCGATCTGGTAAAACTGAATCCAACCAGTGAATATGCCCCTGGGCTCGAAGACACCCTCATCTTGACGATGAAGGGCATTGCTGCCGGCATGAGGAACACCGGCTAGATCTACTTATCCGCTGTTCCTTCCGAGTAGCAGTATCATGTGTGGCTTTTGCAAGGAGTTTAGAGTTGGTTTACCAACTGTTCACTGCTTGAGTCCGTCCAGTGTATGCCTAATGCAGTTGGCAATTGTTTTTCGCCCTCCTTACTATAAGTAACAGAGAAAGAAACCTTCTCTCTGGGTAAAACTTTGACATGCCAAACTATCTATTGTATGTTCGAAGTTTAGTTCTGTTGGTAATCTCAGTGTTTCTCCTCGTAACTTTCTTCAATCGATTTTGTGTTCGCAGAATACGATTTGCTATTTGTGCAGAGTATACATTTCGTGTCATCTGTGACCAAAATAGAGAGCCAATCCTTTGACTACTTGTAATTGGATCCATATAGATCAGACCCGATCGCTTCGAATATAATATACCGATAATCACGTGCACGGCACGTGACACCAAAGAACGCATCTACTTTGCTTCTTGTTCCCGCAAAAGCTTCCAAAGGACAAGTCCACTTTCGGTGGTCGCTTCGAACTAGTTTATTATCCTAAACCATCTATCGTGTCGACCACGGCCAGATGCAACCACCTCCCTCTTGACCTGATCCAGCGGATCACCTTAAACCTAAATCCCTCCCTGCCTCCCTCCCCCGTATACCCAAACCTCTCCACCTAGCAGGGCGAACTAGATCGAGCGATAGAGGGATCAGCGATGGCCGTCTCGACGGCGCGGCAGCGGCGGCCACCGACGGCGGATCGGGGCACCGCGTCATCGTCGTCGGATCGGTACTCGAAGGAGGACAAGGGGGAGAAGAAGGAGGAGGAGCGGGTGGGGGTGGGGTGGCTGCTGCCAGCGCTTGCTTTGGGTTTGCTTCGACACATGAGCGCCACCTCCAACATCATCCACGACTGCGACGAGGTCTTCAATTACTGGGAGCCCCTCCATTACCTCCTCTACAAGTCGGGATTCCAGACCTGGGAGTATAGGTATGCCTCCCTCGCCTTCTGTCTTATTTGTATCTTTCATTTCAAGAAAATGGTTTGATCGTTTCTTGTATATTGATACATTTTGATTGTTGATCTGACTCCACTTTGTTGTTCTGTCGATCGACTTAGTGGTAGCTAGGGTATAAAGGTTTCTTTCTCATAGAATGAGGACACTAATCTTTAACAAGGTGCTGCAATCATTAGGGTTTTCAGGCTTAAGTAATGGTATTTTGTTGACTTTAATGCATCAATTAGGCGTTCTTCCATCATTAACTAGGTGTTGGGCTTAACATTATTCCTAGAGCGATAGAAATTAATTCCAAGAAAGCTACTATGAAAAGTTAGGTTATTGAGTCGTCAAGGTTACATTAATTGATCTCAACACAATGTTATTAATTGATTCTAGAAAGTTAGGCTCTTAATTGGTCTTGAAAACCTAAGTTATTAATTGGTTCAAAAAACAAATCAGCTAGCAATTGGTTTGTCGTTCAAAGCTGATTAGTAGGAATTGGAGATGAAAGATAAAGCACAATCAAGTTGCTTCTTAAGCGCAATCTATTATCTTAAATAAAACCTCCCCTAAGATTTTGTAGGAAAAACAAAAAAAAAATTATATGTCAATTCCTTAATAATCAGCTCTGTTTGAAGAAAAAATTGTATTAGTTGAGTATGGAAGAAGAGACTAGCATCAAATCTTGATCTGTTTAACAAGTATATTGTGCATGTGACTAGCATAAATATGAACCGAATAAGATAATGGCCTATTGCTGTTGAACCTCACTCCCAGTTTCTTACGAAAGTCCAGTAACAGTATTGCTGTCTAACAAGGAAACACTCATGGCCGACAAAGTGGCACCAATTTTTTGTAGAACAAGAAATTAAATAAGCTAGTCATCAGCAATTTAGGAATAGCAATGGTAATGACTTTTGATTGTTGGACAAGCTCCTCATGTGAAAGAAGCAACTAGAGACCAAGATCAAGTTCATTCTGGAAGTTGATTATAGTGACAAACTGAAATCATTGTCTTCAGATCACATCTAGTAGAAGATGAAAGAAGGCTTGCAAAAGCTCATTAAAAATCGAGATCAGGCTACTGCAAAGAACCAAGTGATTGCAAATGTGACAGCTTCTGAGATGAAGACAATGATGTCCTAATAGTCTCTAAGAGTATTGACAATTTTGATGATGCTTGGATAATAGATTCTATTAGTTTGCAGCATATTTGATGTAGGAGGATTTTTTCTTTGTTTCTTTGAAGATAAAGGAGGCCCTGTTCAGTTGGCAGATTGTTCAGCAAATAATGTTGCTGATTTAGGGATGATGAGAATCAAGATGGTCAATGGAGCAGTCCATGTTCTAGCAAGTGAGGTATGCCCCAAAAATATGAAAGCATCTAATTTTGCTTGATGTAGTAGACTTCAAGACCATGGGTGGTGTTTTAAAGGTGACATGTGGCATTATGGCTAGCATGAGAAGGACAGGTGTGGCATGATCTGTCAGATAATTTAGGTGGAGCACCAATGGCATATGCAGGTGGAGTACTAATGGCTATCAAAGAAGCTTAGAAGAATGATGAAAGATGGTCCAATTGTAGGTGTGGATGGACAAGATAGCTTTTTGTAAAATAAAGACCAGGTGGAGAGTGTTGGTTAGCATGATTCTTTGGCTTTCATTAGCATTGAGTCCTAATGTTATTACAATTTAGAAATTGTGTTCTTTGTCCTTACCTTTGTAGGAGCCGGAGGTGATAGGTCATATGTTTTTTTAGAATTGGTTACTATCAGCATGTATAGTGATTGTAGGAATTACTGAAAATTGGTGGATGTCTGTATATGAGACAGCCAAATAGATATTATGCCGAGTATTGTGTGAGCTAAAACATGGAGTAGAAAGAGAGATGGGAAGAGAAGGGAGAGAAAAGAGATGATCGACGAGAATGTTATGTTGGTTTAATTGGATAATCTTAGAGTGTTGTTCTTATAGAGTAGGCTTTAGCCATGATGACAATTGTAGGTGGAGCACCAAAGGCTCCTACGATGGCTCAAAATCATGTTTTAGATAGTCCAGTTGGAGGCAAGCAGACATTCAAATTCAACTTTTGACAATAAAAGCACATCTAACTTTTCCTATTCTTCTGAAGTTCCCATGCATCATGTACCTAGAACTTTTTCTATTATATACTTGTCTTTGAATGTTAGAAGTTCTTAAGATGGCTCAAAGTGACAAGAAAAGGTGTTGAACCTACCTACACTAGGCCATGGCTCTTGAGGTTGTTTTATGTTATTTTGAAATTTCTTTAAAAACTCCTGATAGAATGAAGTTCTGAGCCCAATAAACCTTTTCACATTCTTCACAATGGGCTGAAAAGGACCTGTAAAAATCTATGGTTTGGGGATTGTGAATCCTTACTCTTTTTTTTTTTAACCACCTTTTACCTTTGTGCAGCTCTGAGTTTGCTTTGCGGTCATATTTATACATCTTTTTTCATGCTTTGGTTGCTGGACCAGCTTCTTTGATCTACAGTGAGGAGAAGGTGAAATAAAACATCATAGATTGTAGATTTTGCTGTCTTTCTAGCTTATTCTCAATATAAAAGTTTTTTGTTAACTAATTATGTTCCCTCACTAATGAAATTTCAGGTTCGAGTCTTTTATTCTGTAAGACTTTTTCTTGGTCTTATCTCGACTTTCACAGATACAGTTCTGGTGGTTGCCCTTTCAAGAAAATATGGGAAAAGGCTTGCTTGGTATACACTTGCAATGCTGTGCCTAACCAGTGGTTGTTTTTTTGCAAGTACAAGTGAGTTTCTTATCCTGTCATCTGTCATTTTCTTTTCTGTTAATGCTTTGTTTACTCCAAATTTCCTGCTTTTCTTAACTGATAAATGTTTTCCTTTTTTTCCTTGTTTTGTGACAACTAGTTCTGCTGAAAATTTTATTTCTTTCCTGTCTCTTTGGTTAGCTTCTCTTATCTTTGTGATTGCTTCTCCAGGTTTTCTACCTAGTAGCTTCTCTATGTATGCTGTTACTCTTTCATCAGCTCTCTTCCTTCTTCAGAAGTATGCTATGGCTGTATCTGTTGCTGCTGCTGGAGTGATCATCGGCTGGCCTTTCTCTATCCTAGTTTTTTTTCCAATCACATTCTATTCATTGAGTAGGGGAGGATTCAAAAAAGTATTTTTATCTGGCCTTTTAACCTCTGTGCTCATTCTTGTAAGAAATCTGACCATTAACTGATTTCTTTTTCCACCTCTGCTCTATAACTACCATATCCAATTTTGTTATGGTTATGACTTTGGGTTCTGTTACCAGGCTTTCTCATTGCTTGCTGACTATTACTGCTACGGAAGATGGACATCTTCAGTATTCAACCTGGTGCAGTATAATGTGTTAGGAGGTGGTCAGAGCCACTTATATGGAACTGAAGGACCCTTGTTTTATTTTAGGAATGGATTTAACAACTTTAATTTCTGCTTCATTCTTGCTTTACTTTTCTTGGCGATTTTACCTATTGCGAGGAAGAAATATGCTCCTGATTTGCTCATTGTGGTCTCTCCCATGTATATTTGGTTGGCTTTTATGTCATTGCAGGCTCATAAAGAAGAAAGGTAATCGCCACTTTATTTTTTTTCACTCTATGCCGTTCAAATCATCAGATTTATCTACAGTTCTTGTTACCCTATAAGGTTAATCATTTGAATCATGCCTGATTGGTTTTGAACATGTTTCCAATGGTTGTTAGTTGGAGTCATTTTTCTTATCATTGTTATGACTTTGTCTGAATGTTTGTATTGAAGCATTTTGTGTAGTTAGTTTGGGATAAAGAACAAGTGAAACTTCCCTTGACTTGCAAGTTACCAAGTTCATGAGCCTCTTCATTATCCATTCTATCATTGTTTCTTTACTTCCATTTGTCTCATTTCTCAACTTCAATGTTAATCTTCTCTGTTATTGCATCATAAATGGCATACATTTGCATTTAGAAATATCACCAGTCCCTGTAGGTGTTTTCATCGTATTTGTTGATAACAGTTGGTTGCATCTGAACTTTAGCAGTTTTAAGGTCTGTTTTGTGGCATTACAGGTTTCTCTATCCAATATATCCACTTATATGCATTGCAGCAACTGCTGTCATTGATAGTTTTCCTGATCTTTTCCGTGACAAGTATGCGGTTGAAGACACACTGATTGTTCAGGTACATTTTATATCTCCTGTCTTATCTTTTAGGTCAGTGATTGATCGAGTAACCATAGTACTGCTTGATGTCTACTTGGCGGCCTGTACAGATTGCAAAAGGACTTAGACCCGTCTTTCTTGGCCTTATATTGTGTGCCTCACATAGCCGCACATTCTCAATTCTTAACGGGTACTCTGCGCCTTTGGAAATTTATAAACACTTGGAACATCATGGTGATGCTGGAACTGGTAAGATATTTTTATATCTGATAGTAAAATGATCTGAGGCCTGAAAAGTCGCATCATATATGTATATAAGTCAAGTTTTTAATGATAACTGTCTCTAGTTCTTATTCTTGTATTTTCAGCTCTTGAGATTTCTAAGTGGTCGTGGCCAATCAATTTTTTTTATGTGCTTTTGCTAGTATTTAAAAAAATCCTACCGTTCCTATGCTTTCTTATGTTTGATAACCATTGATTCTCTCTCCCGCACCCTCCCCCTCCCCCTAACAATAATCAAAAGGGGATCACATTTAATCCATGCATTTGACATATTTTTGTCTGTATGTAGACTCTGTGCTTTGTGTCGGAAGTGAGTGGCATCGTTTTCCCTCCTCGTTTTTTGTGCCATCATATGTTAGCGAAGTTCGATGGGTGGATGATGGATTCAGGGGCCTTCTTCCATTTCCTTTCAATTCTAGCTTTGGAGGGATGGCAGCTGCCCCACCTTATTTCAACGACAAGAACAAGGCTGCTGGTGATCAATACGTAATATCCCTGCCATTTTCTTGGTTATATGACCTTGCACCGTCTTGTTTTCCATGCTAATCCTGCTTTGACCGAATGCACAGCTGAAGGACACCGAAGTCTGTACCTTCTTTGTGGAGCTAGATCTGAAGCGACCATTTCCTGCTCGAGGGACTGACTTGTCAACTTGGGAGGTAAACGCTGGTGTTTCTTCTTAAACTTTCATGTTAGCTCATGTTAGTGTGACCACTTGCGGTGTTCTGACCGCAATCTAATGGTTTCAGACACTAGCAGCCATACCTTTCCTGGACAGAGAGCTGTCGCCTGCCACGTACCGATCATTCTTCATCCCCTATAAATGGCAAGAAAAGAATGTATTTGGCTTGTATAAGTTGCTAAAGAAAATACCCAAGGGTGGCCGAGCACATACGTGATTTAGTCCCTTGATGGGTGCCACTCTCCGCACAAGAGTGTTCCTGAGATTGTCGTTCTAACCATCTCAGTTCTTAGCTCCATGATGCTTCAGTAACGCAGTTTTAGGCAGAAAAGACTCGTGTGTCTTTGCTCGTCTTAGGGACTTTTGTCTACTACGTACGGTCTTTGTTGTGTGTGCTAATTAATATGATCGTGTGGTGGACATCTCTAGCTGTTACTAATCCTTTTACTTGGGTGTTAAGATTGACCGACTGCCTCGGAACAAGTCGGTCTACGATTGAAGACAAAACCAGCTGACTTCACTAGGAAGAGGAGCATTGAAGGCAACACAACCGCCTGCTGACTTCATCGATATCGACGGTCTCCCGAACCCTTCCCCAAGTTGGAGGAATAAATACGCTAATTACTGCGCCGACGTGGACGCCTCAACTGCTCCCCCCATTAACTCGATCTCTCGGTCTCAGAACCCGGCATTCGATGGCTGCTGGGTTTGGGTGGTTGGTGTTGTCGGACCGATCGCTCATCCTGCACGGAGTTCTCCACGCGCACACTGGCAGAAAACTAATAAGCAAAGCTCAAGTGATTGGGAGGCGCCGTCATCGGTTGAACCACCACTTCTATATTTGCTCCCGGCAGACTCCGTAAACGGCATCTTCCTCATTCTAAGCCTGCCTTCTTTCTGTCACAGTCGAGCCCCCGATGCTACTCGCCCAGCTTTATCTATATAAACATCTATGGGTAGCGTGTAAGCTCCACTCCGCACAAAGATATATCCAAGCGTTCCAGACCCGAGACGTGCTGCAATATGACGGTAATTAAGATCTACTCTGCACAAATTTCCTCTATCGAGCATTCTCTGACCTTTTTCTGCCGAACAATATGGACAGATGGTGGAGATGTGGGTGCACATGGACTGCTCCGGGTGTGAGAACAAGATACGAAAGGCCCTCTCGAAGCTAGAAGGTACGAAGAACCGTCGCCGAACCATTCGCCGTCCACCGAGCTCATGGCTTCTGTGATGGTGTTGTAGGGGTGGACGACGTGGAGATAGACATGGCGATGCAGAAGGTGACGGTGATCGGGTGGGCGGACCAGAAGAAGGTGCTCAAGGCGGTGAGGAAGACGGGGCGCAGGGCGGTGCTGTGCCCGTATCCTCTGAACGCGGAGACCAACGTCCAGGCGCAGGAGTACTACCATCTGCAGCACCCGACGCCGGCTCACCGTCTCCTCTTCAACGCCGCTCCGCGGTCTTACAACTACCACAAGCACGGGTACGACGACTCCAGCTTGTATGGCTACTACCAGGAGCCGTCACGAACCCACATCATCGGCGACGACGCTCGCGCTCGCTTCAGCGATGACAACCCTAATGCTTGCTCCGTCATGTAGCAGCAGCACTTCCTTCTGTAAACTTCTCCTGTGTGCATGTGTGATATATGTATATATTATGCCGTGAGGAGTCGCAAACACTGCTGGGGATCTTTGTATGTTGTAATTAGACGGTCGCGCTCGCTTCAGCGATGACAACCCTAATGCTTGCTCCGTCATGTGGCAGCAGCAGTTCCTTCCTGTAAACTTCTCCTGTGTGCATGTCTGATATATGTATATTATGCCGTGAGGAGCCACAACTCTACTGGGGATCTTTGTATGTAGTAATTATCACAATAAACTCGATCTGAACTGTGTGCATCATGTTCAAAAATATATTCATACATGCGATGAAGAAATATAAATAGACTGGAGATTTATCTCATAAAAATATTTCGAATTCACAACAATGTACAAAAGAATGATGTATTGTACGACTTCGATGTCACATGGAATAAGGTGGTCTAAAGAGAAAAGATATTTATTTTACTCTCCCCCTTTTTTGCTCCCTCCTTCTAGGAAAGAAACGGCCAACGGCTGGTGCTTATCTATATTCTTATCTATATTAAAATAGAGATGTTGGACTAATCTTATCAACTGGAGCAGGTAAGATATTGAATTTTAACTGTGCAATTAGTTTCTTTGGGAAGATTTTTTCTTTTAAAATTTGCTTTGACCTAAAGGAACAAGATTTGTGGTTCCTTCAGATACGTAAGCACGCATTATCATGATTACGATATTTTCATGACGAAAGTTGTATAATTTTAGATTAGGTGAGAATTTTGTATATTATATCATTTGGTGGGGCGTTTAGATTTTCGTTTCCTTGTTCAAAGGCTCATAGATCCATTGCTGCTCTAATCTACAGTAAGGGAAAGAGCCGTGAAGGTTCACCTACGGGACTATACCTTCGATTTCTTAATAATAAAGAAATATGGATCATACATCATCTCAACTAAAGAAAAACCCTTTGATCTTCTGCCAATCTGTAGGTGTGCCCTATCCGTGAGAACCAGTCACATCAATCGTGATATGTTTTTGTGGCTATCCAATCCAATCATCGAAACAATAGAGTACACGTAGCCAAGTATGTTCTCATGCATGAGCTTAGCATCATCGTCGCCATCTCCAGAGCTTATTTTGGCTTTTTCTTTTTCTCCAACTACTACAAGCTGCCTCAACATGTGGCATGCGTTGGTACTCCGTTTCCGTGGACTTCTGTTTCATTTTGTAGTGGCACAATTTTCATGGATCTATAAACAAGGCATTGGAAGATTTGCTGCATTGTAAATAAATAAATAAATATATATATATATATTTTGTTTGCCTCAAAAAGAAAAAATCGTTGTTGTTGTTTAGCTTTTTACCTGGACCGAAAAGTCGTGGTTCTGCTGTCTCTTTATTTTTATTTGCCTTTATTACAAGGCTGACGTACCTAGATGAATGGTGGGAGCTTGTGACGTACCTAAACGCGGGAAGGCACCAAATGAACGTGAGGTGGGGGGTCATCCTCGTGACTCCCATGCTCGACATCATGCAGACATCATGTTCATCACACAGGATCCAGGAATAAGGCTACTTGGAATATCAGACAAACTTCCAGTATAACTGCCCCGGGGAGCATTGCAAGTGTTCATTCCGTTTTGCCAAGACATGTAATCCATGACAGAAGCTCTGCTTTCATTTGATACATGCGAGTTATCAGCAACTCGAGGATGAAAACCCGGAGGAAAAAATGCAGAAACATGATAACCCGTCAACTTTGAATTGGAAGCTGCCAAGCAATTTGGTTAAAAGCATGAAAAGTGCACCATTGGATAGCCACATCTTTGACTGAAAAGTCATTTTGACCTTTTTAAGGTTATCAAAGATTGTCAATGTGTTGATGCTTCAAAATTATGCAAGTAGGTGCACAAGACTAACAATAAAAGGTAAATATGATACCTGTCTTGGACCTATCACCCAAAAACAATTACCACAAATTTAGAACTATGTGATCCATAAATCAATCCCAAACATGCTTTACAAGAACAGGCTCAAGAAAACATGCCAAAGATAATTAGAATATGAAAATGAAATCATGACCGTTGAGTCAGATTTACTGGCCTGCATTTGTAAAAGTAAGCAATAAAAAGCACTATTATTTGGGTCAAATACACAATTTGTTGAGGCAAGCTAAATACACATCTTCTAAATACACCTGTACAGAAGGATGCAGCTGCACCTCTTTGTAATGCAACATCTTCTAAATACCATCACTTGTATCTAGAACTTCTAAGTTATTGTCATGTTACACGAATACTACAGATTATAAAGTAATATCCTATGAACTTTGTATTTGTGCTACAAGTTATGGAAAAAGCTCCTTATGTACGATATATAGCTTGTAGCCACAAATCGATATGGTCACATTGATTGTTTACACTTTACAAAAATCATTGGCTAAAGCATTTAAGACATCAGAAAGAAAATTATGGCACTAGAATCAACCAAATTAAAAGAGTGAGAGTACCCCAAAAGGTAAAGGCACTCCAAAGTGAAAAAAACAAAAAAAGATGACCATGAAACTTGCATCCAGAAGTTTATTGGACCAACATTGATTTGATGATTGAAGAAAGAACAAAATCATAAAGGAGCAGATACAAGAAAAGCCAGTTACCTGATTGACATGAACTTGTCAGAGACTTGAATTCTCTTGCAACCTCACCAGTAAAAATACTATGTTGACTGTTAAGAGAATTATCCTCGTCAAACCCTGAGACAGATAAGCCACCATCTATTTGAGGTGTATTCACATGTGCTGCACCTTCTTCCACATTATTTAACAGACCACAATTTTTTACATTTAAAATCCTAGATTCGGTAACCAAAGAGTTTGCTGTAGCATGATTTGAATTGTCCATCCTAGCAAAAGCATATGTAGTGTTACTGCCACTGCAAGAAGTCTTAGAATCACATATGTCTGAGTAGTCAATTCTATAATTGTCAGCAAAAAGTCTATCAAAATGAAGAGGACCTATTAGATTATCAACATGATCTAGATCCAGGGACAAAATACTAGATATTATGTCATACTCTCCACTTCTTTTATCTGCTTCAACCAATACTCTATTGTCTTCTCGTGAATCCAGAATGTTTCTGTTGATGATGCCCTTGTCCGGTAAAGGAGGTTTATGAGATTCATATTCAAACCTCCAAAGTTCAAAATCTTCATTAGCACAAGAAGATTTAGTCTGGGATTTTTCTTGCTTGTAGACTTGCATTAAAGCCAACAACTGAAGATGCTGGACACCCAAAAAAACTACAACCCAAGAATTTGGATCTTCCTGTGTTGCCAGGAGGTATGGGATAGCTGTTGCCAATAGATGTAGCACTATAGCTGGCTTTATGTTTGTTGCATGGCTTCGTTAGGACACATCCACAGAATCTGTCCTGATATGGGCATGAACTCGAGCAGCGAAGGCATCTTTAAGCAATGAGCCACAAGTTATAGCTTGAAGATTTGAAATAGGAGTATCCTGTTTGGACAATGTAACAGGATATCCAAAGGCTGAAGATAAGGCAACACTGACACTGTCCACACACCCAAGACCCTGATTGCTTCTGTTAATTGCTGAACAGGAGGCATAAGATGAATCAAGTTTAGTTTTATCCACTTTAGGGCATCTGAGAAAATCATTTGCAGAAGTTACAGATATTTGCTGATTTAATCTGTTCAAACTTGAAGAAATCAGTGATGATATGACTTTCTGGATGTCATCATAATGACAGCTATCACAAGATGATCCATAAGCAGTACTTTTTATGGAAATGTTGGCCTAATTATTGGCCTTTCTAAAATTTAGCAAACCTGTATTTTCTTTAAGATCAGTGCCAATACGCCGTGGAGATGAACTTTTGACAAGCTCAATTGTAACTGTCATGGAATTTCCAGTTGTAAATATTTCCACATCACTTCGATTAACATTTCGAAAATGTACTGGTAGTTGAGGTCCAGCATCATTGGCTTTCATAACAAAATTACTTGCTATGAAAGGGTAGTCAACTTGTGCTACACTAGCATATGACAACCTACCAGATGTGAGGGTTGAAGCCCTGTTAAAAAAAAATGAACAATTATATTCAGCTGTAGAAAAAAAGATGGAAAATTAGTAATTATTAGTTATAAACCACGAAGTTGGTGGTGAAAGGGCATCATGCTTTCTACCATCACCATTCACAATATGCTTTTTGTCATTATCAAAAGGTTTCTAGATAACAAAGGAAATAAATCTAAGTTAGAATCAAGATGAAGTTATGGCTGCTCATATTTACAAGAATAACTATTGCATTTTTCACATCTTTAAAGCACATCTTGTTAGATAAAAAAATTACCAGTAAAGAAGAAAGCTAAAAGAATGTACTCATCTGTAATTGAAAAATTAATCATACATGAGCTGACGATTGGGCAAGAGTTTTTCCTCCAGTGTTGCTACTTTCTGCATAAGTTGTCAATAGGTGGAGGTAAAATGTTTCCAGAACGTTGTACCAGATTATTTGAAACATATCCTGAAGGTTTCTGAAGTTTACTGGGCTGGGCAAGAGTTTTTCCCCCATTTTTGCTACTTCTGGTGCATAACTTGTCCAAAGGTGGAGGTAAGATGCTTCCAGAACGTTGTAAGAGATTATCTGAATTGTATACTGAAGAGCCTTGAAGTTTACTGGCTTAAGAACATGAACGGTTAGAAACATCGACAATAACGTTGTTTATTCATTAAGTGGGCTTTGGAACAAACAGCTTGATGAAGATGACCAATTATGAGAGGCATACCTCACTATAAAAGAACTGTCAGAACTAATTTATGAATAATGTGAGAAACTAAAATACTTAAAATCATATGCTCTGAAGAGAATAGTTTGCAGTGGATTGCTTTGGGACATTCTCAAAAGGAGAAACATATATAAAAGTTAATCTCCAAAAAAAGATTAAGAACCTCTTTTTCTCATTTCAATCACATTAAGCTTCTACAAGCAAAAGCTTTCTGGCAAAATTATCCAACTAGAACTAGTTTCAAGTTTACTCGGAAACCAGCACTTCATTGGTTTGCCTGAACAGTGGTTATATAGGGAACTCTGTAAGGTGTACTTGGAGTAGAGTACATGGTTTATTCTACTTGGCCGAAGACCCTTGGTTTCTGAAGTTGTTACTGTGGCTTAAATTTAGAAGTTACCAAATTATTCTCCTCAATCATAAGTCATCAAACATAACATACCTAGAGAAAACAACCTCTATATGCCTGGTAAGTTCATCCATTACAAGTGAAAAAAAAGATGTTAAAGCTAATAGCAAACACTGGTGATGTGACCTTTTGGAGGATAATAACTCACTAGACACTCCTAATGCTAGTGAATTGAATCGTACATGCCCTTAACCACATTAATGAGACTACTAACATTCTCCAAAACCCCAACATTATTATCTCAGAATTCCATAAGCTTTCCCTTGGACTAGAAGAAACATGCAGATCTTTCTTCTTTTTTCTATTATTCTGAGACAAGCAAATAAGTTGTCTGGTTCATCTTATCCGCAAAAAGCCAAGGAAAATACTCATCTATGCCTTTATTTAATTAGATCACCCTCTCCTCAAGTTCCACAGTATGTTCATTCATTTAATTCCCCGATTGTTTGAGCCAATAAACACATTTCATTTATTTTTATAATCTGAGCCATAAAAACTTTCTCTAGTCATAAGATAATTTCAGAAGTCTCAAAATTCTGTTAAAATAAACCAGTCAATCACATTACCCCTTGATCTTCACTTCAATGGCAATGTACTCAGTAGTAATTCTTACCAACTTTCAAGCTTTTCAAAGCTTCCTTTATCTTATTGATTGTTCAAAATATGAAACTATCTTTTGATGCATTTATGCTATTATCTTAAATAATGATAAACTTTATGGCTGCAATACAAAGGAATAATATTCAAAGAATATGTTTTTAGATTTCAAAACATATTAATATCTTTAAGCTCTGGCTTTATCTTGTTCTATTTGCAACACTTCATGCTTTCAATCTCTTCAGACGTTTTTTTTGTTAAAACTCCAATGGCTATCTCATTTGCTAGAACATCTTCAAACATATTAGCAAAATTACCAAAAGCAATATATTCCATGGGCTGCCCTAAGGAAAAATCTAAACTTATTTTCCTTATGTATATTATCTAAGAAGTTTCAACTAAGAATTGTCATATTCAGAATAAATCATCAACATCATGGAAAATAACTTTTAAATGAATGCTGTCAATGTTGGTAACAAAATAGCACTCTAGAGAGTAATAAAAAAGGATGACAACTTGTATAACACAAACCAAATATGACCTCTTCCAAATAGATTCACTGTTCCAAAATCGACCTTAGATCAGAAGATTTAGTTGGATCAAGATCCAGTCAAACATAACTCCTCTAAATGTTGAAGCTTAGTTCCATAAATATGACGAAGGTTCTTAAGGTCCATTATAAAAGTTATAACATACATCTCCAAATTGTGTCAATTAACTTGCTACCTTTTTGGGTGATTTTTTATGAACAAAATATTCATCATTGGAATAAAATAATATGATGGAAGGCAAGGTTAGTCTTTTTTTAGTACCGGACCCATCTCGGAGATTTGTTTGCCAAGTATGTATCGGCCTATACTTATGTACCGACACACACACGATATGCTGACTCGGGCGATCCACGTCTCGATCGTCAATTAGATTGATCCGTACCCCCTGTACCATACCAACTCGGGTGATACAGCAAATGTTGATGGAAGGTACCATGGTGGTTATTGACCATATATAACTAGTCAATCATGACTTATAATATGCATTTGTGTGACCATAAAATGCATTTAGTTGAAGGAAACACATAAATGTAAGGCTTAATAACATATGGGTAGATATGGATTTTGTGACCAAAGAGGATATTAATATTAAAATATTTTTAGAGTGCAGTCATCATGTCAATGATTCTAATGCCTCCCATACAAAAGCCATGCAAGTGCTAGCCTACATAACAGAATCCCTCTGAAAATCAATACAGCAGCCATTATAGTGGCTATGGTGGACGTTATTTTACATAATGCATATGTTGCAGGACTTGGATACTTTCTTTTAGTTGATTGTGGAAGGTTCTGATCATATGACTCACATCACCAAAAAATCACAATATAACATACGTTGTATAACCACCCTGTTATTTCACTTTCCTCCCCGACACCAAAAAGAACACCACAGAATGGAAAAATACCTGCAACACTCAACAAATGATCACAAGTTAGAGTTACATCATTTTCGGCAAAAATTTAGAAAAAACTCAAATTAAGATCTTAGTGAAAGGCACGTGATTTTATTTTCTTAACAAGGCATTTTCCCTCACTTCAATGCTAGATCTCAACTTTAAAAGGACCCAATCCTTAAAACCTAGTTGCAAAACCTACTATTTGCCATTATATTTCTAGCTATAATCTATTAAATCTCTTCTTGTCATATCCTGAGCCTTTGTTTTTTACACATGCACAGAATGTGACATACTTTCACAGAATCACAACTCAGAGCATGTATAAAGTTAATAATAACTTTTACCAAAATAAATTTCAAATGTTTATAAATATTCATGTCTTACAAAAAAGTAGATGAATCCTTAATGGCTAGACTGAATATGCATAAAACTTAATTTCTTTGACGCAGCTCTATCTAGCAATAGGTAATGCTCCTCCCTACTCTGGTGTTCGTAATAGAATTAAGTGACTGCTCTAAAAACATGAACAACAGGAAATCAGTAAAAGCTAAGTAGGAACCTCCTACACGTCCTTTCAAAACATATAGAAAATAGCACAACAGATGCAGAATAAATCATAGACCATTCAGTCACAATTCTCAAAAATCAGTTTGGGTAGCACAAACTAGAATAAGGATCAATCTCAAGTCCCAAACGTAACACATAATAGATGGCATAGATTGGACACCCAATGAGACATACTCCTAATAGTAGATGAAGATGCTTAATCCCTCGGGATGAATTATCTCCCAACAACAGATGAAGTGAAATCATATCACACTCAACAACAGATGGAGTGATGTCCCTGACAGATGAGGACATGTTCCTCCCAATAGTAGATAAAGGAACTATCTAGTTATCACATACGACAACCCACTAATCCTCAAACGAAATCTCCCTAAATTGGTCTAATTTGGACTTGGTTAGATCCAATTTAGGTCAAACCAACTTGAACTAATCTAAATCGATTCGGAATTATCCCGAACCAGTCAAAATCAGCCAAACCGGTTCGATTCAGATTCAATCTAGGGATTAATTGGGCTCAAAATCATGAAAATAAGCCAAAACATGGCTACTGGGCTAATCCAGGCTCAAATCCAACCCAATACAGTGCTGAATTCAAGTCAGTCTGGCTCAGTACAGGGCTGGGCCAAATCCTGGACCAGCCCAGATTGCCCTCTCATGCAAAGCCCATGCACCAAAGTCGGAGCTAAGGGGCATGGGTTGGGCCACACCTGGGGTGAATCCAGTGGGCCACAGAGCTGGCCCGCATGCTGCAGCCCATTACTGGGCTGGGCTGGGCCGAGCCTATTAGGCTGCACCGTCATCAGATATGCCAAACAATGCCTACTTGATGTTTTTGAATTGAATCCAAAAAATTTCCAATCTACATGCACAGATTATATATATATATATATATATATATATATATATATATATATATATATATATATATATATATATATATATATATATATAGCAAAACAACAGATGCCATCCTGCCAAGATAGCAGATGGAAAATGGAATGTCAGTCCATAACATCAACTGATATAGATATATATAATTAAAGCACCTCTTTCATTTTATTATGACACTACCTTTAGTTTAATTGTGAATATGAGGTCTAAAGTTAAACTTTCAGCAAATTTGTATTCGTATTCTATGCAAAGACACTGAAGCTCAGATTTCCTTATCTGCTGATCAAACATTACACAATTTAGTAAGTTAATCTAAAATGCTCTTTGTGGCACCTTAAATTTCAAATTGTATATTTCGGAATAATATAATCAAGTCCTACATGGTCATGAGCTTCTGGGTACCTTGCTACATAATTTTCTGCTCAGATTTAAATATTATGAGAGTAAAAGGAAAATAAAGCATAAAAGAAGCATGTCATAAAAAAGGATCATTGTGACTGAAGTAAAATAGTCAAGCTTCTTGAAAAACTTGAGGTACATGATAAGCATGAGTTAGTTCAAGTTCTGTACAGATGATGCATGGTATCATAGTATGACCAACTTGCACAAAACCACCAATAACAGGGTACAACTAGGTGTGCTGCAACCATATGCACAATGCTATATCTGAATAGAAAGGGAATTTGTTTTCTAATTACATATATTAACATGGTTATTTTTAAGTCGACACTAATGAAGTTTTCTAATCATATCATAAACATAAATTCACAACCACAAACTTGGAAAAGTAAATGGATCCAACAAAAGTGATGCAACACCAATAAGCACAAAGAAAAACAGCATGTTGATATGTATAAATCAAATCAAAGAAAGAATGATTTTTTCCCAAAACCTCATATCCACATTTACAAGGCTTCAGGTGTTGATCAGTCAGATCCATCTCCTCCATGCACAATGGGCAAGTGACTACACATTGGTTGCTCATGTTGACACTAATAATGATTCATATGAAGACATTAAGAGTTGAAATGTGAAAATAACTCATAAGAATAAAAGGAACATCAAATATTTAATAAACACAACTTTTTAGATTACACATTGGTATGCTCAGATACACAAAAATATGATTATTCCAATATTGAAATTAGGAAATTATGTCAAAAGACATGGCATAATAAAACATATTCACATCATATACTAATGATGTAAAACAGAAAGAAAGTGAAAAAACCACCTTTTTTCAAGTACTAAAGTTCTAAGGCTTGCTAATAAACATTAAGTATCAAGAGAAGCATCAGGCTGGTCATGATAATAACAAATTATGAATTAATCCATGCAAGTTGAGAGAAGAGAAGTAAATCAAGAGAAGGAAGGACAAAAAACAAATGATTTACAAATTGTCAAATAGTTAACAAATAAAGGCATTTCGTTTAAAGTAAAAGACCTGTATTCTCAATCATCCTAGTGCTAATAGAAATTCCATGCATTTTCCTCTTTTTGTTCAATTAAATGGAGAAAAGGACCGATGCAGGCTTTGGAATGCAATCCTATAGAAGAATCATTGCAAACCTACAATCCATATCATAAAGAGCAACATATTTTTAGAAAAATCATTCACTTAGGGTGTCCAAAATTCGTTTCTGCATGTAAAACCAAAATTAGTTTTCACGTAAGTGCATGTGGGCGAGGGTAGCATATCACAGGTTACCCTATAATCGCATTATACATAACATGACTTTGACTCTGGGCTCTTCTAAAAAAACAAGTAGAACAACAGGGAAATTGTAGTTCAATAATTTTTATTTTATCTAGCAAAGTACCTCTTGCTTTTCTGCTGTCTAATTTATCTTATCTTTTCTCTTGTATCTTCCCCTGGTGTTTGTTATAGTTATAACACTATAGCTAGCAACAATACAGAAGAAAACTAGCCTTTTACATGAAAGCTCAAGACTAAGCAAGAAACATCACAGCAACAATACTATCACACTGATGAGCTAAAGTGATATGAAGCATGTAGACAAGCAATCATAGTGTCCTGATGTACCTGTAGGTAACAAGAATACAAGGAACCACATAAAAATTAACAATGTTGAATAAGCTTTTAAAATTAAGAACTTTGGGTCGAAACACTGCTCGTAAGTATTATCAATCTTTACACCTGCAATTGTTTCTACACAAACTTTAGTTACTAGAAGAAACGGCATGCTGGGAACAATGTTATTACATTGAGAGGTGCTTAAGTCAGTGAATCCAGAAAGAAAAACAAAATAGAATGATTTTCTTTTACCAAACATGCACAAAACCAACACATAATTGTTTAATTCTTTTGAACTACCTATGAAGATCTACAGAACAAAATTTTGATGACATAGTGGGACATTAAGTGTAAAATAAAAATAAAAATCTTTCTTCTTCACTCTAGAAGTATTGATCAATTAAAATCTTTCCTTCCATTCTTTTTTCAATTAATAAATTCAAAGAAAATGGTATCCAAGCCTAAATGTTTTAGGTACGTCATAGCATGCCTAGAGGAACTGATGTTAAATATACTCACTCCAGGCCGGAAGTTTTGCCTCATCCTTAAGACCATGTGCATCAAGCATTTCCCCAACTCAACTTTGCTGTTCATTATTTCCCAATTAATTATATAAAGCTATATCCGGCAGCACTCTCTTTTCTTCCTCTTCCTAAATTCCTCCCCAAGCTCCTTCTTTAAGTAGGCAATTCTATGCACTCTGTAAAACATGCTAATATACCACCTAGCTTAACCAATGTACTTCGACTGCTCACTGCTGCCCTCATCTTGTGAGACCTCCTGAATGTTCGTATGCACACCATATTCTCTCTTTGCCTGAATTCACTTACACGGTCATATTCCCAATGCAAGACAGCGAGCCTCGTTATGGGCACAGATCAATTAAAGAACCATAAAAGCAACCTGCCCCGGTCCCACCACACTAGAAATTTATTCATGCGCCCTTCGTCCATGCTCATTGTTTACAACTCAAGATATAAGATAATTAAACAGAACCACTTAAGAGTGCTTATTTACTTCTTTCACTGGCTATTTAATCTGTCTTTCATTGTGAACAATGAAGAAACTTTAAAAAGTGAAACATAATCTCATTCATCCCCTTGAACAGACAAGGAAGAAACTTACCCACGAGGTTCCTTTTTGGGTTCAATTGATATGCCGGCTCATAAACTCCTCTACCAACTACATCCTCGAGTCATCGTCCACCATCAAACATCAACAAGCTTATAAAAACTTGCTGGCTTATGAATCCAAACTCAATAATCTTATCAAATATAACTGCATTCCTCTGTTTCCATCACAAAACTTCCAGAGCAACCTATAACAAACCATCAACAACCCTAAATGCAACCGGACCAATAATAATTCTCTGTCGGCGCACTCCAAAGAAAAGCAAATCCCCCAGGAACAGGAAAAAAAGCAACAGAAACTCACACCCTTAACCAAAAAGATAATCCAAAACAATACAGCAAAAGAAACCTCATGAAATCACGTAGATAAATCAACAGAAAGGATCCCACCGCCTTAACCAAAACAATGCAGCGAAAGAAACCTCAAGAACTCGAGCTAATAAACTGAAAGAAAAGGAACGAAAACTGGGGAAAGGAGCCGCGGAGGAGTGTTTCTTGAACTTTCTTGAACTCACATTGAGGCAAATCTTGGAGAAGAACGAAATTGGAACCCCGAGACAGTAGAGAAGAGGGTTTGAAATCGGTGGAAGGAGGTGACCTTCCTTGGGTCCTCCCTTTCGTTCTCAAGTCATCTTCCACCATCAAACATCAACAAGCTCAAACACTTGCTAAGGAAATCTAAACTCGAGAACCTCATCAATATCACTATAACCGCATTTCTCTGCATATGAAGTATCCATACAAGTTCCACTGCTACTTAGAACGAATCACCAAGAACCGTAGGAGCAAGAAAGCCAAGCAGAACTCTCGTCGCCGCACCCCTAAGCAAAATCAAACCTCCCGAGGACAGGAAAAAAGGCAACAGAAACATGACAGACCCCACACCCTCAACCAAAACAAGATCATCCGAAACAACGCAGCAAAAGAAACCTCAAGAACTCGGAGCTGATAAACCGGAAGAAAAGGGAACGAGAACGGGGCAAAGAAGGCAGCGCAGGAGGGTTTCTCGAACTTTCTTGAACTCACAATGAGGCAAATCTTGGGGAGCGACGGAGAGGAGAAGAGCAGAGGGTTTGAAGCCGGAGGATGGAGGCGACCTTTCTGGGGCCCTCCTTTCCGTCCCCGGAAGCGGAGCGGGACGGGCGGAGGGTTGGCGAGGAAGGGCCGAAAGAAGTTGGCGAGGATCGGTTTATCGCCTGGGCTTCACAAAGGGAAGCATTAAGGGCGCAGTACAAAAAGCGGGATCGCCTGTCCCAGAACAGACGGTTATGTTCCTCCGCAGCGCCGATCTCCGACACCCTCACCATCCCATTTACGGCATGTACCGCCTCGGTACTTCTCGGATTACCCACATTCTTACCTGATTTGTTATTGGAGCTGCTTATGGGACACGCAGGTGGCCCGGAAGTGACACCGACCGCAAACAGTCAGGTGAGTACGGAATGGGTACGTTGTTCTCTGCCTACTCACTACTTTCGGGCCCGCTTCGGGTTCCGTACGTTACCCACTTCCGTCGGGTCATTCAAACCCGCGGTGGGGGCAGACGACGTTAACTGTAAGGCTAATTATAGATTATATTTCTAATTAGTTATACTTAGCAGTGCGATAATTATACTTTGAAAGAATATATTAACATTTTTTATATTTATAAAATTAAAATATTAAACCCTATTATTTTAATATCATATTTTCTTTTAAGTTTATGAAATTATATTTTTAACTCTATTTAAGAATCTTAATATTTTATTTTTATGAATATAGATATTTTAATATGATTTTAAAAATATAGAGATCGAGATATTAAGGATAAGTAATTATAAAGATAATCTATAATTAGTTTAAAATTATACCTATCACTTTCGGATAAAGTTTTATTGAGAAATCAAGTTCTTAATCCCTGAAAAATATATTTCAATATGGATCAATAATTTAGTGTTGATGGTTGATTTCAAGTTTGTTATCCTCAGATTTGAGCTCAATCAATGAAATCCTAATTGTACCTCTCATGTCTAGTATGTTAATCTTTCGAATGTAAGAGTGGGCTCGCTATCGAAGTGATGTCAATCTACGTGTGGTTTCTCTTTTCATATTAAAATATAAAAAGAGAAAAAGATGATTTGATTTTATTAATCAATTATTTTTTTTATAATTAATCTTTCCCTATTGCTTGTGATCGAAGAAAATATTACATAAATTTTACTAATGTGATGGAGTCATCAATAATTTATCAATTTAAAAATGATAGCAAAGCTTGCTTGATAATTTTGAAGGTGTTCTAATCAAATGTTTCCATCAACGCTTATTACAGTCTTATGTTGTATACGTTATCGTTGGATGAATTCTAATAAACATTATATTTTTGAGTTTCGTGAGAAGTATACTCTTTTTTATATTTCTAAACAAGCATCCTTATTTACTATAATATCTGAAATGTTGCTATGACAAGATAATTTTTTAGTACATATCACATGGGATTGGTTCATAGGATGAATAAACTCAATTTATTAGTTATAATATTTTTTTAACATATCCAAGATAATTCATTAATATGCAATTATACCATACTAATTAATTCGAATGGATCTATTACTCACCATGAGAGAACCCGCTACACGAGGAGGTGCATTGTCGTTGTGTCTACTATGTAGATCCCCACTAGAGAGGAGTTTGTGAGAGTTCCTTCATCCATGAAATGAGATCTATGATTTATGAGATATACGATCTCTCCTACGTGAAAATGTCTTACTCACGTAGTTTTTCGGTTTTGAGTTTTATGCTCCTGGTCATCCTGTGGTGATCCAATGTTTTTTTTAATTAATTTTATTTTTATTTTTTACTGTACATATGATGCTCTCTAAGGTTTCCTAACTTAGTCCTTCATTCTCGGGTGCTTTTTAATGATAGCTCGAGCATAATCCTTATGACCTGAGAAGCTATCTCCCCCAAGAAAGGTCTACCAATGATGATATCAATTGCTTCTCCATTGGCCCTTGAGGTCAAGGTATAAGTCCTTCGTATTGTAGCTATAATCCCAATAGAATTGTAATATTTAGATTTGTCTCTTTTCACTAATGGGATCTTCATCAAGTGAGGATATTTTAAGAGCCCCTTCTATTTTATCTATAGAAAAACTTTAATTTTAGTTATATTTAGGGGGGTTAACTCGGATCTCAGGTGAAGTAACTTGAGTCATTCATTTCTCATTCATCGCGATGACTTCGGGGTCAAGGTGGATTGTGGCTGCTCCTACTTCGACCTCATACGTGATTCTTCATGCTTTCTTGAGACCAATGCCTCGATGATAATGTATTGATTAACCCTTTGAAGTGCTTCTGTTATAATTGCAAGTGGCCTCTCTATTAATAACTAAAAAAGGTGAGAGGGCTTTAACCCTATTATAAAGGTTTATATTATGAATGACAGATGTACATCTACCATACCTTGGATCTCGTTCATAAATCAAGCGATAAAATCTATGAGCATCTCCTTTTTTTTTGCCTAAATATGAGGAATATTGCCATTGATGATCGTAGGCATACTTTCTTGAGGAAATAAGGTTTAAACTCCTCGTGAGCTTTGCAGATGGATAATGACTTCAAGCGGGCATAGCATTCCCATGTTGGGTCTCTTATTGTGGTCAGAAAAGTATGACATATTAGGATGCTCGAAGCACCATACAATGATATTTGGGTATAGAAAGTTGTAATGTGCTCTGGTGGATTAGCATTGCCATCGAAAGCCTCAAAGGATAGGAGACAAAAGTTTTCTAGAATTGATACCATGTGGATTTTTTTTGGTAAATAGTGATTAGCCTGAGGTGGGATTGACCAATGCTTCTCCTTTGATTTTTGGCATTCTTATTGCATATCCTTCAAACCTTAGTCCATCTATCATAATTGGACCCACAAGGAATCCTTTGTCGAATCCACTAAATAAGCATCAGATTTAGTTAGGATAAAGTAGTGGTATAGTTCATTGAATTCTATAGTTGAGGATCAAAGTGTCCCCTTGATCGATGGTTCGACGGGTCTCAAGAGCTCTTGGGATGTTGGCACTATGTTAGGTTGGAGAATCTTGAAGGGTGTCGGTGCTGATATCAATGGCAGTTAAGTCGATGATCATAGCTGAACTTGTGGCATTACTAGTTAAGCTAACTAGGGTAAAAATGGAGCAACAGTCTGTATTATGCTTGTTAGCATTTGTACTTACTGAGTGAGATTTAAGAACACATCGATAGGGACACGTAGGTAGCTTGAGGTTATCCTTGGGGGTAAGAAGCTTCGATCATTGAATAGATAGTAGTATCATTTCAATGTTTGCATTGAGGTGGATGTACTTATATGTGGAAAAAGGATGGCTATTACCTCTCTTGGGTGAAAGTATTACGAGTCGAGGGTAAAGGCTCTTTATTCTTGTTTTCATCTCGAGAATCGACCAACGAGCATTTTTGTAATATTGGGCTCCCTTTCTACTATAAAAAATATTACAAGAAGAAGTCATTAATGTCTTAGTTAGCACAATGTGGTCCAAACCTATATGTACAGAGTTGTCTGAGATATATCTAAGATGAAATAATTAAGCTCCTGAGGTACTACCTACATAATGATCGATGTTGAGAGAGATTTACTAACCTGATCCCTGTTGGGTAATCCGTCATGGGGGAGCGACATCACATGCGCAGCGGAAGAACAGAAAACAAAAACCCCAGATTTTTCGTAAAAAATTTCCGTCATCGTGCGAAGATCGGTGCGTCAAAAATAAATTTGCAAAACTGCACGTGCAAAAGAAGATACCTAGGGAGATCGTATATCTCTGAATTCCTACAGATATGTGGGAGAGGATGAAGGAGGTCAAGCGTCCTCCTCTCTAGCGGCATCCACACAGCAGGGATTGCGACGATGCACCTCTCTCTCTAGAGGGAGGAGAACAGGAGGTGGCTACCAAAAGAAACCCTCAGCCTATAGAGCTTTGGTCCCCTCCTATTTATAGAGGCCTCCTGAAAAACCCTACTCCATGCGTCGGATCCGTCGGCATCTCAACGCATCTCCATGCATCGGATCGTCCGTCTCGACCTCGTAAGTCACGCTACTACTGCGCCTCCTCTGATAATTATAACATAATTACAGGCATGCAGGCCCGATAATAAACGAGAAAAATAGAGGCTCATAAACCCCAATAATAATAATCACATGTGCACATATCACATCACAAGTCCATGATCATCTGTCCACATCATACATCACATGTATATGTTACTTTATAGGACTATTAGATAAATAATAATAGTTAATTAAACTATTTAATTAACTAATATTTTTGAAAATAGGGACATAGAGGGAATTTTTTGAATTCCCAAGAGTATTATGGTCATTTAGCCAAAAGGGACAAAGACTAGAATTTCTTAAATTTCGAGGGTATTTTGGTAATTCTATCAAAGGGGATAAAATCTAGAATTTCTAAAATTTCGAGGGGCAAAATCATCTTTTGATCGAAAACCCTAACTCCTCTCCCTCTGCGATGCTTTGCGTTGTATGGCCAGTCGCCATTCTTGCGGTGCCCCTTGCTCTTGAGGGAGGGCGGCGGCGCCACCGTCCGAGAGCCCGCGCCTCTACGCTGCCCATGGCGCGTTACCGCGAGGGGCGTGCGCCCTCCTGTCGATGGTGAGCGCTGCTCGCAAGCGCCACCGATGGGGCGATGCCATGCGAGCAGCGGTCTTTGCCTCGGCGGTGCAACGTCTGCCGACGCCCCATCGAACGCATGCGCTGCCACAGCCTTTCAGCGAAGCGGCGATCGCCATGGCGCGCCACCATGCAGCGCTTACGCCGGCGCAAATCGCAAGGCGCGTCGAGCGGCGCCACCTTGCGGCGAGGCGCGCATGTAAGTGGGCGCCGCTTGCCCTTGCAAGCACGCCAGGTCGCTAGCGAGGCACTGCGCAGTGCTGCTGCTGCTGCGCTTGCAGCCGCAGCCGCCAGACCGGTCATTGCAGCGGCAAGGCTCTTGTCGCGAGCGCAAGGGCAACAACAGTTGCTGCCCTTCCTCACCTTTTGCGCTAACGATTTTGGCGACAAAACCTGTTCTAAATCACAATCCATACAGTTTAAGATCCGATCTTCGCACGAACTACCTGGCTCTGATACCACTGTTGGGTTATGGGCCCACCACACTTCCGCTACGCAGCGGAAGAACAGAAAACAAAAATCCCAGATTTCTCATAGAAAGTTTCCGTCATCGTGCGAAGATCGGTGCGTTAAAAATAAATCCGCAAAACTGCATGTGCAAAAGAAGATACCTAGGGAGATCGTATATCCCTGAATTCCTACAGATCTGTGAGAGAGGATGAAGGAGGTCAAGCGTCCTTCTCTCTAGCAGTATCCACACAGCAGGGATTGCGACATGCACCTCTCTCTCTGTGGGGAGGAGAACAAGAGGTGGCTACCAAAAGAAACCCTCAATCTATAGAGCTTTGGTCCCCTCCTATTTATAGAGGCCCCCTGAAAAATCCTAATGGATCTTTTGCCCTATTGGGTATTGGATCTCCATCCAATTACCCAAACCTCTTGGATTAGTGGTCCTCTACCCAATAATCTCTTATTAGCAATTATTGGATCTCATCTCAGGATCCAATAATTCAGGGGCCTAATGGATATCCAATAAGATAGGGGGTTTAGCAGATATCTCATATCCGAACCTCTACTCGTCGCAATACCTACCATATGTATGTGACCCTCTAGGCCCAATATCGAAATGTGCCGTGCCACTTATCGAAACTCCTTTCGACTTAGTGAATTATTATCTCTATAATAATTCACCCAACTCATCGATCAGCGGATGTACTAGGCCACTATCCGCGGCCCCAGATCGTCACGGACAAAATTGTAAACGGCTTGTTCGGTGTAATGCTTGTGCTTGTCAGTGTCTCTTTTGGGTTGTCATATAATGTAAAGCTTGTAAAGGGCTTGCCAAAGGCAAAATGCCCATATTTGAGTGAGTTTGACACCATTGTAGGCTTGTACATAAAAGTGCAGCGTCGAGGAATACTTGTAATAGAATTCGATGCCTCAGTAGTGGACCAATTTTATGCCTTTGTTGTGCAACCGCTCGAGCTTGTGATATCCCTTGTTGGAATGTGCATTGGCTATAAAGTGTTTACTAAAAGAGTGGCTTGCGGATCCGTGTGAAGCGCTTTCTCTGTCCCGCCTTCTCTTTTGTAGGTCCTAAGGGATTGTAGGAGATTTCGGGTAGGTGACCTTTGCGGTGATACGCATTGGTGCCGCACGGCTTAGGCAAAACCAAATAAGTCCGTGATCTGGTATCGAGCGACAAGCTCACTTAGAAACACTTAGCATGCAAATGTGGGGACCTTGTCGGGCACCACGAGGACAAGCTAAGAAGAATTGCGGAGCGCACAAAGGTGGGGATGGCTGAGTTCGAGCGGTGGCTCGACTTGACACCCAAACTTGATTTTCGCTCGAGGCCGGGTGCTTAGCCAAGGATGAGACCGTGCAAGTTGCGATGGGTTGTTCAATGATCGAAAGAGTTGTGCAAAGCTCACAGCTCGGGAATTGCAAACTCAAGGAATTCGATACTCATGCAAGGTCTTGCATGCGACGATGGATCGTCATTAGCCATCCCAAGCGGTGAAGGTCCGTGCATTGGAGCATTGAAACTTTCTCTTCGGCATGTGCGGATACTTTCGTATGAAGCTGAAATGTGCAGCAGGTGCAGCATGTTGCTAGACCCGTGAGGGGTGCAATGCGATCAGTATTGGTGAGGTGTCACAATCTAGCAAAGTGCATTTGCGATGGCGCAATTGGGCACGCTTTGTTCAAGCAAAGGCGGAGTAGTCCAAGGGGCGGTGGTCTCCAAAACTTCCAGGGGGAAGGATGCGAAGAGAGATGTTGCTCGACGGGCGGATATCCAGGAGGGATAAGTCCCGCTCTCGAATGTGAATCGGTGCAATGAATCGCTGAGAGTACCTCAAGACAGAGCTCGAGGATCGAGTGAGCGATGAGAGTCATCGCATGATCTCGCAAGTGGCAATCGTTGGTGGGCGATAGCGAGATCAAGTGGGGAGCAACCAGGGCAACACAAAGTGAAGGCACACTAAGAGCCGATCGTGAGTTCGGACTCAACCAGGGTGACTCGTGGAATGGTGGGCGGGCCACCATTAATCCAATGCTAATCGAGAAGCGAGAGCAACTTGGGGAAAACTTGGTGAAGTACCCGGATCGCGTGAAGGGAGTTGGCTTTGAAGACGGAACATGGAGCGGAGGCTTGGTGCTTTCCTTACACGAGGTCAAGGACATGGACTCTAGGGCAAGAATCGGATCATGTCGTTCCATGGGTTTCATATTCGGATGGAGCAAACTCATCTTGCATGGTGCCAAAGACGAAGGAAGCTTGAGGCACAAACATCTTATCTCGATAAAGCACTTGGTGGAGATTCTAAGGTGGCCTTGACGAAGCTTTGAGAGGCAAAGTTGGTGTCAAAAGGCCTTAGCACGGGCAAGAGGATGCAGAGGCTACTCTTGAAGAATATGCCACAGTGTTGCTATTCAAGTTGCCATGAGAAAGCGGTGCGCAGCCGATTGTCTTTGGTAGGGGCGAGAGTCCCGTATCCATGGTGCACCTATTTCAGCGAAGTCGAGAGACTTCGAGGAGCTGCTAGCGATGGATGTCCTAGGGCTAGCCTTCGTCCGAGTGTGACCCGAGAGTGGGTGGACGAAGGTCGATTGCCAAAGAAGCGAACGAATCGAAGGCCGGCGAAGGCCTGCGATGTGTTGGCGGAGTCCACACATGGAGATATCGCAGCCGAGTTCATACCACGAGGATCGAAATGCAAGGAGATGTCACCAGGAGGCGACATGATCACGAGGGATCGGGTGGAATGGTTCGTGGCAAGACGACACACACAAAGATATCCTGAGGGACATGGTCATCTGGAAATATGGCCGGGAGCGCGACAAGGAGCTCCAAGTTGGTGAACAACACGACGGTAAGAAGAGCTATGGATTCAAGCGTGAATGCCATGGTACCGCAGAGGCGGGTCTTCCGTGCGTGCACCGAATGTTGCATTGAATGGAAGCCTTGGACATCGCCTTACAATGGGTGTACCTTGTCGAGGAAGAAGTTCGAATGCAAGTACCGTGAGTCCCACAGGGGACTGGATCATCTGAGGTATGATCGGGCTCGAAGAGTGGAACAACTTCGAGCTCACTTTAAACAAGGGGAGCCCGGCAAGTCGAGGACAAGGCCGAGTAAGCGAACATTGCAGCCAACGGCTAAGGAGAGCAGAAATGGTGCAAGTCCTTCAACATGTGTGGCGGTGGCCATACATGGGAGTTGCGATCTGTATTTCCATCGACCAGCCGGGCTTTCGAGAGAACACAGAGGTGTTGAAGCGGGGTCGGAAAAGGGCATGGAAGCAATACGAGTCCAAGAGGGACTCGGCTACCCAAGATCAATCATCGAGTAGATTGAAGGTGAACTCGGAGGAGTGTCACAATGTCAGTAGTGGCAGATCTACCGATCATGAAGAAGGGATGCATCGAGACAACGGATAGTAGTGCCATGGGCGTCGCGAATGCCATGGTACTGCCGTGCCGAGGCGGGACTTCGGGGAGTCATCAATCCCTTGCTCTCTTAGAGGGAGAGCACTTGGTCGTGATATGGGCCGTGGAGGAGGAGAATGCTTTGGCAAACTCCATGTACCAAGACAAGGCAAGGGCGAAGGCCGTAGAACTTCGTAAGACCAATGTCAACAGACTTTCCATCAAGATAGCCGTGAGTGAAGGACTTGGTCGATGCAAGAGTGCATGACCAAGGATCGGAGCAGAGGCGATGCGCTGCGATCTTTGTACCTTTACTACTCAGAGGAGTCGGCGACAGAAATGATGGAGAAGGCGGTACAATCCCAAAGGCGACCAAATCTATCGGAGACTTACCCAAGTTGGAGTGATAACTTCTTGCATTCCGTGTTCAATGGCAATGAGAAGGTGAATCACGATGGTGACTCAACAAGAAGGATTGCAAACACTTCAAGTGCTTGGAAGTGTGAGCTAAGAGCAAAGCGAATTCCATGAACTCACTCGACGCACGAAGTACAAACTCGAGGAGGCGGCGAAGACAAGTAACCTTTGCCTTCTCAACTCCCTAGAGAATGGGCGGAACTCGGTACCCGCTCTCTTAGTTATCCAAACAGAGGAGCTCGCACAGATGTGAAGACCCTTCAAGACAACTAAGTGGAAGAAGATTCGATGGGCAAATTTTACGGAGGAAGGACACGAAAACTTCAAAGGTTGCGAGGTGATGCTCGTTAAAGCTCCAACAAAGCATCTATCCAGCTTCAAGAGACGAGAAGAATTTGAAGATCAAGTTATCAAAGATGGTCTTTTCCTTCATCGATGAATCCAAGCAAGAACCAAAGAAGGATCGGACAACTTTGCCAACCCCACACCAAAGTCGAGTCATTGGCGAGTTGAAGCGACGGCGGATTAAAGTTCGACGACTCAACAACAAGCGGAGAACAAATGGGAGCCAAGGGGCGCATCGCAAGGGGAGCGTAAGATCGAAGATCCAACAAAGAAAAGAAGTTGCAAAAGCAAAGGCTTCGACGAGGACGTCGAAGGATTAAGTGGGGAGAATGTCACGGACAAAATTGTAAACGGCTTGTTCGATTGTAATGCTTGTGCTTGTCCGTGTCTCTTTTGGGTTGTCATATAATGTAAAGCTTGTAAAGGGCTTGCCAAAGGCAAAATGCCCATATTTGAGTGAGTTTGATGACCATTGTAGGCTTGTACATAAAGTGCAGCGTCGAGGAATACTTGTAATAGAATTCGGTCCAGTAGTGGACCAATTTTATGCCTTTGTTGTCTGCAAATTCGAGCTTGTGATATCCTTGTTGGAATGTGCATTGGCTATAAAGTGTTTACTAAAAGAGTGGCTTGCGGATCCGTGTGAAGCGCTTTCTCATCCGTCTTCTCTTTTGTAGGTCCTAAGGGATTGTAGGAGATTTCGGGTAGGCTGACCTTTGCGGTGATACGCATTGGTGCCGCACGGCTTAGGCAAAACCAGCTAAGTCCGTGACAAGACGATACAGGGGAATCCAATCCTTTGGACCTATCTATCCTCAGTTATCATGTATCTATAATCTCTCATCCATCTAATATCCCAGTGATCCTATACCAGGCATGGTGCTGTTAGTCCCATACGGTCTCTCCTCGAATCTTGCTCTTGTCGGATTCTCCCGGAGAACCCTTTCTCTCTCAATCCGAATAACCTTGGCCAAGGATTTGTTCAAGCAAGAACACATGGGATATTCCTCTCATGATACCGAGAGCGGATGATCCTCTATTGACACTCAATAGCCCTCGTAAGGTTGGCTACCACTCCCAATGACCGGTTGTACTAGATATGGAGCTTTCCAAACCTATAAGTCCGGTATCAAAGAGTGGAGTACTCATACAGAACATCCTTGGTGTCTCAAGTCTAAGGACCAGATACACTCATCGGGACTACTGAAATTACCGTCGACGTGAGGTATCAATAACCATCCAAGTATTCCGTAGGCGGATCAATCAGTGAACTCATTCTCCAATGAGCACCTGCACTGTACCCATAGTGTCCCCATCCATCATATGAATGGGTATACATCACACTAGTCTATCCGGTTATCTCGATGTCCTTCTCGAGTAACCTATGACCAGGATAATTTAGGGTCTGTGTTTAAAGGTGAATTGGTCTCATTATCGTAATCTCATCACGATCCACTTCTCATTGCATAGATCCAAGGACATCACAATATACATCTAGATAATGTAAGATAATGCCAATAATCATAAACAAAGAGATTGACGCAACGTGTTATAGGTGCAATCACTCATGTGATTGGCTTGTAGGGCACCTATAACTAGCAATCCCTTCATTACTCAAGTTATAACCTAAGGTAGGTGTGTGTGAATGCGAGTGGTCAAAAAATTATTATTCTTTCTGTTAGTTATAGGTGCCCTACAAGACAATTACATGAGTGATGACACTTATGATACATTGTGTCAATATCTCTGCATATTATTATTAATATTTTCTCACATTATCTGGATGAATATTATGATGTCCTTCAATCTGTGCAATGAAAATCGGATGGTGATAAGATCATGATAATGAGATTGATTTACCTTTAAATACAGATCTTAAATCATCCTGGTCATAGGTTACTCGAAAAGGATATCAAGATAATCAGATAGACTAATGCACTATATACTCGTTTATATGATGAAGGCGACTGATCTCATAATCTCTTGTGTGGGGACACTAGAGGTACAATGTAAGTGCTCATTGGAGAATGAGTTCACTGATTGATTTATTTACGGAATATTGGATGGTTAATGATACCTAACATCAGACAACGATTCTGTAGTCCAAGTTATGTATCTGGTCCTTAGACTTGAGACACCAAAGATGTCTTGTATGAGTACTTCATTTTTTGATGCCAGACTTACATGTTTGGAAAGCTCCAGATCTGGTATAACAAATTCTCGAGAATGGTAACTAACCTTACGAAGACAATTACATGTAAATAGAGGATCATCCACTCTCGGTATCGTGAGAGGAATATCCCGCGTGTGCTCGTTCAAGCAAAATCCCTGGTCATGGTCATTTGGATTGAGAGAGAATGAGTTATCTAGGAGAATCCGATCAGAGCGAGACTCAGACAAGATTCTGTATGGACCTGACATTACCATACCCAATATAGGGTCTCTGGGATATTAGATGGATGAGGGGCTATAGATACATGGTAACTGAGGATGAACAAGTCTGATGGATTAGATCCTCCTGTACCATCTAGAGATTTTGCCGTAGTGGCCTAGTACATCCATAGTCGATGAGTCAAGTGAATTATTATAGAGATAATAATTCATTATATCAAAAGGAGTTCTAACAGGAGCGACTCATGACCAGCTCGGTATCAGGCCTAGAGAGTCATATACATTAGGTGGATATTGTGACGAGTAGAAGTGTGGATATGAGATATCTGCGAATCCCTTAGTTTGGATCCTATGGATAAGATCCAATCGGATAATTGGATGAGATCAAATTGGATAGAGATCCAATGTGAGTAGGATCCGTTAAGAATAAGCTTTCTGCACCTCTATAAATAGGAGGAACTCATTGATTCATAGGCTAGAGCTATTGGAAGTTGCCCCTCCTATTCTCCTTAGCCTCCTCTCCTCCTTAGCTCCGGTAGTCTTATGGTGCACACGGAGAGGGAGATCCCACGGTGATCTGAGAAGCGTCGTTGCTGCGTTCGCTGTGTGGATTACCGTTAGAGAGGAATACGCTAGTGCTCCTTCATCCTCTTCATCGGATCTGAAAATTTTAGGGATATACAATCTCCCTAGGTATTGCTCATATGTGCGATTTGTCAGATTTACGATTTTTTATGTATCAATCATCACATAACGGTCAAGTACTTAAATATGAAAAATATGATCTTGTTTTTATTTTTCACTGCACATGAAATGTCAATTCATGATTTTCAAACATTTTCATTGTGTTGAAGATGAATTTTTATACATGATCATAAAGAGATAAAATGTTTTATAAAATATTTTATAAGAAAATTACTTCTAATCATCTTCAATAATTTTTTATTATTATTTTATTCATGTGAGCAACGAAGACCATCTATAATCGTGACTTATCCATATAAACAAATAGATAGAGACATATATATATGTATATATATATATATATATATATATATATACCCTTGACACAATGTAAAGATGACATGCATGACGAGTGATTAATAATGTTCTCTCTATTAGGAATGATTTTCTCTCCAAATCAACATTTCATAGCTACGTTCTTAACGAATATGATAAAAGAGAGCAAAGGAGGATGAAGAGAAAGAAAGTAAACTGAGGAAGAAAAGTAAAAGAGCAGTCGTCATCGATCTCTTCCTCAAGGTTGCAGTGTTCTGATGCTCTTCGGGTGTCCACTGGCACAATGAACAGGTACAAAAGTCTTCGTCAACAAGTTGCTGATGGGGAAATATAAAAAAGGATAGGCAATAAACAATAACTTTTGTATATGAACAAATACTAGCAGGCTGTAACACACAGCGGAATTAAACAAAAATCATAATCATATAGAACACCAAGATTTACGTGGAAAACCCCTTCAACGTGAAGGGTAAAAACCACGGGGCAAACAAGAGAAAATTCACTATAGAAATAATGAATGTACAATTCTCGAATCTCTTGCCCAAAACCCAAGCAACAATCACAAGAGAATAACTGGGATACAAGGATCACATCACTATGCACAATATCCAAAACCTCCTCAAGCAATCACAGAAGAATTCATGAAGATCTGATCTAACCTTGAGATGAGAAACTGTTTGGATGAGTGAGAACAATTTCTGTATTTTCCTTGTCTTCTTCCCTTTCTTTTTCTCTTATTTTTCTGTCCTTTTCTCCTCTCTTTGAATCCCTAATGTCACTGTGAAGATTCTGCCTTTTGCTGCGATGTTTGATCTGCTAATTCGCAGCCACCATTAGCCCCTATATATAATTAGGTTTAGGTTAGGGTTTAGGGTTAACAAGAGGGCTATGGGCTGCTAAAGCCCATATGGGCTGAACTGGGCTCTCAGCCCAACAACCTCCCCCTTCAGCCCATAAGGGAGGCTATCCTATGACTTAGTGTAAATCCACGCCGACCAATTGTCGGCACATCTCCTGTCTCTCTTTCGGTAAGGTCTTTATCAACATGTCTGCTCCATTATCATCTGTATGAATTTTCTGAAGTTGCAATTGCTTCTCTTCAAGTACATTTCGAATCCAAAGGATATCGACATCTATATGCTTTGACTTGGAATGAAAAACTAGGTTCTTATATAAATGGATGGCACTCTGGCTATCACAATATACCACATAATTTTCTGTTTCACCCCAATTCTTGTAAGAATTCTTTCATCCATAACATTTCTTTACAAACCTCTATAGCAAATATATTCTCGCCTCTGTGGTGGAGAGAGCAATACACCTTTGTAACTGGATTGCCATGACATAGCTCCCCTGCAAAAAGTAAGTACAAAACCTGATGTATATTTCCTTGTATCAATATCTCTAACCATATCTGCATCTGTGTAACCCACTAGCACAGTGGTCCACCTCCAAAGCTTAAACAAACCTTAGAGCTTCCTTTGAGATATCTCAAGATCCACTTTCACTCTGCCTGTGCTCTTTGCCTGGATTTACAAGAAATCGCTAGTAACACCCACTGCGCATATGTGATGTCCTGCCTTGTACATATCATTGCATACATTAAACTTCCAAGCTCAAGCATAAGGAACCTTTTGTATTTTCTCCTTCTCCTCATCACTTGGCGGACTGCTTACGAGCACAACTTGAAGTGACCGAAGAGGAGAACCAACCGGCTTTGCATTGCTCATACTTGAACCTTTCTAATACCTTCTCGATGTATTTCTCCCGTGACAACCAAATCTTCTTGTTTTTCCTGTCACGAGAAATCCGCATGCCCAGTATTTGCTTTGCTGGCCCTATGTCCTTCATTGTAAAGGACTCACTTAGTTCCTTCTTCAACCTGTCAATTGTATACATATCTTTCCCAAGGATAAGCAGATCATCAACATAAAGTAAGAGAAAAATAAAATCCTCACCAAAATGTTTGATGTACACACAATGATATGAAGTCGTTCTTTTGTATCCATTTTCAATCATAAATGAATCAAACTTTCTATACCATTGTCTTGGAGCTTGCTTCAATCCATACAAACTCTTTCTTAACTTGCAGACAAAATTTTCTTTACCTTTGACTTTGAAACCTTACGGTTGCTCCATATAAATTTCCTCCTCTAAATCACCATGAAGGAAAGCTGTCTTCACATCTAACTGCTCCACCTCCAAGTCCTGGCTAGCAGCAATACCTAGAGCAACACGAATAGAAGACATTTTAACAACAGGAGAAAAAATTTCTTCAAAGTCAATACCTTTCTTTTGACTAAAGCCTTTTACAACCAATCTGACTTTGTACTTTGGTTGAGAATAATATTCTTGAGTCTTCAACCTGAAAACCCACTTGTTCTTTAAGGCCTTCATTCCCTGTGGAAGTTGCACTAAATCATATGTATGATTCTTCTGTAGAGCATCCATCTCTTCCTGCATAGCAACTAGTCACATTTTTTTCTGCTCACTTTCAACTACTTCTCGGTAACTCTCTGGTTCACTGCATCGATAAGCATAATATACTCATCTCAGAGTATCTTCGGAAGGTCGCGTTGTCTAGAAGATCTTCTCAATTGAGGTTCTGCGGAAGCTGCTCCTCAACTTCTTCTTGCTCAACATGTCTTGCAGTAGATTAATATCTCGGCTCTACACCATCTTCCTACACATCTCCCCATCACCATGATATACTAGAGGAACAAGCTGGGTCACATTATGCTAATCTTTCTGAGAAGTATTGGTACAGTGCCTCCTTCTTCAAATCCTCAAGGGTTTGATCCTCAAAGAAGACCACATCTCGCTTCTAAATACCTTCTTTCTCGGATCCCAAAGCTTGTAACCAAATTGATCATGTGAGTAGCAAAGAAAATACATTCTTTTGTCTTACCATCCACTTAAACCTTTCATTATCTGGAATATGTGCAAATGCACGACAACCAAATACTCTCAAATGCTTATAGGAAACATCTTTCTCGACCAAACATGCTCTGCAACATCGGATCTAGGGTCAGACAAGGAGATAAGTTGATCACATCAACTGCAGTCCTCGAAGCCTCATCCCAAAACCTTTTGGGTAGCTTTGCCTGTGAAAGCATACATCTAATCTTTTCTATGATGGTGCGGTTCATCCTCTCTGCAATTGCATTATGTTGAGGTGTACCAAGAACTGTCATTTCATGCTGGATACCATATGACCTGCAATAATCATCAAACAATCCTGTATACTCACTACCATTATCTGATCTTATACATTTCAACTGTCTTTCTGTCTCCCTTTCAACTCTGGCATGAAACTCTTTGAAGACACCAATAACTCGATCCTTGGTCTTCAAAGCATAAGCCCAAACTTTCTTGAAAAAGTCATCTATAAAAGTAACAAAGTAAAGTGCACCACTGATGCCAGGAACATTAGTAGAACCATTAGAGTTTTTGTCCTCAAAGGACCACATACATCTGTATAAACACGGTCCAAGGCATGCATTTTTCTAGATAAAGCAGGACTATAAAAAGAAACTCTATGTTGTTTACCAGCTAAACAATCAATACAAGGGTTCAAACGTATACCTCTGAGGTCAAGCAATACCTCTCTCTTGGAAAGAGCTTGCAGTCCCTTCTCGCTCATGTGTCCTAATCGCTTATACCATAACTCCATGCTGAAGTCTTTCTCTATAGCATTTAACTGTTCACTACAAGCTTTAGCCTGCAATCTGTACAAAGTGTGACATTTCTTTCCATTAGCTATAACAAGAGAACCCTTACTGAGTTTCCATTGCCCTCTGTGAAACCTGCTTTCATAGTCTTCATCATCTAATCTTCCAACTGAAATTAGATTCAACCTCAAGTCAACCACATGCCTCACATCCTTAAGCACTAATTTGCATCCAAGATTGGTCTTTATGTGGATGTCATACATGCCAATGATGTTTGTTGTGCCATGGTTGCCCATCTTGACAACACCAAAATTTTCAGACCTATACGTAACAAAAAACTCCCTCCGTGGTGTAGCATGATAAGAAGCTCCTGTGTCAATTATCCACTCGAGATCCTGACATACACAAGAAAAATATCATCGAAGGGACAAAATCAAATAATCACCAACCTGCATTGTAGCCATGATATTCTCTTTCGACTCTGTAGATTCCACTTCTTTTCTCTTTTTCTTGCTCTTCTTAGGATACTTACACTGATTCTTATAATGTCCTTTCTCACCACAGTTATAGCAAACAATATCTTTCCTTGATCTTGACTTGCTTTTACCTATGCGTGAACTGCTTCTATCTTTAGACCTTGACCTTCCTCTGGTCTCTGAGATAAGTGCCTGTGAATCAATCTGAGGTACTACTGAGTTCTTTTTTCTCAACTCCTCATTCAATAAACTGCTTATTACTTGACTCATGGTAACAATTCCATCTGGCGCAGAATTACTGAAGGAAATTACCAGTGTCTCCCAACTTTTTGGCAATGAACTGAGAAGTAACAATGCCTACAACTCATCATCAAGAGACATTTTCATAGAAGATAACTAGTTAGTAATACTTATTTCATTCAAATGCACCAATAAAACACCCTCTTTATATTTTAGGTTCATAAGTTTTACGATCGATCAAAAAGCTTTGTTGCCAAATGTTTTTCTTTCATAGAGACCTTCTAACTTTTCCAAAGAGAATATGTAGAACTTTCAAGTAGAAACATGGTGAAAGACACTATCATCGAGCCACTATCGAATAAATCCAACTGTTTTTCGATCTAATCTCTTCCACTCATCATCTGTCATAGTTATGAGTTTTTCACTATCCCCTTGCAAAGGTCCATACAAATCTTTGCAATACAAGAGATCTTCCATTCTTGATTTCCTTATCATCCAATTATTTTCATTCAAACTAATCATGCGAGAAACATTACCAGCCTCCATGTTCAAATACAAAAATTAAATCACCAAAACCTTGCTCTGATACCAGTTGATGGGGGAAATATAAAAAAGGATAGACAATAAATAATAATTTTGTATATGAACAAATACTAGCAGTCAGAATACAAAAATGAATTAAATAGAAATCACAATCAAATAGAACACCAAGATTTACGTGGAAAACCCTTCAACGTGAAGGGTAAAACCACGGGCAAATCGGAGAAAATCCACTATAGAAATAATGAATGTACAATTCTCGAATCTCTTGCCCAAAACTCAAGCAATAATCACAAGAGAATAACTGGGATACAAGGATCACGTCACTGTGCACAATATCCAAAACCTCCTCAAGCAATCACAAAAGAATTTACTAAAGATCTGATCTAACCTGAGATGAGAAACTGTTTGGATGAGTGAGAATAATTTCTGTGTTTTCCTTGTCTTCTTCCCTTTCTTTTTCTCTTGTTTTTCTGTCCTTTTTTCCTCTCTTTGAATCCCTAATGTCGCTGCGAAGATTCTGCCCTTTGCTACGATATTTGATCTGCTAATTCGCAACTATCATTAGCCCCTATATATAATTAAGTTTAGATTAAAATTTAGGATTAACAAAAGGGCTATGGACCGCTAAAGTTCATATGCGTTTAACTAGGCTCTCAGCCCAACAGTTGCATTTGAAATGGCGGCACGAGCGTCGTCCGTTTGTGCATGAAGGGTTAACACGGTGGCTGATACCTTACTTGTCGTATCTGAGCAAAAGGATGTCCATTCCTTGCCCAAAGAACACGAAAAGAAACAGTAGCTTAACAGCACGAGAAAGCCTTATTCTCGCCTTCGTAATATATTGCCCTCGACACATGGAAGCTCATGCTAAATCACCTCCGCGACACATGGAAGCCATCTTCTGCCTCCATGCCGCGATCGTTCCTCCGGCCCCGAGGCCGCCCTGCCTCGTGGGTTTCTACCCCACGAGTGGCCTTGCACCCGTTCGCCACCTCAGCTTTCCCCGGTCGTGGCGCCGCCATCATGGCGTATCCTGCTCCCATGTTCCTCCGCGGCCGCCGCCTCCCGAGGAGGACGAAGGCAAAAAAGGCCGTTCCGGAGGGCGGAAAGTGGCGAACGTGGCGGCAGTTGGGGTCGCCGTCGTCGCAGCTTGCGCCTTGGGTGCTGTTGGCCTGTCGCGCGGCGCACCTGTCGCTCCAGCGTTGTTGAGCACGTTTAGGACTGTGCCCATTGAAGACAACGGTCGGTCATTCTCCATGCAAGGGCTGTCGGGAGGCGGCGGGGGGCTTAGTAATGCGCACGCCCGTCAAGATCCGTCGACGCCCTGCACAATGACCGTGCAAGCGACGCGCGATGCGCTGCGGGATATCTTATTCGGGACGCAGGTAGAATCTCCCACCAAGAAGCCATCAGTACTGTTACTTTCCTAGCTAGTTCGTCGTTCTATTAGTGATGACGCAATTCATTCCTGTTACTGATGGCAGGATCTCTCTGCCATGGGAACATCTAATGTCTCGTCCAAAAATTGCTTTGCAACTCCTGGGACGTACGATGTAGGAATCTGTTTAGTTCAAACATACATCGGGAAGGTAAATCGATTCTCTATACTTCTCATCCAGTTTTATGATCACATTTTCTTCCTTCCTCTTCAAGCGAGGGGAAACCAACGAGAGAAAGGATGCAGTTTAACTCCACGAGTTAGAGACAAAAAAGAACACACTAATGTGATCTTACCAGCAACGACAAACACGCCTCAAGTTTTGTGAGCAGAAGATTCTGCTGCTCGCATCATAATAACATCATATATTCTGCTGTAACATGAACACGTTCATTGCAGAAAGACTATCATCAGGCCAAAGATATCTGCCAGCAAATTTACGTTGTCAAACCTCCGTCTGACGCCAGGCCTGATCTTTTCAAGGTCCATTTGTCATCTCAATCAACTCGTTGTTTATGAGCAGTTGAAAGTAGAAGCATTTTGCAGCAGCAGACCTTACAGATCACGGCTTCCTCCTGTTTGTAACTGTGGCAGGCTGTTATCTGCATGATGTTGGCGGTGGAAAGGATGCTGGCAGATTCGCCGACAACGACGACGACGACGACGAGCTCGGATGAGCCCAAAAATTCGATCAAGAACGATCTCAAAGACTTGGAGATCTTGATCGATGAGGCGAAGAAATCGTGGAAAGAATACAAAAAAATATTAGAACCGTTTGCAGATATGCCGACTAATGATGCTGATTAGAAAGACAGACATCCCAAGCAGTTCGAGACATGTTCGGGTATTGCTGCTGCTTAAGGAGCTGAAGACCCACACACGGACTCCCTCTCCTCCTCCCCCCTCCCCCTTTCTATCCTACTGCATGTACTATTATTTTGCTTTTTTAGTTTCTATTCTACTTCTTGATTCTATTGACATGCTCGTTCGATCGTCATCATCATGTTTATGGCCTTGAGAACGTACACCCAACGCTTCGAACTCGGTGTTGGAAAGATCCAATATACGATTCCAATTACGACTGACGTTACAACAGACGGCGATCGCGTACCTCCCGTACCTCCATGCGCGCAGTCAAGCCTGTCGAAAGTCGTAGGTTAAGTCGGGAAGACTGCTTCTTACTGCTCGTACAACAGTTCGCGCGTTCATCGAATACCTGATTTGTTATTGGAGGAGAACGTGGGCCCAAAAGGTGGACCCGCACGAGTGGACGAGCACGGGCATTATGGAGACTCGCGCTCGAATCCCAGACCAATAAGAGTGTACCCCACCCCGCGACCCTCGTCCAGGGTCAGCCCCATTTCTTCTCTCCTCCTCCTCCTCTCCATTCTCTTCCACCCCTTTCTGCTGCGTGGATCTCGCGATCGGAGAAGAAGAAGGTAGATTGAACCCTAACTGACCTCTGCGGTCATGTCATCCAGATCTTTGCCCTACTCCGTGCAAGATGTTCACTATGACAACGCCAAGTTCCGCCACCGATCCCCATTCAAGGTGCTTCTCCGCTCAAGATCTCTCGGTTTCCTTTTCGCTCGATCTCGTTAAATCTTCTATGGAGATCTGGAGGTGCTTGATATGTTGTCAATTCGTTGAGATCCGCATTATCGTTTCCGACCTTTTAGTTTATCGTTATGCAAATACGCATGGGATTGAAGGGAGTAATGATACGTATCTCTGTTACTCTTTCTTATCTGTTCTTGGATTGAAAATTGAATTCCCACTTTTCTGCCCTTGCTTAATTTAATTCGAGTGACTGGATTTTTTTTTTCTGTTCTGTAAATTGAAGTTCTTGATCTGTTGTCTTGACAGATTAGATGCTCTGTGGAAGAATTTGGAGCTATAATAAATTAATTAATAGAAAATTGATCAACGGGTGATTACAAGGGGGATCTTTTTCTTTTTGCTTTAGTCAAGTTGTATCTAAGAAGTAGTAAGTGAGATCTTCTACTGCTTGCTCTAATAATATATAAGATGAATTTTTTATAACCATGAAGAATATGATATTTGGCCTAGTGTTTAATTCTTATATCTATGCTCTTAGTCAAAAGGAATCAACAGCTACTTCAATGACATTAACTGGATCATTACAATCCTTTCTATACTCCAAGTAACCGAGTATGCTCGGTAGTTGGTTTCAAAGTTAAACAATAAAGTTCATAAACACTTACGTGATTAAACAGTTGTTATGACTAATAGATTGCAATCATTACATATCCATGTTTTGTCTTCTTTGTAGGTGATTACTCAAGCGTTGGTTACCAGCCGCATCAGATATTCTTGTGGTGGCTGTAGCATAGGAAAATTCTTAATGTTATTAATGATCGTGGGTTTGACATACTTGGTAATGCATAGAAGTCCCGATCATTCTGCATCAAATGTACTTTCGAATGGAGCTGGAAATGGTGAACATAAGTATGTCAAGGAAGGTGTTAGTAGAATACGTAGAATTTGGAGAAAACCTCCAAGGCTTCCTCCACAACTTCCACCTGATGAAGAGCGAAATTTTAGATCTAGTCCTGAAGAACAGAGGCTTTATTGGGTTTCTAGGCAACAAAAGGTCAAAGAGGCATTTATTCATGCTTGGTCTGGCTACAGGGACTATGCAATGGGTTATGATGAACTTATGCCGTTGAGTCGAAGAGGCACTGATGGTTTGGGAGGTCTAGGTGCCACCATCATAGATTCCTTGGATACAGCAATTATCATGGGTGCTGATGAAATTGTTATCGAAGCAGTGTCTTGGATAGAAAATAAACTTATGGAAAGAATTGAAAAGAAAGGGCAGGTCAACTTATTTGAGACAACCATACGTGTGTTAGGTGGTCTTCTCAGTGCTTATCACTTGAGTGGGGGGGATAATGTAACTACAGGTGACATTGGGATACCTATGACTCTTAAAGGAGTTAAATCTGATATTCTCTTGGAAATAGCAAAAAACTTAGGTGATAGGCTGTTATCTGCCTTTACTTCAAGTCCAACGGCAATTCCTTTCAGTGATGTTGTTCTCCATGATCGTTCTGCCCATCCTGCTCCTGATGGGTTAAGCAGTACGTCTGAAGTATCAACCTTGCAGCTTGAGTTCAATTACCTCAGTAAAGTTTCTGGTGATCCCAAGTATGGTTCAGAGGCGATGAAGGTTTTGGAACATTTTAGGACTCTTCCCAAGGTGGAAGGGCTGGTTCCTATCTATATCAGGTACAAAGAACTTTCTTTCAAGGTTGATGGTTCTGTGGGTTTTTTTTCTTCCCCAGGAATGGTTTGACACCTAAATTTTTTTCATAATCTTTATGATGATAAGCTCGGCCATTGCTTGAGCTAGTTAGTAATATATGTATGTTATACATAAAAGGTGGCCAAGTGCACATGGCTCCTGCCAATGCATTGTTTAAGACTCTTAGTAGGGTCAATGTCATACATACTTGTCCATTTTGCTTTCTTTCTTTAAGTTACATTGACTCAGCTGTTACTGATATTTAGAAGATATTTATTGGTCTTTGCTGCTTGCCTAGGGGTGAATGGTGGACAGCATAGTATCTGCTGAAACCATTTCAGTAAAGTGAGCCATGCATAAACACCAAAACAGCATAGTATCTGCTGAAAATTTCTTTACATTTTCCTGTCGAGCATCTTTGATATTAGAGTTTCTGCTTCATGATTTAAGACTACTGCCAAAATTTTTAATTGCTATGCTTTCTATCTAATTTAATATAATGATATGTTACATTATTTATTGTCATTTTTCCCTTTTGTTGTTAGATGATTCTTTTTTTTTTCTTTCTATTGTAATTAGTTGATCTTTGGATTATATGCAATTTATGAAGAAAATCACTAGTCCTTGTTGTGATCACAGTCCTCACTCTGGTCAGTTTCATGGAGAGAATATTCGGCTAGGATCTCGTGGTGACAGCTACTATGAATACTTGATAAAAGTTTGGATTCAGCAAAAGAATAGTGGCAGCCAGCTAAATTATTTATATGAGATGTATGTAGAAGCAATGAGAGGGGTGAGGCACCTACTAGTTCGAAAATCCATTCCCAAAGGATTAGTTTTTGTTGGGGAGCTTCCTTATGGATCTAAGGGTGCTTTTAGCCCTAAAATGGATCACCTGGTATGGAAATATTTTTGCATTCTCTTTCCATGGCATTGATAATAAGCTCATCTTTATTCGGGTACATGATATATTGTTTAATTTGCTGATGTTAGTGCAGTTTTACAGGTGGACAGTACTATGAATAAAGGCCTTTATTAAACTGTATTATAAACTTCAGTTTACAATTTTATTTAATTGCTTTAGGATATTTATTTGCTTTTGGTTCAAGCTTGTCTCTGTATTAAAAGCTTATCTCACTTGTTCAGAAATTGCCATATACAAATAATATATAAAAGAAAAATACCTGGGCACTAATTCCTTGATCAAATTTTCCCAGATGTAAGATTGTTAGATATGATGTGGAACATCCATGAAAAAGTCTAAATTCCTAACATTCATTCGCTTGTTCTCTGGAAAAAGCTTGTAGATAAGCCAGATATATTTTTCGCAATTATCTTTTTCTATATATATGGTAGATGAGTGGTGTAAATCTTCTTTGTATACATCTAATCCTGCAATGGAGGTCTGACATCTAACTTAGATGGTCTGTATATTCTAGGACATCTCAGGCGTGTGTTAATTTTCAGATATGTGCCTCTCTCACGAAAATTCCTATAGTTTGACTTGTGCTGCAGTTTGTATTAGAAACAGAGACTGTTTTTTTAGCTGCAAAAGAAGGATAGCGTTGAACTTGAGTTGAATAATAATTAATAGGAGGACCATAATAAGACACAATGATCCATTCAGTTTTAATAATTGAAGGTGACAACATGATGCAATAAGAGGAAAATGTACTCTAATGATGAAAGGTGGTTTCGCTCTAGTGCTGTCCTGCTTTCATGTTAGGACCATCCAGTAATCAAGTAATATACACCCAAAGGGTTCATAATTTAGATACATGGAAAGAGCAGCTTCTGTCATGAATTGCATAGAGAATATTTGCATATTTTCTTCTGTTATTTTTTTCTTGTTTCACTCCTGGGTCATGGGGGGTTGAAGGGGGGTAGGTCTTGCAGTGTTAGGAGAGGTAAAAAAACAGTAAATAGAACCAAGATAGAGGAAGAAGAAGATTACCTTATCAGCTGCATAATAATTATCATGAATAAAATCCTCAAGTTTGCTCAAGTATTATGAGTAAATGCTGAATGCAAATCGAAGAATTGTCTCGAAGGAAGTTCATCTGTGATTGTCAAATCAAGCATAATAGCCTGATCCAGCTACTATGAATTGTGCATGTTTAAGTGAATTTTCTTTTTTGGAGTTGTGCAGGTGATATTATGGTTAATTCTAAATTCAGGACTAGAGTGCTGCTCCAAACATGCCTATGCCTGTAGGTTTTATTTTTCACCATCCATTTTGACCATATATATCCTTATTTCTGGTTGTGTATTTTCTTTTGTTGGTTGATTTAGATAGAAGGTGCGTCAACCAGTGTGTTTAAACAAATGAGTGGAATTATCTAAAGTAACATCTCGATGGTTGAAATCTTCAGATTTTATATATTATTGGAATATACAATAGTCATCTTTATCTTTAAGGTCACACAGACTTTGTCAGGCATTGGTGCCAGTATTCATCCAAACTGTCAGTTTTTTCATAGCAGATGGATAAAGCTCTTCTTTGGCTTTTATACCAAATTATTGGTATCCAAAACTTGATCTACTTCTTTCTCGTGGTATTTCTGTTTGCATTGGAGCAATAAGGAAATGCTCCAGATTTTTCACTTTTTTGATAGACAAAACAATTCTGCTTGATATGAATTGCCAACTATCACTTTTATATGATTGCCTTGCCCGCAACTTAAAAATCAGTAAACTTCTTAGCCAAATTTCTACGAACATCCAATTTATATTACATTTGAATCACATGTTATGATATCTGATGTCCTTTTCTTCCTTTTGAAGGTTTGTTTCCTACCAGGAACCTTGGCTCTTGGTGCAACAAAAGGTATTACAAGAAAGAAAGCAGAGGAAAGAAATTTGTTGACCCTGGAGGATTTGGAGAATTTGAAGCTTGCTGAAGATCTAGCAAAAACCTGCTTTGAAATGTACGCGGTCACTTCTACAGGTCTTGCTCCTGAAATTGCTTATTTTCATGTTGAGGTAAGCTACTAGTTAAACTTAAGGGTTGTCACTGGTGGCCGAGGATTGTTTTTATTAATGTTGTATATCTTTTAGCATTCTCCTCTGTAGAATTGAAAATTGTTGATTGAATGTTTCATCTTGAATCAGGGTGATTCTGGAGGGGGTCTTGATGGTGGTAATAAAAGCTCTGAGTATATAGATGACATATTAATTAAGCACAATGATCGCCACAACCTTTTGCGCCCTGAAACAGTGGAATCTTTATTTGTGTTGCATCGCATAACTGAAGATCCAAAGTAAGGTTTAGAGGTTTTGGGTTGTTACTTACCTTGCATGTTCATCGTTCTTCTGAACTTTAACTTGGTTCTGGCATTTGTGACATTTGACAGATACCGGGAATGGGGTTGGCAGATCTTTGAGGCCTTTGAAAAATATACAAAGATAGACTCTGGTGGCTACACGTCGCTTGATGACATCACAGTAATACCTCCTCGTAAAAGAGACAAGATGGAGACATTCTTCTTAGGTGAAACCTTGAAGTATCTATATTTGCTCTTTGGAGACGAGCACGTTGTGCCTTTAGATAAATTTGTATTCAACACAGAAGCCCATCCTCTTCCCATTAGTTGGTCTAAAGATTCGGCCTAGAACTCCTCCAGCAACCCTCCTGAGTACATCTTGATGATGCAAGCTTGAGGGACCTGCTTTTATTGGGTCTCGTGGATACTCGACGGTTGCCCTGTGCATTCCCAACAGGAACTATTTTGGAGCCCGGGCTATGCAACTTCAGACAGTGGCGATGTGTTCCGACATAAGATCTCTGGACGCGAAATACCCGCTGAAATAGGATTCTATAGTAGGTTTCGTGGCAAAACACCAATTTTGGTCTTTTCTCTTAGCCTTGTCAAATAGCGAGACTGTTGTTTCTGTTGGAATTAGCAGACAGGTTATTGTTCACAATTCGCCGCCTTGTTGGGTGCGGTTTGTTCTTCAGTGTCCATACTCAACCAGCTAGTAAGTTTATGGTTATTATTTGAAACCGAAGATTATAATTCAATTGAAAATTTAGATTTGATTAGATTTCGTTCTTCCATGTGCCACCAAATATAGCTCAACGAATTAAAGATTCTTTTAATCAGTAATAGGTTTTGGATTTGGGCTGGATCTTTACTGATATCATGGATAACGGCCCATCTTAATAACCATATTTACGGATGACGCGCTCAACCCTAAGACACAATCATATCAAATATATCACGAATCTTAAAGTTTATCATCCAGAGCAAGGCAGTCCGGCTGTAGCGCTCGCATTACGAAGGTCTCCCCCGTCGGCCCTTCTCTGGCGGCGAAGACAAATTGATCCGTCTCCATGGCTTCGTCTCCGGCGGCCGTCAAGGAACTGCAGCGCGATCTCGAAAACCAGGCTAACGCCCTCAGCAAGATCCAAAAAGGCACATGCCATCTCTCTTCCCTTTTATCTCTCATAGGGGATTATTTGACCCGACTCACCTGTTCTTCCGTCCATCGCTGCAGACATCGCCAAGAACCACCAGGTCCGGAAGCAGTACACCATCCAGCTCGGCGAGAACGAGCTCGTCCTTAAGGTCTCTTTCTGGTTTCCTCCTTTCCCAATCTCTATTTTGCTTCTGGTTATGACACCCTAGGGTTTTGCTTTTCTTTTGTTAGTTATGTTTAAGAAAATAAATTGGTTGTGGTGATGCAAGGAACTGGAATTATTGAATGAGAATTCCAACGTGTACAAGCTGATCGGGCCGGTGCTCGTGAAGCAGGACCTCGCCGAAGCCAACGCCAATGTGCGTAAAAGGATCGAGTACATCTCGGCCGAACTGTGAGTTCCACCATTTCCTTTTGCTCTTAATTTTCTGCTGTCTGTCGAGCATGGCCAACTTAATCTTTTCATTGAGTTCCGTTAAGGTTGCACTAGCTTTTATTTGATAGTTTGATGTCTATCACATTACAGTAAACGGCTTGATGGGACGCTTCAGGATTTGGAGGACAAGCAGAACAGCAAGAAGGAATCGGTTAGTGACAGTTGCCTCTAAATTTATTGCTTCATGTTTCTTGTGGTTGATTACCATGACAAATGTGGTTCTACTACTTGGAAAAGGTTGCTTAAATCTATTCGATGTGATGGATGCTTCTGCTCAGCATATAAATAAAGCCTCCCTCATATTGGGGTATATTAATGCCTTCAAGGGTATGAACTTTTGCGATTCTTATATGTTAGGAGCTGTGAACACAAGTATCACCCCTTAGATATAAGAAAAGCAAGCAATAATTCAGAACTAGTTGCTACATGTTTGTTTCTTCCGCCTAGGTTGCAACACGCTGCAGTCTCTGCAGCTACTTGAGATGCTTCTTATGTAGTCGTCTAGAGGACATTTCTTTTCAAACCTAAGAAAGACCTTTTCTTTTCTGTAAGCTAGATGATTGTGTTGCCTTGATGGGTGCACAGTGAAACCTTCTTTTGAAAAATATCCTAAAGATTGAGGTTTTTTCTTTTTCTCTTTGATGAGACTGTTATTTAAATTATTAATTAAAATGTACTAGAAAAGAAAAGTATTTAGCAAAAGAATGTCTATCACAAAAAGCAATGACCGGAGAATTGATAGCATCATCAGTTTCTATGAACTTCTGGCTTTTGTAAGTTAATGTGTTATATCATGGATTTTGTTCATTGGTTAATAGGAACTTATTATCATTGTTCTTGGAGGGAAAAGAGTGATGGTTATGTGTATATGCCACAAAAATCATTTAATCTAAGGATATAAAAGTAAATCGAGGCATCAGTCTTATGATATCATCAAGACACACATTAATGTAAAGCAGCATTCATACAGTTGGCTTGCTTCCTTGTAGCTTAAAGGGAATAGTTTGGATGTTTGTAAAACTGTTGCATTAAGCTTACGATATGTAGCCTGTGACGTTAAACATGAGGTAGAGAAACAGCAATCTGTCACTGAGCTTGCAATTGAGAACTGGACAGTGATGCATATACTTGTATACAGGCAAAACCTTATACTATTCTGGCCATAGGGCTGACCAGTGTTTTTGTTTATGTACGGTTAATGTACCGCAAAGCTCATATGTGGCATACAGACAATCATGCTTTCAATGTACCTACATTGTACTTGAGATGCTTATAGTCTAAAGGCATCGATATATAAGAAGAAACACAAAGCTGTCAGATTTGGTCAACCTGAGGCTCCTTGAAGCGATCAAGGGTTATGAAAATTGCCAAGTTATCAGAAGAATAGAATGTACTTTAGTATTTGGATTTTTGTTTTTTGGGGGATGGTGTCCCATAGATCCTACATAAACAAGTTTGTTTAAGGTTTATTCTGGGTTTTAATTGGAAGATATATAGAAGTATCAAAATGTTGGCATCAAATGATTGAACTTCAGAAAGGAGCTGCAGCAAGGATGAAAAAGGATCAGGGTAAAGAAGATAAGGGTCATGTGCTCAATTAGGGAAAAGAAAGCTATTAGGTGACTGTTGTTACCTTTGCTATTGATTGTAGCAAACATGTATGTTCTGGACCAGAATAAAATTATGCAGGAGTCGTATGTTGTCCTTTTCTTAATTTATTATCCATTTTGTTGAAAAGAAGCTTGAGAACTACAATCTTCAAATGGTAAAGGTGATGGCAACGGAATCACAGTGAAGCCTGAGGGTTAGTGTATTCAGCGCTATGTAGCTTGAAGCAAATAACATATATGTGAAGCAGAAAAGTTCTGAACTCTATTTGCTAAGATACTGTAGAAATGAAATGGTGGCATATTTCTTAATATAACAGGAAGTGGATTGATGGAAGTTGTCATTCTAATATTAGGAATAGGTATTACAAATATCAAGGAATGCAATTTCTAGAAAGCTTCCAGTTCACAAAAATTCTGAAGTGCCTTTGTGCATATTAAAGTTGCCTGCTACTAGGATCTTGGTTTGCATAGCACATCTTCCAACGGCAATCTGTAAGACTTTGAAACCAAGTTATGTAATTTAAAATTTAAAGTTTGTGATTGCTTGACACTAGTGTATGGTTTTTCTGGATATGGGTCTGCTGCCGTAATATATGTGATTCCTGACCAGTGGCAACATCAAGCCTCGGGTCATTGATGTATATTTAGCATTACACTACATAAATGCTTGGTAGTTGATAAGTTTACAAATTACAGAATTTGATGGGTTTCACATTGTTCACAACGAAAGAGGGCCTGAAGTTCGAGAACTTCTTACGCTCCCTGGCTGTTCGTAAGCGATTCATAGACAATTCTGGACTCTGAACGATTGATCCGCACAAAGGGGCCTTGATGAAATTGAGAAACTCATGAGAAATAGCAGCCTCACTTGGCATAGTATATCAAAGTTGATTATGGTGAACCAAGTTGCTGGTGTATGCTTGCTTAGAATAGTTCATCGGATAAACTGTCACTTGAAACTTCTAGATGGTTTACAATCTTTTATAACAGTGATAATATGTTTTGCAGGTCTTAAAATTACAACAGAGGATTCATTCACTACAGGCTGGAAAATCCAAATCCTAGATTCCATATGTAGGGACTGTCAGGCGATTTGTCTCGCCTTCACTTGGTAGTTCTCCTATATCAGATACCCTCCAGCAGCAGATGGAGAAAATTTCAAGCTGAAGTCATGTTCGTGTGCTTATCTGTATGGTAATGTGTTTTTCTCTTGAAATCTAGTATAGCACCTATGTTAAACATTATCGAAGTTCCCATTTTATTGGAGTTGGGTTTTGAGAAGATAATATTGAGCCTGTGAGGTAATTAGTGGGAGTGAAGAGCTCGTTCTTGGATATGGACTCATCAACTTCGCCATTTTCATGCATATGATGTTCTTTCTATTCATCAGAGACAATTGCTCGTTTCTTGACTTTGCATAGTTTCGTGATGCTTTCTTGTCAGCTAAGACATGTCCATGATATTGTACTATTTATAACCCACAAATTTGCACCTTCCACTTTATGAAGCATCAATTTCTTATTTTTTGAGGCACTTGGGTGTAGCATATGCAACTGAATAGGTGAAATCGGGATCCCAAATGGGGCGTTGGTGGACGACGTGGCCGTGTGTTTTCTGGCGGCGACGAGTCCGTACCCGAACGCATCAAATAACAAAACATAAGGCTTGCAGGATATGTTTTGATACGCACGACATCATGGATCCTGAAACGTTTCCGTTTCCACGTTCCAAACATGCAGGGAAGCGAGTCGGCTCCACCGACCGATCAGTGCAGCATGGCAGAGGGGAAGTGTTGTTTTAAATGTGATCGAGCGCTCTCTGAATCCGCTTGTAGATTGCATCAATCTTTCTCCTTCCCCCCCACAACTCAAACCTAAAGCGTTCGGCGCATTCATTGGTTGCATACATGGAGTCCTCCGAGTGGTTGGGTGTCGAAGGCGAGAGCATCCGCCGGGCGGTGGCCGCCTCAGCGCCTTGCCTTGGTGGTGGTGCTGCAGCAGCTCTCCCAGGAGCGCCTTCCGGGTCCCACCTTCGTGGTGCCCTTCCTCGGCAGCGCCGTCCCGATGATCCTCAACCCTGCCCTGTTCTGGGACCGGCAGGCCGCCCAACCACAACCTCATCTACATGTTAGACCAGCGGCACAAGGACTTTCGCTGCCGCGTTGCCCCCATCTTCACCCCCCGCGGCTACTGTGCCTACGTCGCCATCCAGCAGCGCGTCATCATCTCTCATTTTCGGAAATGGCTCGACCTGGCGTCGGCGTCGAACGCTCAGCCCATCGCGCCCCGGCTCCTCTGCCGTGGCCTCAACCTGGAGACCTCGTAGAACGAGTAGGAATTGGCTACTCGTGTACTACACACGGTGCCCAAGGGGACGATCGTGTTCCCGTCGGCGTACGAGTTGTCGTTCCAAGGGTTCGCAGCGGCGGAGCGGTTCTTGCTTGTGGGAGGAGCGGGGGAAGGATCGGGCGGTGCAAAGGCATCACTTCCTCGCCTTCGGCGAATTGATACGCGATCTAAGTTTTTATTATATATTTTACCTAAAAAAATTATAATAAATGATCTCGTTGGTTAGAGTGTCGTTATTATAAGTCAAAAGTTATTATTATATATTTTAATTTATATTAATTGTACAATAATATTTTACATATTTTTTTTTAAAAAAATAATAAACATAAATCTATCTTATTAATGTGTATAAGATTTCAAGTTTAATGAAGACCGTGAGTTCGAACCTGTCGGGATAATTTTTAATTTCTACTAATCTGATAACAATATTTTATATTTTTTTAAAAAATAATGAACATAAATCTATCTCATCAATGAAGACATGTATTGATAATTTAATCCTCATTAATTTTGTGCCACAAAACAATATAATGATTCAGTATCTTTAATAAACTTCTTTGCACGCATCTCAATGCGCAACGGAGGCGAGCTCTAATCTTCACGCATATAGCTCGGCAGTACCGCAACCGCAAAAAATATTTCACGCATCTAAAGGCATTCCGAGGCGGAACACGAATCCTAAACAAAGTTCTTGCACTCATTTGGAGGCGCCATCGACGGCCAATCTGTGCTGTAACAGCTCGGCATCCGCTGTCCAACTCAACGCCAATATGATGGCACGCAGTCTGCCTAGCTTTCTTCTGCACTCCTTCCCACACCGTTTCTATGTTCTCTAATCATTTGGCAACTTATATATATGTATATATATATTTGTGCACACTATTTTAGTTTTGACAGATCAAAGTTTGCTTTGGGGATCGAAGACAACAGTATGATATGAACCAATCAATCAAAGAGCGTCGTCAGCCGCGGAGACGCAGCTGCATGGTGGTTGTCCTGTCTCTGTTTCCCTTCGTCGGGTGCCTCAGTCCAACAACAACCACCACCCTCCGCGGCAATGATTGAAGTGGGTGTCGGCGGCTGTACTCCCGCGGAGATCCTTGGATCCATGAGAAGGTGGCGCCCTTCCAAAAGAAGAGAGAAATGGAGGCCAACAGACGCAAGCGAGCGAGAGAGAGAGAGAGAGGACTTCCTGCTGCTGCAGTGCTGGGCCATGGCGTTTGCTCTCACCCATTACCCCACCCGCTGTTTCCCTTCCCTTGCCGCATATTATTATCTGCATCGGTTCACCCTGGCGACTTGTATCTGCTGCCATAGTGACTCCTCCTCCTATCCCGAAAGCTCCTCGTCATCTTCAACCTTCTCTTCCTCCCCGGCACTTTTATGGAACTTGTTCCCTTTGCGTGGGTGCGACCTTCTTCCATCCCAAGGGATTTCTGATTAAAGGTATTGTGATCCTCATGTTCTGTGTTCTTGTTTGATCTGCAGCCTTGTGCTTCATGGCTTTTGATTTATTTGCTTGTCCCTTGCCAATCATGCCTTTCTCATATTGGCATGACATATTTCTTATCTCTTGCATTGGCGTACCTCAATCAATGTTTCTTACTAAAATAACACTGATAATTTTCTTCCAGCTCTTCTGTTGGAAGCTTTAGAGCTAAAATTGGAGTGCATTCAAGAGGATGGGCTCCGGAGATTGGTTGAAGACGATAATTAATAGGAAGAAAGCAAAGCAAGTTGGGGCAAAGAAACTTGCGGTAAGTAAAACAATAGATCCAAGCTGATGTTTCTAAGTAGATAACGATGTTTGTTCTTCATGAGTTCTATGCTGTTAACAGGGCTCGTCCAACCAGCAATCCAATGGGTTCGAGTTGAAGGATCAGTCTCGTAAAGATCCCGGTAAATTATTTGATGGTGCCGATGGCATGGCTTCTGAGGATATAGCTGCTACTCGAATCCAAACTGCTTTCCGAGGATTCAAGGCACGCTAGCTTTCGTACTAATTTACTGGAATATCGTCGGTGTGGACATCGATCATGGCGTCCCATTTTGCAGGCAAGGAAAGCTTTCCGTAGTCTGAAGAGAGTCCAAAGATTGCAAGCCTTTACCCATCGCAATTCCGTACAGAAGCAGGCATCAAACACTTGGAGCCATGTCCAGTCCTGGAGCAAAATGCAAGCAGAAATCAGAGCCCGACGTGCTACTATGGTGGCAGAAGGCCGCTTCAGGCAGAAGAAACATGACAACCGGTCGAAACTGGAGGCCAAGCTTCATGATCTTGAGGTAAAGTTCATAGCCCTGTGTTTGTTCCTTTCTTTCAGGGATGGATGATTGATAGCAGCTAAAATAGTTGACCAAGAAATCCTAGACGTCTGCGTCACATCTAGAAGAACATAATAATCTCATCATCTCGAGTTCCTCACAGTTGGACTGGAACGGAGGCTCCGAGACGAAGCAAGAAATCGTTGCCAGGATACAACAAAGGGAAGAAGCAGCGGTCAAGCGGGAGCGAGCCATGGCGTATGCCTTCTCCCACCAGGTTTGTTGTTGAAGAGGATCTTGCTGAAGGCAAGCATCGCGATAGGACTAACGCACTTGTCCTGCACCTGCAGTGGAGGGTGAACTCCGGGGTGAACCAAGGGCCATTCGTGTACGAGCTCGCAAAAGGCACCTGGGAGTGGAGTTGGGTGGACAACTGGATCGCTGCTCGCCCATGGGAGACCAGGCCTTCAGCTCATTCCATGGCCAAGACAGCCAGCAAAGCAGGTAAGAACACCTGCCTTTCAGGTCAGAAAGCACAAGGATCCACGAAGAAGCCATCTAAGCCATCCGAAGAAGCAGCAGCGAGCAAGGAGTCGAACACCAAGGTAGCAAGCTCTGCTCGCCCGAGAACCAGGAGTACAAAAGCGACGAAGCAGGAACAGCAGCCGTAAGCTTCACCGTCATTCGATAGCCAACGAATGCAAACACGAGTGGCAGCAAAGTCTGTGGGATTCTTTTCCGTTTGATGTGCAGAATAAGAGGCCATTCTGCCTTTGTATGTGTAGACGACTGAACTATGTAATACATGCACTTTGATTCCATGTGAAGCAGCGTTAAGGTTGGATGCTATTTCTTGTCCGTGCCATGTTCTATACAAAGAACAGAGAAAGAGACCTGCCCTCAGTATCCTAAAATGGGATGGGGGCGGTCATGAATACTGCTGCTCCTTTTGCACTTCCAATCAAAGTTTATTCATTAACTATTGGGCAGAACAGAACAAATCTATGGAGTCATTACCAGGTGACAACAGAACATCACAACAACGAAGACGACTACAACTGAGACTAACAAGGCAGAGGAACCAATGGACAAGGAGCACAGAGAAGAAAAGAACCGACCGGAGACACGGAATTCCAGCGGATGTAGGCACTTTCTGCCACGAACCAAGCAGTCCTATGGATAGCGCAAAGATCGCAAATTTTCAGCTGTAGTAATTGGAGATGGTCTAGTTGTTTCATTCCACAGCATCAATGGCAAGAAGCAGAGGAAACAGAGCGCAGCTTGTTGGAGATGCCGCTATGCTCCTCTACGCCCTGAACCCGTGCTGGGATGTGGAGGAAGAAACAGAGGGATGTAGCACCGGATGCATCTGGATCTCCGCGTTGGCCGCCATGGGTTCTGCCCAGCTACGGACTGAAGGCGAGTTACTGGACTGAAGGGGCCCCCTCTGAGGGTATAACTGGCTCGGGCAGAGGACCGAGTGCGTCGGCACCGCCTGTGGTGGTGGAACGCTGAAAGGAAATCCGCCAAGGCCAACACCGTCGCTCGTCTCCGCTACATTCCATGGAGCCATTCGCTGCTTGTGTTCGGCCCAACTGGCAGAGTCGGGGTGGACAAAACCCAAGCGGGCGGAGCCAGCGAGTAGAGAATTATGAACGGACGGAGTTGGGTTCTGGTGATGGTGAAAGATCGGATCTTGGAATGATTGGAGGGAGAGGCAGAGGTCCTGAGTTTGGGCGGTGGATCGCGCCAGGAGTCCCAGCGGGTAGTTCTGAACGCGGATTGGAGAGCTGGAGGATGGTGAAGTAGCGGTGCCAGTAGCAGCCATTGGGATGAAGGACTTCATGGTATCGGCAATGGCATCGGAGTCCAACGACGGCTGGAGAAGACAATTACTCCCACTACCGCCGCCGCCACCGCCAAATCTGAAGGCACTACTGACATCTGGTTCAGCAGCCGGGGATTGATTGGATGGTGGAGGTACACGGGATGTAGAGGTAACGGCAGCGGTCAAGGCGGCACCGGGGGTCCAGGCTGGGACCTCGGCGAGCTGGTCAATGGCGGCCTTAGCGTTCTTAATCAGCCAATCGACGGCCTTGCTTGGGCGGTCGTAGCCAAGGCGGTCCTGCACGTCGTAGAACTGGATAGCAGTGTGCGCAGAGAGGCGGACACGGCGGTCGCGGGGGCCCTTGGCGGTGCACACCTTGCTGTGGCGGTCTTTCCGGCCGGTGGACCGAACAATGAGACCCCCATGGACCTCCAAAATCTCCTCGCCGGCGCCCCTCAGCCTTCCAAATCCCGAGCGGGGCTGCGCCCGCCGCTGCTGGTGGTGGTCATGGACAGCAAGTTGACGGAAGCCGCGGCCTCCGTGGTGGTTTTGGCCCTCCCCCATCTTCTCCGAAAGATGGGCATCCTCGGAAGTCGAAGCCGTGGCAACCGATGAGGACGCGATCTTCCGCTCCACTTCCTGCTGGTGGTGGTCTGCACGTGATGCTGGCAGTGGTAGTTTCTTCCCTCTTACTTCCTCTTCGAGAAGACTTGGCCACCGAGTCTCCCAATTACATCGCCGACACCAAAACTCGAGCTTTCAGTCGACGAACAACGCACACACCACCGTCGACACTGTGTCTCAAGGACGAAGAACGGAAGCACAAGGACGCGGTGACACAGATGGGCAACAGGAGGGAGAGGCTGCCAAGGACAAGCAGGCATGAGAGATCAAAAGATCAAGGTGAACCCATCTCCTAGAAGACAAACCACCAATCTCAGCAGCAACATGAGCTCCCGTTGAAAAGACGAACAAAGCCAGAAAATATCGTCTGACAAGAGCATCTTCTTCTCTGTTCAATCCTATCCTACCTTTCAGACGATGACACTTACAGCTTTCGTTATCTCGCTCCTCTATTGCTTTGCCGACAGAGACGTCACCGTCGTCCCACCATGGTCTTTTGAGCCGCCCCTCTGTAATCAAGTGTGAACTGCTGCTGGCTTTGGTTACACAACCAGGCAGCGACTTTCCAGGCATAAATAGCAGACCATTACGTTAATCACCCAATCTGTCTCGACAACGCCATTTCTTTCTTCGTAAGCTTGCTTTCCTTTTACTGGCTGTCAACTTTGGAGAGGTCAAATCCAAACCTTGATGACGAAATCTCACACACATGTAATGTGTCTCCCTCATATCATGCAAATCCATCTAGAAGATGAGTGGCGGCGGGACTGATGGGAGCAGAGGAGGATCATTGTGTGTGTTATATGATTAATAATCTTCATCCGAGGAGTCCCATTCATAGCCAATCGTGTCTAAGCGAGTTCATCTTGAAGTGCTGGACCCGTAGTAATTGTTAGACCACCGAGGCGGGACTCTTGGGGAGCTTCCACTCCACGGATGCTCTGCATCGTTACAGACCTACGTCTCTGTGGTGATTAGACTGTCACATAGGCAATCGCTCGTTGCAGAGAGCAGTAGGTAGGTTGTGCTGTCCAAAGGTCTGCACGAGAAGGAGGAGGGTGACGACGACAGAGAGGCACGCACTTGCTGCTGCTTGGAGGGGTGGGCGGCGACGACGGGTGCGTGAGGTCAGCTTTGGGCTCCTCCGTTGAGGTTTTTCGCGGCCAATGGACCAGCTGCAGAAGGAAGCATGGAATCGAAGCGTAAGATTCCGGAACCGGTGATCCCTTGGTCCGATCTGTCGAGTAGAGTTGGATTCAACATTGGTTCGCAATCCCGTTTAGAAGCTTTCACTAAAGCCTCATGGTGCGACGACCGTCCGTTAGAGATCAGACGGCTTACAATTATTACAAAAACCAGAGGTTGCGTTTTCGTGTTTCTTTTGTTTCTTCGGCCTCCCACCGCCACGCAGATCGCAAGTCGAAGCAAAGGCCTCGAACCGTCCGATGCTGCTGCTTCGCCCAAATCCATACCTGTCCTCCGTCGCCGCCCAAGCCCGCACCCGCGGCTCCCTCCCGCCATTCCTCTCATTCTTCTCCCCCCGGCTCCCGTCCCGCAGCCTCCCCGCGCCGTCGCCCTTGTTCTCTACGCCGCCGCGCCGGCCGCGCTGGCTTCCCCCTCCCGCCAGCGGCGACGACGTCGTCGACCAAGACGACGGGTTCGATGAGGAGCTGCGCCGTCTTCTGGTCCTCCTCCCGCTGGAGATGCGGCGGCGGGCGGAGGCCCACCCGGAGCTCCGCCGCCTCGTCGAGATCGTAATGGACCTGGGCCGGCGGCCCCTTGCCCGCTTCCCCTCCGGCGACTTCTTCCTCTCCGACTGCCCCATCTCCTCCCAGGACCTCCACCACGCCGCCTCCCAGGTTGCCCTCTCCTCCATTTCCCCAAGAAAGAATCAAGAAACAAGTGGGTCAAGAACCGATGTCATGGGAATGATTCTTTCGGTGTCAGGTAGGCGACTTTACCGCCGATAATCGGGCGGGCATCAGTCGGACGTTGCACCGGATTAGCGCCATCAGGAACCGGAAGGGCTCCATCATTGGACTCACTTGCCGGGTTGGCCGAGCAGTCACCGGGAGTGCCAATCTGCTGCGTGATTTGGTGAAGGATGGGGGTTCGCTGTTACTTATAGGTCCTCCAGGAGTCGGCAAGACCACAGTCATCAGGTTTCTCACTCATCTATTTCCGACTCATATGCAATTAGGTAGAGCAGGTCTTGTTTCTCTTAGTATAGAACGCTAGGGTTCCGGAAATCATGTTATAGTCACCAAATGGCTGACTTTAGGAAGTGAAGCATTACCGTGAAAACTAATCGAAGTTCTAAATAATCAATGCAATCTGATTCAAATGATCTGAATAATTTAGGTCTACGTTGAGTTTGTAGTTTGTTTCGTTCGTTGGATTGGAATGACCTTTTCTAATTTTGATATTGACCTAACAAGAGCTCAGTGGTGGGAAATGATCCATATAGTCAACTCCAAATGGTTGAGATATCAAAACTTCTTTTTCTCCTCGTATTAAAGATGGCTTGTTGAGATTGGAGTCTATTTTAGTTGGGAAAGGTTATTAAGTCACCATAATTTTTAGGTTCTTCTTATCAAAGAATTTTGGAGTTCTAGCATGTCTGCTTTTGTTGTATTTGGATTTTGGACTCCTAGAGAGGAAGTAACCTAGATAAGAGGATCTGTTGATGCAAAAAAAAATAAAAAAAATGATCTAATGGGATTTGACAATCTATGTAGGTGACTTGTTTTTAGTTTATAAAGAAGACACAATATTTTTTTGATGAAAAAAATCAATGCTTCTTTTCCTTATTCTTTTCAAATTCAAATGCGTAAAGCACACAAACTGACACCATTTGTGGCCGATGACATCAATGCTGCTGCCATTGCGGTTGCATTGCTGGGACTCTGTTTTTCCACCAGAAGCTGGTGGTGTAGTCAACTGATGGGGCTTATATGTAGCCACTAGCTTGTGGAGTTGTGGTGTCATCAACTGATGGGGATTAGATGTAGCCATGGCCCGTTGTCTCCTGTCGTCTGCACCACTATTGCAGCCTGCCAATAGCTGGCCATGGTTAGAGGTGTGAGCTAATATTTTTGTGTTTTGTCACTTCTGGTTTGTTTTTCTTTCTTTTAAAGTCTAAACATAGCTATTCCAATCTCTGGCCATCATCAATCTGTTGCTGATTGACATCTTCAGAAGGTGGCTAATTGATGGAGATGATGAGGATACTTAATATATTATGAGTATATGGATCTAAATGATCAGTTATTATGTTCAACAAGTTGTTGGAATGAAACAGAAGTGGAGTTGCTTATGGCCTACCTCAAATTGCATCCCAACTCTTGTGGTTAGTTTCAGATGGTGTCGCTATCTGGTTCCAATCACATTCTGGAAGGGGTGATGGGAGACGATAAGGGGAAGAGAAGGATGGTAACGATAGGTGTTGAATTAGCTCAGTATTTAAATGAGATATATAGATCTGATCCGAAAAGACAAACTCTTATTATTAATCTTACCTTCTTCCAAAGCTAGTTGAAGTCCATTATAACCAAGATAAGGTATTAGTTAAAGAAAATTTTTCTTCAAGATTACAAAATGATTTAATATGTTGTATGTGAACTTATAGACCGTACAGCCCCAAATTGATGTCAACAAACATAATTTCTTTTATAAAGCCTAAGAATTGGTATGCCATAGATTGAAATTTTCATGGAAGTTGCGAAAAGCATTGTTTTTTTTTTTGGGTACTTATCATCTACCTCACTGACTGTAACAGAGAAATAGCAAGGATGCTTGCAGATGATTACAAGAAACGGGTCATGATCGTTGACACCTCCAATGAGATAGGTGGAGATGGTGACATTCCTCATGCTGGGATAGGGAGTGCCCGTAGGTTGCAAGTGCCCAACCCTGACATGCAACACAAGGTCTACTAATTTCACTAGTGGCAGTGCATGTTTCATGTACAGTGGCAAATTTTAGTAAGAGTAGCTTTTTGTAGGCCTTAACATGCTTCTATTAGTATGGATCAACACCTTTTTCTTGATATCTTCCATTGTCAATGTTATTTGTTGTATAATCTATATAGTTTATTGAAGATGAAGTCAATAAACATACTGATTTTTTATTAGTGTTTGTAGCAGTTTTTTAATAATTATTTTTCTTTTGTTGCAGAGGATGCTACAACCATGTGAATCATGTTTGAACTTCTATTTAATTAGAAGGAAAAAAGAAAAACAAAAGAAAGATTTATTTTAATCAGTCGATCCGCATGGTTTGACCTGACTAGGAAGTATTAGGAATTACATTCAATCCTGATCAGGATTGTGTTGGTGGTGGTTTTCTAATACTACCATGAAAAACCAAGGTTTGACATACTAGAGCAGACCGCTCGATACGGGCGGTATGTACTGACAAAGGATCGGTACGGGCAGTACATCTGTAGACCCTAGTGTACCATATGTTGGTTCTCTCGGCACAGCTCGGTACAGTTCGGTACGTACTGTACCGACAACAGGTTGATATACCGATACGGATCAATAATGCGAACCATGTGAAAAACAAATCTTACTGTTACGAGCTTGAAGGAGAAGCATCATTAGGAAAACAGAAGGCCTCGATGGTTAATGTTTTAATCAGAAACCTGATAACATTTCTCGTGAACAAACAATCTAAGTTAAAAATCAGCTAATAATCTAAGAAAAAAATGAAGTTCCTTCATCAAATTTCAACATTATTTTATATTATTAATGTTGTTGGCTTTGATGAGTGTATTTGGGTTTCATATTCAAGATTAAGATACATACACCAAAAGTTAAAATCAAAGCATATATTTTGCCATTCACTTAGAAAGAGGAGTATTATTAGAAAATTGTTGGCAACTGAAGGTCTTGGTCTATTTATGGTTGGCCAATTATGACTTCGACTTGTTTCATGATGTTCCTTTGAGTTGAAAATGTTGCAGGAAGTCTTTCTTTTGACATTCTTTTATTAACTTAAGTTTCCAGGGACTTGAGCATGCATCTTTAGCAGTATGAAGACAGCAAAAGATCACCCTCATATGAGATTTTACAATTCTTGACACCTGACTCGTACATAGGTTTCAGCACTAAACAGGCATCTACATGGTCTCATACATATGGCATTGACATCTTTGTTTTATTATGTTCACCAGTGGGTTCCCATGCTTGAACGGGTACGATGATAGACCATCATGGTTTGTTAATTGTAGATGGCCTTGGGTTGGCATCAATCAATTTGTAAAACATCATAGGTCAAAGACCAAGAATTTTTTTAGCATGCAGCTCAGATTAATGTGTTTTTCTAATAGATATTGTCCCTCTTTCTTTGGGGACATTTGTTCTTTCTTAATCTCTATAAATGCATGTCTTAGTTTAGAATTTGAGTCTTAATCATATGTATTAAGGTTGATACTAATAAGTATTTGTTCATCTCCATGGCAACCAGGTGTTGATCGAAGCAGTAGAAAACCATATGCCCCAAGTAATTGTGATCGATGAAATTGGAACTAAGCTAGAAGCGGTAGCTGCTAGTACCATTGCACAACGTGGTATCCAGCTTGTTGCCACTGCTCATGGAGTAACAATAGAGAATTTGATCATGAATCCTTCTTTAGAGATGCTTGTGGGGGGAATACAAGTATGTCCTTTCCCTTCCAATCTCCATCAATAGCTTTTATGTTTACCCAAAAAGTAAATAATTAAGGTTGTAAAGTAACGGAAGCTTGCTGTTTTAGTCTCCACATTTGCTTTGCTCAAACATCTTTAAAGGACATGGACTAATTATCTAAGTTGCTGAAACAAGTGTACCGGATCTTCCCAAATCCTGTATTAACAGGAACCTCATACATTTGGCCACTTTTTTCCTTTTATGATTTAGGATATTTGTTTAGCAATTAGGTCTTGATTTGAAGAGTTTTAGAAGTCCCTTATGTATTTTTGTGACTAGGAATTGTTCCAGGAAAAGTTATCCCTTTATTCTGGCCTTATATTTTCTTGTGATTAATTTAATTTAATGAGTGATAGATAAAATTTTATTTGGCCAAGGACCTTGGTGTGTCTCCTCTGTAAGCTCTGTTATTTCTCTAATCTGTCTACTTACCTTTTCTCTATGTGCTTCTAGTTCTTCACTAACAAAATTGTCCTCAATTTATTAGCATACTAGCCAGACAGATATGTTTTGTTAATGATATTTCTTGATTAGGCTGACTTTTTGAGTCTAACTTCTTGTGGTGATTCTTGTCCTTAAGAGTGTTACTTTAGGTGATGAAGAGGCTAGCAGAAGAGGTGTCCAGAAGACTGTTCTGGAGCGAAAAGGACCTTCAACATTTACATTTGGTGCACAGATTGTCTCAAAGACTGAAGTACGAGTCCATCGTAGTTTAGAAGCCACAGTGGATGCTCTTCTAGCAGGTTGTCAGAAGTTACACTTGTGGTTCTCTCAACTGGGCCATTTTGTTTTTAAACGAAAAAGCGCTTTTTTTTTTTTCTCTTGTGCAATATCACGTGATTATTTTCTTTGTTTTCACATAGGCCGGTCTCCAAATTTTGAAATTCGCAAGATGGACATCGAAGAATCCACAGTTGAAACCCTTCCTTTGCAGAAGGAATCTCTTGGCGATATTTTCACTTTGAAGGAAGAAGAAAGCAAGGTCGAGAATGATCTTCTAACTCCTAGTCAAAAGTTGTGCAACAACATTCCTACTATTGAATTTAAGGAAAAAGTGCTTGATATATCTCATGAAGTTGAAAGAGATTTCCACCTCTTTGTCTATGGGGTAAGGATCACTGGTACACATTCTGTCTCTTTGACTTAACTGCTTTATGTTCTATTTTTTGTGGTTCTTATGCTTTGACTGTTTTTACCGACTTATAAAATATGTTCATTATTTAAATTGTTTTTATCATTTGAAATTGTAGCCCTAGGTTACTTTTGATGGCACCAGTCATCCTTCAGAAATCTCTAAGCAAGCTATTTTTCCCTTAAATTACATACACCATGATTACTCATGAACAAATCTATGTCTCGCTGATAGTCCTAATTATATTAAGCTTCTCTTTGTTTATCAACAAATCTATGTATCTATCTAAATAATCAAGTAATGAATGCCATTTTCTAGGATATGGTGTTTGAGGAACTCTGATCACGATGAGAGTTATAAAAACCATGAAACTGACGTTCATTGTTTTAATTTGTATACTAGTCACCAAAAAAGGTTTTAAGTTATATACATTTACCAACTGAATATAATATGTTAATTAAGGAATGCCTTTGTGCGGCATGTATCTGTGCTGGTTTTGTGATTCACAAATTACGACCACCGTTGGCAATGGTCAGAATGCTATAATTGCAAACTGAATAGTGCTCATAGAAAGGGGAATAACCTGACGTGAATAGAGAAACAATTTCTTAAACAATTTGCCTCGACACTTCGGATCTTTTGTTTCAATGGGAATAGGCTATCGGACGGACCTTCTTGGATGAGAGGAAAGTCCTATCCAAGAACCAACCTGTCAGGAGTTTCTTTAGTAGCGAATGTCTTGGCCAGAGTATTCTACAACATGGTTGATAAAGAGAATGTTTAGTCATAATTTATTTTCTCAAGTCTCTATAGGGCCATGTCATATTTAAAGAGCCGTGTTCTAGAGCCACTTTTGGCTTTTCTCCTTGCATTTAACACTGCCATATATGCTAGTATTATATCTTATAGACAATTTTCTTTTTGGCTACAACTGTTTGCTTATTTTGCTATCACTTTGAGTTTCGACAAGAACTCAACCTGTCAAGCATGACTAGGATGTGACATGTTACAGACCCGTCAACACGTGTTTTGACAGTGAGACGCGACATAACATGCAAACGGGAATCAGCGAGCGTAGTAAATTTTATATATAATCATGAATTCAGGTTAAGATCATCATTTGGTGCAACTTATAAGGATAAACAGTCATTTCCATGAGTAACAACCATGTATAAGAATACTTAAAACCTATTTACTGAACATTAGTTATAATTTCAACATCATAGTAAGTAAAATACCCACAAGTTTAGGTGACACCAGTGATTTAAAAAGCGCTAGGTGCCAAAAGGCACCAAGGTCTAAAATCGCCCGAGGTACTAGGCGCTCGCCCAGGTGCTAGCCCGAGCGAAACGAGATGCTAAAATATAAAAATTTATAAATATAATTAAAAAATATAATTATTTAAATAAAAATATACTATTAAATGAAGAAAATCTAAGATACAAACTCACAATGTCACATTACGAAAAAGTTTCAAAAATCAAAAAATAAAATTTTACATCAAAGTCATTCATCATCATCGTAGAATCAATTGAGTTGCTCTGAACACTTGTCATTTATCCTGAAACCTAACAATAATTTCAAATAAATAAAAATTAACAGTATTAAAAATAAAATAATATATTATTATTTTAATAAATAAAAAAATTTCTGTTAACAGTATAGTATACTGTTAACGGTATATTATTAATAGTATATCATTCTTGTTAATACTTAACAAAGATAACGTCGAAGTCGGCGTATACGTGGACGCGGTGAGCGGCGAGTGACGCAAGAATGCAACAGCAATACCGGAGCGGTGCGGCGATAGCGACGATTGGAAGCGAGCGAGCACAGGAGCGGCGAGCGAGCCAAGCGAGCGGCTACGGCGAAGTTTACTGAGCGAAGCGGCGGCGGCAGGACAAAGAGAGCTAATCGTGAGGTTTAGGGTTGGGGAAATCGATCGAGATCGTATTATCGGTGATTTAGTTGGTTCAATCAAACCAACTAAATCACATTAGACCGAACCGTATAAAAATCTGGTTCGGTCGCCTTGAAACAGGCGCCGCTCGGTGCTCGACGCCTGGCTCAGCGAGCGCCAGCGGTGCCTCTTTGACGCTCACCGCCTGGAAGCCAATCGAGGCACTCGGGCCTCGCCTCGCCCGAGCGCTTAGGCGAGTGCTCGAGCGCCTTTTTAAACCACTGGGTGACACGTGTCACATTATGTTGTGGAGCACCTAAAATTGTGCTAGTCCCTCACAAGTGCCAATGTCTGACATGGACATGGTACCATATGATAAGCTTTTAGGGGTATTTGGTTGCCTACAATTGTAAATGCATGAAAATAGCAGCCAAAATCAAATATGCAAGTAGTGGTTGGAGGTGTGCATCTGTTTGAATGCTTGTATATACAGTTGTTACATGTAAGTAGTAGTTGGTCCCAAGTCTGATTTTGATAAATTCGTTGTCTGTATCTAAGACATATTTAGAAATAGTTCAATTTTGAGCTAACTGGTTGAACAGCTGATCTAGATCATGGAATCAAGCGTCTTACAAGCACTAAAGCAGTTGGGAATTGATGAAATGATTGAGACAACTGATAATATAAGTGAAGCAGATGCATTTCTTGCCTTATCCTCCAAACTCAAAAAGAACTCCCAAATTCAGGCAGTTGCCAAGTCTCGCGACATTCCAATCTTTGTCACAAAGGTAGGTACAATATTTTGGTAAACGTATCGTCCATGTTGGCTTGTGTCTCATGGATGCTTGTGTGTTGTAGTCAACCTCTTTGGCGCAGATTACAAAGGCCGTTGGTGCCCTTGTTAATGAACATGCCAATGTATCCAAATATCGTAAAGCAGAACACGAAGCAACTTCATCAGAGATGGTTGATGCTCTAGAGGTAATATATATATATTTTTGAAATTTCTTTTATATATCTCCTCCAAATTCAACTTCTGTTGAGTCAGTCACCACGCATGCACTACAATCCTGAACACTATCATACTAGTTTTCTGTTTTCAGGAAGCAAGACTGGCTATCGAACAAATTGTGATTCCACAAGGGAAGTCCGTACGGCTTCTCCCAAGGCCGCCACATATCATTCCAGTTCAGATAGACCTGATCAAGAAGTACAAACTCAAGTGGGAGATGGTGGGCCAAGAACCTGGCGTTCATCTAAGAATCTTTCCCCTTCCCCTCCAGGCTGGCATTGGAGGGAAGAAATCCGTTGATCAAGTTGTTGATGAGAATATTGAGCTCGACGATTTAAGAAGCTTTGGTGGCACAGAGAGTTCACAAAGTGGGGTACCTAGACTGCCTCTCCTCCCTGAATGGTAGTAGCCTTTGGTCCAGGTGCCTAACGTTTCACTATTCTTTCATTCACTACAGAATAATATATAGCCTTTCTCCATAAATTGCCGTCTTGTTCTCCAATGTGTTTGGGTGGAGTTATTAATTGTGATAAATAAGAATTTTTTTTTAAAATAAAACGAATCTTGAACCTTTTAAATCTGAAGGGATTTGGGGTTTTTTTTTTCTTTTTAATGCTTGATCTCAAGGGATGTATTCTTGAGAAGGAAATCCCGATTGAGTGACATCATTTCCGTACGTGGCCTTTGGTCGTACCACGACCAAACAACATTCTACCTTTTGAGATCGTGCAGGCAACGGTTCTGCATCCCTTTGGTTGTGCGCATTCTGAAGAATCCTTGGGCATCATCTAATTTACAAGTGTTCATTCGTGTCTGTTCCATATTGCTGACAGATCCAACTTGTTGATCTGTTGACACGTCATACAGGCAACCCTCTGGTGGCATGTACGTCAAATCGTCGTGGAGTCGTTCGGCAGGCCTACTGTACCATCAGCACGAGGTTGGTATTACTTGTCGTTGTTCGGACACTTTTCCTACTCTAGTTTCGTCTTCTTGTGGACCACCGCGTCTGTCTGCGGCGAGTATGGTTTGCCGATTGTGACTTGTGATTGTGCCTCTTTTCTTCGAATTGTCGTGGCTCCGTAGTTTACGACTTCGATGGATCTTTGTTTTGTTGATCGAATAGTTAAGCCCACTTTACTGACTCACGCAGCGGACAAAGTTGATACTACTTATCTTCATATCATTTCAGGATGTGGAAGTTGCGCGTGTACACCAACGATGCCCAATCTCTGGCGCCAATTGGGCAGGGGAGATTACTAATTCCAGCTTTTAAAATGAGTGCATCTGCCACATTCTTCGTAATGGTCGGTGATGAGATTTAGTGGGATTCTGGTCGAGTCTGCATCGGAGGCCACAAACAAGATCGATAAGATACTCTTGGCCATCAACCCGAAGAGATGAGAAGAGCTGATGTATCATGTGAGTCAGTCATGGTTTTCGCACTAGTGAAGGTTTCAAAGTAATAGAAGTTGGACATGGAGAGGACTCTGAATTCAACCTCCAGCACCAGAAGAGGACTGTGACGTAGATCGAAAATAAAATATAAAACTTATTATTAGAAATGATCTTAATAAACTGATAGAGAACAAGAGAAATCAACTTGTTATAGTGAATTTTTTTATACAATACTTAAAGATATTACTTTTTGATAATTTTATAGACTTATAAAATATCTATATTTATATTAGTTTTAAGTCTTGAAAACCAGTTAACTAATAGTGTGAGATAATTAAAAGAAACATAAAGGTTAATATTGTGAGATAATTAAAAATGATATGTAGGCAATTTTAGGTTATTTGAAAATAGTCTTTTCTTGCTTATTTTGCATTAATCCTTTTCACTTGAGAAAAAAACTCGTCTTTGAATTTATGTCTGGATATAATAACTTCTCATTTGGAAAGTAGTCATATAAGTTTGCAACATTGAAGGTCTTTGAAATCCCCTAATCATTTGGTAAATTAATAACATAGGCATTGTTATTTATTTTCTTTAAGACCTTGTGGGATCACACATCTTCATCTTCAATTCGTTGTGTTTATAAAAAATCTCTCTTTTCACTCGTACAACATAATCATATCTCCTTTCTTGAACGTCTTCTCTCTTCTATGAATTAAGTTTCCTAGAGTCTTATTAGTTACTTATGTCTAACTATTAGTTTGTAGGTGAATTGTATTGCTAAACTTCAAACTTGCATTAAATCTTTTCTATGATATCAGTCAAAAATGAGATATAAATTTAGAATCTTTATCGGAAGTGATTGATTTTAGTACCCCATGTAGGTGCATGACTTTTTGAAGGAATAGCCTAGCAATATGTATCGCATGTGAAAATTTTCAACATGGTATGAAATGAGTGGTAATGGCATGTACAAAATCTAACTCCCCTCTAAATTTTTAGTAATCCCAATATAAAATCCTTCTGAAAGTTGTAATGGCATGTATAAACTAGTGTTTTGCAACTGCCCCTTTATAGTTTGACAAATGAAACATTTTTTTGTAAAATTATCAATATCCCTTTTTAATTGTGGCCAAAAGTACCTCTCATTGATGCTTACTATTGTTTTGTCACGCTCGAAATGTCTACTGAGTCTTCTTTCATGTAAATCTTGAATCATCTTTTCTCGTAACTCAAAAGGATATATTTGGAATGCACAACTTATTACTTTTGAATAAATAACCATCATGGATATAATTGAGCAAATTAAATAGCATAACTAATCATTTATATAAGCCTTCTCTTATCTTGATTGCAGTTTCCATTTGTCTTAGGCTTTATGTGAATTTGATACTATATGATACGGAGATCAATCTTTGAGAATATCTTGGAGCCGTATAGTTGATCCAGTGTTAGTACCTTTATGCCGTAACCGCTGAGTCAGTATGACTGGGTTCGGGTCCGAATGCGTCGAGATCTCCTTGACTGGTCCTCGAGTCAGCTGCAGGTGTCGATCCGATCGAAGTGAGTCCCTGGTTCGCTTCAAAAGGAGGCTTCTCTCCCGAACGTTGGTCGCTTCGGGCTCTCCAATCCTTGCACACGGGTTGGGTCGAGAAGACACGGCCCGACCCCTCCGATGGTAAAGTTAGTACACTGTTGGAGAGGGTTTTTGTTTCTCTTTCTTCTCCCCTAGTCCTCGGCATGGCTTGGGGTTATATAACGGAGGGAGGTCGACCCTCAAGGCACGGCGTCGTGCCACCACATTTCCCCCTGGCGGGTTTTCCGGGACGACGCTATGAAGGCGCCATCCCGGGCCCTCTAGGGCGGCACCACTCCTTTGTACATGTGCCTATGTGACGGCGCATTTTCTGGGACCACCCCGGTGCCGTCTTTGGGCTTCCTGGGACGGCGCTGTCCTGCGGGCGGCGCCTGTGCTCGTACGGGGTGTGGTCTAGAGGCGAGGCTTTGTCCCTTGGTCGGTGCCAGTTTTAACATGGCTGAGGGGTTGGCGAACTAAGCAGAGGTGGTCTCCCACCTCAGCTCTTATGCTAATGTGGCAATGGGGTGCCACCTATAAGCGGGTAACATGGGTACATGACCCATCATTCTCCCCCCCTCCCCCCCCCAATGGAAGCCATGTATCGGCTTTTGATTGGGGGAGGGAAGTCGAGGCATGGCTTTCACTCCTCGACGTTGAGACTCCCGGTTTGTCCTTTACACCATTGCTGTGGAGACCTCGGGGCGTCTGAGTCGAATGGTCTGCAGCTAAGGTACACGATTCGGGCGGTTCGCGATCGAGGTGCACGACTCGGGCAGTCTGTGGTCGAGGTACACGGCTCGGGTGGTTCGCGATCGAGGTGTATGACTTGGGCAGTCTGCGGCTGAGGTACACAGCTCGGGCGGTTCGTGACCGAGGTGTACGACTCAGGCAGTCTGCGACTGAGGTACACGACTCGAGCAGTTCACGACCGAGGTGTACGACTCGGGTAGTCTGCGGTCGAGGTACACAGTTCGGGCGGTTTGCAGCCGAGGTACATGGCTCGGGCGGTTCACGACCGAGGTGTATGACTCGGGCAGTTTGCGATCAAGGTACACGGCTCGAGCGGAGTGCGATCGAGGTGTACGACTCGGGCAGTCTGGGATCGAGGTACATGGCCCGGGTGGTTTGCGACCGAGGTGTACGAATCGGGCAATCTACGGTCGAGGTATACGGCTCAGGCGGTTCGCGGTCGAGGTGCATGACTCAGGCAGTGTAGGAAGCTTGCCTCGATGCTGAAGGCCTCGGAGGATATTCGAGGGGTACTGAACAGGTCCTTGTTCACGGAAGGTCTTGAAAAACGATCCCAGGTATCGAGTCACAGGGTTTCAGGCGCCAAGGTTGAGGAGCCTGCGCTTTTGCGAGCGTTCTGCATTCCCCCTGGCTGCCATATCAACCCCCATTTATGGTCGCGTGACATTTGAGTTTTATGCGACGCGCCCTACAGAAGGGCATTAATGACGGAGTAGGCTATCACTCACTCCTGGGGAGGCGAAAGGGTTGCCTGGGTTGGCGGGATTTTCCCTATAAGTACCGCGGGGTTTCCTTCCACACCCCCTATGCTAGTAACCTCGTTAGTTGTTCCTCTCCGGCTTTCGTTGTCTTTTTCGATCATCCTTTCTGATCTCCGTCGTCTTCTCCGGTCATCTCCTTCGACCTCCACCGTCTTCTCCTTCCTGATTTGCTTTCCTTTTCCCTTTTAGGTTAGTCGGGATGACTTCTCTCTCTACCTCTCCGTCCTCTTCTCATTCTTCTTCTTCTGGCGATGTCGGAGGGAACCCCTCGCCCTCGGGCCGCGACTCACCTGTCAGTGAGAAAGCGACACGGACCCTCGAGGCCCTAATGTGGTGGCATGACCTCGACTCCACAGTGAGCGAGGATCTGCTGAGCGACATCCGGGAGCGATTCAGCATCCCAGCAGGCTACGAGCTTCACGCCCCTTGGTCGGGGCAACGTGTGTATGACCCATTTCCACGAGGGTTTGGCTTGACCTTGGATGCTCTCGAGGTGGGATTGCTCTTCCCCCTACACCCTGTTATCGAGTCCTGCCTGTCTTTGTGGCATATCTCCCCGTCACAGATAGTGCCGAACTCTTGGCGTTACCTAGTTGTGTTTTTGGGGGAATGTCACAATGCTAGCATAACCCCAACTCGATTACTTTTTCTATCCTACTTCCGCCTTTCTAAGGGGTCGGGGGGCTACTACCTATCAGCCCAGTCGGGTTTCCAAGTTAGCGAGGCCCCTTCCAGCAACTAGGGATGGAAGGGATGATTCTTTTATATTAGTTGCGTGCGGGGTTGGAGCTTCGACCTCCGATGGTTGGCACACATAATAGACAATACCACTCCGGGGCTGACTGATGCAGAGTATGAGGGCCTCGGGAGGCTGAGGGAGATCCTTCCCACCTCTCGAGTCATATGGAACATGACCGAGTAATGGCTCGTCGAGGCGGGCCTTAGCCCGACGCCTCGAGGTATGCCCGTAGTAATTAGCTACTGGTCCTTATGGGTCGTTTGGAGTCCTGTCTAACCTTTTGTTTTCTTGCAGAGATGGTGAATCTCAGGTTTGTGCGAGGGGGACAGGCTTCATCCGTCCCAGCTCCTCGCTCGACGACGGAGCCAACTTCGGGATCCCAGGAGGTGCCCGTGGAGGTCGAGGTCGACCGACCGCAGAAGAAGACGAAGGTCTGCGCCACCAAGAAGTCCGAGGCGACTCAGGGGGGGGGTGCGCTTCTGACGAGCACGCCCCTTGTGCAGGAACTAGTCGCAAGCAGGGTGAGGCCCCAATCAGGAAGAGGCGGGGAAGGCCCCACGCGTGCCTTCCGTGCGCGACCTCTGTCGCCTCCCTGCGTGTGCCAAGGATGAGCATTACCAGGCTCTGGTGATGGGTGACCTTCTGGAGGGGGAGGTGTCTGACCCGTTGGTGTCTCGCTGGGGGAATCTGTTCCGTGGGGACCGGGTGTGGGCCGACGATGACTCCGCGGCCTCGTTCATCCGTGGGGCTCCACCCAGCTTGACTCGGGACCTGTATACTTCCTCCTCGGAGGTCTTGCTTGCCAAGTCTGCCAAGTCGCTGCTGTGGGTAAGTATCTTATCCTTGGTTTTCCGGTGTTGTTTGGATACTGTCGCTCGAACTCATTCTTTTTGTAGGGCCAACATTATGCCATGGCGTTGATCGACCACGTGTGCGATGCTGGCTGGGTTATTAATAGCATGGGTGACTGCATCACCGAGTTGCGAAGACAGAATGAGGAGCTTCGGGCTGAGGCGGCTCCCAAAGCCGTGGCTACTGCCGAGCAACGCGCGGTCGATCTGGAGGCGGAAGTAGCGTGCCTCAAGCCTGAGCTCGAGGAGGTCGAGCGACAAAAGGGAGAGCTTCAATCGCAGCTAAAGGGGGCCCGGGCCTGGATCTGCTCGATGGAGGGGGAGTCACTCGAGCTCTCCAAGAAACTAGAGGCAGTGGGTGCTGAGGCTCATGCCTCGTTCGAGGCGCTTGTCGAGGAGGTTCGCTAGAGGCCCGAGAAGGACAAGCAGCTGATCGAGGCCTACAAAGGGTCCCAGGGCTTTCAACTCGGGCTGACTCAATCGGGGCATGTCACCTACGAGTACGAGTATTAGGTCGCGCTGGCCCGGTTTCGAGCGTGGCACCCCAATCTCCAGGTCGAGGAGGATCCCTTCGCTTCCTTGTTGGAAGATGAAGGCGTCAACATGCCCGAGGAGGTTCCTTTTGATGATAGCCTGGACATCCCCGAGAAGTAGGGCTGTCATTTTGTAATCCTTTTTCCTAAAAGGGTCGGTCGGGCGTAGACAAGCATTGTAAACCACGATCGACCCGAACTTGTAACTAAGATTTTGGCTAAATGAAAATCCTTCATTAGAACTCCATATTGTTTTGTTCGGCCTGCCTATACAAAAAACTTCTTCAAATTCAGTACATTCCATGTTCTTGGTATAGGGTTGCCCTCCATTGTGGTCAGTCGGTAAGTGCCGTCTCGGATGACGCCTATCACCCGATAAGGTCCTTCCTAGCTAGGGGCGAGCTTGCCATGCGATCAGATCGGGTCGCTGACTTCTGCTCTGCACAAGACCAAGTCGCCTAATCTGATCGGTTGGGGACGTACCTTTTGGTTGTAAATCCTGGCGATGACTCTCGTAGGCGAGGGCCTTTAAGTGGGCATTGGCCCTCCGTTCCTCGAGCAAGTCAAGACCGGCTCGGAGTCCTTCTGACGACGCCTCTTCCTCGTAGCTTTCCACCCGAGGAGTGGGGATAACCACCTCGGGCGGTAAGACGGCCTCGGTGCTGAATGCGAGGCTGTAAGGGGATTCTCCAATTGCGGTCTTGGGAGTGGTCCGTGAAGACCACAGGATGCTTGGGAGCTCGTCCACCCAAGCAGTCCGAGCCGCAGATACTCTTCTTTTAAGTCCGTCTAAAATGGCTTGGTTGGTCACTTCCGTCAGGCCATTCGTCTGGGGATGTGCCACCGAGCTGAATCTTAGTTGTACCTCGTAGCTTGTGCAAAATTTCTTGAACCTGGCACTGGAGAACTGGGTACCGTTGTCGGTGATGATGACTCTTGGCAAGCCGAACCGAGTCACTATGTTCTTCCACACGTATTTTTCCACCTAGCGCTCGGTGATCGTTGCTAGTTGCTCGGCCTCGACCCACTTAGTGAAGTAATCTACCCCAACGATGATGTATCTCTGTTGTCCTAAGGCCGGCGGAAAATGACCAAGAAGGTCCATCCCCCATTGCGTGAAAGGCCACGTAGAGTCTACGGGAGTGAGCGGCACTACAGATCGCCGGGGTGTCTTGGCGTGCCTCTGGCATGGACCGCATCGCTGCACATAGACCTTCGCATCGCGGCATATGGTTGGCCAGTAGTATCCCTGGTGGAGGATCTTGAATGCTAAGGTTCACCCGTCGATGTGTTCACCATAGATTCCCTTGTGTACTTCAGCTAGGACCATCTGAGCCTCTTCGGGGTCTAGGCACTGTAGGAGGGGGTGGGTGAACGACCTCCTATAGAGCCGTCCGTTCATCTCGCAGTACCAGGCTTGGGTGCACTGTAGGCGCTGAGCTACGGCCTTATCAGTGGGCAAGGTCCCATCACGCTTGAATTGTAACATCTCCTGTACCCACATTACCGGTGCGTCGACCGAGGTCACTACCCCGATCGCGACGACACGAAATAGGAGCTCCTCGACTTCGGGGTTGATCTCGGGATCAGGTTTTGAGGCTAATTTTGTCAATGCGTCTGCCCGCTCGTTTTGGCTCCTTAGTACCCTGGACAGCATAAAGCGAGAGAAGTTAGCAGCCAGCTTCTTTACCTCGGCCAGGATTTGGACATGTTCGGGTCCCGGGCCTCATATCCCCCGTTGACGTGCTCGGCTACTAGCTGCAAGTTGGTGTGGACATGTATGTCTTCCACTTGCATCTCGGCAGCCAGCCTAAGTCCCCCCAGGAGCGCCTCGTATTCCGCCTCGTTGTTCGTGGCTTTAAAGCCGAAGTGGAGGGAACGTTCAAATGACTGCCCGTCGGGACCTTCCAACACCAATCCCACACCTGCGCCTTTTGAGTTGGCCGATCTGTCCACGCGTAGGGTCCATCTCCCTTCAACTCATTCAGACCCTTCATCCTCGAATGGAGTTAGCTCCGAGATGAAGTCGGCGATTACTTGGGCCTTAATGGCGGTCCTCGGCGCGTATTATATGTCGAACTCTCCGAGCTCCACCGACCACTTGAGAAGACGACCTAAGATGTCGAACTTAGATAAAACTTGTCGGAGCGGTTGATCGATGATTACCTTGATCGGGTGAGCTTGAAAGTAGGGGCGTAGCTTTCGGGCCGTCAATACAAGCGCCAGGGCCAGTTTCTCAATCGGCTGGTATCGCTCCTCGGGCCTGTTCAGAACATGACTGGTGTAGTAGACCGGTAGTTGCACTCCGGATGCTTCCTTGATCAGGACAGAGCTAATCGCATGTCGGGACACGGCTAGGTAGAGGCTGAGTTTCTCCCTTGGGGAGATCGTAGCAAGGCGAGGGAGCTCGGCCAAGTGTTGTTTTACCCGTGCAAGGGCCTCTTCACATTCCATTGTCTATTTGAAGTCCATCGGGCTCTTCAAGGCCTGGAAGAAGGGGAGACATCTGTCGCCCGATCAGGAGAGGAACCGAGATAGGGCGGTGAGCCTCCCATTTAGCCGCTGCACCTCCTTGATTGTCTAAGGCGCCTTCATGTCAATGATGGCCTGGACCTTTTCTGGGTTGGCGTCGATCCCTCTTTCATGTATGATGAATCCGAGGAACTTTCCCGAGCTTACACCGAATGCACCACACTTTGTGGGGTTGAGTCGCATGTTGTACCTCCGCAGTGTGGTGAATGCCTCGGCTAAGTCAGATAGATGTGTCGCGATCGTCCGGCTCTTGACAATCATATCGTTGACGTACACCTCCATGTTGCGCCCGATTTGTTGGGCGAACATCTTGTTCACGGTTCTCTGATATGTGGCTCCGACATTCTTCAACCCAAATGGCATGATTCGATAGAAGTATACCTCCTGATCGGTGATAAAGGCTGTGTATTCTTGGTCCTCGGGCACCATTCTGATCTGGTTGTAACCGAAGAAGGCATCCATAAATGAGAGACGAGCATGCCCGGAGGTCACGTCGACCAACTGGTCAATCCTTGGGAGAGGGTAGCAGTCTTTTGGGCATGCGCGATTGAGATCGGTGTAGTCAATGCACATTCTCCAGCTCCCATTAGGTTTTTTGACGGGAACTACATTGGACAACCACCATGGGTACTTGACCTCGGCTATGAAGCCGGCCGCTAAGAGATGCTCCACCTCGTTGCGGACAGCCTGCTGTCGGTCGGGAGCAAGCCGCCGAGGCTTTTGCTTCACTGAGCGGGCTTCGAGCAAGATGTTCAAGTGGTGCTGCGTCACCCTACGGTCGACACCGGGCATATCTACCGGCGACCAAGCAAAGACGTCAGCGTTCTCTAGTAGAAAGCTAATAAGTTGCACCTGTTCTTACTCCGGGAGTTCTGACCGATCTTCAAATAGTTGTATGTCTATAGTGGACTCCGTCAACTCGGGATGTTGGGATGGCCTCTTAACATCCCGGGGATCCTCCAGGGATTGCTCAGCTCTCGCTCTCTTAGGCAACGAAACTACCGTCAAGTAGCACCGTCTAGATTCACGGTGACTTCCCTTGACTTCCCCGACTCCAGTATGGGTCAAAAATTTTATTGTTTGGTGGTAGGTGGAAACGACAGCCCGGAACTTGTTGAGGGTTGGGCGACCTAGGATTACGTTGTATGCAGAGGGAAGGTCCACCACCATGAAGGTCGCCATCACCGTCTTTGATCTCGGCGCGTCTCCCAGGGTTATGGGCAAAGTAATTGTACCTAGTGGAGAGACCAAATCACCAGTGAACTCGGTGAGCTCCGAGCGCATTGGCTCCAGGATGTCTTTGGGCAGACCGAGCTTCTGGAAAGCATTGAAGTAGAGGATGTCGGTAGAGCTCCCCATGTCAATCATGATTCTCCTCACCTGGTCGCTATCACCAGCGCATCGTCGTGCTCAGATCGCTCTGCCCCCTGGCCAGGAACGTGACCTCGGGGTCAAGCCATCACCTGGGAAGTTCACTTGCGGCCGCTCAGGCGTAGAACTTTTGTCCTGACATGTTGTTTCCCCCGGACGTAGGGCCAACTGTTATTACGTCGATCTGCTGCTCAATGGGACCCTCGGGGTGCGGTGAAGGGTCCCGATCCCTCCTCAGATATCGGCCAAGATGTCCTTAGTGCTAGTCATATGTGCCCTGCAAGCTAATCACATGAGTGATGACACTTGTGACTTGATATGCACTTTTTCTCTTTGCATATTATTAGGAGTTTTATCACTTTATCTTGCATGTTGCATATATTATGATGTCCTTGGATCTGTGTAATGGGAATCAGATCATGATGAGATCACGATAATGAGACCGATTCACCTTTAAACACAGACCCTAAATTATCCTGGTTATAGGTTACTCGAGAAGGATATCGAGATAACCGGATAGACTGGTGTATTGTATACCCGTCTATATGATGGAGGTGGCTGGTCTCATAGCTACTCTTGTGGGAACACTAAGGGTATAGTGCAGGTGCTCATTGGGGAATGAGTTCACTGATTGATCCGCCTACGGAATGTTGGATGGTTATTGATACCTCACATCGGACAGCGATTCCGTAGTCCCAATAATGTATCTAGTCTTTAGACTTGAGACACCAAGGATGTCCTCTATAAGTACTCCACTCTTTGATACCAGACTTATAGGTTTGGAAAGTTTTAGATCTAGTACAACCGGTTATTGGGAGTGGTAGCCAACTTTACGAGGGCTATTAAGTGTCAATAGAGGATCATCTGCTCTCAGTATCATGAGAGGAATATCCAATGTATTCTTGCTCGAACAAGTCCTTGGCCAAGGTTATTCGGATTGAGAGAGAAAGAGTTCTCCAAGAGAATCTAACGAGAGCAAGACTCGAGGAGAGACTGTATGGGCCTGACAGCACCATGCCCGGTATAGGGTCTCTAGGATATTAGATGGATGAGGGACTATAGATACATGGTAACTGAGGACAAATAGGTTCAAAGGATTGGATTCCCCTATATCATCTGGGGGCTGCGGCGTAGTGGCCTAGTACGTCGGTAGTCGATGAGTTGGGTGAATTATTATAGAGATAATAATTCATTGAGTCAGAAGGAGTTCTGGCAAGTGTGACTCACGGCCAGCTCGATATTGAGCCTAGAGGGTCACACACATATGGTAGGTGTTGCGACTAGTAGAGGTTCGGATATGAGATATCCGCTGGAACCCCCTATCTTATTGGATATCCATTAAGCTCATGAATTATTGGATCCTAAGATGAGATCCAATAATTACAAATAGAGATTATTAGGTAGAGACCTACTAATCCAAGAGGCTTGGGTAATTGGATGGAGATCCAATACCCAATAGGATAAGATCCATTAGGGTTTACAGGGGGCCTCTATAAATAGGAGGGAACCAAAGCTTTATAGGCTGAGAGTTCTTTTGGTAGCCACCTCTTATTCTCTTCTCCCCAGAAAAGTACATCCTCGTAGTCCCTGCCGTGTGGATATCGCTAGAGAGGAGGACACTTAACCTTCTTCATCCTCTCCTACAGATCTGCAGGGATTCAGAGATATACGATCTCCCTAGGTATTTTCGTTAACACAAACAGTTTTCGCGGATTTGTTTTTGATGTACCGATCTTCGCACGACGATAGAAACTTTCTATGAAAAATCTGGGGTGTTTTGTTTTCTGTTCTTCCGCTACGCATGAGATATCGCCCCTTGAGGATTTCCCAACACTCGGTGTATGAGCTCCTTAATCTAATGCTTTAGATCGCGGGACTCCTCAGTGTCGTAACCGTGCTCCCGATGAAAACGATAATACTTGGTTTAGTCCTATAGCTCTCGGGGACTCTTCATCGGGTTGAGGGCCTTAAGCAACCCCTTCTCTTTTATTTGGAGGAATATTTCTGTTCTGGATGTCCCTAAGGCAGGGAGGGGGGACCTCGGCAGCGGCGCGTCGGGTCGATCCAACCTCGCACCTCGGGGGGGGCGACGGTTATCCCCAAGATGGCTCCGGCCTAGCTCTTTTGTGCTCTTCCCGTCTCCCGGTTATCCAGGACTCCACCGCGATGTACTGGTTAGCACGCTAGAGCATCTCCGGGATCGCTACGGGAGGTCTCTTGACGAGGGACCAGAAAAATCTGGAGGGTCGCAGCCCCATCATGAATGCCTGCATTATTAGATATGGATGAGCATTAGGCAACCCCCAGATTTCTATGGCAAAACGGTTCACAAAGTGGGAGAGGGGCTCATCCTCCTTTTGGTTAAGTCTGAGAAGTAAAGCGACGGATGGCTTCGGCCGGGCATAGGTTAGAAAGTTGAGCTCGAAATCTTTGGCGAGCTGGTCAAAGGACGTGATCGTCCCGGCCTTCAGCCTGCTGTACCATGCACGGGCCGGCCCCCTCAAGGTGGTGGAAAATGCTTTGCACATCAAGGCGTTGGAAGTCCCGTACAACACCATTTAGGCTCGGAAGGTGGCCACATGCTCCGTCGGGTCCATGGCGTTATCATACGCGTCGAGAGAGGGGAGCCGGAAGTTTAGGGGAATTGGTCTTTCCTGTATCTCAGGTGCGAACGGGGATCCTCGATGTGCGTCCTCCCTGAGCTCCTCTTTCGACTTGCGGACTTCCCTTTGCACATCGTCGAGTCATTGGCTGACAAAGCGCAGTTGGGCTCGGAGGGAGTCCGTTGAATCTGATGACAGTACCTCGGGCTCCTGTCGTCCACTCGGATTTCCCGACGCCTCTTCCGCGAGCAGGGCCGATCCCGCCTCGGGTGTGGCCAGGGGCGCCGTTGGTACCAGGGGCGGCAGAGAGGTCGAAGCTGGCGGTTCTGATTGCCGTAGAGGTTGTGTCGTGGATGGCTGCGCCAGTTGGGGGATGAGTGGGATAATGGCCTGCATCATCCCGGTCAGAGCTTAGACTTGATGGGCGAGGCCCCAAAACGCCTCGCGCGAAACGGGCGATCGGTCGATCACGACGCCTTCGGGCGACGACAACCTTGAGTCGGTGAACAGTCACCAGTATGTCATCTGATTTTGCCTAAGCCGTACGGCACCATTGCGTGTCACTGCAAAGGTTAGCCTCCCCGAAATCTCCTACGATCCCTCAGGACCTACAAAAGAGAAGACGAGACAGAGAAAGCACTTCACACGGGATCCACAAGCCCCTCTTTCAGCAAACACTTTATAGCCAATGCAAATTCAACCATGGATATCACAAGCTCAGAATGGTTGCACAACAAATGTATAAAATTGGTCCACTATAGATCGAGTTCTAGTACAAGTATTCACTTGATACAAACTTTATGTACAAGCCTACAATGGCTACTAAACTTACTCAAATAGGGCATTTAGCCTTTGACAAGCCCTTTACAAGCTTTACAAGCTTTAACAAATCAAAAGGGACACAGACACGCATAAGCATTACACCGAACAAGCCGTTCACAATTTGTCCGTGACAAGTAGCGCTCTGAAGTCGCAACGGGATCTTCAGTTTGGGGCCCACCATGTGGCGGGGGACATTCCCAGGGGACCCCAGCTGGGCGAGACCCCTCGGCCATAAGTTCGTCTCGGTCAGTCTATTGATCTCGCGACATCAGCCCTCCTTCTAGCGCCAATCTGTTAGTACCTTTATCCCATGGCCATTGAGTCAGCATGGCTGGGTTCAGGTCCGAATGCGCCGAGATCTCCTTGATTGGTCCTCGAGTCAGCTGTAGGTGTCGACCCGATCGAAGTGAGTCCTTGGTTCGCTTCAAAAGGAGGCTTCTCTCCCGAACGTTGGTCGCTTCGGGCTTTCCAATCCCTACACATAGGTCGGGTCGGGAAGATGTGGCCCGACCCCTCTGATGGTAAAGTTAATACACTGTTGGAGAGGATTTTTGTTTCTCTTTCTTCTCCCCCAGTCCTCGGCATGGCCTGGGGTTATATAACGAAGGGAGGCCGACCCTCAAGGCGCGGCGTCATGCCACCACCTTTCCCTCCAGCGGGCTTTCCGGGACAGCGCTATGAAGGCGCCGACCCATGCCCTCCGAAGCGATGCCACTCCTTAGTGCCTGTGCCTGTGCCTGTGTGACGGCAAGTTCTCCGGGACCACACCGGTGCCATCTCCAGGCTTCTTGGGATGGCACTTTCCTGCGGGCGACGCCTGCACCCGTACGAGGTGCGGTCTGGAGGTGGGGCTTTGTCCCTTGGTCAGTGCCAGTTCTGACACAGCTGAGGGGTTGGCGAACTAAGCGGAGGTGGTCTCCCACCTCAACTCTTATACTGACGTGGCAATGGGGTGCCACCTATAAGCGGGTGGCATGGGTACATGACCCATCATCCAACATATCTTCTAGTCAATGTATGGAACAGCGATACCTAACCATGATTTTATTGATGACTTTGTTATCTATGCACATCCTTCAATTTTCATCTTTGTTAGGTGTCGATAAAGCCGAAAGAGCACATGGGCTCATACTTTCTCGAATATATCCCTTCCGCATCAACTCTTCTACCTTCTCTCTTAGCATCACATTCTCTTTTGGGTTCATATGGTAGTGAGGTAAATTTGGAAGACTTGCTCCTGACGCTAAATCAATTTGGTATTGAATATCTCTTATGGATGGAAGTCCATTCGGTAATCCTTCAGAGGTGATCTCTTTGAATTCTTTCAATATCGATCTTAGTTCATTTGAAATCTTTACTTAATGTGCATTTGGAATATTTGTTTTAAGTGGCTTTTCTCCCTTCATAATAAGAGTATAGCATGCTTTTGTTTCTTTAGACCTGACAATGAATTTCTACGTATTGTTGGAAATAGATAAGAAAGACATCCCCTTGTATTCCAGAAGCTCGTAACATCGATCATGATAAACCCCAATTTATTGCTTCCTCTCCACCAATAATGCCCACTCCTTCGACTCGCTCCCAAAAAATGGGATTTCGTGTAATGAGTTTTTGATATTCAATAATTCCTATTAAAAAATAATTGTAAAAATCCAAACATTTATCTTTCCAGCCATAAGGTAGATCGGTAGCTACTCCTCCGATGCAGAAATAATTATGCATCATTCGCATACCTGTGGCGGCTTCGAATAAATCATATATCAATTCTCTCTCTCTGAAAATATAGAAAAAGCGAGTCTGCTAGGTACTTGAACATTTTCCAGTTGGATATCTCTTATAGATGGAAGTCCATTCGATAATCCTTCAGAGGTGATCTCTTTGAATTCTTTCAATATCGATCTTAGTTCATTTGAAATCTTTGCTTAAGGTGCATTTGGAATATTTGTTTCAAGTGGCTTTTCTCCCATCATAATAAGAGTATAGCATGCTTTTGTTTCTTTAGACCCGACAATGAATTTCTACGCATTGTTGGAAATAGATAAGAAAGACATCCCCTTCACTTTAAAAGTGTTGGATTTATCCCCCTTTTTGTTAGTAAGTAGACATTCTTTTGTTTGCATTCACTTTATATTGTCATCGCCTTTCAAGTAACACATAGCATGCATCCATGTCAACTACCTCACATATTATTTTCTTTTTATAACTTTTCCCAATTGAGATAGGAACTAGCTTATTTCGTTTGGGTGGTGATGATGATTGAATCATCATCATATATTGTTGGTTGTTGTAGACGGATAGTATCACATTGGTTGAAGTGTCGAGATTGAACTACACCTGCACCTCTTCTTTGGTTGCTTCTGTGATAGCTTGTAATTCCTTCTTCTTCGATTGAATCATCTTCATAGGTTGGTTGCCTATGTTAGATTACAAACCCATGTTAATGAGTAGGCTGGCCATAAGCATCAACTTTGACATGATTGATTCTACAATCATCATGAACTCTATTGGCGCCTAAACTTAAGTTAGCGAGCATGTCGTAAATCTTTTGAAGTTCCTAGATTATCCTTGCTTCTTGTGCTTTTAGTGTCACCTATAGGATCGACACTCATCGATCATTTTTGTTGGGGTTATTACCATTGCCTCCATTATGAAGGTCATCATTGTCAAAATTGTCATTGTCATCGCTGATAATACTATTATCATCATTTCTACCATTATTATCACTAGACCTCATCTTGATAGGTTATAAGATTATACTTAGCAAAGTAAGTTTCTGATACACAAAATCAACAATAAGTGACGAGTATATAATATACTTCTTAATTTTTTAATCACAAATTTATTATGCTTACACAAAGAGCAAGGCTCTGATATGATATGAATCGTCGAAGAACAGAAATAAATTAAAAAAATATAATAAATTGACCTTATAAGGGAGGACGAGAGAAACCAACCTCTTAAAGTAAAGAAAATCTTTGCAGTAGTTAAAAGAAGAAAACCTTTATAGTAGTTGAATATATTGCTCGATTTTATAGATTTAGAGGAAATCTTTATCTATATTAATTCTAGATCTTGAAAACTAAATAATTAACAATATAGAATAATTAAAAGAAACATAAAAAACATACTATACGATAAATAAAAATAAATAAATAATTTTATATTATTTAAACTATATTATTTTTTTACTTGTTTCACGTTAAAAACTAAAGTCAGCTGGTGTTGCTTTTCTTTTTCTTTTTCTTTTTTCCCTTTAGATTTCTCTGTATAACAAAGAAATATAGTATTGTTGGGCACACTAAGTTGCGCCTATATAAGGTCACACCACAGGTTGACCGAGCAGAAGCGATGGGTAGACTACTTCCCATCCTACGGCTTTGGCCGTGCGTGCTTCTCATATTGCTCACCTCCGCTGGAAACTCGAAAGCTCGCATATTAGAACGGCGAGCAGTCGCAGTCGTATTATTGCTCGACGCCGGAGGAGGACGAGGAGATCAGGTGGCAGAGATTGCATTCGACGAATCGAAGAGGGTGGCTCCCGGCGGTCCAGATCCGCAGCACCATTCCGTGTCTCCTTAAAACCTGCGAAGGCCGCCTCCTTTTGGTCTGTGTCACATGTTTCCTCAGTCGGACAGTAGCTAAGTGAGTTGTAATCTCGACCTTTTTCCACAACTGGGAACTGCCTTCCTCTTCGTGCTAATGTGTTCTGTATGGCCGCGGATTCTGAAGATGAAGTTGGTCATGAACGCGATATCTCCTTGTTTTCCTCTCCTCTGATGTCGTTTGTGCATGATCTATCTTTTTCTTATTTGGAATCTTGCGATTAGCAGAAGCATCGATGGTGAGTTCGTGAAATTTAATCGAACTTCTGTATAATCATGCATCATCACAAATACCATGACGTCAATTTGTCTTGGCCATATCAAGGCTCATATAACTCGCTCTCGCTTCGTAGGTGGTGAGAGACATGTACGAGGAATCACATCATGGTTGGAGCTTACTCGGCTTCCACAGACGTATATTCTTGATCTCAAATTTCAACACGGCACCAAATAGGAAAGGAGCCTAAAGGAATCTTTCATTCAAGCAACGTTGTTACCCACGATTTAATGAACATGGATTTCTTCACACAAGACTCGACACTCAACAACATGCAAGAAATGAGTGCTTCTCAGTACAAGTACTTGTTAGCAGTTGTCACATAATTGAAAGCAAGCACCAACTTAATTCTGCGCCTCTCTACTTTGTGCTGATGAAGATCCTACCCATGTCACTACCAAAACCTAATGTTCTGAGATCTCTCTATATGTATATATTGTTGAGGAAATCCATGATGTTTCCCTTTTCTTTCCTTGCTTCCTGGAGATGGGTGGCAGCGCTGCAGCACAAAGAAGACAGAATGTGTGATGGCATAATCGTTGCATGTGAAGTGGAGGGGCAGATTCAACTCTAAACCAAAACACTCCGCTATTAAATCTATCAGCCGCATCTGATGTGGTCTCTGCATGCAACTCAGATTAGTTCCTACCATATCCTTGACATGGTGACGGTGGCATCCCAATGAACTTAAACCACTTCGAACATGTCACCGTTGGTATCCCTGAGAGAGCAGGTATATGACCCGAGCTTGATTTGGTTGTCTACTGCATGGAAGCAAAGGTCACCCCAGCTGAGGTTGTTTAGTATTTAGACTCTTCCATGGCTCCTTCCCCTCGAAAGGGGTGCTCTGAGGAGACACGACCTACTTAGTGTCAACTAAATACCAGATAGCACCAATGGTTTGCGACCTCTCCTAAAGAAGAGTTCGGCATTGCGTTATCTGATCTGGCAATGGGGAAGAAGGTGTGTGTGCAGATGAAGTTTGTGTACCCTACAAGACTTTCTCAATGCGGCCAAAGTTGAGGGTCGGTCATGAGCATTACTGATGCGTAAACTTGTTGCTGATCACTTGGTGGAGGCTAAATGTTCTTGTAATCTTCTGATTGCTGGTATTTGGACTGTGTAGCTCATGGCTACTGGAACAACATCTTCCGGTTTGATTACCTACTTAGCTGATAGATGAGCAGTTTTTTCATGATGAGTCTTCAGTGTGGGAGCATGCGAGTAGAACATAGTGAGCAATATGAGATAAATAAAAAGATTAATTTTGATTCCTTCGATATTGATCGGTCCTCTCCGATTCCAAGTGGTATTGTGATTCTACGTTAAAATTCAACGACAAACGTTCCTTCACAAACGTTCGAAGAGTTCGATGTTTCTTCAGGATGACTCCCCTCATCGACGTCCAAATCATAGATGAAAGTAAAGCTTCGGATCCCAAATCGTAATATTTGAGACTCCTATTTATATAACGATGAGGCGAATATTTCTAAAATAAGCAATAATGTAAATAATATTCTCCCACTTCAACTTATGTAAGCAGGTTTGATTGATTGAGCATCTTGTATCAAGTTTTAATTGATTAGTTGTTGAAGATCTAAAGAGCTTTATCATATATCACTCGATTGAGACAAAATTATTTGTCTCGAGTCAATCATCCCAAATTTGTGTCATTAACTTCAATTGTGCCAATAAATATTTATGAGATAAAAAATGATTTAAAGAATATTTTCTAAGCTGTTAGCCTTTTTCGACTATAAATAGGGATTTGTCCAATAATAAAGATTTTTTCTTTCTCTTATATACAGCTAAATTAGTCCAAGGAACCAAATCAAAATGTACCTATTTCACATTATTACTATGGGAAGGAAGCCTACGGGAATTCAACTTCATTTCTTGAAATTTCATCCTTTACCCTTCTCTTATCGGAGGCGGCGTGTTCAACTCTTGCATTGATCTCGATCGAAAACCAAGTCGATCATCTCAACAATTTCGAGTAATTCCATGTGGATGAAATACAAGAAGATTTTTTTTGGTGCCACAAAGGACTCGTGAAAAAAAGATTGAGCGTGATCGCATGATGGGTTAAAAATCTAAATATCTCTATTTTTCACTAATCCCTAACTCAAGTTTATTATCTGGTTGATGAATGCTTCTCTTAGAGAAGAGTTTGGATTAACACAAATTTCTTTTCATAAAAAGTAAATACCGGATTCCAATGGAAAATTTGAGGATGAACTAAATGAGCGCACGAGGCACCTGTTGTTGTAGGTATGATAAGAAACCCCAGTAATATTATTATTACAATTATCCCTAACTCATCTCTATCTTCATAGCCCACACAGTTTGATGATGTCTTTGCACATTCTTAACTGAGCCTCCGAACTATGATTTGATCACCATGTTGCTATTTCGAAAGTATTAATTAATCTCTAAATTAAAAAAAAAAAGAAAAAAAACCCATTCTCGTCTCCTCTCTTTCTCTCTCATAGGACTCTCGCGCTACGTTTGTGTCTGCGACCATCTCTGGCCTCCATCAATCGCTCAGCAACTCGAACAACTCGTCCAGCGAAGGCAGCAGCATAATCCCTCCCTCCCCCGCCTCCTGCTCCGCCGAAATGGGTCGCTTTCTTCCTCCGCCACAGCCTCGCTCGACCTCATGGCTCCTCCCGCCACGGCCGCCCGGGCTCTCCGACATCTCAGCGACGATGGAGTCCTTCCCGGTGAGGCACTGCACCACGGACTTGAACTGTACGGCGTCGGCTCGTACGCACTTCGTGACGATGACTCTCACCTTCAACGGTCTCCGTACGTGGTCGGAAGACATGGAAATGGCTGGAGTGCGCTCCTAGATTGTGCGGAGGAAGAAGCTCCGCTGTCATAGATATACGAGTAGGGTGAGTTGACTTTCTGGTTGAGGTCAAGAGAAGAAGGGTCCGAAGAGACAGCAGCTCGCCGATGACGACTGAGAATAGTCAGAGGCGCACAATCCATTCGTGTGATGAACATGGTGGGAAAGGGCCCGTTTCCTATATGCTTGGAGCCACATACCGACATGGAGAGAAATAGTAGGACGATCCACATCAAACAACTAAACCTTTGACGCAAGTGACCGAGATTCGACTTGGTCTGCAGAAAGCATTTTGTCCATCGATTAACAAATACCGGTAAATTCTACTCCAACCAAGAGGCGGATACGAGGAACCTGGAACCTTCGATGCGATAAGGTTGACCCGCAGCGACTGGTTGAGAGCTGCTCCAAATGAATTCTCGGAGAGGGATGAATCGAGCCTGGAAGCTTCATGCAAAAGAGACTTTCCATGGCTTCGTTTTCTTGTCGCGAAACAAATCTAAATGAATCGGTGGAGCTTGTGCTTGAGAACTAGAATCACTTGCAACACACGTGCCATGAAATTTTCTTTCTTTCATATTCTTCTCATGCAACGCAAGTGAATGGGAAGGGGAAGGCGACCGCTGAAACAGCGGTCCAACTGTTCAATTTAAAAGCACATTTTGATCTTAGCCACAACGGCTCATATTTATTATGTAAAATAAGAACACTACCGTCAAAACTGGAACCTACCTGATATTGAACTGTGTTAGTGGCAGAAGTAGAGAAACAGAGAAACAACTTACAAGGGTCTCACGAGATCCATGATAACTAGGCACAAAGCTGACGGAATATTGAGACATGATGCAAGGTTCAAATAGGTTAAACTCGAACATCACATAGAACCACGAATGGGACATGCTGTGCGCGAGACCATCAAAGCCTTTTGGGGAAAATTTGTAGCAATCTGATCAGTACGAAAAAACATATATTCTTAGACTTAAGCATTTAATGCCAATAGTTTAATAAAACTCGCTGCTTCAAGCACCAAATAATTAGGCTTGACTTCTTCCATTAGATCATCCACGGTACAGTGTTCTCATCTCTCACAGTTGCGCATTTTGGAGACGACTTTTTTTTTTTTTTTACTGATTTGTAGCAAGAAGAACATGCACATTCTGCTATGGGAGCAAAACTTATTTTCGTACTAGTAGATAAATCAAAACTGGGGCAGAATGAATTACCAACTTGTAGATCTTATCCACATCATCAAAGGAATTCTGCAGGCCCAAATATTATGGATAAAATGATACAAATAAGAGAGAGAACTATTAGATATGGACCCATGATAAAATACTTTTAGAGCAATAGTTAGAGAAAGAAATAATCAATCAACTGCAGGAAACAATCCCTGACAGCTATCATAGTGTACATTGGTGCAAAGCTTACAAGTCAGATGATGACTAAACTCTGCAAGATTTGGACAAATAATCGCAGCCCTTGTATACCTCAAGACCCGGCCGTCCGAGCTCCTCTTCTTTAAAACAAGCACAACGCTGGCTGATTTTTCCAGTGAGGGCTATATCCCCCGGTCTCTTCACTAATCTTGGATAGCCAGTTTCACACCAGACCTAATAGAAGGAAGTGTTGAAAATCTAGATAGGAAGAAGGGATAGAGATTTCAAACAGAGGAAGAGTAGGAGAAGAGTAACTTTCTATTTTTCTCTCAAAAGACTCTTTACAATTTCACAAACTCTATATTTTCATGAACCAACATATGAGGTTTATATAGTCCCCAAAGATACATCATATTTATTGTATTCAGAATGAATTTCTCTTTCAAGGAACTTCTTCAAGAACCAATGATCATTTTGACTTGTCCTTCCATAGACTTCTAATCTATCTTTTCTTCTTCTTGATAGAATGAATCTCCCTCTTGATATCATGAACCTTTCTTTTGTTGAAATTAATCTCTTTATGATATTGGAATAAGTTTATTTTCAACATTATCCCCCCTTAAACTTGTTCCATCAGTTATCCCAAGTTTCCTTCGAAGTTGTTGAAATATATACCTCTTCTTCAAGAACTCCATTGAGAAATACTGATTTGACATCCATTTGTAAAATTTTCCATTTCATTTGAGCTGTTAGGGAGATAAGGAATCTTACTGTTTCCAATCGAGCAACTGGTGCAAATACTTCTTCATAGTCGATCCCATATTGTTATTTGTATCCCTTTGCAACCAATCATGCTTTGTATTTCTCTATCTCCCCTTGTGCATTTCTTTTTGTTTTGAAGATCCACTTAACACCGATCGCTTGGTGGTCTTCTGGAAGTGAAGTAAGCTCCCATGTATCATTTTTTGTTAATTGCACGAATCTCTTCATTCATTGCTTGTCGCCATTTTTCTTCATTACAAGCTTCTTCAAGGTTAATGGATCATATCCTGCAAAAAGACAAAATAAAGAAAGTTCGTCATTGTTAGTATCAATCCTTCGAGTCACATCATAGAGCTCCTGAACTGGTCTTGTCCTTCTTATAATCGGACTTCTTGAATCAAGTGACCTAGCTGATCTAGGTGATGATTCTGGTAAAGCATCTTCGATGTTTCCTTGTATTATATCATCTTCTTCGAAGCTATGACTTTCTTATGCTTTCTCATCACTTATCCAGCCCAAATCATTGTTCATCAAACTCAATATCTCTTGACATCACAACTTTATTTGTGATAGGATTGTAGAGTTTGTAACCACTAGAATTTTCAGCATAACCTAACAAAATACATTTCTGACCTTTATCCTCCAGTTTTATTCTCTTTTCCTCTGGTATCTTAGCAAATGTAATGCTTCCGAAAATCCTCAAATGATCAACTCTTGGTTTCTGAAAGCTCCATGCTTCTTCCGTGTAACATTTCCAATTAAGCTTTGTTGGAAACTCATTAAGCAAAATAAACTGCAGAGGCAACAAAGATCTCCCAAAATTCTTTAGGAATTCTTCTTTCCTTTAACATGCATCGGACCATATTAAGTATAGTCCTATTTTTCCTTTCTGAAACACCATTTTGTTGAGGTGTGTATGGCATAGTGAATTGATGAAAAATTCCATTGTTTATACAAAAGCTTTCAAATTCATTTGATGTATATTCACCACCTCTATTTGTTCTTAAACATTTAATCCTACAACCACTTTGTCTTTCAACCAACTCCTTAAATTCTTTGAATTTACTGAAAACTTCTTTCTTTTCTTTTAATATGTAAACCCAAGTTTTGCCACTATGATCATCAGTGAAGGTAAGAAAATACCTGCTTCCTCCAAGTGATACTGGACTGATAGGACCACAAACATCTGAGTGTATCAAATCAAGCCGATGCCATGCTCTTCTTGTTCTTCTGACTTTGAAAGGCTTTCTTTCTTGCTTACCCATAACGCATACTTCACATAGTTTTGATGGATGATCAATTCTTGGCATTCCTGTCACCATATTATACTTCTCTAGAAGTTTCAAAGCCTCAAAATTTAAATGAGCATATCTAAGATGCCATAATGTAGAAATGTCCTCAATATCAGTCTTAAAACAATTTGATCGATTAAGAATACATAAATGCAGAGGAAACATTCTGTTCTTTGCCATTTTCACATGTGATATCAATATTCTATCCTTGTCATGAATTGAAAGAGCCATATCTTTCATCTCAATATTATAACCTTTTTCAAGTAATTGTCCCAAACTCAAAATATTATTTTTCATATCAGGAACATAATAAACATCTGAAATGCATAACTCTTTACCATTATTTAGTTCAAGGAGAATTTGACCTTTGCCTCTTACTGGTCTTTGAGACACAAAGCCTAATGTAATATTTCCAGAATAATTTGTATCTATTTTTGAAAATAAATCTTTAATACAACACATATGATTTGAAGCTCCAGTATCTAAATATCATGTCATAGATTGATCTTCTTTCAATTTATCATATGTCATCAGCAATACTTGATTTTCATTCTTTTCTTTCTGAACAAAATTTGCTTTATCACCTTGGTTGTTAGGATTATAATAGCATTCAAAAGAGTAATGTCCGTACCTTTTGCAAATATAGCATTGTATTTCAGACCTTTTAAAATTTCTCCACGCCCACAAATTTCTCGCCACGCCCCTCGACTATAACCTTGGTCTCTTTGGCTAGAATTTTCTCCACCACCTTCATTGTTTGGAGATTCTTGATTGGTCTGATTTCTGCCTCCTCTTCCTCTTTGTCCATGATCTCTTCCTCTTTGAAATTTTGATTCACATCTGTTTTCAAGAGTAAGCTTGGTTTGTAGTGCTTGCTCCAAAGTTTTGTCTTCTCCTCTTTTTATAATCCTTTGTTCATGAACTTGAAGAGAACCCATAAGTTGTTCTAAAGATATTGTTTCCAAATCTTTAGATTCTTCAATCGCAATGCAGAATAAAATCAAATTTTGGATTTAAAGATCTCAATATTTTTTCTATTACTCTTTGATCACTTATTTGTTCACCATTTCGTCTCATTTGATGAACAATAGAGATGATCTTTGAGAAGTAATCAGAAATAGTTTCAGAAGTACCTTGTTGTAATTTTTCAAAGTCGGCTCGTAAAACTTGCAAACGAAGTTTCTTTACCTTATTAACACCACCAAATGCTTTTTGAAGCATTTCCCAAGCCTCCTTTGAAGTATTTGCTGGAGCGATGATCTCGAACATTGTATCGTCAAGTCCTTGGTAGATCGTGAACAAAGCCTTTTTCTCCTTCTTCCTTCTATCTTTGAGTTGTTTTCTTGCTTCTGCATTCATTGCTCCTTCTTCTGCTGGACTTGGCTCAACAAATCCATCTTCTACAAACTCCCATACATCTTGGGAGCCTAGAAGAACTTTCATTTGGATGCACCATATCATAATTTTCCTTTGTCAGTCTAGGGATCTGAATTTGGATGGTACTTGGGGAAGAGGCCATTGCTCAACCTATGCTCTGATACCAAATGTTGAAAATCTAGATAGGAAGAAGGGATAGAGATTTCAAACAGAGGAAGAGTAGGAGAAGAGTAACTTTCTATTTTTCTCTCAAAAGACTCTTTACAATTTCACAAACTCTATATTTTCATGAACCAACATATGAGGTTTATATAGTCCCCAAAGATATATCATATTTATTGTATTCAGAATGAATTTCTCTTTCAAGGAACCTCTTCAAGAACCAATGATCATTTTGACTTGTCCTTCCATAGACTTCTAATCTATCTTTTTTTCTTCTTGATAGAATGAATCTCCCTCTTGATATCATGAACCTTTCTTTTGTTGAAATTAATCTCTTTATGATATTGGAATAAGTTTATTTCCAACAGGAAGCTGATGTTAGCAAAGAGTATTGGATCAACCAAACTTACAGCACACGTGGCAAGTCAACCAGCATGTTCTTCATATCCAAGAATGTGCAAGTACAATACTTCACAAGTGGTAGAAATTTTATAAAAAAATAACTGCCAATTTGAGTAAAAGAGCAAGACTACCAATTAGATAAACCTATAAGCAAAGAACATTTCACAAGAGTACAGCAAAAACTATCTTTTAGCAAAATAGACTTGGCAACAGAACATAAAAGACCAATCTCCAGTTGATCAAACTATGGAAACACCAATACAATTTTGCACCAGCCTTCAAACAATAAAATAGTAGACACCATCTTATACTCCAACACCGACCTAAGAAGCAGTGGGAAAACCTGAATGGCACGAGGACTTTCTTTTTTTTAATTTATTATTTATTTATTTGGAGGTCAAGAAAGCAAACCAGGAAATGGGAGACCATGGATCAACCATATTGATAAAGTAAAGGAGCTAAATACAAACAAGCAAACAAAAACAGACAAATAAATATGGAGCTACAGAAGAATAATAGCTGGGTGAAGAGATGGGAGCTCAGCTTCCAAAATTCATGCCATATAAATTAGTGAATGGGAAAAACCTCATCTTTTATGAGGTCATGGAACATTTAGTTAATTAAATGACAAACTAATATCAGACAGTGACAAAATCACAGGAAAGTCCAAATAAATATACCCCAACATGAAACATGGGCCTGATCATTAATGTCACATACTGGTCCCTGCATATATTATGAAACCTGAGACATCTTCAATGTAACAACAATGTTCTAGCAAGCTTGTTAGGCACTGAAACTAGGTACCATCGCTCTGACCATTACATCAAACAAAAATGTATGGCAGTTCAAATAAGTAACACTTAGGACCGTCTAGCACTTCAGAACTAGGTCAACTACAAATTATCTTTTGCTGAACCAACAAATAAACACGTCTCAGACGAAGTCCATACCTCTCCTCCCTCTTGTTCACTCCATTTAGAATTGCAACTTGGTATCTTAGCCTCCTCAATTTTCTGCTTCTCTAAAAGCTGAGCTCCTCGTTTAGCCTTTGACTCAACACCTTTCAAATATTTTGTGGGATTCCCCTGGCTGTCATAATACCGGCCAACAAGTTTACCAGCAAATCTAACAAATGCAGTTAGGGAAGTACATCAGAAATGAGGTTAGTCCACAAAATATTGGGCCAAGTTAACATAAATCATCCATTTGATACTTTGCATGCTGAACAATTTCACACACTAAATACCATGAGAATATAATATTCAGAACTTACATCGGTTGAAAACTCCAAAAACTCCGGTATAAATTCCATAATACTAACTTGATGCTAAAAATGAGCCAAAAGGCCTACTACATTGATTGATGCTGAAAGAGAATTTCATTTCTTAAAAGACAAGAAAACAATATATTAGCCTTTTCGGCTGTTAGGAAAAAAAATCATCCACTGGGTATGGATTGCATGGGATCCTATTGTCACCCATGGGGTATACACTTCTATCCTTAGAGAAATAATTCTGCCCGTTTTTGTCCAATCCTGCATTCGGATAAGTGACACCAACTATTTTAATAAAAATACAAAAAATAGCGCATTAAATGTAGACATTGCATCAGTATTAGCCACAGCATAATAATAACTAAAAGACCTCACACTAGAATCATGAAAGTCATTTGCATCCGATGATCCAACTATTTGCTTTTAGAGCAACTATTTATTTATTACAGTTGCTACATGCTTAACCATTTCTAACTCTTTTTTAAACATCCCACTTTCTTGACGAATGGACTCCGTCAATGAACAAAATTTGGTTACCAATTATCTATATGTTTCAGTGAACTATATCACCATCATAGATTCAAGTCACATTCCCATAACTATACCGACAAAGCAAGACACTCTTACAGGAATTAATAAACAACACTTCTTTAGAACCTTATAATGGAGACAGATTTCAACCACCAATTTATATATGTTTCAACTAGAGGAAATTCGACTTTGGATGCAGGAGTCTTTATGTCAACTTTAGAAATTGGATTCATGTGCATGGAGTTGATTAAGTAAGCTCCAAAAGTGCTTCCAAAGCTTGCATCGAAGAATGGATTGTTAGCATCAGATGTTATCATTCTTCATTGGTTTCTTCCTTCTAACCATGAAACATCAATTAGAAGCTAGCACATACTGACCCCAGATAGGATGGAAGCAATTTAACTGAGCTATCATAACTTTGAACTTTATCACAGCTTTCAGAAGTAAGTTCATCTCCTAATAACCCAAATAAGCACATCATGTTTGAGGTCAATTAGACAGACAAGTTCACATTTATCCATTTAGAATAATACATTACATATTATAGATGGCAAGGTTATTTTCAAATGTGTTTCCCAGCAGCATATTGTAAGGTAGTAAGTCTGAGAATGTTCTACCTTGCTTCAGTCCAGGATTTCTCGGTTGCAACCAACAGTAGAGTAAAAACCAGAAAACTTATATGCAAGTGCACAGAGGTGGACTTCACGAATGCTTCCAAACTATAGCCTAAAATCCATATTAGAATTGCTGACCAGCAACTGAAAGGGATTAGATTTTATGCCAAACCCTAATGTAAGATCATAAATAATTCCTGTTTCTTTGCTACAAACATATGGAGGGGTGCATATATATATTTTAATCAAATTATCAGGCTTCTCCAGTAGGGACTGAATGGTTATTTACATGCTGTTAAATTGATCACATAAGCAAAATAGTCGAAGTCTTTGTGTCTCCATGACCATGACATCTACAAGCCAGCAAACAATAAGTTACATTTGTTTCTCCATATCTTCGTTACAAACTTCATATCATTTGACAACTTTGAAGTGACAGTTGCAGGAGATCTATTAATCCTAAGCTGGTATCAATGAAATTCTTTACAAAAAATAAAAACAACTTCATATCATTTGACAACTTTGAAGTGGTCAACCAATACCTAGTGAAAATTTAGTCTAAAATAGGCACACAAAAATCAAAATAAGACCCAACCCATGTAAAATCAAAATTCTTATTGCTCCCAAAGTTCGCAAGCCAGTCATTTGCTATACTAGTTGACAACAGAATCTTAGTGCAATAACTTCAGCTAGCTTTTCACTTGGAATTAGACTCGTGGAGGATTGTGATTAGAAAGTGTCATTTGCATGGTTAATCACACAAACCCCTTGGGATTTGCACCACAAAAATATAAAACACACATCTTCTTCAGTAACGCTCCTGCCAGTACACACCATCTTATCACATAAGCAGAAAGGCTATCTCTGACCATAACTATTGATGCTAAGGTTACAGTAACAAACCTTTCCATCGTGGCAATGCTAAACCTCGTGCGACAATGGTATTGATGTCTTTAATACTTTTAAAATATTAATTTAATTATAAGGCATGATGGTGTGGTGCCATGTCAGCCATCTATTGTAATTTATTTTTACAAATCATGCTGTGCAGTCCTTGTAAATCTATAGTTTACATGTTCTTCTTAGTTCCAATGTTCAAAAAGAATGATTTGTTTTCTTTATCATTTTTTCCTAATTAAAAAGTGTTGATCAAAATAGCCTTTACAATAAAGTATAGCATCTCAAGGATTAAAGACTAAAACATATCAGATAAAGGGGACAAAATATATAGCATAGACAAAAGTATGCTTACATATATCTTTCCATGTAAAATTTTCTCCAGTCAACAACACTCTTTACCTATAACAAGAAAATTAGAGAAAATATTATGTCTTGCAAATATTCAAAATTATAACAATTAGCATCAATGATTTTATGACAACTCAGAAGCACACCACCAAGAATCTGAAGGAAAAAAAGGTCTACTACACTCTGTTTTTTCATCCTAATAAAATCACCTCTGGCAGGCAGGCATAGAATGGGAAAATGTTCATATACCATGGCAAGAGTGCTCACTTAATATGGTTAAAGCAACTACCAAAATTTACCATGCAATTATCGTTAACATAATTGTAATGCAAATGGGCTCTTCCATCAGAAAACAGGCAATTAGAGCATGAGAAACCTTAATTTTCTGTAGCAATAGAGATTAGAAGAAGATGGAGAAGAACAGCAATTAGTTATCATTGGTTCCATAGACAATGATGTATATGAATGTGAATCATTGTTTCCAACATGCTTGCAAATTGATGTTCCTTGCTTTTAATCTTAATATAATTGATAGTGCTTTCTATGAAAACCTGATCACCATTGCATATGCATTTGTTGCCAATTGTTCTAAGGAAAGGCACAAAAGCTGTACGGTATCACAATATTTTTTTACAAAGAAAAACTACCTGTGACAAGCCAATGATAGATCTCTTATAGTTCATCTCTCAAACATTTCTAAATGTAAACAAAGGAAGAATAATACAATCAAAATTTCACTATCCCATCACCTCCATAGTGGATAGACCATGCAATGAGTCTGTTAATCCATCACCTGCAGGACAAGATATTCATGATTAAGATATGTGAACAAATAATAGCCTGCAGTTTTACAACTGTTCAGTATTCTTCAATTTTAAATACATAAACTAAAATCTCTTCTAGAATCACAATATTAATAACTTTTAATTTTTTTTATGGACTGCTCCATAATTAATTCATTTCATTTAAATCAATGGTTCATGCAAATTCATCCTTGATCCAAAATCTTCAGTAGTACGCACAGGACACCGGTCCAACGATTTGCATAAAGAATTGAAACAAAGGACAAACTTGATAGCTTAAACAGACAGATACTCCCAGCAATCAGTTGAGATAGAGGGTCACATACCATAAAAAATAATAATAATAATTAATAAATAAATAAATAAATAACCAAAAGAACGCCACCCAAAATAGAGATGCCGATAATTCTTTTGGTATATATTGTATATACTGATAATTCAACATATACACAATCTTATCTAATTTTTGCAGGAAAGGGAACAATACATAGGTGTAGCTTCCATACAATGCTTAAACAAGCAAGACCCCTATCCCAATAATGGGAATCATAGAATACTCAATCTGCCTCCCAAAACAGGGAAAATGAGGTTGGCCTTGACGAAGTCCCTGGGGAGGTAGAAGCGGTTCTGTTGCGAGGCCAAGTCGGACTTCTCGATGGTCTTCTCGATAATGAAATGGATGTCGGTGCTGTTAGAATAAAAATATAATCGTGAAAGTTTATTTTAATTAGTACAATATGAGTTATATTTATACAGGTTAGGAGAGAGGATTTTCCTCAACAACCAGGAGAATTTCCCTCAACAATCAGGGAGGATTTCCCTCAACAAACCAGTAGTATTTCCTCATACAATTTGAGGAAATCTTATTCACTATCATGCCCCCACAAGATGGTGCTCCTATCAATGATACCAATCTTGGATCAATGTAATGAAAATAGTTTACGGACAAGAGGCTTCGTGAGTGAGTCTGCTAGTTAATCAACCGTATGTACGTGAGAGACACGTAGTTGATGTCTTACAACTTGATCTCGCACGAAGTGAAAGTTGATGGCGATGTGTTTCATGCGCGAGTGGAATACTGGATTGACACATAAGTAGGTAGCTCCAATATTATCACAATATATTATAGGAGGAAGGGTAGAGTTGATGTTGAGTTCCTTAAGGAGATTTGTGACTCAATTGAGTCCAGTAGTAGATGTAGCGATAGCACGGTATTCAGCTTCAGTCGTAGACCGTGCGACTGTCTTTTGCTTCTTAGAACTCCAACTGATAGGATTAGCTCTAAGAAAAATAATATACCCTGACGTAGAAGTTCTATCATCAAAGTTCCTTGCCCAATCAGCATCAACAAAGGCATAGAGATTAAGTGGGGTGTGTTTACGGAGAAACAGGCCATGATGAAGGGTTCCTTTAAGATATCGCAAAATTCGTTTGACGACAGACCAATGCGTAGTAGATGGCTAGTACATGAATTGAGATAATTTATTGACTACAAATGAGATATCTGGACGGGTGAGAGCCAAGTACTGTAAGGAGCCAAGTACTTGTCGATATTGAGTAGCATTCGAAGCAGGACTTCCATCACATAATTTGATTGATTCACTAGTAGAGAGAGGAGTTGTAACTTCTTTTGCATCCTGCATGTTTATTTTGGATAATAGGTCTTGAATATACTTTCTTTGTGATAGGAGAAGACCTGAAGATGTAAATGTTGCTTCAACTCCCAAACAGTAACTTAAGGGTCCAAGATCTTTGAGGGAGAATCGATCAGCCAATTATTTTAGGAATGTCTGAATCTCCAAGGGATCATTCCTGTAACAATAATATCATCCATACATACGAGAAGATATATTGCGTGTCTATTTTGTTGTCGTAAGAATAACGAGGTATCAGACTTGGAGTTGATGAAACTAGTTATGTCAGAAATGAGCCAAGTTTAGTATACCAGGCTCTTGGAGCTTGACGAAGTCCATAAATAGCTTTTTGTAGTTTGCACACATATCTTGGATACTAATGATGAATGAAGCCAAGGGATTGCTGCATATAGACATCTTCAGTTAGAGTCCCTCGTAAAAAGGCATTGTTAACATCTAGTTGTCGTAGCTGCCAGCCTTTTGAGACGGTCAAACTTAGAATAAGTCGAATTATTATGGGTTTAACAACAGGACTGAAAGTCTCTGTGAAGTTAACTCCAGGTCATTGATAAAACCCTTTGGCTACTAGACGTGCTTTATATCTAGCAATAGATCCGTCTAGGTTCCGCTTAATTCGAAAGACCTATTTACACCCGATGATGTTTTGTGTAGGATGAGGGGGTACAAGGGTCCACGTGAAGTTATGGAGGAGGGCATCATACTCTTCACACATGGCCTTACACCAGTGTGGAGATTTTTGGGCTTGAGTAATTGTGGTAGGTTCATTGATCTCAGAAGAGGATTTTGTGGTAGCATGTAGGTCGAGGACTTGACGTGGTTTGAATATACTACTCTTGGAGCGTGTTGTCATTGGATGTTTAGAAGTTGTAGCTTATGTTGTTGGTATAGGTAGATGAGTGACATTAACACGGGTTGGAGCAGGCTGAGGTACTTCAGTATCATTATGTTCAGAAGAGGGTAAAAAATGTTGTGTTTCCGAGGGCATTACGTCAGTAGTAGGAGAAGCTTGTGAAGAAGGGAAAGGAGAAGAAATAGAGGGAGTGAGAAGTTGTTGAACCGAGAGAATAAGAGAGTGCGGATCCTGAGGCAAGGGACTGGATGGTGTTATAGGACGTTCGTGGGATGGGATCAGAGGGATACTCCAGTGACGTATGTTTGTCGGAATAGCTTGCACGGTAGGATATTTGTGAAAAGGAAAAGTAGACTCCACAAAAGTAACATAACATGATATAAAGACTCTTTGAGTTTGGGGTTCGTAACATCGGAAAGCATTATGTTTCAGAGAATATCCTATAAAGGTGCAAGGCTTGGATCGGGGTGTTAGTTTGTGTGAGGTATAAGGCCGTAGCCATGGATAACATAAACAACCAAAGACTTTGAGTTTCTGAAGATTTGGAGGCTTGTTGAAAAGTTTTTCAAATGGTGACTGGTATTGTAGGATTGGAGTGAGCATACGATTAATTAGATAGACGGCAGTTTGAAAAGCTGCTATCCAAAAAGTTGAGGGCATGGATGCTTGATGTAGAAGTGAGAGACCAGTTTCAACTATATGCCGATGTTTGCGTTCAGCAAAACCAACTAATTGGAGAGTATGTGGGGGTGACTTGAGGTGTTGTATACCACAAGCTGAGAGACAAGATGTGAGGGCTTGATATTCACTTCCGCCATCAGAGTAAACCATTTTGATTGAAGACTGAAAGAAATTCTCGACCAACTTCCGAAAGTTGGTAAAGATTATTGAAACATCAGATTTGTGGTTGAGAGGATATAACCATGTGTACTTAGTGAAATAGTCTACAAAAATGACATAAAATCTAAACTTATCAAAAGAAGGGGTTGGGGCAGGGCCCCAAACATTTGTATAAATAATTTCAAACAGTTTAGAGCAAGATATGAAGGATGTTCCAAAGAGTAGTCGATGACATTTATTGCTAAGACAAGCATCACAATGCATATTAATGCTATTGGTTTTAAAAGTATGAAGAGAATAACGAGAAAGTAATTTATGCTTGATAAAGGAGGAGGGGTGACTAAGACGATGATGCCACACATCAATTGGAACTGCAACGGAAGAGTGAGCAATAGGCTAGGTAAGTTGCGAAGCTGATGGCCACTTATAAATGTTGTCTTTATTCTGGCCTTGGACTAAGGATGCTCCTGTGCTCAAATCCTTGACAAGAAAGGAGTCAGGAAAGAATTCAATGGAGGTATTATTCTGTTTACAGAATTGAGAAACGGAAATGAGATTTCGTGAAATGTGAGATGCACACAAGACATCGTCGAGTGTAAATATTGTTGTAAGTGAATTAAGCATTGTGAAACCAGTATGAATAATAGGAACTCTTTTACCGTCACCGATGATGATATCTTCATTGCCGCCATAGTTGTTGTGGATGGACAGGTTCTGAAGATCAGACATGATGTGATGAGAGGCTCCAGAGTCCATAAGCCAATTAGATTGGCTAGTGGTCGAAGTAGTCATGAGATTCGCCTGAGGCAACCGTGATGGAGTAGGGAGTTTGGGTCGAGATCGGCATACTTTCGCAGAATGTCTGACTTTATCACATAGTTGGCAGACAACTCATTGTTGGCTGATGCGATTAGGATGCCAGGGCTGTTGAGTGTTGAAATTGACATCTTGAAAGTGATGATGTGGATGAGAGAGAGTTTACTTGGGACCCATAGGGTCAGGAGGCAGCTGAGCCAAATTTTTGTTGACTTGCGTATTATACTGGTTGCTCTTCCTTTTGGATTTTTGACTGACCTGAGCTGTGATAGTTGCTTCGGGTGACTTTTCATGGCACTTCAAATACATCTCATAGTCAGTCAACTTGTCATAAAGTTCTTCAAATAATATTGGTGATTCGGGTGCTCGAATTGCTGTTGCTAGCTCTTTGTACTCGCCTCCTAGGCCATTAAGAGTATGGACTAGGACTTCTTCATCACTCATGGAATGACCTATCAAAGCCAAGTCATCGTTAATAACTTCGATATTTTGTAGATAATCAGTAATAGTACTTCCCTCTTGTTTCATTTTCATTAGACTGGATAGAAGTCTGAGCATGCGAGTACGTGAGTGATTTGCTAAGGTAGTTTGCAACTTATACCATGCTTCTGCAGTAGTCGTACATGAAGAAATCAGTGGGGCGACGGACCCAACGACTTAGGCTTGAATAGCTTGAAGAATGAGACGATCTTGACGTAGCCATAGCTTGTGGGCTGGATTTGGTACTTGATGGGGTTCTCCTGTGACATTGATCAATGCGGGTGGACAATAAAAAGAGTTATCGATGTAGCCTAGTAAATCATATCCAAATAGGATATTAAAAAATTATGCACGCCATGATGCGTAGTTGCCGTCTTTGGATAACTTGAAGGGAATGAGTACTGCAGCATTGATGGTAATAAGACCTATAGGTTGAGAAGTGCTATGGTTCCCTACAGGGATAATAACAAGAGTGTCAGATGTAGATGAGGAAGACATTTTAAGGATACACAACTGAGGGAGTTGTCGACTGTAGACAAGGGGTGGAATAGAGTTACGACGTGGAGCAGTGCTTATGTCGAAGGCACTGTAGTTGCAGTTTTGCAACCGAAGGTGCGCCGAGGTAGAGGAGAGAGCGCCACCGAGGAGGTGAGTGTAAAGGACACTGCGTTCATCTGCGTTTGCAGGGAGCGAGTGGCAGGAGGTAGAGGGGAAGAAGCTGCCGTCGTCCACCAAGGATGTGTCACGATTGCCGAGGAGGAGGAGGAAGCTTACAAAGAGTGTCTACAGTTACGACTCAAGAGGAGGCAGCGAAGAGGGAGAGGAAACAGCGGGCTGATCGATGGATTCCTCGGTCAGAAAGAGGAAAGATGAAGCCGAGGGAGACCTGTGAGCTCTGCTGTGGCGCCGCTGCGTTGGCAGCAATACAGGTGAGAAGAACGCAGCGAGCAATACCATCGGAGAAGGAGCATAACACCGATAGTAGTGGAGGAAAGAAAGACTCCTCGGATGTTGCACCTTTCGCTGAGCTTGGAAGATGACACCGATCAATCGCTATCGTCAGACAGCGAGAAAAAGAGCTTGCTCTTAGGCAAGTGGCTCTGATACCATGTTAGAATAAAAATATAATCGTGAAAGCTTATTTTGATTAGGACAATATGAGTTATATTTATACAGGTTAGGAGAGAGGATTTCCCTCAACAACCAGGAGGATTTCCTTCAACAATTAGGGAGGATTTCCCTCAACAAACCAGCAGGATTTCCTCATACAGTTTAAGGAAATCTTATCCGCTATCAGGTGTCGCCCTTCGCCGTCACCAAGTCAGTCACCCACTTCGGCACGATACGCAGGTGGTACATGTCTTTGTCGGCCTTCTTGCGCTTCCTCGACGTGCCCTCGTCGGGCGACGTGGGGGGATTATGCTGCGGAGGCGGCGGTAGCCGCACGGGCTCCTCTGGCCCCTCAGTGGCCTCGCTGTTGGACTCGGACGTGATGGCTCCCATGGATGGATACCTTCAGCTTCTAACTTTCTTGAAGCAAAGGAGGGAAGATAGATAGTGGAGAAGAAGGCAGCGATGGAGTTGGCGATGTGATCAATAGCATCACTCTACGTGTGTGTTTATATAGGGAGAGAAGAGACGCGTGATAATTCGAAGCCGTGGTTGATTCTGAATCGGAGTCTGCTTTGCATTCTCTGCGGAAGCACAAAACCACCCCGGAAAAGGAAACCGAGTGTGGATCGAAATCTTTAACGGTTCGGGTGAGTGATTTCTTTTCCTTTTCGAAATTAGATTTATTTCTATTGTATTTCTTTTTCTCTTATTATTTTCTATATCTTAAATGATGGATTACGAGTCGTGATTCATTTGGAATATTATATCAATGGACAAAAATTGGTGGTATTGTGTGTTACATGAAAAAAAAGACTAAATAATAATCTCGCGAAGAAAAGAGAGCAAATTAAGTCCCATTCGTAGAATGAAAGAGAAGATGAAATAGTGGTGACAGAGAGACCAGAGATTAGCTCAGTTGGTCTTTTTGCAACATCCGGACGAGACTGGCAACTTTGGTGCTGCTCATATTTGATAGATAATAAATGTTGTCATGGCTTGTGACATTAGCCATCATCTTGATGGCTGTGAACAAGGTATTATAATCCAGGGTAAGGTAAATTGGAGCACACCATAAACATAATATGTAAAGCTTAATTACGATAGATAGGTGGTGAAAGCTGAGACAAGTGCTTTGGGTTTTCTTAAATTCAAAAAAATAATACTGATGAAATATTCTATACTGCTGTTGCGAAAGTTGGTCTTCAGAAGATGGATTAAAACTGCAACCTTGTCTCTTCTTCATGCAAAGCGTCTTCAAGCTTCTTTCTCGAGTACCTACGCCAAGCTGCCTGTATAAAACAGGCAGGCCATGTCCTCCATTGCTGCGAATAGTGTCTAAACGTAGGCTGCAGTTGTTTGTTGCGCAGCCTTCTGAATTGTGTAGCAACAAACTTCAGATCATCGGCCATCAGAGCAGAAGCTTCGACTTCAGATGGTGTCTCAACTGTCCTTGTCGAGATAGGGAGGCTGGACGATGAGTACGGGTCTAGCGCCCAGGTCAGAAGCTCTTCCCCGCAGAAATCTCCAGCCTTAAGAATGTCTGAATTAGAAAATCCAGTTCTTCCACCATTAGTGGTCATGCCCTCTAGCTCTCCTCGCATAATAATGAGCATTTGATTTACTGGCTCTCCTTCACCAACAATGCAGCTGCATTCAGTGTATAAAACTGGTTTCAAACGATCAGCATGGCGTCCATGAGTTGATCATCCATCTTTTCAAACATCGGAACCTACGAGGAATGATATGAGGATCGCATCATTTCTCCAAAGAACAACCACTCATCAGCTACTAAGTTTTGACTAAATCAATCATTGTTGGGTTCAGCCCATAGGTGGGCTTAGACTAGACCTTTGAACTCAATCAGTTAATTTTAAAAAAAAAAGAAAAAAAAGGGTGCATGCAGTTGCTTTTTCGGTGTGAGCAGAGAAAGGGCTTTTTCGGTGTGCAGTGTGCGGCAGCGCAGTGAGAGAGATAGAAAAGAGATAGCGAAGGAGGAGAGAGAAAAATTAGCGTACTGCTTGACGATCAGTGGCCAAACTTCATCAGTTTTGACCCAAATTTGACGTGGAGAATTCTTACAGGAAACTCTACAATCATATCTACTTGGTGAATATAGATGAATCATATAGATGAATCTATGGTTTATCCTCTCTAAGGTGCTTTCCTGTCATATCTACTTGGTGAGACTTAAAATTTTCTGAGATTCATCTATATGATGATGATGCATTATTATTGAGCCAAGATATATGATCTTGATGTTATTATGATCCTTTTGTTATTTTAGAGAAGACCTATTGTAAACTTGTTATCATTATTGATGATAGTGGAAGTTTGAAGTGGACTACGGTCTCGTGGTTTTTTTCGCGTTGGGTTTTTCACGTCAAAAATTCGGTGTCACTTGTGATTGATCAGTTGTTTTGCTATTTATATTGTTCTGGTTAATATTTGCTTATAATATCAAGTTGGTATTTTTTATGAGGAACCCATTTTGATGCACAAAGAGGGAAAAGAATTATTCCGCATTAACAGGTTTTTCCCAACAAGTGGTATCAGAGTAATAGGTTATTTGCTACTAGTTTTTCTTGTGTGATTAAAATGGAAGAGTCAGATGGTATGATTAAATTGAACTCATCAAATTATTCCACTTGGAGACATATGATGGAAGATTTGCTCTATTGCAAAGATTTGTATAAGCCCATTAAAGTTAAAGAAAAACCTTCTACCATGGAAGAGGAGGAATGGGAGGTCCAACATAGAAAAGCTATTGCTTATATTAGAATTAGAAAATAGATGGATATAAATTTGCATGAGCATATTTCTGATGAAATCAGAGCTGATATTGTTTGGTAAAGGTTAAAAAATCTGTTTGCGAAAAAGATAGTAGGAAATAGAATTTCTCTCCTTAGAAGACTTATTAATTTGAAGTATAAAGATGGTAATAATATTGTTGAGCACATAAGCCTATTTCAGAGTCTTGCAAACAAGTTGGTTGCTATAAAAATGAATATAGATCATGAAATGTAGGGATTGCTACTTCTCAACTCTTTACCAGAAAGTTGGGAAACGTATGTGGTGACAATTTGTAACTCCACGCCAGAGGGGACTCTAACTATAGATATGGTTAAAGATAGTTTACTGAATGAAGATGCCAGAAGGAAAGACCATGGAGAATATTCTTCTGGTGCACTTGTTACTGAAAAACAGGAAAGACGTGGAAGAAGTCATAGTAGAAATCCACATGGTTGCAGAGGAAGATCCAAGTCTAGAAGAGATATTAGGTGTTTTCACTGCAACAGGCCAGGTCATATAAAGAAAGAGTGTAGGTTTTGGAAGCGAGAATAGAATGAAAGGAAGAAAAATGAAAAAGAAACTAATACAATTACTGCTGAAGGTAATATCATTATTATTTGTGATGATGGATATGTTAGTCTTGTAGCTTAGGACAACAATTAGGTAATTGACTCTGGTGCTTCATTCCATGTTACTTCTCATAATGATTTCTTTAGATCCTACACTGTTAGTGATTTTAGCAATGTTAGAATGGGAAACAATAGTACATCCAAGATTGTGGGTATTGGAGATATTTACTTAGAGACCAGTACTGGGAGCAAATTGATACTCAAAGATGTTAGACATATTCCAGATATTCGTCTGAATTTGATATCTACAGGCAGACTTGATGATGAGGGATTTACACACTATTTTGGTGAAAGCAAATTGAAGCTCACTAAAGGTTCTCTAGTTATGGCGAGAGGAAAGAAGTTAAACTCTTTTTATAATATAGAAGCTAAGCTACACAAAGGAGAGATTAATGCAATTCAAAAGGGTAAAAGCATAGATCTTTGGCATAAGAGGCTTGGTCATATCAGCGGGAAGAGACTTCAATCTCTTGCTAGAAAGCAATTCTTACCAGAGTTGCAAGGTACATCTTTTAAATCTTGTGATCATTGCTTAGTTGGAAAAACACATAGAGTTGCATTTCATACTTATCTGCCATCTAGAAGATCAAATATTATTGATTTAGTTCATACTGATGTCTGTACTATGCAAACTAGAACTCTTGGAGGTGCTCTTTATTTTGTTACTTTTATTGATGATTATTCTAGAAAAGTTTGGGCTTTTACTTTGAAATCTAAAGACTAGGTACTCAATGTCTTTAAAGAATTTCATGTCAGTATTGAAAGAGAAACTGGCAGAAAGCTAAAGAGTGTTCGAGCAGATAATGGTGGTGACTACAGGGGTCCTTTTGAGAATTATTACAGATTTTATGGTATCAGGCTTGAGAAAATAGTTCCAAAAACTCCTCAACAAAACAATGTGGCAAAAAGGATGAACGGAACTATTGAAGAAAGGATTAGGTGTATGCTTTCCCACGCCAAGTTACCTAAGTCATTTTGGGAGGAGGCTATGAGAACTACCATTGACCTGATAAATCTTTCTCCATCAATTCCTCTGAAAGGTGATATTCCAAAGAGAGTAGGGAAAGGGAACGATGTATCTTATGATCATTTGAGAGTCTTTGGGTGTAAAGCATTTGTACATATTCCCAAAGATGGGAGATCCAAGCTTGATAATAATGCAAAGGCATGTATTTTCTTGGGATATGGTCATAAAGAGTTTGGGTACAGATTATGGGATCCAGTGAACAAGAAGATTGTTAGAAGCAGGGATGTTGTGTTTCTTGAAGACCAATTGTTTGATAATGGTGATAATGTTGAGAAGCCAGAAACCTCTATTTATATTCCTTGGAGTTTGGGTTCAGTTCCTCCACCTATAGTTCATGATGATCATGGGGGAGATGAAGAAGAAGAATGTGGTGAGAATATTAGTGATGATACTCACACAGTTGATGAAGTTTAAGTAACTGAGCAAGCACCTTCACCACTAGTTGAGATTCTATTGAGAAGATCTACAAGAGAGCGACAACCATCTACAAGATATCCTCCACATGAGTATGTTATGCTTACTGATGGGGGAGAGCCAGAAACTTACCAGGAAGCTATTCTACATGAGCACAAGAATGAGTGGGTTAAAGCCATGTAAGAAGAGATGAGATCCTTGCTTGAGAACCACACCTATAACTTAGTAAAGTTGCCTAAAGAGAAGAAAGCTCTCAAGAATAAATTGGTTTACAGATTGAAGACTGAAAATAATAGTTCACAACAAAGATACAAAGCACGACTAGTTGTGAAGGGATTCAGTTAGAACAAAGGTATTGAATTTGAAGAAATATTTTCTCCTATGGTGAAAATGTCATCTATCTGAGTTATTCTTAGTTTAGCTACCCGCTTGAATTTAGAAGTTGAGCAACTTGATGTGAAAACTGCATTTCTTCATAGTGACATAGAAGAAGAAATTTACATGGAGCAACCAGAAGGCTTCAAAGTTAAGGGAAAAGAAAATCTAGTGTGCAAGCTAAGAAAAAGTTTATATGATCTCAAACAGGCACCGAGACAGTGGTACAAGAAGTTTGATTCCTTTATGATAAGCCAAGGGTACAATAGAACCACATCTAATCATTGTATGCTTACAAAGAAGTTTTCAGATGATGATTTTATTATTCTCCTGCTATATGTTGATGATATGCTGATTGTTAGTCATGATGTTGATAAAATTGAAAAACTTAAAAGAGAGTTAAGTAAGTCTTTTGCTATAAAAGACTTGGGATCGGTGAAACAAATACTTGGCATGAAGATTCTTTGTGCTAGGAAAAAAAGGGAAGATTTGGCTATCTCAGGAGACCTACATTGAGAAAGTTCTTAAAAGATTCAATATGAATAAAGCCAAAGCAGTTTGTTCTCCACTTGCAGGTCATTTTAAGCCTAGCTTAAAATAATGTCCGACAAGTGAGAAAGGAAAAGAAGAAATATCTAGAGTATCTTACTCATCTACAGTGGGCAGTTTGATGTATGCTTTGGTTTGTACTAGGCCAAATATAGCTCATGCAGTTGGAGTTGTTAGTCGATTTCTCTCTAATCCTAAAAAAGAACATTGGGCAGCAGTAAAATGGATATTAAGATATCTAAGAGGTACTTTCAGGTTGTGTTTATGTTTTGGTAGTGGTGAACCTGTTGTCACGCACTTAGCAAGAATTGCCTAAGTGGTGAGGCACCCTTTATGATAAGCCACCGACTTAAATTTGTTGCCTAAGTCAAGAATCGCTTTCGCCCACTTCGGTCGGACTTAGCTTGGATTGCCTAAGTCTTGAGGCGCCTTACGACATACGCGTCCTGCAAAGGGTCACCGAACTGCAACCTCGTGCAGTCCCGTAGGACTGTAAAAAGAGAAGTTGATTAGTTGTTGAACGAGCGACGGACAAGTCCCGACGCCTCGCGAAGAGGGAAGCTTTACAAGCAATTGAGCGAGCACTTGGAGTGCAAGAAAGCAGAGAAAGAGAGGAGGAAAACAAGGACTTTAGAGGGGTGAATGAGCACAAGTCCGCAAACAACTACTCCCCAAGTGTCGGGCGCGAGGCAAGTTTCCGCCAAGTTGACGTGCAAACTTGTGAAAGTGTTCAACGCCCGACACTATATCGAAGCCCCATCCACCATGTGCCACCCGGTGGTTCCAGTGGTGCTGAGATGGTGACAAAATTTCATGGCCGCGCCGAAATCAGCCCGCGACACACAGCGGAGCTGTTTTTGGATTTCTCGCGATGCGGCGATCGTTTCGCTCAGCTACAGCTGCATTTCTTTTTCTGCTGTTTTACAAGGAAAAACACACCAAAACATGGCAAAACAGGCTGCCAAAGATATGTACAAGCATGGGTAAATGACGAACGGACGCTTGAGCGAAGTTGTTTGCGAGTGTTCGACGGCCGTTAAACATTCTCCCCCACTTAAGCCGCCGACGCCCTCGTTGGCGCTCTTTGGTAGGCTTTGATAGTTGCTTCTTCATGCCGGAGGGTGTCTTCTCGGCTCCCAGCTTCGGTTTTGGGAAGTTTCGCCACTTCACCAAGTATTCAACTGCTCACTCCATTGGGTAGCGTTGTCCTGCGATCTGCTAAAATGGTTTCAACTCGCTTCGTAGGAAGCTCGGTGGGAGGTTGACGAGTTGAAACGTGTCGAGAAGCATCTTGCGGATCGGAGTGGTAGGCTTTCAAGTTGCTAGCATGGAAAACATTATGCATCTTGAGCCACGCCGGCAATTGCAACTTGTAGGAAACATTGCCCACCCTACATCGACAATTGGGAAGGGGCCATCATACTACAAGCACCAATCCTTTATGCACTTTGTTTCTAAAGAATTGAGTGATGCTTTGGTTGAGCTTCACCAAAGACCAAATCGCCGACTTTGTATTCTGGGGTCGCCTTCCAAAGTCTGCCCACTTCTTCATCTTTCGCGCGCTTCTCCAAGTAGGCCCGCGCAATATCTGCATTTCGATGCCATTCTTTCGCCAAGTGATACGCGGATGGACTACTCCTGTATATCCAATAGCCAAAGTGTGAGGAGTCGATGGTCATTGTCCAGATGATGATCTCAAAGGGGCTCTTGTTGGATGCAGAGCTCTGCTGCAGTTGTAGGAGAATTGGGCTATGTCCAACAACTTCACCCAATCTCGTTGATTGGCACTCACGTAGTGCCAAGATATTGCTCTAGGAGCGAGTTTATCCTTTCGGTTTGGCCATCCGTCTGGGGTGGAGGCTTGTGGAGAAGTATAGCTTCGATCCCAACAATTTGAACAACTCGGTCCGAGATCGCCCCAAACCGAGCATCTCGATCACTTATGATATTGTGCGGAACTCCCCAATACTTCACCACATTCTTCATCATTAGCTTCGCTTTCTTCCTCTGCCGAACAAAGGTAGGGTGCGGCAATGAAGGTTGCATACTTCGAAAATCGGTCGACTACTACAAGTATCGATCCGAGTCCCCCTACTGTCGGCAAGCTAGATATGAAGTCCAGAGAAATGCTCTCCCACGGCCTTTTTGGTACAGGCAACGGCTCTAAAAGTCCCACCGGCTTCCGTTGTTCCACTTTGTCTTGTTGACAAGTTAGGCAAGGCCCTCTCCATGAGAGCCAATGTTCGATGAATACCCGGATGTCCTGCCCAAAGGGAATCATGACACTCCTTCAAAAGCTCACGCCTCGATTATCCACCCGAGGGACATAAACTCTATTCCCTTTGGTGTAGACGAGTCCCTCCCGACCCAAAATCGTCGTGCCTTGCCTTCTTGGATCAATTGCATCAAGGTTACTTGCTTGGGGATCACCGCACACCCATCCTTGATTCGGGAAAGAAAGTTGATTGCAAGCCCGACTTGTTTGGCCTCGCCCTCTAGTTGCATAGCATTCACGGCCTCCACTTTTCGACTCAAGGCATCGCCTACGATATTTGCTCTTCCGGCTTGTACTCATTGCCATGTCAAATTCCGCCAAGAAGTCCTGCCATCGTTCTGCTTTGGGAGAGTTTCTTTTGAGTCTGAAAGTAACTCAAAGCGATGTTGTCCGTCCTCAGTACAAATCGCGATCCGAGAAGGTAGTGTCGCCACACTCGTAAGCAGTGGATCATCGCTGCCATCTCCTTCTCGTGCACGAGGATATCGCCGCTTCGGTCTCATTGAGCTTACGGCTTTCATAGGCCACCGGATGGCCCTCCCGCATAAGTACTCCCCGATAGCGAAGTCCAAGCATCCAGTATGGACTTCAAGGGCTTCCCATAGTCCGGCAATTTGAGCACTGGTTCTTCCAGAATGGCAGCCTTTAGGTCTTGGAATGCCGCTTCACATTTGTCGGACCATCTCCAAGGCTGCTCTTTCTTCAACAACTCTGTTAGTGGAGTTGTGCGCTTCGAATACCCCAGTATGAAGCGTCGATAGTAGTTCACAAACCCAAGGAAGGATCTCGGCCGGGCACCTTCTTTGGAGTTTGCCGATCTACAATCGCTTGCACCTTTGCTTTATCCATCCGAATGGAACCGTCGCCGATCCGATGCCCCAAGAATAAGATCTCTTTACGAGCAAAGTAGCACTTCTCTCTTTTACTTAACAATGAATTCTCCCGAGAACTTTGAAGATTGTTCGAGGTGTTCAATATGCTCCTCAAGTGTTCGGCTATAGACGCACGATATCGTCCCAGTAGACAACCACAAACTTGTCCGAGATACTCCTTGAATAGCTGGTTCATAAGAGTCTGACGAATGTGGCCGGAGCGTTGGTTAAACCGAAAGGCATCACCAGAACTCAAACGCTCCATACCTGGTCACACAGGTAGTCTTCGCTTCATCACCTTCAAAGAATACGCACTGCCAATACCTCGACCAAAGGTCGAGTTTGAAAATACTTTGCTTTGCCCGGTTGGTCGAACAAGTCCGCAATGAGAGGGATGGGATACTTGTTCTTCACAACCTTGTTAAGGGCTCGATAATCGACGATAGTCGGAGACTCCCATCTTGTTTCTTCCGAAGAGAACCGGAGCTCGAATGGTGCTTTGGAATGCGGATGAGACCACCGCTTAGCGCTTCATCTAATCGCTTTCGAGCTCGCCAACTCGGGGAGGGGGCATGCGGTATGGTGGTCTCGCTGGAGGCTTCACTCCTGCTCCACTCAATAAGATGATCCACGCCTCTACGTGGTGGCAGAATTTTCGGCAACTCAGGTGGCATAACATCTTCGAACTCCTTCAAGACATTTGCCACCGCAACAGGTTCTTTACGGGCCTCCCCATCGAGTGCTTCTAGCTTCATCGCAGCCACAAAGGTTAACTCTCCTTTGCGTCGCCCTTCTTCGATTCTGTTAACGCCGATAGGCTGCTGGGATCCCGGGTTCCTCTTTGAGTGACGGAAATCACACAGGGGTTGTCACCTCCCATTAGACATATGGAGTCTAGGAACGGCATCGGCACCAACTTTGCGGCATGCATGAACTCCATTCCAAGAATCACTTGAAAGTCATCCAAGGGCACCGCCATCATGTTTGTGCGCCCGCTCCACGATCCGATCTTGATGGAGACTCCCTTAGCTAGCCCGTAGATTCGCTTAGCCTCGAGTTAACCGCCTTCATCCGACTTGGGTTCTTCTCTAAGATTAATCCAAGCCGCTTTGCTTCTCGGTCGGCGATGAAGTTGTGAGTAGCACCCGTGTCCACCATTGCTCGGGTGGTTTGGCCATTGAGTCTGATGTTTACGTACATCAGCTCACCGCTTCTCGCTTTTGTTGCTTCGGCTTCGGTTCTCCCCACTTGACCCCGCACGCATTCAACAAACGCATCGCCCCATTCGGGGTCCTTGCGACTTCTCATCGCCGCTGCCCGACTCGAGCTACTCGAACGAGGGCAACCGCCTTACCCTTGTCTGCGGCTTAGGGGTTTGATGGAAGCCGACAAGGCATTGAGTGCTGCTTTTGCGGGCGATCCCATACACCGTGTGGTCCTCCGCACAAGAAACATGTCCTAGGTTTTGAGGTCCTGCCGTTTGAGTTTGGCCCCTTATGGAAACTCTTCTTCCTTTGGTCACCCCTAGATTCCTTCCCGGAGGGTGCCTTGGTTGTTGATTTCTGTGGGTCGCTTCTTCTTCCTCGGGTCCTCTGAAGAAGCAAAGTCGGTGAGCCTTCTGCTGCAATTGTTTCAACCAAATCGGTGACATTCCGTCGATGAAGTTCTGTTGAGCCCATGGCTTCAGGCCATCAAGAAAGCTGAATGCGACTTATCTTTTTCGAGACATATCTTGAATGTCCAACATTAGTGCAGAAAATTGCTTCACATAGTCCCGAATGGAAGTCGTTTGGTGGAGTTGTCTCAACTTCCTCCTTGCGATGAACTCGGTGTTCTCGGGTAGGAATTGAGTTCTCAACTCACGCTTCAAGTCGTCCCATGTGTCCACTCGGCACCGACCTTCTTGAATCTCTTCCCAACGGATTCTCCACCAAAGTTTTGCATCACCGTTCGGATACATAGTCGCTATCGAAACTTTGGTGTCCTCGAGAGTCCGCCTGGTAGCTCGAAAGTCTTGTCCATATCAAACAGAAGTTCTCGAGCTCCTTTGCATCTCTAGCACCCCCATAACAATGTGGGTCGGGCGCCCTGAAGCTTTGTGTTGGTGCAACGCGGGTGTTGCTTCCCCCCGCATTCAACGCCCTTGTGAGCATTGCCACTTTGGAAGTGAGTTCCGTCACCATTTCTTGCAAATGTTGCACGAGTCCTTTGTGTCATCCGTCGGTCGGTCGACTAAGGCTTCAACCTTGTCGATCCGGATTCGACTTCTTCTTACGAGCTCTCTACGCCAAGAAGCCTACTTTGGCCTTGGTAGAGTTCATCCAAGCTCGCTTCAAGAACATCCAAGCGGGTTTCCACCGCCGTGACCCTCTCTATGGGTCTTTCTTCCGGTTAGCGCTCCAGTTGCGCCTCCTCCGCTCGTGGAGAGTAGCCCACTTCTCGCTCCTCATGCTCACCCGCCTGCTCACGAACGGCTCTCCCGGCAGGCGAGCGAGTTTGCACATGCAGCCCTCTGCATGGTGCTTGGGGCAACATTCCGGCTTGCCCCATCTTGCTTGATTCACCACGTTGTTTCGCCATGGTGAGATTGCGAAGTTTCTTGTTGCTTGCTCAAATTGCTTGCTGCTCGATACCACAATGTCACGCACTTAGCAAGAATTGCCTAAGTGGTGAGGCACCATGCGGCAAGCCACCGACTTAGCCGGAAGTTGCCTAAGTCAAGAATCGCCTTCGCCCACTTCGGTCGGACTTAGCTTGATTGCCTAAGTCTTGAGGCGCCCTTGCGACATACGCGTCCGCAAAGGGTCACCGAATCTGCAACCTCGTGCAGTCCCGTAGGACTGTAAAAAGAGAAGTTGATTAGTTGTTGGAACGAGCGACGGACAAGTCCCGACGCCTCGCGAAGAGGGAAGCTTTACAAGCAATTGAGCGAGCACTTGGAGTGCAAGAAAGCAGAGAAAGAGAGGAGGAAAACAAGGACTTTAGAGGGGTGAATGAGCAGCTGCAAGTCCGCAAACAACTACTCCCCAAGTGCGGGGCGCGAGGCAAGTTTCCGTCAAGTTGACGTGCAAACTTGTGAAACCGCTTCAACGCCCGACACTATCTGAAGCCCCATCCACCATGTGCCACCCGGTGGTTCGAGGTGCTGAGATGGTCGACAAAATTTCATGGCGCGCCTGCGAAATCAGCCCGCGGCACAGCAACGGAGTGTTTTTGATTTTTGGGCGATGCATGGCGATCGCGACGCTCTCGCTACGCAGCACCGCTTTGTTTTCTACGCTATTTTACAAGGAAAAACACACCAAAACATGGCAAAACAGGCTGCCAAAGATATGTACAAGCATGGGTAAGCGGCGAACGGGCGTTGAGCGGTTGTCTTTGCGAGTGTTCGACGACCGTTCGTGACACTGTGTTAGAAGAGTACACAGATGCAGGCATGGCTAGTGATACTGATTCCAAGAAGTCTACTTCGGGGTTCTTAATGACATTTAAAGGGGGAGCAATCTCTTAGCAGTCTAAGTTATAGAAATGTGTTACTCTATCAACCACAGAAGTAAAATACATAACAATTACTGAAGCCTGTAAGGAAGCTTTGTGGATGAAAAAGTTTCTACATGAATTGGGCTTGAAACAGGAAGGATATCACTGTTTACTGTGATAGTCAAAGTGTCATTCACCTCTCCAAGAATTCAACATACCATTCTAGATCCAAGCATATTGATGTAAGATACCATTGGATTCGTGATGTGCTTGAGATGAAAGAATTATAGTTGGAAAAGATGCATACCAATGAGAATGGATCAGACATGTTGACAAAGTCTTTGCCTAAGGAGAAGCTTGAAGCTTGTAGGTGAAGAGCGGGCTTAGTACAGCCCACCATATGAGTTGGAGAGGGAGAATTGTTGGGTTCAGCCCATAGGTGGGCTTGGATTGGGCCTTTGGGCCCAAATCAGTTAATTTAAAAAAAAAATGGGAAAAGAGAAAAAAAGGTGCGTCCAGTTGCTGCGAAGCGGTGTGAGCAAAGAAGGGGCTTTTTCGGTGTGCAGTGTGTGGTGGTGCAGTGAGAGAAAGGAAAGAGAGAGCGAAGGAGGAGAGAGAAAAATCAGGATACTGAGATTCCTGCTTGACGATCAGTGGCCAAACTTCGTCAGTTTTGACCCAAATTTGACGTGGAGAATCCTTGCAGTAAACTCTACAATCATAATGGTGTCGATCTACGGTTTATCGTCTCTAAGGTGCTTTCCTGTCATACATATTTGGTGAGACCTAAAATTTTTCTTTGATGAGATCCATTTATATAATGATGACGTATTATTGTTGAGCCAATATATATGATCTTGATGTTATTATGATCCTCTTGTTATTTTAGAGAAGATCTATTGTAAACCTGTTATCATTATTAGTGATAGTGAAAGTTTGAAGTGGACTACGGTCCCATGATTTTTCCCGCATTGGGTTTTCTATGTTAAAAATTTGGTCTCACTTGTGATTGATCAGTTATTCTGCTATTTATATTGTTCTGGTTAATATTTGCTTATAATATTAAATTAATATTTTTGATGAGAAACACATTTTGATACACAAAGAGTGCAAAGAATTATTCTGCATTAATAGGTTTTTACCAACAATCATAAGTATGATTCGATTGGAAGTGCAATAAAGAATATCAAACATTACTTCCATGTTTTGTAAACCAAACTATAGTGGTGAGCTCCTTCTATGGGAGAGAGATGTCCTGGAAAGACAAAAGCATCCGTCTCTCCGGAAACTAATCTCAAAAGCTAATCTACACTCATAGTTAATTCATGTAACCCTAACCCATATGGTTTCTTCAAATCTCACCACCCTTACTCACCTAAGATAAAGCTAATTCTAACCTCAACCTGTCTGAAACTGAACGTTTCAACAAATCAGAAGTGGGAATCAGACAAAAATGTGTTCCACTTGAATTATTTGATTAAAAACTAGTTGAAAATTATGCTTGCTTGTTATTATAAGTTTTTTTTAAAGTTATTTTTTTAAAAATATTCTATCATTTTAACCATGAGTAAAATAGCTTTGACAAAAAACAATATCCCTCTTATATATCAACACATTGTCATGTTCCATAATTAGCCATCAATCTAACATTCATTAATTATTTCATCCACTAACTTGTTTTGTTTGGTATCAAACTAATGATAAGAAAAAGTTAAATTTTTGAATTTTACAGCATTTTCAATGAGCGACTGAAAATCATCTTTTCCAGTGAGCTTTAAAATGTTAACTCAATTTCGTTACCGAATATTCTCACCATAAAATTATGGAACAAAACCAAAAAATACAATTAGAGAAATAAAATATATGAAAATTTAGAAAGGTTACGAAGAAGATGCTTTTCATCTACTCTTTTCTGGCCACCTATACTGCTCATAACGATGTATTCTCTCCCTTAGGCTCTCAAGAAGGGATCGATGAGACATACATTGCTCTGCATCTCTCCTTTTTACTCTCATTTCTTTTATTCTAACAATAGTTGATTGCAGATATGTCTGGAATAGTGCCCAAAAAAAAAAGTTTACCAACTTAGGATTTAACTTATATCTTTTATAAGTGAAGAAAATAAGTTTAAATTGACTTGGTGAATCAAAGCGCACACTGTTTGATACTCGTTGTTGCTTTGATGCCGTTAACTATAGAGTCAACATAGTCTTATTCCGAAAGTGTAAGTCCATTCAAGGGGTCCACAAGGATCACGTAGGGGCAATCTGAGTGGGAAGAGGACTCGACTGGTACAATCCCGATGTGTTGCTTATTCATTGAGATGGATTTAGTATCATCCCGAGGTGCGCCTTAGCCTCGTCGAGGTTCCTACAAAAGATATCAGTGTCGGGGGAGTGTTCTCGATCCAACCCGACCCTTTCGATGCTTAAATTAGTAGGGAAGTAGGGAAAGAGTTAAGCGAAGTTTTGTAGTGTTTCGCTCAGTCCCCCTTTTAAATTTTGGAGGCTGACTTTTTTACTTAAACAATCGATGGCGTAAAGCCATCGATAGGTTAGGGTGTCGTTTACATCGTCAAAGGCTCGTTAACATCGACGAATGGTGAGTACATCTCTCAGAAAGTGGCATCAAGAAAGGACAATAGTGAGAGCGCAATTTATTAAGATTTTGAGCTTATTTGGGATAAACAAGGAGTGATCTCTCGTGTCAATCATTTGAAAAGGAAAATCTGGTCATACCATCAGAGATTAATGTTTTCTGTCATCAAACATACAGGTCTTCCTAAAGTTACAGTCTGTAGATTAAGGTGGGAAGGGCGACAGGTTATGTTTGTGTCAATCTTAGACCGAAGCAACGAAAATAGTTTGCGAGCGAGAGGCTTCATGAGTGAGTCTGCTAGTTGATCAGCTGTATGTACGTGAGAGACACGTAGTTGATGTCTGACAACTTGATCTCGCACGAAGTGGAAGTGAATGGCAATGTGTTTAATGCGTGAGTGGAATACTGGATTTGCACATAAGTAGGTAGCTCTAACATTATCATTATATATTGTAGATGTAAGGGTAGAGGTGATGTTGAGTTCCTTGAGGAGATTTCTAACCCAATTGAGTTCAGCAGCAGCGGTGGCGATGGCATGGTATTCAGCTTCAGTTGTAAATCAAGCGATTGTCTTTTGCTTTTTAGAACTCCAACTGATTGAATTAACTCCAAGGAATACAATATATCCTGACGTAGATATCATATCATCAAAATTTTCTGTCCAATCAATATCAACAAAGGCATGGAGATCAAGTGGGTTGTGTTTGCGGAGAAAGAGGCCATAATTAAGGGTCCCTTTAAGATACCACAAAATTCGTTTAACCGCAGACCGATATATAGTAGATAGCCGATGCATAAATTGGGATAATTTATTTACTATGAAAGAGATATATATACGAGTGAGAGCCAAGTACTGTAAGGAGTCAAGTACTTGTCGATATTGAGTAGAGTCTGTAGCAGGGCTTCCATCACATAATTTGAGTGATGCACTAGTAGAGAGGGGAGTTGTAGCATCTTTTGCATCCTGCATATTTGCCTTTGATAATAAGTCTTGAATATACTTTCTTTGTGATAGGAGGAGATTGGAAGATGTAAATGTTGCTTCCACTCCTAGAAAGTAACTCAAGGGTCCTAGATCTTTGAGAGAGAATCGATCAGCCAATTGCTTTAGGAATGTTTGAATCTCTGAGGGATCATTACTTGTGACAATGATATCATCTACATACACTAGAAGATATATTGTGTTTCTATTTTGTTGTCGCGGGAATAACGAGGTATCAGACATGGAGTTGATGAAGCCAATTGATATCAAAAACGTGACAAGTTCAGTATACCAAGTTCTTGGAGCTTGATGAAGTCTATAAATAGCTTCTTATAGTTTACAGACGTGTCATGGATACTCAGGATGAGCGAAGCCAAGGGGTTGTTGCATGAAAATATCTTCAATTAGAGTCCCCTGTAAAAAGGCATTGTTAATATCTAGTTGTCATAAGTGCCAGCCTTTTGAGATGAACAAACATAGGATAAGCCGGATTGTCGTGGGTTTAACAACGAAACTGAATGTCTCTGTGAAGTCAACACCAAGTCGTTGATAAAACCTTTTTGCTACTAGATGTGCTTTATATCGAGCAATGGATCCGTCTGGATTTCGCTTAATTCGATAGACTCATTTACATCTGATGATATTTTATGTGGGATGAAAAGGTACAAGGGTCCATATAGAGTTATGGAGGAGGGCATCATATTCTTCACATATGGCTTTACGCTTGTGTGAAAATTTTTGGGCTTGAGTAATTATGGTAGGTTTATCGATCTCATGAGAGAATTTTGTGATAGCATGTAGGTTAAGGACTTGACGTGGTTTGAAGATACCACTTTTGGAACGTGTGGTCATTGGATGTCCAGGGGCAATAGGTTGTATTATTGGTATAGGTGGCGGTAGGGCACTAACACGGGTTGGGGGAGGCTGAGATACGTTAGTGTTATTGGATCTGGAAGAGGGTAAAGAAAGTGGTCGTGTCTCCGAGGGCATTACTTCAGTATAGGAGAAACTTGTGAAGAAGGGAGGCCAGGCTTCGGTTGGCGAGGGAGCAGTAGTCGATGGCAGAAACAGGGGCTGCGACCTCCGAGTAGAGGTAAAACTGTAGACTTAGCAGTCGGCTTCGATGAGTTACAAGAAGGAGAGTCAGCAGAAGATCGTCCTCCACTGTCGGAGATGAGCGACAGCAATAGTTTAAAGTCCGTCTACTGCAAATCAACAGAGGAGGAGATAGGGGAATTTTGTTAGAGTTTCCCGAAACGGAAGGAGACAACGGAGAAGAAGAGCGTGACGGAGGGACAGAGCCGGTGCGCCATGTGCCACAAGAGAGTGGGGTTCCAAGTGTCAATGCGGATCCACCTGCTCGATTTCAAGGCAACCGATTGCACAAAGGAGAAGGCTTACTATCGTCGAGGAGATCAAAGTAATCACTATCGTTAGACAACAAGGAAGGAGGAAATCTTTCCAGGGAAAGGGGGGGACTTCCGGAGGCGACTACAGTTACTTGAGACTTGGTACCCAACAAGAGAGGATAACAATCACAATGACGATGGCAGCAATAAGAATGCAGCTTTTGGGAGGTAGCAAGACTCGGTGATGAGTGATTTCTACCGTCGGACAGTGAGAAGAGAGCTTGCTCTAGGCAAGATGCTCTGATACCATGAGAAAATATAAAATAAAGATAATAAATACACTTCAATCAGTGAATACAATGTCTATTTATTCATGTTAAGAGAGAGGATTTTCCTCAACTGAACAACAAGATTTCCTCGTGCAGTTGGGGAAAATCTCATCTTCTATCAGTAATTTCTGAAAGGATGAGTTGTCAGCATCATGATCTTCCATATCAATACTAATACCTTAACCTTGAAGAAAACATAAGGAATGAAGAGGATTTCCCATCAAGTCCTTCCGTGAAGCTACATCAAGTGTAGACAAAATGGCAACAGTTTCAAAGAGATTCATGTCAATGATTGGTGAATACATTTTATACTTTGTCACGGACAATCATAGTTGTTAAAACGCCACTTACATATGTTACATGAAAGATACAAAGCAAATATCTCTGATTTCGAACATAGATAAATTATGAAAGGCTCAAAGATCGTAAAATGATAGGCTCAGCTTGGCTTACTTAAGTAAACTAAAATGAAAATAATATCCAAAGCGATCTCAACTAGCCTTCTCATGCAGTACTGGTTTCGATTTGTCAATTCCCGTCAGTCGATTATTAAAAGAGAATACTTTTCCCTCTCTTCCCTTTGTGAAGTAATGATATTTATCAACAGGAACCAATCTGTCAAAGATTATCATGCTTGAACATAAGATTTGGTATTCCAAAATAACTAATTGAACAAATGTATTTATCATTGTCGTCAATGAAGTATGAATGTTACCAAAGGACCTAGAAGTGGATAATACACCTACTAAGACACAACAGTCCCAATAAAAGATTCTTCCACTCTTCTGAGCTCATCTGGCCTGTCAGGCTTTTAGGAAGAAGCCAATCATTAGTATGGACGCTATGAAGGTGTCGTCTCGAGCCTTCCGGGAAGGTGCTGTACAAGCATCATCCCGGGCTATTCGGGGCGGTGCTATGCAAGCGTTATCCCGGGACAGTCCGTACCTCGGTCGACGCCTGCCCTGGCCCGACTAGGAGCTGTCAGACTGTGCTGAGATGACCTACCCACTCGGTCTTAGTGTCGATGTGGCAGTGGGGCGCCACCTGTTAGTGGGTGACGCTGGTATGTGCCCTATCAGTATCATATGTTGGTTTGCTCGACACAGCTCGATACAGTTTGGTACATACTGTACCGACAACTGATTGATATATCGATACGGATCACTAATGTGAATCATGTGAAAAACAAATCTTACTGTTATGAGCTCGAAGGAGAAGCATCATTAGCAAAAAAACAAAAGGCCTCGATGGTTAATGTTTTAATCAGAAATCTGATACCATTTCTCATGAACAAACAATCCAAGTTAAAAATCAGCTAATAATCTAAGAAAAAAATGAAGTTGCTTCATCAAATTTCAACATTATTTTATATTATTAATGTTGTTGAGTGTATTTGGGTTTCATATTCAAGATTAAGATACATACACCAAAAGTTAAAATCAAAGCATATATTTTGCCATTCACTTAGAAAGAGGAGTATTATTAGAAAATTGTTGGCAACTGAAGGTCTTGGTCTATTTATGGTTGGCCAATTATGACTTCGACTTGTTTCATGATGTTTCTTTGAGTTGAAAATGTTGCAGGAAGTCTTTCTTTTGACATTCTTTTATTAACTTAAGTTTCCAGGGACTTGAGCATGCATCTTTAGCAGTATGAAGACAGCAAAAGATCACCCTCATATGAGATTTTACAATTCTTGACACCTGACTCGTACATAGGTTTCAGCACTAAACAGGCATCTACATGGTCTCATACATATGGCATTGACATCTTTGTTCTATTATGTTCACCAGTGGGTTCCCATGCTTGAACGGGTACGATGATAGACCATCATGGTTTGTTAATTGTAGATGGCCTTGGGTTGGCATCAATCAATTTGTAAAACATCATAGGTCAAAGACCAAGAATTTTTTTAGCATGCAGCTCAGATTAATGTGTTTTTCTAATAGATATTGTCCCTCTTTCTTTGGGGACATTTGTTCTTTCTTAATCTCTATAAATGCATGTCTTAGTTTAGAATTTGAGTCTTAATCATATGTATTAAGGTTGATACTAATAAGTATTTGTTCATCTCCATGGCAACCAGGTGTTGATCGAAGCAGTAGAAAACCATATGCCCCAAGTAATTGTGATCGATGAAATTGGAACTAAGCTAGAAGCGGTAGCTGCTAGTACCATTGCACAACGTGGTATCCAGCTTGTTGCCACTGCTCATGGAGTAACAATAGAGAATTTGATCATGAATCCTTCTTTAGAGATGCTTGTGGGGGGAATACAAGTATGTCCTTTCCCTTCCAATCTCCATCAATAGCTTTTATGTTTACCCAAAAAGTAAATAATTAAGGTTGTAAAGTAACGGAAGCTTGCTGTTTTAGTCTCCACATTTGCTTTGCTCAAACATCTTTAAAGGACATGGACTAATTATCTAAGTTGCTGAAACAAGTGTACCGGATCTTCCCAAATCCTGTATTAACAGGAGCCTCATACATTTGGCCACTTTTTTCCTTTTATGATTTAGGATATTTGTTTAGCAATTAGGTCTTGATTTGAAGAGTTTTAGAAGTCCCTTATGTATTTTTGTGACTAGGAATTGTTCCAGGAAAAGTTATCCCTTTATTCTGGCCTTATATTTTCTTGTGATTAATTTAATTTAATGAGTGATAGATAAAATTTTATTTGGCCAAGGACCTTGGTGTGTCTCCTCTGTAAGCTCTGTTATTTCTCTAATCTGTCTTCTTACCTTTTCTCTATGTGCTTCTAGTTCTTCACTAACAAAATTGTCCTCCTCAATTTATTAGCATACTAGCCAGACAGATATGTTTTGTTAATGATATTTCTTGATTAGGCTGACTTTTTGAGACTAACTTCTTATGGTGATTCTTGTCCTTAAGAGTGTTACTTTAGGTGATGAAGAGGCTAGCAGAAGAGGTGTCCAGAAGACTGTTCTGGAGCGAAAAGGACCTTCAACATTTACATTTGGTGCAGAGATTGTCTCAAAGACTGAAGTACGAGTCCACTGTTGGGCTGAGAGCCCAAGCTTTAGCAACCCATAGCGCTCTTGTTAATCTTAAACTTTAATCTAAACCTAATTATATATAGAGGCTAATAATGATTACGAAATTAGAAGATCAAACATCGTAGCAAAGGGCAGAATCTTCACAGCGACATTAGGGATTCAAAGAGAGGAGAAAATGGCAGAAAAACAAGAGAAAAAGAAAAGAAAAAAGATAAGAAAAACATAGAAATTGTTCTCACTCATCCAAACAGTTTCTCATCTCAGGTTAGATCAGATCTTCAGTGAATTCTTCTGTGATTGCTTGAGGAGGTTTTGGATATTGTGCACAGTGACGTGATCCTTATATCCCAGTTATTCTCTTGTGATTGTTGCTTGGGTTTTGGGCAAGAGATTCGAGAATTGTACATTCATTATTTCTATAGTGGATTTTCTCTGGTTTGCCCCGTGATTTTTACCCTTCACGTTGAAGGGGATTTCCACGTAAATCTTGGTGTTCTATTTGATTATGATTTCTGTTTAATTCCGCTGTGTGTTACAGCCTGCTAGTATTTATTCATATATAAAAGTTATTGTTTGTTACCTATCCTTTTATTTCACCTATCAACTGGTATTAGAGCAAGGTTTTGGTGATTTAATTTTTGTGTTTGAACATGGAGGCTGGTAATGTTTCTCGCATGATTAGTTTGAACGGAAATAATTGGATGATATGGAAACCAAGAATGAAAGATCTCTTGTATTGCAAAGATTTGTATGGACCTTTGCAAGGGGATAGTGAAAAACCCACAACTATGACAGATAATGAGTGGAAGAGATTAGATCGAAAAATAATTGGGTTTATTTGACAGTGGCTCGATGATAGTGTCTTTCACCATGTTTCTACTGAAAGTTCTATATATTCTCTTTGGAAAAAATTGGAAGGTCTCTATGAAAGAAAAACCACTGGCAACAAAGCTTTTTTCATCAGAAAACTTGTAAACCTAAAATATAAAGAGGGTGCTTCTATTGCTGAGCATTTGAATGAAATACAGAGTATTACTAACCAGTTATCTTCTATGAAAATGTCTCTGGATGATGAGTTGTAGGCATTGTTACTTCTCAGTTCATTGCTAGAAAGTTGGGAGACACTAGTGGTTTCCCTCAGTAATTCTACGCCAGATGATATTGTTACCATGAGTCAAGTAACAAGCAGTTTGTTGAATGAGGAGTTGAGAAGAAAGAACTCAGCAGTATCTCAGATTGATTCACAGGCACTTATCTCAGAAAACAGAGGAAGGTCAAGGTCTAAAGATAGAAGCAGTTCACGCATAGGTAAAAGCAAGTCAAGATCAAGAAAAGATATTGTTTGCTATAAACATCCTAAGAAGAGCAAGAAAAAGAAAAAAGAAATGGAGTCTACAGAGTCAAAAAAGAATACCACGGCTATAGTGCAGGTTGGTGATTATTTGATTTTGTCTGCTTCTGATGATATTTTTTCTTGTGTATGTAAGGATCTCAAGTGGATAATTGACACAGGAGCTTCTTATCATGCTACACCACGGAGGGAGTTCTTTGCTACATACAGGTCTGGAAATTTTGGTGTTGTCAAGATGGGCAACCATGGTATAGCAGACATCATTGGCATGTGTGACATCCACATAAAGACCAACCTTGGATGTAAGTTGGTACTTAAGGATGTGAGGCATGTGGTTGACTTGAGACTAAATCTAATTTCAATTGGAAGACTAGATGATGAAGACTATGATAGCAGGTTTCACAGAGGGCAATGGAAACTCAGTAAGGGTTCTCTTATTATAACTAGTAGAAAGAAATGTCATACTTTGTATAGGTTGCAGGCCAAAGCTTGTGGTGAACAATTAAATACCACAGAGAAAGACTTCAGCATGGAGTTGTGGCATAGGCGATTGGGACACATGAGAGAGAAAGGATTGCAAGCTCTTTCCAAGAGAGAGGTATTGCTTGACCTTAGAGGTATACGTTTGAACCCTTGTATTGATTGTTTAGCTGGTAAATAACATAGAGTTTCATTTGCTAGTCCTGCATTGTCTAGAAAAATGTATGTTTTGGACCGTGTTTATACAGATGTATGTGGTCCTTTGAGGACAAAAACTCCTAATGGTTCTACTAATGTTCCTGGCATCAGTGGTGCACTTTACTTTGTTACTTTTATAGATGACTTTTCCAGGAAAGTTTGGGCTTATGCTTTGAAGACCAAGGATCAGTTATTGGTATCTTCAAAGAGTTTCATGCCGAGTTGAAAGGAGATAGAAAGACAGGTTGAAATGCATAAGATCGAGATAATGGTGGTGAGTATATTGAGATTGTTTGATGATTATTGCAGGTCACATGGCATCCAAAGATGAGATGACAGCCTCGGTACACCTCAAAGATAATGCAATTGCAGAGAGGATGAACCGCACCATCATGGAAAAGATCGATGTATGCTTTCACATGCAAAGCTACCCAAAAGGTTTTGGGATGAGGCTTTGAGGATCAGTAGTTGATGTGGTCAACTTATCTCCTGTCATGACCCTAGATGCTTATGTTGCAGAGTATGTTTGATCAGGGAAAGATGTTTCCTATAAGCATTTGAGAGTATTTGGTTGTCGTGCATTTGCACACATTCCAGATAATGAAAGGTCCAAGCTGGATGGTAAGACAAAAGAATGTATTTTTCTTGGCTACTCACATGATCAATTTGGTTACTGAGCTTTGGGATCTAGAAAAGGTAAGGTGTTTAGAAGCGAGATGTGGTCTTCTTTGAGGATCAAACCCTTGAGGATTTGAAGAAGGAGGCACCGCTTAAGACTTCGTAGAAGGATTAGCGATTGTGACCCGATTATTCCTTCCAAGATATCAAGGTGATTGGGGAGATGTGCAGGAAGATGGTATAGAACCAGATATTAATCTACCTGCAGGACATATTGAGTAAGAAGAAGTTGAGGTGCAGCTTCCCACAGAACCTCAGTTGAGAAGATCTTCAAGACAACGTCAGCCTTTCAAAAGATACTCTGCAGATGAGTATGTGATGCTTACTGATGCAGGTGAACCAGAGAGTTACCAGGAAGCAGTTGAAAGTGAGCAGAAAAAAATGTGGCTAGTTGCTATGCAGGAAGAGATGGATGCTCTACAGAAGAATCATACATATGATTTGGTGCAACTTCCACAGGGAATAAAGGCCTTGAAGAACAAGTGGGTTTTCAGGTTGAAGACTCAAGAATATTGTTCTCAACCAAAGTACAAAGCTAGATTAGTTGTGAAAGGCTTTGGTCAAAAGAAAGGTATTGACTTTGAAGAGATTTTTTACTCCTGTTGCTCTAGGTATTGCTGCTAGCCAGGACTTAGAGGTGGAGCAATTAGGTGTGAAGACTGCTTTCCTTCATGGTGATTTGGAGGAGGAAATTTATATGGAGCAACCATAAGGTTTCAAAGTCAAAGGTAAAGAAAATTTTGTCTGCAAGTTAATAAAGAGTTTGTATAGATTGAAGTAAGCTCCAAGACAGTGGTACAGAAAGTTTGATTCATTTATGATTGAAAATGGATACAAAAGAATGGCTTCAGATCATTGTGTGTACATCAAACGGTTTGGTGAGGATTTTATTATTCTCTTACTTTATGTTGATGATATGCTTATCCTTGGGAAAGATATGCATACAATTGACAGGTTGAAGAAGGAACTGAGTGAGTCCTTTGCAATGAAAGACATGGGGCCAGTAAAGCAAATACTGGGTATGCAGATTTCTCGTGACAGGAAAAACAAGAAGATTTGGTTGTCACAGGAGAAATACATCGAGAAGGTATTAGAAAGGTTCAGTATGAGCAATGCAAAGCCAGTTGGTTCTCTTCTTTCAGGTCACTTCAAGTTGTGCTCAGAACAGAATCCGTCAAGTGATGAAGAGAAGGAGAAAATGCAAAAGGTTCCTTATGCTCTAGCAGTTGAAAGTTTAATGTATGCAATGGTATGTACGAGACCGGACATCACATATGCAGTGGGTGTTACTAGCAGATTTCTTGTAAATTTAGACAAAGAGCACTGGGCAATAGTGAAGTGGATCTTGAGATATCTCAGAGGAAGCTCTAAGGTTTGTTTAAGCTTTGGAGGTGAACCACTTGTGCTAGTGGGTTACACAGATGCAGATATGGCCAGAGATATTGATACAAGGAAATCTACATCAGGTTTTGTACTTACTTTTGTAGGGGGAGCTGTGTCATGGCAATCCAGATTACAAAGGTGTATTGCTCTCTCCACCACAGAGGCAAAATATATTACTGCTATAGAGGTTTGTAAAGAAATGTTATGGATGAAAGAATTTTTACAAGAATTGGGCCGAAACAGAAAATTATGTGGTGTATTGTGACAGACCAGTGCCATCCATTTATGTAAAAACCCGTTTTTCATTCCAAGTCAAAGCATATAGATGTCGATATCACTGGATTCGAAATGTACTTGAAGAGAAGCGGTTGCAACTTCGTAAAAATTCATACATATGATAATGGAGCGCAGACATGTTGACAAAGACCTTACCAAAAGAGAGCGGGAGATGTGTCGGCGGTTGGTCGGCATGGATTTACACTGAGTCATGGGACACCTCCCTTATGGGTCGGGGGGAGATTTGTTGGGTGAGAGCCCGTTCAAATTTCATAGCCCTCTTGTTAACCCTAACCTAAACCTAATTATATATAGGGGCTAATGGTGGCTACGAAAGTAGGAGATTAAACATCGTAGCAAAGGGCAGAATCTTCGCAGCGACATTAGGGATTCAAAGAGAGGAGAAAAGGACAGAAAAACAAGAGAAAAAGAAAGGGAATAAGACAAGAAAAACACAAAAATTGTTCTCACTCATCCAAATAGTTTCTCATCTCAGGTTAGATCAGATCTTCAGTGAATTCTTCTGTAATTGCTTGAGGAGGTTTTGGATATTATGCATAGTGACGTGATCCTTGTATCCCAGTTATTCTCTTGTGATTGTTGCTTGGGTTTTGGGCAAGAGATTCGAGAATTGTACATTCATTATTTTTATAATGGCTTTTCTCTGATTTGCTCCGTGGTTTTTACCCTTCACGTTGAAGGGATTTTCCACGTAAATCTTGGTGTTCTATTTGATTGTGATTTCTATTTAATTCTACTGTGTGTTACAGCCTGTTAGTATTTGTTCATATACAAAAATTATTGTTTGTTATCTATCCTTTTATTTCACCTATCAGTCATAGCGGATGCTCTTCTAGCATGTTGTCAGAAGTTACACTTGTGGTTCTCTCAACTAGGCCATTTTGTTTTTAAAAGAAAAAGCACCTTTTTTTTTTCTCTTGTTCAATATCATGTGATCATTTTCTTTGTTTTCACATAGGCCGATCTCCAAATTTTGAAATTCGCAAGATGGAAGAATCCACAGTTAAAACCCTTCCTTTGCAGAAGGAATCTCTTGGCGATATTTTCACTTTGAAGGAAGAAGAAAGCAAGGTCGAGAATGATCTTCTAACTCCTAGTCAAAAGTTGTGCAACAACATTCCTACTATTGAATTTAAGGAAAAAGTGCTTGATATATCTCATGAAGTTGGAAGAGATTTCCACCTCTTTGTCTATGGGGTAAGGATCACTGGTACACATTCTGTCTCTTTGACTTAACTGCTTTATGTTCTATCTTTTGTGGTTCTTATGCTTTTGACTGTTTTTATCGATTTATAAAATATGTTCATTATTTAAATTGTTTTTATCATTTGAAATTGTAGCCCTAGGTTACTTTTGATGGCACCAGTCATCCTTCAGAAATCTCTAAGCAAGCTATTTTTCCCTTAAATTACATACTCCATGATTACTCATGAACAAATCTATGTCTCGCTGATGGTCCTAATTATATTAAGCATCTCTTTGTTTATCAACAAATCTATGTATCTATCTAAATAATCAAGTAATGAATGCCATTTTCTAGGATATGGTGTTTGAGGAACTCTGATCACGATGAGAGTTATAAAAACCATGAAACTGACGTTCATTGTTTTAATTTGTATACTAGTCACCAAAAAAGGTTTTAAGTTATATACATTTACCAACTGAATATAATATGTTAATTAAGGAATGCCTTTGTGCGGCATGTATCTGTGCTGGTTTTGTGATTCACAAATTACAACCACCGTTGGCAATGGTCAGAATGCTATAATTGCAAACTGAATAGTGCTCATAGAAAGGGGAATAACCTGAAGTGAATAGAGAAACAATTTCTTAAACAATTTGCCTCGACACTTCGGATCTTTTGTTTCAATGGGAATAGGCTATCGGACGGACCTTCTTGGATGAGAGGAAAGTCCTATCCAAGAACCAACGTGTCAGGAGTTTCTTTAGTAGCGAATGTCTTGGCCAGAGTATTCTACAACATGGTTGATAAAGAAAATGTTTAGTCATAATTTATTTTCTCAAGTCTCTATAGGGCCATGTCATATTTAAAGAGCCGTGTTCTAGAGCCACATTTGGCTTTTCTCCTTGCATTTAACACTGCCATATATGCTAGTATTATATCTTATAGACAATTTTTTTTCTTTTTGGCTACAACTGTTAGCTTATTTTGCTATCACTTTGAGTTTCGACAAGAACTCAACCTGTCAAGCATGACTAGGATGTGACATGTTACAGACACGTCAACACGTGTTTCGACAGTGAGACACGACATAACATGCAAACGGGAATCAGCGAGCGTAGTAAATTTTATATATAATCATGAATTCAGGTTAAGATCATCATTTGGTGCAACTTATAAGGATAAACACTCATTTGCATGAGTAACAACCGTGTATAAGAATACTTGAAACCTACTCACCGAACATTAGTTATAATTTCAACATCACAGTAAGTAAAATACCCACAAGTTTAGGTGACACGTGTCACATTATGTTGTGGAGCACCTAAAATTGTGCCAGTCCGTCACAAGTGCCAATGTCTGACATGGACATGGTACCATATGATAAGCTTTTAGGGGTATTTGGTTGCCTACAATTGTAAATGCATGAAAATAGCAGCCAAAATCAAATATGCAAGTAGTGGTTGGAGGTGTGCATCTGTTTGAATGCTTGCATATACAGTTGTTACATGTAAGTAGTAATTGTTCCCGAGTCTGATTTTGATAAATTTGTTGTCTGTATCTAAGACATATTTAGAAATAGTTCAATTTTGAGCTAACTGGTTGAACAGCTGATCTAGATCATGGAATCAAGCGTCTTACAAGCACTAAAGCAGTTGGGAATTGATGAAATGATTGAGACAACTGATAATATAAGTGAAGCAGATGCATTTCTTGCCTTATCCTCCAAACTCAAAAAGAACTCCCAAATTCAGGCGGTTGCCAAGTCTCGCGACATTCCAATCTTTGTCACAAAGGTAGGTACAAGATTATGGTAAACGTATCGTCCATGTTGGCTTGTGTCTCATGGATGCTTGTGTGTTGTAGTCAACCTCTTTGGCGCAGATTACAAAGGCTGTTGGTGCCCTTGTTAATGAACATGCCAATGTATCCAAATATCATAAAGCAGAACACGAAGCAACTTCATCAGAGATGGTTGATGCTCTAGAGGTAATATATTTTTTTTTTTTTGAAATTTCTATTATATATCTCCTCCAAATTCAGCTTCTGTTGAGTCAGTCAACACGCATGCACTACAATCCTGAACAGTATCATACTACTTTTCTGTTTTCAGGAAGCAAGACTGGCTATCGAACAAATTGTGATTCCACAAGGGAAGTCCGTAGAGCTTCTCCCAAGGCCGCCACGTATCATTCCAGTTCAGATAGACCTGATCAAGAAGCACAAACTCAAGTGGGAGATGGTGGGCCAAGAACCTGGTGTTCATCTAAGAATCTTTCCCCTTCCCCTCCAGGCTGGCATTGGAGGGAAGAAATCCGTTGATCAAGTTGTTGATGAGAATATTGAGCTCGACGATTTAAGAAGTTTTGGTGGCACGGAGAGTTCACAAAGTTGTGAACTCTCTTTAAGAATATGACTTCTGACTTCGATGGATCTTTCTTTTATTGATCGAATAGGAAAGCCCACTTTACTCGCTCGCGCAGCGGACAAGTTGATACTTCAGGATGTGGAAGTTGTGCGTGTCAACCAACGATGCCCAATCTCTTGCCCCAATTGTGCAGGGGAGATTACTTTGGCAAAACCTCAAAGTTGCTTGCAAATACCTGTCCTGTGAATAATTTTTCTTTAGATTTTATCCCTTATTATTTTTTTTCCCCCTCCCCCAGTGATCTAAGTCCGCTGCATGTGCTGCCAATCAGAATTCCAGCTTTTAGAATGAGTGCATCTGCCACATTCTTCTCATCCATTCTTCGTAATGGTCGGTAATGATATTTAGTGGGATTCTGGTCAAGTCTGCATCAGAGGCCACAAATACATGACATCCTCCTCCACAATATAGATAAGATCCTCTTGATCATCAACCCGAAGAGATGAGAAGAGCTGATGTACCGAGCCAGTGAGGGATTACCTTACACGTAGTAGCGAGGTGGAAAGTACATAACGTTGATATGTCCACCCTTATCTATCTTCTTCCAGGGAGTGTCGGTTTACTCCGATAAAAGATCATAGGAAAGTTTGGATGGCATCTAAAGTGCAGATACTTTTTGAACACTTGGTTTTCGCACTAATGAAGGTTTTTAAGTAACAGAAGTTGGACATGGCGATGGACTCTGAATTCAACTTCCGACGGCGGCCAACCAGAAGAAGGCTGTCCCATCTCCAAGACGAAACCCCCTTCGCATGTCAGCTGGTGTTGCTTCATCCTTCTCTTCTTTTTTTTTCTTTCGATTGCTGCGTATCACAATGGAATATAGTATTGGGCATATTAAGAAGTTTGGCCGCTGTTGCTTCTCTATAAACACTTCCACGTACATTCTTCGAGTGCAAGCTCACACCGCAGGTCGACCGAGCAGAAGCGATGGGTAGACTACTTCCCATCCTTAGGCTTTGGCCGTGCGTGCTTCTCATATTGCTCACCTCCGCTGGAAGCTCAAAAGCTCGCTTATTAGAACGACGAGCAGTCGCAGTCGTATTGTTGCGTGACGCTTGCGAAGGACGAGGACATCGGGTGGCCGAGATTGCGCTCGACGAATCGAAGAGGGTGGCTCCCGGCGGTCCAGATCCGCAGCATCATTCCGTGTTTCCTTAAAAAGCCGCCGCCTTTTGGTCTGTGTCACATGTTTAATTCTTAATAAAAGGCCGCCGCCTTTTGGTCTGTGCCACATGTTTAATTCTTAATAAAAGGCCGCCGCCTTTTGGTCTGTGTCACATGTTTCCTCGGTCGGACAGTAGCTGAGTTGTAATCTCGACTTTTTTTCACAACTGAGAACTGCCTTCCACTTCGTGCTAATGTGTTCTGTATGGCCGCGGATTCTGAAGATGAAGTTGGTCATGAACGCGATATCTCCTTGTTTTCCTCTCCGCTGATGTCGTTTGTGCATGATCTATCTTTTACTTATTTGGAATCTTGCGATTAGCAGAAGCATCGATGATGAGTTCGTAAAATTTAATCGAACTTCTGTAGAATCATGCATCATCACACATACCATGCGATGGGAAACAATGTTTGTCTTTGCACTCAGTTGCCACTGTTCGCTTTCAGCTGCAACTCTTTGTGTGCGTGCGGATATGATGCCAATTTGTCTTGGCCATATCAAGGCTCATATAACTCGCTCTCGCTTCGTGGGTTGTGAGAGACATGTACGAGGAATCACATCATGGTCTCATGCCGACGACAGACGTATATTCTTGATCTCAAATTTCAACGCGGCACCAAATGAGAAAGGAGCCTAAAGGAATTTAAACTATGCTGGCACTCGCGAAAAGAATACGATGGCAAAGTGCCAAGGAAGATACGCATATGATCCGTCGAAGAGTTTGTATGTTAAGAGCATCCTACTTGCAGATCACCAGCTCTCTCGAACACAGCTTATACCTGAGCAGATAACTGTAGTAAGAAATCAAGCAAGCACAAGACAATATCCTCAATCTGCTTCGGATCCGTATGAACGCCCTCTGGAACTGATAAGAAGAACAATGACTTGGGTTCTCCGGTGCTTCTTTCGCTCATCAAAGCGTCAGGAGATTCACTGTCGGAAACGGGTGCCTAATTAACCAAACACCCGCTCCAAACCTTCTTCGCTTCTATCATCAATCTTTCATTCAAGCAACGTTGTTACCCATGATTTAATGAACATGGATTTCTTCACACAAGACTCGACACTCAACAACATGCTAGAAATGAGTGCTTCTCAGTACAAGCACTTGTTAGCAGTTGTCACATAATTGAAAGCAAGCACCAGCCTAATTCTGTGCCGATGAAGATCCCATCCATGTCACTACTAAAACCTAATGTTCTGAGAGCTCCCTATATGTATATATTGTTGAGGAAATCCATGATGTTTACCTTTTCTTTCCTTGCTTGCTTGAGATGGGCGGCAGTGCCGCAGCACAAAGAAGACAGAATGTGTGATGGCATAATCGTTGCCTGTGAAGTGGAGGGGGCAGATTCAGCTCTGAACCAAAACACTCCGCTATTAAATCCATCAGCCGCATCTGATGTGGTCTCCGCAAGCAACTCAGATTAGTCCCTACCATATCCTTGACATGGTGATGGTGGCATCCCGATGGACTCAAAACACGTCGAACATGTCACCGTTGGTATCCCTGAGAGTGCATGAGCTTGATTTGGTTGTCTACTGCATGGAAGCAAAGGTCACCCCGGCTTAGGTTGTTTAGTATTTAGACTCTTCCATGGCCCCTTCCCCTCGAAAGGGGTGCTTTGAGGAGACACGACCTACTTAGTGCCAACTAAATACCAGATAGCACCAATGGTTTGCGACCTCTCCTAAAGAAGAGTTCAGCATTGCGTTATCTGATCTGGCAATGAGGAAGAAGGTGTGTGTGCAGATGACGTTTGTGTACCCTACAAGACTTTCTCAATGCGGCCAAAGTTGAGGGTCGGTCATGAGCATTACTGATGCGTAAACTTATTGCTGATCACTTGGCGGAGGCTAAATGTTCTTGTAATCTTCTGATTGCTGGTATTTGGACTGTGTAGCTCATGGCTACTGGAACAACATCTTCCGGTTTGATTACCTAATTAGCTGATAGATGAGCAGTTTGTTCATGATGAGTCTTCTGTGTGGGAGCATGCGACTAGAACATAATGAGCAATATGAGATAAATAAAAAGATTAATTTGATCGGTCCTTCAAATTAATTCAACGACAAAGATTCCTTCACAAACGTTCGAAGAGTTCGATGTTTCTTCAGGATGACTCCCTCATCGACGTCCAAATCATAGATGAAAGTAAAGCTTCGGATCCCAAATCGTATTATTTGAGACTCCTATTTATATAACGATGCGGCGAATATTTCTAAAATAAGCAATAATGTAAATAATATTCTCCCACTTCAACTTATGTAAGCAGGTTTGATTGATTGAGCATCTTGTATCAAGTTTTAATTGATTAGTTGTTGAAGATCTAAAGAGCTTTATCATATATCACTCGATTGAGACAAAATTATTTGTCTCGAGTCAATCATCCCAAATTTGTGTCATTAACTTCAATTGTGCCAATAAATATTTATGAGATAAAAAATGATTTAAAGAATATTTTCTAAGCTGTTAGCCTTTTTCGACTATAAATAGGGATTTGTCCAATAATAAAGGTTCTTTCTTTCTCTTATATACAGCTAAATTAGTCGTCGAAGGAACCAAATCAAAATGTACCTATTTCACATCATTACTATGGGAAGGAAGCCTACGGGAATTCAACTTCATTTCTTGAAATTTCATCCTTTACCCTTCTCTTATCGGAGGCGGCGTGTTCAACTCTTGCATTGATCTCGATCGAAAACCAAGTCGATCATCTCGACAATTTCGAGTAATTCCATGTGGATGAAATACAAGAAGATTTTTTCTGGTGCCACAAAGGACTCGTGAAAAAAAGATTGAGCGTGATCGCATGATGGGTTAAAAATCTAAATATCTCTATTTTTCACTAATCCCTAACTCAAGTTTATTATCTGGTTGATGAATGCTTCTCTTAGAGAAGAGTTTGGATTAACACAAATTTCTTTTCATAAAAAGTAAATACCGGATTCCAATGGAAAATTTGAGGATGAACTAAATGAGTGCACGAGGCACCTGTTGTTGTAGGTATGATAAGAAACCCCAGTAATATTATTATTACAATTATCCCTAACTCATCTCTATCTTCATAGCCCACACAGTTTGATGATGTCTTTGCGCATTCTTAACTGAGCCTCCGAACTATGATTTGATCACCATGTTGCTATTTCGAAAGTATTAATTAATCTCTAAATTTAAATTTTTAAAAAAAAAACCCATTCTCGTCTCCTCTCTTTCTCTCTCATATGACTCTCACGGTACGTTTGTGTCTGCGACCATCTCTGGTCTCCATCAATCGCTCAGCAACTCGAACAACTCGTCCAGCGAAGGCAGCAGCATAATCCCTCCCTCCCCCGCCTCCTGCTCCGCCGAAATGGGTCGCTTTCTTCCTCCGCCACAGCCTCGCTCGACCTCATGGCTCCTCCCGCCACGACCGCCCGGGCTCTCCGACATCTCAGCGACGATGGAGTCCTTCCCGGTGAGGCACTGCACCACGGACTTGAACTGTACGGCGTCGGCTTGTACGCACTTCGTGACGATCACTCTCACCTTCAACGGTCTCCGTACGTGGTCGGAAGACATGGAAATGGCTGGAGTCCTAGATTGTGCGGAGGAAGAAGCTCCGCTGTCATAGATATACAAGTAGGGTGAGTTGACTTTCTGGTTGAGGTCACGAGAAGAAGGGTCCGAAGAGACAACAGCTCGCCGATGACGACTGAGAATAGTCAGAGGCGCACAATCCATTCGTGTGATGAACATGGTGGGAAAGGGCCCGTTTCCTATATGCTTGGAGCCACATACCGACATGGAGAGAAATAGTAGGACGATCCACATCAAACAACTAAACCTTTGACGCAAGTGACCGTGATCGACTTGGTCTGCAGAAAGCATTTTGTCCATCGATTAATAAATACTGGTAAATTCTACTCCAACCAAGAGGCCGATACGAGGAACCTGGAACCTTCGATGCGATATGTTGACCCGCAGCGACTGGTTGAGAGCTGCTCCAAATGAATTCTCGGAGAGGGATGAATCGAGCCTGGAAGCTTCATGTAAAAGAGACTTTCCATGGCTTGGTTTTCTTGTCGCGAAACAAATCTAAAAGAATCGGTGGAGCTTGTGCTTGAGAATTAGAATCACTTGCAACACACGTGCCATGAAATTTTCTTACTTTCATATTCTTCTCATGCAACGCAAGTGAATGGGAAGGGGAAGGCGACCGCTGAAACAGCGGTCCTACTGTTCAATTTAAAAGCACATTTTGATCTTAGCCACAACGGCTCATGTTTATTATGTAAAATAAGAACACTACCGTCAAAACTGGAACCTACCTGATATTGAACTGTGTTAGTGGCAGAAGTAGAGAAACAGAGAAACAACTTACAAGGGTCTCATGAGATCATGATAACTAGGCACAAAGCTGACGGAATATTGAGACATGAAGCAAGGTTCAAATAGGTTAAACTCGAACATCACATAGAACCACGAATGGGACATGCTGTGCGCGAGACCATCAAATCCTTTTGGGAAAATTTGTAGCAATCTGATCAGTACGAAAAAACATATATTCTTAAACTTAAGCATTTAATGCCAATAGTTTAATAAAACTCGCTGCTTCAAGCACCAAATAATTAGGCTTGACTTCTTCCATTAGATCATCCACGGTACAGTGTTCTCATCTCTCACAGTTGCGCATTTTGGAGACGACTTTTTTTTTTTTTACTGATTTGTAGCAAGAAGAACATGCACATTCTGCTATGGGAGCAAAACTTATTTTCGTACTAGTAGATAAATCAAAACTGGGGCAGAATGAATTACCAACTTGTAGATCTTATCCACATCATCAAAGGAATTCTGCAGGCCCAAATATTATGGATAAAATGATACAAATAAGAGAGAGAACTATTAGATATGGACCCATGATAAAATACTTTTAGAGCAATAGTTAGAGAAAGAAATAATCAATCAACTGCAGGAAACAATCCCTGACAGCTATCATAGTGTACATTGGTGCAAAGCTTACAAGTAGATGATGACTAAACTCTGCAAGATTTGGACAAATAATCACAGCCCTTGTATACCTCAAGACCCGGCCGTCCGAGCTCCTCTTCTTTAAAACAAGCACAGCGCTGGCTGATTTTTCCAGTGAGGGCTATATCCCCTGGTCTCTTCACTAATCTTGGATAGCCAGTTTCACACCAGACCTAATAGAAGGAAGCTGATGTTAGCAAAGAGTATTGGATCAACCAAACTTACAGCACGCGTAGCAAGTCAACCAGCATGTTCTTCATATCCAAGAATGTGCAAGCACATTACTTCACAGGTGGTAGAAATTTTATAAAAAAATAACTACCAATTTGAGTAAAAGAGCAAGACTACCAATTAGATAAACCTATAAGCAAAGAACATTTCACAAGAGTACAGCAAAAACTATCTTTTAGCAAAATATACTTGGCAACAGAACGTAAAAGACCAATCTCCAGTTGATCAAACTATGGAAACACCAATACAATTTTGCACCAGCCTTCAAATAGTAGACACCATCTTATACTCCAACACTGACGTAAGAAGCAGTGGGAAAACCTGAATGGCACGAGGACTTTCTTTTTTTAATTTATTATTTATTTATTTGGAGGTCGAGAAAGCAAACCAGGAAATGGGAGACCATGGATCAACCATATTGATAAAGTAAAGGAGCTAAATACAAACAAGCAAACAAAAATAGACAAATAAATATATAGAAAAGAAAAAAAGCAGGCCTTCAAAGATGGAGCTACAGAAGAATAATAGCTGGATGAAGAGATGGGAGCTCAGCTTCCAAAATTCATGCCATATAAATTAGTGAATGGGAAAAACCTCATCTTTTATGAGGCCATGGAACATTTAGTTAATTAAATGACAAACTAATATCAGGCAGTGACAAAATCACAGGAAAGTCCAAATAAATATACCCCAACATGAAACATGGGCCTGATCATTAATGTCACATACTGGTCCCTGCATATATTATGAAACCTGAGACATCTTCAATGTAACAACAATGTTCTAGCAAGCTTGTTTGGCACTGAAACTAGGTACCATCGCTCTGACCATTACATCAAACAAAAGTGTATAGAAGTTCAAATAAGTAACACTTAGGACCATCTAGCACTTCAGAACTAGGTCAACTACAAATTATCTTTTGCTGAACCAACAAATAAACATGTCTCAGACGAAGCCCATACCTCTCCTCCATCTTGTTCACTCCATTTAGAATTGCAACTTGGTATCTTAGCCTCCTCAATTTTCTGCTTCTCTAAAAGCTGAGCTCCTCGTTTAGCCTTTGACTCAACACCTTTCAAATATTTTGTGGGATTCCCCTGGCTGTCATAATACCGGCCAACAAGTTTACCAGCAAATCTAACACATGCAGTTAGGGAAGTACATCAGAAATGAGGTTAGTCCACAAAATATTAGGCCAAGTTAACATAAATCATCCATTTGATACTTTGCAAGCTGAACAATTTCACACACTAAATACCATGAGAATATAATATTCAGAACTTACATCGGTTGAAAACTCCAAAAACTCCAGTATAAATTCCATAAGACTAACTTGATGCTAAAAATGAGCCAAAAGGCCTACTACATTGATTGATGCTGAAAGAGATTTTCATTTCTTAAAAGACAAGAAAACAATAAATTAGCCTTCTTGGCTGTTTGGAAAAAAATCATCCACTGGGTATGGATTGCATGGGATCCTATTGTCACCCATGGGGTATACACTTCTATCCTTAGAGAAATAATTCTGCCCGTTTTAGTCCAATCCTGCAATCGGGTAAGTGACACCAACTATTTTAATAAAAATACAAAAAATAGCGCATTAAATGTAGACATTGCATCAGTATTAGCCACAGCATAATAATAACTAAAAGACCTCACACTAGAATCATGAAAGTCATTTGCATCCGATGATCCAACTATTTGCTTTTAGAGCAACTATTTATTTATTACAGTTGCTACATGCTTAACCATTTCTAACTCTTTTTTAAACATCCCACTTTCTTGACGAATGGACTCCGTCAATGAACAAAATTTGGTTACCAATTATCTATATGTTTCAGTGAACTATATCACCATCATAGATTCAAGTCACATTCCCATAACTATACCGACAAAGCAAGACACTCTTACAGGAATTAATAAACAACACTTCTTTAGAACCTTATAATGGAGACAGATTTCAACCACCAATTTATATATGTTTCAACTAGAGGAAATTCAACTTTGGATGCAGGAGTCTTTATGTCAACTTTAGAAATTGGATTCATGTGCATGGAGTTGATTAAGTAAGCTCCAAAAGTGCTTCCAAAGCTTGCATTGAAGAATGGATTGTTAGCATCAGATGTTATCATTCTTCATTGGTTTCTTCCTTCTAACCATGAAACATCAATTAGAAGCTAGCACATACTGGCCCCAGATAGGATGGAAGCAATTTAACTGAGCTATCATAACTTTGAACTTTATCACAGCATTCAGAAGTAAGTTCATCTTCTAATAACCCAAATAAGCACATCATGTTTGAGGTCAATTAGATAGACAAGTTCACATTTATCCATTTAGAATAATACATTACATATTATAGATGGTAAGTTATTTTCAAATGTGTTTCCCAGCAGCATATTGTAAGGTAGTAAGTCTGAGAATGTTCTACCTTGCTTCAGTCCAGAATTTCTCGGTTGCAACCAACAGTAGAGTAAAAACCAGAAAACTTATATGCAAGTGCACAGAGGTGGACTTCACGAATGCTTCCAAACTATAGCCTAAAATCCATATTAGAATTGCTGACCAGCAACTGAAAGGGATTAGATTTGATGCCAAACCCTAATGTAAGATCATAAATAATTCCTGTTTCTTTGCTACAAACATATGGAGGGGTGCATATATATATTTTAATCAAATTATCAGGCTTCTCCAGTAGGGACTGAATGGTTATTTACATGCTGTTAAATTGATCACATAAGCAAAATAGTCGAAGTCTTTGTGTCTCCATGACCATGACATCTACAAGCCAGCAAACAATAAGTTATATTTGTTTCTCCATATCTTCGTTACAAACTTCATATCATTTGACAACTTTGAAGTGACAGTTGCAGGAGATCTATTAATCCTAAGCTGGTATCAATGAAATTCTTTACAAAAAATAAAAACAACTTCATATCATTTGACAACTTTGAAGTGGTCAACCAATACCTAGTGAAAATTTAGTCTAAAATAGGCACACAAAAATCAAAATAAGACCCAACCCATGAAAAATCAAAATTCTTATTGCTCCCAAAGTTCACAAGCCAGTCATTTGCTATACTAGTTGACAACAGAATCTTAGTGCAATAACTTCAGCTAGCTTTTCACTTGGAATTAGACTCGTGGAGGATTGTGATTAGAAAGTGTCATTTGCATGGTTAATCACACAAACCCCTTGGGATTTGCACCACAAAAATATAAAACACACATCTTCTTCAGTAACGCTCCTGCCAGTACACACCATCTTATCACATAAGCAGAAAGGCTATCTCTGACCATAACTATTGATGCTAAGGTTACAGTAACAAACCTTTCCATCGTGGCAATGCTAAACCTCGTGCGACAATGGTATTGATGTCTTTAATACTTTTAAAATATTAATTTAATTATAAGGCATGATGGTGTGGTGCCATGTCAACCATCTATTGTAATTTATTTTTACAAATCATGCTGTGCAGTCCTTGTAAATCTATAGTTTACATTTCTTCTTAGTTCCAATGTTCAAAAAGAATGATTTGTTTTCTTTATCATTTTTTCCTAATTAAAAAGTGTTGATCAAAATAGCCTTTACAATAAAGTATAGCATCTCAAGGATTAAAGACTAAAACATATCAGATAAAGGGGACAAAATATATAGCATAGACAAAAGTATGCTTACATATATCTTTCCATGTAAAATTTTCTCCAGTCAACAACACTCTTTACCTATAACAAGAAAATTAGAGAAAATATTATGTCTTGCAAATATTCAAAATTATAACAATTAGCATCAATGATTTTATGACAACTCAGAAGCAGACCACCAAGAATCTGAAGGAAAGAAAGGTCTACTACACTCTGTTTTTTCATCCTAATAAAATCACCCCTGGCAGGCAGGCACAGAATGGGAAAATGTTCATATACCATGGCAAGAGTGCTCATTTAATATGGTTAAAGCAACTACCAAAATTTACCATGCAATTATCGTTAACATAATTGTAATGCAAATAGGATCTTCCATCAGAAAACAGGCAATTAGAGCATGAGAAACCTTAACTTTCTGTAGCAATAGAGATTAGAAGAAGATGGAGAAGAACAGCAATTAGTGATCATTGGTTCCATAGACAATGATGAATATGAATGTGAATCATTGTTTCCAACATGCTTGCAAATTGATGTTCCTTGCTTTTAATCTTAATATAATTGATAGTGCTTTATATGAAAACCTGATCACGATTGCATATGCATTTGTTGCCAATTGTTCTAAGGAAAGGCACAAAAGCTGTACGGTATCACAATATTTTTTTACAAAGAAAAACTACCTGTGACAAGCCACTGATAGATCTCTTATAGTTCATCTCTCAAACATTTCTAAATGTAAACAAAGGAAGAATAATACAATCAAAATTTCACTATCCCATCACCTCCATAGTGGATAGACCATGCAATGAGTCTGTTAATCCATCACCTGCAGGACAAGATATTCATGATTAAGATTTGTGAACAAATAATAGCCTGAAGTTTTACAACTGTTCAGTATTCTTCAATTTTAAATACATAAACTAAAATTTCTTCTAGAATCACAATATTAATAACTTTTATTTTTTTTATGGACTGCTCCATAATTAATTCATTTCATTTAAATCAATGGTTCATGCAAATTCATCCTTGATCCAAAATCTTCAGTAGTACCCACAGGACACTGGTCCAACGATTTGCATAAAGAATTGAAACAAAGGACAAACTTGATAGCTTAAACTGACAGATTCTTCCAGCAATCAGTTGAGATAGAGGGTCACATACCATCAAAAAAAAAAAAAAAACCCAAAAGAATGCCACCCAAAATAGAGATGCCAATAATTCTTTTGGTATATATTGTATATACTGATAATTCAACATATACACAATCTTATCTAATTTTTGCAGGAAAGGGAACAATACATAGGTGTAGCTTCCATATAATGCTTAAACAAGCAAGACCCCTATCCCAATAATGGGAATCATAGAATACTCAATCTGCCTCCCAAAACAGGGAAAAATGAGGTCGATGTTATAAGTTTTTAATCACCCATATCAGATGAGACTAACCATGCAGTTCCTGCTCCTTGACCTGAAAGGAGGGTCTCATCAGGAAATGCAAAATAGGTCTTTCCACTTCTACTCAACAAAACTGACCAATACAATGCTGAACCAGACCTGAAAGAGGGGGGTCTCATCAGGAAATGCAAATTAGGTCTTTCCATTTCTACTCAGCCAACTGGCCGATACAATGCTGAGCCAGGCTGACTGGTCCAACAAAATATCACAACCTGATTTCAGAAAGTGTAGGGCTCAGACTTTGTTGTTTCACCAAGATGGAATTTGCACAAACAAGCATACATGCTATTACAATAGCACGATTGACTGCTTTCATTGTTTATCAGCACAAGAACATTGCAAGTGTACATTGCCCCTTTCAAGTATTGTAGTAAACTTAACATGGCCATAAATGTAGATAAACGTTTACCTGTAAAGTTTCCAGATACAAAGGCTCGTGACGCATCTCTGACATCCATCAAACAGTTCAAAATTTAGCATCATATGAAAATATGAAAGTTCATGAAATAACTAGAACATAAATAAAAACTAGAAATAAAATTGGATACATCAAATGACTTGCTTCTTAAATTCGAAGAAACAGTATAACACATGGATACTTCAATTATTGTATTCCAACTTGATACCTGTCAGATGAGGTAGTTGCAGGATACTTCTCGGGTACATGTAAGACAAATATATGAAGTACCCAAATTTGTATAATTATTTAAAAGATTGGATATCTTTGGTAAGGGTACCAAGTCCCTAAGATGAATAAATTAAGGCATAACTGTAACATCTTAGCTGTGTGTAGATTAGCAGCATTAAGCAGGACAAGGTCCAACATCCCTAAGATTCCATCTTCGGATAGCTTAGCTTTCAAATTATATACCTAATCGTGAAATTAATCAACTAACATAAGAATAAGATAGGATCATGAAATGCACAAACCTGCCAGCAAAATGATGATAGCCTCCTCCGGGACCATAATGTGTTTTTCCTTTTGTGACATCAAACACTGATCTGCAAGAAAGAAAAGAGTCAATTCTTTCGCATAACAAACGAACCAAGGACAACAAGAGATGATAGCTTGTGAGAGCATATAGCAGAATCTTAGAATACCCTAGTATTCCGAGCAGTATCGGTAGCCCGACCTCAGTCCCATTGTACAAGGTCAACTCCTCCACGGTCCACAGTCTCTGCCAAACAAGTCCAAGAATCAAACAAGATCATTAAGCACCGCGCGGGGAGTTATTCGATCAGAAACAAAGGAATCCGCCTGCGGATCAAGCTTGAAAGAGAATTAAAGGAACGAACCGGTCGGAGATACTTCCTTATGTAGAACTGAAGCGCGAAGGCGATGAGGGCAATCAGGAACCCTAACCCTAGAAGCAGGGAAGACGAAACTCGTGTTGGCCTCGACGGCGAGGCCATTCGCCCCCCCTCTCTCTCTCTCTCTCTCTCTCTCTCCCCTACTTTTCGTAGCTCGACTTCGTTTCTTGGTCCGGGAAATTATTACCAAAGGAGAAGGCGGCGACAGCTTCATCCGGAAGCGACTTTTCTACCATCTGTTAAACGAACCCACCTTGTCCGTTACCCACGTCCACCAACCGCAATGTCTACCTCGCTCGGCCGAAGCTGGTGGGCCCTACTACCACCCACAACTGAACTGGGCTCGAAAATGGACTTCCTTTGTTAGGCTCGATTTGTTGGGCCACAAAATCCATTTCATTTCTGATCGAACCACCCGTATCCGTGGCCCACATCACCTTGTAACTTCACCCGGTGAGTCAGCAATCATTATAATAAGGTCAAATCCGTCTTTATGTTAACTTAATTAACATTATAAATAATAAAACAACATGGAAATATTAGCAGAACGGGATTCTCATGGAAATATCATAATACATGGATAGACTCTTAAGGAGGCCTTCCAACTACTACTACATGCTGCCCTCAGTGCCATATATCGCATGCTAAGTCAGTGCCACATGTGCTGTCGCTGGCACATGATCTCCGTGGTCCCACATGGACCGCGACATCACAGGCAACCACGGAGCAAGCTCTACCGAATCAAGATAAAGCTTTAGCCAATGTTCTTGGAACTGTGGTCTCTCGATGATCTTGTCTAATCTGCTAGATAAGCGAACATTTAAGGGGTGTAAGGATAAGCCTCGACTGACCTTTCTCTCGGAGCAATGCATCATCGCAGTGAAGAGTAGAAAGGCTTGTAAGGAAAGCATGATTTGGACAGGGAATCAAAAGGTGTATGCTTCTGTAGTTCCATTAAAAGGGTTAGGTGTGGCAGTTGGAGGTTGATGCTACGAAGAACCCAGTCTTGAGAGATCTCAATGTTTGCGACAGGTGAGTTTAAATGACAGTGCTCGGAGTGCAGCTGAAGCAATGTTATGGTTGCAAATAGCGTATATGTCTTCAGAGATCAAGCATGAAAAAAGGTATGCCCGAGGCCTGAAGTCAAAAAGGTTTTTGCTACATTTTCCTCAGAGATACTCACCAAACACAGCAATGTCGTATTGGAAGACCAACTCAAATACAACTCATCCATAGTCAAACAGAATATTCAAGCGTGATTTGATATTATATGGAATCCAGGTCAGAATTTGGCACCTTTATCTAGATGCTTTTAGTTCGGCAGATGATCGCTATACATGGTTTTATATCTTATCCTTTAGGGATAATTCACATTGGATTTACGTATATTAATCCAACGTTGTGCTCCATGTGAGCAGTGCATGTCGACTGCGTGACTGCCTTTATCAGTTTCTCTTGTCGGAGGTGACGCCGGCGACACTGCCAACGAGGACTCAACGATGCAAACCTTCTAATGTACATAAGATACATCACAAGTACATATAATATATGTCGAAAAATACAATATTGCCACTTCAACTTGTATAGAATTCACTGGGCGTGATGGAATGCTTGCTGTTGATTGCTAACGCAGACCAACCACCCGGTGGCAAAGAAATGCTCAGCTTCGGCCGGCGTCGCGTCCACGCATTTCCACGTGTTACTGACGTGGTTTGATCTCGACATCAATGCTAGTAATTAGGTGGTCTCTTCCTCGTCATCTCCACGCACTCCATGGACGTCGTCAGAGTGTGATCCGAAAGAGGAAGAAAGGTTAGATTAGTGGCAAGTTCCCACTCGTTTGCTGAAGCTGTAGGAGAACGAGGAAGAGGTAGTCGCGTATGCATTCATTACCCTCCTAATCTTGTTTGGCAACTGGCTTTGAATGCCGATTATGCATCATTTTATAGTCCATGGATAATGCTGAATCCGACGTGATGAAAGGGGGCACACATGCTTTCTGTCTTGGATAACACCGTTCTCTTTTTCCTCCTACATATAGATTCTAGCCAAGTGTGCCATTTGTGTTGTCTGGCCTTCTCAAACCCATAGGCCATAGCCACATCATCTACTCATATACAGACGATTGACAAAGATTAAGAACTTGCTGAAAACATATGTTTCTTCCATTAATTGGCATCAAACACTCAAAACTCGTCACCCTCAAGCCTTGTTACCAGTCTCACCTGTTTGGGAGTGAGCAAGGAGTACTGTTGAAGGGGTCCTACATGGGTTGGTGAGCCAAACTGATCAGGAACTGCATGTGTAGTCTGCACAACATAAGCTGATAGCGTGTCTCCATCAGCAACCTCGTGGCTGTAACAATCATGCACGCCACGTTGTTGACATGCCACAGTTCCAGGATCAGTAATGATGTGATGCCTTTGCTAACTTCCACAGGTGGCCTCAACATGAGAGCTGCTGGAAGACTCCTCTGAGATGTTGCAGCTGAAAAGTGCAAGCAGGAAATGGACGCTTCCCCTAGTGACTCATCCCCTGCAGGGAACAACTGGGCCACCCGATGTTCCATCTTTTGGTGTGCAGGAAGCTTCGGTTGTCTGCAACCCGAGGTCTGTAACGACTTGAACCGGATAACTGGTTGCACTGCTATTTCAGGAGAGGAATCACGTAGGGTGATCCAAAAGCTTGTCTCCGACATGCATGCAGGTGATGTCAACTACATGCAGGACGACGGACTGCCGACCGCAAGGTGAAGGTGGGTGTGATGGAAAGCAGAGGACGCATCTAGCTCTCTCAGCTTGACGTCTCAGGGGGGCTACAGGATTCGGAGGTCAAGGATGTTCACTTCCATCCGTTCTTTGGAACGGGAGAGATCTGTGGTTCATGGTGTTCGTGTTCTGGATCTGGGCGTCTGGCGAGGAAGAAATCTACCACTGAACTTTTGAAGGGAAGACCACTGCATGAGTTCGTCAACTTCAAGAATAGTTCTCTGGGTCTCATATCCAACCGGTTGATCCTATGCATGAGTTCAGATCTGTGTGTGATACTTTCATTTGAAGATGTGATATACTTCCCCTAACGCTTTGAGACGCGTGCACACTTAAACCTTAAGATAAGAATTCAATAATGATTAAAAATTGTATTGACGAACGGTAAATTTGTCATTAAGAACAAAATTAATGATCACAGAAAATATTTCATACAATATATATTTTAAAATTTTGAAGGGTATGTTTATAGTATATGATATTTATGGAATATTAAATTTGATATTTCAGTTTTGAAAAGAAATATATATTAATTTTTTATTTAAACATAACATTAGAAAAAGGGTCCAACTGCGAGTCACCGGCAGTTAGCCTAAACCCTACGGAGGGGCGCCATTCCGTTAAACCGAAGGCGTATAGTAATGGGATAAAGGGGGTGAAATTAAAACTGGACGGGTATTTAATCGCCCTCTGCTTCACGCCATTCTCCAGTGCCCTTCGATCGTAACCCTTGTCGCCTCCGTTTCTTCACCCAATTCGAACACGACCTTTGCGCACCTCCTCTCTCTCTCTCTCTCTCTCTCTCTTTGTTCTACGGCCTACATTATCTTGCCTCTCGGTCTCGCTGCCCTTCTGTCCCGGTCCTTGCTTCGAAAGCGAGAAGAAAAGGCTCCCTTTGAAGTATTGTGGTTAGTAGTGTGGCGGTGGAGTGGAGAAGGAGATGAAGTACGTTTTAGTGACGGGAGGTGTTGTTAGTGGGCTCGGGAAGGGGGTGACGGCGAGCAGCATTGGTGTCGTCCTCCAGGCGTGCGGTCTCAGGGTTACCTCTATCAAGATCGGTGATTCCTTTGCCCTCCTTTAATTCTTTTAGTAGATTCGATCATAATTATGTATGTTTCTTTTCCTTTTGGTTGGCTAACCGTATAGTTTGAGCTAAAAAGAAGAAACTTTGAACAATCTTCGTTGTGTTTGGTCTGCACAGAAACGTGAGTGTTTTGTCTTGTAGGATAACAGCAGAGTATTTTGTCGGCCATTTTGGAAATCGATGTTTATGATGGGACATTAAATATAGTACATAGGGAGTCGATGTTCGCCTTGTTCTTTTGAGCTGTTTTATCCGCATTCCCAGAGAATATCGTGGTTCCTTGTAGATTTGATCTGTTTATTTTCACCTAATATATTAAAGGGGGAATATGCGAAAGGCAAGTGACGGGGGTTGTTACCTTGCATGTGTTTGATTCTTTCATTGGTTCAACAGTAGATAGTGGTGGCAATCAGATCGGGAAGCTAGAATTTTCGTGTTGGTTTTATTCAAGAGAAGATAACAAGCTTACCATAAATAGCTGTCAATTATGTTCACGATTTCCTTTTAAGCCTTTTCAAAACATGGACCTCTTCTCCACGGGATGATTTTGTCACAGATTTAATACATGATGATGCATTGATGCCAGTTTTTGCTTTGGATACTTGCATGTGAAAGTTAAAAGAACCATTATGTTAATTTTAATTTATTTGTGCAGATCCGTATCTGAATACTGATGCAGGAACAATGTCACCATTTGAACATGGTGAGGTATTTGTTTTAGATGATGGTGGTGAGGTACAAATTTCCCAAGATTGTCCCAATAGTTTGAATTTCTTGCATTTTATCATAACACGGCCTCGGCTTTTCATTTCTTTCTTGTTGTTTCTTATCCAACAGTATACCATGGATGTACCTTATCTTTTTTTTTTTTTTTTTTGCTATTTTCAATTTGAGCTGCTGGATAAAAAGTGTATGTCTTGAAGTACTGGTTAAAAACTGTTTTTGTTTAAATTAGGAATATTGTGTTTCAATAAGACCCTGTACTTGACTATGCCTTCAGAATCCATCATCACCTTTCAAAATTTTATCTACTTTGCATTCTTTTATCCTCACATTTCGTTGTCTTCTTCTTTTCAGTCTGGCTTATGCTCTGGAATTCTAATTTCTGATAAATGGTACTGTATTAGGTGGACTTGGATCTTGGAAACTACGAGAGATTCTTAGATATCAAGTTGACTCGTGACAACAACATTACAACTGGAAAGATATACCAGGTGCTGGAGGAATCAACCTTTCTTCTTAAACCTGAGATGTAATGACTAGGCATATTATTCTAAATAGTTGTATAACCAAAAGTATTAATTATAAGACATGTTTCTAACTTTCTTTAATTTTGGAGTTTCTAGTTGGGCATTAATTTAACATGCCTTTCATGTCGTGCTGAGGTCTCCAACAATTTCTTGTTGTTGTCATTAGTTTGTCATCAATAAAGAGAGAAAAGGTGACTACCTTGGAAAAACAGTTCAGGTTTGACCCTTGTGGCAGTATCATTTGCTCTTTGCTTTTATTGTTGAGTGGATCATCACGGAAATTATCTAACATGAACTCAATCTATGTCCTTTTCGTCATTCTGCAAAGGTTGTGCCACACGTAACAGATGCAATACAAGAGTGGATTGAACGTGCGGCAATGATTCCTGTTGATGGCGAAGAAGGACCAGCGGATGTTTGTGTCATTGAATTAGGTGGAACTATAGGTATGGAAATTAGTTACCACATCATTTATTTTTTTCCATGTGATACAGCCATACTGTCATCAATATATATTTTTCTATGACATAAGATTTAATTTTTGATGCAGGGGATATTGAGTCAATGCCTTTTATTGAGGCCTTATGTCAATTTTCTTGCCATGTAGGTAAGAACTGAAACATGGATGTTTGAACTTAAAATATATGAAGTTCCTGCACAGATATTTGCCCTAATGGCTATTGTTCAGGACCTGGCAACTTTTGTCTTGTTCATGTCAGTCTGGTGCCAGTTCTAAATGTGGTTGGTGAACAGGTACTAACAAAGTTTCAAATAGATAGATACTTCTTGTATTTATTTCTTGGATATGCTGCTTATTTCAACAACAATAAGGCCATAAAGTTTCAACATACTATTCAGGACTAGGTCATATGATTTTTCTTTTTTTTCTCTTCCCAATGCAGAAAACTAAGCCCACCCAGCATAGCGTTCGGGGATTAAGGGCACTCGGATTGGCACCAAATGTTCTTGCTTGTCGCAGTGAAAAGGTACCTAGGTTTGTCTATCTTTTTTCCTTGGTATCTCTTTTAGCAACGCCACTGGACATTGATAGATGATGTTGTTCGTGGCAGCCACTTGATGAGAACGTGAAAGGGAAATTGTCTCAGTTTTGCCATGTTCCTGTAAGTAGATGAAACTTTATATATGTTTCTCTAGAAGGATATGTTAGAAAATTCGGTTAATCACTAATTAAGTCAAAATTCACTTGCAGGTGGAGAACATCTTTACCCTTTATGATGTTTCAAACATTTGGCATGTTCCTTTGCTTTTAAGGGTGCGTACATCCTGGCTGCCTATGTACAGGCATCTGGAAAATCATATAAACCCAATATGATTTTGTTTTTTGTTTCTTACAGGACCAGAAGGCACATAAAGCTATTCTAACAAAACTGGACCTATTAAGGTTTGTCCAATAGACTTAAAAAATGCATTTCATTCTATATGCCTTTTTGCAGTTTTTCAGTCTGTTGATATCTTGGGTTTATTGGCTAGATTATAATTTGCTACATCATAATTTTATTTTGTTTTTACTGCAGTCTTGGAGAGCCAAACTTAAGAAAATGGAAGGATAGAGCTGAACTCTGTGACACATTACATGATCCCGTGTGTTTCAATAACTAAAAATAGTTAAAGGTATTCTGGTTTCATGATTTCTTTAGCTGGAGTATTGACAACTTCACCTTTTCATTTGTCAGGTCAAAATTGCAATAGTTGGAAAGTACACTGGTCTTTCCGATTCTTATTTGTCTGTATTGAAGGTAATCATTTTTGGCATAATCTCAAATGTGTTTTCCTATTCATGCCCTTTTCTATATCCTATCCTCTCACAAAGGTAGTTTCATAAGCTAATAATTCCTCTGGTTCTGTTCATCATTTCTTAGAAATAAATTTGTTCAATAAGAAACTAATTCCCATTGTAGTTGATTCTTAAGAAATATCTTTAATTACAGTTGTGCCCAAATTCTCCTGTATGTTATTATTTTCAAAAGGATGTGTTCAATGGATGTTTTTGTTACTGTGTGATTATTCAAGTTCAAATTGTAGTTATCAATAATTAATGTGTACTCCCTCATTGCAGGCCCTTTTACATGCCTCTGTTGCTTGTCAACGGAAGCTTGTAGTTGAGTGGGTTCCGGCTGCCGACCTTGAAGAATTGAGAGCAATAGAGGTTTAGAATTTAATTTAATCTTTAGTTCTCTTGTTCCTTCACTCCATCTCTTTATTGTTGTCATTATTATTATCATTATTTTTATTATTATTAATGTTATTTGAAATTTTACTCGGTTATGTGTAGGCACCTAATCTTCATGAAAAGGCCTGGAATATATTAAAGGTGAGCAAGGTCTTGTATATGGTGCTAGTTTTGCATTCTACACCAGTTTGTATTCTTCTTGTACTCATTGAAATAATGTACCATGTACCAACTCAGGGTGCAGATGGCATACTAGTTCCTGGAGGTTTTGGTGACAGGGGAGTTCAAGGAAAAATTATTGCAGCAAAACATGCTAGAGAAAATAATGTACCATTTCTTGGCATATGCCTGGGCATGCAAATAGCTGTTATTGAGTATGCACGTTCCATTCTCAAGCTGCAGAATGCAAATAGCACTGAGTTTGACCCAGACACAAAAAACCCATGTGTTATTTTTATGCCAGAGGTAAATAACTTGGATTTCATTGTTGGACCTTTTACTTGCTGCACTTATACTTAACATTTGCAGGGTTCAAAGACTCATATGGGTGGGACAATGCGACTTGGATCCCGGAGGACTTTCTTTCATGTTCTGGACTGTAAATCTGCAAAGCTGTAAGTATTGTTTATATCCGTTATGAACAAAATGTCTTTTGACATTCATGGTTTTGCTATTGAAGGAATATTTAAAGAAACTAAATCTCTCCTCTCTCCTCCTTTCCTCCCTTGTGATAGGTATGGCAACGTCAGTTACATTGATGAGCGACATCGACACAGATATGAGGTTGGTCTCTTGAATTTTTTCATGTATACTATTTGGTAAGTCTGCTATCAAGTGATTCACGACATTTCTTGATTTCCATGATCCTCTAAGAGTAAGCAAACCTCACATTAGCTGGTGCTAAAAAATTTGAATAGCATTCTGAATGTCTTGTACTAATCAATATCGACACATCTAAGGTTAATCCTGGCATGATTTTGGAACTTGAAAATGCTGGTCTTACATTTGTCGGTAAGGATGAAACAGGCAGACGCATGGAGGTATGATTGTGAAATTACGGTCTTATTGGTTTGTTTTGTGAGTTCTTATTCATTCTAGGTTTTTGCGATGGCATTGTTGGACTTCGTTGTCACACCATATTTATAACTGTAGATTCTTGAGCTGCTTACTCATCCATTTTTTGTGGGAGTGCAATTTCATCCAGAGTACAAGTCAAGACCAGGAAAACCTTCTGCTCCCTTTTTAGGTAATGACTCACTAGGAGCCTTTCACACTATCAATCCTTAAGTGCACAGATTTTGCTCTGATTTTCCACTCTATGTGCAATGTATAAGAAAGCCTTCTTGATTTTTTAGTCAAATTGACATTTGAATTTTGGTCGCTAATGTGTATTCCACTTTCCATGATGATAATCCTGTAACTCAGACTATCATTTAAACCTACTATAGAGACAATCCCATGTAATGGAAAATAAATGTGAGAAGCTACACGTTCCTCTCTCTCTCTCTCTCTCTCTCTCTCTCTCTCTCTCAAGAAAAATATGAGAAGGATTCATCATATTTCTGAACAATAAGGTTCTTGTTTGCAATCTGGGTAATCAAAGATTCGAGTTATAGAAACAGTTTTGCTATTTATTGGGATAAGAGTACTCTAGATCCATGGTAAGAGAAGCTTCATGCATGAGATTTATTTTTATTTATGAGAAGGATCCATCATATTCCTTTTTTATATAAAATTGAAGCGAACATAAGAAAATCTTCTGAGATGGATCAGACAAGAGAGATGGCAGCAAAATATAACCTGATATAAAGGTAGTTGTTAAAACAATAGTGCACATATTTCACCTGTGAAAAGAAATCTTGTAGGGCTAAGAGTGCATTTGTTTGTCTGTGAGTTCAGAGCTCCACTGAAAATTTCTTCATTCGTATTTATACTGTTATTTCACAATGATAAACATTGTATACCATTATAAAAACAAAAATATTCTTATTTATCTTTGGCACTCTTGTAGTATTTTCTCTGAGTAATCATTGAGAAAGAACAATTTCCATTTCATGTTTCTGTTTTAGCTTCTAGAGATTCTTGTGTTCTAATCTTCATTTGCAAGTCTATAGCACATGTTTTTTTACATCAAGTTCATTCGTAAGTAGTTACCGAGTACCTGCAGAACTCCCTAATGACAGCTTCCGAGAGGGAGAATATCTGGTGCCATTGCTAAATCATTATCATATAACCTGACTGACAAGTTAATTGTCGACAGGGCTCGTTGCAGCCTCATGCGGCCAGTTGGGAAGGCTGCTGCAAAGCCTCAGCCACTCTGACATTCTAACTCATAAAGATATCTCCATCAATGGAGCTCCAAAGCTGAATCCATACCAAAACGGGGACAACAACAAACGTGCATATGGCTTATACTCCAATGGCGATGGGGTGCATGCGTAACAATGGATGCTGTTTTGTGTCGAAAGAATCTAAGGTTTCTTCCCTTTGGTCTGTATAGTTGATGCATTGCTTCAAGTTCAGATATAATGGTTGTGTTCCCGTCCAAAATTTTGATGGAAGCAACCTGTTTTACTTTAATATAGCTTTGATAGGATCTCCAAGTGACAATATCTGCTTCTTTGTAGATGGAAAACTTGTGTTGCCTGCTTAATGCCTATAGGCTGCAGATCTACAGGCTAGAAATGTTTGACTCCTTTTAAACCCCGAAACAACATATGATTTGGGATTGCCATAAGAATTTTCTTGAGATTTCATGGCATGAACAAATGTGTTCTCTGATATGAGAAGAAATTGACTATTTGTATTGGCCCTCTATACCATACCCATAACTGGAGATCAACAAGAGACATACATACCATACCACACACACCAAAGACAAGGATCTCTGCATGCTCGAGAAGAAGAAGCTTCACACAGCCACATTATTACAAGTCTGGACCTCTGGGATCTCCACTATGCTCTCCAAAGTGGGCTTCCACCCTCCTCTTCCTTTTCCTCTCTCTTTCTGCATCTCTCTTCCCATCTCCACCAACACATCTTCCAGCCTCTGCTCCCCTTTCTCCTTCAGGCGAAGCTCCAGCCATGCCAGCACCTTTCTTGTCAGCAAGATCTTGACCTCGCAACCTCCATCTCCTTTTTCTTTCTCCATCTCTTCTTCCACTTGCCGTGGAGCACATCTCTCCATCCGGTTGCCCATAAATCCCAGCACCACGAGGAACCAGAGAGAAGCCTCACGAGTTTAAAGTAAATGTGCCAGTTCGTCATGCCTTGGCGTCGGAGGTGGACGGAAGGTGTGGTGGTCCATCAGCAAGCTTCCATCACCAATTAACAATGGATTCTTGTGTCTTCACTGAAGTGATGATGGGAAATGGTCAAGTGTCTGTAGCCGTTTCACCTTGAGAAAGCGATGGCCGACTCCTCCTCGCACTGCCAGCCTCTCCTCGATGCCGCTCCTCCTCTAACATGCACAGTGAGCACCGCACACTTGAACCTGTCGGTAAGAGACTTTTTCTCCACCTAGCTGTGATCTTTTAGTCTTCAACACTTCACCTTTTGGCTTCCACTCCTTGGAAACTACTAAGCTATGGGTCTCCTTTTTCCACAAGGCATCTATCTCGTGCAACACTCGACTATACTGTGCAGCCGCATGCTTCGCGCAGGTGGATGGCTGGATAAAGACACGTTGGATTTTGAGAGAAGAACGAAACGGACGAGCACACTTCATTCAGGTTGCAAGAAAGCAGAGCCAACGCCGACACGGCACGAGAAGGGAAGAAGAACCTGTTCCATTACATGGGACTTCCGGTAGCATTGAAGCAAACAAACTTGCTCTCACTGTGCCTTGTTCATCTTACGTCTTCCAACCCCACGCTTGCATGAGCAGCACCATTAGCCAACTCTGTTGTTCCCAAGTCATCCAATCAATCACGCATCTTAATATGTACAAGATGGAGGAGGCATTCATAACCAGTTGGAAATTTCTCGACACGACAGCCTGTTGATCCCCTAATCCATTCTTCCTGGTGACATGAGCATGAGATGATCATTTCGTCAATAAGGGAAAAATAAAAAATATTGTATTTTATGACGATTTGGATACGGCCACACCGATTAATTAACAACACACAAACTCGACTTGAATTGTCAAACATGGATAATATAATAATATTTATAAATATTTTTTTATTTTGAAACAAAAAGGTAAGTGATAAAAATAAGATTTAAATTCAAGATCTTATGATAAGTTATTAATATTTTTATCAGTCAAACTAACTGACATTTTCGTATTTGTGAATTTTGATCTTGGCTGGATGCTAAGAGATGGATGAAAAATATAAAACAAATACAAATAAAAAGGAAATGAAAATAATAAAATATTTTTTATAGTGGTATTGTCTTAAACATAGTTTATGATTTCTTCACGGCGGCGTACGGGCGATCTGCCGCTGTCGCTACAAGATTCGTGCGGATAACCTATGAGCAGTGTCGATGCGCCATGAATCGATCGTGGATGCTTCGCTCGACGTGCGCCTTTTAAAGTTTACCTAATTATCTACCACATCGGTGATTGGAAGTTTTGTTCTCGTTTTCCGTGTCAACCCCGCTTGAATCTGCCACCATCGGTCAGGTATGTGGCGCGGAACGCTTAAACAAGTAGAAGAAGTAATTTCTTCTTCAGTCCTCCTAAATTCCAATCCTATATGGCTTCAGCTTCCCTCGACCGGAAGAAGCCCGGCGGCGATGGCGAACAAACTCCACCGCTTGTTGACCATCCCATGGAAGCGTGAGATCGCGCAGCCGGGATTAGGCCTAGGGTTGGGGTTTCCGGGCGCGAGGTCAATTGCGTCTTCCGTTCCAACGCCGGAAGAGGCAGGCCGATTCGCTCCCTCTCCTCCCCCGTCCAAGCTGGAAGTGGAGGAGGAAGACGCGGCCTCGACGAAAGGGGAAGAAAGCACCACGGTGGACGAAGAGGACGATGGCGTCCACGTGAACAAGCTCACCGGCGAGGTCGGCGGGCCGAGGGGCCCCGAGCCTACGCGGTACGGCGATTGGGAGCGCGGAGGCCGCTGCTCAGACTTCTAGTTACTTGAATCAACAAGGAACTTTGAATAAACAAAGGGTGATTTCTTTTTCCCTTTGATTTCCGTTTCGAATTTTGTAGTAATTGATACCTTGATTTTGATGGAAGTCGTCCAAATTGAATAAGGTTTAGTTTAATTAAGGCTGATTCGATTTATGTCGAGATCATGTGGGATTCGCTAAAGATGATTCTTTTGACATAGATTTGGCTAAAAAGATTGATGAGTAAAGATCGAATTGCTTTGGGGATAGGTGTTTTAGGATTTAGGGTTGCAATTTTTGTATTGGGTTGGGTTGCAAAACATGTTAACCCTAACTTCGGCTGCATCAGGCGTATTGTTCTTGAACTTTACTGTGGTGGGATAATTTTCGCTAGGGATGGTGTTAAGTCAGAGATACTTTGCCTTTAACCTGAAATGCTTCAAAACTTTGTTTAGACCGTTATAACCGAGTATATACTCATAACAAATTATCTTTTTATGACAAAAGAGTTCATGCATCACTTCTATTGGTTGTTGACATGCATGAGAAATACAGAGTACTTGATAAATATCAGCAAACGTCATATTAGAAAATGATATGTACTTCAGGAATAAAATTGTGTTTATTTCCACAACTAGGAATAAGACGTATTATTTTGTCTTATGGTCAGGTTTTTTGGTTTTACATTGTGGATGACATAGATGCGGTTCAATTCCTCAACTATTAGATGCTTTCATTGTTCATCTCCTTACCTCATTCCCACATAGAACAATCAATGCTTCTGATGTACCCGTGAGATGTTTGTGATAACTGCTACTGTTATGAAAACCAGCATGATTGATGATTGACATAAATTTAGCTTTTCATTGTGAGTAAATTGATATCATGAACACACAGTTACTATAGCACACACCTGATTAATTATTTTTAATTTTGTCATCAAGTGCTGATCAATTTCCATTTTACTCGATTAGAATAGTCGGGGAGAACTGAGCATCTCTTTTCCTGCAAGAAAAGAATTCTTGGATTGTAGTTCTCTTAAAAGCTAATCTTAAAAGATGAATGCTTCATTCCTATGTCATTCACTGTCTTTTCACTTTAGTAAAGAATTTAGCAACAGCTCCTTCGGGGTTTGCAATAGAGGTTTCTGATTTATGTACCTTGGTTTCCTGTTACCTTAAGTTTTGGAACATTTTTGCAGCTTGCTTGTTACCCATTGTTTCTATTTCCTGATTTTTTTTTTAGACCTTTCAACTCCTCTGGATACCATGTTTTATCCGTTATTTTCCACCTATGGTCACCACCTCTATATGTTATCTTATGGGTTTTAAACCATTATATGGCTATTAATTCTTGATGTAGGACTCCACAAATTCATCAAGTTTATTAACCGAAATAAGTAGTTTTGCAATTTATAATCTTGTGATCCTGTCATGCTTTTCTCTTGGATTCTCATATTTTTGCTACATTTTGTTCTTTTCAAGTAGGAGAAAATGGTATCTGAGATCTTGATGGTATTAATGGTAGATTTTGTGAAAGAGGGCTAGAAATCCAATTCTGCTAGAAGCTTATTTCGTTCATATTCTGCCTGGGAGATGATTGTGTTATCCTTGTTAAACTGCTTGCGACTTTCTTGGACATATTTTGAGATTGTAAAAGATCTTGATATGCTGCTTCGGAATACGTAATGTAAGGATCAAATTCCCTTTCATAGAGCGGTCTTGTAGGTACTCTTGCTAGTCTTTCTAAAAATCCATTTTTGTGCATAAGGCTCCCAACAATAGAGAACCTGGATAGTCAATTTATAGTGTTATTTCCAGAAATGGAGAGACTGTTTCCATGAATCTGACCACAACATGAATCAAATTGAGGGAACCTTAGCATGATGCCAATGCTCACCCTCTCTTGCCAATATTTGCAGTAATGCTAGGAGATGTATAACCATTTGATGTAGGCGGTATACCAGATTGGGAGGTATAAATTCTAGGTCTCAACTTGTAAAATCATACTTACAAAGATAAGTATACTCAGTAAGAGTCTTCTGGTAAACATTCGATGTCATGGGGTCTTAACATATTTTGCAAGAATATCTTCCGTATCAAAGTTGTCATCTTTCTGCGCACATCAATCATTGTCTTTTTATTTCTGTGAGACATAAAAATCAACATTAGACATGGGTATAGAGTTTCAATCGAATTCCAGCACCTCCTGAGAGACTTCTCACATCAATTACATTTACTGGAAGCAATTTATTTGTGTCCAAACTTATTCTCTTTAAACTGCCAATGCCTATTTCTGCTGCTGATTTGGTATCTCAATTCTGTGTTTTTCCAGAGGCCAGACATGGAGTCATCAAATAGATTGCCAGCATCCGGGGCAGCATATCAGAGCACAAGCAGTAGGTACGCGCTTAAATGCGATGTCACGACTCTCGTCTTGAGGCCGTGTAAGCCCTGTTTATTTAAAGGCAAATAGACTCTTGTAGCAGTTCTCACAAGAACAAGTCACTAAACTCGATGATGTCCCATCAGCATTGAATAATTTCAATATTTTTATTAATGTAATTGGTGGATGTTGAATTTTGTCCGAGTTCTTTGTTGATCTGATGCAAACACCAATATAACCAGATTCCTAGTGTGGCTATTCTTATTAGCTCTGCATCCAACTTTTAAGCTCTTGGATCTGAGATAATTCTCTGCTGCCCTGCTTTCGCATCTCGTCATCTCCTCCTTCCTTTGATTGTAACAGGTTGCGATCATCGTCGCTCATCGCTCAATTCGTTTGCTCTGGTAACAGTTGACACTGCATTTTCTTCTCTGTGTTGCAGGCTTCCACCATCTCATTATGTAAGATGTAAGATCACAGGCAACAAAGTCAAACTATCTTATTATCTTATGCATTTTCTTCTCTCCTGTTGCAGCCTTCCACCATGAGGGTGGTGGGGGGTGCGGGGCCCGGTGGAGAACCGGATGATGTAAGATCACAGGCAACCAAGTCAAACTATCTTATTATCTTATGGTATCTGCGTAAAAGTCTACAGATCCGGGATAGGATCAGCTGCTCTTCCCGTAGAATATTAAAAGGATTATTCCAAACAAGCTGATGAGAACTGCTGTCATTTTTCTCAATCCAGGAGTAGAAATAAATTATCTAAAAAGTAGATTTGACTAATATAAATATAATGGAACAGTTAGCAAAGGTTTTCTTTAATGAAATACTTGTCAGGCTCGCAAGTCTTTTTCAGTACAAATGAGTTGTCCATTGTTGAAGGAATAACTTATTTTATATATATATATATATATCACTGTTGTTCTTTTTCTATGCAGCTAATTTGTTGCAGGTGACAACAAATAATGACGATCTTAGCGTGCATGGATTATATGTCCTTCCCCATTTTAGTTTAATTTATAAAAATAAGAAAATGGGCAAGAAAAAAGAAAGATTGAGATGTTAGACCAATGAAATTGGATAGATAGTTAATTATGTGTCTCTTAATCGAGTTTAACACTTGCAAAAACTGAAGGAGGACTACTTCGGCACCGCACGCATCTCATGGATCATAATCTATGCAAATGAATTGTAAGGAACCTAGTGCCGCGCTACGTGGCAGGATAATTTAATTTCCTACCCGCTCCTCCCACACCCGACCCACCGGACTCCCTTACTATTGGAGAGAGCTATGCAACGTGGCTCCAATCATAAGCAGGGTAGACAAGCGGTAGATCCAATGAGTCCAAATAGTATTTCTATAAAGAACGCAAAGAATTTGTTATTCGTCGCCACGAGGATCTATGTGGGCCCCGGACTTTCTCTAATCACAATGAGGTAGCAGGGACGGGTTCGACGGTTAATAAACCGTTAAAAGTCTGATTTGAAGTCTACCAAAACCATCCGCGTGAGAACCATGCCAACACGGAACAAATCCTCAAGATCACAAACAAAATAGAGTCAGAAGTCAGAAACCATTAAATGGTCGTCAATCCTAACCCATTCGGGCTTGGAGTATGGACTATTTTTGGCCACCCGGAGCAAGCAAGAGACCCGAAACAGGAAAAAAGGCGCAGCCAACAACAGGGTGGATCGCAAGCCAAACAAGACCACCGAACAAGAGGAGAAGAACGCCGCGACGAGAGTGGGAGGGAGAAGAGGAGGTTTCTTGACGGTTGGATTTGGATCTTTGGGAGTTCGGATCGGCGGCGTGCAATGAAATACTTGGTGGAGGTTGAGAAAGGGAGAGAAGGCGATGGTGCTGGGCCCTCCGTCGGCCCTGCCTACCGTAACGTCTTGGCCAAGGACGGCTTCCCGTCGCCGGCCCCCGGCTTGCAGACCTGTTGGGATGTCTTCCGGTAAGATCCTTGTTATTTCGGATTCTTCTCTTCTTTCTCCCCTTCTTGAATTGGTGACAGTTGAAGAAGAAAGGAGGATCTGATGTTTGATTTATTGATTTTTTTTTATTGCAATTAAGGTTTTGATGACACTGGTGGTCAGTCTACTGACGATTAGCTGATCTGATCGTGTTTGTAGGATGTCTGTGGAGCGAAACCCCGACAACCGAATGCTGGGCCGCCGTGAAACTGTAGATGGGAAGGTTAGTCTTCCATTGCACCGGTAAAATCTGTTTTCGTGGATTGATTGTGAAATGAGTGTCACCGTGGTGCAGGCTGGTGAATATGTTTGGTTGACTTACAAGGAAGCATATGGCATAGTAATGGAATTAGGTGCATCCATCCGTAGTCGTGGAGTTGGACAGGTAATTTTATTTGACGTTCTATTTTTCAGATTACTTTCCAGTGCATCACAAATATGGAATGTATACATAGAATAAAGTGAATAAAACTGTTGTCTTATAAATAATTCTATGTTTTTCTCTTTTTTGACAAGGGGACACCATTACTGAGGTCATAAGTAGGGTATGAGATCATCCACTGAGGTCATTTACCATAATAGTGTCGAAAATTCACATTTTGTAGATGATTTGGACCCTACCTTCCATAAAGAATTAGAAATTATGCTCTACCATCCAAAAGAGGGGATGATGGTCCATCGTATGAAGTTTTACTTGTCTTGACAACTATCACTTATATGACCATTCTTCAAACTTTATAAGCTACATCTTGTGGAAGCAATACTGTATGTGTTATAAAGCTAGTGAAGAAAAATGATGGCAATTGTCTGAGGATTCTTGTAATAGTGTCCATCGTTGGTTGCCTCCTTTCGGTGAACTAAATTGATGACTTGCATGTGAGAAATAAGCAAAAGCTGTCCCTGAAGTGCCTTTGCCTCATGGTAATAATATTATATTTGTGGAATCAATTCATCTAGAATATCTAGAACAAGAAAAAATAAACAGAACTAATGATGAACAAATTCGATTCTGAAACATTTCACTGTTTGGTGATCATGTTTAAGCATAGAGAATTTATCAATTTTAATGAGTAACATGCTTCTATATTTGCTGATACTGATAATTTCTTTAATTTGCAATTGCCATATTGAGAGTGTATAGTTATCACTTTATCAGATTTTATACTATAGACAACTTAGGAGCCTCACACAAAGTTAACTAAACAAATTAGAATATCTTGCAGCCTCCATAATCCATATTGAGAGTGTATAGTTATCATCAGATTTTATACAATAAGGTATCTTCTGATTTTAGATCTTCTAGAGCTAATAACTCTCTTTTGCACTTTCTTCAGGGTGGTAGATGTGGCATTTATGGTGTGAACTGTCCTGAATGGATCATGACTATGGAGGTATGTGCAAAAATGCTCAAGTTATATTTGTGGCAATGGAATTGGCTTTTTAGCTGCCATTTTGAAATGCTGCATTATAGAAATTACATTGACCTTTTGGGTTTTTTTTCTCATTGTTGCATGTTAGATTTAGTACAACTTTGTGTTTGAATGATACATGTTATGTGTACATGTCTATTGTATAGGATTCACATAGTAAGCAAGAAACTGCCAATATAATTGTGTGTAGAGCATTTGCCACGATAAATCATCATACACAAACAATCTCATCGTCTCAAGTTTCATTGTGAATATCTTATCCTTCATTATCAATTAGCAGATTATCATTCCTTTCCTTTTTTTCCAGTAATGTTATATTCCATTATTTTTTTAAGAGTAGTCTATATTTATGTTATGTGTTACCCTTAACCTCATTAATGTCTGTGAGTGCTGCAGGCTTGCAATGCCCATGGGATTTACTGTGTTCCCTTGTATGATACTCTTGGTAAGCGGCCATAATGCTCTTGTTGGATATTATAAGCATGTTGAATGATGAGCTAATGCATTAATTATAATGACTCTTGCAAAATATTGCTTTTAAAATTAAGGAAAATGGAAAGTTTAATCAATCAACCAGCTTAAGGAGGTTTGAAGTTTCGTATCATAGCAATTTTCCCTGGGAGGTTGTGCTCTTGTAATTTCTGTTCTTTTTTTCTCTTCTTCTGTGTCTATTACTCTATTATATTGCAATTGGTCATTCCTTTTCCTGTCATGATGTAGGTGCTGGAGCAATAGAATTTATTATATGCCATGCAGAGATTGAAATTGCTTTTGTGGAAGAAAAGAAAATCATGGAGGTACTCTTTTTTTCACATACCTCCTGAATAATTTTACATGGATTTTGTGTAAATTCATGAGAGTTTGTTACTCCTGAAGAAAATTAACCAAAATTTCTCTATGATTTAAATTAACCTATTCCATCAAATCATCATAAAAAGGTTTGTACCTGCTTCAATCATGTCACCAGATTGAATCATTTTAATCATTTAACTACTTATATGATCTCTCATTTTATCTGACTGCCCTGTTGAGACCATCTAAGATTTTTTCCTAAGTTCCATAAAATCTGGAAACTCGGTTGAAACACATGAGACAATATGAGATCCCCCATGCTAAATTTGAGTTTAATTGAAATTTGTAAGTTCACTTTCATAGTTATTATCTAAGTAACAGTTGAAGGAGGTTGGGGCTGATTAGTTACTTGTACAGATCTTAGCCCAAAGCTTGTATTTCCCAGCACAATACTGCTGAGAAAGGTGGCTAGTTTGTATTTGATTTCCTTTTGTTTTGAATAATCAAATTATTAATTGGCCAATGCCTCATGTCTTATTGTGTGGCATAAAAGAGTGGTGTGGACACTTTTCCTTATTCAGTTAAATCATATTATCACATTCATTAAGCATTAAAATGTTTCATCTATAACTCTGCAGGTGTTGAAGACCTTTCCTAATACGGTCAAGTACCTGAGAAGTAAGTTTCTTTCAGTTTTATGTCTACTCCCGAGTAAATCTGTCATATTGATGACTTTATTATGTCTGCAGCACTTGTAAGTTTTGGGAAAGTCACCACAGAGCAAAAAGAAGAAGTTGAAAAGTTTGGTTTGACCATATATTCTTGGAATGACTTTTTACTCTTGGTATGTCTCTGTTTTCGTTGCTGATGCAGTTAGGCCAAATCATGATGCTTAGAGTCGAGTTGGTTATTGTTGTGGCTTTTGAGTGCATTGTGAGAATTAACTACCAATACTAGTTATTTTTGTGGCATTATTTTTCTTCTTGTTTATGAAGTACCAAATAATTTCATTAAGCAACTTATCATTGGTGACATGATTGGTATTCCAACGCTTGAGTTGAAGTAATTGCTCTACATAAGTTGAGCATCATTAATATTTGTATGACCCATGTGGAAAATCTTACAAATAGTGCTTTCATGTATTTACATGTTGGAACAAAGTCAAAATTTTCAGACTTTTCTACAAACTGTGTGGCTTCTGCTTTGTCATCCATCTCAATGTTGTTATCACATCACTAATTATTACAACTTTCTCATTTAGTTTCTGAAGCTTGCTCATTCTGTCGCAGTCTCATTTCATTCATTGCTGTTCTTTGTTGCAACCGAACTGGGAAATCTAACGCCCATCTGCTGCTTTCATTATTGTTGCAAAATCGTTTTCAAAGATTGAGTTGTTGTTTTAAATATCTCTTCTGTGATTATCTACAGGGCAATAATGAACAATTTGATCTCCCAGTAAACAAGAAAGGTGATATTTGTACTATAATGTACACTAGTGGAACAACTGGTGATCCTAAGGGTGTACTGATATCTAATGACAGCATTGTCACATTTATTGCTGGTGCAAATTGTTTTCTTGGCAATGCAAAGGCAGAGGTAATTCCTGAAATAAATCTCAAAAGTCTAACCTTTTAGCCAAATTTCATGCTCACTTTCAACCCTTGAGGAACAATTAAATTAATTCTTTCTGCTGATTTGACTTTGCGATTTTTGTTCATATTTTTGTTCCTACAGTTGCATGACAATGATGTTTACCTTTCATATCTCCCTTTGGCACATATATTTGATAGAGTGATTGAAGAGCTTTTTATTCTTCATGGGGCTTCAATTGGATTTTGGCGTGGGGTAAGCTATTTAAGTAGAAGATATTACAGCAGATTAAGTTTCATGAATTTATAAAAGTTATCATCCTCAGGATATCAAATTGTTAGTTGAGGACTTGGGGGCACTGAAACCTACTATCTTCTGTGCTGTTCCACGTGTACTTGATCGAATATATTCAGGTAAAATGTGTAAAAGAAAAAATGTATCATAGACTTTTACTATTCACCATCATATATACGGAAGTGAAATCTTGAATTTTTGCAGATAACAGAAAGTTGAAAAGTGTGAAGAAATTATTAATACGTGTTTAATTGTTTGACCTCCTATATTTTTCTTTGCATGTTGTTTCTGACTTTCCATTTTGTAATTCACCATTTGCTGTATTAATATTTTAAGGATACTGACATACTTTAGGGTGGTGAATATGGTTTCAATGGTTTCATATTCCAGTTACTTTCTTTCCTCACTTCATCTGGGCAGTCCTCCCAGCCAGAAGTTGATATTAAAATGATACCAAGGTCACATGAAAAAATGCCCTCAATTAGAATGAGTTTGTGCATCTCTCTGATGATACCTTTGGCATTGGACCAGTAGAAAACAAATCTTCTCATGGTAGTCTCCTAAGAAATGGAATGACACAGCTATGTACTAATCTACTTTAACACCATGCCTATGTTAGTATACTTTTAGCAGTATTCTTTTGAAAGAAGTGAATTCCTGAGACTTGTCATAAAATTTGTTTAATATTTGAATGCATAACCATTCAGCAGGACTGATAATTGTGCAGCTGAGGTTGTTGAAGTCTTCTTAAACTGCAGTATTAATGTCCCTAGTCTAAATGAAATATCTTTTATGGTAAAGTATGAGACATGCACAGGCTCAATAGATCTTGACCTACCTGCCAGTATTTAGTGATAAAACAGTAAGCTCCAGCCAAATGTGATCACAACAGTAGTTTCTCTTTTTTGTATCTAAGTTCATCCGTGTCTATATATTCAGTGACATTTAGAGAAAGAAATTAAGGGAAGCAAATTGAGACATATATAAATGTTCCTATCGATCAGCTTGGTCCAACATAATCCACGTACTAGGATTACTTGAAATGCAGTCAGCTATCGTCTTCTTCTCTGCCCACTTGTATACTCTTTGATCACAAGATTGATCAACTAAAGAGACTTGATCAAAGATGAAGCACCTCTATTTTGCTAGCAGGATATTAAAATACCTTAATCTTCTAACTTTAGAAGGTTACAGATTGCATGTGTTGTGAGAAAATGGGTAGAATATGACTCGAGGAAACTTTATTAGAGACAATAAAAGAAACTTGATGACTCTTAGTTTGACTAGTGATTTTGCTTTCAACAGAATTCAATTGCAAAAGAAGATCCATGTAACTAACCTTAAAAAGTTGATAGCTTACAGCTAGAGGAAAAAGAAAAGGGCATATCTGGTGCATAAGGCTGCCATCATGCGGGGGTCTACCTCTATGTACAAAGGCTGTTTCCATGACTTGAATCCTGATCTCTCAGATTGCAAAGGGGCCTTTTAGAAACAACAAAAAAACATTTTGGTGTCTCTTACTACTGATTTGGCTTTCAGAAAAGTTCAATGGCAGAAGATGCATGCAACCAACCTTGAGTGGTTGGAATCTTACATTCTTTTGTTGCAAAGAAGAGTATTCTAACTCATATTGTACTTTATTTTTATTTTCAGGTTTGCAAAATAAAATATCTTCTGGTAGTTTCCTAAAGAAAACTTTGTTTAATTTTGCCTACAAAAGGTGAGTTTATACAAAATAGCAAATTTACAATCTTTAGTTTTTAGGTTAATGTACTTATGATTTCAATTATTATATTCAACTTAATCTCAGTTACAAACACTTGTCTTTTTTACCTTATTACTTTATTCTGACAAATGTCCTGATTAATGTGTATCTGGCTCAGTTGAAGCTGATATGTTACATTGGATTTGCAGTAAACTGAGCAATATGAGGAAGGGACAGAAGCATGAGGCAGCTCCAATATTTGATAAAATAGTCTTTAGGAAGGTGAAGTGGATTACCAGTAAAATTTTGCTTCTTTTTTCAGTTCAGGGATTCTACAGGATTATTAGTTCATATATGATTTGTGATGACCATAGGTAAAACAAGGATTAGGTGGAAATGTGCGCATTATTCTATCAGGAGCAGCACCTCTAGCTACCCATGTGGAAACCTTCCTGCGGGTGGTCTCCTGTGCTCATGTTATACAAGGCTATGGTATACTAATAATTTCAATTTATTAGCTTATTTCTCTAGTCCTATATCTTTCTGAAATTATGGTGGTGTATTTGCTCAACTTAATGCAACATTTTAAGTAGGAGAAGCGGATGATGTTAGAACAAAGAAAAGCAAAATAAGGCTGAAAAGGCAAAACAAAGGGCATTTCCCCAGTCCATCTTTGTTTAGCCACTTTACTTTTCCTGGTCTGATTAGAAAGGTTTATCTTTGCTTTTCCTGGTTTCTTTAGGAAATATTTTTGTTATGTATATGTTGAATTAGTTTTCCATAATCTATGAATTCTCATAAATGCTAACATCACCATTTAGCAAAGAGTATGCTGCATGGGATTACTATTTTTACATGCCAACCGTTGCCAACTTGGTGTCAACCATTTTATACTGCTGTACTTTATGGAGTCACATGCTTGCTGACAACATACTAAACTGTCCATGTTGCAAAAAGTTACATGCTCCTTACGGAAGTTGCTTATGTTGGACCTTTTAAAGCCTCTAAATTGGCTCATTGTCTCCTACAAATTATGGTTGTACTCTACAAGTAAAGGCAATTTTCATCATTTATTTCTTATATTAAACTGAAGAAATCTTTAAATTGTTGAAGCCTATGATAACTTTCTGATTCAAAGGATTCCTTATATTTCCTTGTTCTCTAATATCTGCTTCTTGGCATCTATTTTGCATTTTTTTATGCTGCTTCACTTGTATAAGTGTTTTGATCTCAATCATTTGCAGCATAGATACTCTTGAACTTAGAACTTGTGAGGCTCTAACATATTGCATTAACCTAAACCTTCATATGAACTTGAACCACTACTGTGCTATGTACGAGATAACAGCAGCAATGTTTCTGTTTTTGTTGAACAAAGAATCATGTTATCTCTTTGAGGCTCTTTTATTTCCTTTTTCCCAATTCATAACCAAACTTATTTGGACTCACCTCTTTCCCATGTATCATTTGAAGCTTGGAATCAGCACTTCAGCAATCTTAATTGAGCTACTGAGGAATGTTTTCAACTGTGTGATTACCATGCTTTCCAAACCTTAATTAGTGTAAAGAGACAATAAGGATTTTATAGTTTATTTAATACATCTAAGATTGTAACATCCAAGTGATCTAGTACGCCATCAAGGCCTACATTTGGGTATTGAACTTGTACCCTGCATTTCTTTTAATGAGATTAATTGGAGTATTAACATCATGATATGGTTGTATGCATTCTTATGCCGTGTCAGTGTAATTTGAATTATTGAAGCAAATTTTATGTATATTTTTGTGTACACACAATGCTTGGCAGGCACAAGAAATGATTTTTTTTATTTTCTTGGGGGGTGCTAAAATAGCTATTTTTATTTTGTCACAGGTTTGACTGAAACTTGTGCTGGCACATTTGTGTCAGTACCAAATGAGTTCTCAATGCTTGGAACGGTGGGCCCTCCTGTACCTAATGTGGATGTGCGCCTTGAGTCGGTTCCTGAGATGGGTTATGATGCACTCTCAACCACACCTCGTGGAGAAGTCTGCATCAGGAAGTACTTTGTTCTCTGGTTACTACAAGAGAGAAGACCTAACTAAAGAAGTTATGATTGACGGGTGGTTTCACACAGGTTCTTTTCATACTGCAATTAGTGTTGGGTACAATGAAGCATATAGAAGATTGCTTCTTTTTTTTTTATAATTATTTTGGTTGAATATGATGATCACATTGATAAGTCACCATTCAACCTATTTGGTCATCAAATCTTCCTTCTCCATTTTCAGATATATGAACTATCAATTTAGGACTTAATGTGTAATATTGAATTTGCAATTCTCTTTTGGATCATTATAAAACTCATTTTAGGATCCTTATGCTTTATCCACCATTTAGTTCCATCTTTGTATTTTTTTCATGTATCATACACAACTCCTGTTATATACATCTACGGATCTACCTATGGCTTCTGTTGTGCATTCCCCATTCTGAATCTTATTTTGATTATATGCAGGAGATATTGGTGAATGGCAACCAGATGGAAGCTTAAAAATTATTGATAGGAAGAAAAACATTTTTAAGCTATCACAAGGAGAGTATGTTGCAGTAGAGAATCTTGAGAGCATTTATGGTCTTGTTCCAACAATTGACTCAGTAAGTCTGTTGAATAATATCTTGAAGAATGATTAGATATTCCATCAAAGAATTTCCAGATTAGAAGTGGTATCTTGAACTCTTTCAGGGCACATACAAATAGTTTCTTGTATGCCTTCTTGAAACCAAAAAGCGCCACACCTTTCTCCTCACAACAATTTTGCTTCCGTTTCATTTTCTTTTATATCTTAGACATTGTGAACTTTTTAACTCAGTTCTTATTAAGAAAGCAGATGGACATACTACTTTGCCGCATTTCCTGCCATTGTAGAATTTCGGAAGCCTCGGTTCTTATTTTGCAAATAGAAGGATTTCAGATTTATAGACATGCAAGAAACCCCATTTCAAGCATGTACTATTGAAGATGCATTTAAAACATTTTGTCAAGTGAAATGGACCTTCCATAAATGTTGCTATCTGAGCACATGTTATATAAGAAAACTAAAATAAAGCCATAAAATCCTAATTGGATGACTGGTTACACTAGCAAATCTAAGACTTGGATGAGTTGCTCCTTTGGTTAGAATAGAGAATTTTGTGCATGCAAGTAAATCCTTATTACTCATCATGCTTTTCTTTGTAACTGACAGATCTTAATAGGATCCTCACTGGATGAGTGTAGCAACCAATTTACCTATGCTTGATAAAAGAAACAATGACAACCCTCCCTTTTAGGAGTATCATAGTTTAATCACAATCTGCTTTTCTTGTTTCTCAAGCTATAGGTGATACTTAATAAATGAATGTTGCGCTTGACACTGGTTTCATTTTCTTCAAGCTCTTAGCAATAATAAATCATCATTGCATAATTTTGTTCAAAGAAAAAATATTTAGCCCCATTAATCCCAGTTTTCTTCTTTTACTCTCTTCATTATTTGTTCTTTGGATTCATTGTCTTGCCATGACTAATAATCATCTTGTTGCAGATATGGATTTATGGGAATAGCTTTGAGTCTTTCCTTGTCGCTGTGGTGAATCCCAATCAGGAAGCTCTTGAGCGATGGGCTGAAGAGAAAGGGGTAACCAGAGATTTTACTGCTTTATGTGAGAATCCAAAAGCAAAAGAATATATACTCGAGGAGATAACTAAAGTTGCCAAATCAAAGAAGGTTGAACTTCTTTTATTGCGCCTAAATTCTGCTTGGTTATTCTTTTCCCAAGGATTATTTTATTTGCTATTTGCCGGCTAAGTGGGTTTTTAGTTCCTTGTAATTTTATGCTGACAAAGCTTTGCTTTTTGATTGCCAGCTGAAAGGCTTTGAGGTCATTAGAGCTCTTCATCTTTGAACCCATACCATTTGACATGGATCGAGGTCTCCTAACTCCAACATATAAAAGAAGCGGCCACAAATGCTCAAGTACTACCAGGTTAGCTGTGACCTCTTGTTCCACTTATCTATATTTATGTGGTCTAAAGGAGATAGTTACGTGCCTGTTCCATCCTGTTTCTGATTGACTTCCTTCTTTTCTTCAAATCCAGAGAATTACATGTGTTCCTAGAAACAAGTGAAGAAATAACATATTACTATTTCTATAAAAACAACAATAATAAAATTATAAGTCTCAACTATTGAGGATCGATTATATAGATTTTTTGCTATCATTGAGGTCTGTAAAAAGTCATATTTAGTTAAACTTAGAGTATCTATATCTTTATTTATAATTTTTATTAGGGTCTTTTTATGTCTTCTCTCTTTTCTTATCACTAACATTAATTATTTCGTTTCTTTTAATTACCACATTCATAGGCCTCCTCAGTACATATCAGTAAGTATCTTAAATGATTCTTTCTCATCTTATCCTCTGTCGAAACGATACATAGTTGTTCATAAATAAATAAATAAATATATATATATATATTATTTTTCCTAATAACACCACATATTCATCTCAATATTTTCATTTTAGCAACACAAAATTCTGTATATGTTGTCTTTTATCTACTCAACACACTCTCTTTTGTGTAACTACATAATTATTTTTTTTCGAGTTAATACCTATGATTGGTGATCTCAGGTAGTTGGAACTTATGATTTTATTATTATTGTAATAGTAGTTGATACATATGACTTAAGTAATCTAAGTTCTTGCTTGGTATGCCTTTCCAGAGTGTCATAAACAGTCTGTATGAGAGCGCCAAGTGAACATCTGATGATGCATGAACACTTCCGGAGACGGGCATTGTGGTATCGCATCGAACTCTTATCGTATATTATCAAGTGTTTGATGATACAGTATCAGATAGACCTGTCTGTTATTTAAGACCATTCTTTACAATTAATTCAAAGCAATTTTTCTTGGTGAAAAACTTTTGGTTAAGGCATGCCCGACTATTTGGAATTAATTCTCTATGAGGCCACCAGATGTATTGCTTTCTTTGTTTTGCACATTTAATTCGAAGCCATTTCTTGTGCCCAATTATTTGTTTAATTCGTATCAAATTATTAGGTTCGAGTCTTCTTTATTCATTTCTTATAAGATCATCGACATACTGTTACATAGTTGAGCGGTTTAATTTAATAATATTTTTTAAAAAATAAAAAATTGGGATCCCTTTAGATTAATTTTTTCAGGTTGGATGGTCGATTTGCTTCACTTGGATTCTGATTGGGCTCCACAAAGAGGGCATAAACTACAGCCGTATGATGAAAAGAAAAGCGGTAAGGTAAGATGTCAGTTCTTGGATTACCCAAAGAACGACTCCATGTTATGGTCTTCGAGGCTGAGTTAAAGATCAGTTGCCATCTTCCACGTGGTTTTCCAGGTCGGAAGGGATCCATAAAGCGGCGCCGAAGAACCCGTCACGGCTTCGGAAGCTCGACTCCGCCATGCTTTGCGCTCTTCCCCTTGCCGCCAAAATCTATCCTCAAAACCATTCCCACCCTTCCTGCCAGAGAAAAATCCCACCGTCGCCGCCTCCGTCACCTCCCCCTCCCCGAATTCCCACCAAACACCCCTCCTCGAGCCCCACAAGCACCGCCTCATCCGCCTCGCCGATGCCGGCCGCGTCGACGATGCCCTCTACACCCTCGACCTCATGTCCGATCGCGGCGTCCCCGCCGACCTCGTCTCCTACTCCGTCCTCCTCAGGTCCTGCATCCGCTCCCGGGACCTCGTCCGCGGCCGCATCGTCCACCGCCGTCTCCTGGATTCGGGCCTCCGGTTCGACTCTCTTGTTACCAATTCCCTCATCGCTCTCTACTCCAAATGCGGTGAATGGGAGGTCGCCTGTTCCATCTTCGAAGAAATGGGGAGCAGAAGAGACGTCGTGTCTTGGACCGCGCTGATCTCATGCGCGGCGCAGAATGGGATGGAAGAGATAGCGATAGTGCTGTTCTGCGAAATGCTCCATACGGGAATCATCCCGAACGAGTACAGTTTCTGCGGCGTGATTCAGGCCTGCTCGAAGTCAGAGCATGATTGGGTTGGAAGAGTGGTTCTCGGTTCGTGATAAGATGGGATTTTTCCGGTGGGATGCGTCGGTTGGATGCGCTTTGATAGATATGTTCGCGAGGAGGCAAGACCTGTCGTCCGCCCGCAAGGTTTTCGATGGAATGCGTGAGAGGAATATTGTTGTGTGGACTCTCTTGATAACAAGGTACGGGCAACACGGGCGCGGAAGGGATGCGATCGGTCTGTTCCTGGATATGCTTCACAATGGCTTCGAACCAGATCGATTTACCATAAGCAGCGTCATCTCCGCGTGCAGCGACTTGAGTCGCTTGAATTCGGGCGGCAGATGCATTCTCTGGCCTTCAGGTACGGACTGGCTTCCGACGCATCTGTTGGCTGCTGCCTCATCGACATGTACGCGAAATGCACGTCCGGGAGATCAATGGAGGATTCGAGGAAGGTCTTCGACCGGATGTCCGAGCACAATGTCATGTCGTGGACGGCTGTCATCTCAGGCTACGTGCAGAGCGGCGGGCACGACGAGGCAGCGATCGAACTCTTCTGCAAGATGATGGAGGGAAGGGTTCGGCCGAATCACTTCACCTATTCCAGCATCCTCAAGGCCTGCGCAAACCTCTCTGACCTGCAGCTGGGGGAGCAGATACATGCGCAGGTCACCAAATCAAGCCTGGCGTATGTCAACTTTGTAGGGAACTCGTTGGTCAGCTTGTACGCCCGTGCCGGTAGGATGGAAGAAGCTCGGAGAGCTTTCAGCTTACTGTACGAGAAGAATGTGGTCTCCTACAACGCAATCGTCGATGGATATGCCAAGAACTCGGACTGTGAAGAAGCCCTGGAGCTGCTCTATCAGATAGAGAGCATGGATGTGGGAGCAGTGCCTTCACGTTCGCAGAGTCTCTAAGCGCGGCGGCGAGCGTTGGGATGATGAGCAAAGGCCAGCAATTGCACGCCCAGATGCTGAAGGCAGGATTCGGGTCAGATGTGGGCGTGGGTAACTCGCTGGTATCCATGTACTCCAGGTGCGGCAGCATCGACGACGCCTGCCGAGCTTTCGGCGAGATGGGTGACCGCAACGTGATCTCGTGGACCGCCATGATCACCGGTTTCGCCAAACACGGGGATGCAGCTCGAGCCTTGGGATTGTTCCACGACATGGTGGCCACGGGGGCGAAGCCGAACGCGGTGACCTACGTCGCTGTCCTGTCTGCTTGTAGTCATGCAGGTCTGATCGAAGAAGGGTGGGAGCACTTCCGCGCCATGCAAAGGGACCACGGCGTGGCTCCGACGATGGACCACTATGCCTGCATGGTAGACCTGCTGGGGCGATCGGGCCGAGTGGAAGAAGCTTTCGGCTTCGTGAAGTCATTGCCGGCCGAAGCTGATGCCTTGGTCTGGAAGACGCTGTTGGGTGCTTGCAGAGTTCATGGAGACATCGAACTGGGAGAAATCGTTGCCAAGAACATCTTGGAGTTGGCTCCGGAGGATCCAGCAGCCTATGTCTTGCTCTCGAACTTGTATGCGGAAGCAGGCAGATGGGAGGATGTGGCCATGATAAGGCGTGGCATGAAGGAGAGGAGGCTGAGCAAAGAAGCTGGATTGAGCTGGGTGGAGATGGAGAACAGCATCCACAAGTTCCATGTAGGGGATACCAGTCACCCACAGGCTCGGGAGATCTACGCCAAGTTGGATGAACTGTTTGCTGAGATAAAGGAAATGGGTTATGTCCCGAATACCAACTTCGTTCTACACGACGTAGAGGAAGAGATGAAAGAACAGTACCTGCTTCAGCACAGCGAGAAGATAGCAGTTGCCTTCGGCCTCATCAACACTTCAGCTCCAAAGCCTATTCGAGTATTTAAGAATCTTCGCGTCTGTGGAGATTGTCATGACGCAATCAAATACATCTCAAAAGCTACCGGCAGAGAAGTAATTTTGAGGGATTCTAACCGGTTCCATCATATTTGTAACGGGAATGTTCCTGTGGTGAGTACTGGTGAGATCATGCGGTTCTTTGGCTGATATATTTGTCTCTCTGTGTACAAATTTTCTGTCCTGGAGTGATTTATGCAATTCTTTTATTAATAAACTGCCAGCTTAAGTTTTATTTTTATTTTTAATATCTAACAAGATGAGCAAATGTGGGATTGATCAATGATGGTGAGTTTAACCTGAGTTTGAGGTCTCTGGGGAAGAAGAATGGGAAGAGCTGCCGTCAGATCTGCACCGTCCATGAATATAGAAGAAACGTGGTAACCAACTCCGTTCGCCAAACACGAAGAGGACATATTCATGAAGAGGACCACATCATATGGAAGTAAATCTTGCTAAGTAACAGGAAGTTGATAGTTTGCCAAATCTTTGTTTGACTTCCAAGTTTGATTATCATTCCTTTCCTTTTTTTCCAGTCCTATTAGAGTCTTTATTATCATTGTTTCTGACTTTCAATTTTAATTTGGTACCATTTATTAATTTAATACTTGCAAAATAAGGATTTATTAGGTTGTGCTCTTCACTAAGTCTGTTTTTCTCTTCTTCTGGGTCATGAATTGGAGAGTTCATGGATTTTGTTATTCCAGTTACTTGGATTTAAATTAACCTATTCAGTATCAAATCATTTTGTACTAGTTCATCATGTCAAGATTGACTAATTGACTGCCCTGTTGAGACTACTAAGATTTTTTCCTAAGTTCCATTCTGATTTGAGGCATAAATTGATTGAGTTTTTGTAAGTTCAATAGCAACAGTTGAAGGAGGTCCTGATTAGACTTGTACAGATAGCTTAAAGTTTGTATTCGAAGCAATAATAGAATGCTAGTGGTATTTGATTTCTTTTGTTTTGAATAATCAAATTATTAATTTAGTGTCCAATGCCTCATTCAGTTAAATCATATTATCACATTCATTAAGCATTAAAATGTTTCATCTATAACTCTGCAGGTGTTGAAGACCTTTCCTATCAAGTGAGAAGTAAGTTTCTTTCAGTTTTATGTCACTCTGAATATTGATGACTTTATTATGTCTGCAGCACTTGTAAGTTTTGGAAAGTCACCACAGAGCAAAAAGAAGTTGAAACTTTTACTCTTGGTATGTCTCTGTTTTCTGCTGATGCAGTCCACAAGTCAATAGTGCATTGTGAGAATTAACACCAATTAGATTATTTTTCTTCTTGTTTATGAAGTACAAATAATTTCATTAAGCAACAAGATTCCAACAAGCTTGAGTTGAAGTAATTGCTCACATAAGTTGAGCATAAATATTTGTATACCTATGTGGAAAATTTGCATACAACATGTTGGAACAAAGTTTTTCAGACTTTCTACAAACTGTGTAATTCTGCTGTCATCCATCTCAATGTTGTTATCACATCACTAATTATTACAACTTTCTCATTTAGTTTCTGAAGCTTGCTCATTATCGCAATCTCATTTCATTCATTGTCTAACCGAACTTCTAACTTATTCTGCTTTCATTATTGTTGCAAAATCGTTTTCAAAGATTGAGTTGTTGTTTTAAATATCTCTTCTGTGATTATCTACAGGGCAATTTTGATCTCCCAGATGATATTTGTACTATAATGTACACTAGTGGAACAACTGGTGATCCTAAGGTGTACTGATATCTAATGACAGCATTGTACATTTATTGCTGGCGCAAATTGTTTTCTTTGGCAATGCAAAGGCAGAGGTAATTCCTGAAATAAATCTCAAAGTCTAACCTTTAGCCAAATTTCATGCTCACTTTCAACCCTTGAGGAACAATTAAATTAATTCTTTCTGTTGATTTGATTTTTTTTGCGATTTTGTTCCTACAGTTGCATGACAATGATGTTTACCTTTCATATCTCCCTTTGGCACATATATTTGATAGAGTGATTGAAGAGCTATTCTTCATGGGGCTTCAATTGGATTTTGGCGTGGGGTAAGCTATTTAAGTAGAAGATATTACAGCAGATTAAGTTTCATGAATTTATAAAAGTTATCATCCTCAGGATATCAAATTGTTAGTTGAGGACTTGGGGCACTGAAACCTACTATCTTCTGTGCTGTTCCACGTGTACTTGATCGAATATATTCAGGTAAAATGTGTAAAAGAAAAAAATGTTTTTACTATTCACCATCATATATACGGAAGTGAAATCTTGAATTTTTGCAGATAACAGGAAGTTGAAAAGTGTGAAGAAATTATTAATACGTGTTTAATTGTTTGACCTCCTATATTTTTCTTTGCATGTTGTTTCTGACTTTCCATTTTGTAATTCACCATTTGCTGTATTAATATTTTAAGGATACTGACATACTTTAGGTGGTGAATATGGTTTCAATGGTTTCATATTCCAGTTACTTTCTTTCCTCACTTCATCTGGGCAGTCCTCCAGCCAGAAGTTGATATTAAAATGATACCAAGGTCACATGAAAAATGCCCTCAATTAGAATGAGTTTGTGCATCTCTCTGATGATACCTTTGGCATTGGACCAGTAGAAAACAAATCTTCTCATGGTAGTCTCCTAAGAAATGGAATGACACAGCTATGTACTAATCTACTTTAACACCATGCCTATGTTAGTATACTTTTAGCAGTATTCTTTTGAAAGAAGTGAATTCCTGAGACTTGTCATAAAATTTGTTTAATATTTGAATGCATAACCATTCAGCAGGACTGATAATTGTGCAGCTGAGGTTGTTGAAGTCTTCTTAAACTGCAGTATTAATGTCCCTAGTCTAAATGAAATATCTTTTATGGTAAAGTATGAGACATGCACAGGCTCAATAGATCTTGACCTACCTGCCAGTATTTAGTGATAAAACAGTAAGCTCCAGCCAAATGTGATCACAACAGTAGTTTCTCTTTTTTGTATCTAAGTTCATCCGTGTCTATATATTCAGTGACATTTAGAGAAAGAAATTAAGGGAAGCAAATTGAGATATATATAAATGTTCCTATCGATCAGCTTGGTCCAACAGAATCCAGGTACTAGGATTACTTGAAATGCAGTCAGCTATCGTCTTCTTCTCTGCCCACTTGTATACTCTTTGATCACAAGATTGATCAACTAAAGAGACTTGATCAAAGATGAAGCACCTCTATTTTGCTAGCAGGATATTAAAATACCTTAATCTTCTAACTTTAGAAGGTTACAGATTGCATGTGTTGTGAGAAAATGGGTAGAATATGACTTGAGGAAACTTTATTAGAGACAATAAAAGAAACTTGATGACTCTTAATTTGACTAGTGATTTTGCTTTCAACAGAATTCAATTGCAAAAGAAGATCCATGTAACTAACCTTAAAAAGTTGATAGCTTACAGCTAGAGGAAAAAGAAAAGGGCATATCTGGTGCATAAGGCTGCCATCATGCGGGGGTCTACCTCTATGTACAAAGGCTGTTTCCATGACTTGAATCCTGATCTCTCAGATTGCAAAGGGGCCTTTTAGAAACAACAAAAAAACGTTTTGGTGTCTCTTACTACTGATTTGGCTTTCAGAAAAGTTCAATGGCAGAAGATGCATGCAACCAACCTTGAGTGGTTGGAATCTTACATTCTTTTGTTGCAAAGAAGAGTATTCTAACTCATATTGTACTTTATTTTTATTTTCAGGTTTGCAAAATAAAATATCTTCTGGTAGTTTCCTAAAGAAAACTTTGTTTAATTTTGCCTACAAAAGGTGAGTTTATACAAAATAGCAAATTTACAATCTTTAGTTTTTAGGTCAATGTACTTATGATTTCAATTATTATATTCAACTTAATCTCAGTTATAAACACTTGTCTTTTTTACCTTATTACTTTATTCTGACAAATGTCCTGATTAATGTGTATCTGGCTCAGTTGAAGCTGATATGTTACATTGGATTTGCAGTAAACTGAGCAATATGAGGAAGGGACAGAAGCATGAGGCAGCTCCAATATTTGATAAAATAGTCTTTAGGAAGGTGAAGTGGATTACCAGTAAAAGTTTGCTTCTTTTTTCAGTTCAGGGATTCTACAGGATTATTAGTTCATATATGATTTGTAATGACCATAGGTAAAACAAGGATTAGGTGGAAATGTGCGCATTATTCTATCAGGAGCAGCACCTCTAGCTACCCATGTGGAAACCTTCCTGCGGGTGGTCTCCTGTGCTCATGTTATACAAGGCTATGGTATACTAATAATTTCAATTTATTAGCTTATTTCTCTAGTCCTATATCTTTCTGAAATTATGGTGGTGTATTTGCTCAACTTAATGCAACATTTTAAGTAGGAGAAGTGGATGATGTTAGAACAAAGAAAAGCAAAATAAGGCTGAAAAGGCAAAACAAAGGGCATTTCCCCAGTCCATCTTTGTTTAGCCACTTTACTTTTCCTGGTCTGATTAGAAAGGTTTATCTTTGCTTTTCCTGGTTTCTTTAGGAAATATTTTTGTTATGTATATGTTGAATTAGTTTTCCATAATCTATGAATTCTCATAAATGCTAACATCACCATTTAGCAAAGAGTATGCTGCATGGGATTACTATTTTTACATGCCAACCGCTGACAACTTGGTGTCAACCATTTTATACTGCTGTACTTTATGGAGTCACATGCTTGCTGACAACATACTAAACTGTCCATGTTGCAAAAAGTTACATGCTCCTTACGGAAGTTGCTTATGTTGGACCTTTTAAAGCCTCTAAATTGGCTCATTGTCTCCTACAAATTATGGTTGTACTCTACAAGTAAAGGCAATTTTCATCATTTATTTCTTATATTAAACTGAAGAAATCTTTAAATTGTTGAAGCCTATGATAACTTTCTGATTCAAAGGGATTCCTTATATTTCCTTGTTCTCTAATATCTGCTTCTCTGGCATCTATTTTGCATTTTTTTTATGCTGCTTCACTTGTATAAGTGTTTTTGATCTCAATCATTTGCAGCATAGATACTCTTGAACTTAGAACTTGTGAGGCTCTAACATATTGCATTAACCTAAACCTTCATATGAACTTGAACCACTACTGTGCTATGTACGATATAACAGCAGCAATGTTTCTGTTTTTGTTGAACAAAGATTCATGTTATCTCTTTGAGGCTCTTTTATTTCCTTTTTCCCAATTCATAACCAAACTTATTTGGACTCACCTCTTTCCCATGTATCATTTGAAGCTTGGAATCAGCACTTCAGCAATTTTAATTGAGCTACTGAGGAATGTTTTCAACTGTGTGATTACCATGCTTTCCAAACCTTAATTAGTGTAAAGAGACAATAAGGATTTTATAGTTTATTTAATACATCTAAGATTGTAACATCCAAGTGATCTAGTACGCCATCAAGGCCTACATTTGGGTATTGAACTTGTACCCTGCATTTCTTTTAATGAGATTAATTGGAGTATTAACATCATGATATGGTTGTATGCATTCTTATGCCGTGTCAGTGTAATTTGAATTATTGAAGCAAATTTTATGTATATTTTTGTGTACACACAATGCTTGGCAGGCACACGAAATGATTTTTTTTATTTTCTTGGGGGGTGCTAAAATAGCTATTTTTATTTTGTCACAGGTTTGACTGAAACTTGTGCTGGCACATTTGTGTCAGTACCAAATGAGTTCTCAATGCTTGGAACGGTGGGCCCTCCTGTACCTAATGTGGATGTGCGCCTTGAGTCGGTTCCTGAGATGGGTTATGATGCACTCTCAACCACACCTCGTGGAGAAGTCTGCATCAGGGGAAGTACTTTGTTCTCTGGTTACTACAAGAGAGAAGACCTAACTAAAGAAGTTATGATTGACGGGTGGTTTCACACAGGTTCTTTTCATACTGCAATTAGTGTTGGGTACAATGAAGCATATAGAAGATTGCTTTTTTTTGTTTTATAATTATTTTGGTTGAATATGATGATCACATTGATAAGTCACCATTCAACCTATTTGGTCATCAAATCTTCCTTCTCCATTTTCAGATATATGAACTATCAATTTAGGACTTAATGTGTAATTTTGAATTTGCAATTCTGTTTTGGATCATTATAAAACTCATTTTAGGATCCTTATGCTTTATCCACCATTTAGTTCCATCTTTGTATTTTTTTCATGTATCATACACAACTCCTGTTATATACATCTACGGATCTACCTATGGCTTCTGTTGTGCATTCCCCATTCTGAATCTTATTTTGATTATATGCAGGAGATATTGGTGAATGGCAACCAGATGGAAGCTTAAAAATTATTGATAGGAAGAAAAACATTTTTAAGCTATCACAAGGAGAGTATGTTGCAGTAGAGAATCTTGAGAGCATTTATGGTCTTGTTCCAACAATTGACTCAGTAAGTCTCTTGAATAATATTTGAAGAATGATTAGATATTCCATCAAAGAATTTCCAGATTAGAAGTGGTATCTTGAACTCTTTCAGGGCACATACAAATAGTTTCTTGTATGCCTTCTTGAAACCAAAAAGCTCCACACCTTTCTCCTCACAACAATTTTGCTTCCGTTTCATTTTCTTTTATATCTTAGACATTGTGAACTTTTTAACTCAGTTCTTATTAAGAAAGCAGATGGACATACTACTTTGCCGCATTTCCTGCCATTGTAGAATTTCGGAAGCCTTGGTTCTTATTTTGCAAATAGAAGGATTTCAGATTTATAGACATGCAAGAAACCCCATTTCAAGCATGTACTATTGAAGATGCATTTAAAACATTTTGTCAAGTGAAATGGACCTTCCATAAATGTTGCTATCTGAACACATGTTATATAAGAAAACTAAAATAAAGCCATAAAATCCTAATTGGATGACTGGTTACACTAGCAAATCTAAGACTTGGATGAGTTGCTCCTTTGGTTAGAATAGAGAATTTTGTGCATGCAAGTAAATCCTTATTACTCATCATGCTTTTCTTTGTAACTGACATATCTTAATAGGATCCTCACTGGATGAGTGTAGCAACCAATTTACCTATGCTTGATAAAAGAAACAATGACAACCCTCCCTTTTAGGAGTATCATAGTTTAATCACAATCTGCTTTTCTTGTTTCTCAAGCTATAGGTGATACTTAATAAATGAATGTTGTGCTTGACACTGGTTTCATTTTCTTCAAGCTCTTAGCAATAATAAATCATCATTGCATAATTTTGTTCAAAGAAAAAATATTTAGCCCCATTAATCCCAGTTTTCTTCTTTTACCCTCTTCATTATTTGTTCTTTGGATTCATTGTCTTGCCATGACTAATAATCATCTTGTTGCAGATATGGATTTATGGGAATAGCTTTGAGTCTTTCCTTGTCGCTGTGGTGAATCCCAATCAGGAAGCTCTTGAGCGATGGGCTGAAGAGAAAGGGGTAACCAGAGATTTTACTGCTTTATGTGAGAATCCAAAAGCAAAAGAATATATACTCGAGGAGATAACTAAAGTTGCCAAATCAAAGAAGGTTGAACTTCTTTTTATTGCGCCTAAATTCTGCTTGGTTATTCTTTTCCCAAGGATTATTTTATTTGCTATTTGCCGGCTAAGTGGGTTTTTAGTTCCTTGTAATTTTATGCTGACAAAGCTTTGCTTTTTGATTGCCAGCTGAAAGGCTTTGAGGTCATTAGAGCTCTTCATCTTGAACCCATACCATTTGACATGGATCGAGGTCTCCTAACTCCAACATATAAAAAGAAGCGGCCACAAATGCTCAAGTACTACCAGGTTAGCTGTGACCTCTTGTTCCACTTATCTATATTTATGTGGTCTAAAGGAGATAGTTACGTGCCTGTTCCATCCTGTTTCTGATTGACTTCCTTCTTTTCTTCAAATCCAGAGAATTACATGTGTTCCTAGAAACAAGTGAAGAAATAACATATTACTATTTCTATAAAAACAACAATAATAAAATTATAAGTCTCAACTATTGAGGATCGATTATATAGATTTTTTGCTATCATTGAGGTATGTAAAAAGTCATATTTAGTTAAACTTAGAGTATCTATATCTTTATTTATAATTTTTATTAGGGTCTTTTTATGTTTTCTCTCTTTTCTTATCACTAACATTAATTATTTCGTTTCTTTTAATTACCACATTCATAGGCCTCCTCAGTACATATCAGTAAGTATCTTAAATGATTCTCTCTCATCTTATCCTCTGTCGAAACGATACATAGTTGTTCATAAATAAATAAATAAATAAATATATATATATATTATTTTTCCTAATAACACCACATATTCATCTCAATATTTTCATTTTAGCAACACAAAATTCTGTATATGTTGTCTTTTATCTACTCAACACACTCTCTTTTGTGTAACTACATAATTATTTTTTTTCGAGTTAATACCTATGATTGGTGATCTCAGGTAGTTGGAACTTATGATTTTATTATTATTGTAATAGTAGTTGATACATATGACTTAAGTAATCTAAGTTCTTGCTTGGTATGCCTTTCCAGAGTGTCATAAACAGTCTGTATGAGAGCGCCAAGTGAACATCTGATGATGCATGAACACTTCCGGAGACGGGCATTGTGGTATCGCATCGAACTCTTATCGTATATTATCAAGTGTTTGATGATACAGTATCAGATAGACCTGGCTGTTATTTAAGACCATTCTTTACAATTAATTCAAAGCAATTTTTCTTGGTGAAAAACTATTGGTGAAGGCATGCCCGACTATTTGGAATTAATTCTCTATGAGGCCACCAGATGTATTGCTTTCTTTGTTTTGCACATTTAATTCGAAGCCATTTCTTGTGCCCAATTATTTGTTTAATTCGTATCAAATTATTAGGTTCGAGTCTTCTTTATTCATTTCTTATAAGATCATCGACATACTGTTACATAGTTGAGCGGTTTAATTTAATAATATTTTTTTAAAAATAAAAAATTGGGATCCCTTTAGATTAATTTTTTCAGGTTGGATGGTCGATTTGCTTCACTTGGATTCTGATTGGGCTCCACAAAGAGGGCATAAACTACAGCCGTATGATGAAAAGAGAAAGCGGTAAGGTAAGATGTCAGTTCTTGGATTACCCAAAGAACGACTCCATGTTATGGTCTTCGAGGCTGAGTTAAAGATCAGTTGCCATCTTCCACGTGGTTTTCCAGGTCGGAAGGGATCCATAAAGCGGCGCCGAAGAACCCGTCACGGCTTCGGAAGCTCGACTCCGCCATGCTTTGCGCTCTTCCCCTTGCCGCCAAAATCTATCCTCAAAACCATTCCCACCCTTCCTGCCAGAGAAATCCCACCGTCGCCGCCTCCGTCACCTCCCCCCCTCCCCGAATTCCCACCAAACACCCCTCCCTCGAGCCCCACAAGCACCGCCTCATCCGCCTCGCCGATGCCGGCCGCGTCGACGATGCCCTCTCCACCCTCGACCTCATGTCCGATCGCGGCGTCCCCGCCGACCTCGTCTCCTACTCCGTCCTCCTCAGGTCCTGCATCCGCTCCCGGGACCTCGTCCGCGGCCGCATCGTCCACCGCCGTCTCCTGGATTCGGGCCTCCGGTTCGACTCTCTTGTTACCAATTCCCTCATCGCTCTCTACTCCAAATGCGGTGAATGGGAGGTCGCCTGTTCCATCTTCGAAGAAATGGGGAGCAGAAGAGACGTCGTGTCTTGGACCGCGCTGATCTCATGCGCGGCGCAGAATGGGATGGAAGAGAAAGCGATAGTGCTGTTCTGCGAAATGCTCCATACGGGAATCATCCCGAACGAGTACAGTTTCTGCGGCGTGATTCAGGCCTGCTCGAAGTCAGAGCATGATTGGGTTGGAAGAGTGGTTCTCGGGTTCGTGATAAGGATGGGATTTTTCCGGTGGGATGCGTCGGTTGGATGCGCTTTGATAGATATGTTCGCGAGGAGGCAAGACCTGTCGTCCGCCCGCAAGGTTTTCGATGGAATGCGTGAGAGGAATATTGTTGTGTGGACTCTCTTGATAACAAGGTACGGGCAACACGGGCGCGGAAGGGATGCGATCGGTCTGTTCCTGGATATGCTTCACAATGGCTTCGAACCAGATCGATTTACCATAAGCAGCGTCATCTCCGCGTGCAGCGACTTGGAGTCGCTTGAATTCGGGCGGCAGATGCATTCTCTGGCCTTCAGGTACGGACTGGCTTCCGACGCATCTGTTGGCTGCTGCCTCATCGACATGTACGCGAAATGCACGTCCGGGAGATCAATGGAGGATTCGAGGAAGGTCTTCGACCGGATGTCCGAGCACAATGTCATGTCGTGGACGGCTGTCATCTCAGGCTACGTGCAGAGCGGCGGGCACGACGAGGCAGCGATCGAACTCTTCTGCAAGATGATGGAGGGAAGGGTTCGGCCGAATCACTTCACCTATTCCAGCATCCTCAAGGCCTGCGCAAACCTCTCTGACCTGCAGCTGGGGGAGCAGATACATGCGCAGGTCACCAAATCAAGCCTGGCGTATGTCAACTTTGTAGGGAACTCGTTGGTCAGCTTGTACGCCCGTGCCGGTAGGATGGAAGAAGCTCGGAGAGCTTTCAGCTTACTGTACGAGAAGAATGTGGTCTCCTACAACGCAATCGTCGATGGATATGCCAAGAACTCGGACTGTGAAGAAGCCCTGGAGCTGCTCTATCAGATAGAGAGCATGGATGTGGGAGCGAGTGCCTTCACGTTCGCGAGTCTCCTAAGCGCGGCGGCGAGCGTTGGGATGATGAGCAAAGGCCAGCAATTGCACGCCCAGATGCTGAAGGCAGGATTCGGGTCAGATGTGGGCGTGGGTAACTCGCTGGTATCCATGTACTCCAGGTGCGGCAGCATCGACGACGCCTGCCGAGCTTTCGGCGAGATGGGTGACCGCAACGTGATCTCGTGGACCGCCATGATCACCGGTTTCGCCAAACACGGGGATGCAGCTCGAGCCTTGGGATTGTTCCACGACATGGTGGCCACGGGGGCGAAGCCGAACGCGGTGACCTACGTCGCTGTCCTGTCTGCTTGTAGTCATGCAGGTCTGATCGAAGAAGGGTGGGAGCACTTCCGCGCCATGCAAAGGGACCACGGCGTGGCTCCGACGATGGACCACTATGCCTGCATGGTAGACCTGCTGGGGCGATCGGGCCGAGTGGAAGAAGCTTTCGGCTTCGTGAAGTCATTGCCGGCCGAAGCTGATGCCTTGGTCTGGAAGACGCTGTTGGGTGCTTGCAGAGTTCATGGAGACATCGAACTGGGAGAAATCGTTGCCAAGAACATCTTGGAGTTGGCTCCGGAGGATCCAGCAGCCTATGTCTTGCTCTCGAACTTGTATGCGGAAGCAGGCAGATGGGAGGATGTGGCCATGATAAGGCGTGGCATGAAGGAGAGGAGGCTGAGCAAAGAAGCTGGATTGAGCTGGGTGGAGATGGAGAACAGCATCCACAAGTTCCATGTAGGGGATACCAGTCACCCACAGGCTCGGGAGATCTACGCCAAGTTGGATGAACTGTTTGCTGAGATAAAGGAAATGGGTTATGTCCCGAATACCAACTTCGTTCTACACGACGTAGAGGAAGAGATGAAAGAACAGTACCTGCTTCAGCACAGCGAGAAGATAGCAGTTGCCTTCGGCCTCATCAACACTTCAGCTCCAAAGCCTATTCGAGTATTTAAGAATCTTCGCGTCTGTGGAGATTGTCACGACGCAATCAAATACATCTCAAAAGCTACCGGCAGAGAAGTAATTTTGAGGGATTCTAACCGGTTCCATCATATTTGTAACGGGGAATGTTCCTGTGGTGAGTACTGGTGAGATCATGCGGTTCTTTGGCTGATATGTTGTCTCTCTGTGTACAAATTTTCTGTCCTGGAGTGATTTATGCAATTCTTTTATTAATAAACTGCCAGCTTAAGTTTTATTTTTATTTTTTAATATCTAACAAGATGAGCAAATGTGGGATTGATCAATGATGGTGAGTTTAACCTGAGTTTGAGGTCTCTGGGGAAGAAGAATGGGAAGAGCTGCCGTCAGATCTGCACCGTCCATGAATATAGAAGAAACGTGGTAACCAACTCCGTTCGCCAAACGACGAAGAGGACGTACCTCCGGTCCTGCTGCCTTTGTGCCAAATCCGGCGAGCGCCTCTGCCGTCAGATCCAACAGTAGAGTCAAGAGTGGGTCGGGTTCATGGACAAAGCAAATACTTTAGTACATCATTATAATTTATACTTGATGTTTTTGTTTCGAATTATTCTACCCTCAACTCTGTTGGAATTGTGAATTGACATAATTGACACTACAAAACTATTAGGCATAAAGTATGATTGTTAATCTTACTTCCTCTTCAGCTCCTTTGGTAGCTTATTTAGATCATGCAGTGGTAGAGTTGATCCAGGTGAGAACTGCACCTCCAATAATTCCTCCGTGTGTACTTGTTTCTTTCATCTATCCACAAAATTTTATATCATAAGATGCAAAACATTCATAAGCACAAGACGGAAACAAGCCCGTTTTAGTAAGCAGATCTTTATACAAATTTATCAGTGTCACAAAGCACCTATCAGACTCTAATGAACTTACCCCTTCAGATCACACTTCTGATGTTAGGGATGTCTCAAATGATGAAGTTAAAACAACACAAACATTTACATCAAATTAGAACAGTTCCAACAAATCCATGTCTTAGCTCAATCTGAGGGCGTAAAGAACATTATCCGTGAAAAGTAGACACCTCTCCGTTTAGTAGTATGCCCGAATCCAAAGTTAACAGAAAGTGGAAGCCAACTACTTGTTATTTATGCTTCAATATTTTTTAAAAATATTTCGTGGATGTTTTAAATTTAGACCCTAACATATCCTTGTATGGTTAGTTACTTGAATGCATAACAATAACCTTAGGTTGTTACCACATACATATAGAGAAGCTGTTAACGGAGCAAATTACTAAATATTTTTACACTTCACAAATTTGCTTTCATTACAAACTTACAGGAATGAAATATGATTGCTCATCTTACTTCTCTTCAGTTCCTTTGGTAGCATATTTAGACCATGCAAAGCTGGAGTAGATAAAGATGAGAGCTGCAAGCCCAATAATTCCTCCATGCTGTACTTGATTCTTTCATCTATCCAGAAAATTTAATATCATATGATGTGAAACATTTATAAGCATAGCTAAAATTCAAGAAAGCAAGAGTCCAAGTAAGCAAATCTTTAGAGAAAGTTGTCGATGTTACCTACAAAGCACCCATCAGACCCTTCAGATCTCACTTCTGATGTAAGGTATGTTCTATGTGATGAAGTTGAACCAGCAGAAACATTTTCATCAATTGGAACCATTCCATCAAGTTCATGTCTTAGCTCAATCCGAGGGTGTAGTTTACAGAATGATGAAAACACATTCTCTGTCAAAAGCCAACACCCCCTCAAATCTAGTGTATGAAGTGCCTTTGGAGGCACAAAAAGAAGAAGCCCAGAATTGCTGAGTACAGCATTGCGAAATCCAAGATACGTCAAGCTAGAGAGTGGTGACAAAATATGCAAGGAGACATCAGAGAGTAAATCACTCTTCAGATATAGGCATCTCAATTGTTTCAAGAAAACCAAGGGAAGTAATGCTTCATCTTCTACTAATGTATCTTCCAAATTTAAACTTTCCAGGTGACTCAGATTCTGAAGCAAGCTTAATGAGAATGTCTTCTCTAGATTGTCTCGACTTTCATAAACGAAACCTGATATTTGAAAAGATCGTATATAAGTGCATGTGCCAATAAAAAATTCTAAGTTATGAAATGCTAAAAAGAAACCCCAGTTATCATACCTTTTATTTTTGTTCGGCTTAAATCAACAATCCTCAAAGAAGGCATCAATGCGATATATGAAAGTGCAACATCATCAACTGATGTATTTGATAGATACAGGGTTTCCAAGTTGATGGCATTTCCAGCCAAAACACGTATTCCCTGGGATGTGAGCTTGCTATTGCTGGCATTTAAGAATTTCAAACCTTTCCAGGCTTTTGCAATGTATTCAACTGAATCATCATTTATTCCACAGAAGCTAACATCCAAGTGCTCAATCATGTCCATTTTGACCAAAAAATGCAAATTGCAAATAGAAGAGCTAGAAACATCCAAGTATGTTACATGGCTAGTATCCATGATGGAAAATACTTTGTCAGCATCAACAAAAGTGGTTCCAATGCCAAAAAGCTTCAGTAAAGGGGCACTTGTGCTGCCTTTGCCACAAAATATAGAGCAAATGGTGCAATTACTTATATTCAAACACATTATAGAAGGAAGATATGGCAACTCGGTGACCTCTGTCCATGCTATATTTAAGAAGCTCAACTTGGGAAACATTTCAAGGACAGCAACTCCTCTGTTTGAAATTTTACTACCCCATAGATCCAGATACTCAAGATTTGTCAAAACCTACATAACATATTACATGCTTGCTGTAGTTAATAATCAAAAGGATGATGTGCAAAAACATTTTGTGTTCCATTCAAAGCACCAATATAAGTTACCACATTTACTTAAGGTTTTAAATACCGATAGAATCAACTATGTACTAGATCAGTACAATATCATAAAAGTTGGTGATGATCGATATTAAATCCTTATTGTTTCTTCAGTGACATTGGACTTTACAGGTAGGTCTGCTGACCAATAAATTGGTACTATATTGGTCTAACTGATTGTCAAAACCGATATCTTACCAATAGTTAAAACCTTACTAATAAGCTAATTTAAATCATTCACCAAGATTTAAGACATAAAACATTTTTATTGGTTTAGTAGTGACACATCCTCTCTCTCTCTCTCTCTCTCTCATTTGCGGATTTTTCTAATCTCTTCTCTGGAGGCTTTTTGCAGTATCTCCTCTTTCCTTATCCTCCCCTCTCCATGAAAACCCTATCCTTATGGCCATTCACATCTCTGACAAGGTGCTTCCTCTGTTGAGAACAGGATCATGGTAGCAGAAAAGGAAAGAAGTACCTGCCTTAACATGTTCTCTTCCTTGACGAGTTATCAGCTGTTACATGAATCTAGACCATTTAACAGGAACTTGGCACTCAATGGTTTCAAACATTCTCACTGTACCAAATCACCTGTGACCAAATATATCTAGGCAGAAAAAAATAAAGCTAACATACCAAATAATATAACTGAAAAATCAAGAAGAATGCTGCAAAATAGCATGCTAGCACGACATGCATGCAAATTTCATCGTTCTGCAAGTAAATATCTTCAACATAATAAGAGGCATGCTATAGATGAGGTAAATGAGGAAGGTTAAACAGATTAAGTTACCTGTAATGAACAAAGTGCCTCATCAGTAATGGAAATTCCTCCCAAATCCAGTAGATTCAGATTTTGAAGTGAAGAAAGGAGAACAACTCCATTAGAGGTTAATCCAGTCTCCGACACATGTAGTTTCTCCAAATTTTGAATGGCCAAAACATGCTTAATGCCGGCATCAGTAATCTTAGAGCACCTTGACAAGTCCAACTCTTTTAAATTACTCATTCCTAATAGAAATAGTTTTTTTTTAAAAATGTCATGCCCTTACTGATAAGACCAAAAGACAATGTCCAAACCAAACAAACATGTTTAACAGGTGCTGTTAGTCTAGATAATATTAAATTCCCAGGAATAGATAATGATACCGATTTTTCAGAATAGAAAAAGATGAAAGAATAAATAGATGTCCTAAATTGCGTTTTCTTCTAGCCCACATTAAATGGAAGATTCACATCGCTCTCAAATTAAATAATGATAATTGATTCTTCAAGAAAATCTTGCATAAAAAAAAAATTCTAACAGCTTGGGCACCACCTTCTGAGAGACCTCTCTTCAATTTGAATGTTGAATCCTATATATGGCTGCTACTTTCCACCAACACCAATCTTAGAATTTCACTCCAGGTGTCTTATTTTGTAAATTGAATAAGTTACACATTATTAAAGCAAAGATAACGCTGTTCACATCTTTGAAAGTCTCCATCAAGGATTGAAATTTCATACCGTACCAGAGTTTCGAGTGTCGCTCGGTACGGTACGATACTGTGTACCGAGCGATACACCTAATTTAGGCATAAAATCCTTCGAAAATACCTGAAAATAAAAAAAAGTTACGATAAGATTTTTAAGTTAGAAATAAATATAGTAATAGTATAAGTTTAGCAAAATCAATATAAATTAGGTAAGAATAGTATCACATATCTTTTTCGGACTGTACCTCTTGATTAAAAAGTTCTTCCTCTTAATCTTCCCAAATTAACCTTGATTCAATTCACAAATTATTGCTTTATAGAGTTTAAAATTGCTTTGTAGAGTTTAAAAGAGTGTAAATGTGAGAAAAAATGAGTTTGAAGTTTAAGAGAGTGTGAGAGTGAAATAGGAGAGAAGATAAGTTTAAAAACCCTTGAGAAAGGGCTCTAACAGTCATTTTGACCGTTAGAGCATTGTAATAGATTGGTAACAATCGATTTCGACCGTTACCGAGCTGTGTCGAGCGGTAGCGGTCGAAATAAAAAACCCTTGAGAAAGGGCTCCAATTGGAGCACTGTTATAGATGACCGTTAGAGCATTGTAATAGATTGGTAACAATCGATTTCGACCGTTACTGAGCTGTGTCGAGCGGTAGCGGTCGAAATAAAAAACCCTTGAGAAAGGGTTCCAATTGGAGCACTGTTATAGATTAGTAACGATTGATTTCGATCGTTATCGAGCTGTGCTGAGCGGTCGGTCATTTTGGTAACGGTCGAAATCGACCGTTACTGTGCTGTGTCGAGTGGTAACAGTCAAAATTTCGATAATTAACGCCCGATATACCACCGTAACGTCCAATACGAGGTGATATTGAGTGTTCCGCCTGGTATTGGGTGGTTTGCGTACCGGTCTGCTGTCGGACCGGTACCTACCAGGTGGTATTATTCGAAATTAAAAACCATAGTCTCCATACATATGGACAGCCCACAACTGTGAATTTTCTTCTTAATTGGAAAGCTCAGTGATAGGCTTAGGAAGCTAGGTAGCTGAGGAAATAGTTAACTTCCTGTTTTGTAATCCGCATCAAACCTGAATGGTAGTACACATGGAAGAGATGTCACAGGGGCTGGGGGAGATGGCATCAACGGTTTGGAATGGGAGAGCTGAAGGTATAAATGCACCATTGAGTAATAGGAGGATGAATGTTAACCCTCGATTTGTAGGTGCTATATTTTTCATTTTTATATAAAAGAGTTGAAAGTGTGACATTTAAGAGTGGGAGGAATCAATGTGCTTAAGAAAGGCAATATTCAATTCAATTGCATGCACTAAAACCGTGTTGACTATGAGAGGGCATATGCACCTCGAATTCATGGCATCTCAGAATAAGCCAAACATTTTGGCTTTACATTCATAAAATCTTCTGCAGACTAAGATCAGACAAATTTTGCAAATAGATCATAGAGCCTTACGTGAAGGTTTTTGTCTAGCAAATCTCGGTTATCCAAATTAGCAAACCAAACAAGTTTTCTCTTGTGGTTTTTCCATAACAGGTTATCCACTCACCCAGCTCCTAATGAAGCCAACTAAAATAAGAAACAATTGGCAGATGAACAGACTATACCATGCCATAAGCAGTCAAGCATCTGAAGTTCAACATTTTTCATATAGTTTGACAAAGATGAATTGCTTCACTTACTCCTTATAGAGATATTCAGTGAATAAGGTATAACTAAGTGCTGCCTTGAGAATACTAGTTGGAAAAGAATACAACGCATCCAGAGCTATTGATAGGACCATCAACAAATTAACATCAGCTATTCTGACTTAGATAATGACATACAAAGTAAAAAAATTAATTATTCTTCCATTTGTTCCAACGTGAGCTAAGATTTGGTTACAATAGAATGCACCAAAACTATTGTTATCCTTTTGAGAAATGAAGAGTCCTATAATCTGGTTTTGGAACATAGTAGGATATATCAAATATACTGCTCAACATTCTGCATGACCATAATACTTGTAGAAAACAAAGTTGTTAACATTGTACATTGCACAGTTGTAAAATGTGGTGTATCCTCCAAAGATTTTACCTGAAAGATACCATATTGCAGAATTGTTGACTGCCCTGCAGTTGGCAAGATTCAAACGACGTAAATGATGAAATGCACCCAAATATGCCAACCACTCCACATCGACCGAGCTCTCACCTTTCAAGTCAATCTCCTCTGCAGAATTCTGAAAAATTCTGCACAAGAATGGAAATTTAATCTTCGATAATTTTAGAGAAAAAAAAAATGAAGAAATGGGCTATAGCATTATCAGGCCCAGAGAGTTCCAGTGGTATGCAAATGTAGATATGCACCAATACATAATTGAAGAGGATGATTTAGTCAATCCGGTAGATCATGTCCAATAACAAGAACATAGCATGAGAACTTTCTACAGTTTCTAAGCAGAAGCAAACCGAACCTTTTCAGCGATTTATATCTACAACAAAACTGTCTGCAATAACTTATTACTACTCATAAATGATCCCTCCCTAAGAAATGCAACAGCAATGAGTGTTTAAGGTGCAGTTCTGATCCTCAAAACCACATTTTCAATATAAATTATAAAAGAGTTGAAAATTATGTTTTTATCCTTATCTAGATGCTTGATTGACCACATATGTTACTAGAGGCAGTAGATTGGATAATTGACCTGTTAACTTTGTTGAACCCAAACCAAACCACTGATCAAATTACTAAAGCTGAAGTTAACAAAAATGCACCTATCAAACCTTTATAAACTTATCTTAGTTTTAACTCGCTTCTGATGTGGAACTAAACAGGGTATTACAATCTCTACCGCTTATGGAATTGATGTCCTCGTCAATTGAGGTATACTCTGAACCCATCAGTGGTCCTTTCCTACTCGGGCACCTTACATACCAATTGACAGACATGACCTGATCTGATAGAATATGCCCCTTGTAAGCTCTATCTTAATCTTAGCCTACTTAGCCCTTATCTATAAATCTACACCAAGTAAGCTCAACACACATCCATCTTAATCCGTAGAATGCAGTTAGAGTCGGTCGTCCGCTTACAAGGCCATAACCCTGACCCCCAACTTTCAAAGACTAAATCCGTGGCAAGAAATTGACAAAATAAACCCGATTATTGGGACAAAAGAACAACAAATTTCACGAAGAAGCGGATCAAGAGAGGACATACTCCAGCCAGGAGGGGTAGAGGAGGATGCGGCGTTGGATAATGCGGCGGAGGAGGGCGTCAGCGAGGTAAGAGGGGAGACGATCCAAGGTTCGCCGCTGCCTCCGCCACCTCTCGACGCTCTCCGCGCTTGCGGTCGCCGCATCGATGCATCTTCCCACCAATCCCCCCACGAGTACCGGGTCCCCGTCCATCGTCCTTCTCCTCGCCTTTTCGCCACTTCGCCTCGGAGAGACAAGAAACGGGAGGAGAGAGAGGGAAAGGGAGAGAAGGCAGAAACGGACATGACTATTTAGAGTTGGCCATCTCGTGGGGCCCGCTTCGTGGCAAGTTGTTCCCAGAATTTATAACAACCAAAAGAATCATCTCGTAACGATTATTTGAACCGTTATATTGGATCGGTATGCATAAATGACACAGACACCCTCACCAGTTGGATATAGTTCTACAGACACAGACACAGACAGAACCGTTCCATAAGCCACGGTTGCTTAATGATTACTTCTCCTCTAAGCAACACGTAAAGCCATTGGTTGCTTGACGATTACTTCTCCTCCAAGCAAAACGTGCCACGTCAAGCCGTCGCAGTCACGGAACTTGGGTCGAGCACCTTGCGCGCACAAAGCCACCCCCGTCACTCGCCCGCTGTAAAGCTCTCTTCATGGGGTCTGTCATGCAACGCCACTCACGCACAAGCATAGAACCAGAGGAGTTAGAACACTGTAACTATCGCAGTGCATATAGCATTGAACGCTCCAAATCTATCTATATAGTATGCTTAAACTGTTTCTGTACACTTAAGCGACGCACAGTTCCCCGCCAACACAAACTGGAGTTGAGAAACTATTGCTTGTGCGCTAGACAGTATCATTAGTAAGCTGAAACAAAGTGTAGTATCAAGCACACCTTGCAATCCATCTATCAATGCCAGTAAGCAATAACCATTGGGAGGAGACGACCACCTTGTGAGTCCTCAGCCCCATCACCACCACGCTAACATTGTCAAACCTGCTTGAGAAGGTAGTCTACTGCACAAGTCCAGCGTTGAAAAAACAAAGAATATGAAGAGAAATTACCAAGTCGTAAGATAGTTGAAGCAGACTAATCAATGGAATGACTACAAAGATAATAAATGTAGATAGACTTAACAGGATGATACTACGGAAATTTCAGCTGCAACTGAAACTGGTGGAGAAGAACAGTTAAATTGGGGTTGAAGTAGAAGGTCTGCTACCAAGTAGCATTCAAGCTTCGAGTCAAATGCAATTTTAGGTCAATCATCAGGATGCACATTGTTTAATGCAGTAAAAAACAGTAAAGGAGAAAATGTTCATCCTTTCACAAGATTATAGAAGGAAGAGGCCAAAGATTGTAAATGATAGGCTCAGCTTGGCTTACTTAAGTAGAATAAAATTAAAATAATATCCAGAGCGATCTCAACTAGCCTTCTTATGCAGTACTGGGTTCCAAACTCTTTGGTTACTGATTTCAATTTGTCGATTCCCGTCAGTTGATTATTAAAAGAGGATGAGCTTTTCCCTCTCTTCCCTTTGTGAAGTAATGATCTTTATCAACACGAACCAATCTGTCAAATATTATCATGGTCGAACATAAGATTTGGTATTCCAAAATAACTAATTGAACAAATGTATTTATCGTTGTCGTCAATTAAGTATGAATGTTACCAAATTACCTAGAAGTGGATAATACACCTACTAAGACGACAGTCCCAATAAAAGATTCTTCCACTCTTCTGAGCTCATCTGGCCTGTCAGGCTTTTAGGAAGAAGCCAATCATTAGTATCGACGTTGTTTGTTTGTAAATTCATTAGTATTTTCTTAAGTGTACACGCTTTGAGAACAAACACCAACTATTTAGTTCTAGATTAAGAAATGAAAGACAGGTACTTACTGACAATCACAAGACCTCATATATCATTTTGATATTTTATGTTTGTTATAGAAAAGACATATATTATATGTATGTTTACAAGCTTGTATCAATGAGGAAACTCACAGAGCAATTATTCGGGCTCAAGTTGCATAAACTGTAGTGCTTAGAATGGTGGAAGTGGATACCTATTACATCCACGAAATAACAACAGGGTCATGAATTTGTTGTGATTAATTGCTCTATGTGTGAAAATGAGAAAAAATTGAACTTATAAAGATACACAAGCGGTAATGAAAACAGCAAGACTAACTAGATAAAAGTGGTGCCTTGATAAAGAATCAAAATTGTCAATTGCAAAAAGGTTGCATGATAGCCTAAAGAAACACAAATGATTGGTTGAACTAATGCTAAGGTGATCATAAAAAAATTTCAAACTCATTGCAGGACAGGGGCAGAAGAAATTCTCATGTTATCCAGAAATTATCACAATCCACATATGCAATGAACACAAATGAAAGAGTAGTGTTTGGGCCGAAGTAGTTCTAAGGGTAGTACAAAGCACATGAACATTCCCATGCAAATCACCTACTGTTGCTTCAATTGTTAATTTGTATTCATTATCAAATCATAAGCTTATACTGGAAGCTTTAAACAAAGATGATTGAGATGTGTCAAGAGAGGAAGAATAGAATTAAATAATGGAAAGATATCGAAGACATGTAGACACTCGAGAAAAGAAAAAAAGAATCACTGAATATATATATATATATATATATATATATATATATATATATGATGTTTAAATTAAAAAAGGGTATCACTGGATACATCTAACCAGTTTAAGTTGTAGTAAGTGACAAAATAACCTCCAAACTTATGGAGGCAAAACTTTGCAGTGGCATGGTCCAATGCCTGAATGAGGTTTTCACTAAGTTGGATAAATCAAAAAGAGTATCGAAAGCTATATTTGTACATAAGGTGGAGAGCATCTGCACATGAGCTATGTCGATCCAAAACGAATCTTGGCCAAAGGCAATCCAAGGATGGGTACGCGACAATGCATAGATTTGGCCTGACTGAACCTTTTTGTCTTCAAATTTACCCAAGGATGCTAACAAATATGGAAGAACAATCTTAATTGTCGCATATGACAAATGAAATTATCTAATGCCAGATTTCAAATGTTGATTAATCAATTATGTATCATGCAATTATTCAAAGGAAATTCTGTCATTCTTTCGTTTCTTCATTTAGTATTGAATTGGTGTGTTGCCATGTTTTTAGCATTCACTAATCTGTGGGATCATGTTTCTTTGCCGATTTCCTTTGTCGTTATAATTTAACAAACTCCTCATCCACATTCTCAATGTTCATCGGTCCATTAGATTGCATGCAAATGCTTCTTTGTTGAACTTCCCTTTTTCTTTTTGAGAATTCATCAGCAATGGCCTTGTATTTGTTGTTCATTACTCAATTCGATTGCAAGAACACACTTCAGTTAATAATTCTTTTTCTGAAGTTTCTTTCATTTTTAGCATTTCAACTTACAAAATCGAACAAGTCAACATACAAGTCCTGGCTCACATAATGGAACAGAGGGTGCTGAAGACTTGTAACAGCTTTAGCATCAATTTCTCTCTCTTTTTAATTTTTTTTTTAATTGTACAAATCAAGTTAATCCGCACATATGGTGAATGTAATCGACTGGTTAACCGGTAAGCCCTGAAAGCGAAGATGCAGACTACTAACTAACAACATATAAGAACCCGCACTTGGAAATATGCTAATGTTTTTTGCTATATAGTGTGAGCTTTCTTAACTCTGAAGGAGATTCCCAACCCCATCCTCTGTATCTCTGCTATCATCTATGCATGATATTGCATCTAATCCAGAGGCAGTGTCTACCTCCCTAAAGGAATACAGGAACATGCACTTGCTAGAAATCATGTCACGAAAGGCCATTGCAGCAATAAAGACAACTCATACCAAGGGTAACACAAAGGAAATGGTATCATAACATGTCCTAGAATTCTTTGTAGAAACTTACTACAATATATTTGCACAATGGGTCCAGCCTCAACATACTAATCTACATGTCTAGTTCTCAAGCAAACAAAGAGCAGAAGTCGATAGTGTTATGGGTATTGAATGCGACGCGACGCCCGCTCCTGCGGGCCCTGTCTTTACAACATCATAGCCCCTTCTGCTTCCCGCTGTGGCCGAGCTGTGGCTGAGCCCGACCCCCAGGCGTAGAGGCTGTGGGTATTAAATGCGACGTGACGCCAGCCTCGGGGGATTCCACCTCGATGACGTCGCAGCCACCCCTCTTTGCCGCTGTGGCAAAGGTCGAACCTCAGACGGCACCTTCCTCTGCCAACCCTCAGGTCCGCGCCAGGGTCAATCACGGCCTCAGCCTGCAGAGTCAGGTCCGTACTCCGCCCTCAGACGCAACCGGAGACCCATCACTCTCCCGATCTATATAAGCCAGGGAGGAAGGCGAACAAGGGGGACAGGCTGGCAATCCTAGACTTCCGTTATTCTCTCTCTAATTCTTTACTTACCTTCTACCGGGAAGAGCTGACTTGGGCGTCGGAGGGGTCGGGCGGAGTACCATCCGACCCGCCTTCGTGCAGGGACAGGACGAGGCGACATACGGATTCCCTCGACCAAGGACGTTGGTGGAAAGCCGCGGTCTCGACTGGCCCGAATCCAACCGCGACGACCTCGGAACCTCGGAGCTACAACCGCCCATTCCCCGGTCACGGTAAAAAGTTGTTTTCCATAACAGATTGGCGCTAGAAGGAGGGCCATGTCGAGAGATCCCTTGGTCGACCCCGACGAACACCTGGCCGAGGAAATCCGTCTGGGGCGGGCCTTGTCGAGGCCTCCTCCCCACTGAATCGGGACGGAGGACCCTACGCCGACCTCGAGCGATATTGGCGTCTGCTTAATGATCCAGACTCCCCACGAGAATGTCTCCGCCCCTCTCCTCCGCCACCGCGAAGCCTTCCAGACCTCGCCAGACAGTCCGAACGCTATCGTAAACAATGCAAGCCGTCATTCCCCTCCTTCCCGAATGACGGAGTCCCGAGAAACCAAGGGCCCGAACCATCCCTCCAGATCCGCGGCGCGCCCCTTGCGCGTCCATCCTCGCCGACGTCACTTCCGATCACGGAAGGAGTCCGGATCGTCGAAAACTCAGCTATCCCTCCCGAGCCCGAGGCGGTATCCTCAGAATCGACGGGCTTGTTCCGAAGCTCACTCCGCTCCGCTCATCATCAACGCCTCGGCGAAATGCAGAGGGACCTCCAAAAGTCTAAAGAAGAACAGAAAGAACAGGTTTGTTGGGAGTCCCGTTTGTGAGTGATATCCGGATTACCCGGTGCCCTCAAACTTCCGCCTCCCTTCCGTCGATCTCTACGACGGAGCCAGTGACCCGGCGGATCACGTGGCTGCCTTTCGAGCCCAGATGGCTCTATATGGAACCTCGGATGCCTTGATGTGCCGAGCATTCCCCACCACATTGAAAGGTCCTGCCCGCGCCTGGTACAGTACTTTGAAGAGCGGGACGATTGCCTCTTTCGAACAGCTCGTCAGAGACTTCGAGCTGCAATTTCTGGCGTTCACACGCCCAAAGCCGTCCATCGCCCTCCTCCTAGGGTTGAATCAAAAGGAGGACGAACCACTATCCCATTTCGTGCGTCGGTTCACCACGGAGATGCGGGAGTTATCTGACGCTCACCCTACACTGTTGATGCAGGCATTCATGATGGGGCTACGACCCTCGAGATTTTGCTGGTCCCTAGTGGAACGACCTCCCGTCACGATCGCGCGAAATGCTTCAACGTGCAAATCAATACGTCTCGGCCAAGCCTGGATGGCGAGTAGAAGGAAGAACAACAAAGAGTACGCCCGAGAATCCTCCCGAGCGGGAGCGGCGCCTGATACCTGCCCCACGCCCGTGATGCAAGGTGGATCATCCCGACATCCCCGTGTCCGGGCTCCCGCCTCCCCTAAATGCATCTCGGACGCAGATATTCCTCCAGATCAAAGAGAAGGGGATGCTTAGGCCTCCCGCCCTATGTCAAACCCGCGAATGTTGGCGACCATACCCGCTCATCGCCACTTCCATTGACAGCGGCCACGATACCGAGGAATGTTACGAGTTGAAGCGGCAAATCGAGGAGCGATACGTAGGGGCCATTTGGGCCGCTACCTCCAACGGAAAAGGAATCATCCCTACGTCCCCGAAGGCCCAGCCGAGCGACACATTGGCGTAATCACCGGGGACCGGCCTCGGAGGAAACAAAGACGCCAAAGACGGAAGGCCTATGCCCGATCCGTTCCGAACGAGGGGCTGCAACACGCCCTTGAGCCGCAAATAACGTTCCCGACGGAGGACTCGGGACAACCGGAGCATGACGGCTACCGGTAATCTCGGCTAGGGTAGCCAACGCCGCAGTGAGAAGGATCATGATCGACACGGGCAGCTCAGCCGACATACTTTACTTCGGCGCCTTTCTGAAGCTGGGATTACCTGATGATGCCCTGAGGCCCTTACAAACGGCGCTCACCGGGTTCACGGGCGACTCAGTCTCGCCGCGAGGGGCGACCACCTTACCCATAACGATCGGGGATTCACCAAGGACGAAGACAGTGATGACGACTTTCCTGGTGGTCGACCTCCCCTCGGCATACAACGCCATCCTAGGCCGGCCCACCCTCAACAAAATAAGAGCCGTCATCTCCCCTTACCATCGAACCCTGAAGTTCCCGACCCGTATCGGGGTCGGGGAGGTCCGGGGAGATCCTCGGGAGTCCAGACAATGCTACCTGACGGCGATCTCACTGAGCAAGAAAAGGAAACCGGAGGGGCCCCCGACGATCCCCGCGAATCCAAACATCCGGTACAGCGTCCGGAGCCGACAAGACCAGCGGTTGAAGTCCTCATGCTATGATCGCCCCGACCGAAACGGGCCTGCGGTCGGTCTGACGAATGAGCAGGCAGTACCTCATCGGCCTCCTTCAGAAAATGCCGACATCTTTGCCTCGACCCCGGCCGACATGCCAGGTCGATCCTAAGGTATCCCAAAGATCACTTGAGTATTTCCCGACCGCACGCCCGGTGAAGCAAAGACCCGACCTCAATCCCTTGAACGCGACAGTCGTTCGGGAAGAAGTAGAGCGACTCCTAGCCGCGGATTTCATCGAAGAAGTCAAATACCGAGGTGGTCACAAATGTAGTTTTAGTAAAAAAGCCTAATGGAAGCTGGAGGATGTGTGTCGACTACACCGATCTCAATCGTGCCTGCCCAAAAGACTGTTACCCCCTGCCAAGGATCGATCAGCTGGTCGACTCGACCGCTGGGCACGCCCGATTTTCGTTTATGGATGCCTTCTCCGGCTATAACCAGATCCGAATGGCACCCGAGGATCAGGAGCACACAGCCTTCCTCACTAGCCAGGGGGCGTATTTTTACAAGGTCATGCCATTTGGGCTGAAGAATGCCGGGGCCACTTACCAAAGGACTATAAGCAAAATGTTCGCCCATCAGATAGGGCGGAACATGGAAGTGTACGTCGACGATATGATCGTGAAAAGCCAGATAGGATCAAACCACCTCGCTGACCTGGGGGAAACTTTTGCCACTCTGAGAAGGTACGGGATGCGCCTTAACCCGGCCAAATGTGTTTTTGGCGTGACATCGGGCAGATTCCTCGGATTCATTATACATGAGAGAGGGATCGACGCAAACCCGGAAAAAATCCAAGCAATTGTCAACATGCGAGCCCCCCGGACGGTCAAGGAACTCCAGTGCCTTAACGGAAGAATTGCAGCCCTTGCCCGATTCTTGTCCCGATCGAGAGACAAAAGCCTTCCCTTCTTCCGAGCATTGAAGGATCCGAAGAACTTCTGGTGGAACGATGAGTGCGAGGAGGCCTTCGCACACTTAAAGCATCACTTGTCTAACCTGCCTCGCCTTGCCTCGGTCTCCGCCCCGGGGGTGCTCTATCTCTACCTGGCGGCTTCCCAGCATGCGGTGAGCTCGGTATTGATCAAGGAAACCCTCGGGGAACAACTCCCGGTCTACTACGTGATCCACGCCCTACGAGGAGCGGAGGAGCGCTATCCCCCCATCGAGAAGTTAGCGTTCGCGCTCATCCTCACGGCTAGGAAGCTGCGTCCTTACTTCCAGGCTCACGCAATTGAGGTAATGACCGACCAACCACTTCGCCAGGTTTTATCTAAATTCGACGTAGCCGGGCATCTCCTCAAGTGGTCGGTGGAGCTGTCCGAATTTGACCTACGTTACAAGCCGAGGACAGCTATCAAAGCACAGGCGTTGGCTGACTTCATATCGGAGTTAACCCAACCAGAAGCACAAAATCCGGAACTGGAGCAAAAGGATTGGGTCCTCCGAGTCGACGGATCGTCCGGCTCGAAGGGTGCCGGAGCTGGACTTATATTGGAGGCTCCCGACGGACACACTTTCGAACGCTCCCTCCGCTTCAACTTTGAGGCCACTAACAACGTGGCGGAATACGAGGCGCTTTTAGCCGGCCTCCGGCTGGCGGCTGAAATGCAGTTGGGAGCTATCCACCTCCTTACCAACTCACAACTCATCGCCGAGCAACTCAGTGGAGAATATCGAGCTCGGGATCCAACAATGTCAAGATACTTGACGGAGGTAAGGGTCCAAACCGCTAATTTCTCTCGTTTTACTCTATCCAGAATCCCCAGGTGTCAGAATGACCGAGCGGATGCGCTCGCAAAGCTAGCCGCGGGGTCAGACTTGGGGAAACACCCCAAGGTCGAAGAGCTCCCCCACCAAACTGTAGCAACTACGGAGACGGACGAATCCGGAACGACGGTTTCCCCGGTCACGTGGACGCAGGAGATGTTGAAATACAAACGCGAGGGCGTCCTTCCTACCGACGACACTACGGTGCGACGCCTCCGCCGAACACAGGCATGGTACTGCGAGATCGGAAATCAACTCTACAGAAGGTCATTCTCTCGTCCCCTGTTACGATGCTTGGATCCCGACGAGGCCGAGGTAATCCTCGCCGAGGTCCATGACGGGATCTGCGGGGAGCACATGGGCGGTCGGGCCCTGGCATTCAAAGTACTACGGCAAGGCTACTATTGGCCCACGCTATACCGAGACGCCAAGGCCTATGTGCGGCGATGTGACGCGTGCCAGCGTTATGCCCGAAACCCTCAACACCCCACAGTCCCGCTCACATCCTTGGATTGTGCCTGGCCCTTCGCCCAATGGGGAATGGACCTCCTCGGACCATTCCCCCCGGCTCCCGGGCAGCGAAGATATATTCTCGTAGGAGTCGACTACTTCACCAAGTGGGTGGAGGCCGAGCCGCTGGCGACCACCACGGCACGACAGGTGGAGCGGTTCGTGTGGAGGAATATCGTAACCCGGTTCGGCCTCCCCAGGGTAATTGTCACAGACAACGGCCCCGATTTGCTGGGTGCCCGCTTGAGGAATTCTCGTGGCTCATCGAGATCTGACTAAGGTTCGATTCAGTCGCTCACCCTCAGACTAACGATCTCGCCGAGGTGACTAACCGGTCGATTCTTGACGGGTTGAAGAAAAGAACTTCGAAAGCCCGATCGAGCTGGGTCGACGAGCTACCGAGCATCCTATGGTCCCTACGAACTACCCCAAAAACTGCTTCAGGCGAATCTCCCTACAGTCTGACCTTTGGCACGGAGGCGGTCCTCCCAGCCGAGATGATCGTCCCAACTCCCCGGGTGGAAGCCTTTGAAGCAACAACTTCGGCCGAAGGAGTTCGGGCCGGGCTAGATTTACTAGAAGAACGTAGGGCCGAGGCTCACCTAAAAGCTCTATCTTACAATCGAAGTATCACCCGAAATTACAACAAAAGAGTTCGTCCTCGGTCCCTCAGGTTGGGAGACTTAGTATTACGTAAAGCTGAGATAAGCGACCCGATCCGCTCGAGAGGTAAACTCTCGCCCAAGTGGGAAGGACCTTATCGTGTCGTCAAGGTCATCCGACCGGGCACATTCCGACTTACGACCATGTCGGGACAACTGTGCGAGGGCCCGGAGCCTGAATCTTAAGAAATACTTCGTGTAAAAACCCTGCAATGAAATTGAGACTAGTTGGAAAAACAAACATTTGATTAGCTAAAGTTTCGAATACAAAATACATCCTCGAAAGAGAAAAAAAATGCACTTAGTCAAAATGAAGTAGATACAAAAAGGTAGCCCTTAGGAGACCGCCCCCTCTAAACTATCATCGAAGGGGATCTCCTCGGGCATATTCACCTCCAAGTCCTCGGGACGAGAGGTAAAAGGGTTCTCCTCGACTATGGAACCCGGGGGGCATGCTCGAAAACGAGCCAGGGCCACCTTGTATCCATATTCATAAGATACCCGACCCGTCCGATCCAAACCAAGGAGAAACCCTTCAGATTTCTTGTATTGTTCGATTGCTGCTCGCTCCCTCTCCGGTCGAAGGCGTTGCTCTTCGGCTAAAGCCCCCGAGGAAGCCTTGGCTTCAGCCTCCTTCGGCTTGACTTTGCGGCTAAATCCGAAGCCTCCATCTGCCGGAGGCGGTTATCCAATCTCTCCTTCCGCAACAGTTTCTGCAGGTTGTCGGAGGACGCCTTCGCAGCCTCGAGTTCGGTGTTGAGGCGGGCCACCTCCACATCCAAATCGGACGCCCGTTTCTCGGCGAAGACAACGCCTCGGACCAGCGCTGTCGCGCTTCCTCAATCGGCGCAATTCGAGATTGCGCTCGCCGAGACCGCCGATGATCCGGCCAGGCATCGCGCGTCCGGCCGATTAGGGCGGTAGCGCAATGAAGGTTCTGCATGGAATAACTTGGTAAGATAACGACGATGAATATATATAAACACTAGGAGGCGATGCATACCCACATCACAAACTTAGCCGACTTCGGCCGAGCCTCCGAGGGGAGCGTATACAAATCCCGAGCTATGTCGGGGTGAAGCGCTCCGAGGTAGGAGACCGATGGGTCCCCACCAGCCCATATTTTGTCCCAGCGTCAACTCCCCACCGAGCGACCAAAGGGTCGCTCGCTTCCCCTGGCGGGATCTCCCCATCACCCGAGTCAGGAAGGGCTCCTCCCCGCCCGGTGGAATCCGGCATAGATCCCTTCAGCCGGCGCGCGGGGGGGTCTTCCCAGACATCGCTTGGCTAGGCCCGACAACTCCTTCCAGGACGGGCTGCTCCAGACGGTCGGTTTCCTCCCCGGTCAAGTCCACGGGACAGGAGGCCGGTCCCTCGGAGCCCTTTGTGCTGCTAACCCTGGTTTTCTTTTTCAGATTACTCCCCGCAACCATTACCAGGGAATCCCTCGCCGCTCGCTTTGGTGTGGGAGACGGGCGTGGAGATGAACCTACCGGTGTCCCCTCGGCTTGGAGCGCCCGCAAGTTCACCATCCCTGTAAGAAGTGAGGAAACATGCGGGATTAGAAGAATGTATTGGAAGCGCACGCAACAAAAAAGGCGGACCTACCCCGAGAACTCGGGCTGAGCCCCGCTTCGACCAGCCATTTCTCCGACATATGGCGGATGGCTTGAGAGCTGGGGAGAATATCCCTCAGCCTCTCCCGAGATTGGCATTCTTCGGCGTTCAATTGCGGGACCGCATTGTCGATGGCCCTCGCAGACCACCGGACCCCAAAACCCCAATCCGCTTCACTACGGATGTAGAAGAAGCGTGTTTTCCACCCTTTATTGTTTGTGGGAGCCCCGCTGACTCGGAATCATGTCCGGGCGACTAAGAAGTATCCTCCCGACCCCTTAAGAAGACGAAAACACGAGAGAAAAAGGTTTCGGGTCGGGACGATACCGGCATAGTGACACTCCCCCAGAAACGCTATGAGATAACGCCAGGAATTAGGCATCACTTGCGACGGCGAGATTCGCCACAGGGAAAGGCAAGAGACAATGACGGGATGTAGAGGAAAGCGAAGACCAGCCTCGAGAGCATCGCGAGTAAGGGCGAAGCCCCGGGGAACGGGATCATAAGCCCGTTGCCCCGCCTCCGGCGCTATTAGGATGAACTCCTCCGGAATACTAAAGCGCCTCCGGAGGATGCCTAGAGAGGAATCAATCAGAGTAGAATCTTCGTCGTGCGGCCACATTAGGGCCTCCAGTGCACGCGACGCCTCCTCATCGGATGAACGGTTCGAAAGGGAGGGAGGTGAAGGATTCGAAGCACGAGTAGAAGTGGGAGGCAAGGGAGGGGAAGAGGTCGAGGGGGAAGCAGCGGGAGGAGAAGTCATTTTTACTGACCTACGGAGAGGAAGGCCGACTGAAGCACAGCAAAGGATGAAGGATCGGAAGAAGGAGGCGACAGGGCTTGAGGCAGGGAATCCCAAGGGGGAAAAGCTATAGGGAACCAAGACTTGCCCCATTTAAAGAGGGACGAGCTCCGCCTTTTCGTCTCCCAGAGTGAATGACCGCATATTGCCGCGCGTACCGCCCACCCCCTTTCGCATCGGGCAGTCCAAGCGACGACACGACATTAATGGCGAGATGACTTGCAAGCCACCCATACGAGTGACTGGGGCGGCGTACACCGTCCCCTCGATTCCCGTGGCCACGCATAGGTGGATAGTTTTGAAATAACTCAAGCACCACGGGACACCCAGCGACCCCCTCAGCGGCCCAAGTACCGCGACGCACTTAACGGTCTTCCCGGTCTTGAGCGGCTGCTCGACCAGTTCTATCCCGGGCGGCAACTCGATCTTCTCGGTATTGAGCGGCTGCTCGACCATCTATGCATCCTGAACGGCGGTTCGGCTCACTGGGCCTTGAGCGGCTGCTCGACCAGTTCTATCCCGGGCGGCAGCTTGGTCTTCTCGGTATTGAGCGGCTGCTCGACCATCTATGCATCCCGAACGGCGGTTCGCTCATCGGTCTTGAGCTTGGCGCCGACCGCTTCTATCCCGGCGGCGGCTCGGTCTTCTCGTATTGGCGGTTTGCCGCCGACCATCTATGCATCCCGAACGCGGTTCGCTCATCGGGTCTTGGCGGTTTGCTCGCCGATTCTACCGGCGGCGGCTTCGGTCTTCGATGATTGAGCGGTCGCTCGACCATCTATGCATCCGAACGGCGGTTTGGCTCATCGGGTCTTGGCGGTGCTCGACCGATTCTATCGGCGGCGGCTTCGGTCTTCTCGTATTGAGCGGTTTGCTCGACCATCTATGCATCCCGAACGGCGGTTCGCTCATCGAGTCTTGAGCGGTTGCTCGACCGATTCTACCGGCGGCGGCTTCGGTCTTCTCGGTATTGAGCGTGCTCGACCATCTATGCATCGACGGCGGTTCGGCATCGGGTCTTGGCGGTGCTCGACGATTCTATCCTGCGGCAGCTCGGTCTTCTCGGTATTGAGCGCGCTCGACCATCTATGCATCCCGAACGGCGGTTCGGCTCACTGGGTCTTGAGCGGCTGCTCGACCAGTTCTATCCCGGGCGGCAGCTCGGTCTTCTCGGTATTGAGCGGCTGCTCGACCATCTATGCATCCCGAACGGTGGTTCGGCTCACTGGGTCTTGAGCGGCTGCTCGACCAGTTCTATCCCGGGCGGCAGCTCGGTCTTCTCGGTATTGAGCGGCTGCTCGACCATCTATGTATTGGCGATTCGACCCTCCGTATCACGCAGAAGGGGCTTTTTTTCGAGGGGGGCAATGTTATGGGTATTGAATGCGACGCGACGCCCGCTCCTGCGGGCCCTGTCTTTACAACATCATAGCCCCTTCTGCTTCCCGCTGTGGCCGAGCTGTGGCTGAGCCCGACCCCCAGGCGTAGCGGCTGTGGGTATTAAATGCGACGTGACGCCAGCCTCGGGGGATTCCACCTCGATGACGTCGCGAGCCACCCCTCTTTGCATGCGGCAAAGGTCGAACCCAGACGGCACCTTCCTCTGCCAACCTCGGTCCGCGCCAGGGGTCAATCACGGCCTCGGCTTGCGAGTCAGGTCCGTACTCGCCCTCAGACGCAGAATCCGGAGACCCATCACTCTCCCGATCTATATAAGCCAGGGAGGAAGGGGAACGCAGGAGGACAGGCTGGCAATCCTAGACTTCCGTTATTCTCTCTCTAATTCTTTACTTATCTTCCACCGGGAAGAGCTGACTTGGGCGTCGGAGGGGTCGGGCGGAGTACCATCCGACCCGCCTTCGTGCAGGGACATGACCAGGCGACATACGTCTTCCCTCGACCAAGGACGTCGCCGGAAAGCCGCGGTCTCGACTGGCCCGAATCCAACCGCGACGACCTCGGAACCTCGGAGCTACAACCGCCCATTCCCCGATCACGGTAAAAAGTTGTTTTTCATAACAGATAGCATAAGGAAACGAGGAGCATTTCGGGAAAGAACACGACGACAACAGCATATAAAGCATGAAAATATAGATACATTGTACCAGACGTGCTCCAATTCTGCAATAAATGAGTAAGAATGCACCACAATAAAGATGAAGATGAGGATAAAATAATAATTAAATGCTGAGGATAAAGTAATATGGAAGCATTAAAGATGAGAGCTCTTTCTTGTGAGATAAAAAGGGAAGGAACAAGTAGATCTTGTAATGGATAGAAAGGGGGCACGGCCACCCCACCGCGTGAGAGCACCGCCCGGGAGTCGCCGCATGTGGCCACCATGATCCACTTGTCTGCCACCACCAACCCCTGCTGCAGCTCCGTGGCCTCCAACATCACCTCAGCGTCCACCTTCACGCCCGCCTCCACGTCTCCGCCCCCTCACCCTCCCCGGCGGCCCTCCGTCACAGCCACCTGCAGCCGGTCCCGGCACGCCGGCGCCACCATCGCTCCCCCGTGCCGGTCGTACACCGCGAACTACCCGTACCCACCTGCCGAGAAGCCCGTTACCTCCGTCATCGTGTCCTCTATGTCCCTCCGCCTCCCCAGTAGCGGCACCGACCCGTGCGACAGGGTCTTCCCCGGCGCCCCGATCGAGGCGGAACGGTAGTTCTCTCCCTCCACGAGGGTCCGCTTGGGGGCATCGGGGTTCCGGCGGCGGATGGGGTAGCGGTGGCGGTTGGGTCAGGCCCGTCCGATTCCGACAGTAATTGCGATTGCGCCGCCATCCTATAGTGGTTGTCGGGCAAGCCGGCCGTTGCGCTTGCGGGGTTCATGTGCCGAGCGCACGCGCCTTGACACCTCTATTCCACGATATAACATATAACACCAGAAGGCCGCAACAATCGATCGTTGGATCGTCACGAGATCCACCCTCTCCCGGCCCGCGTGTATTGGGCCCGTCAAGGGTCCAAACCCCGCAACGTGGATCGTCAGGCGGGGGGGACTTGGACGACGGAGGAGCATTGATCCTTGGCAATCCGTACTTGATTGTGCAGGTACTCTCACTTGTGTCAGCTTAGGGAGGAGTAGGGAAGAGCGTGGAGATTAATACCCTAGGGGATTGGACGGCGGATGATAGGACGTCAGTCAACGTGGGGAGGGCTCGTGATGACGGTTGTTGGAACGGGACGGGAATGCACGCCGCCCTGCGATTTCGACTGTAATTGCGAGTGCGCGGCCATCCTATAGTGGTTGTTGGGCCTGCCAATCATTACGCTTGGGGGGTTCATGTGTCGAGCGCACGTGGCTTGACCCCTCTATTCCACGATATAACACCAGAAGGCCGCAACCACCGACCGTTGGATTGCCACGAGATCCACCCTATCCCGCCCGTGTGTATCGAGCCTGTCAAGGGTCCAAGCCCCACAACGTGGATTGTCAAGCGAGGGGACGTGGACGACGGAGGAGCATCGGTCCTTGGCGATCCGTACTTGGTTGTGTAGGTACTCTTACCTGAGTCGGCTCAGGGAGGAGCAGGGAAGAGCGTGGAGATTAGCACCCTAGGGGATTGGACGATGGATGTTGGGGCGTTGGTCGGCATGGGGAGGGCTCGTGATGACAGTTGCTGGAACGGGACGGGAATGCCCGTCGCCCTCTCGCCTCCTTATGAGAGAGACGTAGGATGTTTGTTCTACCATCGTTACGTACACTGTGAAACGTCATGGTTCTTTATGTCGTATGCTTCACATTTACAGACATTTACGTCATGGTTCTACATCGTTGCCGACGTGGTCCGGCAACAGAACCGCTCCTACCTCCCCAAGGACTTCGTCAAGGCCAACCTCGTCTCCATGCTCTTGGAGTTGGAGTGGGAATCCGCCAGCCTCGTCGACGAAGACAGAAAGAGGAGCAGGGTTACTGAGGGAGCCAAGGCAGAGAAACGGAAGACGAAGGTGTCTGGAAGGGAGCACGGGGGCCTGCCCGTGCGAGAAATGATATAAAGAACGTAATGATACGATGTCTGTAAATGACAATACAACAGACCACCACGGGCAGGCCCCCGTGCTCCCTTCCAGACACCTTCGTCTTCCGTTTCTCTGCCTTGGCTCCCTCAGTAACCCTGCTCCTCTTTCTGTCGTCGTCGACGAGGCTGGCGGATTCCCACCCCAACTCCAAGAGCATGGAGACGAGGTTGGCCTTGACGAAGTCCTTGGGGAGGTAGGAGCGGTTCTGTTGCCGGACCACGTCGGACTTCTCGATGGTCTTCTTGGCAATGAAGTGGATGTCGGTGCCGCCCTCCGCCGTCACCAAGTCGGTCACCCACTTTGGCACGATACGCAGGCGAAACATGTCTCTGTCGGCCTTCTTGTGCTTCTTTGACGTGCCCTCGCCCGGTGTCGCGGGGGGATTAGGCTGCGGCGGTAGCACGGGCTCCTCTGGCCCCTCTATGGCCTCGCTGTTGGACTCGGACGTGATGGCTCCCATGGATGGATACCTTCAGCTTCTACCTTTCTTGAAGCAAAGGAGGGAAGTTAGATAGTGGAGAAGAAGGCAGCATGGAGTGAGCGATGGGATCATCACTCTACGCTTGTGTTTATATAGAGAGAGAACAGACGCATGAGAATACGAAGACGAGGTACAACACAGAAAATATAGATCCTTCCTTGAGAGCTGATATGGAGCGCGTTTGTTGAGAGCCGGCATGAGGCACCAACGGAGGGAATAAACAGGTCGCCTTGTCCACATGAGAGTTGTCTGGTAGTACCTTCTCAATTGCGTCGGGGACCCTGCACAGTAAATCAGTGTCGGGGATGTTCAAACATATTCTCTCCAATACTTAAGTCAATGGGATGGGGAAGGAGAGAGTTAACGATACTCATGAGAGTATAGAGCTCATCCGCTTGCTCTTGTTTAGCTTGGGCTTAGTTTTTCTACTTGGGTATCTGGCGACGAGGATGAGGATTGGTGAGGGTCCCCTATACCCTACTCGTTAGGGACCATGAATGGAGGCGGCTTATCGGTGCGTCGTCTCAAGGTCAGTGTCGACGTTGGCCAATCAGGATGGCATCCTTTTATGTCCTTTTAGTCATTTTGTATTAGGCAAGGAGTAGTCCCTCTTTCGATTGTCCAAAAAAAAAAAAAAAAGGTGTGGGACAAACGAACTATGTCGTCAATCATTAATACGGAGATATTGCCATTTCCATGGTGTCAACAAGGAGTGGGTCTTGCAGGCTCTCTTTAGGAAACTGGGACAAGCAAGAATTATGGGTTGATCCATGTCGGTGGCTATATGGAGTTGACAGAGTGAGAATACATGAGATATTCTTTTCATGATATCGAGAGTGGATGATCCTTTATTGACACCCAATTAACTTCGTAAAGCTGACTGTCATTCCCAATGATCATTTGTATTAGATCTGAAACTTCTTAACAATAAGTCAAGTATCCAAGAACGGAGTACTCAAACAATGCATCCTTGGTATCTTAAGTCTAAGGACCAGATATATAATTAGGACTATGGAATCATTGTCTGATGATGATGTATCATTAACTATCCAGCATTGTGTAAGCGGATCATTCAGTGAACTTGTTCTCCAATGAACACTTATATATATCTCTAGTGTCCCCACATAAGCAGCTATGAGACCAGCTATCTTTATCATATGGATAGGTATATAGTAATACACTGGTTTATTCGATTATATTGATGTCCTTCTCGAGTCATCTATGATCATAAATATTTAGGATTTGTATTTAAAGGTAAATTGATTTTATTATCATAATCTCATCATGATCCAAGGATATCGTAATATATATATATATATATCATATAATATAAAAATAAGAAAATATTATTATTAATATTAACTAAAAGAGATTGCATAGTATATTACACGTGTCACACTCATGTGATTGACTTGCAAGGCATAAATAACTAGCATCACCTTTCTTGGAGGAGGGAGTAGAGAGCTACTCATTCTCGGTGGAGGCGAATCCAAAGTTTATGGCATGGAGGGTGCCATTGTGCATCCTGGTCCATCACGACAATAGGGACTTCTCAAGCCCAAGTCCCTCCTTCAACTATGCTCATGTCCTCTAGGGGATTTTATGGCCCTTGAGATGGCTAGCCACCCTTCCGCAATCTTGGGGGCTCCCCTCTAGGCTAATTGGGAGTGGCTGACGCAAGACACACGATTGTGGGAGAGTAGCACAATCGTAGGCGAATACTACCGTGGGTCGCTTAGCCCAATTCTAGGCAAGCTAGTATATTAGGCCTCCATAGAGTCCCTAACTAACCTGTGTCTCCACAATGAGGTTCTGGTAGGTCTTCTCACTTCGGGTCCTTCTCAACATGCCTCGAGACTAACTCGGCTTTCTTTGGATAGCACCACCACTATGTGACTGGCTTGGCCGACCAGGTGTGCGACGCTGGGATGCTGGTGAGTAAGTTGTCCCTAGTGAATGTGGACCTCATGGCGAGGGTGGTGGAGTTGGAGAGGGGATCTCCCCCGATGGTTGAGGAGGCATAGGCTGCTACACTAGTTGGTCTATTGAGACAAACCCGACGACAACTGGAGGAGTCCAAGGGATGCTTAGAGAGCATGCATCAGCGGTTAGAGGAGGCTGAGCTGTGCCTGGGGACTTACATCACCGCTTAGGGGAGGCTCTGGAGAGTGGGCACTAGTTGAAAGGCTAGCTGCATATAGGCTCCGACGAGCTGATGGCCTCCAAAATAGAAGTTTAAGAGGCGAAAGAGCTCCTGAAAGAGGAACGATGTAACTCGCACAACCTGGAGAGGGGGCGGTCATGACGTACAAGGAATTGGAAGGGTTCCGTCATGGGCTACAGATCGATGAGGGTCTCGTATTGACATGGGTACCTTGTGGCCCTTTGGCACTTCTAGGCGCGGTACCCAGGACTGGCCATTGCGGAGCACCCCTTCATGTAGTGGCTTGAGGATATTAATATGTCTTGGGGGCATACCTCCTTTGATGACAGTTCTGATTCCTCTTCTTCCTCTAGTTAGGTGTTGATGCCTAGTTTTATCCTTTCATAGGGGAATTTTTGGCTTGGGCCTTACTAGTTGTCATGTTTTATTTTGTAATAGGATTTTTATATTCAGTTAAATTTCCCTTTCTCATTTCGTCTAGATTTCCAGTCCAGGCAATATTCTAGGGGTAGAACTTTTTCAGGCTGTTGATGCTAATTACAGGTGTCATACAAGCTAATCACATGAGTAATAGTACATGTGACATGCTACATAATCTTTTTAATTATTATTATTATATCTTTTCTCACTTTATATTTGGATGATAAATATATTGTAATGTCCTTGGATTTATGCAATGGGAATTAGATCATGATGAGATTATGATAATAAGACCAATTGGTATAAAAACATAGATCCTAAATATTCCTGATCATAAGTTATAAAGAGATAGATATAGGGATAACCAGAGAGACCAGTGTACTATAAACTCATCTATATGATAGAGGCAACTAGTCTTAGTTGTTTGTGTGGGAACACTAAGGATATAGAGTTGGTGTTCATTAGAGAATGAGTTCACTTAATGATCCGCTCACGAAATGATGGATGATTAATGATACATCATTATCAAACAATGATTTTATAGTCTTAGTTGTGTATCTGGTCCTTAGACTTGAGACACCAATGATACCTTATGTGAGTACTCCACTCTTTGATACCAGACTTATAAATCTATAAATTTCAAGTCTAGCATAGTTGGTCATCAAGAGTGGTAGCGAACCTTACAAGGGCAATTGAGTGTCAATAGAGGATCATTCACTCTTGGTGTCATGAGAGGAATGTCCTATGTGTTCTCACTCAAGTAAATCCCTAGTTAGGATCATTCAGATTAAGAGATGAGTTCTTTGGGAGAATTCAATTAGAGCACGATTCAAGTAGATTCTATATGAGTCTGATAGCACTATACCCGGTATACGATCTCTAAGATATTAGATGGATGATGGACTATAGATAAATGGTAATTGAGGACAGACAGATCCAATAAATTAGATCCCCTTATATCGCCTAAGGATTATGACATAGTGGCTTAGGATATTGATCTTCAGACTTATGATGAGGCTATTACGATATAAACTCTGGGAAGTAGTAAGAAGTCATGAATTCTGAGATTGATTCCATGTACTCTAATAAGGTTTGAAATCTAGTTGATGCACTTGAGGGTATCATACCCATTGGTTGCAAGTAGATTTTCAAAAAGAATATCGTAGTAGATTGAAAGGTAGAGACATATAACGCAAGACTAGTAGCTAAGGGGTATCATCAAAAGTAAGGCATTGACTATGACGAATCCTTCTCACCCGTAGTCATATTAAAATTCATTTGAATTTTGTTGGTTATTGCAGCACACTATGTCTATGAGATTTGATAGATTTGACGTGAAAACTGTATTCCTCAATGGTAACCTTGAGGAGGAGGTGTATATGATATAGCTAGAGCGATTTGTTTCCAACGTGAGTCTAGATAAGATGTGCAGATTACTTAAATCCATATATAGATTAAAGTAAACTTTCCGAAGTTAAAACATAAGATTTGATGAGGTAATCAGATCTTATAACTTCGTTAATAACGAAGATGAATATTGTGTGTATAGAAGGGTAAGTGGAAGCACCATCACCTTTTTGGTGCTATATATGAATGACATTATGTTCATTGGGAATGATGTAGGAATACTCTCCACAAAAAAGGCTTGGCTATCTAGACATTTCTCCATAAAGGACTTAGGGAAAGCATCCTATATCTTGGGGATTTATTCCTATAAAAATAGATCTAAGAGGATGCTTAGCTTGTCCCAATCTAGGCACATAGAAACCATTATCAAAAGGTTTAATATGAAATATTTCAAGAGATATCTCATATCGATAAGATATAGAATATTACTTTCTAAAAGCATGACCCCAAAGACTCTTGAAGAAATGGCTGATATGGATAGAATACCCTATGCCTTAATGATATGATCTATCATATATGTTATGCTATATACCAGGCATAATATAGTGTATGCTCTATGTGTTATAAGCATATATATATATTAAGCGGATCTATGTTTAAAACATTGAAAGGTAATAAAGTGTATTCTTAAGTACCTGAGAAGGACTAAAGATCTTTTACTAGTATATGGAGGAAGTAGTCTCAGGGTTGAGGGCTACATAGACTTGAGTTTCCAATTTGATATCAATGATAATAAGTCTAACTCAGGGTATGTGTTCACCTTGAATGAAGGAGCAGTATGTTGGAAGAGTTTCAAGCAATAAACTACTACTAAATCGATCACAAAGACAGAGTACCTTACTATGACTGAAGCAACAAATGAGGACGTCTAGATGAAGAAGTTCATCATAGATCCGGGGGTTATACCAAGTAGCGAGGAGTTGATTCCTTTGTATTATGATAACAATGAGATGATTGCTCAAGCAAAAGAACCCAAGTCTCATGAGAAGTCCAAGTACGTTCCGAGGAGGTTTCACCTGATCAGAGAAATCATGGCCTATGGAGATATAATGGTGGAAAGAGTTTCATTTGAAGATAACATCACAAATTCACTAACAAAGCTATTGTCTTGGACTATCTTTTAGTATCACTAGGGGTCTGATAGGGATCAGACACATAGGTGATTGACTTTAAGTCAAGTAGGAGATTACTAGTCATAGGTGTCATACAAGCCAATCACGTAAGTAATGACATGACACATTGCATAATCTCTTTGCTTATTATTATTATTATTATTGGTTTTTTCTCACTTTATGTTGCATATTATATATATTATAATATACATGGATCTATGCAATGAGAATCAAATCATGATGAGATTATGATAATGAGATCAATTCGCCTTTAAATATATACCCTAAATAATACCGATCATAGGTTACTCGAAAGAGACAACAAAATAATAAGATAGATTAGTGTGCTCTATACCTGTCCATATGATGGAGGTAGGTGATCTCATAGCTACTTGTGTGGGGACACTACGGATATAGTGCAAGTGTCATTAAAGAATGAGTTCACTAATTGATTTGCTCACGGAATCCTGGATGATTAATAATACCTCATCATTGGACAATAGTTCTATAGCCCTAGTTGTGTGTTTGATCCTCAGAATTGAGATACCAAAGATGTTCTATATGAGTGCTCTACTCTTTGATACCAGACTTATAGGTCTGTAAGTTTTAGATCTAGCACAATCGGTCATCAGGAGTGATAGCCAACTTTACAAGGGCAATTGAGTATCAATAAAGGATCATCTGCTCTTGGTATCACGAGAGCAATATCCTATATGTTCTTACTTAGATAAAACCTTGGTTAGGGTCATTTGGATTGAGAGAAAATGAGTTCTCCAGGAGAATCTAATTATAGTAGACTCAAGTAGATTCTATATGGGCTTGACAACACCATACTTAGTATACGATCTTGGGATATTAGATAGATGAGAGATTATAGATACATGATAACTGAGGAAAGACATATCTAATGGATTAGATCCCCTCGTATCATCTGGAGACTATGACATAGTGGCATAATATATCTATAGTCGACGAGTCGAGTGAATTATTGTGGATATAATAATTCACTCAGTCAGAAGAAATTTTGACATATATGACTCACGACCAGTTCGATATTGGGTCTAGAGAGTCACACATATATAATAGGGGCTGTAACAAGTAGAAGTTCAGATATGAGATATTCGTTGGAGCCCATATCTTATTAGATATCTAATAAGCTTTGAATTATTGAATCTTTTGGATGAGATTCAATAAGACTAAATATATATTATTAGATAGAGATCTACTAATCTAAGAGGCTTGGGTAATTGGATAGAGATCTAGTACCTAATAGGGTAAGACCCATTAGAGTTAAGTGGTATGAACATCTATAAATATGAGGGGTCAAAAGGTGGCATAGGCTAGCCTCCTCTTGGTCGCCCCTTCTATTCTCCTCCATCTCTTCTCCCCCTAAGTCGACAATTGTAGTTTGAGGCGTGTGGATAGTAAGAAGAGTCAACCCCTTCTTGATAATAGTGTAGCTTTTTGGTGCGCGTAGAGAGAAAGATCGTGCTATAATTTGAGAAGCGTTGTTGCCCCATCTACCATGTGGATCACTACTAAAGAGGAGGATAATTGACATTCTTCATCCTCTCTTACAGATCTGGGAGTTTTCAGGGATATACAAACTCCTTAGATAATACATCTCACATGATACATGCAATTTTTGGTTTTATGATTTTTACGTACTAATCTTCGCATGACGATGAGATACTTTTCTTTGAGAAATCTGGGCCTTTTATTTTTCTATTTTTCTACTGCATATGTGATGCTCTAATTAGATTTCCTAACAGAATATAATAAGATAGTGCCATAAGTTGGGCACTATTTGGGAAGGTGAAATCCTTCACCATTGGAGGTATGTTATAATGACTCAATAAAGTGAGAGGTAGAGTCCCGCCTTAAGGGTGTCACAGGATAGGTAGAAGCCCCTTGGAATCAGGTCAAAGGGGCATTGCCCAGGTTGGGGAACATGCAACTCGAAGTTGGTCGAGATGCAATAATCCAAAATGGGTGTGTATCGAGTCATAGTTGTGAGAGCTTTGCTAGTTATAGGTGCCCTATAATTCAATCATGTGAGTGATGACACTTGTAACATACTGCGTCAATCTTTTTTCTTATGATTATTGACATTTTTTCACATTATTCATCTGTATATTGTGATGTCCTTGGATCTGTGCAATGAGAATCAGATCATGATAATGAGACCGATTCACATTTAAACACAAACCCTAAATAATCCCGGTCATAGGTTATTCGAGGAGGACATCAAGATAACCGGACAGACTGGTGTGTTGTATACTCGTCCATATGATGGAGGTGGCTGATCTCATAGCTACTCGTGTGGGGACACTAAGGGTAGGTGCTTATTGGCGAATGAGTTTACTGATTGATCCACTTATGAACTCTTGGATGGTTATTGATATCTAACGTCAGACAGTAATTTCGTAGTCCCAGTAGTATATCTGGTCTTTAGACTTGAGACACCAAGGAAGTCTTGTATGAGTACTCCACTCTTTGATATCGGACTTATAGGTTTAGAAGTTCTAGATCTAGTACAGTCGGTTATTGGGAGTGACAGCCAACCTTACGAGAGCTACTGAGTATCAATAGAGGATCATCCACTCTCGGTATCATAAGAGGAATATCTCATGTGTTCTTACTTAGGTAAATCCCTAGCCATGGTCATTCGGATTGAGATAGAAAGAGTTCTTCGAGAGAATCCAATTAGAACGAGACTCGATTAGAAACTGTATGAGCCTGACAGCACCATGTCTGATATACGGTCTCTGGGATATTAGATAGATGAGGGACTATAAGTACATGGTAACTAAGGACAGATAGGTCTAAAGGATTGGATTCTCCTATATCATTTAGGGATTGTGGCGTAGTGACATAGTACGTCCGTAGTCGATGAGTCGAGTGAATTATTATGGAGATAATAATTCACTGAGTCAGAAGGAGTTCTGATAGGTATGACTCACGGCCAGCTCGATATTGGGCCTAGAGGGTCACATACATATGGTAAGTGTTACAATGAGTAGAGGTTCGAATATGAGATATCCATCGGAGCCCCTATCTTATTGAATATCCAATAAGCCCTTATATTATTGGATCCCATGGATGAGATCCAATAAGAACTAGATTATTAGGTAGAGACCCATTAATCTAAGAGGCTTGGGTAATTGGATAGAGATCCAATACCCAATAGGGCTAGATCCATTAGGGTTAATAGGGGGCCTCTATAAATAGGAGGGAACCAACGGCCTATAGGCTGGGGTTCTCTTGGTGGCCACCTTCTGTTCTCCTTTCTCCAAAGAGGAGCATTGTCGTAGTCCCTTCCATGTGGATACTGCTAGAGAGGATGACGCTTGACCTCCTTCATCCTCCCTCAACGATCTGTAGGAACTCAGGGATATATGATCTCCCTAGGTACTATCGTTCTTCTTACACATAGTTTTCAGATTCACGGATTTGTTTTTGTTGCATCGATTTTTGCACGACGATGGAACCTTTTACGAAAATCTAAGAATTTTATTTTTTATTTTTTCGCTGCGTATAAGATGTCGCCCCCTGGATTTCCCAACAAGCTCTTCATGGACTCTAGGTCCCGAAGAACCCTTAGGTTCTCAGGAGATGCATCCCCCTGAATAGGATGAATTGACTTGCTCTGCCCTTGGATTCGAGGATAAACTGTGGGCTACGATGGACTAATAGCTAGAAGACTTAGAGCTAGTGCGAGAAAGGAAGGACATCTCAACTTAAAATAGGAGAGTAGGGTCGATGCCAAAGAGGGGAGAATGAAGACTAACTGGCCTTTCCGAGGTGATGCAAGGAACGATCCTTTCTAGGAAGCAAGAATAGGAGCTTTCAAGATCCTAGAGAATTTGGAGGCTGGAGGCTTTGGCATAGAATGAGCCTACTCGTTAGTAGATGAGTGGATTTAAGGAGGAGTTATCAATCTCTCTCTCCTCTTATGATCAAGAGAAGTGTCCCCTTTAGAATGGACTTGAAAAGACCTTGATGGTAGGAAAACCCGAAGCCTCCCCCATAATGGGAGACACCTCGAAAGAGCCCTCGATGGCGGGAAAACCTGAAGATCACCATAAATGTGAGATGCCTCAAAAACTATAGCAACGAAGTGAGCCTCAAAACCCACTATAGTAGAAATGACACTAAGACTTCTAAATCTGCTATGGTGGAGAAGGGAAGAAGGTCTACCATGGTGGAAGCCCAAGATCCACTATGCCAAGAAGGGAAGAAACCCCACTATGATGGAAGCATGAGATTTGCGATAGTAGAGAAGGGAAGAAAGCTCGTCATGATGGAAGCTTGAGATCTACTATGGCGGAGAAGGGCAGAAAGCCTGCCATAGTGGAAGCTAGAGATTTGTAATGGTGGAGAAGGGAAGAAGGCCCACCATGGTGGAAGCTCAAGATTCGTTATGGTAGAGAAAGGAAGAAAGCATGCCATAGCGAAAGCCCAAGATCTGCTATGGTGGAGAATGGAAGAAGGCCTACTATGTCGAAAGCTCGAGATTTGCTATGATGGAGAAGGGAAGAAGTGTTGAATCTCGGATTTTGATGATGAAACTAATTGAGTGTATTTTGTTGTTTAACTGCGTGTTGAGTTACGCAGGTCTACTATCGATCAGGATTAGATAGTTGACGCTGGAGGAATTGATGTTGCGTCGGAAGTAATCACGTCAGGATATTGGATGTCGAGCCGGAGGTTCGGTTGACTATCGGCAGGAGGCTTCGTATGTCGGGCATCAGGCCAAGAAGTGCGGAGTTGCGCCATGGATATCGGGGTTATGGAGGTCAACCATCGATTGGGCAACAAGCCGCTAGAGAGGGCGATGTGCCGAAGGATCGGACGAAGCGCTAACTAATGATGTGCCGGGCAACTGAATGTCAATTCGCATTGTAATAACTGTCTAGATCAAAGTAGAGTGTTTGGTGTTTGTTTGTGCAGGAGTAACTACGAAAGGGATGAAGACGTAAAGCGAAACCAAGGGCCGAAGTCAAGTGCAATGGATCGTTGGGAGTTCGAGAGTTTGACGGAAGTCCGAAGATTCGTCGGAAGTTCACGGAGCTTGCTAAGAAAGATCAGAGCTTGCCAAAGAAGCTCGGGAGAACTCACCAAAATTATCGTGGAGTCCGAGAGGTTGCCGGGAGTCCGCAGGATGGTTTCCGAGGGATCGTTGAAAGATCGCCGGAAGTTCGTCGGAAGCTCGCCAGAAGAAGACTTGACTTGCGGACTTTGTAATAGCTTAGGAATGTCTTTAATTTCATAGTTAGCACATCAATTTGGGTTAGGATTAGGGGTTAATCCTTTAACCCAATTATGGGCCCATTGGGCCTTGTTCGGAACCGGTTTGGGCCAAGTTTTCGACCCAAACTAAATGTAGATTTGTGCTGGGCGGTGGAGCCCAGCAGCCAATGTGCCCAAAGAAGATGTGCATGCATGCATGCATGCTGGGCTACGTGCATGTATGCTACGTGCATGCATGCTGGGCAGTGGCACCGCCCAGCAACTTGTGTGCTAGGGCGGTAGCATCGCCCGCCTCTTTAGCTCTCGACTCGAGCTGTAGCCAGGCGATAGCACCGCTGGTGGGGTGGTAGCACCGCCGCTTTGTGTCGATCGACATTGTCGCGGTGATGGCACCGCTTTCGACATGCGGTAGCACCGCTTTGACGTGTAGCACCGCCTGGCATCGGGAAACACCAATTTGATTTTAAATTTGGAGCCCAAATTTGAAACCATTTTGGATCTATAAATACCCCCTCTTTCTCAACTGAAAATCAAACCCTTTGAGAGCTAAATTTTGAAAATAAGTCTTGGGAAAGTCTTGTTCTTCATTTGCTTAAGTGTTCACCTCATTTCCTTCTTCTTGTGAAATCTTGTAAGAGTGTGAACCACTTATAAAGGGTTGTAAGAGGGGTATTTGGTCCTTCCCCTACGAAAGGATTTGCTAGTGTTAGTTGGGAGCCTCATCGGAGAAGGCTTCGGAAGTGGATGTAGGTCACTTTGACCGAACCACTATACATCGCTGCGTCTTGATTGTGTGAGTGTTTAAATTTCTGTTTTACTTTGCTGCAAGCTTTTACTTTACTTGCTCCACTTCCTTTTTATCTTTGTACGCATGCTTTAAAGTTAGAACGCAAAAATCAGTTTCAAACGAAACGTTACTTTCATCGTACGAAGTTTCCGAAGCTTGTTTTAAATTGCTGAAAAATCTATCATTTTATCCGCTGCACTAATTCACCCCCCCTCTTAGTGTCGCTCGATCCCTAACAAGAAGCTCCTCCGCTATGGTAGAAGCCTAAGATCTACTACAATGGAGAAGGGAAAAAGGCTTGCTATGGTGGAAGCCTAAAATCCACTTTAGGAAAATATGCCCAAGTTGTATGAGTTAAAAAATTCGACCCATGCCAAGACGAATCCCCTACGGTGGAAACTCTGGGCAAATGTGCTCGAGGCATATAAGTCGAGAAATCTGACCCGTGCTGATACATCTGCTATAGTAGAGACTCCGAGCAAATGTGCTCGAGGCGTGTAAGTCGGGAAATCTGAACCATGCTGATACATCTACTATGACGAAAATGGGCTTGAGACATTGGAGTCAGGAAATCCGACCCATGCCAATACATCCGCTACAATAGAAGCTCTGGGCCAATGTGCCAATGGTGTGTGAGTCAAGAAATCCAACACACACCGATACATCCACTATGGTAGAAGCTTTGGAATAGTGGGCCCGAGGTATATAAGTTGGGAAATCCAACCCATGCCAATACATCCATTATGGTGGAAGCTCTAGGCCAATGTACTCAAGGCATGTGAGTCAAAAAATTCAACTCGCGCTGAGTCAAATCCACTATAATGAAGCGCAAACCCAATATACCTCAGATACCCGAATAAGAAAAACCTAACTTGCAAGACAAGACGTTGAATGCTCCTATGTCGAAAAGACTGAATGACATGCCTCGAACCCTTTGGCAAGGGTTCCAAAGCATACTTTCGATGGGGACAAATGATAGGAAATATTTTAGTGACTTAACTAGCCTGATAGCTGGCCGCCACCAAGATGTTGACATGGAGTATAAGGGCTAAGTCACTCCCCCACTCAGCAATAATGTGGGGGAGATAATAGCCTATCGGCCCCCGTGGATTGTTGTCCACGAGAGGCTGTTCAGGCTGACCTTATCAGTTGTCGGGGATAGTGGTCCCTAGGTGGTCATTCAGACCTATTCTCCCTCAATCGACCTCTGTGGATGATAATCCATAGGAGGTCATTCGGGTCTATCACTCATGTGGATAAAACACTAAAAGAAAACTATTATGATGGTTATAGACGATCTCCTCAATCACTCATGTATAAAAATTGATCCCTAACACCTGCTTAGGGGTGAGATCTATTCTCTGAAAATCCTTCACATGCTATACAATCCCCAAAAGAAATAACTTAAGTGTTAAGAGGTGGTGTCGGGAAGCTCCTCGACATTGATTTTTGTATATGAACCACCAAGGAGATTGTAATTCATCTCGACTCGACCTTAAAACCATGTCAGATTCTTAGAAGCCAACGTAAAGATAACCTCGGAACGACCTCGATGTCACATCAATCATCACTTAGAGGCTATCATGCAGGTTTTTGGAATGACCTCATGCTTTTGGGACAAGACCAGCACGAACTCACGTTGGAAGATTTCCAGACCACCACAATTGCTGTTCCATAATGCTGACAATCCAAACTTGTTGATCTGTTGTTACGTCATATCTCTTGTCTGCTTAGATAAGTACTAAAGCTCCTCTTGTGGCATCAGTACGTGGTTGATATTACTTGTCGTTGCTCGTACACTTTTCCAACTCTTAATTTCGTCTACTTGTGGACCAGAGGGGCGGCTGTCTGCGGCGAGTATGGTTTGCTGATTGTGACTTGTGATTGTGCCTCTTTTCTTCAAATTGTCGTCGTTCCGTAGTTTACGACTTCGATGAATCTTTCTTTTATTGATCGAATAGCTAAGCCCACTTTACTGACTCACGCAGCGGACAAAGTTGATGCTACTTATCTTCAGATCATTTCAGGATGTGGAAGTTGTGCGTGTACACCAACGATGCCCAATCTCTTGCACCAATTGTGCAGGGCGGATTACTTTGGCAAAGCCTCTAAATTGCTTGCAAATACCTGTCATGTGAATAATTTTTCTTTAGATTTTATCCCTTTTTAATTTTTTCCCCCCTCCCCCCGGTGTTCTAAGGTCACTGCATGTGCTGCCAATCAGAATTCCAGCTTTTAAAATGAGGGCATCTGCCACATTCTTCTCATCCATTCTTCGTAAAGGTCGGTAATGATATTTAGTGGGATTCTGTATCAGAGGCCACAAAAACATAAGATCATCCACCAAAATATAGATAAAATCCTCTTGGTCATCAACCCGAAGAGATGAGAAGAGCTGATGTACCGAGCCAGTGAGGGATTTATCTTACGTTGGATCTACGTTGTAGCGAGGTGGAAAGTACATAACGTTGATATGTCCACCCTTATCTATCTTCTTACGGAGAGTGTAGGTTTACTCCGATGAAAGATCATAGGAAAGTTTGGATAGCATATAAAGCGCAGATACCTTTTGAACACTTGGTTTTCGCACTAGTGAAGGTTTTAAAGTAATACAAGTTGGACATGGAGTGGACTCTGAATTCAACTTCCAACGGCGGCTAACCAGAAGAAGGCTGTCCCATCTCCAAGACGAAGCCCCCTTCGCATGTCAGCTGGTGTTGCTTCTTCTTTCACTTCTTTTTTTTTTTTTAATATTTCGATTGCTACGTATAACAAAGAAATATAGTATTGGCCATTCTAAAGTTTGGCCGCTGTTACTTCTATGTAAACACTTCCACGTGCATCCTTCGGGTGCAAGCTCACACCGCAGGTTGACCGAGCAAGTCAACCTGCAAAAGCGATGAGTAGACTTCTCATCCTTGGGTTTGTTCGGTTCAGCTCATACATGGGTTTGGACTGCATAATTGAGTCATTGAGTTTAAATTAATTATTAAAAAAAAAGTGAAGATGTGCACAGTAAGAGATGTGCAGAGAGGGCAGCGTACAGGTGCTTGTGAAAGGAACAGTTGCGGCGTAAAGAGAAATAAAAAAGAGAAAACTAGAATTTTGAGTTTTTTTTACTTGAAAATCAGTCCTCAAACTTTAACTCAAATTTTATATAGAGAATCCTTACAGCAAACTCTATAATCATATCGATCTATAGTTTATTTTCTTTGAGATATTTTTTTGTTATATCCACTTGGTGAAACTTAAATATTTCCTTTAAAGAGATCCATCGATATGATGATGATATGTTATTGTTAAGCCAAAATATGTGGTCTTGATATTATTATAATCCTCTTGTTATTCTAAAGAAGATTCATTGTAAAACTGTTATCATTATTAGTGATAATAGAAGTTTAAAGTAGACTACGGTCTTATGGTTTTTCCCGCATTAGGTTTTTCATGTAAAAATTCGGTATCTCACTTTATAATTGATTCATTATTCTACTATTCATGTTGTTTTAGTTAATATTTACTTTTGATATCAAGTTTATATTTGATGAGGAACCAATTTTGATACATAAAGAGGGAAAAGAATTATTCTGCTATAACAGATTTCTCCTAACAAGTGTTTCAGATCAATAAGTTATTTGTTGTTAGTTTTTCTTATGTGATTGAAATGAAAAAGTCAGATGGTATGATTAAATTGAACTTATCAAATTATTTCACTTGGAGGCGTATGATGGAAGATTTGCTCTATTGCAAAGATTTGTATAGACTCATCAAAGTTAAAGAAAAACCTTCTAGTATGAAAGATGAGGAATGAGAGGTTCAACATAGAAAAACTATTGCTTATATTAGAATATGGATGAATATAAATTTGCATGAGCATATTTCTGATGAAACCAGAGCTGATGTTGTTTGACAAAGGTTATAAAATCTCTTGACGAAAAAGACAGTGAGAAATAAAATTTCTCTCCCCAAAAGGCTTGTTAATTTAAAGTATAAAGATGATGGTAATATTGTTGAGTATATAAGCCTATTTTAGAGTCTTGCAAATAAACTGGTTACTGTGAAAATAAATATAGATGATAAAATGCAGGGATTGTTACTTCTCAACTCTTTACCAGAAAGTTGGGAAACGTATGTGGTGACAATTTGTAACTCCATGCCAAATGAGACTCTAACTATAGATACGGTTAAAGATAGTGTGCTAACTGAAGATAGTACAAGGAAATAAGAAGGAGAATCTTCTTCTGGTGCACTTATTATTGAAAAACAGGAAAGACGTGGAATAAGCCATAGTAAAAATCCATATCGTTATAAAGGAAGATCTAAGTCTAGAAAAGATATTAAATGTTTCCACTATAACAAACCAAGTCATACGAAGAAAGAGTATAGATTTTGGAAGCGAGAATAGAATAAAAAGAAGAAAAATGATAAAGAGACCAATACAATTGCTGCTGAAGGTGATATCATTATTGTTTATGATGACGGATGTATCAGTCTTGCAGTTCAGGATAGTAATTGGGTAATTAACTCTGGTGCTTCATTTTATATTATTTCTCATGGTGATTTCTTCAGATCTTACACTGTTGGTGATTTTGGCAATGTTAGAATGAGAAATAGTGGTATATTTAAGATTTTGGGTATTGGAAATATTTGCTTATAGACCAGTATTGAGAGCAAATTGATACTCAAAAATGTTAGACATGTTCAGATGTTTATCTAAATTTGATATTTATAGGCAAACTTGATGATGAGGGATTTATACACTATTTTAGTAAAAGCAAATGGAAGCTCACTAAAGGCTCTCTAGTTGTGGTGAGAGGAAAGAAGCTAAACTCTTTTTATATTATAGAAGCTAAGCTACAAAGGAGAGATTAATATAATTCAAAAGAGTGAAAGCATAAATCTTTGACATAAGAGGCTTGGTCATATCAGCAAGAAGGGACTTCAAACTCTTACTAGAAAGCAATTCATACCGAAGTTGTAAGATATATCTCTTAAATCTTATAATCATTGCATAGTTGAAAAAACATATAGATTTGTATTTTATAATTATCCACCATCTAAAAGATCAAATATTATTGATTTAGTTTATATTGATATTTGATTATGCAAACTTGAACTCTTTGAAGTGCTCTTTATTTTGTTACTTTCATTAATGATCATTCTAGGAAAGTTTAGACTTTTACTTTCAAATCTAAAGATCAGGTACTTGATATTTTTAAAAAGTTTCATACTAGTATTGCAAGAGAATCTAGAAGAAAGTTAAAGTGTGTTCGAGCAGATAATGGTGGTGAGTACAAAAGTCCTTTGGAGAATTATTACAGGTTCCATGATATCAGGCTTGAGAAAATAGTTCCTAAAACTCCTCAACAAAACGGTGTAAGAGAAAGGATGAACAGAACCATTGAAGAAAGGATTAGGTATATGCTTTCCCACGCCAAGTTATCTAAGTCATTTTGGGGGAGGCTATGAGAACTACAGTTGACCTGATAAATCTTTCTCCATCAGTTTCTTTGAAAGATGATGTTCCAGAGAGAGTATGGAAAGAGAAAGATATATCTTATGATCATTTGAGAGTCTTTGGGTGCAAAGCATTTGTACATATTCCCAAAGATAAGAGATCCAAGCTTGATAATAAGGTAAATATATATATTTTCTTGAGGAATGATCATGAAGAGTTTGAGTACTGATTATGAGATCCAGTGAATAAGAAGATTATTAGAAGTAGAGATATTGTGTTTCTTGAAGACCAACTGTTTGATAATGGTGATAATGTTGAGAAGCCAGAAACCTCTATTTATATTCATTGGAGTTTGGATTCAATTCCTCCACCTATAGTTCATGATGATCATGAGAGAGATGAAGAAGAAGATTATGATGAAAATATCAGTGATGATGCTCCTATAGTTGATGATAATAAACCAATAGAGCAAAAACTTCCACCACTAGTTGAGATTCTATTGAGAAGATCTACAAGAGAGTGATAATCATCTATAAGATATCATCCACATGAGTAGGTTATGCTTATTGACGGGGGAGAGCCAAAAAGTTACTAGAAGCTATTCTACATAAGCACAAGAATGAATAGTTTAAAACCATGCAAGAAGAGATAAGATCATTGCTTGAGAACCATATCTATTACTTAGTAAAGTTTAGTAAAGTTGTTTAAAAAGAAGAAAGCTTTCAAGAATAAATGGATTTACAATTTGAAGACTGAAAACCACACCTATGCATGATACTGCATCTAATCCAAATGCAGTGTCTACCTCCCTGAAGGAATACAGGAACATGCACTAGCTAGAAATCATGTCATGCAAGGCCATTGCAGCAATAAAGAGAACTTATACCAAGGAAATGGTATCAATACATATCCTAGAATTCTTTGTAGAAACTTACTGCAATATATTTGCACAATGGGTCCAGCCTCAACATACTAATCTACATTTCTAGTACGCAAGCAAACAAACAGCAGAAGTCGATAGCATGAGGAAACGAGGAGCATTTCGGGAATGAACATGACGACAACAGCATATAACGCATGAAAATATAGATACATTGTACCAGAAATGCTCCAATTCTGCAATAAACGAGAAAGTATGTACCAAAATAAAGATGAAGATGAGGATAAAATGAAACTTAAATGTTGAGGATAAAGCAATATGGAAGCATTAAAGATGAGAGTTCTTTCTTGTGAGATAAAAAGGGACGGAAGAAGTAGACCTTGTAATTGATAGAAAGGGGGCACGGCCACCCCGCCGCGTGAGAGCACCGCCCGGGAGTCGCCGCATGTGGCCACCATGATCCACTTGTCTGCCACCACCAACCCCTGCTGCAGCTCCGTGGCCTCCAACATCACCTCGGCGTCCACCTTCACGCCCGCCTCCACGTCGCCGCCCCCTCACCCTCCCCGGGGGCCCTCCGTCACAGCCACCTGCAGCCGGTCCCGGCACGCCCGCGCTCAGACACTATTACGTGGTTGGTATTACTTGTCGTTGCTCAGACACTATTCCAATTTCGTCTTCTTGTGAACCACAGGGCGTCTGTCGGCGGCGACTATGGATAAATACTTTATGACTTCGATGGATCTTTCTTTTATTGATCGAATAGGTAAGCCCACTTTACTCGCTCGCGCAGCGGACAAGTTGATACTTCAGGATGTGGAAGTTGTGCTTGTCAACCAACGATGCCCAATCTCTTGCCCCAGTTGTGCAGGGGAGATTACTTTGGCAAAACCTCAAAGTTGCTTGCAAATACCTGTCCTGTGAATAATTTTTCTTTAGATTTTATCCCTTATTATTATTTTTCCCCCTCCCCCAGTGTTCTAAGTCCGCTGCATGTGCTGCCAATCAGAATTCCAGCTTTTAGAATGAGTGCATCTGCCACATTCTTCTCATCCATTCTTCGTAATGGTCCGTAATGATATTTAGTGGGATTCTGGTCAAGTCTGCATCAGAGGCCACAAATACATAAGATCCTCCTCCCCAATATAGATAAGATCCTCTTGATCATCAACCCGAAGAGATGAGAAGAGCTGATGTACCGAGCAAGTGAGGGTTACCTTACGTTGAATCTACGTGGTAGCGAGGTGGAAAGTACATAACGTTGATATGTCCACCCTTATCTATCTTCTTACAGGGAGTGTCGGTTTACTCCGATAAAAGATCATAGGAAAGTTTGGATGGCATCTAAAGTGCAGATACTTTTTTAACACTTGGTTTTCGCACTAGTGAAGGTTTTTAAGCAACAGAAGTTGGACATGGCGATGGACTCTGAATTCAACTTCCGACGGCGGCCAACCAGAAGAAGTCTGTCCCATCTCCAAGGCGAAACCCCCTTCGCATGTCAGCTGGTGTTGCTTCATCTTTCTCTTCTTTTTTTTTTCTTTCGATTGCTGCGTATCACAAAGAAATATAGTATTGGGCATATTAAGAAGTTGGGCCGCTGTTACTTCTATATAAACACTTCCACGTACATTCTTCGGGTGCAAGCTCACACTGCAGGTCGACCGAGCAGAAGCGATGGGTAGGCTACTTCCCATCCTTAGGCTTTGGCCGTACGTGCTTCTCATATTGCTCATCTCTGCTGGAAGCTCAAAAGCTCGGTTATTAGAACGGCGAGCAGTCTTAGTCGTATTGCTGCGTGACGCCGGCGAAGGGCGAGGACACCGGGTGGCAGAAATTGCGTTCGACGAATCGAATATGGTGTATCCCGACACTCCAGATCCGCCGCACCATTCCGTGTTTCCTGAGAAGCCTCCTCCTCGTCCTCCTCATTTGCCTTCTCTTGATCTGTGTCACATGTTTCCTTAGTCGGATGGTTTCTAGGTGGCCATACGTGAGTTTAATCTAGGCTTTTCTCCACAGTTGGGAACTGTCTTACTCTTCGTGCTAACGTGGGATATGTGGCCGCGAAGACGAAGTTGGTCATGAATGCGATGGCTCCTTGTGTTCTGATGTTATTTCTATATAATAAAAGAACTTGTTATGAATATAGAACAGAAGAACTTGCGAAGAGAAACGATTTGAAGAGATACCTATTTATATAAGTTCTATTAGAGAGAATTTTTTTTTCAACTATGCACTCAAATTATTAGATCAAATCAACTATTTAAATCGATACTCGAATTATAGATTGATCGAAGATGTAGGAAATATAAGAATATTATTTCATATTTATCTTTATTATGATATCCTATTATCCTCAAGGTTCAGCTTTCGTCAAGATGTCAATTGTGAATCAATATAATTGAAATGTTCGAGAGCTTTTGTAAGAACCTATGTTAATTGATTAAAAATATAAATGTGAGAAATACATTATTAATATTTAAGAAACACATAATTGATATTGAATGATAACTTTATGAGCTCTCAAAGGTATAATCCATGGTTTGTGACATAACCATCAACTTGAAGACATAATAGATAATAAATATTGACATGGCTTATGACATAACCATCAATTTAAAGACTGTCAACAAGGTATAATTCATGATTACATAAATTAGGGCACACCATCGATAAAATATATATATAATTTAATTACGATGGATACATGGTAAAAGATGAGACAAGTGATTTGGGTTTTTTTAAATTTAAAAAAATATATTGATGAACCATTTTTTGTATGGATATGTATATTGAAAAGTCACTTACACATGTTACATGGAAGATATAAAGCAAATATCTCTGATTTCGAAAGTAGATTTAAAAAAGCAAAGTAATCACAATCGTGAGTATGGTAAATGATGAAAGTAGCGTACCTGCATATTGCCAATGAGAAGCGCAAACAGGACTTTCTAGCACGTGCAGTCTCCATGAGGAAACCTATGCAAGGAGGCCCCGGCCCTCCGACTCCGACTCCGACTCCGACAGTGATTGCGACTACGCCGCAATCCTAAAGTGATTGTCGGGGCCATCGGCGGGTACGCTTGGGTAGTTCATGTGCTGAGCGCATGCCGCAACTGCTTGACCCCTCCATCCCATGATATAACACCAGAAGGCCGCAACCACCGACCATCGGATCGCCACGGGATCCACCCGATCCTCCCCAACGTGTATGGAGACCGTCAAGGGTCCAAGTCCCGCGACGTGGATCCGCAAGCAGGGGGACACGGACGACGGAGAAGCGTCGGTCCTTGGGGATTCAGACTTCTTTTTTGTAGGTACCGAGTCGGATCTGGAAGAGCGTGGAGATTAGTGCTCTAGGGGATTGGACGACGGATGATGAGATGTCGGTCAACGTGGGGAGGGCTCGCGACGGTGACTGAAACGGGCCTGGAATGCACGCCGCCCCTCTCTTCTCCTAGCGAGAGAGACGACAGAGGTTTGTTCACGTACACCGTGAAGCGTACACGCTTCCGTTATGATTTTTATATTATAGGCTTCACGGTAACGATAGTATACTCGAGAGACAATATAAAGAACGTAATGATATAATGTGCGCTTCACGATGTACATAAATGACAGTAGAACGGACCTCCTATATCTATCTTTCAAGGTTGGCTCAGAGTGAACCCGAGCCAACACCATCATACATGAAAATTGGCTCCCGATACGACTTAAAAAATTTTGTTATTATGGATCAACCTCATATACTAATTTATGAATAAAATCATGTGAAAAAAAAAGAGTCTTCTCTTATTTATATCAACAAAAACAAAGAAAAGAGTTCTCCTATTTAGTACAAGTTCCTAATAAAAGATAAGCTATGATTACATAAAGCGAATAGGAAGTGTGCATGACGATCTCTCCACATGACGTGAAGCGCAGCTGGAGTACGACGCGGTCGGCTTCCCAATGGCGAAGCATAGGTCGCCTCCTCGGCGGAAGGCCCACATCTCTATCCCGTCGCCCTCTTTCAGAAAGCTCCATAACGCGAAGTACTTCAGCTCGTCGCCCTTGATGACGGTGCCCGCGCTGCCGTCCCAGCGCGTTAGCTTCAGGTAGCACCGGAACCTGCACCTGGTGAACACCACCACGGGCAGCCCGCCGTGCTCCCTTCCCGACACCTTCGTCTTCCGTTTCTCTGCCTCGGCTCCCTCGGTCACCCTGGTCCTCTTTCTGTCGTCGCCGACGAGGCTGGCGGATTCCCGCTCCAACTCCGAGAGCATGGGGACGAGGTTGGCCTTGACGAAGTCCCTGGGGAGGTACAAGCGGTTCTGTTGCGAGGCCAAGTCGGACTTCTCGACGGTCTTCTCGGCAATGAAATGGATGTCGGAGCCGCCCTCCGCCGTCACCAAGTCGGTCACCCACTTCGGCGCGATACGCAGGCGGTACATGTCTCTGCCGGCCTTCTTGCGCTTCCTCGACGTGCCCTCGCCGGGCGACGCGGGGGGATTAGGCTGCGGAGGCAGCGGCAGCGGCACGGGCTCCTCTGGCCCCTCAGACGCCTCGCTGTTGGACTCGGACGTGACGGCTCCCATGGATGGATACCTTCAGCTTCTATCTTTCTTGAAGCAAAGGAGGGAAGATAGTGGAGAAGAAGGCAGAGATGGAGGCGATGGGATCAACAGCATCACTCGTGTTTATATAGGGAGAGGAGACGCGTGAATACGAAGCCGAGGTTGATTCTGAATCGGAGTCTGCTTTGCATTCTCGAAACCGAGTGTTTATATAGGGAGAGAAGAGACGCGTGAATACGAAGCCGAGGTTGATTCTGAATCGGAGTCTGCTTTGCATTCTCTGCGGAAGCACAAATCCTCCCCGGAAAAGGAAACCGAGTGTGGATCGATATCTTTAACGGTTCGGGTGAGTGATTCCTTTTCCTTTTCGAAATTTGATTCATTTCTATTGTATTTTTTTTCTCTTATTATTTTCTACATCTTAAATGATGGATTACGAGTCGTGATTCATTTGGAATATTATATCAATGGACAAAAATTGGTGGTATTGTGTGCTACATGAAAAAAAAAACTAAATAATAATCTCGCGAAGAAAGGAGAGCAAATTAAGTCCCATTCGTAGAATGAAAGAGAAGATGAAATAGTGGTGACAGAGAGACCAGAGATTAGCTCAGTTGGTCTTTGCAACATCCGGACGAGACTGGCAACTTTGGTGCTGCTCATATTTGATAGATAATAAATGTTGTCATGGCTTGTGACATTAGCCATCATTTTGATGGCTGTGAACAAGGTATTATAATCCATGGTAAGGTAAATTGGAGCACACCATAAACATAATATGTAAAGCTTAATTATGATGGATAGGTGGTGAAAACTGAGACAAGTGATTTGGGCTTTCTTAAATTCAAAAAAATAATACCGATGAAATATTCTATACTGCTGTTGCGAAAGTTGGTCTTCAGAAGATGGATTAAAGCTGCAACCTTGTCTCTTCTTCATGCAAAGCGTCTTCAAGCTTCTTTCTCGAGTACCTACGCCAAGCTGCCTGTATAAAACAGGCAGGCCATGTCCTCCATTGCTGCAGTTGTCTGAATTAAGAATGTCTGAAGCTCTTCCCCGCAGAAATCTCCAGCCTTAAGAATGTCTGAATTAGAAAATCCAGTTCTTCCACCATTAGTGGTAATGTTCTCTAGCTCTCCTCGCATAATGAAGAGCATTTCATTTACTGGGTCTCCTTCACGAACAATGCAGCTGCATTCAGTGTATAAAACTGGTTTCAAACGATCAGACATGGCGTCCATGAGTTGATCATCCATCTTCTCAAACATCGGAACCTACAAGGAATGATATGTGGATCGCATCATTTCTCCAAAGAACAACCACTCTTCAACTACCAGTTTTGACTAAATCTATCATAAGTATGATTCGATTGGAAGTGCAATGAAGAATATCAAACATTACTTCCATGTTTTGTAAACCAAACTATAGTGGTGAGCTCCTTCTCTGGGAGACAGATGTCCTAGAAAGACAAAAGCATCCGTCTCTCTGGAAACTAATCTCAGAAGCTAGTCTACACCCATAGTTAATTCATGTAACCCTAACCCATATGGTTTCTTCAAATCTCACCACCCTTACTCTCCTAAGATAAAGCTAATTCTAACCTCAACCTGTCTGAAACTGAACGTTTCAACAGATCAGAAGTGGGAATCAGACAAAAATGTGTTCCACTTGAATTATTTGATTAAAAACTAGTTGAAAATTATGCTTGCTTGTTGTTATAAGTTTGTGGGAAGTTATTTTTTAAAAATATTCTATCATTTTAACCATGAGTAAAATAACTTTGACAAATAACAATATCCCTCTTATATATCAACACGTTGTCATGTTCCGTAATTAGCCATCAATCTAACATTCATTAATTATTTCATCCAGTAACTTGTTTTGTCTACTATCAAATTAATGATAAGAAAAAGTTAAATTTTTAATTTTACAGCATTTTCAATGAGCGACTGAAAATCATCTTTTTCCAGTGAGCTGTAAATTACCGAAGATTCTCACCATAAAATTATAGAACAAAATCAAAAAAATATAATTAGAGAAATAAAATATATGAAAATTTAGAAAGGTTATGAAGAAGATGCTCTTCGTCTACTCTTTTCTGGTCACCTATACTGCTCATAACAACATATTCTCTCCCTTGGGCTCTCCGGAAGGGATCGGTGAGGTATCCTTTTTACTCTCATTTCTTCTATTCTAATAGTAGTTGATTGTAGATATGTCTGGAATAGCGCAAAAAAATTTTTTTTTTACCAACTTAGGATTTAATTTATACCTTTTATAAGTGAAGAAAATAAGTTTATAGATTAGGCGATTGTCTTTTACTTCTTAGAACTCCAACTGATTGGATTAGCTCTAAGGAAGATAATATATCCTAACGTAGATGTCCTATCATCAAAAGTTCCTGCCCAGTCAGTATCAATAAAGGCATAGAGATTAAGTGAGTTATATTTGCAGAGAAAGAGGCCATAATTGAGAATCCCTTTAAGATACCACAAAATTCGTTTGATCGTAAACCAATATAGAGTAGATGGTCGATGCATAAATTGGAATAATTTATTTACTGCAAAAGAGATATAGGGACGAGTGAGAGCCAAGTATTGTAAGGAGCCAAGTACTTGTCGATATTGAGTAGAGTCTGTAGCAGGGCTTCCATCACATAATTTGAATGATGCACTAGTAGAGAGGGGAGTTGTAACTCTTTTTGCATCCTACATATTTGTCTTTGATAATAAGTCTTGAATATACATTCTTTGTGATAGGAGGAGACCGAAAGATGTAAATATTACTTCCACTCCCAGAAAGTAACTCAAGGGTCCTAGATCTTTGAGAGAGAATCGATCAGCCAATTGCTATAGGAATGTTTGAATCTCTAGGAGATCATTGCCTATGACAATGATATCATCTACATACACTAGAAGATATATTGTGTTTCCATTTTATTATCGCGGGAATAACGAGGTATCAGACTTGGAGTTGATGAAGCCAGTTGATGTCAGAAACATGTTATAGATACTCAAGATGAGCGAAGCCAGGGGGTTGCTGCATGAAGACATCTTCAGTTAAAGTCTCCTGTAAAAAGATATTGTTAATATCTAGTTGTCGTAAGTGCCAGCCTTTTGAGATGGACAAACTTAGGATAAGCCGGATTGTTGTGGGTTTAATAACGAGACTGAATATCTCTGTGAAGTTAACACCAAGTCATTGATAAAACCTTTTTGCTACTAGACGTGCTTTATATCGAGCAATAGATCCGTCTAGGTTCCGCTTAATTCGATAGACTCATTTACACCCGATGATGTTTTGTGTGGGATGAAAGAGTACAAGGGTCCATTTAGAGTTATAGAGGAAAGTATCATATTCTTCACACATGGCTTTACGCCTGTATGAAGATTTTTGAGCTTGAGTAATTATGATAGGTTCATCGATCTCATGAGAGAATTTTGTAATAACATGTAGGTTAAGGACTTGACGTAGTTTAAAGATACCACTTTTGGAACATGTGACCATTGAATGTCCAGGGGCAATAGGTTGTATTGTTGGTATGGATGGCAGAGAGGCACTGACACGAGTTGGGGCAAGCTGAGATACATCAGTGTTATTGGATCCGGAAGAAGGTAAAGAAAGTGGTTGTGTTTCCAAGGGCATTACTTAAGTAGTAGGAGAAACTTGTGAAGAAGGGAGGCCAGGCTTCGGTTGGCAAGGGAGCAGCAGTCAGTGGCAAAAACAAGTGCTGCGACCACCGAGTAGAGGTAAAGCTATAGACTTAGCAGTCGACTCCGATGAGTTACAGGAAGGAGAGTCAGCAGAAAATCATCCTCCACTATCGGAGATGTGCAACAATAGTAGGAAATGGGCGACGATAGTGGTTTAAAGTCCGTCTACTGCAAATCAGCATAGGAGGAGGCAGGGGAATTTTGTCAGAGTTTCCCGGAAGGAGGCGACGGAGAAGAAGAGCGTGATGGAGAGACAGAGCTGGTGCGCCATGTGCCACAAGAGAGTGGGGTTCCAAGTGTCAATGCGGATCCACCAGCTCAATTTCAAGGCAACTGATCATGCAAAGGAGAAGGTTTACTGTCGCTGAAGAGATCAGAGTAATCACTGTCGCTGGACAGTGAGGAAGGAGGAGGAAATCTTTCCGGGGAAAGGGAGGGACTTCTGAAGGCGACTACAGTTGCTTGAGACTTGGTGCCTAGCGAGGGAGGATAACAATCACAATGACGACAGCAGCAATAAGAACGCAGCTTCTGGGAGGTAGCAGGACTCGGTGAGGAGCGATTTCTGTCATCGGACAACGAGAAGAGAGCTTACTCTAGGCAAGATGCTCCGATACCATGATAAAATGTAAAGTAAAAATAAAAAGCATACTTCAATCAGGTGAATACAATACATATTTATACATGTTAAGAGAGAAGATTTTCCTCAACTGAATAGCGAGATTTCCTCGTGAAGTTGGGGAAAATCTCATCTTCTATCAGTAATTTTCGAAAGGATGAGTTGTCAACATCATGATCTTCCGTATCAATACTAATACCTTAACCTTGAAGAAAACATAAGGAATAAAGCGGATTTCCCATAAAGTCCTTCCGTGAAGCTACATCAAGTGTAGACAAAATGTCAATGATTAGTGAATACATTTTATACTTTGTCACGGACAATCAGAGTTGTTAAAACGCCACTTACATATGTTACATGAAAGATACAAAGCAAATATCTCTGATTTCGAACATAGATAAATGATGGAAGGCTCAAAAATTGTAAAATGATAGGCTCAGCTTGGCTTACTTAAGTAATCTAAAATGAAAATAATGTCCAAAGCGATCTCAACTAGCCTTCTCATGCAGCACTGAGTGCCAAACTCTTTGGTTACTGGTTTCGATTTGTCAATTCCCGTCAGTTGATTATTAAAAGAGAATGAGCTTTTCCCTCTCTTCCCTTTGTGAAGTAATGATATTGATCAACAGGAACCAATCTGTCAAAGATTATCATGGTTGAACATAAGATTTGGTATTCCAGAATAACTAATTGAACAAATGTATTTATCATTGTCGTCAATTAAGTATGAATGTTACCAAAGGACCTAGAAGTAGATAATACACCTACTAAGACACAACAGTCCCAATAAAAGATTCTTCCACTCTTCTGAGCCCATCTGGCCTGTCAGACATTTTCTGTTTGTAAATTCATAAGTATTTTCTTAAGTGTACATGAGAACAAACACCAACTATTTAGTTCTTGTTAGAGCTAGCATTAGAAAATTTACTAAAGGTAATTTTGGCAACCCAACAAAGATAATAAAGCAGAAAGATAAAAAAGACAGAGATACCGAATTTACGTGGTTCGGTCAATTGACCTACGTCTACGAATGAAGGAGGAGCAAAACTTTTACTATAAAAGGGACAATTACAAATGCCTTAGGAAAAATATTCCTAGGCCATAAAGCACCTGAAAGTACTAAACAAGAAAAGCCCAAAATATTTAACTTAATATGGACTTAATAAAAATTAAATCCAAAGTGACTTTTCTTATGGTGCCTATGGTATTTCTAGCTTCAAAGTTTAGGCCCTTATTTATAACATTAATAGGAGGTAGCAAAATAGAAAATAGGGATATCGGACTATGAGACTTGCCAAATCAACAAATCTCCACCTTAACATGTCCCAACATTGACAATTTAGCAAAACTTGCTCCACCTTCTTCACAAAAGCCCCAACGGGAAATCACCAACAATGAATAGCAACCAAGTCCAAGCACTGCTTGAACTTGTAAATCGAAAGAGGCTTCGTAAGCATCGTAACCAACCACTTAGCGGAATCATCACAAGAAATTGTATCTGAGTAGGTAGTAGGCTCAACAACTCCACCTATTTCTTTTGCAACAAACAAAGCATATGTAACCAAATTTGCATATCTTTGTGGTAGTCGAATATCTTTCCGTGGTCTATCCTTGGCTATAGAATATTGCTCTTCCTTTGGATCATCTTTGTTAGTAGACTCGGGACCATCTACTGGCATTCTTTGAGTAGAAGAGTTCGACTGAAGAGATTCAGAACTACCAATCTCAAGCTCCACCTGCTTCTGCGTACTATCATTTGTACAACTAGTAGATTCCTCTTTAGAAGATAACATAGATAATTCATCAAAATTAACATCTCTACTAATTATAAATTTTGGGGATTTGGGATCAGGACACCATAATATGTATCCTTTCACCCCAGAAGCAAACCAAAGGAAAATACACTTTTTAGTTCAAGGCTCTAATTTTTCTTCATTTATATGCATGCATGCTGGACACCTAAAGATTTTAAAATCAGAGTAATCAGCAGGAGTACCTGACCAAACTTCCTCTGGAGTTTTAAAATTAAGTGCTGCAGAAGGAGCGCGGTTGACAACGTAACAGGCCATATTAATCGCTTCTGCCCAAAAGTCCTTTGTCAATCATGCATTTGAGATCATACACCTTGTTCTTTCCAAGAGTGTTTTGTTCATATGTTCGGCCACACCATTTTGCTGAGGTATCATCCTAACAGTGTGATGTCAAACAATTCCTTTATTTTTGTAGAATTCATCAAAGTTGCCTTCAAAAAATTTCATGCTATTATCTGTTCGAAATCACTTAATTTGTTTACTTGTTTGCTTCTCAATCAAAGCCTTTCATTGTTTAAATGTTAGAAAAAATATCATTTTTATGCTTCAGAAAATAAACCCAAAATTTCCTGGAATAGTCGTCAATGAAAGTCAACATATACTTGGCACCACCCTTAGATTGAACACGAGCTGGACCCCAAAGGTCTGAATGAATATAGTCAAGAGTACCTTTCATTTTGTGAACTGTTAGAGAATTGAAGCTGATTCTTTTCTGCTTTCTAAAAATACAGTGTTCACAAAATCTAGTGGCCTAGTACTCTGTCCGCAAAGAAGACCTCTTTTGCTCAATATGCTTAAACCTTTTTCACTCATATGACCCAAATGCATATACCATAAGTTGGTGATGTCAGAATCAGACAATGATGATGACGAGACTGCAATTGAGTCTGTGACAGTGGTTCCCTATAAAATATACAAGCTACCAGACCTAAAAGCTTTCATAACAACAAGGGCACTTCTAGAAACTTTCATAACTCTAGCTTCAGCTGCGTATTTATATCCAAGAGCCTCTAGGGTGCCTAAAGAGATGAGATTCTTTTTCAAATCAGGAACATGTTTAACATTAGTGAGCATCCTCACAATACCATCATGCATTTTAATTCGGATTGTGCATTTACTAACGATATCACATGCAACATTATTGCCCATTAAAATAATTCCATCATTACAAGATTCATATATGGAAAATAAATCCATATTGGGACACATGTGATAAGAACAACCTGAATCTAAAATTCATTCATTTTTAGACCTTGTCTATCATCGTAGAACAACCGAATCTAAAATTCATTCATTTTTAGACCTTGTCCTGTCATCAGTAGCAAAGAAAATATTTCTAAAATTCTTATCAGCTGCAACACTAGCTTCAGCGGACTAAAAAGTTTTCTCAATAATTTTTTCCTTTTGCTTTAATTTATTTTTCAATTTAAAGCAATCAACCTTAATGTGCCCTATTTTATGACAATATCTGAACTCTAAATTTCTATGTCTGGATTTAGATCTACATTTAAATCAACTACTGTCAAATTCCCTTTTATCAGTTCTACCCCTGACAACCAGACCCTCGGCCTGATTCCCACTACTTTCCCTAGTGATATCCCTATCTATCTGCTCCTTAGATTTTAATGTAGATTTAATTTCCTGATACGAAATTGTTTCTTTTTCATAAATCATAATATCATGGAAATACTTAAAGGATTGGGGGAGAGAACATAAAACTAACAGGGCCTTATCCTCATCATCAATTTTTGCATCTATATTCTCAAAATTCATAACTAAGAAATCAAATTTATCAAGATGTGAGAGTATAGATGTATCTTCAGTCATTCGAAGCATATATAAACTCTGCTTTAAGTAAAGACAGTTCTCCACTGTCCTCTTCATATAAAAGGCTTTAAGCTTGTCCCACATTCTCTTAGCTGTAATCTCCGTAGCTACCTCCCATAAAATCTCGTCAGAGAGATTTAGAATAATGCTAGATCGGGCCTTCTTTTCTATACCTGTAAAATCTTCCTCTGACATACCATTTGGAATTTTCTCAGCTCCCTGTAATGCCAAATCAACTCCGTCTTGAACAGAATGGCCTCCATCTTAGTTGCCACATGCCAAAGTTGATATTTCTATCGAATTTCTCGACAACGATCTTTGTTATTGTCATTGTTGCCAAAAGATCCCAGAACCAAGCTCTGATACCAGTTTGTTAGAGCTAGCCCCAGGAAATTTACCAAAGGGTAATTTTCACAACCCAACAAAGATAATAAAGCAGAAAGATAAAAGAGACAGAGACACCGAATTTATGTGGTTCGGTCAATTGACCTACGTCCACGAACGAAGGAGAAGCAAAACTCTACTATAAAAGGGATAATTACAAATGCATAAAGAAAAATATTCCTAAGCAATAAAATACCTAAAACTACTAAACAAGAAAAGCCTAAAATATTTGACTTAATATGGACTTAATAAAAATTAAATCCAAAGCGATTTTTCTTATGGTGCCTGTGGTATTTCTAGCTTCAAAATTTAGACTCTTATTTATGGCATCAATAGGAGGTAGCAGAATAGAAAATAGGGATATGGGACTATATGACTTGTCAAACCAACAGTTATAGATTAAGAAATGAAAGACAGGTACTTACTGAGAATCACAAAACCTCATATATCATTTTGATATTTTATGTTTGTTATAGAAAAGACATACTATATGTATGTTTACAAGCTTGTATCAATGAGGAAACCCACAGAGCAATTATTCGGGCTCAAGTTGCATAAACTGTAGTGCTTAGAATGGTGGAAGTGGACACCTATTACATCCACAAAATAACAACAGGGTCATGAATTTGCTGTGATTAATCGCTCTATGTGTGAAAATGAGAACAAATTGAACTTCTAAAGGTACACAAGCTGCAATGAAAACAGCAAGACTAACTAGATAAAAGTGGTGCCTTGATAAAGAATTGAAACTGCCAATTGTAAAAAGGTTGCATGATAGCCTAATGATTCGTTGAACTAATGCCAAGGTGATCATAAAAAAATTTCAATCTCATTGCAGAACGATAGCATGAGAAATTCTCATGATCATGTTGGATATACATACATACATACATACATACATACATACATACATATATATATATATATATATATATATATATATATATATATGCATCCAAAATTATCACAATCCAAATATGCAATGAACACAAATGAAAGTGTATTGTTTGGGCCTAAGCAGTTCTTGTTGAAATGAATTGAAAAGAATAATTGATAGATCAATGGAGCTTGACAAAGCCTTATTTATACATAGGAAGAGAGGATGAAGAGAGGATTTTTCTCAACCTTCTACCGTGACGTTGAGTTCCTTGAGCAGATTTGTGATCCAATTTATTTCACCACCAAGCCATGCAATGCAGCTCCGTGGCCTATTCATCACCTTGTTCAGATCGCCTCCACGTCTTTTGTTTCTTAGAACTCCAATGATTGGATTAGCTCAAGAAATATAATATGCCCGGACGTGGCTCAGACGTTCTATCATCATAATTTCGTGCCCAATCACTTCAATTTCGGCATGAAGTTGAAGCGGGGTGTGTGTTGCGGCGAATGAAAATAGTCATGATTTAGAGTCCCCTTAAGATATCGCAAAATTCGTTTGACCGCTCGCGCAGACCAATGTATTGTAGATGGTCGATGCATGAATTGTGACAATTTATTGATTGTGCAAATGAAATGTCTTTGTGAGAGCCAAGTTTGTAAGGAGCCAAGTACTTGCCTGTGGTATTGAGTAGAGTCCGTAGCGGGACTTCCATCACAGAGTTTCAGTCTCACTAGTAGAGAGGGGAGTGGCAACCTCTTTAGCATCCTGCATATTTGTCTTTGATAATAAATCTTGAATATACTTTCTCTGTGATAGAAAACCTTGAATGTAGCTTCAACTCCTAAAAGTAGCTCAAGGTACCTAGATCTTTGAGAGAGAATCGAATGGCCATTTGCTTTAAGAATGTCTCGATTTCCAAAATTATTTCTGTGACAACAATATCATCTACATACACCAAAAGAAGATATATAGTGTTTTCATGATGTTGTCGTAGGAATAACGATGTATCGATTTGGAATCGAGAAAACCCATTGATGTTAAAAATGTGCCAAGTTCATTATACCAGGCTCTTGGAGCTTGACGAAGTCCATAAATAACCTTTTGTAGTTTGTAGACATGCCTTGGATATTGTGGATGAACAAAGCCAGGGGTTGTTGCATGAAGAGACATTTTCGGATAGAGTCCCCTGTAAAAGGCATTGTTAACATCCAATTGTCGTATATGCCACCTTTTGAGATAGCCAAGCTCAAGATAAGCCGTATTGTTGTTGGTTTGACAACTTATCTGAATGTCTCTGTGAAGTCAACACCAGGTCGTTGATGAAACCCTTTGGCAACTAGATAAGCTTTATATCTAGCAATAGATCCATCTGGGTTCCGCTTAATTTTTTACACCCGATGATGTTTTGTGTGTGAAAGAGGGAACTAAGGTCCATGTAGAGTTATGAAGAAGAGCATCATATTCATCACACATTGCTTTACGCCAATGTGAAGATTTTTGCGCTTGATTAATTGTGGTGGGTTCACTCAACTTCAAGGAAGAGTTTGTTGTAGCATGTAGATCAAGAACTTGACGTGGTTTAACAATACCACTTTTGGAGCGTGTTATCATATGATGACTAGGAGCTACAGTATGGTAGGTTGAGTTGTTGGCATAGTCGGTGGTGAGTCATCGAGATCAAGTGAACTAGTCCCACTAAAACATGCATCTTTCTTTTATGGCTTGCTCATGATGTAGTTGAGGTATTGGTTCATTAATAGGGAAACTTGTGAAGAGGGGATTGGAAGGGTAGGTTGGAGGTGTTGAATCAGGGGAGTGTACTTTCCCAGGAGGGTTAGGATTGGATGGTGTTATGGGAGGTTCATGTGATGGGGTTGAGGAGATGCTCCACTGATGTGTGTTTCTTAGAGTAAGCTTGCATGGTAGAGTACTCAAGATTTTGAAAAGGAAAAGAAGACTCCACAAAATAACGTGACGTGACAGAAAGACTTTTTGGGTTTGTGGCTCAAATTCAGCTTCAGTAATGATGTAAAAGCATTATATTCAAGAGAGTATCCAATAAAAATGCAGGCTTAGATCGTGGTGTAAGCTTATGTGAGGCATAAGGGCGTAGCCACGGATAACATAGACAACCAAAGACTTTGAGTTTATGAAAGTTTGGAGACTTGTGGAATAGTTTCTCAAATGGGGATTTATATTGTAAGACCTGAGTGAGCAAACGATTAATGAGATAGACAGCAATCGGTTTGAAAGGCTTCCTATTGCCAAAAAGGTGATGGCAACGAGGCTTTCAGAAGTGTGAGCCCTTTCAACTATATGTTGATGTTTGCGCTAAACCTTTCAACCAACCAATTAGGGAGTATGAGGAGGTGACTTGAGGTGTTGTATACCACAAGCTGCAAGATATCGAGGGCTTGATATTCACCTCCTCGTAATCGAAATAAAGCTGTTTTAATGGAAGATCTATCACTGAAATCTCAATGCCAAAATTCTCACCAACTTTCTAAAGTTGGTAAAGTTCAATTGAAACTTCTTGATTTATGACGGAGGGATATAACCATGTGTACTTAGTGAAATAGTCAACAAAAATAACATAAAAGCGAAACTTGTCAAAAGAAAGGGTTGAGCAGGGACCCCAAACATCGATATAAATAATTTCAAAAGGTTTAGAACAAGATATAGAAGATGTGCCAAAATGGTAGTCTATGACTTTTATTGCTTTTCAAGCATCACAATAAGTTAAAATGTTGCTAGTAGAGGTAGGAATTGAATAATGAGAAAGTAACTTTTGCTGAATAAGAGATCGAGGATGACTACAAGAGCGTCGATGCCACACATCAACCGGAGCGAAAATCGAGGAGTGAGCGTCGGATGGTTTGTTTTCGAAAACGGATGGCCACTCATAAATGTTGTCTTTGTTCGGCCTTGGACTAAGGATGCCCATTGCTCAAATCCTTGACAAGAAAGGAGTTCGGAAAAATTCAATGGAGGTATTATTTTGCTTACAGTTTGAGAGACCACTTTTCGAAAATAAGGTTTCTTTTGATGTGGGGTGCACACAAAACATCATCAAGTGTGAATGTTGTGGTGAATGAATTAAGTATTGTGGAACCACATATGAGTGATAGAGGCAGTCCTTTACCATCACCTTTGATGATGACATCTTCATCGCCGCCATAGTTATTGTTCTACAGAGCAAGTTACGAAGATCGGAGGTGATGTGATGTGATGCACCGAGTCCACAATCCAGTTGGGTTGACTAGTCATCGGAGTAGTTGTGAGATTGGCTTGAGGCCACAATGTGTTGGAGTAGGAAGCCGAGGTCGAGGCGGCAGACTTTCGCGGAGTGTCCGATCTTATCACACAACCGATTTTTCTTTATTCGGCGATGGCCGTTGAAGTCGGACGGAAGTCTTGATGATTATAGGGGATATCACCTTGATAATGTAGATGAGAGGATTTGGTGTGGGACCCATAAGGTATCGGGAGGCGACTTTGTCGGACCTTGATTGACGCGCTTATTGTATTGGTTGCTCTTTCTCTTGGATTTATGACATCCCCTTGAGTGTGATAGTTGGTCCGGCGCTCGATCGTCCACGCTTCAAATATGTCTCGTAGTCGGTCAACTTGTCATAAAGTTCTTCAAATGATATTGGAGAGTCACGTGCTCGAATGCGGTTTACGCCAATTCTTTGTATTCGTCCCCTAGGCCATTAAGGGTATGAGCGAGGACTTCTTCTTCACTAAGGGAATGGCCTATCAAAGTTAAGTCATCGATGATCACTTTGATATTTTGTAAGTAATCAGACAATAGTACTTCCCTCTTGTTTCACTTTCATCGATGGATAAGAGTCCGAGCATGCAGTACGCTGAGCGATTTGCCAATGTTGTTTGCAACTTGGACCATGCTTCGCAGTGATCATCTATAAAGATATTAGTGGGGCGACGGACCCACTAAAGCTTGAATGGCTTGGAGGATGAGACGATCTTGACGTAACCACCGTTTGTGGTGGATTTGGTATTGGACTAGATCCTCCTGGGTCATTGAGCACTCTATACAAACAGAATGGACAATGGAAGAGCCGTCGATGTAACCTATAAGGTCATATCCAAATAGAAGATTAGAAAATTGGGCACGCCAGGATGCATAATTTTCGCTTTTGGATAACTTTGAAAGGAATGAGTGCCGATCAGATTGATTGCAGTCAATAATGTCTTTGATTGATAGTGATGAGGCTTGGAGATTTTATTGAATCGCTATTGTTCCTGCGAGGGACAATGATCGAGTAGATGATGAAGCCATTTGATGATACGATGGCGACATAACTTGTCTCGATGGGTCGTTAAGGATGAGAAGGAAATCGCTATCACCCCGCCCGATTTGCTTGGTGCGAATAGGCGTTGAAGACTCAACCGGCAATGCGATCGCACCGCTCGATGGAGTTTGGCGGCATTGAGAGAGAGCCCGAGGCGGAGGTCGATGGTGCTTTGTCATGTTTGCGCTGCACGTATCACGCCACCAAGTGGAGAGGGGGCAGGAGATTCAAAACGCCAGACTGCAATTGAAGGGTGAACAGATACCTTTCTTCGAGTCCCCGCGACCGCCTCTTAATGCAATCCCCTTCATGTTGGACACCGCCCAAACGCTGCCCCTCACTGTTGGTGGAAGCTTTCTCGCTTCGCCGAAAGGGGCTGGCGGCGAAAAAAAGGGCGAGGCGTGGTTGGAGACGGCGCGGTGGCGCAAAGAATCGAGTCGGGGAGGGTTCGGCGGTGGCGTTTCAGCGATTGGAATCGGAGGAGTGTTTGGCGGTGGCGTAGCGATTGGAGCCGGTGGCGAGTTGACCGGCTTATCCAGGTGGTGGTGTTGCGTGGATCTTCGGGTGGTGTCGAACCAGAGAGTGCGGTCGAGCGCGAAAATTGAGACGACGGCAGCGGTGGCGGGTGGTGTCGAACCGAGAGAGTGCGGTCGAGGCGAAAATTGGAGACATGATCGGATGGCGCATTGCCAATGAAGTCAGTCTTGGCCGAGTGTTTCCAATCATGTCGGCTAATGACTTGATCGCTGATTTAAATCATCCTCAATAATCGGAAAGACTCCTCGATGTGTGCGCAGAATGGATTGAGATTTCGGCGTGGCACAAACATTAATCGAGTCGGTGCTTTGAGTGTTTCAATCGCTGGTCGGTGTGATCGATCATTGGGCAATGTGAAAGACTCCTCGAGATGTTCCACAAGCATGATGCGAGAGAGGAGGCGGCCGGGGTGTCGATCTCTCCGGGACAAATTTGATCGGAAGGGAGAAAAAAAGCTTCTTGCTTAATGCAAGGGCTCTGATACCATGTTGAAATGAATTGAAAAGAATAATTGATAGATCAATGGAGCTTGACAAAGCCTTATTTATACATAGGAAGAGAGGATGAAGAGAGGATTTTCCTCAACCGTCTACCGAGATTTCCTCGTGCGGTTGAGGAAATCTTATCTATTAACAGTTCTAAGGGTAGTACAAAGCACATGAACATTCCCATGCAAATCACCTACGGTTGCTTCAATTGTTAATTTGTATTCATTATTGAATCGTAAGCTTATACTGGAAGCTATAAACAAAGATGATTGAGATGTGTCAAGAGAGGAAGAATAGAACTAAATAATGGAAAGATATCGAAGACATGTAGACACTAGAGAAAAGAAAAAAAGAATCACTGAATATATATATATATATATATATATATATATATGATGGTTTAAATTAAAAAAGGGTATCACTGGATACATCTAACCAGTTTAAGTTGTAATAAGTGACAAAATAACCTCCAAACTTATGGAGGCAAAACTTTGCAGTGGCATGGTCCAATGCATGAATGAGGTTTTCACTAATTTGGATCAATCAAAAAGAGTATCGAAAGCTATATTTGTACATAAGGTGGAGAGCATCTGCACATGAGCTATGTCGATCCAAAACGAATCTTGGCCAAAGGCAATCCAAGGATGGGTACGCGACAATGCATAGATTTGGCCTGACTGAACCTTTTTGTCTTCAAATTTACCCAAGGATGCTAACAAATATGGAAGAACAATCTTAATTGTAGCATATGACAAATGAAATTATCTAATGCCAGATTTCAAATGTTGATTAATCAATTATGTATCATGCAATTATTCAAAGGAAATTATGTTATTCTTTCGTTTCTTCATTTAGTATTGAATTGGTGTGCTGCCATGTTTTTAGCATTCACAATCTTTGGGATCGTGTTTCTTTGCTGATTTCCTTTTGTCGTTATAATTTAGCAAACTCCTTTTCCATGCTCTCAATGTTCACTGTTCCATTGATTGCATGCAAATGCTTCTTTGACGAGCTTCCACGGTTTCTTTTTGAGAATTCATCAATGATGGCCACGCCTTTGTTGTTCATTACTCAATTCAATTGCAAGAACACACTTCAGCTAATAATTCTTTTTCTAGAGTTTCTTTACTTTTTTAGCATTTCATCTTACAAAATCAAACAAGTCAACATACAAGTCCTGGCTCAATAATGGAACAGAGGGTGTTGAAGACTTGTAACAGCTTTAGCATCAATTTCTCTCTCTCTCTCTCTCTCTCTCTCTCTCTCTCTCTCTCTCTCTCTTTTAATTGTACAAATCAAGTTAATCCACACATATGGAGAAAATCAAGTTAATTGAGGATAAAATGAAACTTAAATGTTGAAGATAAAGCAATATGGAAGCATTAAAGATGAGAGTTCTTTCTTGTGAGATAAAAAGGGAAGGAAGAAGTAGACCTTGTAATTGATAGAAAGGGGGCACGGCCACCCCGCCGCGTGAGAGCACCGCCCGGGAGTCGCCGCATGTGGCCACCATGATCCACTTGTGTGCCACCACCAACCCCTGCTGCAGCTCCGTGGCCTCCAACATCACCTCGGCGTCCACCTTCACGCCTGCCTCCACGTCGCCGCCCCCTCACCCTCCCCGGCGGCCCTCCGTCACAGCCACCTGCAGCCGGTCCCGGCACGCCCGCGCTCAGACACTATTACGTGGTTGGTATTACTTGTCGTTGCTCAGACGCTATTCCAATTTCGTCTTCTTGTGGACCACAGGGCGTCTGTCTGCGGCGAGTATGGATAAATAGTTTATGACTTCGATGGAACTTTGTTTTATTGATCGAATAGGTAAGCCCACTTTACTCGCTCGCGCAGCGGACAAGTTGATACTTCAGGATGTGGAAGTTGTGCTTGTCAACCAACGATGCCCAATCTCTTGCCCCAGTTGTGCAGGGGAGATTACTTTGGCAAAACCTCAAAGTTGCTTGCAAATACCTGTCCTGTGAATAATTTTTCTTTAGATTTTATCCCTTTTTTTTTCCCCCCCGTCCCCCAGTGTTCTAAGTCCGCTACATGTGCTGCCAATCAGAATTCCAGCTTTTAGAATGAGTGCATCTGCCACATTCTTCTCATCCATTCTTCGTAATGGTCGGTAATGATATTTAGTGGAATTCTGGTCAAGTCTGCATCAGAGACCACAAATACATGAGATCCTCCCCCACAATATAGATAAGATCCTCTTGATCATCAACCCGAAGAGATGAGAAGAGCTGATGTACCGAGCCAGTGAGGGTTCCCTTACGTTGGATCTACGTGGTAGCGAGGTGGAAAGTACATAACGTTGATATGTCCACCCTTATCTATCTTCTTACAGGGAGTGTCGGTTTACTCCGATAAAAGATCATAGGAAAGTTTGGATGGCATCTAAAGTGCAGATACTTTTTTAACACTTGGTTTTCGCACTAGTGAAGGTTTTTAAGTAACAGAAGTTGGACATGGCGATGGACTCTGAATTCAACTTCCGACGGCGGCCAACCAGAAGAAGGCTGTCCCATCTCCAAGGCGAAACCCCCTTCGCATGTCAGCTGGTGTTGCTTCATCTTTCTCTTCTTTTTTTTTTCTTTCGATTGCTGCGTATCACAAAGAAATATAGTATTGGGCATATTAAGAAGTTGGGCCGCTGTTACTTCTATATAAACACTTCCACGTACATTCTTCGGGTGCAAGCTCACACTGCAGGTCGACCGAGCAGAAGCGATGGGTAGACTACTTCCCATCCTTAGGCTTTGGCCGTACGTGCTTCTCATATTGCTCATCTCTGCTGGAAGCTCAAAAGCTCGCTTATTAGAACGGCGAGCAGTCTTAGTCGTATTGCTGCGTGACGCCGGCGAAGGGCGAGGACACCGGGTGGCAGAAATTGCGTTCGACGAATCGAATATGGTGTATCCCGACACTCCAGATCCGCCGCACCATTCCGTGTTTCCTGAGAAGCCTCCTCCTCGTCCTCCTCATTTGCCTTCTCTTGATCTGTGTCACATGTTTCCTTAGTCGGATGGTAGCTAGGTGGCCATACGTGAGTTTAAACTAGGCTTTTCTCCACAGTTGGGAACTGTCTTCCTCTTCGTGCTAGCGTGGGATATGTCTCCGCGAAGACGAAGTTGGTCATGAATGCGATGGCTCCTTGTGTTCTGCTGTTATTTCTATATAATAAAAGAACTTAGTTATGAATATAGAACAGAAGAACTTGCGAAGAGAAACGATTTGAAGAGATACCTATTTATATAAGTTTTATTAGAGAGAATTTTTTTTTCAACTATGCACTCAAATTATTAGATCAAATCAACTATTTAAATCGATACTCGAATTATAAATTAATCGAAGATGTAGGAAATATAAGAATATTATTTTATATTTATCTTTATTATGATATCCTATTATCCTCAAGGTTCAGCTTTCATCAAGATGTCAATTGTGAATCGATATAATTGATATGTTCGAGTGCTTTTGTAAAAACCTCTGTTAATTGATTAAAAATATAAATACGAAAAATATATAATTGATATTTAAGAAACACATAATTGATATTGAATGATAACTTTACGAGCTCATATTTGATAGATAATAAATGTTGATATGGCTTGTGACATAGTCATCAACTCGAAGGCTGTCAATAAGGTATAATCTATGGTTACGTAAATTAGAGCACACCATCGACATAATATATATAAAGTTTAATTATGATGGATACATGGTAAAAGATAAGACAACTGATTTGGATTTTTTTAAATTTAAAAAAATATATATTGATGAACCATTTTTTGTATGGATATGTATATTGAAAAGTCACTTACACATGTTACATGGAAGATATAAAGCAAATATCTCTGATTTCGAAGGTAGATTTAAAAAAGCAAAGTAATCACAATCGTGAGTATGGTAAATGATGAAAGTAGCGTACCTGCATATTGCCGATGAGAAGCGCAAACAGGACTTTCTGGCACGTGCAGCCTCCATGAGGAAACCTATGCAAGGAGGCCCCGGCCCTCCGACTCCGACTCCGACTCCGACAGTGATTGCGACTACGCCGCCATCCTAAAGTGGTTGTCGGGGCCATCGACGGGTACGCTTGGGTGGTTCATGTGCCGAGCGCACGCCGCAGCTGCTTGACGCCTCCATCCCATGATCTAACACCAGAAGGCCGCAACCACCGATCGTCGGATCGCCACGGGATCCACTCGATCCCCCCCCCACGTGTATGGAGACCGTCAAGGGTCCAAGTCCCGCGACGTGGATCCGCGGGCGGGGGGACACGGACGACGGATAAGCGTCGGTCCTTAGGGATTCAAACTTCTTTTGTAGGTACCGAGTCGGATCTGGGAGGAGCGTGGAGATTAGCGCTCTAGGGGATTGGACGACGGATGATGGGATGTCGGTCAACGTGGGGAGGGCTTGCGACGGTGGCTGAAACGGGCCGGGAATGCACGCCGCCCCTCTCTTCTCCTAGCAAGAGAGACGACGGAGGTTTGTTCACGTGCACCATGAAGCGTACACGTTTCCGTTACGATCTTTATATTATAGGCTTCACGGTAACGATAGTATACTCGAGAGACAATATAAAGAACGTAACGATACGATGTGCACTTCACGGTGTACATAAATGACAGTAGAACGAACTTCCTATGTCTATTTCTCTCAAGGTTGGCTCAGAGTGAATCCGAGCCAACACAATCATACATGAAAATTGGCTCCCGATACGACCTAAAAATTTTTGTTATTATGGATCAACCTCTTATACTAATTTATGAATAAAATCATGTGAAAAAAAAAGAGTCTTCTCTTATTTATATCAACAAAAACAAAGAAAAGAGTTCTCCTATTTAGTACAAGTTCCTAATAAAAGATAAGCTATGATTACATAAAGCGAATAGGAAGTGTGCATGACGATCTCTCCACATGACGTGAAGCGCAGCTGGAGTACGACGCGGTCGGCTTCCCAATGGCGAAGCATAGGTCGCCTCCTCGGCGGAAGGCCCACATCTCTATCCCGTCGCCCTCTTTCAGAAAGCTCCATAACGCGAAGTACTTCAGCTCGTCGCCCTTGATGACGGTGCCCGCGCTGCCGTCCCAGCGCGTTAGCTTCAGGTAGCACCGGAACCTGCACCTGGTGAACACCACCACGGGCAGCCCGCCGTGCTCCCTTCCCGACACCTTCGTCTTCCGTTTCTCTGCCTCGGCTCCCTCGGTCACCCTGGTCCTCTTTCTGTCGTCGCCGACGAGGCTGGCGGATTCCCGCTCCAACTCCGATAGCATGGGGACGAGGTTGGCCTTGACGAAGTCCCTGGGGAGGTAGAAGCGGTTCTGTTGCGAGGCCAAGTCGGACTTCTCGATGGTCTTCTCGGCAATGAAATGGATGTCGGAGCCGCCCTCCGTCGTCACCAAGTCGGTCACCCACTTCGGCACGATACGCAGGCGGTACATGTCTCTGCCGGCCTTCTTGCGCTTCCTCGACGTGCCCTCGCCGGGCGACGCGGGGAGATTAGGCTGCGGAGGCGGCGGCAGCGGCACGGGCTCCTCTGGCCCCTCAGTGGCCTCGCTGTTGGACTCGGACGTGATGGCTCCCATGGATGGATACCTTCAGCTTCTATCTTTCTTGAAGCAAAGGAGGGAAGATAGTGGAGAAGAAGGCAGAGATGGAGGCGATGGGATCAACAGCATCACTCGTGTTTATATAGGGAGAGGAGACGCGTGAATACGAAGCCGAGGTTGATTCTGAATCGGAGTCTGCTTTGCATTCTCGAAACCGAGTGTTTATATAGGGAGAGAAGAGACGCGTGAATACGAAGCCGAGGTTGATTCTGAATCGGAGTGTGCTTTGCATTCTCTGCGGAAGCACAAATCCTCCCCGGAAAAGGAAACCGAGTGTGGATCGAAATCTTTAACGGTTCGGGTGAGTGATTTCTTTTCCTTTTCGAAATTAGATTCATTTCTATTGTATTTCTTTTTCTCTTATTATTTTCTATATCTTAAATGATGGATTACGAGTCGTGATTCATTTGGAATATTATATCAATGGACAAAAATTGGTGGTATTGTGTGCTACATGAAAAAAAAAACTAAATAATAATCTCGCGAAGAAAGGAGAGCAAATTAAGTCCCATTCGTAGAATGAAAGAGAAGATGAAATAGTGGTGACAGAGAGACCAGAGATTAGCTCAGTTGGTCTTTGCAACATCCGGACGAGACTGGCAACTTTGGTGCTGCTCATATTTGATAGATAATAAATGTTGTCATGGCTTGTCACATTAGCCATCATCTTGATGGCTGTGAACAAGGTATTATAATCCAGGGTAAGGTAAATTGGAGCACACCATAAACATAATATGTAAAGCTTTTAATTATGACAGATAGGTGGTGAAAGCTGAGACAAGTGATTTGGGTTTTCTTAAATTCAAAAAAATAATACTGATGAAATATTCTATACTGCTGTTGCGAAAGTTGGTCTTCAGAAGATGGATTAAAACTGCAACCTTGTCTCTTCTTCATGCAAAGCGTCTTCAAGCTTCTTTCTCGAGTACCTACGCCAAGCTGCCTGTATAAAACAGGCAGGCCATGTCATCCATTGCTGCGAATAGTATCTAAACGTAGGCTGCAGTTGTTTGTTGCGCAGCCTTCTGAATTGTGTAGCAACAAACTTCAGATCATCGGCCATCAGAGCAGAAGCTTCGACTTCAGATGGTGTCTCAACTGTCCTTGTCGAGATAGGGAGGCTGGACGATGAGTACGGGTCTAGCACCCACGTCAGAAGCTCTTCCCCGCAGAAATCTCCAGCCTTAAGAATGTCTGAATTAGAAAATCCAGTTCTTCCACCATTAGTGTTCATGCCCTCTAGCTCTCCTCGCATAATAAAGAGCATTTGATTTACTGGGTCTCCTTCACCAACAATGCAGCTGCATTCAGTGTATAAAACTGGTTTCAAACGATCAGCATGGCGTCCATGAGATGATCATCCATCTTCTCAAACATCGGAACCTACAAGGAATGATATGTGGATCACATCATTTCTCCAAAGAACAACCACTCATCAACTACAAGTTTTGACGAAATCTATCATAAGTATGATTCGATTGGAAGTGCAATAAAGAATATCAAACATTACTTCCATGTTTTGTAAACCAAACTATAGTGGTGAGCTCCTTCTCTGGGAGACAGATGTCCTAGAAAGACAAAAGCATCCGTCTCTCCGGAAACTAATCTCAGAAGCTAATTTACACTCATAGTTAATTCATGTAACCCTAACCCATATGGTTTCTTCAAATCTCACCAGATAAAGCTAATTCTAACCTCAACCTGTCTGAAACTGAACGTTTCAACAGATCAGAAGTGGGAATCAGACAAAAATGTGTTCCACTTGAATTATTTGATTAAAAACTAGTTGAAAATTATGCTTGCTTGTTATTATAAGTTTTTTTAAGTTATTTTTTTAAAATATTCTATCATTTTAACCATGAGTAAAATAACTTTGACAAAAAACAATATCCCTCTTATATATCAACACATTGTCATGTTCCGTAATTAGCCATCAATCTAACATTCATTAATTATTTCATCCAGTAACTTGTTTTGTTTGGTATCAAATTAATGATAAGAAAAAGTTAAATTTTTGAATTTTACAGCATTTTCAATGAGCGACTGAAAATCATCTTTTCCAGTGAGCTGTAAAATGTTAACTCAATTTAAGATTCTCACCATAAAATTATGGATCAAAACCAAAAAATACAATTAGAGAAATAAAATATATGAAAATTTAGAAAGGTTATGAAGAAGATGCTCTTCATCTACTCTTTTCTGGCCACCTATACTGCTCATAACGACGTATTCTCTCCCTTAGGCTCTCAGGAAGGGATCGGTGAGACATCCATTACTTTGCATCTCTCCTTTTTACTCTCATTTCTTCTATTCTAACAATAGTTGATTGCAGATATGTCTGGAATAGTGCCCAAAAAAAAAAAGTTTACCAACTTAGGATTTAACTTATACCTTTTATAAGTGAAGAAAATATGTTTATATTGACTTAGTAAATCAAAGCACACACTATTTGATACTCATTGTTACTTTGATGCCGTTAACTATAGAGTCAACATAGTCTTATTTCGAAAGTGTAAGTCCATTCAAGGAGTCCACAAGGATCACGTAGGGCGATTTGAGTGGGAAGAGGACCCAACTGGTACAATCCCGATGTGTTGCTTATTCATTGAGACGAATTTAGTATCGTCCCGAGGTGCGCCTTAGCCTCGTCGAGGTTCCTGCAAAAGCTATCAGTGTCGAGGGAGTGTTCTCGACCCAACCCGACCCTTTCGATACTTAAATTAGTAGGGAAGTAGGGAAAGAGTTAAGCGAAGTTTTGTAGTGTTTCACTCTGTCCCCTTTTTAATTTTTGGAGGTTGATTTTTATACTTAAACAATCGATGGCGTAAAGCCAACCATAGGTTAGGGTGCCATTTACATCGTCAAAGGCCGTTAACATCGACGAATGGCGAGTATGTCTCTCAGAAAGTGGCATCAAGAAAGGAGAATAGTGAGGGTGCTATTTATTAAGATTAAGATTGTTTGGGATAAACAAGGAGTGATCTCTCGTGTCAATCATCCGAAAAGGAAAATCTAGTCATACCATCAGAGATTAATGCTTTCTGTCGTCAAACATGCAGGTCTTCCTAAAGTTGCAGTCTGTAGATTAAGGTGGGAAGGGCGACAGGTTGTGTTTGTGTCGATGACTGCAGGAGGGTATGGGCACCTCCACCCATATTGCCTAGGTGGTAATTGATTAAATGTAAAGTAAAGATAAAAAAGCACACTTCAATCAGGTGAATTCAATCCCTACTTATACATGTTGAGATAGAGGATTTTCCTTAACTGAACAGCGAGATTTCCTCATGCCGTTGGGGAAAATCTCATCTTCTATCATGCCCCTGCAAGATGGAGCTCCTGTTAAGGATGTCGATCTTGGACCGATGCAACGAAAATAGTTTTCGAGCAAGAGGTTTCATGAGTGAGTCTGCTAGTTCATCAACTGTATGTACGTAAGAGACACGTGGTTGATATCTAACAACTTGATCTTGCACGAAGTGGAAGTCTATGGCAATGTGTTTCATGCGTGAGTGGAATACTGGATTTGCACATAAGTAGGTAGCTCCAACATTATCACAATATATTATAGAAGTAAGGGTAGAGTTGACGTTGAGTTCCTTTAGGAGATTCCTGACCCAATTGAGTTCAACAGCAGCGGTGGCGATGGCATGGTATTCAGCTTTAATTGTAGATCAGGCGACTGTCTTTTACTTCTTAGAACTCCAACTGATTGGATTAGCTCCAAGGAAGACAATATACTCTGACGTAAATGTCTTATCATCAAAATTTTCTGCCCAGTCAATATCAACAAAGGCATGGAGATTAAGTGGGTTGTGTTTGCGGAGAAAAAGACCATAATTGAGTATCCCTTTAAGATATCACAAAATTCGTTTGACCGTAGACCAATATATAGTAGATGGTCGATGCATAAATTGGGATAATTTATTTACTGCAAAAGAGATATATGGACGAGTGAGAGCCAATAAGGAGTCAAGTACTTGTCGATATTGAATAGAGTTTGTAGTAGGGCTTCCATCACATAATTTGAGTGATGCACTAGTAGAGAGGGTGGTTGTAACATCTTTTACATCCTACATATTTGTCTTTGATAATAAGTCTTGAATATACTTTCTTTGTGATAGGAGGAGACCGGAAGATGTAAATGTTGCTTCCACTCCCAAAAAGTAACTCAAGGGTCCTAGATCTTTGAGAAAGAATTGATTCTTTAGAAATGTTTAAATCTCCGGGGGATCATTGCCTGTGACAATGATATCATCTGCATACACTAAAAGATATATTATGTTTTGATTTTGTTGTCGCGGGAATAACAAGGTATCAGACTTGGAGTTGATGAAGCCAATTGATGTCAGAAACGTGACAAGTTCAGTATACCAAGCTCTTGGAGCTTTTTATAGTTTACAGGCATGTCATGGATACTCAGGATGAGCGAAGCCAAGGGGTTGTTGCATGAAGATATCTTCAGTTAGAGTCCCTTGTAAAAAGGCATTCTTAACATCTAGTTATCATAAGTGCCAGCCTTTTGAGATGGACAAACTTAGGATAAGCCAAATTGTCATGGGTTTAACAACGAGACTGAATGTCTCTGTGAAGTCAACACCAGGTCGTTGATAAAATCTTTTTGCTACTAGACGTGCTTTATATCGAGCAATGGATCCATTTGGGTTTTGCTTAATTCGATAGACTCATTTATACCCGATGATATTTTGTGTGGGATGAAAGGGTACAAGGGTCCATGTAGAGTTATGGAGGAGGGCATCATATTCTTCACACATGGCTTTATGCCTGTGTGAAGATTTTTGAGCTTGAGTAATTATGGTAGGTTTATTGATCTCATGAGAGAATTTTGTGATAGCATGTAGGTTAAGGACTTGACGTGGTTTGAAGATACCACTTTTGGAACGTATGATCATTGGATTTCCAGGAGCAATAGGTTGTATTGTTAGTATAGGTGACGGAGAGGCACTAACATAGGTTGGGGCAGATTGAGATACGTTAGTGTTATTGGATCCGAATGAGGGTAAAGAAAATGGTTGTGTTTCCAAGAACATTACTACAGTAGTAGGAGAAACTTATGAAGAAGGGAGGCCAGGCTTTGGTTGGCGAGGAAGCAACAGTCGATGGCAAAAATAGGGGCTGGGACCATCGAGTAGAGGTAAAGCTGTAGACTTAGCAGTCGGCTCTGATGAGTTACAAGGAGAGTCAGCAGAAGATCAACCTCCACTGTCGGAGATGAGCGACAACAATAGTTTAAAGTTCGTCTACTGCAAATCAACAGAGGAGACAGGGGAATTTTGTCAGAGTTTCCCGGAACGAAAGGAGACAACGGAGAAGAAGAGCGTGGCGGAGGGACAGAGCCGGTGCGCCATGTGCCACAAGAGAGTGGGGTTCCAAGTGTTAATACGGATCCACTTGCTCGATTTCAAGGCAACCGATTACGCAAAGGAGAAGGCTTACTATCGTCGAGGAGATCAAAGTAATCACTATCGCTGGACAGCGAGGAAGGAGGAATTCTTTCCAGGGAAACGAGGGGACTTCCGTAGGCGACTACAGTTGCTTGAGACTTGGTGCCTAGCGAGAGAGGATAACAATCACAATGATGACGACAGCAACAAGAATGCAGCTTCTGGGAGGTAGCAAGACTCGGTGAGGAGCGATTTTTATCGTCGGATAGCGAGAAGAGACCTTGCTCTAGGCAAGATGCTCTGATACCATGATAAAATGCAAAGTTAAGATAAAAAGTATACTTCAATCAGATGAATACAATGTCTATTTATACATATTAAGAGAGAAGATTTTTCTTAATTGAACAACGAGATTTCCTGGGGGAAAATCTCATCTTCTGCCAGTAATTTCTGAAAGGATGAGTTGTCAGCATCATGATCTTCCGTATCAATACTAATACCTTAACCTTGAAGGAAACATAAGGAATGAAGAGGATTTTCCATAAAGTCCTTCCGTGAAGCTACATCAAGTGTAGACAAAATGGCAGCAGTTTCAAAGAGATTCATGCCAATGATTGGTGAATACATTTTATACTTTGTCACGGACAATCATAGTTGTTAAAACGCCACTTACATATGTTACATGAAAGATACAAATCAAATATCTCTGATTTTGAACATGGATAAATGATGAAAGGCTCAAAGATTGTAAAATGACAGGCTCAGCTTGGCTTACTTAAGTAAACTAAAATGAAAATAATATCCAAAGCGATCTCAACTAGCCTTTGAAAATAATATCCAAAGCGATCTCAACTAGCCTTCTCATGCAGTACTGAGTTCTAAACTCTTTGGTTACTGATTTCGATTTGTCAATTCCCGTCAGTCGATTATTAAAAGAGAATGAGCTTTTCCCTCTCTTTCCATTGTGAAGTAATGATATTTATCAACAGGAACCAATCTGTCAAAGATTATCATGGTTGAACATAAGATTTGGTATTCCAAAATAACTAATTGAATAAATGTATTTATCATTGTCGTCAATTAAGTATGAATGTTACCAAAGGACCTAGAAGTGGATAATACGCCTACTAAGACACAACAGTCCCAATAAAATATTCTTCCACTCTTCTGAGCTCATCTGGCCTGTCAGGCTTTTAGGAAGAAGCCAATCATTAGTATGGACATTTTCTGTTTGTAAATTCATAAGTATTTTCTTAAGTGTACACGCTTTGAGAACAAACACCAACTATTTAGTTCTAGATTAAGAAATGAAAGACAGGCACTTACTGAGAATCACAAAACCTCATATATCATTTTGATATTTTATGTTTGTTATAGAAAAGACATACTATATGTATGTTTACAAGCTTGTATCAATGAGGAAACCCACAGAGCAATTATTCGGGCTCAAGTTGCATAAACTGTAGTGCTTAGAATGGTGGAAGTGGACACCTATTACATCCACAAAATAACAACAGGGTCGTGAATTTGCTGTGATTAATCGCTCTATGTGTGAAAATGAGAACAAATTGAACTTCTAAAGATACACAAGCTGCAATGAAAACAGCAAGACTAACTAGATAAAGAATTGAAACTGCCAATTGTAAAAAGGTTGCATGATAGCCTAATGATTGGTTGAACTAATGCCAAGGTGATCATAAAAAAATTTCAAACTCATTGCAGGACAGGGGCAGAAGAAATTCTCATGATCATGTTGGATATATATATATATATATATATATATATATATATATATATATATATATATATATGTATATATGTATATATGTATATATATATGTATATATATATATATATATGAATATATATATGTATATATATATATATATGTATATATATATATATATGTATATATTTGTATACACATGTATAAGTATATATATATATATATATGTATGTATGTATGTGTGTATGCATCCAGAAATTATCACAATCCACATATGCAATGAACACAAATGAAAGTGTATTGTTTGGGCCTAAGCGGTTCTAAGGATAGTACAAAGCACATGAACATTCCCATGCAAATCACCTACGGTTGCTTCAATTGTTAATTTGTATTCATTATCGAATCATAAGCTTATACTGGAAGCTTTAAACAAAGATGATTGAGATGTGTCAAGAGAGGAAGAATAGAACTAAATAATGGAAAGATATCGAAGACATGTAGACACTCAAGAAAAGAAAAAAAGAATCACTGAATATATATACGATGGTTTAAATTAAAAAAGGGTATCACTGGATACATCTAACCAGTTTAAGTTGTAGTAAGTGACAAAATAACCTCCAAACTTATGGAGGCAAAACTTTGCAGTGGCATGGTCCAATGCATGAATGAGGTTTTCACTAAGTTGGATAAATCAAAAAGAGTATCGAAAGCTATATTTGTACAAAAGGTGGAGAGCATCTGCACATGAGCTATGTCGATCCAAAACGAATCTTGGCCAAAGGCAATCCAAGGATGGGTACGCGACAATGCATAGATTTGGCCTGACTGAACCTTTTTGTCTTCAATTTTACCCAAGGATGCTAACAAATATGGAAGAACAATCTTAATTGTAGCATATGACAAATGAAATTATCTAATGCCAGATTTCAAATGTTGATTAATCAATTATGTATCATGCAATTATTCAAAGGAAATTCTGTCATTCTTTCGTTTCTTCATTTAGTATTGAATTGGTGTGCTGCCATGTTTGTAGCATTCACAATCTTTGGGATCGTGTTTCTTTGCTGATTTCCTTTTGTCGTTATAATTTAGCAAACTCCTTTTCCATGCTCTCAATGTTCACTGTTCCATTGATTGCATGCAAATGCTTCTTTGACGAGCTTCCCTTTTTCTTTTTGAGAATTCATCAATGATGGCCACGCCTTTGTTGTTCATTACTCAATTCAATTGCAAGAACACACTTCAGCTAATAATTCTTTTTCTAGAGTTTCTTTACTTTTTTAGCATTTCATCTTACAAAATCAAACAAGTCAACATACAAGTCCTGTCTCAATAATGGAACAGAGGGTGTTGAAGACTTGTAACAGCTTTAGCATCAATTTCTCTCTCTCTCTCTCTTTTTTTAATTGTACAAATCAAGTTAATCCAGACATTAGAGCTAGCCCTAGAAAATTTATCAAAAGATAATTTTGGCAACCCAACAAAGATAATAAACCAGAAAGATAAAAGAGATAGGGACATCGAATTTACGTGGTTCGATCAAGTGACCTACATCCACGAACGAAGGAGGAGCAAAATTCTTACTATAAAAGGAATAATTACAAATGTCTTAGGAAAAATATTCCTAGGCCATAAAAACACCTGAAACTACTAAACAAGAAAAGTCCAAAATATTTAACTTAATATGGACTTAATGAAAATTAAATTCAAAGCGGCTTTTCTTGTGGTGCTTGTGGTTCTTCTAGCTTCAAAGTCTAGACCCTTATTTATAGCACCAATAGGAGATAACATAATAGAAAATTCAGATATGGGACAATGGGACTTACCAAACCAATAAATCTCCACCATGGCATATCCCAACATTGACAATTTAGCAGAACTTGCTCCACCTTCTTTACTAAAGCCCTAATGGGCAATCATCAACAATGAATACCAACCAAGTCCAAGCACTGCTTAAACTTGTAAACCGGAAGAGGCTTCGTAAGCATCGCAATTGGATTGTCCTTCCTTTTAAAGACTCATTTGCATCCAACTTTTTTCTTACCCGAAGGTAGTTTCACAAAATCCCAAGTTCTATTCTGATGGAGAGATTCAATTTATTCATTCATCGCAATCAACCACTTAGCGGAATCATCACAAGAAACTACATCTGAGTAAGTAATAGTCTCACCAACTCCACCTATTTCTTCTGTAATAGATAAAGCATATGCAACTAAATTTGCATATCTTTGTGGTGGTCGAATATCTCTCTGTGGTCTATCATTGGCTATGAAATATTGCTCTTCCTCTGGATCATCTTTGTTAGTAGACTCAGGACCATCTACTGGCATTTGCTGAGTAGAAGAGTTTGACTGAAAAGTATTAGAACTACCAATCTCAAACTCCACCTCCTTCTGCATATTATCATTTGTACAACTAGTAGATTCCTCTTTAGAAGATAACATAGATAATTCATCAAAAGTAACATCTCTACTGATTATAAATTTTGAGGATTTGGGATCAGGACACCATAATCTGTATCCTTTCACCCCAAAAACATATCCAAGGAAAATGCACTTTTTAGCTCGAAGCTCTAATTTTCCTTCATTTACATGCATGTATGTTGGACACCAAAAGATTTTAAAATCAGAGTAATCAACAGGAGTACCTGACCAAACTTTCTCTGGAGTTTTAAAATTAAGTGCTACAGAAAAAACGCGGTTGACAACATAACAGACCATATTAATCGCCTTTGTCCAAAAGTCCATTGTCAACCTTGCATTTAAGATTATATACCTTGCTCTTTCTAAGAGTGTTCTGTTCATACGTTCGGCCACACCATTTTGCTAAGGCGTCATCCTAACAGTGCGATGCCGAACAATTCCTTCATTTTTGCAGAATTCATCAAAGTCACCTTTATAAAATTCCATGCCATTATCTGTTCGAAGCTGCTTAATCTGTTGACCTATTTGCTTCTCAATCAAAGCCTTCCATTATTTAAAGGTTAAAAAAATATTATTTTTATGCTTCAGAAAATAAACCCAAACTTTTCTGGAATAATCATCAATGAAAGTCAATATATACCTGGCACCACCCTTAGACTGAACACGAGCTGGATCCCAAAGGTCTGAATGAATATGGTCAAGAGTACCTTTCGTTTTGTGAATTGTTGGAGAATTGAAGCTGACTCTTTTTTGCTTTCGAAAAATGCAGTGTTCACAAAAATCTAGTGGCCCAATACTCTGTTCACAAAGAAGACCTCTTTTGCTCAATATGCTCAAACCTTTTTCGCTCATATGACCCAAACGCATATGTCATAATTTGGTGATATCAAAATCAAACAATAATGATGATGAGACTGCAACTGAGCCTGTGACAGTAGTTCCCTGCAAAATATATAAGCTACCAGACTTACAAGCTTTTATAACAATAAGGACATTTCTAGAAACTTTCATAACTCCACCTTCAACTGCATATTTACACCCAAGAGCTTCTAGGGTACCTAAAGAGATGAGATTCTTTTTCAAATCAAGAACATGTCTAACATTAGATGCATTTTAATTTAGATTGTACCTTTGTCAACAACATCACATGTGATATTATTGCCCATCAAAACAATTCCATCATTATAAGATTCATATGTAGAAAATAAATCCCTATTGGGACACATATGATAACAATAACCCGAATCTAAAATCCATTCATTTTTAGACCTTGTCCTATCATCAGTAGCAAAGAAAATATTTCCAAAATTCTCATCAACTGTAACACTAGCTTCAGCGGACTAAGTAGCATGTGATAACAACAATCCGAATCTAAAATCCATTCATTTTTAGACCTTGTCCTGTCATTAGTAGCAAAGAAAATATTTCTAAAATTCTCATCAACTATAACACTAGCTTCAGCGGACTCAGTAGTTTTCTCAACAATTTTTTCCTTTTGCTTTAATTTATTTTTTAATTTAAAGCAATCAACCTTAATGTGCCCTATTTTATGACAATATCTGCACTCCAAATTTCTATGTTTAGATTTAGATCTAGATTTAGATCTACTACTGTCAAATTCCCTTTTATCAGTTCTACCCTTGACAACCAAACCCTCAGCTAGATTTCCACTATTTTCCCCAGTGATATCCCTGTCTATCTGCTCCTTAGATTTTAATGCAAATTTAATTTCTTGATACGAAATTATTTCTTTTCCATAAATCATAGTATCATAGAAATACTTAAAAGATTGGAGAAGAGAACACAAAAATAACAGGGCCTTATCCTCATCATCAATTTTTGCATCTATATTCTCCAAATCCATAACTAAGGAATCAAATTTATCAAGATGTGAGAGTATAGATGTACTTTCAGTCATTCGAAGCATATATAAACTCTGCTTTAAGTAGAGACGGTTCTCCACTATCCTCTTCATATACAAGGCTTTAAGTTTATCCCACATGCTCTTAACCGTAGTTTCCGTAGCTACCTCCCATAAAACATCGTCAGAGAGATTTAGAATAATGTTAGATCATGCCTTCTTATCCATACCTGCAAAATCTTTCTCTAACATACCATCTAAAATTTTTTCAACTCCCTGTAGTGCTAAATCAACTCCGTCTTGAACCAGAATGACCTCCATCTTGAGTTGCCACATGCCGAAGTTGACATTTCTATCGAATTTCTCGATAATGATCTTTGTTATTGTCATTGTTGCCAAAAAATACCAAAATTAGGCTCTGATACCAGTTTCTTAGAGCTAACCCTAGAAAATTTACCAAAGGGTAATTTTGGCAACCCAACAAAGAAAATAAAGCAGAAAGATAAAAGAGACAGGGATACCGAATTTACGTGGCTCGGTCAATTGACCTACGTCCACGAACGAAGGAGGAGCAAAACTCTTACTATAAAAGGGATAATTACAAATGTCTTAGGAAAAATATTCCTATGCCATAAAAACACCTAAAACTACTAAACAAGAAAAGCCCAAAATATTTGACTTGATATAAACTTAATGAAAATTAAATCTAAAATGACTTTTCTTATGGTGTCTGTGGTGCTTCTAGCTTCAAAATCTAGACCTTTATTTATAGTACCAATAGGAGATAGTAGAATAGAAAATTCAGATGTGGAACTATGGAACTTGTCAAACCAACAACACATATGGAGAATGTAGTCGGCTGGTTAACTGGTAAGACCTGTAAGCCAAGATACATACTACTAACTAACAACAGAACCCGTACTTCTGAAATCATAGACCACAGAGTCACTTGTAGAACTGTTTGATTAATGAATTAGCATTATTTTCTTACGAGGAAATATGCAAACGTTTTTGCCCATATAGTGTGAACTTTCTTAACTCTAAAGGAGATTCCCAACCCCATTCTCTGTTATCTCAGCTATTATCTATGCATGATACTACATCTAATCCAGATGGAGTGTCTACCTCCCTAAAGGAATACAGGAACATGCACTTGCTAGAAATCATGTCATGCAAGGCCATTGCAGCAATAAAGAGAACTTATACCAAGGAAATGGTATCAATACATGTCCTAGAATTCTTTGTAGAAACTTAATGCAATATATTTGCACAATGGGTCCAGCCTCAACATAATAATCTACATTTCTAGTACTCAAGCAAACAAACAGCAGAAGTCGATAGCATGAGGAATCGAGGAGCATTTCGGGAATGAACATGACGACAACAGCATATAACGCATGAAAATATAGATACATTGTACCAGAAATGCTCCAATCCTGCAATAAACGAGAAAGTATGTACCAAAATAAAGATGAAGATGAGGATAAAATAAAACTTAAATGTTGAGGATAAAGTAATATGGAAGCATTAAAGATGAGAGTTCTTTCTTGTGAGATAAAAAGGGAAGGAAGAAGTAGACCTTGTAATGGATAGAAAGGGGGCACGGCCACCCCGCCGCGTGAGAGCACCGCCCGGGAGTCGCCGCATGTGGCCACCATGATCCACTTGTCTGCCACCACCAACCCCTGCTGCAGCTCCGTGGCCTCCAACATCACCTCGGCGTCCACCTTCACGCCCGCCTCCACGTCGCCGCCCCCTCACCCTCCCCGGCGGCCCTCCGTCACAGCCACCTGCAGCCGGTCCCGGCACGCCCGCGCTCAGACACTATTACGTGGTTGGTATTACTTGTCGTTGCTCAGACACTTTTCCAATTTCGTCTTCTTGTGGACCCCAGGGTGTCTGTCTGCGGCGAGTATGGATAAATAGTTTATGACTTCGATGGATCTTTGTTTTATTGATCGAATAGGTAAGCCCACTTTACTCGCTCGCGCAGCGGACAAGTTGATACTTCAGGATGTGGAAGTTGTGCGTGTCAACCAACGATGCCCAATCTCTTGCACCAATTGTGCAGGGGAGATTACTTTGGCAAAACCTCAAAGTTGCTTGCAAATACCTGTCCTGTGAATAATTTTTCTTTAGATTTTATCCCTTTTTTTTTTTTTCCCCATCCCCCAGTGTTCTAAGTCCACTGCATGTGCTGCCAATCAGAATTCCAGCTTTTAGAATGAGTGCATCTGCCACATTCTTCTCATCCATTCTTCGTAATGGTCGGTAATGATATTTAGTGGGATTCTGGTCAAGTCTTCATCAGAGGCCACAAATACATGAGATCCTCCTCCACAATATAGATAAGATCCTCTTGATCATCAACCCGAAGAGATGAGAAGAGCTGATGTACCGAGCCAGCGAGGGATTACCTTACGTTGGATCTACGTAGTAGCGAGGTGGAAAGTACATAACGTTGATATGTCCACCCTTTATCTATCTTCTTACAGGGAGTGTAAGTTTACTCCGATAAAAGAACATAGGAACGTTTGGATCGCATCTAAAGTGCAGATACTTTTTGAACACTTGGTTTTCGCACTAGTGAAGGTTTTTAAGTAATAGAAGTTGGACATGGCGATGGACTCTGAATTCAACTTCCGACGGCGGCCAACCAGAAGAAGGCTGTCCCATCTCCAAGGCGAAACCCCCTTCGCATGACAGCTGGTGTTGCTTCATCTTTCTCTTCTTTTATTTTCTTTCGATTGCTGCGTATCACAAAGAAATATAGCATTGAGCATATTAAGAAGTTGGGCCGCTGTTACTTCTATATAAACGCTTCCACGTACATTCTTCGGCTGCAAGCTCACACCGCAGGTCGACCGAGCAGAAGCGATGGGCAGACTACTTCCCATCCTTAGGCTTTGGCCGTGCGTGCTTCTCATATTGCTCACCTCCGCTGGAAGCTCAAAAGCTCGCTTATTAGAACGGCGAGCAGTCGCAGTCGTATTGCTGCGTGGCGCCGACGAAGGACGAGGACATCGGGTGGCAGAAATTACGTTCGACGAATCGAATATGGTGTATCCCGACACTCCAGATCCGCAGCACCATTCCGTGTTTCCTGAGAAGCCTCCTCCTCCTCATTTGCCTTCTCTTGGTCTGTGTCACAAGTTTCCTCAGTCGGACAGTCGCTAGGTGGCCATACGTGAGTGTAATCTAGGATTTTCTCCACGGTTGGGAACTGTCTTCCTCTTCGTGCTAGCGTGGGATATGTGGCCGCGAAGATGAAGTTGGTCATGAATGCGATGGCTCCTTGTGTTCTGCTGTTATTTCTATATAATAAAAGAACTTAGTTATGAATATAGAACAGAAGAACTTGCGAAGAGAAACGATTTGAAGAGATACCTATTTATATAAGTTTTATTAGAGAGAATATTTTTTTCAACTATGCACTCAAATTATTAGATCAAATCAACTATTTAAATCGATACTCGAATTATAAATTGATCGAAGATGTAGGAAATATAAGAATATTATTTTATATTTATCTTTATTATGATATCCTATTATCCTCAAGGTTCACCTTTCGTCAAGATGTCAATTGTGAATCGATATAATTGATATGTTCGAAAGCTTTTGTAAAAACCTCTGTTAATTGATAACTTTACGAGCTCATATTTGATAGATAATAAATGTTGATATGACTTGTGACATAGCCATCAACTCGAAGACTGTCAACAAGGTATAATCCATGGTTACGTAAATTAGAGCACACCATCGACATAATATATATAAAGTTTAATTATGATGGATACATGATAAAAGATGAGACAAGTGATTTGGTTTTTTTTAATTTAAAAAAAATATATTGATGAACCAATTTTTGTATGAATATGTATATTAAAAAGTCACTTACACATGTTACATGGAAGATATAAAGCAAATATCTCTGATTTCGAAAGTAGATTTAAAAAAGCAAAGTAATCACAATCGTGAGTATGTTAAATGATGAAAGTAGCGTACCTGCATATTGCCAATGAGAAGCGCAAACAGGACTTTCTGGCACGTGCAGCCTCCATGAGGAAACCTATGCAAGGAGGCCCCACCCCTCCGACTCCGACTCCGACAGTGATTGCGACTGTGACGCCATCCTAAAGTGATTGTCGGGGCCATCGGCGGGTACGCTTGGGTAGTTCATGTGCTGAGCGCATGCCGCAACTGCTTACCCCTCCATCCCATGATATAACACCAGAAGGCCGCAACCACCGACCATCGGATCGCCACGGGTTCCACCCGATCCCCCCCAACGTGTATGGAGACCGTCAAGGGTCCAAGTCCCGCGACGTGGATCCGCAAGCAGGGGGACACGGACGACGGAGAAGCGTCGGTCCTTGGGGATTCAGACTTCTTTTTTGTAGGTACCGAGTCGGATCAGGAAGAGCGTGGAGATTAGTGCACTAGGGGATTGGACGACGGATGATGAGATGTCGGTCAACGTGGGGTGGGCTCGTGACGGTGACTGAAACGGGCCGGGAATGCACGTCGCCCCTGTCCTCCCACCGAGAGAAACGACGGAGGTTTGTTCACATGCATCGTGAAGCGTACATGTTGTCATTACGATCGTTATATTGTAGGCTTCATGATAACGATAGTATACTCGAGAGACAATATAAAGAACGTAACGACACGACGTGCGTTTCACCGTGTATATAAATGACAGTAGAACGAACTTCCTATGTCTATTTCTCTCAAGGTTGTCTTAGAGTGACTCCGAGCCAACACCATCATAAATGAAAATTGGCTCCCGATACGACTTAAAAATTTTTGTTATTGTGGATCAACCTCTTATACTAATTTATGAATAAAATCATATGAAAAAAAAAAGAGTCTTCTCTTATTTATATCAAGAAAAACAAAGAAAAGAATTCTCCTATTTAGTACAAGTTACTTTAAATGTGAACCCTCTTAACCTAAAGATAATTAAATCCAGGATTTACCTCATCATCCACAGAGATGAAAACCATGTTCAGAAAAAATAAGCAAAATAAAAAAAGAAATGATCGCTCTATATGAGCCACCGAAGAAAATTCTAGACTTTTAGTTTCAAGATCCCTAATAAATTAGACGTGAAGCTATGATTACAGAAAGCGAATAGGAAGTGTGGGCGATCCCTCCACATGACGTTTAGCGCAGCGCAGAAAGCTAGGAAGTGTGCATGGCGATCGCCACATGACGTCAAGCGCAGCTGAGTACGGCGGTCAATGGCGAAGCATATGTCGCCTCCTCGGCGGAAAGCCCACATCTCTATCTCGTCGCCCTCTTTCAGAAAGCTCCATAACGCGAAGTACTTCAGCTCGTCGCCCTTGATGACGGTGCCCGCGCTGCCGTCCCAGCGCGTTAGCTTCAGGTAGCACCGGAACCTGCACCTGGTGAACACCACCACGGGCAGTCCGCCGTGCTCCCTTCCCGACACCTTCGTCTTCCGTTTCTCTGCCTCGGCTCCCTCGGTCACGCTGCTCCTCTTTCTGTCGTCGCCGACGAGGCTGGCGGATTCCCGTTCCAACTCCGAGAGCATAGGGACGAGGTTGGACTTGACGAAGTCCCTGGGGAGATAGAAGCGGTTCTGTTGCGAGGCCAGATCGGACTTCTCGATGGTCTTCTCGGCAATGAAGTGGATGTCGGTGCCGCCCTCCGCCGTCACCAAGTCGGTCACCCACTTCGGCGCGATACGCAGGCGGTACATGTCTCTGCCGGCCTTCTTGCGCTTCTTCGACGTGCCCTCGCCGGGCGACGCGGGGGGATTAGGCTGCGGCTGCGGCGGCGGCGGCAGCTGCGCGGGCTTCTCTGGTCCCTCAGTGGCCTCGCTGTTGGACTCGGACGTGACGGCTCCCATGGATGGATACCTTCAGCTTCTATCTTTCTTGAAGCAAAGGAGGGAAGATAGGTAGTGGATGGAGTTGGCGATAGGATGAACAGCTTCACTCTACGCGTGTGTTTATATAGGGAGAGAAGAGACGCGTGATAATACGAAGCCGAGGTTATTCTGAATCGGAGTCTAATTTGCATTCTCTGCGGAAGCACAAATCCTTTTCGGAAAAGGAAACCGAGTGTGGATCGAAATTTTTAACGGTTGGGGTGAGTGATTCCTTTTCCTTTTCGAAATTAGATTCATTTCTATTAGATTTCTTTTTCTCTTATTATTCCCTATATCTTATATGATGGATTACGAGTCGCGATTCATTTGGAATATTATATCAATGGACAAAAAATGGTGGTATTGTATGCTACATGAAAAAAAAGACTAAATAATAATCTCGCGAAGAAAAGAGAGCAAATTAAGTCCCATTAGTAGAATGAAAGAGAAGATGAAATAGTGGTAACAGAGAGACCAGAGATTAGCTCAGTTGGTCTTTGCAACATCCGGTGCTGCTCATATTTGATAGATAATAAATATTGTCATGGCTTGTGACATTAGCCATCATCTTGATGGCTGTGAATAAGATATTATAATTCAGGGTAAGGTAAATTGGAGCACAACATAAACATAATATGTAAAGCTTAATTATGATGGATAGGTGGTGAAAGCTGAAACAAATGATTTGGATTTTCTTAAATTCAAAAAAATAATACTGATGAAATATTCTATGCTTCTGTTACGAAAGTTGGTCTTCAGAAGATGGATTAAAACTGCGACCTTGTCTCTTCTTCATGCAAAGCGTCTTCAAGCTTCTTTCTCGAGTACCTACGCCAAGCTGCCTATATAAAACAGGTAGGCCATGTCCTCGATTGCTGCGAATAGTATCTAAACGTATGCTGCAGTTGTTTGTTGCGCAGCCTTCTAAATTGTGTAGCAACAAACTGTTAGAGCTAGTCTTAGAAAATTTACGTGATTCGGTTAATTGACCTACGTTCACGAATGAAGGAGAAGTAAAACTTTTACTATAAAAGGGACAATTACAAATACCTTAGAAAAAATATTCCTAGGCCATAAAGCACCTAAACTACTAAACAAGAAAAGCCCAAAATATTTGACTTAAAATGGACTTAATAAAATTAAATCCAAAACGATTTTTCTTATGGTGCCTGTGGTGCTTCTGGCTTCAAAGTCTAGGCCCTTATTTATAGCACCAATAGGAGATAGCAGAATAGAAAATTCAGATGTGGGACTATGGGACTTGTCAAACCAACAAATCTCCACCTTGGCATGTCTCAACATTAACAATTTAGCAAAACTTTCACTCCCTTCTTAACAAAAGCCTTAATGGGTAATCACCAACAATGAATACCAACCAAGTCTAAGCACTGCTTGAATTTATAAACCGGAAGAGGCTTCGTAAGCATCGCAATCAACCACTTAGTAGAATCATCACAAGAAACTGCATCTGAGTAGGTAGTATGGTCACCGACTCCACTTATTTCTTCTACAACAGACAAAACATATGCAACCAAATTTGCATATCTTTGTGATGGTCGAATATTTCTCTGTGGTGTATCCTTGGCTATAGAATATTGCTCTTCCTCTGGAACATCTTTGTCAGTAGATTTGGGACCATCTACTGGCATTCTCTGAGTAGAAGAGTTTGACTGAAAAGTATCAAAACTATCAATCTCAAGCTCCACCTGCTTCTACGCACTATCATTTGTACAACTATTAGATTCCTCTTTGGAAGATAACATAGACAATTCATCAAAAGTAACATCTCTATTGATTATAAATTTTGGGGATTTGGGATCAGGACACCATAATCTGTATCATTTCACCCCAGAAGCATACCTAAGGAAAATGTACTTTTTAGCTCGAGGCTCTAATTTTCCTTCATTTATATGCATGTATGCTAGACACCCAAAGATTTTAAAATCAGAATCATCAGCAGGAGTACCTGACTAAACTTCCTCTAGAGTTTTAAAATTAAGTACTGCAGAAGGAGCGCGGTTGACAACGTAACAGGCCATATTAATCGCCTCTACCCAAAAGTCCTTTGTCAACCCTGCATTTGAGATCATACACCTTGCCCTTTCTAAGAGTGTTCTGTTCATACGTTCGGCTATACCATTTTGCTGAGGCGTCATCCTAATAGTGTGATGCCGAACAATTCCTTCATTTTTACAGAATTCATCAAAGTCACCTTCATAAAATTTCATGTCATTATCTGTTCGAAGCCGCTTAATCTGTTTACCTGTTTGCTTCTCAATCAAAGCTTTTCATTGTTTAAAGATTAGAAAAACATCATTTTTATGCTTCAGAAAATAAACTCAAATTTTCCTGGAATAATCGTCAATAAAAGTCAACATATACCTAGCACCACCCTTAGACTGAACATGAGCTGGACCCCAAAGGTCTGAATGAATATAGTCAAGAGTACCTTTCGTTTTGTGAACTGCCGGAGAATTGAAGCTGACTCTTTTCTGCTTTCCAAAAATGCAATGTTCACAAAAAATCTAGTGGCCCAGTACTCTGTCCATAAAGAAGACCTCTTTTGCTCAATATGCTCAAATTTTTTTCGCTCATATGATCCAAACGCATATGCCATAATTTGGTGATGTCAGAATCAGACAATGATGATGACGAGACTGCAATTGAGCCTGTGACAGTAGTTCCCTGCAAAATATACAAGCTAGCAGACCTACAAGCTTTCATAACAACAAGGGCATTTCTAGAAACTTTCATAACTCTACCTTCAGCTGCGTATTTACATCCAAGAGCCTCTAGGGTGCCTAGAGAGATGAGATTCTTTTTCAAATCAGGAACATGTCTAACATTAGTAAGTGTCCTCACAATACCATCATGCATTTTAATTCGGATTGTGCCTTTACCAACAACATCACATGCGGCATTATTGATCATCAAAACAATTGCACCATTACAAGATTCATATATGGAAAATAAATCCCTATTAGGACACATGTGATAAGAACAACCCGAATCGAAAATCCATTTATTTTTAAACCTTGTCCTGTCATCAGTAGCAAAGAAAATATTTTCAAAATTCTCATCAGCTGCAACACTAGCTTCAGTGGACTCAGTAGTTTTCTCAATAATTTTTTCCTTTTGCTTTAATTTATTTTTCAATTTAAAGCAATCAGTCTTAATGTGTCCCATTTTATGACAATATTTGAACTCCAAATTTCTGTCTGGATTTAGATATAGATTTAGATCTACTATTATCAAATTCCCTTTTATCAGTTCTACCCCTGACAACCAGACCCTCAGCCTGATTCCTACTACTTTCCCCAGTGATATCCCTGTCTATCTGCTCCTTAGATTTTAATACAGATTTAATTTCCTGATACAAAATTATTTTTTTCCATAAATCATAGTATTATGGAAATACTTAAAGGATTGGGGGAGAGAACATAAAAGTAATAGGGCTTTATCATCATCATCAATTTTTGTATCTATATTCTCCAAATCCATAACTAAGGAGTCAAATTTATTAAGATGTGAAAGTATAGATGTACCTTCAATCATTCAAAGCATATATAAACTCTGCTTCAAGTAGAGACGGTTTTCCATTGTCCTCTTCATATACAAGGCTTTAAGCTTGTCCCACATGCTCTTAGTCGTAGTCTCTATAGCTACCTCTCGTAAAACATTGTCAGAGAGATTTAGAATAATGCTAGATCGGGCCTTCTTATCCATTCCTACAAAATCTTCCTCTAACATATCATCTGGAATTTTTTCAGCTCCCTGTAGTGCCAAATCAACTCCGTCTTGAACCAGAATGACCTCCATATTGAATTGTCACATGCCGAAGTTAACATTTCTGTTGAATTTCTCGACAATGATCTTTGTTATTGTCATTATTGTCAAAAGATCCCAAAACCAGGCTCTGATACTAATTTGTTAGAGTTAGCCCTAGGAAATTTACCAAAGGGTAATTTTGGCAACCCAACAAAGATAATAAAGTAGAAAGATAAAAGAGACAGGGACACCGAATTTACGTGGTTCGGTCAATTGACCTACATCCACGAATGAAGGAGGAGCAAAATTCTTACTATTAAAGAGACAATTACAAATGCCTTAGGAAAAATATTCGTAGACTATAAATCACCTGAAACTACTAAACAAGAAAAATCTAAAATATTTAAGTTAATATGGACTTAATAAAATTAAATCTAAAGTGACTTTTCTTATGGTGCCATACGCCCAAGTCAGAAGCTCTTCTCCGCAGAAATCTCCAGGCCTTAAGAATGTCTGAATTAGAAAATCCAGTTCTTCCACCATTAGTGGTCATGCCCTACAGAGCATTTCATTTACTGGGTCTCCTTCACCAACAATGCAGCTGCATTCAGTGTATAAAACTGGTTTCAAACCATCAGACATGGCGTCCATGAGTTGATCATCCATCTTCTCAAACATCGGAACCTACAAGGAATGATATGTGGATCGCATCATTTCTCCAAAGAACAACCACTCATCAACTACCAGTTTTGACTAAATCTATCATAAGTATGATTCGATTGGAAGTGCAATGAAGAATATTAAACATTACTTCCATGTTTTGTAAACCAAACTATAGTGGTGAGCTCCTTCTCTGGGAGACAGATGTCCTAGAAAGACAAAAGCATCCGTCTCTCTGGAAACTAATCTCAGAAGCTAGTCTACACCCATAGTTAATTCATGTAACCCTAACCCATATGGTTTCTTCAAATCTCACCACCCTTACTCTCCTAAGATAAAGCTAATTCTAACCTCAACCTGTCTGAAACTGAACGTTTCAACATATCAGAAGTGGGAATCAGACAAAAATGTGTTCCACTTGAATTATTTGATTAAAAACTAGTTGAAAATTATGCTTGCTTGTTGTTATAAGTTTGTGGAAAGTTATTTTTTAAAAATATTCTATCATTTTAACCGAGTAAAATAACTTTGACAAATAACAATATCCCTCTTATACATCAACACGTTGTCATGTTCTGTAATTAGCCATCAATCTAACATTCATTAATTATTTCATCCAGTAACTTGTTTTGTCTACTATCAAATTAATGATAGGAAAAAGTTAAAATTTTGAATTTTACAGTATTTTCAATGAGCGACTGAAAATCATCTTTTTCCAGTGAGCTGTAAAATTTCAACTCAATTTTGTTACCGAAGATTCTCACCATAAAATTATGGAACAAAATCAAAAAATATAATTAGAGAAATAAAATATATGAAAATTTAGAAAGGTTATGAAGAAGATGCTCTTTGTCTACTCTTTTCTGGCCACCTATGCTGCTCATAACGACGTATTCTCTCCCTTGGGCTCTCAGGAAGGGATCGGTGAGACATCCATTGCTCTGTATCTCTCCTTTTTACTCTCATTTCTTCTATTCTAACAATAGTTAATTGCAGATATGTCTAGAATAGTGCCCAAAAAAAAAAAGTTTACCAACTTAGGATTTAACTTATACCTTTTATAAGTGAAGAAAATAAGTTTATATTGACTTGGTGAATCAAAGCGCACACTGTTTAATACTCGTTGTTGCTTTGATGCCATTAACTATAGAGTCAACTCTTGTTCTGAAAGTGTAAGTCCATTCAAGGGGTCCACAAGGATCATGTAGGGGCGATCTGAGTGGGGAGAGGACCCGACTGGTATAATCCCGATGTGTTGCTTATTCATTGAGACAGATTTAGTATCATCCCAAGGTGCGCCTTAGCCTCGTCGAGGTTTCGGCAAAAGCTATTAGTGTCGAGGGAGTGTTCTTGACCCAACTCGATCCTTTCGATGCTTAAATTAGCAGGGAAGTAGGGAAAAAGTTAAGCGAAGTTTTGTAGTGTTTCACTCTGTCCCCCTTTTAAATTTTGGAGGCTGACTTTTATACTTAAACAATCGATGGCGTAAAGCCAACGACAGGTTAGGGTGCCATTTTCATCATCAAAGGCTCGTTAACATCGACGAATGGCGAGTACGTCTCTTAGAAAGTGGCATCAAGAAAGGAGAATAGTGAGGGTGCTATTTATTAAGATTTTGAGCTTGTTTGGGATAAACAAGGAGTGATCTCTCGTGTCAATCATTCGAAAAGGAAAATCTGGTCATACCATAGGAGATTAATGCTTTCTAACGTCAAACATGTAGGTCTTCCTAAAGGTGCAGTCTGTAGATTAAGGTGGGAAGGGCGACAGGTTGTGTTTGTGTTGATGACTGCAGGAGGGTATGGGCACCTCCACCCATATTGCCTAGGTGGTAATTGATTAAATGCAAAGTAAAGATAAAAAAGCACACTTCAATCAGTTGAATACAATGCCTACTTATACATGTTGAGATAGAGGATTTTCCTTAACTGAATAGCAAGATTTCCTCATGCTGTTGGGGAAAACCTCATCTTCTATCATGCCCCCGTAAGATGAAGCTCCTGTTAAGGATATCGATTTTTGACTAATACAACGAAAATAATTTTGAGCGAGAGGCTTCATGAGTGAGTCTGCTAGTTGATCAGCTATATGTACGTAAGAGACACATAGTTGATGTCTAACAATTTGATCTTGCACGAAGTGGAAGTCTATGGCAATGTGTTTCATGCGTGAGTGGAATACTAGATTTGCATATAAGTAGGTAGCTCCAACATTATCACAATATATTGTAGAAGTAAGGGTAGAGTTGACGTTGAGTTCCTTGAGGAGATTTCTGACCCAATTGAGTTCAGTAGCAGCGATGGAGATGGCACAATATTCAGCTTCAGTTGTAGATCAGACGATTGTCTTTTGCTTCTTAGAACTCCAACTGATTGGATTAGCTTCAAGTAAGACAATATACCTTGACATAGATGTCTTATCATCAAAATTTCCTGCCCAGTTAATATCAACAAAGGCTTGGAGATTAAGTGGGTTGTGTTTGCGAAGAAAGAGACCATAATTGAGTGTCCCTTTTAGATACCACAAAATTCATTTGACCGCAGGCCAATATATAGTAGATGATCGATGCATAAATTGGGATAATTTATTTACTGCAAAAGAGATATATGGATGAGTGAGAGCTAAGTACTATAAGGAGTCAAGTACTTGTCGATATTGAGTAGAGTTTATAGTAGGGCTTCCATCACATAATTTGAGTGATGCACTAGTAGAGAGGGGGGTTGTAACATCTTTTACATCCTACATATTTTTCTTTGATAATAAGTTTTGAATATACTTTCTTTATGATAGGAGGAGACCGGAAGATGTAAATGTTGGTTCCACTCCCAAAAATTAACTCAAGGGTCCTAGATCTTTGAGAGAGAATCGATCAGCCAATTGCTTTAGAAAGGTTTGAATCTCCTGGGGATCATTGTCTGTGATAATGATATCATCTACATACACTAGAAGATATATTATGTTTCCATTTTGTTATCGCGGGAATAACGAGGTACCAGACTTAGAGTTGATGAAGCCAATTGATGTTAGAAACTTGACAAGTTCAGTATACCAAGCTCTTGGAGCTTTTTGTAGTTTACAGGCATGTTATAGATACTCAAGATGAGTGAAGCCAAGGGGTTATTGCATGAAGATATCTTCAGTTAGAGTCCCTTATAAAAAGGCATTGTTAACATCTAATTGTCATAAGTGCGAGCCTTTTGAGATGGACAAACTTAGGATAAGCCGAATTGTTATGGGTTTAACAATGAGACTGAATGTCTCTGTGAAGTCAACACCAGGTCATTGATGAAACCTTTTTACTACTAGACGTGCTTTATATCGAGTAATGGATCCATCTAAGATTCGCTTAATTCGATAAACTCATTTACACTCGATGATGTTTTGTGTGGGATGAAAGAGTACAAGGGTCCATGTAGAGTTATGGAGGAGGGCATCATATTCTTCACACATGGCTTTATGCTTGTGTGAAGATTTTTGAGCTTGAGTAATTGTGGTAGATTCATCGATCTCATAAGAGAATTTTGTGATAGCATGTAGGTTAAGGACTTGACGTGGTTTGAAGATACCACTTTTGGAACGTGTGGTCGTTGAATGTCCAGGGGCGATAGGTTGTATCGTTAGTATGGGTGGCAGAGAGGCACTAACACGAGTTGGGGCAAGCTGAGATATATCAGTGTTATTGGATCCGAAAGAGGGTAAAGAAAGTGGTTGTGTTTCCAAGGGCATTACTTCAGTAGTAGGAGAAACCTGTGAAGAAGGGAGGCCAGGCTTCGGTTGGCGAGGAAGCAACAGTCGGTGGCAGAAATAGGGGTTGCGACCGTCGAGTAGAGGTAAAGCTGCAGACTTAGCAATCGGCTCCGATGAGTTACAAGAAGGAGAGTCAGCAGAAGATCATCCTCCACCGCTTCGAGATGATAGCGAAAATGGGCGGCAATGAGTTTTAAAGTCCGTCTACTGCAAATCAACAGAGGAGGAGACAGGGGAATTTTGTCAGAATTTCCCGGAACAAAAGGAGACAACGGAGAAGAAGATCGTGGCGAAGGGACAGAGCCAATGCGCTATGTGCCACAAGAGAGTGGGGTTCCAAGTGTCAATGCGGATCCACCTGCTCAATTTCAAGGCAACTGATTGTGCAAAGGAGAAGGCTTACTATCACCGAGGAGATCAAAGTAATCACTATTGCTGAACAGCGAGAAAGGAGGAAATCTTTCCGGGGAAACGGGGGGACTTCCGTAGGCGACTGCAGTTGCTTGAGACTTGGTGCCTAGCGAGAGAGGATAATAATCACAATGATGACGGCAGCAACAAGAATGCAGCTTCTGGGAGGTAGCAAGACTCGGTGAGGAGCGATTTCTATCATCGGACAACGAGAAGAGAGCTTGCTCTAGGCAAGATTCTCTGATACCATGAAAAAAATACAAAGTTAAGATAAAAAGCATACTTCAATCAAGTGAATACAATGTCTATTTATACATGTTAAGAGAGAAGATTTTCCTTAATTGAACAATCAGATTTCCTCATGTAGTTGAAAAAAATATCATCTTCTATCAGTAATTTTTGAAAGGATGAATTGTCAGCATCATGATCTTCCGTATCAATACTAATACCTTAACCTTGAAGGAAACATAAGGAATGAAGAGGATTTCCCATAAAGTCCTTCCGTGAAGCTACCAAGTGTAGACAAAATGGCAACAGTTTCAAAGAGCTTCATGTCAATAATTGGTGAATACATTTTATACTTTGTCACGGACAATCATAGTTGTTAAAACGCCACTTACATATGTTACATGAAAGATACAAAGCAAATATCTCTGATTTCGAACATGGATAAATGATGAAAGGCTCAAAGATTGTAAAATGACAGGCTCAGCTTGGCTTACTTAAGTAAACTAAAATGAAAATAATATCCAAAGCGATCTCAACTAGCCTTCTCATGCAGTACTGGGTTCTAAACTCTTTGGTTACTGGTTTCGATTTGTCAATTCCCGTCAGTCGATTATTAAAAGAGAATGAGCTTTTCCCTCTCTTTCCATTGTGAAGTAATGATATTTATCAACAGGAACCAATCTGTCAAAGATTATCATGGTTGAACATAAGATTTGGTATTCCAAAATAACTAATTGAATAAATGTATTTATCATTGTCGTCAATTAAGTATGAATGTTACCAAAGGACCTAGAAGTGGATAATACGCCTACTAAGACACAACAGTCCCAATAAAATATTCTTCCACTCTTCTGAGCTCATCTGGCCTGTCAGGCTTTTAGGAAGAAGCCAATCATTAGTATCGACGTTTTCTGTTTGTAAATTCATAAGTATTTTCTTAAGTGTCAACGCTTTGAGAACAAACACCAACTATTTAGTTCTAGATTAAGAAATGAAAGACAGGTACTTACTGAGAATCACAAAACCTCATATATCATTTTGATATTTTATGTTTGTTATAGAAAAGACATACTATATGTATGTTTACAAGCTTGTATCAATGAGGAAACCCACAGAGCAATTATTCGGGCTCAAGTTGCATAAACTGTAGTGCTTAGAATGGTGGAAGTGGACACCTATTACATCCATAAAATAACAACAGGGTCGTGAATTTGCTGTGATTAATCGCTCTATGTGTGAAAATGAGAACAAATTGAACTTCTAAAGATACACAAGCTGCAATGAAAACAGCAAGACTAACTAGATAAAGAATTGAAACTGCCAATTGTAAAAAGGTTGCATGATAGCCTAATGATTGGTTGAACTAATGCCAAGGTGATCATAAAAAAATTTCAAACTCATTGCAGGATAGGGCAGAAGAAATTCTCATGATCATGTTGGATATATATATATATATATATATATATATATATATATATATATATATATATATATATATATATATATATGTATATATATATATATATATATATATATATATATATATATATATATATATATATATGTATATATATATATATGTATATATATATATATATATATATATATATATATATATATATATATGTGTATATATATATATATGTATATATATATATATATGTATATATATATATGTATATATATATATATATATATATATATATATATATATATATATATATATATATATATATATATATATATATATATATATATATGTATATATATGTATATATATATATATATATATGTATATATATATATATATGTATATATATATATATATATATATACATATATATATATATGTATATATATATATATATATATGTATATATGTATATGTGTGTGTGTGTGTGTGTGTGTGTGCATCCAGAAATTATCACAATCCACAAATGCAATTAACACAAATGAAAGTGTATTGTTTGGGCCTAAGCAGTTCTAAGGATAGTACAAAGCACATGAACATTCCCATGCAAATCACCTACGGTTGCTTCAATTGTTAATTTGTATTCATTATCGAATCATAAGCTTATACTGGAAGCTTTAAACAAAGATGATTGAGATGTGTCAAGAGAGGAAGAATAGAACTAAATAATGGAAAGATATCAAAGACATGTAGACACTTGAGAAAAGAAAAAAAGAATCACTGAATATATATATGATGGTTTAAATTAAAAAAGGGTATCACTGGATACATCTAACCAGTTTAAGTTGTAGTAAGTGACAAAATAACCTCCAAACTTATGGAGGCAAAACTTTGCAGTGGCATGGTCCAATGCATGAATGGGGTTTTCACTAATTTGGATAAATCAAAAAGAGTATCGAAAGCTATATTTGTACATAAGGTGGAGAGCATCTGCACATGAGCAATGTCGATCCAAAACAAATCTTGGCCAAAGGCAATCCAAGGATGGGTACACGACAATGCATAGATTTGACCTGACTGAACCTTTTTGTCTTCAGATTTACCCAAGGATGCTAACAAATATGGAAGAACAATCTTAATTGTCGCATATGACAAATGAAATTATCTAATGCCAGATTTCAAATGTTGATTAATCAATTATGTATCATGCAATTATTTAAAGGAAATTCTTTGTCATTCTTTCGTTTCTTCATTTAGTATTGAATTGGTGTGCTGCCATGTTTTTAGCATTCACCGATCTGTGGGATCGTGTTTCTTTGCTTATTTCCTTTGTCATTATAATTTAGAAAACTCCTTTTCCATGCTCTCAATGTTCACTGGTCCATTAGATTGCATGCAAATGCTTCTTTGTCGAGCTTCCCTTTTTCTTTGTGAGAATTCATCAATGATGGCCACGCCTTTGTTGTTCATTACTCAATTCAATTGCAAGAACACACTTCAGCTAATAATTCTTTTTCTAGAGTTTCTTTCTTTTTTAGCATTTCATCTTACAAAATCAAACAAGTCAACATACAAGTCCTGGCTCAATAATGGAACAGAGGATGTTGAAGACTTGTAACAGCTTTAGCATCAATTTCTCTCTCTTTTTTATTTTTTTTAATTGTACAAGTCAAATTAATCCACACATATGGAGAATTAACCGGTAAGCCCTGAAAGCCAAGATACAGACTACTAACTAACAACATATAAGAACCCGCACTTCTGAAATCATAGAGCTGTTTGATTAATGAATTAGCCTTCTTTTCTTATGAGGAAATATGCAAACGTTTTTGCCTATATAGTGTGAACTTTCTTAACTCTAAAGGAGATTCCCAACCCCATTCTCTGTTATCTCTGCTACTATCTATGCATGATACTGCATCTAATCCAGATGCAGTGTCTACCTCCCTAAAGGAATACAGGAACATGCACTTGCTAGAAATCATGTCATGCAAGGCCATTGCAGCAATTAAGAGAACTTATACCAAGGAAATGGTATCAATACATGTCCTAGAATTCTTTGTAGAAACTTACTGCAATATATTTGCACAATGAGTCCAGCCTCAACATACTAATCTACATTTCTAGTACTCAAGCAAACAAACAGCAGAAGTCGATAGCATGAGGAAACGAGGAGCATTTCGGGAATGAGCATGACGACAACAGCATATAACGCATGAAAATATAGATACATTGTACCAGGAATGCTCCAATCCTGCAATAAACGAGAAAGAATGTACCAAAATAAAGATGAAGATGAGGATAAATGAAACTTAAATGCTGAGGATAAAGTAATATGGAAGCATTAAAGATGAGAGTTCTTTATTGTGAGATAAAAAGGGAAGGAAGAAGTAGACCTTGTAATGGATAGAAAGGGGGCACGGCCACCCCGCCGCGTGAGAGCACCACCCGGGAGTCACCGCATGTGGCCACTATGATCCACTTGTCTGCCACCACCAACCCCTGCTGCAGCTCCGTGGCCTCCAACATCACCTCGGCATCCACCTTCACGCCCGCCTCCACGTCGCCGCCCCCTCACCCTCCCCGGCGGCCCTCCGTCGCAGCCAACTGCAGCCGGTCCCGGCACGCCCGCGCCACCATCGCCCCCCCGCGCCCGTCGTACACCGCGAACTACCCATACCCACCTGCCGAGAAGCCCGTCACCTCCGTATGATGAGGAAATAAAAGGATAGACAACAAACAATAACTTTCAATGTATAAGAACAAATACTAGCAGTGTATGAATAACACAGGTAGAATTAAAACAGAAATCACAATCAAATAAAACACCAAGATTTACGTGGAAAACCCTTCAACGTGAAGGGTAAAAACCACTGGGTCAAACCAGAAAAATCCACTATAGAAATAATGAATGTACAATCTCGAATCTCTTGCCCAAAACCCAAGCAACAATCACAAGAGAATAAGCGGGATACAAGGATCACGTCATTTGTGCACAATATCAAAACCTCCTCAGCAATCACGAAGAATTCACCAAGATCAGATCTAACTTGAGATGGAAACTGTTTGGATGAGTGAGAACAATTTCTAGTTTTCCTTGTCTTCTTCCCTTTCTTTTTCTCTGTTTTTCGCCTTTTCTCCTCTCTTTGAATCCTTAATCTCGCCAAGTTCTTTGCCCTTTGCTTTGCGATATTTTGATCTCTTAATTTGGAAGTAGCCACCTAGCCCCATATATAATGAGATTAGGTTAGGGTTAGGGTTAATAAGAGAAGGGTTATGGGCTATGAGTCTTGCTAAAGCCCATATGTACACAAGTTTATTTATCATGAACCTCCCCATTCAGACCATAAGGGAGGCCGTCTCATGACTCCTCGGTGTAAATCCATGTCGACCAACCGTCGACACATCTCCTGCCTCTCTTCCTCGCATAGCAACTAGCCACATTTTGTTCTCGCTCACTTTCAATCGCTTCCTGGTAACCCTCTGGTTCACTACGATAAGCATCACATACTCATCAAGAGTATCTTCACGGAAGAAGTCGACGTTGTCTAGAAGATCTTCTCAATTGAGGTTCTGCGAGAAGCGCTCCTCAACTTCTTCTTGCTCAACATATCCTGCAGGTAGATTAATATCCGGCTCTACACCATCTTCCTCGCACATCTCCCCATCACCCTCGATATATATGGAGGAACAACTGGGTCACATCTGCTAATCCTTGCGAAGTCTTGGCTGTGCCTTCTTCTTCAAATCCTCAAGGGTTTGATCCTCAAAGAAGACCACATCTCTCGCTTCTAAACACCTTCGCTTTTACGGATCCCAAAGCTGAACGAATTGATCATGTGAGTAGCCAAGAAAAATACATTCTTTTGTCTTACCATCCACTTAGACCTTTCATTATACTAATATGTGCAATGCACGACAACCAAATACTCTCAAATGCTTATAGGAAACATCTTTCCCTAACCAAACATGCTCTGCAACATCAAGATCTAGGGTATGCAGGGAGATAAGTTGATCACATCAATGTAGTCCTCAAAGCCTCATCCCAAAACCTTTGGGTAGCTTTGCACAAAGAAAGCATACATCGATCTTTTCCATGATGGTGCGGTTCATCCTCTCTGCAATTGCATTATCTTGAGGTGTACCAGAACTAAGTCATCTCATCTTTGGATGCCATGTGACCTGCAATAATCATCAAACAATCCCATGTACTCACCACCATTATCTCGATCTTATGCATTTCAATTTGTCTTCTGTCTCCCTTTCAACTCAAATGGAACTCTTTGAAGACACCAATAACCTTTGATCTTTGGTCTTCAAAGCATAAGTCCAAACTTTCTGGAAAAGTCATCTATAAAAGTAACAAAGTAAAGTGCACCATTGCCGGAACATTAGTAGAACCATTAGGAGTTTTTGTCCTCAAAGGACCACATACATCTGTATAAACACGGTCCAAAGACATGCATTTTTCTAGACAAAGCGGGACTAGCAAATGAAACTCTATGTTGTTTACCACCTAAACAATCAATACAAGGGTTCAAACGTATACCTGCGGTCGAGCAAATACCTCTCTCTTGGAAAGAGCTTGCAGTCCCTTCTCGCTCATGTGTCCCAATCTCCTATGCCACAACTCCATGCTAAAGTCTTTCTCTATGGCATTTAACTGTTCACCATAAGCTTTGGCATTGCAACATGAGCAATGTATGACATTTCTTTCCATTAGCTATAACAAGAGAACCCTTCAATGAGTTTCCATTGCCCTCTCGTGAAACTCTTTTATCATAGTCCTCATCATCTAATCTTCCAACTAAATTAGATTCAACCTCAAGTCAACCATGCCTCATATCCTTAAGCACCAACTTGCATCCAAGGTTGGTCTTTATATGGATGTCACCCATGCCAATAATGTGTCAAAGGCCATGGTTGCCCATCTTGACAACACCAAAATTTCCGGACATGCGTAGTAAAAACTCCCTCCGTGGTGTAGCATGATAAGAAGCTCTGTGTCAATTATCCACTCGAGATCCGTGGCGCACACACAAGAAAAAAATCATCATCAAGGGGACAAAATCAAATAATCACCAACCTGTTGCAGAAAGCCGTGGTATTTTCTTTTGACTCTGAGACTCCACTTCTTTTCCCTTTTTCTTGCTCTTCTTAGGCTGCTTACACCGATTCTTATAATGTCCTTTCTCACACACATTATAGCAAACAATATCTTTCCTTGATCTTGACTTGCTTCTACCTATTCGTGAACTCGCTTCTATCTTTAGACCTTGATCTTCCTCTGTTCTCGAGATAAGTGCCGTGAATCAATGAGATCTTCTTTAGCAGGTCTTTCTTCTCAACTCCTCATTCAACAAACCGCTTGTTACTTGACTCATGGTAACAATACCATCTGGCGCTAGACACATACGGGAAACCACCGGTGTCTCCTTTCGGCAATGAATCGAAGTAACAATGCCCAACTCATCATCAAGAGACATTTTCATAGAAGATAATCTGGTTAGTAATACTTTGAATTTCATTCAAATGCTCGATTAATAGAAGCACCCTCTTTATATTTAGGTTCACAAGTTTTCTCGATCAAAAAGCTTTGTTGCCATTGCTTTTCTTTCATAGAGACCTTCTAACTTTTTCCAAAGAGAATATGCAGAACTTTCAGTAGAAACATGATGAAAGACACTATCATCGAGCCATGCACGTCGAATAAACCCAACCGCTTTTCGATCTAATCTCTTCCACTCATCATCTATCATAGTTATGGGTTTTTCACTATCCCCTGCAAAGGTCCATACAAATCTTTACAATACAAGAGATCTTCCATTCTTGGTTTCCATATCATCCAATTGTTTCCGCTCAAACTAATCATCGCGAGAAACATTACAATGTACATTTCTCATGTTCAAACACAAAAGTTAAATCACCAAAACCTTGCTCGATACCCATGGGGAAATAAAAGGATAGGCAACAAACAATAACTTTAGTATAAGAACAAATACTACCAAATGTGAACACTCCCGAATTAAAACAGAAATCACAATCAAATAGAACACCAAGATTTACGTGGAAAACCCTTCAACGTGAAGGGTAAAAACCACGGGCAAACCAAAGAAAATCCACTATAGAAATAATGAATGTACAATCTCGAATCTCTTGCCCAAAACCCAAGCAACAATCATAAGAGAATAACCTGGATACAAGGATCACGTCACGCCACCACAATATCCAAAACCTCCTCAAGCAATCACGTGGAATTCACTCAAGATCTGATCTGCCCGAGATGAGAAACTGCTTTGGATGAGTGAGAACAATTTCGAGTTTTCCTTGTCTTCTTCCCTTTCTTTTCTCTTGTTTTTCGCCCTTTTCTCCTCTCTTTGAATCCTTAATCTACGCTGCCAAGTTGCTGCCCTTTGCTGCGATATTTTGATCTCTTAATTTCGTAGCCACCTAGCCCCCATATAATGAGATTAGGTTAGGGTTATGGTTAATAAGAGAAGGGTTATGGGCTATGGGCTGCTAAAGCCCATATGGGCTGAACTGGGCTTTATCAGCCCAACACCGTCATCGTGTCCTCCATGTCCCTCCGCCTCCCCATTAGCGGCACCGACCCGTGTGACAGGGTCTTCCCCGGCGCCAGTGTCCGCGGAGGGCGGCGGGGGATGATCGAGGCGGAACGGTAGTTCTCTCCCTCCGCGAGGGTCCGCCTTGGGGGCATCGGGGTTCCGGTGGCGGGAGCGGAGGCGGATGGGATAGTGGTGGCGGTTGGGTCAGGCCCTTCAGACTCCGACTGTGATTGCGATTGGGCCGCCATCTTATAGTGGCTGTCGGGGCTGCCGGCCGTTCCGCTTGGGGGTTATGTGCCGAGCGCACGCGGCTTGACCCCTCCATCCCACGATGTAACACCAGAAGGCTGCAACCACCGACCGTCGGATCGCCACGGGATCCACCCGATCCCGCCCGCGTGTATGGGGCCCGTCAAGGTTCCAAGCCCCCGCAACGTGGATCCTCAGGCGGGGTGACGTGGACGACGGAGGAGCGTCGGTCCTTGGCGATCCGGACTTGGTTTTGCAGGTATTCTCACCCGAGTCGGCTCACGGATGAGCAGGGAATAGCGTAGAGATTAGCGCTCATGGGGATTGGACGGCGGATGATGGGGCGTCAGTCAGCGTGGGGAGGGCTCGCAACGGTTACTGAAATGGGACGGGAATGCACGTCGCCCCTCTTGTCTCCTTGCGGGAGAGACGTAGGATGTTTTATTCTACCAACGTTCCATACACCGTGAAGCGAATACGATATCGTTACGATCTTTATATCATACGCTTCACGGTAACGATAGTATACGCGAGAAACAATATAAAAAACGTAACGATATAGTGTACGTAAATGACAGTATAGCAGACCTCCTACGTCTCTTTCTCGGTAGGTTGACTCAAAGTGGTTCCGAGTCAATATCATCGTACACGAAGATTGGCTCCCGATACGACCTAAAATATTTTTATCATTGCGGATCAACTTCTTCTAATTATATATAAATAAAATCCTTAGAAAAAAAAAAGAGTCTTCTCTTATTTATATCACGAAAACCAAAGAAAAGAGTTTTCTTATTTAGTATAAGTTCCTAATAAAAGCTGCTAAGCTAAGATTACAGAAAACGAATAGGAAGTGCGCATGGCGATCTCTCCACATGACGTGAAACGCAGCTAGAGGACGACGCGGTCGGCTTCCCAATGGCGAAGCATAGGTCGCCTCCTCGACGGAATGCCCACATCTCTACCTCGTCGCCCTCTTTCAGGAAGCTCCATAGCGCAAAGTACTTCAGCTCGTCGCCCTTGATGACGGTGCCCGCGCTGCCGTCCCAGCGCGTTAGCTTCAGGTAGCACCGGAACCTGCACCTGGTGAACACCACCACGGGCAGTCCACCGTGCTCCCTTCCCGACACCTTCGTCTTCCGTTTCTCTGCCTCGGCTCCCTCGGTCACGCTGCTCCTCTTTCTGTCGTCGCCGACGAGGCTGGCGGATTCCCGCTCCAACTCTGAGAGCATGGGGACGAGGTTGGACTTGACGAAGTCCCGGGGGAGGTAGAAGCGGTTCTGTTGCGAGGCCAGATCGGACTTCTCGATGGTCTTCTCGGCAATGAAGTGGATGTCGGTGCCGCCCTCCGCCGTCACCAAGTCGGTCACCCACTTCGGCGCGATACGCAGGCGGTACTTGTCTCTGCCGGCCTTCTTGCGCTTCTTTGACGTGCCCTCGCCGGGCGACGCGGGGGGATTAGGCTGCGGCGGCGGCGGCAGCTGCGCGGGCTCCTCTGGCCCCTCAGTGGCCTCGTTGTTGGACTCGGACGTGACGGCTCCTCCCATGGATGGATACCTTCAGCTTTTACCTTTCTTGAAGCAAAGGAGGGAAGATAGATAGTGGAGAAGAAGGCAGCGATGGAGTTGGCGATAGGATCAACAGCATCACTCTTTTATATAGGGAGAGAAGAGACGCGCGATAATACGAGCCGAGGTTGATTCTGAATCGGAGTCTGCTTTGCATTCTCTGCGAAAGCACAAATCCTCTCCGGAAAAGGAAACCGAGTGTGGATCGAAATCTTTAACGGTTGGGGTGAGTGATTCCTTTTTCTTTTCGAAATTAGATTCATTTCTATTAGGATTTTTTTTTCTCTTATTATTCTCTATATCTTAAATGATGGATTACGAGTCGCGATTCATTTGGAATATTATATCAATGTACAAAAATTGGTGGTATTGTGTGCTACATGAAAAAAAGAAACTAAATAATAATCTCGCGAAGAAAAGAGAGCAAATTAAGTCCCATTCATAGAATGAAAGAGAAGATGAAATAGTGGTGACAGAGAGACCAGAGATTAGCTCAGTTGGTCTTTGTAACATCCGGACGAGACTGGCAACTTTGATGCTGCTCATATTTGATAGATAATAAATGTTGTCATGGCTTGTGACATTAGCCATCATCTTGATGGCTGTGAACAAGGTATTATAATCCAGGGTAAGGTAAATTGGAGGACACCATAAACATAATATGTAAAGCTTAATTATGATGGATAGGTGGTGAAAGCTGAGACAAGTGATTTGGGTTTTCTTAAATTCAAAAAACTAATACTGATGAAATATTCTATACTGCTGTTGCGAAAGTTGGTCTTCAGAAGATGGATTAAAACTGCAACCTTGTCTCTTCTTCGTGCAAAGCGTCTTCAAGCTTCTTTCTCGAGTACCTACGCCAAGCTGCCTATATAAAACAGGCAGGCCATGTCCTCCATTGCTGCGAATGGTATCTAAACGTATGCTGCAGTTGTTTGTTGTGCAGCCTTCTGAATTGTGTAGCAACAAACTTCAGATCATCGGCCATCAGAGCAGAAGCTTCGACTTCAGATGGTGTCTCAACTGTCCTTGTCGAGATAGGGAGGCTGGACGATGAGTACGGGTCCAGCGCCCAGGTCAGAAGCTCTTCCCCGCAGAAATCTCCAGCCTTAAGAATGTGTGAATTAGAAAATCCAGTTCTTCCACCATTAGTGGTAATGCTCTCTAGCTCTCCACGCATAATGAAGAGCATTTCATTTACTGGGTCTCCTTCACGAACAATGCAGCTGCATTCAGTGTATAAAACTGGTTTCAAACGATCAGCATGGCGTCCATGAGTTGATCATCCATCTTCTCAAACATCGGAACCTACAAGGAATGATATGTGGATCGCATAATTTCTCCAAAGAACAACAACTCATCAACTACAAGTTTTGACTAAATCTATCATAAGTATGATTCGATTGGAAGTGCAATGAAGAATATCAAACATTACTTCCATGTTTTGTAAACCAAACTTAGGTGGTGAGCTCCGAGTGATAGGCAGAGATGGCGCTTTATGTCCCTTCGAAGGTCTTTAGAAAGGTTGTGAAGAAGATGCTCTTCATCTACTCTTTTCTTGCCACCTATACTGCTCACGATGATGTATTTGTTAATAGATAAGATTTCCTCAACCGCACGAGGAAATCTCGGTAGACGGTTGAGGAAAATCCTCTCTTCCTCCTCTCTTCCTATGTATAAATAAGGCTTTGTCAAGCTGCATTGATCAATCCATTATTCTTTTCAATTCATTTCAACATGGTATCAGAGCTATAGAGCAAATTTTCTTCTTGCTGTCCGGCGACAGAAATCATTTTGCCATTGCAATTGCGGCTCCGGAAGTCCTCCTTTCTCTCGTGACGAGCGTGACTCAGACCTTATAAGCGCAGTGTCCGAGGAGTTTTCTTTCCTCATCATGCGACTGTTCTTTGCTCCTTCTACGGCCCTTGAGTTCCCCGTCCTCCGTGTTTCGATAACCGAGGCCCTTTTCCCCCTCGAGCCCCTACGACTCTTTTTCGCTTCCCGAGCGATCGCTGCCTCCTTTCGGTTGTTGTGACAACAAAGAGTCGATCCTGACTGCTTTTTTCTCCCCAAACGGCAGGACATCCTCTCGATCCGGCCCCGACCACCATTTCCTACCTTCGTGCGGATTCAGATCCGCCGATCATGCGATCGCCGCCAGTGAGCAAGTAGAAGCTCTCGGCGGCGTCCCACCACCGCTCCTTTTCTCGCTAGCTGGCAGAGCACTCTCTCCACCACCCTACCTTTACTTCGGCGGATCTGATCCGCCGATTCTGCGAGATCGCCGCCCAAATGAAAATAAGCTTTCTCACGGCTGCTCCAAATAGAAGATTAGAAAATTGAGCACGCCAAGATGCATAATTTCCGCTTTTGGATAACTTGAAAGGAATGAGTGCCGCAAAGATTGATAGTGATGAGGCTTGAGATTGAGAAATGCTATTGTTCCCTGTAGGGACAATGACTGGAGTATAGGAAGTAGATGATGAAGTCATTTGATGACTTAACTTTGATAGGTCATTCCCTCAGTGAAGAAGAAGTCCTCGTTCATACCCTTAATGGCTTAGGGGACGAATACAAAGAATTGGTAGCCGCAATTCGAGCACGTGATTCTCCAATATCATTTGAAGAACTCTATGACAAGTTGACCGACTACGAGACATATTTGAAGCGCGACGATCGGCCCTCTGACCAACTATCACACTCAAGTCACTATAAATCCAAGAGAAAGAGTAACCAATACAATAAGCGCCAATCAAGGTCCGACAAAGTCGCTTCCGACCTTATGGGTTCCACACCAAATCCTCTCATCCACATTATCAAGGTGATATCCCCTATAATCATCAAGACTTGCCCGACCTCGTCGCCGAATCATCTGTCGGGCCAGTGATAAGATCGGGCACTCAAAAAAGTCTGTCGCTCTCGACCTCGACTTCCTACTCCAACACAAAGTGGCCTGCCAATCTCATAACTACTCCGATGACTAGTCAACCCAACCGATTGTGGACTCGTGCATCACATCACATCACCTCCGACCTTCGTAACTTGTCTGCCCACAATAACTATGGCGGCGATGAAGATGTCATCATCGGTGATGGTAAAGGACTCCTATCACTCATACTTTGGTTCCACAACACTTAATTCACTCACCACAACATTCACACTTGATGATGTTTTGTGTGCACCCCACATCAAAAGAAACCTTATTTCTGTCTCTCATTTGCAAGCAAATAATACCTCCATTGAATTTTTCCTCGACTCCTTTCTTGTCAAGGATTTGAGCACTGGGCATCCTTAGTCCAAAGCCGAACAAAGACAACATTTATGAGTGGCCATCTACTTGAAAACAAACCACCCCACTGCTCACTCCTCGCTTTTCGCTCCAGGTTGATGTGTGGCATCGACGCCTTGGTCATCTCTCGCCTCTTATTCAAAGAAAAGTTACTTTCATTATTCACTTCCTACCTCTACTAGCAACATTTTAACTTATTGTGATGCTTGTCGTAGCAATAAAAGTCATAGACTACCTTTGGCACATCTTCTATATCTTGTTCTAAACCTTTTGAAATTATTTATATCGATGTTTGGGGTCCCGCCCAACCCTTTCTTTTGACAAGTTTCGTTTTTATGTTATTTTTGTTGACTATTTCACTAAGTACACATGGTTATATCCCCTCCGTCATAAATCTGAAGTTTCAACTGTCTTTACCAACTTTAGAAAGTTAGTCGAGAATTTCTTTCAGTTTCCATTAAAAGTTTTACTCGATGGCGGAGGTGAATATCAAGCCCTCGATCTGTCTTGCACTTGTGGTATACAACACCTCAAGTCACCTCCTCATACTCCCCAATTGGTTGGTTCTGTGGCAAGCGCAAACATCAACACATAGTTGAAACCGGGCTCACACTTCTACATCAGCCTCGATCACCTTTTGACAAATGCCTTTCAAACCGCTGTCTATCTCATTAATCGCTTGCTCACTCCAGGTCTTACAATACAAGTCACCATTTGAGAAACTATTCCACAAGCCTCCAAACTTTCACAAACTCAAAGTCTTTGGTTGTCTATGTTATCCGTGGTTACGCCCTTATGCCTCACATAAGCTTACACCGCGATCTAAGCCCTGTATTTTTATTGATACTCTCTTGAATATAATGCTTTTGTTGCTATGAGCCACACACCCAAAAAGTCTTTCTCACACGCCATGTTATTTTTGTGGAGTCTTCTTTTCCTTTTCAAAATCATGAGTACTCTACCATGCAAGCTACTCCGACAAACACACATCACTGGAGCATCTCCTCAACCCCGGCCACATGAACCTCCCACAACACCATCCAATCCTAACCCTCCCGGTCAAGACACTCCTCCTGCTCAACACCTCCTACCTATCCCTCCAATCCCTCTTCACCAATACCCTCACCACATCATCGTGTTGTTGAAGTACAAAGCAGACTAGTCCACTTGATCTCAATGCCTCACCACCGACTATGCCAACAACTCAACCTACCACTTCGTGAGCTCCTAATTCATATGATAACACGCTCCAAAAGTGGTATTGTTAAACCACGCCAAGTTCTTGATCTACATGCCACAACAAACTCTTCCTCAAGTCGAACCCACCACAATTAATCAAGCGCAAAAATCTCCACACCGGCATAAAGCAATGTGTGAAGAATATGATGCTCTTCTTCATAACTCTACATGGACCTTAGTTCCCTCTTCTCACACACAAAACATCATCTATTGTGTAAATGGGTCTTTCGAATTAAGCTGCGGAACCTGGATGGATCTATTGCTAGATATAAAGCACGCCTAGTTGCCAAAGGGTTTCATCAACGACCGGTGTTGACTTCACAGAGACATTCACCCCTTGTCAAACCAACAACAATACGCTTATCTTGAGCTTGGCTATCTCAAAAGGCAGGCATATACGACAATTGGATGTTAACAATGCCTTTTACAGGGACTCTATCTCAAGATGTCTTCATGCAAAGCAATCCCTGGCTTTGTTCATCCACAATATCCAAGGCATGTCTCGAAACTAAAAGGCTATTTATGGACTTCATCCAAATCTAAGAGCCTGGTATAATGAACTTGGCACATTTTTAATATCAATGGGTTTTCTCAATTCCAAATCGATACCTCGTTATTCCTACGACAACATCATGAAAACACTATATATCTTTTGGTGTATGTAGATGATATTGTTGTCTCAGAAATAATCTTTTGAAATCCGACATTCTTAAAGCAACTAGCCATTCGGTTCTCTCTCAAAGATCTAGGTACCTTGAGCTACTTTCTAGGAGTGGAAGCTACATTCACCTCTTCAGTCTTTTTTCTATCACAGAAAGTATATTCAAGATTTATTATCAAAGACAAATATGCGCAGATGCTAAAGAGGTTGCCACTCCCTCTCTACTAGTGAGTCACTGAAACTTTGTGATGGAAGTCCCGCTACGGACTCTACTCAATACCGCAAGTACTTGGCTCCTTACAATACTTGGCTCTCACACGCCCGTGACGTTTCATTTGCAGATAAATTGTCACAATTCATGCATCGACCATCTACAATACATTGGTCTCAGCGGTCAAACGAATTTTGCGATATCTTAAGGGGACTCTAAATCATGGCCTCTTTTTCCGCAAAACACACCTCGCTCAACTTCATACCTTTGTCGATCTTGATTGGGCAGAAATTATGATGATAGAACATCCACGCCTGGGCATATTATATTTCTTGGAGCTAATCAATCGGTTGGAGTTCTAAGAAACAAAAGACAGCTTGCCCGATCCACAATCAAGTCGAATACCGTGCCATTGCCATGGCTACTATCGAAATAAATTGGATCACAAATCGCTTCAAGGAACTCAACGTCAACTCTACTGCCCTCCTACAATATAACGCGATAATATTGGAGCTACCTATTTATGTGCCAATCCAAAGATTTCTCTCACGCATGAAGCATATTGCCATTGACTTCCACTTCAGAGATCAAGTTATCAAACATCAACTACGTGTTTCTCACGTATATACAAATGATCAACTAGCGGACTCACTTACGGTCTCTCGCCAGTAAATTATTTTCATTACATCGGTCCAAGATCGTGTCCTTGACAGGAGCTTGATCTTGCGGGGGCATGTTAATAGATAAGATTTTCTCAACCGCACGAGGAAATCTCGGTAGACGGTTGAGGAAAATCCTCTCTTCCTCCTCTCTTCCTATGTATAAATAAAGCTTTGTCAAGCTGCATTGATCAATCCATTATTCTTTTCAATTCATTTCAACAGTATTCTCTCCCTTCAGACCTCAGGAAAGGATCGGTGAGACATCCAGTGCTCTGCATCTCTCCTTTTGACTCTCATTTCCTCTATTCTGACAGTAGTTGATTGTAGATATGTCTGGAATAGGAGCACTATTTATTAGGATTTTGGGTCCGTTTGAGATAAATAAGGAGTGAACCCTTGGTTCAGACAACTGTCTGAGAAGAAAAATCGAGCCACATCATCTGGGATCAATGCTTTCTATCGTTTGACGTATAGCCCTTCCCAAAGTTGCAGCCTATAGATTGAGATGAGCACGGGTCGACTGATCGTGTTTGTGTCGATGACTGCATAAGGAGGGTATGAGCACCTCCACCGATATTGCGTAGGTGGCAATTTCGCATAAAGTCCTTCCGTGAAGCTACATCAAGCGTGGACAAAAAGGCAGCAGTTTCGAAGAGATTCATGTCAATGATTGGTGAATACATTTTATACTTTGTCACGGACGATCATAGTTGTTAAAAAGCCATTACATGAAAGAGACAAAGCAAATGTCTCTGATTTCGAACATAGATAAAAAGACAAATGTAATCACAATCGTGAGTATGATAAATGATGAAAGTAGCCTACCTGCATGTTGCCACTGAGAAGCGCAAACAGAACTTTATGGCACGTGCAGCCTATCCCTGGCGGCGGGAGCGGCAGCCAATGGGGTGGTGGTGGTTGGGTCAGGCCCCTCCATGAGGAAACCTATGCAAGGAGGCCCCTCCGACTCCGACTGTGATTGCGACTGTGCCCCCATCCTAAAGTGGTTGTCGGGGCCGCCGGCGGTTGCGCTTGGGGGAGTTCATGTGCCAAGCGCATGCCGCAGCCGCTTGACCACTCTATTCCATGGTACAACACCAGAAGGTCGCAACCACCGACTGTCGGATCGCCACGGGATCCACCCGATCACCCCCACGTGTACGGAGACCGTCAAGGGTCCAAGCCCCGCGACGTGGATCCGCGGGCGGGGGGACGCGGACGGCGGAGGAGCGTCAGTCCTTGGCGATTCGGACTTCTTTTTGTGGGTACCCAATCGGCTCAGGGAGGAGAGGGGAAGACAGCGGAGATTAGCGCTCTAGGGGAGTGGACGGCGGATGATGGGGTGTCGGTCGACGTGGGGAAGGCTCGCGACGATTACTGAAACGGGCCGGGAATGCACGCCGCCACTCTTTTCTCCTAGCAAGAGAGACCAAGGAGGTTTGTTCACGTACACCGTGAAGTGTACATGGTGCCGTTACGATCTTTATATTGTAACCACGATAGTATACTCGAGAGACAATATAAAGAACGTAACGACACGGTGTACGCTTCACCGTGTACGTAAATGACAGTTGAACATACCACCTATGCCTCTTTGTCACGAGGTTGGCTCAGAGTGGATCCGAGTCAACATCATCATGCATGAAGATGGGCTCCCGATACGACCTAAAAGTTTTTGTTATTGTAGATCAACCTCTTATACTAATATATGAATAAAATCATATGAAAAAAAAAGAGTCTTCTCTTCTTTATATCAAGAAAAACAAAGAAAAGAGTTCTCTTATTTAGAGTACAAGTTCCTAATAAAAGCTGCTAAGCTAAGATTACAGAAAGCGAATAGGAAGTGCGCATGGCGATCTCTCCACATGACTTGAAGCGCAGCTGGAGGACGACGCGGTCGGCTTCCCAATGGCGAAGCATAGGTCACCTCCGCGGTGGAAGGCCCACATCTCTACCTCGTCGCCCTCTTTCAGGAAGCTCCATAGCGCAAAGTACTTCAGCTCGTCGCCCTTGATGACGGTGCCCGCGCTGCCGTCCCAGCGCGTTAGCTTCAGGTAGCACCGGAACCTGCACCTGGTGAACACCACCACGGGCAGCCCGCCGTGCTCCCTTCCCGACACCTTCATCTTCCGTTTCTCTGCCTCGGCTCCCTCGGTCACCCTGCTCCTCTTTCTGTCGTCGCCGACGAGGCTGGCAGATTCCCGCTCCAACTCCGAGAGCATGGGGACGAGTTTGGCCTCGACGAAGTCCTTGGGGAGATAGAAGCGGTTCTGTTGCGAGGCCAGGTCGGACTTCTTGATGATCTTCTCGGCAATGAAGTGGATGTCGGTGCCGCCCTCCGCCGTCACCAAATCGGTCACCCACTTCGGCACGATACGCAGGCGGTACATGTCTCTGCCGGCCTTCTTGCGCTTCTTCGACGTGCCCTCGCAGGGCGACGCGGGGGGATTAGGCTGCGGCGGCGGCACGGGCTCCTCCGGCCCCTCAGTGGCCTCGCTGTTGGACTCGGACGTGACGGCTCCCATCGAAGGAGGGAAGATAGGTAGTGGAGAAGAAGGCAACGAAGGAGTTGGTATGGGACCAACACCATCACTCTACGAGTGTGTTTATATAGGGAAAGGACAGACGTATGATAATACGAAGCCGAGGTTGAGTCTGAATTGGAGTCTGCTTTGCATTCTCCGCGGAAGCACAAATCCTCTTCGGAAAAGGAAACCGGGTGTGGATCGAAGTCTTTAACGGTTGGGGTGAGTGATTACTTTTCCTTTTCGAAATTAGATTCGTTTCTGTTGGATTTCTTTCTCTTATTATTCTCTATATCTTAAATGATGGATTACGAGTCGCGTTTCATTTGGAATATTATATCAATAGACAAAAATTGGTGTGCTACATGAAAAAGAAGACTAAATAATAATCTCTGCGAAGAAAAGAGAGGAAATCAAGTCCCATTCGTAGAATGAAGGAGAAGATGGAATAGCGGTGACAGAGAGACCAAAGATTAGCTCAGTTGGTCTTTGCAACATCCAGACGAGACTGGCAACTGTGCCGCTGCTCATTTGATAGATAATAAATGTTGACATGGCTTGTGACATAGCTATCAATTTGATGGCTGTGAACGAGGTATAATCTATGGATAGGTGAATTGGAGCACACCATAAACAATATGTAAAGCTTAATTACGACGGATATGTGATGAAAGATGAGACAAGTGATTTGGGTTTTCTTATATTTAAAAAAATAATATTGGTGAACCATTTTTTGCTGAATATATGTATATTAATTGATGAAATATTCTATGTTGCTATTTGTGAAAATTGAGATTTGAACTTATTAAGTGGCGTCGGAGTCACACATACTAATACGGGTATCGAGCAAGACAATCACTTGTCAGTAGATGTTGGAGAAACTAACCGGGTAGCCAACTATGCAAGTTAATCATATCATTCTTTTTTCTTGAGGGGTGGAAGTGACTCTCTCAATCGAATCCATTTTTGTATTGTGATTTAGGGAACTATTTTTGTATGTCAGCAATCGAGTTAATTTATTTATCTTTTAAAACAACATATATTTGCCCATACAAGAATGTAGAACAATCACTTCAAGAGCTCATTATATATTATTAATATCAACCATCCATTTTTTTTAAAAAAAAAATAGAAACTAAAATTAAAGAATTAATTTGAAAATTCAGATGAATAGTTGAGGTCAAAAGAAGTGAGACAAACAATTTTGAAGGGATTTTGTAACCGGACATGACCATGAAATTATCACTCGAGCCATCTTAGCTTCAGAAATCAATACAAGAATGCTTCTGTTATAATTCACAACCTACAAGTAGCATAATTCCACATCCCCAACATAAGTTTTCGTATCTTTCTACACCAGTCTTTCAAGGGAACTTTGACATCTAACCAGAATACATGTATGGCTGCACAACTAACCCAGGTGGTTGACATAGAATGAAATGACCTAGTCAACTTGATATATACACCATAACTTGCTGCTACATTCTTTTGAATATACCTTTAGAAAAACAAATAAATTTTGGAAAGGCACGAGTACGGTGTCAACTAGGAGTAAGAAGAACAATTCGGCAGAAGGCTATGCACCACTGCTTATTCAGCCGAAAAATCAGGCTCTGCTGGCTTCTGCAATAGCATCAAAGGAGGGGCCTTCCTGCTCTTGTGTCGGCGCAAGTTGCGCAGCACATTTGCTGCAAACCTCGAAGCATACAGCGCGGCGCCAAGGCTCGGTGAACTAGCACCACCGCTGACCATTGCAGCCTGCAACTTTTTCTCTTTTTCATGCAAAGCGTCTTCAAGCTTCTTTCTCGAGTATCTATGCCAAGCTGCCTGTATAAAACAAGCAGCCCATGTCCTCCATTGCTGCGAATGGTATCTAAATGAATGCTGCAGTTGTTTGCTGTGCAGCCTTCTGAATTGTGTAGCAACAAACTTCAGATCATCGGCCATCAGAGCAAAAGCTTCGACTTCAGATAGTGTCTTAACTGTCCTTGTCGAGATAGGGAGGCTGGACGATGAGTAGGGGTCTAGAGCCCAGGTCAGAAGCTCTTCCCCGCAGAAATCTCCAGCCTTAAGAATGTCTGAATTAAAAAATCCAGTTCTTCCACCATTAGTGGTCATGCTCTCTAGCTTTCCCCGCATAATAAAGAGCATTTCATTTACTGGGTCTCCTTCACGAACAATGCAGCTGCATTCAGTGTATAAAACTGGTTTCAAACGATCAGACATGGCGTCCATGAGTTGATCATCCATCTTCTCAAACATCGGAACCTACAAGGAATGATATGTGGATTGCATCATTTCTCCAAAGAACAACTCATCAACTACAAGTTTTCACAAAATCGTATCATAAGTATGATTCATTTGGAAGTGCAATGAAAAATATCAAACACTGCTTGCATGTCTTGTAAACCAAAATATTAGTGGTCAGCTCCTTCAGACAAGGCAAATGTGATGACTCTGAACAACCAGGGCAAGGTACTTCTAGTATTATGAAAAATGAAAGATGACTCCTAAATGGGTTGGGCCTCACCTCTCATGCAGGGAAGACACCCGACACTAATTCATACTCTCAATCTTCTAGCTAAATTCACCAATTCTGAATTCTCTATTGTGCTTCTTTCATATCTCCCTATCCCTATTCACAATTCTTCTTTCTGAAGACAGATGCCCTAGAAAGACAAAAGCACCAGTCTCTCTGGAAACTAATCTCAGAAGCTAACCCATACCCATATTTAATTCATATAACCCTAACCCATATGGTTTCTTCAAATCTCACCGCCCTTACTCTCCTAATATAAAGCTAATTCTAACCTCAAACCATCAGAAATTGAACGTTTAAACAGATCAGAAGTGAGAATCAGACAAAAATGTGTTCCACTTGAATTATTTGATGTTGGAAATTATGCTTGCTTGTTATGATAAGTTTCTGGAAAGTTAATTTTTAAGTTTTTAAAAAAAGATTCTATCATTGTAACGATGACTGAAAGAACTTTGACATATAACAATATCCCTCTCATATACCAACACGTAGTCATGTTCTATAGTTAGCCATCGATCTAACATTCATTATTTATTTCATCAAGTAACATGTTTTGTCTAGTATCAAATAAATGACAATAAAAAGTTGAACTTTTGAATTTTACAGTATTTTCATTTTTCAATGAGCGACTGAAAATCATCTTTTACAGCAAGCTGCAAAATGTTCATTAGACTGTAGTTTGAAACTAGAAACATTGATACAATAATGATGCTGGAGCTAAAATTACATGTAGTAGTCATGACGAAATTGTAATGAAGATTCTCACCATAAAAATATGGAACAAAATCAGAAAATGCAATTAGAGAAATAGAATATATGGAAATTTTAACATAAAAAATCCTACCCGCTTGAGGAGTGATAAGCAGAGATGGTGCTTTATATCCCTTCGAAGGTCTTTAGGAAGGTTATGAAGAAGTTGCTCTTCATCTACTCCTCTTGTTTCTTGCCACCTATACTGCTCATAACGGCGTATTCTCTCCCTTAGGCTCTCAGGAAGGGATCGGTGAGACATCCACTGCTCTGCATCTCTCCTTTTTACTCTCATTTCTTCCACTCTGACAGTAGTTGATTGTAGATATGTCTGGAATAGCAAAAATGTTTACCAACCTAGGATTTAACTTGTATACCTTTTATAAGTGAAGAAAATATGTTTGCATTGACTTGGTGAATCAAAGTGCACACTGTTTGATACTAATATCTTAACCTTGGAAAACATGAAGAAAACATAAGGAATAAAGAGGATTTGCCATAAAGTCCTTCAGTGAAGCTACATCAAGTGTGGACAAAAAGGCAGCAGTTTCAAAGAGATTCATGTCAAAGATTGGTGACTACATTGCACAATTAAAGATTTATACTTTGTCACAAACAATCACGGACACTCATAGTTGCTAAAAAACCACTTACGTATATTACATGAAAGATATAAAACAAATATCTCTGATTTCGAACATAGATAGAAAAAATGTAATCACAATCATGAGTTTGATAAATGATGAAAGTAGTGTACCTGCATATTGCCAATGAGAAGCGCAAACAGAACTAAGCCAAGGATGGAAACACAAACAGCAAAAATATTCTCCCCAATGAAAGTGCTTGTTTTAAGGTTTTGTCCAAGAGAACTGCAAAATAGTCACACTTTAGATACAGAAGCAAAATGATGAAATGCGATAGTATTGAATCTGATCAAAGAAGTCCTTATATCTACCATACAAGTGTCTTGAGTAAACAATGAAGTATCTAACATAGATTATTCAGGTGTGTTCAAAAGCAATTAGATCCACTTAATTTAATGAACATTGCAACAGGACAAATCATGTACACACGTGCAAGTGCATCTGCTCCTGGTACAAACACAAATATATAACACTGCATTTGTCATTCACAGATGGTTTGAACTATAAACCTATTGGGAAAAATAAATGAAAATCAAAACAATGTTAAATACTCTTAATTTTCTCATGTTAGAAAGATTTATAATGTTTATGATACTTAGCAATAAAAACAAAGAAAAAAAATCCTACCAAAGATTCTTAAGGTTGCACAGATTATAATAAAAGGATTATACTTAAACAAACATTGAGAAATAATATTTTGTGTCCGTCAAAATCTTAGCCTCACAAAAAATTTCTGATCGAATATATTATCAAATACATTATTACCTTAGATTTTGAAGCCCCCACCAAAAGCAATAAAAAAACTTCTCCAAGAACTTTTCTGATCGGACAACATTTTGCAGAGCTTGTAGATATATTCCAAAGTCAAAGATAGTTCCATTTTCTGGACTTATAGGGCAAGCATCTCCCAAGAAACTATTCGGGTTGTTTTGCCGTCCACAGATTAAAGAGTCAGTTTTGCAATCAGGTTGGACACAAGCTTTTCTCCAACAAGTGCCTTCACGTTCTATAGAAAGAAAATACCAAAATGCTCCCAGTATCTACAAGAAATTAGAACGGCAGGTCCAGATCAGCCAAAAGACAAGTTTAAGTTCTTCCATGTAAGCCAGATAAAATATCTTCTGCAAGACATTGGCCATATCATACATCAAAAATTGACTGAAAATTTAGAAAATGTACCATAGAGACAACCTATATATACTTCTTTTTCTTTGAGCAGTGCAAGAATATTGCTCAATGAACTGAATCAGCTTGCCAACTATTGGTAAATGCATTAAAGATGATGAAAAATAGGACATTCACAGCAACTTTGATATGCAAAAACAGAAAAAAAATATATGTAAGCATTCATACTAAAGAATTTTTGTGAAACAATCTCAATGTCATTTCTTTCATGTTAAACAAAAGAAGTAAGAGCTAACAGATCCTTGATAGGCTTATACTGCACTGTTGGAAAACAGATCAGCTCAAATAGAGGATATATCTGATCAAATCTTAAACTATATGATGCAGAATAGAAATTGGTGAAGTAGAAGATGTTAATAGAATAATGGAGAACTTAAGGTCCGATTACTATTTATGGCTGATCAAGCTTCGGCAGCACCCAAATAGCTGCCGTCATATAACTTATAACAATAAAAAAAAGGAGAAAAATAACAAGATCAAGAATTAAAATATTGACCAATATCAGTTACTCGAAAGGTACAACACTGGTATACCAAGCAGGATATACCGACTTGTACCACATGCTATGACGAGAGAAAAAATAAAAAGTTCAACATTGAACACTGGTATGCTAAGCAGGATATACCGACTTGTACCACATGCTATCATGAGAGAAAAATAAAAGAAATATAAAAAGTTAAAATATTGACTGATACCGGCCCATATGGTCTGACCTTGGTCCTTGGTCAGGCCAATAGATACTAATCGATAGTTCCTTGAATGAGATAATATGATAACAACAAAATAAAGATGATAGAGGAAAGATTTTCCTAATTTAGCAAATAATACAAATGGTGAGAGTTTTGATCATGACTATCATACCATATTAGAGAACTTGCATGGATACATTGACTTTGCATACAATCTTGAAAGGATCACATATGAAATTACAGAGTACACTAACATCATGTAAAATTAAAAAAAGTAGCAATTATATAATAAAAAACTAATTAGAAATGAGTTTTGAAATTCATAAAATGGAAAAAAAATAGATTTATGATGTGGAAAATTAATTAACTCTTAAATTCTAAACGTTAGAAGTTTAATTTTAACTTATATACAGATTTTGTAGCCAAACCTACATTAAATTTTTAATATAAATTCTAATCATTTTTAAATTTAAAAAATTTTCTTAAGTTTTTTCTTATTTTTTTTAACTTTATACTGAAAATATATTTTTTGGTTAATTGCAATTCTTCTCGGCCCAATCATATTTTCCCTGGCCAATCTCAACCATGCTAACATTGCCCAAAATAGAAGTTATATCCAACAAGTTATAACTTAAGAGTTTCTAATTTTAACAAAAATCTAACCACTGAGTCCTATATTTAAGCCAGCCATTCATACAGTTTTTTATTGGTGAAATTTGATTATAAAAGAACTTCTTGGCCAGCCATCAATACAGTGTTTCCTGTATTTGAGCATGGAAATACAGAACATGCAGCCAAGGCATAGAACTTGGAGTTGTACGCATCCTTTGTCATACTTCCATGTAATGACTCTGCAAACTAATGATAGCCCATCTTAGTCTCCATCCCTTTCTAAAATTGGATGGCCAAGTAGTGGTACTGTTAAGATAAATTCCACCAAATTTTACTAGTACTCCACAAAAGGAAAGCACCTTCAGCTATACAAAGAAAAGCATCTTATCTCTTAAACAACTAGGAGCACCTAAAAAATCTATTAAAGGTCTGCAGCCAATCAAGAAAATTCTTCTAATTCCTTGCAATGATCCCTAATGACCAGATATCTCTATGATACTTACGATTGATGAATGCCTAAGATTAACTCGATTTCATATAGGTAATTACTGAAAATAAGCAATGCTACTTTGAAGTTCCAATCACCTTCCATCACCATAACTCATTGTGGCTATGAAAGCATACAGGAAAGTCTTCTACCTCGCACATAGCAACTGTAATGCTGTGACTAATTAAATTTTTAGTAAATTCATAATCAACATGAACAAGTCAAAATGGAAATGAAGTTCAGAATTAGTCACTAATATGCAAAGGAACAATTCTAAGAATGTAGAGGGCATAATTGAAAAAATATATATAAGAGGAATCAAAGGAAAAGATGATGAGTACCAAACAAAGGACAGTGGAGCCCTGACAGGACAAGCTATAAATAAAACTTATCTACAACATGAACAAGTAGAAAGGCTAGAATCCCCAAGCAATCAAACCAAAAAAGATCTTAAGACCCTAAGTTATCGTCAAAAAGAGGAAAATGACTACAAACTCATGAATGAAAAAAATAAAAAATGAGACAAAAGGGATCAAGAAAGGAATCCTTAATATTCACATGCAACTCCTGGTTCAGGACAGTAAAGCTACAAGTTCTAGGAAATATTTTCTGTACTGTCCTCCACATTGAAGTAGCTGGTTTGACCATGTGTAAATATGAAGAAATCACCTTCAATTTTTAATTTCAAACTGTAGACATCTTGTTAAACCATTATCATGATTCTTGGATAATATTCCTAATTATGCAGCATAGAAACCCCTCATCTTAGGGGTCCATAGATAAGGCTGCTGAATCTCTGAAGCCTAAACTAATCCCAGAATGACATTTTGGAGACCAGGGATCGGTGGACTGAAACAAGAACAAAACATGAGCCACAACTAGCAGATGTTGCCAGAACTAGTATACTCTTTTAAAAATCACCAAAATAAAAAAAATTAAAATTGAAACATTATGTAAACTTACATGACTTGCAAGCATGTAAAGTAAAAGGTTAAAAGCAGCTCCAACCCATGCTTTTTCAGCAATTATACCAGCAGATCTTGTAACTTCAAGATACAATGGTATGATCCTAAGAACTCTTGGCACATATTGGAATATAACAGCATACATCAGTGCATTCTTTGCATTCAGGAGTGCTGAACCTTCAAGTTTGGGTATTATGAGCAATATCATAATCTGTTTGGATTTATAAAAATGTTATCAGTAACTGTAGCTAAAGTAATCAGCGGTTTTAATAAAATACTGACTGTGACAACCATAGCTGCCATAGAAAATAGTTTGTTCTACCCTACAAGAAATTAAAATCAAGAATGAAAAGGAAACAAAACTGTACATCATGTACTCATTTCAAAGCAAAGAATTTAGCAAGTTGATATAAATCTAACCATAATTGGACAATTACAACAAATAGGAAGAACGCAACCTAAAGATCTGTGCCTCAATTGATTTTCATTTATATTTTTATAATAATTTGTTGTCAAAGCTTCGATTTTTTCCTGTATGATCGCAATTTACTAACCTAAAGCATGGAATAACAATCATCATTCAAGGAGAATTTTAAAGCATGGATTTTATAGCGTATCAAGAAGAATTTTAAGTCATTCTTAATCTTATCAATACGAATATTGCAAAGTTATGGCAGTAAAAATGGGAAAAATTGAAACATGCCACATAAGGTCAATCCTCGCCCATTGACAAAGCAAGCCCAGTAACTTCTAGGTGAAAACACTAAATTTAGGATTAGTTTTCTGCTCCAAATTTCTAATGTGTGAGCAAATTAGGAAGGCCTCATATTAGACTAACAGTTTTCCTTTGAATTTCATTGCACTATCCGGTACCAGTACAGGTGTAACACAACAATTTAGTAACACTGATGCCCACAAAGGTGTTCTGATAACATGGATTGATCCATGGTAGAGATACTTGCAACAAAGTAGAACCTTGTCCAAAATAGTTAACACAGAGCTATTATTTTGGGTTCCATGATTCTCTAAGTATGATCTTTGCACATAAATAATGTAGGACTGAGAGGCCAACATATTTGCAAATATTTTCTCCCCTTCAATCTCGAACATAGTTGCCAGGTTTCTTACTTACAGTGATATAATACCATAATCAGCCAATCCTAAGTCATGGTTAAATCCCCTAATATGTTGATTGGTCCTGATCACATCCGTGGTTTTAAGTGCCCCACATTGAAATATGGACCTGCTTGGCTTTACTACTGGTAATACAGGATACTTTATGTGGCATATGTTAGTCCCCCAATGTGCATAAGAAAATCCTTAATACTCATACATCAAGAAACCTAACATTGCAGTTCTTAGATATCCCCTTTTGCAAGCTACAAATAATCAACAATGCATCCCAATACACCATGACCTAGTAGAAATCCAAGCATGCAATTCCATTAGCATCATTCATCATGCTTATGGGACACAGGGATGATGACAAGGACTTGAGAATTTAACTGCACAAACTATAATTTCCAATAATCCAATATTAGTGAAAGATGAAAATGTGGTACCAAAAAGATTCAAAATGACCCAGGCTGATAGTGATTAGTGAATGTCATTCAAGGGAGTAGCTTCCTGATTATTAGAAAAACAAACAAGAAACCCGAACATGGTCCTCTACAGTCTTTCTTACAAGCAAAATGATAAGCTCAATAAATTATCTGCTTGTGTAAATTAAAATTAGCAGTAAAAAGTTTGCAGACTAATTTCCTTGGTCTTTGTTCAAATAGATACGCTTTGCCTCTTACTAATGTTAAAGTCCTAATATATATATAGACAATAATCAAAATCCACTACTTAAATAAATATCATGTTTTGACAATAGAAGTGCATAATATATATTCATCGATAGTACATAGAATGAGTTTGATACCTGTGGAAGTGGAAAAACAGCAAGAATGTCGATTAGGAAATACGATGATAAATATCGCTTGGCTATTGCTGACAAATCTTTGACCAGAACTCCCCTTCCAAATACCCTAGATGAAGGAGCAATGAACCCAGTTCGAAATTGAAAAACAATATGGACCAAGTAGAAGATATCTGTGAAAAACCGCAGTACACTTGCAGCGATTTCTAGTTTTTTATGCAAGTAAAGACAATTATTGTCACCATCAATAACTGGAATGTAGAAGAACAAGGGGTCCACAGACACAGCAACTATGCAGGATATGACAAATATTTTGTTCCACCTTTGAAGAAATGGTCCGTGAGGATCCAGAACTTTCTTTTTAGACTTTGGTACCACTGCAGATGAATTTCTAGAAGACTGAAACTTAGACATGCTTCTGACCCAATCAAATCCTCCTTGAAAAATCCTTTTTGCTGAACTAAGACTTCTCTGCTTTCTGCCTAAAAAAGCCCTTTCTGAATCCAGGGATTGCTCTGAACTCCAGTCACGAAACCTGTCAACAGAGAGGACATGATGACACAAGGATCACCACTAACAATTCCATTTCAAAACTTGATATGTTTTCTCAAATCTACATAAGTCATATTGGTTACCACTTTTGTGAAATAACGCAGCATAAATCAGAGAGAAGAAGTAAATTGACTAGATAAGCATTAGTTACTATTTGAAATTTCACAATCCTGAGAAAAGTGAAGACATTTTCCCTGAGACTGATAAACAAAAAATTCTCATGCATAAATGCAGAACATTTTCCTGACACTGTATTAATATCTATGTTCATGTTACACACTATACAGCACCTTCCTGAAGTTCACTTAATTTCTAAGTTTCACCCTGCATTATGTGCTGGTACAATTATATACTTGGTGTTTGGTTTCAAAATCAACAAAAAACGAAGCATAATCACTGTTGCACGGTCCTAGATACAAGATTATGCTACAACAAAAAACAGGGGGTGTGATTCAATAACGAAGAAAACAAGAAACTAAAGGATAGGCAAATGTAATTGCATTAAATTATTTTTTTAGAGTAAACAATATCCAAATGCCTATTAATTTCATCTTGTTAATTAAAGGATGAAATACAAATAAAATTGATTGAGATATAAAAAATTAAGACCATTAAATATGATATTCCCTTTGTAATTGCATGTATTTCCTTATCTCAATATCATCAACAAGCACCCTCTGGGTTTTCAATCTTTATGCATCTAATATAACATAAACCTTTGCTTTTTTTCCCCTCTCTTTAACATTCTTTTCTCAACATCTTTCTTCCTTACAAGAAATCTACCATAAGCCTTGTTTTATGAATTTCAAAACAAAAAGAAACTTATTATCATGGAAATATTAAGCAGGCCAATTTAATGAATGCAGATCACCTTCCCTTTTCACTTCCCGAAGTTCCTTCAATAAAAAGGTCCTCACTTAAAAAGAAATGGCAAGCTTCTATTACCGAATTACACTAAAAAATTTATAAAGAAGTGTAGAATCCACAAACTTCACATGAGAATATTTGAAATTTAATGAACTCGTGACAAATAATCCAGTATTTTTCAACCACAAGTGAAAGAAAGCTGTAAAGCAGTACTAATTGCTTTAAAACAACCAGCCTTGTAAACAGCAAAAAATAAGGTTCCAGTAGGCAGGGTAGCACTACAAAAGTACAAAGTATAAAGTATCTTCAGTAACGACCAACAGAATTTAATGCACTAAAGGGACAAGCTGCAGACATGAATTAACATTAAACACCAAATAATGACTAACCTCACAAATTTATCCTCCCAATGATTCATAGCTTCAGCTTAATTGTAGTGCACTGCCTACTAAAGAGAACTGAATTTCATGATCACGAACACCAGCATCTATGGAACAGACTAAACTAGTTACCAGCCTTTTTCAAGAAGTAGTGGAAAGCAGCAAGAACAAGAACAACAGGCTGTTCTGCAACAGGAAAGTAAAATATTCACTCAGGATAGAAACAAACATCATTTTATATAACAGTTAAAAGACTGTTATCGTGATTGTTTAAGAGTAGGCACTCTTTCTTGTTAAATTAGTAAATAATGCACATACTAATGTGGAGCTCAAGCATGATGTTGACAAATTATAAAAGGGACAGAGAAAAATACACAGACAGTAACATGCAGAAGGACAATCAAAGCAAGTTGAAATGATGCATGTCTAAATAGGTCATGTTAATGATAATATAGTTTTTATACTAGGTTTTGTCACCCTTGCTCAATTGGGGTTTATATTATCAAATACACAGACTGCATGCTCAGGACAATCAAAGCAAGTTAAAATGATGCATGTCAAAATAGGTCATGTTAATGATAATATAGTTTTTATACTAGGTTTTGTCACCCTTGCTTAATTGGGGTTTATATTATCATTCAGGTCAAGCAAATCTTGTCAAGATAGATAGAACATTGATATGAAAAAGGAAAGGCAGAACATTATCAAAAGCTTCAGTTTAATTTCTGGCTCATGGCCGAACCAAAAATTAAAAACTCAAAGCATCAACTCAAAACTCAGCAGGGTTAAGTCAACTCATCAAGTTTTAGAGCCAACCCAACAATTATTAGGTTAAAACTGTGTCAAACTTGACCCAACTAGGGTGCGCTACTTAAAAATAAGACATTGATGAACTTCGATGACATTGTGTGGTTTAGGTTAATATCCAAGAACTACAAGATATAGATAAGATTAAGAATTGAAATTTTGTACCGTACTAGTGTATCGAGCTTTGCTCGGTATGGTACGGTACGATACGGCATACCGAACAGTATGTCTAAAAAAAATATAAAAATCAATTTTAGTACCCGAAGCGATATCAGATATATATATATATATATATATATATATATATATATATATATATATGTGTGTGTGTGTGTGTATATATATATATATGTATATGTATATATATACACATATACATATTATATAAATATAAATCTTCAATGGCATTATTTCACCCTATCCCCATCCTATGTGCATTGATGAAGACAATTCATCATGCAAGTCAATGTGAAGTTAGGCATATAAAAAAAAAGATAAAAATCTTTTATATATATAAAAATAAAAATAAATATAAAGATATAAAAAGATAAAGATACGACGTACTGAGCGATCGCCTCATCATCATCGCCTCGTTCTTCTTCTCCTCGTCTCCTCGTTTGCAGCCTTCGATGTCAAGGAGGTGGGGAGAAGAAAGACGATATCGACATCTGAAGGTTCTTCGTGTGATGACAATGGATGAAGGAGACCGTTCTGTCACGGACAAAATTGTAAACGGCTTGTTCGGTGTAATGCTTATGCTTGTCCGTGTCCCTTTTGGTTGGTTGTAATTTGTAAAGCTTGTAAAGGGCTTGTCAAAGGCAAAATGCCCCATTTGAGCGAGTTTGGTAGCCATTGTAGGCTTGTACATAATGTTTGGCGCGAGTGCATACTTGTACTAGAATTCGATCCAGTAGTGGACCAATTTTATACCTTTGTTGTGCAACCGTTCTGAGCTTGTAATATCCATGGTTGGAATGTGCATTGGCTATAAAGTGTTTGCTAAAAGAGTGGCTTGCGGATCCCGTGTAAAGCGCTTTCTCTGTCCCGTCTTCTCTTTCGTAGGTCCTAAGGGATTGTAGGAGATTTCGGGGAGGCTGACCTTTGTGGTGATACGCATTGGTGCCGCACGGCTTAGGCAAAACCAGCTAAGTCCGTGACAGATGGTATCAGAGCGGGACAAGCCCACTTACAAACACTTAGCAGGCAAACGTGGGGGACCTAGCGAGGCACCACGAGGACAACAAGCTAAGAAGAATCGCGTAGCGCACAAAGGTCGGGATGGCTGAGTTCGAGTAGTGGCTCGACGTTGGCACCCAAACTTGACGGTGCTCGAGGCAAGCGGGGTGCTTGGCAAAGGATGAGACCATGCAAGGTGGATTGGGTTGTTCAATGATCGAAAGAGTTGTGCAAAGCTCACAGAGGTGAGGGGAGTTGCAAACTCAAGGAATTCGATACTCATGCAAGGGCTTGCATGCGGATGATGGACTGTCCGTGGCCATCCCAAGGCGGCCGAAGGTCGGCGCCATGAAGCATTGAAACTTTCTCTTCGGTATGTGTAGGATACTTTCGTAAGATGCTGAAGTGTGCCGCAGCTTCGGCATGTTGCTAGACCCAGAGGGGTGCAGTGCGGGCTGTATTGGTGAAGTGTCACAATCTAGCAAAGTGCATTTGCAGAGGCAGAATTGGGCACAGTTTGTTCAGAAAAGACGGAGTAGTCCAAGGGGATAGTGGTCTCCAAAAACTTCCAGAGGGAAGGATGCGAAGACAGAAGTTGCTCCAACGGGGCAGATAGCCAGGAGGGACAAGTTCCAGTTCTCCAGAGGGAGGATTATGTGCAATGAATCACACTAGTTGAGGAGTACCTCAAGATAAAGCTCGATGGATCGAGTAAGCGGCGAGGAGTCGTCGTATGATCTCGCAAGTGGTGATGCATTAGTGGATGCATAGCGAGATCAAGTGGGGGAGCAACCCAAGGCAACACAAAGTGAAGGCACACTTAGAGCCGATAGGGAGATCGGACTCAACAGAGGGCTGACCCGTGGAATGGTGGGCGTGAGGGCCACCATCAACGTAATGCAAATCGAGAAGCAAAGCAACTTGGGGGTAACTTAGTGAAGTACCCAAGCCGCATGAAGGGAGTTGGTTTAGAAGATGGAATGTGGAGCGGAGGCTTGGAGCTTTCCTTAGACAGAGGTCAAGGACATGGACTCTTGCAGAGGCGAGAATCGGATCATGTCGTTCCATGGGTTTCATATTCAGATGGAGCCGACTCATCTTGCATAGTGCCAAAGACAAAGGGAGCTTTGAGGCACATGCACTTTATCTCGATGAAGCATTTGGTAGAGATTCTAAGGCGCCGCAGTTTGCTGAGGCAAAGTTGGTGTCAAAAGGCCTTGACACGGGGCAAGAGGATGCAGAGGTAGTTACTCTTGAAGAATATGCCACAGTGTTGCCATTCGAGTTGCCATGAGGAAAGTGGTGCACAGCGGAGATTGTGTTGGTAGGGGTAGAGACCCAGGATCCAGACAATAGTGCACTAATTCCTGCGAAGTCATGGGACTTCAGAGGAGCTGCTAGGCGATAGATTGTCCTAGAGTTAGCCTTCGTCCGAGTGTGACCCGAGAGTAGGTGGACGAAGGCCGATTGCCACAGGAGCGAACAGAATCGAAGATGGCGAAGGCCCTGCGATGTGTTGGCGGAGTCCACACATGGAGATATCGCAGTTCGAGTTCATACCACAGGATCGAATCGCAGGAGATGTCACCAGCGCGACACATGATGCAAAGCAGATCGTGGTGGAAAAGTTCGCGGCAAGTCGACACACACAGTGAGTCCCATAGGGGGACTAGATCATGTAGTGGTATGATCGGGAGCGCGACTGGGAGCTCCATTTCGATAAACAACACGACGGCAAGAAGAGCTATGGATTCAAGCAGTGAATGCCATGGTACCACAGAGGTGGGTCTTCCGTGCGTGTATCGAATGTTGCATTGAATGGAAGCCTTGGACATCGACTTATGGGGTGTGCACTATCGAGGAAGAAGTTCGGATGCAAGTACCGTGGGAGTCCCACAGGGGACCGGATCATGAGAGGTATGATCGAGTCGCCAAGAGTGGAACTACTTCAGAGCTCACATTCGCTTAAGGGAGCCCGGCAAGTCAGAGGACAAGGCCGAGTAAGCGAACATTGCAGCCAATGAAGCTAAGGAGAATAGAAATGGTGCAAGTCCTGCAACATGAGTGGCGGTGGCCATACATGGGAGTTGTAGTCTGCTTTCCAAATGACCAAGTGGAACGCCCCTGAGAACACATAGGTGTCGGCGGTGTGGTCGAAATATGGCGAGGAAGCAATGACGAGTCCAAGAAGGACTCACTACCCAAGATCAATAATCGGTTAGATTGAAGGTGAACTCAGAGGAGTGTCACAATGCCGCAGAGGCGGATCTACCGATCACGAAGAAGGGATGCAGATGCGAGACAACGGATAGTAGTGCCATGGGCGTCGCGCGCTGCCGTGACGGTACCGCTGAGGCGGGACTTCCGGGAGTCATCAATCCCTTGCTCTCTTAGAGGGAGAGCACTTGGTCGTGATATGGGCCATGGAGGAGGAGAATGCTTTGGCAAACTCCATGTACCAAGAAAGGTTGAAGGGCGTAAGCCGTTGAGAACTTCGTAAGACCGGTGTCAGCAGACTTTCCATCAAGATAGCCGTGAGTGAAGGACTTGAGTCGATGCAAGAGTGCATGACCAAGGATCGGAGCGAGCATAAGATGCAGCGATCTTGTACCTTTGCTACTCAAAGGCGTCGGCGACGTAAATGATGGAGAAGGCGATAATCCCAAAGGCGACGGATCTACCGGAGACTTACTCCAAGTCGGAGTGATAACTTCTTGCATTCCGTGTTCAATGGCAATGAGAAGGTGAATCATAGTAGCTAACTCAGCAAGAAGGATTACAAACACTTCAAGTGCTTCGGAAGTGTGAGCTAAGAGCAAAGCGAAGTCTAGTAACCACTCGACGCGCTTACGAAGTACAAAACTTGAGGAGGCGGCGAAGACAAGTAACCTTTGCCTTCTCAACTCTCAAGAGAATGGGTGAAACCGAGTACCCCGACTCTCTTAGTTATCCAACAGAGGAGCTCTGCACAAATTTGAGACCCTTCAAGAGACTAATGGAAGACAACACGGTTGTTAAGTCCTCACCAACGATGATCGATCTACTTGAGAGTAGATTGTCCGCTTCATTTCCCAATTGAATGCCAATCGAAAGCGGAAGTGATGCGAGCCTACTTGGGCAAGACAACTAAGTGGAAGAAGATTCGATGGGTAAATTTTGCGGAGGAAGGACCGGAAAACTTGAAAGGTTGTGAGGCGATGCTCGTCAAAGCTCCAACAAGCATCTATCCAGTTCAGAGACAAGAAGAATTTGAAGATCGGCGATATCAAAGATGGTCTTTTCTTCATCGATCAATCCGCAAGAACCAACAAGGATCAAGATAACTCGCCAACCCCACAACAGAGTCGAGTCATTGGCGAGTTGAAGCAGCATGGCGGATTAAAGTTCGACGACTCAACAACAACAAGCGGAGAACAATTGAGAGTCAAAGGGGATCGCAAAGCGGGAGCGAAGATCGAAGATCCAACAAAGAAAAGAAGTTGCAGTCGTCAAAAAGGCTTCAACGAGGACGTCGAAGGAATAAGTGGGGGAGAATGTCACGGACAAAATTGTAAACGGCTTGTTCGGTGTAATGCTTATGCTTGTCCGTGTCCCTTTTGGTTGGTTGTAATTTGTAAAGCTTGTAAAGGACTTGTCAAAGGCAAAATGCCCCATTTGAGCGAGTTTGGTAGCCATTGTAGGCTTGTACATAATGTTTGCATCGAGTGCATACTTGTACTAGAATTCGGTCTGTAGTGGACCAATTTTATACCTTTGTTGTGCAACCGTTCTGAGCTTGTAATATCCATGGTTGGAATGTGCATTGGCTATAAAGTGTTTGCTAAAAGAGTGGCTTGCGGATCCCGTGTGAAGCGCTTTCTCTGTCCCGTCTTCTCTTTCGTAGGTCCTAAGGGATTGTAGGAGATTTCGGGGAGGCTGACCTTTGTGGTGATACGCATTGGTGCCGCACGGCTTAGGCAAAACCAGCTAAGTCCGTGACAGTTCGGAGATAAAGAAGGCCGAGGTCTTCACCGCCTTCCTCGCGGCCGCCTCTTCCATTGCTCTTGTTGCCACCTCCCTTGATCCCCATGCCTCCATCTTCCCCACCAAAGAGGTATGGCTCTCCTCGTCGTTACCTCCTGGATCGGGATCGTCGAGATAGGATGGCACCGGATCGGGATCGAGAAGGGGCATGAAAGACAAGTTCGCGCTGAGATTCAATGGGCTCAGGTTCATCGAGACGCTGGTGATGGCACATCGGTGACTCCACGATACTCTTTCTCAATGCTTCTCCCTCTTCTTTGAACACCTTCTTCTTCCTTGCCTAGCCTCACTGTAGCCAGGCTGATATCGTCCAGTAACGAGCGGTCCGCGTGTCAATCAGCTAATGGACCGGTATGTATCGCCCGGTATGTATTAAAAACCCTGGATCATGTGTTACACTACAATGTAAGTATTTCACACCTTATTCTCCTAGGCCTCACCAAACTATGTCATGTGCCCCTCACCATGTCATGATGACCTGACCACGCCATTTTGTTGATGCTCGTATCCCCTTTCCCCATCATTTCCCACTGCTGAATTCACTTTTGGAGGTGTAACAGCACTGATGCTATTCTTGTATTTGGTGAGTCTTGTCAAATGATTTTGTTTCTTTTATTACTACGATATTTCAAAAGATTTGAGGTATTTCTCTTTGCAAAAGAAAAGCATGTATCTAAAATATTGTTTCATCGACATTTACTAATCTCCATTATTAGCTTACACAAAAAGTGACACCATAACCTATCTGCTTTTGCTCTTTGCAAATAATGTTATGTTTTTTAAGAAAAAAAATATCGCTCTGATTTTTATATATGCAAAAAATTATAATGAGTTTAATTTTCTTTTACACCCACAGCAGTGTTTCAAAGAAGAAGAGCTTTGCTTTTCTTAAACTAGGGATAGACTAACTTTAGACATAATTGAATACACAAGGCACAAGCATAATTGTCATAAACAAGAACAAAAGAAAACATCATCATATTATTATCATGCAATGTTGATCAGTAGACTTAACTCACTTGACCTCTAAATTGAGTTGTATCTTTGAATTAGAGAACCATAGGCTTGAACTAAATTATTAGATGCTCTAGTTCAACAGTTTACGATTCAGAAGTTTCAATCTTGACCATGAATATAATTAAGATTAACAAATTTTCAACAAATTATTAAAAAAAACAAATAGCAAACAATTGACTATTAGCAAGCAATACAAAACTATCATAAGGAACTACTGGGGAGTTCATGTAAGAAACATCAACATCGTTATCCATATGTGATTGTTCATAATACTGCTGAGTGTGTCAAACCAGCAGTATGTAAGAGAAAAGGCACACTCATGCTGGACATCTTGTTGATCTTTACTTTGATTCATAAAACAATGCAAGTACTCCAACAAAAAATGTGTAAACAATATAATAGGAAGATTGTCAACATTGCTTTAGATTGGACACTTCCGTTCATATCGAGTAAAATTAACCATCTTTTTCAATTTCAAGTGTTCTTGCAAAAATTTGATAAATGTTAGCATTTAAACAAAGATATTAGGAATGTTAAGAATGATACATATAGCTGTACCAGTTATGGTTTACATATTGACATTTTGTCGTCACTCACATGAATTTTTAACCTCCGTTAGGAAATATAGTTTTTCTTTTACCTTATCATGTTTCCTGTGTACAACCATGGCATGCAACTTAATTAACCATTACATGAGTAATTGATTGCAGTTTCTTACAATCTTGATTGAAGATTTTCAACTCTTGGAATCATGCCACGAGTAACAATTCTACCTAACAGATAAGCCCAAATCTATGAGCCAGAAGACGATTTACCACTAGGCATGCAATTTCACCTAAGCATTCCACTTGGCCATGTTACGAACTCACAACTAGCTAACGGTACAATCTTGGCTCCGCTTCCACTTGTACCTCACGCAAACTAAACTCAGAAAGGTCGAGGGGAAGATATTGAGAAGGAAATCGACCTCCAGTGACAAACATGACTCCACAAAGGCAGAGAAAATTTAGAGCTTTAAATCGCATGTCACAAACAGAATTAACGACAAAACAAATCTTAAACCAGAACGATGGAGAAACTCCGGCTCCAAAGAAGTCCACATGGGAAAAGAAATCTACCGAGTCGGCTCTAAATCCTCCTCGGTTGATCCACATACGATCCAAGAAAACAACTTAATACAAGAAAACAATTTGACAGCCGAACCCATACAAGAAAACAAGAAAGGGGAGATCAAACCGAAATCCAACGCATGACAAAAAGGAACCGAACTCTAAGCCAAATCGAGAAGGAAAGCCATAGCGTACCTCCTCCTGGTCTGCGATCGAGAAGAAGTCGTCCTCCACTTGCTGGGGGGTTTACTTTCTTGGCGTCATTGAGAAGGCGATTAACTGCCACCAGGTATTATAATATTGGAGAAGTCGCCATAATTTAAAGACCGGAGAAGTTTCGTCGATGCTTCTCGGGGCGTTGACTGGTTCAGCAGGGAGCGGCGCCCCGGGGGAACGGTGGGATATCGCGTTCCGTGGTGGGTATCCACTCGGATACCATATCCATCCTCCATTTCTCGACGAGCGGAGGCGATCGCTACGAGTGAGACGGCTTCGACGTCCGGAATGAGGTATCCATCTCGGGCGTAGCGGCGGGCCCCGAGGTATCCGGCGAAGGTTGGCTGTAATTGTCGAGCGACCCAGTCAAACGGTGCGGATCCTCTCCAATGATGTCTGCAGCTAGGAACTTCCAGTACGCGTATCAGAGCCGACCATCACTTTTGATCAGGACCGTAAGATCAATTGCATAGCAAGCACAGCAATCGGAGTTGAAGCGAGTTGAACGATGCCGTCCCCTCCAACGATCTCTGTAATTGGGAACTTCCAATGCCCGTATCAGAGACGTCCAACGATTCGGGACCCGACCATCGCTTTCGATCAGGACCGTCCGATCAAGTGCATAACAAGCCCGGTAATCAGAGAGAAGGAAGAGAGTTTTGGTCGTTGTCGATACCAAGTCAAACGGTGCGGATCCTTTCCAATGATGTCTTGACCTGGGAACTTCCAGTGCAAGTATCAGGGACGTCCATCGATTCAGGATTCGACCATCACTTTGGATCAGGACCGTCCGATCAATTAGATAACAAGCGCAGTAATCAGCGAAACAGAGTCGTCGCTGTCGATGTGTTCTGCTGCACTCCGTGCCGCTTAACCACTCCCTTCGCAGCAGAATCTTTCTCCTGCCGGTTGACTTTTGAAACTCGTCTTCCTCTCGTCGTGTTTTGCTCGTCAACGAAGTGACACAGAGAATGAATCTTGAATGAAGCTCAGATTATTTATTACCCCTCGATTCATCGGTGGGAAGATCTCTTCTTGCCTACTTATCTCTGTCGAAGTCCCAATTATGGAAAAGATTTAATCTTTAAGAAGAGTATACGTTGACGACTTGATGACTCTCAACATGATTTATTTCACCAAATCGATGTCCATGATAGCGAACTACAAAAGCATAGCTCATGCATTTGGTTTTCAAGTTCAACAACACATTTCCAATGTCATTACAGAAGACAGACCAGAAAAATGACATCATGCCTGCTACCTCCATGATTCAGATAAAAGAAAGATGGTGAGAACCTTATTCAAAGAGCAGCTACCGGGTGTTCACAGTGCTTGGCATCAAAGTCCAACATGAAGAGCCTGCAATGCAAGCCGTAAGCGACCTACAGTAAATGAGAAGTCGGCAAAATTGTCTCCAGATCCCTAAGATTTCTCTTCATCTGGTTGAGAGGATGGCGCAGTTATAGCTTCCGCAAAGTATTCCTCAACTGAAACATGATTTAACAATGAGTGTGTCAGCGATTTCTTGAGCTTGGGTGCAGCTATCAACTTATTTCCTTCAGAAAATGTAATATCTAACAAAGTATTTCCATTAATATCTCCTTCTTGGGAACATGTTATAAATATCATTCCAAGTGGAACATAATAGTGGTGTTTTAGGAATGCAGAAAGATCAGGACTAGTTACAGTTTTGTAACATGCGAAGATCCTAAAGTTGCATGCAAAAGATCAAGACTATAGGAAAGGGATGGTTCATTTACTTGTCTCATCGTGCTCTGAGGAGTCAAGCCTGATGTCTGAGTCTGATGGCAGGAAAGGAGAGCTGGTGTAGTTTTCCAGAGCCCCGAGATCTTCAACCAACCAAGCAGGAATAAGATGCCATAACCAGAAAAAGCATCCACATAGTTAGCAATTTAATGAGGAAACCCATACCCAAACATTTCTAGCATAATCAAGATTGTGCTCTGAATGGTAGGGTGCATGTTGATATCTTAATAATGTTTCAGATGATAAATATTTTAGTTAGTAGTCCATAGATTTTGATAGGAACCATTCAGAAGAATAAACATCTAAGACATGTCTGAACATAGGTTTCGATCAGTTTGTTACCACATGATAAAAGTTGCGATCACTCTATGTTAAAGTCACATGAAGATAATATAGGTGATGGAAATTTAATTATATATAGAATTGTCGATTAATGAGCTCATGTATGTATTTTCAACAAGATGAGAAACATCAATTACCACCATAATGAATCATAGATGAATTAAGTATATATACATATCTTTGTTCTCATTAGGCTTTTAGTTCCTTTTCAAGAGACACCAGGCACAAATTCAGAAATGTATTCACAGACTCTGTAGATTTAAGCCATGAACAATTAGCAAGCATTGCCCTACAAGTGTTGAGATTAAATGTCAACTGGTGTATTCTGAGAAATGTTTACCTCCTAAATTTGCCAAATCAGTTGTTAAGTCTGTAATGCTAAAGTTCCAAAGTGGTCCTAATGAACCCAGTGAATCTCTGGAGGAACCAATGGTACCATCTTGACTGAGTTGCAACTCTCCCATACTTGCCACATCAGATGTTAAGGTTGTTTCAAGTGTTGATGCATCTAGGCCCATCCCAGATATCTCAGATGGAGTGAATGGAAAATGATTATCTGATGCCACCGATGCAGGACTTGCAGCCATCTCTGACAAAGATGATATGGCACATGGAGCAGTTGCAGGAGTTGCTTCAGGTTTGCGATCATTAATCACAATGCTGCAATAATCATAAGAAGCATTCATCAGGCTGGCCATATAAAATAAAAATATAATTCATAGCTTATCAATGTAACTCAATTTTTTCCTATTTAAAATAGCCACAAGAGAACAAGTCAATTGAAAATCTCCAAAGAAACTACATGTCTAAAACTCAATTTGACTCAAGTTTGGCAACTTTGACTCCTCTAAGAACTAACTTGGAACTTATCATCTGTTATCTTCCTGCATCAATGTTCCACTATAATTTCAAAAGATTGTCCAAACCATAAAAAATAGTTTATCATTTCTTTCGATATATGATGTTGTTTAAGTTCCAATCCTCCATTAATTGATGTCTCCTTTATGATATATAGCAATATGTAAAAGAATTGTAGCAATGCTAAAGAAGTTGCAACAAATGAACTTACTCATTTCCAGAATTTATATGAATCGGGTGATATCTTCCAGGAGCAGGAATACCATCAACCACATGGCAGCTAGACAATCCACAACTTACAGGATCAAAATGTGGCTGACCTGTAGTCGTCATTGCTGGTTGCTGAAGAACTGGATACCCCAAAGGCATACTGTTAACTGCACTGAAAACAGGTTGTCTTTGAGTAAGTGATTAACTGTGTACTTCAAACTAAATTTATGTGGTTCTTAAAGATGATAATAACAGCTTTTTAATGAGAATCATATTTGTAGATTAAAAAAAAAACCTACCAAATTAAAGTGCTAACTATTTTACTATCTCCACAAAATTTAATACAAAAAAATACCAAGGTTTAGAAAATTTAACTATAACTTATTGCAATAACATTCTAGGAAGTTCAACATACAAGTGAAGTAATAAAAGAGGCAAAGAAAAGCTTATTCAAATGGCTCGACAGGAAAGCAATTCATTAATTGTTGAAACAGGATAAGTTATGAAAATCAGATTGCATGTATATGGGCCTAAAAAATGGGATGAGAAGAAAATGGCATTTGGCCACATGGTTTTGCAAATCAGCAGCAATTGTTTGCTTCTTTGTGAGTTAAAGTTGATAAGCAATTGGATAAAATTGATATGACTTAACTTGACAGCAATAAGCCAGCTTGCCATGAACTTGTTGAAACATATAATCAGTGCAGGAAATGAAAGAAAGATGTACAGTAGTAAGATCATCTACAGTATAGATGAATATGAGAACTTGCATAGATGCAGAATAACTTACTGTTGAAATAAGCATATACTGCAGTCAAAAATTACTGTTGAAATAAGCATATACTGCAGTCAAAAAATCTCTCTTCAACTTTTTCTTAATGTCATTGTCATAATTGACATACAGAAGAAGCTTTTATCTGAGTAGTAAAGTGATTTTAATGAGAACATTAGAGGATTAAAGTCATTAAGAAGTGATGACAAGTAAAACAGAACAAGAGGTCAAAAAAAAGGGCAATGCTGGTACAGGATGTCTTACACACATGACTCCAGTATAAGATCAACAAATGATTTGAAAGCGTTCAAGTTTGACAAGTGCTAAAATCATTAGAACTGGATTCAGTCTCACTTATATAAAAGAATGTATATCAGATTAGGATAGCTGGATGGTGGAATCTTGGTATAATCAGAACTATACCTACAGAATCCTATAATAACAAAAACCCAGCTATCCATGGACGGAAAATTTTCTAGCAATGCCAGAGGATTTGGGAGAGAATAGTCATTTTTTAATAGGTGAACTTGACCCAGTAAAAGGAGCATAAAGGAAGGTTGCAGCCGGGCTTGGATGGTTTGCATGGCCCTCCACTAGCCCCAAGCCCACCCATCCCACTCATACAGACGTATGATTCTCAATGAACATTAAGGACAAAGCAGCAAGATTTGAAGGTCACAAAAAATAGAAATTTTGTAGATTGGTGGAGCATACTCCTGTCGACCAATGGAACCAGGATCACAGATATGAAGACATGACTTCACAAGAAAATAACAATACAAAATTTTCTATGTACAGCAGAGTTTGCAAAATAAAGAATAATCAACATCTCACTTGATAGGAACAGTTATCATCTTGACAGGGCCTCAAGTTAAAGAAATTACCAGGCCCGGCATGAATGCCACTATGTATTGGAGCCAATGGAACATTAGGTAGGACAGGACATTTCATCAGCTGGCATTGGTGCTCCAGCAAATGATTGAAAAGAATGATCTGCTTTTTCAGTTTCAGCCTTATATAATATGCCCTGAAAAAGTCGGGGTTTTCTTCTTCAAGTTTCTTCCAAACTGCAAACAGACAAAGGGCATCAGACCACAATAAAGTTTATTTTAATTTTCAGGCTATCATAAAACTGTGTTTTTCATGAGCATTTCTTGCCCTTATCAATCGTGCCTTATGGCATTTATATCGAACTTTAAGTTTGTAATTTTGAAGTACAACTCTTCAAAAGCAACTGCCAACATTTCTTTACAAAAATTAGAAATTAAATTGTAGATGCATGTCCCATAAGCATAAATATCTTTTGAAGTATACACCATGTAAAGATACAATTCCTACATATGCATGTAGGGGATATATGTGTATCAGATGCTTGAACTGGAGAAGAATAATCATAAAGCATAAAAGATATTATCAGCATTTCTTCAAACGTTTTGGACAAGTACAAACAACAAACATGTATAACTATGATGAGAAAACCTTACCAAACTCGCTTCCACAAACATATATTAAAGGTTAGATTGCATGGATGCATAAGTTCTAAGGATAGAAGGCTCACCTAGTGTAGTAAAACCAGGTTCTATCCTAGCACGATCGGACAGAGTTTTAACCACCTCTCCTCTGTTCATATACAGTTGTAGACAGCGTTCTATCAAGTTTTGGACCTGCAAAAGTAAGAACAAAAAATAAGGTAGTGAAAAAGAGAAAATATTAAGGTACCAAGTGCCCTGCCTCTGCCCATGGCTTGGTAGCATAGTATGAGTCATGCTGTGCTGTGTATTAGTCCAAGAACATGTACACGCTGGCATGGAGTGCTGCCTGGCCTGTTGTTGTGTGATTGTTTGGTGCCAGCAAGTATGTGCAGGCAGGCATGCATTGCATGCTAGCAGCACCTATGACCATGGGGCTGAGCAACCATATGAAAAAAGATATCCTTTTCAACCAATTTTAAGTTCCACAAAGACAAACTCCTACAAGTGGTTAAAACTAATAGTATGTTGACTTACAAGTTCAATGTCTTCACGGGAAACATTTCTGTTCTGACTATTTGTAATGGATGATGAACACAAATTTGGTCCTGGAGTCTCCGCAACTAGAGGATTTTGATGACTTGGTTGAATTTCATTTGAAGCTTGTGATGATGGTTGTAATTCTTCTATGCTCTGAGGATTCTGTGTAAACTTTGCTTGATTAAGAGATGAGGAATAGATAAGAAAAAGATCTGAAGAGTGAAGCAAGAAAGAAAGATCATGTGATTCTCATTGGCATATATCTAGAAATTTCATACTGGCAAATGACCAGAGTTCTTCAATAGTATAAAGATAGATCCTAAAATCTCTAAAGAACATATGATCAACAATAACAAGCATGACTAAACATAACATCTGCTTCACAAAATTTGTGAAGCAACTAAACAAAAGAGCTCACAAATATGGAGAAATCTGTTTGTTAAAATGAATCAAGGACTTAGAACATTTCAATTTGTACTGATGCTAGCTAATCAAAGGAGCAGGGAGGGAAAAACACACGATTGGGAATTTTCAATACAGATATTGTAGAACCATGGCCAGGCAATGTAAATAGATTACGACAAAAGTGAGACAAACAAACTCTGGAAGGATAGATCTGTAATATTACAAGTGGAGGATCTCACTTCTGAGGTCTTCATTTCAGTTCATCGCATTGATCCCTGCTATGTTCTCAGATTTTTCGAGACAGATGTCCAAGTGATGTCTGCATATCTAGAAGATAGCACAGAATAGATAATCTACATCAGCCATGATTGTCTTCTGAAACACACAATATGAGTATGACAAAGAAATTTAAATAGACCAAAGGACTGAAACTTTAAAACAGCTTGTATAATCTCATGCAACAGAAATTTGAGAACAAAAAAGTTACATCTGAATCTGTTTGAGTGCGGTATCCCGATACCCAATGTTAAAGCTTAGAATGATCACATAAAACATAATAGAAAAGTTAATATCCTTCAAGAAGTCGAAATTGTCATATAATTAACTGAGTTGATTCTTCTTGACAAAAAGAAAGGACACAGAGGTAACAGAAGCCTTAGCTAATTTCAGTTGTAGTAATCTTTCCATAATTGACCTTCTGATACAGTAGCATCATTCATAATACTGTTGTTGTTTTCTGACAAACACTACAACAACCATTAATAAAATAAAATCACATTCTGATGTAAGCAATATCTGACTTCATGAGAAAAAGAATCATATGCTTAATTAGCTTAACAGAAGGTGAAGTTCATTGCACACAATCATGCAAATTATTTACATCACATAACAGGCTTGTCATATGTTCCTCGGCTCATAATCAATAGCTCAACACTTCAGTTAGCCTTGTATAGAAAGAGCAGCATGTAATTCACCTTTAATCAGAGGGGTCAGCAGCACATGCTAGATCAATGAGGAAGACTAAAGATAATAAATGGAAAGTAGATTCAAGATTGTATAATAAGTTTGTAACCTACAATTTTCAGGCAGTTCATGCTTTACAAAGAATAGTCTTATAACAAATAAACATCCATATCACTGTTATCTCAATAATTATGCTCAAGTTAGAATAATCTTCGAATTATACAATTGTTTTCCGGTATCTCCCAGAAACACACATGACTGAATGATAAAGTACCAAAGAGAGAGACATGCCATTTGCTAAAAGTTATAAACTGCAAGAAGAACTAGAAACATCTACTAATATGTCCCTTTGATCACTAAACAATAGGCAAAAAATATAATGCACAAAACAGTGTTGAAACTTCTATCCATATCCAAGCAAGGTGCAGACTGAGCCAAAAATTAAAAAGAGCTAAATTTTGCTCAAATAGAGATTTTATGTGTGAGAAAACTGAGATTGAATATGTAGCAATCCCTCTCCGGGAACCTACAAATCTACAGGCTGGAAAACGAAGATGCTAAGATTTAGGTATGAAATCGCTAACCCTTAATGATGTATAGCTGTAAGTCGTTGGAAATTGAGGGGCTCAGAGGATCTAAAATTCCAGATTGGTAGTGACATCCTACTAATGAAGACCGCAAATGTACCATAGGTGGACAAAAGTCACAAAACATTAGTGACCAATAGCTAGTCTCGACAATAACAAGCACTTAAGATAGCAGCCTACCTACCAACACCTATTCCAACATAAGCAGAATTCCGGAAGCATCAGACTTTAGGTTCCAAATCTAGAACAGAAGAGAATCATCTCAGCGTAAATTTCAGCTTTCCCGTTGCACAATCCAAACCCAAATGCCTTTTCCACCTACCACGAAGATCCTTCAACATCCAATTCACCAAATTCTGAATGCTTCTACTATTACAACTTCAAATGAAAAGAAAAGAAACAAAAATAACACAAATCAGAGCACGGAAAAAAGATCCGAATTATTGAGAAAAAAACTAGAAGGAAAAAAAGATGGAACCGTCAGCCACCAGCGTTCGACACTCGTTCTCTAAATTTAGCGGCTTCACAGCAGCAACAAAAACCCAGCAAAAGAGCCCCAAGATTTAGTTCTCCGCGGCGAATCTGAGAAAGGTATCCATCGATTCATCCGCGCTTACCTATAATGGACCACAGAGCAAGAGTCTGAATCGGGAAAACAGGGGAACTTCGGGTTCTCCAACCTCCCAGAGAGAGAGAGAGAGAGGGAAGCGGCGGTAAAATGAGCTCAACGGGGATTAGGCTCCCTCGCCCTTTATATAGGCAAGTAAAGCCGGTCGTAATTACGAGGGACTAATTATCTAATTAATGAGTTAGTTTTGGACTTATGTAATAATCTCAGTGATATGGTTACATCAATGCGGCTTGGCGAATTATTATATGATGTGTAGCAATTGGTCGCATAGTAAAATTCTTTTATGATGTCATGTCCATCATCCAAGTTAAATTTAATCATTCTCAAAGAAATGTTTTATATCAAAGGAAAAAACTATTTGTATAGCCCGAGCGATAAGGGTTATACATGTATGTATATGTACCGACGATAATAATAACATGTATACGAAAAGAAGTACATGTAAAAATGTCACATAAAAAAGAAAATTGGAGGAGGGGTAAACGTGCAATTTTCCAACTTCGAAATGATAAGCACATGGAAACCAGAATCAATCAATCAATCAGCATCATCTTATGGCAGAGAAGATGAAGACGGGAGGAAACGTGAGGCACTGACAACAGCCGAAGAACGAGCATGACGAAGCAACAATGGAGTCGTTTCCGTCTTGTTGGAATTTGGAGTGGTTTTAATAAAGTAGTGGTGGACCCACTCCACTTGAAAACAATTGACACTCGTACCGTATATCATCATCATATCGTGTCGTTCATAATCTACATTATTCGGTGCACTTGACAGGAACAAGTCGCGATCGATCTTTTCTTCACATTTCTTGTGATTGCATGTTGCGTTTGATTTAGCTATTCCCTTTTCAAACGATAATTCGAATATAAAATTTTACGATAAACCATCACTCTTTACTAATTGGACTGGCTGACACCTTTGTGATTGGGGTTGTTGAGGTCGATTCAAATCGAATTATTAAGGATTGAACGAAATCAAATTATCATTGTTAATTTTTTATTCCATTTTGATCGAAATAAGATGGTTCAGAACGAAATTGATTCAGAGCTACTTAATTCAAAATCAATTAATTTAATTTGATTAATCGATTAACATTTTTGTTTTATAATTTTAAATAATTTGAAAATATAGAATTTTTAAATAAATCGATTAATTTTAATTGAACAAACTAGAATCTCATTCTGATTGAGCGACACGATAAAATTTATAAAATTAAGTCTATGCCATTTGTAAACTTAGACATTTGGGCCAATTGAATTAATCAGTTTAAATGGTTAACTAAATCCAAAAAAAAGATTATCCCAAATCAAAACCATTTATAATCTTAAAGCCTAAATAATTGAAGAATCAATTAGGATGAACCATTCTTAAACTAATTTGATTATTATGGTGCGATTTGATTTGGACACTTTTGCTGGATTACACTCTAGTATCAAATATAATATTTTTTTCCGAAATAGAAAAGAAGATGGTATTACTTAACCATTCAAAATAAATATAAAAGATCTAGAATATGTACAGTAAAAAATAAAAATATCTCTGTAACCTAGTAAGTTTATCCTCCCTCTCTATCGTGCACATATCTAAAGGTTTACTTATATCAGTAATATCTGTCGTAATATTACGTAAGTTAATAGCATCACACTGTGACTTGAATGTTAGATAACCAAAGCTCTTCTGCCATTCTTACGCCTCATAACTAAGGCTTTGCATTCTGGCATGACAGAACTGACCTCGATATCTATATTACCACTTATAATCTTTTATTAAAAAAATAGATCAAACATTTTCTAGTTAATATTGTAAGAAAACTAACCCAAGGCTTGTTTTAGCAAGCTAATCATCAACGGAGCATGAAGGTTATGCTGTTGGAAGAGAGAGAGAGAACAATCAATTGATTTATTGCTTGGGAAACTAAGGATATCATCTCTCGAGAGAGGGACAAAGTGGAAGTGGACAGGTGGATTCCATGAACTAGATCGATAGGACAGTGACAGCTCTCCCAAAATGGTCAATCAAGAAGTGTGGTGTGGTGCACTCCAACAATGCGGTGTACCAAACATCAACGTGGACTAGGTTCCGAGTTTATCTTTTTTGTCGTGGAACGAATAAGGCCAACCGAACGGCGTATCGGGTTAGTCTGGTCTAATTGTCAAAGTTACAAGGTGTTCGATTGAATTCTGAATTCTGTGATAGAAGTGAGCTATTGACGTTTTGCCAGTCCGATTCTTGCAAAAAGGCCATCGAATGATGCATCGGGTTAGTCTGATCCAATTATCGAAGTTACAGGGTGTCCGGTTGAATTCTGTGGTAGGAGTGAGCTGTTGAAATCCTGGGTTGGATTTCTCCCGACTAGGCCCTTCTGATGCTAAAGTTAGTTCCCCTTTTTCCTGAAGCCAGGTGGGGAGTTATATAGGCGGTTGGAGACATACCTCGGTCCGGATGACTACGGAGTCATGCAGGGTGGCATCGTACAAGGCGGTACTGCTCGATGCCGTTCAGGGATGTCAGGGATAGCTTGCTCCATGCGTCGCTGTCCCGAGATTTCCGGAACGTTCGCTCCATGCGTCGCCATCCCAAGATTTCGGGAATGGCCGCTCCATGCGTCATCGTCTCGGGATTTCGGGAGCGGGTGCTCTGTTCGAGTTCGAACGATGTGGCTGTGTGAGGGCACCGTCACATTCGACCCGAGATGGCGGGCCGGATGTGGTGACACACGTGGGGTGGCCTTATGCTGATGTGTCTGCTGATCGGTACGACATGGATGATGTCAAGATATCCCCTATCACTCCCCCCCCCAAACAAGACATACTCCAAGGGTCCTCGTGAAGGGGCTCGGGACATGTGTGACTTGCTTGCTGTGCGGGGTTGGCAAGTTGTTTCGTGGTAGTTGCTCTTGTGGTGGTGGCGCCAAGCTCGCGTGGTGCGTCGGGGGGCTGCTTGGATGACTGGGTGGGCGCCCGAGCTAGTGAAGTTGGGCATGGATGGACTGGTATCCGTGCTGATGAACTCAGGCGTGGATGGATTGGTGTCTGAGCTGGTGAACTTGGGCACAAATGGACTGGTGCCCGAGCTGATGAACTCGGGCATAAATGGACTGGTGCTTGAGCTGGTGAACTCGGGCACGGATGGACTAGTGCCAGAGCTGGTGAACTCGGATACAGGTGGACTAGTGCCCAAGCTAGTGAACTCAAGCACAAATGGACTAGTGCCCGAGTTGGTGAACTCGGGCACAAATGGACTGGTGTCCGAGCTGGTGAACTCGGGCATAGGTGGAATGGTGCCCCGAGCCAGTGAACTCGGGCACAAATGGACTGGTGCCCGAGCCGATGAACTCAGGCACAAATGGACTAGTGCCTGAGCTGGTGAACTCGGGCACAAATGGACTAGTGCCCGAGCTGGTGAACTCGAGCACCGGTGGACTGGTGCCCGAGCATAAATGGATCGTGTCCGAGTAGTAAACTCGGCACAGGTGGAATGGTGCCCAAGCTGGTGAACTTGGGTACGGATGGACTAGTGCTCGAGCTGTTGAATTCGGGCACGAATGGATTGGTGCCCGAGTTGGACTAGTGCCCGAGCTGATGAACTCGGGCACAAATGGACTGGTGTCCGAGCTGGTGAACTCGGGCACAGGTGGACTAGTGTCCAAGCTGGTGAACTCGGGAATAGGTAGACTGGTGTCCGAGCTGGCGAACTCTGGCATAGGTGGAATGGTGCCTGAGCCAGTGAACTCGGGCACAAATGGATTGGTGCCCGAGCTGGTGAACTCGGGCATGAATGGACTGGTGCCCGAGCTAGTGAACTCGGGCACGAATGGACTGGTGCCTGAACTAGTGAACTCGGGCACAGATGGACTAGTGCCCGAGCTGGTGAACTCGCATGCAAGGTGGGTGTGCCCGAGCCGGTGAACTCAGATACAAATGGACTGGTGCTCGAGTTGGTGAACTCGGACACAAATGGACTGGTGTCCGAGCTGGTGAACTCAGGCACAAATGGACTGGTGCCCGACCTGGTGAACTCGGGCATAAATGGACTGGTGCCTGAACTAGTGAACTCGGGCACAGATGGACTAGTGCCCGAGCTGGTGAACTCGGACATAGGTGGACTGGTGCTCGAGCTAGTGAACTCGGATACAAATGGACTGGTGCCCGAGTTGGTGAACTCGGACATAAATGGACTAGTGTCCAAGTTGGTGAACTCGGGCACAAATGGACTGGTGTCCGAGCTGGTGAACTCGAGCATAGGTGGAATGGTGCCCCGAGCTAGTGAACTTGGGCACAAATAGACTGGTGCTTGAGCTGGTGAACTCGGGCACAAATGGACTGATGTCCGAGCTGGTGAATTTGGGCATGAATGGACTAGTGCCCGAGCTGGTGAACTCAAGCACAGGTGGACTGGTGCCCGAGTTGATGAACTCGGGCACAAATGGACTGATGTCCAAGCTGGTGAACTCGGGCACAGGTGGACTGGTGTCCGAGCTGGTGAACTCTGGCACAGGTGAAATGGTGCCTGAGATGGTAAACTCAGGCACAAATGGACTAGTGCCCGAGCTGGTGAACTCGGGTATGAATGGACTGGTGCCCGAGCTTTTGAACTCAGGCATGAATGGATTGGTGTCCGAGCTGCTTTGGTACTTGATGCTTGGAAGCACTTCCTGATGTCACGTGCCTTCATGGGGAGGAGCACGTGCCATCCTGTTGGTAGGAAATTGGGGGCGTGCACGCCTAGTGGGGATCGCGCCTGAGGCATTGGGCGGGAACCTTGGTTGGGCAGGCGCACCAATCAAGGTGGCCCTTGGTAAATGCTACCATTACTTCCTGCCTCGGAAAGCCCAAAACATCGCCCTAACCCATCATTACCTTCTTATAAATCTCCTGTTGCACAGAGGTGAGTCATTGTGTTCTTCTTTGATTGCCTTTTTTTTGCCTCGGTCTGTCTCTACTGGTGCCTAGCCCTAAGGTCGGGATGGATGTCTTCTTCTTCCTTGTTGTCGAGTCAGTCGAATCCCGAGGCCAACGAGTCGACCTCGAGAAATTCTAGAGTAGAAGTCCTAAGTTCATCATCTGGTGGGTCGCCCCAAATGGATTCGAAGGCGCTTGCAGCCCTTCAAGTCATGTGGACCTGGCACGATGTAGATTCGGTCATGACCGAGGGACTACTAGGGCTCGTTCGGGATCGATACAGTATCCTGAGGGAATACGGGTTGCACGCCCTGTCTCCTGAGCAATGCTCCTATGACCCATTCCTGGGCGGGTTCGGACTTACCCTGGATGCCCTTGAGGTGGGGCTAAGGTTCCCGCTGCATCCGATTATCGTAGAGTGTCTCCGATGGTGGGGGATCTCCCCGTCTCAGATAGCACCCAACTCGTGGCGCTACTTGGTGGTTTTTCTGGGAGAGTGCCAGGGGGTGGGGATTGAACCGACCCAGACGCTATTCATAGCGTGCTTTCGGCTCTGCAAGGGTCAGGGCAGGTATTACCTGATCGCCCGTGGTGGGTTCAAGATTAGCGGCACACCTTCCAACAACAAATGGTGGAAGACGCGTCACTTTTTCGTGAGCCGTCGCGGAGAGTGGGGGTTTTGCTTGGTGTGGACTTTCCGAGCTATCAACAACGTCCCCCCTTTCCTTTCTGATGAAGAGACCGAGTGGATGGGGTGCTTGAGGGATGTCTTGTCTGTTGGGAAATCCATCAAGGGAGAGCGACATCACATGCACAACGGAAGAATAAAAAACAAAAACCCTAGATTTTCTGTAGAAAGTTTCCATCGTCGTGCGAAGATCGGTGCGTTAAAATAAATCCGCAAAACTGCACATGTAAAGAAGATACCTAGGGAGATCGTATATCCCTGAATTCCTGCAGATCTATGGGAGATGATAAAGGAAGTCAAGTGTCCTCCTCTCTAGCAGTATCCACACGGCATAGATTATGACGATGCACCTCTCTCTGGGGAGAGGTGAATAAGAGGTGGCTACCAAAAACCCTCAACCTATAGAACTCTGGTTCCCTCCTATTTATAGAGGCCCCCCTGAAAAATCCTAATGGATCTTTTGCCCTATTGGGTATTCGATCTCCATCCAATTACCCAAGCCTCTTGGATTAGTGGGCCTCTACCCAATAATCTCTTATTAGCAATTATTGGATCTCATCTCAGGATCCAATAATTCAGGGGCTTAATGGATATCTAATAAGATAGGGGGTTCAGCGGATATCTCATATCCGAACCTCTACTCGTCGTAATACCTACCATATGTGTATGACCCTCTAGGCCCAATATCGAGCTGGCCATGAGTCATACTTGTCAGAACTTCTTCTGACTTAGTGAATTATTATCTCTATAATAATTCACCCAACTCATCGACCGCGGACGTACTAGGCCACTACGCCGCGACCCCAGACGATACAGAGAATCCAATCCTTTGACCTATCTCGTCCTCAGTTACCATGTATCTATAATCTCTCATCCATCTAATATCCCAGAGACCCTATATCGGGCATGGTGCTGTCAGGCCCATACGGTCTCTCCTCGAGTCTTGCTCCTATCGGATTCTCTCAGAGAACTCATTTTCTCTCAATCCGAATAACCTTGGCCAAGGATTTGTTCGAGCAAGAACACATGGGATATTCCTCTCATGATACCGAGAGCGGATGATCCTCTATTGACACTCAATAACCCTCGAAAGGTTGACTACCACTCCCAATGACTGGCTGTACTAGATATAGAGCTTTCCAAACCTATAAGTCCGGTATCAAAGAGTGGAGTACTCATACAGTACATCCTTGGTGTTTCAAGTCTAAGGACCGATACACTACTGGGACTACTGGAATCGCTTGTCCCATGTGAGGTATCAATAACCATCCAACATTCCGTAGGTGGATCAATCAGTGAACTCATTCTCCAATGAGCACCTGCACTGTACCCTTAGTGTCCCCACATGAGTAGCTATGAGACCAGCTACCTCCATCATATGAACGAGTATACAGTATACCAGTCTATCCGGTTATCTCGATGTCCTTCTCGAGTAACCTATGACCAGGATAATTTAGGATCTGTGTTTAAAGGTGAATTGGTTTCATTATCGTAATCTCATCATGATCCAATTCCTATTGCACAGATCCAAGGACATCACAATATACATCTAGATAATATGAGATAATGCCAATAATTATAAGCAAAGAGATTGACGTAACGTGTTACAGGTACAATCACTCATGTGATTGGCTTGTAGGACACCTATAACTAGCACTGTCTTCCTCTCGGGCTATTAGAGGGATGACCGAAGGATGATTGGTCGATGAGGTGCCCAGCCCGGCCCATAGGGGTATGGTCAGATTCGTTGTTCAGGCTTTTTCGCTTTGTCCGCATTTCTTTATGTCTTATTGACCGACTTGTAACTATGAAGATATAGTGAACTTCCATGCACTGAAGGGAATACCCCATCTTCCGACGTCGACGCAGCCTCCTCAAGAGCAGGAAAAGACCGGGGCCAATCCTTTGGCCCGACAAGGAACCCCGGGCCACCAAGGTCTTAATGAGGCAGAGGCAGACCGCCCTAAGAAGAAAGCCAAGGTGGTAACTCAAAAATCGTCCGAGGGTTCGGCACTCCACGAGGCTATCGCACGAACAGCGTGTGGGCCGAGCAGCAGCTCGCACGAAGAGGGCTCCGGCTCCAAGGGGAAAAAGGCCGAGTCGGCTCGATTGGGGATGAAGCCCCATCTAAGCGGGGGGGAGTGCCCTAAATCAATGAAGGACCTATGTCAGGTTCGATTTTCAAAGAAGGGTGAGCCCTTCTGGGCTCTAGAGGTGGCAGATCTGCCAGAGGGGGAACCAAGGGCACCTTTTGGGACCCGATGGCTTTCCCTCAAGGTCGACAACCGCATATGGGCTGATGGTTCGGCGGCCTTAGAGTTCGCCTATGGGACGCTTCATCCGAGACTGGCGAAGCAACTGTATTGCTCGCCCTCCGCGGTATTGATGGACCGTGCCGCGATGGCGGTAGTCTGGGTAAGTACCGTCCCCTCCTATTTTTGCTCCCGAGATCATTCTATGCCTTATGATCCTCAAGTTTTTGCAGAGCCACCATTACACGATAGCACTGATCGACCGGGTGTAGGACGCGGGTCGGGTGATCAAGCGCCTTGGGGATGCCAACTCCGATCTGCATCGAGAGGTGGAGTTGAGAAGTGGCCCAGGTCCTGAGGCGGTCGCGGGGGCGGAGCAATGGGCGGCTATTGCCGAAGCCATGGTCGACCAGCTGAAGGCAGAGCTAAAGAGTAGCCGTGAGAGAGTTCGCGGTTTAGATGACGAGCTACTTGCTCTCGCACGGAACGTAGAGGCCTCCCGATCGGTAGCCCACGCCACAGAGAAGGCACTATAAGAGGAGCACCGTGGTGCCGACGAACAGGCGAAGAAGACGATCGCTAAATACAAGGAGTCACTCGGCTTCAAACTTGGTTTGTAGAGATCGGGCCAGGTGACCTATGAGTTCGGTTACCGAGTGGTGCTTGCTTGCTTCCATGCCAAGTACCTGGACCTAGAGTTGGAGGTCGACCCCTTCGTGGATCTCCTCGAGGATCGGACAATAGACATGCCTAATGAGGTTCCCTTCGATGACAGCCCGATGGATCTTCCTCCAAGCTAGGGAGTTAGGGATGCATTTTTCCTTTTGGATTTGGTCGGGCCGAGTTGCAGTTTTGTAAGGCCCGAACTGATCATAATGTAAAAACTTTACTTATTACAAATGCGAGGTTTCAAGGATAAAATTTTCTCAAGTTCGACACATTCCAGGTCCTTGGTAGGTGGGTCTCATTCATGGTCTCGAGGCGACAAGTACCTTCTCGGACCATGTCGTAGACCCGGTAGGGGCCTTCCTAGTTCAGGGGTAATTTTCCTCTAGCTCGGGTTGGATCGCTCACCTTAGTTTTTCGGAGGACCAGGTCCCCGACCCAAATTTTCCATGGGCGAACCTTTCGATTGTAGATTTGGGCTACCGCTTTCTTGTATGCCAAGGCATATAGGTGAGCCTCGGTTCCTGCTCATCGAGGAGGTCAAGTCCAGCTCGGAGCCCGAGTTCTGAAGTTTCTTCACCAAAGTTTTCTACTCACAAGTTTGGAAATATGATTTCAGGGGGAAGGATGGCTTCGGTCCTGTATACGAGGCTGAATGGGGATTCTCTCGAGGCCGCCTTTAGGGTGGTTCTGGATGCCCACAAGACGCTGAGGAGCTCTTCCACCCAAGCCCCTCGTGGTTCGCTTCAAGAATTGCCTGGTTCGTGACCTCGACGAGGCCGTTGGTCTGGGGGTGGGAGACCAAACTGAACTTCAACTATATCCCGTATGATTGGCAGTAGACTTTAAACCTTGCATTGTTGAACTGGGTCCCATTGTCAGTTATGATGGCCCTCAGGATCCCGAAGCGCGTGAGGATATTTTCCCACACGAAACTCTCGACTTGTTTCATGATTTTGGATGTTGGTGGTTCGGCCTTGACCCACTTAGTGAAATAATCAACCCCGACTATGAGGAACCGACGTTGGCCTGAAGCCGGGGGAAATGGGCCAAGGAAGTCCATGCCCCATTGCGTGAAGGGCCAGGCTACGTCGATCGGGGCGAGAGGCACCATCGGTTGGCGTTGGACCCGAGCATGCACCTAACACTATTGACATCGTTGTGCATAGGATAAAGTATCTCGGCATAGAGTCGGCCAATAAAACCCTTGTCTAAGTATCTTGAAGGCCAAGGCTCGGCCTCCGATGTGCTCTCCATATATTCCCTCATGAACTTCAGCGAGGACTATCTCGACTTCGGGTGGGGATAGGCAGTGAAGCAACAGCTGAGAGAAGGATCTTCGATATAGCTTGCCCCCGATCTCTACGTACCATGCTTGGACCCGTCTAAGCCAACGAGCGATCGACGGGTCATCGGGTAGCTCGCCCTTCTCTTTGTAGCAAAGGATTTCTTCCATCCAATTTGGGGTCGCCTCCAACGTGTTGACGTCTGAGATTGGTAGGGTTGACACGGAGAGGATCTCGGTTCTCTTTGGGGGTTAACCGAGTGACTGGCTGGAGGCCAATCGGGCCAGCGCATCAGCCTGGATGTTCTGAGTCCGCGATATTCTTGTGATCACCAGATGGTAGAAGCGAATCGAGAGTCGTCGAACTTCGGCGAGGTACCGGGCCATGGTCGGTTCTCGGGCCTCATAGGTACCGTTGATGTGGCCTGCCACTAGTTGGGAGTCGATGAAGGCTTCCAGGTTTTGTACCTGCATCTCGAGGGTGAGGTGCAACCCCGACAATAGGGCCTTGTATTCGGCTTTGTTGTTGGTGGCCTTGAATTTCAAGTGAAGTGTGTGCTCGTAGGTTTCTCCACTCGGGGTCTTGAGGATAATCCCCACTCCTGCTCCTCCCGATGTTGTGGACCGTCCAAAATTCAAAAGCCTCCACCCAAATTTGAATCCTCTTGAGGCCTCCTCAGTTGGCCCGGTTGCAACGACAGGCCTGTCAAAGCGACGGATCATTCTCGGGCATTAGCTATTTACTTTGTGAAACCATTTTTACTTGCTGCCTTATTTACCATTCCTTATCATCTTATTACGGCCGGGTTCAAAATGAAATCAGCCAATACCTAGGCCTTTATGGCTATCCGGGGTGCATATTGTATGTCGAACTCCCCGAGCTCCACTGATCATTTGAGCATCCGACCCGAGACGTTGAATTTAGAGAAGATCTGACGAAGTGGCTAGTCAGGTATCACTTTTATCATGTGGGCCCGGAAGTAGGGCCACAGCTTTCAGGCTGTCACGATCAACGCCAGCACCAATTTTTCTATCGGCGGGTAGCGCACTTCGGGCCCAGCGAGGATATGGCTAGTGTAGTAGATGACCTCACCCGGGTGGGGCGAGGCGAGCCGGGGCAGCTGTTCGAGGTAGATCTTTATTTTGCCAAAAGCTTCCTCGCATTCCGGGGTCCATTTGAAGCTGTCCGCTCAGCGTAAGGCCCAGAAGAACATGAGGCATTTGTCTCCTGAGCGTGACACGAATCTCCCGAGTGCTACTAGCTTTCCTATGAGGCGTTGCACCTCCTTTACCGAGCGCGGAGATTGCATCTCCATTATAGCTCGGACTTTCTCTGGGTTGGCGTCTATCCCTCTCTGGTGGATGACGAAGCCGAGGAATTTTCTCGACCCGACTCCAAAGGCGCACTTCACCGGGTTGAGGCACATGTTGAATCGTCTAAAGCTTCGGAAGGTCTTTGCCAGGTCGATCAGATGGGTTGCTGCCAACCTGCTTTTGACAATCATGTCATCGACATACACCTCCATATTTCTCCCGAGTTGAGACTTGAACACCTCGTTGACCATCCTCTGGTAAGTGGCTCCTACATTCTTCAATCCGAAGGGCATGACTTTGTAGCAGTAAACCCCTTTGTCGGTGATAAAGGCAATGTGCTCTCGATCTTGCGGGGCCATGCAGATCTAGTTGTAGCCTGAGAATGCGTCCATAAACGTAAGGAGCTCATGGCCCATAGTTGCATCAACTAGCTGGTCTATCTTCGGGAGTGGATAACAATCCTTGGGACATGCCCGATTAAGATCGGTGTAGTCGACACACATACTCTTTGTATGCTTCATGCTTTGATTGTGAATGAATCTCAAAAATAAACTACATTAGAGGGAAATAATTCAAGTTTATATCATTTGTGAATCTCACAAACTATGGTAATGACCAACTTGACCAGGATATTTTGATATATTTGGAATTCTTATACATGAATCTAGTTACATATCTTTTCATATGGATCATGAGCCTTGATGTCATAGATTGATTTCTTTGCCTTGTGTTTTTTAATGAGATTTGACTACATTAGAATCAATGAATCATGACTTGACCATGGATATTTCACCTTAGTTATGAACTTGGCATTGAGCAGGCGATCTACCTCATAGCTGGTCGCCCATTGTCGCTTCGGGGTGAATCTCCGAGGCTTCTGTTTGATTGGGCAGGCCTTGGGATGGATGTTCAGGTGATGTTGAGCCACCCCGGGGTTGATCCCCGGCATGTCCTTCGGGGACCAAGCGAAGACATTTGTGTTGCATCTTAAAAACTCTACGAGTTGGACCTGGTTGGCTTCTGGGAGTGTAGTCCCAACTCTGACAACTTGGTTCGGCCGATCGTCCCTCAGGGGAACTTCGACGAGCTTCTCGCGGGTGCGTAGGAGCTTTCGGGTCATCCCAAGGGTCGAGGTTGGCCGACTCGGGTCGTATCCTCTTTGGCATGGACACGGCCGTCAAATAGCATCTCCTGGATTCCTTGGAATCGCTATGCACCATCCCGACTTCTGACGAGGTCGGGAATTTCATGGCCCGATGGTAGGTGGAGATGACCGCCCTTATCCTATTGAGCGTTGGCCGCCCGAGGATCACATTGTACGCCGAGGGTAGGTCGACTACCATGAAGGTGGCCATCACCGTCTTTGTTCTCGGCTCATTTCCTATGGTGACGGGAAGGGAGGTCGTCCCGAAGGGGGAGATCAACTCTCCCGTGAACCCGATAAGTGCGATCGCCATAGAGGAGAGATCGCTATCCACAAGCCCAAGCTTCCTGAAGGTGTCCAAGTATAGGATATTAGCGGAACTCACAGTGTCGACCATCACCCTCTTTACCTTGGCATTGGCTATGCAGACCGAGACCACCAGGGCACATCATGGTCCGAGAACTCCACCTCTTCCATGCCGAATGTAATTTCTTTCTCAGAATGCGATCTCAGGCGCTTCTCCACCATACTCCATGCGTACGCATTTCTTGTGGTGGAACTGCTACCGTCGAAAGTCGGTCCGCCGACGATGACGTCGATTTGTCTTTTGATTGGACCCTTCGGCTGGGGTGGCGACCCCCTCAATTTTTTTAGGAAGTGCCCGAGATGCCCTCGCTGGATTAGCTCCTCGATCTGGTTTTGCAGGTCATGGCACTCCTGCATGTCATGGTCGTAGTCTCGGTGGAACCTACAATACTTAGATTGGTCTTTGTCAGTGGCCTTCACCGGGTTGGGCTCCCGCAGGAGCCCCTTCTCTCGGATTTGGAGGGAAATCTCGATTTGAGAAGCGTTCATGGGGGGCCTTGGGCATAGCGGTTTGGGTCGATTGGGCCTTCTTCGGGATGGTTCGGGGAGAGACCTCGGGGCCGTTGCTCGGGCGAAGTCTGTCTGAGGCCTTTTGCTGTTCTCGCGCTTTCCTGCCATCAGCACTTCAGCGGCAACGTGCTGGTTAGCCCGCTAAAGCATCTCAGGGACCGTGACGAGCGGTCTCTCAACCAGGGACCAAAAGAGCTTGAAGGGGCGAAGCCCCATCAGAAAACCTACATGACAAGAGATGGGTGAGCCTCGGGTATCCCTATAGCCTCGGCAGCGAAGCGCGCAATGAACTGTGAAAGCGGCTCGCCGTCTCGTTGGGCTAGTGCGAGAAGGGCGGCCACGGATGGTTTCGGCCGCATGCTAGCCAAAAAGTTCTACTCGAGTCCCCTTGTGAGTTGATCGAACGAGGAGATGGAAGCAGGGGGGAGGCAGCTGAACCACATCCGAGGTAGTCTCCTGAGAGTGGTGGGGAACGCCCTGCACATCAAAGCGTCAAAGGTTTCGTAGAGAGCTATCTGGGCCTGAAAGGCGGCGACGTGTTCTATGGGGTTGGATCTGCCATCATACACCTCAAGGGCCGGGAGCCTGATATTGAGAGGGACTGACTTGTCCTAGATTTTGGGGGCAAAAGGGGATGCTCCCGAGGCGTCATCCCTAACCTCCCCCTTAGTCCTACGAAGCTCTCTTTGGAATTCGTCCATATGCCGGTTTACTGAGTTAAGTTGGGCTCTGAATGTGTCGTCGGCCAAATCGGTGGACACAGTGTCGTGCTCGGGAGGTGACACATCGGTCGAGCGAAGACCGAGGACGCTGGGTTCGAGAGTCACTCCCCGACCCCCGGGACGCTCTTCGGCCTCCTGCAATTGCCCGTGTGTAGCTGGGCTCACCGGGGGATCGTCGAGGGGCTCTGGGACATACATGGATGGGCTTGGCACCTGAGGGCTCACGAGGCGCACGAGCTATGAGATGAGGGGGATGATCATTTGGATCATCCCGGTCAGAGCTTGGACCTGCCTTGATAGATCGAGGAACATCTCGGGCGAGACGGCCGAGGGCATTGGGACGTTCCCGGAAGGTGATAGTCCGGGATCGTTGAACAGTCACTAGTAGCATTCTAGGGTTTGGGTCGGGACGCCTCCTCCGAACTGGGCAACAGAAGCTGGTCCCGAGGTGGGAGTGGGGGCAGCTAGTTGCCCTTCGGTCGGGCAAACTCCCGAGTTGGTCATGGGACACTCCTACAAAATCGGTCCTCCTTCTAGTGCCAAAAATATTGTAGAACGAATGCGGCCACTGGATGACGCGTCGCGTTGGCCTAGTCCAATCGCCGAAGTCGCAGGGTGCCCGGTTGATTCTGCGGTAGGAGCGAGCTGTTGGCGCTTTGTCAGTCCGATTCCTGCAAAAAGGCCTAGGTCAGGTTTCTCTCGACTAGGCCCCTTTGATGCTAAAGTGAGTTCCCCTTTTTCCTAAAGCTAGGTGGGAGGTTATATAGGCGGCTGGAGGCGTACCTCGGTCCGGATGACTACGGAGTTGTGTAGGGCGGCATCGTACAAGGCGGCACTGCTCGGCGCCATTCCAGGATGTCAAGGATAGCTTGCTCCATGCGTTGCCGTCCCGGGATTTCGGGAATGGCTGCTCCATGCATCGTCATCTCGGGATTTCGGGAACGGTCGTTTCATGCATCGTCGTCCCGGGATTTCGGGAGCGAGTGCTCTATTCGAGTTCGGGCGATGTGGCTGCGTGAGGGCACCATCACATCTGACCCGGGATGGTGGGCCGAACGTGACGACACGTGTGGGGTGGCCTTATGCTGATGTGTCTGCTGATCGGTATGATGTGGATGATGCGTCTGCTGATCGGTCGTTCCATGCGTCATCGTCCCGGGATTTCGGGAGCGGGTGCTCTGTTCGAGTTCCGATGATATGGCTACGTGAGGGCACCATCACATCCGACCCAGGATGGTGGGCTGGACGTGGTGACGCGCGTGGGGTGGCCTTATGCTGATGTGTCTGTTGATCGGTACGACATGGATGATGCCAGGATATCCCCTATCAACCTTCAATCAAAACACACACACATACTTACACATTTAGTAATTAGGTTCTAACAAAGTATGAATCCATTTCAACACATTGTTCCACACTTTTAACATAAAGGTTTCAATTAATCAATATCTTACAAATAATATATTAAAAAAATAAATATCGAGTGGTGGATGCATGTTGCTATTGTAGCAAAATTAAATTTTTATCATATAGATAAATAAGATTTGAGTCGTAAAAATAACCTCTCTACCTCATATGATAGAAATGAGATTAGAGCACAGAAAATATTAATTATAAATATTGATAAAGGCGTCAAATCCCCCATCCTTCACATGATAGTACCAAAAAGTGAAAGCTAGTTATAGATATTGGATATTATATTATATTATATATATGTGTATATATTCTTAAATTACCATTCCACTTAAAAGCTTAGCCTTATAAATGGTAAAATATATATTCATCTATATTATCAATAACTATAAGACCTAATGACCATTAATACTCAAAGTGGCTATCCATTTGTGTCTCACACACACATATACATACATACATATATATATATATATATATATATATATATATATATATATATATATATATATATATATATATATATATATATATATATATATATATATATATATATATATATATATATATATATATATATATATATATATATATATATATATATATATATATATATATATATATATATATATATATATATATATATATATATATATATATATATATATATATATATATATATATATATATATATATATATATATATATATATATATATATATATATATATATATATATATGTATATATATATATATATATATATATATATATATGTATATATATATATATATACATATATATATACATATATATATATACATATATATATATACATATATATATATATGTATATATATATGTATATATGTATATATATATGTATGTATATATATGTATATATATATATGTATGTATATATATGTATATATATGTATGTATATATATGTATATATGTATATATTTATGTATATATATATGTATATATATATACATACATATATACATATATATATACATATATATATACATATATATATATGTATACATATATATATATATATATATATATATATATATATATATATATATATATATATATATAGAGAGAGAGAGAGAGAGAGAGAGAGAGAGAGAGAGCTGATTGAGCTCAAGAAGAAAGATCTTTCATGGATAATAATGAAACAACATCAAAATAACAAGGAGAGGCATCATTTAATTCGGTTTCCACCATTCACATGTCAAAGACTGCTAGTGGGCAAAAAACCTTCTTCTACATGTGACATACTTCTCTCTTTTCATGTGAGTTTGCAAGCTAAAGGTTCGATACTTTTGCCAAGGTAGGCTTTCTGCCTTTTTTTTTTCTTTTGTGGTGCCCAACAATTGTGAGAGGGGAGTTATTGCATAAACAAGTATATATTTACATTATTCTCAATAAAAGAAAAAAAAAGAAGAAGAAAGGGTTTAGCATTCATATGAGTAAGATCTCTTTTTGAGTATACTTAGATTTCTTCTCAATTACAAATTATCATTACCCTTGAATCAAATTTGTTTTTTTTTGTCAATCTCATGGATGCTATGTTGAGTGGTCATACATTTAATTTTCTTTTATAAGGAGAAAAAAAATAAAATATTAGCACCTTTTACAAGTCAAATGATCAATATATTCAGGAAAAAAATACAATGATAACAAAGTCATAATAAAAAAAAGATTTGATTTAGAAATTTAGAAAATAAAATATAACAACAACAAAGTAGAAGAAAATAAAAAAAAATTAAGACTTAACATGAAGACACAACTGTAGTTATTTTAGAAACCTTGATTTTTCTACACAAGCTTACTTAATATGTCATTTAAGTATTGTGTCATCATCAATAGTCACCTTCTAGACGAGTTGACAAGCTAACTAACCTACGTCAAGAGACTTGGTATTTTTTGAGATGCAGTGAACTCATGATATAGTATCGATCTCTAATCCTCTCCGCGCGTCCATTTTGTACTAAGATCGATATCGAAAGGTATAATTCCTTCAAAGTTCAAATCAGTATCTCAAAATAAATTAAGAACTAGTAAAAGAAAATATTCGATCTCAAATTTTAAAAGTATTTTATTTTTCGATTGTAGTTGACGTGATGTATATTTGTCATCGGCTCCTTTGTCGTTTTAAGTGATGTGATTGTCACGTGTCGAGCTCTAGGCGTCTGTAGATGACAAAATACTTTCGAAAGGTAGAGGATGCTAAAGAGCAGTCGTGCTACTTCTATCGTCTATTGGCATTTCTACGGAACATAGATTAGGCTATGGGCAGTGTGGTAATTGCAAGCGTTAAAGAGCCGGCAGGTATCCCGTGAGAAACGACAGTGCATGTCTCTTTGCCTTCCTTTTGTTTCTATAAATAACCTCTCCAAATCTACCATCCTCTCTCTCTCTCTCTCTCTCCCTTATCCTCTCTTTCCATCTCTTTGCTCTCTTATCCCAAGAACAAAGGGTTCCGAGAAAGAGCCAGAGACCTGCACGTAAGTTTATTTCCTTTTCGATCTCTTTCATGGATGTTAGTGGCATGAATGCCTCTAAGAACCCTGTCGTTTCTTCTCCATGTCACAATAATTATCACCCGTCTGCGTCTTCTCAATGCATGCATATATGAGCTCGTCCGGGAATTTAGATTTCCTTCCCCCTTTTGTCTCTTCATTTCTCCATCTCAACAATTACAGGCTAATTGTTGGGAGGTAATGATACCATACAAGCATGCATGAGTCTCATATGGTTCTCATGGCTGTATGCATAGTACCAAGCAAATGGGTCTCGAGCGATTGCAAGCGCAAGAAATAGAAACCAACTCTACGGAGAAGGAAGTAATCGATGAGAACGAAGAGCGCATCGCGAAGATGAGCTCGAGAGATTGTTGTTGCGATGAACCAACACGAGAGCCGCAGTCTAACGAAGATGCCGTGGAGAGCAGTGCGGAGGAAGCATATGCTGCATGGACGGCAAGATTCGACCATCTTGACATCATTTCTATCGACTGTTTATGTGATTAATCAAGATCAAATGTTGTGTCAATATGTAGGTGAAGCATCCTTCGGCACTCATCGCATTTGATCGAATGATGAGCATAGCAAAGGAGAAAATGGTGGTCGTCTTCCTTGATTACGACGGAACCCTATCACCCATAGTCGATGATCCTGATCGAGCATTCATGTCTGACTCGGTACACCGCAAACTTTGTTTCTCGGAATCGATACCGAAATCTAATTTTGATACAAATTAGATGATTTTTTTTTTTTTTTTTGGTTCGATACGATTGTTGTTGATGATTAGATGCGTTCCGCGGTCAACAAAGTAGCGCAATATTTCCCAACTTGTATCATCAGTGGAAGGAGAAGAGATAAGGTACGTAATTAACATAAGAGCTCTTATGTATGTATGATCCTAGCTAGACTTTGGTATTAACATTTGGTATGATTTGGTCTTCTTCACTTAGGTATATGAGTTTGTCAAATTGACTAATGTTTACTATGTTGGAAGTCATGGAATGGATATCATGGCACCTGTGAAACCAGTTGATGAAATAGATTCTGCACTTCATGAGCAAGCAATCAAGGAAAAGGTAATTATGCATTTAGATAAATGTATCATGGCATATGGTTGCATGTCAAGTTAACTTTTACTGCTGGAAAACATGACCATTAATTATACATGGAAGAAGGTTGTAGGATCATTTAGATTAATTGGGTGTACTCTTTTGGCACATACAACAAAGGTTAGTCACTAACTCACTAAACATATGGAATGTAGAGTTCTAATTGATAATTTCTTCCATGATACCACAGGGAAATGAAGGGGTCCTCTTTCAACCAGCTGAAGAGTATTTACCCATGATTGAAGAGGTACAATAACCATTATATATTGGTTCTTCTTTCAGTTATTTGTACAAACTTTTAATGGTTATTAATCATTTAGTAATTTTCTTTTCTTCGTATATATATAGGTATACTTTGAGTTGGAGGAGAAGACAAAAGAAATACAAGGAGTATTAATTGAGAACAACAAATTCTGCATTAGTGTCCATTTTCGCCGAGTTGATGAAGAGGTTATTACTTGTCATTTTTTTCTTGAAATTTATTATTCTTTTTTTATCTTGTTATGGTAATTACTAACGATATATATAAAAAAAGAATTTTGAATTATTTTTTAGCCTGATGACAAGCACTCTTCGATGTGGCATAGGATTGGAGTGTGCTTGAAAACCAAGTGATGGACACCATCAAGAACTATCCAGCATTGCTCATCACAAGAGGAAGGAAGGTAAGTCACAAACTATTTGGAATCGGAGATTGTGATATATGTTTCCAATATAATTAATATATAAAATTATTTGTTGTTAGGTTATTGAGATCCGACCATCTATTAAGTGGGATAAAGGCCGAGCTCTTGAATATTTACTTGAAACCTTAGGATTTGGAAATAATGATGAAACACTTCCACTGTACATCGGAGATGATCGAACCGATGAAGATGCATTTAAGGTGTCAAACTAAGCAAGTCTTGAGTTTATTCACCTTTTCTGTCTTAATATCTCATTAATACATTCGTATACATACTCTTATACTATGTTCTTGTAGGTATTGCAAAGAAGAGGTCAAGGGTATCCTATCATTGTATCTTCTGTTCCTAAAGATACCGAGGCTTCCTACTCTTTGAGAGATCCATCAGAAGTCATGTCTTTCCTCTTACATCTTTTTAGATGGAAGAGAGACTCTTCCTAATTTGAATAGAAATAGTGATATTATATTTGTGTATGAGATAGTAATTTTATGTATATATTATAAATTTGATATAGCATGTCTAAATGATCAAGAAATATTTCTATATAAAAAGAGAATGAAAAAATAATTCTAAGAGAATAATCCTACATTGATAAGAATTAAAATGGACTTAAGTTTTTGATTGAATGAGTGCCAACTCAAATATATATTAATCTCGAGAATATATATATATATATATATATATATATATATATATATCTCATTAGGTAGAACACTTCTAAATACTAAAATGAGAATGAGCATAGATGGTTGATTTTTCTTTAAAAGGTTTTGTTATAGTCCTTTGTATAAGAATAATGAGTCTATTTTTTGAAAAATATAAATCTAATTAAGAAAAAGTTTCTAATATGATTTTAAAGATCCCGTAAATAACGTGATTCCGCCGTGGGGTCCGCACTGGAACCCACCAGTGGAGCCTGCTCGATCTGAGAGAGCCACGTTGGATGAGAAAGCTTTTGGGATGGAAGTTTCGGGACCCAAAACGTTACCCTAATTAGTTGAACCCATCGTAACTCTTTGTCGCGCCTGACTCCGCTCACTCCTCGGTCCCTTTGCGGCGTCCGCCGAGATCCCAGCCGAGCGCGCCTCCCGAACCATCCGATTCCACGGGCCGAGGTCCGCAGTAACCCCTCGGCTACCCACCGCCCCATGCGAGCACCGACCGTGGAGGTCTCGCCGCTTCAGCCATAAGACCAGGTAACGGCGTCCTCCCTCTCCCTCTACACCTCTAGACCCTCTTCATTCTCCCCTCTCGCAGATCTCGTGATCGTGAGTTTTTGGCTTCTTGGATGTGGGATTTGGGCAAGTTGCCGTCTTGAAAGCCGAATAATCGACCTAGAGGATGTCGAATAGCTCTGATCTGTTACGGTTGATTGCGATTTTTCCTTGGATGCATTTTCGTTCAAGAAAATAACTTTCATCAACGCAGAGGATTACCAGAGAGAGGAGAGCGATCGATCGAGAGAGGAGGATAAAAGCAGCGATGCCTCTGTACGACTGCCTGTTCCTGGTGAAGCCTCAGGTACGGAAGGAGGCGCTGATGGACCTGGTGGCGCGCGTGGCGATGCAGGCTTACCAGCGCAATGGTGTCATCACCGACGTCAAATCCTTCGGCACCGTCCAGCTCGGTTACGGCATCAAGAAGACCGATGGCCGCCATTACCAGGTATCTTTTGTCGTACAGTTGCCCCATTAGCTCTGATAAGAATCCGATCTTCTTAGGATACTCTATGTATGGACATATGTGATGGTGCTTGCTGTGTTCGACAAAATGTCTACACACTTTCTCTTACTAGATACTTCTCATATTCCCCAAAAAATTATATTTTGAAGACTAGCATGGTTTCTCTGTTCTTCCTGTTGTTGGCGTTGTTATTTGAAATAGCTTGCTTTAATGATCCACTTCCGTTTGAAGCTATTTCTAATTTGTTTCATCCCTTTTTAATCCCAATGTGTGATTTAGAAGTGTTCTGCTTTCTTCCTTTAGAATGTTTGGTGGTCAGCTAGGTAACAGACTGCTTTTACTGGTTGTTGTGATGATCCTTGAAGTTAGTATAAATAGATCAGTTACCTAAAGTTGCACAGTTCGGTTTTGTGAGCTGTAAATTTTTGCCTCCTCTTAATTCTGTCATGGATGTGGACTTCTACATGATTTATCAAAAATATTAGTGCTGCTTCTTACTAGTTATATTCCATATTTGTATAAGCAAAATCCTGAGGTTGATAAATACGTCTATAAGTTGTAGTTTTCATGTTGATTCATCTTGTATGCAGCAACTTGCAAGCATATGCAACAAAACTAATTGACAACTGAGAGGTGTTTCTTTGATAATAAATGTCCAACTGGCCTTGTCAAATAACAAGATAGAAGCAAGGATAATTTCATGATGGTCGAATACTTGAGAATGTTCAAGAACTCTACAAGTACTCACCTCCAGAAACCCTATTGTTAAAGAATTCGAACTACGTGTTGCTATATACAGCTCGGGCACATGATTAAACTAGTTTTAAGCTGTCATGAGGCGGTTGTAGACAACATGTATTACATATTGACTTGATTGATTATGTGCATATTTATAAATGTTCAAACAATTAGATTTGAACTTGGAGCTGGGAGTCAGAGTAGCATTTGACATATTGAATGAGTGTTGTGAGAATGGTGCAGCTAAACAGTCAGTTAATAATCTAGAATGACAAAAGATAGAAAGATAAATAATAAACTTTACAAGCTTTCTTAGCTTATTTTCTGAATATGGACAGTGCTTGGAAGTCAGAACAACCTGTCTCAACTAGTGTCTTTTTAAGTAGAGAGTCTGCCCTTTGGGGCATATACTGACATAAAAAGAGAGTCTCTTGTGGAAAAATGTAGGAAAATTACTGTCCTCTTGCATCAGGGTGTATTTCTTTCAAGGAGGGTCCGTCATATTCTCTGAAAGTGTGAAGCATGCCTTCAAGATGCAAGCTCTTCGTCACAGGCCTTCCCAGGCCTAGACCCATTGCTGTAGTTGCTTTTAAGCTCAATCTTGCTACTAACAGAGAGGAAGGCGGCAGCGAATGGCAGCAGCAGGGAGGTAGGCAGCGTTCGAAGGCAGCCGAGAAGAGGGCTTGCGTTCGCAATCCCTGATTGAAGATTTTAAGTTTTCTTTTATTTTTCTAATGGGTCTGACTGAACCACCGGAAACAGGGGCGACCTGCATACCGGTCCATGCCCGGTATGTACCACCCATTTCATACCGGCCCAGGCGAAATGGCGAACCATGGTTCTTTCTCCATATGTTTCCTAATATGAGACTTAGATGGAGCATGGACCCTTAGCAGTATGGGAATTGGAGTCCTTGACCCTGATTCAGTCCATGGAAAGGATCAAAAACCCTGGTCTGGTCTTCATCAGGAGTCTCCCATCACAGGAGATGATTTTGAACTTTGGATCATCTGAAAGGGCTCAGATCGTAGTTAGCAACCTATCATGATGCACGAGGTGGCATCATAGTCTTGGATGCTGATTTGGCTGGGAGAGCGCAGAGAGATCACAAACAAGATGCAACAAGACATGGGTTTGGGATGCACAGGAATCAGTTGTATGTGGGGTTCACAGGTGAATTTCATAGTGCCACTTTGTAAAAAAAAAAGGTCTTGTTGCTGGAAAATTAGAAGAAAACAGCCAGCCTAAAGATAGACCAAACTACTTTAAGAATCTCCTCCGGATTTCTTACTTCTGGTTGACCACAATTTTCACTTGTGAACTGACACACTGTCAGTACACTTGCTAGCATGCTTCCTCTGAGCATTGGTTGGAATGCCTGATAAAAAGAGAACTTGTGACAATATGGGAATTACCTTTTCATTATGTTTGAAACCTCCATTCGGTGACTGAATTAGTAATATTTTTTAAATTAGAAAGAAATTGTAATTCATTTGAGAAATTCAGTTTTCTGGCTGAATTATGATTCACAAGTCCTTCACGAAGGCATGCACAAGAATTTTCTCAACATTGGTGTTGCAAGTACTTTCCAGGATCATATTATGTGATCAGAGGTGGTTAGCTGTGGTTCCACAGAAATAAATCTTCATTTGCAATTACATGATAGTAAGTTCATAATTTTTTACGTCATTTTGGTTTGCATGTGCGATTGGGCTGTCTCTAGGAAGAATATTTTTTCCTTTTACCATGTGTAAAAGGAAAAAATATGCAAAATTGGTAAAAGAAAAATTATTTGGTTTTATAAAATTCATTCATAGTAAGTTCAATATTTTTTACGTCATTTCTGAAATATCCTGTAAAATTGTTCTTTTCCCCTTACATTAATATGCTCATATACATGGTACTTTGTCAGGGCCAACTCATGCAAATGACAATGATGGTCCCACCCACATTTAATCAGGAACTTCAGTACCTAAACAAGGAAGATCATCTACTGCGATGGCTTATCGTGAAACACAGGAATGCAGTATATGGACTGGAGTTTATCAATGAGGATGAGGGAAAAGATGAGCTGAGCATGTTCCGAAGTGGCAGCTTGTTCAACAAGAGACATAATGAGGATGACGATGACGATGACGATGATGACGACGGTGATGAAGAATATGATGTGGAATAGACAGCATGTTTTGTTGCCCAACGGTTAAGCTTTTCATCCTACTCCATGAAAATTTGAAGAATTATTTGTGAGTGGAGGTTGAAGAATCAGGAATAACATGTCCAAGCCTAGTCCAGTTAATGCCACTAACAATTAAATCTGCTGCTGTTCTACCGTTCACTCGTACTTTTAGTATTTCATGTCCTCTCTGAGAATGCAGTTGCACCAACTGCTAGCTTTTGTTCAGTGCATATCAAACTGGGTGAAGAGAGAGTTGCATAAAAACACATGAAATTACTACATAAGTCTGCACAAATTCTCTCTCTAATGTTGCTTGTTGATATTTTTTTTTTAATTTTTGAAGGAAAAGTAAAGGTAATCATTGATTCAAAATGTCACCATACAAAATAATACTAGGTGGTGGCTCAACTCTCCCCAAAAAAGACAACTGATCCGTCTATCAAAACTGGTTGGGTTGTGAGCCTAAGAATTGTTGTTCCTGCTAATGCACAGTGCAGGCCAATTGTAGTATGTCTTGACATGGGTCAAAGGAGCTGAATTGGTAGGACAGCTTGGAGCTGGCTAAATGGCAAGAAGAAAATGTACTCAAGAAATATGTGTTTAATTGAATCTTGACTGGAATTACAAAAGAGGCAGGTGGAGATATAGTTATGCAAAACGGAAGCAATATACTCAGAGGTGGGGAGCCTTTTCCAAAGAAAATTCTGTGAATGCACTGGTAAACGTCATATCGTCATCCATCGAGACTCAGTCTCGTCGATAAAATTCATATTACTGTCATCCCTTAGAAATCTGTATTTGTGTTTTTGATATGATCCTTCCCATATGACCAGCAGTCTAGGCGATAGGCGAAATCATTTTATGGAAAAGAAAGATAGAGAGGATAATTTGGGATAAGAAAGGGTGGAAAAATAAACTAGGAATTAATCGAAAACCAGTCTCCTTAACCAAACTCTTTGTCTGTTGAAGATTAGGTTTGGAGTTGTCTTCGGATTGAATGGTTGGTCCACTGCATTCATGTCGAGGTCTGGAGATGAAAAGCTGGCTTACAGGTACCACTGCCCATGCTCTTACATCAGTCCATAGTCCATCTCCATCATTTGTCCTTCATTCACTTGCCTTCTACACTTTCTTTTGTGATGGACAGCAATCGCGCCTCGGGTTTACATCAAACTGTGCTCCCTGTCGCCGGATGCTGATCCACACTAAACCATACCATGCAGAATGATCCGATGAACTCCATAATTGCATTCCTGGCATGCTCAGAAAGCCAAGACAAAAGGAAGACACGCCCAAAAGCTCAAGGATTCGAATGCCTCATGGCCACAAAGCTAATCGAATGCGTAACTTTCACTGCTCATCCTGGAGCTAAAGCTAATCATAAAAGTAAGCTGGTCCTTTTTTTTTTTGTGGTAGATATTGGAATTGGGTGCATTAATGAAAATCTTATCACGGTGGCCATGCTGCTCATGATTTGGCATATGATGTGTTGGCTGGATGCAGCATCGACATTGAAGGCTTGAGAGTGTCGCCTACCCAATCTTATCACGGTGGAGAAAAGACAAATGAAAATTGTTAAAGACGATGGAGGACCGTTTTCTCACAATTCATTTTTGATGTAGTTGCGAAGGGATCATTGTTTTATTGCTTATTATCATATTCTTCTTTCTCGAATTACTAACTTGGGCTTAAGACTAGATTGAAAAATCTTTTTCAATCTCAATCTTCATGCAAATAATATCTCGATAGCTCATTATTTGCATCTCGAAGATACCTTGAACAAGTATGCATATATGAGTTAAAACTATATTATACTGATAGAACGTTAATGGTATTTTCTCATAATAAATAATAAAAAAAATATATATAAATCATGTTTCACTCCCAGAGAATCTAGTTATCTTTGCTGTTTAACTACCTAAAGATTTCTTCTTCAACCTTTTACTGCAACTCTTCGATCTATGTAAAATAATCTCCTCGTTAAATCATGGCATAAGAATTGATGTTAGCTCATCGATTCTATATTCCTCGCTCTACCTCTCATGCGCTCGTCACAGGTAACAGCACAAAGCAAAATGCTATACAACCCACAAAGAACGCTAAAACTCCATGTAAAGTATTCTGACAAACAGGGGTCCCTGTGCAAGGATGGCATGTACAAATCCATGGAGTTGCCCATGGCCTCTTGGATCCTTGTCCTCACCCTGCACCTTCCATTGAAAGCCCACCCACCACATGCAGAGAATGATGGCACCACAAGGAAGAAGAATCGGCTGCTATTGCACACAGTGACCGTGGTGGCCAGTGCCAACCAGTACATGGAGTTTGCTCTCAGGAAATGCCAACGTAGAGGCAATCATCATCCCCTGCTTGTCTAGAGCGGGAAGCCAGGAGAATGGCCCCATCATCCCCATACTACTATTATTTATGAGCGTACACCACCACTGTGAGGGTTGCAGGCAAGGTAATGCGGGGCTGTCCTTGTGTGCCAGAGCTAGTCCCTCTTTGATTTGACCCAGCAACAAGATTCCCAGCTCATTTTAGCTCTCTGTCTCACCTCTGTCTCTGTTGTTTTCTCTGTCCTAATCCATGAATTGAGAGAGCAGTAAGTATACTTGTAGCTTAATGAAAACTTAACCATAAGGAAGCAGAAAAAGAGGCTTTTTTTTTTTTAAGCTCTCCGGCCTCTGTTTCACTGACATCCGCAGCGCCGACACCGCACTGCTTCCTCTTCCATCACTTGGGAGTTTCTTGGCTTCGACCGAGTCTCCTTGGGTAAGCTCAGTGAGTCCAGCTTCTGATTCCGAACTCCAATCCTTCTAGTTTACTGCCCAATGGTCACATTGTTATAGCTTCAGATACTGATCCGGAAACGAAGGAGAACTCATCTTAGACTCGTCTTTTCCGGCGCTCCGTTGTTTGTCTTGAGCAGAAAGATGCCGCTGTTGCAAGTTTTGGCGTTACTGGCCACGCTGCTGTCATCGTTACCGCAGTGCAGGGCGGCGGAAGCGGTGGCGACGTGCTCCGGCATCGTCCCGATGAGGTGGCGGAGAGAGGTGGTATCGATCACCGAGTTCGGCGCTGTGGGAGATGGGAAGACTCTCAACACTTGGTCCTTCCACAAGGCCATATACAGAATCCAGCACCTCAGGAAACGGGGTGGTACTCTTCTCTATATTCCCCCGGGGGTTTGGCTCACAGGAAGCTTCGACCTCACCAGCCACATGACACTGTACTTGGCCAGAGGAGCCGTCATCAAGGCCGCTCAGGTATCTCTACGCAGTACATAGGAACGGAGATGAATAAAGAAGATTTGGATCGTAGCTTGTTTGGAGTCATCTGAGCAGGACTTGTTCTTGATTAGGTCTTTACATATGACAAGGTTTATGCTTTGGAGATCCTTTCTTTGTGCAGGATATATGGAACTGGCCTTTGGTGGATCCTTTACCATCCTATGGAAGAGGACGAGAGCTTCCTGGTAGTAGATATAGGAGCTTTATCCAGGGGAATGGAATCCGTGATGTGATCATAACAGGTGACTCCTCCTCTCTTTGAAACAGGAGATTCTGCTTATGGATCTTTCTCTGTATAGCTATATTTCTTCTGCACATCATTCACATATAATTGTTTCTCTGCTATCACACTGGATGAAAGAATTGTAGGGTATGGTTGGGTTCCAGATTTCAGACTGTTCATCCAACCTACTCCTGTGATCTTTGCAAGCTCACTTTGGACACAAAACATTGAATCTAAAGTTCAGCTTAGCAGCTTGGCATCCATTCAGTGTTGTTATCTGTTCATGGCTGTTTTATACTTCTTCAGAGATGTCTAATTTGTTAGCAATTCAAATCCTTTAACTAAGCTATAAATGACAGATTGGTCAAAGCTGAGGGTGGCTTATGAACATTATATCTCGACTCCAATTATGTGAAGCGTAGTATTTATCCGGATCTAACTGGATTCTGATTTGCTAGTGTAATGAATCTTGCATACAGTAACAACAAAACCGTAAGTTGAGGTATAATGAATCTTGCATCAATAACCAAAAAATTTAGATACTATCACCTAAATCTTGCAAACTTGGTGATCAGGCCTTCCATTAGCTGAATGATTGTTTTTAATAAATTTATAATTGCGTCTACCTTTTTTGTTTTTTGCCAAGGCTTCTGTTAATTAATTTCTCTGTTTTCTGCAATCACCAATTTGCAAGTTCATCAGGTAATGACTAATATTTTTACCAGAGCTTTCACTTTGTTAGTGAATCTTTACGCCATGGTCGCAGAGTCAGCATGGCTTGGTCCGGCTCCGGATGTGCAAGTTTGCCGTGATAGATGTTCGGGTAATGGAAACGAATGTCGGGCCGGGTTGAGCTGGAGACTTGCATTCTAAAAGCAACTTCCTCCCTTGGCGATCGGTTTGTCATGTGCCCCTCGGATTCCTGCACATAAGTCGGGGTCAGGAGGGGGGATTTTCCAACTCGACCCCTCCGAAGTTTAAATTAGCGTAATGTATAAGAGAGTTGAGTGTTCGAAGTTCCTCCCTTTAAACGTTAGTCAAGAGGCTGACTTTTATACATGCAAATGAAGGTCGGTCGTATATGGTTTGTTAATGACCATCAACTCATCGGGCGGCTAGCTCATACCTTTTGTGTGAGCGTCGACCGACCTGTATGGATCAGCATCATGCAACGCCATCCTGAGCTTTCCGAAGTAACTTCATGCTATGCAGTGCATTTGGTACGGCCTCGTACAATGCGGGGACAGGTGATTGTCCCATCCGAGCCCGAAGTGTCGCATCGACATGACGTACCATATCAGCCCTGAGGCTCTGCATAGGTGCTGACATGGCTGCTGACTGTTGCCTCAAGGGTGGTGCTAGAATATGCCCAATTATTTTCTCCCCCCACCAAAGAGGCAAGCCCCAGGTTCCTTGTGGAGGAGCTTGGGGCATGACTCAGTACCTTTCATTGGTTGGGTTGGCTATCATGCTGAAATTGTTAGTTCGATCGTCAGTTGATCGAGAGCTTCTATTTGGGTGCTGAACTGGTTGAGACGTGACTCAGACATTAGACTATGAGTCATGGCTCAGGCATCGGACTGGCCATAGGGCATGGCTCAGGCATTGGACTGGGCCTGTTGCATGAGGCACTTGATTTGGTCACAAGTTTGACTGGTCTATCGTGGCATCGCTTTAGCGGTGCCTGGCTGAGGTGCGTGACTTGGGCAAACACTGAGCCTATTGCCCGAGGTGTTCAACTCGGGCAGAGAGTGGGCCTGTTGCCCAAGGTAGTTAACTCGGGCATAGGCTTGACTAGTCCATCAAGGCATCGCTTGAGCGGTGATTGGCCGAGGTGCATGACTCGAGCAAAGACTAAGTCTATTGCTCGAGGTGCTCAACCCGGGCAAAGACTAGTCCTGTTGCCCGAGGTAGTCAACTCGGGCGTAGGCTTGACTAGTCCATCGAGGCATCGCTCGAGCGGTGACTAGCTGAGGTGCACGACTCGGGCAAAGACTGAGCCTGTTGCCCGAGGCGCTCAACTCAGGCAAAGACTAGGCCTGTTGCCCGAGGTAGTCAACTCGGGCAAAGACTGGGCTTGTTGCCTGAGGTAGTCAACTTGGGTGTAGGCTTCACTGGTTCGTCGAGGCATTGCTCGGGTGGTGACTGGCCGAGGTGCACGACTCAGGCAAAGACTGAGCCTGTTGCCTGAGGTGCTCAACTCAGGCAAAAACTAGGCCTGTTGCCCGAGGTAGTTAGCTCGAGCAAAGACTAGGCCTGTTGCCCGAGGTAGTCAACTCGGGCACAGGCTTGACTGGTCTGTCAAGGCATCGCTCGAGCGATAACTGGCTAAGGTGCACGACTCAGGTAAAGACTGGGCCTGTTGCTCGAGGTAGTCAACTCGGGCAAAGGCTGGGCTTATTGCCCGAGGTGTTCAACTCGGGCAAAGACTGGGACTATTGCCCGAGATAGTCAACTCGGGCAAAGATTGGGCCTGTTGCCTGAGGTAGTCAACTCGGCCACAGGCTTGATTGGTCCGTCGAGGCATCGCTCGAGTGGTGACTGGCCGAGGTGCACAACTTGGGCAAAGACTGAGCCTGTTGCTCGAGGTACTCAACTCAGGTGCAGGCTTGACTAGTTTTGGTTGAGACACCCCTTGGAAGGGGACCGGAGATCTTATGCGGCATGCCACTAGTTTTGGTGGAAGATTGCCGACCGATCATGTCATCGACATATATAGCCCTCCTTCTAGCGCCAAAATGTTGGCGAATCTTTATGCCGTGGCTACAGAGTCAGCACGGCTTGGTCCGGCTTTGGATGTACAAGTTTGCCCTGACAGATGTTCGAGTAGTGGAAAAGAATGTTGGGCCAGGTTGAGCTGGAGACTCATCTTCTAAAAGAAACTTCCTCCCTTGGCAATTAGTTTGTCCCGCACCACCTGGATTCCTGCATATAGGTCGGGGTCGGGAGAGGGGATTTCTCGACTTGACCCATTCGAAGTTTAAATTAGCGTACTGTACGAGAGAGTTGAGTATTCGAAGTGCCTCTCTCTAGACGTTGGTCAGGCAGCTAGCTTTTATACCTGCAAACAAAGGTCGGTCGTACATGGTCTGCTAATGACCGACGACTCCTCGAGCGGCTAGCTTATACCTTTCGTGTGGGAGCTGACCAACCTGTACAGATCGGCACCGTGCGATACCGTCCTGAGCTTTCCGAAGCGACTTCGTACCATGCGGTGCATCTGGTACGGCCTCGAATAGTGCGGGTACAAGTGGTTGTCCCATCGGAGCCCGAAGTGTCATGTCGACATGGCAGGCCATATCAACCCTGATGCTTTGCATAGGCGCTGATGTGGCTGTTGACTGTTACCTCGACGGTGGTGCCAGAATATACCCTATCACACTTCCACGAATGATGCATCTAAAATTACTTCCTTGATATCTTTTGCATTAATATCTCTTTTGTTATATGTATTTTCTCGGAGATCTCAAAGTTCACAATAAACATATGCTAACGACGCCCTGTTGTTCAGAATCTAGGCTTGGATCAAGTGACCTACAGTTCTTGCTTTCCGAAGAGAAGGGAACTGCCCGAATTGAGACTCTCTCTCTCTCTCTCTCTCTCTCTCTCTCTCTCTCTCTCTCTCTCTCGAGCAGTGGCCTAGATTTTCGCCTATGTCACTTCATTTCATAAGTGGGAAACCATTTTGGCCATATTTGAGTAAGCTTTCGAGCCAATTGGAGTCCAGCTTTGCTCGAAACCAACCCGAGTGAAGGGGATGCGATAGAGAACGATTCATATTATGCCTACCCTTCTCCGTAAAGGAGGGTACATGCTTTTTTGATGCGGAAGATCCCTTGGGAAGCTTTTCGCAAGTCGTTCGTAGATTTCGCATCAACACTCTTCTCATTCAGCAGTTAACTATTCATAAGACAGTGAACATAAGCTCTCACTTTTCTCTGTTCTTTTTGTACAATTTGGGTGTGTTTTAAGTCAGTTGTTATGTGCAGATCCTGTCATTGAACAGAAGAAATGTCTAACATGTTCTGTAATCTCTATGACTTCTCTATTTGCTGACCCATAATTCTTGAGTTGATCCACATCATCCTCATTATTTGTTCTGCTTTCCCAGGAGAAAATGGAACAATTGATGGTCAAGGTGATGTCTGGTGGAATGAATGGAGACAAAGAACTCTTCTTCACACAAGACCAAATTTGTTAGAGCTAATGAACTCCAGGGATGTTCTTGTTTCCAATGTGGTGTTTCTCAACTCTCCTTTCTGGAATGTGCACCCTGTTTATTGCAGGTAACCATGAGCAATTTTGCCTCACCATTTCTTGAAGGTGCTTCAGCAGACAAATTGGTAGCCTGATTAAGAGCTGCAATTAATTGATAAAGCACAATGACCTAATGAACATAAGCTGGAAACATGAGAAGCATGAACCATCACAAACCTTTTAGATTGCTTCCTACCGGTTGCTATCCGAAGCTGACTTATGATCTCCTTTGATTCTACTATTACATTTCAGGCTTTGCCCTTTGATTCATATAACAAGTCAAAGCTTTGTTCTGCTATAATATAATCCTTGGATACATACATATCAAGCTTACCTTTGCACTATTATAATGCTTCTGCATCTAACCTAACATCTTTCTTGCAGCAATGTGGTGATAAGGCATGTGACTGTGTTGGCTCCATATGACTCCCCTAACACTGATGGAATTGATCCTGGTATGCTTCTCTCTTGCATAAGTCTCAGATTCTAGTGCTACGGAACAAAGTGAATCAGGAAGAAGGATGATTCAGTAGAGAAGTTAATGATTCCTTTGATGATCTTCTTCTCTCCATCTTCATGGAACTTTGCTTCCATGACTTAGATTCTAGCTCAAATGTCTGCATCGAGGATTCCTTCGTCGCAACTGGGGATGATCTGGTGGCTGTGAAGAGTGGCTGGGACGAGTATGGAATTGCTTACGGCCGCCCAAGCTCTGGCATCACGGTGAGAAGGCTCAGTGGCTCCTCACCCTTCTCCGGCATCGCCATCGGAAGCGAGACCTCGGGTGGGGTGGAGAACGTCTTGGTGGAGAACGTCAACCTCTACGACGTTGGCATTGGAATCCACATCAAGACCAACGTCGGCAGGGGAGGCTACATCAGAAACATCACCATCAGCGACGTCAACATGAACAACGTTCGGAAGGCCATCAGGATCGCCGGCGACGTCGGTGACCACCCCGACGAGAACTTTGATCCCAACGCAGTCCCGACGGTTGATGGAGTGACGATCAAGAACGTGTGGGGTGAGGAGGTTGAGCAGCCGGGATCCATCGAGGGCATCAAGAACTCGCCTTTCACTCGGGTATGCCTTTCCAACGTCAAGCTCTGGGGCGTCGGGGCCTCGCCGTGGAAGTGCACGGACGTCACTGGGGCTGCGCTCGGAGTCAACCCGGGGCCATGTCCGCAGCTCACCAGCAGCTTCGCAATGAGCTATTGCTCCAATGATTTCTAATGTTCGAGTGCTCTGCGGTCAACATGTTCTTCAGATCTTGGAGATGGCCATAGTGTTACAGAACAATATGTACATGATTTGCCAAGGAAGTCTCGACTTTGCTGGAACTGTTTCAGCAAATCAGCAGCAGTGTTCAGCATGAAGATTCTGAAGGTAATATAAGCAACTGTGTTAATCTGTTCTTCCGATCGCATCATGTTCATTTATGTCGTCTCTTTTCTTTGAGAAAGATACATCACCAGCCAGAAACATTCCAAAGAAAACAAGAACAATTCTTGGAAGAAGATGATACAAGATCAAACATGGAACGTTTTATCAGCACGGAACAGGTACGGTTTGCTAGTAGATGATACGACACAGAAGAAACAGATCATGCCATGCTGATCTAGGAACACATACGAGATGCGATGGAACATTACAGTAAGCTGCTACCAGCTTGTCTTCAGCACTGGAGGAGGTCTACAGCTCCAAGCCATTCCTCAACTCCCGATACCACTTCATCCATCCCTCAACCCTCTTTCTGTTGCTTGTGCTTGCTCTTCTCTTTGTCCTTGTTCTTCTCCTCATCTTTGTTCTTGTTCTTCTCCTTATCTTTGTCTTTCTCCTTGTTCTTCTCCTTATCCTTATTTTTGTTCTTGTTCTTCTCCTTCTCCTTGTCTTTATTCTTCTCCTTATTCTTCTCTTTATCCTCGTTCTTCTCCTTATCCTTATCTTTGTTCTTGTTCTTCTCCTTCTCCTTGTCTTTATCCTTGTTCTTCTCCTTATCCTTATCTTTGTTCTTGTTCTTCTCCTTCTCCTTCTCCTTCTCCTTGTCTTTATCTTTGTTCTTCTCCTTAGTCTTCTCTTTATCCTTGTTCTTATTCTTAGTCTGAAGCTGCAGCTCTTCTTCTGCCTCCTTTTCCTCGTCTGAACCTGAATTCAAGTCGTCATCTTTCTTCTTGGACTCTTTCCCCCCACTCTGCTCAACCTCCTCTGTTCCCTGCCACCCGCCGGCAGTCTTCTCCCCGCCCGTCTTCGCCTCACCGCCTGCTTCCCCGTCCTTCGCGTGGACCGAAGCGATCACGCCGTCTCCGTAGGGAACAGCAGCGCCGCGGTGACGGTAGCGGCGGCGGGAGCCATCTGCAGAGAGGGGGGCATCAATTTCGAAGGGGAGGACGGTGGCCGTGCGAAGGGCGCCCTCCGGCTGGTCGAGGTCGGCGGCGGCGGAGAGGGGGATGGCGAGGCGGGTGGCATGAGAGACGAGGAGGAGAGTGGAGAGCAGCGAGAGGCTGAGGAGGAAGAGGTTGATGGCGCATCCCATGGATCTGCGACGGGAACGATGGTGCAGTGGCTGTGTTTGCATATGACAGGACGGAAGTGAATTAAACAAACAGGTGGGTTGCAGGTCATCCATCAAACACTGAGGACGAACTGCACAGATTTGGACAGAAACGTACGAGAAATTAGTGAAAGGTCATATAGAAGATATCAATGAAAAAGCTAGCAATCCTCCAAGTTCCATTATTGCTACTTAGCATCCAGACAAGGAATCCTCTCTCCATCGCCAGTGCAACAGTGTCTGAGCCCGTGAACAGAGATTCCATTGTGTACTGCTGTAGTTATCGTCATTAAGGTTGCTCGATCATTTCATATAAGCACGAGTGATGAGCGCTGACATTTCCACAAACACATCGTTTGGTACTAAAAGCAAAACAGAGAACATATTGGGAAACGTCAAACACGATACAAGCAGTTGATCCACTCGGACAAAAGCACAAACACTTTTCGTACACACACCTGTTTACGAACACGAGAACGGAAGAGGGCTGAGCAATACATCAAACACGATGCATGCATACCGGACGCCCGTCCTCGCCCTAATCCATGAGTCCATGCAGAGCCATAGTCAACTTAGATATGGAAGCGCTTCCAGAGACCCCAAAGCCATTGCGCCAAGCGATCTCCATCTTGTTCTTCCTCTTCATCGTCCTCGTCGTCTGAATCGGAGCCGGAGTCGGAGTCGGAGTCCGTATCAGGCTCTTCTTCTCTTTCTTTCTTGGTCTTGTATTCCTCCTCCTTGCTCTCCTCCGTCCACTTCGGCGCCGCAACCTCCCGCGGTCCCTGCTTCCCTTCCGCCTCAACCACCGTCTCTTGCTCTTCCTCCTTAACCACTTCGGCGTTCGATTCCCCCTCGTTGGCTGGGACTGATAAGATCATGTCGTCGCCATAGGGGACGACCACCTCCTCGTCGCCGGCAGCGCGGCTGAGGCGGACGCCGAAGTGGGGGCCGTGGCGGTACTGGTGGATGATGGGGCGGTGGGTGAGGTCGATGGTGCGGAAGGCAACGCCGGGGGCGGCACCATCCTCGCGTAGCTTCTCGACGGGGAGGACGGTGGTCGCCTGGCGGGAGTCCTCTGGCCGCTCAGGGTCGAGCTCGGCGACGTATGAGGCGGGAAGGGTAACGCGGGTGGCGGTGGAGATAAGGAAGAGGGTGGAGAGGACGGAGAGGACGACGGCGATATTGGCTACGCCCATGGCTCCCAGCGATCGTAGACCGTCGACTGGCAATTTTGGTTCAAGGGCGGTGGGAGGAACGATGTGCATAGTACTTTACACGCGAGGGATGATGACCGAGTCAAAATTATCTGATGCCAATTTGGTCAACGGTGTACAGCTGATAGATTTTTCCCTTTGATACAATAATTCAAGCTGATGTGAGAAAATAATTCCTACTAATAAAATGGGTTGATACAATAATTCTCTCTAGCAGCCACCGAACAGGGGATTCCTCCTCATGTTGACACGTTCTGCAACCTAGCACATGAATCGTCAGCCACTCTGACCATGCCAAATGCACGAAGAATAACGTAAGAGAACAAAACAAGCCACTATCGAACTAAACCATAAAAAGGGGAATATTTTGCCCAAATATACAGCTTTTTTTTTCATGGAATCATTGGCGGCGAGGAATCTTACAGACTCGATATGAGCCGCGTCTCAATTATGTGGAACCTTCTCGATCATGTGGGTGCACTTAAAGAGTAGGGAGGTGCTCATCGATCAGTACTTCCACTATCAACCATCCGACCGAGTCTCCGGCGGGCGGCGGCTTTCTGTGCGAATCTTGAGGTAGAGCATTGTTGGATGATTTAGTTGTCGGAAGCAATCATATCATTCACATACCAATTCATCCTCTCTCTCTCTCTCTCTCTCTCTCTCTCTCTCTCTCTCTCTCTCTCTCACAGATGAGCCTGACGCGTTCTTTACATCATATTATCGCTCTCCTTCGTGTATATAACATGATGGAAGGGAGAGGACTCACCACATCCTCGCTCTGTTACATTGGCTTGTACGGGTCCCGGTCGTGTGCGATACTCGAGTCTTGTTTTGGTAGCCATGGAGGACAGCAACGGAGCAGCTGCTGTTACGAGCTCGCGGCGTCCTCACGTGGCGTTGCTGCCGACGCCCGGATTTGGCCACCTGATCCCCATGGCCGAACTGGCCAAACTCCTCGTCGCCCGCCATGGCTTCTCCGTCACCATCATCACCTTGGCTATCTCCGCCTCCAAGGCCCAGGCCACCCTCCTCTCCTCCCTCCCCCACTCCGTCTCCTCCCTCGCCCTCGCCCCCGTTCCCCTCCACAACCTCCCTCCCGACGCCCACATTGAGACCACCATGGCTGTCGCCATGGTCCGCTCCCTCCCCGGCCTCCGCGACGCCCTGTCCCGCCTACGATCCTCCGACAACCTCGTCGCGTTCGTCGCCGACATTTTTGGCACCGACACCTTCGATGTCTCCCGCGAGCTCGGCGTCCCGCCCTATCTGTTCTTCCCCACCAACCTCCTCACACTCTCGCTCCTCCTCCACCTCCCCGAGCTCGACGCCACCACCAGCTGCGAGTACCGGGACCTACCCACGCCGCTCCGCCTACCGGGCTGCGTCCCCATCCCCGGACCGGACCTCCTCCAGCCGATCCAGGACCGGTCCAACGACGCCTACCGGTGGCTGCTCCACCAAGGGAGCCGGTATCGCGAGGCGGAGGGCATTCTCGCCAACACCTTCGATGCTATAGAGCCGGAGGCCGCAAATATCCTCCGGCAGACCGTACCGGGCCGTCCGCCGGTTTACTTGGTCGGACCGCTGACGCAGTCCGGGAAGAACGAAGCCGCCGAGGGGGCCGAGTGTTTGCAGTGGTTGGACCGGCAGCCGAAGGGATCGGTGCTGTTCGTGTCCTTCGGCAGCGGCGGAACGCTGTCGATAGCACAGATGGCGGAACTCGCTCTGGGGTTGGAGCTGAGTGGCCAGCGGTTCCTGTGGGTCGTCAAGAGCCCGACCGACGGCGGGGACGCCAGCGAGGCATACTTCACCGCCCAGAGCAAGGAGGACCCGTTCCGGTTCCTGCCGGCCGGGTTCGTGGGCCGAACGCGAGAGGTGGGCCTGCTGGTCCCGTCGTGGGCGCCGCAGGCGGCGGTGCTAAACCACGCCGCCACCGGCGGCTTCCTGAGCCACTGCGGGTGGAACTCGACGCTGGAGAGCGTGAAAGCCGGAGTGCCGATGCTGGCATGGCCGCTGTTCGCAGAGCAGCGACAGAACGCGGTGATGCTGGCGGAGGGCGCGAGGATCGCGCTGCGCTTGCCGAGAGCGGAGGAAGGGATCGTGCCGCGGGAGGAGGTGGCGCGGGTGGTGAAGGAGCTGATAGAGGGGGAAGAAGGAAAGGCCGCGCATCAGCGGGTGACGGAGCTCCGGGAAGCTGCGGCCAGGTGCCTGGAGGAGGGCGGCGCCGCGTACACGGCGCTTGACGCGGTGGCCAACAAGTGGAAGGCCACGAACTAAGCTACTTCCCAACTACAATTCCTCATTGCTTGGTTTCTTTCTTTGCTTTTCCCTCATCGTCTTGGATGTGCGTCCTCTCTATTGAATCCGACATCGAGTGGTTTTATCTCTATTGCTTCCATGCAGCGCTCTGCTTCTAGCAGAGGAGGCTGTTCAGTGTGTAATAAAAACATCTCGCAGTGCAGCCCATGAACTGATGTGAAAGCACGATAGTGTCATAAGCAGTGGCGGAAACATAATTACGATATCTCCCTCAGAAACATGACAAAAATAAAATGTTGATGAGAGGTAGAATCTCACCACAATGAGTAAACAGGTCTCTACGAAACTATTTGACTTGCAAGATAATTTCATCATTCAACATAAACAAAATGGAAGCAGTAGAACACAAGAAGGGCAGTGTTCAACAAAGCCAATTGAACATAAGAACAGTTCAGGACTCGTGTTCGGGAGTAGTGGTCTTGCTGGCCATAGCGACAACTTTGTTGTACTCCTCTAATTCTATCTTGTATGCATTTATGCCTTCTGCTGCTTTCTCGTTCCATATCTGTCTCTCAGCTTCACCCAATTCCTGTAGCAGCAAGCAAGCAGTGTTGAGAAACACACCAAAACGCAACTCATATCTAGAGAATTGGATGATTATTACCTTCCATTTCACTGAAACCATGGCGTTCAAAGTGGAATAGGCGATGCCCGGATGTTCCTCCATGAGTTGCTTCCTTGCTTCTTTGCTGGAACAGGGAATGAAATGAGTTAGCCTCAACTATATACATGAATACTTGAAAGACGCGAAACTCCAGCATCGTATCCAAACCTGAAGAGAAGGAAAGAAGAGGGTGGCTTCTTTGGCCTGTTGGGATCTGCATTCTGTTCTTCCTTGTTTTTCTTCTTTTTGTGGCGGTCCTCCTTCGTTTTCTGTTCAAGATTTCAGTAAACATTGTCCACTGGAGTTATCATACGGAAAAAAGGAAGCTTCGAGCATGAAAGAAAGATGAATTCAACCTTAATTATATTCTCTGTTTTCTCCTTCTTCTTCAGCAATTGAAGGGCTTCCTGCTTTAGAACTTTCCACCGGTCCTCTTCTTCCTTCTCTAATGTCGCAGCTTCCTGATTGGTACATTGAATTAGCATTATCTTAGTTTACAAATTTGAGCTCTGGAAACATTAGTTTCTTCTTACCTCGAGCTTTCTTTGCTTGTAAAGCTCCATTTCCCGATTATAATCTTCCTTTTGTTTCTTAGCAATCTGTGGGAACGTACCAATGTATGAGAATAAAACAACAATTAAACGTTATTTCTCCACTGATGGCTGCAGAAAGGATCGATTTTTTTTATACCTCCTCATAGGGTGCTTTCTGCTCTCCATTCATGTTCTTCCACTCCTCTCCTGCTATCTTAGAGATCTGAGGTTGATACATAACATGAGATTAACTGGGTAACTGCAGATTGCTACTAGGTTTTAGGTTCTGTAAGCTAAATATTACCTCGAGGACATTTTTGTGCTCTTGTAGCAGAGCCTCGCGTCGTTCTTTCGAGAAGAGGAAGAAAGCTGACATGGGTTGCTTTGGCTTCAAAGGATCTTTCTCCTTCCTGAAGGAACATATGACACTGGATCAGTCATTAAGACCAAGAGAACCAAGAATCTTGATATAACATTTGACCTTCAAAGACGGAAAAAAGAGATTGTAGAGATGGCAATACCTCGGTTTATTGCCCTCTTTATCGGCTTCCTGTAATACATAATAGGACAAGCCTTGATCAGCTTCTGCGGCACCACCAAAAGATCTTGAATCCATATCATTTTTCTTACGAGAAACTGACCTGCTTGAACTGCAGATACTGTTCGAGCAACTCCATGGCTGTCTTTTGCAGCTGCTCTTCCTCCAGCAGTTTCATCGCCTCGTTCTCGCGCTTCTCCTGCCTCACCACCTGCAAGTAGGCCTCTTTGTCTTGCTGGTACTTGTCTTCATAGGGCTTCTTGTCTTGGGCGCTCAATGCCTTCCATCTCGTTCCCAGCACATTGGAAATCTCTTTGAAATCTGCATCAGGGTTCTCTTTCTTGGCTTCGTTCCACTGATCTCTGCACCATGAGATGTATGCCGGACACGGCTTCTTGGTCTTCTCGGCACCGGTCTTGTTCTTATGATTCTTCTTCTTTTCGTTCTTTTCTTGATCTTTCTCTCTCAGAGACGTAACCAGAGGAAGGCTCTGTTCGAATTCAACAAGAGCAGAAAACCCCCCTGAAACCCTACTCCTGAGGCGAAACGAAAAGAGAAATACAAATTTAGTGAAGGCACATACCATCGTTGGCTTGAACTCCTTCAATTTCTGGAGTTTCTTGACCTCCTCCTGCAGCCGCTCCTGTTCCTTGCCGCGGTTCTCGATCTCCTCGTCCTTCTGCTTCAGCATCTCATCCCGTTGCTTCAGGAGCTCCTCCGTTTTCTCCTTCTCCAGCTGAAGCATCTGCAGCCGTCCCTGCAGTTCTTGCAACTCGTCGGCGAAGGACTTGCTAGTCGCCGCAGAAGACTTGGGCTTGGGAGGGACTTTCTTGGAGATCTTCGGCGAGAGGAGCAGAGAGAGCCCGTCTCGGCTCTCCTTGCCAACTTCCCCGAGCGGAGATGAGGATTCGCCAGCGGAGATGTTGATGTCGCTCGGCGACAAATTCTTCAGCGCCTTCCGGCTCCTCGCTTTCCTCTGAACTGCCGCGGCTGCCATGGCTAACGAAAGGGAAGAGAGAAGAGGCAGATGAGGATGAGGGCCGAGGAAAAGCGGTGGAGGCGGAACGACGGAGGTTGGGGGTTTATGTAACGGTCAGGAACAACGGTAATATTATTCAAAATTCAAATGGAGTGTGAGGCAGAATTGAGAACTATTTGGGTTCCGCCGGCGCGGAATTGGGCGGCCTCGACCGTTGGGTCTTCGAACACTTCCCAATGGACGTGATCAAAATTCACGAATCACGAAGAGGCAATTGACGCATGCATGTTAACATGGTTGAGGTTTAGTGACGATGTTCGTTGATATTATCTTAGTTTTGTTGACCATGTCATATGTCACGTTGCAGTGATGGTCAAATTGTCATGCAAGATTTATTTTGACCATAACTTAATGTACCTTAATTTAAAATTAATGGAAATAAAATTTTTGCACAATCAAATTGAAGGAATATTTGAACGGTAGTCATATTATTCACCATCGACACACATTTCATTTGTAATTATTATTTTTCTTGATAGGGTAATCAAAATTTGACTTTCTCGATTTTATACATAAAGCTTCAAATTTGGTACCAAATGTTTGAAGTTGTGCCTTCTTCTCGTCCCTCATATTTTTTTTATAAAATTATAAATTTATATAGAAGTATTTTTTATTAAAATTATTTAAAAAATTATGTGACAAATGTATACCTTTCAAAAGGTTCAAAAAAATATATAATTAGTATAAATATTATTGAGAGAAAAAATCGTTAATGTCTTGATCAACCCGACATAATTTGAATTTATATGTGTAGGGTTATCAAATATGTCTTTGAGATGAAAATGTCGAGCTCTCGATATGTCACTTGCACAAAGATTGAGGTCAGATGATTATACCTCAAGGTATATTGGACACATCTTATCTTTTGCTTTCTATTATAATATATTTCTTCTTATTACAATCATGTTTTGCCAACTCGCGCGTAGGGCACATTTTGTTTTGTACCTCCTATCGTGGCAAGTTTCTTATTACGCGGGTTAGGTTTTTCTGACTCATATATCTTATGCATATTTTGTTTTGTGCCCCCTACTATAATGGATTTCTTCTTATGCGGATTCAATTTTCCTAACTCACGGGCCTCAAGCCTATTTTATCTTTTGTCTTCCATCGTGACGGATTTCTTATTACATGAGTTAGGTTTTTTTAACTCACATATCTTGGGTACATTTTATCTTGTGCCTCCTGACATGATAGGTTTATTATTATGCAGGTCAGGTTTTCCTGATTCACGCGCCTTTGGCATATTTTGTCTAGTGCCTCTCATCATGATAGGTTTCTTCTTACATGGGTCAGGTTTTCTCGACTCACATCTCAAACACAATTTATCTTGTGCCTCTTGTTGTGACAGGTATCTTATTATGCAAGTCAGATTTTTCCAACTCATACACTCAAGTATATTTTGTTTTGTCTCTCACCATCGTGAATTTCTGATTACGTGGATCGAGTTTTCTAAATTCACATATCTTGAGCACATCTTTTCTTGTGCCTTTTATCATGGTAGTTTTTCTATTATGCTGGATGGGTTTTCCCGACTCATGTGCCTCAAGCACATTTTATCTTGTGCCTCTCGTCACGATAGATTTTTTATTATGCAAGTCAGGTTTTTTCAACTCACGTATCTCGAATATATTTTGTCTTATGAGGTATCGGTCTTTTCTGAGTTATCAAATCTACCTACCTAACTTAAGCCCTATGTTTTTTTTCTTTTATGCATCGTTGGACTTGTCCACTTGGCTAATCTCTACCATAGTAGGTCAATATCTTATTTTAGATTTAGAGACCTAATTAAGTTAGTATAATTTTTTAAAATAATAAATTTTCTGTCCTTAACTTACAACACTTATACCTTGAATTTTTTTATTTTTATAATTAACACTAAAGGTATAATAAACCAAGGCTTGATACTCATGGCATAGTCACCTCGATCTCAAGAGATGTATGTCTCAGGGGTAGGTACTATTTTAAGTTTATAATGTATCATATCCTTAAAAGGCACCACCTGGGCGAGAGGTAAAAGTTTGATGCAATCAATTCTTCTTGGATTTTTTAGGTGAATAACAATCAATGTAAGGTGGGGTTAACCAATGCTTCCCTTTTGATTATTGGAACTCTCATTATATCTCCTCCAAACATTGATCTATCTACCGTAGTTGGATCTATAGAAAATCCTTCTTTGAATATACCGATTGGGTCTTGGATTCAGGCAAGGTAGAGTGGCAATATAATTTACTAAATTCTACTATTTGGGGACCAAAGTACCCTCTCAGCCAATAGTTCGATGGGTTTCGAGCGCTCTTAGGATGTCGATACCACGTTGGGTAAGGGAAACTTGATAGGTGTCGATATCAGTGGCGATTGAGTCGGTGACTACGATTAATGCTAGTCATATGTGTCCTACAAACCAATCACATGAGTGATGACACTTGTGACTTGATATGCACTCTTTCTCTTTGCTTATTATTAGGTATTTTATCACTTTATCTTGTTTGTTGCATATATCATGATATTCTTGGATCTATGCAATGGGAATTGATCGTAATGAGATCACGATAATGAGATTGATTCACCTTTAAACACAGACCCTAAATAATCCTGGTCATAGGTTACTCGAGAGGGACATCGAGACAACCGGATAGACTGGTGTGTTGTATACCTGTCCATATGATAGAGGTGGCTGGTCTCATAGCTACTCGTGTGGGGACAACTAAGGGTATAGTGCCGGTGCTTATTAGGGAATGAGTTCACTGATTGATCCGCTTATGGAATGCTGGACGGTTATTGATACCTCATGTCAGATAGTGATTTCGTAGTCCCAATAGTGTATCTGGTTTTTAGACTTGAGACATCAAGGATGTCCTGTATGAGTACTCCACTCTTTGATACTAGACTTGTAGGTTTGGAAAGTTTCAGATCTAGTACAACCAATTATTGCGAGTGATAGCCAACCTTACGAAGGCTATTGAGTGTCAATAGAGGATCATTCGCTCTCGGTATCATGATAAGAATATCCCATATATTCTTACTCGAACAAATCCTTGGCTAAGGTTATTCGGATTGAGAGAAAAAGAGTTCTCCGGGAGAATCCGACAAGAGCAAGACTCGAGGAGAAATAGTATGGGCCTGACAACACCATGCCCGATATAGGGTCTCTGAGATATTAGTTAGATGAGAGACTATAGATACATGATAACTGAGGACAGATAGGTCCAAAGGATTGATTCTCTCAGATCGCCTAGGGGCTGCGCGAGTGGCCTAAATACGTCCGCAATCGATGAGTTATAAGAATTATTATAAAGATAATAATTCATTAAATCAGAAGGAGTTCTGATAAGTATGAATCACGACCAGCTCGATATTGGGCCTAAAGGGTCACACACATATGGTAGGTGTTACGACGAGTAGAGGTTTGGATATGAGATATCCGTTGGAGCTCCTATCTTATTGGATATTCATTAAGCCCTTAAATTATTGGATCCTAAGATGAGATCCAATAATTGCTAATAAGAGATTATTGGGTAAAGATCCACTAATCCAAGAGGCTTGGGTAATTGGATAAAGATCCAATACCTAAGAGGACAAGATCCATTAGGGTTTACAAGGGGCTTCTATAAATAGGAGGGAACCAAAGCTCTATAGGTTGGGGGTTCTTTTGGTAGCCACCTCCTGTTCTCCTCTCCCCAGAGAGGTACATCGTCGCAATCCCTGCCGTGTGGATACCGCTAGAGAGGAGGACGCTTGACCTCCTTCATCCTTCCTACTGATCTGTAGGGATTCGGGGATATACGATCTTCCTAGGTATTTTCTTTTAAACATGTAGTTTTCGCGAATTTGTTTTGACGAACCGATCTTCGCACGATGACGGAAACTTTCTACGGGAAATATGTGGTTTTGATTTTTGTTTTTCCGCTGCGCATGAGATGTCGCCCCAGAGGATTTCCCAACAATTAAGCTAGTGACATTGCATGTTAGTTAACTGGGGCAAAAGTAAAGTGATGACCCATATCATATCCATTAGCGTCTATACTTGCTAGATGAGATTCAAGAATACCCCTAAGAGGATAAGCAAGTAGCTTGGGGTCATCCTTGAGGGTGAGAGACCTAGGTCATTAAATATATGAGAATATTATATCGACATTTGTGTCGAGGTGAACGCATCCATGTACGAAAAGAGTGGCTATTGCCTCCTCTTGTGTGAAAGTACTATGGGTTAGGGGCAATGCCTCCTTGCTCGAGTATTCATTAAGAGAATTGTTGAGTGGGTATTCCTATGACATCAAACCCTCCTTTAAGTGTCAAAAAATATTAATGGAAGAAGTCGTAAACGTCCTGGTCAGCTCGATATAGTCCAAACCCGTATACACATGATTGTTTGATGTGCCTCCTAGGTGGAAATGTCAAGCTCTCGATGTGCCATCTACAGAAAGACCAATATCGGAAGAGGTTTCTTGACCCGCTCTCTCTGACACTCATGTCAGTAATCCGAGATATACGAGTATCAATGTGAGTGGTCAAAAAAAATAACCTCCTATCAATGTATTGAAAATAAGATTCATAAATAGACAAAATATTTTATGAGAAGCAGCATCTAATCATTTTCAATAATCTCCTTTTGGCCTCTTATTCACATGAGCGACAAAAGAAGGATAGCCTATAACTGCCTTGGGCCCTTGTCTATATGGGCAAATGAATAGAGGATGATTTTCCATCCTGTCCTTTTATTTCGGATACTATATGGTGGACATGTTGTCACGGACTTAGCTGGTTTTGCCTAAGCCGTGCGGCACCAATGCGTATCACCGCAAAGGTCAGCCTACCCGAAATCTCCTTCAATCCCTTAGGACCTACAAAAGAGAAGACGGACGAGAAAGCGCTTACACGGATCCACAAGCCACTCTTTTAGTAAACACTTTATAGCCAATGCACATTCCAACAATGGATATCACAAGCTCGAGAACGGTTTACAACAAAGGCATAAAATTGGTCCACTACGATCGAATTCTAGTACAAGTATTCCTCGACGCTGCACTTTATGTGACAAGCCTACAATGGTCATCAAACTCACTCAAATAGGACATTTTGCCTTTGGATCAAGCCCTTTACATGCTTTACAAGTGACAACCAACCAAAAGGGACACGAACAAGCACAAGCATTACACCAAACAAGCCGTTTACAATTTTATCCGTGACATTCTCCCCACTTAATCCTCCTCGTCGACGCCCTCGCCGGCTTTGACAATAACTTCTTTTCTTTGTTGGATCTTCGATCTTCTGCTCCTATCGCGATGCGCCTTTGGCTCCCATTTGTTCTCCGCTTGTTGTTGAGTCGTCGAACTTTAATCCGTCGTGCCGCTAACTCCAATGAGGCTGGTGTGGTATCCTTGCTGGTTCTTACGATTCTTCGATAAAAAAGACCATCTTTGATATAATTCTTCTTGTCTCTTGAAGAGGATAGATGCTTTGTTGGAGCTTTAACGAGATCACCTCGCAACCTTAAAGTTTTCGGTCCTTCCTCCGCAAAATTTGCCCATCAATCTTCTTCCACTTAGTTGTCTTCAAGGGTCTTCAAATCTGTGCAGGAGGATAACTAAGAGAGCTCTATACTGGAGTTCCGCCATTCTCTTGGGAGTTGAGAAGGCAAAGGTTACTTGTCTTCGTAGCCTCCTCGAGTTTGTACTTCGCTCTCCTTCTCCCTTAGCTCACACTCCCAGAGCACTTGAAGTGTTTGCAATCCTTCTTGCCGAGTCGCCATCGTGATTCACCTTCTCATTGCCATTGAACTTCGAATGCAGTTATCACTCCAACTTGGAGTAAGTCTCGCTTTGGTCGCCTCCTTTCATTTCCTTCCCGACTCCTCCGAGTAGTAAAGGTACAACACCGGCTCCGATCCTTGGTCATGATATCTGCATCGATCTTCACTAGGTATTTAGAAAGTCTGCTGACATTGGTCTTAAACATTCAAGTCTTGGTACATGGAGTTTGCCAAAGCATTCTCCTCATCCATGGCCCATATCACGACCAAGTGCTTCCTCTAAGAGAGCAAGGATTGATGACTCCGAAGTCCCGCCCATCGGCATGGCATCGCGACGCCGATGGCACTACTATCCGTTGTCTCGCATTCTCATCCTTCTTCGTGATCGGTATGTGGTTTTGATTTTTGTTTTTCAATCTAACCGATGATGATATTGGGTAGAGACTGTATTGCTTCCTCGCCTTTTTTCGAGGACACCTTTCCCAACAATTAACTTGGTCGCTAAAGTGACACATCCATGTATGTGTTACCATTCTCCTTCCTTAGGGCAAAAGTAAAGTGATGACCACTCTTCGCCATCCGATCATACCTTATCCATTAGCTTGTCCAACTTCTTCCTTGATAGTGCTAGATGTTCAAGGCTTCCATTCAATGAATATTCCCCACCTGCAATGGTAAGAGGATATAACTCTTCTTACCGTCAGTTCACCAACTTGGAGCTCTCGTCGCGCTCCCTGGTCCATGTCCTCACGGACACATTGGTGTGTCGATTGAGAACCATTCCACCCCGATCTCCTGCATGTGACTTAAATCCCGTGGTATAACTGAGAATATTATACTCCACCAACACATCGCAGGCCTTTGCCACCGATTCTGTTCGAGGTGAATCGAACGCCCACCCATGTCACGAAGCTTTAGCTCTAGGAAAGCAGTGGTCCCTATTGCCTCCTCTTGTGTGAATCCTGTACTATGGGTTAGGGGCATATTCTTCAAGAGCCTCCTCCTCTTGCCCCGAGTATTCATTAAGAGAATTGTTGAATGGGTATTCCTAGATAAGATGTATCAAACCTCTCACCATGCTTTAGTTTGCTCCATCTGAATATGAAACCCATGGAACGACATGATCCGAAAAATATTACCTCGTGTGGAAGCAAGTGTTCCGTTTCAAAGCCAACTCCCTTCACGCGATTTGGGTACTTCACCATTTTCCCCAGTCTCAAACCCGTTGGATTAATGGTGGCCCTCACGCACCATTCCACGATTGTTTGAGTCCAAACTCACCTCGGCTAGTGTGCCTTCACTGTGTTGAAATGTCACCAGCGCATTGCTCTTGCGAGATCATGCGATGACTCACCGCTCACTCGATCCATCGAGCTCATCTTGAGGTACTCCTCAGAAAGACCATTCACATCGGAAGAGGTTCTCTCTTCGACCTTCCTTCTTTGAGACCACCATCCTCACTACTCCGCCTCGCGCCCACCCACTTTGAGATACACCTCACCAATAGTATCACTACACCCATCTAGGTGTGAACTCCGTGTGGTCAAAAAAAAGTATCCTCCTATCAAAAGTTTCAATGTCCATTGACCTTCGAAAATAAGATTCATAAATTTCTCACCTCTGACAAAACTATTTTCATGAGCAACCCACTCCAAATCAAGCACGGCTCATCTTTCGCAAGCACCCCCGCTTGCCTCGCTCGAGCATTTTGGGTGTCGATGTCGAGCCACCGCCGAACTCACCATCCCCACCTAATCTTAGCTTGTTGTCCTCGTGGTGCCGGTCCCCACGCCAGATGCCTCTTATTCATACCAACTATCACGACTTAGCTTGGTTTTGCCTAAGCGCACCAAAAGAAGGATAGCCTAAAAGAGAAGACGGACAGAAAAGCGCTTGCGGGGCCACAAGCCACTCTTTTAGTAAACACTTTATAGCCATGGGCAAATGAATAGAGGATGATTTTCCATCCTCGTCCTTTATATTTCAAATAGGGCATTTTGATACTATATGGTGGACACTGTTACACCGAACAAGCCGCATACGATTTTATCCAAGTTAGAAGTTTGATTGACGGTATACTCCTTATCAATTATAAATTTAAAAATTTATATAAATTAATTTAAAAAATTAAACATAATCAATTTAATAAGGGATATAAAAAAATTTTGTATAAAAATTATACAAATTTTTAATAAGTAAAGATAAAGACTTTTTACATCCCTTGGAATTATAATCCGTGAGGTTATTAGTGGTCCTCTAACTAAAGAGGTGATAGCCTTGACAAAGATTCCTCCTACAACTTTATTATCGCTAACCCAATTTCCGTGAGATTTAGTTTTCAGTTTCTTCTTAAATTTTATCTTGATTTTAGTGTTCTTTTTGCACATTCTCTCGTTCATCTCTTCGTGTAATTCTTTTAAGTTGCATAATTTGATAATTATTCTTATTACCAAACCGACTCAAATATCTGCATATATATATATATATATATATATATATATATATATATATATATATATATATATATATATATATACAACACAAAGAAACATTAATTAATTATCAAACATATCAATTGAGTTATTCATCATTAAAACATAAAATCAATAAAATATAACAATGCAACAACGTGGTCATATGAGGTTTGATCTATAACTAAAATTTTTACTTATATTTATTATAATACTTAAAAATAATTATTATATATAGACATGAATACTTTAAATATGTTATTGCGGAAATTTGTTGAGATGTATGCCAATAATAATATTATTTTCTTTTCAGGTTTTCGCTGGAGATATGTTTATTTTCCGTTCTTTTCCCTCTCCATTAAATTCAAACAAATTAAAAGAAAATATTTCCCCTTTTCCCCTCCCTAAAAACCTTCCAGAAAAGGCATTGCGGTTCCTGAATCGGAGGCGCGAATGAAACCCTAACCCCATCGCGTTCTTGTTCGCCATGGGGTGGGAGATGGAGGAGATCGAGGCGGTGCTGGAGACGATCTGGGACCTCCACGACAAGATCAGCGACGCCATACACGCCCTCTCCCGCGCCCACTTCCTCCGCTCCATCAAGTCCCTGGCCAAGTCCGACGCTCGCGCCGTGGAGGCGGCGGCTGCGGAGCCTGGCTGCGGTAACGGGAAGGGAGGGTTCGTGTTCACCAAAGATTTTCTGGCGGCTGCGGAGGACGGCGCCGCGATGGCGGCGGAGGCGAGGAGTCTCGACGCCATCAGAGCCGCCCTCGAGAACCTCGAGGACCATTTCGAGTTCTTCCATGTAAGTCGGTCCCTTTCTTTGTCGCATGTTTGGTGTCCTCTGTCGATTGAATTCTCTGTTTCCTTATAAAGGTGCTTGACATTTTCTTCGTTTTCTTGGAGAAGTTAATATGTTATCCGTTTAATGCAACCTGTGGGTCAAGGAGGACAAGATCGTTCAAACTCTACCTGAGCGGGTTAGATCTACTGAAAGCTTTACCGGTGAAGGTTTGGATCCCTTCATGCCCATGGCTTTTCGATTGGGTACAATGTTCCAATCATGTAAGACATAACAGTGAATGAAAAGAATAAGTTTGGGGTGGATTTTTAAGGTAATTGCAGTTTGATAACTGTGGCTTATTTGGGAAGACATCTGCATTTAGAATTGGTACAATATACAATGTAAAGTGGCATTGCAATTTCTGAGAAGAGGAAGACTGGAAATTATGGTTCTCTGTTTGAGCTAAGTCGATTGCACTATAAGCAATAGGTTTCTGTATTGCTAATTCTTTAAGCCACACTTAAGCTTCATTACTATGAAATTCTGGACCCGTAATTTTGTAGGATAACCAATGTAAAAAGGGTGTTGCAATTTCTGAGAAGAGGAAGATGAACATAAGTTCTGGTACTATACTTGAGTTAAGTTTACCTTGTTATTGCACTTAAGCAGTAGGTTCCAATGTTACCAAGTCTTTAAGTGACAGTGATGACTCTTCTAAAATTTGATAAGGCTTTAGAAAATGTTAAAGTGTGGTCATGCAAGCCATTTTATCAGTATGGTTGGGATCTTTGTTGATATATGTAGTTCTATGGTCCTGTTAATTTTTCGTTATGAATTCAATATGAACGTCTGCCCTGTTTATGTTGATAATACCATTGTTATTGATTAACATGTGCTCAGACTTAGTTGGCTACAGTAGTGCTTGGATTTAATTCAATTGACCAGTTATATTTGGGAATCAAATACAACCTACTCCAACCACCACAGCCACCATATCATTCCTAAGTTGCCTACATCACAACAGATTGTTCTTGTCAGCCTCTGGTATTTCAATTTGTGTTTATTGCTTACGACATATAAAAGCTTGACAGCATATATCTTTTTTGTTAAGTATCTTTCCCTTTTGTCAATTTACAGTCTTAATAACTGCATTCAAACATCTTCCACTTAATAGCATAAAGGCATGTTACAAAAATTTGTTGATGGAATATTTATTCTTGAATAACAAGACCCGAGTTAATTCTTTGTTGGGATGAAATTCTAGAGGACATGTAGATTTTGTGTTCATTCACTAGTTCATCTTCATTTTCGATGTGCCATGCCTGTTTCATGTATGTGTGCATGACGAACCTTTGATACTTATGATTATATTTTTTCTTGGCCTGTTGTGTTCTGGAGGCCAGTCACCACTCAACAGTTCATGAGGTCAGTTGTGGACTCGATTCAACATTGTCAAATCTTTTGCTATGGAAAGTTCAGATCCACATTGTCTATATTTCCCCTTTTCCTTATAAAATGAAAGTGATTAGCAATTTCTAAATGGTTATAAGGTAATATGCTATGAGCTGGAATACATGCTAGCTTCCTGCAGTCAGATTATGTTATGGAGGTTCAAATTGTTGTGATACTTTTTGTTTTGGGTAATGGAAGAGGATTATGCTGAAAGCATTTTTTTGGCTATGGAAGGGGAATATGCTGAAAGAATTTTCATATTTTTTTTATGCTTATTATGACAACGGTAAGCTTTGATGAAATATACCTATTGGTCTATCATGCTATTGTGTCCTCATAGTTAAGTTATTAAGCTAAATATCATTGTTCTTCTACAGACTGTGCAATTACAGCAGCGAGCAGAACGTGACACTGCTGTTGCCCAATTGGAGCAAAGTCGCATAGTTCTTGCCATGAGATTGGCAAATCATCAAGGAAAAAAGTACAAAGTAATAGAAGAGGCCTTGGCTTTTGTCGGCGATGTGCATGATAAGGGCTGTTTTATAACACCAGAGGCCCTCTATGATGACATGCCAAGGAGTCAATCTGGTGATAATTTGGAAGATTACGAGGAGAAAAGGTCTAGCATTTTCCTGCAAATGGTAATATCTAGCTTGTCTTTAGCTAAAAGGTCATTCAGATTGGAGAATATCAGTGGTGTTTTTAGCCATGCTGCTATTTTTGCTGCGAGTATGCTTGCTTTTCTGCAGCTTCATCAAATTTCCTCTAAGAGCAGCACTCCACAGATGCCGGACCAACTATCTTGCAAGAGCAGTGGGAGGAATACTTGGGTTGTAGATAATTCTTCTCGAAATGGTGAGATAAAGCATCTTGATGTTTTGTCTGCTCGGGGTTAGGTTGAAGAACTTGATCAGTCCATGTGCTTTGAGGTCATCAAAATCTTGTCTTAGAAACTTTTAGCAGTCATTTCTGTTGTTGTTCCATGTAAGTTGGCATCATTATTTCCCAGCTGTGTTTTCTTGCTCTTTGATTGCCTGATATCAACCAACCTTGCACTGCCTTATCGTTGGTTGGATATTGTAATCAAACTATAGATTGTTCTCTTGCCTGACTGGAGCTTGATTTGAGGTTTAATTTGCTAGTATTTTTTACTAAAAATACTAGCATGAAGTATGAAGGTCCCATCGAGTTGGCTTCTACCTCTTTGACACATCTCCATCATTCTGCTTGGTGTCACCGAAGGCCATGATGACTGCTTGATTACAACCGCGACCCAACAAAAAGAAGTGGTGGCCGCTTTATATTGCTATTTGAGACTGAGTGCTTCATCTGGAGATGTTGTCACTGCCATCCAAGGTTTGCAGAAGGTATTATTATTGCATATCTCATCTCAAAATCCTAAAAGTTTACTGTAAGACTGCGAGTATGGAAATGATCAGACAAGTTGGGGTTGGTTGATGGTATGTATCATCACAGCCACCTGCTTGCCACTGGATCCACGGTCTCATGATTCTTCTCTGTTGCCGGACTTTTGACTGGTCAGGAGGCGGAATAAGAGAGGTGCTGATGGGGATCCACAATGAGCCTTACTGGATTCCAAGAAACGACAACATGCCTCCGGCTCTTCGACCCGTCAAAATCTTGGTCGGATGAGGTACTCAGTGCTGCTCTTCTTCCTCACTCCACTACCTCTTGCTGGGTTCGCATCAAATGTAATCTTCATGTCCCTACACAAAGATCACTTGGCCCATGGAGAGTTTTATCCTGATGTGAGATCAGTCGAGTGCTCTTTCCATCTTCTCAGTTAAATGATTGAGAATGGTGGGAAAAAAATTAATCTTGTCAATGTCATCATATATCCTCGAAAGATTCATAAAGAAGAATAAGGAATTAAATCTAAGATCTAATTTGAGGGTGCTCGCATGAGTCGCACGTGTATGTCGTCTTTGATGAAGAATGCTCAGCATGCATCAGTAAAATGAATCATCAGCTTGCATCAGTAAATTTGCTTTCATGCAATCTGTCAGCTGCCATTCAATTTCGTAGCATAGAAAAACGACCGCATTGTATTGCGCATGTGAATAGGCAGAAGTGGTAGGTGGCCACGACCCCATGTTCCTCATTATGACCTTCCTCTTCCAAGTTATATCATCGTCGTCATCATTATCTTCACCCAGCAGTAGAATAAGAGGTCTTCTTCTTCTGCGTCTTCCACTTGGCGGTGGTGATGGTGGTGGAAAGGGGGAATCAGAAATAAATGGTGATCATTCAAGCTGCATTTATACGTGTATCCGATATGGAGATACACAAGCGATGGCTTGTGCCGACACTGGTATCGGAGTGAATGTGGTTTAGGCTGGAGGAGGTCGTCGTCTTCATGCATTCCAATGGAGAGGGGTGGGGGGACGCCGCAAACATACGGACACTGCTAAAGATTCAACATGTTTCCTCTCCCACGCGCTCCCGTCTCGTACTCCTGTCGGTGGGGGGAAACAACAACAAGAGAAAGAACAGTGCCTTCGATCCATCCTATTTCCTCCTCCTTTTTTAAATCAAACCCTCATCCCATGATGAGCAGCAACTTTCGAGGGACGAAGGTGACGTGTGACGCACTTGGACGTGTCTTCTCTCAACGAAGAAGAGAAACAAAGTCGGCAAATGCGAGTCTGTGGGGTTTCCAGTACTACTGTTACTGTAGCCTGCAGCTGTTGCCTCTTTTTTATGAGATCATGTAGCAGGTGGAATTAATGGAGGATGGCGGTATTCTGAGAGAGGGATGCACGGTGGCCGGAAGTGACGAACCCGAACCCAAGCAGGAGGATCTCAAGGAGGCAGCAGCTGCTGCTCCCTCACCACCGATGACGGTGGAGAACAGGAGGTGGCTGCCTTCATGCGGCGCAGATGCAGGTGATGGGCAAGCAGCAGGAAGATGATGGGCATACGTACCTCATTGCTCTACTGTCAGCAAACCCATCCCAATCTTTCACAAATTCCTTATTAGTATTTAATTTATATTGACTGATATAAATCTTATGTTATAAAAATCTTTGGTGTTGTTAGATCCTTTATTATGCGACCTGTCTTTATGTTCTGATTTGCCTACGTGATCATGATAGTCATATTTTAATAAAATGATAATAATATTTATCCGATATTTTTTGGGATTTTATTATGTTGTTCGAACACAGTGACCAATAATCACTGGTCATTACAATACTTATTTTCCCAACTGGCATCAAAAACAATACAAAATTAAATCTTAATCTTATAAATCGTGGGTTAATTTCGATATGCATGACCTGACTCTTTTTATCGCTTAATAATATCACGCTATTTCAACCAATTATAACTTCAACTGAATTTAAATTATTATTCTAATAAGAAAGACTTGAATCAATGTCTCATGTCACACAATAATTATTAGGCATGTCCACAAGGATGTACATGCCAATGTGATTGGCTACTTTATTTCTATTTGGAAAGTGTGATCCTTCACCCCAAGTGAGACCAATCAAAAGCCGGAACGTGCACATTTTAATAAATACTCTAATCATAGTTTTTGAGAACATTATTACTCTCATTTCCTTTTTTTTTTACGAAGAAGAAAACACTGACTCCCTCGTCTCATTAACACAAATGCATAGTCGTAGTGTTCGATGATTCAGTAAATCTTTTCACGATCGAATAATGACCGATGATTTTACGTAATTATTCTCATAAAATTACTCACTTAATTCTACTAATTTTCAGAGCTGCTTGTAAAAAGGCCCTGATCGTATTTTTTATACTCTCTTGAACCGTCAAATATGCTTTTGACATAGTTTTATGCGATCCTTTAGCAATCCTTTTTTATCTCCCGATAAGTTTGGACCTGCGTCGTATCCGAGTTAATTTTAAAATTTTAATGTATCACATAATCAAAATCTATTTTAGCACTATTAAAAATATATAAGAGAGTAGGGATTTGGAATTTTGTTTCTCTGTATCTGGTCATATGTTGTTGTGCATAGTATGGGAGCTGATGCTGCCATCTGGGAGTGCTGCCAATAGCACACGGCCAAATGGATCAGCGAGAGCCGAGAAATGGATACGCCACATAGACGCATACACAGGAGGAGACAAATGCCGGGAGACCATGTCAGCAGAAGCCACTTGTTTCTGGAGTCCATCCATTTGGCCGTCTCTCCTGATTTGGCCTCACCTGCCGTGTGTGTGGGACTCCCTCATCTCATCGATTCCACGCGAACTCACAGGAACGCATGTCATGGAAAATGACATCGCAATTATTGGCACATCAAATCAGGGCTTTCTCTGTGGACACCATCCAATTTTCTCCTTTTTGGATTCTAATTAATCGATAAACAATTTTGGTCTTGAGTTTCCACCAACTTGTCAAATAAAATATTTAACAAAATATTATGATTAGATTATCATAAATTTTAATAACTATAAATGTTGAGTAAATGTCCATAAAGATAGAATTTCAACTCATGACCTATTATAAGAAATTCGAATGAAAACAGCCCGCAAAATTCTAATTACGGTGGAATAACATAAACTTTCTTGTGTCATAAATTTGAAAAAAATATATTTATTTAGTTATTTATTTTTATGAAATAGTCGATTAACAATATATCGGAAGCGGTGGCTCAGATGATTATCGGATTCTCTTAATAATCATTATAATTATTTGAAGTAAATAAATAATTTTTTTAATAAAGGGGTAAATGGGGTAAAGAAAAATGGGTGAATTCTCGAAAAAAAAATTAACTTGAGAATTTTCCTGATAATACTCTAATTTTGAAAAAAAAAATTACCCTTGGTCATGTGAAAAAATTATTTTACTCTTACCTTCATGAGATCCATCGTCACCTTCTCCTCTCTACGTTGTGTTTATCATTATTCGTGTGTCCTTGTCGAACCCCAAGGGCATTGCGGGTGCTCATGCCAACCCTAGCTGCCTCCACCTCTTATCGTAAACATGGAAGGACCAACATATGGAGGCAACCAAGAGCATCATGAATAATAAGTGTTTATTTAGAACGGAGAGGGAACAACTAGTGTAATCAACCTACACATAAACTTAGATACGATGCATGTTTAGGATAGAGGAAAGTAATTGACGAGACCATTTCATGCGCAGAGGTGCAAGCACGATGCCTATTTGAGACGAGACGAGGGGGGAGGGGCGGGGGCACGATGCCAAAGTAGGAGAGACAACTGCTAGGTCCAATGGGAGCGAAGCTTTCGTCGCTAGTCTCCTGCATCGCAAGTAACATTCGAGGCTAAGGGGGCGATCAATCGGACAAAAGACAGATCGTCGATAGGAATAGAATGATTATTTAAAAAATATTTTATGAAAAATTTTTAATTAAGACGTTATATGAGAAATTTAAAATTTTTAAAAGAATTCGCCGTAGAGAAATGGGGGGTTTGTAGGGAGGAAACTAAATTTAGCCAGCAAAATAATTGAGGGTGAAACGAACGCCGTCTCTCTCTCTCTCTCCCTCTCTCTCTCGTACGGATGCAACGGTGGCGAGGTGGTGGAGGTGTCGGGTATCACGGCAGTGCGTCGCTGGGGGATCCTATAAAACAAACTGCAGATCTCTCTCTCTCTCTTCAGCTGCTGCCAATAGCGCCAAAGCCGACACCAACACCACCAACCCCAAAAACCCATCTCGCTTTCTTCCCCCTTCACGTTATCTTCTTCTCGGGTGCTCGGTTGCTGGGACATACTGAGAGCAGAGCGGCCTCCGAGACTTGAAGTCCGTGCTGCTGCCGCCGCCGCTCCCGCTGCTTCTCCTCCTCCTATCTGACACCATCGCGTCCTCTTTGCTGCCCGCAAACGCACTGTGGCCTTCTTGCCCTTTTGAGGTAATCTTCAAACCCCCTCTAAACCCCTCTCCTTTTCCCCCTTCGACCCCCTCCCCGCCTCTCTCTCTCTCTCTCTCTCTCTCTCTCTCTCTCTCTCTCTCTCTCTCTCTCTCTCTCTCTCTGGGGTCATTTCGGTAGGGTTTTGCTTGTCTTCCGCTCCCTCCATTAAACGCCGAGGCTTCCCTGGAAATCTCACTTCTTTTGCCTTTCTTCTTTCTTCTTCGAGTGTATTTCATTTTGCCGGTATAGCAAAGGAGATTGGGTTCTTATGCTGCGTCTCTGTTCTTTCTCGGTGGATTGCAGGGGAGGGGGAGAGCAAATAGATACGAATAGGATAGAATAGTATAGAATAGAACAGAGCTACCGAGGAACCATGGACGTTACGCTACTAATGGTGCCTACCAAGCGGACGGAGCACGTCGACGTGACCCCCAAGACCCTTTCGTTGCTGCACCCCAAACACCGGCATTGCGACGCCGCCAGGCCGCGCACGGTTAGAATCTTCTGCGACGACCACGACGCCACCGACTCCTCCGGCGACGAGGGAGACCGCCGCCGTGTCCGCCGCTACGTCCAGGAGATCCGCTTCGAGGCCCGCCCCCAAGCCGCTGGAAAGAGCAAGCCCGCCAGGAAGAAGAAGACGGCCGCCCTCGCTGCCACCGAGGCGGGCAGCGGCGACGCCGTGCGCAGGTTCCGCGGCGTCCGGCGGCGCCCGTGGGGCAAGTACGCTGCGGAGATCCGCGACCCGTGGCGGCGAGTCAGGGTGTGGCTCGGCACGTACGACACCGCCGAGGAGGCCGCGAAGGTCTACGACTCCGCCGCCATCCAGCTCCGTGGTCCCGACGCCACCACCAACTTCTCTCGCCCCATGGCGGCCGCCCAGCCCCCTCCCCAGCCGCCGCCGAATAAGTGCCCCTCCAATAGCAACCTTACCTTCATCTCCGGCGGGTACGAGTCCGGCGAGGAGTCGCGCAACCTCTCCTCCCCGACCTCCGTCCTCCACGGGTTCTCCTCCTCCTTGACGACGTCCAAGGAGGCCACCGAGAGGCCGAGGCCTCCGCCGGAGGTTACGGACCCCGACGAGAACGGAAGAAGTATGCTCACCGCCGGGATTTTACCGGGGCAGCTCAGTGGCTTTTTGCCCTTTGAGGAGGCGATGCTCCACGATAATTTCCTCGACTTCGGCGCGGCTGAGCCAAGCCTTTTCGACGACTCTGCTCAGATCGGTTTCATAGCCGGGGACTTGAGCCACACCTTCATCGGCTCCGACCTCGACTTGGGCTCGTCGACGTGGCAAGCAGGAGACGACTATTTCCAGGACATAGCCGACTTATTCCCGATCGAACGGCTCGCCGCCATCTGACGCCGTCCAGCCGTCGCCGATTAATCGTCCGATTTTGTAGCAGCCAGAGAGAGATGTTGCCTTTTTTTGCCCCTTATTTTGTAATTTTCTGACTTTAGTTTTTGCAGTTTTGCCCAAAAGTATCTCCTTACGCTAAACGGCAGGGAATCGGAATCGAGAACGTATTTCTCGTTTCTTCCATTTCTCTTATTATTTTAATTTTGCTTTTTGCCGCAAGCGAGATCTTGTTTCATTGGTCAGGGTTTTTGTCTTGGAATCATGCGTATTTTACAGCAATTTTTTGCGCTTACTCTATCTATATTCATACGATGGAATAACGTTGGTAGAACTCGAGGAGGATCTCGATTAAGATTAAGCAATATGCTTTGATTGGATGTTAAATCGAAATTAATCGAAATCCTTTCTTAGGTTAGTCTCATTTTTATTTTTGCGGAGATATGATTCGTCCGTGATATTTAAATTAGTTTAAGATTTAAAGGATTTTTTTTAAAAAAATTCTTAAAGAAATTGGATGAGAAATACACTCGCAAAGATGACAATATAATAATTCTCAACTATTTTGAATTTTATGGTAGTCTTTCCCTGTTAACCTTTTCCTTTCATTCTCTTTAAGTAAGCGAGCGCAAGTTAGGAAGTTAGGGATAATTACACAGATAAGGTATGTTGAGTATCTATTGATGAAAAATACCGAACGTATTATAAAAATAATGCTAGAAAAAGGGATAATTTTGATCAATGCGCAAAGCAAGAGGTGCTGAGTAGGATAGTGAAATAGAAAAAATAAGATAATATAGGAGATAAGAATCATCACCGATGTCACGATTGGATAGACCATCCAGAAGAATAATGAAATCGAAAAAAAAGATATTAAAACAAAAGAAATGGAATGGTACAGGAGATAGCAAAGCCAAAAGAAAATGATAAATAACTTTTACAAAAAAATACTTTTTTATAAAATTAACATCTTTCGATGATATGGATCAAAATTATTTTTTATTTTTTAATGTCATTTCTATATACATGACAACACTTGATATTATCTTCCATCAATAAAATTGATGACATACAAAAAAAATTAATATTTAATATTTTATTTATATATATATAAATATAAATATAACTTTTTAAAATATAAGAATTAAAATATCAAACATAACTAACTATAAAAAATAATCTGTAATTAAAATTGAACTCTTACACGACACCTCAATATGTGATTGTTAAACAGCAAATATAGCGAGAAAGAGGGGCCACAGCAGAAGCAAAGATAAGGATGTAGCCGGAGGAAGCGTACGGCGGTAACCCACGAGAAACCCAACAACGAACACCTTCCGAGCACAAGGACAAAAACTCGGATCGAGCCACCCAAAACAATTATATATGACTGCAGATGCCGAGAAGCTAGAGGATGATGCACGCTACCGTGGACGAATAGGTCATGGCCAGCAAATGGGACAAAGCGCGACGGTATCAGCCGAATCCCACCGGCCATGGCGACTGCTGCTGTCCCTGTGCACGGCTCAGACTGGGACTAAACAAAGCAAATGAAGACTAGGGTCTCGGCTTTCTCACTTTGAACTCCATATTGCTTTGGCTCGGAGACAAGGTCTCGGCTTTCTCACTTTGAACTCCATATTGCTTTGAGAGACAATAAGCGCCCCCATTCCATGCACCGAGGAGGAGGCGGAGGAGGAGTCAACCAAGCATCAACTCCCAGATGTTCGTGTACGATCTCACGGTGCTTCCTGGAGCCTCCTCCGCAGTAGTTTTTGATGCCTCCACGGTAAGCAATGCAGAAGCCTGAGCTGGACATATTTAGCCACCACGTGATGCGTGAGATTTTAGGGCCAACAAATATAAAGAAATCATTCAAAGAATAGTCCGTAAACACCAAATCATGACTCCCATCACTACTACCAACCAAATCTTCTTTTGGAGAAATAGTCTTAGAAAAGTCTCCTAATTAATGTGTTCTACAGATAAAGTTTATAGAAACATATTATAATGTGCTCTACAGTGTATGCATACACGTAAGCGAGTCGCCGGTGGCGTTTAAGAGGCCTCCGGCGACTACCTTTTCGTCGGAGGTCAGGTGCTGACCAATCTCGTTTCTTCTGATATTGCATACACACAGATAAGTAGTGAGCTGAAAATAGGAATTTGCGATGGGCAAAATACCCTATTCAATTTCAAACTCAACTAATGCTAAAGTATTCAAATTCATTCCAAATCCAACTAGAGTATCTAATTTTTTTGTCTATATATGTGCTAAATCTAATTGTCAAGTCGTCTAGAAAAAACGAATCTAATTCAAGTACACAGCCATTGAATATGAATAAATTGCAAAGTGAGGTTTTTAAAAATTATGCATCACATATATGGAACATTTTAAAAAATAAAAAGAAAAAAAATCTCTTAAGACCAAAATGTCCCCTCCCATATTAACATGGCATGTGTCGTGGGTGGTCTCCCATATTTACATGGCTGTATTCTTTTCCTCAATGCATGACAAACCCTAAAGCCCTGCAAGTACACAAAGCTCTACAAGTACATTAGATGAGAAGAAGCAGTGCCGGAGATGTGTTTATGTGCACGAGTGGAAAACCTAAAACCTGGAAATCAGGCCTACTGAACCATTTTTAGAAACAGCAGCAACCCTGGATGTACACGCTAAGTGATTATTGACCAGCAAGTCCAGTATAGTACTGACTTCTCCCAGAGATTCTTTGGCCGGAAATGGTATGACAATGAGGTAAATGCAATGGCCCACAGATCCACGTGTTCTAATTGCTGCAATTTACACAAAGAGTTCACTGTTTCAAAACCCTAATTCATGTGGAGAGTAGGAGGGTCTAAGAAGGCTTCAATGTCTGCCATGGTTTTTCTTTTCTTTTCTTTTTATGTGTTTCTTTCTTTCTTTGATCTGTGCTGAATTCTGGAGGGAGAAGATAAATCTGTTGAAGGTTCAACTATACTACATTTTTTCGGATCCTATTAAAATTAGGTCTGGATACTATCTTTACATGACATAAGAAGAAAAGAGATAAACAACAATTATTTTACTCTCTTATATGTTCTGTCTCTCTTCTCTGCCCATTATCAAAGCCTATCAACCTTCACATCATTTTCCAAAAAAAAAACTACAAATTTGATCAGGATGAAAGATTCATTCTGTAATGATACAACAAAACAACCATGCATAAGAATCAAGAAATCAAAAAATACTGAAAACTTTCATGATTTGACTCGTAAACCGACAATTACAAGATAAGGCACCACAACTACATTAGAAAAATATAGAGTACAAGAGGGTTACCACAGCATAATTCCAAAATCCCTGGTACATCTAAATTATAAAGAATGCCAAATCGATAACAGTTGGAAAAAAGTCAAATCCAAATTAACTTGAGATTGTGCAACTTCTAAATAAGGCCGCTCAAGGCCATCACTACTACGACAATCTATTTTTTTCATGGTTTAGTTCTTTCTAGATTATCAGTGTGATATTCTGGTGTTGCTTGAATTCAGTGTATAAACCACAACAATCACAAATAATGAAATAACATATATACATATATATAATGCATGATATATATGAGTTCCCTGATTGGTTCAATGAGGAAGAATCCAGCTTAGGAAATTCTTGTGGAGTCAAATCAGTTAACTTCAAGCTCAATTTAAATGCACCTAATGAGTTTAATCAACAATTTGACACTAATATAGGAAAGCATTAATTACCCTAACATCTCCATTTTGCACAAAATAGAAAAGTCAGTAAGTACATGTAGAAAATTAATGCACCAACCAGGCTCACACAAGTGGCACGTGTGTGGAGGATCTTAATATTTTTGTAGGTTGGTAGTGATCTCTCTGTTTTTGCATGCATGGTTTATTCTTCATACAAATCAAGAAATCATCAAATATCTTTTACCATTGGCTCAATTTGTCAAATTGTTGTTGGACTTATACAGTGTTTAGGAGACCATCCGGCTCAATTAGATTATCGACTTAGTAACCATACAGTCAATTTGATCAAATAACCGATCCATCAACTTGATGGTCCAAAATTACTGGTTCAAAATGTTTAATCCTAAACTAATAGGGCATAGTTTGTTAATAAACCAACTCATTTCTTTCTAGATCTGGACTATATTGCCCTTTTCTGCATAGATGATTCAAAGATATTCAAAATCAAATTTTAACATGGCATGCAATACAAAGGGTGGATATGCAAAAATATTATATTTAGGTGAAAGGTAATGAAATAATGTTAAGAGCTTTTGCACCAACCTTAGCCATGGTGGACGGAGGATATTGTGGAAAGTTGTGAGTATGAGACGGGCATTGTTGAAGTTGCAAAGCACCCAATCTTGACAATCATGTTAAGCCATCACACCATTCCTGGATTCTGAATAACTTCTGTCAGAAGGTGGAAGAAGCCTCTTGGACATCAGCAATTGAACCATTGCAGGATGGGGAAGTTAGAGCAGGCCCTCGTATGCATGCACTTTGAACACAACGTTTCTCTTGGTTTCTTCTAAAGACCTTACTCTAACAGAAACAAGACCTGGAAGAGGCAAGAAGTCCAAATATCAATTTCCCATGCACATTCAGGAGCAGCATAGAAAGTGTAGCAAGTCTTTCTTTTTTTTTCCTTTTTTTTTTTTGCTAGAAGGGCATGATCGAGGCATATCTACAGACACCTTCAGTTCAATAAGAAAAGGTGAGAATGTCAGTTTATTCTTACAGATAACGACAGCAAGGACACCACCTAAGGCAAAAAGTAACATCAAAAGGAAGAGCTAACATGTGCTGGGTAATTGTCCTTGGAATCCATGTAGCCTACCCCAAATAGCCCAAATAGTTGGGACTTACATTGTTGTTGTATATAACAACAAGAACACCATCTAGGACGTAAATTCATAATGTGCCCACTAACTTAAGCAAAGAAACTTAATTTGCATGAATTTACACAGGTTACCATCATAACGAGCTTCCAAAATCTGTCGAATGATTTTACATTTCTACTAATGAATGAACCCAAAATCATGAAAGCATAATGAATAGATACCTAGTTCATCGGCAAACAAGAGAAACACAAACCCATCTTTGGGTCAATTTCATACATTCATTATCATGTTCTTCTAGCATAGAAATTTGATTATAGCAGAGAGGTGAATGCAGGCACGGAAAATCACAGAGGTCAGCTTGCAGGTGCAGTCAACCAATCACTGCTCTTTGCATTAACTTGGCTTCTTTTACGTTATCCACCCACACCTCTAATATTTGGAAACCTAAAGTTGTAAGAGAGGAGGAGGGCACACTTGCGGGGCTGAGCTTCCATGTAATTCATGCAATCACACTGATCGGACGTAAGGGATGAAACTGTAAGCATTAAGCAGCTATGGGATTGGTTCAGTATATGTGAGATGCGAGAACTGATAGAACCAGAGTGGAGCATCAACAGCTGACTTCAGTTAGCACTTTGGAAGCTGCCTTTGTGCACTTCACCTGTCACATGGCACTTTTGGACATATTATTTCCAGGTCACCATAAATTTACAGGACAATTGATCCAAAAATTGTCATCCAGATCATGTTGTATGAATCCTGTGATTGACTAAATTTTCATGTCAAGACTAGAGAAAATAAAAAAACATTGAATTCTATTAACTTAAGGTGTCTTTTTCTAGGCCAACACCTGAATGGCTTGCGAGTGACCAATACCTACGACCAGATAGGCACTTTTTGATAACTAAAGATCAATTATGTAAGTACAATCTCCAAGTGTGGAACTATCAGGCAAATTGAATTGAACCGGAAAACATCCTTGAACAAGATCAGCAGGTCGTCCAATTTACCTTTGCATATCAAATACTTGCTTTGGATTTGATTGATCGCAGCCAGATTGATCCATCCAAATCTAGTCCACCCATAAGGTAGGTTGTGCTGAATCAGCAATTAATCCAAAGAAAAATAAAATACAATACTTGCTATTTTTTAATATGAATTCAGATTCACGACTAGTACAAAAAGAAAATATCTACTTACCACTGGCAGCCACCCACTGTAAAGATATCAGAGTAGAGTTTCTTGGTGTTCGACCTAGAGAAATTCTCGATTGCCCACGTAAATCTACGGACGAAGGTTCCTCCTCCTGATGGCTCCAGTCAGTACTGGTGGCTTCACTCTGAACAACTGTGCAGATGAAAAAAGGAAAAGAAAACCGATCAATACCCTAATAATATAAATTAACCAAGTCATACAACACCAGCATCAGAAAGCAACCTACAGATCAATTCCAACTGAAAAGAAGAAATCAAATTCAATACAACAAAATCACAAACCAACCTCCAAGGAAGAAAACCAAGATCATGGCTAACCCGCCATCGGCTGGGGACTTTCGACGGCGGCGGCGCAAAGGGCAAAGAAACTCCGAAGGTTTAGATTTCAAGATATCGAGGAGGTGGTGGCGCGTACGTCGAGCGTAGGTGGAGATGTGAGCGGCGGGGACGCGGAGGAGCCCAATCGTGACCGGAAACGGAGGAGATGGACCTGCGATCGCGGGGGAGATCACGGCGAAGTAGAGGAGAGCGGAGATTGGGAGCGGTCAGAGGCGAGCGACGGCACGGAAAATGGAGCGCTTCCTCAATGGGACCGTCATTTCATTGGCCCATAGGGGTATTATGGGAATTCTACGGAGCGCAGAAGGCGCTCCCGCGCGCCATATAACCCCCATACCCTTCTCTATTACATATACGATAAATTTTATATACAGTTATATTATTAGCAAAATAAAAATCCACGGCACGGATTGGAAGTGACAACTAAAACAAGACTACTTTAAATCCTAATCTCACATCTCCCAATATTGAAATATTTTTTATAATGATATTTTTTAATTCCCGTAGAATATCGAAGTATTCAAATCCTTAAATGAGTTTGTTTGGATAACTTACGAGAATTAATTTTTCGGGATGAAGCTAATCCCACGAAATGCTTCTACGCATCTGTGAAGAGGAGACAACATTCATATTCTCGCGACGGCAAAATCAAACTGACTAGGAGATAATTCTTCACAGGTAAGAGCGGAGACCGATAAAGCACAGAACAAAGACGAAGGCAGTCGTCTAATAATACGACCACATTCTGATTAAGAACCAAAACCACAATTAAATAATTTGGCAGAACACTAACAATTGATAAGCGGAATTAAAAGAAGATGATCCAAGATTAAATAAAGCAATAATGCATCAAGCAAATGATAATATTTGTTTCGAGCAACAAAGAGAGCAGTTTGTTTATTATGCCTATCCAAGAGCAAATAAAGCACTGACATCGGTTTGCTTGACTAGCGCTCAAAGCACTGACAGATACCGTCAAGGAGAGGAGGAATCATGCGATTCAGCACCTTCATGGAGTAAGCAACACGGTCGGTCCAGTTCTGATAGCAATCAACTACTCGACTCCTGACAGCAGCCAAACCTGTCTCTTTTCTGTCTTCACAAGACCAATCACTGAATCGGAGAACAGTGACATCGGCTTCGATTATAAGAGTGTCGTTCACAAGAAATCCTTTGCTCGAGTTATGGACTTCACTTAGTGGCATAAAATGTGGAAAGCCCCAATCACTTCTCGGTGCACAGAATATGTTCTGGCTGTCTGCAAAAACAAGGAAAATAAAATAAAATTTTCTCAAGGATAACCTGAATTATTAGTTTTATCTGCACATAAGCTGTTTCCGAATGAAATGACTCCAACTGGAACAAGAAAACATGATGCATAAAATACAAGGTCAATTCATACTACAGTTATGGTAGAAAGTTACATTACATCATAGAAGTATGATCAATATGAAATGATGAATGATAGGATCATATTACATCATATATTTGACTAAATTTTATCTTGAGGAATTGCAGATCATCAAATAAATGGATCAACAATTATTTTAAGACTCTTTTTAGGCATCCATCTGTGTGGCCTTAGAGTGACCAATGACTCAGACGAAGCAGGCAATTTGAATTAAAATGGAAAACATCACTGAACAAAGTCGTTAGATCGTCCAATATACCTTTTGTGATCGAACGGTTGGATTTGAGTTGATCGATCACAGTCAGACCGAAATGCGCAAATCTTGTCCACCCAAAAACTAGGCTCGCCGAATCAGCAGCATCCATGTATATAGACAAAGAATCAACATTGTTACCTTTCGGAAAGAGAAGCAATCTCCTGTCACGATTAATCCGCAGACAAAAGAACGAAAAAGAACGGTTGTTACTAATGATAATGAATCCGGATTCGCCATCAGCGTTGAATAGGGAAATCTACGAACCATTGGTGGCCACCCACTAAGAAGACATCCGAGTAGAGCTTCCTGGCTTTCAACCTCGAGAAGTTCTTGATCGCCCATGTAAACTTGAAAATAGAAGTTTCCGCAACATCATCGTCATCGTCATCATTGGTACTATAATCAGTACTATCGGTTTCACTCTGAGCATCTGCGCGACATATAAAACAGACGAATCAAACCCCAAATGCGACATTTAATCCATCAGAAAGATAGCCAAAAATCACGTCCAAACGAAGAATATAAATATGATTCGATCCACTAAAATCTTAATCAAGTTCAAACAGCAAAGAGGAAGAAAACCAAGATCCATTTGCTGGGGTCCCTCAGCTATTTTCAGGAGTGGGTTCAATATCTCAGCGTCCTCCTGCTGCAAAAAACACCACATGAGTCAGCTCCCTGACGGCAAAGTCAAACCCTACACATCCGACACCAATCCCGAGCCAGATACCTTTCCCGAACCCTAAAGCCTTGACGAAATCGACACTAAGAGCAAAGGCGAAGAAACGAAAGCAGGGAACGAGAGAGATTAAGAGAAAGAGCAGCAGGAGTTCGGTGGTGGCGGTGCATACGTTGTGAGAGGATGGCGTCGTCATAGTCCTTGGCGTCGGGGCGGCTAAGGAGCTGATCCGAGACGGAGGGTGGGAGGGACGAGGGCGGAACCGCGGCGGAGACTGCGGCATTGGAGGGGAGAATACCGAAGAAGGGGAGCTCTCAGAAGCGAATGAAGCTGCCTTGAATTGGTTACGCTGAGGGGACAGAGCTTATATAGGCCGCTAGGGGGGTATGCCAGTAATTTTAGGGTGCTAACGATGAGCGCAGAAGGCTCTAACTTACGCCGGACAACGTGGATACCTTTTATGTACCAGCATTGCATTTTTGTATATTTAATTACATTATTCGGATAATGAAAATCCACGCAAGAAAATATAATTACTAATTAAAACAATAAATAAAATTTAAATCGCTAGCTTTGGATGGATACAAATATATGCAAATATTATCAGAGTATATAACTTCATGTCCTTTCCCTTTTTGAATAGTATGTTTACTGGAGAATTTTTAGAGTTAATTTTCGAAAAATATTGTAATATAATATAAAGTATTTTTTCAGTATTGTAGTATTTTTTATATTAATGAAAATACTATAACATAATATGAAAATATTATAATATAATATAAATATTTTTATATAATATTATAATTTTCATAATATTTATGAAAATACTATAATATAATCTAAAAATATTATAACTATATCAGTTTACTTCTGAATCGATCCAAAAGAAAAAAAATAAAAAGGGACTCAATATGATTAACAAGGTAGCTCAATATCCATTAATGTATCAACATATAAAAAAATTGAGGTTGCATGGTGTATTTAACTAGATCTCTTTGAAACTCAAGTTAGTCGCACGATGAAAAGTAAAATAATTAATAAAAAAAATTAATTTAAAAATTATATTTTTTTAGTTATTAGAGGAAACATTATTGATATCTTAATTAATGCAACGTAGTCTAGACCTATACGAGCAAGGTTGCTCGAGATACCTTCGAGGTGAAAACACTAAGCTCCCAAGGTGCCACCTGCATGAAGACCGAGATTAAGAAAGGTTTTATAACTCGATTTCTCCGACACCTAAGTTAGTAATCCAAAGTTTGAGAGTGCGGACGCAAGTGGTAAAAAAGGTCTCCCCCTCATTCATTTTGTTGATGATGTATTTTTATACCTAATTGCAAAGGGGGTATAGCTTCTAACCGCCCCAATGATTCTTTCTTGGCCTCTTATTCATATGGGCGATAAGAGAGGGATAACATTAAAATGTCTGTCTTAGACCTTCTTTGAACTCTTGTCTATGTGGGTAAACAGGTGAAATGTGACTTAGATCTTTTCCTCCCACCAAGGACTCTATATGGCGGTCACGTGCTGAATGATAATTAACTGATAGTGTACTCTCTATCATTTGTCTCTCCCTCCCCTAAGGCGTGATTTAGAGTTCTTACGAGAAGGGTTCATAGTACGATGTTTAGTTCATCAGACATGAGTGCATTTAGGATCGCTTGCCTCCCTAATGTCGCTGGTGGCGATCCATTACCGACCTATCCCTCATGGCGCCAAATTATCTCCACACCTTAGACGAAGGCAGGGGTCAACTCTCTCGACCTCCACGCCTCGCACACATTTATCTTGTGTCACCATTGTAATAGATTTCTTTTTTATGTGGGTTATGTTTTCTTGACTTATATGATAGATTTCTCCTCATACAGGTCAAATTTTTTTGACTCACACACATCAGACACATTTTATCTTGTACTTTCATCACGGGTTGGGTTTTCTTAATTTATGTATTTTGGACACATTTTGCCTTATGCTTTCTCTATGATGGATTTCTCCCCAAGTGAATCGGGTTTTTCTAACTCACACACCTCAGGCACATTTTGCCTTGTACCTCAATTATGATAGATTTCTCCCCACGTAAGTCGAGTTTTCTTGACATGTACGCTTCAACTATATTTTGTCTTATGCCTCTGCTTTAGTGGATTTCTCTCCACACAAATCGAGTTTTTTCAACTTACACGCCTTGGGCATATTTTGCATTATGTTTCCGTCATGATATATTTCTTTTCACACAAGTTGAGTTTTTTTTTATTTATGCACTTCGAGCATATTTTATATTATACCTTCGTCATGATAAATTTCTCCTCATGAGAGTCAAATTTTTTCGATTCATGTGCCTTGAGCACATTTTGCCTTCTGCCTCTATCGTGATGGATTTCTCCCAATGCAAGTTAGGTTTTTCGAACACATATGTCTCCGACACATTTTGCTTTATGCATCTAATATGACAAATTTCTACTCATACAAGCCCCAGATTTCCACATAAAATAGTTTCTTATCACTATGCGAAGATTGGTGTGTAGCAGCATAGGGTTGCTTGAGATACCTTTTGCTAGTCATAGATACCTTGCAAGCCAATCACATGAGTGACGATACATGTGACATGATATACACTCTTTTTTTCTTATTATTTATTTGATATATATTTTTAATTTATATTGCATGTTGCATGTATTGTGATGTCCATAAATATGTGCAATAGAAATTGGATCGTGATGAAATTATGATAATGAGATAAATTCACCTTTAAACATAAACCATAAATAATCTTAGTCATAGATTACTCGAGAGAGACATTGAGATAACCAGACAGACTGATGTACTGTATACTTATCCATATGATGGAGATAACTGATACTATAGCTGCTTGTGTGAGGACACTAGGGATACAATGCAGGTGCTCATTAGAGAATGAGATCACTAATCAATATGCTTACAAAATGTTGGATGGTTGATGATATCTTATTGTTAAACAGCGATTCCGTCATCCTAGTGGTGTATCTGGTCCTTAGACTTGAGATACTAAGGATATTCTATATGAATACTCAACTCTTTGATATTAGACTTATAGGCCTTAAAGTTTCAAATCTAACATAGTAGTCATCGGGAGTGACAGCCAATCTTATGAGAGTAATTGAGTATCGATAGAGGATCATTTACTCTCGATGTCATGAGAGGAATATCTCATATGTTCTTGCTTAGGCAAATCCCTAGCTAAGGTCATTTGGATTAAGAGAGAAAGAGTTCTTCGGGAGAATATGATCAGAGCGAGACTCGAGTAGCACCGTATGTACTTGACAGCACTGTGCCTAGAATATGGTCTATGAGATATTAAATGAATATTAATATATAGTAACTAATGATAGATCGATCAAATGGATTGGATTCCCTTATATTGTTTGGGGACTATTGCCTAGTGGCTTAATACGTCTGTTATCGATGGTAATAATAATTCACCGAACCAGAAAGAGTTTTAATAGGTATGACTCACAACCAGCTCAATATTAGGTCTAGAGGGTTATACACATATGGTAAGTGTTACGACGAGTAAATATTCGAATGTGAAATATCCATTGGAGCCCATATCTTACTAGATATTCAGTAAGCCCCTCAATTATTAGATGATATAGATGAGATCCAATAAAAGCTAATGAAAAATTATTGGGTAGAGATCCACTAATTTAAGAGGCTTGGGTAGTTGGATAAAGATCTAGTACCCAATATGGTAGGATCCATTAGGGTTAAGTTGACAGGACCTTTATAAATAGGAGAGAATCAAAGGGTCATAAACTAGACCCCTTTTGGCTACCACCTCCTATACTCCTCTTCCTCTCTTCTCCTAAGTCAACAGTTCCTGTTTGGGGTGTGTGGATAGCAATAAGAGTTGACCCCTTTTGATCCACTGGTGCGCATAGAAAGGAGATTGATGCAGTGATTTGAGAAGCGTCTTTGTAGCTCTTACCGTGTGAATCACCACTAAGGAGGAAGACAGTTGACCTCATTCATCCTCTTCTATAAATATGTAGGAATTCAGGGATATATGATCTCCATAGGTAATACACATATCTTAATACATGTGATTTTTTAGTTTTATGAGTTTTTGCTTGCTAATCTTCGTACAACGATAAGAAACTATTTTCTATGAAAATCTGAGATTTTTGTTTTCTATTTTTCCACTACACATGTGATGTTGTTTCAAGTTTCCCAACACGAGATGAAAACAATGCGCTCTCGAGATCTCACCTATATGAAGATAGAGTTTGAGAGAGGTTTCTCAATCTGATCCCTATGACGTCTAAGTTAGTAATTTGAAGTCTGAGAGTGCTGACACGAGTGTCAAAAAATATTCCCCCCATTTATTGTGTTAAGGATATGTCTTTATACCTAGTCGTAGAGGGTGATAATCTCTTACTACACTAATGATCTTCATTTGATATTTTATTCGCATGGGTAATAAAGGAGGATGACCCATCCTTGGACCTATTATGGACTCTTGTTCATTCAAGCAAACGAGTGAAACATGACTTATATCTTTTTTCCTTTTTGAGGATTTATATAATGTTTGTGTTAAATGATGATTATTTGATGATTGATATTGTTTATCATATAAAAATAAAATATTTATTTTTATATTTTTTATTATAGTTAAGCTCGGGCGATTGTCATGTTGGTTGGGTTTATTGGATCACCACGCTACGATTTAGGGTAAATATTTCTCATATAAGATTATAATTAAAAAAATCGACGAATATGACATTAAAATTCAAGAATTTAAGAAAAGATGTTCACAAGCAAGATCAATAAATCGACTAATCAATAATAATTGAGTGAAACAGCAAATAAAGGATTTTATTTATTTTGGATTATACAAAATCAGATAACGTATCCAAGACACATCTAATGATTGCGTCGGGGTCGGTGACGAGTAGGTCGGTTCGGGTCGAATCGTTTCTATTTGACACAAATAGAAACAATACAAGCATTAGATCACATTTCTTCTTACCTGCATTGTGATTGGACGACACTATGGGGCCTCTGAGGACACGATTGGGAAAAGAACGAACCCGGCCTGCGTGATAACAACGCTTGGCGGCCGATGCCACACTTTACAGCCTTGCGAGTCTGTTCATTTCTCGTCTGCTGAGATCTCATCTCTGCTCCTCCGATTGCTTCCATGGCCGACAGCGGTGCGCCGCCAGCGAAGGTGGAGGAGAAGCGGTCGTGGGCCGACGAAGAATCCGACGAAGAGAAGGAAGCGGCCGCGCCGCCATCGCAGGCCGCCGACGAAGCCCAGCCCTCGGAGCTGAAGAAGATCGAGTCGCTTTCCATCTCCGACGTGAAGGATGGCGGCGACCGGGCGCCGGAAGATTCCGACGGTGGTGGCCGTCTGCTGGATGATCCCGACGATTCCGATATCAAAGCTGTAAGGATTCTTGTCTAGGGTTTAATCCGATGTTAGAAAGCTCGATTTTTGACGATTTATAACTTGAGTAGGTTACATCCGGTGAAACTGTGTATAACTCTGCCGTGGCGTTTGAGGACTTGAAATTATCTGATGAGCTCATCAAAGGGTTATATGTCGAGATGGGCTTTAGTAGGCCTAGCAAGATACAGGCTATTACTCTACCTATGATTCTTACGCCGCCATACAAAGATCTGATAGCTCAAGCTCACAATGGCTCGGGGAAGACGACATGTTTTGTGCTTGGAATGTTGAGCAGAGTTGATCCGAGGAAGAAGATACCACAGGCCATCTGCATCTGCCCTACCAGAGAGCTAGCTCAGCAGGTTTGTCTGCTCAGTGCATTCTTGTTCATGTCTATAGCGTTTGGAATATCAACTTGTGACTATTCGCATGAATGGTACAGAATCATGCGGTCCTTTTGAAGATGGGAAAATATACTGGCATAACTTCAATGTGCGCTATTCCATCTGATTCTGCTAATTACATTCCAATAAATAAGCGCCCGCCGGTAACTGACCAAGTGGTGATTGGCACTCCGGGAACCATCAAGAAGTGGACATCTGCAAGAAAGTTGAGCACAAGGGACGTGAAGATACTTGTTTTTGATGAGGCCGACCATATGCTAGCTGAGGCAGGTCTTCGTAACTTATTTTTAATCTTAAGTGGGTGGTTGGCATTTTGTTTTGTTAGGAGTTCTACCCTCTGCAGTTGTTGTAACAAAAATCCAATATCATAGAGAAATCAAAATTTTTAATGAACAATTTTGTAATCTCTCTCCAACAGGGCAACCTTAATTAATATATTTGCAAAACAAGAAAAAGAAGAAAATTGAACCCACTCTGGGCTGATCCTAAATAATATCATATCGACAACTTTAATCCCAAGTGGAATTGGCTGGTTCCTGAAAATTATTGACGAATTTTAATGAGAAATTTGATTATTTTCCTATGAAGCTAATTTGTATGTCCTCATGATAACCTTTTGATGTGTCTCAGAAATTTTATTTTATTTTAAGAACTTTGTTCTAAGTTGTTAGTTTACTTTTTTTATTCTTGTTATTTCCTGGGATTTTAAGTTTTGTTGTTTATTTTGTTTGTTTTGGTACAGGATGGTTTTAGGGATGATTCTGAAAGGATTATGAAAGAAATTCAAAGAAGCAGTGGTGGCTGTCAGGTCTGGTTCTTTAAAGATGCAATTCCTTTTTTATGTTTAGGATTGCGAGTTCAGAGTTTCAGTGTTTTTTTCCTGAGTTTTGTCATGCTGGCATTTCTATAGTGTTGATTGCTAACAGTTTAGACTTTAGAGAACTAATACGTGAATTCAAGTAGATGCATATCAACTATAAAAATATGCCTTCATATTGGAGTCATGCAGGCTGGTAGTTTAGATCCTTGTAATCTTACCAAATCCAAATTGAATAATGTGTTTACTATCTAAGTGTCACATCCATCTTAATATTCTCTTTTTCCCTTCATCTTTCTGAATTTTCCACCATCACTTGGTTAGGTGATATCCTGGTCCATATATGGTTACTTGATATGCAAGAAACAAACATCATCAAGGTCCTTGTCCAACAGAATGCGTTTGCAGCATGATAATGTATTAACTTGTACCAGAAAAGTTGAAAATACACACAGGACTTACATAATGCCTTTCTTCCAAATCAAGGGAATGGTTGCAGTTTTCTCGGTGACATGGGAACAGTAACCGGTACTTACATTTCCAATATCATGTTGTTAAAGGTTGATTATCCTTCAACTATCAGCTCAAATTCTTGTCCAAACAAGGATTGCATGATAAGTGGAAGAGAATCCTAGCTTATCATATTTCTTTCCCTATAAAGAACCCCAGGGACCTTAGAAATAAATATGATGACAATGATATTTTCAAAATACAAGCTATGTACCCCCTTAATTCAAAAATTGACACAACATAAATACTGAGAAGTAATTCACAGTTGACCCTTTCAATCCAGTTTCTCAAATTGGCAATAACAAATTACTGAAGCAATGCAGAGGTTATGAGATTTGGTTTCTAGCACCAATATGGTACTGTCTCTAATTCAGTTAAACTCACCTTTTTATGTTGAACCTGGTATCCCAAAACATTCTCTCATTCCTAGAACATCAATCGTCCCATTTCTTTAGTAGGTTCTTATATATATTAATGTTCTTTTTTCTCATAAAGGGTTCTAGAGGTAGTGGAAATTGCTTCTAGAATAGCACCTATATTCCCGTCTGCAACTGTTTTTGTGGCAGTGGGGTCTATCGATGCTTTAAGAGAAATCTTGAGTTCATGATAAGAATCATGATGGATGCTGTACTCATATCTCATATTTCATATGCTTTTTAACTCCATATCTAGATATTTATAGTGGCTGACTTATAATGGGAATCCTCATGAGTAAGGGTGTCACTTACTTTCTAGGGAGTGTTTCATTCTTCTGAACTCTCCAGATGATTTCTGGGTGAAGCAAAATTGATGCAGATGTTTTGGGCCCGGAATCTGCTCAATCAATAAAATCATTGATAGAAAGCAGTAGAAACTTCTAGCTCTGTTTTTTGTTGTTATCCATGGCTCCATGGCGCCTGGATTCACATGGAATAAATACATGTAAGCACTCACACTGAAATGACGAAACACGTATTCTTGGCTTAGCCAAATACAGTTCTTTTATTGAACCTTGGCTCCATCAACTAGAGTTATCTTTTTGTACAATCATTAGGTCTCTTATTTAAATTGCTTGTAGTTGTGTTTGTTTTAGAAAAATTTTAGTTGTATGATAATTTCTTATTTTAACATTGTGGCTAATGCAATTTTTTAATTTAAAGTTGCATTTTTATTTGAATTTGTTGTTGATTTCTTCGTAGTTCCTTCTATTCACTCACCTAATTTTTACCATTGTGTGCGAACTATCTCAAACTTACTGTGAGAAGAAACTTGTGACTTAGTTTGCTTTAGGCACTATTTTTGTATGTAGGCCAATAAGTGGTATGGAGATCATACTAGGATATTCAATTTTTCTGTCATACAATCTGTTGTAATCAATCTTATAACATAATCTTATGGTACTATAGTATTGCTATGCCGCATCCAATTAGATGTGGTTGAACTTACTGCTCTTTTTCTTAATACCTTTTTTCTTAGGTGCTTCTATTTTCTGCTACCTTCGATGAAGCTGTCAAGGCATTTGTATCAAGGGTAATTAAAGATGGAAATCAAATATTTGTGAAGAAAGAGGAACTCACGTTGGAAAAAGTAAAGCAGTATAAGGTCCAATGTCCAGATGAACTTGCCAAAGTGGAAGTAATAAAGGACAAAATTTTTGAATTTGGACAAAAAGTAGGCCAGACAATTATATTTGTCCGTACAAGGAATAGTGCTCGCATGTTACACCAATCACTGACTGAAGATGGTTATGAATGCACATCAGTTCAAGGTGCTCTCAAGCAAGAAGACAGAGACCTAATTATAAAGGAATTTAAAGCTGGATTAACCAAAGTTCTTATCACGACTGATCTCCTTGCTAGAGGATTTGATCAAAGACAGGTATTAAATTAATGTATTTACAGATAAATTTTTGGAGTTAAACTTAATAGTTCCTATGTTTTTTTTTGTTCTATTGAAGGTTAATTTGGTTATCAACTATGATCTTCCGGTAAAGCATGAGAATCCGTCAGAGCCAGACTGTGAACTATACCTACACAGAGTTGGTAGAACTGGTCGCTTCGGTAGCAAGGGTAATTCAATCAGTTCATCTTAATTCTAATTCATATTTAACATTAAAATTTTGAGCAAGAATTTGTTCTTTGTTCATTTCATGTGCTATGGATTCATCGATTCATAGTTTGTTTGTTGCAAGTGGTTGATTTTTAGACTTACAAGGGCTCTCAAATGATCATTTTATTAGATATTCTAATACCCACATGCATGTTGTTTGGATTTGTTGATATTAATATTTAACACCAAGGTTCGTTGTACTGCAATGTACCGCCCACTATGGGCAGTATGTACTGGTCCAATAGGGGATCGGTATGGGCGATATTTATTGGTTCGTCGGTACATCTCACCGTTTCATGTGTTTGTACGTTGGTACGGTTCAATAAGTATCATACCGATAGCCGATCGGTATACCGGTATGGACCGGTAAGGTGAATCATGTTTAATGCAATGGATAATGGTGTGGGAAAAGAAAATTCCATATTTCTATGTCAAGTAAATAAATGTATGTTTTGTTTGCATGAAGTTAGGATCTTCCATATTGATGAGCTGGTGCAGATTAACTGTTACTGTAGAGTGGAATGTGATGGCCAAATTCCTTATCTGTGCATGACTATATGTCTACATACATGATTAGATCATTATTCCTCAACATCCTCATTGTTTGATTTATTTAACTGTGTTCACCACCTCTGCGTTCAATGTTCTGAAAGATGCTGTGTGGCTGCATATGCTTGTGTCATATGACTGCATGGCACATGGTTCATGCAACCTAAATATGCTGTGTTATATAGCTGTTTTTGCGGTCTGCATAATCATGAAAGTATGGCTACAGAATACAATGTGTTAGGAAATCAAAATATGGTTGAATATGTGGTTTTTCCAATTATTGAACTACAATATCATTTAATTATGATAAAGCGAGATAAGAGATTATATAATTTTGATCATATACACCTTTACCTCCTGTAGATTCCTTTTCTTTTCATTGGGACAGAATGACTCTGTTTAAATTTTTACCTGTTTTTGGTAACTTTTCTCTTAAGAAATTTCTTAAATGAGAATAATTATCATTTTATAAATACTTGATTTAGCCATAGGATATATTTTGTCTGTTTATCTTTTCAATATATTATTGTTTGTGGGTTTTTCTTGAAATATTATATTATGAATTACATGTGTCTGCATATATAGCCACATACCTCAATGGATGGCATATCACAGCAGTGTTTTCTTAAGTTAGAACAGTGTTACATCCTTAACAAAATTGTTCATTTTCTATTGGAGGCAGTAAAACTAGGAAATCTGATATTTATTTTATTTTACTTGTATGTCCCTATGTCCCATGTCTTTATGACCGAGTTATATTGCATTTCTTTTTGTGATAATTTATATTAATTTGATAGAATGCAATCCTTTACTGTGCAAATCACATAATTTACCTTGTGTATTTTGCTGATCCTGTAATAGGTGCTGTCTTCAACTTCTTGTGCACTGATAGGGACAGATCTGTCATGGAGAAAATCGAGCGTCACTTCCAGCATCATATTCCTGAGGTAACCTCTTTGTACTTGTTCTTCTTTCTATGCACCATTTTATCTAGAAATATTTCAAGAACCGCGAAGACACTCCACTGTGCCACAGATCCCTAACTGGAGGAGTGAGGAAGATTTCGAGTCTGCCCTGAAGGATGCTGGCCTGTTATAAAGCCAAGTCTCCCTAAGCACCAATAAAATGCTAAAAGGAATATGCAAGTTGTGCCTTGTATGATTGATATATCTTGTACTTTCGATCGTAAAAATTAGAAGGTTTTGTTCTCATCTATGGCGATGGCATTCCACACAGCTAATGCGATCTTACATCTTGTTTGCTGGTGGATTTATTAGCAGATATAAACGATCAAACCTTCAAGTTTGTTTGCTCACCATATAAAATATTTTGTAGAAATTGCACAGTTGGAACAAAATGACTATCGGCTTTGACATTGTTTGTTTATAAGCTATTATTTGAGTTTGGTTCTGAGAGATTGGACAGCCATTGGGCATAATGACTTTTTCTCCTTGAGAAGACTCAATATTTACTGCTCGCATGAGCTCTTTGAAATAAATTTATTGTTTGGATTCACTTATCCCACTAAGCCATAAATTGATCAGCTTTAGGTTGTATCAGCACAAAATTTAGTTCGTCGTCGAATCTGACCTTTAATAATAGAACCTAATTTTGTTGTCGTCAATTTTGATTTCCTTTTTTCCTTTAATTTTGACATGCAAACTTGGCTAATTGATATGTAAACGCAAATACTATATATAAAAAATATATAATAAATAAATAAAAATGCACGAACTATATAATATAAATAGTAAGACGCATGAAAGAATATAACCTCATGAAGTGAGTTGCGTTGGAGATTCCTAATATTTCAATTCCTAAAAGCGCATCGACTTAAATACTCCTACGCATCGGTTCATCGCTTCCCGCCAAAAAGTTGAAAACCAGCAATGGAGCTCCATGTTCCCGCCACATTTTTCGTAATAGCTAATCCAAACTTTCCGGTCTCGCTCGCTCGCTCGCAATGGATCCCTCTCGAATCCAACGCGTCGTCCTCCTCATCGATCTCTACCCTCTCCTCGATCTCCAAAACCCTCACTCTTACCTCTCCCCGATCCTATCTACCGCCCGAAGGATCCTATCCTTCGCCCCCCTCGCTTCATCCCTCTTCGCCTACAAGCTGTTCTTCTCCTCCCTCTCCCCAATCCTCTCCACCTCTACGGTCCACCGCCTCCTCGGCAAGTCCTCCACCTTCCTTTCCTTCGATTGCCCCGCCTCGACCCTCCACTCGCTCTCCCGAACCCTCGATTCCCTCCGCTCGGTCTCCGGTTCATGCCACTCCGACGGCCATGGCTTCTCCCGCGCGTCGCTGCTGGCCAAGTCTCTCCTCCAACTCGAGCACGACTACGGCTGGGAACCCCCTCCTCAAGATCGCAAAGGTGCGCAGGAATTGCTCGCTATCCGTTCGAATCTGGTCGTGCTGTTCTCTCCCATGTACCCAGGCCCAAACTTTTTGTCGGAACGTGTCGATTTGGAATTGGGCGGCGAGTCGGACTCGGCGATGTCGTCCGATGCGTTCTTAAAGAGGTTGTTGGAATGTTTTGGTTTGGTAAAAGAGCGATTGGCCTTTTGTGATATCCATCTCAGTTGGGTTGACGTCAATTTTGACTACCATTGCGAAAGAGATGTTTCCGGCTCGGAATTTTTCGAGAGAGGGATCAGGGAGTTGGGTTGGGGGTTTTGCTCCACCGATGCAATTGTTCTGGGATCTGCGCTGGTTCCTTTTGGCCTGGTTTTCCCTTACGTCGGATGCGCTCTGGGTTTTGCGGCGGATAGTGGCCTCGACAAGGGCACCTCAGAGCTTGTTCTAGAAATTATTGATGTTTATGGGAAGCCTTTGGAGTGCAAAAGTTGTGAACTTGAAGTACTTGATCTGAAACCAGTCCGAGAAAGATCGGAATTGATGGGATCTCTGTTAAAAGTTTTGGGCAGCAAGACATCAAATATCCGTATTAGAGAAGTTTGGAGAAGCCACGATGGAAGAAAGGTTATGAACGACCCAAGTAATCTTTATCTTATTCGAGGAAATACAGGAGAATGTAACAAAGTTTCAAGGAATCATGCTAAAGGAGAGTTCTTTGCAGACAGTATTCTCAGATTGCTTTGCAGAGAGAAGGGTGAGTTGGTTGCAGATAAGCCTCTTTGGCAGATCCTTCTCACATTCCTCTACAACAGAAGCTACTGGGCTTCTGTATCTATTTACAACAGTGATGATAAATCTATGGAGGGCATACTAATTCCTTTTACAGTTAATTATGCTTTGCTTGCTGTTCCCCAAAAGAATTCTCTGAACGCATGCCAATTAGTTGCTAGAAAAAGCAGAAGCACATCTGAAACACTCCATGCTCCTGTACTTGCTGGGTCGAGAGAGGACAGTAGAAGGAAAAGAAAGAAATTGCATTTAAATCAGATTCAAAATGCCACATTGAGTTCCTTCCGTGAATTTGTGTCAAGTCAAACAGATGATGTTGCTTTAGGAGTTGGTCTGGAGGAACTATACTCGGGCAAGATACATGACAAATCAAAGAAATTAATGTTCTTGAAGTGTTGGATGAGGCAGATTGTAACGTCCAATTCTAATTGTGACGTAATTCTTGATGAGCAGAAGGAACCTTTGGATATCAAAGAAGATGTGGAAACAAGAAATGTTGCCTCACAAGATGTGTCTGAAGCAGATGCCATTCCTTCCTCTACGGAGGATGCTCATCAAAGTGCATCATCTGCAAACAAGGATGCGCCAATATTTTCTTGCATGGAAGACATGGAAACTTTCTTGAGAAGTATTCCTCAAAAGATTGAGCAAGGTCTGTCTTCACTAGATACAGATTTTGGAAATTTAGCTGAGCGCTTAGTCGGTTTGTGTATTAGAGCTCTTGATGCACAGATTGGAAAGAATGTCGAGGAAATCATCTCAGATGAAACTGGTGATGCTTCTTATGTGAAGATTGCTGATGAGGTTTCTCGTCTTCTTCTGGTGAAGCCCAGGGATCTATTATTGAAGTACAAAACCACAAATCCTGCACGTATTGCATCATCAAATCCAGTTTTTGATGTGTACAACACAGAATACAGAATTCGAGAGTATCCTTCTTTATGTTATGTTTTTGAACTGCAAATTTTCATATTTGGCATCAGTTTATCCCTTAATGCACTTCAGACATGAGTTGCAGATCTTGTTTAGAATGGAAATACTTTGTTCGAGTGTCGGACCGAGCATTGAAGATAATACAAAACAGAAGATGATTAAAGATATATGCTCCCTCTTGCAGTTTATTGACATCAATCTGGAAGGGGATTCATTTTGTGGTCAAAGTATTGTTGAGTTTGCAGAAAGAACAATAAAATGCAGGTACTCTTCTTGGCATATCTGGCATTGTTATAATAATGTTAAATTGTGAATTTTTATGATTATATAGATTCAAAATATTAATTCTGCTTTTCTTTTTCTTGGACAATCAAAGTGGTTGATCCTTGTTGTTCCTGTTAATACATTTAGCATTGCATGAAAACTTACCTGTCTTTAATGTCCATTATTTTCTGCTCCCCATGATGTCCGACTCTTAGGTCTTGTAATTGATCCAGCTCGATAAGCTTAGCAAACATGTTTTATGAATCACATTGTAGAAATCCTGGTTATCATTTCTCATTGATCTGGAGCAATATTACATGAAGTGGACTTCAAATTTTTTTAAAGGTACAATTTTAATTAAATCAGGAAGTATTATATATGCAAAGAGTAACTCTGAACATGTATTATTAATCAGTCCCTGTAATAAGAAAAATGTTACACCTGTATATTAATCAACCATAGGGAACAGTGAGATAACAAGTGGAAAGAACCCGAACAGGGTTTCTAACTGATTGAAAGGGTGTTTCTTGTTAGCCCAAATTTCTTGCAAGCTAGTTGACATGCTACAGCTAATCCCACCACAATGATCAATTTTTCACATCTGACCAATCTTGAGTATCGCAGAGAATGTTAGCTCTTTGGCAACATCTTGTAGCTCAAAGTATGCCTTTCCTCTGCACTCGGCTTCTTAGAACATGACAAGCATTAATATAGAAAAATAGTTTGCGTGTGGTGCTAAATTCATGTTTTACCTTCACAAAGTTGCAAGTCATGCATTTGTAAAGCATAATAAATTTTCATACATCACTGGAGACAATCTTAACCCAAATTAACTGTTAACCAAATATTGACAGCCAAAACTATCATTTTTATTTTGCTAAATATATCCCCGTCATTTCCTCTCATGGTCACTTTTTTCTGGTCCATTACCCCTTCTCTCTTACCTCTTCCCATTCCGTCTCCCTCTTTTCCATTTCTCAACTGCTACCATGTAATGCTTAAGCTTTGGCATATATATGGCTTTGGATCGAGCAAGTTCGAGCATGGAAAGATTACTGAGAGCAATGGTTGATAGAGAGCACTGAACACAAGCATTTCCCATGAAGAAGAAGAATATGAACTGGTAGAAGAGTGAGAGGGCAAGTAAAAGGGGTTCTATGGGTTGACTGTTGACAACATAAAGGATAGTGAGAACATTACAAGGGTTAACAGTTCCTTTTTATTTGAATTTGGCAAGGTTATGCATGCAATTGATCATATCTTCTTTTAATCTTTGTAAAAACTTCTCCATGTACGTGCTTCATCTCCTATATTCAGATGATATGCTTATCCCAACAGATCGATACTATTGGCTGCATGTACTCAAGTGATATGGCATAAATTGTTGTCATTAACTTTTTCCATTGCCAACCCTTTGCAGGTACTCTCATTCTCTAAAAGACGTCATTGATAAGATATACAATCAAATGGAGTTTGGCTTATTTGATGAGGATGAAGTTGGAGCTTCAGACTCATTACCCAACAGCAACAGTGAAGACTTCAAGAGGGGGGACTTTGACGATGGCAACAGATTTCCTGCAAATCCAATCGGAGCTCCTGGTTCTGAAGTTGCTCATCAGGAAAAGTATGCCAGGACACAGCAAGAGAAATTGGATAATGCGCACGAGCGAAGACTGATGAGAGCACAGGAAAGAAGGAACAGGGACAGGAGGTTCTCGTCATTCACAAGCTGGGTGCCTGATTTGCAGAGGGTCTGGGCTCTGAAGCAGCCAAAGGCAGAAAGATTGATGCGTTCTTCGTTGCCCAAGCCACTGAAACGAAGGAGACGTCATTCCCCCACCGATGACAGGGTTTGCGAGACTCCGATGATGGATCGAAAGGTTCAATCACAGTCCCAGGAGGATGATTGTGGTGGCATGAACCGTTCTAACCCGTTGTCCAAGGCTTTGTTTCGCCACGAAGGAGAACATGGTTCTGGTATCTGACGCAGCCATTACGATCCGTGACATTTATGTTCTTCGTATGACTTGTCCTGTATATTAAGGGTCCAGAGAAGGATCGTCTGATGATTCTTTTATCAAATGATCAGATTATCCAGTGTTGTACTTGAAACAATTCAAGTTCATATAGCACAAACAATTTACTGAGGCCTCTAAGCAACTCCAATGCTTATTGGGCTTGTGATGTTGTCATGTGCTGCCACTGCTCGTTACAGAGAACATTGCAAGTTTAAGTTTGGGGGTGCCAATTATCAACTCATGACAGGAGCATATGATGATAGTGATGATGAGACGTGGAAGAATGATGTTGGTGGTTTCATAAACGAATATTGTGCCTGGATATATCGAGAAATTAGATTTTGTTGTCTTAGAAAAGGACAAAAAAGCAGTTCTAGAGGATTCATGCGGTTCTAGAAAAGGTTGTGTCAAGGTTTGACTTCAAGTGGACTTGAAGTCAAGGTTGTGGTGCTTACCAAGTATAGCTGCTGATACTTGCAGTGAATCCAATTGAATCGATTGCAGCCTCCTTGAAACGAGAAAACAAGCACTGAGAGTATTGTGGATATATATCTGATAGTTCCATTTGGATCCAATATTCGCACTGGACAACAATAAAAGAAACAGTGATTCTCATATTCCGAAGTACATCAGGATTGAGAAGACTTTTGAGAAAGAACAAGTTCAGCAGACAATTGTTTTCATTGAATTTCAAGCCCTCAGTTGTCGAAAAATATGGATTTTCAAGGTGATGATGGGAAATCTGAAAGACTGCTGCCTGTACATAGCAAATTCTGATGGTTTGTCATGTTTCATATTTTGTTTGGTATCGATATCAGCAGGTATGAGTGCAATTACACTCTGCAAAGATGGTATTTAGCTTCAAGCACCCAGACTGAGCTTTTGTAAGAACGGCAAGAGGATGCAAGAACACACCTTTCCTTCCAAAAATCTGTTCACGCTAAGCGCCAACACGGCATCAGAGAATCTCCACATCCATATCCATGGGTCATAGAATGCCAGTTAACGTTCGGAAGGCTAAGCAATACTTGGACTGCAATGACATTGTGGAAGCCTGCTTGATGGTCAATTCAGCTCTCATTTGAAGGATGCCATCGATAAAGAAGAGGCTATCCTCCGCCATAAATAATGTCCAGGGGATGCCGCCTTCCCACCTGTCCATGTAGATGGTTGTAGATTAGAAATATAAATGCAAAAAAAACTCAGGCACCTTTTTTCCCCCTAGATAATGCAATAATTTGCTAAAATTAATAAGAGCAATTAAGATACTCACTACACAAGTATTCACAACTAGTACATATGCTTCTTTACGTTGCCTTATTCCGCCAACATTTGAACCTCTTGAGGCTCTCAGACCATTTTGCTCTACCTCTAACCTTACTACAAGTAATCTCCCTTCAAAGTATTCTCCTATACATCTGCTGAATTCGCTAAGGACATAGACATATCAAGATCTGCAGACTTGTGCTGGTCAATACAATCTGGATTCAAACATGATATATTTTTAACATATCATGATCAACCTTAGAACATACAGAAATTCTGAAAAGTTCTTCACAGAATAAGCAATTTGGTGGTCTAACCTACACTGATGATCCTGCTACGTTTGCTTGTCCTTTGAACCTTCACATACATGAAAGTAAACAACAACTTGAGCTTTGCTAATTTTGGTCGACTCGGGCACAGACTGGGTTGGTGCCCGGGCTAGTCAACTCGAGCACAGATGGATTGGTGCCCGAGACGGTCAACTCGATCACGTAATAGACTGGGTTGGTGCTCGGGTCGATCAACTCGAGCACAGATGGACTGGTGCCCGAGACGATCAACTCGAGCACGTAATAGACTGGTGCCTGAGCCGATCAACTTGGGCACAGACCGGATTGGTGCCCGAGCCGATCAACTCGGGCACAGACTGGATTGGTGTCCCAAGCTGGTTAGCTTGGTCTCATGATGGACTGGTGCCCGGGCCGATTGACTCGGGCATAGACTGGGTTGGTGCCCGAGCCGGTCAACTTAGGCATAGACTGAAATGGTGTCTAAGCCGATCAACTTGGGCACGTGATGGACTGGTGCCCGGGTCGGTCAACTTGGGCACAGATGGACTAGTGCCCAAGCCGGTCAACTTGGACACAAATTGACCAGTGCTTGAGCCAGTCGACTCAGGCACAAGATGGACTGGTGCCCGAGTCAATCAGCTCGGGCACAAATTGGGTTGGTGCCTGAGCCAGTCAACTTGGGCATAGATGAACTGGTGCCCGAGCTGGTCAACTCGGGCACAAATGGATGTCCGAGCTGGTCAACTCGGGCACAAATGGACTGGTGCCCGAGCTAGTTAACTCAGGAACAAACTGGGTTGACGCTCGAGTCGACCAGCTTGGGCACGTGATGGGCCGACGCCCGAGCCGATACTTGGGCGTGAGGTGGTCACTTGACTTGGTTGGACCATGTCACGTAGTATTTTCTTAGCGCGCCAGTGGTGGCTTTCCTGGGGAGTCGTGCTGCATTTAAGTGCTGCCACCATTTATTGCCTCGAGGAATTCTAATCGTCCCTAGAGCTGACGTTGCCGTCGAACCCTTGCTTCAGGAAGCCCAAATGTCGACTGGCATTAATTGCTGTTGCTAGTATTTTTTCCTCGGGGAGCCCAAACGTCGCCTCAAGAAATGAGGCTTAGCCCTTTATAAACTCCTCCTAGGGAGGCGCTACAGCGTTCAGTCCCTTTCCTCCATTCCTCGTCTAGGATCAGCTTTCTCGGTCGTTAGGAACAAGGTTGTGATGTCTTTGTCCTCATCTTCTTCCTCTTCCCCTTGTAGGTCGTCCCCCGAGTCCACCTCCGGGGGCTCTAGGGTAGAGGTTATCAGCTTGTCTTTAGGCGGTGAGCCTTCGATGGACTCGAGAGCCTTCGCGGCTCTCCAAGTTATGAGATTGTGGCACGACGTGGACTCGATAGTGATCGAGGGACTCTTAGGCCCGATCTAGGATCGTTAGAGTATCCCGAAGGAATATGGGCTTCATGCCCCTCGTCCCGGCGAACGCCCTTATGACCCGTTTCTGAACGGGTTCGGGCTGACTACGGATGCTCTTGAAGCGTCCGGTTATAGTTGAGTGCCTCCGGTGGTGGGGCATTTCGTCGTCCCTGATGGTGCCGAACTCATGGCGCTATCTGGTGGTCTTTCTCGGCAAATGCCGAAGAGCAGGCACTGAGTCGACCCGGACGTTCTTTCTGGCATGCTTCCGCTTGTGCAAGTGTCGGGGCAGGTACTATTTGACTGCCCGAGGTGGTTTCAGGATTAGTGGCGCCCCTTCCAACAATAAGGGCTGGAAGACTCGCCACTTCTTCATGAGCTGCAATCGGGGGTGGGGGTTTTGTGTTGGGTGGACCTCCCGCACTATTAACAATGTTCCCCCATTCCTTTCCCACGATGAGACCGAGTGTGTGGAGCGGCTGAGGGGGATCCTTTCTTCCTCTCGGGCAATTAAGAGCATGTCGGAGGGGTGGCTAGTCAGAATGGGACTTAGCCCGGCTCCTAGGGGTATAGTCGGGCTTGTGTTCACCGACTATTTCTTGTTGTTTTTTGAGGTCACTGATCGGTTTGTTACTTGCAGATATGGTGAACCTGCAGTCGTTGAAGGGGATGCCACGCTCTTCGGCCAGAGCCTCGTCGCCATAGGAACAAGAGAAGGCCGGATCCCATGCCTCCGTCTGCCAGAGCACGGCAGTGCACTAGAGGGTTCACCCGAGGAGAGTCGACCAAAGAAGAAATCAAAGATCGAAACTCGGAAGGTGTCCGAGGGGATGGTGGCCCGGGAGAAGGCAGCTTGCGGCATGTGCGAGTAGGGCAGTGCTTCCCACAAAGAAGGCTCTGGCAGTGTCCGCGGCAAGGGGCCCGTCGGGTCGTCTGGCGATGACCCATCGGGTCGTCTGGCGATGACCCATTGGGTCAGTCAGCAAGCCGACCAAAGTCGATGCGCGACTTGTGTTGCATCCGGGTTGGCTCCGAAGGCAAGCCCTTCCAAGCCCTTAGCATGGCCGATCTTGCTGAGTCAGAGGTGGGGGTGCCCTATAGCACTCGATGGCCAACATTGAAGGCAGAGAGTCGGATTTGGGTCGACAGGTCGGTGGCTCAGGAGTTCACCTGGGGAGTGCTTCATCCGGTGTTGGCGAAGCAACTCTACTGCTCACCTTCTACAGTACTAATGGATCAAGCGGCCAAGTCCCTCGTTTGGGTAAGGTCTACTATTGCTTATGCTATCCTTCGTTTGTGACCGACCTGACACTCGTTTTTTTTATGCAGAACAAGCATTATACGATGGCCTTGATCAACCACGTCTACAACGCGGGGAAGGTGATTGAGAGGTTGGGAGAGATGAACTCCGACCTTCGAAAGGAGGTCGAGGAGCTGAAGAGCGGGCCGAGTCCGGAGGCTGTCGCGACAGCTGAGAAACGCGCCTCGGATCTGGAGGCCGAGGTCGAGCGATTGAGGGCCGAGTTGGCAGACGGGTAGCGCTAGCTGAAAGAGAGCTGAGGGTGGGTCCAGGAGCTGGACGATGAACTCCTGTCCCTATCTCGGGACGTGGAAACTTCTTGGGCAGCCGCTCGTGCGGCCGAGGCGGTGCTGGAGGAAGAGCACTGGGGGGAGTCGGCAAGAGTGGAGGAGGCTATTGTTGCATACAAGAAATCCTCCGGGTTTGAGCTCGGCCCATAGCGGTTGGGACAGGTGACCTATGAGTTCGGGTATCGAGTCGCCCTCGCTCATTTTAAGGCGAAGTACTTGGGCTCGGAGATCGAGCAGGATCCTTTCGCCGACTTGCCCGAGGACCAGAACGTCGAGATGTCGGCGGAGGTGCCCTTCGACGACAGTCCCTTGGACCCTTTGGGGTGATTTTGTACTTCTCTCTTTTTTTTTTTTGCTTATTTTAGGGTCAGTCATCGGTCGGGTTGATGTCGTAAGTGTAACGCCCGACCGAGCATAATGTAATCTTTGCCTTGTTTTGAATGAATAGACATGTTTTCTTCTTGTAGCATCACGTTCAAGGATAGAACATTTTAAGGTTCGAGATGTTCCATGTCCGAGGAAGGGGTTTCCCCTGTATGGTTTCGAGGCTATAGGATCCTTCTCGGACCATATCGCTAACTCGATAGGGGCCTTCCTAGTTTGGGGCAAGCTTGCCTCTGGCTCGGGTTGGGTCACTCACCTCGGTCTTGCATAGAATGAGGTCGCCCACCCTGACTTGATGCGGGCAGACCTTCCGATTGTATAGTCATGTCATGGCCTTCCTGTATGTCAATGTGTGGAGGTGTGCCACAGCCCTTCGTTTGTCAAGGAGGTCGAGGTTGGCCAGGATCCCTTCTTTTGAGGTGGCTTCCCGGAAGCCTTTGACGCGTGGTGTGGGAAACACCACTTCTGGCGGAAGTATTGCTTCGATCCCGTATGCCAAACTGAAAGGTGACTCCCCGGACATCGTTTTGGGGGTTGTTCGAGACACCCATAGGACGCTCGGGAGCTCTTCGGTCCAGGTCCCTCGAGTCCCTGCTATCCTTCTCTTGAGGCCCTCCAATATTGCTCGGTTAGTGACCTCAACTAGGCCATTGGTTTACGGGTGTGCGACCGAGCTGAACTTCAACCGTATCCCATAGGACTGGCAATATGCCTTGAACTTGGCATTGTTGAACTGGGTTCCGTTGTCGGTGATGATTGCCCTTGGGATCCCGAACCGTGTAAAGATATTTTTCCATACGAATCCCTCCACTTGTTTCTCGGTGATGGATGTCAGTGGTTCGACTTCGACCCACTTGGTGAAGTAGTCGACACCGATTATCAGAAATCTTTGCTATCCCGGAGTGGGAGGGAAGGGCCCGAGGAGGTCCAGCCCCCATTGGGCGAAGGGCCAGGCTGTGTCGGGTGAGGTAAGAAGGACCGTCGACTGGTGGGGTATTCGGGCATGCTCTTGGCATCGTCGGCATCTCTGTACATATGCTAGAGCATCTCAGTGCAGGGTCGACCAATAGTACCCCCGGCCGACGGACTTTAAAAGCTAGGGCGCGGCCGCCGATGTGCTTTCCGCAGATGCCTTCGTGGACCTCGACGAGAACCGTTTTGGCTTTGGGTCGCACGAGGCACCACAAGAGGGGTTGGGAGAAAGCCCTTCGGTATAACTTTCTGTTAACTTCGTAATACTAGGCCTGGGTTCGCCTTAGTCGTTGTGCCACGACCGGATCGTCGGGCCGGGTTCCTTCCCTTTTATAGCGGAGGATTTCCTCAATCCAATTCGGGGTGACCTCGGTTGTGGCGACGTCCGAGGTCGAGAGCGTTGGTGCCATGAGGACCTCAGTTCCCAGGGGGATTGGTCAGAGGCCAATCGAGCTAGTGCGTCGACTTGGAAATTGTGGGTGCGCGATATCCTTGTGACCATTAGGCGACCGAAATGAGCCGTGAGTCGCCTAACCTCGGTGAGGTATCGCGCCATGGTTGGTCCTCAGGATTCGTAGGTTCCATTGATGTGGCCCACTACCAATTGCAAGTTGGTGAAGGCCTCCAGGTTCTGCACATGCATTTCAAGAGTAAGGCGCAGTCTCGACAACAATGTTTCATACTAGGCCTCGTTGTTGGTGGCTTTGAACTCTAGGCGAAGCGCGTGCTCATGAGTTTCTCCATTTGGGCCTTTGAGGATTAGTCTTGCTCCTATGCCTCCCAATGTGGCGGACCCATCCACATATAAGGTCCAAGCTCGCCCGTTTGACTTTTGTACAGAACACCCTTCGGGGGTTAGTTCAGAAATAAAGTCTGCCAATACCTGGGCTTTTATCACCATTCGGGAAGCATATTGGATGTCGAATTCCCCGAGCTCGACTGACCATTTGATCATTCGACCCGAAACGTCGAATCTGGAGAGGATCTGGCGTAGGGGTTGGTCGGATATTACTTTTATCGTATGGGCCTGGAAGTAGAGCCGCAACTTTCAGACCGTTATTATCAATGCCAGCGCCAACTTCTCTATCGGTGGGTAGCGCTCTTCGGGCCCAACGAGGATATGACTGGTGTTGTAGACGACCTACTACGTTGCTTGATCCTCCCGCACCAACACCGAGCTAACCACTTGTTCTAAGGCCGCCAAGTAGAGACCTAGGATTTCGCCCGGGCGGGGCGAGACGAGCCAAGGTAGTTGCTCGAGATGTGTCTTCGGCTTGTTAAAGGCTTCCTCGCATTCCGAGGTCCATTCGAAGTTGTCGACTCGGCGCAAGGCTCAGAAGAGAGGGAGGCATTTATCTCTAGAGTGTGACACGAACCTCCCAAGCACTGCTAGCTTCCCAGTAAGGCATTGCACTTCTTTGACCGAGTGTGGAGATTGCATTTCCATTATGACCCGAACCTTTTCTGGGTTGGCGTCTATTCCCCTTTGTTGGATGACGAACCCGAGGAACTTTCCTAAGCGGACCTTGAAGGCACATTTTGCAGGGTTGAGGTGCATGTTGAATCGTCGGAGGCTCCAGAAGGTCTCGGCTAGGTCAGTTAGATGTGCTGTTGCTGACCTGCTTTTGACGATGATGTTGCTGACGTATACCTCCATATTCCACCTAAGCTAATGCTTGAATATTTCGTTGACCATCCTTTGGTAGGTGGCGCCAGCATTTTTTAGGCCAAAAGGCATAACCTTATAACAATAGACCCCTTTGTCGGTGATGAAGGCGGTGTGCTCTCGATCTCATGGCGCCATTCGGATTTGGTTGTAGCCTGAGAATGCGTCCATGAACGTGAGAAGTTCATGGCCTGCAATCACGTTAACCAACTGGTCTATCTTTGAGAGAGGGTAGCAATCCTTGGGGCATGGCCGATTGAGATCGGTGTAGTCGACACACATCCTCCAGTTTCCATTATGCTTCTTGACAATGACTACATTTGATAGCCACCGAGGATATTTCACCTTGATTATAAACCTGACGTTGAGCAGATGGTCCACCTCGTTGCTGATTGCTTGTTGTCGGTCGGGGCGAACCTCCTCAGTTTCTGTTTTACCGGGCGCACCTCGGGGTGGACGTTTAGGTGATGTTGCGCAACCTCCGAACTTATCCCAGGCATGTCCTTTGGGGACCATGCGAAAACATCAGCATTCTACTATAGAAAATATATGAGTTGGACTTGGTCAGCCTTTGGAAGTGTCGTCTTGACTCTAATGACCTGGTCGGGACGATCGCTCCTCAAGGGGACTTCGACCAGCTGCTCCATCGGTTGTGGGTGTGCCAAAGCTTTAAAATTATCCCGAGGGTCAAGATGAGGTTGGTCGGGTCGTGACCTCTTTTGCATGGATACAACTGTCAGGTAGCACTATTTAGATTCCCTCAGGTCGCTTTGCACCATTCCAAACCCTACCAAGGTCGGAAATTTTATGGCCCGATGGTAGGTGAAGACGACCGCCCTCATTTTGTTGAGTGTCGGGGGCTCGAGGATTACATTGTATGCTGAGGGTAAGTCGACCACCATTAAGGTGACCATGATCGTCTTGGTCCTCGGTTCATCTCCAATGGTGACTGCGAGGGTGGTTGTCCCGAGCGGGGAGATTGATTCTCCCATGAACCCGGTGAGCGTCGATGCCATCGGGGAGAGGCCTTTATCTGTGAGGCCGAGCTTCTTGAAAGCATCCAGATATAGCACGTCGGCGGAGCTCCTTGTATCAATCATCACCCTTTTTACCTTTGCATTGGCGATACGGACCGAGACCACCAAGGCATCGTCGTAGTCTGAGAATTTCACCTCTTCGGTCCCAAACGTAATTTTTGCCCTGGGCCACGGTCTTGAGCGCTTCTTCACAATGCTCCACGCATACGCATACGCTTTTCTCCCCGTGGTGTTGCTACCCCCAAAGGCTAGTCCATCGATGATGACATCAATCTGCTTTTCGACCGGTCCCCTGGGCCGAGGACATGATTTTGTCAACATTTTGAGAAAATGCCTGAGGTGCCCTCGGCAGATCAACATTTTGATTCTGTAGGTCATGACAGTCCTCCGTGTCGTGGCCGTAGTCTCGGTGGAACCTGCAATATTTAGACCGATCCTTATGAGAAGTCTTCAGTAGGTTGGGTTTCCGCAGGAGTCCCTTTTCCTTGATTTGAAGGAATATCTCAGTGTGAGAAGTGTTCAGGGGAAGCCTCGGGTGTGACGATTCGGGTCGATCAAGCCTTCTTCAGGATGGTTCCACGGCCGACCTCAGGACTACTCCTCGGGTTGGGTCCATCCGTGGTCTTTTGTTGTCCTCGCGTTTTCCTGCCATAAGGGCCTCGGAGGTGACATACTGGTTGGAGCGCTAAAGCATCTCGGGGACGATTGAAGGCAGTCTCTCGATTAGAGACTAAAAGAATCTTGAGGGACGTAGTCCCATCAAGAATGCCTGCATGATTAGAGAGGGATGGGCCTCGAGTATTCCCCGGACTTCAGCAGCGAAACACGCAACGAACTATGAGAGTGTTTCGCCATCGCATGGGGCCAACGCAAGGAGCGTAGCCATGGAGGGTTTCGACCGCATGCTGGCCAAGAAATTTTGCTTGAGTCCTTTTGCGAGCTAGTCAAAGGAGGAGATCGAAGTTGGCTGGAGTCGGCTGAACCACATTTGAGTTGGCCCTTGAGCATGGTGGTAAACGCTTTATACATCAAGGCATCAGAAGTGCCATAGAGGGCCATCTAGGCTCGAAAGGCAACGACGTGTTCTGTTGGGTCGGAACCGCTGTCATACACCTAGAAATTCGAGAGGTTGAAATTGAGGGGAATTGGCTTATCCTGGATCTCCTGAGTGAAGGGGGATGCTCCCGAGGAGTTCTCCTGACCTTGCTTCTAGACTTGCGGAACTCACGCCGGAGCTCGTCCAGGCGTCAGTTCACCAAGGACAGTTGGGCTCTGAGCAAGTCGTCGGTTGAATCAGACGACACAGTGTCGAGCTCGGGAAATGGCAGGTTGGTCGGGTGGAGACCTGGAACACTGTGCTCGGGGATTGTTCCCGAGCCCTCGAGCCACTCTCCCACCTCTTCTTGCACTTGCTCCTGTGGAACTGGATTGGTCGGAGGGATGTCGGGCGGTTCTGAAACGAGCTCAAGTGGGCTCGACAGCGGGGGGCCCGCCAGGCACGCGAATTGTGAGATGAGCGGGGTGACTATTTGCATCATCCCCGCCATGGCTTGCACTTGTCTTGTCAGATCAAGAAACGCTTCAGGCGAGACGGCCAAGGACCCCGGGATACTTCCCGAAGGGGATAGACCGAGGTCGTTGAACATGCACAAATAGTGATCTGGGGTCTCATTCGCCACGCCCCCACTTGCCTACGTCGCGAGGGTCGACCCTCTGACGGCGTAGGCAAGGTGGGTTACGGGTGGTTCTTCGGCGGGGCGAGCCCCTATGCTGGTCGCGGGATGCTCCTGCGGCATCAGCCCTCCTTCTAGCATCAGAATATTTTTGAACTAATGCGTCCACCAATTGACATGTCAGTTCAGCTCGATTCAATCGCCGATGCTTTGGAGTGCTTCCCGGTTCGCATTGGACGCGTCTGCGCAGCTCCTCGAACGCCGAATACCTGCACAATGGCCGGAGTTGGGTTTAGTCCCCGACTTGGCCTCTCTGACGATCAAGTTAGTGGTAGTGGTTGCTGTTCTTGTGAGTCATCGCCTCCTTTTCCTAAAGCCAGGCGGGGGCTTTATGCTCATGCTTGGGGTCGACCATATGTGATCGATCGACGACAGCCTATCCCTCGGGTGATGGGCACGTACTTTGGTTCGAACGCCGATCGACCGGTACGGGACGACACCGTGCAGCACTGTTCTGAGCTTTCGAGGATAGGTTACTTCGTGCGGCTCTGGGCGGCATGGAGCAATTGTCGCATTCGATCTGAGGTGGTTCGTCGGGCATGGCATCCTGTGTCAATCTCCATGCTGATGTGTCCGCTGGCTGCCTTCACATGGGCGGTATTGTTACGGAACAGATGCGGCCACCGGATGATGTGTTGGGCTGGCCTTGTTCAGTCATCGAAATCCAGGGGTGTCCGGTTGTCGCTTTCTGTTGAGGTTGTTTCCCGTCTCGGGTTTGGCTCCTGCAAGTAGGCTTGGGTCAGGTTTTTCCCGACCAAGCCCCTCTGATGCTAAAGTCTGTGGATGTTCTCCTCCCCGCGCCCTGAAGCCAGATGGGGGTTATATAGGTGTGTCTGGAGGCGTACCTCAGTCCGAATGCCGGCGAAGTCGTACGGGGCGGCACTATACAGATCAACGCTACACGGCGCCGCTCCGGGATCTCGGGGGTAGGCTGCTCCATGCATCGCTATCTTGGGATTTTGGGGGCGGCCTGCTGCTTGTGTCGCTGTCCTGGGATTTTGGGGGCGGCCTACTGCATGCGTCATCGTCCCGAGATTTTGGGAATGGCTGCTCTGTTTGGGTTCGGACGACGTGGCGACGTGCGGGCGCCGTCTCATCCGACCTAAGACGAAGGGTCGAACATGGCGATACACGTGAGGCACCTTTATGCCGACGTGGATGATCTCGGGATATCCCCTATCACTCCCCCCACCCAAACAAGGCGTGTTCTAGGTCCTCGAGGAGGAGCTCGGGGCATGTCTGGCTTGTTGCTTCAGTCGTATCATTTGCCCTGCGGAGGTTGGCGAGTTGCCTTGCGGTGTTGTTGCTCTTATATCGGTGGTGACAGAATGGAATGATACGTCGGGGGGCTGCTTGGATGATTGGGCCGGAGCACTTGAGGTGGCGAATTTGGGCGTAAGTAGACTGATATCCGAGCTAGCGAACTCGGGCACAGATGGGTTGGTGCCTGAGCTGGTGAACCTGGGCACGGATGGATTGGTGCCCGAGCTGGTGAACCCGGGCACGGATAGACTGGTGCCCGAGCTGGTGAACCCGGGCACGGATAGACTGGTGCCCGAGCTGGTGAACTCGAGCACGAATGGACTGGTGACCGAATTGGTGAACTCGGGCACGAATGGACTGGTGCCCGAACTGGTGAACTCGGGCACAAACGGATTGGTGCTGGTGGTGAACCCGAAACCTGAGATGGATCGGTGCCAGCCGGTGAACTCGAGCACAAGCGATCGTACTGAGCCGGTGAACCCGAGCACAAATAGACTGGTGCCCGAGTCGGTGAACTCGGGTGCAAATGGACTGGTGTCCGAGCTGGTGAACCCGGGCACAAATAGACTACTGCCCGAGCTGGTAAACTCAGCACAGGTGGATTGGTGTTTGAGCTAGTAAACTCGGGCACGGATGGATTGGTGCCCGAGCTGGTGAACTCGGGCACGGATGGACTGGTGCCCGAGTTGGTGAACTCGGGCACAAACAGATTGGTGCCCGAGCTGTGAACCCGAGCACAGATGGACTGGTGCCTGAGTTGGTGAATTCGGGCACAGGCGGACTGGTGCCCGAGCTGGTGAACTCAGGCACAGATAGACTGGTGCCCAAGCTGGTGAACTCGGGCACGATAGATGGGTGCCCAAGCCGGTGAACTCCGACACAGGGGATGTGTCCGAGCTGGTGAACTCGGGCATGGATGGACTAGTGCCCGAGCTGGTGAACCCGAGCACGGATAGACTGGTGCCCGAGCTGGTGAACTCGGGCACAGGTGGACTGGTGTTCGAGCTGGTGAACTTGGGCATGGATGGACTGGTGCTTAAGCTGGTGAACCCGGGCACGGATAGACTGGTGCTCAAGCTGGTGAACTTGAGCACGGGTGGACTTGTGTCCGAGCTGGTGAACCCGGGCACAAATAGACTGGTGCCCGAGCCAGTGAACTCGGGCACAAAAGGACTGGTGTCCGAGCTGGTAAACTCGGGCACAAATGGATTGGTGCCCGAGCTGGTGAACTTGGGCACAAACGGGTTGGAGCCCGAGGTGCTCTGGTACTTTGATACTCGAAGGCACTTATTGGTGGTACGTGTGGCACGGAAGGCTGACATTGTGGGCCTTCAGGAGAGGGTCACGTGCTGTTTGGTTGACGAGAAATCAGGGGCGTGGGCGCTTGGTGGGAATCGTGGTTGGGTGGTCACGCTGATCGAGGTGACCCCTAGCGGTAATCCTCGCTGGCTCCTGCCAAGGCGACTGGATGATGCAACGTTCCTTGGCAGGAGCCGCCATTAATTATTGCCTCGGGGAGCCCAAACATCGCTCAGGTGGCGGCGGGGTTACTCCCTTATAAGTTCGTTCCTATGAGCAGAAGGTCTCCGCATCTTCCTTTGTCGTCGAGCCTTTCGCGTGTCTTCTCGGATTCTTATTCCCCTTCAAAATCTAAATCAAGGTCGGGATGATTTTTTCCTCATCGTCGTCGAGTCGGTCGGTCCTCGAGGTTAATGAGTCGACCTTGAGTAGCTCTAGGGTAGAAGTGTTGAGTCATCATCGAGTGGGGTGTCCCCGGTGGACTCGAAGGCCCTCGTAGCCCTTCAGGTGATGCAGTCGTGGCACGACGTAGACTCGGTGGTGATCGAGGAGCTCTTGGGGCTGGTTCGGGATCGCTATAGCGTCCCGGAGGAGTATCAGCTCCACGCCCCCAGGTCGGGGGAGCGTCCTTGCGATCCATTCCCGGGGGGGTTCAGGTTGACCATGGATGCCTTGGAGGCGGGGATGAGGTTCCCCTTGCACCCCGTGGTCGTGGAATGCCTCCGGTGGTGGGGGATTTCTCCTTCGCAGATGGCACCCAATTCTTGGTGCTATCTAATCGTCTTTCTAAGAGAGTGTCACGGGGCGAGGATCGAGCTGACCCGAACCCTTTTCTTGGCCTGCTTTCGGCTGTGCAAGGGTCGGGGCGGTTACTACCTTACTGCCCGAGGCGGATTCAAGATCAGTGGCGCCCCCTCGAATAACAAGGGCTGGAAGACTCGCCACTTCTTTGTGAGTCACTCTCGGGAATGGGAGTTTTGTGTGGGGTGGACTTCTCGGGCCATCAACAATGTGCCACCGTTTCTCTCCCCCGAGGAGTCTGATTGCGTGGATCGTCTGAAGGGGGTCCTTTCTTCTTCTCGGGCAGTTAGGGATATGTCCGAGGCGTGGCTGGTCGAAGCAGGTCTCAACCTAGCCTCTAGGGGTATTGGCCCGACCTGTGGCTTTTAAGCACTTTGTTTTCGGTCGATTTCTGTTCTTTTGCTTTACCGATCCGCCTGTTCTGTAGATATAGTGAACTTCCAAGCGATGAGGGGGATTCTGTGCCTTCCGAGTGCGACGCAACCTTCTCGGGGGGCACCGAAGGCCGGGGATGAAACCCCGGTTTCAGAAGGGGACTCCGAGGCGCCGGGGTCTCGACGAGGCTGAGGCGAAGCGCCCGAAGAAGAAAGCCAAAATGGTGATCCGGAAGTCGTCCGAGGGGGCGACGCTTCGTGAGGCGACCGCGCGAGCCACCGTCGGGTCGGGCAGTGGCTCTTACGGGGAGGGCTCGGGCATAAAAGGAAAGAGGAGTGTCGGCCTGGCCGGGGACGAGCCCCAGACTAGGCGGGCGGACCGCCCTAAGTCGATGAGGGATTTGTGTCGGTTCCGGACCTCAGGCAAAGGCGAGCCCTTTCAGGCTCTGAAGTTCGCAGATCTGCCGGACGAGGAGCCATGGGCGCCCTATGAGGTCCGACTGCCATCCATGAAGGTCAACACTCGCATTTGGCCCGACGGCTCGACGGCCCAGGAGTTCGACCAGGGCGTACTCCATCTGGCCTTGGCTAGGCAGCTATATTGCTCGCCTTCCGTGGTGCTGGTGGACCGTACGACGAAGTCACTGGTCTGGGTAAGCGTCGTACCCGTGTTTTTGTGTCCGGGAGCCGAATTTCGACATTCGATTCTGACCCCATGTCTTTCGCAGAGTCAGCACTATACAATGGCACTGATCGACCGGGTGCAAGACGCGGGTTGGGTGATCAAGTGTCTCGGGGAGGTGAACTCCGACCTTCGTCGGGAGGTCGAGGAGCTGAGGGGTGGCATCGGCCCCGAGGTGGTAGCGACGGTCGAACAGCATACTACCGCGGCCGAGGCGGAGGCTGCGTGGCTGAAGGCAGAGCTGGAGGACTCTCAACGCCAATTGAAGGATAGTCGTGGGCGAGTTCGGCGGCTGGATGACGAGCTACTCGAGCTCGCAAGGAACGCTGAGGCCGCACGGGCGGTAGCCAAGGCGGCCGAGGAGGCGCTACAAGGGGAGCGCCAAAGAACGGAGGACCGATCGAAGAGGGCGATCGAAGAGTACAAGAATTCGCTCGAGTTCGAGCTCGGCTTCCAAAGGTCGGGCCAGGCGACCTTCGAGTACGACTACCGACTAGCCTTCACCTGTTTCCACGCCAAGTACCCTGATCAGGAGCTGGAGGCTGATCCGTTCGTGGATCTTCCCAAAGACCGCAACGTCGACATGCCCGAAGAGGTGCCCTTTGATGATAGCCCGACGAATCCACCTTCGAGTTAGAGAGTCCCGGGCCAAGTTGGAGTTTTGTAAGGCCCGCATCTTTCCAGTCGGCCCGAGTTGGAGTTTTGTAAGGCTTGAGCTGACCACAGTGTAGAAATTCTACTTACATGAATGGAAGGTTTTTGAATGTAAATGCGAGGTTTCTACCTGGAATTATGGGTAAAATTTTCTCAAGTTTGACACGTTCCAAGTCCTCGGTAGGGGGGTCCCACCCATGGTTTCGAGGCGACATGTGCCTTCTCGGACCATGTCATAGACCCGGTAAGGGCCTTCCCAGTTCAGGGACAATTTTCCTCTAGTGCGGGTCGGGTCGCTCACCTCAGTTTTTCGGAGGACCAAGTCCCTGACCCGAATTTTCCACGATTGAACCTTTCGATTGTAGATTCGGGCCACCGCCTTCTTGTATGCGAAAGCTCGTAGGTGGGCCTCGGTTCTTTGTTCGTCGAGGAGGTTGAGTCCTGCACGGAGTCCGAGTTCCAAGTTCCCTCGTTGAAGTTTTCCACTCGCAAGGTTGGGAATGTGATTTCGGGGGGAGGATGGCCTCGATCCTATACTAGAGGCTGAATAGGGATTCTCCCGAGGCTGTTCTTGGAGTGGTTCGGGATGCCCACAGGACGCTCGGGAGCTCTTTCACCCAGGCTCCACGCGCTTCGCCCACCCTCTTTTTAGTCTTTCGAGGATCACTCAGTTTGTGACCTCGGCGAGGCCATTGGTCTGGGGATGGGCGACCGAGTTGAACTTCAGTTGTATCCCGTACGAATGGCAATAGGACTTAAACCTCGTGTTGTTGAACTGGGTCCCATTGTCGATTATGATGGCCTTTGGGATTCCGAAGCGCGTGAGGATATTCTTCCACACGAAGCTCTCAACTTGCTTTGTAGTGATGGACGCCAGTGGTTCGGCCTCGACCCACTTGGTGAAGTAATCGACCCCGACTATGAGGAAACGCCGTTGGCCCGAAGTCGGGGGGAAGGGGCTGAGGAGGTCCATGCCCCATTGCGCGAAGGGCCAAGCCACGTCGATCGGGGTGAGGGGCACCGTCGGCTGGCGTTGGATCTGGGCGTGTGCTTGACACTGGTGACACCGTCGCACGTAGGATAAGGCATCTTGTCGTAGCGTTGGCCAGTAAAATCCTTGCCTGAGTATCTTGAAGGCCAAAGCTCGGCCCTCGATGTGCTCCCCGCATATGCCCTCATGGCGGTGGAACTACTACCGCCTGAGGTTGGTCCGCCAATGATGACGTCGATCTGTCTCTCGATCGGACCCTGGGGCCGAGGCGATGACTCCCTTGGTTTTTTGAGGAAGCGTCCGAGATGCCCTCGTCGGATCAGCTCCTCGATCTGGTTTTGTAGGTCTCGGCAGTCCTCCATGTCATGGCCGTAATCCTGATGGAACCTGCAGTACTTAGATCGGTCTTTGTTAGTAGCTTTCACCGGGTTGGGTTCCCGTAGGACCCCTTCTCCCGGATTTGGAGAAAAATTTCAGTTTAAGAAGCGTTCAGGGGGAGCCTTGGGCACGACAGCTCGGGATGGTCGATCTTCCTTCGGGGTGGTTCGGAGAATGGCTTCGAGGCAGCGAAGCGCGTGACGAACTATGAGAGTGTCTCGCCGTCTCATTGAGCTAGTGCAAGGAGCGCGGCCACAGAGGGTCTCGACCGTTTGCTGGCCATGAAGTCCTGTTCGAGCCCCCGCGCCAGCTGCTCGAACGAAGAGACAGAGTCTGGCCACAGCCGACTGAACCACATCCGAGTCGACCCCCTGAGGGTAGTATGAAACGCCCTGCACATCAAAGCGTCGGATGTGCCGTAGAGGGCCATCTGGGCCCGGAAGGCGGCGACGTGTTTCGTGGGATCGGAGCTGCCGTCGTATGCTTCAAGGGCAGGGAGTCTGAAGTTGAGGGGAACTGGCTTGTCCTATATCTTGGGGGTAAAGGGGGATGCTCCCGAGACGTTGTCCCCGACCTCTCCCTTGGTCCTACGGAGTTCTCGCTGGAATTCGTCCAGACGTCGATTCACCGAGTTGAGTTGGGCTCTGAACGTGTCATCAATCGAGTCGGTGGACACCGTGTCGTGCTCGGGAAGTGGCATGTCGGTCGAGGAGAGACTGTGGATGCTCGGTTCGGGAGTCATTCCCCGACCCCTGGGACATCCTTTGATTTCCTCCTGTGGTTGCTCGTGCGCGGCTAGATTCGTCAGGGGATCGTCGAGAGGCTTTGGGAAGTAAATGGATGGGCTCGGCGCCTGGGGGCCCACGAGGCGCACGAGCTACGGGATGAGGGGGACGACCGTTTGGATCATCCCGGTCAGAGCTTGGACCTGCCTCACAGGTCGAGAAACGCCTCGCGCGAGATGGCCGAAGGTCCCGGGGCGTTCTCGAGGGGCGATAGCCCGGGATCGTTGAATAGTCGCCAATAGCGTTCCGAGGTCTGGATTGGAACGCCTCCTCCCAATTAAGCAGTGGGGGTTGGTCCCGAAGTGGGGATGGGGGCAGCAGGTTGCCCTTCAACTAGGCGAACTTCCGGGTTGGTCATGGGACACTCCTGTGAGATCGGGCCCTCCTTCTAGCGTCAAAATATTATGGAACGAATGCGGCCACCGGATGACGTGTCGGGCTGGCCTTGTTCAGTCACCGAAATCCAGGGGTGTCCGATTGTCACTTTCTGCTACGGTGGTTTCCCATCTCGGGTTTGGCTCCTGCAAGTAGGCCTGGGTCGGGTTTTTCCTGACCAAGCCCCTCCGATGCTAAAGTCAGTGGATGTTCTCCTCCCCGCGCCCTGAAGCCAGGTGGGGGTTATATAGGCGTGTCTGGAGGCGTACCTCGGTCCGGATACCGGCGGAGTCATCGGGCGCGATCTGCATGATCGGTGCTGCACGGTGCCACTCCAGGATCTCGGGGGCAAGCTGCTCCATGCGTCGCCATCCCGGGATTTTAGGGGCGGCCTGCTGCCTGCATTGCCGTCCCGGGATTTTGGGAACGACTGCTCTGTTTAGGTTCGGGCGACATGGCGGTGTGCGGGCGCCGTCTCATCCGACCTGAGACGGAGGGTCGAACGTGGCAATACACATGGAGCACCTTTATGCTGACGTAGATGATCCCAGGATATCCCCTATCATGTACCGAGATGTCCCCTATCAATCAGAAATTAATTGCAAAATGATGAATGAAGATAGCATATTAAGATCGTCCACAAATCATACTTTTTTACATGGTGACCTTGAGGTGGATATCTGTGATCAGAATTCATGTGTAACCGTAGGAAATTTCCCAATTACCACAGCTAACCTGCTTAGTGTAACATGTAAAATAATTCATTTAAAAGAACAATATTGTAATATCAAACACTGATGCTAATATAGATAGTTTACGCTGACTGAATATTTGTGCTAAAGAACCAACGATAAAAAAACCTAGGCAGAAGAAAGATTATGATTTTTTTTCTATATTGATCCTCTAATTTGGAAAACAAGGAAACAAAAGATGAATGGAAAACTCTTGGTGAAGTTAATGGACGGTCAATGAGACTCAGAAATCTGCTGCCTAAAAATGCTGCACTAGAGCATGAAAAAAGCTCTTTGGTGTACTACTTAGTTTGGAGTACTCTAGATTATATACAAGCAGAACAGTGGAATAAGAAAGAATAACAAAACAGAAAAGACAAAAGACAAAATACCATCAACTTCATCTCTATGCAACAGAACAGAGGCATTTCCAACACAACAGTGGCAGACATTGTGTGGGGGCTTTCTTACTGTCAAATTCCCCAAACCCAAGGGTATAACAGAGGCCTCATCAAATATTTTTATCTTCATAAAGTTGGCAAGAACATCAAAGATGTGGCCTTGAGAACAAGGGAAAAGAAGGTGTCAGCACAGCAAACGAACTTGTCAGAGATCAAACCTCATGGTTCCAAAGATCAGGAACTGTGTTCTGACTCCATCTAAAATCATAGATCCAGGAAGCAACTTGTTGAACAAGATGGTTGTACACATTACATTCTACCAGTTGCGGACCCTTAAGACTCTAACCATTACCAGAATGGCATGAGAATTTGATTCCGACTCCTAAAATCCTTATCATAACTTTTACCAATGTATACCCCAGATTCATCAGAAAACAGATACTCCAAAATGTTCCTGTGCTAAATCAATGGTATCTTTTCCACATCAACAAAAACAGGCTTATAAAATTCCACTATAACTCCTAATTCAGCCACGAAGTCTGTTGCAGGGACATGTATGTTCACAGACATTTTTCCTCTTCACTTTCTCATGCACATAAACTCTACATTTTGCAAATCCAATCTACCTTCCTCCTCATCATGCATTGAAATGAAAAAGAAAAAGAATTGTTCCCAGAGTCCTCCAACTACAGAAAAGAAACAAACCAATGTTTGTTCAGACAGTAAGAGTAATTGCTTCTACAGATCAGTTTCCCGGATACATAGGTTGATGTGGAAAGAACACAAAGAGAATTCATACACTTAAAAGTTAGTCTGCTAGCTGAAAGAATAAGTGAACCCCAGGTAAGTTAGTTAACGGTCTTTCATCATAAAGCCTTTCTAGGAGCATTTAGTTGAAAGAAGATCCTGCAATCTATTCTATGCGGTACTTTTCCATCACCTAAAAGTCGCACAACCGCCATGGCTACAATTGGCTATCGAACACTTCTCCACAAGCAGCGGCAGACTAATTAGGTCATGACAATTATTTATTGCAGTGTCCAGCTGCAAATGTTGACCTTGGCGAGCACATTTATGATTCAGCAGGCAATAAATGGAAACCTCTAGCCACCGAAGGCTACCACCATGCCTAAAGCACGACAGCTACCGAGAAGAACAGGAAATTACCTACCAAAAGAACACAGAAAAGAGAAAGAGAATGATTCAACGGCAGGCCAGCCAGGGTTCTTCTCCGCCCCGAACTGCCCCTTCTCTAAACCTTTGCCCCAACAGTTGCCACACAGCTGTAATTCTTTAAAGCCAGAGGTTGCTCCCCGTCAAATCAAGGAATCCAAAACACCACCCACTAAAAGGTGACGCCTTTTCTGACACGAGGAGGGGTCATGGACACCGCCCAACCTAGGTTTTGCGGATCCACGTAAATCCCACAGAGATGGTGAGATCAGGCCAAGCGCGCTGACAAGATTTAACAGAATGGCACGCCAAGATTCGATCTTCGACGGGCGAAAGCGACATGAAATCCAAGAAATTAATGAAAAGCCGCGCATCGAAGATCGGAACGAGGATGCGACGAGGACGTACCGATGGCTGGTGTCGCGAGGAGGACGGCGACTCGATGAGGTCATCGAACGTGGGGAGCGAATCGAGATCGATGTTGCTGTCGACGTCTTGGAATAGGGTGGAATCGGCGGAGATTGGCTTTGGGGTTACGCCACGCCTACGCGGCGATCAACCAGTTGCGCCTATCCAAAGAAAAGGGGGCGTATTTTTACTCACATCAAACAATAACATTTGTATGTAAATAAGAAAAAAAGAATAATATTAATGAGGTTTTACAATTTTTTTCCCTTTTTTTCGCACCAACTAGTTTTACAATTTATATAATAATTTTTTTTATTTTATAGAGTATTTACATAACCTTCTTTTAAAGATGGTTTATTGTTATTATATAAATTGATAATTTTATATTTAAAGGAATAAATTTAAAAAGTAATAACATCGAATATATATATATATATATATATATATTATATTAATAGCATTAAGATCTTAAAAGAAGATTTAGGAAGGAGAGATCTCTTTGCATTTGGAAGGGGATATGGCCATATTATAATAAGACGAGCATTTAAGTGTGGATTCTTCAAAGATGTGAAGGTCTACTGCACAAATTAGATTGAGGATTGATGTACAACTAAAGCGTTTCCTCTCGATATGTTTCGGCTGTTGATTGGATGCAGCTTCCATGTTGGCAATGTCACAGGTAATGAGTTCATGAGCATGTTTTGGACCATACATGAAACCTCCAAGAGACTGCTGAGATCAGTGCCCAAAACGGACAGCAAAAGACAAGATTCAATAGCTTAGAGGAAGAAGAAGAAGAAGGTGCATTGGGTGCATCAGATGTGGTTCATGATTGGCCATGACTGCATGGTACTTCAGCAAGCAAACTCACCAACCACTTCGAAGCTTTTCCTTTTTCTTGGTTGGAAAGCTTCTGCCTGCAGCATCAGTCTGCCAACGCAGAGGAGGCAGCTCCCATCACAACTCACAGCTAGTAGTAGCAGTACAGCCATGCATCTCTTCTTTTAATAGCTGGTAATGGCACTGTTGAGGTGTGAGGGTGGCAGGGACAGTGGCCAGGCCTGAGCCACCGGCTGACATCCATCCCCCTGACTTGAATCGGACAGAGCCACACAATTCCAACAAAACCCTGATGGAGGGGGGTGTGGGGGGAGAGTCACAAGAATGGATGGATGTTCCTCTTCACTGTGCCATTTCCATGCAACTCCTCCACCCTCCTCCCTCGAGCCTTTTCACTACTCTGTTCAACTCGAGTGCAGCTTGTCTGGTTCTTGTTGGATTTCTCACGATCAATTCCAGGATTCAATGTTGCTCCTTTCTGCTTTGACCAACATCTGAAATATATCCCAAGCACAACCTCCATGGAAAGATTGGATTTTTTCCCCCCAGGAAGGCATTTGGATATTGTTTGGTTCCCCAAACTGGCCATGTCTCCACCAGGAACTCACAATTCAGGAACTCATAGAGGAGCAAATTGTCGTCATGGTTGTTTGTGTCAGCTTATACAACCAACCAGTTTGCAGGGAGCTATCAGATCATTAATGAGATAATCCAATTGGCAATTCAATCAGAGAGTGAAAATCTAACATAAATGGCAGATCATGCTGTGTTTTTTTTTTTCCCCCGTTTATTTACTGCTGAATAAGCTTTTCTGCAAAAGAAGAATGAGAAGAAGAAGAAAACACTATCATTTTCTCATCAGCTTAAGCTGCACTTCAAGCGCAGGATGTATCAGATCATAATCTCAATAAACATAGCACTTCCTGATTGAAACGAGTGTGCAAGGCTTAACACAAGATTTGCATAGACTGAAATCTTAGATTCTGTACTGAGAAGCCAAGAGAAGTCATGAAGACGACACAAGCAAAACTGTGTGTTGGATATGAAGCACATGAGCTGTTAATGCGTCAACAGGTTGATTTCTTGCTCCGATCCATAGATAGAGCATGAAGTCCAACACAATCTATATGCTGTGTGAGCAAAATTAAGTAGACGACATGATCGATCATTTCCATGAGCAATCTTTTCCATCAAACAAAACATTTCATGTAAATCCTTCTGGCCCCCAGTGAAATCTTTCTTGCCATCCAACAGAAACAAAAACTATACCAAAGGGCAAAGCAATGAGCGAAAGACATCAGGAAGCCACCTCGAGCCGGGGCTCGAAGCAGAACCCGGTGAAGAGCTGCAGGGGGAACCTCTTCGTGACGGGGCTTTTCGTCGACCACCTCCACAGCTTCTGGGCCACGTCGAACGTCAGCAGAGCTGGGGAGCCAAAGCTCTGGATGTAGATGAGGTCGTCGGCGCCGCTGCTGGCGAAAACGTCGTCGAACTCACCGAAGCCCTGGAAGAACTTGTGCGGCATTCGAGCCACCTCTCGCCACTCCTTCCTCCTGTGCAGCTCCCAGATGCCGATCCCCTTGATGATGCCCGGCCGGTCGTGCTTCCCGATCCCGCCGACCATGACCAGCCTGTCTCGGAGGTTCATCAGCCTGCCGCAGGTCAGCGAGCATGGCACGGAGATGGCCATTTGCATCAGGGATGTGCGGGAAGGTCGGGCCGAGAGGTCGTACATCACCAAGCAGTGGCGCGGCTCGACGTTCCTGAGCACGGCGGTGGAGTAGATCAAGCAGTAGAGGACTCCATTGCAGATCACGCACTCGTCTCCTCCCCTCCACCCCACCAAGACCTCGGTGAATGGGGTCACCCACGACCTGGCCTCCGACTCGTAGATGTGGACGGAGAAGTCCCACTGGTAGTAATCCTGGGGCACCTGCTTGCACTTGGCGACGGCGACGGTGTAGCCGTGAGTTCTCCGGTCCACCGACATGGCGAGCGCGCTGTAGTCAGGGGCCCTCTCGCCGGGGGCGTCGTGCAGCCGCTTCCAGTCCCTCGTGATGGGGTTGCAGACGAAGATGCGGCTCCGGTTGTCCCCGTCCATGAAGCAGACCAGCCCACAGGAGGAGGAGGCCGACCAGTTGCTCTTCTCAATGCAAGGGAGGTCGAAGCTGTACCACTTCCGGAGGCTCGGGTCGTAGGCGTAGCCCGAGACGGCGTCGTCGCTGCAGGTGAACATGAAGTACCATGGCTTCTGCGGCGACATCTTGGTCCATGAGTACCCCCCGGAATGCACGGCGTCGTACCACCGCCTGCAGACTGAGCTCGATCGGATGATGCTCGCAATGGGCAAGAAGGACAAAACCTTCTCCAAGAGGTCATCAGGCAGGATGGCGTCCATTGAAATCAATGCGTCTTCGTCTCGGTTGTCACTGTCTTCGGGGACTGGCTTGAGTCCCCCAACCTCGCCCCGGAAGTAGGTAACGGGATAAGACTCCTCCCATGATGTCTCACCCGCCATGAGGAAGATGAGACGGGGCGACAAGATCAAACTGCACAGCACGGAGAACAGCGGAACTAAAATTGAGATCGTAAAAGAACCAACTTTGAGCCAGAGAAATCCCGAGAATGCCTCGAACCCGATCAGGACGCAAATAAAACAGCAAGAAAAGATGGATTTCCTGCGAGATCAACGAAACAACACACAACATCTTCTTCCACCATGTTTTGCCAGCATAATGAAGCGAAAAAGGTGGCGTGCAAGAGAGACCAACCAAACACTGATCGCTTCGGACGGCTGTTGGAAGAAGACAAAGTGCGGCCGAGACAGAGCCAAAGCCATTCACATTATCAAATCATCGAACACCTACACCACCTCGCCGGATTTGCCAGGGCATCGCATCGCATCGCATCGAAACAAAACAGCCAGACATCACGGAGCAAACGAACATGGAGTTTCTTCCTCCGGTAACAATCCGAAACATGTAACACTCCAAAACCAGCATCAATCAAAGCATAATCCAACAGCAATCAACAGAACCAGAAAAAATCACAGAAAGAACCAGGAAAAATGTCATCTTTTTGCTGCCAAAGCAAAGAAGAGCACCTAAAAATCCAGACTTTCTATCCTTATCTGAAACAGTTCACTCCTGCATCGCCTGGGATCGAGAGAAGAGTGCTCCTACATCTCCTTCGCGCTACAGTGGAGTGGACAGGGACAGGACAACCAATGAGCACCAGGATTTACTCGAGACAAGGACTGGTGAAGGAGCGGAACACACACGGAACAGAAGGAACAGTGGGCTATGTTTCAAGAAATAAGGGAAGCGAGAAAGAGGCAGGCATGGCTATGTAACAGAGAGAGGAGGGTGTGAGAGGAGAGGAGGGTGGAAGAGGAAGGGTGGGCTGCATCAGTGTCCTGTGGGTGTCGCCAAATACACAGATATATATACACCTCTTTTGGATTGAAGCAGAAGCTTGTTTGGAACTCATTTAAGGAAATGATGGTTACCATGCTGGACCCCAACCTTTAGCCTTCAGATCTCATGTGCTCAGGAATTCTCCTTCCAACCTCACTGTGCTTATTACCTTTTGGGCAGAAATGATGGAGAAGACAACCATTTCTTTTCCTTTTCTTCATTTTCCTTTAATTTTTCTTCATTATCCTACCCCTCCCCTCCTCCCTCCCCTGTGGTGATAAAAGGGGAGAAGGATGGTTGGTCCCCAGGGTGGGGTTGGGTGGTTTCTTTGATTGGTCGAGGCGCCATTGGTCCTCCTCCTTTGCCTGACCTCAGGCCACAACATTGCTACGTGGTCATTAGTTGCTTGTCATTTGTTGCATTGTCCAAGAACACATCTAGTCATACGTACTATTCTTTGAATCTTAATAGTCATATAATAACTTGAATATCGATGATATCTCGATTAGATAAGAATTTTATTACGATCAGATAAAGACTCGAATGCTTATTTGGGACTAATGTGAACTCGAACTCTCATCCTACGAGCGATTTGATCGAGGTCGAGGGCTCCTGACGTTAGCAGTAAATAAAGTTGAAATAATTTTAATAGATAATAATATATATTAATTATCGTGTCCAAGATAATTTTTTTATAACGAGTTAATCGAGGAAACGTTTTGTGATGTGAGCATATGTACTACAATTTTGAATTGATATTTACGTGGCCTGGATGTTACCCGGGTCTCGCCCTCTCACCGTGGATTATGTTGTCATGTGTCAAAGTAGATTGGATTGTCCTCTCACTATCTATCATAAGAGTACGATACGAGTCAAATGCTGTGACTAATGAGATAAAACAATGCACATCGATCACGAAGGAAAGGTGGGATTGATTATATAGCCACGCTTCGGATACACTCCAAGGAATATTATTGTCCTCCCGCGGATTCATGGCTTTCTTGACATGCTTCACATGCTGCTTAAATTAGAACCCTTCAAGCTTGTCCTGGAGGTAACCCACAATGCCATCCGGTGAGAAGTATGATTGGATTCCCCACGTGCTGACATAAATCTATTGCTCAGCCATCCAAAAGATGATGGTTTACATTTAGATTGTCAGGGCGGAATCTTCAGGGAGGATTCAATGTGTTCTTCACGAATGAGGGTTGCAAGCTACAACGTCGTTCATCAGAATGCAATTATTGTGCAGAAAGAGTGGTGTGTTTAAACAAATGACTCATTTCTTATGGTGTAAGTAAGGAATGCGATCTTTTCATTTTGCAGACAAGCAAGCGGGCTCCATGGGATGGATGAAGGAAAGAATGAAATGTGGGCGCATGCATCACTTCTTCCATCAGAATCATATGTTGCTTGACGATCGGTAGCGTGTGTGTGTGTTGCGACAAAGATGACAACTCCGCCACCACTAGTATGGATAAAGGCATATGATTTGGTGGTGGATCAACATGCCTTTTCTATTGCTTCTGACCCTCCAAATGACATGGACAGTGTGTGTGCTACGGACAAGTCATCGAGTAGTGGCAGCACCACTAAGATTGCCTTTCAAGTCACGCCCTTTTCTTCCATCGGTGAGATCATAGGCTTTGGTATGAGATGGAGACCATGGCGGCAAAATCCAAGTCCACATCAGACTGCAACATCAGTGATGCAACCAAAATACATCGGTCCAAACAAAGAAGATGAAGTGGAAACAGTATGATGGGAGTATAGATTTGTTTCTGAAAATGCAGCGGACGAAGGGAGATCTAAAGAAACTAGTAGTCAAAAAGACGTCGACTTCAGAATAAGGCTGTGGTCTGTAGCCGTAGTGAGCTCTGGTGATCCGTGGAGTCCATTGATTTGGCTGCACCGACAGCAATTTCCTACTGAGACAGGGAACCGAAGTCCGGTGGTCTTCGACTTTGCTTTCCGGTGGCGCTTTCTGTAAGGAAAACTCGGGGAGACTGCGGCGGTTAGGGGCAAACCAAAGAGAGAAGCATGGAGATGCGTGTTGGGAGCAAGGGTTGTGTCTCCTCGGCTAAAGAAGAAGAAGAAGATGAAAGAGAGTTTTTGAGCCACAAACTATGACTTTTAGTGGCTCCGAATGTTCTCCGGAGTGAGACATTGAGTTGTGCCTCAAGCAATTTACATGGCTTGCGGCATCTCCTCTCTCGAGCTCTCCACCCACTTGTTTGCATAAAATTCGAGTCCATCTCTCCATGGTGAGTTGACGGTGCGTGCTTCCATGGATTTTGTCGACCAATGTATTGACAGTCTTTGACCGAAACCAAGATACGCATATCATAAAGCTATTCAGATGACATTTACTTATTTATTTTGGTTAGAAAAATAATAATCTTTCCCAGAAAACGGGATCTAATAATAATGCATCGATTTCAGCAATGTTTACAGCGCAACATTCTATGGTCCATCGTAAGTGTAGTTGTGACATTGGAAGAAGGAGAAAGAGAACGTCGCATGAAAATAATGGGAAACAAAGTCCCAGGATTACAACAAAAGCAGCATGGACATTCTTCGATCCATTCGGTACGTACAAAGATGAAGCAAAAAGAAAAGGTGGGGGGGTGGGAACCACTTCATTTTATACTTATCGTATGCATATGGATACAGATATCTTAAGCTGCAACTTTCACATTATTAGCGTGTCTTCGGATGATGCAGCTGTAATGGGAGGGTTCCTCTTTGGTCTGAAACTTTTTTACCTTGCACCTTTTCTTTTGCGAGAGTTTTCTCTCCCAAGTCCTTGACTCTTCCATTAACATCGGCAATGACTCCCAGCTGTGCCTTTCCTGCCTCAAGCAGCCTCTCTAACATTTCTCTTCAACTTTTCTCGTTCTCTTCCACCGGTCTATTCTCTTCCTTGGTTAAATGGACAGCAGGAGCAATACCATTCAGCTTTGCCCTTTTATCCGAATGAGCCAAACCTTTTTTCCTTACCTCGGGCTAGAGAGTCAGTCGGGTCTGCTAAAAGACATGCTTTCATGATCTGAAGCTGCACCATCAAATTCATTGACATTGGTTTTGAATGTTTCAGCCGCAGAGATACATTCATCTTTTTTTTATATTTGCTGCATCAGGAAGCAGCCTTGGATCCGATCCAGCCAGACCATCTTTCCCTTCTCCATCAATGTTTGCTTGAAATGTTTCATCCGAAGAAATGTCTTCATTTTTAATAATACTGACAGCATCAGGCAACAGCATTGGACCGATTCCATTCTCTCGGCCAGGTTCAAAAGCTCCCGGTGAATGACCATCTGGAACCGGAAGGAGTGTACCCATGCTGTCAATATCTGCTGCCTGCTTTTCTAAGTTGCCTACCAGGCATTGAGCATTTCAATCGTCCACCAGTGTTGGGGACAGCATGTTCAAAGCATGGAACTTCTGTGACTATGCGGAGGTCATCTGTATCTCCGACTGTCTTCTCAACAAGGTCTGGGACCCATGCTGTCAATATCTGCTGCCTGCTTTTCTAAGTTGCCTACCAGGCATTGAGCATTTCCGTTGTCCACCAGTGTTGGGGACAGCATGTTCAAAGCATGGAACTTCTGTGACTATGCGGAGGTCATCTGTATCTCCGACTGTCTTCTCAACAAGGTCTGGGTTTTGCAATTCAGGCACTTGAAGATCCTCCAGCTTGGTATCAACTTCATCACCCTGTGAAACAGTTTCCTTGATGTAGACTGCAGCTGTGGGTTCTACACACCACACTGATTCAGGGTTAGTTGTTCTAAAAGAAAGCTTCGATTCTTCATATGCCACTTCCGGAGCTTCTCCCTATACCAAGGGCAGTATTGGTTTCTCCAATTCAACATCAAACTTCTCACTAATTCCAGCTTTTGAACCGGACAGCTCATCTCTCACCTGTTTGATAAAAGAGTTGGTTCCTTGACATTCTAGATGCTTGTCTGTCTCAAGCTTTGCCACCTCATCTACAGAGGTAGAGGGTGCCGCCTCCAAGACTTCTTGAGAAGTAGATTCTACAATCCTTATTGCATCTTCCAATCCAAAGGATTGTTCTTTCTCCACAGCATGTGATTCAATTGCGTCCTCCATGGCAGAAGCAAGTTGCTCTTTCATAAAAGCTAATTCTCTATGCTCATTGGGAGCAGAACCCATTTCAATGTTCAATGATTTGAAATTATTTGATCCAGTTGCAGAATCTCGAGATTCAGTCACCAACACTTTTAGATCTCTCTGTCGTTGGATAGTTGCTTGCTTTCCATCCGCAGATGTTATCTCCAACGAACAAGTTGCGTCAACTGATTGTGATGACACATGTTCCGGCACTAAATGGGTAGTAACAGATGGGTCAGCAGCAGAGGTAGCTCCACGATCAGAAACTGTGACTGGCATGTTTAAGTTTCATCTTTTCGTGTCCCATGATGACTGGACTGCCTAGCAAATCAAGCTTCTCTTGCAGAATGGTTAGCTCCCTGGCAACTGACTTTCTCAGGTCTCTGACACTTTGGTGCAACCCTTGTCAGATACACAATGGATCAATCAAACATAGAAATAGAAAGCAGGATACTAGCTAATTTCTGAATCAAATATGAAACAGGAGACATGCTCAAAGTTTCAAGTAAATCCAATAACCTGTTAATCCACACCACTGGATTCCTAAAAAGATGCATATATATGGATAATACAATTTTATAAACAATAATTGACTCTCATGGCACAGAGATAACATTTATGAATAATTTTTTAGTCATTGCAAAAAGAAAGGCACCATGTGAAGATAGGTATGGGATCACATACCCGAATGGTATCCAGCTGCAACAGAAGATTCATTACGGTCTCACTTATTGCAACCTTGTGTTTCAAATCTTGGTCTGTGGAGGAGGTTTCAAACATCTAAATTTGATTCTTAACCTCCTCAGTTTGTTGATGAATTTGATGTACTTTTGTAGCTTCTCAAGAGGTTGAGATCTTCTCACCTCAAATCCTTTATGAGCAGATTGAATAAGAACTGCTGCATCTTCCTGTGACAAAATTTTCCTTACCTTCTTTCCATCAGTAATTATGCATTCTGTGCTCTCCATATGCCTCTTCCCCTCGTCAAGTTCACATGGTGCTTTATCAATTGGTTGTTGATCATCCTCCTTTTCAACTTCTTTTCCATTTTCTAGTATCTCTACTGTTTTGACCTTCATAACCTCGAATCCTACTCCTTCGTTGGCCTGTTGATCATTCATAACCTTAGCAGTTTCTTCATTTAGATTAGTTGTCATCATCACCTGACTTTTCTGTTTTGAATTTTCTGCTTCATTTGACAATTTAACATTAGCTTCTGCTGCCTGGATCTCTTTTTTAGGCATCTGTCCCTTCTTATCTATTACTGTTTGTTGTTCTCTTTCTGTTTTGTCCTTGTCAGCTTTCTCATTGACCTTGAGGCCTGGTGGACTAGGAGACCTCGATGTGCCATTTACCGTCTTCTTCCTTGGCAATGGATCCACTCTCAAACATATAGGAGGTAACTTTGATGTTTTGATCTGCCACAATTGTTTGCAAACTGATGACTTCTTAACTCCATTCTCCTGTTTTATAGGTATTCCAAGGGAATTGTCCTTCTCCTTATTTTTGCGCTTGTCATCCATGTCGACTCTCTTCTGATTGTCCTCTTCTACATGCCTAACAGGGATGATCTTAGTTCTTCTTTCTTTCTCAGCTAATGCTTCTCGATGCCCAAGAGTTTTGTGCTTGTCCTCCACATTTCTTAGTAATTCACCACAGTGCTCATCCTCAAGAAGTTTTAATGGAATGGTTTTTAACTTTAAGGGTGATTTTTCTTCAACATTTTGATCAAAATTTCTCACCTCCAAATCTTTTACTGCATCTTCTGATTTATGATCACCAGGCATCCAGATTAATGGCCATGGGAACTGATTTCTCCATTTGTCAGTCTACAGACTCTTATTTTCATCTCCATCCTGTTTTCCAACATCACCTGCGTTGATATCCAGAGGAGTCCATCCATTCCTGAAAACAGAAGACGACTCTGAACTCTTCTTAATTTCTTCGTCCTACCGGGTAAGGGTAATTTGGCAACTGAATCAGACTTGAGGATTCATTGTCATGATCTTTTTCGGATTTTTGTTCCTCAAATCTTTACATTTTCGTTATCTCCCCCGCCGCATGTATGGTTAGGGCATCCATAACAATGAGATTTGATGCAGTCATAATCATATGGATTTTGGTTAGCTGAACAATGTGGAGGAATGACAAAAGGTGGGTACAAACCATAATGAGGGGGATATGCTCCATGATGATATACTTGAGGAGGTGGTGGAAATGGAATATGAGAATCCAGAGGCCTATAACTATGGTAGCACGGCGGGTAACTATGCTTGCAATAACCATTACAATCAGTTGGGATTGGGTGGCTGCTACCATTCATAGTCCATGGTCCAAAGGATGAGAAAGGCCTTTGTGTGTCTATTCTTGGCAGATGGGAGACAGATTCCCAGCTCGGATATTGATGACATGGAAAGGGATAGGGAATGTGGTCTCTGTGGTGAGGTAAAGTGTGAGGGTGCGTTTCCATATATCCATGAGAAGGAAACATTTTTGTGAACTTTTGATTGCGTTTCAAACCTATGAGACAGGTTCAAGTTCCATAACAGTAAAAACTATGTTTGCTCACTATACAATTATGTGTAAGGTATGCTAGATCGTATTCTTGGGGAACAAATCCTGCAAGAAATGCAAACTTTTGTTGGAAATCATAAATCTAGGCAAGCTGATTCCATAAAAAGAAGAAAATAAACAAAGAAATCCCATCAAAACCTCTTGGCTCTGAAGCTTAACATGCAAAAACTACAGATGAGATGCTCATGCTCAAGAAAAATGCAGTAGGAAAGGCATCAACATTAGATGATATGAGTAATTATTAATGAAAAAAATACAAGGATATTCCACATGTTTGACCACAAGAGATCATAACATCTATGCATGGTATGATTATGTGACTAAGGATCAGCTGATCAAGAGGAATAAATAAGTCTCATGTGAAACTTATTACCAAAGACAGGAGATAGATAAAGCTATAACCACATCACAATGCTAACTTGAAGGCTCCCAACACACAATTAAATCGGACGTTATCTCAGCAGATTCTCAAACTTGATCAGCTAATAAAATATGGTAGTGATTTTCAGCAAGTTTTTCATTGATAATGAAATACTAATATTATCTATAACCATACATATGTCATGATCAAATACAACAGCTTATCAAACTGACGATGGAACAAAGCATAGTTTGATAGCCATCAGGAAGCTCATTTTAGAATTTATTTCTACCAATGCAAATGGAAATGCAAATCATATGAGCTCCTAAACCAGGATTGTGTATATTTTGCTAAGCCCCTTCTTTATGCCCTATTCTCTGTTTCATTTTAAACATACTTCTATTCACAAAACATACACATATATACATCAGCTGTCTCAGCCAATGTCCTTATAATGATCGGTAGAAGGAAATCAGAACCAATAATAAGATTCAGCTCAAGGTTGCATCAATTGATTGGCTAATAAAGGATCTTTGCCAGCTTAACACTCAAGAACATACAATCTCCAAATCGACGTCCTAAGCTAAACCCTTAAGCAATCAATGGTTTCATATTGACCTGAAGTTAAAAAGATGAGCTGCTACGGTAGAAAATGCACAATACAATTTGCAGGCTCCAACCTTTGGCTGTCAAGAATTTGTTGGAACCTCGCCTAGATGACAAAAAGATATCAAGAATCTGTAAGCGATATGGATCCCTACATGTTAACATTGTTACGATCCTCAATGCGCAACTTTAGCAATATTAATGCGATTCCTGCGTTATCCTACTCACCACAAGTGTTATTCCTGCGTTGTTTGACGGTTGCGAAGAAGCGGGAAACGACGAGTCTAGCAATCTCTGCTCAATCCTCCCATGAGAGAGCAGCTTCCTTTCCCATTTTACCCCCATTTCCCTCGCCCCACGAACTTTGGTTCACCCCATAAACCGATTCCGCAACCCCCTCCCAGACCAGAACGAACAAAAGGAACTCAAACATAACCCTACCCCATTAGGTTCCACATCATAAGGAACGGAAATTTCAAGCAGCGCGATTCGAAAAAGGAACATCCAGGGCGGAACATGGAAGTGATCGAACCTGGTGAGAGTAACCGCGAATCGATCTGCGAACCCTTCTTTCTTTCCGTCCCCACTCTCTCCCGACTCCTTCGACGCCGGAGGAGAGCTTCACGATCTTTCTCCGGAGTGGAAGCCACGGCGTCGCTTTCCGTTGCATCGAAGCGAATGGCGAGCAGACAGTTCGCACGCTCGGCTGGAGAGGCTTCTCGACCCTTCTCGACTCTTCCCGCTCGAGAGGCTACGTGGATCAACATCAGCCCGTTTACGGCCCAATTAAAAGACCGAAGGCCAGAAATTGACCCATTCTATGTCTATGCAATTATCTCAATAATTAATAGACGAAAAAGCGATCGTTGAGCTGCAGACCGTCCGATCAGATCTCCTTTAACCATGTCAGGTGCACGAATCGTAAGGCAGCACTGTACCCTAGGAACATGCGATCAGTGATTTCATAGGCGAAGGAATTCATGGATGACTTCAGAGGTCACTCGATTCATTTTCTGGGCAACAAAATGCTTCCTGATGTCCATTGAATCAGCTCAATTTAGATTAAAGAAATAATAGATTCTGCAGTCAAAACCTCCAAGAAACTTCATTGCTAGTCCCTGTGCTTCAATGAGCAGAGAATGACCATGGCAGTCAACTAAGAAATCGAAGAAAATGGTCATGGCCTGCATCAAACAGATACAAGAAGGAATAGCAACCAGATGACTGAAAGAACAGTGGGAAGTTGCAGAGGAGCTTACTGGAGGCATCTTTGCACGGCAGAGGAACATTAAAGAAAGGATAACTTGCATGATCTGATGTCTCATAGGTCCTGCCAAAGAACGAAGCAGAGAGAGAGAGAGAGAGCGAGAGAGAGAGAGAGAGAGAGAGAGAGAGAGAGAGAGAGAGAGAAGGGACTGCAAGAGCTTGCAGACAAAATGAGCTTTCTTGCATATCTTAATGCCACACCTCAGTTCTTGAAGTCTCTCATACATCATGGTGGGCAACCTCCACTATAATTCTCTCTTTGACAGTCAAGGCTTAGATTCAAAGTCCATGAACATGCGCTTCTGATGTGGAAGAAAAGGAAGTTGGACTGATCCAAACGGTCATTCTGAATCTGAATCACTGGTTTCACTAAACAACAATGTTCTTGGTTGTCGGATGGTGCTCCTCAGGTCCACTGTGTCCTTTTCATGTGAATTTTAGACAGGTGAATCACCACATTACTGGTGAATAGATTTAAATAAAGTTGTTTACTAGACTCAATTAGGTCATGGCAAAACACATTTTATAATGGTTTCGCTTTGCAAATTAGTTCATGAATAGGTAGGTGCCAAGTGACCTCCTTCCTCTATTGCTAATGAGTCATGAAATCTTGCCTTAACCTATTCTACAAAGAGGAAAGAATAGAGCTTCTTTCCTGCCATGGATGCTGTTCTTTTTTGCAGATGGAGAACACTCGGCATCCAGCAAGACTGATGGCATCAGAACAGAGGTCTGTCACAGGCAACAACTAAAGAAGTCTTTGAAGTAATAAAAAACAAGATTGTAGAAGGCCAAATGTATGGAAATCTCTGGTGTAATTCATCAGTTGGAGCCACTGAATTCCACCTGAATCACATAAGCCAGATGAAGAAATTTCCTGAACAGCAAAGGCGTGACTGAAGAAGAACAAGTCTGCAGATTAGACCATCCCTTGTGCAAGCACCAAAATTGCCCATACAGAGGTGAAAATTATTGTTCATGTAATAAAGATTTTTCTTGACATAAAAGTAGAGTAATAGAACATGGGAAATCTTGTGCGACATGTATTCCATCTCATGTTATCCTTTTAGTAATGTGATAGTCTTTCATGTGTACCGAGAGATTAACCAAGACACGCAAACTGATCAACAACACACAGTGCCAACTCCTTTAAGCTTGAGCGGCACCACCAAGTCGGTAGCATGCCTGCAGTGTTCTCCAACTTCACCTCTCTCATTTGTTGCTGGTTTCTACCTTTGTGACGAGCGGTTGAGATGGCAGCGAACACTGTGAGGAGAACAGTGGAGCCACGAACACTTCCCGTGTGTTCTTGGAAAACGTCGACAGGGAGAAGAGGCATCTTTCGTGGCTCGAGGGAACCCAGAAAGAGCGGATGGCAGACTCGTCGGAATCCACCAACCCCGACCCTTTGCGTCGCTGGAATCCACCAGCTTAGAAAGTAGTGGGCGGTCCCACCTTGACCTCCTTCTGGAATTACCTAGAAGGGTGGGACGGCGGGTACGTTACACGAGTGGGAAAAGGTGTCGCCGCCGGAACCTACCCATTCCCGTACCGGAGGAAGAGCGGTGGCTCGGTTGGGCCCCACTTGTGATCTCGGCATACGGCTCGTTTTACCGCGACAACAACGTGTCAACACTTGTTTTGTCATCTCCGCCCACCACAGGTGGTTCCGACGTTGGCGGCCATTGATCTGACGTAGGAGATGACGTGGCCATGAGAACGACCACGTGACCCAAACCCTGCGCCGCCACCCCTGTTGGGTGGCTGTTGTCCTTTCCTCGAGAGTTTTGCATTTATGTCCGTTAAAAGAATATTATTTCCGCACGTTACCTCCTCCTACAACATAGAATATAATATGATACTTATAATTATTCAAGTATAAAATCTTATAATATATTATCAAAAATTTTATCAATTAAATTAATTAATACTTTTAAAAATATCATAATAAAAAAATATCAATTGAAGTTTCAAATCCTTAAAGTTTGACAAGAGGGTTTGGTACTCTCCCTTAATTTTATTGTATTGTTACCTTCATTGATAGGGAAAATATATATATATATATATATATATATCTTATTTTTATATTTTTCTTGGCCATAGAATAAAAATATAAAATAATATTCTATCTCAAATAAATAGTTGAGTGTAATATCAAATTTTCATTAATACCAAGAAAATGCTGAAATATGTATAAAAATATTATAATATATTGTAACATAGTATTTTTGTAACATATTGTAACACAATATGTTTGTACTAATACAGTAACATATTGTAACATTTGTTACGCTATGTTACTAACATAGTGTAACAAAATTTCATAAATATTCATACAGTATAAAAATATTATAATATAATATTTTATACCATGTTGTTGTATTTTTTAGTATTAATAAAAATACTATAATGTAATTAAAAATACTATAATTGGTCAAGTATTTTTGTACTAAGCTATTATTTTTTATATTACTAAAAATATAGTAACATGATGTAAAGATATTATAACCATGTCAATTCACCGTATGGACTGATTCATACAAAAAAAAAACGAAAGGAATAAAAAAAATAAGTGACTAAAGGATATTTTAAATATTAGAAAAAAATATTAAGGAATTATAAAAATAAAGATATTTTATTTTTTTTTTCATAATTTGTTCAATTTTAAACACAATTATGACCTATCAGAGTAGAAGATTACTAATTATAATTCCTTCTTTACTATGGATAATTTATATATTTATTTTTTAAAAAAATTAAAATTACTCGTTCATATTTATTTTTCCTCCTCGTCTCCTTTTTTTTTTCTTCTTGGATGATAGTATTAAAGAGGTGAGAAGTATGAGCTGAGGCGATGATCAATGGTAAGTATAAGTTAAAAGTAATGGATTGATAACAAATATGAGCTAAGAGGAATCTATAGGGATCGATGATAGAGAGTGTTACGGAGTGTTGACAATAATAAGTACACATGCATCAATTGCAAGTTATGTAAGAAAAAAAACAAATATAAAAAATAAAATATAAGATTATAAATAATAAAAAAATATTTTAATTTATTTTAGGATTATAAATAGTCAGATGGTTATCGATAGTAAATTTTTTTTTTTTTTTTGAAGTAAAGTCCAGCAAAGACTAATTTTGATTTTACTGCATTTTTAGGGCAAATTCACAAATACAAATCTCAACCTACGAGAAACATATACATTAATTTAAATGTCTAAAGGGGTTTCCATGCAAAAACGACGCCTACTTTTAACGCATTCGCGTCGCCCCTTTCTTTCGGCATCCGTGTGGTTTCTGGTTTCCGCTGCCGTCCCCGAGAGCGAGGGACAAGGAGTGGGCAGGCAAGCAGAAGAAACAAGAAAACCCTAGCTTTGATTGCTTCGTTTGGGATCTCTGACCTCTGGAGATCTTCGATTCCTTTTCTTTGGAAGCCTCGATCCGATGTAAGTTCCCTTTCCATTAGTTTTGTTGTCGCTTAATGTTCCGGGTTGCAGATCTCCGGTGCATTTACATCCGCCTTGTAGAATGGTTTTCTTCTTCCGTTTCCTAATCGGTTCTGAGGAATCTGGTGTTTTGATGGAATTTTCTCTTGCCGTGCCTCTGTTGGACGTAGATTTGTGCCTATTGCGTGATGTCGTTGGCATGGAGGGTTTCGATTTTGTTGAAAGAAGTTGTCTTTATCCATCGTATTCGGATTTCATTTTTTCTCAGTGTTTTTCACTTCTAGTTTGGTCTTTTTTTTCTCTTTTGCTAACGTCTTGGCCGATTTTATTTGTTTTATCGATATGATTCCTGTTGTTGTATTTGATTTTGTGATTCTTTGTCTTGGATTTCCAAGAAAGCTTTCCGTCTTTATTTTGTGGTTGAAAGTTGTGGATTTTTCTCCATATATGTCCATGGCCGGTAAATAGACGGAAGGTAGTGCGATATGTTGATCTTCACATCGGTGCCACTAAGTCTTGTACGATAGAAAACAAATATGAAGTAGTAGTAACTCTTTCTCTTGCCACTTTTTCACTTTATTTGGTCCAGATAGATCTATCATCATCACTTATCTTTAGCATCGCGAGGTCTGGATCTGTCCGTTGCTCACCACTTCATCAAGTTTTTGAGGTTGGTATGCTTCTTCAGACTGACTGCAGATTGTAAATTGCTACTTATCTTTAATGATTCCATGTGCTGTTATATTTAGAATCCTGCGGTAAGCTTGTCAATGGGCTTCATGTTGTTGTTTGGTCTTATGTTGAAATCCTCCTGTCTAGTGCACATTTTTCTTGATTTTAGAAGATTTTTATTGGTTTCTTTATTATGTTTGCATGGTGGAGCTTTTTTTTGGTTATATCTACTTGCTTCTGTGTTGAGGAACCTTTTATTTTCCTGATGTCTCGTACATATGCTTAGTAGTAACTTTTTTGAACTTATTACAAAATTTATTTTTCCCATAATATTTGTATTAAGGATTAGAAATATATACTGAGGGCTTATGTACAGTGATATATATTATAAATGTAATGGTATATGGTGAACTGCTCTGAGGGGTTGCTTGGAGATGTATCCTCATCTTTATTATGCTTTTTGGCAGATGCTCGGTGCATTAGTGGAAAGAAATTATTTAAGTGCCCAATACTGGTCTGATCCCTGACCCAGAACTTGATCTATACTATCTGAAATATTAGGGGCTACCACGCGATCCAGGCCCCCATGAACTGGTATCTCTTAATTGGATAGCAAGTTGTGACTCTTCATACTCCTGTTTTTGTTTGATTTGATCCAATGGTAGTGGTTAGTTTAGAGCAGGTTAATCTTAAATGAACTGGTGCAAGTCTACGTTGGATAATTTGGATTTGATCTGAAGAATTTTTTGTATGAAGAATTTGACATGAGATCAAACTTGAGCTGGTCAATAGTTGGTTGCTTAGATTAGAATTTCTTTATTTTTTAAATATATTTTCCTGATATTATGTCCTAAACAAATAAGGATCCTTTGCCTACTAGTGGAATTGAAGCTTTGAAGTATTGGAGAGTTTGGGGAAAAAAATAACCTGTCTCGTTGTTTCTCGATCTTTCCCTTCTCCCATCCATCTTCCTGTTCTCCCACTCTTTCTTCCTCCTCTGTTCCCTTCATTCCTTCCATATATCTTCTCCACCCTGAACATGTGAAACAACAGGCTTCCTTCTTCATATAGCCTAGTATGCCAGTAAAAGCAACTCAGTAACCTGCAGAATCGAAAAACATTTGTTTTTCAGTTGTCTAAGTCTATTATAATGCTTTTCTGGTATTTATGCAGCATTAAGTCTACAGTGTGAAATCAGATTTTTGTTGGAAACAGGTCTTACCTGGTTTGCAGTGCTTCTGCAGAAAGTTCAAGACATCCTTCGTCACTTACGGATCTTTCAAATCTGCAAGGATCAACAAAATATCTATGACATCTTAAGTGCAGTTCTGTGTATCAGGACCTTCTAGACCTTTGTTCCATAGCTTTCAACAAATTGTGAGTCATTCACTGAGAATTACATGCTTTTGAAATTAGTTTATTTCAATATTACTTCTATTTCTCACTGTACCCTTGCCTCCCAACAAAGGATGTCCTAATGGCTTGTTTATGTGCTAAGTAGTGCAAAGACTTACATATCTTGCTTCACAATTCATTTAATGGGGCTTTACAAGCTAACGTAAAGGGATAGAGGATAAAAAGAAAGGAGAAGCATGGAGACATCAAAGAATGATGGGATTCTCTAGGAGGGTTTTGGGATGTAAATAGGATAAAAAGATGTGGACAGGAACAAATTCCAGGTTTTATGCTTCAGAAAGTATTACAGAGGAATAAGGGTGTGACCATCTCAAAGATGGGGACTATTTGTTGGTGGAGTGCACCACAAAACCTAGTTTTCAGAGTCATGGGTTTTTAGAAGCCAATATATTTCACAAAAGAACTGTATTGCCTTTAAAGAGCAGGGGATAATGGAAATCAAACTGTATAAAGCCATATAATGTAGATAGGTTAGACAATTAGAATCGATTATCAGACAATAGAAATAGGTAAAAAAATTTGAATTTAATAACTCAAATACAGAACTACTATGTTCTAATATGTGCTTTGCACACAGACCATATCATTTTATAAAGATGCTTTATGATGTTTCAATGCAGCTAAGGATTTTGTGGCCAGAAAGTTCCCTTGCTATTCTTCAGATAAAGTGGATATTGTTGCCTCAAGCAGTGGGTTGCCCTGGAAAACATGGATACTTCAAATAAGATATCATACTTCCTTTGATATTAACATCTTTTAGAGAGTGTCGTACATGGGAAGCAAGCACTTCACTTGTATTCCCTTTTCACTAGTCCTACGGTGCTCTTTATATCAACTATTTGAGTAAACATTTAAATAAATGTTAGGTTTACCTACACATCACTTGTCGCTGAGATTCACTGTGAAAGATAAATCCAGCTATACAATATTAAATTGATGATTGGTTGTTTGATTTTGCTTTGCCTGCTACGATTGACACTTGTTTAAGCTCTTGCATTTCTTCAACTTAAGATAGTGGGTAATAAGTCATCCTGTTTCTTCATTCTTTGTGTATTGCTTTGTTTTCGATCTTTGATGGTTTTGATTCAAGTGTTGTGGATGAGCAAACTATGTGACCTTCAGAGTGTGTCCCTTTCCTAGAAGGAACCTATTGGGGACCTATGAGACCTTGGGACCAGCATGTCCGGATAGTTCTTTTGGATGTTTAGGTGGAGTTTATCATTCTGGATTCATTATTACAAGTCAATTTTCTTTTTTTCTATTTAGGGTATGACCGTACAAAAGAGTTTTGTGTTTTGCAGACTTGGAAACTTAACATACCTATGTTTTCCCTTAGCAAATTGAATGGCCAACTAATAATTGTTAGACTTGTCTCCATATCAGTTGTCGTTGCTGTGTGTTTAAAAATACAAGTAATCTTTTATCAATTGATAATCGGTTGTATGATTTTGCTGTGCTGCAATATACAAGTATTGCTTAACTCATTGACTAATGGCAAATATCTCATTCATGCTTTTTATGTTACTTATATTTGATCTTAGATGGTTGTGTTTTTTGTACCATGTGATTTTCAATTTCTAAGGTGTGCTTTCTTTCATGTGGAATTTCTATGGATTTGTTAAGTCCTCGGAATCAACTCTGCCAGGCACTTCTACATTTGATTGCCTGGTCTGTTCTATTGTTGTGGAGGAATTTTCAAGTGTTATTTTTTATCTTTTTCTTGGGAGAATGAATGCTAGTCGCGGGTGGCTTTTTCTATTTTATATGTGACTTTTATAGTTGGTTTGTGCAGAAATTAATTTGTTGGATCTAGCTCCAGTTATAGCAAGTAATGTTTTAATTAACTTGTTCAACAGGAAAATTTCACTGCCCGGTTGTCTTTCTTGATACCAGTTTCTGCTTGTCATAGTCTGATGCCGAACCTAAGACCCTACTAAGTGCATAAATAACTCCTCAGTTTTTGGTAAATGGATCATTGTGATATACATCAGGATTTGTCGGTGGAGGTTGCAATGACCTTTTCAGGGATCATGAATACTTGTTCTGATTCTTAATCTCAATCAGCCCCGGAAGTTAGGCAACTGTTTATTTTCCTGTCAAGATATATTGTTGACGTTGTGATCTTTTCTGCCAATTGCTGCTATGGATGATAGGCTTTGGCTTTTCGGACTTGGTTTGAATGTCTCACCTGGAAATGCTTTTAAGAGTTTGGCTCACTATCACACTGATACCACATTGCGGATTGGTTCTCCTTGCTCCTCTGGTCCTAACGATTTGAGTTTGAAAGGGATAAAGAGGAAGTGGTGTGATGTTGATGGAACTGGTACTGAAAATGCTTCATTAGTCTTAGGTTTAGGCCGACCATCAAGTTCTTCAGATAGCAGCAAGAAGAGCTCTGCAACAGCTTGCACCATGTCTTCAGCCAAGGAAACTGATGATGGGTCCTCCATGGATCTTGGACTAAATTTTGATCTTAATCTTGGCAATGAAAACACAGAAAGTGCAAAGAAATCTGCTGTTGCTGTTCCAAAGATGATGAATGCTGAGCCTAACTTTGATCTTCAGTTAAGTTTATCGGTAGGCCCATCTGAATCTGTTATTACTGGTGTAGTTCCAGACTCGGTTCATCATTATTTTCATTTGGACAAACCAGTAACTGTTAGTCAAGTGCCAGCAGTTGATGAAGGATCAGTTGATAAAGGATCAACATCATCACGCAAGAAGCATGGGAATAAATTACTGCCATACTTAAATAGCACTGACACAGCTGGAAGTTCTTTCTCCTATTCAATGATTTATGCCAGATCTCCTGGACAGCCAGATTCCTCTTCCTCAACCATGATGCACATGCTGAAAAGTTCAGTTGCCACTTCTGGGGTTACTCAAGCACAACAATGCAATAGTAACACAAAAAATTGTGAGTTTCCTGGATGTGCAAAAGGAGCCAGAGGTGCTTCCGGACTATGCATAGCTCATGGTGGTGGCCGGAGGTGCCAGAAAGAAGGTTGCCTCAAGGGAGCGGAGGGCAGGACCATCTTCTGCAAAGCTCATGGAGGTGGCAGGCGATGCCAGTATCTTGGCTGCACCAAGAGTGCTGAAGGTCGCACTGACTTATGCATCGCTCATGGTGGTGGTCGTCGTTGCAGCCATGAAGGCTGCACTAGAGCAGCAAGGGGAAAATCTGGTCTGTGTATAAGACATGGTGGTGGCAAGAGATGCCAAAAGGAGAATTGTACCAAGAGTGCAGAAGGCCGTTCTGGCTTATGCATTTCCCATGGGGGTGGCCGACGTTGCATACATCCTAAATGTACAAAGGGTGCACAGGGCAGCACTCATTTCTGCAAGGCACATGGTGGGGGTAAGAGGTGCACATACATGGGTTGCACAAAGGGGGCTGAAGGAAGCACACCCTTCTGCAAGGCTCATGGTGGAGGGAAGCGTTGTGCATTTCAAGGTGGTTGCACAAAGAGCGTGCATGGTGGTACCCTTTTCTGTGTAGCTCACGGTGGTGGGAAAAGGTGTGCTGCACCAGAGTGCACTAAAAGTGCTAGAGGAAAGACAGATTTCTGTGTTCGTCATGGTGGTGGAAAGAGGTGCAAGGTTGAAGGTTGCGGAAAGAGCGCTCAGGGTAGTACTGACTTCTGCAAGGCTCATGGGGGTGGTAAGCGTTGCTTTTGGGGCCAACCTGGTTCCAATCTTGGTAATGGTGGCCCTCCTTGTGACCGTTTTGCTAGGGGGAAGAAAGGCCTCTGTGCGGCACACACTGCACTGGTGGAAGATCATTGTGTACATGGTGGGCATCAACTGATGGCTGCAACTTCAGAGAATGGAACACTCAGCAAGCATGAGAAAATGAAAGAGATTATTGATATAGAGGGTCTCCTGGAGATGAAAAATGGGAAGAGCACTCTCTTTAGCTTTGTTGGGTTTGATCAGAAGGAACATATGCATAGCGCAAACCCTCTTAATTCTAGGATGGCTTCTGTTCCAGAAGGTAGGGTGCATGGTGGGAGTCTCATGGCAATGCTGGCTACCGGTGCAAGTCTCGGTGGCGATTCTACAAACCAAGTTGATGGTGGTAATTCCAAACAGGGGAATTGTGTTTGAAGTCCAAAGTACCGGTCTCCTATGTTTGTTCCCTGTGTGACCTGATTTATCTGCGGCACAACGATCGGCACACATCATTAGTGATTTAGCTGTTTGGGTAGAAGCATACCTGCAGTTCAACTTATCCAGATAAGGGGTAATTGTTCGCCTTGTGGGAGTGAATCCTTGCTGTAGGTTCTTCCCCCTTAATGTACGTAATAGACAATCGGTTGTTTGTTAGCATGTGGTGTAAATGTAAGTTCAATGGTCCAGAGTGATCTTTTTTCTTTCTTCTTTTAGGTCTGATGTAAATTTTTAACGCTAGCGAAAAATGTACAGACGTACAGTTCTTATGCTTATCATGTAATCTGGATTTCTACATGACAAGGTCCCTTGTAGAGTTTTGGACCATATGACGTACTGCTCTTTAGGATTCAAGTTTGTTTGCTCTAAGTATTTTGATTGTTGTGGTCTCAAATGTTACATTGACACCCATGAGGTTATACTTCCTCAGCATGTTAGGCTTCATTCTTAATTGCTTGTCGACGGAGATTGAGCTGCTGCTTTCCTCATGTGGCCTAAATTGTCAGTGAGGGACGCACGGTATCTTTTTCTTTTGGTTTCTCATGTGTGCGCTAAGGTCTTCAGGTAAACCTCGATACAAAAAACTTGAAACTGTGTAATAATAGCATTAGAGAGTGCCTGAAGCCGAAGAAGGTTCTAGATTGCTTGTTTTGGCGACCATTATCGACACGATCCAACCGTCCATCACGATCGAACCCCTCGATGATGGACATGGGCGGTCAGATCTTAGCTCTCTGCCGATCCGCCGTGAACAATCCCTCCCCTCCCTCTCTCAACGGCCTCCGCTTCCACTCTCCCGAAGTCGTCGCTCCTCTCTCTCTCTCTCTCTCTCTCTCTCTCTCTCTCTCTCTCTCTCTCTCTCTCTACTTGGGAAAGCGTTCCTTCCGATCCGCATCGCCGGCCCGGTGGACTGGTCTTCGGGGCATCTTGATCTGGCTCCGAATCCCTCCGTCGAAGCTGCTTGTCATCCGAATCTATATCTCTCTTGAACGAGATGGGTGTCGGCTCTTGGATTTGGCTTCTTATTGCATTCGGATTCCTATTCGGAGCTCTTAATGCCAGCGCCGGCGACGCGGATCCGCTCTACAGGTACGATAGGTTCCTAGTTTTATCTGAACAATATTGGAGAGATGGTACGGAAATACCTATTGAAGGGTAACATGTTGATTGGTTTTGGGACAGTTATCTATAACTCTACCTGATGTAGATCTATGCGACAAGGTCGCCAACATAAGTGAAGTGTTCGACCTTTTAATTTTGTTCTTTCATGTATATCTAAATGGAAGTGATACGCATGATCTTGATTGGATTGGATTATAAGCTTAACAATGATATGCACAGAACATACTGAAACATGATCTAGGCAAGTTGTCCTTGATTTGCAGAATTTTAACGATAATTTGTTCTATCTAAGCATCAAGTGATTGATGATTAATTCAGAAAAAATAGCATTCATTACTCGGTGCAAGCTCCTTGATATCAGTGACCACAAAAATTTTTATGTCAGTTGTTAATCTTTGCTTAAGTTCTTGCTAGAAATAGAATGTCGTGTAGGATCCATGGGTCAAATTTGAACAGGTGGCCTGCAGAATGAGATACCTCCTTGGTGTGAGACCAACAATGCTTTGTTGGGCAGTTAAGAAATAACATATGCAAAAGTTTGTATTATTAAGATGAAAATATTGAGATTGATGTATGGAGCCACTAAGAAAAAAGAGAAAAAAACTTTTATTCGTGAACAATTAGATATCATTTCGATAAAATTATTTAAGATGATATGCGCATATGCTTAGGAGACCTCCGGATGCGGTAGTCAAAAGAGATAAAATAACTAATATTAGTAGTACGAGAAAGATAGAAGAAGATCTAAAAAGACTTTAATGGAAATTATAAATAATGATTTAAATACTCTAAGCTTAACTAAACATATGACTTTTTACAAATCTCAATGGCGGCAAAAGATCGATGTAGTCGATCCCAAATAGTTGGGACTTACGGTTTTATTGTTGTTGGCCTGCATAATGAGATGAGTTAATCTCTTTTCCTTAGAACTAATTTGATATCGTTATCTAATGGATAGTATTTTCGTCCTTAAATATTCTTTAAAAGTTATTAAGCTGATCATTGCATCACTCTCAAAATGGAATAATACATCTTACTGAATACAAAGTCTGGCTTTATTTTACAATAGTTATTACTGGGGACGAATATCTTTTTTGTTATTAATTAGTTTCAAATCTTTGTATCTGCTTTATTTCAAAGAATTTCAGTTCAATTTGACTCAGAAGCACTTTACAAAATTTTGGATAAAAGGTGTCTTCATGGCAAAGTGGATTCAATTATTGTTCTTATGCTTTGGTTTCACACAGCTAAGTTCCAAGTACTATGAATTTGCATATCACCTATTCAATTATTGTGATTTTGATGTCACACTACTAAACATAATCAATTTTCCAGTCACTCACATCGTGCTACATTGTAGCTGTCACCTGACTTTGTTTTGTCTATAAATGAAATGGCATGTTTTTTATGTTATTTTCAAAATAGGGTAGTCACTGGTCAGCATGCCTAAGAAACTCCTTTTGTCAATCAAAGCCACGATGCCCCCTCCATTGGTCTCACATGGATCTTGGGCCTTTTGTATTCTTATTTTCATGCTGTTATGTGCTTAATTATATTTAGAATTTTAACTTATATTCATTTACAAGAAAGCGACTGGATCATTCAGTAGATGTGAAGGACTGTTTTCTTGAACAGTTGATATGTGACAATGGTGCATTCCCATACTGAATTTCATACTTTTGGTGTGCTAGAGAATCATGTTATTCTAACATCAGTGCCTAGTGCCTACTATTTTCGAAATTGTTGGCATCCAAATCAGGCACCATTTAATATTATACAGATATAGCTGCTTTAGTAATCTGTGCTGTGCTTCTTGTTTCACAATGAACATTAGCAGAAAGCTATAGATCATTAAGATTTTTGAGTTTTTGATAAAGATGTGTGTTACTGTGTTGTCTAACATGGTTGAACTGCTGACTGTTTTAGTAAGTAAGCATTAATATTCTTTTCCTTAAGTTAGTAAGAGGTATTTTTCATCCTGGTTTTAGATTATTAAATATAGGTTAAACTTAAGGTATTAATTGGACCTGGATTTTCTTTCATCATGAGCTTAAAGACTAAATTTCGCACTTCATGACATGTCTCTAAATACCAGAAATTGTGTTGGGCAATGTGAAAAGACTGGAGATATTGGGGACCAATCCATTCGGCACTGCCAGTTTCAAAACAGTGATGTGCCTCTCAACAGTTCATGGTATATGCAAGAGCCACTTTACTTGCAATGGAAGCAACTGAACTGCAGGAGTGACTGCCGGTACTACTGTATGATGCAGAGAGAATATCAACGGGAAAAACTTGGTCAACATCCTGTTAAGTATCATGGAAAATGGCCTTTCAAACGTGTATTCATTTTCCAGGTTTGTTCATTTCCTCTGGTTTGCAGATAAACTTTGTACAATGTTAAACTTATTTTATTTTATTACTTTGGTGGTAACTCCCCTTGTTTATGTTTTCTTTACAGGAGCCTGTTTCTGCTGTCCTCTCGGCATTCAATCTATTGATGCATTTCATTGGCTGGCTAACCTTTTTCATCTTACTACATTACAAGTTACCTGTTAGGCCTCAGAGTCGGAGGACATACTATGAATACAGTGGACTGTGGCATATATATGGTGTCTTATCCATGAATGCTTGGTTCTGGAGTGCTATATTCCATACGCGGTACCTCACCAAACTTGGTCCCCATATAAACTTCCATTTACAGCTTGATGCTTTCTATTATGGTGATGGTGATCAACCTACTGCAGAGACTTTGACCTGACGGAAAAGTTGGATTATTCATCTGCTGTGGCTGTGCTTGGCTATTCACTCATTTTGTGTTTACTAAGGGTATTCAATGTGAAGGATGAGGCTTCAAGGGTCATGTTTGCAGCCCCAATTTTAGCCTTTGTGACTACACATATCTTGTACCTCAACTTCTATGAAATGGACTACGGTAAGGTCTCTTATCATTTTTGAATTTGTTAGCCAACTTCCTTAATTTTACTTGTGATTGTAGCCATTGTTTTTATGCATTGGGAGCATATGTTTTGATCACCTGACGCAGGACATCATATTTTTGTTGAGATTAGTCGACTCTATGTAATGCGTTGAATAACTTCTTTCTTTATTGGGGGGGTGGGAGTCTTGTGCATTGATTTCTTCTTGTTTTCATCTTGTTTGTACGTAATTGAAGAACACAGGACACACACTCTTAGCATGGAGGACAGTTACAACCATGAATTCTTGTTTTGTTTTGTTTTGTTCTTTTTTTTTTTTTTTTTTTTTTCAAAGGGTAAGTGGCAAAGAGAGGATTTGAGTATAGTACTTTGCAATAATCTGTCAAAAGCTAGCCAGCACCTTCATGACCACTCATGACCATGCATTTCAATTTCCACCATTATATAGCAGCTACTTCTGTGCATCTTTTTCTAAAGGTTACATTAGAAGATTGCATAACTTGACAAACAACCATTGCACACTTTGTACCATAAGCACACATCTTCTATAGAAATTTGGAAGAGATCATACTAATTATCTATATATATTTATCAAAGAAGCCAACTAAGATAACTTAATGCACTGTTTCTTTTTACTATTTGAATATGTCGACTATGATAGTTAGAACCTCAATTAATATGTTAGTGAACTCGGCACCACTTGGTGATTCATTTATCCAGGTGCTAATATACCTTGTAAGATGTCTTGTTCTGTTTTTCTAATATTCCAGTTTCAGATTTTGATTCCTAAGCTTTGACCAAAAGATGCTAAGTAATTCTAACAGGAAATTTAACGTTTATTATTGCTCATGTCATCCTTGAACCTAAAGAAGACAATTTCACTTCTCTCTCTCTCTCTCTCTCTCTCTTGTTGCCATATCCACAACTTGCTTAGAGTTTAAAATCGTAAGCTCTTGTCATGTAGTTAACTATTATTAAACCATATAGACCAGTGACATTGTAGAAACTAATTGATCCTATTTGATAAACGTAATATAAGACTGCATTGTTTGTTGCCGAAATAACCTCACTATTTGCAGGAGTAAAAAACTGCATACTCTCTTAAACTCTACATTGGCAGGAATCTTATGCACTAGGCTATTCTTTTTAGCAATACTATTTGTAAAGGTACAAGTAACTTTGTAGATGTTAATTATTTGTCTTGTAGATGTTGATGCTTATGGATCTATCTCCTCGTATCATAATGTACATAACATCTCATGTTAATATTGTCACAGTAAGGAATATAGCAAGTCTACAAAGCAGGGAGTGTTTCAACTTAGATTTCTCATCTAACAGCCAAATCCACATGCAAGATCAGTCATCTCATCAAGTGTAATTTTTTAGTTGAATTTAGCAAATAGTACTAAATTCTTTAGGATGCCTTTGGTGACCCTGCTTTATATTAAGTCTTTGTTCTACTCCTGAAAGTAAGAAGCCATCTTGTCATCATGCAATGGTCAATATCTGTTGGGATGGCAACGGTTGGTCAAATTGACCATCCTGCTTCATCTCATTAAAGGTCATCTTTAATGTATTCAGAAAGCTATGTTCTCTTTGTTTTGAAGTTCAGTGAATATCCCAAATTTGGCTTTGTCAACCATTAACCCACAGGTGTTTCCTATTATTCTCTAATCTTTTTTTTTTGGTTTTGGCAGGGTGGAACATGAAAGTGTGCCTTCTAATGGGTGTTTCTCAACTTCTGATGTGGGCAATTTGGGGCGGTGTAACTCGTCATCCTTCACGCTTCAAGCTCTGGGCAGTTGTATTCGGATGTGCTCTCGCAATGCTTTTGGAGATCTATGATTTCCCTCCTCTTCATGGATACGCCGATGCCCATGCTCTGTGGCACGCCACCACCGTTCCCCTCACATACCTCTGGTGGAGTTTCATCCAGGATGATGCCAAGTTCAGGACATCAGCTCTTGTGAAGAAGGCCAAGTAACTAACTCCTTCTCAACTGTCTCTATATCGGCGAAATGCCATGATCAGCATGAAAGAGCAGGTAATGTCATCATCCACTCGTAGGTTCTTGATTTGTTTCGAATGCAGTGTTTAGTTGTAAAATATGAATAGAGACGCTTGTTTTTGCTTTAGTTTCTCTGAATCCTGTGCTCTTGTTAAGACGAATTGTGCTTGTTTTCCTTTGGAAATTAATTGAAGGTGATCAATTGTTTTTCATGTTTTACAAGAAAAAAAAATAATGTGGAAGAACAGATAGCTATTAAAAAAGAAATAACGCTAGTTGCTCGAATGAGCAGGGAGTTATGTTTGGTTATTTAGTTGTATATGTGACAAAGATAAATTGCATTCGATGCATTATATAGTTGTGACTTAGGGAAATAAGGCATGCCATGTCGTGAATGATAGGATAACAACGTAGAATAGCTTTAGGATTAGGGCTCGGCTGTTGATCGGACGAGTTGCATTGGACACCCATAATGAACTGACCATCAGTCTCTCTAGAAAAATTAAGGTATTATGCAATTGATAAGGGATCCGATTTATCGAGATCCAAATGTCACGTTATTGCTAGTTCGATACTTATTCGAATGTCAATCCAACACATCAACTAAGTGCCTCCCATGGTCAATAATGGTGTTGACTTGAACGATCAATGGTTCCTAGCTAAGTAATGTCTGATAGTTTTACGTAACAACTTTTGTAAATTAATTTTTAATCAATTCCCGACATCTTAGATGATCAAAATCCATGATAACAATGACTTAGGCAAATTAGTGAGGCATGTAATTTTTCTTACAATTTTTATATGGAGGGGTTTAACCAGCTTTATATGTTTCTTTTACCTGCTTCGAGGTGTGGGAATAGATTCGGTTACCGTGACACGAGTACGGCAAAAAGGTTGAACGTCCATCGCAACGTGTCATGGCCCGATGTAACGGTTCGTTATCTGAGCCAAGTCGACTTACGGCGTTACTTTCGAATCTTGCATGCCTGGTGGTGAAAGTCAAACGTCCTATACATGAACGATTGATGGAGAGCATCTCGGTGTGCCTCGCGCTGTCCTCCTCCTCGTTCACTGCAAAAGCCTCCGCATGAAGTAATATTATCCATCTGCTTCCTCTGCGGCCGTTGTTTCGGCGACTGACCGACTGCATCCTCTCTCTCTCTCTCTCTCTCTCTCTCTCTCTCTCTCTCTCTCTCTCTCTCTCTCTCTATCTCGCTTTTTGCTGGCTTACACTGCCGTTAAAAGTTGGGAGAAAGAAGAAATGGAGAGAGTTTGAACTTTGAAGAGAGGAAAGGCATTCCTCTGACTCTTTCTTAGTAATTGGTAGTAAAGGGTTTAAAGGTCGGCTTTCACCTCTGGCTCTCCCGACCATGGAATCCTTCACCCTGCTCAAATACTGGCGGGGCGGCGGCGGCGGAGGAGGAGGATCCACCGTCGCCGAAACCCTTCGCGCTTGCAGCGCCACCCCTGTCGTCGCCACCGCCTTCCTACGCCCCTCCTCGGCTACCACGGATGACGGCGGCGACAACGACGATGATGAAGGCCCCTTCTTCGACCTCGAGTTCCCCGCCCTTACCGTCGACGACGAGGTGGAAGAGGGCGAGTTCAACTTCGAGCTGAGTTCCGTCGGACATGGTGGCGGCGGCAACGGCGGAGGAGGGGGTGATGACATCCGGAGTGAGGGTTTCTCCCCCACTGAAGACCTCTTCTTCAAGGGGAAGCTCGTCCCTTTGGGACCTTCCTCGATCGTCATCGCCGCCTCCGAGTCTGATAATAAACCCCAATTCCCGGCCACCTCCATCCTCAGATCCGCCACCAAGTTTCGTGTTTTCTTGCTCGGGCTCCGCAAGCCCAAACCCACCGCTGCGGAGCCCAATGCCGCCGCCGTGGCTGCTGCCTCCTCGAGGCAGCAACTTCAGCAGCATCAGAGCAGGTTCTTCGTGAAGTTTAAGGTGGAAGAGCTGCCCATCATCTCGCTCTTCACACGGGACAGCAGCTCCCGGAACTCCTCGGCCAACGGGGCGGTGAAACCGCAGGCGGAAGACACCGCCGTCGCCGTCACAACGGCGGAGGAGAAGAGGCTGGCGAGGGAAGTCATTCAGAAGTACGTCAACATGATCAAGCCTCTCTACGTCAGGGCTTCCAGGAAGCACGGCGAGAAGCCGATGCTTCCCGGAGAGCCAGCGCCAGGGGAGGGGGAGGTGGAGGTGGAGCCGGAGGAAACGGCGCCGGCGCCTGCGGCGAGCGCGGGCGGGGTCAAGGGCCTCCCGGCGGGGCTGAGGGTGGTCGGGAAGCGGCTGGGGAAGATCCGGTCGGCGTCGGCGACCGTGGCCGCGGTCCCGCCTCCACCGCCGCCACAGCGGCGCGACGACACGCTCCTGGAGCAGCAGGACGCGATCCAGAGCGCCATCGCCCACTGCAAGCGTTCCTTCACCGCCCCGGAGAAAGGTACGCGAGCGACGACGCACCCGATCCTAGATACGGTCACCGGCGGTGGCCCTTAGTGGCCTAGCTTGCTTCCTAAGGCCTCGGGCTCTCTGTTCTCGCAGGGTCGCAGTCGCCGTTGGCGAGATCGAAGAGCGACCCGATCCGGGCGACGGGCGATCAGATCTGAGCCGCGCTTATTCCCGGCCGTCCGATTTTGGCAGTAACAGTAAAAGCCTTCACTGTGTCTCATCTCCTTGGTTCTCGTAGCAAGTATAGTAGGGGGAAGGCGTTGCTGTAAATATCGTGCGTTCGATCTATCCATGATGCCAAGTACTGGTTCCTGTTGACTATATGTGGGTGTTTGATTGGCGAGGGAGAGTGCAATGATGAGAAGGTGAGAGTGATGGGTTGGGCTTTGCTCGCTCGCTCTCGCATGTGAACGAACACCGGAGGGGAGGGAAAAGATTCCCGTGGCATCGGGAAAGCTGCAGCATAATATGGCAATCTTGTGGCAATATGGTGGAGCAATGAATGCTTTAGCTTCTGTCTCTCCTCTGTGCGCTTGGAGGCTTTGTGCAGCTCACGTACCCTGGAAATGCGCCACCTTTTTGAGCTTTTTGGCAGGGGAAAGTAGCAGCCTCAGACGCCAAAAGAAGTAGGCGATGGGACGCCTTCGGTTTTTATTTTATTTTTATTTGATACATTTATTTTTTTAATACCTTAAATATCTTTCATCACCGTAGTTAATATTTTTTTTTCTTCCTGGGTCGTACTGGCGGCGTTCTCACCCCATCTTGTCACGAGGTCTTATCATTTTCATCTTTGTCATTTCAATCCTATCCTCTTTATTTTGTTGTTTTCGTCTCGCCGTGATTATCTCATTTCTTTTCCTCACCTTAAACATTCATTTCAATCTCATGATTGTTTGTTGCCTCATCTTTTCTATTCATCATGTCTTTGAGTAACTCCTAAATCACGTTCACATCTATCTCACTAAAGCAGGACAACTTTGAAGTAATCAATAACACCCACCGGATGGATGTGGTAATGACTAGGAGCGCTATCATCATGCCGAAAGGAGTAAGAGACATTGACGGCACAAGAAAAACATTTAGGGTATTAAAAAAAATCATCAAATGAAAAAACTAAGGATGAAGAGCATGATCCAGGAGAAGTCCAAAAGGAAATATTTTTTTAAGAAAAATCATCTAAAGAAATATGTAAGCCTTTCTCCTAAGTCCAATAAAATGCACGAAGAAATCACGTACCATTTATTAGAGAGAGAGAGAGAGAGAGAGAGAGTGGCGTCGTTACAGAGTGGTCGTCTTCAGCGCGGCGGTTAACTCCGGGAACGTGATGATTAGGAATAAGATAAAAGTGGGTGGGGGGGAGAAAGAGACAAGATGGATGTGGGAGTTGGTAGCAAGGGTTTATTTCTAAATGGTGTTGGATTCAGCGTTGTTGGTGATCTCCCCAACATGACATGGGCAATAACAGGAGCAGTGATGCTTGTGATTCGCCGATGGAAGAAGACTATAATTTGTCTTCGACTGAGTCTGGTGTTGACCAGCTCCGTTCCTGAGGCGGGGTTTGATCCTTGGCTTATTATTGGAAGGGCCACAGGCAACATTACCTTGTCCAACTCCATCTCTCTCATGGACTCGGCAGTCAGCACACATCTCTATGCTCCGCCATTGTTTAGGCTGCAATTGGATGCGTCGATGTCAGCTGGCCTGCATAAAAAAGGTTCGAAGATAAGGTTGGTTATGCGAAAGTGTTCTGACCTGGCGGAAGCTTTGAATGGGAGCACATGGCATCTCCATCCTGCAGCAAGCACAAATAATTTAGGACTCATTAAGAACTATAACAATAGTAAGACAACTTTGTTTACGGTCATACAAAATTTGAAGTCTTGATCGCCTTAGAAAATGGTCGTAAGGACCTAAGTACAGTGCAGATGAAGAAGACAATAAAGATAGGAGGCCTCAGGAAGGGGCAGTTCAAATTATATGCAAGGTATCACAAGCTGTAACATGGTCAGGAGCAGTATAAAAGGAACTATATTATCCTTCTTGGATTAGCAGATGATTTCATCTCACTTCGAGCTAGTAGCTAACACAGATGGGCATCACTGTCATCGTCTTCTGCTGTGCATTCAATCGGTTTTAGGTCAAAACAATGTTCAACAAAGATAACACATAATCAAGTTAACCATGCATGCATACCTGCGATCATATTTTTTATTTGCATTTACACAATATTTAGACAACTACAGCTGTTCAAGCTACAAAGCTAATTTTTAATATAATGGAATAAGAAAGATAGCTTAATGCCCTAAAAGGTAACACAAATTCAAGCTCATACAGATATAATCATATTAGAGCAAAAAGAAAAAGATAAAAATTTAAACAGGTCAACATTTCCATCCAGTATAGGCAAATAAAAACCTTGGGATACACACTGGATTGAAAGCTGATGGCGTTTCTGTTAATGCAGGAAGTGTTTGGGGATCAAACTTGACATGAAAAAGTCCTCCATGGCTAATGGGAAGAAGAATTAGTCTTGGTGTGCAAGGAATCAAGTCAGAAACCATGCAGACTATCATGGACTTTGGTGTATGAGCCTAGCATAAAAGGTGAGGACACAAATTTCACTTCCAGAGGGGTATGATCCTAATCATAAACAGTAAGTTCTGAAATAGGTCAATAACATCCGAGATCATGTTCTTTATGAATAAATATAGAAACACTAAGAGAAGAATGGAAGCATACAATAACATCTCATTATAACAAAAAAAAAAAATTCTATAATGATAAGTAGCAAGTAGCAATCCGAAAAAAAAAAAAAAAAAAAAAAGAACATAATCAACAAATGGTAAAGGTGACATAATATATGTCATTGGCTAAATGTGTCCTTCATGAAATCTTGATCAGCCTAACAGAGTACTTCACTGGAAAAACTAATAAGCTAACTATTTGAATGGGTAAATATCGGAGAAAATATGTAGACACAAGATCACTTTTGGGCACCAATTAGTGGTGGTCCATGAGTAGCATAATGCCAAAATGTACATGCATATAAGATGAACAATATATAGTACCTAATAAGGGAAAAGAAAAAAAAAAGCATCCAAAAGTAAACAAGATGAGTATAATATTTTCATTAAACATCAAAGCAAGAGACGATTTATTTGAAAATCAAAAGAGGCATGACAAAGTAGTAGTAGTACAATAAAGAAAAATCAAAAGAATAGACTAAGCATGACAATTTATTTGAAAACAGATTACTCGTAGTCAGATATTTCCTACGGACCATCCCATCAAGTAAATACAGAGGCATGAATAGATTTTAGAGTATGTTCTCAAGATCCTATCATCCTCGGCTGAACCGAGTGATTTACTATTTACAAAAAGAAGTTTCTAAACATGCCAATAAGGAAATGTTCGATTTGATGGTAGACATGCCACTTTCCTTTAAGAGGTTTATGGTTACACTTTTATGTAGGAATTCTTTTCTTTTTCAATTAAAACAAGGAGAACCAACCTTTTTTCTTTCAAGCCAGTGTAGTGGACCTGCAGAGGCCCAAGGAGGTACATTCCTCTCCGTCCCCCTTTTTTCAAATTTTCTTCACCTGGGTAGAGAATGACTAAAGAACAACCACAGTATAAACAACAAAGATAGTAAATAAGTATATCTGCAATAAGATTAGATTCATGTCAATATTAGCGACAAAATTCCTTAAAAATATATAGTGCTATCTTTTTAAATAAAAAAATAAAAAATTTCAAAATGAAATAATAAAATGATTGGATATATGTATAATGAAGGTCAGTTAAGACATGACAATGCAAACATGATAGTTTCTGATTAACATCAACTTGCAAAAAAATTCACCAAAACTTTTTACATATGATTTTTAGAAATGTCTGAAGTGTAGATAAAACAAAATTAATATAAAAGATCATAAGGTTGGATATGATTACTTTATATAAGGAGGGGAATTAAATATTCTTTAAGGGGTGAAAAATACCTATAATATGTTGATTGTGATGCCCTAACTTAGTCCCACATTGCATATGGAAGGAGAATTGAACTGATTTATGAAGCTCGATGTGACTATTGTTTTTAAGATTGGCTTCAACATTTTGAGCCAATGACTTGTACCTATCAAGTTAATGGTCAATATTCTCATCAAAATGGGTCATGACAAAGGATATTAAAGTAAACCTAGTATTAAACACCAAGAATGATCCAAGTAGAAAAATGTTTGTGCATGAAAAAGACTAGTTGGCACAACACAAGAAACCACCGTTTAACAGTTAAACACATGCACCGCATTCTGTTAAGCACTGAGCCTTGATAAGAGCAAGCCTCAAGAGGAGAGGTTGTAATACACCGGTTTAGAGAGAACCAAGTCAGTTTATATAACTACATGATATATTCCTATCAATTTGGGCTCAGGTATTTTAGATAAATGACTTATGCCTATCGGGTCCATTATTCCATCAGTTCAATATGTGACAAGAACACTTGATCATGTGATAAGGTTGCTACTTTGCAACATGAGTGAACATGATTCAAGCCACAAAAATAAGACTATAGCTTGAAGACTATAGCTTGAATAGTACATGAACCACCTACAAAAGCCTCATGCACCGAACTACCCTACATTGGTTGATGACTTAATACCTTTAGTGGAAAATACTTGGAAGGCTGGAACATTCCATAAATTTACCAACATGAACAAGAGATTTGGGGGTCTTTCAAATACAAAAATATGTAAATAACAAGAATTGGGGATCTATATGCACAAACAAAAAATGTGGGAGACTAATATACAAAAGCAAAAAAATGCTTAAACTATAAATAAGAATATAGATTTATGTATTGCATGAAGTACCAGGACTTTATCAAATGATATACAACTATAAAAACATGAACAAAAAAAATCAAATCACTAAAAATAGATATTCAAGTAAGATGAATAAGCAAAAGACTATGACATATATGATCTGTTATTCAATAGGAAGGGAGGATTGAAAACCATATTGCTCAAAAGAGAAAAAAATATGGCGTTACATAAGAGTGTCACATTGTAACAGCATCACAAGAGAAAAAACAGTTATTTAAAAATCAGGTATGCTTTTTGAATCAAAATGTTCACAGATTAGAAGAGGAGGTAAGAATGTTGAAATGGATGTCTGCTGTAACCAGAAAGAATAAAATAAGATTTGCATTTATGAGAAGTGACATCAATAAACAAGCTAATATGGTCTGAATATATCTAAGATAGTAAGATTTGATTAAACGATGAAAAATAATATGGCTGCCATTTCACTATCATTGACTTACCGTGAACATAACTTATTGACTAGAAAAACTCTACACAGTTGATCAAAACAGTTGGATCGAGCTTAATCATCATCTCATCATCATGCCATGCATACAAGTAGAAGCGGCATGAGAACAAAGAGGTGAAAATGGTCAGCACAAGTAGAACAATAAGCATGACATATCATAGATCCATTGATCTTCCTCCTTAAAGCATGTCAAAGATAATATTGACTGGAATTCTACTATTCAAAAGCTAATTTAACTTGACATAATGGTTTCAACAAACTTGATTGAGAACATAAAGAGCTTTTACTCTCACCATAGAAATTACTAAAAGATTATTACCAATACGCTCAGTTCTACTTCGGCCTTTGGATAAACATTTATGTTTTCTTTGGTACAATAGAGTAACCATTATGAGGACACAGAGAAACATAGAAGGATTCATTGGTACAATGGAATTATCAATTGCTACTATTGTGACTTGATATCACCAAATAATCTAATTAATAAACAATCATATTCTTGCAATTCATTAACTACAGAAACAACAGAAAAGAATTTGTGATCAACTCTTGTTCGTTCACTAAGTCTATTAACTGCCAAAAACTATTGAGAAAGAACTTCATGAACCCATAAAGTTAGTTGTCTTCTAGATATTATTAACAAGCATACATGTAAAAAAGAAAAGGCATGAATGATAAATGAGGAAATGGAAAAGCACAAGAGGCAAATGCTTAAGAGCTACAGCTATCAATATTCCTTTTTCTAGTTTTCCAATAACAATACCAGTGACGAAAAGAAAAACTGCAAGGAAACTGAAAAAAAGAAACTTAAATCAGAGAGGACAAAGATTGCCTGAGCTCACTATAGTTTATTAATTTAAGTATATCCACATAGCCATGTCAATTTCAGCAAACTCACTCTAAAAGGCAACAAGGAGAATTGAATCCAGCATATGAGATATGTACAACTCCATTACCAACATAGCACGGTTCTGTTCTAGCCTTCTCATAAACTTATTTACTTCCCTTGGTCATAGATCCGGACCCAACACTTCAGCCAAGAAAGACTTAATTCTTTCAAATCACCAAAAAAATAATGGCTTCTTCATCATATGAACACAATATAAAGATCAAACAGAAGCAACAACATGAATTAACAGAGAGGTGTGAAAATAAAACAAGCAGGCAATCACCTCCATGTTCAGCAGAACTTTGTCTTGTCATGTGTTCATTACACATCAGTAGCACACAGCAAAAGAGAAGAACACAGAAGTTTGTTGCTTTTTTATATTTATCTAATAAGAGGGGGAAGACTACATCACCAGGGAGGAGTAGATCCCTGTCTTGCTGAAGGAGATCTTGATCCTAAGCTCCCATCCCTTGAAAACCTCGTCTTCTCTTTTGGGGTGCTTGCGAATGGGCTAGACCCACGATAGCTAGCTCGAAGAGTCTCATCCACAGATCGAGAAGACTTGGCAATGGCATTCCTAACAAACTTCTGAGCAGCTGGAGAAAGTGTTCGCACACTTGGGCTGGCACTGCCTCCTCTAGCTGGTGATGGCAATGGTGGCTTTTGAAACATCTTAGACCTCTCTCTCACCTTACGTGCGGCGTCCCTCGCCAGAGAATGAGCTTTCACATCCCGAGATGAAGGCAAAGGGATCCTAAAGTGAGGCCCATCACTGCTTCCACCTATGCCTGCAGGCATCTCCTCGAGGTCTAATCTCAGAGGTGTACCCTGTATCTCTCCCCATGTCATGAATGGGGATTCATCAACACCTGGAGCAGGGGACGGAGTCCTGACAAAGCTGTAGCCATTCTCTCCTTTCTTGGTTGATTCCTCAAAGAAGGGGTTTGGTGTTTTCCTCAAATCCTCCAAGTCATACTTTTTAGACCTCTCAGCCTCCCGATCAGCGAAAGGCCAAGCAGCCCCAGTCGGAGTGGTACCAGCGACCGGGGTGTAGAGAATTGCGACAGACTCCTCGTCCTTCGTGGGCCTTGATTCGGATGCTGATTTGCCGTGAAATCGGGTGCTGGAACGGTTGATCTCCTTGGTGAGGCCCTTGAGCCGCTCGGCCTGCTCCTCCTCGGTCAGTGGCACCTCCCCCCTGTCCGCCGGATCATACATGAGGAGATTCTTCGCCGTGTACTTCCAACCGTCCAAGGTGCTCACCGGCTGCCCGGAGGTTCCATATCCATCGGTGATCCGGTCCCTCTTCACGTCTTCTAGGGTTCCAATCGGCGTCTCCTTCTCGCCCTCCAACAGATGGGCATATTTCTCTTTCCTCTTGCGATTGACCTTCTCCATGATCTTGGAGAAGCTCTCGTTATCCTCGCTAGTGTACCGACCAAGGAACTCATCCAGCGAGAGGGAGGTGTCGACGTCGGCCAAGGGATCGTCGTGCGTCGCGGGGCCTGAGGGACCATTACCCGCGGGAGGTATCGACGGGGTGGAGCCGAAGGGCGTGGCGGAGGAGGGGAAGAAGGAGGATCCGGGGGTGCGGGTCAGGGAGCGGCGTGCGGAGGCAGTGGCAGCGCCGGGTTCTCCAGCGGCGGCCCGGCGTTCGAGGATCTTGAGCTGGGCGTCGCGGATGAGAACGGGATCACCGGAGCGGACGGCCTCGAGCCAATCGAGGCGGTCGCGGAGTCTGGGGATGTCGGGGAAGAAGTCGCGCTCGACTATGCGCTCTATGGCGGCGACGTAGGTGTCCTCGTCGAGGACGGCCGCACGGCGCTTCCGGGTGTTGCCGGCGGCGACCGCGGAGGAGGAGGACGGCGCTCCATCGGCAGTCGAGGGGGTTCGGGCGGCGAGGGAGGAGGAGGGGGGAGTAGAGATCTGGCGAGGGGAATGGCCGGGCGACAGAAGCATGTTCGCTGCGTGATGTTGGGGATTCCAAGAACTGAAGGCGGATCGGGAAGTTGGGGAGCGGCTGGGGGAGGGAATCGAAGGAGGGTATGAATAGGCTCGCGTGGGGAGGAAGCCGAACAAAACTAGGACTGCAATCGACGATTCCTACTGCAAATTGGAAGGGTCAATCTGCCCTAATTTTGACTTTTAATTGAAGCTAGAAATTATTGGTAACCGACAACAAACATTAATCTCTCGATTAATTCAAAGTTGGTCGAATTTATCATGTATTTTCATGTAGTCTTAAAATTAAAATTAAATATTCAACCTTTTAAATATATATTTCATATTTAGATCAATTTACTACGAAAAATACTTCATAGTTGATTTTTACATGGTAACGCCTTTTTTTTTAGAATTTACTTGAGGCATCCAAATCTATTGAAATGCCTGAAAAGCCTTCACGAAATCACCAAATTAAACGTAGAAAGTTCTTAAGATAATCAAATGATTAAAAATATAATAATATAATAATTATTTATATTATTATCATTATTATTATGAAATTTGTGATGAGTTGAACAATTGTTACACTCGTAAATAAATTATGTTGCACTTGTAAACGTATCAGAATGAGCTATAAAGCCATTAAAATCAATAAGAATTAGATAAATTAAGGGAATAACTATTTGTATCATATTTTTTTTAAAATTGTTGTAGTATAAGGTGAATTAAACAACTTTTATAATGTTATGCTTGTAAATTAACCATGATATACTCGATTGCATAATCAATTGCAATGTTTTTCATTTACATATTGATTAAGCGAGAAGAAAACAAGTTGATTTAAGCTGTAGGCGAATAGGTTATATATATATATATGTGTATATATGTGTATATATAAATATATATATATATATATATGTATATATATATACACATATATACATATACATATATATATACATATACATACATATACATATATATATATATGTTGAATTTCGAATTTTGATGATGAAACTAATTAATTATGTTTTATGGTCTAACTGCGTTTGAGTTACGTAGGTCTTCTATCGATCAGAATTAGACAGTTGACGCAGGAGGAATTGACGTTACACCAGAAGTGATCACGTCAGGAAATTGGGTGTCGAACCGGAGGTCCGGTCGACAATCAGCAGAAGGCTTCGGACATTGAGCATCGGGCCAAGAAGAGTGGGTAGCATCAAGGATATCGAGATTGCGGAGGTCAACCGTCGATTAGGCAACGGACCACAAGAGAGGACGGTGTGCTGAAGAATCGGACGAAGTGTCGATAGGCCAATGATGTGCCGGGCAACAGAATGTCAATTCACGTTGTAATTGTCTAGATCGAATTAGAGTTTTGTCTTATGTGTGCAGGATTAACTACGATAATGATGAAGATATAAAGTAAAGTAAAGTGTCGGAATCAAGTGTGATAAAATCGTTGGGAGTTTGAGAGTTCGACGAAAGTCCGAAGATTCGTCGGAGTGCTACCAAAACTGGTCGAGAACAAGTAAGGAACTTACCGAAGGATTTTTGGAAGTTCGCCGGAAGGTTCGTCGGAAGTTCGCGGAGCTCGCCGAGAATGATCAAATCTTGCCGAAGAAGCTCGTCGAAACGCGCCAAGATCATCATGAAGTCCAGGAGCTTGTTGGGTGTCCGTAGATGGTGTCCGAGGGATCGTCGGAAGACCACCGAAAGTTCGTCGGAAGCTCGCCGAACTAAGTCTTGACTTGCCAGACTTTGTAATAGCTTAGGAATGTCTTTAAAATTCGTAGTTAGCACGTTAATTTGGGTTATGATTAGGTGTTAATCCTATAATCCAAGTAGGGGCCAACTGGGCCTGATAACGAACTGGTTTGGGTCGAGTTTAAGGCCCAACTAAGTGTGCTAGACCTGTCTGGTGGTGGCACCACCCAGGTCCAGCAACCCAGGTGGTCTGGGCAATGGTACCACCTAGGGCAGAGTGCCTTGGGCGGTGGTACCGCCCAGCACACTGACCGTGTCAGTGTGTCAGGCGATGGTACCACCCAGTACACTGACAAGGTCAAAAAACTTGGGTGGTGGTACCGCCCAGCACTGGTGGTGGTACCGCCAGTAACCTGAAAATCCAGGATGAGCCCAAATTTGAATCATCTCGAGGCCTATAAATATCCCTCTCGTTCATGGTTGAAGGACACACATAAACTAAAAAAGAAAAAGGGAAAACTCTATTGTAATAGTGTCAAAATCTTTCCTCTAATTCTAAAGTATGATCTAGCCTTAGAGAGGGTTGAGAGGTCTTGTAAGGGTTACCTCATAAGCCTGTCAAAAGGAGAGAGCATTGTAAAAGGGAGTTATCTTCACCCGTTGGAAGGAAGACAGCTAGTGGAAAAGTCGGTGACCTCAAGAGAAGAGGAATCAGGAGTGGATGTAGGTCGTATGACCGAACCATTATAAAATCGGTTTGCATTTACTTTATTGCTCTTTATCCTTTTACAAACTTATTTTCTTTACTTGTTCACTACCCTCCTTATTCTCTTAAAGCTTTCAAGCTAATCACGTTTGTGATATGATTTAATCAAAATCATTTTTATCATACGAAGTTTTTCAAACTTATTTTAAATCATTAAAAGTTTATCGTTTTTTATCGCTGCACTAATTCACCCCCCCCCTCTTAGTACCGCTCCAGATCCCAACAATTGGTATCAGAGCCTCGTTATTTCTTATTCGGATTCACACCCATGAGAAATAGCTCTTCACGGCTTTTAAGAGGGTTTTTCGATTGTTCGTCCCCCGTTCTTTAACGGATTGGACTATACATATTGGAAAACTCGAATGAGAGTTTTTTCTAATTTTTTTGGATTTAAACTTATGGAATATCATTGAAAACGGTTTTCAACTTCTCTCTAAACCAACGAATGAATGGTCGGATTTAGAGAGAAAATATTTTTCTTTAAATGCAAAGGCTATGAGTGTCTTATTTTGTACTTTAGATAAAAAAGAGTTCAATCGAATTTCTATGTGCGAAACGATTATTAATATTTGGCGGACACTTGAAATCACGCACGAGGGAACTAGTAGAGTCAAAGACTCAAAAGTAAACATCTTATTACATGATTTTGAGCTCTTTCGAATGACACCAAGTGAGTCTATCGGCGACATATATACCCGTTTCACAGATATCGTCAATAGCTTGAAAAGTCTTGGTAAATATTTTTTAAATTTTGAACTCACTAACAAGATCTTAAGATCCCTTCTAAAAAGGTGGGATCCTAAAGTAAAGGTGATACAAGAAACTAAAAATCTAAATGAATTTCTATTCGAAGAACTAATCGAGTTATTAATGACCTATGAAATGAGTTTCTTTGAACCCGATGAATATATGAACCACCTTCCAAAGAACAAGAAGGATTTGGAACTTCAGACTATAAAATACCACTTAAGTGATGACTCAAGTGATGAGGACAATAAAGAGGATATTGAACTTTTAATGAATCTTAATAAGTTTATTAAACAAAAATGTAAAACTAAAAATGAACTTGAACCGAGAATGAGGCCAAAGAAGAGGAAGATACCCAAGGACGAATAAAGAACTTCCAAATGTGAAACGACGAATTGGGCTTTGACGAGTTTCAATAATAAGGTAAGTAACTCACCTAAAATGTTCTTACATTGTTTTGAAATTACATGACTTTTCCATGAGTGCTTAACTTAGTTAGTAGGAAATAAATAATTATTTTTTAAAAAATTATATCATGCTTTTCTTTCTATTTTTTTTAGAAGTATATAAAAAAAAGAATGATGATTGCTTAACTTGTGTTACAACAAGATCAATCTCATGTATGATTTTGAAATAACAATTCAATGTATGGTTTTTGACACAAAATGAATCATCATGATAATTACATCTCATGCTTGTACACCTAACAAGATTAAATCCAATGAATTTTTATCTTGATGAATTCCGTATCACTTTTCATAATAACATAATGAAAATATAAAATCATGTGTATCTTATTGATTTATTTTATGAAATCTATTTTTTGATTTTAAACTTGATACACATCATTTATACAAAAGAATTGAGCATGCTTACATGTAAACCATCTCCGTTGCTCTTAATAAAATTTTTGAATGAAAGATTTTGATGCATTTGATCTTGATGGCTTTAATGACAACTTGCATTTCAAAGTTATATGATGATGGGTTTCATGTAAATAATTGAACATACCCTATAAAATCATCATTAATAATAATAAAAATATTAAAAATTTGTTATCATGCTTAATGACCTTATGATATCATATGATGAAACTCACGTGTTGGTTTTAAACATGATACTCATATTTTAAAACATGAGCACACTCATATGAAATAAACAAATTTAAATAAAACACATTGTGTATGATGAGTGACTCCTTCATTTTGAACCAATATATTTTTAGTCTAAATCATTTTATGATGAATTGTTTAAATGACGGGTTATATTTTTCGACTTTAAGAATCTCGATGATGGATTTTGCTTTTAAGTCTTGAACGATCATGCTTGTTTCTATTTGAATTAAAAAGACAAAGAAATATTCATATAAAATTAATGCAAGAGAAATGCATGTCTCTTGAAAATCCTTCAATCTCTAAAGTTTTCAATTTTTCGATGAAAGACAAATGATGAATCTATATATATTATGTTCATCTCTTGAATCTCGAAAATGATTTTGATGATTTGATTATGAGTCTCGAGTTGTCTAAGTGAGATTGAATGATTTTATGACTTTCTCTTGATCTCTTGAATTCATGACTTCTATTTTTAAACTTTTAGAATCACAATTTTGTTTTGTTGGAATCATGAATTGATGATTTTGATTTGAAACTCAAAATTTTCTTTTGATGTTGATGACTTGATGTTCCTAATACATGAATTGATAATTTTTTATTCCTTACTCAAAACTTCTCTTTCATGATTTTGATTTCTTGAAACTATATTTTTGAATTACTTTTATGAAATCATAATCTTGACGTCTAGATACTTGAAATTTCTAAATGTATCATGAATTTTTTGGAATCACAATTCAAATTTCTTATGACTCATGATGAATTTAGATATACTATGCATATATCATGATCTCTACTTTGGTTTCCCAAGATCTTTTGTTATTTACAAAAGAAAAGATATATCAAAATAAAATATTAATTAATTCTTTGTATTAGTTGTCATGATTTGAACATTGATGTAAAATAAAATTTATATTATTCTCTTTCCCTTTATTTCTTTCTTTAAAGATAAAAAGATGAAAGAATGCATGTTAACATCTATAATCATGACTTGATCTTGATTTCTCGCACTTATGACTTGAGATATTTTTAATGAGAATCAAAATCTTTTTCCTCCATGATTCTTTCATTATTCACTAAAGAGGAAAATAATCCAAGACTATCTATGTCGTTTATAAATATCTTAAAAGTGATTTTCATGAATCATGATTTTGATTTCTCGAAATTATAATTCTGAAACTTTTATTATGAGATCATGATCTTGATAACTTAAGTTTTTTTTTAAGATCTCTTACTCTATACTCTCTTATGATTCTTCCATGTTATATGAAGAAAAATGTAAATGAATCATAAATTATTTTCTCTTGACTTTTCGATACTCAACTTGAGAAAATATGCTTTGATGATTGAAACTTTGTATGCATTCTTTGATTTTTTTTTTCCCCTACATTTTAATACTTCTTTCTACACATGACTCGATGATTAAAATATTGATACAAATGTTTAAATATCACTTGTCATGATTTGAATATTGAAGTAAAAGAAATTGTGCTCTTCTTGATATCTTTTATGATAAACTATTATTAAAAGGACTTGTCAAATGAATCATGTCCTTCTTGAATTTTCTTGATATCATGACATGATTTCTTTATATGACTTGTATAATAATTAAAAATTTTATCATTTAGTCCTCCCTTCTTTTTGACAAAAACAAAGGGGGAGTTAGCATGCTAGCTTGTATATCATAAGAGAAAATGGCAAACATAGCTAACTAGAACTTACAAAAAAGCAAAACTTGTACTTGTCAAGATGAGAAATTACAATGTTGTATTATCATTTTAAAACTCAAGCTTGCATGTTTTAAATGTTGTAAATTTTATAAAATTGCTAGCTCATTGCAAATAAGAAGTTGCTAGCTTAAGGCAAATGCTTGCTAGCTTGTGCATCATAAAAAGAATTTTGCTAGAACAAGCAAAAATTACTTATTAACATATCACAAATTGCTAGCCTACAAAAGGGGAAAATAAGTGCTATCTCAATAGAAGTAAAAATGCAAAACTTAGAGAATTTGCAATCTTACACTTGCCATTCTTCTATGCTTGTAACGAAGAGTTAGCTTGCATGTTTAAAGTGATGTCATTTTTGCAAAAAATTGCTTGCTAGCAAAGGAAAGCTAGTTGCACTTCTCAAATGAAAAGGAACAATTGTTACCTTGCGATATCAAGAGAAGCAAAGGGCAAACTTGCATAAGAAGCAAGTATTGAATTGCCATAATTACACATTCTTAAAAACTTAGCATAATTAAATGTTTTAAAATGATGTATGTTGAACTAGCTAGTGTGTTACAAAACTTGCATATCTTTTAAACTAGCTATAATACTTCTCCTTTTTGTTGATGACAAAGGGGGAGAAGTGGATTGATGACTTCATGCAATGTATGATTGAATATTTTATATATTTGCATGATGTTTTTCTTAACATGTGATGAATGTTACTTGGATTTGGAATAATCCAAAGTTTCTATCAATGGTATATTGATAGGGGGAGTTTGTGTTATACTCCGGGAGTTAAGGTTAACTCCGTTAATCATCAATTAGTTGTCATCATCAAAAAGGGGAAGATTGTTGAATCTCGAATTTTGATGATGAAACTAATTGATTATATTTTATAATCTAATTATGTTTTGAGTTATGCAGGTCTACTATCGATCATAATTAGACGATTGACGCAAGAGGAATTGACGTTGCGCTGGAAGTGATCACGTCAGGATATTGGATATCGAGCCGGAGGTCTGGTCGATAATCGGTAGAAAGCTTTGGACGTCGGGCATCGGGCCAAGAAGAGCGGGTTGCGCCAAGGATATCGGGGTTGCGGAGGTCAATCGCCGATTGGGCAACGGACCACAAGAGAGGACGGTGTGCCGAAGAATCGGACGAAGCGCCGATAAGCCAATGATGTGCCAGGCAACAGAATGTCAATTCGCATTGCAATTGTCTAGATCGAATTAGAGTTTTGTCTTATGTGTGCAGGATTAACTACAATAATGATGAAGAAATAAAAGCAAAGCAAAGTGCCGGAATCAAGTGCGATAAAATTGTTCGGAGTTTGAGAGTTCGACGGAAGTCCGAAGATTCATCAGAGTGCTACCAGAACTGGTCGAGAACGAGTAGGGAACTTGCCGAAGGGTTTTTGGAAGTTTACCGGAAGGTTCGTCGGAAGTTCACGGAGCTCGCCGAGAAAGATCGGAGCTTGCCGAAGAAGTTCATCGAAACTTGCAAAGATCATCGTGAAGTCTAGGAGCTTATTTGGTGTCCGCAGAATGGTGTCTGAGGGATCATCGGAAGACCACCAGAAGTTCACCGAAAGCTCGCCGGACTAAGTCTTAACTTGTCAGACTTTGTAATAGCTTAGGAATGTCTTTAAAATTCATAGTTAGCACTTTAATTTGGGTTAGAATTAGGTGTTAATCCTATAACTCAAGTAGGGGCCAACTGGGCCTAATAACGGACTGGTTTGGGTTGAGTTTAAGGCCCAACCAAATGTGCTGGACCTGTCTAGTGGTGGCACCACCCAGGTCCAGCAACCCAGGTGGTCTGGGTAGTGGTACCGCTTGAGGTAGAGTGCCCTGGGCGGTGGTACCACTCGGCCTGCCGACCATGTCGGTGTGTCGAGCGATCTTTGCTAAGGTGGGTGGTGGTACTCGCCATTACACTTGACAATGTCAAAAAGCCTGGGTGGTGGTATCGCCCAGCACTAGCGGTGGTACCGCCAGTAACCTAAAAAACCAGGATGATTCAAATTTGGGATCCAAATTTGAATAACCTTGAGGCCTATAAATATCCCTCTCATTCATGGTTGAAGGACATGCATAAATTGAGAAAAAAAAAGGAAAAACTCTATTGTAATAGTATCAAAATCTTCCATCTAATTCTAAAGTATGATCTAGTCTTAGAGAGAGTTGAGAAGCCTTGTAAGGGTTACCTCTTAAGCCTGTCAAAAGGAGAGAGCGCTGTAAAAGGGAGTTGTCTTCGCCCGTTAGAAGGAAGACAGCTAGTGGAAAAGCCGATGGCCTCAAGAGAAGAGAAATCGGGAGTGGACGTAGGTCGTATGACCGAACCACTATAAAATCGGTTTGTATTTACTTTATTGCTCTTTATCCTTTTGTAAATTTATTTTCTTTACTTGTTTACTACCCTCCTTATTCTCTTAAAGCTTTCAAGCTAATCACGTATGCAATACGATTTAACCGAAATTATTTTTATCGTATGAAGTTTTTCGAACTTATTTTAAATCGTCGAAAGTTTATTGTTCTTTACCGCTGCACTAATTCGAAAGTTTATTGTTCTTTACCGTTGCACTAATTCCGTTGAACTTATTTTAAATCGGCGACGGCCCCCTTTTAGTACCGCTCTAGATCCCAACAATATACATATACATATATATATATATATGACACTTTTTAAAAAATTCATTTATGAACGTGACACTAAATCAGATTATCAATCTCGCTTTAATCTTTTAATAGAACATATGAATCTTTTGATGCAAAAATTGGTGGAAACCTACATGTCTTGTTATATTATACAGACTACTGTCTTGAAATTAGATGATACTTGTTGGTGTCAACAACTTTATGCCGTGGCCTCGAGGCCATCGCGGTTGGGTTCGGGCCTGAATGCGTAGAAATCTTCTTCGATCGACCCGGTTGCTTGACAACGTCAACGGGAACTCCGGTCGGTCACTCCATCTTCGGCCCTACACACAGGTCGGGTCGGGGAAACTCCGCCCGACCCCTCCGACGATCAAGTCAATCGATAGTTTTGAGAGGGGGTTTGTTTCTAGTTCCCGTCCCCCTTCCCTCTCTCGAGCCTCGGGGTTTATATAGGGAGGGTTTCTATTCTCTAATGTGCCCGCTTGCAGGGTGCAGGTCCGTACCTTTGATGATGTTTGACGCTGCGTGGAGGACCTGGCTTCTATGATATGGTGGCATGCCTCGGTTGTTCATCCAGGTTCGATCAGACGCTGTCAGGCCGAGAGGTCAACCCTGTCAAATCTGTTTTGCCTGGCGCGATTCAAGTGACGTTATTCAAGAACAAGTGATGTCAGCTCATTTCCCATCGTCCTTATTTATCTGCATCATTCTCCCCCCCCCCTCCGAAGGAAGCCATGCATTGGCTCTTACTAGGAGGGTCCGAGGCTTGGCTCCTGGCGGTCAAGACCACTAGTTTGTCCTCTGATTTGTGTCAGGGAAGTTTTTTAGAAAATCTCAACGGGCTTAGCGCCCTGGGTGAAGCGTGGCCGAGGCACGCGGCTCAGGTGGATGGGTCTGCACTGAGGCGTAGGCATCGGGCAGGCTACGGCCAAGGTACACGGCTCAGGCGAGCTAGACCGCGTAGAGGTGTAGGCAACGGGCAGGTTGTGGTCGAGGTACATGGCTCAGGCGGGTTAGACCGCACAGAGGTGTAGGCAACGGGTAGGCTACGGCCGAGGTACACGGCTCAGGCAGGCTGAAACGCGCAAAGGTGTAGGCAACGGCGGTGCGGCCAGGGTACACGGCTTTCAGCGCGGCCGGGCTGCGCAGAGGTGTACGCATAGCGGCGGTGCGGCCGAGGTACATGGCTCAGGCGGGCTGGACCACGCAGAGGTGTAGGCAACGGGCAAGCTACGACCGAGCAGCTACTTGGGGCCGATGATGACTCAGGACACCGATCCACCGCACGAAGGTGATGGAGGAGCCCCTTGATTGTGGGGAGCTTCTGAGTGGTGATTTCACCTGTCTAGTCGAAGGTTCTCGGGAGTCGAGATCGAGGGAGCCACACCCTGGTGTTTGCCGTGCTTGCCTCCCAGCTGCCACGTCATGCCTCATTTATGGCGGGGTGGCTTTTGGCCTCCTCGAGGTGACGCGCCTATGGGCAAGCGTGCTAGCGGGCTGTCGCCCACTTGCGGGAGATAAGGGGTCGCCATTTTGGTGGGATCTTTTCTATAAATAGCGCATGATTGCTTCCTCGCACGCCTCTTACTGGGTATCCATTTAGCCGTATTCTCGGACTCTGTTGCTTCCTCCCTTCAGTCGTCCCTTCTGATTCCTGCGATCATCTTCATTTGAGTCGGCCTCTCCTCCACCTCCCTTTCCAAAGGTTAGTAGGGATGGCCTCTTCCTCTCCCTTGACTCTGTCTTCCTCTACTCCTTCTTCTAACGAAAAAGCGGCGTGGGCCCTGGAAGCCTTGATGTGGCCGCACGACCTCGACTCCACAGTGAGCGAGTCATTGCTCAGCGACCTCTGGAATTGTTATGGTATCCCGGAGGATTATGTCCTCCTCGCCCCCGAGTCAGGGCAATGGGCGTATGACCCGATTCCCAAGGGTTTCGCCCTAACCCTGGATGCCATGGAGGCGGGGCTACGTCTTCCCTTGCACCTTGTCATCACCTCTTGTGTGTCCTGGTGGCGTATCTCGCTGTCGCAGATGGCATCGAACTCCTGGCACTATCTGGTTGCATTCCTGGGGGAGTGTCACTACGCTGGCATTACCCCAACCCGTGCCCTTTTCCTATCCTTCTTCCGTCTATCCAAGGGCGCGGGGGTCTACTACCTTTCAGCCCGACAAGGCTTCCGGGTTGGCGGGGCCCCTTCCAGCAACAAAGGGTGGAAGGGGCATTTCTTCTATGTTTGTGGCCCGAGGGACTAGGGCTTCGAGCTCCGGTGGGCAGCACGTGTGATCGACAACGCTGCCTCGGGTCTGAGCGACAAAGAGTTCGGAGACCTCCAGAAGCTTAAGGAGATTCTTCCCTCCTCCGGAGCCATTCGGAACATGATCGAGGAGTGGCTGGTCAGGACGAGCCTCAGCCCGATGCCTCGAGGTACGCCCGTAGTATGTAGTTTAGGGATTTTACGAGTCGCTCCGAGTACTAACCTATGTCTGCATTTTTTTGCAGAGATGGTGAATCTTCGGTCTGTCCGCGGGGGGTGATCAGCACCGGTTCCATCTCCGCGTCCAGCGTCCGAGCCGAGGACTGGCTCAAAAGAAGCGCCTCTAGAGGTCGAGGCTGATCGGCCTTGGAAGAAGACGAAGATCTGTGCTTCCAAGGGGCCCGGCGCGGCGACAGCCCAGCCAAAAGGAGCCACCGCGGAACCGATTGGTCGGGCGGGGGCGAGCCTCAAGCGGGGCAAGGTCGGGCCTAGCCGGGAGGTAGCAGGGAAGGAGCTGCGACTTCCCTCCGTACGGGATCTCTGCTGACTCCCTGCGGGTGCCAAGGATGAGCCCTACCAGGCTCGGGCAATAGGTGACCTACCAGCAGGGGAGGCGACTGATCCGCTGGTGGCCCGCTGGGGGAACCTATCCCGCGAGGACAGGGTGTGGGCCGACGGGGACTCCGTGGCCGCGTTCATCCGAGGGGGGCTCCATCCCGATATGGCTCGGGAAATGTACACCCTGCCTTTGGATGTGCTGCTCGGCAAGTCTGCCAAGTTGCTGATGTGGGTAAGTATTGTGTTCCTGGCTGCCCGTTCATTATGTGGGCAGTATCAATCTAACTCTTCTTATTGCAAGGTCAACACTACACCATGGTGCTGGCAGATCGGGTGCGCGACGTCGGCTGGGTCATTGGCATCCTGAGCGAGCACAACGCTGAGCTGCGCGGGCAGATTGATGAGATCCGTGCAGGAGCGGCTCCCGAGGCGGTGGCAGTCGCTGAGAAATGCGCATCCGATCTGGATGCGGAGGCAACACGCCTCAGGTCCGAGCTCGAGGCGGCCGAAAAACAAAATGACAAGCTCCAAGTGTTCCTGAGGACAGCTCGGACCAAGCTCCGCCTGGTGAAGAGCGAGGCGCTCGAGCTCACCAGGAAGCGGGAGGTTGCGAGTGCCGAGGTGCAGGCGGCTTCCGAGGCTTTGGCCGAGGAGACCCGACAACGGCAGAGAAAAATAAGCAGCTGATCAAGGATTACAAGAAATCCTCGGGGTTTCAGCTTGGGCTGATGCGGACAGGGCAAGTCACCTACGAATATGGGTACCGGATTGCCCTGGCTCGCTTCCGGGCGCGTCATCCTGGCCTCAAAGTCCCTACGGACCCTTTTGACTCCTTCCCCAAGGACCTGGACGTCGACATGCCAGAAGACATCCCTTTTGACGATAGTTTGGAGGTCCCAAAGGAGTAGGGCAGGCCTGATGTAATTTTTGTATATATTTTTTGTCTTTTTCTGGTCGGGTGTAAGTGTCTGTAAAGGTCGCTTGTAACTTAACTTTTGCTGAATGAAAAAGATCCCTTCTCAGATTCTTTGTGTTTGCCTAGTTTGTCTACATGAAATTTTTTTTAAGGTTTTGCACGTTCCATGTTCTCGGTATGGGATGGCTGCCCATCATCGTGAGCCGGTATGTGCCGGCTCGAATGGTCTCGACGACCGATAAGGTCCTTCCCAATTAGGAGCAAGTTTGTCGCGCGCTCGGGTTGAGTCATTCGCTTCGGCTCTGCGCAGGACCAGATCGCCTAGTTTGATCGATCGGGGACATACCCTCCGATTGTAAATCCAGGCGACAGCTCTCTTATAAGAGAGAGCTTTCAAGTGTGCATCGGCCCATCATTTCTCGAGCAGGTCCAATCCGGCTTGGAGTCCTTCGGCCGATGTCTCCTCCTCGTAGCCTTCTGTCCGAGGGGTGGGGATGACCACCTCGGGCGGCAAGACAGCCTCGGTGCCGAATGCTAGGCTGTAGGGGGACTCTTCAGTCGCAGTTTTGGGGGTGGTCCACAAGAACCACAGGATGCTCGGGAGTCCGTCTGCCCAAACCGATTGGGCCGCAGATGCCCTTCTCCTAAGTCCATCCAGGATGGACCGATTGGATAACCTCGGCCAGACCATTTGTCTGTGGGTGGGCCACCGAGCTGAACCTTAGCTGAATTCTATAGCTTGCACATAATTCCTTGAACCGTGCGCTGGTGAACTGGGCCCTGTTGTCAGTGATGATGACCTTGGGTAGGCCGAACTGTGTCACTATATTTTTTCATACGAACTTCTCCACCTAACGCTCCGTAATTACTGCCAGTGGCTCGGCCTCGACCCACTTGGTGAAGTAATCCACACCGACAATGATGTATCTTCGCTGCCCCGAGGCCAGGGGGAAAGGTCTGAGGAGGTCCATTCCTCACTGCGCGAAGGGTCACGTGCAATCTATGGGTACAAGTGGGACCGCAGGCTATCGAGGCGTACATGCATGACTATGGCATGCATCGCAGCGCTACGCGTAGGCTTTCGCATCTCAAAACATGGTGGGCCAATAATAGCCCTGGCGGAGTACCTTAAACACCAAAGTGCGCCCGCCGATGTGATCTCCACATATCCCCTCGTGGACTTCGGCCAGGATCAACCGAGCTTCGTCGGGGTCCAGACACCGTAGGAGAGGACGCGAGAATGACCTCTTGTAGATTCGTCCACCGAGCCGTGGCTTGGTCGGCGGGGAGGGTTCCATCCCGCTTAAATTACAGCATCTCTTGTACCCATGTCGTTAGCGCATCGGTTGTGGCTACTGCGGTGATCGCGCGGAAGGGTAGCTCCTTGACGTCGGGCTTGTCTTCGGGGCCCGACTTGGTGGCTAGTTTTGCCATCGCATCGGCCCGCTCATTCTGGCTCCTAGATAATGTAAAGCTAGAGAAATTGGCGGTCAGGCTTTTTACCTCTACGAGGTATTTTGACATGGTCGAGTTACGGGCCTCGTATCCACCACTGAGGTGCTCAGCCACAAGCTACGAGTCGATGAGGACGTGTATGGCATCCACCTGCATTTCAGTGGCTAGTCTGACTCCAACTAGGAGCGCCTCATACTCTGCCTCATTGTTGGTGGCCTTGAAGCCGAAGCAGAGGGAGCGCTCGAACGAGCGTCCATTGGGGGCTTCCAACACCAGCCCCGCTCCCGCGCCCTTGGAGCTGGCCGACCCGTCCACGCTGTCACGGACAAAATTGTAAACGGCTTGTTCGGTGTAATGCTTGTGCTTGTCCGTGTTCCTTTTGGTTGGTTGTCACTTGTAAAGCTTGTAAAGGGCTTGCCAAAGGCAAAATACCCTATTTGAGTGAGTTTGACCGCCATTGTAGGCTTGTACATAAAGTACGCAGCGTCGAGGAATACTTGTAATAGAATTCGATCTCAGAGTGGACCAAATCTATACCTTTGTTGTGCAAATCTGCTCGAGCTTGTGATATCCATTGTTGGAATGTGCATTGGCTATAAAGTGTTTACTAAAAGAGTGGCTTGTGGATCCGTGTGAAGCGCTTTCTCGTCCCATCTTCTCTTTTGCAGTCCTAAGGGATTGCAGGAGATTTCGGATAAGTGACCTTTGCGGTGATACGCATTGGTGCCGCACGGCTTAGGCAAAACCAAATAAGTCCGTGATGATGGTATCAGAGCGGGACAAGCTCACTTAGAAACACTTAGCATGCAAACGTGGGGGACCTTGTCAGGCACCACGAGGACAAGCTAAGAAGAATTGCGGAGCGCACAAAGGTGGGGATGGCTGAGTTCGAGCAGTGGCTCGACATTGACACCCAAACTTGACGGTGCTCGAGGCCAGCGGGGTGCTTAGCCAAGGATGAGACCGTGCAAGTTGCAGTGGGTTGTTCAATGATCGAAAGAGTTGTGCAAAGCTCACGAGCTCGGGGAATTGCAAACTCAAGGAATTCGATACTCATGCAAGGGCTTGTATGCGGACGATGGATGTCCGTGGCCATCCCAAGGCGACCGAAGGTCGGCGCCATGGAGCATTGAAACTTTCTCTTCGACATGTGCGGGATACTTTAAGATGCTGAAGTGTGCAGCGGAGTTCAGCATGTTGCTAGACCCAGGAGGGGTGCAAAGTCGATGTATTTGGTGAAGTGTCACAATCTAGCAAGTGCATTTGCAATGGCAGAATGGGCACATTTGTTCAAGCAGAGGCGAAGTAGTCCAAGGGATAGTGGTCTCCAAAACTTCCTAAGGAAGGATGCGAAGAGAGAAGTTGCTCAACGGGGCGGATATCCATGAGGATAAGTCCCGCTCTCCGAATGTGAATCGCATACGAATGAACGCTGAGGAGTACCTCAAGACGAGCTCGATGGATCGAGTGAGCGGTGTGGAGTCATCGCATGATCTCGCAAGTGGCAATGCGTTGGTGGACGCAAATGAGATCAAGTGGGGAGCAACCCAGGGCAACACAAAGTGAAGGCACACACCGAGAGCCGACAGGTGAGATCGGACTCAACAGAGGGTCGACCCGTGGAATGGTGGGCGTGAGGGCCACCATTAAGCCAATGCTAATCGAAGCGAGCAACTTGGGGAAAACTTGGTGAAGTACCCGGATCGCGTGAAGGAGTTGGCTTTGAAGATGGAACAGGAGCGGAGGCTTGGTGCTTTTCTTAGCAGGGTCAAGGACATGGACTCTTGCAGCAGGCGTGAATCGGATCATGTCGCTCCATGGGTTTCATGTTCAGATGGAGCCGACTCATCTTGCATGGTGCCAAAGACAAAGGGAGCTTTGAGGCACATGCACCTTATCTCGATGAAGCATTTGGTGGAGATTCTAAGGCGACGCAGTTTGCTGAGGCAAAGTTAGTGTCAAAAGGCCTTGACACGGGGCAAGAGGATGCAGAGACAGCTACTCTTGAAGAATATGCCACAGTGTTGCTATTCAAGTTGTCATGATGAAAGCGGTGCGCAGCGGAGATTGTGCTGGTAGGGGCAGAGTCCCAGGATCCAGACAATTGTGCACCTATTTCAGCGAAGTCCGGGGACTTCAGAGGAGCTGCTAGGCGATGGACTGTCCTAGAGCTAGGCTTCGTCCGAGTGTGACCCGAGAGTGGGTGGACGGTTCGATTGCCAAAGAAGCGAACAGAATCGAAGCTGGCGAAGGCCCTGCGATGTGTTGGCGGAGTCCACACATGGAGATATCGCAGTTCGAGTTCATACCACAGGGATCAGAATGCAAGTCATCAGGAGGCGACATGATGCAGGAGATCGTGGTGGAATGGTTCGTGGCAAGACGACACACACAGAAAGATATCCGTGAGGACATGGTCATCTAGAGATATGACCGGGAGCGCGACAAGGAGCTCCAAGTTGGTGAACAACACGACGGTAAGAAGAGCTATGGATTCAAGCAGTGAATGCCATGGTACCGCAGAGGCGGGTCTTCCGTGCGTGCACCGAATGTTGCATTGAATGGAAGCCTTGGACATCAGCTTATGGGGGCTGTGCCCTGTCGAGGAAGAAGTTCAGATGCAAGTACCAGGAAGTCCCACAGGGGGACTGGATCATACAGAGGTATGATCGGAGCTGCTGAAGAGTGGAACTACTTCAGAGCTCACATTCGCAGGGAGCCCGGCAAGTCAGAGGACAAGGCCGAGTAAGCGAACATTGCAGCCAACGAAGCTAAGGAGAACAGAAATGGTGCAAGTCCTTCAACATGTGTGGCGGTGGCCATACATGGGAGTTGCAGTCTGTATTTCCATCGACCAAGCGGAACTGCTCAGAGAACACAGAGGTGTTGAAGCAGGGGGTCGGAAAAGGGCGAGGAAGCAATGACGAGTCCAAGAGGGACTCAGCTACCCAATATCAGTCATCGAGTAGATTGAAGGTGAACTCAGAGGAGTGTCACAATGCCGCAGAGGCAGATCTACCGATCACGAAGAAGGGATGCAGATGCGAGACAACGGATAGTAGTGCCATTGGCGTCGCAGTGCCATGGTACCGCGCGGACTTCCGGTCATCAATCCCTTGCTCTCATAGAGGAGAGCACTTGGTCGTGATATGGGCCGTGGAGGAGGAGAATGCTTTGGCAAACTCCATGTACCAAGACAAGGTGAAGGGCGGCTTGAGAACTTCGTAAGACCGGTGTCAACAGACTTTCCATCAAGATAGCCGTGAGTGAAGGACTGCGGGTCGATGCAAGAGTGCATGACCAAGGATCGGAGCAGACAGTACGCGGTGCTGTACCTTTACTACTCAGAGGAGTCGGCGACAGAAATGATGGAGAAGGCGGTACAATCCCAAAGGCGACCAAACCTATCGGAGACTTACTCCAAGTTGGAGTGATAACTTCTTGCATTCCAGAAGTTCAATGGCAATGAGAAGGTGAATCACAAGAGGCGACTCGGCAAGCAGGATTGCAAACACTTCAAGTGCTTCGGAAGTGTGAGCTAAGAGCAAAGCGAATTCAGAACTGCTTGATGCACGAAGTACAAACTCGAGGAGGCGGCGAAGACAAGTAACCTTTGCCTTCTCAACTCCCAAGAGAATGGGCGGAACTCCAGCATTCCCAGCTCTCTTAGTTATCCTGCAGAGGAGCTCTGCACAGATGTGAAGACCCTTCAAGACAACTAAGTGGAAGAAGATTCGATGGGCAAATTTTACGGAGGAAGGACCTCGAAAACTTCAAAGGTTGCGAGGTGATGCTCGTTAAAGCTCCAACAAAGCATCTATCCAGTTCAAGAGACAAGAAGAATTTGAAGACTGGCGCATATCAAAGATGGTCTTTTCCCTTCATCAGATGAATCCGCAAGAACCAGCAAGGATCAACACAACTTTGCCAACCCCACACCAAAGTCAGAGTCATTGGCGAGTTGAAGCAGCACGGCGGATTGAAGTTCGACGTCTCAACAACAAGCGGAGAACAAATGGGAGCCAAGGGGCGCATCGCAGCAGGAGCAGAAGATCGAAGATCCAACAAAGAAAAGAAGTTGCAGCGTCAGCAAAGGCTTCGACGAGGACGTCGAAGGATTAAGTGGGGGAGAATGTCACGGACAAAATTGTAAACGGCTTGTTCGGTGTAATGCTTGTGCTTGTCCGTGTTCCTTTTGGTTGGTTGTCACTTGTAAAGCTTGTAAAGGGCTTGCCAAAGGCAAAATGCCCTATTTGAGTGAGTTTGACAGCCATTGTAGGCTTGTACATAAAGTACGCGAGCGAGGAATACTTGTAATAGAATTCGGTCAGAGTGGACCAAATCTATACCTTTGTTGTGCAACTGTTCTGAGCTTGTGATATCCATTGTTGGAATGTGCATTGGCTATAAAGTGTTTACTAAAAGAGTGGCTTGTGGATCCCGTGTGAAGCGCTTTCTCTGTCCCGTCTTCTCTTTTGCAGGTCCTAAGGGATTGCAGGAGATTTCGGGTAGGCTGACCTTTGCGGTGATACGCATTGGTGCCGCACGGCTTAGGCAAAACCAGCTAAGTCCGTGACAACGCGTAGGACCCATCGTGGCCTAACCTGCTCAGGATTTTGGTCTTCGGGCTGAGTTAGCTCGGAGATGAAGTCGGCCACCGACTGGGCTTTGATGGCGGTCCTTGGTACGTATTGTATGTCAAATTCATCGAGCTCCACTGACCACTTGAGAAGGCATCCTACCAAGTCAAATTTAGACAAAACTTGATGAAGCAGCTGGTCGGTGATTACCTCGATCGGATGGGCTTGGAAGTAGGGACGCAGCTTCCGGGCCGTTAATACGAGCGCGAGTGCCAGCCTTTCGATCGGTAGGTATCGCTCATCGGGGCCGTTCAAGACGTGGCTGGTGTAGTAGACCGGCAACTGCTCCCCGGAAGCTTCCTTGATCAAGATGGAACTAACCACGTGTGGGGAGGTGGCCAGGTAAACACCGAGTTTCTCCCCAAAGGAGACCAAAGCGAGTCGAAGGAGGCCGGCTAGGTGTCGCTTCACGCGGGCGAGGGCTTCCACATAGTCTGCAGTACATTCAAAGGTCTTCGGGTTCTTCAGGGCCCAGAAGAAGGGGAGACATCGATCGCCGAATCGAGAGAGGAACCGAGATAAGGCGGCGAGTCTCCTGTTCAGCCTTTGAAGCTCCTTGATTGTCCGAGGCGCCTGCATGCTGGCGATCGCTTGGACCTTTTCTGGGTTGGCGTCGATTCCTCTTTTATGTATGATGAATCCGAGGAACTTTCCCGAGCTGACGTCGAAAGCACATTTTGAGGGATTGAGGCGCATACCGTATTTTCGTAGCGTGGCGAATGTTTTGGCCAGGTCGGCGTCGCGACCGCATGGCTTTTGACGATCATGTCATCGACGTAGACTTCTACGTTCCGTCCAATTTGCTGGGCGAACATCTTGTTCACAGTTCTTTGGTATGTCGCTCCGACGTTCTTCAGCCCGAAGGACATAACCTTGCAACAATAGACCCCCTAGTCGGTGAGGAAAGCCATGTGTTCCTGGTCTTTGGGGGCCTTCCTGATCTGATTGTAGCCGTAGAAGGCATCCATAAACAAAAGGCGGGCGTGCCTTGAGGTAGCATCGACCAGTTGGTCGATCCTCGGGAGGGGGTAGCAATCTTTCGGGCATGCGCAGTTGAGATCGGTGCAGTCGACGCATATCCTCCAGCTCCCATTGTAATTCTTTACCAGGACTACATTTGACAACCAACGAGGGTACTTGACCTCCTCTATGAAGCCTGCTGACAGAAGATGTTCCACCTCCTTTCGGATGTCCAACTGCCGATCTAGAGCGAATCGTCAGGGTTTTTGTTTCACCGGTCGAACCTCGGGCGAAATGCTCAGGCGATGTTGGGCTACCTCGGGGTCGACGCCCGGCATGTCTGCCGGCGACCATGCGAAAACGTCGGCGTTCTCTCAGAGGAAACTGACCAACTGCCTCCTTTCCCGCTCGAGAAGTTCGGTCCCGACCTTGACCGTCCGATCCAGACGGTCTTCGCATATGGGTACGTCTGTCGTGGGCTCCGTCGGCTCTAGGTGTTGGGTCGCCTTCTTTGTCTCCCGAGGATCCTCCAGGGGCTGGCCGTCTCTCGGTCTTTTGTGCAACGAGACCGCCGTCAGGTAGCACCGTTTGGATTCGCGAGGGCTCCCCCAAACCTCATCGACTCCAGCGTGGGTAGGGAACTTCACCGTGCAGTGGTAGGTGGATACGATGGCTCTGAATTTATTGAGGGTCGGGCGCCCGAGGATCACATTGTACGCAGTCGGGAGGTCGATCACCAAAAAGGTTGTCATTACCATCTTCGACCTCGGTGGGTTGCCCAGAGTCAGAGGCAAGGTGCTCGCGCCTAGCGGCAAGATCGAGTCACTAGTGAATCAAGTGAGAACCGAACGCATCGGCTCCAGGGCATCTCTGGCCAGCCCTAGTTTTTGAAAGGTGTCCAAGTAAAGCACGTCGACCGAGCTCCCTGTATCTACCATGATCCTCTTTACCTGGGTGTTGGTGATCCTGGCGACTATTATCAACGCATCGTCATGCTCGGACAGGTCGACCCCTCTGGACGGGAACATTACCTCGGGGTCGGGGGTGCGTCTGGGGCATTCATCTGTTACCGCTCGGGCGTATGCCTTCCGCCCAGACATACTGTTCCCTCCGGAAGCTGGACCGCCCATTATAACATCGATTTGGCACTCAATAGGGGCCTGGGGACGCGGTGAGAGGTCCCTGTCCCAGCGGAGGAACTGGCCAAGGTGGCCTCTGCAAATAAGTTCCTTGATCTATTGCTTTAGGTCGTAGTACTCCTTGGTATCATGGCCATTTTGCCGGTGAAAACGACAGTACCTAGATTGGTTCCGTAGTTCCAGGGGGCCCCTCATCGGACTGGGGGTTTTGAGCAACCCCTTTTCCTTTATCTGGAGGAAGATCTCCATTCTAGACGTGCCCAAGGCGGGGAGCGGGGGCCTTGGCGTTGGCGGGTCGGGCCTGTCTATTCTGCGCCTCGGGGTGTCACCTGTTGCGTCTGGGCAGACTCCTGGCGGGCTCTTTTATGCTCCTCACACTTTCCGGACATCCAAGCTTCTTCCGCGACATAATGGTTGGCCCGTTGGAGCATCTCCGGAACCATAGTGGGGGGACACTCGACGAGGGACCAGAAGAATATGGAAGGACGCAGGCCGATCATGAACACCTGCATCAATAGAGAGGGATGAGCATCCGGCAACCCCCGGATTTGTGCAGCAAAACGATTCACAAAATGGGAGTGGGGCTCGTCCTCCTTCTGGTTGAGTCCGAGGAGCAAAGCGACAGATGGCTTTGGTTGGGCGTAAGCTAGGAAGTGAAGCTCGAAGTCCTTGGCGAGCTGATCAAAGGATGCGAACGCGCCGGTCTTCAAGCCGCTGTACCATGCGCGGGCCGGTCCCCTCAGGGTCGTGAGGAACGCTCTACACATCAAGGCGCCCGAAGTGTCGTATAGCGCCATTTGGGCGCGGAAGGTGGCCACATGGTCCGCTGGGTCGGTGGCGCCATCATATGCGTCGAGGGAGGGAAGCCGAAAGTTCGGGGGGACTGGCTGATCTTGGATCTCAGGTGTGAAGGGAGGACCCCGGCGCGCGTGTTCCCCCGGTTCTTCCTTGGACTGGTGTATCTCCTTCTGCACCTTGTCAAGTCACTGGCTAACAAAGCGCAGCTGGGCTCAAAGGGAGTCCGTCGAGTCCGAGGATAGCACTTCAGGCTCCGGGCGATCGTTCAGATCCTCTAGCGTTTGATCTTCAAACGGGACCGTCGGACGCCAAGCAAGGCGGGGACTGGTGGAGGCATCATATGGGGCATGGCTTGCGGCTCTGGCTGTCGCGTCGCGGGCGGCAGTACCGGTTGTGAGACGAGCGGGATGACGGTCTGCATCATTCCGGTCAGAGTTTGGACTTGGCGAGCGAGGTCTTGAAAGGCCTCGGACGTTATGGGCAACAGGCTAGCCGGGACGCCCTCGGGCGGCAGTAGGCCCGGGTCATTGAACAGCTACCAATAGTGTTCTGAAGTCGCGGCAAGGTCTTCTGCTCGGAGCCTATCGTGCAGGAGGTCATTCCCGAGAGCCCCGATCGGACGTGACTCCCCCACTGCAGGCTCATCTAGGTCGATCCGTTGATCTCCTGACATCGGGCCCTCCTTCTAGCGCCAAACTGTTAGTATCAACAACTTTATGCCATGGCCTCAGGGCCGTCGTGGCTGGGTTCGGGCTCGAACGTGCTTGACAATGTCAACGGGAACTCCGGTCGACCGCTCTGTCTTCGGCCCTGCACACAGGTCAGGTCGGGGAAACTCCGCCTGACCCCTTCGACGATCAAGTCAGTCGATAGTTTTGAGAGGGGGTTTGTTTCTAGTTCTCGTCCCCCTTCCCTCTCCCAAGCCTCGACGTTTATATAGGGAGGGTTTCTATTCTCTGATGTGCTCGCTTGCAGGGTGTAGGTCCGTATCTCTGATGACGTCTGATGCTGCGTGGAGGACCTGGCTTCTGTGATATGGTGGCGTGCCTCGGTTGTTCGTCCAGGTTCGATCAGACGCTGTCAGGCCGGGAGGTCAACCCTGTCAAATCTATTTCGCCCGACGCTATTTAGGTGACGTCATTCGAGAACAGATGACGTCGGCTCATTTCCCATCGTTTTTATTATCCGCATCAATACTGATGACGGTTAGTTGTGTAGCTGTTATTGCAATTCAGATGTCAGTATTCGTCGTAGAGGAGATCGTGATCTGGGAAATATATCTTAATTCAATATTTGATGGTCAAGTATCAGTTCAAAGTATGGTTCGTTCAACTCTGAAAGCACTAAATTTGCATAATTGTGTCACAGCTATTGTCTTTTCGATGCTAAATCAACTTAGAGTTTGGATGATTCGAAAGCAAATCTTAGAGAATGTATCAATATGTGAGGAATGCACCTGGGGTCTTTACTCTTAACATCGTAACTCTCACGATCAATGATAGTTACGAGGAATAGTTATGCATCATCCTCGAATTTGATTGTGATCATGGTGTCACGAGCGTCGAACCTGAAATGTGATAATGGTTGATTTGATTTAGTTGCACTCAACCATGTGTCGATCATGAGGCATCGAGGTGTCGACTATTTGTTGATCAAATTAGTGTATTGATCACATGAATTATCGAACACGTGTTGCAATACATCAAAGTGTCAATTGTGTGTTGTCATGTGTCATTCATGTAGTATTGAAATGTCAAACGCGAGACATCGGGGTATCGATTGCATATCAACCACAAGTCACCCGCGCAATGCTGAGATGTCGGCCTGGTCATCAGTCCCATATCACTATGCTAAGCACCTTCTCTTTACTTTTGTTTATTTTATTTGAAAGGGTCGTCGTTGATCAAGAGGTGAATTTTGTCTTTGATTAAGAACTGTTCGTAAGTATGATGTTCTTACACCATAGTTGCGTATCCTCAGGAGCTTGTATAAGACATCAAACAAAGGAGGAGACGGATAGTTAAGATGCAGATAAATTGTTCTCGCTATTATTTTTTTGCTTGCATAGACTAACCAAAGTAATATATATATATATATATATATATATATATATATATATATATATATATATATATATATATATATGATACATTTGGATTGCCCCTTCCGCATTGATTTGTTCTTGATTGACCAAGGCTGCATTTAGGTTGCCTTTTTTGCTTAATATTCAGGTGACTCCAAAGTTATGTAAACAATAAGGTAAACTATAGAATATATTATATTATGATAAACTATCGAAATTTTTACCAACTAAATTAGTTGGTACTATTGAATTTATTTAGGGGTTCGTGCTTTTCGAATTATGTGAAACTCATAGTTTAAGTCGATTTAATGCTAAGTTTAGTCCCACACAATATGGGAGAGAAGGATTGAGACTATTAATTAACTTAGGATCAATTATTGAGACGTGACGGCATCGAACATTACATTGCACCACATGACGAAGCAACGCCTGCGATTTCTCTCGTGTGGATAACCAACGACGAAGAAGAAAACAACACGTATTGCTCATCCCAACCTGCCGTCATGTGTTGAACGTGACCCAGTCTCCTTCCCGGAGCGCGCGCTCTATCTCTCTCTCTCTCCGCGCCCGCCGCTCTCGTCATCGGGTCTTCTTCGCCCTGCGCACGGATTTAGCATGCCTAATCACATCCATCCACGTACTCGACCCGCCTTCCTCTCCCTGTCGTGCCACCACCGCTGCAACGCCTCTGACGCCCGCAGCACCACCAGAACGCAAGGAAAAGACGCAACTTTCCCGTGCACCGCTCGCATTAAACCAAGCACCGGTGCGGTTGGTCTCACGGCTCCCGTCCGCGAGTCTCAGGAGCGCGCACGGCGCCCTCGGAACCAGAGTCTTTGGCCGCTTCCCTTTGCTCCTCGTCGTTCATGGCTTGAGCAGCCTCCGTCCTCGCCCCTTCTGTCCTGCGCTGTTCAAGGAGTATTAAGTAAGGTAGGTCTTGTTTGGAGGAAGGCGGAGAGTGTGGAATGGTGGTGGGGAGATGGAGTTCTGGCCGGAGTTCATGGCGAGCAGCTGGGGGAGGGAGTTCGTGGCGGGAGGGATCGGCGGCATTGCCGGGGTCGTCTCGGGCCACCCCCTCGACACGCTCCGCATCAGCCTGCAGCAGCCGCCGGCTCCATCGCCCGCCGCTGCCGCTACCGCTACCGTTACCGCCCGCCGCCCCGTCTCGGCCGTGAGCCTCCTCCGCAGCATCGTCGCGACCGAGGGCCCCGCCGCGCTCTACCGCGGCATGGGCGCCCCCCTCGCCTCCGTCGCCTTCCAGGTCTGCTTCCTCATGTCTCAGAAAGCCTACAAGAACCGCTAGCAATTAGCAAAGCTCACTCGAACGTGCTTCGATCATCCTTTCTTGTGCAGAATGCCATGGTCTTCCAGGTGTATGCAATCTTCTCCAGAGCTTTTGATGCCAAGAGCATGAATGAACCCCCTTCCTATAGAAGTGTTGCGCTGAGTGGAGTTGGAACGGGCGCCTTGCAGAGCCTGATACTAAGCCCGGTCGAGCTTGTGAAGATAAAGCTTCAGCTGCAGATGACCGGCAACAGGGGCTACAAAAGAGGTCGGATAGGACCGATCAGGGTTGCCCGGGAGATCGTAAAGAAGGAAGGGATGAAAGGTATATACCGAGGCCTATGGATCACTGTCCTGAGAGATGCACCTTCACACGGAGTTTACTTCGGGACATACGAGTGCGCAAGAGAGCGGCTTCACCCGGGCTGCCGGAAAACTTGCCAGGAAAGCCTCGGAACGATGCTGGTCGCCGGAGGATTGGCAGGAGTGGCGAGTTGGATCTGCTGCTACCCTTTAGATGTGGTGAAGTCCAGGCTGCAGGCGCAATCAAAGCCTCAGGCCGGCCAGCCGCCGCCGAAGTACCTCGGCATTGTGGACTGCATCCGAAAGAGCGTACGAGAAGAAGGTGTTGCTGTGCTGTTCCGAGGAATGGGGACGGCTGTTGCCCGGGCCTTTGTTGTCAATGGAGCCATCTTCTCAGCTTATGAGCTAGCTCTTAGGTCCTTGGTCAGCAACAGTCGAGGCCTGGCAATGGAGGAGACCTGAGCTCTCAAGAGTGAAGTAAAACTAGGAATCCTGTTCCATATGTTCATTGGAGTATGAGATTACTCATCCATAGTTTATATCCAATGTTTAGATTCTGTTGTGCAGAAAGAAAAGAGTCCTGTTAGACATAAGACACATTCTTTGGTGACAAGAACTCGTTCGATGTAGCTATGAATGAAAGAACTGGGTTTGAAGTATCATTCTTTGGTTGAGATGCCATTCGGCTCGATGTAGTTAGAGGTCATGCAATTAAACTGGTGTAGTGTGCGAGTTCATGTGCCATTCAAACACTTATCTTGAGGACAAGAAGGCCATAACAACTGATCATGAAGATTAAAGAATCATGAAAATTACACTGTTCCCAGAAACACATTCCTTCTTCTATCAAAATTAAACACAATTGATCTAATTGGTTGATTCACTCTGTTCCATGTAAAGAGGCAAATTACATGATTCTAATAACTAAAGGCAGAACTTTACCATTTCCTTTATAGATCAAGTTCTATGTATCATGGTATAAAGAAACTCAATTAATATTAAAAAAAACAAAAACAAAAGAAAGAAAAGTAGCTGCACAATCTTGTTGACAATAAGAATTGCCAAACATCTAAGATAAAGAAATTAAGTAACAAGGATTATACCAAGAAAAGATGCAAATTCTCAAGCGGCCACTGAGATCTGAGAAAAAGTGGCTTCTTCATTGAGATCTAATGTATACTCCTGAACGTTTTCGGCGGAAGCAGCAATCCATCTGAGAGTCGGAATTATCTGTGCTTGTGTGCATTTATTTAGGCATCTTCTTTCTATTAAATTGGAAGAACCGATGCAGCAGTCTATGGACTTCACCGTAGCCTTGGGTGGCTGAAACAAACCGTTGCTTTATCCACAGGGGTAGCTTGTTAGTCGGGTGTGAGGGACTCTGGTTTGATGAGTTGCAAGCATACCGTGAGTCCACCAACAAGACCGCAGCGTAGTCATTTATATGCCTAATAGCTCGACCTGCAGTAGCAAGGAAAAGATCATTGACAGAGCCATTAACTAAATGCTATTTCTTAATAAAACTCGAAAAGAAACCATACCGATTGATTGGTTCACAGCCTTCATGCACAAGTTCTCATAGTACTCTTTTCCTCTTTGCTTGCAACTTCTTAAAAATTCGAAGCCAGATTTGCAGCCATCATAAGATATACCACCGAAGGACTTGCTGCATCGCTGCAAGGGGCCTTCTCCTAGTCCTTCTATGTGTTTTACTCTTTCGATCAATTCAACATCAGGGCTTGGATATGGAAGTCCAACCATTATAATGCAACGACCCATACCATCACTTAGATTTATACCTTCAGAAATCTTTCCACCAACTACAGCTAGGAGTACTGCTCCACTGATTCCTGAAGATTTCAGTGTTCCATCACAACACGCAATTGTTTCTTTGTACTTCTTAAGTACAGGATCGACGTCGTTACTGCTTCTGGGTTCCCTGTATACAATTTTTTTCTTTAGAATTTTTGAAAGCAGACCTGAGGCCTTCCATGCATCATAAACTCGTCGTTCATAGTCAAATGAAGAGAAGAACACTACTACTCCTTCTGGAACAATTGCCACTAGATTGCAAAGCAGGCGCCCCAGTTCTTCTATCTGCTTGGAAAATAAACCAAACAATTACATAAGATAGCCACAGAGCATAAATTAGCATTACTCTTAAATTAAGTAAGCATAATAACAATCAAAAAGAAAAATATGAACTGTGGTAGCTGTCTACTGGATTCTGCAAAAATCTTCTAGGCGCCTAGAATTAGGCTGCTGGCAACAAAAAATGCTCATCATCGAATTGCAGATGATGGAAAGTAACAATTATGTCTAAGACATTAAAAATTCTCAAATAACTAAACTCCATTCTTGTATACACTAACAGGTCTGAAGTAGACCTATATGCAACTAGGCCATGAAGATGTAGCTAACTGTAAGCATGGAATAACTTCAAGCAATGGAAATTATTATGCATGGACATCAAATGAATGGATGTGCAGATAGTGCAAGTCTGAAAAATAATGATGAACTATGCTGGTAATTCAACAATATATTTTAGGTTTTCTTATATTCTCCTATCATATATATGAAAGAATTGGTTTTAGCCAAGACTAGTGTCCATTTAAAGTATATGACAAGAAGTAAGACTACCTTAAGACACCCTAGATTGTTTATCATAAATAAGCTGTCATTTTTTAGAAAAGAAACCAAGGATTTTTTGTTCCAAGCATACTGAAGGCACACCAACTAAACACTACTGGTCTACCTGGTTAATGATATGTGATCTTCGTATTGTACTGAGAGTGTGCTATCTAATCTTGGCATTATGATAGCTTGTTATTGGTCATACAAGGTGAGTGTCATGCCATGCTGACTAGTCCAACTGCTCCACCCAGGGACCAATAGATTACTTAAAACAAGAAACTGACATCCAAATATTACCAGCCCTACTCCGTGCTCATAATGCCCTGATCACAATCATCCCATCATTTATTAGTCAACAACAAAAAACAGCAATAAAAACAAACCTTAATGTCCCAACTTCTTGGGTTGGCTGCATAAATCTTTTCCCATCATACAAAACAATGTAGGTCAATATTCCTGGTTAAAGAAGGATGATAACCCATATGCTAGTAATAAATCCAAGAAGTACCGCAATGTGGTCCATGTTGAATATTGACAGTTTATGTGATTTGAATATCTATGTCACAATATTTATAGAGTATGGTAGTCAAATCCTAGTAACCGAACCAGGTCCCTCTAGTTCTACTGAAGAACATCAAGGGATACAGATAGTGCTGAATCACTTTATCTGCTACTTACAAAAACAGCCTCAAGACTAAGTGCCCACTAGCACAAAGAACACAAGATCAGGAAAATTCAACACCAATGCAACTCCTAGAGATTTCTAACACAGACCGCTAAACACATAAGTGCCAGATCAAGAAACACATGTCAAAGTCATGCTCAAACAATCAACAAAGAACCTTTAAAAAAAAGGAGGAACTACAAAAATCAGGACATTCGAGGTGGTAAATGACTCAGTTCACTATTCTCCATTGGTATATACTTAAACTATATGCTATTACATTTCTCATTTAAGCTCAAGGGAAATTAGAACAGAATGTCTTATAACTTGAGTTGCACTTATAAAATGCAATGGATATATGAAGTATCACAGGTCAGTTTACCTGAAAATAAAATTATGACACCATTTTGAAATAATAATAGACTTTTCTGTGATCTAAATATAATAGAAGTTGTGTTGCATTACTAAATGCAATTGATATATGAGGAACTACATTTTACTTGTAATAAATTTAAACACCATTTTGAAATGATAATTGGCTTTTCCATGATCCGTATAATTTGCATTCAGTGCTAGTCTAGTCACTTTTTCTAGCCAGGAAGTGGTGAACAGTAACTTACACCACAAAGCTCGTGGGCTATATCTTAGATAATTATAATGTGTTGGCCCTTTGTATTCCTCAAGAAAATCCATTAACCAAACCTTTTTGTTCATTCATAAGTGAAAGTGCAGTGATGTTGTATACATCAACAATATTCGTTCCAGAGTGGCATAAACCTTTCTTTCATGAATCAGTCACAGTTTAGTTATTTCAATAATATTCATTTAGACGTTACAGATTCATAAAAAATACTATCGAACAGCACGTTAACTTTGCAATAAACATCTGCTTTAAGCCTTCAGTTCAATATAGCATCTAGCATTCAAATAAAATCAACAGAAATATTACAATGATTGTTCCAACAGTGAATTAGAAATTATAAGACTGAGAGCAAACCATGTTCAAAGAACTTCTTGAATTGTAACTGAAATCAAAATTGATGCCTGATGGTCCACGAGAAACTGCAATGGGTAAAATACTCTCTGGAGGGACAATATGGTTGCATGTGTAGAAATGCACTTGTTCTAGTGATAAGCTAGGGAAGAGACGTACTCTTGTCTCTTCAATAGGCTGGAGTGTCCCCCCAGCCAGAATAACAGCATATGATTGATCCAAAATCTGCAGGAAACAAGCTTACGTTAGGTTGCTACCATCAAAACAGTCTTGGTACCTTTTAAAAATTTTAATGAACCTGGGAGAATAGACCTCAGAAAATATTCTCTCTCCAGAAAGCATCACAAATTTAATGTATTTTTCTTCTCTTTGATCAGCAAGTTTCAATCCTGAGAGTAATATTCTTCCATCTCTATCATTGTTTACCAGTGAAAGTATAATATCAGCTAATGCCTGAAAGCCAGATAAGATGCTTCCTTCTATATCATTGCCCTGACTATCAGAATGAATGAAGTCTCTCTGTAAGCTTGCCAATTTTGCTCCATATCCACTTACCTGAAAGCCAATAGGGTCATCAGCTGGGAATAAAATCCAAGGACAGATGGATGCCACTAAAGTGGTACCTTGTGAATTATTTTGCTTTCTTTCATATATCTGTGGAGTTTCACGAAGTTGATGTTGTCAATATTAAGAGAAAATAAGAACTCATTTATAGTCATCGAAGTATCACCAAGTTTCCCTGTCAATTCCTGCTCATTTCTGCAAGAATCAATACCATGAAATCGAAGCAACAGTTGAAGGAAGGACTGAATTAACATGATAAGCGTCTGAATGTAGCGTCGATTTCCTGCTCCCAGACAGCCTCGAAACTTGTCAAGGTAGAACTCAAGGTTGCGGTGTACTTGCTTCAACTGACAATAGAAGTGATTTTAGCCTTGTTGTGTTTATCCAAGCATGATAAATACTAGTTAGATTAATAAGTTGAAGTTGCCAAAACACCTACTGTAACCAGTAACTAACATTAAATAGCAACTTCCATCGAGTTACATAAAGCAGAACACATATCAAGATTATATGGATAAGTTGATCATAAAGTCTCTATGTTTAGTTCTTTTTTTTGTTGAAATAGATTCTATTGTTTTACAATCACTTGTTTATATCCATCAAACAATTTCATACATTCATTCTGGAGGAGTTACCTGTGTCTGAGTGATCTTCGCATTGTACATGCTGGTGAACGAATCAGCTAGGTTGTGGGCTTCATCAATAATTATTATATTCTTCCTCAAATTCAAACCTAATGACTCACGAGCTGACCTCAACAATAGGGATTGGTAGGGAAGCACAACGACATCAGATGAACAAACCATGTTACGAGCTCCATAGTATGGACAGCTCCCGATTTTACTTCCTAGCTGCACAAGATCCTCAATGTCCATTGCACCTCTGTCCTGTACCTCACTCTTGAACAGATTCTGCAATTTCTGCTTTCTTAACATAGGACAACCAGATGCGATCTTTGTGCACCGTGCCTTCCCCCTGTCATTCAGGACCTTCATAAGAATGCCCATTGTATAAGTTGCAGCTTCCAATAATAATATCATTAGCACCAAGAATCAACAATTTGTCTGAATATTGGTAGCTTAATTGACTCACTCTAACAATTAGCATGCCAGGAGCAAAGACAATAAAAAGTTAAACAATAGCCTTAAGGGGATTAATTATCATTTGCATCTTCCTGTCGCATGAATCATGACTAAAGAAAGCTGGCAAGGAACAGCACCAGTGTATCTTAGAATTTGTAACCAGGTAATACTACTAAAGGCAAGTGGTTCTCAAACCGTAGAACCAAAAATAAAAGGACAAATTGAAACAAAATTTTATAAAATAAATTTCACAGACCTTCATTTTAGCATCTTTCTGGTTTTTTTGCAACTCCAAGCACCGTTCATTGATCTGGTTCGCGTTCCCCAGCTTCAAAACCTCTGGTCACAATCAGATATAAACATAGCTCGCACAAGATAACCTCTCTAAACCAACACATCAGAATACAATCTCACCAGAATTGTTACACAGGTTCTTCCTTGAAGCTAAACAAATGACATTGAGCTCCGAAGCAAAAGCCGTCCTCTTGAACTCCCTCACAAACTGTGACAGCTGTGAATGTGTCCGGCTAGAGAAATAAACCTGTGGCGTCACCACTACCTCTTCTTCCTCCTCATCGGCCTCCTCATCGCTGCTGCTCCAATTGGAACCCCTTCCTCCCTTCCTCTTCGGTCTCCCAACGCCACTCCCCATCCCCTCCTCTTCGCTCTCGTATTCCTCCACCAAATACTCCTCTTCATCATCCACGGGCTCCACAGAGATCTTCTTCACGTCCATTGGTTTTGCAATCGACGCCTTCCTGTCAAAATCCCCCAACGCAAAACTATTTCTTCTTCTCGGAATCTCTTTCTTATCCGCAGCAGTGACGTCGAAGTCCCTCATCCATTGGGGTTCATCGTCATCACCACCATGGTTGGCTTCACTGGGATCTGCATTCGGCGTCGGGGGACCGCGACGCGGCTTCGGTTGCCGCTGTTTCCTCCTCTGGTCGACGACCCACTGCATGGCGCCGCAGATGAGGCTTAGGGTTTTTCCAGTCCCTGATCCCAAATCAAAGAAGGGTCGTCGGGGAAGGAATCCATAACAGGTCGCGATGTGGAAACAGAAACCGACGGAGATGGAGAAAGCAGAGGGGGGAAAGGAGTACCGGTGGGGCTCTCGAGCATGGCGATGCCGCCTCCTTTGTCGAGGAAATCGTAGAGAGAACTCATGAAGTCGGTCTGGATCGGATAGGGCTCAAAAGGGAACGCCGGAAAGTCGCGCGGCGGCGGCTTCGAAGCCTTTTCTCCCATTTCGCCCCCTCGTTCTCCTCTCTCTTCCTCCTCCCCGTCCTCTTCTTCCGCGTCTTTGTTTTCCCGCCCTGTTTTCGCAGGTTCGACCCAAAGGATATATATCATGTTTTGTTTTAGATATATAACGGACGTTATAAATACCAAAATATGTTATTTATATCAATCAAACTGATATGATGCAGTATCAAATGATATACCGAATTCTCTTATCCCATCTTGTTAAATAAAATAATAAAAATAAAAGGTAGACAAATAGTATTATGATCAAATTAACGAATACTGATCGGTATATACGTATCTGATTTATTTTAATGCATGATTTAATGCAACATAAAAAAATTCTAATGTAAAATATTATTTTAAATACTTTCACAAAGTATCTTAAACATAAATTTCTTAAAACTTCAAATGCTCTTTTTTTAATTATCTATCAAAATACAACAAAATAATCATTAAAATATATTGAAAATATATCAAGAATAGTAAGAAAAAAAATTAATAGGCTTTGATGATTGCAAACGGATAAAGAGTCAATCATAACTAATAGGCTTTGAATTTTAATTATCATTTTGTGAGAACAGAAATCCCAATTCAATAGAAAAAGTTTTCCTAGTGATTGAGGTGGAAATGATATTTGATGGAGTTACTTCCATTGTTTATTACTTCCCTCTCATATATTAATTTTTTTTTTAACAAAAGGTAAATAACGAATGCGATATTTAAGCTCAGGATCTTATCTTTACTGGTCAAACTAGCTGATACTTTCTTCTTTTCTCCGGCTAAGATAACCACGAAAAAATTTTAATACAAGAGGGCACACACTTTACTTTTTGATCTATTAAAAAGAATGCATAACATATATTGCATAAATATCTTTACTGGATTTTGGAGAAGAAAAATACTAATACACAAATAACCACAACAATCAAAAAGCTATATTTTATAATGGACCCTTATAAGCTTTATTATGAGGTTATAACCACAACATTTTTCTCAGAAACAATAACCAACACATTTAGTCATGACATTAACTTTCAGACTAGCACTTGTCATTATATCTGCTTGCATGACCGCAAAGGTTTGATGCTTCTTTATTTCAAAACAGTCAAGAACATAATGCAGTCAAGCTTTACATGTAAATCGTTGTTGAAGCCTTTCTCCCAAGTAAAACAAATAAAAAGCTCTTCTCATAGCTGAAATTTCAATAACTCAAAGACTTCACTTTGCTCATGAAGGAAGATATTCTCATGGGATCCTTCTGGCTGCCATCGGACCCGCATATGCCACTACTAACATCAACATCATCTGGCTTGAGAGTGGTCATTGCTTCATAAACATTATCAGCATGAAGTCCTCCAGCTAACAGCCACCCGTGTTTGCTTCGGATAGATGGCAACTGAAACCTTTGCCAACTGCAAGGAGAGAAGAAATCATATTATGAAAATGTCATCTGCGACATTTATATGTCAACCAGTGCCAACTGAAGGCAAAATGCTTGATTAAAAGTGCCTGTTACCAGTGAAAATAGCCACAATAAAGATGGAAGGTGGAATTAGACAGAAAAAATGGGTAAAACCTAATATCACACAAGTAACAAGAAGATTACAACTTAAACCTCACTTGAGAATGTACAGTCGCATAATGTGTATGATATATATCTTTACTCCATTATCTTCCATCCTTTTTTTACCATACAATGTACATTACTGGCTAACTGATTGATTGTCATTCTGAATCATTGTGCAAGCTTAATAATCTATGCATCATGTAAATTTCATAGTTCATTCAATTTTTTTAATTTCAAGCAATGGAAATATCCAAACCTGTATCATGTGGATCACATAAATTGTACAATATGTTCTACATATGTAAATTTCATCTTGTTAGCGGTATACTGTGGTAATTATTTCAGACCTGCCACCCTTTGCGCTATCCACTAGAAGCCAATCAGCTAAAGAAGACTCATCATCAGAGACATGGTTGAGAAGGATTACATTTTCATCGACACGGAGAACATATATGATCCGGTGTTGCTGCAGGAGGATTGGGAAAGAGGAACGAGAACCATCCCCAAGAAGCTGAAGAAAGCCATGAAACCAAAGATAAAAGGTAATATATATTTATTGGCAATTTGGTATATCGCTTTTTTTTTCTAAAATAATATTTGAAGAAGTTTAAGATAATTGATACTTGAACAAACTCGAGATCAGCTGCATCAGAAGCTCGTAGTATTGTGTCTGCATCATCATCCACAAAGACACCAACAGGCCTTACCCCACCATCCCATGTAACTTTAGAGATTTCTTTTGCCACCTTTAGTGAAACAGAACACTTTGAATCAGGACAAAGAATCATGCCAATAAGGCTATCACCGGCTTTCACAGCCATTTCAGCATCCTTGGCCAAGGTAATACCACACATCTTAACTACAGGCTTAATCATGTTCAATCCCTTTTCAATGGATAAACATTCGACAGCATTTGCAGAGCCAGCATAGTCCGTCTTAAGGCAGGTTCCTGGTCCCAACCTTGATTGTCCTGTAAAAGAAACTACAGCCATTAATAGAATGTGTTGCTAAACAAAAATAAATGATTAACTATCAGATAAGAAAGAAAAAAGAAATGTTGTTCCAAAGAATGGAGGAATTAAATGTTACTGCAGAAAGCAAGGAGTCTGATGACCTTAGATATGTTCAGGTTTATTCAGTTGCATTTGAAAATGAAAGCAACTTTCATGAATGAAATTTAATATACTGATAGAAGAATCTATATGAGTCAGTAATCAATCAAACACATATTTATAAATTAACTCCCACTACATCCCTAAATTTAGCTTTATGTAAAGTGCATGTTATGATCAACTACAAGTTACTAAATGTTGTATAAAAGAAAAAGATATGTTTAATAACACTCAACTTTTACCCTCATCTTAAATATCATGTCAAAACATTGCTTGTCTCATGATGTGGAGGCACAAAACAAAAAGAGGCACAGTGACATGAGAGAATGATCTTCTGCTTCGTTCCATTTTCAGGGAAGAGGTGAAGATAACATATCAAATCCCATACTGAAGAGTGATGGATCAGTAGGAATTGTTAGATATTCACTTCCATCACAGTGATTGTCAAAATTAATCTTGAATGATTCTTTGATCAATCCAGAAAATTAACAGGGATTAGATTGGTTTGGTAGAAAGAAAGTAACTTTGATATATTCATTCTCGTGTGGATGGTTATAGAGGATCATCATTAGTTTATACAACACTAGAAAATGAATTACACTTCATAAAAATGTAGCTCGCCAAGATTCAACAATAATCGAACGTTAAAGTAAATAAATGAGTCAGCTCGGCAACAAACTCACGAAACTGACAAAAACAGAAGAAAAACAAATAAGGAACTTACCATAATGGTGCAACAAAGGAAGCTAACAAAGTGAACTTATGACTCCGCTGGTAGCCATTCCTCTGCAATCAAGCACGATACAAGCACAAGAGATAACAGATGAGATAAACTACCAGAAGAATTGATCTTCTACTGTTTATATCTAGCGCGGCTTTTCAACAAACATATGATATGCGATGACTCATGAACTGCGTGAATACAATGGAAAAAAATTGAAACTTTGCATGGCCAAATTCAAACCTTGACATAAGAATAATGCGTAATCAAGGACACCTCCCGTGCGAGGGCATAGAAAAAGAACTCTCTCGTCGTCCTCATATCAGAAATCGACCGTCCCAACATGCGAAATCATGCACTCAAGGATAGCAAACGCACAGCCCTATCGATCTGAAAGCTTCGACCTTGCTCGTACCACTGTCCGGTTTCTAATTGCCCAAGCCTCTGTTTGATTTGGCTTGCGCTCGTTTTGTTCGATCTATGTTCCTGTATTGCTCCATCGGGACCGCATCGGATGACCCCATCGAAGATACGGTAACATCGATCGAATGCGGAATGCCGCTTTACCCGATAAGAAGCGGATCGTAACCCGTTTGATCCGCTTAAGGGCCTCGCCTCGAGCAGATCGGGTTCTGTAATACCAATGTCCATTTCATCCATTTAAACCGCATGTGGATCCACATATTGATACCATTTGTCAGTGTTATCGGCAGATCTAACACAATGTATCTCTTCCATGTGCCTCGCCAACCGTGTGTTGTTCGACGGATGTCTCCATGTGTTCTCTGCCCCTCCAATAGATTAGGAGAACGGAAACTATTCATGATTTCTCATGTTAATGGCTAAAGAACAAATGACAGACACTTTATAGAACACAAGCAAACTTGCTTTTACGTATTACATCATCAAATAAGAAGCAAACAATTAATCATGTATCCCATACAACCTGAGATTTACTACTCATTACATTGGAAAGAATACAACAGCAGCAACGAATCATACCTAGTAATGTTGCAGTGTGACAATCCGCTAATTGTCGGAGCTGAGCTGACTACAAGAAGTGAAGCTGTAAGCTAAGCAGAGAAATATCATGGTGAAAGCAGTTCCAGGCCCGCTTTCAGATCCTCCAATGTTATTGTCACTAAACCATCAGCGTTGGTGCAATCAAAATCAAGACGAAGATCTAAGTTTTCCCGAGCATTTGCAAGCAATGGACCAATTAAACCCCCATTCATCTCCCTCCTTTGTTTCTCCGTCGTCTCTCTGTCGATCAACTCTGCAACGGCTTCGACGCTACAAGATGGGTGGAGCTTGAACCCATACAGTAAACTATTCTGATCTTGGTGATCCATTTTGATATGAAGAATATGAGCAAGTTCGATGGTGTTGAAGTCATCGAAGTAGAAGAATTTGGTTACCCTCCGACAGAACCCTTCGTTCGATTGGATCACACGTTTCATTGGCTCAGAATACCCAGCAAATATCACCACCACTTTTCCACTGTCCATTACAGACATTATTTCTTCGAGTGCCTCTAAGCCATAGTCCTTGTCATCTGCTTTTTGCATCGGAATCAATCTGTAGGCTTCGTCGACAAAAAGAATTCCTCCCTCTGCCTCATTTATCTGGGAAAAAATAGTTTAATGTAGCATTAGGATGTTCGATCCAACAACTTTAACACAGCACAGCCCCCAAATTAGTGTAAGAAAATCACATTTTGACCAAATCTATGTGAATACATCTTACATTTAAATAAAACACACTAGTAGAAGAAAATTGTGATGGGCAACATAAATGGTTCATGGTGCAATAGAGGGTCAATAGAAAGAAAGAGAAGCAACTTAAAGATCTTCCTGTGCATCAAGAACTACAGATAGAGAAATAAACAGGCCATTTTGTGATGTCGGGTAAATAACTCTGAAGCCAATATCTATTGCAAAATAAAAGTAAATATACCTTGCGCCTAGTCTTTGGTCCTGTGTGCCCCACAAATTCACCAACTAGGTCAGTCCTTTGCACTTCTGTTACTTTGTCAGTAGGTAAAATACCCACCATGTGGAGGAGTTTCCCAAGAATCCGGGCAACCATCGTTTTGCCTATCAGATATCATAAGCATTCTAAGAAATATTTGCAATAATCAAAGATAATACATTTTCCCCGAAAAATGTATTGTGTTTCAGAGAATGAGATTTAGGATTCTTTTTTTCTTAATATTATGGAGTCGGCCCTTTCAAGTTTAATTCACATCAAAATTACACATAAAAGTCAGATTGTTAACAAATTGAAAAGAGATCAACTCGATCAGATGCCTTCAGAGCAGCATATCCAACTTCTTGGCAAAATGGAAAGTTGTATCACATATTTTGCAACTTATGGGCCATAGCCTATCATAGTATCATGTCTGGTAGCAAGTACCTGTTCCAGGATTACCAAGGAATGCCATATGTGGAGGCCTTCTTGGTGCTATATTTAATCCCAATGCTCGGCGCTTCTCATCAAAGAGCATACCCCTAGCCCATCTACGCAATTGCATTTTGAGCTCCTGCAATCCCACAATATTTGAGATAGCTGCTTCAAACTCAGCCATTTTTGCTTTTGCCTCGCTGCATGACTCAATTGCTTTTCGCTTTCTTTGCTCCTCCATATGCCGACCAAGGAGTCCTCGAAGTTTCTCGCTAGAAGCACCATCTGAGAGATGATGTAAAGGGGTCATTCCCTCCTATCATACAAAGAGTACAGTTAGATGTCTGCTATCCACATGCTCTTTCAAGATATTTCAAGATAATCTGACATTGCTAAATAATGAAAGCTTACATTATCTTTGACACTACAATCAGCATTATATTCTAGCAATGTGCTCACTGTAATGCTATCTTCTGCTCGCAGTGCATGCCAAACAGCCAAATGTAATGGAGTCATGCCATTCTGAAATTGACATAATAAAAAAAATAAAGGTAAGGGAATATCAGTGCACAAGGATAGTAAACCAGAAACATATGGCAAGGCAGCCAAAATAATAGATCTGTAATCCATGATTTGGGAGAAAAATGAATAATGCTGTTAAAGAACTTGCATTGGCTTTTGCCTCAAGAGAAGCACCGTGTCTGAGAAGCATCCTAGCTGATTCACTGCAACCATTTTTTGCTGCCATGTGCAATGGTGTTTCACCATACTGCAATCAGTAAGCACTGATGGGCGTTAACGAACAAATAGTTTGGGAATGCTTCCATTGATAAGTAGAAATTATTTCTCTCAGCCTACCATGTTCCTAGCCTCCAGCTCAACTTTCTCCGGACCTTTCCACTCAAGCAGGTAGTTGACAATACTAGTATTGTTATATCCAGCTGCCACATGAAGTGGTGTTTGTGCCATCTACAAATAATCAGAAACCTCTATGAACATAAGTGTTGCAAGAACAACTAGCACTTGTGGTAGACAATGAGATCAACAACTGGCAAGATCTAAACTCTAAGCACGCCTAACCAGAAGAGTAACCTGACTATCAAATGGCAACATTAAGTACATTGATGCTTTAAGTAATGCATAAGGTGAGGTTCTGAAAAGATCCAAAGGCTTATAGTCACCATTTTGCCAAACCAACATAGAAAATAAGACAATGTGCTAATCATCCGAGACTTTAGAATAACACTAACTTATAAGAATTCTGCCCAAAAAAATTCTCTACCAACTGAGAAGATTATTAAGAAGAACATCCACAAATTTCAAATTCCAAACCATAAACAAATTCACAAAAAGCAAATTATAGAAAGATCCCTTAAATTTGAACATCAAAACCAAATTTCCCCAAGACAAAAACAGGTCACAGATCAAGAAGTTAGAATAACAATTTTCTATTTTATTTTTCTCAAGAATCTAGCAAGATAAGAAAAATTGAACATATGAAACTAAAATTTTGAACAGTTAACTCATACCTAATTGAGATGTATGAGATATGTTTTAGCAGCTTAAAAAGAGGACAGATATATCAGATGCATATATTGATCTTGAAAATGATTGAAGAATAAACGAAAGCAACCACTTTTGATGCCTCGGCAAAAAAAAAAGTTCAAAGAAATCATTCAAGCACCAAATTGCTTGAACAAAAAGATAAAATGAAAAAAAGACAAGAATTTTAACAAGAGTGTGGAAAAAGACAACAAAAAATTTAGAGACAGCAGAAGCTTATGAAAGAGTCGAAGCGAACCGACAAATCTACAATAGAAGTTTCAATGTAACTAATTTTATTCGATAAAAAACAGATAGCAATAAGCAGCAAGAACAATGAGGAGCGCGACACGGTCGACGACCAACAACGAATCTATCGAGACAAAGGGCGACCAAGGACGAGAAGGCGAAGAATGGAGCGTACGACGGCGTTCCTCGCATTGAGGAGCGACGGGTTCTCCTGGAGCCGCTTCTGTAGGCCGATGAGGTCACCGGACTGGGCGCAGCCGTGGATCGTAACCGCCTTGGCAGATCTCGACCGCTGATCGTGGCTCCCCGGCATCCTCTCCCTCTCTCTCTCTCTCTCTCTCTCTCTCTCTCTCTCTCCCACCCTCTCTCTGACACACGGAGAGAGAAAAGGACTAGAGAGGAAGGGAGAAAGGGGGACTGCTTTCTCTGCCCTCCACTTGTTGGAACCGACCAAAACAACTGGAGATGAGCGCGCACTATTTTATTTCCAGCTGTCGTAAATGAAAAGTGTTATATTGATTTGTAATTCCATCAATCAATCCCATAATACAAAGTTTTAATTTTTCTATATTTGAGAAATCAAACTTTCTCACGAAAATAATCACGGAATTTTAGACAAGAATATATTATTATTACCCAACCCATCGGCCCAGAGTTGGGTCGGATTTCGGCCGGGTTTGATGGCCTCCAATTGGCTCAGACCTCAAAAAATTCGACGAATCACGAAAGTAATGAAGTAATTTAGACATGAATATTATTATTATTATTATTATTATTATTATTATTATTATTATTATTATTATTATTTCTAAAACTAATTATTTCGATTCAAATCATTGGGTCACAATTTAAAAAAAAAGGCAATCAATCAAACGAGTTGGATTAAGAGAAAATTATCACTTTGCCCCTCTCAATAACATGTAAATGATTGTCTTTAAGGATTTTTATTATTATTATTTTGTAATGTTAAAAAATGTAAAAAATTTTAAAATGATAATTCGAATTGAAATCAGAATCATCGGAGCCAAAACTAAAACCATCCGTTTTAAGTTCAAGTATATCACTTAGTCGTAGGTTACAAAATCGATAGTTTCAGTTTGAAATCGATCATTCTGATTTTGATTGAATTTTTTTAAAAAATAATATAAAATAAAAATATATAATTTAAAAAAAATTAATCATGAACTGTCGGTTTGAATTAGAATCGGAATCAAATCTGATGATTTTAATTCTCAAAACTGTGATCATAATCGACTCATCGAGATCCAATTTTCATTCAAGCTTCGTTCGGTTTTATTCAAATCAAACCTTTTTTTTAAATCTTATGTTTTGTTAGGAAGTATAAAAAAAATAAGCCAATAGATTCAAATACAAATATAGACTATATCTCACCTTTTTTTATATTAGATTCAATATTTTAATTAGCATTCAATTATTTGTGAAAGTTTTGGTATTTGGGGTTTTTTTTGCTGTCTTACATGTAACTTTTCTTCTATTTTTCTAATGACTTCAATTTTAGTTTTCATCGATGATGTAAGTTCATTTTGTCAGCTGTCATCAATACTCATCATTTCTACAAAACAATATATATATTATGACAACATATTGTTCTCAGTACTTGTACGAGTGACCCTCTCAAGATCATCTGCCACAGAGCGGCCTCACATGCGAAGAACTGGCGGGTGCGACAGACTGGTTCTACGACGCTAATTTCCTCGGCGAGTGTGGGTTCGGATCGGTGTTCAAAGGGAAGCTCGAACATGGCCGAGAAGTCACCGTCAAGCGACTTAAACGAGAGAGCCGGCAGGGCGAGCGCGAGTTCCAGGTGGAGGTCGACATCATCGGCCGCGTGCACCACTGGCATCTCGTCTCTCTGGTCGGGTGGTGCATTACCAGCAGCGAGAGGCTGTTAGACAAGACGCTGGAGTTCCATTTGCATGGAATAATGCTCAGCTAATGCATGAAGACTGTGGACGATCTAACATAAGATTGCATGACCAGAATTGCTTCCATTCGCTGGATTGGTCAACGAGATTGAGAGTTGCTTTAAGGTGACGGACATATCTGACGTCTTCCTTCGGGGTAGTGCTTTTGGAACTGATCGGTGGTAGGCGTCCTGTTCTCTCGAACCAGCACGCCATGGAAGAAAGCTTGGTCGATTGAATCAGTCTCATCTCGAGATCTTACTGGCTTCCAACATGCATCATCGATATTGTTGCAGACACGGCCATTAACGTCTCGGGCCCTCGACGAAGGAGACCACGACGCTCTCGTTGATCCAGAGGTAGGGGATGACTACGATTAAAAGTAGATGGGGGCGAATGATCGCCTGTGCTGCCGCTTGCACCCGTCACTCGGCAAGCCTGAGACCTCGAACGAGTCAGGTACCACCGAGCTTTCATCTTCATCCACCATGATCACGGTGATCAGAAGCTTCTTGAACTTGAGCAGGTTGTTCGAGCTTTGGAAGGAGGCGTAAGTGTTGAAGAGCTTAGCGAAGGGGGGCGACCTGGTCAGAGCAGGCAGTATGGGTACATGACGGAGGCGAGAAGGCTGGCGAACACTTTTGACGAGCCAAGACGGCGGCGGCAGCGAGCAGAGCTCAAGCACCGGTGAGTACGGGTCGCATGCAGCAAGAAAGAGTGAGGCCTCTGTGATCCGTGACTTGGAGACTGGGAGATGAGCATGCTTTGGGGTCGGCAACAATAAATGGATGCCATGCAGTTTGCTCAATTTGGTATTTGCTTGGGGAATGTAATTTTTGTTTATTTTTCTTGTGATGGAAATCTTAATTTGAGATAATTGTTCTCTTACTTTGATATATATGAATTATTACCCAAAAATATTAAGTCCAATGATAAAGACAACAAAAATTAATTGTATATTTCTATAAAAAAAATCCTGACAATGCCCCTTTGCTTTATTTTAAGCGTGTCCATAATTCAAAAAATATCTAAAATATCTTCTATCAATTTTTCCAATCAAATTTTTATTTATTTTTTCACTGGTTTTAAATTATTATAGTATTGTTATTTAACTCATTTATAGTATTTTTTAATAACGTTTCTAGTATTTTTATTGAGTACTAAAAATACTATAAATAATATTATATTATATTTCTTTAGTTATCTCATTATGTCATCCCATATCATATTTTTAAATTTATAGTTAGTTTGGTTGAGCTTAGTGAGTCTATATATATCATATATACTATTTTAAAATAAATTCTATATTTTTTACGAAAACATCAAAATAAGTCAAATTTTTTATTTAATTTCTATATTATTGTACACATCATAATATTATTTCTATACTATTGTAAATATATATTTAAATTCTAGTATTATATATCAAATAATTTATAGTATATCAAAAATAATATATTAAGCCAAGATACTATAATGGAAAAGTAACTTTTTGAGAGACCGTTTGAGTATTTTTTTAATTAGAAATATTATTTTAAAAAAGAAACATTATTGAATAAAAGAAAAAGTAAAAATAAAAATATTTTATTAGAAAGTTATATATATATAATAATAATAATAACCAAAAATAAATCTTTATCGTTCCTATCTTTCACTGAGGGAAGGGGGGACGGGAGGTAGCCGAGAAGGACGATGTCTTCTCTACGGTTCTTCGCTCCCACCTCTCAAAACCCTAACCCTAAAACCAGTCACCTCGTTTCTTCCTCTAAGAACGCTATCACCGAAGCGACCAATTTCCCATCCTCTTCCTCTTTTTCTCGTTGCACCTCCCAATTATCCTCCAAGAATCCCAGCCCCAACCACTGCAGATCCATCTGCTCCTCCAAGAGTGCCGCCTATAACCGCGCTCGCTCTTCTTCTCCGCCGAAGAGCTCCAGTGTTTTGGGGTTCCAGCTCTTCCGGCCGCGGGAGCACCGGAGGCAGGTCGGATGCGGCAGGGGAGTGGACGACCGGAGCGGCGAGATTGACGCGCCGCCGCTGTTGAACTGGAAGAATGGCGGCGGTGGAAGTGGGGACGGGGAGGGGGGGGATGGAGGAGAGGAGGAGGACGACGAGAAGGCTGAGGAGGAGGAGGAGAAAAGGAAAGGTCTTTTGCCGGAATGGGTGAGCATCACCAAGGAGGACGCCAGGACTATCTTAGGGGCGCTGGCGATTTCCTTGGCCTTTCGGACGTTCATAGCCGAGCCGCGGTTCATTCCTTCTCTTTCGATGTACCCCACGTTTAATGTCGGCGATCGCATTGTTGCCGAAAAGGTACTGTTCTTGGCTCCACGGTAAAGATTCAATCTTGATTATCTGTTCTGTTGAAGTTCTTAAAGGGCAATCTCGTAGTGAAATACTTGAAGAGGAAAATGATTTGGTTGTTGGTTTGGTTGCTAACATTTGGAGAAGAATGCTGGATTTGAGTTCTTGATACTGTTGGTATATGCAAAAATGATTGCTGACCCAGCTATGGGTGCGAGTTAGGGTTAGGTTCCGACTAAGATGGCTTTGGGTTAAAGATTGATGACCTCTATGCGCTGTTTTTACGTAGTAGATCTTGCAAAAGCATATATTGATATAAATTGCTCCTGACATTTGCAATAAATGAAGTTGGCTTGATAGGAAGAGATCACTTACGGATGATCATTTAACCATCAACTTGCCTAGCCTATATCATGTGCAAATTGGGAATCACGGACATTATTTTGACATGTGTGGCCAACTAAATTAACAACAAGAATCAGCTTGAGAATAACAAATAACAGAAAATTCTATCGTATTCTTAGTAGAATTTGGTGAGAAGTTTTGGTTAGCCCTCTCCTCTCCTATTTTATTGGAGAGTCTTTAGAGAGGATCTCTCAGCTTAGATTCTAACTAGGGACTGAACTTCCCATTCTTTTGCCAAGATCAAATAGGCCTTCTTTTCTTCTATAAAACCACAGAGAAGTCGTCTTCCGTCTGAGAGATAGTTGCAAACTCATACCATCCTGGATTGGACTCTTCTGTACTGAATTCTTTTGGATTAATGTGTCCAAAGGCTGTACAAAGCTGTTGGAAGCTGAACATGCTGAATCGATCCATAGTTGAGCTATTTTAGAGGTCCAGAAGGGTAACTAGGGTTGAATAGGCCTCGACTGTGCACTGGGCTTATGGGAGATGACCTGAAGTCAGGCCACATTGCAACACATGTAATGTACATGTGATTTGGCAGCTGTGAAGAAGACTGGTTAGGTTCTGAAATTATCTCATTTATTGAAAATCCAGGATAAACTTATGGCTTGAAAATGTTATAGCTTAATCCATTAGAATTATGGCTTCAGCATTTTTATGGTTCTGTCATTTTGGTCTTCTTGGTGATCTCATCTTTATCAATAATTGCATTGGTGCAACTCAACCAAATTTTTGCTTAGGTGATTTTATGCATTGTTAGATTTTTTTTCAATAATTAAACATTATGAATGCTTACGCATTGAAGATGTCACCTCTGCATCTGAGATTGTTTGTTTCTAATTAGTATTTTATCCTTTATTAGGTGACATATTACTTCAGAAAACCATGTGTAAATGACATAGTTATCTTCAAAAGTCCACCCGTGTTGCAGGTAAGTAGAGTACCTTTAACAGTGACAATCATTATATGCAAGTTTTTGTGTACATCCTCCAGTACTACAAAATGTTATATGCAGGAAGTGGGATATACGGATGATGATGTATTTATCAAGAGAGTTGTTGCCAAGGAGGGCGACGTTGTAGAAGTGAGTAACTTGATCATGCTTTTTATTTAAATGGACAAATTTTTGGTACAGTGATAGTTGTGCTTAAATGCTATCTGATACTTTCCTTTTGGGATAGGAGATAGCTTGACAGTGTGAGTTAGAAAGTACACTTATTATGTTTTTAACTTGTTGACAAACAATAACTTGTATCTTGTAAGAACTGATATATCTGTGCACAGTTTATTTGTTTACAAACTGAATACTTGCTTCCCCAGTGTATAATGGTCATGACTTATACCAATTTGTGATTTACATGGTGTCAGGCATTGCAATATGCCATGTTTTAAGATTAACCTGTGCTCGTTAGCCGTGGGAGATATTTGTCTTCATGCTAAAAAAAAAATTGACATATATTCAGTTGTTTGTATTCCCCAATAATTTTTTAATACATTATTCTAGTCTCTTTCTATGTAATTCAACAAACTATTGGTTTCTTTTAGATCCACCATATATTTTAGTCCTAGCTCCTCCACCATTGCTTCTGGATGTTGTTGTATTTGGTTCTTTAACAAGCAAAGTTTCACAAGTTTGTCTGGAGTAAAGAACTATTAGAAAGTAATATGAAAGTTTTAGGTATTTCTGATAGCTTTTAACAGGTTCGATGAAAAGAGGACAAGTCTTTGAAAGTGGAAACTGGTCATAGGAGCTCCATTTAGCTGACTGACCTGGTGGTGTATTAATGTTTAACTGGTGAACATATTGATCAAACTTTTCCCCTAGTGAACATGTTGAATTATGATATTTTAGGTGTGGTCAAAGCAGACTGCATCAAGCAAACAGGTGTCTGAAATGTTCAGTAAGGAAGAAGTTTGTTATGTCTTTTCATTGGAAGCTTTCTCTTTCATGTATCCAGAAAAAATGATTATCGGTTTTGCCCATTACCTTGCAGGTTCATGATGGCAAATTAGTAGTAAATGGCACAGTAAGAGATGAAGATTTTATTCTTGAGCCGCCGTCTTATGAGATGAGCCCAGTTGTAAGGATTTCGTCAATTGTTTTTATATCTTCCTAATCAATATGTGAGAAATGTGCGGTAAATTTTATTTTTATAGGTGCCAAAAGAAGACTACAGTATGAATTTATGCTTTCTTCACAAATTATCCTGGAATCTTTCTTGGGCAAGCATCCAATGCAATTTAGAGAGCAGACATGCTACAATATAAATTGGCAACCTTTAGTGGGCAAGATTATATTCTGTTCTTGTTAACCTTTGAGATATACTTTTGGTGTGGTTACATATAAAAATCTGTAATTTCACCTGGTCAAGGAATCATTCATCCTGTAGTTCCATCAAGCGACGGAGTTGTTCTGCTCGATTCACCCTAACCGTACATCTGTTTCCTTGCATTTTTTTATTAATGCTAATATCAAGAACTCTGCCCATTCTATGCATTATGTTCTGCTTACGAATTGCTTTTCCAACTGCCTTACTCCACCGTGCTTTATTTCACTTTTTGTGATTTCTTCAGTATTTACATATTGTTTCTTAACAGCCATTGTATTGTTCTGCTGCAGCAAGTGCCCGAAAGCTCTGTATTTGTCATGGGCGATAATCGCAACAACAGTTACGACTCTCACATATGGTAATCTTTTTCACTATTACAATCTCTCTTTTCGTCGGTAACCGATGTATTTCTTGGAAGCATCAATCAAGTGCACTTGCTTTATAATTTAATCTGTTCTCCAGGGGTCCACTTCCCGCAAAGAACATAATTGGCAGATCAGTGTTCCGGTACTGGCCACCTACGAGAGTAGGGGGCACAATTTCCAGTGAGAGTTGCGAAAATGTGAAGCCTAATAGCAGCTTAGTGACACAAAATGCCAAGTAGAAGGCAGATGTAACTGCTGCAGTCGGATTATGATTTCTACAAGATTCGGATGTGCTCATTCTGTGTAACCCACACCGAAGGTGGAGTCTGTGAGGCACAGAAACCAATTTTTCCTTTAGGTTTCCACTGTTGTTGCCTCCTTGTAGACTACACAATTCATACAATGTTGGTAGTTGTACATGCAAAGGATATTATGATCATTTATATGGAACTCCAAGAAGACGAGTCTTCTTTCTTCCTTCCCAAATCATTCGTCTCCTCCCTGGATATGGAAAACAGGGGTGGTTTTGAGTAAGCATTATTTTATGAAGCAATTATGAGAAAGAGAAATAATGGTTCTTTTAAAGTTTCGACTTCGTTATTTACTCCTTTGTGAAAATAAATCCGATGTGAATTTGATAAGCAATTTTTTTAAAGATGAGATCATAATTAACCATGAATCAATTCTAATAAAGCCGAACATAAGCTCCGCGAACTGACAATGGAGCCGGAGCCTCCAGCGCATCAGCTCAACGCTCCTGGGGCAATGACCGCCAGGGAGCGTAGCCTAGCAGCAGAACATAGCATCGTTGGAGTCGATCAGTTTGTTGGCATTCTCATTGCTGAGTTCAAGGATGATAATCTATGCTCGGTAGAGGCCTAGACGACGACCTACTACGGGCGACGCCGTCATCCTATACCCCTTGGGAGCTCGTCAAGATCGTTGGCTTTGTCAATCAAAGTTGCATAAGCACAGTCAAAATTGCATAAGCAAGAACGAGGGATCATTGAATTAGATGAATCGGCCGCTATGGAGTTCCTCGAGCGAAAATTTGAAGGGAGTTCGGAAGGAAAAATACAATCTTGACGGGGTTTTCAGATCAGGAGATGAGATTTCAGACGCGATATACGAGACAACAAATATGAAAAGCATGAATCATAGAACACAAGTAGCTCATTTTGCCATCCTGCTGTTAGTCAATCATAGACATTTGGGTTGAAAGATGCTGCACCAAAATCCTGCCATTTTGTTGCTTTAATGATATAAGGATAGGCTTACAATGAGCATAAACCAAGACATTTCAAGCAAACTCTAACCAAATACCACTGCTGCTTCTATCGCAAACTAAATCACACTCACTGACATGGAAATGAAACACATTATGTTCCCTATTACATCTAACCAAATACCCAACCGTTAAATCTAGAACTCACTCATAGGAACATGCATTCTGGGAGAACTTTATAGGCTTGGTATTACTAGAATCAACAACTAACGGGCATGAGACATGCTTTCGGTGCTTCACTTTCACCAGCTTTCCTATCACATATCCCCGAGAAATTATCTCCAAGTCCAGAGTTAATGGTACTGCCCCGCCGGTGTTCGATAGAGCCAAGCCTGCCCCAGCACCATATAGTGGAACCTTCTCGCCACTCAAGATGAGAGAAAGAGTTCGACGGCTCCTTCTAGGCTGGTAATATTTCTTCAGCTGCGATCACACATTAAAAGATCACTCAATATATTCTCCAAGCAAGCAAAAAAAAAAAAAAAAAAAAAAAAGGCTGCAAAGGTAACTGGTATTTGTTTTAGAAGGCATTTTTCCCTTGTGAAGACCAAAAACATGTAACCAGTAACATCAGAAAACCAATCAGCCATTGATGAATTCAAAAGAAAAATAAGAAAATGATAATTTGCACTTGCAACCAGTGCAGGATACTGATAAATGTGACCACACAGGTGAACCCAAAAAATCAAGGCATTTTGCACAATCATTAGCTGTGTATATGCATCTTTAGGAATGTGAAAAGCCATAACCATCTCTGTCCATTGATAGGTTCACAATTTTGAGTTTACCTGAATGGTCAGCACAAAGCTAATACATGCAGCCAAAATAGTTTATTCATGCAACACAAAATGTTATTAGATGCAAAAACAAAGCAACTATGATATCAGTATGATGGAATGAATACATATAAAAAAGATCAAGATCGTTTTGACAAAATTCTTTCATTCAAATAATATAGATAATGAATAAAAGATTGCCCAGTTTCAGAAACTTCCACCAATGCAGGTGTCGATAGGGCCAATATCCCTACAAGTACAGTAGTTTGTTTCCACAACTTAAATTTCAATCACTTAAATCAAAAAAGAAGCAACTTATCCACGATATCAAAGTCGATCCTCAATTATTTAAACAACGTAAGTTCCAGAATAGCAGTCTTATAATCGTTCCTAACAGAACTTGTGAAGCTGTGTATTTTTCTAGTTTCAGTACACTTTAAATTATTGCCATGGATTTCCAAAAACTAAATAAATATGAACTGTGCCTGGAAGTCCCTAGTGGATTTCAAGACAAGTGAGAATTCTGATCAAAAGCCAGCCAAGTCAGACAAGTATTACAAGTGATCCCAAGTTATATGTAATTGCATAATTTTATGGACTTTTACCAAGCTGATCTTGGACATGTTACAGCCGACAATAAAATAAGTTGCTTTTGTGAAAATATGAATTATTATGAGTTTTAAAACTTTGTATCTTGAATCATTGTATTACACTTTGCAAACTGAACGGGAACAGTTTAAGATTCTGATAGGAAAACAGCGCAAAATAATTAAGAGTTACCTCGCCTGTTGCAATTGTAATTTCTGAAAAGATGAGGTTAATAGAACTTGATGTAACGTGGATGCCAAACATTGATGCAGGGTTGTAGATGCTTATCTTCAGCGAACAATTCACGGTCACCATCTTAGTGGGCACACCAGTAGTATCCGAACCTTCTCCAGCATAAAAGTCATCCATTGCCAGGCTCTGTCACCAAGAACAAAGTAGTCAAAAGGAAAATTTTCATCATGCAGAAAGCTCAAAGGAATAACTGCTAACGAAGGTTACATATAGACAAAAACTATTATTCAAATTTTACAATGAGAAGACATTTATATACATGCGTCCAATATAGTTCTTTGAAAAAGTCATACGTGAAAACAAAAGAGGCAAAAGTTTCTTAGATAAAAGGGAATTAGCAAAGAACACAATTCCCTTGCTGATATAAAATATATATGAAAGAAACAATCTCACAGGTTAAAATCAAATAACAGTAGAAACATCTGAACCTTTGTCTCTGTAACAGATAGCAAGGGTTGATGTCTAGAGGCAAAGGCTACAATGAAATATCCAACTCTTATGACAATGTGGAGTACATTCTGCTGCCATAGTGAGAAGCCACTCAGCCACAAGAGAGAGCCATCCCCATCCGTAACATTCTTTCCTTCAACAGCAGAAAGCTTTACATTTCCAATTTCTTATCTGGATGCAACCAACACGAACATACTGTCCAAAATAGGCTATTACAAGATGAGACCATGCCAAAACCTTTTACAAGACAGGCAAACTTCTTGTGTGGTACCTGCCGTATCATCCATGCAAAACTCTATTGTACATAGCAACCATTACCTTCAGCTGAATTCCAAGTGGAATCGTCTGACATAGCTAACATCCACAAGAGCCTGAAACAAAGAATAACCTACCACATGTAACTAAGACAAGCAATCTCGGAACAGACCGTTACCAAACTATGCTGATCTTAAGGAAATCCAGCATTCAGTTCGCTTAGCAATAAATATGACTGGTCCAAGCAGAACCCAGTAGTCGAAGCACCAAGCCGTCTCAAGCATATTGTTGTTGCCTAATCTTCCATGAAATTCTCAAGCACTCTGTTGCATCTACAGACCGCTTTCAACTCAGAGATCAACCGATGACTGGTATGAAAAGACAACGAACTCCCAGACGGTATTTATGCTTATAATCATCCATCAATCACATTATGTGTCAACCATATTCACTGATTCTCTTGCTAAACTTGAACAAACACATGAAAATATAGTATAATGAAGAAAAATGACCTTAATCCATCTCTTTCCAAGAACTAAGGATGATCATAGAATCACCACAAACAGCAGATGGAAATTAACTTGTGGCTGCTCTAAGATACAGAAGACAAATGGCACTTAATAGTAGTAAAGGATGTATTTTTATACTTATGTGTCGGATGATGATTAGCCGACAGTGTTTTCCCTACCAATACTATGCCGTGATCAACAAAATTAAAGCCACGGATACTTTGATCAACAAAATGTTTGTTAAATTCCCTTCGGAGCAGTAAATTCAACCAAGAAGAGCCAATGTTAATCGAGCTGTACCTTCACCACAACCTTTGCTTTGTATGGTCGTGCCGCCCCCCATATGATAAGAGAGAAGACTGTGAAGAGCAGAACAAAGCTGAGGAGAGCAAGAATGATCTGGCAACGTCGAGACAACCCCCTGTCCTCTTCGAGATCATCATAAGACCCTTCTTCCTGGATCACATTGCACTCAGGCCAACCCTTGTCATTCACCCTCTTCCTGTTTCCCTTCCGGCCCGACGATGACCGGAAAGGCCCCGAGAACCGGCTGGCCGAGGAGGTCCTGGAGTGGCGTCCGAAGGAAGGGTGGGAGGGTGACTCCATGGGGCTGTTGTAAACTGGGGTAGCCTGCATGGACGACGACTTGTCGCCATCGTGCGAGTCTCTCGACGGGCTCTGCACGTAGTAGACCGCCCTCTTCGGGGATCGAGGAGGCGACGAGGCGGCTAAGCTGGTCACATCTGAGTCCGACTTGTTGTGCATCATCTCCAACTTCGACGAACTAGTCTCGCAGATTCACAGAGATGCGGCAATTCTTGCAGAGAAATCGGATCGAATTAGCCCCCAATATTTCAAAGATTAGAGGTTTCAGCAAAAACCGCTAATTAAATGAAAAAATGGGTGACAGAAATCGAATCGAAGAAGGAAAAAAAGAGTCTTTAATAAGCGAGAGCGTGTAAAATCTTATCACACAAACAAAAACCTTTGGCACTGTTCTTCCTTCTCCTTCCAGAACCAAAATTGCGATCTAGAACGAACCAATTTCAAGCAAATTCTTGCTTAAACGATAACAAATTACTTCGAGAAAATCTCAGCAATTAGAGTCTCAACTTAAGCACGTCAAATGCGCCAAAATCGCTGAAAATTATCGTCGAGATAAGCCGACCTAAGATCCACAAACCATTAACTAATCTCTTCCGCACTCTTCAGTCACATCAAAACCCACAAAAAGCCATCACACCTCTAACTTCCACGCTGCAAAACCCCAAAGAAACGAGGATAGAAAGAGCAGGAAAGCGGGATTCGAGTTCAATTTCGTCGTCTGGATATCCTTAACCCACATAATTTCGCAGAAAGTTTCGAGCTTTACTTGGAAACCACAGCCGCTTCGGAAGATCGAAAGCCACGCCGAGCGCAGAAGGGCGCCTCCTCCCCTCCTCCCACCGCGAGAGTATAACCGACGAGATAGGGAGAGAGGGGAAGACAGAGGACATAGACGCTTCAGGGATCTCCTTGAACACCCCAAACAGCAACTACCTAGAGATATTGCGAAACTTTGATCGGGTCCCACTTCTCCTCCATTGAAAGCTCGACATATCAGCACAATGAGTGTAATGCTGATCGAATCAAAATAGGGAATCAAAATAAAGTGCTGACCGCCAAGATTCTGCAGACTCCGAATGAGAAGTGTCGGCAGGAAATCTATGCAATCGATTTCCTTTTTATTTATATTCTCTTCAACATTATTCTAATCACATTATTAATATGTCATACTTAAGCAGTGTGGGTGTTTCTTGGGAAGGCATCCATGTGATGCAGTGAGATGTGGATAAGTATGGCTCACATTAGGTGTCTATCTTGCATGGGAATCTTGTATTTATGAACAAGTAGGTGTGAAGCCACCCACTCAACCTATTGCATTATATAGTTCACATATTACCTTCACCGGCCTTTATTGCATTAGCTTCATGATCCCCACCACTTGCAGCACATATTGAATTGGGGAGGTGAGCAACTGTGTGGCAATTAGTGTCACTCATTACCACTTGTAGCACATATTGAATTGGGGAAGTGAGCCACTGGGTCACTCAATATCAGATGAGTACTCACCCGAAGAAGAGGAGAAAGAAATGGCAGTAGGAGGAATATTTTAGGGTGCTCGCCGAGATCATCTTCATCAGCAATATTTTTTCTTTTATAACATTGTCATAAGAACTAATATTCGTAGAATATTCTTACGTAAAATAATTATTTTTTTTTAAAAATAATCTCATATCATAAAAATCGAGAGAGCCATATGATATATAGTGTGTTCGAGTCACACAGCTCAAGTTCATTATCATCGTATCAACAATTGAATTTGATCAATTGATATGATTATAAATTTAATAAAATATTAAAAATATTATTTACTAAATTTTATTAAAATATCAAATTAATAAATTATTAAAACTTAATAAAAATTTTAAAAATATGATTAAATATAGAATAAAAAATATTAATAAGAATTATTATAAATTGATACAAAATTGATCATAATGTGATCAATTGAATAAATAATGTATTAAAAATATAAAAAAATTATATTTTTTATAATACAATGAAGGAGGAGCAAACATAAATATAGTTTGTAGACTTGAATGCTCTTAAAATATAACCATGCTTGAGATGTTTTTTTTTTTTTTTGGTGCCTTTTCTTTTCATCTTCTTCCGACACAGAACAGCATCTACATGATGCAGTTTGGAAATCTGCCCCTTTTTTTCTTTTTGGTTTAGTTTGGAAATGAAGGTACATTAAGATGTATCTCCATGATCTATATAGCTTCCACCCTTGCTAAGGTACCCAAAATATAGCTAAATGTGGGTAGTAAGTAGGTAGCAATCACTTGAAACAATACAAGTCCAAATCGCAGTTTGAGCATTTCTATTATAAAATTAATTTATTCTATGATTAAAGTTGATCAAATATAATATAATCACATCGAAAAATGAGATTTGATGAGCGAGAAAACTGATCGTGATTGAATCGCGATAGAAAACATGCGTTCGATTTAAATTAGATATGTGTCGACATCAAGACTGGTTAGTATATTGTTGTACAAGTAATAGATTTTATGTTCGAGTCCACATAGATTTATTTTTTATTTTTTTAAATATAGTATGTATGCTATGAAAAATTTTTAAGCACGATTATAATATTTATAAAAATGTATAGGACATTTACGTAAAATTGTCTCTAGAAAATGTATATGAAAGGCCGCTTAGCCACCACCGGCCAAAGTAACAACATTCTTTTCCTCCCCAAATCTCGTCCGCTGCGGTTGGCGTCGACATCATATTATTTCTTGCGCCGTCGCGTTGGATCGATCGGATCAATCGATAGCGAAGAACAAATTCCCCTCAAATTCCGCCTCATCCCTTCGCCTCCAAGAAACCCTAGTCTCGCATCGATTCCGATACCGTGTCAGAATTCGATTCGTCGTCGGAGCATCGGAAGGTAATAAATTCCCGTTTTCGGGCATCCGGAAACCCTAGATTTCGCTCTGTCGTTGACGTTTCTGCGTCGATTTCAGACAGCCGCGCTTGGTCGCCGCGCCCGGAGCCCTAGGTTCCGCGACCGCTGGGTTGGTTTTTGCGGTAAGGAAGGTCGAGGCGCAGATGGTTTTCTACTTCAAGGCCCGGCCGGAGGCGGGCGATTACACCATCTTCATGGGGTTGGACAAGCACGAGAATGAGGAGCTCATCAAGTATGGGTTCCCGGAAGACATCTGGTAATTGCCCTGTCGGATAAGTTGGTTCGATCGACTCCTTGTATTCCAGTTTCTCTTCTTATTGCCAAAACTTGCTTGTTGCTGGTTGGGAAAGACAATTATCGAGGATTTTTGTCTGCGTTGTTTGTTTGTCTGCCCAGTCGCTCAAGTTACTATCCAAGAATTGATCCTGCAATCTTGATCTTAAACTTAGGAGCTTTTGATGATGACAATGTTTTGCGAGGGAAATCGAGCGAGACGTATCATCTCCTGGAGGCATTGCAATAACCTGTTCGCTCGATCTTATGTCATCTTTGATGAAGAAAATTCCTCACATGTTGTTATATTGATAGTCTCTAAATGTCATTTGATGGATGCAATTTCTTTTTGTGTGTCTTCTAAGAGAAGTTTGCACCAGATATCAGGAGTGCTGAATAGACTGAGATTTTGTGGAGAGTGTCAAGATCATTGTAGGAATATATTGGTTTTATTGGTGCCACCTGGAACTAGGGATTCAACGACCCAACAATGCTCTTGAACATATTATATTTTAATGATTCTGCCCATTGTTTCTGTTTTCTGAGTAGTCGTGTGAAGCCTTGTGAAAGCAAGGCTGCTTCATGTTGCCAAGTTTCTAGCATATTCTCAATTTTTTTCTTTTTACTTTTGTACAATATGTTTATCATCTTGGTTTACTTTTGGTTAAATTGTTTCAGAATCTTCCGTCATTTTCCTCTTTTTGTTGGGAACGATACTTCATTGAACATTCTTGACTACATATAACTTCCTTGATTCTGCAATATTCACTCATATCAATTTTTCTGCCTCTGCTAGGTTTCATGTGGACAAAATGTCTTCTGCGCATGTTTATTTAAGATTGAACAAGGGTCAAACTATTGATGATATAAATGAAGGTTTGTTGGAAGACTGTGCTCAGCTCGTCAAAGCTAATTCAATTCAAGGTAAAAAATTCTATATCTTGTTTATGTTTTTCATAACACTTCCAGAAATATGTGTTATTCCATTTCAATACCTTTTTCTTCTTCAATTAGTTTTTCTGATCTTCTGCTTTCAGCAATGTTAAAATGAATTTTGTTTTGTATCTGCAGGCAATAAGGTAAACAATGTGGATGTTGTTTATACTCCATGGTTTAATTTGAAGAAGACCCCTTCTATGGATGTTGGTCAAGTTGGTTTCCACAATCCTAAGATGGTAACATATCGCCTTCTGTATATTTACTCATTTTGTATTAGCATCTTTTCGCAATATGTATGCTATAATTCTGAACTGCTTGGAGAAGTAACTTGCTAAGAACTGCATGATTTTTTTTTTTCCAATCAACAAACAAAGTTTTATTGGAAAGCATGTAAAAGGAGTTGCATGGACAAAGACATTACTGTTACTTTCTTTTTTGATATCTTTTAATGCATAGTTTTCCTGCACATTTTGGCCGCCATCTTACATAGTTATTTTTTGCATGTTATGATCACTCCATTTAGCTTGTGATTGATTATTACAAGGTCTGATGTAGTGGTTGGTTGCCATAAAAGGACTTTACTTAGTTGTATTACCCAGCAGGATTTTTACAATTATCTGGAAGCCTAGGATACACATTAAAATATCTAGACTTATTGTTCCTGATACGCCTTAATCCTTTGAGCACAATGTATGTAGTATTTTAGATCATTCAATATTGTTTTCTTGTTAGTCGTGCAGTCGTTGCTTGTGGTACTAGATTTACTTTCTGTTGGTGCACCGTTTGATGAAAGTTAGTGTTCTTTTGCTCTTTTTTCTTATGTTCTAAAAATCTTATTAGATTGCCTGGATTCTGGAGAAGGTTGCATGGTAATGGTTATGACCACATCTATTCATTACTGTTGCTTACAAAATGTCTCCTTGCTCAACATTCACTTTATTTTAATCCTTTGTTTGTTCAAACTCTTCCTAATTGATCATGTTTATTGTGACAGGTACGGACTGTGAAGGTGGAAAAGCGCATAAATGAGATTGTTAACAGGTTGAACAAAACCAAAGTGGAGAGGAAGCCAGACTTGAAAGGTAAGATCTTGCAATTTCTTTGGTTCTGTAGAGATGCAGAAGCAATATATTCTTAAGTGATTTAATGATAAGGCGAAAGGCTGTAGTTTATGTGAGAAGCTCCATGAATATTGGGCAAAAGCGTGCCGTCTCGATTTTCTCTTTTAAATGTGTTACTATGGCATTTGTGTCCAATAATATTCATAAACCTAAGCTTTCCATAAAAGATTTCCATGTGGGAGCTCTTTGTATCTTCTTGTTCTCTCTTTTGGCATTACCATGAAGGTGATGTATGCTTTGATATTGTAAATATGCCCTAACTCCAGAAGTTTTCTTGCTTATTCTTTCTTATAGTTTAACAAGCTTAGTGTATGTGTTAGTCTCTACATTAGGTGGTCAAGATATCAGAAATACATATATGCAATTGTGCTAAAATTTAAAATCACGACTTTCTAGTAATCTTTCGCATACAAGAGTAGAGATGCATGAATGGTTTATTTTTAGGTGTTCTTCAAAAGCAAACGGCAGAAAGTATTTTATAAATGATATCATAATCTGATGAAGTGAGGATTTCTGCATCATTATTTGTCGTCTAGAACAAGTTAAATCCACACTGAGGTTTCTATGTTGTTGACCATATTCTGCTTTAAACTTTGATTTTGCAATCTGTGTTTCATCTAAAATTGTGTGATGTGAGATTTTGCATGCTCTTGTGGGCAGTCAAATTTGCTCACTGTTATTCTACTGAAAGCATGATAGTTTTATAAATTCTCTTTATCTGCAGCTGAGAGAGAAGCTGTCAATGCAGTAGAAAGAGCAGAAAGGAAGGCCCAGTTAAGAGATAAAGTAAGTCCCTCGATTCCCTTTCGAATAAATGAGGTTGTTGAGCAAATCTGGACACGCAAGGTTCAGGAAAGATTATAATATATATATATATATATATATATATATATATATATATATATATATATATATATATATATATATATATATATATATTCAACAAGATTGGATTGAGTCTCCTCGGACACGAGTATACCGTATCATTTACTGTTTTTGATTATCAACTCGGCGTTTAGTTTCATGGCATTATCGTTTCCATCACTAATTCGCATTCTCCTTTCCTTTGACATAATAAAGCATCATGGGTGTCGTGAAATGGCTGGAGATTTTGTTGCTAATCTGAAATGTCCCTAGTCTGTCCTCAGTTGTGTCCCTGCTTTTACAGGAAAAACTGAACTCATAAGTAAGTTGGGAGTGGGGTAAACTGTTATTACCAAAAGCCTTGGTTTTAATGGTCTTGCAGAAAAAGAGGGAAGAATTGGAGAGGCTGGAGAAGGAGAAACAAGCAGAGATACGGAGCTACAAGAGCCTGATGGTCTCAGAGAAGATGACATCTAACAAACAAATTGCATCTGCTAATAAATCCCTGCAAGAACTCGAAGACGACTTCATGTGATCTTCGCACAAGTCGATTGATGGTTGGTGATGAAGTTCGAGGTTTCAAGTATCTGCTTGATCGCGATGGCAAGATGGACGGATTCACTGCAGGATCCTCATTCGATCACAAATGATGCTCTGGTTTGTCATTTCGTTGTGCTTCCAGTGTAGACCATAATGTGTGATATGGACACAAGGAATGTGACCACTTATCTATTTTTCCGTGATATGAATGTCATGTACTGCAATCTAATCTCAGTTCGTCTCTTGATTCATTGTTGAGTTTTTTCAACCCTCCTAGGGTTCCTCATCCTACTCTTACTTGAAATGCTGCATCTTTGGCCTGTATGCAGAAAATGTTAATTGCTGGCTTGCAGTAGAACATAGTGTGGCATGACTTGAAAGCATATGATTTCAACTATGCTTCATACAGAGCCACCTGCTGCTGAAAGACATGACAGAAAATATTCCATATCACAATTTTCTTGATTCTTCTTCATACAAACAGCATGTTTTTGTCATCCTGGGAATAATAAAGACGTCTAAATATTATAAAAAACAGATAATTTGAGTATTCCAGAAGACATTATCTGCATTGTCCCTGTATCAACTCCAGTGCAGACTCCTGAATCAGGCTAGACAATATTTGCTTGCCGAGTTCTTCGGCAACTCGGTCCGCCTCTTCCGGGCAAATCCTATTGTCCCAGCCAATATCCCAAACAGAATTTATGGCTGTGTCCTTGCAGGTTAGCTCCCTCTCCAACCTAATGTAGAGAGAGTCTTCAGAAGTAGCAACGCTGTCCAGCTTACTGTAACTGCTCAGTTTTCTGATCCCGTCGATAATTTCCTCCACCAATTTATCGATGGAAAGGTATGTTATTCTACTCCATGATTTGGCTTGCATCGGGGGATGGCCCAGATGATGCATCTGTTGGTGGTATTTCCGTGTCATTAGCTCCTCTGAAATGTCCAGCAATAACTTCGAGTCGCATTTTCCAACCTCGTTTGCGCTTTCGCTCCGATAGTGTACGGGTTCTGTAGCATCAATATTGAAGAACTGTTTTGCACAGCCTACAAATGATCTGCTGCTGAGAAAAACATTCTTGAGTTCATCTTCTGTGCCAGCTGCTGCTGCATCAACTATATTGCAATCAGGAAGCTGAACAGCTTCCGTCAATCTGTAGTCTTTTCCGTCCTGGTTGTTTTTTGATGCAGCTTCACAAAATATATTAAGATCCTTGTTCACGTTATCTGCACTCGGACGAAACACATAAATAACACTGTAAGATTATCATTCCAATCGTGTGTGGTCTTGTGGAGATTTAAGCTCAACATCAATGTGAAAATCATGGCCATGACAGAATAAATGGATTTATAATTAATTTCGGACAACATAGTTGGGGAATGCCAACCTGGATCAAAGGGTTTGGTGTCCTGCTCTGCCTGTTTGAAGTCGTCGTCGCCATGAGAAGTGCCGGTTGCTTCTGGAACATCATTCGTCTTATTAGATCTGATTGATTTGCCATTTTCTTTGCGTTTTTTGCCATCATCCTGCAGACACAATCTGATTTCAGAAGAGAAGATTTGCTGCATAACCAGTTTTCAGATAGTTCTACGGCTATATCGAGATAATATCTCGAATTTAAACCATACAACAAGGCATTTTATTTGAATGTCTCAAGATGTCAAACGTAAGCATTTATCAGATGAAGTTCCTACATATGCTAGTGGAGACGTACCATAGATTCGGCAATAGCAGACTTTCTAATCGGTTTTGCTCCAGACCTATTCTTATTCTTTGAATAATCTATGGGCGCTTTCGAGATGGGTCTCAAAGGAGACTTCAAATCCTGATTTTGAGGTACGGTTACATGTGCTGAAGCCTTAGTCCTTGCTACAGGTAGTTCTTTGTTAGGCATTGCCTGCACTGCAGAAATCTTAGGATGAGATATCGGTATCCTTGTTGCCTTGACTCCCTTCTCTTCTTGTTTCTTCACATTCAATCTTGATGGTTTCCCCTCCCCAGTGTTCTTTTTCTGAACCGTAACAGCCTTCTTGTGTTGTTGTTTGTGGTACAGAGAAGAGGGAGTCTCATAATAAGGGAATGGTTCAGTAACGTCCATCTCCATATGCTTCACTTCTTTTGCTTCCAATGTCTTGGCCAACACATGTTTATGATAAGAACTATTCTCCCGAACCAGTTTAACTGCTTGGATCCTGTCCAGCATCGAGGTCTTATCCCGATCAAGCCCCTTCTCGACATCACTCTCCTGGTAGCGCAAATGCAAAGACTTCATGATCACAATCGGTGGCAATTGGTCAACATCATGTAGATTTCTCCTGCATTGTTTCGGATCTGTGGCACCAAAGAAAGGCATCTTGAGTCCATTTTCTTCAACTTGGCTTTGCTTCAAACGCCTTTCGAAATGCATAGTCTCAATGAGTTCATCTAGTTCGTGTTGTTTTTGGCATTTATCTTGTAACAAAAATGGCATCTCTACATCAAACCCAGGCCTCGGCAATTTCATGCAGTTCTTCTTTTCCTCTTTTTTGCTATGTTGAACAATTTCCGGAGGGGCTTGTTCCAGACCCATGAGCTTGGCAATCAAGTTTGAAGATCTAGCCTTCCTTGGATTATCAGTGGAACAAATCGACGTAACTGGCACTGTGCTCTTCGCAAGGTGCTTATCCTCAAAATGATTGCTCGTACCATATCTCATCGATCTGCTCGAGGAGTTCTTCTCGTCATCAGAAGAGGACGACAGTACATTTGTCTTGTGAAGACTTTCTTTTATGACTTGTTTCAGCTCTTCGACACAATCCCTTGAGAAGTCGTCAGCTGAGCATCGCGATTCGTGCAACCTGTTCCGGTAACTACCGACTGCAAATCTTTGAGATCCCAGTTCTCGTTCACAAATCTCATCAACTTGCTTTTGCTTACTGTTGATTCTAGGCATCTTCTTTGATGCATCCTGGAGCTTTTTGAGCATGTCCAGTGACTCCTGAAGATCTAATGCACCTCTAAGAAGATCATCCACGAAAAACTGTGATCTACTGTCGATGTTCGCAGAGTTCGACCACGAATCAATCACCTGAGCCAGTCTGTGAGCTTCTCTGGACACCTGCAAGAGCTGAAAGTCATTGCTGTTTCTGTAAGCCGCGGCTTGTTCTTCTTCTCTACCCTTCGACGAAGCCGGATCTTGGCCGGAGTGACTTCTTCCAGATGTAAACTCCATTGCAGAACCAGTTTTGGGCTTCCCAATTGCCCTATACTGGACTGCTTCATGGCCATCAGCCGAGGGTAATTGAAGAGGCTTGGTTAATGATCTACGAATAGCTGATTTTAGACTGTCCTGATGCATTATCTATGAACAGAAACACAAGATCGACAGGGTCAGAGCTCCCCAGGCAAAATTTCTTGTTCTAGAAAGGGAAACTAGCATACCCTAGATCTTGCAGCTACTCCCAAATCTTTAAGCTGCTTGTCAAAAGAATCTGATTTGGAACAAGAACAAGAGGAGTCATAAGAACCTCACACCTACAAGATTCTGGGAGACAGATAATAATACCACAAAAATTGATCCACAACTGATGAACGAGAACAGATCTCTAGAACTGCTTACAAGAGAATAAGGGGGGGAAAAATGTACCTCAAAGAGACTGGAGATTTAGCTCATGCTGCTGCCTCCTATGCTGTGGGTGATCTGAGGAACCACCCCAGATCTGTGCCAGCTACATATGCTGTTCTTTCTTGGTGCCATGGACTCGGCTTTAAGTTTCTGATGTAGAGAGGTGCTGCTTTTGACACTGCTTCATTTACTTTGGTTTAATTTCTTCTGCTTCTGTCAGCTTTTGGGAAATAACAGCAGTCAAACTGAGTACATGTGAAGGACATGGATGGGGTAAGGTTGACTGAGAGTTTAGGAAGCAAACAAGACAAATCCATTCGGAAAGACCAAACACCCCATCGGCAAAATAATAATAATAGCAATAATTGAAAGCCGAAGGAGATTGGAGCACGTCCGAGCAACAGTGACAGGATATGCTCTCTTTTACATCTGCATGTTGATCCACCTACTGCATGTCATGGCCACAACATGTGGAATAAACCAGTCTCATGGATGTTGACCATGGGCTGATCAAGATTCTCCTCGAGTTAACAACGTCATTATTAGATCACATCACAGAGTAACAGATTTTGGATCATTGTGCTTTGAAGTTTCTGAGAAGATGAGGTAGGAATTTTGTTGATCATTTATTGTATTTTTAGGTAGGGGCATCTCTAGGATGGTGCTGCCATTGAGCTCTGCATCAATTCCAGCACCAAATGTGAGTCTTTGATCATGAAAAAATAGCTCGTTAATTCGATGGATCCGAGATCATACGATATACTCGAAATAGTTAGGTGTTTTGTTGGTCGAACGGATTCGTACCGAATCCAATCTAGATTGCAGCTAGCAATCAATGATTAGGTTCATCTCCGAAGGACTGCTCCACCAAGTTATTGAGGTCACCTTGATCATGAGATTGCACAAGGCCCTTTCGAGTAAAGCAAACATGTGAGTTGATGCCTAAACTTGATCACAAGCATCCCATGCCACACAACCTGACATCTCACATTTTGCATGTGAAATCATTCACGAGGAACCAAAGTTCCCCTCTCCCTCTTTAGGTGTCTCACAAGGAAGGAACTTTGAGTTGTCATAGAACAATGGGGGAGCACACAACCTGTTCTACAATATGCCAAATCAAGATTCAACTTTCCTATCTGACCTTCTCCGAGATTGATCAAGTCATAGCTTGTCAGCACTGTGAGCTCAAGCATTACTCTTCAGCATGCCCCTCCGACATGCATCTGAACTGTTTGGCCTTGGTCGATACAAGTACTAGCAATCAAACAAAAAGATTTATTGCTAGCTCAGAAAACCTGAATATTTATCCAGTCAAGTCAAAGATTATTGATAAGAGGTGAGACTTTAGAAGCACTTAGATAACAGGGGATAAAATGAAGACGATAGAACTTCGTGAAGATTATGATGATATGATAAGATAATGATATAGATGTCAAAAATAATCTCATCTCTTAGGAAATAAAAGACGCTATGCGGGAAAATAAAAATAAAAATCTGATTTTTTTTTCCTCGGAATCTATCATTCTATTTTCTATATCCACTTATATATATATAATATCGGAGAAATAAATCACCATCTGGGGTTAATGATCAAGCAACAGTTCTTTCGTACCCAATACTCCGATTACCAGCTGTCCGTCGCCGTATCGTGGCCGTGGGTCCCGCTCGGGCCCGGTTGGTTTGTCCTTCGACAAGGAAGGTAGCCAAGTCGGTACACGGACAAACCGGAAGCCGGTGGACCGCCCATCACTTGACCGGCGATACCCGGTGGACGGCAGTTGGGATTCAAAATCGCGGAAGCGGGTACGAGAGCCTCCTCTAAATCGACGGCTGAGATGTTGTCCCGTGTTCCTCTAGCCGAATCTAGTCCCTCCGATCTCCCGAGAGTCGGTCGAAACCGCTCGCGTGCCAAGGAACAGAACAACCCGAAAAGGATAACGCCATTACAAGAACTGAAGAGAGGAAGCTGGTGGGGATCTGACGCAGGTGCGCCGTCGCTCCATCGAGTCGTCGGATTCGTACCGCTTCTGTTCCGTCGGAGAGGTGAGTACTTACTTGGCTTTGTTTCCCCCTTTTTTGATCTTCGTGGTCTCGTTTCGGAGCGGCCTTTCTTGATCTGGTTTTCCGTGAGGTCGGCGAGGATTTTGATCGCTCCTCGATGGAGATTGCTGAATCTTAGTTTCCGTATGGAAGGAAATCGGGGATCGTGGAACGAGGTGTGGCGTGTCGCTTCGTCGAGTCTTCGGCTTCGTATCGCTTCTGTTCCATCGGGGAGATTAATTCCTGGCTTCGTCGTATCCTTTGTGTTCTCCGTGGTTTCGTTTCGGCGGGGTCGTTCTTGATTAGGGATACCGCTTGAGCTCGAGCACCGTGCGAATTTCGATGGCCTCTTGACGGAGACTGTGTAATCTTGAGGTTCGGATGGAATCAGGGATTGATCTTTACGGTTCCGTTTCGGAGCGGCCGTTCTTGATTAGGGTTTCCGTCCGAGCTTGTGGTTCAGTGCGGATCTCGATCGTTTCTTGATGGAGATTGCGGAATCCTGCGTTATGGGAGGAAATGGGGGGTTTTGATCCTTTTCAGTGGACTGGTTATGGTTCTCGATGATTTGGGCTTTTGGTAGGGTGCGGACTGCGTGATTGATGGGTACTCTTAATTTGATTTTTTTTTTTTAGTTGAATTCACCCATTAGAGATCTTCATTGGCCAGGCAATTAGACATTTTTGATCTAATGTTTTTGGTCCCATTGCTTGAACATTTACTTTTCATCATCCATTGAATGGATGTTCTTGGAGTTACGCCTCTGAGATTGGTAATTTACACTGTGATCTGAATAACCATGTTCACTTTCTTTATTTTTTTAATTTTAGCAATAATCATAAATAAGAGAGATACTAATTGGAGCTGCGTATGTGATTTGAAGGAGGGGGATCATCATGCGCATTTCCCGGGCACCTGGCTCTTCTCCGCCCTTCTTCAGGCAGGCATCTAACGAAGCGGACGCACCACCGCCCTTCGTTCCCTCCCATTTATTTCAACTATGCATCCTCCTCCACCACTCCCAAACCGACACGTTTGGATCGGCCCTCGAAAGAAGGAAGCGGGAACGCCCACCCCCCGTCCTCCCCTGCTACCAACCCATAACAAGAAGCCGGAGCTGAAGAAACCACCCGACCCCTCCCTATCGCTCACTCTCTCCTCCTTATCCACCTCCCTCCCTCTCTCATGCCTCCCTGAGCACCATTTCCTAACGGTTAAGCTCTCACATTTCTCTTGCCGCTCGCATCTGTCCTCTCCACAGGAGACAAAGACGAAGAGGTGCAGTTTCATCTGTTCGTCCCGTTCCCCAACCCGTCAAGCTCTTACCCTTCACACTCCTTCGACCTCCGAGCCTTCTACTTCGATCTCCGTTTGGCGTTTTACCGTCGCTCTTTTCATATTACGTTCTCCGCCCGTTGGAGGCCTAAGTCGAAGTGTGGAGCGCTGGGTCGTGTGATGGTTCGGTTTCTCAAGCGGGGGCACAGCCTTAACAGGCCGGCGGAGCAAGGCAACGAGATTGGAGACGCCTCCGGGCGCCAGGCGCACAGCCTGGTCATGGAGATCGCAGGTGGCAATGATTCGGCAGCTCAGGGAAATATTAGCCAGGGAGGGAGAGCCGGCCGCTCGCTTGACGGGCAGCAGAAAATCCCCAAGTCTCGCCTGAGTAGGGAAGGTGGTTGCCGAGACGGGTCGCCTTCAGGTGATCGATATCATCATACCCAGATGAAGATATTCTTAGCCATGTCCAGAAAAAAATGAAATGAAATAATTGAGATTGTAGGTTTGTTGTTGGTTTAATTGAGAGCTGTCAAGGAATCAATCAATCTTGAGATGATTATCCAAAAAACAATTTGAAATGTAGTCAAAAGAGCTCGTAATTCGATTCTCGTGTTTCCTCTTTTAAGTTCTCTCTTTCTGTTCTGACGTGTTTTTGGTGCAGATATGGAACTAATGAAGGAGAAGTTTGCAAAGCTGCTTTTGGGAGAAGATATGTCAGGTGGTGGAAAGGGAGTTTCATCAGCTCTTGCTCTGTCCAATGCCATCACCAATCTTGCCGGTATCTTCCACATCCCTGATTTCCCAATACTCATTGGATATTCCATTTCTAAACATAAAGCAAGTATTGAAATTTGTTTTACAGAGTTATTGTGCGATGAATCAGTACCGAATTCGTTCGTCGTAGTGGTATTAATCTCTTTAGAAAGAATGTTAACCCACTGTTTGGTTCGACAAGGATTCTAGCTCCTGCTCGAGTGATTTCGAGAGAATCTAGATCAGTTAAACAACATCTCAACGATTTCTAGCCCAGTGAAGAATCTATCGACCCTTTCTGATTTCTTGTTTCTTGATATATGTAGCTTCTGTATTTAGTGAGCAGCGGCGTCTGGAACCCATGCCTGCTGAAAGGAAAGCGAGATGGAGGAAAGAAATTGATTGGCTTTTATCTGTCACTGATCATATTGTAGAATTTGTTCCTTCTCAACAGACATCAAAGGATGGATCCAACATGGAGGTGATACTAAAAGAAAGTTCGCTTTTAGTTTATTTTAGTTAGCTTATTTTTCTGAAATCTTTGCAGATCTCTATGCTTCATGTGAATAAAATTTGTCTCAAATCTTCAGATAATTGAAGTCTTATTTCTTTTCTAATTGTATAGATTATGATAACCAAGCAACGCAAAGACCTTCTCATGAACATCCCTGCACTGCGAAAGCTTGATGCAATGCTCATTGTAAGACTGCCGAGCCATTTGCTAGACTGCATTTTGGTTCAAATTTCTAGACATTTTTTGTGTTGGTATATTCCTTTTCAGGGTTATCTTGACAACTTCAAAGGCCAGAACGAGTTTTGGTACGTATCGAAAGATGCCGATGAGTCCGAGAATGCAAACACAAAGAGAAATGAAGACAAATGGTGGCTTCCAATTGTGAAAGTCCCTTCCAATGGACTCTCTGAAGTTTCCAGAAAATGGCTGCAGTTTCAGAAAGAATCCGTCAACCAAGTTCTCAAGGCAGCAATGGCTATAAATGCTCAGGTTCTAACGGAAATGGAAATCCCTGAGGCGTACATTGAATCCCTACCAAAGGTAAAAGACTGGGTTTAAATCTCCTACAAGTTCATTATATTGCAGCTTGTATGCAGCACCTGTTCATGAATAGATTCTTCAGGTTTGGTAAATGGTTTACAAATTTATGATATCTCCTTTTTTTTTTTGGCGGTATTTGATGTTCATCAGCGTTTAAGATATGTAAAATGAAAGCTAATATATTAGCGGCTACATGAAAGTATCAAGACAAATGACGGCATGATGATGAATTTAAGTTCTTTACCTCAAATTTTTGTGCTTAATCTCTCATTCAACACTGAACAGAAACACCACGGTTGTCACTTGAGTTACATGGCCTTTTACATAATAGCAGAGATGTGAATATGTTCATGCTCTTCATTGTTCTGTCATTTGACATTCTAATAGATGAGATGATATTGAGCCGGGTGTTTCCAAATGCATTGCAGAATGGAAGAGCAAGCCTTGGGGATTCAATTTACCGGAGCATAACCGATGATGACTTCGACCCTGAAGAATTCCTCGAATCGATGGACTTGTCAACGGAGCACAAGGTCCTCGATCTTAAAAACCGAATCGAGGCATCCATCATCATTTGGATACGAAAGATGCACAACAAGGACACCAAATCATCCTGGGCCTCAGCAGTCAGCATGGAGAAGAGAGAGCAGTTTGAAGAGAGAGCTGAGACCATCTTACACCTTCTCAAGCTGCAGTTCCCAGGCATTCCGCAATCAGCTCTTGACACAAGCAAAATCCAATACAGCAAAGTAAGTAACCAAAATTATAACAAGTCTATTATTTTCCACTTACATAATCAGAAAATATGTTTGATCTTTCTGAAGGATGTTGGACAATCTATTTTGGAAAGCTACTCAAGGATTTTAGAGAGCTTGGCTTTCACCGTGATGTCACAGATCGAAGATGTACTTCATGCTGATTCTCTCACTCAAGATCCATCCCTCAAAGATTCAAGCAGAAGGCAATTATTGACGGACTCCGACCTAGGAGCAGTGAAGAAACTGAACCCGAAAGAAGAGATGGAGAAGTTGAAGGAGGCACCTAATTCAATGACACTATCAGATTTTATGGGTTGGCATTTCGATCCAGAGTCCGAGACAGCAATGAAGAATTCAGGGAGCTTAGAAGAAGACACGTTCAGCTCACAAGACATGAAGAAGATGAAGAAGCCTCCCGATGTTGTTACGACAAAGAAATTTTCATATATCGAAAAACTTGAGAACTTACGATGCTTGAGAAGCCCAACGGCTCGCCATTAAAGACCCTCACCAAGTACAAGAGAGGATACCGACATTAGTAGCGACGGAGGCAACTTGGATTCAAGTGTAAATAGTTCAAAAGCATTCTAGATCCTTGATAGCTCCAACTGGTGAGTTGATCTTTCAACCCTTTTTTTGTAGATGGTAACAGCAACCCTCATGTTCCATACTCAGCTTATCTCAATTACATGAATTACTCAGTAGTCTCCTTCCAACATCATCAACCTGTTCTAAAGGGGAATTGTAGAATGATGAAAACCAATGAAGATGAGAAATACTTTGTGATGCGTTTTGAATCACTTCATCACATGTCCCAATTATTCAGGTTCAGCTACATCGTATACATCCGACGTCTTCATCATTTTGAATCCGCACATGATGGAAAAGGATTCAATAATACAAACCAAATAATGGCTTCATAGAGATATGAGACATAATTTATATGGATATAGTAAGTCTCGCTTGGGCTACTTCAGTGGTAGTCTTTACATTTTCCCTCTCACTCGTAGTATGGGGAAGGAGTGGACTCTAGGAGTACTACTAATTGAGTAATCGATTGACTGTTCCAACGATAGTGACAATGAAAACAATGCTAGCATCACACCACAAAATGAACCTTCCCCCTCGCACTTTTTTTTTTTTTGTTGTCAGGCCTATAATGCATCAACAATCTGCCAAGAAAATTCATCATAAATATGAAATGGCAAGGGTCCATCGTGTCTGGAGACTTACTATGAGAACCTAATAGAAAAACCTTTCTCTGTAGTAGACACATTTATGTTGCCGATTTCATCAGGGTCAGAATCTGAATCCATGTCCCGGTAATCAGCCCATGCCTCGGGAGAGCTCTCATTGTGCTCTTCTTTATTAGAAGGAATTTTCAACTCACTCGGAGGCACGGGCAGAGGTTCTTCAGCAAAGTAGCGATCGTGGAGCAGCTCAGCTGCAGTAGCCCGAGAAGCAGGATCGTAGCACAGCAGCCTCTTCACAAGACCAACTTCAGCAGCACATCTGTTGGGAAGGCATGCTTCCAGTCCAATAGGATTTTCAACCTTGCCGAAGGAGATCTTGTTATAATCAGGCAAGTTTGAGCAACCCGGCCAGGTTTCTTCGGTTAAATTGCCCAAGACAGTGATGATCCTACCCAGTTGATCTAAATCTGATGTCCCTGGAAATAGAGGATCTAAACTGACAAGTTCCGCAAAAATGCAGCCTAGTGACCAGAGGTCAATCTCTTGTCCGTAACTCGTTGATCCATAGAGTAGTTCAGGTGCTCGAAACCACCTTGTCCCAACACATGAAGTCAGAGCACCGGATTCATCTACCACATCTTCCTGTGCCTCATAAGAATAATAAGAGCCCTTGAAGGGATCAACCTCAATGTCACCCGTACTACAGGTGGCCAGACAAGACGTGTTGCCATCTTGCAAACTCATCTCCTTATCACTATCATATGTCGTATTCTTTGCCTTCAGACCATACAACTCCTTCAGATAGTCATCTTCGTTGACATGCTGGAGGCCTTGTGCATCCTGTTGGTCAGGTCTATGCTCTTGAACATCCTGGACACCAGATTTGTCTGGCAATGACGTATTCCCCTCATGTTGAACCGTAGGCAGTCGTTGAACCCATGTCTCATTCTCTGAAAATTGTTCATGTGGACTACTGTCAATCGAGATCAATCTATTCTCTTGAAGCATCCTCGACTGCAAAAGGATAAACAGATTCAACAATCTCTGATAGAAAACACAGTTTGTCAATTTAATGATTAATGACGACTATAGATCGTGAATTTAAAAACATCCACAAGCAAAAAGCAAAGGAGTTTATCTAATATGTGCCTCCAAGTTACTAACTACAGTTTATCCCTACTATATTCACTAACTAAAACAATGTTATCACCTACTAGAACGCAATTGAAAGGTTTCTTTTATGAAAATTGTAGGTCCGTCACAACTCGTGAAAAAAAAAGGATTTTAACCCTCAATATAATCCTTTCCTGAAGATAAATCACTTATAATGCCTTTGTTTTTTTTTTATTTTTACAATTTGAATATCTCGTAATACAAATAGTATATTTGTTGTTCATATAAGCATAAGAAGTGCTCTTTGTTCTTATGTTAACTAAGAACCTATCATATGTTAACTAAGTCACAAAGACCATGAGCACATCTTTGTTCTTCTCTCATATCATCTTCATGGCCATGGTTGCCCTCGGTTGACCTGATCGATCTAACCTAATCTTAGTCTGGAATACTGTACTATTCTGAAGAATGAAGCAAGAAGATGAAAGCTTTATGGAGATCGAACAGATACCTGGCCGAAATCCGCCAGCTTGAGAACCCCATCGGCCGAGATCAACAAGTTTGACGGCTTGAGGTCGCGATGCACCACCGAGCTCCTGTGGCATGCCTCGACCCCCCTCAGAATCTGGACCATCCACTGCTTCACCTCGCCGATGGCGATCCCCCCGCTCCTCTTCGCCTCCCGGACGACGGCGGCTAGGTCAGCGGGGAGGAATTCCAGCACAAGCACGGCGTCCTCGTCCTCGTGCCAGAAGTACTCGATGAGCTCGACCACGTTGGGGGAGCCGCGGAGGGCCTGCAGGGCCTCGATCTCGCGGAAGGAGCTCCGGTAGTCGTGTATCTCCTTGAGGGCGACGATGAGGCCGTCGGAGCGGCGGCGGCCCCGGTAGACGTCCGCGTAGGCACCGGAGCCGATCCGGCCGAGGATCTCGTACCGCTGGGCGATCTCGCCGCGGCCGTAGATGCTCCAGCTCCGGGACGAAGTCCGCATCGGCATCGGCTGCGGAGGGGATGAATCCATGACTAAGATCGAGATCGAGGGTTACAGCCAACGAGGGTTTCTGGTCGAGGACGGCGCGGAGGTCACTTGGAGAGGATGTGATCACTAAAAACGTGTTCGACCTTCGTACTTTTCATAAATAATAATAAGCAAATTATTTTTCTGAACTAAGATTGAACGCACATCGAGCGTCGAGAGAATTGGTTCAGTCGAGCGTAAGAGCAATTGATGTATTGGTTCGGTCGAACCAATTCATAAAGTTAGTCGTGTGATCGTACTTCTCCGATCCCTGGAAACGGGACTCCATGTGTCGATCGGCTCGGCGATCCTCGCCGTGTAAAGGCGGTCGGCGGTGAGTCTCCCGTCTTCCGGTCTTTCCTTCCGTCTCGCTGCCGGTCTCCCTCTTTCTCCTCCTTCGCTGTTCTTCCCTTCCCCCACCCGCCCGCCGAGTCTCCCCGACAACCCCCTTCCTCCTCCTTTGGGCTTCTCCTCCTGCGTTGGCCCCTGTCGATCCTAATTACAATCCAAAAGGGTGGCTTTTTTATGATGGCAGTTCGCGTCATCGACAAAGACCAAGAAACCCCGATTTCTAGTTCGATACGGTCTCCAGTTCTAGTTTAATACGAACTCCGCAAGGGAGGGCGTTTCTGTCTCTGGATGTTCCCTCTTTACCCCTCGATTCTTCTGCTCGACTCGAACCAGCGACCCTGCCCCTCCTCCTCCTCCGCCGTGCCAACGAACACGCCCTTGCCTCGCCGCCTCATCGTGGCCCACTTCCATTGCAGCGTTCGACTTCGCAGTGCCATCATCCTGCATACCCTTCGCTGTGCCTTGGACGGTACTCTTACGAGGCGTTCCCTCTCAGCTCAGCGCCTTACAGCCCCCTTTGCGGCTCCAGATTCTTGAGCCTTGTCCACCTGACATCCGACCCTGCGCCCTTCACGGTCTCTGATTGTTGGAAGAAGGTAAGGCTGTAAGCCTCTTTCCTAGTTAATCCTTTCTATCATGTACTCTTCCGTTCACTTTGCGGAGTATAGACCAGGAATCGAGCAAGATTTTTTACAATCTTTTTAAAAACGAAATCAAGGCAAAATTTTAAATCGACCGATATCTTTTTTGGGCGACAACAGAAGAGAATGAAGGGTGGATTTCTTTTCCGTGGGTGGAAGACACTGACCTCGAGAGGTTTTTGCTCTTTGAATGATAAATCTCTTCGTGTCTGCGTCATTGGCAGCGGCCCTGCTGGTTTTTACACTGCTGAGAAGGTGCCTACTGTTCCTTTTCTTGATTTGCTTTGGAATTTAAACTGTAAAAAAAATCCTGCTATTCAGTTATTGTAGTTTGATGAAAAGATTTTTTTTTTTTTACTTTAAATGATATGGGAATTGTTGTTTAATCTTGGCAAAACATTGAATTCTTTCTGGAATTTCACCCGTTTCTCACCTTTTTGTATTGTTAAGAGCTCGTTGAGAATATGAAGCAATTTTACATTCATATAAAATTTCTCATTAATAGACATTTCTATATAGATGAGGTTCTTGATTCATTTGAATCTTTGCATTTTTTTCGGTGTATGATGATTATCATTATTGTGATTTTTAATATTGCAGATGTTGAAGGCCCATGAAAGAGCAGAAGTTGACATTCTTGATCGGTTGCCAACACCGTTTGGATTAGTTCGCTCGGGAGTGGCACCAGATCATCCTGAAACAAAGGCATGCCTTAGTTCACACAATTAATATCTATTTGAATCTTGAGTTATCTTTATCTTGACAAAGGCATCAACTAAAACTGAGGTTTCATTCCCAGAGAAACTCTCTGTTTTATTCATATACATCAGATAAGCGATTAAAGTCATCTTTGTGCAGTTCACATCTTAAGTATCTAACTTAAATGAACTCATTGCTACTGCATGTAAGTGCTGGTATAGCTGGTTTGGCAGCTGGCCCCTGTACCACAACCATTTTTTTGGGGTCTAATAGTGAATGAGATAGACCATGCTATCATCATCATCCTATGGCAGCACATGAAATCTGTATCTCACAGACATGCCTATATTTCACTGAGCCTCACTCCAAGACCATGGCCAGATGTTTCGCCTTTTGTGCAGATCGGAACTTACAAGTCTCATGACAATTAGTTAAAAAAAAGGGTATTGTTGCAGAGCATTTATTCATTTGTTGGTTTTAGGTAATGGATTTGCTAGTGTGAAGTAGGGAGATTCATAAAAGAATTCTTGGCAGGGCTGCAACTTGGTCGGGTTGTGTCTTGTTGGAGGTTAACCCAGGACAAACCTTGGATTTGTGGTGCTTACCCATAGCTTGACCCAACCTGTCCTAGAGTGCAGGCAACTTAACCTGGGTCCAGCTTTGAGGTCAGAATGGGTTCAGTCAGGGTATTGCAGGCAGGGTCAGCCATTAACAACTATGCCTCGTCTACACACATCACTAATCCTTAAAGTAATGGTAACTGAGGATGTGCTGATGCCTTGTATGTTGGACATGGATTCAAATGTGTTGTGTAACAAGAATGGGTTCAAAATGACATAAACCAACCATATGCCGGCTTCCAAGTAGATGAAGTATCAAAATCTGCTTGCTGAACCAATTTGGTTTTCTTATCATTTTATTCAATAATATGATTTAAATCAAATAATTTAATAATCTACATGATTTCTTATAACTGAAAATACACATAAGGGCATGCACAGCTATTGACCAGCCTTCTCATCTTGTTAAAACCCTTTTCTGAATGCATTTGGTAGATCAATTCAAATAGTTTAATAAGCTTTTTATATTCAAGTCGCTACCTACTCTAGTCATCTACATATATCATTCCTTGTGTTGTTTATGATATTTCTTTTTGAACTTAGTTCACTAGAAACTTGGCCACAGATTGTTGTTAACCAGTTCTCTCGGGCTGCTTCAAAAGAGAGGTGCTCATTCTTCGGGAATGTATCACTAGGATCTGATGTTTCTTTGTCTGAACTCCGTGATATGTATGATGTGGTAAGTTTTAAAAGTGACAATTGGCAGTAGTAGATTATTTACTGCCCTCATGGGTCATGTTTCATCCATTTCAGCCTTTAGTTAAAACTTTGTACATTCCACGATCAGGTTGTTGTTGCTTATGGTGCTGAAAGTGACAGATCTCTTGGTGTACCAGGGGAAGTAAGTTGTTTTAAGTTACACAATCTTTTGGTTGAGTTCTTTCATATGATCTGGAAACTAAAAAACAAAAGTCATGTTTTTATGTTTTCATTTTTACCAAATTATCATTTGGTTTTAATAGATATGCAACATGATGCAGACTCTTGATGCATTTGGAAACTATTAGTAGATGTTTCATAGAAGAATGGAACACCCAGATGATTAAAATTGCCTCACAACGTTGCATTAAATACTCATTGACAACCATCTGGGAAAAGTGTTTACCCAATCTACTTATTGCAACACAAATTGTAATTGATGAAGAGGCATATACTTATACATAGCAAAATAAAATGACAGTTCCAGTTCAAGTTTTAGGAAATACATATGATATTCTCATTTTCTTCCTTTTCTGCTCTAGAACTTGACTGGGATATACTCAGCAAGAGAGTTTGTGTGGTGGTACAATGGACATCCTGACTGCCGTTACATGGCACCTGATTTGAAGTGTACTGATACGGCTGTAGTACTTGGCCAGGTACCTTAGTGAAATTTATTTGCAAGTTGCTGTAACATATCAAAAATATTTGTTTAGAAGTTGAAGATGGAATAATTGAACATAACTATTGATTCTGTAGATGTTTTGCTTGACTACATACTCGTGCATCATTTTCATGTAGAGCATGAAATTAAATACTGGTATTATACGGTTTTGACAAGCTGTTGTGTGAAGCTCACTGATACATGCTGACATTTTAAACAATTAAGATTCTTGTATGGTTACTAGGCATCTTTCATTTGTATCTCTTTCTTTCCATGGATACAATACCATCCCCAAACTACAAGAGAGTGGTGTTCCTTTTTTCCTATTCCAAACAATTTGAAGTATGTGGGAGTACATATACTATTGGCATTATATTTGCAAGATGTTTGGGGATTTTACTTATTTCAGATTGGTGAGGCTGGTTGTTTTGCTGCATTTGGCAAGCTGGGATGGGATAGGCAAATTTTGAGCCAGAAATAAGTGATGCCATCTCCACCCTAGCCTCGATCATTTTTTTTTATAATCATATCTTGACCCTGTCTTATTCCTTAATCAAAGTTGTTGAAACCCAATCTGACTGAGTCAAATCAAGCTGGTGCACTGTGGTTCAGGTTTGAAGTTGTGATCTTACTCTTGCTTCCCTTTTAATACTCTGATCCTGGCCTTTAGTCCTAAGTCTATATCTTTCCAACCTCATCAGATTATCTTCCCCCCTTTACTTGTCATGCTGCCTTAGTTATTTCCATTTCCTGTGGCTTTTGCGAAGCATCTCTTACATGCTCTGCCTGCTTTAAACTACTAAACTATCAGACCTTCTTTAATTTTACTTTCTTTTGCTTGTGTTTTCTTTTCATTGTCAGCGGTCACCAACGCCAATATTGAGCCATGTTGCACCTGTAGCTGTAATTTTTAAATTGGTTGCTTAAGCATCTGTTCTGTGACTATATACCTAGAGAAGATTGGCATTCATATACTAAACAATGAAGTTTGACAATCTCATGACATTGCTGAGAATATTAGTTATTTGTCAATTTTGAAGTGTAGGAAATTGAACTTGTTTTTGCATTTGAAAACCAATTTTGAAATTAGTTTGCATTTCATCATGGATGATTCTATCAAAATAGCAATTCCATTAATTTTCAAATGATGATGCTTTCAGGGTAATGTGGCTCTTGATGTTGCACGTATTCTTTTGCGACCTACGAGTGAGTTGCAGACAACAGATATAGCTGAACATGCTTTAGTATCTCTTCAGGAGAGCACCATAAGGTTTTTGCTCGGTCAAACAAGTTAATTAGTGCCCCCATCAATGTTTACCTTGCAGTTTTGACACAATTTTGATTCATATTATCCCTTACTGCTAAAGAAAGGTTTACTTGGTTGGAAGACGAGGACCAGCACAGGCAGCTTGCACAGCAAAGGAACTGCGTGAGATTCTTGGTATGATTTGTTTTGCAGGACAGATACGCATGATGATAACTTGACCACAGCACATATCTTTGCTTCTAGAAAAAAGTATTATAACTTGACAAGTCCACAGCACATATCACCGTGTATTTCATCATTAGAAAATTGGGAAATGCATACTTATTTCCTTGGAAAACCAAATTTGCATTAGTCGTCAAAGGCTTAGGTTCCTTTATACATGCAATTTCTAACAGTGCAAGTATGACTATGAAAGAATTCAATTTTCGAAGCCCAAATTGTAAATACTGACCCAATACTGATTTCGTTAACTTGTTAGATCGGTAAAATATCAGTATACTGGTGGTATACTGATCTATACTGCTGAGTATTATAATGAAAAAAGAATAGCGACCGATATTGAGGTACATTGTCTGGTATGATCTTTGGTCGGTATGTGTATCAATATGATTGAATATTGATATCTAAAATCATGCTCCAAGCAACAAAGAGTTTGCTGGATAACTATGAGATTTCACTTCTGTAGGGATATGTTTTTAGCAATGGCTACTTATTATGCTTCTAGTGATTGTTTTTGCTTATCCTTTGCATATGAAATTTAATTATTTTGATGGCCGCAAGAAGAATTCTTTAACATTACCATCTATGTGGCATCTATGTGGATATAAAAATATTAAAAAGAACGAAAATGATCAAGGTTCAGTATGTCAAGCCATCAAGAAAAAAACTGTGGCAGGTTAAAAGTGATTGAGAATAGCGGTTTAACAACAATATCTGAGATGCATGCACAAGCTATTTTATTCCTGTTCACATTTATAGCTGTTACTTTCCACATCCTAGTCTGGCTAATTTCTTATGGAAGTTATGGTTTAATACTGTTGAGTCCTTCATATTAGCCTTTATGGTATTATATATGCTCTCTATTTTGGAATGATTTGTGCAGGCATGAAAAATCTGCAAGTTCACATTCAGGCAGCTGATCTAGTTATATCTCCTGCTGATGAAGTATGCATCAACTGCAGTACAACCGCTCAAACTATATTTTGTTTGTTTGAGATTCACTTGCTTTTACATTTCCTATCATTTGACAATGATTTCCCACTTTTTAAGTATTACATCATTACATTGTAATAAATATTATTTGCTAATTTGCATTCAAGATCTAAATTAGTTTGATTATTCTACTTGCATTTGTAGTCTAATTATATTATTTACTAGTTGACTTACCAACTCAGTTTTGTTTGATTTGCAAGTTCACAATGCACTATCTTTAAGAGCATTCCCCTTCACTAACTGCTGGCTTTGGATTTTGTTTTACTATCAATTTTCATGATATCTATATATATTTGTTGTGTTTTTTTAGGTTTACTTACTACTTAGGCTTCAAAAATATAATATAAAAGAACTTGAAGCTTTTTCTCTCTTTTTCTAATTACAGGAAGAACTAAAGGCTAGTAGAATACAGAGACGAGTCTACGATTTGCTATGTAAATCAGCTACTTCCCATCAGGGACATGATTTTGCTGGCCAGCAAGAACTTCATTTTATATTCTTCAGGAAACCCGACAAATTCTTGCCTTCAGAGGATCAGTCCAGAGTTGAAGGTGTACGACTTGAAAAGACTTGTCTGAAAGGTTAGATCTGGAGAGCAACATGCTCTTTAAAGGGGCAGGGCAACTGTGCTTAATTCTTCCAATTGACTCTCACATGCAAGATTTCATGATCTGTTTAAATATAAAATTGCTTCAGCCACATTTCTTTCTGTGTGACCTATGACATGACATTTGTCATTTGGACAGCAAATGGTCTTTCCAGAAAACAGGTTGCGATTGGAACCGGGCAGTTTGAAGACCTCGATTGTGGGTATGTACTCCAATATACTCTGGTATGCTGCCAATTGGATTTGGAGATCATGAACTTTATAGTTTGATGAGATCATGAGAGCATGTGTTCCCCTGCATCAGCTTCACCATCTAATTTGAACTCTACATGTTTTAGTTTGGTATTGAAGAGCATTGGTTACAAATCTGTGCCGGTTGATGGATTGCCTTTTGATAAATACAGAGGTCGGTTCTCAAGGCCCTTTGACAGCATTACCTCTCCTGAATGAAGGGTTAGCTATATGCAATAATATGCAGAATTAAAGTTTCAACTATTTTTAGTTGGTCCAAATGATGAAGTTTTTGTAATTTCTCATTTTATTTTAAGTTTGTTTGTAGTAGACTTTTTTTCCGTACGCATCACTTGGGTTTTTTTTTCCAACAATGGCTCTCAGCAGGTGTAGTACCCAATTTGAAAGGCAGAGTGCTCAGCGGCGACCAGCCTGAGAATGTTAACATAGAGCAAGGATTGTATGTTGTTGGGTGGTTGAAAAGAGGGCCGACAGGAATAGTTGCAACAAACCTCTATTGCGCTGAAGAAACTGTAAGTTGACATCTTCTTTGGATAACTCGTAGACTGTGTTTAACTTGGAATATTCGTGACAAAATTAACATCAAGACAGAATCAAACATTTTGCGCATACAACTGCATGGAACATTGTTTTGTACCACGAAAAATAAGATCAGTTATATATACATGAGCAAGCTTGCCTCCGGACTTTATATATCCAAGTGGTTTAAAGCTTATGGCAAGATCATAGCAACTCTTTTGAGGCTTGGGGAGCGAATCTTCACCACCTTGATAAATACAATTTTGATCAGGTTGTTAGTGTGTCTTCGTCGAGGCGATTGATTTTGGTGTTAACATTTGCAGGTCACAAGCATTTTGGAAGACATTAATGAAGGTTTGATCGCGTTGCCGTCCGGATCACCAAAACCAGGAAGGCAAGGGCTCCTCCAAGTTCTGGAAGATAAGAACGCAAGGTTTGTGCCATTCCGTGGATGGGAGAAGATAGACTACAAGGAAAAGTTGGAAGGTCAACTGCGAAACAAACCAAGAGAAAAGCTAACAACATGGGATGAACTCCTCAAAGTTGCACTTGGACGATGAACAGAAAGTGTAGCTTTTCCCTCATTAATTTTTCTGGGCCATTTCTGTTGCTCAAAATAAGTTTCATTTCAAGAATAAACCAAGAAATTTGTGGGCCATAGAACCACATGTTACAACGTTCTTTGAAATATTCTACGCTTTTTTATCCGGATTGTCAAAGATGAAATGGCTTTCTCGCTGGTGAGCGGCAGTCTGCAGAGCTTGGATCCCATCTGGCTTTCAGTTGACGCTCAGAACGGATACGACTACACCATGATCCCTCGAGCCAACAGTTCATGTTCCCCTCGCAGATTCGATGAGGAATCGCTGGGCTTCGATCCTGCTTCGACTTGTCGATCGGAGACACACAATTATGGCGCCGGCAGAAAGCTCGGCATCTGCAGCTGATCGGGTAGAGATGGACGACGAGCACCACAGCATGATCAATATATCAATGACGATAAAAAAAAAATCCATGTAACCAATCTTAAATAATTAGGATTTATGACTGTGCTATTGTAATATTAGATCAACCGTACAACAAAACCTCCTAATGACTAACCATTTAGGATATATGACACTAAAACTTTGTGGACTCGTTCACGCTGCCTTTGCCTTCTTTTCGATGGAAGAGCCACCTCATGTGCTTGGTGCTTCGTCGATCGAGGTGCCTTTAATGATATTTTTTGTGTTTTAATTTATTCTGATTTTTTTTTTTTGGTTGGTGTTTGGATTTTTGTCTCTTCTTTTTTTTTTTTAATCTAAATTCCCTATAGTGATAAGCTACAAAATTTTCTCTGTTCCTAGAGTTTCTTAGAAATGATGATAGAAGTCAAGAGAATGAATAAGAGATTATGACTTTTTGGATATATGAAAAAGAGAGAAGAAAGAGAGAGGAAGAGCACCGGGGTGCCAAAAAAAAAACATAGAAGGAAAGATCAAATGGGATCGGACCAGATAAAACCGAACCGGAAATAACCCACCAAAACTATATTATAATAAAAAAATAAACAAGAATATATTTATTCATCCAAAAATATTCTAACTGTCTAAATAGAGAGATGTCATCCGGTAAAAACTATTTTTTTAGAGAAATTACTCTTTATATTTTAGCATATTACACTTGCAAATGAATCCAGTCAAAAGATACACTCACTTTTTTTGGGTCACCGATGCACGCATCTCTTCACGGATGGAGTGAAAGATTTGCTTTCTTGTGCTTGCTTCACTTCGATAAGTGGATGCATCGTCTTGCATTTATTAGCTTCCTCTTGTTCCCATCAACGTCGAAAGCGGCGAGAGCTTTCTTTCCTTGTTGCACGGCGGCATCAGCTGCCAATTACCTCCTCCTACCGCCGGTCAGCTTTCTTGTTCCCCAGTATGGTACACTCAGAGGTCAAGAAAGTGGCCTGTCGGAAACTGGTTCGCGTCCATCTGTAGGCGGCTCCCATGAAGCCATAGGTGCTGATGGACGCAACGAACTCGAGAACGAGGTCGTAGTCCCTCCACACCCAGTCCAGAATCATGATCGGCGGGCGGCTTTTTTCCGTCGGCCACATCTCCGCGGTGGTCATCATGCCTTGGAGTTTGAGTTGATCCTTGGGAAGGAGGAGCCGATGCTACTATCTGTCAACATCTCCACGGGTTAGTCTTCTCTTCTGCTGAACGCAAACGGGGTCGTTGTCTCGAGTAATTGGTGTTTGATATGCGATGGACCTATCTCAAGTTATAGGTTGGAATTATTTCTTTACATGTCGTAGCAAATCTTAAGGTGGCAGATCGAACAAGTAGTCCCATTCTTATTCGCTTAGGAGACATATTAGGAAATCAAGTACGGAGTCTATATATATAGACGCCTCATGCATTCAACTCACAGCGCTTGAACGCAAACGAGAAAGAAGAAGAAGAAGAAGAAGAAGAAGAAGAAGAAGAAGAAGAAGAAGAAGAAGAAGAAGAAGGAGAACTCGGCGGCTTCAATTTAAATCTCATGAATTGGAGTTTAACTTGAACAATAATAAATAATATTGGATGGAAAGGGCCTTCGATTTGAAGCCACGGTATGTGAATGGGCTCGAAGGTTTATACTATACATACTGCAGTCTCTATCAATGTAAATATGGCTACCCGACTATATCTATTACATCGTTTATGTGCTAAGATTTGACCCGAAGACTTGTTATGGACACGTCTTTGCTAACTATTATATCATTCAAGCAACGTATTAGTGTAGCTTATTTGTAGCAGTCGATGACGAACGCAAAGCAAAATTGTAAGGAACAAAAGCCTTTTATTTATCAGATACGATCTGAATTATAACATCAATTTCTGCCAATGTGATTTGAGCATATATGCATGCATACATGACGTGCGGACTGTTAGGATTCAAAGAACTACAATGTCTTGGAGCCGACTACCCCTGGCCAGCGCCACCAGCGTCCATGCCGCCAGCACATCAGCGTCACTCTCCCGTGCATGTGCCGCCGCCGCCGCCTTCTCTTCACCGATGGAATCGCCGCCGCCTCCTGTGCTTGCTGGTTCGTCGGCCGAGGCGCACCCTCGATCATTTGACGTACGAGTTGTAACCAAATCAACCGTTCCGTGGCGTATATAATGATATCTCAATCGTTAGATTTCCTACACGTCAGGAAACAAAGTCCTCTATATTACTCTTTATTCTGGACTTCCAAGAATATATTATTATTGCAAGAATTTAGTGGCTAGCTTTATATTGTTTTATTACGTAATGGAAGGTATAATTAATTGAATCTACATGTCTGCTTAAAAAGATTAAATAGAAAAAAAATATATAGACCTTTATTTATTTATTTATTACATTTATGGCTGTAAACTATCAAGAACAGGAAATAAAACTCAGTGTGGACACTTCCAATTTAACAACCACAAGTCAGACTAAGAAGACTAGCTGTGCCTCTCGCTCATCCACAGTAGCGTTTCTGCGGCCAACACCACTTTAGGATCGGCGTCCATCTCTTCCGTCTCGTCCTGTTCAGCCTTTCTGTGGTTTATGATGGCCAACCGAAGCCCGCCGGGGTTGGCGCTCGTCGATGCTCCGTCGGCGTTCTGGGCGCGGAACACCCAGAGATGAAGAAAGTGACCGGTCAGAAACCCGTTGTCATTCACCAGCCACATGTACTCGGGTCCCATGATGCGGTAGGCCTTGATGGAGGTGACGTAGTTGAGGATGAGGTTGTACTCCCTCCCAAACCGACCGAAAACCTTGACCGGCAACCCGGCCCCGTCTGTCGTCTGCGCATTCTCCGCCGCGGTCATGCGTTGCTCCAGCACGAGCCAGTCGAGCTGACCCCTGGGCAGGAGGAGGCGATGCTGCACCTTGTCCTGGTCGCTGTAGGCGACCCTCTTCTGCAACACGCAAACGGGGTCATCGGCTCGAACGCCCGCCCTCCGCAGCGTCAAGTGCACGCACCGGCACCGCGTCGTGCTGCATGGTGGATGGCGCTGCCTTCTGGTCGAAGCAGTGGAGGTGCTCGCGCTCATCTTCGTGCTGGAAACGGAGCGGTGGCTGAAACCGCCGAGTGCTCCGCCTTCTTCTTGCTCTCTCTCTCTCCTCTGGATGTTGCGTTCAAGAGTTGTGAGGTAAGCCCTTTTGTCTGTACATAGAGACGACGCCAGGTATTCATAATACCGTCACCTTCTATGTCTGTACATAGAGACGACGCCAGGTATTCATAATACCGTCACGTTCTACGTCTGTACATAGAGACGACGCCAGGTATTCATAATACCGTCACCTTCGAATAGTACAAAAGGTTGACTATTACTCGGAATAGTACTAATACGTCACCTTCGAAAACCTCGTAATCAAGAATCTCTTTAGAAAAGGCATTCCTGTTCTCACATAAAATAACTGTATTTAAATTAATAGATATTTGATGGATTATTACTTGATATATTAATTAAGTTAATAATACGATTATTTATTACTTCAATGTCAATTATCTTTTTTTCTTGATTAAGCACTACTAATTAAGCTGGATTTTAAAAAATTATCCACTTTTATAATTTCAGAATTCTAAATCGAATTCATAATATTCCATGCAATTGATTGTTAATCTAATTCAATTGAAAAAAAATATTTACTTGAATCAAGGATATATGACGATTATGTTGAATCGAGATGGTCGAGGATCCAATTATAAAATTCTTAAGAAATATTTTGTTTATCCCATAAAATATTTTTTTTTATTAAATCAGCTATTAAATTTTATCATATCATAATGATCAAAATCAATTAATGTTATCATTTTACTTAAAAGATTTTTACTTTTTTATTCTGTGATTAATGAAAATATTAGAGGGATCATATCAAGAACTCGACTCAACCTCAATCTTCGAGAGATTCTCCCGACTCCACTTGGGTTTCTTACACATGCCAACTTAGAATCAACTAAATCAGTCTGATGCAATTATATTAGGTTACATAAAATATTATAGTTAAGTCATCATAAGTAGTAGTTAGCTTTGTCAACACCAAACAAGTCTAACTCTTGCCGTTACGTGCCTCCAAATGGTACTCAATCTAAATTACCAACTCAGAGCTATTAATCTTTCTTAAAGGTAGAAAGGGGTGAAGACATTGCAATCTGACGCTTGATAGTCAACCATGAACACGACAAACTATACTGCAAAAGCAAACATGAATGAATGTGTCTCTCTCTGCGTTCTCATTACTGTTAACAACATACATAAAATTGGTTGTACGAAGGTATTTAAAGATGATAACTACTGTCAAGATTGGCAGCCAAATTTCTAGATAGAATGCAATCTGAATCTGGCTCCCTGGATGCCAAAAACAGCATCAAATTTAGAAGTTAAAGAGCAGCTTGTTGGGTTCTGGCCGTCAAAGCTCGTCTGGATCTTTCTTCTGCATATATATCGCCCTGGCATTTCAATTTGCAAGATATTCATGAAACTCCCTGTGAAGATCTTCCAATCTTGGGCCAACATCGATAACGTAGATATATTTTCTCTAATATTTATATATGTATACATCACTATGATCATCTCAATATGAATTTGCTATATGGGGGTCCAAAGTACCTAATTCAAATAATTCTCTGGCAACAGTGTTGTGATTTTATTTTATTTTTTACTTTATACAATATTTGTATTGCTTACATTCTTTGCTTCCTTCCAAAGAAAAAGAAGAGAAAAAAACTTACATTCTTCGCTGCAGTGCTAAATGCTTGTTTGTGGCTAATGTGTGGATTATTAGCTTTTATCCTTTGTATTTCCTCCCTGCAAATGGAAAATTACATGCTTAAGTTCTACAGTTGCTGTTGTTGGGATCAAATGTCACAGAAACAATGCACTCAAATACATAGAAAACTCACTTGATAAACCAGTTGTAAGCTGAAGGTACGCGTTGTCTCTTCCCGGGATCTAAATAATGAAAAGGAAAACAAATTACTAGGCTAAATGATGCTGTAATTTTGTGCTTTGAGTCTTGCTAATCTCTCTATCATTCATACTGCATCAATCTGATCAGCACATTATATAGTTGAGAAAAATGTGTTGCAGCATAGTCACAATTTTGGTATTTTTAATCAAATAAGGAATGATGCACACTATTTGCTCTACTAATTACTAAAATGTATGTTTGTCTTTAATGAACTAGAAAACAACATAATCTCAATCATTTGTGCAAATCAAAAGGGATTAATTTACCGCGAATGGGGAGTGTTTGCTCTTGATCCTTTGGCATTGTGTGCAACAAGGAAGTCATGGTGCACTTGGAAGGTAATCCACATTCCATCCCATTTCCTTGAGAATCTATGTTGCATATCTGAAAAAAATTTTCCCCCAAAAAATGATTGAGCACAAAGTTTTCTTTCTCTTCTACATGATAGTAAGTTGCACATTTCTTAGATGTAACATCTCATGTTGATATCTTCAGTAGAAGTAACCATTAAAGAACTTAGATGCCATCGAACACTGCAAATTGGCATATAAGCCTTCATACTGTTTTTTGTTTCTATGGATAAAGAATAATCTTCTCGGGAACAGCATGAATGTTCGATAAAATAGATTGATTCGAACCTGAAAGCCTTGAAAAGGGTGTGTTTGAATCAAAGCTCGCATATCCACAGACAGCAGATTGGAGCAATGGCCGCCAGCGAGGAGTGCTGTAGGTTGACAGTGAATTCTGAGGAGTGCTGTAGGTTACGCAACGGGGCTAACACCGGGTGGGTTGGACTTCAGTTCAGCTATGGGGGAGACTTGGAATAAATCAAGCCACTCGATCTAGACTTGGGTCGGTCGCGTTGTTGGACACTCGTCCGAGAGCCACAGAGAGCGCTATCCTTAAGAGGAAGCAGATGGAGGTGAGAGAGAGATCGGAGAGGAATGTGCCAAAGAAGTCGATGGAAAGTTTATCTGGGCAGCCCTCCACCTTGTGGTCGACTTTACCGAGAAGGAACAGTCATAAGCAACAAATCGGAAGAATTGATTATTTTTAATCTTAATCTAAACTCCTTCAGGGAGGAGACGAGAGATCAATCAGAATGTATACACTCACAAACTTGCCTCTTTCCTCTCTCGAGGTACTGGTTGAAGTTTAGAAAAGAATATTAGGATTCATGAATTCTAAGGAAAGATTAGGGAAGTGAACCCAGATCAGAGTAAACCTAACTATTTCAAGGAGAGGTTGAAAGCTTTCCTTTTGAGGAAGAGGACTAAGGGCTTGTCCCCTCTAGAACCAAGGACCGATGGTGAGCACCGAGACCTTATATAATTTAGATTGAAATCTAAAATAGAAAAAGTCATCGACAAAATTGATGATCTGCATCGATGATTTGGTTTGCCACAGCTTAAGAAGGCCAACTTTGATCGCTTCAAGGGATGGGGATTTACCACAGAACTTATCATAAAAACTCAATCTCCAAGCTTGGCTAGCTGAGTTGACTTCATCCTTGTTGAGGTCTACGATAAGATGAGAAGATGCTTGAAATTTTTTTTTTGGATCTTTTCCTTCAAAGCAACATTAGGCTTACATGAGGTGTACCTTTTAACAACATGGGTTGTTAAAAGAGGCAAGGAGAGAAAGAGAAGAGGTGGGTGGAGCAACAAGCAAAGGAGTGGAGCAAGTTGGAGGAGTGGGGACCTTTGAGGAAGGCGAAGACACTGGACGACTATGGGCAGAGAAGAGTAGAGGTGTCGAGGGTTTCAGAGGTGCCATGTAAGAAAATTGTTTCATTTACTTAATAGTTAATACTCCTTTAAGATATTTTTATTGGTTCTTCATATTTTGACATAATATATCATACTGTTAGCATAGAAATTATAATATATCATACTGTCAACCGTACGTTCTTGGTCTCGGGCAGGAAGAAGGAGATGAAGGTGGTCATGATGAGCACCCACCCGCCGAAGAAGTAGAAGAGGCCAAACTTCATGTGGCAGAGCATGGTGAGGAAGGCCTGCGCGATGACGAAGGTGAAGAACATGTTGACGGACACGTTGATGCTCTGCCCCGCCGACCGGATCTCCAGCGGAAATATCTCGCTAGGAACCAACCAGCCCAGGGGACCCCATGACCAGGCGAACCCGGCGACGTAGATGCAGATGAAGAGCACCACGAAGGACGAGTAGGTCTTGGACAGGTGCCCCTCTCCGCTGGTCCCGAATTTGATCGCGATCAGCGTCCCGACGATGATCTACCGAGGAAGGAGGAGGAGGATGTGTTGAGTGCACTGGGTTTCTAGATAGATTGCGTGGCGTGGAAGAAGAAGAAGAAGAAGGTACCTGACAGACGATCATTTGGGCGCCGCCCTCCAAGAAGAGCTTACGTCGGCCGAGCTTATCGACGGTGAAGATGGAGACGAAGGTGGCGAAGACGTTGACGAGGCCGGTGATGACGGCGGACATGAGGGAGGCGTTGCTGCCGAAGCCGATGGTCTGGAAGAGGACGGGGGCGTAGAACATGATGACGTTGATGCCGGTGAGCTGCTGGAAGAAGGGGATGAGGATGGCCATGGTGAGCTGGGGGCGGTACTTGCGCTTGACGATGTTGGCCCAGGGGTGCCTCACCAGCTTCGACTCCTCGCTGCCTCCCCTCTTCTTGTACCTCGCCCTCCACCTTCCCCTTTATTTTTTATACGCCACGTCGCTCTCAAGGGCGACCGCTTGCGGTGGCCCTCAAGGGGTTACACGCCGTGCGCGGGTTCGCCGAAGGGCGACGTGTGGGTGGCCGCCGTCGAGGACATGATGTGGCAATCGCTGGTATTGGGTTCTCATCTTGGAACCCTTCGTCGATGGGTGTCACCAATCGTAGTCGAATGCGACGGTCAAGGTCACAGTTCGGAATATCAATTCACCGGTTTGTGAAAAGTCGGAGGGTCGTGGATGGCGCGGAACTACCATGGCCGGAGAGAAAGGAACGTCGCGACGAGGATGGAACTAATTCTTCGTTCGCCAAAATATATAATATAGGAAGAAGAAGAAGGGGGAAAAAAGGAAGGAAGATAAGAGACAGTCTCTCTTTTGCATGCCTTTTATGTCCATGGAAAGGTTTCCAACTTCCTGCGACGAATTTAATGTTCTTTCGCCTCGAGGGGTCGAGACATGCTGCCTAGATTTGCGACCAATCTGGGTGTGTCGGAGAGTTTTGGTCATCACGCACGCTTTAGGTTGGTAGTTGAGAATCGAAAAGGACTGTGGCGAGCAATGCTTGTCGTGCTCCCTCAAAATCGACGTCACAAATTTGGCTTTCACCGAAGAAGAAAAAAAAATTAAATTTATATTTTAAAAAAGAAAGAAGGAAAAAGGAAAAAAAAAAAAAGAAGAGAGAGAGAGAGAGAGAGAGAGAGAGAGAGAAGGGAATCATCCGAATGGTGGCTTAAACACGACGTAATCGATCCATCTTGGGTAATAGTTGAATTTTCAAAACTGGTTGTCTGCATAGATTTATCAAAGAAAAAAGAATTGCTACAATACACACCCTGATTTGACAGCTTCGTCTACGATTCGACGTCCTCTGTTTTCATCGTGCCGGAACGGACGGTATGCGTGTGTGCATCCTCCGATCGGCATCGTCCATCACATTTTTTGGCGTAGCAATGGGCGTCGCATGCAGGTTCCGAAGACCACGGTCCGTGGTGGTGGAGAAGGTGGCTCGCTTGCCTTTCGTCTCCTTTTCTTCTTCTTCTCCTCTCTCTCTCTCTCTCTCTCTCTCTCTCTCTCTCTCTCTCTAACAAAAGAAATATTCTCATTGTCTCTCATAACTAAAGAAAAATATTCTCATTGTCCAAATCTCATGGCACAAATTTTGTTGAGAAAGAAAAGAATGAAAATCAAGTTTTGCTGATGACATATGATAAACTAAAAGAAGATCAATTTATGACATGATATTTAGATACTGGAACTTCAAATTATATGTATAGTATTAAAGATTTATTTTCAGAAATAGATACAAGTTATTCTGGAAATATTACATTTGGTGATATGTCTCAAAGACCAGTAAAAGGCAAAGGTAAAATTCTCCTTGAACTAAATAATGGCGAAGAGTTATACATTTTAGATGCTTATTATGTTCCTGATATGAAAAATAATATTTTAAATCTAGGACAATTACTTGAAAAAAATTATAATATTGAAATGAAAGATATGACTCTTTCAATTAGTGACAAGAATATAATATTGATATCACATGTGAAAATAGCAAAGAACAGAATATTTCCTCTGTATTTATGTATTTTTGATCGATCAAATTATTTTAAGACTGATATTGATGATATTTCTGCACTATGGCATCTTAGATACGCTCATTTAAATTTTGAGGATTTAAAACTTCTAGAGAAGTATAATATGGTGATAGGAATGCCAAGAATTGATCGCCCATCAAAATTATGTGAAGTATGTGTTATGGGTAAGCAAGAAAGAAAGTCTTTCAAATTCAGAAGGACAAAAAGAGCATGGCATCAGCTTGATCTAGCACACTCAGATGTTTGTGGCCCTATTAGTCTAGTATCACTTAGAGGAAGTTGGTATTTTCTTACCTTTACTGATGATCATAATGGCAAAACTTGGGTTTACATATTAAAAGAAAAGAATTTTTTTTTAATAATTTCAAAGAATTTAAAGAGTTGGTTGAAAGACAAAGTGGTCATAGGATTAAATGTTTAAGAATAGATAGAGGTGATGAATATATACCAAATGAATTTGAAAGCTTTTGTAGAAACAATGAGATTTTTCATTAATTCACTATGCCATACACACCTCAATAAAATAGTGTTTCAGAAAGAAAAAATAGGATTATACTTAATATGATCCGATGCATGTTAAAGAAAAGAAGAATTCCTAAAAAATTTAAGAGAGATGTTGCTTGTGTAGTTTATTTGCTTAACAGGTTTCCAACAAAGCGAATTGGTAATGTTACGCCAAAAAAAGCATGAAGCTTATAGAAACCAAGAGTCAATCATTTGAGAATTTTTGAAAGTATTGTGTTTGCTAAGATACTAGAGGAAAATAGAACAAAACTGGAGGATAAAGGTCAGAAATGCATTTTGTTAGATTATGCTGAAAATTCTAGTGGTTACAAACTTTATAATCCTATTACAAATAAAGTTGTGATGTTAAGAGATGTTGAGTTTGGAACTAGAAAAGTGATGAGCAATATAAGAAAGCCATAGTTTCAGAAGATGATATAATACAAGCAAACACCGAAGAGGCATTACCAGAATCATCACCTAGATCAGCTAGGTCACATAATTCAAGAAGTCCGATTATAAGAAGGACAAGACCGGCTCAGGAGCTTTATGATGTGACTCGAAGGATTGATACCAACAATGATGAGCTTTCTTTATTTTGTCTTTTTGTAAGATATGATCCATTAACCTTCAAAGAAGCTTATAGAGAAGAAAAATGACAACAAGCAATGAATGAAGAAATTCATGCAATTAACAAAAATGATATATAGGAGCTTACTACACTTCCAGAAGGCCACCATGCAATCAGTGTTAAGTGGATCTCCAAAATAAAAAGAAATGCACAAGGAGAGGTGGGAAAATACAAAGCACGATTAGTTGCAAAGAGATACAAACAACAATATGTGATCGACTATGAAAAAGTATTTGCACCAGTTGCTCGACTAGAAACAGTAAGATTACTTATCTCCCTAGTAGCTGAAATGAAATGGAAAATTTTACAAATGAATGTCAAATCATCATTTCTTAATGAAGTTCATGAAGATGTATATATTTAACAATCTCTTGGTTTTATTATTTATGAACAAGAAGACAAAGTATACAAGTTAAAGAGAGCTCTTTATGAGCTTAAACAAGCCCCACGAGCATGAAATTCTCAGATAGATACTTATTTTATTCAAAATAGTTTTTCTAAATGCCCACATGAGCATGTTCTCTGTACAAAATCTAACTCTGATGGAGATATCTTATTTGTATGCCTATATGTAGATGATTTAATATTTATAGGCAATAGTAGCTCCATGATTGAAGATTTTAAGCATTTTATGAAGAAGAAATTTGAGATGACCGACTTGGGCCTAATGACTTATTTTCTTGGTATCGAAGTTATACAAGATAATAGAGGAATTTTTATCTCACAAGAAAATTATGCAAAGGAGGTTCTAAAGAAGTTTTCTATGGAAGATTATCTCCCTACAGATACACCTATTGAATGTGGCACCAAGTTGATTAAGGAAGGTGAAGATAAATACATTAATCTAACTTATTATAAAAGATTAGTTGGATGTTTAACATATTTAACATGCACTCGACCTGACATATTATATGAAAACTCCTAAGACATCTCATTTAAATGTTACCAAAAGAATTTTACGATATGTTAAAGAAACAATTAAGTATGGGATGTTTTATGCATCATCTAAAAGGTTGGAGCTTATTGGATATAGTGACAGTGATTGGGTCGGAAGCTACAATGATCAGAAAAGTATAATTGGATTTGTATTTTATTTTGGTGAAACTACATTTACTTGGTCTTAAAAAAAATAGCAGATTGTTGCTCTATCAAGTTGTGAAGTAGAATATATAGCAGCATCCTCTTGTATTTGTCATGCAATCTGGCTAAGAAGATTACTTTAAGAACTTCATATCCTACAGGAGAAGTCAACCAAGATTTATGTTGACAACAAATCAGCTATTGCTTTAGCCAAGAATCCAATCTACAATAAAATATCGAAGCATATTGATACAAAATTTTATTTTATAAGAGATCATATCAAAAATAAAAAAGTGGAGCTACATCATGTCAAGACAAGTGAATAAGTGGCTGGCATACTTACAAAACCTTTTAAATTTGAAATATTTCAACAACTTTGAAGGAAACTTGGCATGTCAAATGGAACAAGTTTAAGGGGAGATAATATTGGAAATAAACTTGTTTCAATATCATAAAGAGATTAATTTATTCAAGAGAAAAGTTCATTGCATCAAGAGAAAGATTCATTCCATTAAGATAAAAAAATAGATGAAAAGATAAGTCAAAATGACTATTAGTTCTTGAAAAGATTCCTTGAAAGAATGATTCTTTCTGAATATAATTAATATAATATATCTTTGGAGACTATATAAATCCTGGGTCATAAATCACATAAGTTTATGAAATTATAAAAAAAATTTTAAGAGAAAAAATAGAAAGTTAATTTTACCGTACTCTGTTTTCAAAACTCTATCCCTTCTTTCTATTTAGGTTTTCAACAAAATGCACAAAGAAAATTTCACTTCTGCCACATGCTTAAATGACAAGTGAAACAAATCATGCAAAAAGGGACCAATTGTTTCCCAGAAAGTGAGAACCAGCTCAGAACCAAAAGAGCATATTTGGCAAAAACCCACATAACTGGAAAGCTACTGCTCTTTTGGTACCTAAATCATGTACATAAATTCTAAGATATGCTTGTATAATAAAATAAACTGTTCACAAAGATACCTACAAGATATGTTTGTACATGATCACTACATGAAAATGAAATTAGTTTTCTGCTAAGCATGCCAGGTAAGATCATAATTCAGATTATATATTCAGGTCCATGTTAGCAGCCATGCAGAGAAATGGAGGGCATTTAACATTATTCTGTTGACACAAAAATATGAAGGTGCAATTAGATAAGAGCTCAAATGTTAAACTTTCGGCCGACTATAACCACTTCTCAACTTATTAGAATTACTACATAATGACAATAAAGAAGTCCCCCATAGAACTTTTTCCATTTAAAGAATTAGTTTTAATGCCAAGGCATGTTGACAGGAAAAGGCTTCGGTGATTTTTATGATGTTACAAAATATATTTATGCACTTTACAATATTTAGTAATGTTAGTGTTGTTCCTTTTTGCCTATTCCAAACAAAACCATCCCCAATCTACAAGAGAGTGGTGTTCCTTTTTTCCTATTCCAAACAATTTGAAGTATGTGGGAGTACATATACTATTTGCATTATATTTGCAAGATGATTGGGGATTTTACTTATTTCAGATTGGTGAGCTGGTTGTTTTATTGCATTTGGCAAGCCATAGGCTATTAGAGCTAGTCCCAAGAATTTTACCAAAGGGTAATTTGACAAACAATAAAGATAATAAAGTAAAAAAAAAATAAAAAAGATAAGGATATTCGTGGTTCGGTCAATTGACCTACGTCCACGAATGAAGGGAGGAACAAATCTCTTACTATAAAAGGAACAATTACAAATGCCTTAGGAAAAATAATCTTAGACCATAAAACACCTGAAACTACTAAACAAGAAAAACCTAAAATATTTAGCTTAAAGTGGACTTAATAAAAATTAAATCTAAAATAATTTTTCTTGTGGTGCATTTATCTTCAAAGCCTAGACCCTTATTTATAGCATCAATAGGAGATAACAAGTTAGAAAATTCAGATGTGGGACTATGTGGGACTTGTCAAACTAACAAGTCTTCACTTTGGCTTCGTAAGCATATCAGTTGGATTGTCTTTCCTTTTGAAGACCCATTTGCATCCAACAATTTTCTTACCCGAAGGCGACTTCATAAGATCCCAAGTTCTATTCTAATGGAGAGATTCAATTTCTTCATTCATCGTAATCAACCAATTAGCGGAATCATCACAAGAAACTGTATCTGAGTAGGTAGTAGGCTCACAAGTCCACCTATTTCTTCTACAACAGACAAAACATATGCAACCAAATTTACATATTTTTATGGTGGTCGAATATCTCTCTGTGGTCTATCTTTGGCTATAAAATATTGCTCTTCCTCTAGATCATTTTTGTCAGTAGACTCAGGACCATCTACTGACATTCTTTGAGTAGAAGAGTTCGACTGAAGAGAATCAGAATTACCAATCTCAAGCTCCACCTGCTTCTGCGTACTATCATTTGTACAACTAGTAGATTCCTCTTTAAAAGATAACATAGATAATTCATCAAAAATAAAATCTCTACTGATTATAAATTTTGGGGATTTGGGATCAGGACACCATAATCTGTTTCCTTTCACCTCAAAAGTATACCTAAGGAAAATGTACTTTATAGCTTGAGGCTCTAATTTTTCTTCATTTACATGCATGTATGCTAGACACCCAAAGATTTTAAAAACAGAGTAATCAGCAGGAGTACCTGACCAAACTTCCTCTGGAGTTTTAAAATTAAGTGCTGCAGAAGGAGCACAGTTGGCAACGTAACATGCCATATTAATTGCCTTTGCCCAAAAGTCCTTTGTCAACCCTGCATTTGAGATCATACACCTTGCTCTTTCTAAGAGTGTTATGTTCATACGTTCTGTCACGCACTTAGCGAGAATTGTCTAAGTGGTGAAGCACCCTTGCGACAAGCCACCGACTTAGCTGAAGTTGCCTAAGTCAAGAACCGCCTTTGCGCCCACTTCGATCGGATTTAGCTTGGATTGCCTAAGTCATGAGGCGCCCTTGCGACATACACGCCCGTAAAGGGTCAGCTAAACTGCAATCTCGTGCAGGTCCCCCGTAGGACCTGTAAAAAGAAAAGTTGATTAGTCTTGAAACGAGCGGCAGATAAGTCTCGACGTCTCGTGAAGAGGGAAGCTTTACAAGTAATTCAGCGAGCACTTGGAGTACAAGAAAGCAGAGAAAGAGAGGAGGAAAACAAGGACTTTAGAAGGGTGAATGAGTAGCTACAAGTCCGCAAACAACTACTCCCCAAGGGCCGGGCGCGAAGGTAAGTTTCCATCAAGTTGACGTGCAAACTTGTGAAAGTGTTCAACGCCCGACACTATACTAAAGACCCATCCAGCCATGTGCCACCCGGGGGGTTCCAAGGTGCTGAGATGGCTGACAAAATTTTGGTGGCCGCGGGCTATAGAAATCAGCCCGTGGCACATGAAAATGGAGCTATTTTTGGGGTTTTGGGGCAGATGTAGTGAGCGATCGTTCTGCAGCGCTGCAGTTGCTATTTCTTACATTTTTACAAGGAAAAACACACCAAAACATGACAAAACAGGCTGCCAAGGATATGTACAAGCATGAGCAAGCGACGAACGGAATGTTGAACGGTTGTTTGTAAGTGTCACGACGACCAGATTCGTGACATTCTCTCCCACTTAAGCCGCGACGCCCTCGTTGACACTCTTTGTAGGCTTTGATAGCTGCTTCTTCATGTCGGAGGGTGTCTTCTGGCTCCCAACTGGCTTCGATTTTGGGAAGTTTCCGCCACTTCACCAAGTATTCAATCTGCCCAGCTCCATTGGGTAGCCTTGTCCTGCGATCTGCTAAAATGGTTTCAACTCGCTTCTCGTAGGAAGCTCTGGTGGGAGTTTGACGAGTTGAAACGCCTCGGGAAGCATCTTGCGGATCGGAGTGGTAGGCTTTCAAGTTGCTGGCATGGAAAACATTATGAATCTTGAGCCACATCGACAGCTGCAACATATAAGAGACGTTGCCCACCCTACTGATAATTGGGAATGGGGCCATCATACTTGCGCACCAATCCTTTGTGTACATTGTTTCTAAAGAATTGGAGTGATGTTGGTTGGAGCTTCACCAACACCAAATCGCCAACTTTAAATTCCTGTGGTCGCCTTCCCAAGTCTGCCCACTTCTTCATCTTTTTGACCGCCTTCTGTAAGTAGGCCCGTGCAATATCTGCATTTCGATGCCATTATTGTGCCAAGTGATATGCGGACGAACTACTCCTTGTATACCCAATAGCCAAAGTGTGAGGAGTCGACGGCTGTTGTCTTGTGATTATCTCAAAGGGGCTGTTGTTGGATGCAGAGCTCCGCTGCAAGTTATAGGAGAATTGGGCTATGTCCAACAACTTCACCCAATCTTGTTGGTTGGCACTCACGTAGTGCCGAAGATATTGCTCTAGGAGCGAGTTTATTCTCTTAGTTTGGTCATCCGTCTGGGGGTGGAGGCTTGTGGAGAAGTATAGCTTTGACCCCAACAATTTGAATAACTCGGTCCAGAACCGTCCCAGAAATCGAGCATCTCGATCACTTATGATATTGTGCGGGACTCCCCAATACTTCACCACATTCTTCATCATTAGCTTCGCCGCTTCCTCTGCTGAACAGTGTAGGGGTGCAGCAATGAAGGTTGCATACTTCGAAAATCGATCGACCACCACAAGTATCGATCCGAGTCCCCCTACTGCCGGCAAGCTTGATATGAAGTCTAAAGAAATGCTCTCCCACGGCCTTTCTGGTACGGGCAACGGCTCTAAAAGTCCCATCGGCTTCTGCTGCTCCACCTTATCTTGTTGACAGGTTAGGCATGTTCGAACATATTCCTCCACATCTGTCCCCATCTTTGGCCAATAAAAAGCCCTCTCCATGAGAGCCAATGTTCGGTGAATGCCCGGATGTCCTGCCCAAAGGGAATCATGACACTCCTTCAAGAGTTTACGTCTCAAATTATTAACATAAACTCGATTCCCTTTGGTGTAGATGAGTCCCTCCTGTACCCAAAATCGTCGTGCCTTGCCTTCTTGGATCAGTTGCATCAAGGTTACTGCTTGGGGATCACTGTACAGTCCATCCTTGATCCGAGAAAGGAAGTTGGAGTGCAACTGACTTGCTTGGCCTCCGCCCTCTAGTTGCATAGCATTCACGGCCTCCACTTTTCGACTCAAGGCATCGACTACGATATTTGCCTTTCCAGGTTTGTACTCTATTGCCATGTCAAATTCTGCCAGGAAGTCTTGCCATCTTGCCTGCTTCGGAGAGAGTTTCTTTTGAGTCTGGAAGTAACTCAAAGCAATGTTGTCTGTCCTCAGCACAAATCACGACCCGAGAAGGTAGTGTCGCCACACTCGTAAACAGTGGATCACCGCTATCATCTCCTTCTCGTGCACTGGATATCGCCGCTCGGTGTCATTGAGCTTGCGGCTTTCATAGGCCACTGGGTGGCCCTCCTACATGAGTACTCCCCCAATAGCAAAGTTGGAAGCATCTGTATGGACTTCAAAAGGCTTCCCATAGTCTAACAATTTGAGCACCGGTTCTTTCAAGACGACAGCCTTTAGGTCTTGGAATGCCACTTCACATTTATCGGACCATCTCCAAGGCTGCTCCTTTTTCAGCAACTCCGTCAATGGAGCTACGCGCTTCAAATACCCCATTATGAAGCGCCGATAGTAGTTCACAAAACCAAGGAAGGATCTTAGCTCTGGTACCTTCCTTGGAGTACTCCATTCCGCCACGGCTTGCACCTTTGACTTGTCCATTTGAATGGACCCATTGTCGATTCGATGCCCCAAGAATAAAATTTCCGTCTGAGCAAAGTAGCACTTCTCTGTTTTTATGAACAAAGTATTCTCCCTGAGAACTTTGAAAATTGTTCGAAGGTGCTCAATATGCTCCTCAAGTGCTCGGCTATAGATGACGATATCGTCCAAGTAGATGACAACAAACTTGTCTAAATACTCCTTGAAAAGCTGATTCATAAGAGTGCAGAATGTGGCTGGAGCGTTGGTTAAGCCGAAAGGCATCACCAAGAACTCAAATGCTTCATACCTGGTCACACAGGTAGTCTTCACTTCATCACCTTCAGCAATATGCACCTGCCAATACCCTGACCGAAGGTCGAGTTTGGAGAAATACTTTGCTTTGCCCAGTTGATCGAACAAGTCCGCAATGAGCGGGATGGGATATTTGTTCTTCACGGTCACCTTGTTAAGGGCTCGATAATCGACGCATAGTCGGAGACTCCCATCTTGTTTCTTCTGGAAGAGAACTGGAGCTCCGAATGGTGCTTTAGAACTACGGATGAGACCACCGCTTAGCAGTTCATCTAATTGCTTTCTGAGCTTTGCCAACTCAGGAGGTGGCATGCGGTATGGTGGTCTTGCTGGAGGCTTCACTCCCGGCTCCAGCTCAATAAGATGATCCACGCCTCTGCGTGGGGGTAGAGTTTTCGGCAACTTAGGTGGCATAACTTCTGCGAACTCCTTTAGAACGTTTGCCACCATAGCAGGTTCTTTAAGGGTCTCCCCATCGAGTGTTTCCAGCTTTATCGCAGCCATAAATGTTAACTCTCCTTTGCGTACGCCCTTCTTCAATTGCAACGCCGATAGTTGTTGGGGATCCTGGGTTCCCCTTCGAGAGACGGGAACCACATAGGGGTTGTCACCTCCCATCAGACATATGGAGTCTAGGAACGGCATCGGCACCAACTTTACTGCATGCATGAACTCCATTCCAAGAATCACTTGGAAGTCATCCAATGGCACTACCATCATGTTTGTGCGCCCGCTCCATGATCTGATCTTGATGGAGACTCCCTTTGCTAGCCCGGAGATTCGTTTGGCCTCCGAGTTGACCGTCTTCATCCGACTTGGGTTCTTCTCCAAGATTAGTCCAAGTCGCTTTGCTTCTCGGTCAGTAATGAAGTTGTGGGTAGCACTCGTGTCCACCATTGCTCGAGTGGTTTGGCCATTGAGTCTGATATTCATATACATTAGCTCACTATTTCCTGCTTTCTGTTGCTTTGGCTTCATGTTCTCCCCCACTTGACCCCGCAATACATTCAACAAACGCATTGCACCCATTCAAGGTCCTTGCGACTTCTCATCATCGCTACCCGATTCGGAGCTACTCGAACTAGGGGCAACTGCCTTGCCCTTGTCTGGCTTGGGGGGATTGATGGAAGCCGACAAGGCATTGAGTGCCTATTTTTGCGGGCACTCCCATACACTGTGTGGTCCTCCGCACAAGAAACATCTCCTAGGTTTTGAGGCCCTACCATTTGAGTTCGGCCCCTTATGGAAACTCTTCTTCCTTTGCTCACCCCAAGGTTCCTTTCCAGGAGGGTGCCTTGGTTGGTGATTTCTTGTGGACTGCTTCTTCTTCCTCGGGTCCTCTGAAGAAGCAAAGTCGGTAAGCCTTTCTGCAACTGCAATTGCTCCAACCAAATCAGTGACATTCCGTCGATGAAGTTCTTGTTGAGCCCATGGTTTCAGGCCGTCGAGAAAGCTGAATAGCTTATCTTTTTCAGACATATCTTGAATGTCCAACATTAGTGCAGAAAATTGTTTCACATAGTCCCGAATGGAAGTCGTTTGGTGGAGTTGTCTCAACTTCCTTCTTGTGACGAACTCAATGTTCTCGGGCAGGAATTGAGTTCTCAACTCACGCTTCAAGTCGTCCCATGTGTCCACTCGGCACCGACCTTATTGAATCTCTTCCCAATGGGTTCTCTACCAAAGCTTTGCATCTCCGTTTAGATACATAGTCGCTATCAAAACTTTGGTGTCCTTAGAGTCTGGCCTTGTAGCTCGGAAGTATTGTTCCATGTCAAACAGGAAATTCTCGAGCTCTTTCACATCTCTAGCACCCCCATAACAATGTGGGTCGGGCGCCCTGAAGCTTTGTGTCAGCACAACGTGGGTGTTGTTTCCCCCCGCATTCAATGCCCTTGTAAGCACTGCTACTCTGGAAGTGAGTTCCGTCACCATCTCTTGTAAATGTTGCACGGAGTCCTTGGTGTCATCCGTCAAATGGTCGACTAGGGCTTCAACCTTGTCGATCCGGGATTCAGCTTCTTCTTGTGAGCTCTCTACGCCAAGAAGCCTACTTTGGCCTTGGTAGAGTTCATCCAAACTCGCTTCAAGAACATCCAAGCGGGTTTCCACCGCTGTGATCCTCTCTCTATGGCTCTTTCTTCCGGTTGGCGCTCCAGATTGCACCTCCTCCACTTGTGGTGAGCAGCCCACTTCTCGCTCCTCATGCTCACTACCCCGCTCCTCATAAGTAGCTACTGCAGCGAGAGAGCAAGTTTGCACATGCAGCCCGCCTGCGGCTGCTTGGGGCAACATTCCGGCTTGCCCCATTTTGCTCGACTCACCATGTTGTTTCGCCATGGCGAGATTGCAAAGTTTCTTCGTTGCTTGCTCAAATTGCTTGCCTGCTCTGATACCACAGTGTCACGCACTTAGCGAGAATTGCCTAAGTGGTGAGGCACCCTTGCGACAAGCCACCGACTTAGCTGAAGTTGCCTAAGTCAAGAATCGCCTTTGCGCCCACTTCGATCGGACTTAGCTTGGGTTGCCTAAGTCTTGAGGCGCCCTTGCGACATACACGTCCGCAAAGGGTCAGTCGAACTGCAACCTCGTGCAGGTCCTATAGGACCTGTAAAAAGAGAAGTTGATTAGTCTTGAAACGAGCGGTAGATAAGTCCCGACGTCTCATGAAAAGGGAAGCTTTACAAGCAATTGAGCGAGCACTTGGAGTGCAAGAAAGCAGAGAAAGAGAGGAGGAAAATAAGGACTTTAGAAGGGTGAATGAGCAGCCATAAGTCCGCAAACAACTACTCCCCAAGTGCCGGGCGCGAAGGCAAGTTTCCGTCAAGTTGACGTGCAAGCTTGTGAAAGTATTCAACGCCCGACACTATACTGAAGACCCATCCAGCCATGTGCCACCTAGGGGGTTCCAGGGTGCTGAGATGGTTAACAAAATTTTGGTGGCCGCGGGCTACAGAAATCAGCCTGTGGCAAATGAAAACGGAGCTATTTTTGGGGTTTTTGGGCAGATGCAGCGAGCGATCGTTCTGCAGCGCTGCAACTACTGTTTCTTACATTTTTACAAGGAAAAACACACCAAAACATGGCAAAACAGGCTACCAAGGATATGTACAAGCATGGGCAAGCGACGAACGGAACGTTGAACGAAGTTGCTGCGAGTGTGCGACAACTGTTCGTGACAGTTCGGCCACACCATTTTGCTGAGGCGTCATCCTAACAGTGTGATGCCGAATAATTCCTTCATTTTTACAGAATTCATCAAAGTCACTTCACAAAATTCCATGCCATTATATGTTCGAAGCCGCTTAATCTATTTACCTATTTGCTTCTCAATCAAAGCCTTCCATTGTTTGAAAGTTAGAAAAATATCATTTTTATGCTTCAAAAAATAAATCTAAACTTTCATGGAATAATCGTTAATGAAAGTCAACATATACCTGGTACCACCTTTAGATTGAATATGAGCTAGACCCAAAAGGTTTGAATGAATATAGTCAAGAGTACCTTTCGTTTTGTGAACTGCCGAAGAATTGAAGCTTACTCTTTTCTGCTTTCCAAAAATACAGTGTTCACAAAAATCTAATGGCCCAGTACTTTGTCCATAAAGAAGACCCCTTTTGCTCAATATGCTCAAACCTTTTTCGCTCATATGACCCAAACGCATATGCCATAATTTGGTGATCTCAGAATCAGACAATGATGATGACGAGATCGCAATCGAGCTTTGTGATGAGTTCCTGCAAAAATATAAGCTACTAGACCTACAAGCTTTCATAACAACAAGGGCACTTCTAGAAACTTTCATAACTCCACATTCAACTGCGTATTTACACCCAAGAGCTTTTAGGGTGCCTAAAGAGATGAGATTCTTTTTCAAATCAGGAACATGTCTAACATTAGTGAGTGTCCTCACAATACCATCATGCATTTTAATTCGGATTGTGCCTCTACCAACAACATCACACGCGGCATTATTACCCATCAAAATATTTCCACAATTACAAGATTCATATGTGAAAAACAAATCCCTATTGGGACACATGTGATAAGAACACCCCGAATCTAAAATTCATTCATTTTTAGACCTCGTCCTATCATCAGTAGCAAAGAAAATATTTCCAAAATTCTCATCAGTTGCAACACTAGCTTCAGCGGACTCAGTAATTTTCTCAACAGGTTTTTCCTTTTGCTTTAATTTATTTTTTAATTTAAAGCAATCAGCATTAATGTGTCTCATTTTATGACAATATCTGCACTCCAAATTTATATGTCTAGATCTAGATTTAGATCTACTACTATCAAATTCCTTTTTATCAGTTCTACCCCTAACAACCAAACCCTCAGCCTGATTCCCTCTACTTTCCCTAGTAATATCCCTGTTTATCTACTCCTTAGATTTTAATGCAGATTTAATTTCCTGATATGAAATTATTTCTTTTCCATAAATCATAGTATCACGGAAATACTTAAAGGATTGTGAGAGAGAACACAAAAGTAATAGGGTTTTATCCTCATCATCAATTTTCACATCTATATTCTCCAAATCCATAACTAAGGAATCAAATTTATCAAGATGTGAGAGTATAGATGTACTTTCAATCATCCGAAGCATATACAAACTCTGCTTCAAGTAGAGATGATTCTCCACTGTCCTCTTCATATGCAAGGCTTTAAGCTTTTCCCATATGCTCTTAGCCATAGTCTCCGTAGCTACCTCTCGTAAAACCTCGTCAAAGAGATTTAGAATAATACTTGATCGGGCCTTCTTATCCATACTCGCAAAATCTTCCTCTTACATACCATCTGAAATTTTCTCAGCTCCCTGTAGTGCCAAATCAACTCTGTCTTGAATCAGAATAGCCTCCATCTTAAGCTGTCATATACTGAAGTTAACATTTCTGTCAAATTTCTCAACAACGATCTTTGTTATTGTCATCATTGCCAAAAGATCCCGAAACCAAGCTTTGATACCAGTTTGTTAGAGTTAGCCCTAGAAATTTTGCCAAAGGGTAATTTAACAAACAATAGAGATAATAAAGCAGAAAAGAATAAAAAAGACAGGGATACCCAATTTACGTGATTCGGTCAATTGACCTACATCCACGAATGAAAGGAGGAGCAAATCTCTTACTATAAAAGGGATAATTACAAATGCCTTAGAAAAAATATTCTTAGGCCATAAAACATATGAAACTACTAAACAAGAAAAGTCCAAAATATTTAGCTTAATATGGACTTAATAAAAATTAAATCCAAAACGACTTTTTTTTTTATGGTGCATCTATCTTCAAAGCCTACACCTTGCCAAACCAACATAGGCAAATTTTGAGCCAGAAATAAGTGATGCCATCTCCACCCTAGTCTTGATCATTTTTTTTTATATAATCATATCTTGACCCTGTCTTATTCCTTAATCAAAGTTGTTGAAACCCAACCTGACTGAGTCAAATCAAGCTGGTGCACTGTGGTTCAGGTTTGAAGTTGTGATCTTACTCTTGCTTCCCTTTTAATACTCTGATCCTGGCTTTTTAGTCCTGAGTCTATATCTTTCCAACCTCATCAGATTATCTTCCCCCTTTTAATTGTCATGCCACCTTAGTTATTTCCATTTCCTGTGGCTTTTGTGAAGCATCTCTTGCATGCTCTGCCTGCTTTAAACTACTAAACTATCAGACCTTCTTTAATTTTACTTTCTTTTGCTCGAGTTTTCTTTTCATTGTCAGCGGTCACCAACGCCAATATTGAGCCATGTTGCACCTGTAGCTGTAATTTTTAAATTGGTTGCTTAAGCATCTGTTCTGTGACTATATACCTAGAGAAGACTGGCATTCATATACTAAACAATGAAGTTTGACAATATCATGACATTGCTGAGAATATTAGTTATTTGTCAATTTTGAAGCGTAGGAAATTGAACTTGTTTTTGCATTTGAAAACCAATTTTGAAATTAGTTTGCATTTCATCATGGATGATTCTATCATAATAGCAATTCCATTAATTTTCAAATGATGATGCTTTCAGGGTAATGTGGCTCTTGATGTTGCACGCATTCTTTTGCGACCTACGAGTGAGTTGCAGACAACAGATATAGCTGAACATGCTTTAGTATCTCTTCAGGAGAGCACCATAAGGTTTTTGCTCGGCCAAACAAGTTAATTAGCGCCCCCATCAATGTTTACCTTGCAGTTTTGACACAATTTTGATTCATATTATCCCTTACTGCTAAAGAAAGGTGTACTTGGTTGGAAGACGAGGCCCAGCACAGGCAGCTTGCACAGCAAAGGAACTGCGTGAGATTCTTGGTATGATTTGTTTTGCAGGACAGATACGCATGATGATAACTTGACCACAGCACATATCTTTGCTTCTAGAAAAAAGTATTATAACTTGACAAGTCCACAGCACATATCACTGTGTATTTCATCATTAGAAAAATGGGAACTGCATACTTATTTCCTTGGAAAACCAAATTTGCATTAGTCGTCAAAGGCTTAGGTTCCTTTATACATGCAATTTCTAACTGTGCAAGCATGACTGTGAAAGAATTCAATTTTCGAAGCCCAAATTGTAAATACTGACCCAATACTGATTTCGACAACTTGTTAGATCGGTAAAATATTAGCATACTGGTGGTATACTGATCTATACTGCTGAGTATTGTAATGAAAAGAGAATAGCGACCGATATCGAGGTACATTGTCTGGTATGATCCTTGGTCGGTATGTGTATCGATATGATTGAATATTGATATCTAAAATCATGCTCCAAGCAACAAAGAGTTTGCTGGATAACTATGAGATTTCACTTCTGTAGGGATATGTTTTTAGCAATGGCTACTTATTATGCTTCTAGTGATTGTTTTTGCATATCCTTTGCATAGAAATTTAATTATTTTGATGGCCGCAAGAAGAATTCTTTAACATTACCATCTATGTGGCATCTATGTGGATATAAAAATATTAAAAAGAACGAAAATGATCAAGGTTCAGTATGTCAAGCCATCAAGAAAAAAACTGTGGCAGGTTAAAAGTGATTGAGAATAGCGGTTTAACAACAATATCTGAGATGCATGCACAAGCTATTTTATTCCTGTTCACATTTATAGCTGTTACTTTCCACATCCTAGTCTGGCTAATTTCTTATGGAAGTTATGGTTTAATACTGTTGAGTCCTTCATATTAGCCTTTATGGTATTATATATGCTCTCTATTTTGGAATGATTTGTGCAGGCATGAAAAATCTGCAAGTTCACATTCAGGCAGCTGATCTAGTTATATCTCCTGCTGATGAAGTATGCATCAACTGCAGTACAACCGCTCAAACTATATTTTGTTTGTTTGAGATTCACTTGCTTTTACATGTCCTATCATTTGACAATGATTTCCCACTTTTTAAGTATTACATCATTACATTGTAATAAATATTATTTGCTAATTTGCATTCAAGATCTAAATTAGTTTGATTATTCTACTTGCATTTGCAGTCTAATTATATTATTTACTAGTTGACTTACCAACTCAGTTTTGATTGATTTGCAAGTTCACAATGCACCATCTTTAAGGGCATTCCCCTTCACTAACTGCTGGCTTTGGATTTTGTTTTACTATCAATTTTCATGATATCTATATATATTTGTTGTGTTTTTTTAGGTTTACTTACTACTTAGGCTTCAAAAATATAATATAAAAGAACTTGAAGCTTTTTCTCTCTTTTTCTAATTACAGGAAGAACTAAAGGCTAGTAGAATACAGAGACGAGTCTGCGATTTGCTATGTAAATCAGCTACTTCCCATCAGGGACATGATTTTGCTGGCCAGCAAGAACTTCATTTTATATTCTTCAGGAAACCCGACAAATTCTTGCCTTCAGAGGATCAGTCCAGAGTTGAAGGTGTACGACTTGAAAAGACTTGTCTGAAAGGTTAGATCTGGAGAGCAACATGCTCTTTAAAGGGGCAGGGCAACTGTGCTTAATTCTTCCAATTGACTCTCACATCATGCAAGATTTCATGATCTGTTTAAATATAAAATTGCTTCAGCCACATTTCTTTCTGTGTGACCTATGACATGACATTTGTCATTTGCACAGCAAATGGTCTTTCCAGAAAACAGGTTGCGATTGGAACCGGGCAGTTTGAAGACCTCGATTGTGGGTATGTACTCCAATTTACTCTGGTATGCTGCCAATTGGATTTGGAGATCGCGAACTTTATAGTTTGATGAGACCATGTGTTCCCCTGCATCAGCTTCGCCATCTAATTTGAACTCTACATGTTTTAGTTTGGTATTGAAGAGCATTGGTTACAAATCTGTGCCGGTTGATGGATTGCCTTTTGATAAATACAGAGGTCGGTTCTCAAGGCCCTTTGACAGCATTACCTCTCCTGAATGAAGGGTTAGCTATATGCAATAATATGCAGAATTAAAGTTTCAACTATTTTTAGTTGGTCCAAATGATGCAATTAGTTTTTGTAATTTCTCATTTTATTTTAAGTTTGTTTGTAGTAGACTTTTTTTCCGTACGCATCACTTGGGTTTTTTTTTCCAACAATGGCTCTCAGCAGGTGTAGTACCCAATTTGAAAGGCAGAGTGCTCAGCGGCGACCAGCCTGAGAATGTTAACATAGAGCAAGGATTGTATGTTGTTGGGTGGTTGAAAAGAGGGCCGACAGGAATAGTTGCAACAAACCTCTATTGCGCTGAAGAAACTGTAAGTTGACATCTTCTTTGGATAACTCGTAGACTGTGTTTAACTTGGAATATTCGTGACAAAATTAACATCAAGACAGAATCAAACATTTTGCGCATACAACTGCATGGAACATTGTTTTGTACCACGAAAAATAAGATCAGTTATATATACATGAGCAAGCTTGCCTCCGGACTTTATATATCCAAGTGGTTTAAAGCTTATGGCAAGATCGTAGCAACTCTTTTGAGGCTTGGGGAGCGAATCTTCACCACCTTGATAAATACAATTTTGATCAGGTTGTTAGTGTGATTGATTTTGGTGTTAACATTCGCAGGTCACAAGCATTTTGGAAGACATTAATAAGGGTTTGATTGCGTTGCCGTCCGGATCACCAAAACCAGGAAGGCAAGGGCTCCTCCAAGTTCTGGAAGATAAGAACCTAAGGTTTGTGCCATTCCGTGGATGGGAGAAGATAGACTCCAAGGAAAAGTTGGAAGGTCAACTGCGAAACAAACCAAGAGAAAAGCTAACAACATGGGATGAACTCCTCAAAGTTGCACTTGGACGATGAACAGAAAGTGTAGCTTTTCCCACGTTAATTTTTCTGGGCCATTTCTGCTGCTCAAAATAAGTTTCATTTCAAGAATAAACCAAGAAATTTGTGGGCCGTAGAACCACATGTTACAACGTTCTTTGAAATATTCTACGCTTTTTTATCCGGATTGTCAAAGATGAAATGGCTTTCTCGCTGGTGAGCGGCAGTCTGCAGAGCTTGGATCCCATCTGGCTTTCAGTTTACGCTCAGAACGGATACGACTACACCATGATCCCTCGAGCCAACAGTTCATGTTCCCCTCGCAGATTCGATGAGGAATCGCTGGGCTTCGATCCTGCTTCGACTTGTCGATCGGAGACACACACATTATGGCGCCGGCAGAAAGCTCGGCATCTGCAGCTGATCGGGTAGAGATGGACGACGAGCACCACAGCATGATCAATGTATCTATGACGATAAAAAAATCCATGTAACCAATCTTAAATAATTAGGATTTATGACTGTGCTATTGTAATATTAGATCAACCGTACAACAAAACCTCCTAATGGCTAACTATTTAGGATATATGACACTAAAACTTTGGTGGACTCGTTCACGCTGCCTTTGCCTTCTTTTCGATGGAAGAGCCACCTCATGTGCTTGGTGATTCGTCGATCGAGGTGCCTTTAATGATTTTTTTATGTTTTAATTTATTCTGATTTTTTTTGGATGGTGTTTGGATTTTTGTCTCTTCTTTTTTATCTAGATTCCCTATAGTGATAAGCTACAAAATTTTCTCTGTTCCTAGAGTTCTTAGAAATGATGATAGAAGTCAAGAGAATGAATAAGAGATTATGACTTTTTGGATATCTGAAAAAGAGAGATGAAAGAGAGAGAAAGAACCGAGGTGCAAAAGAAAAAAAAAACATAGAAGGAAAGATCAAATGGGATCGGACCAGATAAAACCGAACCGGAAATAACCCACCAAAACTATGTTATAATAAAAAAATAAACAAGAATATATTTATTCATTCAAAAATATTCTAAATGTCCAAATAGAGAGATGTCATCCGGTGAAAACTATTTTTTTTAGATAAATTACTCTTTTATATTGTAGCATATTACACTTGCAAATTAATCGAGTCAAAAGATACACTGTCGCTTTTTTTGGGTCACCGATGCACGCATTCTTGTTGGATGGAGTGAAAGATTTGCTTTCTTGTGCTTGCTTCACTTCGATAAGTGGATGAATCGTCTTGCAGTTATTAGTTTCCTCTCGTTCCCATCAACATCGAAAGCGTCAATAACTTGGAGACACAAGGGAGAATTCCGCCTTCACAGTCCGTCGCGGTGAGAGCTTTCCTTGTTGCACGGCGGCATCAGCTGCCAATTACCTCTTCCTACCGCCGGTCAGCTTTCTTGCTCCCCCGTATGGTACACTCAGAGGTCAAGAAAGTGGCCTGTCGGAAACTGGTTCGCGTCCATCTGGAGTCGGCTCCCATGAAGCCATAGGTGCTGATGGACGCAACGAACTCGAGAACGAGGTCGTACTCCCTCCACACTCAGTCCAGAATCATGATCGGCGGGCGGCTTTTTTCCGTCGTCGACATCTCCGTGGTGGTCATCATGCCTTGGAGTTTGAATTGATCCTTGGGAAGGACGAGCCGATGCTCCTATCTGTCAACATCTCCACGGGTTAGTCTTCTCTTCTGCTGAACGCAAACTGGGTTGTTGTCTCGAGTAATTGGTGTTTGAGATGCGATGCACCCATCTCAAGTAATAGGTTGGAATTATTTCTTTACATGTCCTAGCAAATCTTAAGGTGACAGATTCCAACTAATATTCCCCCTCTTGTTCATTTAGGAGAGATCTTAGGAAACCAAGTATGATGTCTATATATATAGACGCCAAGAATTAGCTCATGTATTCAACTCCTTACAGCGCTTAAACGCAAACGAGAGAGAAGAAGAAAGAGAACTCGGCGGCTTCAATTTGAATCTCATGAATTAGAGTTTAACTTGAAAAATAAGAAATAATATTGGATGGAAGGGGCCTTCGATTTGAAGCCGCGGTATGTGAATGGGCTCGAAGGCATATACTATATATACTGCAGTCTCTATCATTGTAAATATGGCTACCTGACAATATCTATTATATCGTTTATGTGCTAAGATTTGACCCCAAGACCTTATTACGGACACGTCTTTGCTAACTATTATATCATTCATGCAACGTATTAGTGTAGCTTATTTGGAGCAGTCGATGACAAACACAAAGCAAAATTGTAAGGAACAAAAGCCTTTTATTTATTAGATAAGATCTGAATTATAACATCAATTTTGGCCTATGTGATTTGAGCATATATGCATGTATACATGACTTGTGTGGACTGTTAGGATTCAAAGAACTACAATGTCTTGGAGCCGACTACCCCTGGCCAGCGCCACCAGCGTCCATGCCGCCAGCACATCAGCGTCACCCTCCCGCGCGTGTGCCGCCGCCGCCGCCTTCTCTTCACCGATGGAAGCGCCGCCGCCTCCTGTGCTTGCTGGTTCGTCGGCCGAGGCGCACCCTCGATCATCTGCGGCCATTTCGACGTTCTCCTCCTCTTCTTGTTCAGCCTTCTTGTGGTTTATTGTGGCCATCCTGAGCTCACCGACTGCGATGCCATTGTCGCCGCCGCTCCCTCGCTGCCCGACTCGGTACACCCAGAGATCAAGAAAGTGACCCGTCTGAAACTGGTTGTCGTCCACCAGCTTCATGTAGTCGGCTCCCATGATGCGGTAGGTTTTGATGGATGCGACGAACTTGAGAATCAGGTTGTACTCCCTCCCTTCCCGGTCCAGGATCCTGATCGGCAAGCCGCTTTTTTCGGTCGTCCGCATCTTCTCCGCGGCGGTCATCATGCCCTCGAGCGCAGCCTTCTTGAGTTGATCCTTGGGCAGCAGGAGGCGGTGCTGCTTACAGTTAACGTCGCTGTAGGCGATGCTCTTCTGCAGAACGCAAACAGGGTTGTTGTCTCGAGCTGCCATCGGCAACAGCGCCAATCGGTAGCCTCCTCGTGGCGGCATCACGCGAGGTTGACGGCGCTGTTCGTTGACGATGCTAGAGGAGATACTCGTGCTCTTGCTCACGCTGGGGCCGGACCCACGGCTGCAACTGCCATCGGCGACCACGGTCGCGTCCGATTCCTCCGCTTCCGCCGCATCAGCCATCCTCGTGACGCCGTGCGCTTTACCCTTCAGCTTCCACACGATTCTCTTGATCCCCGGCTCCGTCAACAGCTTCTCTTCATCGCCTTCGCCTTCCCTAACCCTCATCTTCTTGTCTTCCTCCCTTCTCTCGCTCCCTTCCTCCCCCCTCCTCTTCCATTGACCCATGATTCTCCCCTTGCTGTGCGCACTGAATCAAGAAAGGAAGGGAGGAACAGAACGAAATCGGTGGAATCGAAGCTAGCGCGAAGAAGAGTTACCCTGGGCTTCTCCTCGACATATATATATGCACTCGCCTTGTTTCCTAATGCCATTCGGCCTCGACTCGGTATCCTAACCCGACTCTGATTCGAACGTACGAGTTATAACCCAATCGACCATTCTGTGACGTATATAATAATATGTCAATCGCTAGACTTCCAAGCATATATTATTATTAAAAGAATTTAGTGGCTGGCATTTTTTTCTTTTATTACGTAATGGAAGGTGTAATTAATTGAATCTAAATTTCTGATCGGTCACTTTCTTCAGATAGTGTTCAGGCCGAGTCGCATTAGGAAACAAGGCGAGTGCATATATATATATATATATATATATATATATATATATATATATGTCCCTTTCTTATACGATTCGAAGGTATTAGGAAACCTGACGTCGTCTATATAAACAGACGAAAAGGATTAGCTCACAGCGCTTGAACGCAACAACAGAGAGAGCATGAAGAAGGCGGAGCACTCGGCGCTTTCAGCCACCGCTCCGTTTCCAGCACGAACATGAGCGCGAGCACCTCCACTGGTTCCACCAGCAGGCAGCGCTACCCACCATGCAGAACGACGCAGTGCCGGTGCGTGCACTTGACGCTGCGGAGGGCGGGCGTTCGAGCCGATGACCCCGTTTGCGTGTTGCAGAAGAGGGTCTCCTACAGCGACAAGGACACGGTGCAGCATCGCCTCCTCCTGCCCAGGGATCAGCTCGACTGGCTCGCGCTGGAGCAACGCATGACCGCGGCGGAGAAGGTGCAGGCGACAGATGGGGCCGGGTTGCCGGTCAAGGTTTTCGGTTGGTTTGGGAGGGAGTACAACCTCATCCTCAAGTACGTCACCTCCATCAAGGCCTACCGCCTCATGGGACCCGAGTACATGTGGCTGGTGAATGACAACGGGTTTCTGACTGGTCACTTTCTTCATATCTGGGTGTTCCGCGCCCAGAACGCCGACGGAGCATCGGCGAGCGCCAACCCCGGCGGGCTTCGGTTGGCCATCATAAACCACGGAAAGGTTGAACAGGACGAGACGGAAGAGATGGACGCCGATCCTGAAGTGGTGTTGGCAGCAGAAACGCTACTGTGGATGAGCGAGAGGCACAGCTAGTCTTCTTAGTCGACTTGTGATTGTTGAATTGGAAGTGTCCACTGAGTTTTATTTCCTGTTCTTGATAGTTTACAGTCATAAATGTAATAAATAAATAAATAAGTAAGGTATATATATATATTTTTTCTATTTAATTTTTTAAGCAGACATGTAGATTCAATTAATTACACCTTCCATTACGTAATAAAACAATATAAAACTGGCCACTAAATTCTTGTAATAATAATATATTCTTGAAAGTCCAGAATAAAGACTAATATAGTGTACTTTATTTCCTGACGTGTAGGAAATCTAGCGATTGAGATATCATTATATGCGCCACGGTCGATTGGGTTACAACTCGTACGATGAAATTAGAGTCGGGTTAGGATACCGAGTCGAGGCCGAGTGCTATTAGGCGATTGCATATATATATATATATATATATATATATATATATATATATATATATATATATATATATATATATATATATATATATATATATATATATATATATATATATATATATATATGTCGAGGAGAAAGCCCAGGGTAACTCGTTCTTCTTCGCGCTAGTTTCGATTCCACCGATTTCGTTCTGTTCCTCCCTTCCTTTCTTGATTCAGTGCGCACAGCAAGGGGAGAATCATGGGTCAATGGAAGAGGAGGAGGGAGGAGGAAGGGAGCGAGAGAAGGGAGGAAGACAAGAAGATGAGGGTTAGGGAAGGCAAAGGCGATGAAGAGAAGCTGTTGACGGAGCCGAGGATCAAGAGAATCGTGTGGAAGCTGAAGGGTAAAGCGCACGGCGTCACGAGGATGGCTGATGCGGCGGAAGCGGAGGAATCGGACGCGACCGTGGTCGCCGATGGCAGTTGCAGCCGTGGGTCCGGCCCCAGCGTGAGCAAGAGCACGAGTATCTCCTCTAGCATCGTCAACGAACAGCGCCGTCAACCTCGCGTGATGCCGCCACGAGGAGGCTACCGATTGGCGCTGTTGCCGATGGCAGCTCGAGACAACAACCCTGTTTGCGTTCTGCAGAAGAGCATCGCCTACAGCGACGTTAACTGTAAGCAGCACCGCCTCCTGCTGCCCAAGGATCAACTCAAGAAGGCTGCGCTCGAGGGCATGATGACCGCCGCGGAGAAGATGCGGACGACCGAAAAAAGCGGCTTGCCGATCAGGATCCTGGACCGGGAAGGGAGGGAGTACAACCTGATTCTCAAGTTCGTCGCATCCATCAAAACCTACCGCATCATGGGAGCCGACTACATGAAGCTGGTGGACGACAACCAGTTTCAGACGGGTCACTTTCTTGATCTCTGGGTGTACCGAGTCGGGCAGCGAGGGAGCGGCGGCGACAATGGCATCGCAGTCGGTGAGCTCAGGATGGCCACAATAAACCACAAGAAGGCTGAACAAGAAGAGGAGGAGAACGTCGAAATGGCCGCAGATGATCGAGGGTGCGCCTCGGCCGACGAACCAGCAAGCACAGGAGGCGGCGGCGCTTCCATCGGTGAAGAGAAGGCGGCGGCGGCGGCACACGCGCGGGAGGGTGACGCTGATGTGCTGGCGGCATGGACGCTGGTGGCGCTGGCCAGGGGTAGTCGGCTCCAAGACATTGTAGTTCTTTGAATCCTAACAGTCCACACAAGTCATGTATACATGCATATATGCTCAAATCACATAGGCCAAAATTGATGTTATAATTCAGATCTTATCTAATAAATAAAAGGCTTTTGTTCCTTACAATTTTGCTTTGTGTTTGTCATCGACTGCTCCAAATAAGCTACACTAATACGTTGCATGAATGATATAATAGTTAGCAAAGACGTGTCCGTAATAAGGTCTTGGGGTCAAATCTTAGCACATAAACGATATAATAGATATTGTCAGGTAGCCATATTTACATTGATAGAGACTGCAGTATATATAGTATATGCCTTCGAGCCCATTCACATACCGCGGCTTCAAATCGAAGGCCCCTTCCATCCAATATTATTTCTTATTTTTCAAGTTAAACTCCAATTCATGAGATTCAAATTGAAGCCGCCGAGTTCTCCTCCTCCCCCTCCTTCTTCTTCTTCTTTTTCTTCTTCACGACGAGGAGTTGAATGTAAAAGCAAAAAAAAATTATATATATATATATAGATGCCGTACTTGGTTTCCTAATACGTCACCTTCATATCGGACAGGAGGAAGACTATTATTCGAAATAGGCTACCTTAAGATTTATCTCATGTCGGAGAAACGATTCCGACCTCGAATCCAACGTCGTAATCATCGTCTCAAAAGAAAACATCATATTCTCACATAAAGTAATTGTATTTAAATTAATAGATATCTTATGGACTATTACTTGATATATTAATTAAGTTAATAATATGATTATTTATTACTTCAATGTCAATTATCTTTTTTTTATTACACACTACTAATTAAGTTGGATTTTAAAAAATTATCCACTTTTATAGTTTCAGAATTATAGATAGAATTCACAATATTCCATGCAATTGATTGTTAACATAGTCCAATTGAAAAAGAAAATATTTACTTGAATCAAGGATCGATACATGACGACTACTACGTTGGACCCAATTATGAAAGTCTTAAGAAATATTTTGTTTATCCCATAAAATATTTTTTTCATTAAATCAACTATTAAATTTTATCAAATCAAAATAATCAAAATCAACTAATGTTATCATTTTACTTAAAAGATTTTCACTCTTTATTCCATGATTAATGAAAACATTAGAGGGATCATGTTTGGACTCTAGTTAGGAGAGTCATAATTTAGTTTCATTAAAGGGGTCAAACATGTAAATCCGAAGGGCATTCATGTAAATTCAATCTAGTTAACCCCTATTAAAGAGGTGAAAAGGCCGAATAGGTTAGGATTAGTTTGGAGGTTGCTTCTTAAAAAAGCATTAGGAGTTGATTAGAAGTAGGGGTCTTGTGTACGAGTCCTATTAGAAATTGGGTTTAGAAACCCTATAAATAGTCATGTATTCACACTTTTTTTATGAATAAATCAATTCTTTTAATAGCCTTTGAGTAGCAATTTGGATGAAGGAACCCCTATAGAGTTCTAAGAAGGTTGATCCCCTAAAGAGATCAACTTCAAGCTTAGAATCTGCAAGGGTTCTAACACTTGGTATCAGAGCAACATTCTTGGCGCCTCGCTGCCCTTCCACAGCCATCCATCAGCTCTCCACAGCTGCCCAAAATAATTTCCACAATTGCTTTAAAGATCGTCACCGAATTCCATCGTCATCTCCACCACCGCGGATCATCCTTTGATCTCCCCATGAATTACAATAGGTTCTAGTTTCCTACCTTACTGCTACTGTAATTTAGTTATCCTTATTCAAAAAATCTTTAAAAAAATTATTCCTATATTGCTGCATAAACTTTTTATCGTAAGTTTTCATCTCTACGACGAAAGATGCACTACAGAATTCCAACCCCATAGCACTGTTTGTTTGATCTTGCTACAACGTTTTTTTAATCCAAATCTCTATGAAGCAATGGAGGTGCTCATGCTCATGTTCATGTTGGAAATGGAGGGGTGGCTGAAACCGTTGAGTGCTCCGCCTTCTTTCTCTCTCTCTCTCTCTCTCTCTCTCTCTCTCTCTCTCGTTCGGTTGTTGCGTTCAAGCACGGTGAGGAGTTGAATGCAAGAGGTAATCCTTTGCATTTGTATATATAGACGCTATACTTGGTTTCCTAATACGTCACCTTCGTATCGTACAAGAAGGGGACTATTATTTAGAATACGCCACCATAAGATTTACCTCATGTCGGAGAGATGATTCCGAACTCGAATCCAACGCCGTAATTATCATCTCAGAAGAAGGCATCATGTTCTCACATAAAATAACTGCATTTAAATTAATATATATCTTATGGGCTATTACTTGATATATTAATTAAGTTAATAATATAATTATTTATTACTTTAATGTCAATTATCTTTTTTCTTGATTACGCACTACTAATTAAGCTGGATTTTAGAAAATTATCCACTTTTATAGTTTCAAAATTCTAGATAGAATTCACAATATTCCATGCAATTGATTGTTAACCTAATCCAATTGAAAATGAAAATATTGACTTAAATCAAGAATCGATATATGACGATTACTACGTTGGATCGAGGTGATCGAGGACCTAATTATGAAAGTCTTAAGGAATATTTTGTTTATCCCATAAAATATTTTTTTTCATTAAATCAACTATTAAATTTTACCAAATCATAATAATTAAAATCAATTAATGTTATCATTTTACTTCAAAGATTTTTACTCTTTATTCTGTGATTAATGAAAACATTAGAGGGATCATGTTAGGACTCCAGTTATGAGAGTCCTAATTTAGTTTCATTGAAAGGGGCAAACATGTAAATCCTAAGAGTATTCATGTAAATCTTATCTAGTCGACCCCTATTAAAGAGGTGAAGAGGCCGACTAGGTTAGGATTAGTTTGGAGTTTGCTTTTTAGAGAAGCATTAGAGTTGATTCGAAGTAGAGGTCTTGATTTAGAGTCCTATTAGGAGTTGGGGTTCAGAAGTCCTATAAATAGCCATGTATTCGTCCTCTTTTTTTCATGAATAGATCAATTCTTTTAGCAGCCTTTGTGTTGCAACTTGGAGAAAGGAACCTCTATAAAGTTCAAAGTAGGTCGATCCCCCAAAAGAGATCAACTCTAAGTTTAGAATCTGCAAGGGTTCTAACACTTGGTATCAGAGCAGCGTTCTTACATCTCGATGCCCTTCCACAGCCATCCATCAGCCCTCCACAGTCTCATAATACAATTCCCACAATTGCTTAAAAGATCATCGTCGAATTCCATCATCATCTCCACTATCGCGAATCATCTTTTGATCTCCCAGTGAATTACAATAGGTTCTGGTTTCCTACCTTACTACTGTTGCAATTTAGTTATCCATATTCAAAAAATCAAAAAAAAATTATTCTTATATTGTTGCATAAACTTTTTATCGTAAAGATTTCATCTCTATGATTAATGATGCACTACAGAATTCCAACCACATAGCACTGTTTGTTTGATCTTGCTACTACGTTTTTTCTATCCAAATCTCTACGAAGTAGTGGAGGTGCTTGCGCTCATGTTCGTGCTGGAAACAGAGGGGTGGCTGAAACCGCCGAGTGCTCCGCCTTCTTCTTGCTCTCTCTCTCTCTCTCTCTCTCTCTCTCTCTCTCTCTCGCTCTCTCATTTGGTTGTTGTGTTCACACGCATTGAGGAGTTGAATGCAAGAGCTAATCCTTTGCGTTTGTATATATAGATGCCATACTTGGTTACCTAATACGTCACCTTCGTATTGTACAAGAGGGGGACTATAAATAGTTATGTATTCATCATCTTTTTTCATGAACAGATCAATCCTTTTAGCAGCCTTTGAGCAGTAACTTGGAGGAAGGAACCCCTATAGAGTTCCAAGGAGGTCGATCCCCTAAAGAAATCAACTCCAAGCTTAAAATATGTAAGGGTTCTAACACTTGGTATCAGAATAGCATTTTTGGTGTCTCGCTACTGTTCTATAGCCATCCATTAGCCCTCCACAGCCGCCCAAAGCAATTCTCATAATTGCTTAAAAAATCGTCGCTGAATTTCACCGTCATCTCCACCACTGTGGATCATCTTTTGATCTCCCCATGAATTATAATAGGTTTTGGTTTCCTACCTTACTACTGTGCAATTTATTTATTCTTATTCAAAAAATCTAAAAAAAATTATTCTTATATTACTGTATGAACTTTTTATCGTAAAGTTGTCATCTCTACGAAGAAAGATGCATTGTAGAATTCCAACCGCATAGCACTGTTTGTTTGATCTTGCTACTATGTTTTTTTAATCCAAATATCTACCATTGTAGAATTCCATCGTGGAGGTGCTTGCGCTCATGTTCGTGTTGGAAACGGAGGGGTGGCTAAAACCGCCTAGTGCTCTGCCTTCTTCTTACTCTCTCTCTCTCTCTTGTCTTGTTGTTGCGTTCAAGCACGGTGAGGAGTTGAATGCAAGAGCTAATCTTTTATGTCTATAAATATAGACGCCATACTTGGTTTCCTAATACGACACCTTCGTATCGTATAAGAGGGGGACTATTATTTGGAATACGCCACCTTAAGATTTATCTCATGTCGGAGAGACGATTTCGACCTCGAATCCAACGCTGTAATCATCATCTTAGAAGAAGGCATCATGTTCTCACATAAAATAACTGCATTTAAATTAATAGATATCTTATAGGCTATTACTTGATATATTAATTAAGTTAATAATATGATTGTTTATTATTTCAATGTCAATTATTTTTTTTCTTGATTACGCACTACTAAGCTAGATTTTAGAAAATTATCCACTTTTATAGTTTCGGAATTCTAGATAGAATTCATAATATTCCATGCAATTGATTGTTAACCTAATCCAATTGAAAAAGAAAATATTTACTCGAATCAAGGATCGATACATGATGGCTACTACGTTGGATCGAGGTGATCGAGGACCTAATTATGAAAGTCTTAAGGAATATTTTATTTATCCCATAAAATATTTTTTTTCATTAAATCGACTATTAAATTTTATCAGATCATAATAATCAAAATCAATTAATGTTATCATTTTACTTCAAAGATTTTCACTCTTTATTCTGTGATTAATGAAAACATTAGAGGGATCATGTTAGAACTCATGTAAATTCTATCTAGGCAACTCCTATTAAAGAGGTTAAGAGGCTAGGTAGGTTAGGATTAGTTTGGAGGTTGCTTCTTAGAGAAGCATTAGGAGTTGATTAGAAGTAGGGCTCTTGTGTAGGAGTCTTATTAGGAGTTGATGTTTAGAAGCCCTATAAATAGCCATGTATTCACTCTTTTTTTTATAAATAGATCAATCCTTTTAACGGCCTTTGAGCAACAACTTGGAGGAAGAAACCCCTATAGAGTTCCAAGGAGGTCGATCCCTTAAAGAGATCAACTCCAAGCATAGAATATGCAAGGGTTCTAACACTTGGTATCAGAGCAGCATTCTTGGTGTCTCACTGCCTTCCACAACTATCCATCAGCCCTCCACAGCTGCCCAAAGCAATTCCCATAATTGCTTAAAAGATCATCGTTGAATTCCGTCGTCATCTCCACCACTACGGATCATCTTTTGATCTCCCCGTGAATTGCAATAGGTTCTGATTTCCTACATTACTACTACTATAATTTATTTATCCTTATTCAAAAAATCTGAAAAAAATTATTCCTATATTGCTGTATAAATTTTTTGTCATAAAGTTTTCATCTCTACGATGAAAGATGCACTACAGAATTCCAACCGCATAACACTGTTTGTTTGATCTTATTACTATGTTTTTTCTATCCAAATCTCTATGAAGCAGTGGAGGTGCTCGCACTCATGTTCGTGTTGGAAACGGAGGGGTGGCTGAAATCTCCAAGTGCTCCGCTTGCCTCTTGCTCTCTCTCTCTCTCTCTCTCGTCTGGTTGTTGCGTTCAAGCACCGTGAGGAGTTGAATGCAAGAGCTAATCCTTTACGTCTATATATAGAGATATCATACTTGGTTTCCTAATACGTCACCTTCATATCGTATAAGAGGGGGACTATTATTCGGAATACACCACCTTAGGATTTGCCTCATATCGAAGAGACGATTCTGACCTCGAATCCAACGTCGTAATCATCATCTCAGAAGAAGGTATCATGTTCTCACATAAAGTAACTGCATTTAAATTGATAGATATCTTATGAGCTATTACTTGATATATTAATTAAGTTAATAATATGATTGTTTATTATTTCAATGTCAATTATCTTTTTTCTTGATTACGCACTACTAACTAAGTTGGATTTTAGAAAATTATCCACTTTTATAGTTTCAAAATTCTAGATAGAATTCATAATATTCCATGCAATTGATTGTTAACCTAATCCAATTGAAAAAGAAAATATTTACTTAAATCAAGGATCGATACATGACGACTACTACGTTGGATCGAGGTGATTGAGGACCCAATTATAAAAGTCTTAAGGAATATTTTGTTTATCCCATAAAATATTTATTTTCATTAAATCAATTATTAAATTTTATCAGATCATAATAATCAAAATCAATTAATGTTATCATTTTACTTAAAAGATTTTTACTCCTTATTTCATTATTAATGAAAACATTAGAGGGATCATGTTATGACTCTAGTTAGGAGAGTCCTAATTTAGTTTTATTCAAGGGGACAAACATGTAAATCCTATCTAGCCGACCCCTATTAAAGAGGTGAAGAGGCCGACTAGGTTATGATTAGTTTAAAGGTTGCTTCTTAGAGAAGCACTAGGAGTTGATTAGAAGTAGAGTTCTTGAGTAGGAATCCTATTAGGAGTTGAGGTTTAGAAGCCCTATAAATAGTCATGTATTCACCCTCTTTTTTTTATGAATAGATTAATTCTTTTAGTAGCCTTTGAGTAGCAACTTGCAAGAAGGAACTCCTATAGAGTTCCAAGGAGGCCGATCCCCTAAAGAGATCAATTCCAACCCTAGAATCCGTAAGGATTCTAATACTTGATATCAGAGTAGTGTTCTTGACATCTTACTGCCCTTCCACAACCATCTATCAGCCCTCCACAGTCGCCCAAAGCAATTCCCACAATTGCTTAAAAGATAATCGCTGAATTCTAACGTCATCTCTACCATCGCGGATCATCCTTTGATCTCCCCATAAATTGCAATAGATTCTGGTTTCCTACCTTACTGTTGCTACAATTTAGTTATCCTTATTCAAAAAATCTAAAAAAATTATTCCTATATTGCTGCATAAACTTTTTGTTATAAATTTTTGATCTCTATGACGAAAGATGCACTGCAGAATTCCAATTGCATAGCACTGTTTATTTGATCTTGCTACTATATTTTTTTTATCCAAATCTCTACGAAATTTTTACGACGACTTTGATACTTCCTAACAATAAATTTCCCTTTGGTTTCATTGAAAAATTCTTAATATAAATTACTGATCTTTTATATTCAATTTGCTACACTTTAGACATAAAAATCTACTATAGTACCTTTCCGTGATCCTCAATTTGGCTGAACCTCTTGCTATCGTTTCCTTCTACGAAATTTTGAACAGTATTACCTCTCCCTTATCAGTAGATTTCTTTTGAGTTTTACTTGAATCTCTATTGAGAATTGTTGAAAAAAATTACATCTTTACTGTCGAAATTTTTTTTATAAAAAATCTGGTGCTGCACCTTTATCCTTTTTCTTCTCTGTAACCTACCAAATCCTAGCCACCTTGCTACCAACAACTAAGATATTTTTAGGGCATCCCTCTTGCCTTAAGATGCAACCATCATAACCTATTTTCATAACCCTAATAACATCAAAATCTATAGCTCAATACAGTAAACCATTACAACTGATCTATTGTCCGAACCTTCCACCACTTCATGCTATTAACCCATCAATAGAAAAAAAGACAAGGATATCTCTGATCTACAAGCATATGTTATGGCTTCTCAAGATCCAATTGATGCCAATTTTGAAGTATTAGAATCTCGGATTGAATCGTGGCTTGAATCGCGGCTTGAATCATGCTTGGAGGACAAATTGCACGCTTTGTTTATAGAATTCAGAATTGGACAACCACCAGGTCCAACCAAATTTTAGTGAGGAGAGAGTTCAGAGCAGCCTTCAGAGAAGGAGGGATAGCCCTCGGACATGCTTCACCCATGCATGAGGGTAGACTTCCTGCTATGGGAAGAAGGAGACCCGGCGGGGTGGATTTCGCATGCCGAACATTACTTTCCCTACTATCGAACATTGAATGATGCTATGATGGAGATGTTATTCAATGGTACAATTGGTTGCAATACAATTATGGGGCTCCGACATGGAATTAATTTAAGAACACACTGTTGAACCGTTTCGGACCTACGGAGTATGAAAATATCGATGGCCAACTCGTAAAGATTCGACAAACCTCTATGATTCAAGAGTACCAAACCAGGTTTGAGAAGCTATCCTACCTTGCTTATGATTGGACTGACTGTCAATTATAAGGAACATTCATCGAAGGACTCAAGCCAAAGATAAAAGAGGAGGTTAAGGTGCGATAACCCCGTACTATGGCGGTTGTAATTTCTTTCGCCCGAATACAAGAAGAACGACTCAACTAGGATGCTCGGAGGATGAAAACCTCTCCTAGGCCCACAGCATATAAACCTCCTTCTACTCCTAGCTATCCTTCACTATAAAAAAAATTGACAAGAGAATAACTACGTGACCGATCAAGAAAGGGTCTTTGTTGGCATTGCGATGAGCCATGGAATCATGATCATTGCTGCAAAAGGGGCCACCTCTTACTGATTGAACCTCTTAAAGATATGGAGGAGGTCCAAGGGCATGAGGAAGAGGTCGTGGATGAAGAACAATAGTTGGTTGATATTATGATGCATGCCTTTGCCAGTTACGTGAACTCGTAAACGATGAAAGTGGGAGGACTTCTGAAGGAACAACTGATCACCATTCTTATTGACATTGAGAGCACTAATAATTTTATGAACAGCAAGATTGCTATCCGGATGGCCTTACCTATCAAGAATTGCATCAGGTTTGATGTTAAGGTCGCCAACGAATGAATTTTGAAGTATGATCGTAGGTGCCCATGGGTGAAACTGTTGCTGCAGAACCAAGAGATAATTATAGATTTCTTCCTCCTCTCTCTTGATGATTATAAGGCTGTGCTCGACATCGAATGGTTGACGACATTAGGTGATATTTTCTATGATTTTTTTGAAACTAATTATGAAATCTTACAGTAAGGGGAAACAAGTGATACTGCACGAGAAACGTGGGGGCGACGTAATGACGATTTACACACAACAAATAGAGAAAATTTTGCACAAAGTATGTAGCGGCTTTTTGGTATAACTTGAGCGGCAATCTAAGGGAGAGCCAACTAAATTTGAAGACCCAAACCTACTACCCTTGCTTGCTGAATTTTTAGATATATATTTGACGAATCGCACAGCCTACCTCCTACTTGCCGGCATGATCATCATATACCGATTCTTCCGGGCAAACCTCCAGCAAATACTCAGTCATATCGGTATCCACATCGAAACATGAGTTATTCGGCCAAGTTACAACCCCTACTCTTCATCAATACTCCTCGTACGTAAGGACGGAACATGACGAATGCGCGTTGATTACCGAGCTCTCAATAGCATAACCATCAAGGACAAGTACCCTATTCTAGTAGTAGATGAATTGCTTGATGAATTAAAGGGAGCACGAGTCTTCACAAAGCTAGACCTTCGATCTGTGTATCATCAAATACGAGTGTGTGAAGAAGACATACCAAAAACCGCCTTTCAAACGCACAATGGCCATTACGAATTTCTGGTAATGCCCTCTAGTCTCATTAATGCTCCCTCCACCTTCCAGAGCCTTATGAATGATATTTTTCAAAGGTATCTTCGTAAGTTTGTGCTGATGTTCTTCGGCGATATCCTTATCTACAGCCTTTCTCTTGAAAGTCATTTTCAGCACTTATGACTTATTTTTGACGATTTTGCGAGAATACATTCTTTTTGTCAAAAAATCGAAGTGTAGCTTTATTCAACAAAAAGGTGGAATATCTTGGGCATATCATATCAGAGGAAGGTGTGACGGTAGACCCCTCCAAAATTGAAGCAATGCAGAACTGGTCAACCCCAGGGAACATAAAATCACTACGCGGCTTTCTCAATTTAACAGGCTACTACCGTAAGTTCGTGAAAAACTATGAAAAGATCAGTACACTCCTTACTTTCTTGCTGAAAAAAGATGCTTTCTAATGGTCGGACAAAGCCACCACCGCCTTCGTCGAACTTCAAATTGCAATGTCGACAATGCCCGTACTAATGCTACCCGATTTCGGTAAGACTTTTGTTATTGAAGCCGATGCCTCCGGAGTCGGAATTGATGCTATACTAATGCAAGATGGTCATCCCTTCGTTTATACCAGTAAGGCGTTATCTCGCTTACGACAAGGAGATACTCGCGATTGTGCATGCGGTGGCCAAATGGAGATTGTACTTAATCGGGCAACACTTTCAAATCAAGACCGACCATAAAAGCCTAAAATATTTTTTGGAGCAGAAGATATCTTCTCACGAGTAGTAAAAATGGGTAACAAAGCTTCTTGGATATGATTATAAAATAATTTATAAAAAGAGAAAAGAGAATATTATTGCAAATACGCTTTCACGGCTACCTAAGCAAGCTGAATTTTCGATCGTTTCATTTCCGACTAGTGACTTAAGGATATTAAGAGGGAATGGCAAGATGATCCGGAGACCAGCAAGATCATAAAAAAAATTGGAGGAAGCATCAAGCTCCCTTACGCTATAAGGGACGCATTGTGTTTGTGCCAAATTCTACTTGCATAAAGACCATCCTTCCAGAGATGCATTCCACACCTATGGCTAGGCACTCCGGGTTCCTTAGAACCTATAAGAGAATTAAGCAAAAATTTTATTAGGTAGAGATGAAAAATATTATTGTTGAATTTGTAGTACAATGTGATGTATGTCGATGATATAAAGACGAGACAGTGGCAAGTCCTAGAAAGCTACAACCTCTACCTATCCCGGACACAATATAGACTGATATATCACTGGACTTCATCGAAGAGCTTCCCTCATCATAAGGAAAATGTACAATTCTTGTCGTGGTTGATCGCCTTACAAAGTATGCTCACTTTTGCACTATTCATATTCCCAACATTACTTCTAGTATTGCTCGAATCTTTATGGAGAATATTATAAAATTACCTAGGATGCCAGGATCTATTGTAAGTGATCGTGATAGGGTCTTCAAGAGCAAATTTTAGATAGAGTTATTCCAGATGCAGGGCACTAAATTGAAGATGAGTATGGTATATCACTTACAAACCAACGGTCAAACTGAAGTGGTGAATAAGTGCTTGAAAACATATATTAGATGCTTCACTAGTGACCAACCAAAAGAGTGGATAAAGTGGCATCCCTGGGTCGAGTGGTGGTATAATACAACTTATCATTCATCTACAAAATGTACTCCCTATGAGGCTATGTATGGCCGACCTCCTCCTATAATCCTAAAACATATGTTGGGCACCTCTAAAGTAGAATAAGTGGACAGGGAACTACAGGGCATATAGACAAAATGCAGAAGTTGCTAAAAGATAATCTCGCTACAGCTCAAGCAATGATGAAATAACAATATGATTAACACAAAGGCGAAAGAGAATTTTCAGTAGGAGATTAGGTCTTTCTACGGCTCCAACCATACAAGCAAACATCAATCTAGACCACAGCATCCATGAAGCTTTCACCTCTATTCTATGGACCATACCAGATTTTGGAGCGCATCGGAGCAGTAGCATATAGATTAGACTTACTCTTCAGCTCCCGAATTCATCCAGTCTTCCATGTATCATGTTTAAAGCTTAAGTTGGGACAAAATGAGACAGCCTAAAGCCACCTACCAAATATGACTACCCAAGAAGAGCTCCGGACCCAATCGAGTGTCATTATTGATCGACGAATCGTGACTCGATAACAACGACCCACTATTGAAGTGCTAATACAGTGGGTGAACCTACCAGCAAAAGATGTCACTTAGGAGAACTACGACAATTTGAAAATCAAATTTCCAGAATTCATGGAGCGTCAACCTCGAGGACAATGCTGATTTGAAGAGGACAGGTTTGTCAGGACTCTAGCTAGAAGAGTCCTAATTTAGTTTCATTGAAGGAGGTAAACATGTAAATCCTAAGGACATTCATTTAAATCCTATCTAGCCGACCCTTATTAAAAATGTGAAGAGACCGATTAGGTTAGGATTAGTTTGGAGGCGGCTTCTTAGAGAAGCATTAGGAGTTGATTAGAAGTAGGAGTCTTGAGAAGGAGTCCTATTAGGAGTTGAAATTTAGAAATCCTATAAATAACCATGTATTCACCTTTTTTTTTCATGAATAGATCAATTCTTTTAACAATCTTTTAAGCAGAAAATAAAAACCCCTATAAAGTTCCAAGAAAGTCGATCCCCTAAAAAAATCAACCCCAACCTTAGAATCCGCAAAGATTCTAACAGATCATATCAAGAACCCCACTCGACCTCAATCCTTCGCGAGATCCTCATGTTTCTTACACATGCCGACTTAGTACCAACTAAATCAATCTGATGCAATTATATTAGGTTACATAAAATATTATAGTTAAGTCATCATAAGTAGTAGTTAGCTTTGTCATCACCAAACAAGTCTAACCCTTGCCGTTACGTGCCTCAAATGGTACTCAATCTAAATTACCAACTCAGAGCTATTAATCTTTCTTAAAGGTAGAAAGGGGTGAAGACATTGCAATCTGACGCTTGATAGTCAACCATGAACACGACAAACTATACTGCAAAAGCAAACATGAATGAATGTGTCTCTCTCTGCGTTCTCATTACTGTTAACAACATACATAAAATTGGTTGTACGAAGGTATTTAAAGATGATAACTACTGTCAAGATTGGCAGCCAAATTTCTAGATAGAATGCAATCTGAATCTGGCTCCCTGGATGCCAAAAACAGCATCAAATTTAGAAGTTAAAGAGCAGCTTGTTGGGTTCTGGCCGTCAAAGCTCGTCTGGATCTTTCTTCTGCATATATATCGCCCTGGCATTTCAATTTGCAAGATATTCATGAAACTCCCTGTGAAGATCTTCCAATCTTGGGGGTGACGAAGGAAGAACTGCTTTCTCCTGGATGATGGGAATCTCCAAGACCTTTCTTCCAGTCGCCTGGGATTCAGTGTGACTTCCTATTTTCCTGTTGCTACTTCGGAGAGACTGTGTTCCTGCAGTCATGGAATTGGGCACTAGAGAACTTTTATTTTGAAGTTTCTCCATGGAAGACAAAAATTTCTCCTTGGAGAGCGATTTTGCAGAAGTAACCGCATTACTGAAGACACCAGATTCCTTCAGACCATGAATAATAGCCTGAATGAAGCAGTAATGCTAGGTTAGAAATAGATGCAATCACCTCATACATGAATGAAACAAGCTTCATTCTCTTCAAGATCTTATGGTAATTGAAGCCTACACCTTACCATGGGTGTATATATACGAGTCAAGATGCCCTTCCTCAAAAGTTTCAAATTGATCTGTTTGTCAGTCCATGCGACACGATCACGGTACCTGAAAAGAATAAAATTGATAAGATGGTAATGTGTAAGGTCAATAGTTAACTAACAAACTCAGGCACACTTTTTTTGAGGGGAAAACCAAGCTTGTTCAGGATAGATGTTATTGAGAGTTATTGATGATTAATTGTATGAAATTCTGCAATATATACCAACACATAACCCTTTTTCTGCAGGAGATAGTGATCCTCTTCAGACATGACAAAGAAATGCACAAACAGTAAAAAATGAATGTGAAATCAAATGAATACTATTAGTTACATTATTTGGAGAAAATATAACACACTTCTACAAATCATTCTTTTCACGTTTCATCAATGAGGTACCATTAAAGGAACTTACTGAATCAAAAAGGATCGACTGGCTGGTTATTAAAACTTCAAGAAACAAAATTGAACAAGAAAACAATACCAATTGTGTTGGGAAAATTACCAATGATGCATTTCTTCCTCAGTGGCGGTAGATGCAATAATAAAAGCCTATATACCAACATGGAAAGGTGTTAGTACACTACAATTGCTTCTGAAAATATCTGCAATATCCTAAAATGACTTCCATGAGGCATCGAGGAAAAAAAAAACACTTCCATGAGACAAGCAGTTACAATTGTATTTTGTATTATTGAGTACCAAATGGTTTGCCAGGTGATAATTGATCTCAATAAATTATCACAGGGTGAAGGCACGTAGCAAATGAGAAGTTCCTAGCATTATATTGCTGTTTTACAAATTGCCCTTTCAATATCAACAATTAGTACTTCCTAATATGATCAGATAGGAAACAATAGATCCACTTATTCTGCACTTGTTGAGAAAACAATAATAAGACACTGTACATTTGATCGGTTACAATAACTGCACAAAGAAAATTTCACTTGCAGCCACATGCTTAAATGACAAGTGAAACAAATCATGCAAAAAGGGACCAATTGTTTCCCAGAAAGTGAGAACCAGCTCAGAACCACAAGAGCATCTTTCTGATAGTTCTTAGGGCAAAAACCCATGTAACTGGAAAGCTACTGCTCTTTTGGTACCTAAATCATGTATTAAAATTCTAAGATATGCTTGTATAATAAAATAAAATGTTCACAAAGATACCTACAAGATATGTTTGTACATGATCACTACATGAAAATGAAATTAGTTTTCTGCTAAGCATGCCAGGTAAGATCATAATTCAGATTATATATTCAGGTCCATGTTAGCAGCCATGGAGGGCATTTAACATTATTCTGTTGACACAAAAATATGAAGGTGCAATCAGATAGGAGCTCAAATGTTAAACTTTCGGCCGACTATAACCACTCCTCAACTTATTAGAATTACTACATAATGACAAAAAAAAGCCCCCCATAGAACTTTTTCCATTTAAAGAATTAGTTTTGATGCCAAGGCATATTGACAGGAAAAGGCTTCGGTGATGATTATGATGTTACAAAATATATCTATGCACTTTACAATATTTAGTAATGTTCGTGTTGTTCTCGCAAATCAGTCACACTTAATGCTAATGCTGTGTAGTTTCCACTTATAAAAGAGATCAACTAAAAGACAAATGAGCACTCACGTCTCTGTCAAAGTCCAAAATGAAACACCTTTTGACATCCTCCTTTGTTGGCTTACAGCCACACCGATCACGTCTTGAGGTTAAGTCAGAGAACTTAGCATAGGTGTAATGTAGAATTGCAGCCTCCTCCAATTTGATCTCACTATGAAGATTAAAATAAAAACATTCATACGAAATCTTTCTCGTAAACATATTAGCATCAAACAAAAATTATGCTGATTCATCTTACTTTGGGGTCTTCATGTAGTTGTGCCATCTATGTGCACCATTGGGACGAAGAAAATCTTGAATTCTTGCAGCTGATTTTCCATTCCCATAAGTAAGGAAGTAGTTTGGATTACCACGTGTTGCTTCCTTGTAAAGACCGAAATATGTATCCTTTGGAAGATGGTCATAATTCTTCTTAAACATGGATACCTAAATGTAAATACAAGTTATAAAGTCTGATCAATGGGTTATAAATGGAATGAGAGATGCATATGCACACACTAATACACATACAAATGCATTTAGTATGAACACAAGTTGATCATACATCTCATCAGCAGTAGAAAGACAGTTTTCTCATGTGTCATCATCAAGAACACATGAATATATAAATATAAAAAGTATAATTGATGAAGTTCAAAATAAAAGATTGAGAGCAGAATCAAAAATCAAAACCTTGCAACTAAGATGAGCACCAGAGCACGGTTATGACCTAATATAAACCAGTTAGCAACATAATAAAACTGTGGGCCAGGGCATTCAGCTGAATGACGTGTTTAGACTATTGGCCTTGCCTTAGCAGTTTCAATAAGTTTTGAATAGCATGGGCTGGATTTTCTTGTCTTGTCTTGAACCTTGCAGCCTAAACCGAAAAAACTACACCTAAGCATAGAAGACCATCTTTTCCAAATAATTTACACCTAAAATTTGTTGCACGAATCGAACAACAATCAGCAAAAAAATATATTAACCTCAAAACCCTAAAGCATGAAGCAAGATGCACTGGCATTGGCCTGCTCCATAGCCACATGGTGTAGGACAAGTCCATACAGGTTGCTAGGTCTGATAGATTGCTTGGGTGATTACAACAACTATCCTCCACACACTGAAAATCCATATATAAAAGGTGCCATGTCGATGATGTCCTTTCAAATAGCATTACATAGAGTTACATCTAAATTTTTTATATCCATTTCTATAAATTTTGTGCTGTTTTGACTCATTGCTTGGATCCTTTGCTTGTAAAAAAATAAAAAAAATAATGTGCATCCCCATTCATACTCCTTTTCGACTAAGTTCATAAGTTAGGTTAGGTTTGACAATATAAATACTAACCAACAACAGCCAATAATCTTAACATAACGAAAAAGGCATTACTATTACTTATTCTAAGTAAATAAGATTATGCACGATGGTTTTCAGGCAAAAGAAATAACAAAAGAAAATTTGAACTTAGGCTTCATCCTAATTAATTATCTGTGTTCATGTTAGCAGAACAAGCTATATTGCACATATAATCATCAATAAGAATATTGATATTTACCTCGGTAAAAGGATCTTTGATGTCATCACGTTCAACGCTACTTTCCTAGAATTAAAATAGGCACATCAGATCTTGCACATCACACTGTCATCATATAGCTGCAGTAACACTTACATAATTTGGAAAGATAACCATGTCAACATTGCTAGGTACGTCTGACAGCAATTGCCTCAAAGAATACTCTCGAGCACCAGCTGGATATATCAACTCATCGGTATCTAGATGTATAATCCAGTCAACACCAGCATCCTTTTGACAAGCAAAAACAATGATAAAACTTGCTTAATTTCCAATAAGCATCATTAAAAAGCTATTAACAGAAAGGAAAGTCATGATTATGGAGGCTATTTCAAATACAATATTAGGCAATAAACTTTCACTGTAACATTGTAAGTACCATCTAACAAATGAGAGCAAATATATGCAATTTAGTTAAGTCAAAATTGTTACGTAATCAAAGTGAGAATTGCCATACCCGTGCCATAACAATAGCCATCTCCATGTTAAGGGACTGTTTCACAAACAGTTCATAGTTACATGGTTTGTAGAAGAAGCCTGACAGCCAAGTCTCATTCCAAACACGGCTATGGTACAGAAAACCAACACATTAGCCAAAGCTCAGAACTACATTATGAATATAGACTTTAAGCTTATAATCTTTTAGTAGTTTCAGAATTTAGGTTTAAGCAATTCTTTGCACTAGCAATTTTTTTTTCAAATAACACAAACCAAATTACTAATATCACAATGCATAAAGTTGTCTGATAAGTGGCATGATAAACTTCAATACGATGTTGTGTCATCCAAGAAATAGTTAAGAAGTTCTCTTCATAAATATTCTACCTATCTAATAACTTGATCCACAAAATAAATTAAAGACCTTTTTGCTTGTTTCTCTTCAAGGTCGCTAGTCCTGTAGATGACCTTCACCCCCTGCATGGCAAGTAAACCCTATGTATGTCAGAACACAGAGCAGCAGTTTCAGAACACACAGAAGCAACCTTGTTCTAAAAGAGAATCAATTGTAGAAAAAGACCAAGAAAAGAGCATATAAAATATAGAGTCCCAGGTCATGGCTACCTCAACAAATTCTGGATGAAAAGGAACATTAGAACTTACAGGAATCGATTCAAGGACTGTGGAGACAGCTGGTTTTGCAGCTTCCCCTTCGACAAACAGAAAGAAAGTCGTAACCCCTATGACTTTGTGGTAAAACAACCATGGAAGAATCTGCTCCAGGCCAGCTGACGTGCTTGAGGTAATACATATCTGCAGTATCCCAAGTCCATCGTTACATGCACATATGCAGACTTCAGTTTCCAAATTTGAACAGTAAAACTAATATTGGAAAAGTATCTAGTTGTCCAAAGCAAATTCTTTCAATTAAACCCTTATTGATTTGCTCTAATTGAAGCAACAAGCTTTACAAGACTTTGCAGGATAAGTAAACTAAACGCTCTCGCCTATATATACCCAGAGTAGGAATTTTAAGAAGTTGGAGGATGAAAATTCCAAGTATATAGTACTGTTCTATATTCTTACAGAAGGGCATATGAAACCCAAGATCCCAATCCACATTCCAACTACCATCCATATCAAGATCCCATCCAAACCCGCAAGAACGAGCATAGACTTTATCATAGCAATAGAGGCATCAAGATCGCACCTTTGGACGAGGATCGGAGTCGAAATCGAACTTCCAACCATGGTAGAAAGGGAAGGAAGGGGATGAACTCCTTCCCAAGATCTCAGCGCAATCCGATGAAGACGAGGACGAAGAAACCGAGAAAAAGGACGAGGAGCCGATGGGGCTATTCTCCATGCCGGGGAACCTCTGTGTGTCGGTCGGCCACGCGGAAGCGGGGTCGTTGAGCCCACCGCGCCACTGGAGCACGAAGGCAAAGGAGGCCAGGGCCAGGGGGAGCACCGTGAGGAGGAGGATGACCCGCGACGCGAAGCTCGAGCCCGAGGAGGACGAGGCGCCGCCGCCGGAGGGCGGCCGGAGAGGAGTGGTGAGACTCGGCATCGCCAGAGATCGGATCGACTCAAGGCCGAATGAGAACGGACTCAACGTTGATTTATGGTTCCCAGTGTTTTTATTATCAGAAACCGAAATGCCGTTTCCGCCGTGCAATGGGAGCGGTTTTGCTTTTCCGTTCACAAAGAAAGCAGATTTGGCACCTCGATTTTTATGTTTTTACTTTTAAAAACAAAAAAAAAACATAAACGATTTCAAGCATCTGCATAGATCTGGTGGAACGTAGCATCAATCTACGCTTGTGTTCAAAGCAAATTAGATCGTCTCAAGTAAAACATAAACAAGAAAAATTAACACTTCCGTAAAATTGTCTTTAGTTGTTGCTTTAAGTGATTTTTTTTTTAGATTTCTAATTTTATCTTAAAATTACCTTAAATAAAGAAATACCAAATCACCAATTTGTTGGCAGTTGTTTCTTAGATTACAATTGGATCCTTAGATTGGAAAAATAATCCAAATATTCATCATTAAAAATTAATGGGATTATGTCATTATTATTTTATTAATAAAAGTGGTTATTTAACAGCTTCGATATTCTTAAAAAAATGCAAAAAAAAAATCGACAAATTGGAGGTGACCCTCAGCACCCACCCACGGGGACAACGAAGGCCGTTAATGGCCTGGACTCCCGTGGGTCCTACGTCGTCCAACCAATCCTGTGGTAGAAACGGAATCCGGGTATCGAACAGATGGGTAAGTAAGTATTGCCCAAGAAGAAAAAGTCCGTGGAATTTCTTATCGTGCTTCTGTTTACCACACCGTGATACTCCAGTAGCGGGGCCCAGCATGTGTCTTCCACTCACGAGACGGGAACCTGAGCGGGGATACCGGTGTCTGGTAAGAAAACTTTTTCGAAAGAGGGGGGCGTAAACAAAAGCGAACCTGTCGCAACCGGAATGGTTGTTTACGGTGTACTGTGATCAGAACTAGACGGTGGGATCTCCCCCATTGGCTCTACAGTATGTTGGCGCCAACTCCCGCCATTTCCCGCCAAAAGTTCCCGCGTCTCCCCATTAGATCCGTTCCTCACTTCCGACCGACCTCTTCGATCAATCGAAAGTGCTACAGGGAGAGCGTGATTGCTACCGGGATGGATGCCTTCGGGGGGTTCTTCGTCGATGAGAAGGCGATCCGCGTGGAGAACATCTTCTTGGAATTCCTCAAGAGGTAGTCAAAACCGCTCTTACTAGGGTTTTCCCTTCTCTTTGCTTAGGGTTTTTGTTCGATTTGATCTCCTTCTGTCTTTGTCCTTCCCAAGATTCAAGCATGATCCAAACGCGGTGGAGCCGTTCTATGAGGCGGAGATCGAGGCCATGCGGCACAAGGAATCCACCACCATGTACGTGGATTTCTCCCATGTCATGCGCTTCAACGACGTCCTCCAGAAGGCCATTTCAGAGGAGTACCTCAGGTGACTCTTATTCCGTTCCTCCTTACCTTGGGTCCTGACTACAGAACTCCATGGACATCCCTTGTTAAAATTTGCCAGATTCGAGCCCTATCTGCGGAATGCTTGCATGAGATTCGTAATGGAGCAGAAATCGGGCGAGAACAGACAACCTATCATCGCAGATGACAACCCTAACCGCGACATAAATGTCGCCTTCTACAACATTCCACTGTTAAAAAGGTATTGCTTGATTCTTGGGGTTTTGTTGCCCCGATAAAATAACATATCTTTCTTGAGGCGTGCTTCTTTCCTTGCATTTCACATGCTTACATGATTTATTGTAGGTTGAGGGACCTGACGACATCAGAGATTGGGAAGCTGACTTCTGTAATGGGGGTCGTTACCCGGACAAGTGAGGTCCGGCCGGAGCTCCTGCAGGGAACCTTTAAGTGCCTTGAGTGTGGCGGAGTCATTAAGAATGTGGAACAGCAATACAAGTATACCGAGGTGGGCTGTTGGGCATATAATTTGTGAAATTACTTGTTCAATTTCTAGTTTGTCATGTTGGGTTTTGTGACCACATTGTTTTTTCTTCATGCTCATTTCATGGTTTTCGATGCTTTTTATGAATTATGATGCTGACTTTTAGTTTTCTTCAGCCTATAATATGCATGAATGCTACATGTGCAAACCGAAATAAGTGGGCATTGCTTCGGCAAGAGAGCAAGTTCACAGATTGGCAACGGGTAAGGATGCAGGAGACATCTAAAGAAATACCTGCTGGTTCTCTTCCTCGATCTTTGGATGTAATTCTGCGACATGAGATTGTTGAGAAGGCAAGGGCTGGAGACACGTAAGCTTATTTAGAAATTTGGGCTACATACGCAAATGGTAACCTTGTCATCGTGTACATTCGTTTCTCTCTTGGTGATTGTAGGGTCATCTTCACTGGCACTTTGGTTGCGGTGCCAGATATTATGGCACTGACTTCACCAGGTGAGAGAGCGGAATGCAGGCGTGAAGCTCCTCAGCGTCAAAATGTATCTGGTGGCCATGGAGGAGTCAGGGGTCTCAAGGCTTTGGGAGTAAGAGATCTTTCATATCGCCTTGCTTTCATTGCAAACTCAGTGCAGGTTGAAACTATTCCGGGCTCAAATGTTAATATTATTTGCTCCTATGTCAACCTTTGATAGTGCATCTTTTGCTCAAATGCATTTCATTATCTGTTTAGATAGCAGATGGTAGAGGAGATGGAGACATCAGAGACAGGAAGATAGATGTTGATGACAGTGATAAACAGGAGTTCACAGTATGTTCTTTCTTTTCAAGAACTAATAGCTAGTTTGCTTTTTTTTCTCCTATTGTATTTATGATTCATGATTACACCATGCTGTATTATTCAAATGACAATTACGAATTATGGTTAGTGCTTCATCATGTTTTTGTTCCCTATGCATGTGAATCTTTTGGATGCCAAATGTTGTGTAACCATACTCTGTTAATCCAATAAATGATTGAAGGATTTGTATCTTGGAAAATATAAAGATAATGAATGTTCTTATTATGGTGCCTTTTCATTTAGTTAGCATATGTTATACCAGTTGACTTATAATCTACTAGCAAACTCTTCTGAATGTAACTTGACTTTATAAATATATTTTTATTTTGCAGCAAGAAGAGGAAGATGAGGTGATGAGGATGAGGAATACCCCTGATTTTTTCAATAAATTAGTTGACAGCATATGCCCCACGGTTTTTGGTCATCAAGAAATAAAGCGAGCAGTTTTGCTTATGTTATTGGGTGGTGTGCACAAGTTAACCCATGAAGGAATTAACCTTAGAGGTGATATCAATGTGTGCATAGTAGGAGATCCAAGCTGTGCAAAGTCTCAGTTCCTAAAGTATGCACCATCTTTTGGTCTATTTGTTCTGTTAGTTTATATGAATTACAAATTTCAGTCTAGCATGTTTAAGATGCTCAAGCCAGTGGTTAAGTATACCTATTTGGTTATATCAAAATAGCATGTATGTCACTTTTCTCATGATGAATTATGAAACATTATAGCAATGGAATTTTGTTTTGTGTATAGACAGATAAAAAAGTAATGGCCAGTCTAAAAGACAGCAAGTAATGTCAAGTTGGTAGAGAGCTAAAATGGATTTTTCTGAAACAATCATACTTAGAACTTAGTGTAGCTTCAAACCTTCAATGAAGCAGCTTTTTTGTGATTTTTCTCTATTTACAGACCCTACACATTTCTTTTCATAAAGCTTACTTAATCATAATTGTTTTCTGTTAAACAGGTATACTTCTAATCTCGTACCCCGATCTGTTTATACATCAGGAAAATCCTCCTCTGCTGCTGGTTTGACAGCAACAGTGGCTAAAGAGCCAGAAACCGGGGAGTTCTGTATTGAGGTAATTCTGTTTATGCTTTTATTTTGTATAATATGATGTATTTGGTTTTATGCCACTATTGATGAATGGGTTGTCTATAAACCTGCTTTCATACTTTGAAATATTTCAGGAATCTGACTGGTAGTGTTTAGCCAATATTCACAAGGTTTAGCTGCTCATGGATTTCTTGCAATAACAAGCATTCATTAATTGCCTTGCATGTGATGAATTTTAAACATTTTGTTGTTTTGTAGCATCTGCAATAGAAAAATAAATAACCCTGTTAAAGAGAAAAAGTGAAAATGGAAACTTGTGGATCAATCTTCAGTAAATTTCTTGATTATGCAGTTATTTAGGAAAAATCTTGGTCTTCTGCGATATAATGGTATTTGTGTGCTTGTAAATGTTTCTTGAACTTGCAATACTTAAATTATTTTTAAATTTGTGTTTGGTCATGTGGAGTTAACTAATAGTTCAGAAGCATCTATTTGAAATCAATTTACCAGTAAGCGGAAGAAGATAAATTTGGCATAGTCGAAAAATACTTTATTGCTGTGAACTTTTATTGTACTTGACATGATTTTAACAAAGGAAATAAAAAGTATCATTCTGAATTTAAGGAATTGACATTCCCTGATTCCAGGAGTTTAATTAGTTGCCTTCCGAATGATGCATCTCCATCTTTTACAGGCAGGAGCTCTAATGCTTGCAGACAACGGTATATGTTGCATAGATGAATTTGATAAAATGGACATTAGGGACCAGGTAGTTCTTTTCCTCTATATCCATATATATATATATATATATATATATATATATATATATATATATATATATATATATATATATATATATATATATATATATATATATATATATATATATATATATATACATATATATATATATATATATATATATATATATACATGTATATATATATATACATGTATATATATATATATATATATATATATATATATATATATATATATATATATGTATATATATATATACATGTATATATATATACATGTATATATATATATACATGTATATATATATACATGTATATATATATATTATATATATATACATATATATATATACATGTATATATATATACATGTATATGTATATAATGTACTGTCTAACAACTTGAACATCTGGAGCTCTGACTTTTAGTTGATTTCAAGGTTGCTATACATGAAGCAATGGAGCAGCAGACTATAAGTATCACCAAAGCAGGTATACAAGCAACGTTGAATGCGAGAACTTCAATTTTGGCAGCAGCAAATCCTACTGGAGGACGCTATGACAAGTCAAAGCCCCTCAAGGTAAAATTCTTGGAGTGAAATTTGAATTTTCCTTCTGAATGTTGAAGTCGATCATTAATTATTTCTTTTCACCTTGCAAGGATATGTTTTCTTTTTCCTTAAAATTATGTAGCATTTTGGTAGTTCCTCATGATATCCGCAATTATCTGACTACAATGATACTGATTTTTGAAGTACACCATGGACAATGATTTACATATTCATATCAATTTCTCAGTACAATGTGGCCCTTCCTCCTGCTATTCTTTCAAGATTTGATCTGGTGTACATTATGATCGATGAGCCAGACGAAAACATAGATTACCATATTGCTCATCACATTGTGAGAGTTCATCAGAAGCGGGAGGATGCACTTGCCCCTGCATTTACAACTGCAGAGTTAAAGCGATATATAGCATATGCTAAGTCTCTGAAACCTCAGGTTCACCAACTTTCCTCAGTATTGTCTCACATATTTCAGAAAATGGTTTTCATTTTTTTTATCATTTAATTCTTAAATGAGCTATGTAAATGCAGCTTAGTTCAGAAGCAAAAAATGTGCTAGTGGAATCATATGTAGCTCTTCGCAGAGGTGACAGTACTCCTGGAACCAGAGTGGCCTACAGAATGACAGTTAGGCAACTTGAGGCATTGATCAGGCTTTCTGAAGCAATTGCTAGGAGTCACTTGGAGAATGTGGTGAGCACACATCCATGGTGCATGGAACACAACTATTTTGTTGCATGAACCTATTGCAAGATCTTTCCTCTTCTGAAACCATAGGGAAACTCCTCCATAATTATTTTTCAGAAATGTTAAGAATCTAAGGTTCTGTTTTGATGTTCCTAGGTGCTCCCAGCCCATGTTCGCATGGCAGTAAGACTCCTAAAAACATCCATTATCAGGCAAGAAGATATTTTTAGATATCCACAGAATTTCAAGGTAGTTTCTTCTGGATTCTTAAAATGTTTTGTGTATTCATACAGTGTTGAATCTAGTGAGATCGATCTTTCTGATTTTCAAGATCATGAAGATGGTGTTGCAGTCAATGTTCCTGATCAAGATGCTGCAGAGTTGGCTTCTGATGGAATTGGTCCAGCAACAGAAAATGGAGGTAGGTTTCCATTTTTCATGCTGTAAGTATGGTAATCGATCATGTGTGTTGTTTCTGAAACTACATCTAACTGAAGATAATGATCTTGCAGGTAATGAACAAGGATCTGAGAGTCATCAGAAAAAGAAACTTGTTATAACCGAAGAACACTTTCAGAGAGTTACCCAAGCCCTTGTTATGCGTCTACGGCAACATGAGGAGGCAGTAGCGCAAGATGGTAACAGCATTTAATATTATTACATTTGTTTCTTGGATGCTTCTTCTGAGTCTTTTCATGGGTAGAACTGGTTTTTCTTATTTAGAATCACTAAAATTTTAACTAAGCACAAATTATGAGTCTTCTTGCACAGAATTAAAAATTACATTGGAACTTTACAAAGGAAAAAAATGCTTATTGGTGATATCTGCAGATGTATTATTACTAAGCACAAATTATGAGTCTTCTTGCACAGAATTAAAAATTACATTGGAACTTTACAAAGGAAAAAAATGCTTATTGGTGATATCTGCAGATGTATTATTACTAACGGACAAGTGGAGCAATGATATAATTGGCAGTTAATTTGTTGAAGTTCTAGTGTTCGAGTTATGTAATTATTAAATGACACAAGGTTCTCCAAGTTACTCTGTATGTTTGGATTTTTAATGAATTAAAATGGATAAACATATCCATATATCTTCTATTCGTAAAAGTTATGAAGCATATGCACTTATGCATAAGCTTGTAGATATTCGATGGCTCCGGAGGTACATCATTCAAATTTAGACTATCCTTTTGGAATAATAGTTTCAGCTTGTTTCATCAGAGGTGCCCAGGAACAAGTCCAACTAGATCTGAGCCCAGAGTAGAATGATGCTTTACATTTTCTTGAATTGTATAACCTCCTTGGCAGTTGTACAGAAGGGTTACGGATATCTTACATTAGTTGTGTAGTTATCAAAACATGCCAACTCTCTAGTCTCCAGGTTGAATCCTTTTTTTTTTTGTCCCTGATTTGTTGATTGTTGCAGGAAGTGGTTTGGCTGGAATGAAGCAGGGGGATCTAATTATATGGTACGTGGAGCAGCAGAATGCCGTAGGTGCTTACGGTAACACTGATGAGGTCCGGGAAGAAGTCAAGTGCATCAAAGCCATTATAGAGGTATGTATGCCTAATGAAACAGAGGAGGATGTGAGGTTTTCGTTTGGATTGGTCTCAAAGCCTTGATTGTGTGGAATGGTCTTATACAGAGGTTGATACAGAGGGAAGGCCATCTGATAGTGATTGATGATGGAACGAGCTCAGCAGCCTCGGACGGTCAAGCAAGAAGATCGAGTGAGAACCGAATTCTGGCAGTGGCTCCAAATTATATTGTCGAGTAGGAGCATCTGCAAGTGCAGGCTGCAGTCTTTTTAGATTTCTACATATAGGAAGAAGACTCGGGATGGGACAATTAGAGGCCTTCTCTGTTAACTAATTACTACCGCAATGCTCCTCCGACCAGCCCTTTGCGAGAGTTTGTACCACTGTAAGTTGAGTTTTGAGACGTATCCGCTCTTCGTTAAAGAAAATGCTTTAGTTATGAATGCGGAATGAGTATTAATTAGTTTTTAGCGATGGCATTACGGTTAATTATGTCAAACTCTACCGTTGTAATTGAAGTCGGATTAGGAAACCATTTGGAGATTATTCCAAACCGAGTCGGATTAGGAATTTAAGTCGATCTTTTTGGAAACCGAATCGTATTAGGAAGCCAACCTCATCTTATATATATACCCCCCCAGAGCGGTGGGGCTCATTTGTTCTCGTTCTACTTCTCACGGCGCGCCAGCTTCCTTCCATTCTCTTCTTCGTCTAGAGATAGCCTCCAAGAACCTGTGGAGAGTGGGGCAACGACCAGATGATGAAGAGGGAGCGCAAGGGAGACGGGAGCGAGGGCGTGAAGAAGGCCAAGAGGATGAGGGTTGATGGCGGAGGAGGCGGAGAGGAGACGACATTGAAGAAGCTAGGCGTCAAGAGAATCATCTGGAAAATCAACGGCAAAGTCGAAGGCATCTCGAAGCTATACGATGAAGCGGCCGAGGAGGAGGAGCGCGGTTCAAGAACCGCTAAGCGCCGGAGGACTGGGGCGGCCACCGTCGCCGACGGCTGCGGCCCCAGCGTGAGCAATAGCGCGAGCACCTCCTCCACCGTCGTCAACGAACGGCGCCGACAGCCACGCCGTGTGGCGTCGTTGCCGATGGAAGCTCGGGTCAATGACCCTGTTTGCGTTATGCGGAAGAGGATCACCCAGAGCGACATCGAGAGGAATCAGCATCGGCTCCTCCTGCCCATAAATCAAGTCGACAAGCCGATGCTCGAAGGCATGATGACCGCCGCGGAGAAGATGCGGACGACGGAGAAGAGCGGCCTCCCGATCAAGATTCTCGACCGGGCGGGGAGGGCGTACAACCTCGTCCTCAAGTTCATCGCATCCATCAAGACCTACCGCATCATGGGAACCGACTACATGAAGCTGGTGGACGACAACGGGATTCAAACGGGCCACTTTCTCGATCTCTGGATGTACCGAGTGGGGCAGAGAGGGAGCGGCGACGGCATAGCCAACGAAGCCGGCGAGCCCAGGATGGCCATAATAAGCAATGCAAAGGCCGAAGAGGAGGAGGAGGACGATGATCGAGAATGCGCCCTGGCCGACGAAGCCAGAAACGCAGGAGGCAGCGTTTCCGACGGTCTGCCGCATGAGTTCAGCGATGAAGAGATGGAGGCATCAGCCGCGCTAGTGATCTTGAGCCATGGCGATGGTGACGATGAACGGGAGGCGGCACGCACACTGGTGTGGATGAGCCATCGCGGGCTTCTGCAGTGACATCGTGGTTGTCGAAATAATGACTCCATACATTACATATACTCCACACGTTCACATTAAGAGATTTGTTGTACGGTCGACATGAGAATATTTTCTAAAAAAATCAGCAATTTTCTTCTGCCTCAATTGTCATTCCGTCAATTATAGCTCATGATCTGTGGTCATAGTATTTGATTTCCGATCCTGTAAAAGACTTCCTCGGAGAACATTTAGGCTTCGATTGTTCCTGTTAGAGTTTAACATATGCTGAGCGTTTAGGCTGAATCCATAACAACATGCTTCTCCTCATCCTCGCATTGGTGCATTGACGGGGTTTGAGAATGGAAGGATCGATTCAACTTGGAACACAATAACCAAACCTGGAACAGCCAATGATCCATCCAAGCCATGATTCAGAGTGACGGATCCATGACAAGCTATGCTACAGATAATATAGTTACTATGAACAAATTGTTAATATATTACACTCATTTCACTTGATTTGCATGCATCTCAATCATAAACACATAAGAATGAACAACCAGCCTGACAGCTGAACTTGATGCCAAAGTCTTGTGCCTCAGCCATGGTTCCTCAAAATCCTGGCCTTCCTCTGTTCACCGTAGCAGCTGAACCGATCCATGATGTTCCTTTCTCCTCCCATCCAAGTTGGTGCATGCAGGGAGGGAGACAGTAGGCATGACAAAGAAGTCCACATAGGTCAACCACTCACACAGGTCATCAGCATCATCTTCCCAAACACACCACTCCACCTTATAAGGCACACCAGCTATTTGCAAAGGTGTTTGCTCCAGAGTATTGCATGATGCACGTAAGATAGGATAGTAGTAAGTTGGTAAACGGCATTGGTGGTCTTAAAGCGACTGCGGTAGCCTAAAGATGTGCTCCTCTCCGCTCTCATCGATCTTCTTCACCCATTTGCTCTTCTTGCGAGACCACCACCTTCTCCCTCCTCCCTTGGCCGCCCTCTTCGGTTCCGGGCTGGCCATCGTCCCGAACTCGTCCATCTTTCCTATCATCGTCACCTCCATCCCCTCTCCTATCGGACGCTTCAGGGATCTAACCGCACCTTTGTTCAAGCCACGCACATCACCACGTAGTCCTTCCTTCCCTCCTTCCAGATGATTGGCCACCACCACCGAACTCCTCGGGTTGACGTCGATCAACTTGAGCAGGCCGGTGTAGGAGTCGGACTTGCAATCCACCAGGGAGAAGTCGATGTTCTCGTACTCGGGCAGTAGCTCGTACGGATCCCCGACCTTGAACTCCACCATGTCGTTGAGGCCGGACTCCTCGATGACCTCCTTGGTGGAAGCCAGGGATTCTTCCTCCGGGAGGATGCAGACGAGTCTGCCTCCGGTTTGTCGAGCTGCCGCAGCGAGGGCCACCGTTGATTGGGATGCCTCCGGTGAGATCTGGACTATCAATTTGGCACCCATACCAGCCGCCAAGGCGGATATGAACTCGATGCTCTCAGGTTCCACTGATTTCTGAGCTTCGTTTCTTCTTCCATGGCCCTGACTACGCTGCAAAACCAAAGCAATCCTCTGAGCATTGAGCTTCTTTCTGATGCATAGCAAATGCTACAGATATAATTTAAATTTAATTAGGAGTTTAAGTTGAATTACAATTTTGTTTAATTATGAGTAGAAAACTATTAATCTATAGGGTTAACAAAAACACCCTTTACGACCTCATCAACCCGAATTTAACAGAGAGATGGCGGGCGATGAGGCGACGATTCCCTAAGGTTTCAAGTAACAAAGATTTTTTTCGGTTTCTCCGATCTCCTTTTCCTCTTCTCGAAGTTTTGATTTCTACGAAATTTCTAACATGGTATCAGAACTTTTTGATTTCTAACGAGACCAGAAACAGGTCATATGAGATTATGAGAGGACAATTAAAACTGTGCTCTGTTGGGTCTCTCATCTACTTTAGATTCTAAAAACATCAACAACGAGATTCAGATGAAGCAAAAGCAAATCCTCTGTAATGAAATCCAATAACATGTTGAACGGTAGAAAGAAATAGGATACGACAAGCCCAAAATTCTTGCTTTGTTATCGGGCACACAAAGAATAGATTCTATCTCAAATAAGATTTGCTTTTTTTTTTTTTTTTTTTTTTTTGGGAGAACAGAGAGATTATTGCTTGTCGCCTACAGAATGTTGCTGTTTCCATTTGTTTGTGTAATAGGTAAACGGATTGGTGTCTGAATTCAAATGCATATCATATAAGAAACAAGAGAAGGAAAAGGATTACCAGCTTGAGAGTATCTAAGTATGCATTGGCAGCGTTCTCCGGAGACCAACCCATTGTTCCGATCGATCAGCCGTTCTCGTTCTCCTCCTGCGCCAGTGGAGAAACAGGAGGCGAAATATGGAGCGAGGTAGAGATAGAGGGAGGAGCAGAAGAGGAGGAGATGGAGATGGAGAGGAAGAAGCAGCAGGATTAATTGAAGGGGAGGTGGTGGTGGTGGTGGCCGTTGCTGAGGGCTTGCGTCGTTCCTTCGTCGTTGACGCCGGGGCTCGTGACCGGTTGAGGCTAATCTAGGCATAGATCCCAACCGACGACCGCAATCCCGCGTCCGATTCCCATGGCCTTCTGTTGCTGGATTTGCTGTCCGGTATGCCCCGTCCACGTCACTCGGTCAACCCTTCGCGTAAAGACCCAAAAATCTACGTTTATGTATGGCAATGCTCCACTGGTGGGTCCCTCCCTCATCGTTGTCTGAGCATTCCTACAAACACTTGGTGTTCGCGTCACTCCGCCTACCTTGGCTCCTCATCGTGCAACACGGACTGTGTTTTCGACCTCCACTTTCTTCTTTGATCATTCACCTCAACAAATGCTAACATGCTGAAGCAGTGAAGTGCACCTCAAAGGCTGCTGCTTTCAGAAGGGAATATGTTATCAGGACCTGATTCTATCCAAAGTACGATAATGCAAGCAAATGGGGATCTTTAGCACAGGCAAAGCAGGATGGCAGAATAGAAGCCAGCTCATGCTGCAGGATATGGACATCTCACCGAACGCTCTTGCTGCTGCCTTAGATACCTCACTGACACCCACTCGGACTTCTGCTTCTCTTTCTTCTCCTTCGCCCAACCGTTCTCTGCCGCTCGAAAGCAGACTCCAAGGATGGGTTATGGCCGACTCGGCTCGTCTGAGTCCACTCGTTACACACTCGATCTGCAGCCGAGTCGCAAGCGGCTGTTCCTTTGGGTCGGCCTCTTCGCTGTCCTGTTGCTTGTAGCCGCCGGCGTCGCGGTGGCGCTCTTCGTCCGCGGCCGGACCCGGTCGGTCTCCCCCGCGAGCCGGGCGCCTACCCAGGCCATCGCCAGGGCCTGCAGCCTGACTCGGTACCCGGCGCTGTGCGTGAGCTCGCTGCTTGACTTCCCGGGCGCGCTGGAGGCCGGGGAGCGCGACCTCGTGCACATCTCCCTTAACATGACGCTCCACCGCGTGGGAGCCGCAATCTACGGCGCCTCCGCCATCGCTGGCACCGCCATGGACACGCTCGCTCGCGCCGCCTACGACGACTGCATGGAGCTGCTTGATGACTCCCTCGACCAGCTCTCTGACTCGCTCCTCGTTGTCTTCCCCTCTGCGTCGCCGTCGCCGTCCTCGCAGGCGCGCGTCAAGGGCGCCTCCGACGTCGACGTGCTCACCTGGCTCAGCGGCGCCCTGACCAACCAGGACACGTGTAATGAAGGCCTGCAACAGGTCAAGAACCTCTACGTCAAAGGGCACATGGAGAACCAGCTGAAGGACCTCACCGAGCTTGTCAGCAACTGCCTCGCCATCTTCGCCGGCGTGGGCCGTAACAAGGACTTCGCCGGCATTCCCATCCACAACAAAAAGAGGAAACTACTGAACGCCATCGAGGACGACGATGAGTTCCCGGCATGGATGGGGAAGAAGGACAGGCGGCTGCTTCAGGTATCAGCGGCGAGTATTCAGGCCGACATGGTCGTGTCCAAGGGCGGAAACGGCACCTACAGGTCCATCGCGGACGCCGTGAAGGCGGCGCCAGAGTACAGCAGCCGCCGCATCGTCATCTACATCAAGGCCGGCCGGTACGACGAGAACATCAAAGTTGGCAGAAAGAAGACGAACCTCATGTTCATCGGCGACGGTAAAACCCGGACGATCGTAGCCGGATCACGAAGCGTCTACGACAACTTCACCACCTTCCACACCGCCACCTTCGGTATGCCATTTTCACTGTGAATTCGCATGATCGAATTCTATCGAACTGAGGAAGAAGACAACTATTTGCAGCGGCGACGGGGACGGGATTTATTATGAGGGACATCACGATACAGAATTGGGCGGGGCCGGAGAAGCACCAGGCCGTGGCGCTCAGGGTGGGGGCGGACCGTGCGGCGGTGTACCGCTGCAACATCATCGGGTACCAGGACACGCTGTACGTGCACTCGCAGCGCCAGTTCTTCCGGGAGTGCGACGTCTACGGCACCGTCGACTTCATCTTCGGCAACGCCGCCGTGGTGCTGCAGAACTGCACACTGTGGGCGCGCAGGCCGATGGCCAGCCAGAAGAACACGATCACGGCGCAGAACCGCAAGGACCCAAACCAGAACACAGGCATGTCCATCCACGCGTGCCGGGTGGTGGCGGCGGCGGACCTGGAGCAGGCGAAGGCCAGCTACGCCACCTACCTAGGCCGGCCGTGGAAGCTATACTCAAGGGTGGTGTACATGTTGTCCTACATGGGGGACCACATCCACCCGGCGGGGTGGCTCGAGTGGAACGCCACCTTCGCCCTGGACACACTGTACTACGGGGAGTACATGAACTACGGGCCAGGGGCGGCGCTGGGGAGGAGGGTGACATGGCCCGGGTACCGGGTGATCAAGCTGCCGGCGGAGGCGAGCAAGTTCACGGTGGCGCAGTTCATCTACGGCTCCTCGTGGCTGCCCCCAACCGGAGTGGCCTTCCTGGCCGGCTTGTCCATGTAGATGGCCACCACCCATCCCAATCAATCCTTCTCCTTCTCCTATCCTACTTCTTGTAGCCTTTATTCTGTTTGATGTCTCTGTTACTTCCGAGAACTGTCCATTGTCCAAAAAGTTGCGTATTCCACCTTCTCTGGCCTGGAACACATAGCCTTACCTGCATCTACTCCACAGGGCAACTAAGATGAGACACCGAGAGCGAACCTGTGAGGAAGAAAATAGCTTCGTTAGGTCAGCGCCACAGTGCTGACCTAACCTGAGTTGACACAGAACATGGTATCCAGCTCAACTGAGAACAACAAAAGTCTTTTTAGGATTGATAGCCTACAATTTCCAAAACTCATCGTGGTCTGGTGCTGATTGCTGTGGACGACAAAATTGATGACCGAAGGTACAGAAATCAGGTTGTCCTGATCTCACAGAAATAGAACCTGTCATGATTTCCTTGGCTGTAATTACTTCTTCGCTGCCAAGGAAGATGACAGGAGTCCACTACAAAACCAGAGGCAAAAAGGTCGATGGAAGACTTCAAAAGGCCGAATTTCCAAAAAAAAAAAAAAATCTTTAACTTTGTCCCCTTTTTTTTCCCCAATAGAACGCTTCAAATTTTTAATTTTTTTCCTGATATGCCCTGGGTTATATAAAAAAATTATTTTAACCTTTCAACATTAAAAAAAAATATTTTTACTTACAACATTTCTACAATTTAAGCCCTAATCGTCCCTCCACCAACGCTTGGTTGTTTGACATGTTGGCCCTTGCTCACTTGCAAACTATGATTCTAACTTGTGACAATAATATTTGTCAGGAGTCGATAGGAGGTAGCTTCACATACGGTGAAGGGAGATACTCAGTGCTTATGCGAATGATGCAACTAAGAGGTAAATCTCATGTACGATAAAGAGGGGGCGATCAGCCGTTGTATAAGATTGTCAAAGGGAAACGACCAACCTTCATACGAGGCTACTAGTAGCCAATTCTCACACGAGTGTTGCAATAAAAGGAATAATTTCATGCACAATAGAGGGAAGCAATTAGCCCTCACGTAAGGCTACTAGAGAGGGATGATCAACCCTCACACCAGGCTATTGGCGGAGGGGGGTGACCCTATGCGAGGCAAAGGGATGTGGTCAACTCACATGTGAGGGTTGCAAACAGAAGGGAAGCAATAGGCCCTCGTGTGAGGGTTACAAATGATGATGAATCCTCCCACGAGCGATATAGGCAAAGTTACCAGGCGTGGAGCGAAGGGGGGCGATTCGCAAGCAAAGGCTCAATGAACGACAATGATTGATAAAGGTAAAGTAATTATTTTAAAAAGAATTATGTCAAAATGACAATGATTGATAAAGGTAAAGTAATTATTTTAAAAAGAATTATGTCAAAATCTTTTAAACTTCATGAATTATACCCTTTTTTTTTTCAAAAATTCGCCACAGACTTGATTGGTACAACAGTGATGGGGGCTCTCATGGTGCTCCCGTGGTCCATTTCCATCCACTGCTATCTTCTCTTTTCTACGCAGTGCGGGCGTCGGTGGGAAGCAACAGCATAATGTACAGGGGCAGATGGTGGAAAGCATCATTAACATACGAGTCAATGTCAAGTTTGAGAAAAGCTTATTGTTTTTATCTCAAAGGGAAACAAATCCATAATGATTCCAAAGACATTTTACACAGTGAAATAAACGATTTTATTCATATATGTTGTTAGCAACAATGAATCCATACACCAATTACAATGCCTTATCCAAGATTCTATTCTGAGAGAAACCCAAATATTAGTACAATGAATCCAACTATCTACCTTCTCACTTCACTCTTAGGAGTACCTAATTTCAACAGGCATTCAAAACCAGAAGGAAATTTTACTTTTTCTTATATTTCCTCCGGAAACAAACCACAACCACAAACATTTTGCGCATGAACTAAAAGAACCAACAAAAGACTAGTTCAAGCCTCACATAATTGTCCAAAGGACTTGTACCCTACAAGTGATCCTGGTTCTCCTTTATTAGAGAAAAACTGAAAAGGTTTGTGATGTGCCACCCGACTGTTCTGGAGATAAAACTAAAGCAAACATCTGATCAGCCAAAGGATGAGGGAAAAATACAGCTCCATTCATAAGTTTCTCTCTATAAATTCCGAAATTCTTTCCTCCATATAGACATCTCCATGTCGATGAGGCATGTGCCTTTCATCTGGAAAAAGCAGAAGCTCATATGACTTGCCAGCTTCAATGAGCAAGTTGACAAGTCTTGCTGTGTGCTGGAAGTGCACATTCTCTTCCATCATTCCATGAACAAGCAGCGGCTTCCCTCTGATTTTGTGCACATGGTGCATGATCGACCGATACTCGTAGGCGTCAGGATTTTCTTTAGGCAAGCCCATGTACTTTTCAGTGCAGAATGTATCATATCCGTTCACGGAGGCACCTGATACTGCACAGCTGAACGTGTCAGGAAATCTTGCCAGGCTCATTGCCGAAACAAAACCGCCATAGCTCCAACCACATAGACCAATGTGACCTGCTTTGGCAAGCCCTTGCCTTACAAGCCAGTCTGCACCAGTGAGTTGATCTTCTGCATCTATGCGACCGAAGCTGTGCTTCATATGGCCCTCAAACTCCAATCCTCGCCTTGCAGTCCCTCTGTTATCTAGCTGCCAACAGAAAACAAAGCTTTGCTCCAGCTGGAAGATGCAGTAGTAAACTAATAATCATGAGCCAGGGAGGGGATCCAGGAAAAGATATGCAGATTTTGAATGGTGTATCGGCTGAGATGAAACTACTATCCATCTCTAAGGGTATCTTTAAAAGGAACCTATGAATTAACTATACTATTCAGTTATTTATTCAACCAAAGAACATATGTTTATGAGCACAGCCCATGCCAGATTTTTCAATATTCTGTATGGTACTCAATTAAAAGCACATTGCCTTATCCAACTAAATCTGTCTCCCTCCCTCTGACCATTACACAACTTCCATAGTAAGTTACCAAAATTTTGCCTTATATTCATGAACGAACTCTGTTAGTTTGAACAATACTGAAGAATCAAGTTATGTAAGCCAAGATCCAACTACCAAAACCAGCTAGTTATATTGGAGATGATATTTATTAACAAAATACAAGAACTACAACCAACTACTACTAAAATTGAAGCTGTCAAATGATAAATAAAAAATTCAGTACTTTTTAGAATGATAAATTTTGTATCAGAGTTGGATGTAAAACTTACAAACATGTTAAAAAAATTATGTGTATCTTGTTGTTATCTCAATACTATATATGCTAATTTAAAACAGTCACAAGTAAATGTTGAGAGCCATTCAACAGAGCATGTAGAGCATACTACAGTTTGTAAACCCGATCAAAACTGATAGATAGTATCAAACAGAGAAATCACCTTCCATACTAAGATTCCCTTACTCCATAGGTATTGAGCTCTATGTCAACTGTATTTATACATGAATCAACTACTAGCTGGATACTTGGACCACCATAAACACTGCTTACTGTTTTATACAGAGGCGGCCCAAATTTTCTTGCATCAGGCTTGTATAGAGCCCCGTATAGAAGTGTACCATCTTTTGTATATTTGCACAATCTCTGGCAAGTTGTAGCTTTCCAAAAACGTGGAAAGGTAAGATGCTGCTCATACAGAGGTGTTATTATACTTCCATCATGAAAAAACAAAGCATTACTCTAGGTAGAGAGTTCAGAGAATCATGGACATCAACAAATGTCTGCATCTGATGATCAAGAGTTCCTGCATGTCTTCCCCTTCCATAAGTCAACCTCTTTGGTGGTTGCAAGGTAAGGTTCCAATCTCCAAAAAGCTTTGTACAGTATAAGTTAGATTCTAAAGAGCCTTCCATGGTACCAGTGAAGTAGAGCAGACCTGCGTTATCATTTATACCAGAAATTTGCTCAACCATCCAATTACCCTGGGTAGGAGGTCCTAAGCAAACTCCACTCTCGTCATGAAGGTAGAGTGTCCAAAACCAGTCTTTTCACTGGCCCAAATGAAACCACCAGACAAACTATTCACTCCTTTGTCTAGAGGTGTGAAGCAATCATGCAAATTTATCCATATCACGTGCCCTTCTAGGTATAAGCCTTCGGTCCATTCTGAATATCAAAGTTAAGAATCTTTAATTTGGAATGATATCAATCAAGAACTGAGCTGTAAGAGAATTATCAGGCATCCAATTGACTCTAGCTAGATACTCTGGATTCCCACCGACTTCATCATCTATTCCACAAATAAGGTCCATCCAAGTAACTTCTTCTCCAGCAACAGGAACAACTCCAAGTCGAACTTTCACATTAGCTGCCCCAGCAAATGGGTATGCATGGTCTTCTTGTGCATCTGAGCCAACTAAACTTTTTCCATGATGAATAATTCTGAAAAGAGGTATCTCAGCTGAATCAACTTCAGCGAATGCCAGATATTTGCTATCAGGAGACCACCAGAATCCAGACTACCTATCCATCTCTTCCTGTAGCCAAAAAGAATAAGAAAATAGAAAATAAAATTTACAATGCACCAGAATCCAGTAATATATATAGTTACAGAGAGAGAAGGAGAAAGTTAAAACCTGCACAGTTTATTCAGCAAGGCCATGAGTCTGGAAACAAAAAAGAGGTCAGACCTGTCAGATACTGTACATAAAATTAGGTCACTAAAATGTTCATAGATACAATAAGTTCTTTACTATAAGGAAGCCAAGATGCATATAAAATAAATATGCAAATATAATGATCCAGGCTTAGGTAGACACCACATGCTGACTATAGGATGTAAAAAATTGTTTGTTGTCTATAAGATAATCAGATTAATATTCAACAACTGGGACATTATAAGATTCTAAAAGTACAACAAGACAACAACCTATGCTGCTTCCAGTTCCTACATCTGAACATTGCAAAACATTAACTCTCAATGCATAATGGTTACAGATAAGAGATGTTCTAAAACTAATTCTTTATCATCTCAGTTCTTTTTATGAACTTAATACCGTATCTGGTGTATATTATTCAAAAATGTACTCTCATGAATATCTACACAAATTCTAATATGTTTGCACAAATTAATGAGATCAAAACAGATCATAAATTTTGATAGTACCAGATGGACGAAAAAACCTGTAAGTCATCAATTCAAAGTACATTTTTCAAACGAGCAACATATATCTCATCTTTCCACTTGTTCTTGCAACAAAAGTCAACTGCTTAGGCTTCCCCAGTGACAAACTCAGGACATGAAGCTCATCATCTTTGACATACGCAAGCATGATTCCGTCAGGAGACAGATGCGGGTCGATGATTGCCGAACCAGCACAGGACGGCAGCTTAAGCTCCAGTTCTGAACCACATATTTCCTGAAAATAGACCTGTTGAGAGTGAGGATATCATCACTTTGAATATCATCTTAGTCAAGAAACTTCAAGATCGGCTGAAATTGCAGCGCACAGAATCATAACTTGCGATAAAGGAAGCATGATGACAAAAACCAAAAGCCATCCAGCCAAAAGAAATCGAATTCGGTACCTCAGTCATTCCGAACACTAAAACAACCAAATCAAGAAATAGAGCAGAGCACAGACCCCAGCGGGCAAGGGCACCATGACGGCGGGCTTCCCAGGACGGAAGCAAGAAGAAGACGGAGACCTCGCTCTCCACTCGTAACGCGTGACTCCCAATGCCCTCTCCCTCCTCAGCTTCTCCTCCGCCGAGAGATCGCTCTCATCAAGCCCCCCTCCGTCGGGCGGGCTGAAGACCAGCTCCTGCCGACGCCAAGCGACGTCAAAGGCGAAGACTTTTCGGTCGAGGGTGCCGTCAGGGCTGAAGAGGTACGAGATCAGGCGCCCATCCAGGCTGAAGCTGATGGAAGAGGGGGGCGACGTAGCCCGGCAGCGGGTACTGGACGATCTCCTCCACGGTGAAGACGAAGAAGTCGTCGTTTGCGTCAGCGAGGGGCATCTCGGCGTGACAGCGCCGCGGCTTCTTCGCGAAGGCCTCCTTGTCGCCGTCCCCCGCGGCCGCTGGGCGACCGGAACCCTTAGGGACGCGTCAGTACTGTCCAACCGAGGGCGGTGAGCAGCGCAATGCTACCCCTGTGGGGGAGGGCGGATCGGATTGGACCGGTGCGATCGGATCGGCCGGGGGAGGAAATCCAAGGGCCGTCACCTGTGGCGCTTTCCGCCGCCTCCTGTAGTCCGCACGGGTTCACTTAAATCGTTCGCATGCTTCTGCACAACTTTTTCCGGACAAATCTGAAATCACAAAACATTGCACCTCAGCAAATATATATGACTCAATTTCTTGCAATCAATTAGTATATTTGGTAAATAAGTTACAAGAAGCTTATTAATGGTTTAATTAAATCCTAATTAATGGACTAGAATTGATAAAAATATTAGATTTGTCGTAATGATTGACTTTTAAACATTGACTAAATAAATACTATTAATTAGGGACTTCGAGGTGCTAGGTAGAGAGAGTTATTTAGGATATGGGTTTAAACTATTAATAAGAGGAGATAATCTTCGAGTTAGACAATTAATTACAAATAATGCTTAAAAAGGTCCTCAATTATTATTAAATAGGGAGAAAGTGGAACAATACATCATTGATTGATAACCTCCTCCTACACTTGTATAATACAATGACAATACTCTTCTTTTGAACTACCAACAAAAGACAACATACATAACTTTGCAATATATGAAGAATTAAAGAAAGAAATTAGAATAGGAAGAAAAAATAAGTACAGTAGGAAAGACCATGAGTTCTTTGGGTTGAGCCTTCTCGTTCCTTGCCACGAGGCAACCTACGGAACATACACGAGAGAGATTTCAGAAAGCTCTGCTTCCAGTTTAAGATTGAATACAAGAAGAGGGACAGGTGCTTTCGTCTCTTCAGAATTGATCCAGACAGTAATCACACAGATAAAGATTAACAAAGAAATAAACAAATGTGTCAAGAAGAGGGACAGGTGTTTTGTCTCTTCGGAATTAATCAAGAGAGAGATCACAGATAATGATTAACAAGGAAATTAACAGCGTAAAAAGTTGGCTTAATGCATGAGACTTCAGTCAAATTCAGATTGGTATATACAGTTGCATATATGTAAGCCGATATCCTATTTGGGCCACTTGAACAAACAAATAAACAATCTTACCCTGGCTTACCTTTACCAACAGACAACCCTATAAGCATGGAACCACATTTTTCACTCTCAGGATTACCACAATGAATAGATAGGCCATCAGAATTATGTCTAATTATCTCATCAGTTCAGACAAAAATATTGTTCAGGGCATAATGTAGAACTTTTAAGTCAAATAGGTGATTTTTTCAATTAGTTTGAAGATAGCATGCAAAAGGATGGATTGTGCATATAGATTAAAATTGTCAGTCTCTACTTTTTCTTTTTGTAAATTTTAAAGCATTAAAGATACAAGATTGCAGTGACAAATTTGTTTAGCTTAATCACACAAGGACAGATGATCATAAGTTGTGTACATTAAGGACAAATTATTCTTTAAGTTATGGAACTTACCTTCAAGAATTATCCACGACAGTCTTCCACATGGATTTCACGGAGCAAAAACATTCTAAGGACAACAAATTTGGTGCCCGCTTGTGAATGTTGATCATATATATTCAGGATTTGGCAGGCTTTGTAGGCTTCGTAAGCTTCTGTCTTGACCTTCTGTATGATAAAGAGAAACAAGTTCCATCAAAGCAAAAAATTAGGAAAGCTTATGGGACAAAAGGACAAACACGAGTTTGACATATCTTCAACACCTCATGTGCATCCTTGTAAGCTTGTCCTTTGTGGCTGTAGAAGTCTTTACACTAAAAAGAATTATAGTAAGCATAAATTGACAATGGGAATACCTATTGGTGGATTTGTCAGCAGCGATAACACCCTTCATTATTGTGTTCACATCAAATGATCGTTCACGCATGATCTTATCATGGTACATCTTGCTTCCAATCTCTGTTATTTCTTCTTCCACTTCTTCTAATGTCTGGTCAACATTGAGTTTCACCAGTCCTTTCCTGATAACAGTAACATAAAACCCATTGGCTTTGGCTTCCCTAAAAGCATCCTGCAATGTATTTGAGACCATTCTAGATATAAGTGGCATCAAAACCTCCATGCAAAAGGGAAAACAAGGATTATGAGGTATCACTAGAAAGAATAGCACTGCCATGCAAATAGTGTTAAAGATACTTCATATGGTAGTAAAACAAGAGAATAATGAGATGGCCAGTTCACTGCTAGTGAGGTACCTAAAAGTGCCTCAGTACTCATAACCAGGAACTAGTTTAGTCCAGTGGACTATAGACAGAAGCAAGGAAGATAGGCAGATGAAGAAATTTGAAAATTGTTTAGCAGTAATCAGCAATTTATATATATAAAGAGAAAAAACCTAAACTCCCCTCTAAACATGTCCCAAGTCTCAATAAAGACATACCGAGGATGCAAGCATTTAAGATCTAATTTCTCACTAATTTGCAAGACTCGGGGCTAGCCTGCACCACCACAAGGTTTTCCACACCAAAATAAGACAGAGGAAGTGTGAAGATGTCACTTTCATGATGTTTTGAAATGTGCACAAAAGGCCCATATGGGCCCCCACATGAGTATGCACATGAAGGGAGTCAAGGGACTGTCAGCACCAGTGTGAACACAAGCATCATCATTTTGAATCATAAGGAAAAGGATGCACAATATATTTCTAAATTAAACCGCATAGCAGAACAAATGAAGGAATAACGTTTAAAAACACAACATCACTAAAAACACAGTCACCTTTGGAGGTCTAGCGACGACGAAAGCTTTGCCACTTCCAAGCATATCCATGTGAGACTGTAGAATGTAGCAGAAGTTCTTAGAATCTCCTGGATCCTCAAAAGCAATCACATGATATTGTTTTGGATCCAATTCAAGGTCAGCCGCCATTTCAAGTGAATAAAACCCCACTTTTGGAGTACCTTCTTCAATTGTGTATAATTCTATGCACTGTAGACAATTATAGTGAAAAAAAAGCATGAGAACAAGCAGGCAAAGATGGTTAAATAAAGCAAAATGAGATAGGAGTTAAGATTTTCGAACATCATAAACTGTCTTATTAGCAATTAAATTAACAAGGAAAATCTAGTGAATTATATGAAACAAAATGAGGACAGGTCAACTACCAGTACGTAAGGAAGATCTAACCACCAAAGGTAATCTTCTTCTTTTTCATCTGTGTATTCTTTGTATTTGCTGGCAACTGCTGGTGTACCGAACATTTGAACTTCTCTTTTAAGCTTCTCCAATTTCTTCTCAATGTACCTCTGTTTTCTTTTGGGTATTTTTGTCATTAAATCAGCCACATCCTTTGTCTCTTTCTCAGTGATCCATCTGTCCAAATCCTTTCCCATCTCTCTCATAATGGATTTAATCTCGGGATCCTCCTCTGCATTATAAACTTCTAGGAAACCTTGAGACCATTTCTTGGTATGTTGCCATTGTTCCGTTCCTTTCTTTTTTCCCACTCTGCTAGTACCATCACTACTCTCAATCAGTGTCTTTGGTTTCGCAGATGATGCATCAAGAGACATCTTTCTGATTCCATTAACTGGAGAGTATGGGGAAACACCTTTAGAATTTGGAAGCTCATCTGTTTCTTGAAGATTGTTTTCTTTGACCTCTTCAGAAAACATTGGCTTCTGATGTTTAAGAAATTCTGGATCTTTATCAATAGGAGGGCCTTTCCAGCGGGGAATTATTTTTTCCAGTGGATCATTTAAACCGATGCCATCTGTTTGAAGTAAATAAATAATAATAATAATAATGAACAGATGAACAAATTGAGAATATTTGCACAAAATAATGTACCTACTTAGTTGCTTAATAAGGAACATGTTTCTATTGGTCAACTACAGACATTTAATATAGAACAGCATTTACATCAAATTGACAATAAATGATACACCATGATATTGCGTTATCCATTCAAATTGTATCTTTGATGAAGTGTGTATTTTAGTTCTTGGAGTTATAACAGAATGAATAATAGTAAGTACCTGCTCCATAGTCAAGATTTTCAATTCTGGAGTGAACCCATTCATGAAGGCGCAAAAGATTTCCATTAATCTTCTCGGCCTTTTTTTCTAGTCCCTCGAAGAAGGCAAGCTTATCATCAGCATTGATTAAATAAAAAGGATCCTTGCCTGTCAACTCATTTTCTCGAACTTGAAATACAATTTTCTGCAGTCTTTCATCATTCATCCATTCAAGTTCATCATCACCTTCCATGAACCTGAGTTCACTTATGTCGGGGCTCAAACTAGGCTGCTGTTGGATCTTCTCTTTTGCTGCCATGTAATTTTCTTTGAAGCCAACTGCAATTTTAGTAATCAGTGGATCAAACTCTTGAAAATTCTCTTTGACCCAATTCTTTTCAGCATTTAGTTGTTTTCTGTTAATAAGGTGGCCAACTTCACCGGAATCACATTGAGAGTTTGTTGGAGACCCTAAAAGACTATTCTCATTGTGTTTTTTGGTAGCACCATCAAAAACATTAGCATTTGACTTTGACATTTCCAATTCTCCAGATACATTGGACCTGATATCAAGGCTATCCTGTTCTTCTGTCATGGACTGCAGGGAAGTGTCAAAATCTGACAAAGTATCATTGTCATGATCCATCTTAGAAGTTCCCACCATTGTATTTTCTGCAGTTTCATCTGAGCCAGCATTGACGTAATTATTTTTCCTCTTTGAAACATTCCAACTGTCAGTTTTTCCTTGGAGTTCTTGTAGCTCTTCACATAATTTGTTGTCATCTTTCAAAATGTCTGCTTCCTGAGATTGACTTAATACATCATCTTTTAGCGGATCTACAATCAAAGATTTTACACCATCAGAACTACTGGTTAGATTGGTTTCTAGTTCTACTTTGTTAACAGAAGTATTGGAAGTGCATTCGTCCCTTCGATCATGTGCATCCTCTCGTTTTTCACTCAGGTTCTTCATTATTGGAGCACAAGAATCGGTCTGCAAATCAATTTTATTTACAACTTCAAGCAACACCTCATTTGAGCTCAACTTGGTACTAGTGTCTGAATCAGAAAGGTCACTAGTACCATTAACACTATTCTGACTCACAAATATTTGGCCATGACTATCGGACAGAACATCAAGATTTTTCTCCTCTTGCATTTTAGAATTCTGCATATCCACAGTTAGCTTATTATCGACGGCATCATCCACATATGATTTAGTAATGGAAAAGTCATCACTACTTGGTCTTTTCAGGAGAGAGGCAGAAGCAAATTCATCACCATACAGCTCCCTAGAAAATGTCTTATCCTGCAACTTGTCTGAGGTTTCAGCTACAGACATGTCCTCGATGTTTCTCGGATTAATGCTTTCCATAGTTTTGTCATCATTATAATGGCTCCAAGCATTTATGCCTGCTGATTGCTCTGTAACTTGCACTTCCTGGCCTGACTGTATAGTGTCAGATAGCATACCGTGTCTTTGTGCTAGGTATTCCCGAGCTTCATCAACTGATGTAATAATTATCGGCTTGACTCTAAAAGTGCTTCTACCGGAAACATCAGATGAACTGCTACCAGTTATTCTCTCTTCCACGATGGAACTGTGCAAGTCATTGTTTCCTAAGTTTCCTCCATTTCTCAATATATCACCTCTGCTGATGGAATCATAATTCATGACAGTTTCTGCATCGACACCAGTTGAGTGTGCCCCACTTGAAGATCTTGTTACTTCCTTTTCATGGTGGCCCTCAATATCCATGTTATTTCCATTATCTTGGAGAGAGTTTAATAACTCTTGACACGGAGTTTTATTAAAATGCTCTGTAGTACTCTTTCCAAATATTTCCTTGTTCTCTCCATCCACATGAAACTCCATGTCTTCCTCTTGGTGAGTAAGCGAATTACTCAAAGATGTTATATCAAAATCTGATTTATCACCTGTGGCTTCAGTTTCTAAAATGGTATTGTTCTTATCAACAGTGCTTTCCTTATTATTAGCCCATGATATGGGATCTGTTTCTGTTTTCTTAGAAGTTTCATTATCGGAACTATCCTGCCGCTCTTGTTCCCGTACCTTTCTTGCCATTTCTCTAATTTCCCTCACTTTATCATCAAAACTTTGAGTTGTTACATTTAAGTGACTGGATGAATCTGTTATAAATGATTTGTCTGTTGATGCTTTGGCTTGCACGATGCTCTTCGTCAACTCATTTATATCCAATTGTGGCCTACTACTGACAGGAAATTCATGTACATCATCAAGAACTTTGACAGTGCCCTTCTCCATCTTCTCCCTCTCCATCCTCAGTTTTATCTTCCTCCTCAGCATCTTAGCCTCTTGTCTAGACAATTCCACCTTATCATTTTGCACAAACAATTTTGCAATGGCCCAAAGAACGCAGCAACTACAAAACAAAATGAAGCCCATCCGAGGGAACATCTTCAGAAATGGCCGAGCCCGTAGAGAGATAGAATGGATCCCATCAACAAAAGACAATTTCTTTCCCTCGACAACAACCTTAACCACTGAGCTATTTCTTGGAAGTGCATATTCGCCACCCTCTATCATGTTAGCAATGAGCTTAGCACGAAAGATCTTAGCATTCACATCCGTAGCTTCTCTGATTTGGTTCCTTTTGATTATCTCGTCCTCATTCACTAACACCCGGACAACCTTCCTATCAGAATCTTGGTAAATCATGAATATAGGACCAGTACCAACTCCCCAGAACTCTGAATCCGCCTTGTACTGATCAACCCAGCTCTCCAATTTATCCCATAAAACCGATTTCTTTTCTGACGAATCCCCACTCCCAAAGCCAACAGCTTCGACAATTTCGTTCCGTCTATCCGCATTCGTCCTAAGATCTTCTAACTCGCCACTGAAATCCTCGGACAGCTCCAAATCAAGAACAGGATCTAGGGTTTGAGGAACTCTACGCACCTGCTCGACGGTAGAAGGCAGGAGTTTTTCTCTCAGTGTGTTCCGCCGCCTCGATGGTCCCCGGAACCGTGCCGAAACTTGCAGAACTCTGCCGCCGCTGCTCCTGGCATTGGACGAACCTCTACAAGACGGGGTTTTTAGAAAAATAATGGAGGAGACGGTGCCCTTCCTCGAGGAGTGCTTCGTGGACGGGGTTGATGAGGCGGATTTGGGCCTGAAAGGGGAGAACCTACAGAAAAAGTTGGTGCTTCTGAGGATCGAAACGGTGGAGACATCCATAGGCGGAGGCTTCCGAGTGAGGAAAGGGGTGGGAGCAGATGATATAGGGGAAATTTATTGGTGAAGATGATCGAGCATGGGCGAGATTGAGGGATTCAAGAACAATGGGAGAGAAAGAGCGATGCTTAAACCCCAGACGACATCCTTACCGAAGGGTAAGAAGAAACCGGCATGGGAGTGAATATTTACATCGATGCCATTAGGGCCGCGATTGATCGAAATCTAATAGGTCCCGGTCGTGATCGGATCGCGTCCGGTCGGGTCGCGTTCGAATAAGTGGTTCGTGGGTAAGAGCGTCCCACATGGACGGTACACGTGGCGCATAGCAACTACGTCATCGTGGGGCCCATTGATATAACACTAGTCAAAATGAGAAATCGCATTCGCTATCCTATTTGTGAAAAATTGTTTTAATGCAATAATATCCACCGCAGCGTCTTAACCAAATGTGTTTATAATTTATATGATATGATGGGATAAATATCCTACAAATTAATTTTAATTTTTAGCCACGTTCAGAATAAAGTGATTAAATTATGGCGTTATAATCTCTGTTCAGGATTGATCATATATGACGTGACTCTGATCTCATCAATCGAAAATATTTTTCTATTATCTTTGTTTATCTTTAATATGGGATTAAATCAAAAATATTATTTATTAAGGGTTTAGCATCGACCCAACATAATAAATAGTAAAAGATCATTTCACGTTGTGATGTGCCCTTCAATTTATCCAACGTTGCATCTTCCTCAATAATCAACGTAGCTCATAATCGCTTTATATTGTAACATATCATCCGGTGTTATGATGGGGTTTCATCAGGAAATCTTCTTGTTTTAGTGAGATGTGGACATATGACAGGTTCTTAAATAAACTTTATTTTCTTTGTTTATTTTGTTATGATTTAATCTGCTTGAATGTATCATATTCTCGAAAATACAAAAGTTATTATTTTTTTAATAAATGAAGAAGGGTGAATTTTCAACAAAAATATAGTTTTCTAAGAAATTATTACAAAACATCTAAATATTTAAAAAATTTCGTAAAACTTTTTTTTTTAATGAAAAGATGATTCTAGCATTGTCTACATTGGATTTGTCATCATCTCTTCCTTGTATCACCGTTCTCATTTTTTTGCATCGTCTCTTGTTTTCATGGACTCCATTAGTCCCCATCGGACCAGTCCCTACATGTCTTGTTCTCATTGTTATTACTTATGACATAGGTGATTATTGACCTTTACTATTGTCACTCTTTTCTCATGTATTTTGTCGAACTTGCCCTTAAATCCATAAGCCTTAATCTCCTCACGTGTAGCCTCTTTCACTTATTCTTGATCGTCTATATCATGAGCAAGGACGACAAAGGTGAAAGGCACAGAAATAAATTTAATGAAATAAAGAGGAAGAGAATTATGATGGTAGGGCTATTGATTGCATATGTCAAGAATAAGATACGTAGAGGCGGGTCCGACGAGAGCAACGGTGCTTGGTGGAGGCGATGAAAAAAAAATTGCTTTATGAGAATTTTTTAAATTTTTTTCTCAAGAATTCACCCAATAAAGAGTTGAATATTTTTTTTCGTTCATTTGTTTTTTCGTGTTATATTTGTTTGAGGCTGTGAGATCAACATGATGCATCAGGTTTTCTTTTGGCTATGAATATGGACTCGGGTTAACTCGCGAGTGGAACCGAGTCGACTCGATACAATCGGTCGGCTAACCGAGTCGACTCGATACAATCGGCCGACAAGCCGAGTCGACTCGATGTGTCGATATAAGAGAGACAAGGGGTAAAAAACTACCAGAGAGAACCGGAGGCGGCGTGCACTGCCAGGGAACGGGCGAGCCCTAACTTTTTCTTTGCTGCCGCTGCCGACATCGCGGACCGAGCCACCTCCTCTCGGCCGCTACCTCTAGCCGCCACCTACCGCTGCCGTCGTCGCGGGCCAAGCCGCCTCCTTTACCTGGTACTCTTCGCTCCAATCTCTTCTCCTCCCTCTTCTTCCCTCTCTCGTCTCTTCTCCTCCCATCTCCTACCCTCTTCTGTTCTCTCCTCTCCCATCCTCTCTTCTCCTCCCGTCTTCTCTCCTTTCCTCCCCTCTCTTTTCCCTCTCTCGTCTCTTATCCTCCCGTCTCCCACCCTCTCCTGGTCTCTCCTCTCCTTCCCTGTCTTATGCTCTCCACTCATCCACAATCCTGCTTTATCCTCTCTTGTCCTGCCCTCTCTTCTTCTCCTGTCTCCTCCCTTCTCTTCTCCTCTGTCTCCTCCTTTCTCATGTCATCCTCTTGTCATCTCCTCCTGTCTCTTATTTCTCTGGTATCAAGATTCGTTTGTGGAGAAAAAAAGGTTATGATTATTCTTGATGAACTTAGACAACTATTTGCATTCAAATCTTCGTTCAGTTGCATGGTATTTTATTTCAGAAACTTAGAGATCTTCTGTTGTTATCCTATTTGAAGCTAAACTCCCGCTTGGTAAGAGAATGATGTCATGTAAAGATAAATTCTCCTTCGCTTTAATTCTGTTGATGTACTTGTCATATACCAGCACATGTGATCGATTAGGCTCTGATGTGTAGCTTATAACACCTCTTATTCAAGAAAGTTAGTGTGCCTTTTTCCCAGTCATATATAGAAACCAGAAGGCATGCATTTGGTAAAGGTCATGATACTTTTATTGTTACAGTCGAAATATCATCGCTAATGCAAATGTATGATAAATTTTTATTCAATGAGTATCATTCTTCACTTTAGATGCTTGAGTGGAGAGATCAATTGTTGTGAACCTAAAAAAAAATGAGACACGAAATAATAAAATTTTTATTCATTTAAATAAGAGATTATGCATCCACTTTAATAAAATTGTAATTATTAACGTAAGAATATACAATTGTTGTTAAATCTTATAAATTTTTTTATAAATTTCTGTAATTATATGTATGTATCTTCAAGTTTTTTTTTTTAATAATTGTTGGATCGTACGATCGCATGATCTGATACTACGATCCAAGTTGCTTCCCTGTATGAGCCTAGCTAGAAAAGCTAGTTTGGCAACCTGCGGCCACCCATCAATTTTTAAGATGGTGATTTGATTGCAGGTTGACTGCTTAGTTGTGTGAGTTATTAACTGCAGAATTTTAACACAGTAAATTTACTTGACCTAAAAGCTTTTGCATTAGCTTATGTTGGCTCTGATATAGTTTTTAAGAGTGTCACTATTTTCTGGGGTTCAAATCTGCTTGCTTTGTGACTCTAGCATTGTTGGTTAGCAAGGATGCATTAAATATAATGTTGACAATCTAAAACAATTTGAACTAACGAAAAAAAGAATACATGAAAATCTACTAGTCTGAGAAAATAAATTTTTTATGTGATGTCCTTATTTTATCTTGGGTTTTTTATTTGATGTGTTTGATGCTTTACTGTGTTCTGCTGTATCTTTTTTCTTTGGATCTAATTTGTTGCAAGTTGTTTTTTAACTAGTCTTGCTTCTGTTGGATCAGTGGCTTAGAAGCACATGGCGTTTCCATTTTTACCTTCCAAGCGTCCTTATGAACGAAATCCCTTAGAGCCCAATGGTAGGGGTAAGTGGCAAAAGACTGGACCTTCTATAACACAGCAAAATCAGCTGAAAGTGCCTCCGGGTGCTATTATCTTCCGAGTACTTTGTCCTGCTTCAAAATCTGGAAGCGTGATTGGTAAAGGTGGAGGTATTGTAGCAAGGATACGACAAGAGACTGGTGCAAAGATTAGACTTGAAGAGACTGTCCCTGGATGTGATGAGAGAGTTATTGTAGTTTCTGGGTTGGAGAAAGATGCAGAACTTGGCAATGAACAGGGTAAAGAAGATGATGAAGAAACTGGTACCGATGATGGTGGTGATAATTCCCAGGAAATCACTGAGAACATTGAAGGAACTAAGGATTCTTCTCCTGTGGAGAGTTCAAAGTTTGATGGAGTACCATCATCAGTAGTGAAGGCTCTCCTGCTTGTATTTGAGAGAATAATTGAAGGTGAAGCAGAAAATGACGATGAAGATGAAGCAAATAAGAAGCTTTCCAATGTGTCTGCAAGATTACTAGTTCTGTCTAACCAGGTGGGTTGCCTCCTTGGAAAGGGTGGGAGTGTAATCAAGCAAATGTCGGCTGATAGTGGAGCCCAGATACGGATACTCCCAAGAGATAAACTTCCGTTGTGTGCTTCACAACAGGATGAAATTGTTCAGGTAAAGAGTACTTTGAGGATATTAAGCAACCGTTTCCATTATCAGACTTTGCCATTGTTTATGCTTGTTGTTTTATTGCTTTCTTGCATCTTGTACTATTTTTCTGTTTTTTTCTTTTCTCTTGGTTTAGTTTAGATATTTAAGAGAAGCAGTGTGTCGATCAATGAATAATGTCTATAACTTTGTAATATCACTTTGCAGTTAACAGGAGGTGTTGAATCAGTGAAGAAAGCTCTTCATTTAGTTGCTCAGCAGCTTCTGGATAATCCACCCCGTGAACGTGATTTGTTCCCTCCAATGGGTTCTTCTGGTCCATCATCTCATCCATTTGCTTCTGGTCCTCGGCCAGAAGGTGTTTCACCGCTAAATTATCATCATTCCCTTCAAGGACCGCCATTCTCAAACAGGCCCCATCACGTTGCTGACTTTCATCCAAGCATCGGTCCACCTTTTCCTAAATTTCATGAAAGTGGACCACCTCTGCAGCCTCAACTTTCTCCAGAGCTAATAACTTACAGGTTATTCTGTTCCAGTGACAAAGTTGGAAGTGTGATAGGGAAGGGAGGGAACATTGTTAAAGGTCTTCAAAATGACACTGGTTGTGAAATTAAAGTTCTGGAGACAACTCCTGAGTCAGATGATCGGATTATAGTGATATCTGGTCTTGCGGTATGCTTCTAGTTTACCCTCCTCGGATTCCTCTTCTGGTAATAATTCATTAATGATTCAGGTAGTGGCTGAAGTGTGAATTTGTTTTCTCCCAAAACTGGTTTCGTACTTCTTGCTGGTTTTTGTTGTATCACAAGCAGCACGTGGGCATGATGGAACTCAATTCAGAGAATCTTGGGGAAATGCTATTTGTGGGTCAAGCTTTAGTTAAAATTTTAGCAACAACATTTTTTTTTAACCATTTAGCCGATTCCAAATAGTTGAGACTTATGGTTTTGTTATTGATGTTTTTCTAACCATTTCTTTTTCCAACATAACTAAAAGTATCTTTTTGTTTAAAATTCTTATCTTTGATTGCTAAGGCTAATCCATACACCCATTACTCCATTAGCTGCTCAAGAATTTGGTGTGTCATGTTCCTCATGTGTCACTGTCAGATACTGACAATCTTGTTACATGTTACATTATACATAAAAAAATAAATTAAACCAGTTAGTATGTGTAAGATGTTATTGTTGCAAATTATGCTCTCTTATGTACCCCAGCTACCCCCTCTTCCTCCTCTTTCTTAACTTACTCCTGCCTGTCATTTTCGTAACTTGGCTGTAGGTCTGCACACCCTTGTGGCAATTCTTAGGCTGCATTTGATTTGGTGTTGATAAGGTTAAGCTGGTAGTTATTGGTTTAATGATACTAAATACCAGAGCTAAGAAAATACAGATTAACACAGTAAAAATTGTCTTACCTGGATGGTGAGGGATAAGACATCATGTCTAATAAGTTGCAAGAACCTTCTCTCACTTTCATTGCTGGCCTAGTTAGCCTACTTTCGTAAGGTAAAACCAGTGTTTTTAAAAGCACTAGGCAGGTCCCAAAATGCTCGAGGTGCCTAGGCTCTCGCTTGAGTGAAGGCACTCTAGAACATTAAAATATAAAAATATATAATACAATCGATAAATATGATTAACAGTGCTAAATAAGGATTAATACTAAATAGGAATTAGTTCTAAATAGGGTTAATAGTTCTAAGGATTAATATTAGTTTTAATTTATGAAAAGATATGGTAATAGTAGTTTTAATATTAGTTCTAAGGATTAACAATCCATTATTAACAGGAGTTAATCCACTATTAACATAGTTATAATAGTACACAGTAGGGTGGGAGAAGAGGAGTCACCGATGGTGGAAGGTAGGGAAGGAGAGGGCGCCGGTGATCGAGGAACCTTCAGACGATGACAGTGGTGGTGGAGGAAGCTGCGAACAACGGCAACATTAACAGCAACAGTGGCGGAGGAAGCTATGAACAGCGGCAACGATGGCAGAGGAAGCTACGGACGGCGACGTTGGGGGGCGGAGGAAGCTTCAGATGTGTTCGTCGTTGGCGGATGACACTGCGGTCCTGTCCCTTAGCAGTGGAAGGAGTTGCACACAAAAGCAATGGTTGCAAAGGAAGCTGCGTACGAATGTAGTGACGATGGACGAAAGGTGGGTTGGGGCTATGAGAGTAATTAGGGTTTACTGTTAGTGGGTCTGGGATCACGGGAGGGGAGGGGGTTATCGTTATTGTTTACTATGCTTAGTTGGTTCAATCAAATCAGAGTTGACAATCTAATTCGATTGCTCACTTTCAATCGAGCACTCGCTCGTGGCACTCGATGCCTGGGCTCAAGCGAGTGCTGAGGCGGCACTTCACTGAAGTGCGTTGCCTGGCCACTATGCGAGGCGCTCGGGCCTCGCCTCACCCGAGCACCTAGGTGAGCGATCGGGTGCCTTTCAAAACACTGGTTAAAATCACTTGTATTACGATTATTTAACCTAGATACTTCAATTCCAAATCAAATGTACCGTAGACATTACTTCTTGGCTTATGTTTTGGAGGTTATAATTGCTTATGCTCTTTCTGTGATATCTGAAGTAGATAATCATGGTGTAACTTCTGAGATTAGTTTGCTTGAGTCCTTGGAGAATTATGACATTTTGGATTAACTGTTTTAGGCAAAATGAGCTATGTTAGTGAAATCTCATGCTCACTTATTTCATTAAAGCAGGGGAAAAAAACTATCGTGTGCTTGTCCAATGGCTATTTGTATCTCACACTAAAAATGACTTATCTGAGCATTTCTCACGACTTTGCATCCCTTCTTGGATTTTTGTGTCTCCATGTAGCTTCTCCAGAATGTTTTCTGTTTGCCATTATTTGTTTGCTATTTTTTTTCATAAAGGAGGTTGCATTTTCAACTCCATGATAATAGTCAATTTTGTCTTAAATTGTTAGACTGTTTTGACAGATAATGTCAGTTTACTAATGTGGGCATTGGTGTTCTGTAGCTTCCAAGTGATAGGATCGCACCGGTACAGGATGCAGTTCTTCGTGTTCAACATAGACTAGTGATGGCTGTACCTGATGCTAAAGATAGCACTGTTTTGTCAAGGCTTCTTGTTGCTTCCAACCAAACTGGTTGTCTTCTTGGCAAAGGTGGTGCTATAATAGCAGAAATGAGGAAGCTTTCGGGAGCTCATATTCGTATTCTTGGTAAAGATCAGATCCCCAAGGGTGTGCCAGAAAATGATGAGGTAGTCCAGGTATGTTGTGGATAGCTTACTGTGGATATTTTGGCTGCTGCTTCTTTTTCTGATAAGTTCCTGTATGAAATGGTTTGATCCTGGACTTTTCTCCTGCCTCTCTTTTTTCTTCCAAATGTCTTTGTTTATGCTCGATTTTGATCAGGACAGAAACATGATGCTTGAGTCTTTTTTTAGATATCCGGTGAATTTGGAGCAGTTCAGGAAGCTTTGTTGCAAATAACCTCTAGGCTGAAGCATCATGTTTTTCGTGATAAGTTATCTGCTATGAATCCTAATGCACCTCCTGCTTTTATTGAGCAATTACCTCCATATGGTTTGTACATGGGGAGGAGGGAATCTTCACCCTCCAGGTTGTACCCGAATTTGCCCCCATTTCAGAAGGATCCTGTTGGTCGCCTGTTTGAAGAAAGATCTGCATTTCCACATCCAGTTCATGGTCTGGGTATTCCACCACTTGGTATTGAAAGACCTGCACCGTGGCTGCCTCAGGTATCACATTCTTGTGTCTTCTTTATTGATAAAATAAAAGTGGCAATATTTAAATTTTGTATTAAATTTTGGAAAAGAATAGTGTACTTTTTTTGGTAATAACTTACATTGTATAGTCAGTAGTTTTCAGAATTGTTAGTGACCAGTCTGCAGTCAATATTATTTGGTTACTTTGCTAGTCATGCAAAGCCACCAGTCAGATGTTGGTATGTTGTATGGATAGCATTTGTTATCATATTATGCTTTGTGATGTACTGGTATCAGTATACACCATTTTGCATACTGCAGCACATGCTGTAATACCTTCACTGATGCTGCTGCTTGTTGTTTGGATACAAGCTTTTTTTAGATAGTGTTATGAATGGCTTTTGATGAGTAATGCAACTGCTTGTAGGGTGAGTTGATTTTGTAGGCTGAATATTTTGTGTAGGAGGTTTTAATTTGGGATTACTGATATCTGTTGAAATTGAAGCATTGTTTTATTTCTAAAAGATTTGTATTTGTCTTGTAGTTTACCTTTTTGTTTCATTGAGAGAGAAAAATGTACTTTTGTGGGAATTAGGTAGTGAAAAAAATATTTTTTTATTTTGTTTTGTGCATAGCTTAAGTTGGTTCTAGTTTTTCCAGTGTTTGGTATAATGAGGATGTTATACTTATACCAATCCTAAACTGTCCGCCAACTCCGAAATAATTTCTGCTCACCAAAGGGTTGGCTTACCCTTAACTTATTGTCATCCTGTAGGATCTGCAAATAGAGATTCTACAGAGCTAATGCATGGGCAAAACTGCTGTCATTGCTTGGCAAAGCACAAAATTGGGATTGCACATACGTAACATAACAATAACATTTTATTGGTCACTGAAATGGACATGTTCTCATGCTCCAAATGGTTATGCAACAAATAGTCTAGGGTTACTATATTTTTTTAGTATTCCAAGTGTTATTTGTATGTTGTTCTAGCAAGTTTTGGTGGGGGATTGTGGAATCGCAACATGACCTGAGATGAAGGTGTCAGCTAGCTTCATTGGTAAGATTCTAGGCTCGAATCCTGTCTTTGCTACTTATTCTTTAAGATAAAAACACATGGCTTGAGATTTTTGCATGCTGACAAACCAGTTGCTGATAGGGGAAGAGAACTAAAATGGAGCAAAAATGATACATACAATACTTTTTAAGTTATCTTCCTCTCTCTGGTGGCCCATTATTACATACTTGACTGAAATTGCTTAAGTTGTGCACACCCTATCAATATTGTTCGCAAAGGGTTAACCTATTTGCAACACACTAAGGATAAGGAAAGAAAATGTTAGTTGAAGGGGTGAGCTGCGGGCAAAACGCCATTGTTGCCATGGGGATCAGTGGAACAAGTAATTCAACAAACAACTTATGAACTTTGTTGCCAAAGCAAAGGCAAGCCTCAAGCCCAGGAACAGTAGGCAACAATCGGGTGTTGAAGTACTTGAAATGCCTAGGGTGTGCTGTGGTGTGACTTAATTAGGTTCAAACTTGTCTCCAATGCATAACTGGAGCCCCATATAGCACTGTGCCACTGGGGGAATCTGATGTTTCATGCTGTACAGATGGTGTTAAAAAATGGTGCCATAGCACATGAAGAGTGTGATGTTTTGGTCAGTTTTGTCTCAATGTGCTCATAGACATGCCTAGCAGACAGATTTTTACAGCAAAAAGCAAGGGAAAAAAAAAAACAAAAACACAAGGTAACATGTTAAAGAAACGACTGTACTACATTTACACAGTGACTAATGGACCAAACAATGGGCGTGCTTGTGGCTGAAGGTAGGTGCTTTAAGGATGGAGTAATATAAACAGAAAAGTGAGTTGCCAGTTCATTTAATATGACATGGATGACTTTTGTACTAAAATGGTACTGTCAAAACTTTTTATGTTTTGTTGGCATGGGTGGGCTAAATACAATGAATCTCAAGTGATTCAGCTGAGATGGCTGGAAAACATTCTCAAGATGATAAGATACACAAAATATGCTAGCTTTCTCATGTTCATCAGAGAAGTGGGCAATTCAAAAATACTATAACAACACATTGCAGTGAAGGATGAGATGTTAGGTTTAGTATCATTATAAATGATTCATCATGTAATTTATTTAGAGGGTCCAAGGATCATGTTATTTGGTTACAGGAAATGCAATCTCATTACAAATGTGTATGACATGTTAAAGTTGATTATGTAGTTTCTACAATTTGTTTAGGTACAACATTTACATTTAGTTATAGATAAAATAATTCAGTTTTATGATTGCATTTATTAAGGGGAAAGGCTTTGACACCTCTTTAATACTGCTTCTTCTTGATGTGGGTATCAGCAGTTGAAGTCACTAGATAACCTGTCAGCTCTTCTTGATGTGGGTGTCAACAGTGAAAGTCACTGTATAACCTCTCAGGTTGCAGTGGTAGGGTGCATTGTTAACATTACCCAAACACTGCATAATTGGGAGACCCATGCATGTGGCTGTTCCTTTGTTATAAATGCATGGACCAAGGATGATTTTGTTATTTAAACTTTCAGGTTTTGCTAGCACTGCTATCCTCTAGCTGTTACAAATAATTCTTATCACTCTGGTAGAAACCTGATTCATATGCTTTTAATTTGAGCTGAACCTGGTTTGTGATATATGCTTCTGTTATGCAGTTCAGTTTTTGTTCCTCACCTTCTATCGGTAGAGACTAAGCTAATTAGTGGTCTTCTAAGAGTTGATTTAGAATCCTAGCATGTGAAATTTCTTGTTCTATTGGTCTGATGAGTTTCAATTTGTTCTGGTGGATTAGCTCTCCAGTGTTAAGGTGCTGGTCCTAAAACAAAGTTGATTTATCCTTGTCAATTAGTTACAAATTCTGTTTATGGATAGTAAGAAATGCCACCATATCATCTGAGGCATGTTTGCTGAAGTAGAACAACTTGTTAACACTACCTGGTTGTTTCTCCCTTTTTTCCCTCTTATTCATTACTAAGCATTCATTTTGGTTAATTGAAATAGGGTATGAGAGATGTAGGCGGTCCCATGCCTTTACCTGATTACCCAGGAGGAGTTCCACAAAGAAGGATGGGTGGATTTGCTAGGTCAGCTTTTCCACCCACTTATGCTATTTGTTGAAATTTCTTGCATGAAACAAAATTCCTTTAATTCTGTTCACTTTGGTGCAGTGGAAGCCAGCCAGTGCCTATCACAAGTGTAGATGTTGTGGTTCCTCGATCCCTTGTACCTTCTATCTATGGTGAAGATGGAGGTTGCCTGAGGCATATCCGTGAGGTTTGCTTGATATCTGTGTTATTGTACATTACAGTGATTTATTCACTTTTAACCTTTCTTTTCCCCATATTGTAGATCTCAGAAGCCAAAATTACCATCACTGAACCCAGACCAGAAGCAACAGAGACAGTGATTATAATATCTGGAACACCAGAGCAGACCCATGCTGCCCAAAGCCTCATCCAGGCTTTTGTATTGAGTGAAACTGCTTTAGAATCCACCAAACCCTGAGGTGACATTCGTCTTTTCATACTTGATCTTTCTGATCTTCACATTAAGATTGCTGCAATTTGGAATAGGTATTATGATGCTTCATTTGATGGGCATACATCATGTGTATACCTATTCTTATGTTCTTGTATTTTTGGACTTGGTATGTTAAGTATCTAATCAATGACTTTTTGTTATTGCGGCATTTTATTTTTGACCTCAGCCGATCAAGAAGCTTCAACGAAGAACATGTTTGCAGAATAGAGACTTTAAAGTTTCAAACCAGTCAAACAATTCTATGGCTTTTTTCTGAATTTTGCAGATGCTGGTATTTCTGTAGAGGATTCACAACTATAAATGAGCACTTAGCTTAAGGAGTTAGTATGTCCGCAAAACTAATGAACAAAGAATTTTTGAAATTTTTGTATGAGCTAAATTAGAATTTCGTCATTGTGAACTCTTTTCGTAAGACAATGAACATGAGTTTGTTGTTGTTTGGATGTTGCATATGTTAACAGTAAAAAGAGTGTGGTATCTTGAATTATATCTCAAAGTATTATGAGTTTGGTAGGATGAAAGAGAAAATGATGGTGTAAGGTTATTATTTTTAAACTTTAAAATGAACAATGATATCTAAATTCTGGTAACTTATCAATATTTGAATAGTTAGGATTTGTTGGTTAAATTGTTGAGTCATGTATACATATATATTCCTTATTAAGCATCAGCAGGTATGGAGTTTGAGAAGCTACCAAGATTGTAAACATAGTTGAGTCTTTTACTAACTATCACCTGCTGTGCTTTTATTTCTGGATTTTTATTTTTGGTATTTCAGACGCTTCTAATGTTGGTTACTCTTTAATTGTTTGTGGTGGCTGTGTCAGTATGCAGCTTGATATGTTGCCATACTGAAGATTTTTGGGACTTCAGAGTGCAGGTTTGCTGATCTTTTAGAAGTGGAAGTAAAGGAGGTCCATGGTAGACCCGATATCTATAGTTTTTATTTGAGAAACTTGATATTGGTTGATGAAATAGTTCAATGTTATATGTTTAAATTCTTTAGAGGAGGGATATGGAATTAGTTTAATTTGGATAGTTATCGCATATTGCAAGGAGTTTAGGTGTTGCTTTCTATGCCATTGACCTCATCCAATTTCATGGTTCAGATGGACTTTGTCTTTACTAGAAATTAATGACTTTTCTATGATCTTTGGTGAACCATGAGGTCTTCCCGCATGCTGCTGGATACATAACCGTCTGGCTAAATATTTGTGGTTGGCTATAATGATTTTTGTCTTTGAATGACCGAAGAAGTTAATTATAGTAAGTCCAGATGGCTGGGGAAATTGATTTTGTAAGCGCAACTGAAGTAAAAAAGACATACGATAAATTGTGTGACTGTATGACAGGAACAAAATTCAGGGTCAAAGAATCCATCTTTCCTCTTGAGTTTGGATGGCCATCAAGTGGAGTGGAGGTGCAAAACATAGATCTTTAACTGCTGTTAACTGTATCATGAATTAATATTTGCTTGAAGTGGAGGGGTTGTTTAGCAGAGTAAAGATTATCAGACATTATGTTTTTTGTTTATAATAACAAGGAGTATGAGGTGATTATTATAGTAGGCCTTTTTATTTTTTGTTTTGGGGGGTTGTGGGGAGGGAGGGTTACTGAAATGTTATAAATTATAAATGTGTCTTGCATGGGGTGTCTTGTATGGAGGCAAACTAGGAATACATTCTATCTTCCATGCTTTATGCGTTCTGGGTTTTATTTCCTTTTTGGTGAAAATGTCACTATAGAGGTCATTGTTTTCATATTTGGTTTATATCTACTACATTGTACTTAGGAAGAAAGGTATTTGTTGAAATAACCTCTCTGCCATCCTTTTATTCTGTTGATGAAGAAAGTGAAAATCTGATCATTTGATGAAATCTGAGGTTGTGGGTTATGCAGAACAAGGTGAGGTTGATTATTCTATCTGATTTCTTGTATGCTGATATTAATGATTTGTATTCATACTAATTATTAACCATAACAAATCCACAAGTATTAGGAAACTTTGTTATTGATAATTAAATTCTCGTTAGTTGGCAAGATGTATGCTTAAGTAACTTGGATCTGAAAGAGCTGGAAAAGTTTTTCTATTTATAAAGTAACTGGTTTTAAGTTCCAAATAGACATGCCTCCTTAAATGTTAGTAGTAGTATGGCAACATTGATCTTGGAACAACAACTATACATATTAGTAGATTCAGGATGGGTGGTATCTGGTTTGTGGCTGGTCAGTTGGTGAGTTGGGGAACAAACATTGGAGATAAGATATATATTAAAATGTAGAGCAAGTGTAACATGAGATAGATATGAGCAAACTTCTGGAAAATTGAATGAAACGAATTCTATCGTGATATGATTTACCTTGGGCTTAAGGATCTGAAGTCCGTTTTATTTGTTCCTTCTATTGCAATTTTTTTTATTTGTCAGATAAGCATTCAGGTATCCATTTGATAAGGTGCAGTGCACTTTGCAGGTGTGTTTTAAGAGAAAATTGATTGGGCTTCTGTTTACTTTTAAAGAACTTTCCCTGTAATGGAAGGTATAATTAGAGTGTTTAGCTTTTCTTTATTGTATGATCTGACACATATACTAAAATATTGATGATGTCATGTTTGTTAATGTAATTGTCCACAGTCTAGACCCTTTTTTTTGTGTCTGAACTGTTGAATTAATCATGTAAAATTTCCTGTTAAACTGCGCTATGATTTTTCTGCATGTCTCAATCCATCTAATCAGCAATGTATCGGCTGCATTTAGTGTTGCAAAAACTTGTTGGTTGGTCTTGGAGTAACCTATTATCTGTTAGTCGTCATTCTAGACCATTTTTTTCTGAGCAAACTGTTGAATTAATCTTGTAAAACTTTCTGTTAACTGAGCTAAGCTATGATTTTTCTCCACCACCTTTCCACCCAAGGACTTGTACCAGACTGAGATTTGATACTTAGGTTTGGTCTCAAGTAAATGGCTACTTTTCCAAAATGCTGGGAACTTGTCTTTTGCCTATTGTGAATTATTCATTCCTAGGTAATCATCCTCGCACATGATCATGACCGGTCTTGTACAGACCCCAGTTAAATGCCTGAAAATTTTCTTTAGCATCAACCACTTATCCAGTTGCCGTCAACCTCAAGCTTCCTCCACCCTTTTCCCCCTACTAGTGCTTTTCCGGCTTTGATGTTCCCATCTTTTCACCTCTATTGTAAGCTTCAGTTAATAGCTGTGTTCTCCTTTATGATGCTTTTGATATGTATGTGTATTAAATCTTAGTTGTCCAATTTATGCTTTGGATGGATATTGATTTTTCCTTTTTTTACTCTTCCATTCAAAAGTATTCAGGTGGCTGATATCATTGTCTTATTTTTCCTATTCGCTTAAGGTCTTTGTGATTGAGGCCTAGTTGGTGGGTACAGAGATGATATCTTGTATAGTGTTCTCAAATATTTTTTGGAGTATTCACCATTTGAGCCTTTGCTTCAAGTGAAAACAAATGATCATTTTTTTTAATCTAACTTGTAGGTGTCAATAGCAGGCTTATCATTTTGTTTGCATTATAGAAATCAGCAATTTGGCTTATGGGTGTCACTTATGACCATTTTATGCCAGTACAAATCAGGTAGACTTTTGGATCCTACTTAATATTTAGGTCTGTTTTGATGAAAATGCCCCTCAATGCGCAATCTTGATTCTTCTTTCATGGTGTCCTGCTAACTTGCTTACTACCGGGCTTTTCACCAAGGTATACATTTGTTGTGTCATTCATATCGACATCAAGGAAAACCTAATTGACAGAAGCAACTTGTGCGTTTTATGTTTTATTATAGTAGTATATCATAGTAATCTCCATCACAAGAGGAATTTTAAGCTTCAGTCGTAACAAAACTCACGAAAAGGTCTTCTAAGTTAGTATAAATTTGACATGATCTACCCCCAGATATGAAGCTCCTTTTTGTTCTCTGTCCTTCAGAGAGTTTGTATCATCATTTGCGTATGTTGGAACATTGTCCTTGAATTTAGATGTTAATTTATTGTTCACATATGCCCTCTGGTTATCTACTAATCTGTCTGACTAGTGTAAAATGGCTTGTTTTCTGTGACTTGAGATGGGATAGTGTAGGATGGGACACCCAAAATTGGCTGTTACCTTATGCTGGCAAGTTGTTGATAGATGATATGTCTCTCAATTGGAGAACAAGGGGGCTTTTGGTATTTGGAACAGATTTTGTGATAGTAGGTGAGCAATTTTTTTTTTTCATTTAGATAATGTTTCATCTATAAATGCTCCATGGAATATTTTCTTCCTTTTACAGACTATAAAAAAAGATCTTTTGGGATTGACTTGAGCGTCGCCGTAGACTTCATTTCGATGGCTATTTCATACCCTAGAGTAATTGAGATCAAATTTTATTTCCTCCTTTTGTTGCTAATCATGCATCAAGAGCTAATTTGTCACTAGATGGATTGCATCGGGAGCTCACTCTCAACACTGGTCTTTTGAGTGTTTATTTGCGCATCGGGTTAGTTGAATTGATCAATATCCAATCCCAAGTAAATCTACAAATTGATTCGACTTAATAACGTAAAGCACTCTTCTTGTTTGCAAATGGGTGCTCATATTACATGAATAAAATGGAGACGAACACAATTACATAGAGCAAAGGAATATGATTCAGGAGGGGAAGACAGCGAAGCCAAAATTAAATAATCTCACGACTAATCCTGTCCATTACAGTGTGCAGCCACATCAACCTTGTCCCTTCCTTTGTCATCTATTCAGTCATGAGTTTTCTTTCCTCCGCTTCCGGTCTTCCCCCCTTTCCGCGGGTCGTGCCTGGTGTTGGACCCTCCGAGGTCATAGTCAAGCGTGAGATCCTCCACAATCAGCTTCCTCGTCGACTGCAAGAAATCATATCACTGGATCAAATGTGGGATCTGATATCAAGTGCAATGCTCCCATCGTCGTTCAAGCGCCTTACCCGACTTGCTTCATCCAGAATGCGCTCGCCGTGCACTGGTTGATGCGAGCAGGAAGAGCAACGCTCGGCAGCAGCGGATGTTCTAAGGAGGAGGACGACGGCGAGGAGGAGGGGGAGGAGAGTTGTGGCCTTCGGCATCGCGAAGCCTGTTGCGAACCGTGGGTGGGTTAGGAGAAGGCGCTTCCTGCTTCTGTGGCCTGAGAGATCGAGGAGAAGGCCTCCTTTTATGGTGGGAGAAAGCTCTCTCGACGTCCCACTGGAGATCGACCACATTAGCTTTTAGCATGATGGTGATGACCACCATTATTAGCCCACCCTGGAGAAGTCAACTACTGCAAACTTTTCCTGGGTCGGACCGAGCGATCTAACAAGGTTGAAACTTGAAACTGTGAACAGAAACGTACAGCTTTAGATTTCAGGGGGTAGATTTGTGCAGGACAAGATGGATCTTAGTATGGAATGAATGCCATCGCTGTTCTGACATCGACCGGCGTCATCTACAGTTGATTAGTGTATTCATCACAGACACCTTTTGACTAAGGACTGATATGTTCACGTCCCTACCACCATTACAAGAACAAGATCTTTGTAGGAAGACTCCGGTACTCATCCTACAAAAAGGTCAAAATGACATCTCTATATGCTGAACAGCCAAGATGGAGCTGTCAAAAAAACCCTAGATTTATCTGACATATGATATGTTTCTACGTATGACAGGTTTATAATCCCGAGGAATGGGGAATCAAAGTAGAGATTGCGAAGGCAATCTGATTCTGGAATTGAGAATAACATTACATCGTTCCAGAACTAACACAAGATCGGAATACCTGTTGCCAGCAATTGTTGCCGGAAATAAAAACAAGGTAATTAAATGTTCTTTGATCAAAATTTAAATTGGGCATTTTTTTTTTTTTGCCCTCTGCATAACAAAGTGCATGACTTTAAAAACTGTGCCTAAGAATAATTGCCTGTTACAGCACCAGTCACATGAAACCAAATATGGGAAGTTCATTAGAAACAGGGAGACTTTAGATTGAGTTGGTAAACTGAGTTGACTACTTGAGTAGTTTCTCCAATGCATCTTCCGCACGTTTCTCCATTTTAGGGAGGGCCCAGTCGTGTTGAATGATGTCAATGCCATCCTTCTCTGCACTCAAGCTCTGCAAGAAAAAAGTAGTTGCTTTATTGTTGGGTTTAAAGCTTTCAATCACCACAGAAATATTTTGAAAGCGGAATAAGAACTGTTCCAGTACAAAGTTTGTGCCAGCTAAACCTGGAATGCCATAGTTTTTTTTATGCAAAGTCATGGTAAAAATCTCATTAAACAGAAGGTGCAATCAATTTGCGGATATTATGAAAAATCGTGTACTTCTCAGATGCAGTCTTCTATAGAAGGAGACCGAGGTAATTCACAAAGCTTTTCTGGAGTTCATAACGACGCCCATTAAGCTAGATTTGTATTCCGCTTCTGTATTGCACTCTCACCAAACCAATGCATATTGCCACTTTGCAATAGGATTCAATCATTAAATTTAGGATAAAGTATCTTTCTGGTAAGTGATGTATGATATTGCTGTAGATACAGCTCAATGACAGGAAAAGGGTCTTATAGTCAACCTCAAATAGTTGAGACATTATGGACTGACTGTTACTGTTGTCGTCGTGTCCTGTATTTCTTTTGCTGGCTGCAATTCTCTAGTCTCCACTTCAATAAATCCTTCCTTCTGTTTGTTTCTTCTTGTCAATTTGCTGTAAAGTTCGAACATCTTTATTCTTTGTCTACAGTTTCAGAATTATGCATCAATGGTGGAATATCAGAATCATGATGAGTCCATCAAAGCAATCCCAGTCGATCTAATTCCATTTGATGCCTAATTATTCCAAAACAAAACCTACAAAAAGCCAAGTGATACACCTTAAGTGAACTTCTACAGCTAAGGCAACATCCAAGTTACTAAACAGAGAGGGAGACAGGTTAAAATAGCAGAAACAGCCTTTTCAGCATGGAGAGAGGTGCATCCTTGCCAAGACCCTATGGTGGTGGGAGCTTACTGCACATTAAGCTGGATCTTGTCAAACTAACCATGGTACACAATCAGACACATATCACCTGTGCATCAAAAAGTTGCAAATCATGCTGATGATGACTAGCTTAGATAATCACATTGAGAACCTCTTCAAGGGGAAGCGGGCTTGAATCCCCTTTGCATCTATTTCCTCCCAGCCTTGGTGATACATGACTACCCAGTGTAGGACCCTAAATGTGCCATGTGCATGGTGCACAAAAAAGAGAAGGTTGCGAATCATCACATGCAAGTTCAAAACAGCTCCCACTGGTAATAATGCGCATAACATGTTTTGATATGATGTATAGATTAATAAGGATCTACCAAGTCATCATCTAATACTGTTCCATAGTTAAAAAATAATTGAAACTGTTTGGTGTCAGATCAGCGATATGACATGCACTACAGAAGTGCAAGAAACGCTCTGCCTCACAAAGAAAATAAATTGTTCTGGTAACCCCCGAGGTTCCTAGTGTAAAATAAGTGCTCTGAATGATGTTCACATCATTAAAAACCGTACAGTATGGACACACACAGGCGTCTAGGTGTAGGTACAAAAGTTATGTATCAAAGCAAGATCTGGTTAGAATTCCATCAATCTTTTTTATTACTTTGTTTGTTTGCACCTGCTGAATTCATTAGATGATGACTTGTATAAGAAAAAAAGTGTCTGCTGCTATTTGATTTTTGTGGCATCTTAGGTGTACTATTTGGTCTCTATGACACCTTGTTTATATGCTATGTAAAAAAGGAATACACAAACAAATTATAATAATAAAAAACGTACTTAAATGCAAATAAAATATGCATTTGAAGTTATGAGCAATTACCCTAGATGGGTCGAAACCAAATCCACTCATTTGCATCATCCGCTGAGTGTCATCCATGGCTGAATGCACAAGACACAATGTTGCTCCAAACATAAACAATAAAACAAAATGCCTAGTCCTAGAATATGCAAAAGTTGAACAAAACTGTGACTTTATATACTGACCATTCTCTTCGCCAAGAATAAGGCTGAATAAACCCCTTAATCCAAACAAATTAAGAAAGTACCTGTCCAAAACGGAATAGATTCATAAGCAATGCTTGAGTAGGAAATGATACCAGGGCTAAAGTCATCAAAGAATGTCACAGAAAAAAATATTGTTGAAACAATTCAGACCAGGAACGACTGCTGACATAGCTCACATCAACCGTGCTTAGATCGATCCCATTCTGCAACATTCCCCTGAATCTCTGGGTCAAGGGAAATGGTATTTTTGCTGTAAATAGGAATGCACAAATTAGAAACTGTATCAACTGGATAAGGATAATTCATAAGACAGAATAGTAATCATGTGAAGATATTGGACGATTTTTAAAACATCACATTAACCAATATAATTGCAATTGACAAAAACAAGGCATATGACAAGACCAAATAGGCAGTGAGAATGGATGTAAACTGCATATCATGTGAATCCTACAAGAAGCTTGAGACTAAAATCCTACAAGAAACTTGACAAGCAGTCAAATAATTCTGTCAACTTGCCGATGGAGTCTTCTCAACGATAAGTCTTGCTCTTTGGTCATTCTCATGATGATCAAAATGATTCTGTAAGGATACCATAGCCTTGTCAGATTTTTAGTTTCCTATTTTAGTTATCTTTTGCATTTAACATTTCACGTCACCGGACAATGAGCCATGAAGGTTGTTAGGAAAGGTCTGTTTAAACAAAAATAACATTGATGTGTTTGTGAAACATAAAGAGATAATGGAAAGAGTTTAGTTCTGATGCCATGAACACAGGAAGAAACTTTCAAGTCAGCCCCATAAATGACATATGGTAAACACAACTTACAGCAGACAGTAATGAAATGTAACATACCTGCTACAAAACCAGAGAAGAAAAAATTCACCCATGCAAAGGTAAGTGTCTGACAAAGAAAAAGATAACTTTGATGAAAAGAAAATGGAAGGAAATAATAAGCCTTATGAAAGGAGGGCTGACAAATAAGTCAACAATATGTAGTGCAGTACCTGAGGTATGATCATTGAAAGGTTCTTCTTCATCATATCCATAGCTAAGTTTGGGTCTGAAAACATCTGTGCTTGTGCATTTTGAGCCTGCCCCTTGGGAACATGCAGCAAGCCATTCTCCTGCAGCTCCAAATTCTCATCATCCATACACAATCAATGATGTTCTAAGACCTTGTGTGACCTAGACTATTGCTAAAAACAAAACCAATACAATTAAACAGACATTGTTTCTGTGGAATGGCTGCTTGTAAGCACAAAAAAAGAACTATATTATTCCTAATTGCACAAATCTCAATGCAAAGTTCTTCTGAATTTTCTACCTAGATATTCTTGTGGTCAATCGGATGTGAAACACGAAACATATTGACTCAATAGATCATAAACGCGATAACATCTAACAGCGAAAGAAGTAACCTCGTTGGTGAAATAAGTTTTCCGAGACCGAAAAGACTTGGCTGGGATGAATCCGGCTGCAGCCCTCAAGTTCCTCGCTCTGAGAATTACCTGCCTGGGAAACAGATCAAGGGAGGGCAAATCAACGTCTAAAGGAAGAACCAACTTTGAGAAGGGAATGTGATCGTGATGAGTAAAAGAAGAAGAAACGGACCCTTCCTTGACGACCTTGAGGTCGGGGGCCTGGTGAGATCGCATGAGCTTGGAGACGAAGTAGCGGAGGACGCCGATCAACACCATCACCACCGAGAGAGGGACGAGGACCCAATCCCTTATGGCCGTGTCAAGAACAAGATCCTCCGCCATGGACGCCGCGGCACCACCAAAGCAAAGACCCTTCTGCGAGAGAAAGAACAGAAGCGGACGGATCTGAAGGAGTTGGCACCTCTTCGTTCTCTTCGAAGAGAGAAAGGGGGAGAGGAACTCAAGACTCTACGGGAAAGGAAATCCAGCCGTCCACAAATCTGGATTACCTGCACAGATCTCAAAGTGGTGGACGCATGCCATGCGTCAGAATGGATCTTCGGTGCATGCACGTGTCTCAAAGGCATTCGAAGCAGCAAAGTGCTGACCACATGGCATAACGTATTTTTTTTGTTATTATTTTTACATATCTATCCTAGCAAAACTAAGAAAATAACACATTTGCACTTATACATATGCATCCCTCCTGTTAACACCATCTAATTTTAGTTCAATATATAAAAAATATATAACCTTAAATACACCTTCAATATTTTTTTCAATCAATAAAGTTTAACATGTTTATATATATATATGATCTTACATACGGATAATTTCTTATGATATTATTCATTTGTAATAAAATATTTTTATGTATCGATAAAAAAATTATTTTTTTTGAGAGAAACTATTTCATTGATGGAGTCACAAGTAACATATTTATACCTAATGGTTTTTCATAAAATAATGACAAAGAGCTATTCATTCGATAATACACAATTCTACAACACCTCTGATAGAGGTACAAATAATCAATTTTAAAAACTTTATCAATATCTTAGTTTAAATTATATATATATATATATATATATATATATATATATATATATAGTGTTTTCACAACAAGAGATATAGATCCTTAATGAATTTCTCAAGTTAGATTAGATCCTTGAACGATGTATACAAGATAGGAAAGTTGCAATTATGGATATACAATTAAAAGAAATCAATGGAAAATAAATAAACAATAGAGAAAGAAACCCTGAAGAAAATATAAGCACTGCAAGTTGAATTATTCCTTTGGGGGTGGGAATGGCTATAAGTGATTCCTTCTCATCTTAGTTTTCTTAGATCAGTTCGTGCGTTCTTTACTTAGTAAGTCACTTCAGATATAGCATACAATTTAATGCCGAAATTTCTCACTATTTCCAGGTTGGCTATCTACTTTTCTTTTTCCTCCCTGTTGCTCGGTACCAACATTGCAGACGCTCCCGACATGCGTCCACCAATGTGATTTCTGCTACTCTATGTCTCTCTATTGATCTTACTTGTAGCGATTAAGACAGGTAACCACTGCCACAGAGAAAGCAAAGCATTGTCCTCAGGAAGAGGAACAAGTACAAGGTAGCAATGGCGATGGCGACAGGTGAGACACCATTCAACCAAGCATCAGAGCAGCTCACCAACATAGCCTCTAGTTTAACACCCTGAAGCTACCACCATCGATCTCCGCTAATAAATGCCAAGTCCAGCCCACCCTGAAGCTTCCATGATCCCCTGGCAGACCAGCATTGCATCAGATAGCAGAACCAAATGGCCAAGACTTCGAGGTTGTGCTCCCTCCTCCTCAGGCTTCTGGCTGCAGCGGCCACCCTCTGCGCGGCGGTGGTCATGGCGACGAGCCATGACTCCACCACCATCTTTGGGATAACCCTGGATGCCAAGTTCCAGTACACTCCTTCCCTCGAGTAAGCAGCACACTTTAGTCTTCCGGTTCTACCGCCACCGAAAGAGAAACCTAACGACAAACTGCGTGCAGGTTCTTTGTGGTCGCGAACGCCGTCGGCTGCGGCTACACCCTCCTCGTGCTCTTCGTACCTCCGACGACCTCGTTGTCGAGGTTGGTCATCGTGTTCGATGTGGTAAGGCCATGGAATGTTGTGATCGTGTTTGAGATCTTGCAAGCGGTGTGAGACTGATATGGTTGTACTGTAGACCGTGGCGATGTTGCTGACAGCGGCCACAGCGGCGGCCGGGGCCATGGCGCAGGTGGGGAAGAAGGGTAACTCGCACGCCGGATGGATGCCCATCTGTGGCCAGGTTCCCAGCTTCTGTGATCATGTCATGGGAGCTCTGATATGTGCCTTCGTTGGTGTGATCGCCTACTTCGTGATCGTGCTCCACACGATATACACATTGTTGAGCCCTCTATTTCCATGACCCTCACAGATGCATGAGTTACTATGTAAGAAATCTGTGTCGATCTACGGTGGAATTCTTCCTATAATCCTATAGTCATTATCTTCATCATCATCATCATCATCATCTTTATTAATTTGACGGGTTTGACATTTTCATGTGGTAGATGGCCTCGCCATCCTTTCATTGGATGACTGTGTTTGACTTTCTAATATTAGTTATTATTAGATGCCACCGGCGATAATGAGGTTGATGAGCTACCACTAAGTTGTCATGTGTATATATCAATGAAAATTACATATGATGCAAAATTTAGCTAAGAATTAGATAAAATTGAGGCTTCACTCTTTCTATCTATTGTTGTTTATGATTTAAGAAGATTTATTTATTTTTTTACTTTAAGATGAAAAATGATGATCCATTTAAAAAATATATAAAATAAAATATTCAACAAACGAATGGAAACAATAAAAATCTTATTTTGAATAGCTAAAAAAATGAATCTATGTAACATAAATAAAATATGTAAACTAGCTTAACTAAAAAAATCTTTAACAGTATATCATAGGGTCGTGAGCTTGAATTTCAATTTCATTATGTACCTTTTACCAAAAAAAAAAAAAAGATTATATCAAACTCGAGTGATTCAGCTACAATCACTTCATCATTTCCCTTCTTGCTAAGCACTGATATCGCTATCCAAAACCTTTTTTCCACAGAGAGGGTTAAAAGTCTTACATTAGTTTAAGGTGACAACAGGGCATTTCAAGTATTCTTTCCAACTGTTTTATTATAGCATAATTAGCAATTAGCAGAAAAATAAAAATATCAGATTTAAAATTTAATAGTAAATCTTTGCAAGAACTTCTTTGCAGACAGTTAAGTACTCAAAAACATATAAAAAAAATCAAAGAATTAAAACTCCAAAAAGTTCTGTAACAGGGATCTACTTAGCTGTCCAATCTATATAATATGTTTTACAATCAGTTATCCTAACACAGAAAGGTATATTCACGGGACAGGAATGCTACCTTTTTAGTAGTGATAAATGTGATTGCTATACATATGAGCCGTCATATTCAAGCTCTGAAGAATAGCTTCTCCTCGTCTGTTGAATGTGAATACAGAAATTCCACCATTGTTCACATCAACAGCACGAAACCTACACCATCAGCATGATTGCATGATAAGTTGACGTAAGTTGAAAAGTTTATCAACTCAAAAAATTCATAATCCACTATCTATTAGAGAAGCGACAAACTAAAATGAACATAATATACTTTGATGAGATACTGACAATACTTTCTGTGTAATTACGAATCATATCCAACTACACAATTCTGAACACCATACATTCCTTCATGAAAACAAGAGAGAGAATCTTGCCTCTCTGGACCGAGTCCCAGAGCTGTGCAAATAAGCGCCCGCAAAATCGATTTATGGGTGATAACCAGAAAGCTCTCACCCTGATGCAAAAGAAATTGTTATCACGAATGATGGAAACATGCCTACAATTGATCGTTCACATACATTACTTACAGGGGAAGACAAAATCTCCCTCCAGGCCTCTCTTGCGGTAACCCATAATTTGCAGACAGGATAAATCCCATCAACATTAAAATTAGCTGGATCTTCTCTCCAAGTGGTGTACAACTCTGGGTACTTCATTTTAGCATCCGCTGCCTCCAAAAGTTCAAAATTATTATGTACACGAGTTCTCATAGTCTAGAAAGAACAGACGGATATGCAGTTCACTTACCATTTGTCATACCCTCAAGAAAAAACAGGTGTGCCTCTTTTAAAGAATCAAGAAAAACCAATGGTTTGTCTCTTCCATGCCAAATAAGTTCAGCAGTAGACTGTATGGAACACAGATAGTAGAAAATAAATCAAGGGTTTCAGTCCATCTAAAACCAAATTAACTTTTGGAAGGTAAACAGACAAACAAATAAAAGTTGCAGATTTCCGAGAAGCAGTTAAAACCTTTGCACGTGAAATAGGGCTAGAGAAGCAAATGTCAAAACTTATGTCAGTTAATGCGTCACGACATTTCTCTGCTTGCCAAGCTCCAATATCTGTAAGAATGGACAAGTTTGAGCTACCCTGAGAAAAAAAAGAACATTAGTGTTTTAGCTACAGATCTCACAAAACCATTTTAAAATAAGAACTAAACAATGATCATTAAAAAAGACAAGGTATTTAACATAGCTTGCAAGTGATTTGGAAGTAATAGTGCTAAGGCAGCACAATGAAGCCCATAAAATTGGGTATACAAAGAAATCAACAGATGTGCATAACTTGTCCAATTTAAATGGAAACATATAAGATATATCAACAGAAGGTACACTTGTAGAGTATAGAAATCTACAGATATGTTTCTACAGATAATTTCAAGCAAAAAGTATGAAGTTCAGTAAGAGTGTTTAAAAGCTACAGCCAAATAGAATTATTTCTCACCAAGAGGAAGATTGAGTTCCTTGGGTGATTGCCAAGTTATAGATAATGAGACCTTGACTGTTGTGTTGCATTTACACATCAGGAAACAAAAGAAAAAAATAATTTGTAAGTCAAACTGATCATTAAGTTTTCAAAGATAACAATAGAATGCATTTTAGAAATATAATTAATGGAAAAGGTGAGGGTTATTGAGTATCCACATTAGTACTGATGGCTAGTCAGAGTAAAAGAGTGACAAAATTCCTTGGAGGATTTAGAGACATGGTGGTGATGAGTTGAAGTTCAAAAAGCAATTACAATATAAATGATATATTGCAAAACCAATATCCATAAAAATGTGAAAAAATTCATGAAGATTTAAATAAGCTTTTTTTTTATAAAAAAAAAAAATTCTCCCTTATATATCTGGTTTCCTTACTCCATCTTCTTGATTGAAGGTCATGTTAGTTTTGTTATTCAATAGGTGCAGTTCTCTTATCATCATCACACTTAAACCATGAGGAGGAGTTCATTTAAGTATTTCACACATGTATGACAATAGATGATTTTGTCTTTCAACCGTTGCCCAAAACGGTTAACATTTCAACCACAAAAGTGCAAATTCAATAGAAAATCAGCAACTTAGAGTAATTCAAACTGCAGATTTATTAGGTTTACAGACCTGGATCCTATTTTCATTGTTCCACGAGCTCAAGCCATGCCTTACTAGAGTCACCCTTTTTGGAGACGACAAGATCTCATTAGTTACTGATGTTGTAGCTCCCTTAAAATCATATGCACCTCCAGTCATCGGAACTTGACTTTCGAGTTGGTCAATAGATACGTTACTTGATGGATTTTGGACATGTGCTATGAGATTTTCTAGTTTGCCTGCACCATTTTAGCATTCAAGGATACATCATATATTCTCACAGAAAGAATAAAAGTAAATTATAAATTTAAGATGAACCAAACTTAGAATATAAGACTATCGATCCGTATTAAGAAGATAAAAGATAGAATCTGCCACTTCCAAGGGGTCGATAAAAGTTAAATTGAAATGCAGTCAACAGACTAATGGATATGTAAATGAAAAAAATAGGACCTTGGCATCAGAAAACAACAACGTAAGAAAGCAAGTTATATCTTTAGAGGTCTGGACAGTCTGCATAACACTCCCTAATATGCAGATGTTAAATGTCCTAATCAAGATTAAGACAAGTAGCTGATCATTTCCTACATCTGAGACAATTTTTGCCCAAAGAGAAAAGGAAATTTTCATCCAAAGGCAACTAGATTGAAGGCCAAGGAGGCCAGCACAAAAAGGACCCTCAAAACAATTGCTATTCCGTACAGGATAACCATAGCCATCCCTACCTTTCCACCCTCTCGAATCTGCAGACGTAGAAAAGGCAATAAGAAGCAACGAAAGCAAATTGGCGGAACACAATGAGGGTGATGGGAGGAAGTACCGGTGTGATGGGAGAAGTCGGATTTGGGGTAGGAGCAACGGAGGACGGGGTGAGGAGGGCGGGGAGTCGAAGCCCTCGGCCTCGGAGAGCAGAAGAAGACCGACGGCCGGCTCGAGGCGAGAGAAGCACAAGCCATCATCCTCCTCCCGATATCTCGACCCACCGCTCAGTCCTCTCGATCAGTGTGTGTGGCAGAAATCAAATTGGACAGAATTGGCAGAACCGGCGGGGTATATGCCCACCATACATAATCGACTCGTGTAGTCTGGCAACCCATCGCAACCGACTCACCCTGAACAATATCAGGGTCACATCGCCTTCTTCTCGAACAGGAAGCTCTGGTCCCACGGCATTGGATGCCTATCGAACCACCTCACCCCTTGAACTTTCCGAGGTGACTCGATCCAACTTCAGAAACGTACCGTTAGATGTGTCTCATAATTTCGTCATGAATAACTGATTTTAACGAATCAACATTTCAATAAAATTGATGTTTTTTGTTTGGAATTTCTAATTGTATGATTTAAGATATACTTTCTCGCCAATAAATTGGCATATGTTCTTCAAAGGATGAGATTTCAACGATGCAAAACAGGACAGAAATAAAGGGCAAGACTTGAGGTGGATTGCACCTTAGCCTACAAAGCAAAAACAAGAATAAATTAGTTAAGCTTAAAGGTCCAAGTAGTTCAACTGATTGTACTAGAAATTGGTAGCACCATAATATACACAAAACTTGCATGTATTTTATGGACCAAAATAGAGGACTGGAATGCATTACACTCACACAAATCTGCTATTGCAAGATTGCTGTAACATACACACACAGAAATATATGTTACTGAAGAAATTGTAAAGAGTAAGCAGTTACTGATGTATCCGGACATGATGGAATAGTCCAATGGGATGAATGTTTTGCATATATTCATCTGGTCTTTTAGGAGACACAAAGGTTCTGCTGACTTCAGATATTGCTGGTGATAGTATGCAAGATAGATGCATCTCTACTACATGATGTTGGTACAGTAATCAAATTTAGTCATATATATGGTATGCTTGGAACTGGTGGTGTTTACATGCACCTAAACTATGTATAGATTCTCCAGAAAAACCATTAGTATGTGAAGGCAAATAACCAAGTCCAGTTCAAGCTTAGAAACACAAACAGAAAAGCAAATAGGATGAAAACTACTCAGAGAAACTGGAAAGGAATTAACAATGGTTACTAAAACTAAAACTACATGTTTCCATTCAGATCAGCAGATAGTTTAACCAGCGGATATAATTCAGGTTACATGTATCAGTAGCCTATGAAAGATATACCAAGGCAGAAACAGAAGTACCACAGGCCTTGGTGAGATTTTGTATGACTCCAACCACTGCTCCAACAGAATCATATGCCACAATACCTAAGAAAATAAAGTCAGAAAGGCTTCTCTACCTACCAAAGTCACTTAAATAGTGGTCCTCTTCACTTTCACTCTTCACCTACATTCACCAGCTCATACTCGACCATTGATAAATTGTTATCCTCCTTCACCCCAAAATTAGCAGGTTCAGCAACCTCAATGCGGCCCCACTTATCAACGGCCAGCCTCATGCAACCCTTGAACATATCGATCTTCGCATTGCGGAGTATCACAGTAGCACCAGGTTTCAACAAGTCAACTGTCAGATTAGAGAGTTCATTCATCATTGACAACATCAATCAATCACTGGGAAGCGAAAAGGATCGAAGAGCTTTCGAGCAATGGATTGCTGTTAAAGAATTATAGAGTTGTCCCTTCTAACCATTTATAAACTAACAAAATGCAAGCAATGATGCTGCGAACAGCTTTGTCTGAATTCCCATATCTACAAAAAATTTACTGTTGTTTGCTCTAAAATTGCAAGCAGAAGTTGAAACTTCCAGGAAGAAAAGAAAGACATACAAGTCACTCTCAGAATAGGACCTAACTAACCATTTCATGAATGAAATCTCACCATCTACCTATTTATAGTAAACTACTTGGAAATATACAACAACAATTTGCATAAGATGAAGAAACTACCAAACTCAGTTTAGGAAAAATATAAATGTTGTAGCTGTGTTCTACCAAAATTAGCTTTTTCAAGTGGCAATTATAGGAGCCGGAAAGCTAGTTCTATTGATAATTAACTTCTTCGGAGGCAGATTATAGGCTCAAATGAAGAAGAAAACATGCCAGGTAGCAAAATCATGTCCTGATTAAAACTAGCACAATTCCTTCATCCTTCTTTCTGTAGACTGATTCTTACGAAGGCACTACCAGGGCGCTCATCTTTGCCTCCGGGACAGGGTACACAGTTATGAGCAGGTGTACCAAATAGAAGTGAAATATGATTTGAAGCTTTGGATCTGTATACATTATTAGTGCTTTATTTCCCAAAAAAATATATATCAGGGCATATTCTACTGATAGATAATAAATGGAAGATAATTTCACATGAACTTTTACATCTATACTGATAGATAACAAGTGGGGAACAAACAGCAATGCATCCAGATGTTGTTGACCAGTCCAAATAATGTGAACTTGGAACTAAATCACGTAGACTGCAACTACCTTGAAAATGCTATTGATAATTTGATATACAAAATGCAAACAGCGAGGTTATCATTCATAAAACTTCTTTTTCATCATTTGACCAAGAATATTGACAAGTGGACATGTTGTTTGAAGCATCAAAACATCCTGAAAGCCTATTCAGAATCAATTGTTTCCATCCTAGTCCCAGAAACATCTAAGCTTAATGAAACTTAGCAACATCATTAGTCATTACATTTATCAGATATCCATGGATGGAGTTAAGATGTAGAAGTTGCTGCAAGGAACCTGTACATGCCACAACTTGAGTCATGACTCAAGTCACAGCGAGCTGACGTAGCATAACGAGAACCAGATACATCACCCACCACCAGGAATGCCCTATGCATTTCCTGTAGCAGTCATGACAAAAGACATGACAGCTAACTCAGGAATGACAAAGCAGATATGTTGACAACCCAGCTTCATTCAGGTGTAATAGTTTTTTTTTTAAAAAATGGAAGAAATTTCTATTACATCAAATGGTGTACATAACGCTCATGCGTGGGCTCAAACCTGAGATCTATCACTTTGTGCAACAATGCACTAAACAACTTGGATGTCCCAGCAGAGACAATTAAATGATAATTTTACGTGTAATTTTTTTTTGCTAATACCAGCTTTCTGAGAATTCAATCATGAGCTAGAAAAGGGTGCTGTTTTAATTATATGTATGCAATTATCTGTATAATGCTACATGTAGCTTGGTTAAAGGATGCAGGAGTCCTAAATAGTTTGACATGAATAGAAATACAAATAAAAAAGAAATAATTGATAGTCCAGCTATGCCCAGATGGTATTATCTATAGTGTTAAAAGCATGAAAGACTTGTCATTAATTCTTACCAAAGATATACCATATTAGAATGATGATTTTGCTAAGTGTTCCTTTCCATATGACCAAAAAAAATAAAAACAAAAAAAGATATGACAAGGTATGATTATTGCAAGAAGTAATTACATTGAACCATATAAGGAAAATACACAAAAATGGCATTACCCTTCTATCAATGAATACTAGTTCAGTGATCAACGCATATTTTCCCTTCTCTGAATGCCATACACGTACTCTATCAAGAGTATCCGGAGACCTAAAACTATGTTTCTTTTAATATTATCTCCTTGCTCTTAATGATAGAAGATCGTACGTTCACCCTTACCACAAAACATAATCACAAAGCGATTAAGATAGGATCTATTACAATGTTTCCCCTTCGATGCTAAAGCAATGATCAGCAATCCCCCAGATCTAGAGAGCATACGGCATCGATGATGAAAGAGAAAAGGTCAGGAATCCATAATACCTTGTTCGTTGCGGGCCGTGAAGACGATAGAAGCGGTGTCGTCACCGACGAGGCACTCGGCGACCCTGGTATGGCCGAGGTGGGAGGAGGCAGCGTGGCCCTTCTGGACCACCATGTTGGAGTTAACCACCTTGACGACGAGCGTGTGGCCGCTGGTCCCCGGCTTCAGCTGGTCTACCTTGGTGAACACCGGCTTCCTCTTCGTCCCTTGCCCTTGCTGCTGCCCCGCAGTCGCCATTGACGCCCGATCTCTCGAGAATCCCTAACCCTAGCAAGACGTGGAATGCCAAAAGCAAAAGAGAATCAATCTATTTCGAGACGTTACCGTTCATGGCTTTTCTTATAGGTGCGTCCTTCAAAGAATAACACGCCTCGCGCTTTAAGATTCGACCTGATCAGATCGGACCAGATCTTCCAGTATCAACAACGACTTCACCCGAACTCGATTCGAGTCGGACCTGATTCTCCAGTACCCAATAAACGGATTGAACTCAATCCAAGTCAAGTTGACTCAATTGGTTAGGATTGAGATGGACACCACTAGATATGGGCTAATTACATATTATCATTTGTATTAGCTATTTTTAGTATTACGATTCTTACACTTTCAAAAATTACATTGAAATCCTTATATTTATGAAATTAAAATATTTAATTTTGTTTCTACTCACGTTATCGATTTTGTTAACGAAAATACCGCATGTGCTGGGTGGCAAACTGAAGTAAAACAGAATTAGCATGTGTGATAAATCCTACGGTATTTCTGTTAGCAGAGTTGACAACGTGAAAAGAAACAATGTTAGATATTTTACTTTCATAAATATAGGAATCTCAATTTAACTTTTGAAAGTATAAAAATTAGGATGTTAAAGATAATTAATTACATGGGATAATATGTAATTAGTCCTTCGGACAAAAACAAAGACATGATGAATCTTCAAATCATGACAAGAATGATGATAATAATGGTGTATCTATTGGTCATAAAAATACTTTAAATCCTTTAAAGGGTTGATGTTGGATGTGTAACACACCAATGCTATCTGAACAAGAAGACAGTGGCAGTGCCTCCTGCACTTGAATACTCTTTCTCAAGTGCTTAAAAGTATCTGAAAATACATTGCTTTACAACCCTAAGTTTCTGTAACACAACAATGATTCATCAATGAAATATGCAATGCCAAGTACACCTCCTTGTTTTCGTACAGTACCAACAATTCTAGAGATAGGAAGCATCTGAGTTGCAAGTAAGTTGAGGTTGCCATGGCACACATCAACTGGACAACCTGCTTCAGTATCTTGAACCAGTCCTGCCAGGAAGAACATTGTCCAAAAATGCAACACAAATGCAGCAGGAGAACATCTCTTCATCACTCTCCGCAGAATCATGCGGTAAGTTTATCCTTGAAGCGCGCTCCAACTCTTCAGACAAAAATGATTTCGCGAGGCGTACATTCCTGTCTACTGGTGTCATCCCAATTAAACTGCCTAGAGTGATGCTGTGGTCTTGAAAGAAGGATCTGGTCGACTAATGTTGACAATGAAAACAATGTAGTTAGTATACGCTATGAGTTCATTGAACTATGATGTCAACTGTGACTGAAAAAGGAGAAAAATGACGGCTAGGGTGTACCACTGTGTCGAGTTCGGAGGAAGAGTATGAGGCAAAACTATCTGAATGCATATGATGTGAATTTGTTGCTGTTGCAGCAGCTTGAAAGTTCCCCATGCTCAATCTGAAGGTCATGCTCTCCAGTCCAAATGGCCAACCACCAGGCATATTTTCAACCTGAAAAAGGTATGTCTCAGCATATGCAAGACCTTCTCACTTACATAAGCAATGTGGAGGTGGGATCTACACATTATTTTGCAAAATTTAAGAACTATAATGTCTTATGTTAAGTTTCAGATAAAGCATTAGTTTGCAACATTAGATAATCTAGGAGAAGTTCACGGAACCATTACAAAGCATCCTGTCAAATTCATTTGGGAAATTGAGAAATACCTGCATACCTATTGATGATGTGACGCATCAACTTAAGTTGAATTATATTCCCTAATATCTCCATGCCTGATAATTGTATGACTTTGTGCCACATCAGCAGGGAAGAGTGACAAGTAATGCAAGTGAAAGTTACAGTGGCGCCATGAAATGTTCAGTGGTTTAAGATGTAATACATTTCAGCAATGACAACTTAGGGAATATGGTTCATAAACCCAAACTGACTAGCAAAGAAACAGAGTTGAAGAAACAGATCATGCTTGTTGTGAACCTCATATAAGCATTTTTAAGTCTTGATGGAAGACAAAACTAGCTTTTCACGCCCATGTTTTAAGCTTTCAATTTCCATGCAAATAGTTAATAGATTTTCTAATCAGGCAAATACCAAGGGAACCTCTAACCTCGGACACTAAGAGGTGATTACCATGTAATAGTTTGGAATTAGAAAGAGAATTGCATCATCAGTCTCTTAATTTGGCCCTTCCTTTCAGTTTTGAAATTGGAAAATCATACAAGCATATCAAAACAGACAAAAGATGAGACATTCTTTAACAGCCGCATGATCTATTAAAATTGTTATGTTATAGAGCACCCACTGTAGTTTTCAAGAACATCTTGTTCCAGGCAACTTGATAAGTTCAGAGAAAACCATAATTAGGTATATGGAATCCAGAGGTCATAGCTTCACTATTCTGGGAAAGGAAAATTGCAAGTGTTAACAAGCATCTAAGATCAAATGTCCATTCTCACTCCATGACACCTGACACAAGAACAAACTAACAACACGATGTCGAGTTATTTTATAGATGGTCTTCATCCAAAATGTATGCTACCACTTTCTCAAAAATTGCCTTCTCATTATTCATGCATGCATTTAGTTGCTATTTTGACAGTATCAATGACAATCTTTGAAATGAAGCAACTTGTTCTACTAGGCTTCCTTTGCTCAGCAGAAAATTGAGCAGGAATTAGAACTGATTCATGTATGCCTGGATTTCATGTGTTCTGTCATTCTTGAGACTATGCTTAACACACTTTCCAAAACACTCCACTCAAACAAATTAGGACATGAACAGGAGGAGCTCCACAAATCTTTTGTTTCCAAATCTCTTATAGCTCTCATGGTTTCAAGAATATGTTCTACAAAGGGTAAACGCAGATCACTCAGTAGCAGAATAAAGCAGACGATACGTCTAATTTGTGTTGCCACCAGTATAAAATGTGCCAACTATAGTTGGAATTTGGAACCAACAATACTTCTTAGTATTTAGAAAAGGATAATTAATGCCAACAATCACCTCAGAACACAAATGGTTTCTTCACACAGATCAATTTTCACAGACACCACAAACTTAATACCTGAAAATACCTTAGAGTGCATTATACTGAGAGAAGTCCCAAATGAAGCTGAAAAGAATTTTGGATCTCAGGCAAACATCCCGTTAACCGGAAGCTGTGAGAACAAAGGATGGGAAATTTACGGACCCGAGCAGCCATGGATGAACTCGCGGTATTCGACAGATGTCCCCAAAGAGTAGCTCGAAATCCTTCGCCGTCGGCAGTGGCTGATTCATGGATGGGAAGCAATAATAGGCGCAATTATATGGATGGGGAACAGATCCGAGAGAGAAATTTCCAAAAAAAAAGACACGAGGATGGTCAGCTAGCCACCACGAGACGGTGCCGTGCGGGCTAAAACAGCGATAATAATGCGTGGCCTTCAGACCCGACCAAGCGAGTGACCCACCCGGAGACGGAACACAGATCATGAGGCAAGTCTTGTCTCCAATGGAGGAAGGCGAGTTGGTCCGAAGGTGGGGTAAGGAAATGGAGTGGGCATTCTTGAAGAAGATCACGCAGCAGCCAATCGTTGTCGACTTTGACCAGCGGATGGGTGGATTTGATTGGTTGCCAGCCGACAGACGTCAAGGTGGACAAGACTGTAAATACCGAGTAAGGCATCTGTTGACTAACCCAACAGTCAAAATTGGAGCCCAATGTGGTCATAGTTGGGCTCGGGGTTCGAATCTAATGGGCGATCATTTTGTAGATGAAGCCCAACTGAAGCTCATGGGCCGAAACAAGTAGCCCGATTCAGCCTGTGTTATTCTGGAACCTTCCATAGCCGCCGTGTGATCTCTTCTAGACGCTTCCTCAATCGCATCCTCCCAAATCTACCACCAAAGGCGAAGTAAAGACGAGGAATCGTCGATTACTGTTACCAGAGAAGAGGAGGAGAAGGAAGGAGAACGAATGCCACGGTGGAGGAATCGAGGGGGAAGAAGAGGAGCACGCACGCTCCTCACCCCGGTCATCACCAGGACAAGAGAAGAGAGAGGAGGGAGAGGAAGAGAAATGGGGATGGATTACTACAAGATCTTGGGCGTGGAGAAGAGTGCCAAGGACGACGACCTCAGGAAGGCCTACCGCAAGCTTGCCATGAGGTGGCACGCTGACAAGAACCCTAACGATAAGAAGGAAGCCGAGGCCAAGTTCAAGCAGATCTCCGAAGCCTATGAGCTACCATCCGACCTCCCTCGTCAAAGATCCAACCTTGACGATCCAATCCCTTCTTTTGATTTTACCTTGCGACAAGGTCCTTAGTGACCCCCAGAAGCGCGCCGCCTACGACCAGTACGGCGAGGAGGGCCTCGAGGGCCAGGTCCCGCCGCCGGGCGCCGGGGACACCACGTTCTTCTCCGGCAGTGACGTTGGTGCGGCCTCGTTCAGGTTCAGGAGCGCCGACGACATCTTCGCGGAGTTCTTCGGGTTCTGAAGCCCGTTCGGCGGCGGCGCGCTTCTGAACCATCAAATATTAGTAATATATTGAACTATCAAATATTACTAATATATTGAACTATCAAATATTAGTAAAATTGTAAAAAACAAAAGTCAGTTTATCACTGATAATAACAAATTTGTGAGCATAAGTGCATAAATTAGATTACGACTATTATTACATTAATGCACCAATGACATATAATATATAAATATAATACATTTGAGGATCAAAATTAGATCTGATAATATATTATATTAATATATAGATATATAGAATTAAGGAACCTAATATATTGCCTATAGAGTTCTTTTTTTATGGTAGAACCAGATATATTCATTAATTGATTACTTGATTCATTTGAATTAAAGTTTAAGTTATATAAAAAAAATAATATAATAATTTAAATAATTTTTTTTAGATAATCCAATATTAACGGAAAGATAATACGGAATATATCACAAAGCTACTTCTCAAAGCTCGAAAAACATATGTGACACTATTATTTTCTAATTTATATTATTTTTACTAAAATTATATTAAATTTATATTTATTTCTAACTTAAAAACCCTAATATAATTTTATTTTTATTTTTTAGATATTTTTGTTGATTTTAGGCGTACCATTTATACGGCCCAATACGTACCATATCAAGCAAGACTCTGTGCCTAGTATAGTATGGATCGAAATTATAATCATTAGTATAAACAAGGTTGATAGTACATAATGTCATTGGAAGGATGATATGATAGTAACCGAATACTAATAACTATTTTCAGAATTATATTCTAATTTTTTCCTCCTATATTAGAACTCTAATTTCTTGATTATAATAATGTTTTTCTTGATTATAATTATAATTATTTTTGCATATGCTTTGTGCAGTCGGATTACCACACATCGTTTGATCCCCGAAGCAGGTCATATTCTTTTCAGGTTGTCATCAGTAATATTATTTAGTTTTAATTGAGAATGCATCCATGTATGCTCTCCTTCGAAGGATGAGTCCATCGTGAAGCGGTTTTCTTGTTGTTTTCTGTTTCTCCTTTCTTGTCGCCTCCCTGTCCCTTTTCCTTGTTGCTGGCTATTCTTATAAATCAAGTCAGTAGACGGATGTGACATTAGTGACACTGACTTGTCTTTTCTTGACCAGTTCACATCTTTATTTCTTTTCTCCTTTAATTATTATCTTCATGATGCTATCCTCTAGTTACAAGGATTCAAGGCATCCAATTTTGTCTTTTTAATACAAAGTCATCAAACCTAAGTCTGACAGCATCAACTTGTTCTTCGCATGTACGGATGTGAAACTAGAAGATGGTAGACGCGGTTGAAGGGAGGCATTAGTAGCGAAAAAGGTTTCTGATCATGCCGGACACAGTTATTAATATGAAGAAAAAGTTTCCTAATTACTATCACTATATTGATAATCTAGTGATAGCACTAAGTTTATGTTGATCCTCGAAGCAAATGTGCCGGACGTGTTGGTTTCTTCATTTCATTAATAAAATTGAAGGAATAAGCAGATCCTTGATGTTTTTACTCTATTAATTTGCCTATTAATAAAATGGAAGAGTCTTCTCAAGGAGGATTTTGGTGTTCGAAATAACAGGACCAACGGGGTTTCTGTGATCTTCATGTAACGAGACCAACGGGGGTTCATGGCAGTCATCCAAGAAAACGAAAACGAAAGAAACTGCATTCAAGATTCGGATGCAGCAGTTCAAGAATCTGTGTGCAAGAAAGCATTTCTCAAGCAAACTACAAAGACAAAGAACACGAACGAGCTGAGAGGATTCATTGATTTCATTGCTATACAAAAATGAATGAAAGGCGTAGTACACTTTAGACTGGATCATGAATGAGTGAACTGATCGTCGCAGCCAAAATTGACGGAGCCTGGCAGCAGCTTCGCTTTGCATCTTAGTATGTCAGACATAAATATTGACACACAAAAAACTTCAGAGGGGGGTTCTGTGGTTGAGCATTTGCATTGACATAGCTGTTGGCCAGCAGATGAGTACACTCTTCTCCACGGAGAAGGCATTGTGCGAGCATGAAGAACTGGAGAAAGCTCTGGAGAAGGCGCTTGCATTGACAAGGCTGTTGTTGGCCAGCAGACGAGTAATTTTGTTCTTGGTGGCCCAAGTCCACCGTCGTGGTGGTGCCTGCCACAAGAGCACCCGTTAGGATCCAGGTATACAGGCGGCAATATTCTACGCTGCCGTAAACTGTGAAATGCTTCATTCAGAGGATATTTGGGAAGAATTTTGCTTATTATGTAAATTTCTGATGAGCAATAGCGGTATTTGTTACCCGTCATAGACAAGAATTGCATAAGAAAGCAGCTGTTACAAGTTGAAGCATTTTCGGATCGAGCTTGTGATTAATTCTTCGTCAAATTCCAATAAAAGGAAAAGAAAAGAAACACATACCTCTTCTGTTAGAACATCGAAGTTGTCCCTCAGAATTAAGCTCAGATCCACTCATTCATGTTCCGAGTCCTTCCCCATCCTTGTAGACCCGCCTGAAAGATCTCAACAATGTAGTTCACATTCCACCAATATTCTTCTATTGACACCATACTGACATAAAAACGAGAAAGAAAAGAAGAATCAGATCCAGAACAAATCAACCAAGCAGAATAAAGGACAAGAAAGATGATAGATCATTACTTTTTTGTTAGAAAAGGTCAAGATTCATAGCTCTTAATTCTTTGCTCCTTCCTCGACTTCTGACAGGAGTCAACTAGAACTCATCCGGAAACCTGAAGTGCTTGTATATTCTCGGGAGGATTCTGATGACAATCAAAGGAGCAAAGTCATGAAATGCTCAAGTGGCTCAAGTGAACTTACATACGCATGAAAAACCATCAAAAGGCCATGAGAAGCGACCATTTGGTCAACCTAACAAATATAAAATTAATTAGTCCGACATACAGAACCTATTACACAGTTATTTTGGTGTCAGTTTCATGAAATATTATCATCAGAAACTTTTGGTTACCTATATGTTGAGCAATCTTGCTGTCCCACTTGCACTCACTAATTGGAATATCATTTGCTTCCTTTGTGAGCTTACACAGATTCCAAGGATAAATAACACGTTCTTTCACCTGATGAGGCTGCCCCATTGAGTCATACCTCCATGCTACATCACACTCTGATTGACCAAATCATTATGCGAAGCTGATGTCTTAGTTGATATAGTAAGTAATTCTTTAATATAAAAAAAATGCTGTAGACAAGCAGATGTCAGCTTGTCAAACTAACATTCCACCTCATTCTCACAGAATGCCCGATACAATCATACCATTAGTCAGTCTCATGCCTTCTCTCTCCACCATACTTGCCAGGTCACTATATCTGGCACAACAAAGCAGGTGATCTAAACACACTGGCTGTCACATTTTATCCCTGAGATTGTCATGCTGCAGATGAATCTGGAGAACTCTTTGGAGGTTGCTGATGATTCTTGTAATGAAGCCATCAATGGAAAAAAAAAAAAAAAACTAGTACCAAGTTCAATGGAACAAATAGAAAACTATAATTTGTACAGGTTATGCTAGAGTTTGAGACTTGTAAGGCCAGAAATAGCTCCCAGATAATGCCAGCTGCAAAACTGAAAGGCACGTAAGAAAACCCTCTTGACCAATTGATGTTTCTTTTTACTGCAATATTTCAATATGACCGAGCAAACAGCTCCATTGGCCTCCAGCATACACGGGTACCAATCTAAGACCAAAGATGATGGCAGTCTCAAGAATCACTTCTTTTTCAACTTTATGACTTTCCATGTGCATAATACATAGCCCTATTAAGCAGTTTGTTCTGAAGAAAGGGGTGATGTTCTTCTGTCTTCATTAACCTCCATTTTCTTGTCCTTGGACTCCTCTTTCATGTTGTAATCCTCATCATCTGTCTCATCTTCATCATCCTCAACATTCAGATCAACATCCACGACTTCCTGCCTGTTGTGATCCTTGTGTATATCATCATTTTTAATATCTATATCACTTGGGTCGACTGAATTGGTTTGGGCATAATGCCTTCCATTTTCGGTTGCCTGATCATCAAACCCATCACTGCAAGTTGAATCAGATCCAGTGGACCATGATAGAGAACTCTCATTGTCGTTGTCAATATAAACTGCCTTCTTCTCTCTTTCATTCCACTCAGCAATAAGAGGTCTGACACATCTTCCAGTGTTGCTGAAATAGCTTACTCTTGTGTCCCCAGTATCGGTTATACTACTGTGAGATCTCTCTCGCGGCTTCACAAAATAACGGCTATATCCATGCCGATGACCCACCTGATGTGGAAGGTCAGTTGTCTGATTCATTACCACCTTGTTGAAGTTCTTGTTTTCTACTTCCTTGAAGGCTACCACAGCAGAGATATGATTTTCTCCCAATCCCATCTGAAGATGACTACTACCTTCTCCACCTTGACCATGACCCCCTGGTCCAGGATCGCCATGTCCAACATCAGGAACACCTGAATCCCTTTCTTTCTTGGCATCAATGATCTTTTGAATCTTTTGAACTTCTGTGAGATCATGCTTTTGGTTACCATTGTCACTGGTAGATCCTGATGAATGTATCTGCAGTTAAAAAACAAATCTTATTAACATTCAAAATCTAAAAAAGCAGAAAACATTTCGATAAGCATGCCCAAGGTTGGAAAAATGCTCAATAAATGATGTCTAGTAGCTAGCAAAAATTGTTAAAGATTTAAAACATATCAGGTGTATAACACTCTGGAAGCTACATCAAGTAAAGATCAACTGACACCACGAATCAGCTCATAATTTAAGGAATGCTCTTAATTAACCACTATGTGCATGACAGGAAGCTCCGTGATATCTCGATCTGTGTTTTGACTTTCAACCCCATAAACTTATGCTACAGAACTATTTGCCTTCCATTATTTGCTATGTACAAGGAATAGTTTGTAAAAAATTTGTCTTGTAAAATTTAGAAACTCATGACAACAGTCTCTATTCAGGTTTCTCGCAGAGGAGCTTTTGTGCATAATATTTTAATTCCTAGGAATAGACGGAACAAAAATAAGAAAAATAAAGCAGCACTTTCACCCAAATGGTATTTGGATTTTTTTTTTTTTCATATTTGTTCCCATTTGATCATAGGAGTTTGGAGATGCTGAAGTAGTCTTTAAAGCAGGGACTTGAAAGACACAAACACCACTTATTGTACATAACTTTTTTAAACTCTATAGATCAAATCAAGAGAAACTGATTGTTCAAATTACCTTCTCTCTTTGAAGCTCATTGGCATTGCAGGTAATTATTTCATCAGATGATGGAAACTGATTGTCCAATCGAGTAGCTGGATGATTCTTATCCTGAGAATCAGAAGCTGAACTTCTATACAAATGATTTGGGGCTTTTTGATGACCATTTAGAGTTGAAGAAATAGTCATTTGTTTGCCTTGTTGAGATTGATTGGTGGAATCTGATAGCTGACCTCGAGGGGTAAACGCTGAAGCTCCACTCACATATTCACTAACAGTCTGCCCTTCAGCAGGCGTTAGTACCTCATTATTTAAAGTATTAACTGGAGATAAAGGGCAACAAGCCTGTTTTACTCTTTCATAACTATCTAGCCAGCTTGGTTGCATTGGAAAAAGTTGGTATTCCTCGACAACCCTGGGAGAACCATCAGGATTAAGTGCATCAAAATCTCGAGCGGAGATGTCAGTTCCTTCATTAGAGAAGTTTGTCATTAAACAACAATCCGACATGGGCAACGATGTGGCTGCCTGTAGAAGGAAAAGATAACCATCTTACCAATGATGAATTACTAGAAGTGTCCTTTTACATGGAAAGAGTCAACGTACAATACATCATAATAAAAAACATTCTTTACCATCCAATAAGAAGTTATCAGATTAAGTAATCTATATGCATGAGCCAGGAGTCTCAATTTCCCAGCTTTAGACAGAAAATCATAATCAAGTAGTGAAACAAATAACAAAATAGAGTACAAGACCTTGATCGACTTGACGGTTGGTCTCTCAGTTACTTTGCCATCACAAGGCCACAGTGATGATCTCTGTTGTGCTGCATTTGCCATTTGTATAAAGCTAGTCAGCAGCAGTCTCCACATAACAAACAAAGAAAAGCTAAAATATCAACAGCTGACCAACCTATAGTATTCAAACGATTTGTAGGAAAATTAGTCAAAGTTATATCTTAAAAATAAAATGATTATATAATGTATGAACCTTTAAATAAAAGTTGGCTAAAGATAAATCAAATATACCATAATATGTAAGATAGTGGGACACAAATTTATTAGCTATAAACATTTGTTAAAAAAACAATGATAAAAAATAAGTTTAATTCCACGTAAACTTAAATGCTTACAAATTTGTAGCTGTAAACTTTAACTTGGGAAAAAAGGACAACGTGGTTGAAGTTTGAAGTGACATGGCAAATACACACATGATACCCTAAACTTCAGAAGGAAGGTAAGTCGTACACAAAACTGCATAGGCACCTTGTGCACACTGCATGGTGGTTTGACAAGTACCAAAGGATGGGTGGTTTACAGAGCATTTCCACTGTGGATTGCATTTTTTAGCATTAAGATACTAATGATCCTAACTTGGAACCACAGTTCTAAGCAATGAAAGTCAAACATTAGAATCAGAACAAGTAATCCAACAGACTCAAGTAACAATTTGTAGGCAAACGTAAGACACATGTGATATATGCTCTAATTTGCATAATACAGTGCACTCGACTTCTGGCCAGTCACCTAAAAAATTCTAGATGCCAATCTTTTCCTAATGATTGATGCTCACGTTTCTAATAATACATAATACAAGATCATCTTTCCATAAATTTTAAGAAATAGTTGTGTTTTGTTCACCCAACCACTTAGGTATTCCCACTGTGGAAGAACATAGCTTTCGCCAAGCTCATACACTTAAGTACTGTGAACATGTATTTAGGCATAGCAACCCTAAAAGTTAAACACTATCATGAAAACAAACAGCATTTAAGGCATGATCAACGTACATTCATCACGATCTAACAGTCAGCCCCAAGTCAAGAGAATCAAGAGAAAGAGCAAACTACAGGAGTTTTGGCAGAGTTGGAAGAATCACGATACCTAAAGGTGCCCCAAAAGCACCAGGTGGCAAAGGCTTAAACTCAACACCAAGAATCGGCCCATCAGCCCTCAAAGGATGCCCAAGCTTTTTCTCAACGTGCATGATCACACTTTGCTGATCTTGCATTTGTGTGAAGAGTTGAGCTAGCCTTTCAGGTACCAAGTGTTGCAGCATCTCCGAGTTCCTCCTTGAACTTGAGGATTCATTACCAGCCACTGGATCCGCAAATGACGTTGAGCTGGAGCTCAAGCCGGAACTGGAAACAGCTGCGAAATTCACAAACTTCCCATCACCCTCGTTCCTAGTTCTGTACCTCCGAGGGCCATGCCGATCCATATACCTCCTATTTCCAAACCAGTACTGGACTTGCTTGTAGTCCAGCCCGGTCAACTTGGCCAACTCTTCCTTCATGGCCGCAGATGGATTCGGCGCCACTAAACAAATCAAACAAGCATGCACCAGAAGAACAGATAAGTCAAGTGAAGCAGCGAACTATCAAAGATTTAACGAACCACCAACACGTCTATTTTAAAAGGAACTAAAAATCCGAACTTGAAGCTGAAAGTAGCAGAAAAGAAGAGCAAACCACCTGCGTAAGCGTTCTCAAGGATCTGGACTTGCAACGGATTCTTCCACTGCTTCTTAATCTCCGAGGCCCCGAATCCCGCCTCAAGAAGCTTCTTCTCACCATTGCCTTCGCCGTGCTCCATCCGAAATCACAGCTCCAAAATCACAAAAACAACTGCGAGGGGGATGGAACGGGAAGAAACCGGTAAAAAGAGGACGGCACGCACGCGGTCAATACACGCGGGGAGGCGAGGAGTCTGCGGGCGGAGATGTCAGTCGCGGAAGAAGGCAAGGAGAGGAAGAGGCAAAGGGGGGGATCGGACGAGGACACGCGCATCATCATTAGCAGATCACAAGAGGAGGCGACGACAGGGAGGAGCCAAAAGAGGTATCGTCGGAGGCGATTAATGCGGCGGGGATCGTAGGAGGAGGAAGGAATCCGAGTGGGATTTGGAGGCGTTTGGGGCGGAGGGCGCGCCTTGTTCTGCTTCTTCCATCGCGGGAGAGATCGAGGTGGAGGGATTTGGGGGGCATTGAATGAGGGCAGGGTTTTGGATCGACAAGCCTCAAATCTCGCTATATATGCAGCGACCACAGGAGGAAGAGGAGGAGGAGGAGGTTAGGTGGGTGTTTCGTGGGAGGGACAAGAGAAGAATAAGACGGAGAACGGGTAGGGTTGGGTTTAGGTTTCCGGGAGACGGCGACTTTAGGTTTATTTCCGGCACAGGTCGTCGTGTGTTGGGTGGGCCATGTCATTTGCTGACGCCGTGGGGCCCATTTGGCGTCACATTTGTCGCATTATTATCTAAATTGATTTGGTTTTCGATGCATACGACCACCCAAAAAGAACACTCAAATCCGTACCACGACAATTAATCCAATTTTAAAAAATAAATAATAAAATCTCACAGTATCTATCTCACGTATTTTTCCAAAAATAGAACGTATAATGTGACCCTAGGTGAACAGAAACTTAGAATTTATATAACTGACCAATTAATGAACATAAAGCCGACCTTAGCTCAGTTGGTAGAGCGGAGGACTGTAGTCCGTGCAGATATCCTTAGGTCGCTGGTTCGAATCCGGCAGGTCGGAATTAAAATACATTTTTAGAATATATATTTTAATATATATCTCATAAGGATTTTTGCTTTTTTTTTTTGGAGATATATCTCATTATATTAATATGCCAGATTTTATTAAGGATGTCTAAATCAAATTAAGATACTCATTAGTTGAATATGATATATGGATAAGTAGAGACTTTAATTAGATTTTATGGCTACATTAATAAGTCTCATGACTATTTTAACTAGTAAGATCTTAATAATTTATCGTAAGATTTTATAATTAAATTCCGCCTTCATTATTTAATTTTTATAATAATAATAATAACTTACTTTTACAATAAAGTGGATGAAATTAAAATCTTTCAATTTATGGTTTAATTTATGGTAATATATGAAAAGGCGGAATTAGTGACGTCTGATGGTAGGATTTATCTATTATTATAAAATTGACTTATGACATCTTTTTTTTCTTTTTTTTATTATCACCAACTATGAAAAGTTACGATATCTTTGTACCATCCCAATTTAGTTTCATGCTAGATATGAAACGATAATTTATAAGACTTAGATAAGTCCATTATGAAATTAATATTTTAGATCAAATTATTCTCGTCGAACTAATTACAACAAATGGTATTAAAATATATGTAGTGTTTGACATATATATTAGGCATGGTAGGAGACTAAGTAGGAAAGAATCAGTAAGTGCAAAAGAATAGAGCAATTGAGTGCGTTCATTTAGAGAAAATTAGTGGACCAATTTTTTTATCTGATCAATATTAGGCCAATATCTCCTTTTTATGAGCCAATATTAGAATTTGTTGTAGAACTGAAATGGCCTCCGAATGATGCGTCGGATTGGCCTGGTTCAGTTGTTGAACTCTTAGAGTGTCCGTTTCAGGTTTGCAGATGGGACAAGCTCTTGGGACGTCGCGAGCCCGGTCCCTGCAAGAAGGCCTGGGTCGGGTTTACCTCGGCTTGGCCCCTTCAATACTAAAGTTAGTGGATCCTTCTCCCTAAAACAGGCGAGAGGGTTTTATAGGCGTACCCGGGATCGACGTTGCGTACCTGGGTCCGAATGGGGGTCTATTCGTACAGGACGATGTCGTACAGGGCGGCACAGTGTGGTGCCATCTCGGGTTCCTAAGGGTGGCGTCCCTTCATGGCGTCGTTCTGATCTTTCGGGGATGGCCCGCTTTGTGTAGCGCCATCCCGAGCTTTCGGGGGGTGGCTTGCTGCGTGTGGCTTCGAGCGACGTGGAGGCGTCGTCGCATCCGACCCGAGGTGGCAGTTCGAACGTGACGTCCCGCGTGGGGTGTGTGTTTGTACTGATGTGTCTGTCGGCTACTACCACGTGGATAATGCCAAGATGCCCCCTATCACTTCCCCACCCCCACCCCACCAACGAGACATGTTCCGAGGTCCTCGTGGAGGGGGCTTGGGGCATGTCTGGTTTATGCTCGTTACCGTGTCGTTTGCTGTATGGGGGTGCTCGATCTGGTGAACTCAAGTATGAATGGACTGATGCCCGAGTCGATGACCTTGGGCGAATATAGATTGGTGCTTGAGCTGGTAAATTCAGGCACAGATGAAATGGTGCCTGAGCTGGTGAACTCCAGCACAGATAGTCTGGTGCCCAAGCTGGTGAACTCAGGCACAAACGAACTGGTGCCTGAGCTGGTGAACTCGAGCACAGATAGGCTGGTGCTCGAGCTGGTGAACTCGGGCACAGATGGACTGGTGCCTGAGCCGGTGAACTCGGGTGCAGATGGACTGGTGCCCAAGTTGGTGAATTTGGGCACAGATGGACTGGTGCCCGAGCTGATGAACTCGGGCATAGATGGGCTGGTGCCCAAGCTAGTGAACTCGGACATAGATGGGCTGGTGCCCGAGCTGGTGAACTCGGGCACAGATGGACTAGTGCTAAAGTTGGTGAACTCGGGCACAGATGGGCTGGTGCTCGAGTTGGTGAACTCGGGCGCAGATGGACTAGTGCTCGAGCTGGTGAACTCGGGCACAGACGGACTGGTGCCTGACCTGGTGAACTCGGGCGCAGATAGACTGGTGCCCTAAGCTGGTGAATTCGGGCGCAGACGGACTGGTGCCCTAGCTGGTGAACTCAGGCACAAATAGGCTAGTTCTCGAGCTAGTGAACTCAGGCATAAATGGACTGGTGCCCGAGCTGGTGAACTTGGGCACATATGGGCTGATGCCCGAGCTGGTGAACTCGGGCGCAGATGGGCTGGTGCCCAAGCTGGTGAACTCGGGCGCAGATGAACTGGTGCTCGAGCTGGTGAACTCGGGCGCAGATGGACTGGTGCCCGAGCCGGTGAACTCGGGCGCAGACGGACTGGTGCTTGAGCTGGTGAACTCGGCGCAGACGGACTGGTGCCCGAGCCGGGCGAACTCAGTACGATGCATCGGTGCTCGATCCGTGAACTCGAGCGCAGATGGACTGGTGCCCGAGCCGGTGAACTTGGGCACAGATGGGCTGGTGCTTGAGCTGGTGAACTCGGGCACAGATGGGCTGGTGCCCGAGCCGATGAACTTGGGCACAGATGGGCTGGTGCCTGAGCTGGTGAACTCGGGCACAGATGGACTGGTTCCCGAGTTGGTGAACTCGGGTACATATGGACTGGTGCCCGAGCTGGTGAACTCGGGCATAGATGGACTGGTACCCGAGCTGGTTAACTCGGGCACAGATAGGTTGGTGCCCAAGTTGGTGAACTTAGGAACAGATGGACTGGTGCCCGAGCTGGTGAACTCAGGCACAAATGGACTTTGTTTCTGCAATGTGGACCTTGATGGGTCTTACTAACGGCACGTGTGGGACTTTCCAGTACCACGTGCCGGACGGAGGGTTGATGTCACGTGCTTCCACGAGGGGTGTCCACCGTCTTGTTGGCAGGAAACTAGTGGCATGCGCACATGCGTCGAGGCATTCCTTAGCAGATGTTATCATCAATTCCTACCTCGGGAAGCCCAAACATCACCTAGGTGGTGGCTTTTCTTTATAAGTTTGCCCTTGTGAGTGGAAGGTCTCCGCGTCTTTCATTTGTTGTTGAGCCTCTCGCGTGTTGCCTCAGAGTCTCACCCCTTTTCGGTACCTAACTCAAGGTTGGGATGACTTCTTTCTCATCATTGTTAGGTCAGTCGATCCCCAAGGTCAACAAGTCGACCTCGAATAGTTCCAAGATAGAGGTGTTAAGCTCGTCCTCGGGTGGGGTGTCCTCGGTGGACTCGAAGGCCCTTGCGGCCCTTCAGGCAATGTGGGCATGGCATGGCATGGCGTTGACTCGATGGTGACCGGGGAGCTTTTGGGGTTGGTTCGGGATTGCTATAGCATCTCGGAGGAGTAGCAGCTTCACACTCCTATGTCAGGGCGACACTCTTACGACCCATTCCCAAGTGGGTTCGAGTTGACCATGGACGCCCTAGAGGCGGGGCTGAGGTTTCCCTTGCATCCCGTGATCATGGAATGCCTTAGTGGTGGGGGATCTCTCCCTCGCAGATAGCACCCAACTCGTGGCGCTATCTAATTGTCTTCCTGGGGAGTGTCACAGGGAGGGAATCGAGCCAACCCGAATACTGTTCTTAGCATGCTTTCGGCTATGCGAGGGCTAAGGCAGCTACTACCTCACCGCCCGAGGTGGGTTCAGGATCAGTGGTGCCCCCTCAGATAACAAACGGTGGAAGACTCACCACTTCTTCGTGAGCTGCTCTCGGGAATGGGGGTTTTCCGTGGGGTGGACTTTCCAATCCATCAACAATGTGCCCCTGTTTCTCTCCCATGAGGAGGCAGATTATGTGGAACATCTGAAAGGGGTCCTTTCTTCTTCTTGGGCTATTAGGGAAATGTCCGAGGCATGGCTGGTCGAAGCGGGTCTCAGCCCGACCTCTAGGGGTATGGTCAGATCTGTCATTTTTTTTAAGCACTTCACTCCCAGTCGATTTTTGCTCTTTCGCTTTACTGTCCTATTTGTTACACTACATATATGGTAAACTTTCAGTCGATGAGGGGGATGTCGCGCCTCCTGAGCGCGGTGCAACCTTCTCAAGAGACGCCAAAGACTGGGGGTGAACTCCCAACTCAGAAGGGGACATCGGGGCACCAAGTCCCGTCAAGGCTGAGGCGGAGCGTCCTAAGAAGAAAGTGAAAGGGGTGATTCGAAAATCGTTCGAAGGGGCGACACTTCGTGAGGGGACCATGCGGGCGGTCATTGGGTCGGGCAGCGACTAACATGGAGAGGGCTCAGGCATGAAAGGTAAAAGTTATGCCGACTCGACCGAGGGTGAGGCTCTGACCAAGTAGGCGAACCACCCCAAGTCGATGAAGGACCTGTGTTGGGTCCAGGCTTCTAGTAGAGGTGAGCCCTTTCGGGCTCTTGAGATTGTGGATCTACTGGAGGGGGAGCCAGGGGCACCCTATGGGGTCCGGTTGTCATCTCTGAAGGTCGATACCCACACTTGGTCCGACGGTTCAGCGGCCTAGGAGTTCGCCCGAGGCGTACTCGCCCTGGCTAAGCAACTATATTGCTCGCCGTTCGTGGTGCTGGTGGACCATGCCACAAAGTCACTAATCCAGGTAGGCGTCGCATCCTCGGTTTTATCTTTGGGAACTGGGTTGCGATGTCCGATTCTGACCCTGTATCTTTTGCATAACCACCATTATACAATGACGCTGATCGACCGGGTGCAAGACGCAGGACGGGTGATCGAGCGCCTCAGAGAGGCAAACTCCGACCTATGTTGAGAGGTTGAGGAGCTAAGGGGTGGAGCTAGTCCCGAGGCAGTAGTGGCAGTCGAGCAGCGAGCTATTGCGTTCAAGGCTGAGGCCGAGCGACTAAAGGCGAAGCTGGGGGACTCCCAACGCCAATTGAAGGATAGTCATGGGTGGGTTCGCAGGTTGGACAACGAGCTACTCAAGCTCGTGAGGAACGCTGAGGCCACATAGGTGGCATCCAAGGCGACTGAGGAGGCACTGTGAAAGGGGCGCCAGGGAGCAAAGGAACAGGCGAAGGAGGCAATCGAGGAGTACAAGAAGTCGCCCGGGTTCGAGCTTGGCCTCCAGAGGTCGGGTCAGGCGACTTTCAAGTATGGTTATCGGCTGGCTCTCACCCGCTTCCACGCCAAGTATCCGGATTAGGAGCTGGAGGCCGATTTGTTCGTGGATCTTCCCGAGGACCGTAATGTTGATATGCCCGAGGAGGTGCCCTTCGATGATAGCCCAATGGATCTTCCCCCGAGCTAGGGATGTCTGGGGTGCCTTTTCCTTTTGGTTTCAGTCGGGCTGAATTAGATTTGTAAGGCCCAAATTGGTCATAATGTAAAAGCTTTACTTATATGAATGTAAAGTTTTTTATTACAAGGTTTCTATCGGGAATCAAGGGTAAAATTTTCTTAGGTTTGACGCATTCCAGGTCCTTGGTAGAAGAGTCCCATCCATGGTCTCGAGGCGGTAAGTGCCTTCTCGGACCATGTTGTAAACCCGGTAAGGCCCTTCCCAGTTCGGGGCTAATTTTTCCCTTGCACGGGTTGGATCGCTCACCTCAGTTTTTCGAAGGACGAGGTCCCCGATCTGAATTTTTCATGGTCTAACCTTTCAATTATAGATTCGGGCCATCGCCCTCTTGTACGCCAAAGCATGTAGGTGAGCCTCAGCTCTTCGTTCGTCGAGTAGGTCGAGTCCGGCCCAAAGCCCGAGCTCTGAAGTTCTCTCGCCGAAGCTCTCCACCCGTAAAGTTGGAAATACGATTTTGGGAGGAAGGACGGCCTCGGTTTCGTACGAGAGGCTGAACGGGGATTCTTCCGAGGCTGTTTTTGGAGTGGTTCGGGATGCCCACAAGACACTTGGGAGCTCCTCCACCCATGCTCCGCACGCTTCGCCCACCCTCTTCTTCAGTCCTTCGAGAATCACCGAGTTCGTGACTTCGACGAGGCCGTTGGTCTAGGGGTGGGCGACCAAACTGAACTTCAGCTGTATCTCGTACGATTAGCAGTAGGCCTTGAACCTTGCATTGTTGAACTAGGTCCCGTTGTCGGTGATGATGGCCCTCGGGATCCCGAAGCGTGTGATGATATTCTTCTAGACGAAACTCTCGATTTGCTTTGTCGTAATGGATGCTAGTGGTTCGGCCTCGACCCACTTGGTGAAGTAGTCGACCCCAACTATCAAGAACCATCGTTGGACTGAAGCCAGGGGGAATGGGCCGAGGAGGTCCATGCCCCATTGCATGAAGGGCCAGGCTATGTCGATCGGGGTGAGGGGCACCGTCGGCTGGTGTTGGACCCGAGTATATGCCTGACACTGTTGACACCGTTGCAAATAGGATAAAGCATCTTAACGTAGTATCGGTCAGTAAAACCCTTATCTAAGTATCTTGAAGGCCAGAGCTCGACCCCCGATGTGCTCCCTGCATATGCCCTAGTGAACTTCAACGAGGACCATCTCGGCTTCGGGTGGGGATAGACAGTGGAGCAATGGCTGAGAGAAAGCTCTTCGGTATATTTTGCCCCCAATCTTAATGTACCATGCCTGGGCCAGTCTGAGTCGACGAGCAGTCGATGGGTAATCGGGTAGCTCACCCTTCTCTTTGTAGTGAAGGATATCTTCCATCTAGTTTGAGTTGCCTCCATTATGTTGACGTCCGAGATCAATAAGGTCGGCATGGAGAGGACCTCGGTTCTCTTCGGGGGTTCCCTGGGTGGTCAGCTAGATGCCAGCCGGGCCAGTGCATCGGCTTGAATGTTCTGAGTACGTGGTATCCTTGCAACCATCAGACGGTTGAAGCGAGTCGAGAGTCGCCAAACTTCGATGAGGTATCGGGCTATGGTTGGCTCTCTGGCCTCGTAGGTTTCATTGATGTGGCCTGCCACTAGTTGGGAGTTGGTGAAGGCTTCTAAGTTCTGTACCTACATCTCAAGGGTGATCAGTGCTACTGAGAGTAGATTGTCTGCTTCATTTCCCAATTGAATGCCAATCGAAAGCGGAAGTGATGCGAGCCTACTTGGGCAAGACAACTAAGTGGAAGAAGATTCGATGGGTAAATTTTGCGGAGGAAGGATCAGAAAACTTTAAAGGTTGCGAGGCGATGCTCGTTAAAGCTCCAACAAGCATCTATCCAGTTCAAGAGACAAGAAGAATTTGAAGACTGACGCATATCAAAGATGGTCTTTTTCTTTCATCAGATGAATTCGTAAGACTTAGCAAGAATCAAAGACAACTTCGCCAATTCCCACACCGAGTCGAGTTATTGGCGAGTTGAAGCAAAGATGGCGGATTAAAGTTCGACGACTCAACAACAAGTGGAGAACAATTGGGAGCCAAGAGCGCGCAGCGAGCGTAAGATCAAAGATCCAACAAAGAAAAGAAGTTGCAGCGTCAGCAAAGGCTTCGACGAGGACGTCGAAGGAATAAGTGGGGGAGAATGTCACGGACAAAATTGTAAACGACTTGTTCGGTGTAACACTTATGTGTGTCCGTGTCCCTTTTGGTTTGTTATTACTTGTAAAGGGCTTGCCAAAGGCTAAATGCCCAATGTGAGTGAGTTTGGCAACCATTATCGGCTTGTACATAAAGTTTGTGTCATGTGGACACTTGTACTAGATCCGGTCTGTAGTAGACCAATTTTATGCCTTTGTTGTGCAACCGTTTTGAGCTTGTAATATCCATGGTTGGAATGTGCATCGGCTATAAAGTGTTTGCTAAAAGAGTGGCTTGTGGATCCCGTGTGAAGCGCTTTCTCTGTCCCGTCTTCTCTTTTGCAGGTCCTAAGGGATTGTAGGAGATTTCGGGGAGGCTGACCTTTGCGGTGATACGCATTGGTGCCGCACGGCTTAGGCAAAACCAGCTAAGTTCGTGACAGATGGTATCAGAGTGGGACAAGCCCACTTACAAACACTTAGCATGCAAACGTGGGGGACCTAGCGAGGCACCACGAGTACAACAAGCTAAGATGAATTGCGGAGCGCACAAAGGTCGGGATGGCCGAGTTCGAGCAGTGGCTCGATGTTAACACCCAACCTTGATGGTGCTCGAGGCAAGCCGAGCGCTTGGCAAAGGATGAGACCGTGCAAGGTGGAGTGGGTTGTTCAACGATCGAAAGAGTTGTAAACTCAAGGAATTCGATACTCATGCATGGCCTTGCATGCAGACGATGGATTGTTCGCGGCCATCCCAAGGTGACCGAAGGTCGGCGCCATGGAGCATTAAAATTTTCTCTTCGGCATGTGCAGGATACTTTCGTAAGAGGTGAAGTGTGCAGCAGGTTCAGCATTTTGCTAGATCCAGAGGGGCAAAGGCGAGTGTTGTATTGGTGAAGTGTCACAATCTAGCAAGTGCATTTGCAAAGGCAGAATTGGGCACAGTTTGTTCAACAGAGGCGAAGTAGTCCAAGAGGATGGTGGTCTCCTAAACTTTCCAAAGGGAAGGATGCGAAGAGAGAAGTTGCTCCAACGGGGCAGATACCCAGGAGGGATAAGTCTCGGTTCTACAGAAGTAGAATCATATGCAATGAACCGCATTAGTTGAGTACCTCAAGACGAAGCTCGATGGATCGAGTGAGCGGTAAGGAGTTATTGCATGATCTCGCAAGTGGTGATGCGTTGGTGGACGCATAGCGAAATCAAGTGGGGGAGCAACCCAGGCAACACAAAGTGAAGGCACACTTGGAGCCGATAGTGAGATCGGACTCAACAAAGGGCTAACCCGTGGAATGGTTGGCGTGAGGGCCACCATTAACACAATGCAAATCGAGAAGCGGAACAACTTGGGCGTAACTTGTTGATGTACCCAAACCGCATGAAGGGAGTTGGCAAAGAAGATAGAACGTGGAGCGGAGGCGTGGAGCTTTCCTTAGACAGAAGTCAAGGACATGGACTCTTGCAAAGACAAGAGTAGGATCATGTCGTTCCATGAGTTTTCTATTCTGATGAAGCAGACTCATCTTGTATGGTGCCAAAGACGAAGGGAACTTCGAGGCATATGCACCTCGTCTCGGTGAAGCATTTGACGGAGTATCTAAGGCGATACAACTTGCAGTGGTGAAGTTGGTGTTAGTAGGCCTTGGCACAGGGCAAGAGGATGCTAAGGCAGATGCTCTTGAAGAATATGCCACAGTGTTGCTATTCGAGTTACCATGAGGAAAGCGGTGCGCAGCGAAGATTGTGCTGGTAGGGGTAGAGTCCCAGGATCCGAGACAAAATGTGCACCTATTTCAAATCGTGGGACTTCGAGGAGCTGCTAGGCGATGGACGCCCTAGAGCTAGGCTTTGTCCGAGTGTGACCCGAGAGTGAGTGGACGAAGGTTGATTGCCAAAGGAGCGAATAGAATCGAAGCTGGCGAAGGCCTTGCGATGTGTTGGTGGAGTCCACACATGGAGATATTGCAGTTCGAGTTCATACCACAGGGATCAGAATGCAAGGAGATGTCACCAAGCGATGACATGATGCAGCAGATCATGGTGGAATGGTTCGTGGCAAGTCGACACACACGGTGAGTCCCATGGGAGGACTAGATCATGCAGAGGTATGATCGGGAGCGCGACTAGGAGCTCCAAGTCGGTGAACAACACGACGGTAAGAAGAGCTATGGATTCAAGCAGTGAATGCTATGATACCGCAGAGGCGGGTCTTCCGTGCGTGCACCGAATGTTGCATTGAATGGAAGCCTTGGACATCAGCTTATGGGGGCTGTGCCCTATCGAGGAAGAAGTTCAGATGCAAGTACCAGGGAGTCCCATGTGGGGACTGGATCATGCAGAGGTATGATCGGAGCGGCTGAAGAGTGGAACTACTTCAGAGCTCACATTCGCTTAAGGGAGCCCGACAAGTCGGAGGACAAGGCCGAGTAAGTGAACGTTGCGACCAATGAAGCTAAGGAGAACAGAAGCGGTGTAAACCCTGCAGCATGATGGCAGAGGCCATACATGGGAGTTGCAGTCTGTCTTTCCATCGACCAAGTAGAACTGCTCAGAGAACACAGAGGTGTTGAAGTAGATGGTCGAAAAGGGCGAGGAAGCAATGACGAGTCCAGAGGGACTCAGCTACCCAAGATCAGTCATCGGTTAGAAGGAAGGTAGACTCAGAGGAGTGCCGCATTGCCGCAGAGGTAGATCTACCGATCACGAAGAAAGGATGCAGATGCGAGATAACAGATAGTAGCGTCATGGACATTGTATTGTCATGGTACCGTAGAGGCGGGACTTTCGGGGAGTCATCAATCCCTTGCTCTCATAGAGGGAGAGCGCTTGGTCGTGATATGGGCCGTGGAGGAGGAGAATGCTTTGGCAAACTCCATGTACCAAGACAAGGCTGAAGGACAGAAGCCAGAGAACTTCGTAAGACCAGTGTCAACAGACTTTCCATCAAGATAGCCGTGAGTGAAGGACTTGGTCGATGCAAGAGTGCATGACCAAGGATCGGAGCAGCGTACGCTGCGATGTTGTACCTTTGTTACTCGGAGGAGTCGGCGAAAAATGATGGAGAAGGCGGTACAATCCCAAAGGCGACCAAATCTATCTGAGACTTACTCCAAGTTGGAGTGATAACTTCTTGCATTCTAGAAGTTCAAGGGCAATGAGAAGGTGAATCATAGTAGGCGACTCAACGAAGGATTGCAAACACTTCAAGTGCTTCTAAGTGTGAGCTAAGAGCAAAGCGGCGAGTCTAGTAACCACTTGATGCACGGTACAACCTCGAGGAGGCGGGCGAAGTCAAGTAACCTTTGCCTTCTCAACTCTCAAGAGAATGGGTGAAACCAAGTACCCACTCTCTTAGTTATCTCGGCAAAGGAGCTCTGCACAAATTTGAAGACCCTTCAAGAGACTAATGGAAGATAACAGCTTGTCAAGCCCTCACCAACGGTGATTAGTGCTATCGAGTAGATTGTCCGCTTCATTTCCCAATTGAATGCCAATCGAAAGCGGAAGTGATGCGAGCCTACTTGGGCAAGACAACTAAGTGGAAGAAGATTCGATGGGTAAATTTTGCGGAGGAAGGACCAGAAAACTTTAAAGGTTGCGAGGCGATACTCGTTAAAGCTCCAACAAGCATCTATCCAGTTCAAGAGACAAGAAGAATTTGAAGACTGACGCATATCAAAGATAGTCTTTTTCCTTCATCAGATGAATCCGCAAGACTCAAAGAAAAATTAGCACAACTTCGCCGACCCCACACCAGAGTCGAGTTATTGGCGAGTTGAAGCAAAGATGGCGATTAAAGTTCGACGACTCAACAACAAGTGGAGAACAATTGGGAGCCAAGAGGCGCGTATCGCGGCGGAGCGAAGATCAAAGATCCAACAAAGAAAAGAAGTTGCAAATACGGAAAGGCTTCACGAGGACGTCGAAGGAATAAGTGGGGGAGAATGTCACGGACAAAATTATAAATGGCTTGTTCGGTGTAACACTTATGTGTGTCCGTGTCCCTTTTGGTTTGTTATTACTTGTAAAGGGCTTGCCAAAGGCTAAATACCCAATGTGAGTGAGTTTGGTAGCCATTGTCGGCTTGTACAGAAAGTTTGTGTCATGTGGACACTTGTACTAGATCCGGTCTCAGAGTGGACCAATTTTATGCCTTTGTTGTGCAACCGTTCTGAGCTTGTAATATTCATGGTTGGAATGTGCATCGGCTATAAAGTGTTTGCTAAAAGAGTGGCTTGTGGATCCCGTGTGAAGCGCTTTCTCTGTCCCGTCTTCTCTTTTGCAGGTCCTAAGGGATTGTAGGAGATTTCGGGGAGGCTGACCTTTGCGGTGATACGCATTGGTGCCGCACGGCTTAGGCAAAACCAGCTAAGTTCGTGACACTCTGGTAGATGACGAAGCCAAGGAACTTTCCCGACTTGACTTCGAAGGCGCATTTCGTTGGGTTGAGGTGCATATTGAACCATCTGAGGCTCCAGAAGGTCTCCTCCAGGTTGGTCAGATGGGTCGCTGCCGACCTGCTTTTGACAATCATGTCATCAACAAACACCTCCATGTTTTTCCTAGGTTGGGACTTGAACATTTCATTGACCATCCTTTGGTAGGTGGCTCCTGCATTCTTCAATCCGAAGGGTATAACTTTATAGCAGTAGACCCCTTTGTCGGTGACGAAAGCGATGTGCTCTCGGTCTTACGGGCCCATGCGGATTCAGTTGTAGCCTAAGAATGCATCCATGAACATAAGGAGCTTATGGCCCGCGGTCGCATCAACTAGCTGGTCTATCTTTGGGAGGGGATAACAATCCTTGGGGCATGCCCGATTAAGATTAGTGTAGTCAACACATATCCTCTAGCTTCCATTATGTTTTTTAATGAGGACTACATTTGATAGCCACTGGGGATATTTCACCTCAGTTTATGAACCCGGCATTGAGCAGGCGGTCTACCTCATGGTTAGTCGCCTGTTGGCGCTCGAGGACGAACTTCCGAGGCTTCTGTTTAATCGGGTGGGCCTCAGGATGGATATTCAGGTGATGTTGAGCTATCTCGGGGTCGATTCCCGGCATGTCCTTTGGGGAACAGGCGAAGACATCAGCGTTGCACTCTAAAAACTCCACAAGTTGAACCTGGTCGGCTTATGGGAGTGTGGTCCTTACTCTGACGGCTCGGTCCGACCAATCTCTCCTTAAAGGAACTTCGATGAGCTGCTCTATCGGCTGCAGGTGTGTAGGAGCTTTTGCGTCGTCCCGAGGGTCGAGGTTGGCCGACTCGGGTTGTGTCCTCTTTGGCATGGACACAACCATCAAATAACATCTCTTGGATTCCTTGGGATCACTCTGCACCATCCCGACTCTTGACGAGATCGAGAACTTCATGGCTCGGTGGTAGGCGGAGATGACCACCCTTATTCTGTTAAGCATCAGGCGTCCGAGTTTCACGTTGTACGCTGATGGTAAGTCGACCACCATGAAGGTAACCATCACCGTCTTTGTTCTCAGCTCATCCCCTATGGTGACGGGGAGGGAGGTCGTCCTGAGCGGAGAGATCGACTCTCCCGTGAATCTGGTAAGTGCGGTCGCCATAGGGGAGAGATTGTTGTCCATGAGTCCAAGCTTCCTAAAGACGTCCAAGTATAAGATATCAGTGGAATTCCCAGTGTTGACCATCACCCTCTTCACCCTGGCATTGGCTATATGGACTGAGACCACTAGAGCATTATCGTGGTCCGAGAACTCCACCCCTTCTGTGCCAAATGTAATTTCTTCCCTGGAACACAATCTCGGACGCTTTTCTACCATGCTCCGTGCATACGCTTTCCTCATGGCGGAACTACTGCCGCCGGAAGCTGGTCCGCCGATGATGATGTCAACTTGTCTTTCGACCGGGCCCTTCCGTCGAGGTGACGACTCCCTTAATTTTTTGAGGAAGTGTCCGAGATGCCCTCGCTGGATTAGCTCCTCGATCTGGTTCTGTAGGTTGTGGCAGTCCTCCGTGTTATGGCCATAGTCCCAGTGGAACCTGCAATACTTAGATCGGTCTTTGTCAGTGGCTTTCATTGGGTTGGGCTCCTGCAGGAGCCCTTTCTCCCAAATTTGGAGGAAAATTTTAGTTTGAGAAGCGTTCGAGGGGAGCCTTGGGCGCGATGGTTCGGGTCGGTCGGACTTCCTTTGGGATGGTTCAGGGAGTGACCTCGGGGGTGCTTGGGCGAGGTCCGTTTGAGGCCTCTTGCTATCCTCGTGCTTTCCTGCCACTAGGGCTTCGGCGGCGACGTGCTGATTGGCATGCTGGAGCATCTTGGGGACTGTCGTAGGCAGTCTCTCAACTAAAGACCAAAAGAGTCTAGAAGGGCACAATCCCATCAGGAAAGCCTGCATGACCAGAGACCGGTGGGCCTCAAGTATCCCCCTAGCCTCGACAGCGAAGCACGCGACGAACTGCGAGAGCATCTCACCGTCTCGTTGGACCAGTGCGAGGAGTGCGACCATGGAAGGTTTTGGCCATATGCTGACTATGAAGCCCTACTCGAACCCCCTCGTGAGTTGTTTGAATGAGGAGATAGAGGCTGGCTAGAGTCGACTGAATCACATCCGAGCCGGCCCCCTGAGGGTTGTGGGAAACGCCTTCCACATCAAGGCATCAGAGGTGTCATAGAAGGCCATTTGGGCCGCAAGGCAATGACATACTCCGTGGGGTCGAAACCGTCGTCGTATGCTTCAAGAGTTGGGAGTCTGAAGTTGATGGGAACTAGCTTGTCCTGTATCTCGGGGATGAAGGGGGATGCTCCCGAGGCGTCGTCCCCGACCTCTCCCCTAGTCCTGTGAAGCTCCCATTGGAATTCGTCCATATGCCAATTCACCAAGTTAAGTTGGGCTCTGAATGTGTTGTCAGCCAAATCGGTGGACACGGTGTTGTGCTCGGGAAGTGGCATGTCGATCGGGCGGATACCAAGGATGCTGGGTTCGAGAGTCACTCCCTGACCCCCGAGACGCTCTTCGACTTCCTCTTGCAGTCGCTTGTGTGTAGCCGGATTCGTCGGGGGATCATCGAGGGGCTCTGGGACATATATGGATGGGCTCGGCGCCTGGGGGCTGACCAGGCATACGAGCTACGGGATAAGGGGGACGACCGTTTGGATCATCCTCGTCAACACTTGGACCTGCCTTGATAGGTTGAGGAACGCCTCGGGCGAGACAGCCGAGGGTGCTGGGGCATTCCTGGGAGGTGATAGCCCGGGATCATTGTACAGTCGCCAATAGCGTTTTGGGTCTGGATCAGAATGCCTCCTCCCAACTGAGCAGCAGAAGTCGGTCCCGAGGTGGGAATGGGGGCAGTAGGTTGCCCTTCGGTCGGGCAAACTCCTGGGTTGGTCATAGGACACTTCTACGAAATCGGCCCTCCTTTTAGTGCCAAAATATTGTGAAACTGAAATGGCCTCCGGATGACACATCGGATTGGCCTGGTTCAGTTGCTGAACTCTTAGAGTGTTCGATTCGAGTCTGCAGATGAGACAAGCTCCTGGGACGTCACAGGCCCGGTCCCTGCAAGAAGGCCTGGGTCAGGTCTGTCTCGACTTGGCCCCTCCGATGCTAAAGTTAGTGGATCCTCCTCCCTGAAGCAAGGCGAGAGGATTTTATAGGCGTACCCGGGATCGACGTTGCGTACCTGGGTCCGGATGGGGGTTTGCTCGTACGGGGCGACGTCGTACAGGGTGGCGCTGTGTGGTGCCATCCCGGGTTCCCAAGGGTGGTGTCCCTTCATGGCGTCGTTCTGGTTTTTCGAGGATGGCCCGCTTTATGCAGCACCGTCCCAAGCTTTTAGGGGGCGGCTTGCTGCGTGTGGCTCCAGGCAACGCGGAGGTGCCATCGCGTCCGACCCGAGGTGGCAATTCGAACGTGGCATCTCGCGTGGGGTATGTGTTGGTGCTGATGTGTCCGTCGACTGCTGCCACGTGGATGATGCCAGGATGTCCCATATCACAATCATATCATTAAAAGGTCACCAAAAAATAAAAAAAAATTGAATGGTTTTACATAGATATTTATAAAGTATCAAAAATTCATGAAAGTTGGGCATCGTCTCCCAATTGGGCCTCCTTTTGTCCGTGATATGTTGTCAAATGTACGTGCAATGTTTGCTGATGTTTTTGCTATAAAAATTCGATTTTGAAACAGCTACGAAGTATTAATTGCAATAAATAAAAGATTTTTTTTTATAAAAGCTATCTTAGGACGCTAAAAAATTTTATAATTACGACGACAATGGACTGGGAAGAGTCGTATTACTCAAATAAATCATATTTTATCATGAAGATATAATATAATATAATCTAAATCTATTTATTATGTGATATATAACAAAGATAAGATTCAAGTCTAAAATATCTAAAATCTTGTAATTAACTATCAAAGTGTTTATCAGCTGAATTATCTGAAATCTTCACAAATATGTTGAATGAGATTTTGAAACCTTTATTTTTGATAAATTAGTCTTATATATATAATTTATATTTATATTTGTGTGTGTTTACGAGCGTAAAAGTCAAACCTAGGATTTTACAATGAACTATCAAAGTTTTTACCAATTAAATTAATCAACACTTTCTTAGTATTGAAATCTTTCTCATTAGATAGATTTTATTTATAATAATAATATAATATCTAAGAATTTTTTTCAATTATAATTATCTTTACTAGGTTAGATCAATCCAATCCAATCGATTGAACTGGTTGATCAATTCCGCTTAAAAACATTGTATCTAAAGGGAAACAATCATTTGATTGATTTATCATGAAAAAATTCAATGAAAATAAATATCCTTAATTATAAAGAAATCTAAAATATAAATATTTAATTAATTTAGTTGTGAAAGAAAACATACATCATATTAATTAATTTAGAAATCTATGTTTAGCACCCACATGAAATCCATCATTTTTTTCATTATTTTTTGATAAAATTTAATTTTTTACTATTCACAACCGTCTCAACTAGTTATGCTTTGATTGACATACCATATAATCATAAAAATAATTAAATATAATATTTTACTAATCATTAGTGATTGTGACTCTATCTAGTGTTCATTTTCAATATAATGTATTACATTTTGGATCATTTATATAAACCAATTAGTAATCAACTTGGGTGCCAAATTGATCCGCTAACTATGATGTTTTTATGGGTTGTATACCCTTGACAAATATTATAGTTTGATTATTCTTAAATGTGAATAGGATTGATAATATACATCACATCATATTATTTTGATATTCGAATTGATAATCTAATTAACGATCACTTGGACAATTGTGGCCACACATCAGAGTTATAATACATATGGACGATAGAGACGCGTATCCCCGACAAAATCTAGATTTCCTAATTCCACTCAACAACCATCGGATTTGAAGTAGAAAGAGGCATTCATGGTGCCTTTTCTTTGTGCATGACCTACCACATTCATTGTGTTCATTGTTGAAGGATACTTAATATGATTTATGATGTTACGAAGACCACTGATAGGAGAAATCCCGAGATCACCTACGACAGCAGACACATCAACATAAAGTCGTCCCACATACCACCACGTCACACCCTCCGTCTCGGGTCGGATGAGACGGAACCCGCAAACAACCATCCCCGAAATCCTAGGATAGCGACGCATGGAGTAGGCCCCCCACCCCCCTGAGAACCCTGAGCGATGTCGTGCGGCTCCGAGATCCCGGAGTGATGACGTGTGACGCCGATCTACTCAGTACCACTCGGTACGACCTCACCGGCATCTAAGCTAAGGTACGCCTCGAGACGCGCCTATATAACCCCCGCCCGGCTTTAGGGCGAGGGGGACTGTGAACTAACTTAAGCATCGGAGTGGCCACGTCGGGAGAATCCCGACCCAGGCCTATTTTCAAGAAGCTAAGTCCGAGGCATGCGAAGGATCGATTGAGCAGGAGGCGACAATCGGATACCCCTAGATATCAAAGATTGAACAAGACCAGACCGACACGTCACTCGATGGCCGCTTCTGTTCCGTAACAACCACCGTATGTTGAAGTTGAAGTTGGGTCAAGTCATCTAAGAATGAATGTCCCCAAAGGTCGGTATACTTCTTTTTCATATCTCTCTCTCTCTCTCATATCAACTCCATAAATAAGATACATGTAGTACGTCATGGATTATGAAGCATCATAGAATGGCACGTTCGAAGTACCTCCTGAAGCCCTGTTGAATCTCGTACCAACTTCTTTCACATGCTTTAGGTAAACATATGGGATATACATCGGAAGATATCATACATAAAATGGAATGATCATGCAACTTTATCACAGTCAATCTGAAGGTGACAACACAAAGATCATGAGAAAGATGCAGAGAATATTATTAGCATATTAGATTTCAGATAGGAAACGGATCCAAAGATTTGTGCGGGCAAAAAGATTCACCTGTCATGTTGTTGCATCATATCTCTCCATGTTCCTCCTTTCCCAAAGCCAAAACCCAACGTAAAAGGCCAGCAGCTGAAAGCCAAGCTTGAAAGCGAAGCACGATTTGGACCCAACACCATTTCCTAAGCTCCGTGGGATCGACTCCTTTTCAGAGTTCTCATTGCTCATGATGGTAAAGATGCGACGGATGAAGAAATCATTAAGCTCTGTAACCTGATTGCTGTCTCAGAAAGTTTCACCAGAGAAGATCCGCAACGATCCATCGGAAGCCAAAAGCATCTCTCGCAGAGACGAAGCAGAATTCATCAGCCGATCACTCCACCATTAAATCTTCCATCCACCCGGAGTACGACAGGAGTTTAATGGGGGGAAGCAATTTGCCGGAAGCAGAAGCGAGGAGAGACGCTCCTGTGGTCACCCCCTTGGCTGCCGCTTCCCCTTGCCTGCAGGCGATGGCACTGACTCCGTTCTCATTGATGTTAACCTCGACATGACGTCCATCGATCTCATAAATTTATTGGATGCAAAACACACTCATCGATGAGAAGATTCACATCACACTGCGCTGACTCCAAATCAGTCAGTCACCGCCACCTCGGCCACTGCCTCCACCGTCGCTTCCTGCCCACAACGAGGCGCATGAGTCAAATATCTCCGATACGCCCATTTGTTGGCTGCTCGCTCGCTGCAGGCGAAGCCCGGCCGGACCTCCTCACCTGTCATTTTGCGTGTTGTCACGCAGAGGGTGAGACGACATGTTTGCTCGTCAGTCACAGTGATTCTCTCGTGCATGCAGCATCCCTTCTCGGGGTGGGAGTGTGATGAGATGACTAGGGTGTAGACCAGCCTGCGTGCGCATGAGCGACATTGCCTCAGGATTCCTAGTACTGAGGAGATTTCTTGACCGGGGGTACTGTTGTAGTAATGAAGAGACCGCCTCCGTTGATAACGAGGATGTTGCTGCTTCGGAGCTCGGGGTAGGTGTCGAATTCACCATTGTTTTCTCCCCGAGACACGAGAGAGAGAGAGAGAGAGAGAGAGAGAGAGAGAGAGAGAGAGAGAGAGAGAGGGAGAAGCCGTGGGTAGGTGTGGACTCGCAGTGGAGATTTTAATGCAAGGAGACTGTCACTGCGACAGATGGAAGTCTACGACCAGTGTATTTGACTGTTGCCTGTACGTCAGGTCATGCGAGCGACAGCCTCTGAAGCGGATATAATCGTATAATAATTGATTGTATTTGGCTGTTTATAAGAAATTATGAGCTTCCTTTGTTGCTTGAACTCAGAAATCCAACATAATAGAGATGAGGGCTGTGCTGAATGATCTGTTCATCCTTCACCAGGAAGCAAAAAGAAAGAAGGAAAGAAAAGCTGCAGCAAATGCTTGCAGGGAACAAAACAACGTGACACAGATCGCCTACCATTATAGCTTTCCACCTCATCGAGCCTGCACGAATGTGCAGGGATTTAGCAAGCTAATGCCTGACAGAGCTGTTTGGACACCATGTGATGTGGAATGGGAAATCTACTGAGGAGTTTGGGCAACCCCTCATACTCTTCCGAATGGTTGGTGAGCGGACAGGTTTTAGTTGTTGGCTGCTGCCTTCCCTCCCATATCAAATTAAACAGTGGCAGGTCCCCTGCAGATGGCACGACAGCGGATAGATGGACTGCACTGCATCATTGCTCCGACCTCAATCCCACCTGTTTCGACAAAGGTGTCCATCGTAAAGGAGAGAGAGAGAGAGAGAGAGAGAGAGAGAGAGAGAGAGAGAGAGAGAGAGAGAGAGAGAGAGAGAGAGAGAGGAAAGCATTCCAATGGTTTCATAGCCCGCCTCTGACTCGCACACTGAGAGTAGAAAGCTTGAAGTGGGCACCTGCTCCTCCACCATCATCCACTTGCTTTCCTTCCACTGCCCTCAAGTCTTCCTGTTTCTCCTACCTCCATCTTTCATCCGTGACGGGGTGGTGGGAGGAGTAGCCATTTGCTTCTGCTCTATTTCCTCTCCCTTCCTTTCTCCTCCATCGGCCCGACCGAGCCATGGTACTTGCAGCTGCCGTTGTTGTCTTCTTGGTGCAGCTGTGCCGCTTCTCTGTGTCCTTGAACCAGGAAGGGCTGTACCTGTTGGAAGCCGAGAGAGGGCTTGTAGTCCCCTCCGGTGCCCTCTCCGATTGGAATCCACGTGACTCCACCCCGTGCAATTGGACCGGCATCACCTGCTCGGACGGCACCGTCACCGCCGTCGACCTCACTGATCGAGGACTCACCGGGCCCTTCCCCGCCTCCCTCTGCCGCCTCCCGAACCTCGCCTTCCTCTCCCTCTCCGCCAACAACATCAATTCCTCCCTCCCGGACTCCGCCGTCGCCCCATGCGACGCCCTCACCCACCTCGACCTCTCACAGAACCTCCTCGTCGGCTCGCTCCCTGACGCCCTCGCCGCCCTGCCGGCCCTCACCTACCTCGACCTCACCGGCAACAACTTCACCGGCCCCATTCCGCCATCCTTTGGACGCTTCCCCCGCATCCGGGCGCTCTCCCTCGTCGCCAACTTGCTCACCTCCACCGTCCCTGCCTTTTTGGGCAACCTCACCACCCTCCGCCAGCTCAACCTCTCATACAATCCCTTCGCCCCCGGCGAAATTCCTCCCTCCCTCGGCAAACTCTCATCTCTCGAGGTCCTCTGGCTCGCCGGATGCAACCTCGTAGGCGACATCCCGCCGTCGCTGGGCCGGCTCTCGAAGCTTGCCGACCTCGACCTCTCCACGAATGCGCTCTCCGGCCACATCCCTAAATCAATCGTCAACCTCTCCAGCATTGTTCAGATCGAGCTGTATAATAACTCGCTCTCCGGTCCAATTCCACTGGGCCTCGGTAAGTCCAGCTCGCTGCTCCGGATCGACGCCTCCATGAACCAACTCGAGGGGCCGCTGCCGGAAGATCTTTTCGACGCCCCCCTCCTCGAGAGCGTCCACTTCTACTCGAACAGACTAATTGGAGCCATACCCGCCGGCGTCTCTCGCTCGACGAGTCTAATTGAACTCCGCCTCTTTGCCAACCAGCTGAATGGCTCTCTCCCAGCCGACCTGGGCAAGAATTCACCGCTGATGCTCCTTGATTTGTCGGACAACATGCTCTCCGGAGAGATCCCAGAGAGCATCTGCGATCGCGGTGTGCTCGAGGAGCTGCTTTTGATCGACAACTCGTTCTCCGGTGGCCTCCCTGTAGGCCTCAGCCGCTGCGAAACGCTCACCCGCGTCCGGCTCAGGAACAACCAGCTGTCCGGCGAGGTCCCCGCCGGATTCTGGGGATTACCACATCTTTGGCTGCTCGAGCTCAGAGGTAATTCCTTGTCCGGTGGGATCTCTCCGCTCATCTCCGGCGCTGCAAACCTCTCCAAGATCCTCATCGACGACAACCGGTTCACCGGCAGCATCCCATCCGAAATGGGAGCTCTGTCGAAGCTGTACGAGTTCTCCGCCTCCAACAACCAGTTCTCTGGGCCGCTCCCCGCCTCGCTCGGCAACTTGGAGGAGCTCGGGCAGCTCGACCTCCACCACAACCTCCTCTCCGGTGAGCTGCTCCGAGGGATCCAGTCCTGGAAGAAGCTCAGCGAGCTAAGCCTTGCTGATAACAAGTTCACCGGCAGCATACCCCCCGAGCTCGGCGACCTCCCAGTGCTCAACTACCTTGATCTCTCGGGCAATCTCCTCACCGGCAGTATCCCCATCCAGTTGCAGAATCTAAAGCTCAACGAGTTCAACTTATCGAACAACGATCTCTCAGGCGCTGTTCCACCTCTTTTCGCGCGCGATGTCTACAGGAATAGCTTCTTGGGAAATCCGGGATTGTGCAATGGCATGCCTGGCCTGTGCCCTGTCTCGCGATCCACCGGGGATCAGCATGGCTTCATCTGGTTGCTCCGCTCCATCTTTATACTTGCTTCGTTGATCTTTGCCGTCGGAGTTGCCTGGTTCGTTTGGCGGCACCGGAAGTACAAGCAGGCCAAGCAGGGAACAGAGAAGTCCAAATGGACGTTGACATCATTCCACAAGCTAGGATTCAGCGAGTATGAGATCTTGGACTGCCTTGACGAAGACAACGTGATTGGCAGTGGGGGTTCCGGGAAGGTGTACAAGGCGGTTCTCAGCAACGGAGAGACGGTGGCTGTGAAGAAGCTATGGGGGACATCCAAGAAAGATGTGGAGAACGTAAACCAGTCCGTGGATGATGGTTTCGAGGCAGAGGTTGCGACGCTGGGGAAGATACGGCACAAGAACATCGTGAAGCTGTGGTGTTGCTGCACCACCAAGGACTGCAAACTGCTGGTGTATGAGTACATGCATAATGGGAGCTTAGGAGACCTGTTGCACGGCAGCAAAGGAGGGCTTTTGGACTGGCCGACGAGGTATAAGATTGCGCTAGACGCCGCGGAGGGGCTCTCTTATCTGCACCATGACTGCATGCCGCCGATCGTGCACAGAGACGTGAAATCGAACAACATATTGTTGGACGGTGAGTATGGTGCCAAAGTAGCAGATTTCGGGGTGGCGAAAGCTGTTGAGATGATCGGAAAGGGGCCAAAATCCATGTCTGTGATCGCTGGTTCATGTGGATACATCGCGCCTGGTTTGTCCACGATGATCTCGTCTCCTCCTCTGTGATCTACTGGATGCGTAGAACTGATGCTGTAATTTAATGCTCTCTCATATGCTGCAGAGTATGCATACACTCTCCGAGTGAACGAGAAGAGTGACACATACAGCTTCGGCGTGGTCATTCTGGAGCTCGTCACCGGGAAGCTCCCGGTCGATCCCGAGTTCGGCGAGCAGGACTTGGTGAAGTGGGTATCCTGCACCATGGAGCACAAGGGCACGGACCACGTCATCGACCCCAAGCTCGACATGTACCACAGGGAGGAGATGAGAAGGGTCCTCGGTATCGGCCTTCTTTGCACGAGTTCTCTTCCGATCAACCGCCCTTCGATGAGACGGGTGGTGAAGATGCTGCAAGAAGTTGGCGCAGAAAGCAAGCCCACCAAGGCCGAGAAGGACGGGAAACTGTCTCCTTACTACTGTGAAGATGGTTCATACCATGGAAGCATGGCCTGAATGGATTCTCGTTTGTTTGGTGTGACAAAGGCCATGAGGGGGGAAGAAAGAAGCTACTAAATCCTACTGCGGTGTTTGCCAACCGAGTGCTGCTGTGTTTTCTGGCAGATTTGGGGGATGAAGTGTATGTTGTCCTCCTCGATATCAACTTAGCTTTTTGAATCCCTTCTCTGTGCCCGGGTAGATTATTAGGATTGGGTTGAAGCTATCCGATCTGATAGATGGATGCAAATATAATTGGATATCGACATGATTTGCAGGTACTCAATCCATCTCCATCGATGTGATGGTACTCTGTGATTTAAATTTTGAAATGGATGCAGTGTTGCTTCTCGAGAACTTGGACAGAAGGGCCTGCCGAACACACTGTTAACCCAGTGAGAGATGCCAATAGAGACCATCTGCAAGTTGGACCGACATGGACCGGCGTTCCAAGTGCACTGCGACTGCTGAGAAATGAATTCTTCCCTGTACCTCCACATACGCTAACCTGCACATGAGGCCAAAGATGGTGAGTCATCGATCCATTTATCCGACATCGTCCGATAGTATATATATATATATATATATATATATATATATATATATATATATATATATATATATATATATATATATATATATATATATATATATAATTATATATATATATATATATATATAATTATGATAATATTTTTGGGCTTTGGCTTTCCCCCTCATTTGGTGCCCTAAATTTTTTTAACATCCTAAATGCTTCTTATCATCATTTTATTCTTTGGGTGGGTATTATCAACCCCTCGGAGCTGCCCACCTTCGTGAGGTGTTTTTGTCCCATCGCTTCGATTCCTTTCGTTCGACCGATGAGGTTTTATCGCTTCTATTTAATTATTTTGATTTAGTCACTTTTATCTTATAACTATTATATCCGTCCTGTTGAGCCATCGATCCATTTATTCAACATCGTACGATAGTATATATGCATGTATGTATGTATGTATGTATGTATATGTATATATATATGTATGTATATATGTATATGTATATATATATGTATATGTATATATATATGTATATATATATATACATACATGTATATATATATACATGCATATATATTGTTTTTCCATTTAGTGCCCTAAAATTTTCTAATATCCTAAATGTCTTTTATTATCACTTCCTCCTTTACGTGAGTATTGTCAATCCCTCGGAGCTACTCACCTTAGTGAGGTGTCTTTGTCCTATCGCTTCAATTCCTTTCCTTCCATGAGGTCTCATTGCTTCTATCTTATTGTTTTGATTCTATCATTTTTGTATTATTATTATTATTATATCCATCATATTGTAAGAGTCCTACTATCACGACAAAAGGAGAAAGAGGCACTGACGATAACGAGAGATATTTAGGGTGTGAGAAAAAAAAATGAGGATACCAAATAAGAAAACTAAAAATATAAGTCTAAGAAAAACATAAAAATATGAGTGTTTTTATAAAATCATCACATTTATATTAAATTTTTAGTATTGTTATTATTATATTATTATTTTATGTTTTAAAATATTTGTTTCTTTCATTCATTTGAATACTGTCTTTTATAAAAAAAATGTTTCAATAAAGGCTTCGGTTAGAAGAGTACAATTTATAATATTCTCTTTACTATTTATAAATTTATTTAAAAAATTAGTATTTCTAAATTATCCCTTCCTAAATGAATTTAAATTATATCCTTTTCTCTTTTATCTTCCCCTCCTCCTCTAAACATTTATATTGATAACAAGCATAGGGTGACAATCAACGATAAACAAAGAGTAAGGGGGGAGGTGGCAATCGACGACGATGGCAAGAAAACATGTGTTATAGGAAAAACAAGATAAAAACAATTATATTGAGATTATAAATAATAAAAAAATAAAAATTTATATTATTTCTTAAAGAGGGTGTTAATAACAAAGGTATTGTCAATAAAAAAAGAAATGTGAATAGTAAACTTATTTTCGATCCATATAAGAGTAAGTTTTTATAGCAATGAGTCACTAAAAGATTTTTTTATATTCAGGGGATAAGGATTCAAGATATATTGTTTTAATGAATAGAAGGCTCATGTTGCTATTCATATGCCATAAAATTCCAAAATGATACAAAATATTTTTAAAATTATTTGGAATTATTTATTCTACTATAAGTTCTTTTACGTGCCTCCCCCACCCCTCCCCCCTCCCTAAAATATTTTACTATAAAATAGTTCTTTTATTCTACTGTAAGTTCGTTTAAAATTATTTTGAATTATTTATTCTACTATAAGTTCTCAAGATAAAATGCATATTTAGAAAGCGAGATATTTTTGTTAAAATAAAGGAAAATAGGATCGCTCCGTAATTAAAAAAAGTGGTAAATTTTAGCTTTCCATATAAACCATCTAATTATTATAGTTATTATTCTGATCATATATTTGGGTTCACTTGAACCCATGCGGCCCAACCTCTCCTATCCAATCACAAAATGAATCAGTATCACATCAAAAATTCTCTTTGTTGCCCGAAACTGATTCAGAAACTCCAAAAATAATCACTTTTATTTATAACTTCATAGTTAGCAAACTGCAGAAGGCATCGGTATGGGGAATAACTGATGCCATACCCAACATGATGAGGGCACAGTTAAAGCTCAGAGAAGGGGAAGCCAGCGGTGGAGGGCGTTCGGTAGCTTTCACGGAGGTGGAGGAGGACAAGTACTCCCCTGCTCTCGCCTGGTTCGCCTCAAAGAACGTGAAGGTCACGTGCGTCGAAGATGGAGGTTTAAGCGGCATCTCCTCTCCCTCCACACATCACTCTCCGCCCCGCGGGAGCAACAGCAGCTCTCCCTCCCGGACTGATGATGAGTGATAGTAAATGGGGTGGGAGGGTTCATTATGGTCGGAAGGATGACGAGAGAGAAAGCTGGGTGGCGAACAATGGCCATGTCTTTCTGTTTTTTCTGCTGCTGTTGCTGCTTTTTTCTTTAGGGAGAGAGGAGAGAGGAGAGAGGAGAGAGGAGAGAGGAGAGAGGAGAGAGGGGCAGTCAAAGGTTCTCAAAAGGAGCAACACGTATAACTTATACACATGCGTGCGTATCGAGTTGAAGGCATTGAGGATGCGTGTGGCAGGAGGTGGTGTTGCTCCCGTGCATCGCCGTGTCCGTCTCCTCTTCTCATGGGAGTGGGGACTGTCCCAAAATTCTCACCTTTACTGCACTGGTTCCACAACCAAAGGGGCCGCACAGCGAGGAGACCTAGATTCCTCTCCTTCACCTTGCAATCTAAACCAGCTCCCTCTCTCTCTCTCTCTCTTCTCTCTCTCTCTCTCTCTCTCTCTCTCTCTCTCTCTCATCACTGCATTGATGATCTTGTGCCACCTCCTCCCTCCTCATCATGTGCCAGTCCTCAGTCACACAGCATTTTTGGATCTTTCTGCCGATCCCTTTCCCCATGGCACGCCCCCATGTGAACCCCGCCCCCCCCCCCCTCTCTCTCTCTCTCTCTCTCTCTCTCTCTCTCTCTCATTCTCTGTCTCCGCATCCAATTCTTTCTTTTATTCTGATACTTACTGTTGAGTCTAGCTGTTGCTCTGCTCTGGCTTTGCATCCAAGGAGTGGAGCACCTACCTCGCTGTCTGCATTAATATCGCCATGGCCTGGCCTCGGATAAGCTGGGGGGGGCGTAGCATACAATCTTGCGTTGCCCATAAATCGATATACGTTGACCACCACCCGTATACTGCATGCCATTGCTATGTGCAGCCATTGGCGCAGTAGTACATGGGAACTGCTGCCCTCTTCCTTCTCGCTCACTCTCCGTCTTCCTCCACCTCTGGACTCGTATAAGTTGTCACCTTCTTCCTTCAAACCGAAGTTTCCTTCTCCACAAGCATCTGCCCGCTGGGTTGGCAATCCGTGCTCTTAGTAAACGGTAGTACTGTCGCTCGGGTCTTTCTCCTTCTTTGGCGAGTCAATACCTACAGTCAATTGAAGGTGACCGTTGGGTGCACATTTTGATCCCATGCTGGTGCTGTCATCAATGTCAATTCAACGTTCAACGCTAAGTTGATGACGCTGGGCCAAGGCTGTATAGCATGGGTATCCGACGGCCATGCTACGCCGTCGCTGCAAACGTATGGCTACCGTTGAACCACATCGCCCATGCTACTCTCGCATGGTTTGACCAGCCAATCCGGATGACAAGCATGCTCCCCGAAACAAAAGGGCTGCGGAGATGCTGGTGATGGCCTTCTTGCAATATAAGTGAACGTTGGAGGTTAGTATGATAGAGATATAAGGTACCACTGGTGCCTGTGACCCCTCGCTGCTGCTGCTTCTCCCGTTTCGAGTCCTGCCGTCTGAAGCCGCCTTCCTCGCTGTCCACCCCAAACCCACCACTCCCCCCCGCCCCCGTCTGCACTCGGTTGCAGAAGGAAACCCTAGAATTATTATATATACTTGTTTAATGGTTATCTTTCTTTAGCTCTCCACTCTCAAGTCCCAAGAAGAAAGCGGCTCCTCCTCTCTTCGCTTTCCTTCTTTAATGGTGTGTGGTATGATATGAAAGACTGGATACATTGATGAGGCGGAAGAAGAAGGCTTCCGTAAGCGGAGCCGACAGACCCCATTCCCACCGCCGGAGCCGTGGTGGCGATCTATTCTTCTGCTTTGGTTCCCGCCTCTCTGCCGCTGCCCCGTCTTCTTCGTCATCGTCCGCCGCGGCAGCAGCCATGCGCGCGCCGTCCTCCAAGTCCCTACTCAGCCCCGGGCGCGGCCGCGACCCGGCGGCGGCGCCCTTCCTGTCGTCGTCCCTTAGCCGGCGCCTCCGGAACAGCGGCAGCGTCAAGGGCGGCCAGTCCCCAATGTTTCCCACGGTGGTCGGCGGGAGGCGGAAAGGCGTCGCCTTTGAGGCGGCGGAGCCGTCCTCCCCCAAGGTCACCTGCATCGGCCAGGTGCGCGTCAAGAGCAAGAAAAAGAAGGCAGCGGCGGCGGCGGCCGCCGCGGCGGCTGCTGCTGCTGCCAAAGGCAAGGCGTCGGTGATGCGCTCGCGATCTATGAGGGGAAGCGGGAGGGAGGCGAGCTTCCGGAGGACGGAGGACATGGGCGGAGCGGGGGAATGCTTGCCGAGCAGGAACCAAAGGTGGGTGTATCAGCTCCCGGTCAGCATTTGCGAGGCGCTGAGGGCATTCGGGTCGGAGTTTAATTGCTTCTTCCCATGTGGCGGAAGATCCCTCTGTTCCTCCTCGTCCTCGAGATCGGCCGAAGGAAGGGAGGGAGGATGCGGCGAAAGGAGGTCGAACTCGTGCGGAGCAGTGTTCGCGAGGTGGTTGATGGCAGTTCCGGACACCGAGGAGGGGAACGGACGGGAAATCGTGGGTGTGGCAGTCGAGGATGGAAGGGACAGAGAGATGGGAATGGTAATCAAAGAGAGGTTGAGGAGAGAGGATTTGGAGTTCGGGATCGAGACGGAGAAGACCGAAGAGGTCGTGATGGTGGTGGAGAGAAGGGAGGAGAAGGAAGAGGAAGAGGAAGCGAGGGTCAGCATTTGCATTCCTCCCAGGAATGCTCTGCTGCTGATGAGGTGCAGATCTGATCCGGTCAGGATGGCGGCATTGGCGAGCCGCTTCTGGGATTCGCCGGCCATGCAGGTGCGCGTGGAAGAGGAGGAAGCAGAAGAGGAGGAAGATGGTGATGATGACAATAGAGATCAACATGGGGAGCGTAATGAGGAAGTGAGGGGAGAAGAGAGGGATGATGAAACTGCTCAAACTGCGGAAGTATATCGTGAAGAGGAGGGAGTAGAAGAAATCCATCAAGGAGTGATTTTGAGTGAAAAACTGATGAAAACTTCTGATGGAACAGAGGCACAAGAAGAGGAGGTGCAGCCGAATCCAGTCGATGAAAGGCAAAATAAGGACGAGGATCTGATAACGGGGACTGCAGCTGAGCCTGTCGAAGCGATCGGTAACTCGGAAAGGGATCATGAAGAGCAAGAAGTAGAAGCAGCTGAAGTTGAGTACTCTCAGTTAAAAGAAAAGCCAGAGGAAAAAGAGATGGCGAATGATACTCATCCGAAGAATAGAGAAGTAGAGAAGGAAGAGGATAAAGGAAGGAGAACCAGCAGCTGCTCGTCCACAGCAGATCAAGAGGAGAGGAGATCAAACAAGCATGCTTCCAAATCAAAGGAGGGATCAAAAAGGCGCAGCTCTTCGTTGAGGGAGAGGGACAAGCGGCGACATAGCTTCTCCACAGAGCGGGAGGTGGGAAGACCGAGCTTTGGCAGTGAGAAGGAAGTGAGGAGAGCTAGCTTCTCCATTGAAGCGAAGGGGAGGTGGAGCTTCTCCATCGAGAAGGATGGTCTGAGACTAGAAGAGGAAGTAACGGATGAAGCAAAGAAGACCAAAAAAGAATGCTCCCCGGAGGAGAAGGGACCGAATGGCAACATGGAGGTTCAATACTCGCATACCAAAGAAAAAGAAGGTAATGAGGGGGGTGATAAAAGAGGCAGAAAGCAATGTGGAGTAGAACGTGAAGCTGGGGAGAAAGGAGAGGAGGAGAAGAAGGGCACGGAGTTGCCCGACTGCCTTCTACTTATGATGTATGAGCCCAAGTTGTCCATGGAGGTCTCCAAAGAAACTTGGGTCTGTAGCACTGACTTCCTCCAGTGGCGTCTCCACCACCCCAACTATCGGCCTCGTCACCCTTCGAAACCTGTCGCCGCTGGTGCCACAGCTACCACCACCGGCGCAGGCAAAGTCGGCACCAGAGCGGATGAAGTAACCAAAGGTGAAGCAAGCATGGAGATCACTGATGATAGGAGCAGTGACAATAAGGAAACAGTCTCTCCTATCCAGGAGGCATCACAGCCTTCGTCGTTGCCTCCACCACCAGTATTGCTGACTGTGTCGAACAAGGATAAGAAGCCGAGAGGTAATGCTGCTGTGCTGCCATCACCGGCACCAGCTCCAGCATATGGGCCGTTTGTGCTAACACGGTGCAAATCGGAGCCAATGAGGTCGTCGGCAAAGATGGCTCCCGATGCTTGCTTTTGGAAGGATAGACATCGGCCAATTGGGGCCACTGGAATTGGATTCTGAGCTGATGCCATCTGAATTAAATGATTTTGACCGGACCTTAGACAAGGTAAGAATACTGTAACTCTTGTGTGCAATATTGATCATCTTCTTTGTGTTATTACTGTTCTGTTAGCTTGTACAATAACAATAGCAATCACGGTTTGTTATTTAAATGAATTTTTTATGTACTGAATGTGAAGGCCTGATTACGCTTACTATTTTACCGAGGGATCTTGGATCTTATGATGTTGTTAATCACGTGGTGGACAAGGTAGAAAGAGCATTTTAGAAGGCATGTCCAGCAATCTAACAAAACACTTTTCTTATATGTTATATGCCTTGTCCTAAGCATTAAAATCCTAATTTTTGTTGGAGCGATACGACCACTTCGGAACCAACCGATGGCGTCTTGTTGGGTCTCTTTAAAGCAAAGATCCAACTCTGTGTTGGACAATGCACTTGAATCAATTTCTTATATGTTTGTGAGTTTCATGTTTTGTAGCAATAATAATGTGCACAGCGAAGATGCTAGTTATTTTGTTTGGTGAAGACTTCAGAAGATTATGATAAGATCATGGGATCAAAACTTCATGTTTAATACTGCAAAAGTATAACATAATTTGATAGTAATCGACTGTATGAGCACATTTGAATGCTTGTTGTTCCTAGACTGATGTAATTTTTTGAAGTTTTGTGAATGTTCGCCATCATCTGCTGCCAGCCACCATCTGTAGCATCAACCGTGGTCATCAATTTGTGTGTTGCTTACCTCCAAGTGTTCTTTTTTAGTCTCTTTGTAGTACATATTGGAGATCTGCTGCAATTTGAGTCATGCTATGATGGAAAAGAGATTGTTCTTTCTTGTGTTGGTGCTGAACTCAGCAAGCAAATAGGCTTCATAACCATTGATGCTCTATGAAATGTGACGCATTTCTTTGGTTGTCTTTCCAAAAGTCAGTTGCTGAGGTAGAAATGCATCTTTTCTGTCAGGCTAAAGCTTGAAGAGAAGGTATTGAAATGAAAGGGAAACAGCTTGAGATAGGTGGTGATTGGTTTCTCATGGCCAAATGGAGATGAGCTTTCAAGAAGGAAACAGTTAATGAAACAGCTGTGCGAGTGGGTGCTGATATTGATGTACATCATCTTCCCACAGCCAGCAGGATGAAGTCTGCGAAGGCTTGGATGGCCACACTGCCACTCTAAAAAGAGATGAGGGAATGAGCATGGAACCCATTTCCTCTCTTTCCCTTCCTCCACTATCCGCCATTGCTGGTGAGAGACCACCATCTGTAGCAGCTTTTTCTCCCCTGAAGGCCTCTGTACGGTAAAGGCGATCCCCCATTCCTTTTCCTCTGTTTCTCGGCCCCCATCATTTGTGCATGGAGCATGCCCTCAAAGCAAAAGGAGTTGGAAGGAGACGAAGCAGAAAACCCGATGCATCAGATGACCCAAATGATTCCGACCCGAGTCCATACACGGCTCCAGCATCTTGCTTGGATCAGGTTGCGGATGAGCCAGCAAAATGAATCGATTGGATGGTACAAATACACCACCATCGACTGCATCTTGTGATATCTGGCAATCCAAGATGGAATGCCGCTGAGTGGATGTTCTACTTGTCGCATAGTGTCTCAAGCAACGAGAGATTCTAACTGATGACGTTAATTGTGTTTTCGACTCATATGGCCACCTCTTTTGAGCGTAATAAGATAAGAGTACATCGTTGACGTCGACACGATCTCTGCCTCGCCACGGCAGCTGTTACTTGTGCTGGTTGACCTTTATAGATCGCTTTAAATCCCCACTGGGATTCAGGATCCAAAGCTATTGAGATGCGTGGAGGTACAGATCGAGTACGGCGGCGATACCTTTGTCAGCATTCACGTTGTCACCATTAAAATCTTTACGATCCCGTAACCATTCAATGCACCGAGAACTTCTATATTTGATTTGGCCACCAACTTGTTTGTCGACCTCCGAGCTTCTTTAATGGTGATGAATGCCGGGAGAAGTTTCCAGGAGCCATACCCTTCTCGTCTGACGTCTTGAAAACGAGAGAGAGAGAGAGAGAGAGAGAGAGAGAGAGAGAGAGAGAGAGAGAGAGAGAGAGAGAGAGAGAGAGAGAGAGAGAGTTCAAATCTCAGCCATCATCCTACGATTTCATGCTCTGACAAAAAACAGACAGGTGTTGAAGATTGAGATCAAATGACAGTAATGAGTAGGATTGGATTGAATAAGGCAGGTATGATAAAACACATGCTCTAGTTTCTCGTTTGACTTTTGATCAATCCTGTGGTGTTCTTCCGATCACAGAAAGCCTTGTTTGAATCTTCTCCGATTTCCGTCTCTCTCTATATGTTGACCTTTTTTTCCGTCTTTGTTTTTGTTTATATGCATGCAATAATCGTGTAAATGAAACCACTCTTGAAACGATGGTTTCTTGGAGGATTCTACGTGAGGCTCTGAACTCTGTACTGGTGAGCTAAAGAACAAGTCTTATATCTCGTCTTCCTGTCTGTTCCCTACCAAGTCAACTGGACAACGAGAGATCGACCTCCACAAGCAACACTCCGACATAGCTTCCTGGCGATAAGGCCGCCTACGTTTTTAGCTCACGAGCAGCAGATCTGTTTGACCACAGGCCGAGAAAGAAGAAGAAGAGCACATGAACCCAAGTGGAGGTCTTTAAATATGTAGGCGCATCCCGATAACATCCACAGCTTAGTGTGCCACCACCACATCGAGATGTCGAACTCGGAAGCTTCTCTCGAGTCCACTCCTACCTGGGCAGTCGCTGGTGTTTCCGCCGTTTTGATCTGTATTGCTGTCCTCATAGAGCACGCCCTTCACCGGTTAACTCTGGTCAGCCATCTCTCCCTCATCCAGAGCGCAATCTTGCCGCTTCTTCTCTGTGTTAGCTTTCATGCTGATCTGATCGTGCGTTGGTGCCTTCTTCGGCAGCTGCTGGAGAGGAGAAAGAGGAAGACCCTTAACCAGGCTCTCCGCCATGTCAAAGCAGGTTAGCGAAGCATGCGAGTGGAGTGTGTTGTCTTCAGCTGGCTGCCATTATCTTCTCTAAGAGGATTTCCTCTTTGGCTGTTGTTGCGATTAGAACTCAGGAATCTGGGGTTCATGTCCTTGCTGCTGACTGTAGCTAAGCAGCCCATCTCAAAGATCTGCATCCCTGCAGGCTTGGGAGACTCCCTTCTTCCATGCAAGGATGCTGCACCGCCAGGCAGATTCACCGAGGAGCAATCCTGCCAAAAGAAGGTACGTATGGGCCAATCGAGAGATCAATGTTTCGCTGCCTATGCACGTACAAGGGAATGAACACTTGCTTATTTGGCACGCAGGGCAAGATATCTCTGCTCTCCTCACAAGGGACTCAGCAACTGCAGATCTTGATCATCGTGCTGGCTATGTTCCATATCCTTTCTTCCCTTGTAACCTTGGTTCTTGGCGAGGCCAAGGTATTCTTCATGTAGCTGTTCATAGTTCATTGTTAAGAACAGAAGGAACAAAACGATTGCTCGAATTAGTGTCTGTCTCATCAGTATTCTCTTGTATCCTTCAGATGAAGAGGTGGAAGACATGGGAAGAAGAAACCACTACTCTGGAACATCAGCTATCGAATGGTAATTTCACAAATACATTTCACTACATCTTCAGCATCCACTTTCCTGATTGCAGGACTATTTGAGCACTCTGACCTCAGCATTTTGACAGATTATATATAATGTATATACATGATGAAAGACATATGGGTAATGTTTGAATGCACCCTTGAACATGACATATGAACTTTAACCGGATACAACCAAGAAGCAATGGTCTCCAAGGTGAAGCCTTTCGTTGTAGTCAAATGTTCTTTCTCATGCAGATCCTCGTAGGTTAAAGCTTGCACGGCAGACATCATTCGGAGAACGGCATCTGAAGTCTTGGAGTAACCACCATTTGTTTCTGTGGGTGGTAAGTTCGATTCCTTGTGCCGTGCCTCAGCCTCGTGTAATTCCATATGCTGATCACTTGCTTTCTTGTTTGTAGGTCTGCTTTCTTCGACAGTTCACTGATTCAGTCTCGAAAGCCGATTATTTTTCGCTTCGTCGCGGTTTCATTGCGGTAAGACAAGATTATACTCGAGCCATACGTGCATCTGGGGAAGACGAATCCAACTATTTAACATGAGTTTGGTTTGATGAACAGGTTCATTTTTCTCAGGATTGCAAGTTCGAGTTCCGAAAGTTCCTCCGGAGATCAGTGGACAGAGACTTTGCAGTGATTGTTAGTATCAGGTCTTCGTCTGAAACTATACTCTCTATGCTTACTGAATCCGATCTTTTACACCACTTTCATTTGGCTGCAGCTTCTGGATATGGCTGTTTGCTGTGTTCTTCATATTCTTCAATGCCTATGGTAAAGCATCATCATCGGTTAACCAGATCAGAGTTCCACGCCACTCTGCGTTCTCTGATCACCTAATTTCTTCTTCTTCTTTTGTGTTTTGGACAAACAGGATTTTATAGCCATTACTGGCTTCCCTTCATTCCTTTAGTGGTATGACTATGCTTACCGTGTGCTCAGAGAGTCTGAAAGTGATGATTACTGAGAGATGATGAAATGTTTCTGTGCCTGCAGATTCTTTTGGCTATAGGAACGAAGCTAGAAGTCATCATAACAACAATGTGCTTAAAGAGCAGTAATCAGGGAATTGTTGTTCCAGGGACGATATGTGTTGAACCTGACAACAACTTCTTCTGGTTCGGTCGACCTCGATTGCTGCTGCACCTCATGCAGTTCATCTTAGTCCAGGCGAGCTCATTGTCGTGTTTAAAGCTGAAGTCATCTTGACATACGTGTAAGGATATAGGATGCTGATACGATTGCCTTTGTGCATCGCAGAACTCCTTTCAGCTGGCATTCTTCGCGTGGACATGGGTGGGTAGGTCATGATCAGTGTTGCTCGACTCTTCTATATTTCGAACTGACGATGGGCATGCTCATGCTGCAGTACAACTTTGGGCTCCGGTCATGCTTCCATAGAGAGGTGGCGGACGTCGTCTTGAGCTCTGGAGTAGGCATTCTGGTGCAGCTCCTGTGCGCTTATGTTACACTTCCACTGTATGCGTTGGTCACTCAGGTACAAAAGCTCCGAATTAACCTTCCTATCACTTCCATGTGTTCATCATCTGAATGGTTTCTCGTCAGATGGGTTCCTCGATGAAGGAAACCATCTTCACTGATGAGGTTATCGAGAGCCTGAGAGACTGGAAGAGGAGAGCAAGGAAGAACGTTGCAGAACGGAGGTCGCTTGCCTCCGATAAAGACGAAGCTTCATCATCCAGCAATCACGCGCCAAGGAAACCTGAGTTCAAGTACCCTTCGGGGAGGTTAGAGCTGCTGGAAGTCCAAAGAGTGGTGGAAGAAATCATTCAGTATGGTGCTAACAACATGCCTAATGATGGCGAGCTCTCCTTTGGGCTGTGGAGAAGGCCGATCAATTAATGTCGATGCAGGACTTGAGCACTGTGTTTAATGCAATGCAGGTCAACATCCAAGATTTTCCAATCAAGGGAGATGATAGATTTATTGATGAACATATATATGTTAAGATGTAACAATCCAAAGCACCAAAGATGTCATATTTTAATGAAATATTTCCGTTTAGTTTCATCAGTTTTGGTTCTGACATGAATAATCAATTGAGTTGATACAACTCCTTATCTTCTTCCTGCTAAGATAAAGATTGACGACAGAGTCCAGACTGTCTCAGCCCTCGACGCAATGCTCCAACCCAACACTGCCAAACCAAGTGGGATGTCGAGCTGGAAGAATTGGCACCTTTACAGCGAGAAGGAAGCTCGTGTTTGCGCCAAGCTGGTGACTTGTCTTTTCCCGGATCTTAATCGAGTCCATGAACCTATCAGTGCCTTCTTCCGGCGCCATGTGACGTGCAGGAGCAGGCAGTCAGTGACGGGGGATGTTCTACCTAATCTTTCACAGAGCTGCAAGATCACTCACTGAAGTGACAGCCCCAAGCAAGCGAGCCAAAGTGTTGGTTTGGCGAATCTAGTCTCACATCTAGAAAATCAGATTTCTTATCTCTTATTAATGCTATAAAAAGGGGTACCATAGGCACCCCAAGAAAAACCGCTTTGGATTTAATTTCATTAAGTTCATATTAAACTTTTGGGTTTTTCTTATTTAGTAGTTTCAGGTGCTTTATGGACTAGGAATAATTTCCTAAGACATTTGTAATTGTCCCATTTTTAGTAAAGATTTGCTCCTCCTTTCGTTCGTGGGCGTAGGTCAATTGACCGAACCACGTAAATCGGTTTCCTGTTTCTTTTATTCTTTTGTTTATTATCTTTATTGGGTTGCCAAATTACCTGTGGTAATTTCACAGGGCGCTCGACAAACCGGTATCGAGCCTGGTTTTGGGATCTTTGGCAACAATGACAATAACAAAGATTGTTGTCGAGAAATTCGACGAAATGTCAACTTCGGCATGTGGCGTCAAGATGGAGGCTATTCTGGTTTAAGACGGAGTTGATTTGGCACTACAGAGAGCTGAGAAAATTTCAGATGGTATGTCAGTGGAAGATTTTGCAAGTATGGATAAGAAGGCTCGATCTAGCATTATTCTAAATCTTTCTGACGAGGTTTTACGGGAGGTAGCTACGGAGACTACGGCTAAGAGTATGTGGGATAAGCTTAAAGCCTTGTACATGAAGATGACAGTGGAGAACCGTCTCTACTTGAAGCAGAGTTTGTATATGCTTCGGATGAGTGAAGGTACATTTATAATCTCACATCTTGATAAATTTGATTCTTTAGTTATGGATTTGAAGAATATAGATGCAAAGATTGATGATGAGGATAAGGCCCTATTACTTTTATGTTCTCTCCCCCAATCTTTTAAGTATTTCCGTGATACAATGATTTATGGAAAAGAAATAATTTCAGTATCGTGAAATTAAATCTGAGCAGATTGATAGGGATATCAATGGGAGAATAGAGGAAATCGGTAGAGGTCAGTTGTCGAGATAGAACTGATAAAAGAGAATTTGTGATGAGTAGATCTAAATCTAGATCTAAATCCAGGATATAGAAATTTGGAGTGCAGATATTGTCATAAAATGGGGCACATTAAAATTTGATTGCTTTAAATTGAAAATAAATTAAAGCAAAAGGAAAAAATTGTTGAGAAAACTCTTCTGAATTTGAAGCTAGTGTTGCGGTGATGAGAATTTTGGAAATATTTTCTTTGCTTACTCATGACAGACAAAGTCTAAAAATGAATGGATTTTAGATTCGGGTTGTTCTTATCACATGTGTCCCAAGAGGGATTTGTTTTCCACATATGAATCTTGTAATGGTGGAATTGTTTTGATGGGCAATAATGCTGCGTGTGATGTTATTGGTAAAGACACAATCCGAATTAAAATGCATGATGGTATTGTGAGGACGCTCACTAATGTTAGATATGTTCCTAATTTGAAAAAGAATCTCATCTCTTTAGGCACCCTAGAGGCTCTTGGGTGCAAATACACAGCTGAAGGTGGAGTTATGAAAGTTTCTAGAAATGCCCTTATTGTTATGAAAGTTTGTAGGTCTGGTAGCTTGTATATTTTGCAGGAACTCCGTCACACAGCTCGATTCTTGATCACTCATCATCATTGTCTAATTCTCAAAAAAGGTTTGAGCATATTAAGCAAAAGGGGTCTTCTTTGCGATCAAAGTACTGGGCCATTGGATTTCTGTGAACACTGCATTTTTGGAAAGCAGAAAAGAGTCAGCTTCAATTCTCCCGAGTCTACTAACGAAGGTGATCCAAAGGAAGAGCAATATTCCATAGCCAATGATAGACCACGGAGAGTTATTCGACCACCACAAAGATATGCAAATTTAGTTGCATATGCTTTGTCACATGAAGAAATTGGTGGAGTTGGTGAGCCTACTACCTACTCAAATGCAGTTTGTTGTGATGATACCATTGCTGAAGGAAAGGTCCTTGTTCAGAAAATTCATACGAAGGACAATCCAGTTGATATGCTTACGAAGTCTCTTCCGGTTTACAAGTTCAAGCAGTGCTTGGACTTGATTGGTATTCATTGTTGATGATTGCCCGTTGGGGCTTTTGTGAAGAAGGTGGAGCAAGTTTTGTTAGGACATGCCAAGGTGGAGATTTGTTAGTTTGGCAAGTCCTTTAGTCTCACATCTGGAAAACCAGATTTCCTATCCCCTATTGATGCTATAAAAAGGGGTCTAAGCTTTCTAGCTAGATGCACCACAAGCACCACAAGAAAAGCCGTTTTGGATTTAATTTCATTAAGTCCATATTAAACTTTTGGGTTTTTCTTGTTTAGTAGTTTCAGGTGCTTTATGGCCTAGGAATAATTTCTTAAGGTATTTGTAATTGTCCCATTTTTAGTAAAGATTTGCTCCTCTTTCGTCCGTGGATGTAGGTCAATTGACCGAACCACGTAAATTCGATTTTCCTGTTTTTTTTATTCTTTTCTATTTATTATCTTTATTGAGTTATCAAATTATCCTATGGTAATTTTCTGGGACCAGCTCTAACAAAAAGTTCTACCCAAGAACCGATCATTCTAGTCTTATCTTTGATCAGAGAGAGGCGTAGGCGTATACAGCAATCGGTGGTTGGGTAGTCACCTTGCTGTTCTGAATCATGCTCTTCTCTGGCCCTCCTGATGTGTAATGGGAATGCTAAGGGCCACGGCATGAAATGCATGAATGGACAAAGGACAGCCTCCTCATGATAGGCTGCAGCCTCACTCGCCAACTTCAGCGGCCAGCTCATTCCACCTTGTTCCCTCTCCCTCACTCGCCATCAAAAGCTCCCCCTTGCGCACTTCCTCTGTGTCCATCGTTATCCTCCATAGCAGCGGCTAGGCATCGCCACCACCCGATGGCCTCGTCTCCCATCTTCGTCGGCCTCCCCACATTTCTCCTCCTCCTCCTCCTTGCCACCTCCGGCCTCTTCGGCCAAGCCACGGGCGCGGTGGCTCCTGGTCCTGAGTCAGCGCCGCTCAACCTCACTGGCATTCTCGAGAAGGGCGGGCAGTACGGAACCTTCCTTCGCCTGCTCAAAGAAACACAGGTCGGCGAGCAGATAGAGAGCCAGCTGAACAACTCCTTCAATGGCCTCACCATCTTCGCCCCCACCGACAATGCCTTCAACAACCTGAAGCCCGGCACGCTCAACAGCCTGACCACCCAGGAGCAGGTGTCGCTGGTCCTGTACCACGTCCTGCCCAGGTACTACACCTTGTCCACCTTCGAGACCACGAGCAACCCGGTGAACACGCAGGCCTCCGGGAGCAGCGGCGTCTACACCGTCAACATCACCAGCAGCAGCAACCAGGTGAACGTGTCGACGGGGGTCAACGAGACGCCCGTCAACAACATCCTCCATCTGGACTTCCCACTGGCGATGTACTCGGTGGACAAGGTCCTGCTGCCCCCCGAGCTATTCGGGGCGAAGCCTCCTGCGACGTCGCCGCCTCCCGCGGTGGCTCCAGAGAAGCCCAACAAGGGTACTCCGGCAGCGGACGGGCCTTCGGCCAGCGCTGAGGCAGCGCCCTCTGCAGCTAACCCCGAGGGAAGGAGCGCAGAAAGGGTTCTGCTTCTGTGGATCGGGTTGGCGTGCATGGGGAGTCTTCTCTAAGGAGAGCATCGCATGGGTTGTCTGGTTTGCCATTGTGAGTAATTTCCTGCATGCATTTGTACTCTCATTTTTAAGATTTACGAGTCGATTTTGTTTCCACCACAAGTGGCTCTTCTCGTATATTTCCCAAAAATCTCTACATGAATTGCCGATTGCAACACACCACTTTCATAGCTTTGGGAAGGTCCAATTCTTGCATGCGGTGAAAGAATCAACAGGACAAATACATTCTCACGAACAAGAGGTTACATCACTCCATCGGAATAGAACCAAGAAACAGAGGAAGAACGACGAAAGAGTTGCACTATCCTTGGGAATCACCGCACTCATAGAATGAGACAAGTCCTCTGCTTTCGGCTCTTTTTCCTTGGCTTTGGCGGGTAAATAACCACCTTTATTGCAGCATCAAACACCGCCTTCACATTCTAAAGAAAACGAAGACGAGAAGTCAATGATCGATACAGTAGTCATCTGATTACTCCAAAACTACACCTTCATGCGGTGTTCTTAGCCTCGCCCTACCTGCTGAGTCTTGGAACTGCATTCTATGTAGACGGCCGCACCTATCATTTTCTTTAGCTCTTCTCCCTGTTTCAGATGAAACAGTGTGCCACATTTAGTTTTGGGCTGATAAGAACTGCATGGCAGAGTCCTACGAAGCAGGAAAACTTGCCTGTGCTATTGTGATTGGTGTTGTCCCAGGATGATCGATAATAAATTGCCTGTCTTCTCGTAAATCTGCACCTCAAGGAATCCAATTTACTCCTTTTTTGAAGATTAAGATCACATAATTCATTGACTAGCCTGTTTCAAAGAGTTAACCGAGCTGAAAGAGGTTTAAGAAACTGTGCCGATTGTTTACCAAGTTTAGTTCCGACCAGAACGATGGGCACATTAGGAGCGTAATGTCTCAGCTCAGGAATCCACTGCCAAGAAGAAAGAACACAGCATGATGAGATACAAATGGAAGACAAAAGTGATGCATTCTGAGCTCAGAGAAAACAACATGCCGAAGGCATTCATTCAGACACCTTCTTGTGCACGTTCTCGTAGCTGGCCTTACTGATGAGAGAGAATGCCAGAAGAAACACATCGGCTCCTCTGTAGCTGAGAGGTCTGAGCCTGTTGTAGTCCTCTTGCCCTGAAACCCCAATGCTCTAAGCATCAGCATACATCTCAATTTGTTCTTCTCTTAAACGACAGATCGACTGAGAAGTTGCTGTCATCTTCTAGATTTGTGCTTTGGAAACCAACACTTGGCAAAACATGCTATAGTAGAAGAAGTGCGTCCCTCATAAACAGGGGCAATTGAGCTCACCTGCTGTGTCCCAAAGCCCAAGGTTCACTGTGCTTCCATCAACTATCACATTGGCACTGAAGTTGTCGAACACAGTCGGGACGTAATCCTGTTGCAGTCGATCAAAACAAGAGAAACACAGTTGAGCTCTACCTGATCACCGAGCGAACACTTCGCCTAAAAGCTAAGCTTTCCCATGTTACCGTCGGAAAGATATTGCTGGTGTAGGAGATGAGCATGCAGGTCTTCCCCACCGCGCCGTCGCCGACCGTCACGCACTTGATGAACCTTGCCGTGCTCATCCTCTCGTTCTTCCCGTCCCTGCTACCGCTGGAAGAGAGGAAGAGTGATGAAGGTGGGAATTCTGCTGCTAAGCGTTTGAATTTTGAATAGGGATGAAGGACGAACCAAGGACCGGAGATGAGAGAGCGAAGGCTTGTATAATGGAACGGGAGCAGCCCCACCACCATCGCTGTGCAGTGATCTCATGCTTCAAGAGGTTTTCAGCAATGATGCCCTGCATCATGTCTAGTGTTCTTTTGCTTGCTTTGAGTGCAAGAGTAGCTTGGAATCAGCTCCAATCATCCTCAGCGTGAGTGCTGTTTGGTTTTGGCGTGGAAGACGACACCCTTCGCTTAACTAATTACCCACCAAGTGACCATGATTGCATGGCCATCGAGGTGCCACCATTTGGTAGAGCGAGCCAAAGAAACTTGGGGTGAAGCAACTCTTGGTGGGTTTAGGTAGACAGATTGCTTTCTCCACGGCAAGTTTCATTAAATAGAAATATTTGTTTGTATTATGGAGATGGAAGTACTCGAGAACTTAACAACATTATTGGTTTCCACTTGAATTGTTTGAGGTCCCATATACAACATTGACTCAATCTATATCCAACCTGATCTTTACTATAACTTTGAACATTACAGTATGACACAAGAAGTATGTTTCAAGTTGGAAGATTAAAGTAATTTACAAACTGTTCCAATTATAACCAAATCATGATCATTAAAGAAGTCATAATATCATAATTACTTAATCAGAATCCGATTTTGATGCAATTATTCTAAGGAAAAAGAGTTGAATTTCTCAATTTTTGCATGGAAAAATAACAATAATCAGTATTAATTTGTAAACATTATCCTAAGGTATTTTAATACACAAGAAGAAAGAACAGTTCATCAAATCCAATTGTCGCATTTCGATCCGGTTCAAAGATGCTTGTAGGAAGCCCCGGCCCAACAATGGAAATTTGGGCCGATGAGGTGAGCAAGACCTAACCGCGTTCTTAGGTCGAACCGGATCACCAACAGCCCGGTTAGATACCGTAATGGGCCCAGTCCCTCCATGTCCTCATATATATGGAAAGACTTAAATACCCCTTTGTGCCCCGTATAAATGTGGGCGCCCGAATGCGTTCCTCGGTGCCTCGATTCAAAATTGAATACCCTCTGTATCCTTCACGATTGCTTTGTTCCACCGCCTCATGCTGTTCCAAAGAAAGGGTTTCCGCTAGCTCCTTTCGTCTCCGGCGCTATGTTCCCCGATTGCGCCGACGACTCCCCGGAGGTTCAGAAGCTCTACGATATTTGGGAGCGCCTCCGCCACGCCAAGGACAAGGCCCAAATCTTTACCTCGTCTTCTTTCTCTAACCATCTCTCCCTTCCTTTCTTTCCTGGTCCTCTTTTGATTTCTAGGGTTTTGATTTCGATGGTTTTTTGTTGGCCGATTGGTTTCTTTTTTCTTTCTTGATGGAAGCACGCGGGCGATGTGGCTGTCAGCGCGGATCATCCTGAGGTTCTTTGAGTTCTTCCCGGTCCGTGCCAACAAGCCCATTACTATCAATTTCAATTTCATCGGGGAGGAGCTTGGGGTCAGTTCCTCCTCCTATTGTCTTGTTGGTCGATTGGTTTCTTTTTCTTTCTTGATGGAAGCACACGAGCGAAGCGGCTATCGGCGCGGATCATCCCGCGGTTCTTTGAAGTTCTTCCCTGTCCGCACCACCAAGTTCATGACCGTCGATTTTGATTTCATCAGGGAGGAGCTCGGGGTCAGTTCCTCCTATTGTCTTGTTGGCCGATTGGTTTCCTTTTCTTTCTTGATGCAAGAACATGAGCGACGCGACCGTCGACGTGGATCATCGCGCAGTTCTTTTTGTTCTTCCTGATCCGAACAGGAGCTCGGGGTCAGTTCCCTCTCCTATCGTCTTGTTTCTGCTTTTATGGGTTTTCTTTCTTCTTCTTAGCACTGGAACCTTAGGATTTTCTCCAGGGTAACGAACCCCGCCAACTCTTGGTAGGTTGTTAGCTTGCAAAGCATGAGATCCTCCGCCTATTGTTTTGTTTCTACTAACGATCAGGGGTTTCTTGTTTCTTGATGCCAAATTTGTTAGGGTTTTAGTGCCATGAAGAAACAAGAAACCCTAAGACGAAAGCAGAAACGCAATAGAAAGGGAAGGATCTCATACATTGAAATCAAGGTTTTCAATTATGAGATATATTGTTTACATCACGTGATGATTACTGTGTTAGCATAAAATCTGTAACCATGATATCTATAATGTGAAAAAATTTTAATGTCAAAATCTAAAATCAAGTAACAATGGATTTAAATGATATTATGATGCGTACCTTTCGTTGTTGTTTAGAAAAATAAATTTTATCTGATCCATAAGCATATTATCGTCAGATCTGAAATATCAATCTGCAAGGAGAACTAGACTTATATTCTCCTCTCCTTATCCTTTCACATGATCACTTAGATTGATGGTTATGGAGGTTGAGAGAAACTATTATAGGGATATTAAGAGAAAAATTGTAATCTCTCGATCACATCCTCTTATCTCTTCTTATGTTCTCTCATCTTATGCATCCTCAGAGGTTTTGTCTATTTATAGATGAGAGCAGAGGGTCTAGGATAAGATACTAGGAGATTTTCTCCCATCAAGAATATCCCATAAGGAATCATGTTTTAATTGGACTTCCTTTCTATTAGCTAGTAATCATAATCAGAATCCAATCATATCCTTTATATATCTTACATAATTAAATAGGACTACAAAGTTTAACATTTTCTCACTTGACCAATTAATTGGTAAGTTACAAAAGATATTCAAAATAAAAATAAATAAATAAATTTTATTTGAAAATAATTTTGTATAATTGGATTCTGAAATTTTAAAAACTATTTACACGAGCACAAAATTTAAAAATAGGTTAATAAGTCTAATGAATATAATAATATTATATTAAGTCTGATTAATAATGCGAGTCATAGCGGTTGTATATCATTAATATCACACTTCTTTTTATGTACCACAACACTATTAGCTTTTTCTAATGCAGTTCAAAATGATCCTTGTAATTTATCTTATCAAGATAATCCTGTCATTACATTCAATCATAATATGTATATACATAACTTTTAACAGGATAACAGAAATAAATAATTTTAAGTACGTAAGTAAAAATATCAATTATAGTATCCACTCAAATATACATCACCATATTCTTTATGGGTTGCTTACAAACTCAATCATAAGAACATGTTCTTTCAAAACACTTTAGGCTATAAGTCCTAGGTAAATAGATCAGCAATCAATACAGTGGAACTCAAGTAATTAATTGACATTAGATGTTTTTGGACTCGTCTTCTTTAATCATCAAGTTCTTTCTACCACAATGCATAGAGATGCAATAGTACTTGCCATTCTTAGAGAAGGAAGCCACTGCGATATCACAAAATATCTTCAGCGACTTGGCAATTGAGTCTGACCACACCAAGTCTTGAGATAAAATTTTACAATTATAAAGTTTGATTAGTGGTCTCAAAGCATACCACAAAATCAACTTTTATTAGTAATAATATAATAATAAATTATCCCTTTAATTGATATAGATATTAATTGTAAGGTAGACTTTTTGTTATTGAGGTAATTTGTAGAATCAGCATATGAAAAATACCATTATTTCAAGCTAATATAATTTCATATATGTGAGCATATAATTCTTCATCCTTTCTAGATATCTTATTACTTTTCTTTGCAGTCCTTTAATATTTTCATTTCTAGGTAACTCCAATATCTACCCAACATTTTAATTGTAAAAATTGATATTTGTTCTGACATAGGTTTAAGTATAGACTTTTAACTACGCATATATAAAGAATATTCTTTTTATCTAATTCTTTTTAAGTTATTTTAAAGCACTCACTTTTTAACTAAAAATTCTACTTTTATGATTTGTTAAATAAAATTGTATATTAAATAATCTCAAGACTCGATTAATATATCCTTTTGAGACTATCTTAATAATTATTGAGATATATCCCTGAGTATCTTAATACTAATAATATAAGATATCTCATTCATATCAATTATTTTAAAATTCTTAGTGATAATTTTTTGATTTAGTATAATAAACCAAGATCATTATTGACAATACAAAATATTATCCATATATATGATCAATATCAATATAATAACCTTACATCTGCAAGTCATTGAAGGAGTTTTGATTATAAATAGACTTTTGAATTTGCATATCAAATTCTATATTTCTTTATTTTCTCTGATATTTAGGTAACCTATGAGGCTAGATCCTTAATTAAAAATTTATTTTCATATTATAGGTGTAACTCAAACTCATAATGAGTCATTAATGTCATCACGAGTAGAGTTTAGATATGAGATATCTACTGGAGCCCATAACTTATTGGATATCTATTAAGCCCCTAAATTATTAGATCTTAAGATGATATCCAATAATTGCTAATAAGAGATTATTGGATAGAGGCTCACTAATCCAAGAGGTTTGGGTAATTGGATGGAGATCCAATACCCAACAGGGCAAGATTCTTCTTTTTTTGACATGTTACCTCATGAATAGGAGGGGGACCAAAGCTCTATAGGATAGAGTTCTCTTGGTAACTACCTCTCCTGTTCTTCTTATTGATCCCAGACATCTAATCATCCCATGACAGATTCCTTTTGATCGTGCATCATCCAGAAAGTGCATTATCCTCTAGTGTGGATACCACTATAGAGGAGGACGCTTGACCTTCTTCAGCCTCTCCTACAAATCTGCAGGGATTCAAGAATATACGATTTTCTTTAACACATGCAGTTTTCATGGATTTGTTTTGATGCATCGACCTTCGCACGACGATGGAAACTTTCTACCGAAAATTTGGGGTATTTTGTTTTTGTTCTTCTAATACACATAAGATGTCGCTCACTTGTGGATTTTCCAACATCTCCTCTATATTAAATTTTGAGATTTTGACTCCTACCGATTCGTTATTTTATAGGAATCTTATATTATCAGATTTAACTATCCTCGCACTATGATTAGAGCAATAAGATATGTACTTGTTTTAAATTTTTCTGAATAAATAATAAAATATTCAAAAATAATTATTAAATTTAATTTTTCTTTAATGTAAATAGAAAATCTTTATCTTTATAGGACAATCTCAAATATGTAAATATCGTAAGTTAGATTTCCTATCATTCCATAACTCAAAAGAAGTCATGTAATTTACTTACTAGGAACCTCATTTAAGATATGCATAGTTGTCCTTAGAACTTTTTCTCACATTGATCTTGGTACAAAAGAATAACCCATCATGCTCCTAATCATATTTATAAGCGTACGATTATACCTTTCAACAATCATATTCTGCTGTGACATATCGAGTAAATCATACTAATCTTTTCTAAAAATCTAGTAAAAGAACTAGAATTGTAATTAGATTCATCATAAATACCATAAAATTCATCACCCCTATCAGATATGATGATTTTAACTTTTCTATCTAATTGTCTCTCGACCTCATTTATGCACACTTCAAGAGTGTCAACAGCCTAAGACTTCACATGAATTAGATATATATAATCATATCTCAATAGTTTATCTATATGGTGATAAAATATATCTCTTTAATGGGATGAAAATATAGAGTGACTTGTAGATGTAAGCATAATCTCAAGGAGTTTATGAAACTATATTTATTTTAATATTTAATTATATGATCGTTGTAAACTTAAGATTCATATTAATTCTGTATACACCATTATACATAATTCAAATATTAACTTTTATTAAATCATACTAAGTTTACAACTACCAAAAGAGAAATAATATTCTAATAATTCTAGGTAAAGAATCTAAATTCTCAGAATTATAAGAATATAGCATGGATCCTCAAGATTCATCAAATGAATCATCTTTAGACGTAGGCAATAAATACAAACTACTATCACTTTCACTTTAAGATGATTCTTGTAATGATAAACATTTCATTCTCTTTTAGTTTTATCTATTTTTTTATTATTAAAATAAATCTCTATTATTGGTAATATATGTTGAAGCATCAAATTAATCCACAAAATATTAGAAAAATAATTTCTGTAATATTTGATTTGAACCACATAAAAGTTATATTTATAACTTTTCATTTCAAATCAAATCTTATAGTTCTTCAGATATCTTTCTTTGTTACACAAGTAACATTTCATTATGAAGAGATTCTTTTATGAGTTTATATAGTAATTATAAACTCAGGTGACTTACGCTTCATCTTTATTTTATTGTTACCCACTCCTTGAGTAGTACTCAAAATATTATAAGTCTTGAGTTTATAACTTTATTAATTATATTGAGGAGATAATCTTAAATTTCTTAAATACTATTATTTTTAGTCAGTTTTTTCATTGAGGTGTCAGCTAATGACTTATCAGAAAATTTAAATTGATCCTTAAATATTCTCATGCGTTAGTTATAAACTGTACTGAAGTCTAAGTATCATCAAATTGAGTCTTTCAGACATTTCCTGATCAGTCACCTTAATTATTTATTACATAAAACTTTCAGTAAATAAGTCTGTGTTCTCTTCAAATAATCTGATCAAGATCTCACTCATTCAATATAACTTGTATATGCTCAAGTCATTTATTTCAGAAAATATATTCTAAAAAATATAGGAATATTTATAAAAATATAATAAAGAAAGTACTGCTGTAATAATATAACATTAATGCTTTGAGTTTTTCAAGAATGTTGTATTGAATCTCGAATTTTGATGATAAAACTAATTGATTATGTTTTATGGTCTAACTGCGTTTTGAGTTATGCAGGTCTACTATCGATCAGCATTAGACAGTTGACGCTGGAGGAATTGACGTTGCATCGAAAGTGATCACGTCAAGATATTGGATGTCGAGCCGAAGGTTCAGTTGACAATCGGCAGGAGGTTTCGGACGTTGGGCATCGAGCTAAGAAGAGTGGGTTGCGCCAAGGATATTGGGGTTACAGAGGTCAACCATCAATTGGGCAACGGATCGCAAGAGAGGATGATGTGCCGAAGAATCGAATGAATTGTCGACCAATGACGTGCCGGGCAACTGAATGTCAATTCGTGTTGTAATAATTGTCTAGATCGAAGTAGAGTTCTTTTTTTGTGTGTGAGGGTTAACTACGATGACGATGAAGACGTAAAGTGAAACAAAGTGCCGAAAGAAAAGTGTGATGGATCGTTGGGAGTTTGAGAGTTTGACGGAAGTCCGAAGATTCGTTGGAAGTATTGCTTTAACCGTAGAAACGAGTAGGAGCTTCCGAAGGGTTTTCTTTAAGTTCGCGGAAGGTTCATCGGAAGTTCGCTGAGCTTGCCAAGAAAGATCGGAGCTTACCAAAGAAGCTTGTTGGAACTCGCCAAGATCATCGTGAAATCCGGGAGCTTACCAAAGAATGGTTTTCGAGGGTTTGTCGGAAAACCGTCAGAAGTTTACCGGAAGCTTGCCAAAAGAAGTCTTGACTTATTGGACTTTGTAATAGCTTAGGAAATATCTTTAATTTCATATTTAGTATGTAATTTGGTTTAAGATTAAGTGTTAATCCTATAAATCAAGTAGGGGCCAATTTGACCTTGTTTGGACCGGTTTGGGTTGAGTTTTAGGCCCAAACCAGAGTGCTGAAAAGTGTTGGGTAGTGGCACCGCCCAGAGGCTAAGAGCTGGGTGGTGGAACTGCACCAGGCTGGGCTAGGCGATGGAACCGCCCTAGGCTGGGCGGTGGCACCGCCCAATACCGCCAGAATGTCGAAGTTCGAGGCAATTCAAATTTGAGCTCCAAATTTGAATCCTTTTGGGGTCTATAAATACCCCAAAAGTTCTTGCTTGGAGAGCAAGAAATATGCAAGAAAACTAAGGGGAAACTCTGTCATTTGAAGTAGAAGTCCCTCATCCAAAGTTTAGAAGTGTTCTTAAGAGAGGTGTTGAGGGAAGCTTTGTAAAAAGAGTTTGTAAAAGGGAGTTTGTCTTCGCCCGTTGGAAGGAAGGCAGCTAGTGAAAAGCTGGTAGCCTCAAGCGAAGAGGAATCGAGAGTGGATGTAGGTCGGATGACCGAACCATTATAAAAACGGTTTACGTTTATGTTCTTGCATTTACCTTTATGCAAATCGTATTTTCTTCGATGCTCAACTTACTCATCACTGTCTTCTTCCTCTCTAAACACTCCCTACTTTAAGCACTTTCCATTACGCTTTAATCAGAATCAGTTTTAGTCAGAAACGTGATTCTTATCTATGAAGTTTTCGAACTTGTTTAAATCGCTGAAAATCTATTGTTCTTTACTGCTGCACTAATTCACCCCCCCCTCTTAGTGTCGCTCAATTCCTAACATGTTGAATTATTGATATCATCAATATTTTACCTTCAATATTGATATATATAGTGTTCACACATATAATCATTTATGGAGGATTGATATCATCCTTGTGGAATAGTGTTACTACCTTTGAGTATATAATGCTAAACTAAAAGGATATTTAAAACAGTATCATCCTACCCCATCACATAATTATTCAAAATAGATTCTCCTTTGGGATTATCTAAATCTTCTAATTATGTGTGCCATTGTGAATATTAATTTTTTTTAATGTCATTTAGGATCAATTCCATAATGTATTTTATAAATTATTGATCTAGGTCACTTTGGTGGTTGTAGGACCAATACAAAAATATATAATATAATCTAAAATGTCCTATAAATGACAAGACCTTATTGTAATTTATACCCCATAAGTCTACCATCCCAAGCTACTTTGGCAATTACTAGTCAGAAAAAACTTAGGAAGATAAATTATAAATAATATTCACTAAATTTTTTAATGTCATTTAGGATCAATTCCATAATGTATTTTATAAATTATTGATCTAGGTCACTTTGGTGATTATAGGATCAATACAAAAATATAAAATATAATCTAAAATATCCTATAAATGATAAAAATTTATTGTAATTCATATCCCATAAGCATATCATCCCAGGCTACTTTAGTAGCTACCAGTCAGATAAAAGTTAGGAAGATAAATTATAAATAATATTTATCAAATTCTTTATCCTAATTCACTATTTAATAATAGAATAATAACCATAATAATTATTAAATATTGATCAACATAAAGAAAACTCATATAATAACTATAATCATGATAATACATAAATCATGAAAAGCTTTTATGTAAAAAATAACCATGATTTCATAATTTCAAATACATATGCATATGCATAACCAAATAAATATCCAAGAACAATAATTGAATTTTATCTACAACTTACAATCAATAATTCATATATATTGATCAACATAAAAAAAACTCAAATGATAACTATAATCATGATAATACATAAATCATAAAAAATTTTCATGTGAAAAATAACTGTGACTTCACAATTTCAAATATATACATGTGAGTAACCAAAGAAATATCCAAGAATAATAATTAGATTTTTATTTATCACATGTAATCAATAAATTATATGAGAAAAACTATAAAAAATAATAATTTATATTTTTTTAATAAAATATTAAATTAAATTAGTTGATATTTAATTTAGGTAAGCCCATAATTGTGTTAAATATTAGCCCAATTAAACAAGTCGATCAAAACCAAAAATTGATCAAAATTTAATCCTTTCTAAATCTGATCAAAATTAAATTTAATCAATAATTAATCAAAATATAATCATGATCAAATTCAATTAAATTTTATTGATCAATTTTATAATTGAGGATAGTGCAGCGATAAAGAACAATAAACTTTCGATGATTTAAAACAAGTTTCGAAAACTTTGTACGTTGAAAACTTCATTTCGACTAAAACCGTTTCGATTACGTTTTAACTTGAAGGAATATGTAAGAAGATGAGAGCAGTGAACTTAGCAAAGTAAAGGTTTGCCGAAAGATAAATACATGAACATAAACGCAAACCGTTTTTATAGTGGTTTGGTCATCCGACCTACGTCCACTCCTGATTCCTCTTTGTTTGAGGCCACCGGCTTTCTACTAGTTATCCTCTTTCCAACGGGCGAGGATCAACTCCCTTACAGCTCTCTCTTTTTGATGGGCTTAGGAGGTAACCCTTACAAGGCCTCTCAACCCTCTCTAAGGCTAGATCACACTTTATAATAAGAGGGAAGTTTTTGACACAATTTTAACAAAGTTTTCCCTTCTTCTTTCTTAGTTTTTGTGTGTATTTGAATCTTGGATGAGAGGGGTATTTATAGGCCTCAAGAGAATTCAAATTTGGAGCCCAAATTTGAAACTTTTTGGTTTTCCCGGTGTTAGCGGTGCCACTGCCTGTGCACTCGACCACTGGGTGGTGCCACCGCCCACCTCTCGGGCACTGGGCGGTGCCACCACCCAGCCTATTCTAGCTTCACTAGTTGAACCTTAAACTCGGCCCAAACTAGTCCGATATCTGGCCCAATTGGATCTTGTTTGGTTTATAGGATTAACACATAATCCTAAACTAAATTACGTGCTAACTATAAAATTAAAGATATTTCCTAAGCTATTATAAATTCTGATAAGTCAAGACTTCTTTCGGTGAGCTCCCGACGAACTTCCGGCAGTCTTCCGACGAACCCTCGGAAACCATTATGCGGACTTCCGGCAATCTCCTGGACTTCACGATGATCTTGGTGAGTTCCAACAAGCTTCTTTGGCAAGCTCCGTGAACTTCCGATGAACCTTCCGGCGAACTTCCGAAAACCCTTCGGCAAGATCCCTACTCGTTCTCGGCTAGTTCCGGTAGCACTCCGAACGAATCTTCGAACTTCCGTCAAACTCTCAAACTCCCAACGATCCATTGCACTTGACTTTTGACACTTTGTTTCGCTTTACATCTTCATTGTTATCGTAGTTAATCTTGCACACATACAACCAAAAACTCTACTTCGATCTAGACAATTATTACATTGCGAATTGACATTCAGTTGCCCGGCACATCATTGGTCGGCGCTTCATCCGATTCTTCGACGCATCGTCCTCTCTTGCGATTCGTTGCCCAATCGGTGATTGACCTCCGCAACCCAGGTATCCTTGGCGCAACATGGTCTTCTTGGCCCGATGCCCGACGTCCGAAGCCTTCTATCGATTGTCGACCAAACCTTCGACTCGACATCCAATATCCTGACGTGATCACCAGCGCAACGTCAATTCCTCCAACATCAACTGTTTAATCTTGATCGATAATAGACCTGCATAACTCAAAACGTAGTTAGACCACAAAATATAATCAATTAGTTTCATCATCAAAATCTGAGATTCAACAGATATAAATCAAAAATTCTCACAAAGAGTAAAACTATAAATATATTGACAGGACATAAACTCGAATTATCAAATTTGTAAAGAGCAGAACTATCAAAATACTAAAAGATATTAATAAAATATAGAAGGGCAAAGTTATAATTTTGATTAAAAACTCTAATTGTAAAATTGTAATTTTGCTAAAACTATGCCTCGCCTGCGTTGTTGCCGCTTTGCCCTGAACGAACAGTGCGGTTATCGTAAGTGCAAGTGCTTTTGTGCGTCTTGGCCGTTGCCTCTGCCCGCGTTGGGCAGGGTGGCTGTCCTCGTGCGACCACCACTTGGACGTGGATTCTGCTCTCATGCGATTGTTATGCGCGGCTGTAGTCCTCATGCGGCCGCTGCCTTTGCATGGTCTATCTGCAGCAACTATTACTGTTGTGAATGTTGCCCGGTGTAGTTGTTGTCAACAGCAGATTTGTCGATCATACACAGCGAGTTTGACAGCAATGCTACACAACGACTCGTTGCTTTGCTAAGATCGTCGGTAATCAAGCGATAAAACTAAATAGCTTGGAATATAAATTGATAATATCTAACGAATCTTTCATGCATCGTAAACAAAAATCCGATCAACATCTTTCGCAAGTGAAAGATGTTAATAAATAGATCCGAAAGTATTTGATTTAAAAAACCATGGCTTTTATACCAATTTGTTAGCATAAAGTCTGTAATCATGTTATCAATAATACGAAAAAACTTTAATGTCAAAATCTGAAATCAAATAACAATGGATCTAAATGATATTACGATGCGTACCTTTCGTTGTTGTTTAGAAAAATAAATTTTATCTAATCCACAAGTATATTATCGTCAGATCTAAAATATCAATCTGCAAGGAGAACTAGATTCACCTTTTCCTCTTTTCTTATATTTTCACAGGACAACTTAGATTGATGGTTAGGGAGATTGAAAGCAACTATAATATGGATATTGAGAGAAAAACTATAATATCTCAATCACATCCTCTTATCTTTTCTTATGTTTTTTCATCTTATGCATTCCTAGAGGTTATGTCTATTTATAAGCGAGAGCAGAGGATCTAGGACAAGATATTATGAGATTTTCCCTCATCAAAGACATCCCCTAAGGAATCCTATTTTAATTGAACTTCTTTTCTATTAGCTAGTAATCATAATCAGAATTCAATCTTATTCTTAATATATTTTACCTAATTAAATAGGATCACAAAATCTAACATACTGATGAGTTTTACTTTTTATCTGCTATCAAAGTGATATAAAAAGTCTCCCTGTGTTTATTTATGGCGTCTGAGCTAGCAGGGTTTGTACTTTGGATTTATTGTTAGTATTGAACTGAGGTCTTTCGTTGGGCTTTTGTATGTAGAAAGAAAACGACACATCTTTAATTAATATTATGACAGATTGTTTTCTTTCGTCCACGGTTGCCTAGCACAAAACATTATTACTCGTTTTTAAGAACATGATTATTTGTTGTTCACCCCTTTTTTTTTCCTTAATTTTGTTGGCTGACTAGATGCTAATTTGTGTTGGGATCTTGTGATGCAAATGGAACTTACAAGTCTTGAAACTTGGTCATAGCAAAACTGAATGTTGGTAGAAAAATATAGTAAGAAATCCAGAGGAATCTAAAACCAGGCCTTCGGTCGTGGGAAATTGGATATCTTGGGTAGCATTTAATGAAACATGCATGCGACTCCTGTCATTGCATGATTGAGAAGCAATTTCCTTGACTTGATACTTGGTAACATTTAAAAGATTATCTTATGTAGCATATGGCTCTTGGTCTTACAAGTAAAAGAATAAAAGGCTAAGAAGATAACTATAAGTTGGGAGGTATCACCTTGTTGAGGATCGAAAGAATCAAAACTGTGCGGTGGTTTGCTATCGCATGATTAGGTCATGTAAGTTTGTTAAACCAGGAGTGCCATCGCATATTAGATAACATTAGGCTGACGAAAATGTTAGAGAGGATGTGATTGGCTAGGTCATTAGAGGAAGTCGCCCTTGATAGATAAAATAGGATAAAATTTGGGGTACTACAGATTATGAATTTGTCATGTTTTTTTTTTAAATTTAAAAGAATGTTGCACTTTAGATGAAGCAGCCTTTGAGGGAACTGTTGGAAGGTCTGACCAAGCATCGTCTAGGTACGTGGCAGCCAGGCAACGCGGGGTGACATGCCATCGGAGCACAAGTGTCGTACCAGCCCAAGCTATTGTTGGAATCAGTCTTGGGCTAAGATTTAAAATTTTTTATTGGAGCTACAGTTGTTTCATTTTGCCTTAGCTTTCTGAAAACCATGCAACAAGGGCAACGAAATCTTTAGATCTCAGCTGTTTGTGATTCACCTCATAGATCATTTCTTGTCAATGAGCTTCATAACGAGCAATGTTACCTGTGAAATTATGAGCCATCAAAATACCTTTTCACATTTTCATTACCATTTCTTGCATCACCAAAAATAGTGTTCTCTTATTTTATTCTCAACTGAAATGATCCCTGCTTGTTCATGAATGCGAACATTTATTTATTTTTTTATTTATGATGCCACACATCAATTTTGTTTTCTTCGCCTATGCAGCACTGAGCAAGCAACTATCCTGACATGCTAGTTGTGTAATTGTTCTATAAAATGTTTCTTCTTATCGAAGGGATCAAACGACAACACAACATTCTGAATATTTATCAACAACGTAACTGTCCCATTCTAAACCTATGGGCGTTGTCTTTTTAACCGCTTCTTCCTTTTAAATAATTTGTCCAGATATCAAATATTTTTTGAAATAATATGTGGGTTAGAATCCCAAAGTTATGAGCTGATTACTAAATGTAGTGCGTCTTTTCGTCAAATTATGAGAACTTCTAATCCCTTTCTGTTCTGAAAAAAAAAAGAGTGGGCTTATAAGATTATTAGGGTTAAAATGAGGTTGCCACATCTAATAAATCAATACTCATCTCCAGAAACGTTGATGTAGCTTGTTTCACTCACTTTCACCCAACAGTTTAAACGACAGATTTGGTGGGTCCATTTTCACGATGCTATATGTTCCATTGATGAACCATGATGAGTTGGAATACATTTGTCATATGTTCCGTTAGTGATCTCACCCTATTTGTTGTTAAGCTTTGTTAGAGAGAGAATTTGGTTATATGACAGATACTGTTGTGTGTGTGTGTGTGTCTACATATTTAGATGCATGTGTAAGGGGACCATGCAGACCTCATGTCATCTGATTCCCTTGGACCAGACCTAAGACCACAAGTCCTTGTTTTCGTTTTTGGGTTTAAGGTGGGCAGTTCAATACTTGAACCTGCACCATGTTTTAAAGGCTTTGAAAGTTCAACAGGTGGCATGGTTGTGGACCCGCAACAAGTTGTTGATGCCTAGGTCTTTATCGAGCATTGGTGTCTAATATTTCATTATTTCCCATTTTCTAGTTTTATTTGCGACTTCGCGTGGAATTTGGTAACGGATGTTCTGAATACTAGGAATAGATGGGTATTCTTTTAATTCTACTTGTTTTTAGTCTTAACAAGATTTTCTTTTGTATTGTCGAAGCTGCTTTTTCTTTCTTGCATCGTAATTAAATGCTTATTATTATTTAGATACTGTTGTTGCATGTCAGGGTACAAGCAAGCTATTAGATGGCTTCCTCTCCTATTCAAAGATTACCCAGAATGTGATTCTAAATTGTTGATGTTCTTGGACAACTCCTAACATGTGGTTTGCGCTCATCTTTACAAGTTTGTGCTTTATTTAACAAAGGGCATTATGTATAATATATCAATTGTTTCTTTAATTGTTAGGAGGAAAATATGGAATGCTACGTAGTGCACAAAGCACCAATGTCCCCTGTAATGCAAGATGTAAAATGTAATGCAATAATTAAAAAAAAATAACAAGCAACTAACTTATTTTAATATTAACTAGATAGTAAATTTTGTTTTTGTTTATAATAATTCATAGTTTTCTTCCCTTATTAGCTTTGAGTAATAAGTGAATCAACTCTTGGTTGTTTAATGCAGTTTGTGTTTTTATGTACTGAATGGTTTTCTCCTCCTTTCTCTTTCTTATATACAGTGCTTATAGCGTTGTCTCTAGGTTAGCTTGGATTTTGGAACAGTACTAGTTAAAAGTATTAAACGTTTTAAGCTTACAAAAGATGGAAATTTGTTGGGTTACCAAAAATGGCATCACATCTTCATTAAATCGCTCTCCTTTATCATGTAACAAAGATAATGTTCGTATATATATATATATATATATATATATATATATATATATATATATATACAACAGGGGACTCTTTCCCGCGTACGACTGGAAAGAATGGCTCCTGTGCTTAAATAAACTTGATCAACAATTCAATCAAAACAATTAACCGCAAGAAGATTCGAATTAGTCCAAACAACTAATTAACACAATAAATAAAAATAGCGCAACAGAACTATTTGAGGAGTCAAATAAATGGGTACCGATAAGAATCACTACACACAGTGTTTTTTCGTAAATAAACCAAGAATCTATTCAGAACCACCCAAGAAAGTACGACTTATACACATATTACAAGCTCATATGAGAATGAATCCACAAGCGTTCATATAGTGTTGGAAGTATTAATACACAACAAATATCACCATTCTATGTATCGATCACCACACGTCAGCTCCCTTCGTTGCACCAATAATAGCAGCAATTGCAGCAAGAACTGCCTGCTCATTGAACAACACCAACGCTAATCAGAAGCGCTTACAAATTGTTAGAGAAAATCAGTTAGGTTTTTTACCGATCATGAACTACCAATCTAATTAATGCAAAGATCATATGTAGAGTAGGCCACCCTTGGTATGACAACCATAAGACCAAAAATTCATGTTCTCATCTATTTTCTGTATGAATAGATCACAACTCATCATTTTTATTTGAATCATGCATCGATCACAACTCATCATCAGAAGGATGGAAAAAAGACATGGTAAATGTCCATTGACAAGTAAGGCCCAATTAAGAGCACAAAGATCATAATGATTAACCATCATCCACAGCCTAATCAGTAACAAGATAAGACAGTTTTCCACATTCTAATTCATCCAGGTTCCTAGAACTAGACCAATAAAGCAAAGATAACAAAAAATAAAGATCATTCCATCACTCTTGTATAAGATGAAACCCAAGAGCTCACCGTTCTAACTTGCCACTACATGCTTTCTCCAATTAGAGAACTTTCTCCGAATCTTCCATCACCTTGATGGACTAGTGTGCTTCTTTCAAATCAATTGAAACAATTTCTACGAGTGCTATGTTCACCATTCTTCAATTGTGTATATCATGAAATATCGATAACCTTTTATTCCTAGTATAATTTATCTACAACTGGCCCATTATTTTTGTTATTTAATGCTTATTTAGCCTCCCCATCCACAAGCAAAACGTGATCATATCCTATTCATGAACGTTATTAATCACTAGTCATTTATGTGCTTGATTGTTATTACTACATGAAAAATAAAGGCATGATACATGTATGAGGTAGATGATTGTGCGTGAGAGAGAGAGAGAGAGAGAGAGAGAGAGAGAGAGAGAGAGATGCACAATAAGGCAGGTTTGTGGCTGTCTATGGTAGGGTCGTCAATGGTATGGATATGATCCAAATTTCTGAATGATACTTCTGATAGCTTCACAAACATTTTACCTACAAAACTCATATGCAATAATTTCACCACAATAGCAAACCTATGAACCATCATAATAAGTCAAGTACAAAAATATGCCTCTGAAACTTTAACCTGACTGGCACATTGCTTTAACGGAAACTAAAACAAAATTAGAAGATGATTATCTCATTATCAAGGGAAATGAAAGATTTGCAAGAAAAATTCTTATGCAAGACAACCTTACAATAACTTTGCTTTGACCCGTTAGGAGAATAAGAAACAGTTGTTCATCCTCCTTGCATTTATGCCGGAGATGTTGCTAGTGCTATGGGCTTTGACTTATTTAGATAAAAAATGTTGAATGGGATTGTGGCACATGTATTGCTTGAACCAGTCAAATTTAAGACGGTATAAATCAGAGTACTAATTAAGTTGTAACTCTCCCTAGATCTAAGCACCGACACTAACAGACGGCTCCTCCCAAAATGAAGTGAGAAAGATGGACCTAACAAGCAATGGGCAAGGCAGTGATGGTGCCAGGAGAGGGAGTGTTTTAATCCAATTCTGATGCCTCCTATAACAAGATCATTAGAAATCCTCATAAATGACTCAATAAGATAAAATGATAGTTATTTTGTTACCATAATGCCCATTTGCATATTATTAGCTGGAAATTAATGTTTTAAGAATAGACATAGTTTAACCTTTAAATAAGACTTAGAGCATACCAACACAGAATTATTAAGCAACAATTAATTGGTAATTAAAGTTCAAAAAAGTGGGAAGCGTAAAACAATTAACATAATAAACAAAAATCAGTTCATAAAATATAGAAGTTCAGAAACATGATAGCAAAACAACATCCATGTCTCCAGAGAAAAATTCACTTACCGCAATTGTGCAAGCAACTAAGCCTGGTTTCTCTCTGTAGTCTATTCTAGCACAAAGTAGAATAAAAGCTCCAACATACCATGGGATGGCAGCCAGAAAGAAACCAATTATGAACCTTCCAAGAACAAAAAGGCACTTATCATTAGCTTCCAAACAGATTAAAAACCGAAAAAACATATTTAAAGGACTAAAAGAGGTTTACATACATATATTATACAGATATACATGTTCATGCATATATATATATATATATATATATATGAACATATAACACACATACATGTTCATGCATACATATGTTTACATTCAGTTCATGCATATAAATATAAGGGTATATGTATATGCATATAAACATCATATATTTATGTGTTTTTATGCATACATTTACGTAAACACATAAATACATTTATATTAACATGTGCAGATGTTGATGTAGATACAGCTATATATACATGTTTAGGGAAAAGTAAGATTGACATACAAAAGCCAACCGATGCCCAAGCCACAGCATGGAAGACGTGGCAGTCTCAATGGTCTTCCTTCAACAACAGGTGCATAACCTAGAAGGTGATAACAAAAGATTAAATGCTAAAGAGCACACTGGCATGACAAGGGATTACATGATCTAGTGTGGTGATCTTGAATCGGCAATGACTACAATTAAACATATAATATAAAACATCTAAGTTTAAATCATTGATGTCGGCAAAATTTTCAATATAATAAGCAAAACAAATAAAATAAATTCTTTCCCAAATGTACCAAAATAGTTCATGGTGTACTTCAATTCAAGAGGCAATGTCTAAACCATTAAAAAATGTGACAAATAATCAACATCAATTTAGAATTTTGCACTATCGAAAAGTCAAGAATTTTAGATGGATAGACGAAAAGAATATGAATGAACTATCAACCCAAAGGAACTCTTATGCAAACAAGTGAAGTGTGACACTTGGAATGATAATCACTAAAAAGCTTCAAACAAGGGACATGTTTGACAGAGGGGCAAGTGGTCATTTCATGCTGTAAGGCTCACATTCTAACCTAATTATCACAACGAGAGCTTGCAAACTTCACCCAAACTTTTATCTTTTCTGCTTCTTATCTCTAAAGCACAAGAGAAGTAAGCTTTGGGTGCATAGAGAAAATTGAAAATGTGCATGAAGTTTGAAATGATAAAAAAAATGATAATGATAATTAGTCATATTTTAGTAACTGGCAACTTCAAAAGAAGACATATTTTGTCCTTCATATGCCTTATTGGTTTCTCACTCTCAGTCCTTTGAATGCCTCTTGTGTACATTAGGCTTAATGTAGATGGTTTTATTATGAGATCTGCATGAGAGTTCTTTCTAAATGATATCGTTTCTTAACCAACATATCTTTTTTCTCAAGAAAACATTTCTTTTTGCTACTTATTCTTTCTTACCAGAGGAACTACCAGGTTCACACTAACTTAAGCATCCTCCATAAAGGCAGATTCATTATTTAACTATCCTTAAAGATTAGTCAAGCATCTTTTCAAGATTCATTACAGCTACATTTAACTGTTAGTTCTCCAAATATTGTACAAAATACAAGCTTCCAGGACTCCAACAATAACAGCAGAAACAGAGGATTAATAATTTCTTAGTATGCCTATCCACAGTACCCATGCAACCTTGCAATCTTTAGTGTTTCAGAGCCATGTATGTGTATCAAAGAATAAAAAACAAAACATTCTGGTCAACAATAGTTGAATGAATGGAGGCCTACCACTTATTATCAAGAAAACTTTAGATTTTGAAGAAACAAGAAAATCCTTTTTTTAGAGATTACAGAAAAGAAATCTCAAATCATTTGGCTTTGTGAAGTGTGAACTATTATCCTAATATTAATATTTTACACAAAGGTAGTATCTAGTCTGACCAAGGTAATTCAATTTGGCACCCACAAGAAAGTACTCTAATCCTCTGTTTTGCTGCAGATTGTGTATATGCAACAAGACCCAAAGAAACCAGCAAGGGGTATTATATATGCAATAAGACTTAAGAAACCAGCAAGGAGTTACAGATGCAAAAAAAAAAAAAAAAAAAAAAAAAAAAAGAAGATCTATAATCTACAAAAGAAGCTAGATGCGGTAACTACTCATGGATATGCAATAAGACTCAAGAAACCAGTGAGAAGTTTCCGATGCAAAAGATTTACAAAGATCTAGTAGCAAGATAATCTACAAAAAGAACTAGATGCGATAATCAATCATGGAAAGAAGATGAAGAAGTGGCATATTCCATATGGACTAAGGCTCAAGATAATCCACAAAAGAAGCCAGATGCAATAGCTACTCATGAAAGAAGAAGAAGTAGAAGCCACATATTATATATGCAATACGACTCAAGAAACCATCGAGGAGTTACAGATGCAAAAAATTTCACAAGTATTTGGTAGCAAGATAACCTACAAAAAAAGAGCTATATGCAGCAACTAATCATGTAAAGAAGAAGCCGCATATTACACACGGAATAAGACTCAAGAAACCAACAAGGAGTTACAGATGCGAAAAATTTAGCAAAGATCTCGTAGCAAGAGTATGCAAATACACAAAGGAGAAGAAGAGAAAGCGGATCACAGTCATGTAATTCAGACTGTTACAAAAGTCCCATGCGATATTTCTAATTGAATGAAGAACCCATCCTCCCGATCGTTGAAGATAACAAGAATCGGCGTTATATAGAAAACCAAGAAACCATTCAGATCCCATTTGACCTGTCCTCTTGCCCTAATTTCGATCAAACTAAGCCCCTATCTTATCTTTCAACCCTCTGTGCCGCAATGAATTCCCTCAACCACTTCGAAAGTGACTTGTGCCAGACAACCCATCAATACTCAAAGAAATCGTTATTCTTCATGCATCAAAGTTGCATACAACCCAAGAAACGAGATGGGACGACGAAGGATCCAAGACCCAACTAACGGCGACAGACGACAGACGACAGACGAAGTGAAGTGAGCAAATCTACGGGAATCAGTGGAGGAGGGTAGCATACCGGGGACGGCCTGGTAGCCGTGGGCGTAATAGGGGGGCCCAGACTGCTGCGGCGGTGGTGGAGGTGGAGGGTGGGCGGCGGTGAGGCCCGGCGGAGGCACCGGCTGGGGGAAGCCGATGGCAGGCTGGGCGTAGTCGTGGGCGCCCGAGAAGGTCCCGTACTGCGCCTTGCTCTTGCCTTCCTCTTCGCTCATCTTTTCGCCCTTTTCTTCCTTGTCCCCCTTTTCGCCTTCTCCGCTCCCTTTTCTTGGGTTTCTTCGTCTCTCCCTTCCACCCACCGATCTCGTTAAGGCTTCCCCGGCCGCCTCGTTTGATGACGTCAAGGAGCAATTACTATACTTTCCACACCCTGTGGCATGTTACTCACGGAGCTACCTGCAGTTTTATGAGAGCCAGACTCGGAGAAGTGGTGGGACCCGACGGGAGTGATCACTACAAGCCAGACGGGTGAGCCAGGTAAGTTCGAACGGGAAGGGCAAGTCGGTGGTCCTACCTCCATGGACACTTCAATGCGGCGCGACAGGCAGCTGAACGAACCCTACTTTCCTACTCGTAGGATCGTTACGCCGACGCTTACCCGGGCGATGGTTGCAGAGACCGTGCGGGACCCATGCATCCTGCTCACAGTTGCCGTCTCCCCGTCGACACGAGCTGTGGGATCCACGAGCGAAATCGAAGGCGACGCGCGGTGTCGTCGCTGTCAGGCGTGGGTCCCGACCATGAGTACGTTGTCGACGGGTCGAGTTGGGCCGACTTGTCATGTATGCTAGTACGCAACGATCTGGCCCAACTGCATCTCTCCAAACGGTCCATGCATCACTGTAGATGCAACGATCTGCCGTTGTCGCTCGAAGCATCGTTTATCCGCCATGCTTTGTTCTTCCAAGAACGATGAGAAGGAGGAGGATGCTCGTGACGTGACAGGGTCCGAGAAGTCGCAAAGTCAAATGACCGATTTAGTTGGCTTAAATTTACTGATCTGGTTTCCACGTGCAGCCAAACAGAGAAGCCAACGAATAGGTTCATCATCCAGAGTAGGTGCAACTCATAACGTGACCGTCAACAACAAGCAATTGACCAAACCCATTTTGCCACGCTGGAAACGATTCATCCTGGCACCAGTTTGACCCATGCAAGTCACAGAGTTCGGCATGGAGCCTCCAAATCTTTGGTGCGAGATCGATGATGTTGCTGTTAGACGTTTGACTCATCTAATAGAGCGATAATTTACCCATTTTTTTTCCGAAAAAATTAAACATGAATTGATGTCGATTTGACGTCGACCTCCAAACAATAAATAATATATCTTTTATATGATTCATTACGGATATCATGAATAAAAAAGTGTGAGATTGGATTCGGAAAAGAACTTTTCTTGCTGGTTATCGGAGAACACACATCACCCTCGTGTTCCACCGTAACGCCAGTCGACACGGGCCTCTGTCGGCGAGGCGACGTGTGGCGTTATGACGGCCTGATGAACATTTTGTTGCAGCATCATTTTATTAGTGTTACATGTAATTAGACCTGTGATTTCTCCTCCTCCTGCATATATTTCTTTAATATCGTTCGATATATACGTATACGCACATGAAAGAGAGGTGATTGGTCCAACACTCCATCTGTCTGTGTCCTGTCATGTGTCAACTTGAAAATTCAGCGGACAATCTCGTCTTGTTTGGGGGTGGGTCCACCGGACGCCATGACATGGAGAAGAAGTAGCGGTTGCAGGTAGCCCGACATTTTGACCATTTGCCCCTTCTTGACTCTCCTCACACGCCAATCCTTTCGAACAACCATGTACTCGAGGAAGACCGATCGGTGCGCCAATTAATGACGGCCAACGGCCGCCTCATTTCCTAACCCTTTTGTAGTTAGTGCAAGCAGCACTGGTCTATTTCTGTGCAGGAACGGGAAGCACAATGGTCCAACATGGTCGATGGACGAGTGGCAAGGAAGCCATCGGCAAGCCATGACCAAGTGAACGAGCACAATGATTCAAACACCGACGGCAGACCATAAGCTACTATAGAATAAGATATAGTATGATGAATATAGTGGTCTGAGACGTCTACGAAACCGCGTTTCAGCCTTCAACGCTGGGGGTTCTTCTCGGTCACGCAGGCGGCAGCAGAAGAGAGGGGCTCCTGCCACCGCCGACCCCTTCTTCGTCTTCTTTATTCGCTTGTCTCCTCATCCTTCTATTCTGCTTATTATTGGGTTCATGATGGTCGAGCTCTGAAAATGTCTTCCTCCAAAGCAACAATCCTTGCTTGGCTTCCCCTCCTGTTCTGCTGCTGTCTTCTCCGACCATTTCCCTCGTCGGCTTCTGTCTACAACTGGAGCTCTTCAGCGGCACATCGATCTCGGCTTCGCGGGATCGAATTGCCCACCCACTTGAGCTTGGACGCCGTCACCTCCTCCGGGGAGCCCAGCTGCGACCACCAGCTCGACGCGGCCGGCACTTCTGTTGGATCGCCGAGCAAAGATGGACACAGGGCATTAAATGACGCTATGGAGAGCGGGGTGGAAGACGACGAAGGTGCGAACGATGGCGGGGCACCGGCCTTGATGCTCCAACTTAAGCATCGGTCCACGAGGGACGCAGCGGCGGCCGATAGGACCAAGAAGGAAACATTGGAGCATTCAACCTACAGGGACGTCCTCAGAATCGAGACCCTCTTTAGGAGGATCACCGAAAGGAAGAACCAAAACGCCATCTCCCGCCGCGTCGCCGCGGCCGATCGCCACCCGGTCGTTCCGGAGATGAGCCAAAAGGCGGCCGTGGCGACGCCGCCGGAGCTGGCCGGGCGGCTGATGGCCAGTGTCAAATCCGGCGCCACCCTGAACTCCGGCGAGTACTTCATCGACGTCTTCGTCGGTACGCCGCCGCGCCACTTCTCCCTCATCCTCGACACGGGAAGCGATTTGAATTGGATCCAGTGCCTCCCCTGCCATGACTGCTTCGAGCAGCACGGTCCCGTATACGATCCCGCCGCATCTTCCTCCTTCCACAACGTCAGCTGTTCCGACCCCCGCTGCGGCCTCGTCTCGTCGCCTGGCCCGCCCCACCCCTGCCGCACCTCCGCCGCCGATGGCGGCCGTGACCAGGCCTGCCCCTATTTCTACTGGTACGGCGACCGCTCCAACACGACAGGCGACCTCGCTCTGGAGACCTTTACCGTGAACCTCACCGCACCGGAAGGGAGCGGCGCCGAGTTCCGCCGCGTGAACGACGTCATCTTCGGGTGCGGGCACTGGAACCGCGGGATGTTCCACGGCGCCGCCGGCCTCCTGGGCCTCGGCCGTGGGCCGCTCTCCTTCTCCTCCCAGCTCCGTTCGCTCTACGGCCACACCTTCTCCTACTGCCTCGTCGACCGCAACAGCGACCTCAGCGTCAGCAGCAAGCTCATCTTCGGCGAGGACCAGCGGCTGCTCGGCAACCCGGAGATGAACTACACCACCTTCGTGGCAGGGAAAGAGAACCCCATCGACACCTTCTACTATGTCCAGATTGAGTCAATCAAGGTTGGCGGCGAGGCATTACAGATACCATCAGCGACGTGGGAGCTGGCGAAGGACGGCAGCGGAGGGACTATCATCGACTCCGGCACGACGCTGAGCTACTTCCCCTACCCGGCCTACCGGAAGATTAGAGAAGCCTTCGTCAAGAAGGTGAAGTACCCAGTGGCGGTAGACTTCACAATGCTGAATCCTTGTTACAACGTGTCTGGAGTGTCGAAGGTGGAACTGCCGGAATTCGTGATCAAGTTCGGAGACGGCGCGGTCTGGAACTTCCCGAAGGAGAACTACTTCATCAGGCTGGATGCGGAGGAGATCATGTGCCTGGCGATCCTGGCGACGCCGCAGTCGGCGCTGTCGATACTGGGCAATTACCAGCAGCAGAATTTCCACATCTCGTACGACATGAAGAATTCCCGGCTGGGATTCACGCCGAGGAGATGCGCCGAGATGTAGAGCCAGAAGCCGCCAGGTTCCCGACGGCATTCCAAGGAACAGAAACAAAAGGATAATTTCAGTGGATGTGGAAGTGTATTGAGCTTTGTTCACAGCTTTTTGCCCCTACGGAAAGGTAGGGAGCTCGACATTACAGCAAAGCCATTTTTTTTTTCACCTTCCTTTTCTTTCTTCTTCTTGCTTTTCACTTTTGGCCTGGTTCTGTATGTACGTTGGTAAGTGCTCCATTACTCATCACACGGAGTTATAATCTGTAAGGACACAGTCGTCAGTTCCCTCGCCATAAATGTAAGAAGGGAAATCCAAGCTTCTGCTATTGTTTTGCTTGCATCCGTCGTGTGATTTGTCCTTGCATTCCTTTCTCTACCGGTAAATATTGACCGACCAATTCAGAATCTCTGTTCTGCTGATAGACCTCCATATCTTACGTATTCTCCTTATGTTTTTGAGCTTCAACTTGCCTCTTTAGACAACATTTGCTCAAACATCAATGGTATAGTCTTGCCAAACCAGGGGAAAAGTCATACTCGAGTTCGGGGCTTCCTGGAAATCTCCACAACTTCAGGTAGAAATCAGCCAGTGTAGACTGAAAAGATAGATAAGGTTTATAATTCAAGTCCGAAACTAGCAGTCAAGTGCATTGAGTTACTTGCATAAACCAATCACTTCCAGCATCTTTGTCGCTAATGCAGCTTAGATTACCACTTCCTACGCCGGTCAGCAATAACAAACGGGGAAAAGAAGATAGCAGGAAAGAAATAGAAAAGAAAAAGATGGGTTACTTTGCTGGTGAAGTCCACTCGTACCACACTTCGAAGACTTTGATCCCATAGCTGAACTGCATGTCCGCGTCACATGTGAACCGGAGATCGAGAGTCAACGTCCTCCGGCTGTTCCGTGTTCCTGTGTTTGACCGTCAATTGCTAGAGGGCAGAGCGCCGGCTCTGCTATCACCAACTCCCACTAACAATGACTTGGAGAACAAGTGCTTTTGTATGGGATCAGTCCAACCTCATCAGGTGGATCGACCATGTTATAGTGAATCAAATATAGCACAGTGTTCTTCCCATCTGCTCGTTGGGCACCGAGATTTAGGAAAGCCTCGTTCGGGGTCCTGCCGACATGTAGGTCCATCCAGAAGTTTCGTCGCCTCACCCGAAGGTTCCGCCACCATCCGTTCGAGTTGCGCAGACGCAGACCCGCTCGCCGACACCGCACCGTGGACGGGACTGACTACGGGGCAACTGAATCACTACTGGAAGTCGTCTGGGCGACGTGTTTCCCAGCTGGACTTCACGCACCGGTTGGCCCACTAGTCGGGTGGCGTCTCGTTCGCCCCTGATTCTCTTCAGGGCTGGCTCAGCCAGCTTCGGAGAAGAAGTCCTAGGAGGTGGAACAAGTCACGCGGCCGTTCTTCGAGAGCGCTGGGCTCGCGAGTTCGAAGACTCGTCGCGTTTCCGCCATCCGTCGATTCCAAGGAGCCTCACGAGCACGACGCGGAGAAGAGAGAGAGAGAGAGAGAGAGAGAGAGCACGCTGCCATTCGTTTCGAGCTGATATACATAAGCATCGCTCTTTGGGTTGTTGCTTTCGGTAGATTATCCACCCGCTTCGCCTCCTTTCCTCGCCAATAAACAGGAAGAAATAGCGCTGAGGATAGTCGCAGGGAGGCGAAGCGGAGGTGACAATGGTGGTTCAGTTCATGGCGAAGAGCTCTGTAGAAGATGATAGCAGAGGAGGAAGGGACGGAGATGCGGCTGGGGTGGCCCGGCATCCGTACGATTTCCTTGTGTCGGGTCCTCGCAATCTATCCTCCCCCAATTGGAGAGATCTCATCCACTCCAGCTGGTACGCTTCTCTTCCTCACGGAGCCTTTTTCTTTGGTGCTTGCAATGCTTTTAACTTGATCCCGGCTTGGCTTTTGCAGGAGGGACCCGAACTACAAGAGAATGGTGTTAGCTTGCTTCATTCAGGCCGCATACCTGTTAGAACTGGACAGACAAGAGAAGAGGACGGAGGAGAATGGCCTCGCTCCAAACTGGTGGAAACCATTCAAGTACAAGCTAACACGGACTCTGATCGACGAAAGGGATGGCTCCATCTACGGCGCGATTCTGGAATGGGACCGATCCGCCGCCATGTCCGATCTGGTACCGGTACGGCCGCGGGGCGCTCCCAAGGCGGTTCTGGCGCTCCGCGGGACGTTGCTGAAGAGCCCGACGATACGGAGGGACTTGCAAGACGATCTCCGCTTCCTTGCACGGGAGAGCTTGAAGGGCTCCGTCAGATTCGCGGGAGCGCTCGAAGCGCTCCAGTCGGCCGTCGCCCGCTTCGGCAGCACCAACGTGTGCATAGGCGGGCATTCCTTGGGAGCTGGCTTTGCTCTCCAGATCGGCAAGGCATCGGCGATGCAAGGCGTGTTCGTCGACTGCCACCTGTTTAACCCTCCCTCGGTCTCGCTGGGCATGAGCCTAGGGATCATAGGCGAGAAGGCGAGCTCCGTCGTGAGGAGAATGAAAGTTGTGGCTCGTAGCGGTGAGGTCGCGGCTGCCACAGAGGAAGCCAAGGCTTCGGAAACGGATGGGTCGTCCACAGAAGCCAAGAGATGGGTGCCGAATCTGTACGTGAACAACAGCGACTACATTTGCTGCTACTACAACCACACCGCCGGTGTTGGTGCAGACGGCAGTCCAGATGCGGTAAAGCCAACTCCTCGCAATGGGGATGCGGCGGCGAAGCTGTTTGTGGCATCGAAGGGGCCACAGAGGTTCCTGGAAGCTCATGGACTTCAGCAATGGTGGTCGGATGATATGGAGCTACAACTGGCTCTCAGCCATGGCAAGCTCATAGACAGGCAACTGAGGTCCTTGTATGCCGTCTCCCAACCCCATCCCTCGTCGAAATCCTAGTAGAACCAGCTGCAGGGTGCATCTCTTCTTCTTCTTCCACCTCTTTAATTTTAGTTCTTTGTCCATAATGGTGATACGTGCATGAAGCATTTCATATAATTGACACAAACAGTTGATTGATTCAGAATTATAGTAGAATTAGGAGTGTTAATAAGATTGGAATCAGAATCGGAACCGAACAGATTTAGCGATTATTGATTCTAAACTGAACCGTGGTAACGTAGTAGAATTAGGTGTGACAGAGAGATGAACAGAGAAAAACTAAATAAGCGAAGTTAACTCAGCTCAAGTTACAATGAAAACGGATTAAACCATGATCGAGGAAAATACTACATAATTAAAAGTAATTCCAGCAAATACTTTGATAATCCACTTCCACTTTGTTCTCCATTTCGATAGGAAAGGAGGTCAAGAATAACTACTAAGGACAGGTCTTAGCTCATACAATGCCAACAACAATCAACAACACAGCATCGATCGTGATAGATCATCGAGACGATCTTATATCATTGCACGTCGTTTATGGGATAATTTGTAGATTGATAGCGGCTGGTCCGGACATTATTTCTTATCCAAGTACAATTTATTTATCTGCGAAACCTCGCAGTGCAACAAAGGAGACAACACCTACGATCGGTACCGCCGCCTCCTCTTCTTCTTCTGTGAATTATTAGTGCATATGGCCATGGCCGTAGCCTTGATCTCCATTCGGTGGACCACCGCAAACTATGATCCAGCACAGATATCGGATGATCCCTGGCAACTTATTACACCGTCCCGAGCAATCCTTCGCCATTCCAGTCTCGCCTGTCTTTTCGCCGCGCGCCACCGAGACCGGGAGGGCCAATGCCGCCACCACCAGCATCGTCGCTAGTATTGCGGTAACCCCTCGGGACGCCATCGCCGCTGTTGCTTCTGCAGATGAGCTTTATGCCTCCGTCACGGGACTGCTTATATAGCCGCTGTTGGGGACGATGGTTTGTGGTCATAGGAGAAGAATGAAGTGGGCTGGTCGACAGCATGCGAACCGAATGGTTTCGCAGTTGCTCTGATGATGCGTGCACGAAACACGTTACGGTCATTTGCGTCGTTCTCACCGAGATTTTGTTAGCCGAGTGTTCTTTCAAGATTACCACCAGCATGACGAGAAGATATCTCAAACAGAGTGGTCCTTAGAACTAAAGCGTGGATTTGTAATGCCACATCAAACATCGCAAATGCTTCCACCAAACAATGGCCTACAACAGAACCAGAACCAAAACCTGAACTCATCTCCGTCGATCTTTCAGTGGTCGAGGTGCTTCATCCCGAGCTTCTTCACTTCAACTTTGAGAGACTTCAGATACTTGACCGCCTCGTCGAGAACAGCAGGAGTATCCATGCGATCACCGCAGGGAATGATGCCCTTGAGTGTCTTGACCATCTTCTTCATCTTCTCCCTTTTGCGGCTGCTGCTGCCGGCGTTGCCGGAGACTTGTTTCTTGGAGGAGGCGGACTTGGGTCGCGACGAGCATGCAGCATCCGGCGAGCTGCTTCCCCAGCTGCCCGGCGTCCTCCCGGTGCTGACTACATCATCGTCTTCGCCTTCTTCGGAACTCAGCAACGCATCGATATCTTCGGCGTCCTCGTCATCGTCTCTGGACACGCTTTTGCCAGCCTCGTAGGCATGGCTTCCATGGACATCGAGCCCGGGAGAGCCCAACTTGTGGGCCAGGGAAGGATGGAACATGACCCGGCTCCTGTGGCATGTCTGGTCAAAGATGACAAAGTTCCTGGGGCAGGTTTCAGATGGCTGGAACTCGATGTTGTTCAGCGGAGCAGGGAAGTCATGATGATGCTCGTGCCCTGCGACAGTGGAGTCTAAGCCATAGCCGCTCACATCATACGCGTCCGCAGGTGGAGCCTTCCCAGCAAAATATCTTGGGTTCCTCTGCATGGCGCCTCGCCGTCAGTGGGAGCGATCTGATGGCGATGAGCAGGGAATGGCGCTCGAGGACGGAACGCTTATCTAATTAGCTCTTCCTCGATGAGAGCCTTGTGACAGATTAAGAAACAAGAACACAGAAGCAAACTGCAGATCCGACTTGCTTTCGACGCTAAGCTTTCCACCTACGTAACAGGCTTAAGCAACTGGCGGAAGTACTCAGCCTGCCACATCCCAAAGAAAGGGATTAATGGCACTGTGGCAATCTGCTTTCAGTAGACGACTATCGAACATGAATTCACCACCACGAAAGGTTTGTCATGGAAACTACCTGACAAACTTGCAGCAATTGAGAATAAGCAATTATCCTAACGCTCATTATGATCTCCGGAGCCTTGGTTGCTGTTCGGTGTCCCTTCAGATTGACTTCAATGTGCATTCCCAATTTTCTCCCGGGAACAGCGATCCCAGCTCGGCTGTCGAGAATTCACCAGATCAGCACAAACTCTTTATGCTTTTAACAGGAGGGCACAAAGAATGAGCAGGATGATGCAGAGAAGAAAGGACAGGGACCTTCACACGATGACACCAAAGAAGACGACCAAGGGCACGCACTCCCCGTAGAAGTCAGCAGCCGCCGACGCCCACGGCATGCTTGCAGGCTTGATCTGGAATCCTCAGGTCCTGCGAACGAACGATTAAATCAAGCAAAAGCTCAGCTGCTAAGCACAATATAAACCACCACGGGATACAGAAGGAAACCAACGCACGCATGCAGCAAGCTCAATCTAAGAAGCCCGAAGAGGAGGCGAGGGCAGCAAATCCCACGCGGCGGAAAGAGATGAGATATAGAGGGAGACGCACTGGGCGATTTCTGCACGGGTCAATGCAAACCAAGGAGATCCAGCTGAGATCACGAGCGCCAGAAGCAGGAGCAGCCAGCGACAGGGGAGGGAGTTCGATGCCCTACGAGGCCTATACGGATTGGGTCGGTGGCTGCGACTGTGAAGCCCCCTTCTTACTGCTCCCCTCTATATATATCTCTACGTCTCTGTCTCTTTCTTCTTCCTTTCGAGGTAGCTAATGATGGGAGCTTCCAAAGCCATGATCTCCTTCCTGCGCTTTCATTAAGACGGAGGCAGAGCAATCGATGAGGCGTGGAGGCAGAGTGGGTGGATGTGCGTCTGCGTGCGCTCGCTCGCTTCGTCTTGATTGCGCGTGATGCTCCTCCATCCGATGCCGAAGCATTGGAAGTGGACGCCTTTTGGCCTTCCTCTCTCGCCCGTTCCTCTCGTTCCTGTCGTCGGATCGTTGGAGGAGGGGAAGGAAGCCGTCGGATCCCAGGGGCCCGTTCGAGGACTCGGGGAACTGCAGAGGGAGGGCGGGAGATGGTGGCGATTCCTATTTGCTACGGCATTCGGGTACATGTGATGGTGGCCGGGGGCAGGCCATCATTTGGGTGCGGTGTTATCATCATGCCGTCTGCAGCGGGTGGGGGGAGAGGTAATAGGAGTGTGTGTGGTGGGAGGGACAGCGAGGCCTACGGAGCACGCGTGGGCAGTTCCATTTGCGGTGAACGGTGAACCAACCGACCAACCAGGCCGTGCCGCCGGAGGGCGGGGGGCGATGGCTGTCGTCTCTCTCCGTAATCGATGTCCCGGTTCCCCAGCATGATCTCCCCCGTTCTTGTGATGATGGCAGGTGATCCTCTGCTCGTGCTTATGGGATTAGTGTTCAGAGTTTAATATAACGTATTTACTTTACGTTGAGTGGTCCGCGATGACCTCAGAAGTGGCCCCCACTCTTGAGTCAGGGTTGTGAGAGAGCCGCGTCTGATGAGAACCGACCGGGGGCGGATCTTTGGTACGCTTATCTGAGCTCCTTGTTGGCGCTGGCTTGGACATAAATTGGGCCTGAATGTTCTGAGACTTTCGGCTCACGAAGCTTTGGGTGAAGCCCAATTCACTAGTTGCTTATATCGGCATTTTTTATATTTTATTATTATCACGAGAATAAAATTATCTTACTGTTTTTAAAATAATTCCTAATAGGAAAAAAAATTCTAATTTTGAATATTTTTCATAAATCATCTCCACTTTGAAATTTTCATACATTTGACCCTTGATGGTATGAAATATACTTTTTATCCATTATCGCTTTCATCCTATATCATCGCCCGTAGCTCATGCATCTTCTATTTTGAGAATTTCTTTAAGAAAATAATGAATTCATTAAAAGAAATTTTTAACTTTGAGAATTTATTTTTAGATCATTTTAATCTTGAAAAATCCTCATATTTCACCTTTATCTTCGCCCACAGCCTACATGTCTCTTTCTTCCTTGCGCAAGGGCAATGCAAATCAGAGACAATGGTTTTGACCAAAACCAAGGGCAAATGTCATTTTATGGAAAAAAGATATTCTATGAATTTTTTAAAATTGAGATGTTTGATGAAAAATATTATAATTTAAAAAAAAATCTAAAAATAAAAAAGATAAAATTATAGGAGGTCCGAAAGAAAGAACAAATTTAATATATTTATCAAAGGACATTTACTTATCTATTGTGGCACTCGAATCAAGGGGAAATATGATGGTGATCCTTTTATTTTGAAATATTAATTATCATCACAATTAAACATGAGACTCTTCCAGAGTAGGAGAATCCATGGATGATGGACAAGTACAAAGGACTACTGAATTCATAAAGTTGTCAACAATTCTATATTCTGATGATTATGATACACAAAATGATGATTACAGTTTGGTATAGTCGTATACAACTCTCCTCGAACATCTCCCTGCAGGCAGTAAATTCTCATATTTATTCCTCTAAATTTAATTGAGTCCGAAATGTAAAAAGTTATCTATGTCACATTCTAATTAAAACATCTTATATATATATATATTATAAATTTCTCAATTAAAAAAATATTAAATTTAATCACAAGAGAAGTGGTTAATTTGGTTTTTCAGGATGAATGCCTTTCATATTTGAAGTTGATATGTATTTTATATTAAAAGTAATAAAACAAATACTCTAAGTGGAAATTTTGTATATATATATATATATATATATATATATATCTGTCTGTGTGTGTAAAAAGTCCCTTTCTCCGTATCTTTTGGACGAGCGTTTTCTCCAAATCTTTTAAAACACTGGAGAACGTAAAACAAAATACAAAATAAAAAGTGGAGACGCGGGGAATCGAACCCCGTGCCTCTCGCATGCGAAGCGAGCGCTCTACCATATGAGCTACGTCCCCATCACGTTATCGGTTTGTTTCACTATAATATATATGCGATAAATAAAATATTTAAGACTTCTCAGGAATCTAAATTGTCACTTATCAATTTTATTTGTCCCATATTATTAATTTTATATATCTTTAAATAGTTACACATTGTTAGTTAGTTAATTTTTAAGGTCTAGAACTAGTATAAATGAAGATCTGAAATTATAAAAAAGAATATCTTCAAGTATTATCAAGAATTTTCTACCGACTTAATTTTTCTCATTAGGTCAATTTATTGGAATCTTTTCTAATGATAATGTCTTGTCACAACAAGTCAAAGTGACAAGAAATCTGATTAAAGTATTCATGTTGATCACTGTATATGTTACAGCTCTTCCGTGGTGAGCACGCATCTCGGAGCTGCATCAGTCGCATGTCATCACCAACTCCAGATACTTATGAGCAAGTAGTCATCACTCCATGAAAGATAACTAAGCTAGTGGAGGTCGTACGTTTGGAATCGGAAGCCATACTCTGTTGTTCGTCGTCGGCCTTCCTTGGTCCCCAAGGCGGTGTGGAAATCCGCGTGCATCTTTTGGAATACAGCTAACAGGTCAAAAAGAATACTGTGTTCCAAAACATAGCGTCTTGTGGATTTGGTGGCTTATAAGTCATGTCCATCCCCTTGTTCCCGTGTCCCAACTAAGGAGAACAGAGGGAGGAGGAATGATGGCCGAGATGCTCCGTCTTGCTCTACTTGCAGTCTCACTCGCTGTGCTTCTCTTCTCTTTCTTCAAGGTGGCATACTCCCTGTGGTGGAAGCCCAAGGCATTGGAAAGGCATTTGAGGCAGCAAGGCATCAGAGGCAACCCTTACAGGTACGGGACACTGAATCAGAAGGTTGAACCTTCGTAATCGCTTCCTTGCTGAATGCTGAATTCTGCTGCTGCTGATCTGATAACAGGTTCTTTTATGGGGACCTGAAGGATGATATGCACGCCAGAATTATAGCCTCGTCCAAGCCAATGGATTTGTCCCACCAGATCGTTCCTCGTGCTGATCCCCTTGTGCATCAGGTAGTTCAGAAATATGGTAAGTCTGCTGAAGCAAACACATGGGTTCTGCCGCATGTTTCTGGTCTGATGCTTGGTGTGTTGCACAGGAAAGATATCTGTTGTTTGGATTGGAAAGACACCCAGAGTGATCATTTATGATCCGGAGTTGATGACGGAAGTGCTACTTGATCGAATGCAACAGTTTCGAAAGTCTCGTCTCAACCCTCTTGTAAAGCTTCTAGCCATGGGAGTGTCTACGCTCGACGGAGAGGAATGGGCCAGACGGAGAAGGGTCATCAACCCCGCATTCCATCTCGAGAAACTGAAGGTTTGTATTCCATCCCCTCGGTCTTCGACGAACACCAATCACTAGCTCAATCGTGACAGAGTCGACATCACATCCACGACTGCAGGAAATGGTGCCTGCTTTCCTGAAGAGCTGTGTCGATATGGTAGAGAGATGGCGGAACTTAACCAGCCCTGAAGGATCTTGCGAAGTCGATGTGTGGAACGAATTCCAGAATCTGACAGGGGATGTCATATCTCGAACGGCTTTCGGGAGTAGCTACAAGGAAGGCAAGAAGATATTTGAACTACAGAAGGAGCAAGCTGTCCTGGTGATGGAAGGAGCTCGGCTTCCATACGTACCAGGCTTCAGGTGAATCCCCTACAGCTTCGTCCTTGATACAAGATGATATATCTAGAGTTCAAATCGCTTGCCCTCACGAGATACCATCATTTGCACAGATTCGTACCAACTGCGAAGAACAAAAGGAGAATGCACATAAACAGGGAGATCAAGAGCATGTTAATGGATATGATCAACAAAAAATTAGACTCTATTGCGAAGGGCGAATCCACCGCTGATGATTTGCTAGGCTTGCTGGTGCAATATAGCAACGACAGGGATCACGGCAATTACAGCATTACAACTGACGATGTGATAGAGGAATGCAAGCTCTTTTACTTTGCCGGCCAAGAGACGACATCGGTGCTGTTGACATGGACGTTGATTCTTCTATCCATTTACCCAACATGGCAGCAGAGAGCACGAGAAGAAGTTGCGAGCGTCTGCGGCAAGAATTCGCCTGACTTCGAGTCTACAAGCCGCCTAAAGACTGTAAGAAGAGCAGCCCTTTACATATTTATATCGGCACTCTGGGTTTCATTGATTGAGGTCATCTTGTTGCTCAGGTAACCATGATATTGCATGAGGTTTTGAGGTTGTATCCGCCTGTGATTGGCATTCTCCGGCGAACCATCAAGACCACCAAATTGGGAGGCTTCTCATTCCCTGCTGGAATTGAGCTTTTCCTGCCCACACTCCTCGTCCACCATGACCGAGAAACATGGGGGGAAGATGCACAAGAGTTCAAACCGGAGAGATTCTCCGAAGGTGTTTCGAAGGCATCAAGGACTCCTAATGCGTTCCTTCCTTTCGGATGGGGTCCAAGGATTTGTTTGGGCCAGAGCTTTGCCATGATAGAAGCAAAGATGGCCTTGGCTTGCGTTCTCCAGCATTTCTCCTTTGAGCTGTCACCTTCCTACGCCCATGCCCCTCACGCTGTCGTCACTCTGCAACCAGAGTCTGGAGCTCAACTTATCCTCCATCAACTCTGACACCACAGGCTCTCTCTTATATCATTATTTATGTAGTCATGGGCGGTCGAATTGAATAAACTAGTAGATTTTCTCGATATCTTATGCTGATATAAAAGTTGTCCTGCCAAGAAAATGACAAGCCATAAAAAGGGTAGAATCCAGCGAACGGAGCGTCAATATTATTTGTGGTACTGAACTCGGTTCACCGGACCACGGTTGACTTGGTCGAGCATACAACTCGTCGATCCAATCCGACACGGAGCTTAGTAGGGCCAGCCCGATATCCGCCACGTGTCTTTACGCTTCCGCGACAACGGGCCGATTCGGCCCATTTGAGCCGCCCCGCGACAATAACAATAAATTAAATCACCCAAATGATTAGACTACGCTCGATCGCATTCACATTGGGCCATTCAATTACATCATCATCATCATCATTAATGCGATTGGATTATATGGCATTATCCAAATCCATGTGATGTATAGCATTAACCCTCCACCACGCTCGTCGGGGACGGGCCACCCATGTCACGCTTCTATTCGTTCTATCCGCGGGATACAGATCTAAACGGATCGATCCCACAGGTAGGGAGCGAGCGGAGAGAGAGGCGCAGGCAGTACAGTGGGCGACGGTCCTGGTGGCGTCAACGGACTTCAAGTTCCATTCAAAAACAGTTGAGAATTGCAGCGCACTAAATGGACTATCATTCCAATCAATCATCGCTTTCCATATCCTTTTGCTCTCCTTGTCGAGGGGGGGGAGAGGGGACGCACCTCCGCAGCAATAATAGAGGCGGAACGAGAGGGGGCGACCCGTCCTTCTTTCCTGGGTTTCGCTCTTGATTTCGGCCGACGGGGGTGGATCTCCCTGTCCGTTATGCTGGGACTCCTGGGTCGAACTCGGTGGAAGTGCGCCCCCGGTATTCGCTTCTGTTTTGGAGGAATCTAGGGTCACCTCTGACTCGGATCTGAGTGGTTGCGTCGCTCGGTAAGGGTCTGTTCCGCCTTCGTTCTGTTATTTGCTTCGATTTTTGCGTTGAGTTTGAGATGTAATGCGTTGATCAGTTGGATCCTTTGTTGCTTAAGAGGTGAAATAAAGGTAAATGCGTGCATTGTCAGGGTTCTTCTGGATTGTAGTTTGGTGCCGATGTGCCGAAGGACGGCTGAAAGCTATCTTAATTTGAATCCCACTTTCAGCTCTTTTGTATTAGTAGTTGGATCACTGCTTACCCGTTGCTGATCGAACAAGGTTGCAATGTAATTTATGGTTCCATGCATTTGATGTACTATGACTTTGGTGTACCAGTATTTGTTGACGTCCATATTTGATTGTCAATTTTTGTGGTACATACTTTATGAAGCTGGGAGATGATCACATGGTAGATTAACCATTTCAATTGTGTGATCCCTGTCTTGGCGTGGCACAAGTTAATTGGTGTTGTCAGTGTCAAAATTGATCGTCAACCTGACACGATGAAGTTGATCCGACCTGATCTGTTTTTCGAATGTTGTTGTATTTACAAATCAAATTCCTGTGGGTATGTCTAGGCTGGCTATCCTTCCATGTCTCGCTTCCTTAAGAGTGGATTCCATCAAAGTCGAGGAATCCTACAAAGCTATTTAGTGGCATGTCCGACAAATTCCCTTTGATGTTTAAATCAATAAATGGATGAAGGAAGTGAGTTTAGTTTGGAAAGTTCAATGGGGAGAGCATCCCTGGAGGAGAGCCCAAGTTGGGTATCCGCAGGGAATATTTCCTTTTAGATATTATACTGATTGGGCACTCTTAGGTGCCATGTCATCGCCACACTGACTGTGCACGCTTAGGCGACTCTACCACCTAATCATCATATTGACTGAGTCTTTGAGTCTTCGAGGCCAATTGGGTAACAGGTGTAAAGTCATGATTGGTTGTCTATAATCTGACTAGATGCCACATGCCGAGTTCCAATTAGTTGTCAATTCTAGTTACATTATGTGTCAACAATTAATTAAAGTTTCCTATCTTGAACCTCAGATAAGTTATTGTTTAAATATTTTTAATTTTAAATAAAAACGAAAACAAAATTAAGATTTCTTACATTATTCAATGCCCACCTTAACCCCTGTATATACTGGTGAACTCTTCTCCTTTTCTTGATCTTGGGATAAGTTTGGAATTATTTAATTATTATTTTAAATATTTAATATCTCATGCCTTTATGATATTAATCAATTTATATTTCAAATGTGAGGAAAGGTGATGCATGTTTAAAAGTCAAGTAATTGTTTTGATATTGTATCCTGACATAAAAATTTGATGTTAGGAAAACCTGGTGATCACTTCTGGAATGATGATTTGACACTAATGATTCATGTCTGATAGAGTTTTTGCTTTACTCATAAATAGATGATTTGATCTATGTTGTAATAATTTTGTAAGTGATTGAGAAAAGAAAATGTAGTTATGAATTTCTGAAGAGGCATTGAAACGTGGTGTGAATTTTTTTTAGCATAGAGATAACTTGGATCGGGATATAACAGTATTTTTGTATGTTCTTAAAAAAATTCTTATGTTAGAAGAATCTTCCAAACAATTTCTGAAGGGCCATGGAGTGCCCATATGTTGAACTGAACCATGAAATGTATGTATGTTGAAGTGAACAATTTGAAGATGGTAGTTTCTTTTTTTTTTTTTTTTTTTTCATGGTCCTTTCATAAGACTCCTGTTGGGAAATATGTAGTATAACTGTGTTGTATTATTCTCTCGGTGCATGTGTTGCACAAAACTTTGCCTTCCAAATCTATCTTTATTACCATCTGTGTTTCTTTGTGATGTTGTAGAGTAAGTACAATGGAGCAGGCCTCGGAGAATTCTGTCCCGATATGTAAGTAAATTCGAGACTTTCTTTGATTAAGTTGGTCAGTAATGCTTCTTTTACCCAAAACTGACTGTATCCTTTTGACTGATATCTCTAATCTGTAGGGACTGCGAAGAAGGCTGAAAATGCTTGGGTTATTCCATCCAGCTCTAATGCACTTTATGGATCAAGTGATGTTAGCCTGTTCTCAAGCTCATTGCCTGTGCTTCGTCATGATAAATGTATGCTTCTCTTTTCCTTTTTTTTTTAAACATTCCATAACTTGTGACTAGTGTCTACTAAACTAACACTACAGATCTTGTTTTGTCATTCAGTGAACTTTAGAGATTCACATGTTGGTATTCAATCAACCATCAATGCAGCTTCTAAATTGAAAAAGCTGAACAATGATATGGAGGGTAAGGATCCCTTGGATGATCTTGACCTTCAAGAGATTGGGGTCATGTTACCTGATGATGAAGAAGCTCTTTTGTCTGGCATAATGGATGATTTTGACCTTAATGGGTTACCTGGTCAAGTTGATGAGTTGGAAGATTATGATCTATTTGGCAGTGTCGGAGGTATGGAATTGGATTCTGATCCCACAGAAAGCATTGCAATTGGTGTGGAAAAGTCAAGTGTCTCTGATGGATCTTTAGGCAATGGGTTTAATCAGTACAGTCTTCCTAATGGTGTTGGGACTATTTCGGGGGAGCACCCATATGGTGAGCATCCTTCGAGAACCCTATTCGTGCGGAACATCAACAGTAATGTTGAAGACTCTGAATTACGGTTGCTCTTTGAGGTAATTGTTTGTGTTTTTGTTGTATAACTTTTTCTGCCATCAGTCTGCTTCAGCTCATTTGTAGCTTAATTTTTAGTTGCAAAGAATGAATATTACGCACAAGATTTAAGATTGGTTATTCCTTGTGGTTTATGTCTTGTTAATGTATATTTCCCAATTGTTTAAGTGGTGCTAATATTGAAGCATATTTGCCATGTGTCATCACCTTTTTAGCTGGAAGGATCACTTTGACTGTTTTTCATTACAATATTCAATGATTTATAATATCTTATCATTGGCGTCGAAGGATTCTCTATGTGATTCCTTGTTATCATTATCCATGCTGCTGAGATTTCTAATTTTAATAAGAAGGTTCTTGCTTTTATTTATATACCCATTATAGTTGTGAAATGTATCCATGAAGTGGATAAGAGTATGCATTTTACTCTGTTGGAATTAAGTGGTGCACTTCTTGTTGTTTGAGCAAATATTACGTGAATTTATTGTCTACTTTCAGGCATGATGGTAATAATTTGAATGATTCCGTGAACAATGCTAGATTGATGGCCTCATATGGAATATTATATTAAACCATATTTTTCATATTTCCTTCTTATTCTAGAACTTTGTTTCTGAACTTTTTCCTGACATTTGATCATATCTGTTCTTTCAGCAATACGGGGACATTCGAAGTCTTTATACTGCATGTAAGCATAGGGGATTTGTGATGATATCTTACTATGATATACGATCTGCTCGATCTGCCATGCGTTCATTACAGAACAAGCCCTTAAGACGGAGAAAGCTCGACATACATTTTTCAATCCCAAAGGTCTGACTAGAGATACTTTTTTGTTCTATTTTACCATCATTTAATTTCTATCGCTTGATCATATTCTGTCCTAATTTATAGGATAACCCATCAGACAAAGATATGAACCAAGGAACTCTTGTGATATTCAATTTGGAACATTCAGTTTCTAATGATGACCTTAAGCAAATATTTGGGGCATATGGGGAAGTTAAAGAGGTGGGAAGTTTCTTCTTCAATATTGTTTATGGAAGATGTTGATATTTACATAAGGTTGCACATCACTCAGGTTTTTGCTAAGACATTGCTTATTTACTATTAAGCAGATTAGGGAGACTCCTCACAAACGGCACCACAAATTTATTGAGTTTTATGATGTCAGAGCAGCAGAAGCTGCCCTTCGGTCATTGAACAAGAGTGACATAGCTGGCAAACGGATAAAGTTGGAACCCAGCCGTCCTGGTGGATCTCGTAGGAGGTATGTGTATGACATTGTTTGCGGATATTTTTTGGGGAGAAATGCTATGGCTGTAGATTCTTTTACTTTAATCTGAACTATTACATTATAGTTTGGATAAGTTCTTATGAGCTCTGAGGTTCTAGATTCATGCCTTTAAACTTAAATCTTGATAGTCACATGGAAGCAAAATCTCAATCATAATTTTTTGTTAATTACATCTCAACCTGTTTCTATTGCTCCTTGTTAAAGGATGATATGGTTCGAATTGACAAAAATCATAATGTCTTCTTCTCTGATTGACAGTTTGGATGATTTGTTATTTGCTTATTATTAATAGACATTTTTAAAATCAAATTTTCTGTGGAGCTCTTATTTTTCACTTTGTACTAAAATTTCAATCTTCTAAACAGCTTGATGCAACAACTGACTCATGAGCTGGAACAAGATGAAACCAGAGTTCATCGGCATCACGGGGGCCTGTCCGTTGCCAATTCGCCTCCAGGTATCTTTGTGACGTGTGCTCCAATTCATATCTATTGGTGTTTAATCTCTCTTGAATGGCAGGTCCATTCAATTTGCCATATTTGAACTGGATATCTCTTGAATGACAGGTCCATGGGCACAATTCAGTAGTCCAAATGATAACAATCCACTACAAATTTTTAGTAAGTCCCCTAGTGGGGCAGCAATGAGCCCTATTGGAAGTAACCATATGTCTGGATTATCTTCTCTACTCTCTCCAAAGATATCTTCTGTGAAGATTGCACCAATTGGGAAGGAACAAAATAGGGCCAGTCATCCTGACCAGATAAGCTCTAGCAGCAGTTCTTTTCTGGGAGGTGGATATCAACAGTCTCATTCCTTCCCAGATCACGGTCATGGAGTGCTGACTTCGACCCCAGGAAATTTAACTTCTTTTGGTCCTTTGACTCCAAATGCATCTGGTGTTGGAAGTCTGACTGGCCCACAGTTTCTATGGGGTAATTCGACTTCTTACATGGACAATGTGCAGTCTTCTTCTTGGCAGTCTCGAGCTACAGGAAGTTCAATCATGTCAAATGGACAAGGGCAAGCACACAACTATCTCTATTCAAGCCATCATGGCCCGTTCCTGGGGTCATCACACAATCAGCATCCACATCATGTTGGATCAGCTCCATCTGTTCCTTTCATGAGGCAGTATGGATTTTTCCCCGAGTCACCAAAGACATCCTTGATGAACCAGGTCCCATTTGGAAACATTGGGATTAACCAAAATGGTGGTAGTTTGCATATGAATATGACTCCTCGGGCCACAGTGAATGAAGGCATTATATCAGGAAATATGCCAGATAATAGTTCACCGAATGTGCGAATGATGCTCTCTCAGAGATTTGGACCTGTGCTCTTTCACAATGCTCCCTATTCTGGCCCAAGTTCCATTGGCATCAATGGTCTAGTTGATCGTAACCGTGGTCGGCGAGCTGACAACCAGGGGATCCAACTTGATAACAAGCAGTATCAGCTTGACTTGGAGAAAATCATTAAGGGGGAAGACACTCGAACGACGATAATGATAAAGAACATTCCAAATAAGTATATATTTAAAAAAATCATAAAATGCTGTGCTGTTTTGCCAAGCATACAGAATTATGAACCTAATTTGGATATTAATTGTTCTCTAGGTACACCTCGAAGATGCTTTTAGCTGCAATAGATGAAACTCACAAGGGCACTTATGACTTTTTGTACTTGCCAATTGATTTTAAGGTAATATGCACAAAAGTCAAACAACAGTGGTTTGATGATAATGCGTTTTTGAGCTAATCAAATGTCGATTCTTTCATGCAGAATAAATGCAATGTGGGTTATGCATTTATAAACATGGTTTCTCCTGCACACATAATATCCTTTTATGAGGTTTTATTCTGCTCCCTGCTTGCTGGTTCTGTTCTAGTTAGGACTAATTGCTAAATTCTAAAATGTTTATTAGTGGGAAAGGGAAGTTTGGTAGGGCATATCAAACAATAAAATCATGTGAACTAGGGAGCTTCGCTGAACCTCTATATATACTTGCAGGGATTCAATGGGAAAAAGTGGGAGAAGTTCAACAGTGAGAAGGTTGCCTCTCTGGCATATGCAAGAATCCAGGGTCGATCAGCACTTGTTGCCCACTTCCAGAACTCTAGCTTGATGAATGAAGATAAGAGATGTCGCCCTATTCTTTTTGATTCTGAGGGAGCAGAGGCTGGTGATCAGGTAAAAGTCCAAAAATCTCTTGGGAACTATATGTAGTATTTGTTTATAATATACGGGACATATTTAAGCTGAAAAATTGGTGGATAAGCAATTTTGCTAAGGCTACTAGAGAATATTGAATGCTACTGTATAATGAAACCTCATGTTTAGCTTATGAGATTGTTAGGGCTCACCTGATGTATTCCATGAATCAAGTGTGTGTTTTGAGGCACTAATACCTTGCTTTTCCTTTACAATCAATGTCATGCCATATGCTTAATGTCACATGAAATATAATAATGCAATTGCCTGTGAGATATTTGATCAGGCACCTGCTAAGGCCAGAATTAATTAATTTTTTTTTTGGCTGCATATGAATTGTTCACAGAGTTGGCCCAATCAGTTGCATATATATTCATGCAGGCAAGCATGCAAAGAAATGCTTAACTTGAATCATCTTTATGTTTCCTAATTTTGTAAATCCCATAGTTAATAGATGAAATTGCCAAATAAGTAAAACGGTTTGTCTGAACAAAAATCTTTGATTATATTTCTTGGGCCATACCTCTTCAAATGAAATATTGCAAAGTGGAATTCTACTGAGATATTTATGGCCTTTGCTGTTTCGTATGTTGAATTTTCTCCGTCCTAGATTGTAACATAACATTTTAAATAAAGATGCGTACTTCATTAGTATAGTGTAGTGGAAATGATTGCTAACTGATTATAAGGTTTTGCAGGAACTCTTTCCATTAAGTAGTACACGTGTTCATCAAGAAGATAGGACCGTCGACCTACTTCAGAGTGCACAAGGAATCAGTCCAAATGGGAACCCAGAGAAGAGTGCCTTATCTGCAACTAGTTTGGAGGACTAGAAGTTCTTGGCAGCAACCATGTACCTGGAAATACAAACATTCCTTGGTTGTTCCAAGTGTAGAATACAGTGAAGGGGGGGAACTGCAGGTGCAATTGTATCAAAGGGTGTGTCCACTTTTGAACCCATGGATGCATCAAAGTTACCATTAATGGAAATAAGGGCGGGATCCTTTTTCTTTTTCTTTTCTTTCTTTTACAGATGATAGTATGATGTAAATAAATAAGGTTCAAGTGTATAGGGTGAGATGAGGCGAGTCTGCTGCTAGGTGCATTGCTAACCTGCCGCACCCAGGTCTTCTTTCTCTTCTTTCCGGGGCCAAATTTATGTTCTCTCTCTAATTGCAGAGTCAAAAGAGTAGAATGAGTTCGGATGTCTTACTGTATGAAAAGGACCTTAAATTTCCTGACTATGAACTGTTCGTAGTGAAAGTGGTGGTATGTGCACATGAGGACTGCTTATTTCAGATCTTTGTTCTAAGTGGCAATTTATTTGTCCTCATTAATTTGATGTTTGGTACGTTAGTGTATGACAATTCATCTCTGCCTTGAAATAATACATATTCGGTGTCCTGATCACCTGTGTTTTCTTATATAAATAATGATATCTTATCTTCGTATAAACTTTTTTTGACAGTGCTGTGGAAGGAACGCTTTAAGATGGCTGTGTTAGGAACAATTTAAGCATGGCCGTTGGGAGCATGTTTTTGTATTCAGAGCATGATAATCATATATATATATATATATATATATCACCTCTAATGCTCTCCTTTATCGAACGGTGGTACTTTTGATGCATGTGTATGTTTGTTTGAGGCTAACATCTCTCCTCCTAATGTGTTTGTCCAAGATTATAAAAAAAAAACATTTGAATGTTCAATGCGTGTACAATGTATTTACTTGGATAAAGAAGCAACAAAGTTTCCAACACATCTTAAAGCATTACATTAGCATGTGATACATTCATCGAAAATAAAAAATTATCTGAAGCATCCAACGTATCCTCAAGCATCTCATTTATATGCAATACATCTACCAAAAATTAAAGGACATAATAAAGTTTCTCCTTTTATGAGCAATATATCCGCTCAAGAAAAAAATATTTAAAGCATCCAACGCATCCAAAGATATCTTTTTGTGCAATGCATGTACCTTCGACAAGATACATTACATATGCCTAAGTTAAAAAATATCATCGTTATCAACATGTCAACTTGACTTTCATTGTTAGAATATATTAATAATCATTTTTTTATGTCCGAAGGTAGGGTATAGAATATTTTCTTTTAGTTTCCATATTGATTGAGTAAACTTAGGTGGTGTTATATCATCATTTTGTTACATAATAATGTTTAGGTGGTGTCACATCTTAATCATGTTGACTAAGACTCTTGGATCAACCAGACAACATGTGTCGAGCCATGATTGATTGTCTATAATTTGACTAGATGTTAAATGTTGAGTCCCAATTGATTATCAATTTACACACATCATTCTCACCGTTATGCTTAAGGGGAATTGTTTGTTCTTGTATTAAGAAATGATCAAGTAATATTCATTAATTATATATAGTGTATAGAGTGTGGAGATGCCAAGGAGCATTGAGTTACTTAGAGAGTGTTGGAACATGAACACATGAGGATGTTGGAGTGTGTTAATTTAAATTTCTTGTGTAGGTAGTGTTAGACCTATGAGGGCATTATGACATGTCAACTTGAATTGTCATATAAAGATTATATATTGTAAGATAGTATGAGAGCATTTAGGTGTGCCAATTTGAACTACCTACGTATGGAGTGCGTGATGTAGGAGAGTGTTTAGGTATACTAACTTAAACTGTCTATTTAGAGACTTTATGATGTAGGCAAATATAAGAGTGTTGGAGCATCCTAACTTATATTACTCACAGAAAGTATATCGGATATAGAAGGCATGAGAGTGTTTGGACATGCCAATAAAAATTATTTGTATCGGAGTATTAGATGTAGAAGACATGATGGGGTGTGTCAAGTAGACTTACCTATGTAAAGAGTATTAGATGCAGGAGACACATAAGGGTGTCGAGATGTGTCAATTTGAACTACTCATGTAAGGTGTGTCAAATGAAAAAGACATAAGTGTTGGGGTGTGCCAACTTATATTGCTCACAAAGGAAGTGTTGTATGTACGTCGAAGACATACGAGGGTATCAAAGTGTCGACATGACATCCTTGCATAGGGAGTATCCAATGATGTGCGAGAACGTCGGACATGCCAACTTGAATTATTTGTATATGAAATGTCAAACATAGTAGACATAAGATAATCTCACAACATGTTGATTTGAATTATATATACATAAAGTAAGTATTATATATATATATATATATATGTGTGTGTGTATATGCATTAGGGTGTCGAGATATATTTGTTTGAACTACTCATATAGAAGAGGGATGTCCAATACTTCAAAAGGCATCACAATGTCTTAGAGCTGATTGCGACATCATGGTCACTTAGAAAACGTGATGGATTTGTAACGTTACCATTGTCTCAGAAATGGGAAAGAACTTATCATAGATAAAGTCTTGTCTTGGGTGATGGCTGAGGCCGTGAATAACACAAACGAAGTTGTGGACATTGGTGAAGGTTACAATTGATAGACGTGAATGATGGTAAGGCCATGATTAATGGAATAACTCACGGAAAATGATCGATGCCATGCATTCGATGTCAAGTAAAGCCATGAATGCCTCAACAAGCAAAGCCAAGGACGTGACATTGAACCAAGCCGCAGACGTATGTGTATTGACATGAAAGGGCAACACGACATAGGCAATGCTTGCGGTGGCAACAACGGAGTTTAGTCCATCGACGACTAAGTTCAAGTCTGATTCGAGTGGCTGAGAGCAACGATTGGGTTCAATCTGTCGATGGGAAAGTTCAAGTTTGATTTGGGCACGTGGGCCCTGTTGGACCTGCACAGGCGCAGGCCGTCAAATCTAGGCCTCACAGAGTGTTCGACCCATAGCTTAGTTGGGCTCCTCCATAGTGTTGGATTGTAGCATGACTAAGCCCGACTGCACAGGCCGGGCTATAAGCGGTTTGAGTTGGATTCAACCAATTCACTATTGGCTTGGTTTGACCTGGTTGAGATTGGGTTCGTGCTTGATATTTAAACTAGGATCAAACTAGCTCAACTAGATTCAATATAGGTGTGGCTAAACCGCATAGATTCAAACATGGGCTCCCTATTGGGCCACTATTGGCTGCCTATTGGGCCACTAAGCAGCATGGGCTCCCTATTGGGCCACTAAGCAGCATGGGCTATCCAGCCTCTAGCTATGCATGGTAATGGCTTGGCTCCATTTGCTGTCGTGGCAGCCTAGCCTAGGCGCTGACCGCAAGCTATTAGAGCAATGATTCTAGCTGAAGTGGCATGAGATATCATGTTTACATTGCGGTGAATGTATTTATTAGATGATAATGATAAAACATGGTATCAATCTATCATAAAAAAAATCCCATCTTACAACAATTTCTTATTGAAGTCCAATTTAATCATAATGTCTAATTTTTTTTTATAGGAGTTATGGTGTGTTAAGAAGAATATAATAAAATAGCTTGAGATCGGATTGCAAGAATTTAAAATTTATTTCCATCTTGAAATAGTGTTATATAAAAAAAATATTTATCAAGTCATCATTTGAGAAATCATATTTTGATTAGGTGTGGACCTAATCAAAGTTCACTTCCACACTCGTCAGTGGTGTCAGAAAGAGGAGAATGCAATATAGATCCTGCCAAAATTGTGCCAAGGACATAATCGATAAAATCATTTTTGATACTTAAGTTAGTTGTAGATTTTTGATGGTTTAGTAAGCTGAGAGCTAAAATTTCTCAATTTGTTATTTGTCGAATCAAGCTAGAGGTTGATGCCTGTTTACATACGTATTGGTCTATAGACAAGAGATAAGAAAAGTATTTATCATGATCAAGATTCGACAGGTGGTAGCCTATTCAAATTAGGTTGAAAAGGGATCTACCACTTGAATATTAGCCCAATATAAAATATTAAGTGAGTATTCTACCCAAAGCCTATCAAACCATAGTAATCAAGGTCACTGATTGTTTACTCGAAACTTCTACTCAATTCCATTACTAACTTAAGCATTAGAAGGACTAGATTTAGAATCTCACCCGATCTTGAACTTTATATAGGTTAGTATCAAATTAAGCATTCGAGACCATCTTGACTATACTTGAAGATTTCTTACATATGTTGATTTGAACTTAGTCAAGCTAATCCTAAAATCATCAATATTTCTCTTATAATTTTAGCGTTAGGAGGGCCCATATTATATAAACATTATTCAGTAATCTACTCAACAAGTGCTATAGCTAGGGTGCTCCAACCTTGTCCCACAATACTTTCATCCATGGTAAATAAAAGTATTTGTGGTCTCTAATGTCATCCATTATGAATGAAAGCATGTTGACTTTTGGTGAATCCTTCAAGGATATAGGCATGTTCGATGTGTGATATGTTATTTATTGACAAAAGTATCTAAAACATTTGATATGCACTCTTTACATATATAAGCTTCTCTAACGAGTGATGCATTCTTCATAGATAAAAGCATCCAAAGTATTTAATGAATCTTTTGTAAATAAAAGCATATCAACTTTCTATGCACCCTTCATAAACATAAGTGTATCTAACATTCAATGCATCATTTGCGAACAAAAGTATCCTAACATCATAACAGATTGACGATATTGTAAATGACCCATTGGTGGGGAGGCAACGGATACCTCGACTTGTTCCATTATCCAATATTAGTGTCTTGACACCCTATAATAATTCAAGCGGCAATGGATGATAGAAGTCCTTTTAGCAAGTCAGGTTGTGATGTGTGATAAGCTTTTTCATAGTAGATTAGGTAATGATGGGTTTCTGTCACCGAACATGGGCCTCTTGACATCTCCGTAATAGATTCGATGATGATGACCTTCCATCGCTCAATTGGGATCATTGACATCGTTGCAATAGGGGATCAATCATTGTCTCCTCTATCACCCAATGTGGGCCTCTCAGCATCTTTATATAGATCGAAAAACAATAAGCTTTTACCTCTTGATGTCGGTTCTTTGGCATTGTTGTAGTAAGGGATCGATTGTCGTCTCCTCTATCACATAATATGAGTATCTCAACTACTCTACAACAAATCGATTGGTGACTCTAGAGTAATTCAATTATTGTTTCCTCTATTGCTCAATATGAACACCTCGATGCCACTATAGTGGGTTAGTCATATCCATTATCAGTTGTTCAAAGCGAATAACCAATTGACTGAGATACTTTGCCACTCGACGTAAGCTCCTCAATAGTACTATAGCAATTCGAGCCAACTCGACGTAAGCCACATTGTCTTGTCCATTGCTCGTTGGGACATGTCCTTGGGATATGCATCAAAATACACTCTCCTCGGGCTAACATCAAATCTTGTTTGATGCATCCTCTATGAACTAAGTATAGAATGTTGTTTAAATGCACCTTCCTTGGGCTACGCATAAGAGATTGCCCATTATCCTAGATAATATAACCTAATATTTTAATTCTATTATATTTTTATTTTTAATTTATAAACATTTGGCTATTACTTTATTATTTAGGTTTTTATTTATTTGTAGCACAAGGGCTTGATTCCTAGTCGGCCTACTAGTCTGAACCCCTTGGGCTGGTTGTGTAGGATGGTTGGCTTGGGTTATCCTATGTCAGCCTAGGCTTAGCAAGTGTGATTGAATCGTGAGACAATCAATTGGCAGTCAGCACTAGTTCTGGTTCAGCTGAATGGGCCTAGTTGGACTAGATTTAGGTCGCCAAGTCTACATCGTGCAACGAGTTCGACCCATTGATCTTGTAATGTTAGTCCATAGGGTTGGGCCGTAGAACCATTGAGCCCAGCCACATTGTCTAGGCTCTGGGTTCAACCAAGTCACAATCGGCTTGGTTCGATCGAGTCAAAGCTGGTTCGAGTTAGATCCAAACTAGAATCACATTGAGTTCAATTAGATTCATTCAAAGACTTCGATATGTTCAACTGAATCCAGATCGAATTTAAGTCACGTTCGACTTAACCACATAACTTTATAGTTGCCCGTACAACAGTGCAAGATTGTTGGGTCTATTTGATTCCGTTAGGAGTTATAGGAATACGTGCAACCATTTGTTCTGTATAGAATTGGTTGAAATGTCTTGCTCACGGTCAAAGGAGTTACGAGATCATGTTATAACATATTATCGAGGTAAAAACTCATTAATAAATGATTTAATTTAATTAATAAAAAAAGAATAAGATTCGAATTCATTTGGATAAAATAAAAAAATAAGATTAGATTAAAACTAATCTTAATCACTTTATAATTTTGGATAAAATAATTAAATAGTTATCAATAACAAAGAAAACTTAAGGTGGTGGCAAATATAAGCATTAATTAATTAAATGGTAATTAATGCTTGCTCATAATGAGGTGCGACAAGTGATGGTTGACCGCCAGTCCGTCAGTTGTGAGCACAACTATGGAAGGAAGACGACAATTGTCTGCGTCCTGCTCGACAAAACTTAGAGTTTTTAAGAAGTTATAGGAACTGTAGATACAGTGATTTAAAGAGAATTCTACATTAAGAAAGTTATAGGAAAGCGCAGACACTGTGATTTGCAGAAGAATCTTCGCAGACAACCGTTTGCATCATATTTGTCTTGCAAGAAAGCAGTATTATATATTTGCTAAATCCATTTTCCTTATGAGGAATGATTACAAGTATTAAATTAGTATTTCCTATCTTAAATTTAAAAATAAAAATAAAATTAAAATTAATTTTTTTTTACCTTATTTGAAACCCTTGTTATCGCTTATATATATATATATATATATATATATATATATATATATATATATATATATATATATATATATATATATATATATATATATATATACACCGAGAAGGAGAAGGACCCGTGGAGGCCATCGGTTGTAGGTAGGTAGGTCCGATGCGTCTTTCTCTTTTGATTTAGATTTCATATTATTTGATCGATGTAAATGTTTAATATTTTAAGTATTCTTGATATAAATCAATAAAAATTTCTAATGTAAAAGAAGAGAAAGGATGTGATGCGTGTTTTGATTTCAATGAATTGTTTTTAATTTCATCACATGGCATAAAAAATTGAGGATCGGATTGACGATGACGTAAATTTGTTAGAAAAATTAGGTGACCAAGTTTGGAATGTTGAAAAGGTGTTTTTGCTTTACTCGATGATTTCATTTAGATTGTAATAAACTTACAGGTGATTGAGAAAAATATTAAGATGTAGGTATATAATTATAAATTTCGTTAATATAACTATTGTGATAAATTTCTATCTACTTAATGTGTAATGCTAAGGAAAACTTTTATTACCATCTGTATTTATTTGTGATGCTGCAGAGGAAGTACAATGGAGCGGGCAACGAAGAATTCTGTCCCGATACTTTGCTTGTTTAAGTTGGTGAGTACTGTTGCTTTGACCCAAATTTCGTCGTATACATCGGAATGAATATTATTAATTATTCCTCGAATCGTAGAGACTTCAAAGAAGACTGACAATGTTTGGGTTATTCCATCTGCTTCTAATCCACTAAACGAGCAAAGTGATTTCAGCTTTTTCTCAAGCTCGTTGCCTGTGCCTTATCATGATAAATGTATGCTGCTGTTTTCTTTTCATGTTCCTTAACTTGCAACTAATATCTACTGAACACTCCAATCTCATCTTATACTTGCTACTGTATCTCACCGATTCCTCGGATCTCTAATCATTAGGGACTCCAAAGAAGGCTGACAATGCTTGGGATATTTCATCTGCTTCCAATCCACTTAATGAACAAAGTGATTTCAGCTTTTTCTCAAGCTCGTTGCCGGTGCTTCATCATGATAAACAACGCGCGATGCTGCTTTCTTTTCATGTTTCTTAACTTGCAACTATTGCATGCTGAACTGACGCTGCAAATCTTGTTTTGTCATTCAGTGAGCGTTACAGATTCACATAAGGGTACTCAGTCGACCCATGATGGTAGGAAGGGTAAGGATCCCATGGATGATGTTGGGATCATGTTACCTGATGATGAAGCAGCTCTTTTGTCTGGCGCACTGGATTGTCTTGACCTTAATGAATCGCCTGGACAAGTGCTTGATGCATTGGAAGACTATGATCTTTTCTGCGGTGGAGGGAAAATGGAATTGGATTCTGATCCTAAGGAGAGCATTACAGTTGGTAGCTCTTTAGGCAATGTAAACCATCGGTACACTCTTGCTAATGGTGTTGGGACTATTTCGGTGGCACACCCGCATGGCGAGCATCCTTCGAGAACTTTGTTTGTGCGAAACGTCGGCAACAATGTCGAAGACTGTGAACTGCGGTCGCTCTTTGAGGTAATTGTTTGTGTTCTTGTTGTATAGCTTATTTGCAGCTTAATCTTGAGTGAGTCGCAAAGGATCAATAGATTGCCTCTGATGAATTTAATGACTACTTTGATGGACGACAGTAACAATTTGAATGAATTTAAATCATAATTTTTTGGAACATTACAGAAGTTTGGAGAAATTCGAGGCCTTTATACTGCATGCAAACCGAGGGGATTTGTGATGACATCTTTCTATGATATACGAGCTGCTCAATCTGCCAGGCATGCATTGCAGAACATGCCCTTAAGACGAAGAAATCTCGACATTCATTATTCGATTCCGAAGGTCTGATGGGGATACTTTTCTTTATCCTATTTTGCCACCATTAATTAGTTTGTATCGCTTGTTCATCGTCTGTTCTTGTAATTTCCAGGATAACCCATCGAACCAAGAGATGAACCAAGGAACTATTGTGGTGTTCAATTTGAGACCCTCACTTTCTACTATAGACATTGCGTAAATATTCGGGGCGTACGGTGAAATCAAAGAGGTCAGTATTGCTTACGCAAGATCTTGATTATATATGTGGATAATATTTTGCATTGCCAACAGTTTCTTGGTTTAGTATAATAAACCAAGTCACTGTTGGCAATGCAAAATATTATCTACATATATGATCAATATAATAAATTTGCTCCCACTGATTCTTAGATATAAATACTGATTAATAGTATTTTTCTTAAATCTGAAGAAATCAATGATATTAAGAAACTTTATATATCATTGTTTAGAAGCTTGTTTAAGATCATAAATAGATTCCTAAATTTGCATACCAAATTATATATTTCTTTCATTTTCTCTGCGAGTCATTCAGAATAACTTATGGAAAACTAGATCCTTAATCAAAAATTTATTTTCATATCATTATGATATAACTCAAATTCATAATGAGTCACTAATGTCATGACGATTCTTAACGAGTTTATTTAAAAAAATTAAATATCTCGTTATGATACATTCTTTATGAGTAAAATATATAACCATATAAAAACTAAAAGTCTGACCATTATATCGTTCCACATTGTCCTTTGAATCATATTTATATAACAGACTCTTTTACAATTATTGGACAATTCGACGAATTCATCAGACACCATTCTGGTTATTGATTTTAACTCTTCTTATATTGTATCATATTACTTTTCAGAATCGTTACCTTTCATGACCTGTGAAAACAATAAGGGATCTATTCTGATTCCTATATCAAAATATAATTCTTATAGATATACCACACAATCATAAATGACAGGATTTCTTTCCCATTGAAAAAATTTCAAGACTGTCAATTGTGGTTATTCTATAAGACCATTATCAACAATATCAATATAATGTGGGAGTTTGGTAATGTTATTTTATTGTTCATCTTTATCAAATTATTTAATAATTTGAGTAACAACAATCTCACGAATAATAAAGGAGTATCAACATGTATCTCCTCTATACCAAAATTAAATTTCGAGATTTTTACTCCCACTGATTCGCTATTTTATAGGAACCTTATATTACCAGATTTAATCATCATCGTACTATGATTAGAGCAATAAGACATATACCCTTTTTTAAACTTTTCTAAATAAATAATAAAATATTCAAAAATAGTTATTAATTTTAATTTTCTTTTATGTGAGTTGAAGATCCTTATCTCTACAAGACAATCCTAAATATATAAATATCTTAAGTTAGGTTTCTTAGAAATCTCATTTAAGATATACATAATTGTCCTTAGAGCTTCTTCTCACATTGATTTGGGGTATAAAAGAATAATATATCATGCTCCTAATCATATTTATAAGTGTACGATTATACCTTTCAGCAATTATGTTTTGCTACGACACATCTGGTAAATCATGAATACCATAAAATCCATCACCCCTATCAGATATGATGATTTTAACTTTTCTATCTAATTGTCTCTCGACCTCTTCTATGCACATTTTAAAAGTGTCAATGGCCTGAGATTTTATATGAATTAGATATATAAAATCATATCTCAATAGGTTATCTATATGGTGATAAAATGTCGCTCTTTAATGAGACAAAAATATAGAATGACTCGCAGATGTAAGTATAATCTCAAGGAGTTTATGAACTTATATTTTATTTTAATATTTAATTATAGGATCGTTGTAAACTCAAGATTCATATTAATTCTGTATAGACCATTATACAGAATCCAAAAGTTAACTTTTATTGAATCATATTGAGTTCACAACTATCAAAGGAGAAATAATATTCTAACAATTCTAGGTAAAGAATCCAAATTCCCAGAATTATAAGAATATAACATAAATCCTCAAGATTCATCAAATAAATCATCTTTAGGCGTAGGCGATAAATACAAACTGCTATCGCCTCACTTTAAGATGATTCCCTATAATGATGAATATTTCAATCTCCTTTAATTTTTATTTCTTTTTTTTAAATATTAAAATAAATCTCTATTATTGGTAACATACATTGAAGCATCAAATTAATCCACCAAGTATTAGAAAAATAATTTCTATAATATTTGATTTGAACCACATAACTTTTCATTTCAAATCAAATCTTATAATTCTTCTTCATATTCTTCTTCATATAACTTTCATTGTTACACAAGTAACGCTTTATTATGAAGAAATTCCTTTATGAGTTTATATAGTAATTATAAACTCAGGTGGCTTATGCTTCATCTTTATTTTATTATTACCCACTCATTAAGTAGAACTCAAATATTCTAAGTCTTGGCTTACAATTTTATCAATTATATTGAGGAGATAATCTTTAATTCCTCAAATACTTTTATTTTTAGTCAGTTCTTTTATTGAGGTGTCAACTCATGACTTATCAGAAAATTTTAATTGATCCTTAAATATTCTCATGCGCTAGTTGTAAACTGTACTGAAGTCTAAATATCATCAAATTGAGTTTTTCAGATCCTTTTTGATCAGTCACTTTAATTATTTATTTCATAGAACTTTCAGCAAATAAGTTTGTGTTCCCTTCAAATAATCTGATCAAGGTCTCACTCATTCAATATAACTTATATATGCTCAAGCCATTTATTCTAGAAAATATAGGGATATTTATAAAAATGCAATGAAGGAAGTACCACCATAATAATATAATATCAATGCTTTGAGTTCCAAAATATGATGAACTATTGATATCATCTACATTTCACCTTTGGGTGAAATATTGACATATCTAGTGTTCACTCAAAATCATCCATGGAGGACTGATATCATCCTTGTGAAATAGTATTAATACCTTTGGGTATAGAACACTAAACTACAAGGATATCCAAAACAGTATCATCCTATCCCATCACATAATTATTCAAAATAGATTCTCCTTTGGGATTATCTAAATCTCCTAATTATGTGCCATTGTGAATATTATTTTTCTTTAATGTCATTTAGGACTAATCCCATAATGTATTTTATAGATTATTGGTCTAGGTCACTTTGGTGACTGCAAGACCAATATAAAAATATAAAATATAATCTAAAATGTCCTATGAATGATAAGACTTTACTGTAATTCATATCCTATAAGTCTATCATCCCTGGCTACTTTGGCAGCTACTGATCAGATAAAACTTAAGAAAATAAATTATAAATAATATTTATCAAATTTCCTTAATATCATTTAGGATCAATTCTATAATGTATTTTATAAATTATTGGTCTAGGTCACTTTGGTGGCTACAAGACCAATATAAAAATATAAAATATAATCTAAAATATCCTATAAATGACAAGGCTTTTATTGTAATTCATATCACATAAGCTTATCATCCCAGGTCACTTTGGCAGCTACTAGTCAGATAAAACTTAGGAAGATGAGTTACAAATAATATTCACTAAATTTCTTTAATTCAATTTATGCTAAGTAATTCAATAATAGAACAACAACTATAAGGATTATTGAATATTCATGAACATAAATAAAATTCATATGACAACTATAATCATGATAACACATAAATCATGAAAAGCCTTTATGTGAAAATTAACTATCATTTCACAATTTCGGATATATACATATGAATAATTAAACAAATATCCAAGAACAATAATTGGATATTATTTACAACTTGCAATCAATAACTCATATATATTGATCAGCATAAAGAAAACTCATAACTATAATCATGATAACATATAAATCATGAAAAACTTTTATGTGAAAGATAACTGTCATTTCACAATTTCAAATAAATACATATGAATAACTAAATAAATATCCAAGAATAATAATTAAATTTTATTTATAAAATATAATCAATAATTCATATGAGAAAATTATAAAAGAACTATTATGCTAATCAATCTTGTTTAATTGGGTAAGCCCATAATTGGGTTAACTATTAGCCCAATTAAACTAGTCGATCAAAATCAAATATTGATCAAAATTTAATCCTTTCTAAATTTGATCAAAATCAAATTCAAAATATAATCATGATCAAATTTAATTATTTTTGATCAATTTTAATAATTGAGAATATAAATAAAAAAATTCTCAATTTTATAAAGATAAATTTGTAAATATATTGATAGGATTAAACTATAATTTTTCATATTAATAAACGGTAAAACTGTCAAAATACTAAAAGTATTAATAAAATACAAAAGGGCAAAACTATAATTTGGCAAAACCCTAACCTAAGGGCAAACCTATAATTTTTGCTAAACCCTTTCTTCCTCAACGTATGCCGCCCTGCACTTGCGCCTGCTTGCCGCCAAGCCGAAGCAAGCGCTCTTGCATCTGCTGATCGCCGCTTTCCGATGCTTATCTGCTGTGATTGCCGAACGCACGGCCGTAGCGTCTTGTATTGCCGCCGAAAATAAGCCGGCGGCGGTTGCAGTGCCCCATCGCCCGCTAGCGTGGCACGGTCTTTCTTCTGTGGGTTGTCGCCGCGCGCGCTTTCTGGCGGTTCTGGTTTGCCCATTTCCACTGCGAGGTACTACTGGCACGACCTGCGACGTTGCTGGCCGCCATTTGCCCGTAGCGTGGCGCGATCTTTCTTCTGTAGTAGCGTCGCCGCCGCGCGCTTTGCGGCGATTCTGGCCCCCATTGCCCTGTGAGCTTTCTTCTGCCGCGCGCGCTTTCTGGCGATTACTGGCTTGCGCCCCATTGCCGAGGTTGCGCTACGGCCGACGCCAAGCGCCGCCATGCGGCCGTCATGGTGCGCGTAGTTTGCCGCTGAAAGCCGCCCGCCATGATCTGCGGCGGCTTTGTGTCAGTGTGCGTGGTGCCAGCGCCCGGTCGGCGGCTTTGTGCTCGCTGGCCGCTGCCGTCGGTGCGACTCTTCCTTACATGGTACGCCGTGAGGCTGCGCTCACGCGCAGCCGCGCCCGCTTCCAAGCATCCACACGGGTTGCCGCCCTCGTCGCGGCCAATCTGCGACTTTGATTCTTTGCGGTGCGATCGCCAAACGACCTTCTGATGCGTCTGCAGGCGAGGTTGTGCAGCACCAACAACGATCGTCGCTGTTTCCTAAACATCGCCGGCAAGCAGGCGATAAAATAACACGACGATAAACCAAAATCGATAGGAATACAAATTTGACAGAATTCGGATCAAACATCGTAAATAAAAAACAACAGATCTAAAGTTTTGATTTCAAGAACCTAGGCTCTGATACCAATTGTAAGCATAAAAATTTTTAATCATGCTTCTGTAATACGAAAAAATTTTAATGCTAGAATTGAAATCAAAGAACAATAGATTTGTTTTTACGATGTGTACTTTTGCTGTCATCCGCAAAGAAAGGAGGAAAGATCTGAATACCTTCCTTAGATTCAACGCCTGCGCCAATCTGCAAGGAGAACTAGACTCCTTCTCCTCTCTTCCTATCCTTTCACAGGACCACTGTAATTTATGGCTTAGGGAGATTGAGAGGGAGACTGTAATCTCTCAATCTATGTCTGTGAAATATTTTTCTTTTATGCAACTCCTAGATGCATCTGTATTGCTAATCTTTATGCAACTCTTAGATGCTTCTCACGTTTTAAGTCTTCTGAGGTCCTGTCTATTTATAGGTGAGAGCAGAGGGTCTAGGATAAGTTATTAGAAGATTTCCTCCCATCAAAGGCATCTCCTAAAGAATTCTATTTTAATTGGACTTCCTTTCTATTAGCCAATAACCATAATCAGAATCCAATCATATCTTTAATATATCTTATCCAATTAAATAGGACCATATTATCTAACAGTTCTATGATATCAGAGCAGCAGAATCTGCACTTCGATCATTGCACAACACCGAGATAACCGGCGTGCGATTAAAGATAGAACCCAGCCGCCCTGGTGGAACTCGTAGGAAGTATGTATATGAGTTCAATTATGTGTCAGGTTCTTGTTTACTTTAATTTGAACTATTACTTGTGTGCTAAAACCTCGATCTTCTAAACAGCTCGATGCAACAGCTGAGTCGTGAGTCTGAACAAGACGAAAGCATAGTTCATGGGGGCCTGTCCATTGCCAATTCGTCTCCACGTATCTATATCTTGCTGGCAATGTGCTCAAGTTCAAATTTATTGGTGTTTATCTTTTTGATTCGAACACTTGCTATCATATGAAGTGGATGTGTCTTGAATGACAGGTTCATGGCCACAACTCGGTATCCCGAATGACATTCCATATTGTCAGCAGGATACTCGGAGAAATGATGACATTCCACTAGAATTTTTTACCAAGTCCGCTGCGAACCCTACTGGATTATCAGGTTATCGTGACAAGATAAGCTCCAGTAGCAGCAGTCCTTTACAGGGAGGTGGATCTCAACGATCTCATTCCTTCCCATATCTTGGTTGTTGTGCTCAGGGAGGGATGACTTCAATCTCAGGAAATTTAACTTCTTTTGGTCCTCCAACTCCAAACATCTCTGGTGTTAGAAATCAAAGTGGCTCACAGTATCCCTGGCGTACTTCGGCTTCTTACATGGGTAACGTGCAGTCTTTCTTCTCGGCAGCCTGGAGCTACAGGAGGCTCGTTCATGGCGGATGGACACGGACGAGCACAGAGCTCTCTCTATTCAAACCAGCATGGCTCGTTCACGGGGACATCACACCATCAGCATGGATATTTAATCCCTGTGACGCAAGACACTTCCTTCGTGATGAACAAGACTCCTTCCGGTGGCAGTTCACTTGCGAACATGAAGAATCAAGACATTACTGTATCAGGGACTGTGCCTTCTCAGGGATTTGGAGCTGCGCCATTTTACAATGCTCCGTATCCTGGCCGAGCAAACAACGACCAGTATCAGCTTGACTTGGATAAAATCACCAAGGGGGAAGACAGTCGAACAACGATAATGATAAAGAACATTCCGAACAAGTAGATATATTTTTCTCATATAGAATCATAAAAATCCGTGCAGTCTTGCCATGCGGGCAGGATTAACAACCTAATTTGGACATGACATGTTCTCCAGGTACACCTCCAAGATGATTTTAGCTGAAATAGACGCAACTCACAAAGGCACCTATGACTTTTTCTACCTGCCAATCGATTTGAAGGTAATATGCACCAAAGTCGAACAATAGTGGGTTGATGATGATAATGTATTATTGGGCTAATCAATGTTGGTTCTTTCATGCAGGAAAAGTGCAACGTGGGTTATGCATTCATAAACATGCTGTCTCCTGTCCACATCCTAAACTTTTACCAGGTTTTGTTCTGCTCCTTACTTGCTGGTTCTGCTCTAGTTAGGAATACCTGGAGTATGATCATTCCTGGGGAGATTCACTAAACCCTTAATGTATATTTGCAGGCATTCAATGGGAAGAAGTGGGAGAAGTTCAACAGTGAGAAGATTATCTCTCTGGCATATGCACGAATCCAGGGTAGAGCAGCACTTGTTACCCACTTCCAGGGCTCAAACTCGATGGCTGAAGCTAAGATATGGCACCCTATCTTTTTGGATCCTGAGGGAGCAGAGGCTGGTGATCAGGTATAAACAAGCTAAGATGCTTACTCTATTTCAGTGAGCAATCTTCCACCGTCAAGTAGGACACGAGGAATCAGTTTGGATGAGATGCCAGAGAGGAACATCTCATCTGGAGGTAGCTTTGAAGAGTAGTGGTTCTTCGCAGCAATCACGTACGTACGTGCAAATATCGACTTCCCTTGGGTGTTCATGGTGATGGGGAAAACTGCAGGTGCCATGGTGTCGTAGGGTGTGTTGTCACACTTTGTACCCATGGGTGGATCAAAGTTACCATTAACGGGAACTGGGAAATTAAGACCCTTCTTTTTTATGTTTTTGGGTTACAGATAGACTGATTTAAAGATTGAATTTGATATTTAGTATGCAGTATATGACAATTTATGTTTGCCTTTACTAAATTTTCTTTTGTCTCAACGACTCAAGATTATTTAAGTGCTTTGACCTTTAACATCCCATATTATGATAAATATATAAAAAATTATATATAACTTAGTTTGTCAGAGCGTGTGTTAGTGACACGAAGACAGTAAGATAGATGAAAATGGACTCTGATCCATCAAAGACACTAGTGTTCACAGATGTGACATAGATTCCATCATTAATTTTCCTGAAGCACGAACACGAGTGTCAGACATCATCTTTACGGATCCACGTACTGAACTGTGCGTCGAGGACAAGCTGCATTCAAATGCACTGACTGAGAAGGACGGAGCAACGGGAGCCCAAGCGATGCAGGGGCGCGAATCACAGGGCAAATCCAACGGTTATAAGTGTCGTCCACCGTTGGAAGCAATAGCACAGCGATCACGGGCCTGATGAGTTGATCTGACGGTGACTGATGCAAGGACGATGCTACGCGGTGCCTCCTCTGGTAGGAGTATTTGACACGGAGGAGAACTCCACGCATACAGACACGGCAGCATACGTTCACGTACATACGACAGCTTAGCAGCCATCCAGCGTCGGTTTCTTCTTCGCTTCGGTCATTGTCCGAGATGGATCATTCTATCCTTCCCACTTCCGCTCCAACACCTCCCTCCGTCTCCAACGCCGCCACTCCTGCCTCCCCGCCCTCGTCTCCCAGCTTCCTCCTGCGTGTCTCCGTCTTTCTTGTCCTCGCTGCCTTCTCGCTGTGGGCAAATTTTGAAGCTTCCAAGGGCTTCGAGATCGCCGTCCTCAACGCCGCCTCCGACACACATGCGGCCCGGCGCTTCCATCTCCTGTTCGTCTCCAACGGCCGCGCCGCCAGACTTGTCCTCAGCTCGAGCGATTTCGTCGAGCGCGTCCTCTATCCGGATGATTCGTTCCCTAGGAAGCCAGTGGGGCGGGTAACGCTTTACATGGCCGCCTTAGACCTCAACGAAACCGTCCTGGTCAGCCGCGGCCAACGCCCAGGCGAGTTCGTAGTTCGGATGAGCCAAGCCGTCATGGGGGAGACCGACGCGCTGGTGTCGGTGGCTTCCGCGGTGCAACGGGGCATGGCCCGCGTGTGGCTCTGGGACGGGCAAGGCCGGGCGCCGAGATCGCTTCTGGATGCCATGGTAGACTACCTCACCGTCTCATCCGGTCTGGTGTCGCCACGGATGAGGCGGAACGACGACAGTGCTGCACTCAACGCTGATCTGTGCTGGGCGGAGCAGGATCGGCTGTGTGTAGCACGCATGAACCGAGCCATGCAGGAGGAATGGAACGAGAACAAACTAGAGGATGCCTGCGGCCAGCCTTCTGAAAGCTGTGCTCGGTTTTCCTACTCCTCGTTTGAGACAGTATGATCACAAGGAATCATTCGAGCTACCTGCTGAACGAAGGCCTCAGACCATAGTGGTGGGCACTTCCAAGTATGCTACTGCATGTTGTACTACTGCTTGATGGTGCACGGAATAACCTGGCTTGATGTACAATACAAATATGCTATTTGCATGCTGTAGTCCACTTATGTACCATCTGTCATTAGTATTAATGGAGCTTTGACATAACAAAATGATGGTGTGGGAGAGTCAGTGAGGTGAGACCGCATGAGCAGCCCGATCATAAGTGATCCTATTTGCAAGGACTCGATTTGAGATAATCGGGTAGACCGCATGAGCAGTATGCTACTACATATTGTACTACTGCTTGATGGTGCAAGTAATAACCTACCTTGATGTACAATATAAATATGCTACTTGCACGTTGTAGTCCACTTATGTGCCATCTATCATTAGTATTAATGGAGCTTTGACATAACAAAATGATGGTGTCATGAGTATGATTGATTGATGAATTAATTTAATTGGTCCACTACCAAAGGTACATATTCATCCAAGTGCTTCCTTTTTATCGATGTGGGATGGTTAGTGAGGTGAGACCGCATGAGCAGTCCGATCATAAGTAATCCTATTAGCAAGGACTCAATATAAGATGATCGAGTAGACAGTCTGGGATCTTCCTAGTTGTAAAATTCCTTCCTAAGGTTGGGTCGCTCAAGTGCCCTTAGGCGAAGGGTTATCTCATGACTGCAAGGATATGTCTTATTCGCGGGATTGTCTCTGAACCACTTATGGTCCTATGTGATAGATTGGTGTCGAGGAATGCCCAATGCGATCCCTCCAATACTAAAGCCAGCGAAGGGAAGAAGATAATAATGTAAGCTATATGACTGAGTTAGTATGTATAGAGTCCCCCTTAAATGTGAGTTGATGGGTTCCATTTTATACTTGCTCCCTCAGCCTTCTTACCGACTAGCCTTAGATAAGATTAGGTGAATTATTTGACCGTTCTCTGATCTTAATAAGGTAGGACGATTATCATCGATTATCGATACGATGCACATCGAGATACACTTCGAGGTTGGTGACTTGGAGCCCTACTTAAGTGTTAGCCTCGGTGGTAGATAAGCTGTCATAGGGCAAAATCATCTCTATCATATAGCAAGCACGAGATCATTGTTGGCAGAAGAGCTGAAGTTAATTCTAATTACAGAATAAAGTACATTATTTATATAGGGGCTTAATAAGCCCTGCAGGAATCGATCATCAAACATGAGCTCGTTAATGTTGTTTAGTACGCTTAATGTTTCATGTATTTTCCTCTAATAGTCAGCATTAATATGATTGTCTCACTGCAAGGAATAATTGGAAACCCATACAAGAAACCAGTGGAGATCACCAAATACATTTCCGTAAATAGCGTTTAATTTAGGTGGGTCCAATGATACGATATGTTTTACCCGTTAAACTAGTTAACATCTTTTAAATAAATATTTAGTTGAGTAGATTTTTTTTCAATCTAATTGATGGGGCACGTACTGGCGCCACCATCCACGACGGCACGAAGGCTAAGGTGGCAGGCCACGCCTTAGCAGCATCGTCGAGTACGCGCCTGAACCAGTACATATGTCGTTCGAAACATAGCGTCGTCCGAAACATAGCGTCGTCTCGGAAAGCTCGGGATGGCGCCACAGCAGCGCGCCATCAAGCACGCACCCGTACAGGTGCCACTCAGAGCACAGCCCTGCCCCTGGAAACCCGGGACAACGCTCCATAGTACATTGGGGGTTAGCACTCCCTTCAGTATAAGAACCCCAGACCAGCACCCCTCAGCAAGGGGGCTCGCTCTCTCTCTCTCTCTCTCAAAAATACTCATCTCCCTCTCGCAACGCTAACTTAAGCTTCGGAGGAGTTGGGTCAGGAAATCTTGACCTAACCTGCATGCAGGAACTAGAAGGCGTGTGGTGGGCCGACCAGTGGAAGGAGGCATCATCCCCGAGTAGGCAGATGATCCGCTTCACTCGACCCGATGCTGATTTCCCATCCGGAGATCAACCAAGGCGACCCTAGCACATCCGGACCCAGACCTAGCCGTGCTGACTCAACGGCCACAACGTAAAGGTACACTAACAGATTGACACTAGAAGGAGGGCCCGATGTTGTAAGGTCAGCCCAATCCAATCCCTAGTGTCTGTGCAATGTTGCTCGGCCAGCCATGTGCAACGAATAGTTGCTTGGTTCAGTCGGTGTCCAAGCAGCTGTTCAGCCAAGCATGGGCTCGGACTGCTTGGGTGGATGAGCTCCTAAGCATCCTGTGGTCTTCACGAACCACACACAAGTCCACCACGGGAGAATCCCCTTACAGCCTCGAAATTCGGTATCGAGGTCGTCTTACCACCCGAGGTCGTTATCCCCACTCGGGTGGAAAGTTACGGGGAAGTATACAGCTCCCGAGCCAAGTCGAGATGGAGTCCCCCACAGATGAATGAGGCTGCAGAGTTGTCATTGGCCCACATCCGGTCCCCGCGGGACAAATTCCCCCAGCGAGACACCAGTGGTTCGGACGCCTCTCCCTCCGAAAGGTCGCCCATCACCAGAGCCTGGTAAGGCTCATCCTTGGCATGCGTAGGAATGCGGCAGAGGTCGCGCATGGAAGGCGCGCATGGGGCCTTCCCCGCCTCTTCCCGATTGGGGCCAACTTCGCCCTGCTTGCGACCGGTCCCCGCACGAGGGGCGTGTTCGGTAGAAGTCCCCCCTGCTTAAGTTGTGGTCGCCTCGGACTTCTTGGTGGTACAAACCTTCATCTTCTTCCATGGCCAGTCAGCCTCGACGTCCACAGGGACCTCCTGGGATCCTGAAGCCGGTTCTGTCGTCGGGCGAGAAGTTGGAGCAGATGAAGCCCGCCCCCTCATATAGCCTTGAGGTTCACCATCTCTACGAGAAGACAAAAGGTTAGATGAGACACTAAACGGCCTATGAGGACCGATAGCTAGCAACTGCGAGCATACCTCGAGGCGTCGGACTAAGCCCCGCCTTGACGAGCCACGTCGCTACCCGAGTCATGCTCCTCGGTCACACGTTGCCCGAGTCTCGCCCCTCGGTCGCACGATACCCAAGTCATGCCTCTCGGTCGTAAGCTGCCCAAGTCATGCCTCTCGGTCGCAAGCTGCCCGAGCCTTACCTCTCGGTCGCACGCTGCCCAAGTGATGCTCCTCGGTCACATGTTGCCCGAGACTTGCCTCTCGGTCACACGTTGCTCGAGTCATGCTCCTTGATCGTAAGCTGCCTGAGCCTTGCCTCTCGCTCGCACGCTGCCCGAGTCATGCCTCTCGGTCGCAAGCCACCTGAGCCTTGCCTCTCGGTAGCACATTGCCCGAGTCATGCCTCTCGGTCGCATGCTACTCAAGCCTTTCCTATCAACTGCACGCTGCTTGAGTCATGCTCCTCGATCGCACGTTGCCCGAGCCTTGCCTCTCGGTCGCACACTGCCTGAGTCATGCCTCTCGGTCATAAGTTGCCCGAGCCTTGCCTCTTAATCGCACGTTGCCCGAGTCATGCTCCTCGGTTGCACATTGCCTGAGCCTTGCCTTTCGGTCGCACATTGCCCGAGTCATGCCTCTCGGTCGCAAGCTGCCTGAACCTTGCATCTCGGTCGCACGCTGCTCGAGTCATGCTCATGGGTCGCACGTTGCCCGAGCCGAGCCTCTCAGTCGTATGCTCCTCGAGTCATGCTCCTCGATCGCACATTGCCCGAGACTTGCCTCTCGGTCACACGCTGCCTAAGTCATGCTCCTCGGTTGCACGCTACCTGAGTCGTATACCTCGGTCGCAGAATACCCGATTCGTATACCTCAGCCGCAGACTGCTCGAGTCATATACCTTGGTCGTAGATTGCTCGATTCGTATACCTCGATTGCACGCTGCCCGAGTCGTATACCTCGGTCGTAGACTACCCGATTTGTATATCTCGATCGCAGACTACCTGAGTCGTATACCTTGGTCGCAGATTGCCTATGTCGTATACCTCGGTCGCAAACTGCCCGAGTCATACACCTCGGCTGCAGACTGCCCGAGTCATATACCTTGGCCGCAGAATTCCCGAGTCCTATACCTCGGTCGCAGACTACTCGATTCGTATACCTCAATCGCATGCAGCCTGAGTCATATACCTCGGTCGTAGACTGCCCGATTCTTATACCTTGGTCGCACGCTGCTCGAGTCATGCTCCTCGATCGCACATTGCCTGAGTCATGCTCCTCGGTTGCACGTTGCCCGAGCCTTGTCTCTCGATCACACGCTGCTCGAGTTATGCCTCTCGGTCGCAAGCTGCCTGAGCCTTGCCTCTTGATCGCACGCTGCCTAAATCATGCTCGATCGCAAGCTACCCAAGTCACACCGCTCGGCCAGACAAAGCCCGAGCCATGTCGCTCGGCAAGACAAAGCCCGAGCCATGTTGCTCGGCAAGACAAAGCCCGAGCCACACCGCTCAGCCAGACAAGCCCGAGCCACTCCGCTCGGCCAAACAAAGCCCGAGCCATGCCGCTCGACCCCTCGGTCGCACGCTACTCGAGCCATGCTCCTCGATCGCACGTTGCCCAAGCCTTGCCTCTCGGTTGCATGCTGCTCGAGTCATGCCTCTCGGTTGCATGCTGCTCGAGTCATGCCTCTCGGTCGCAAGCTGCCTGAGCCTTGCCTCTCGATCGAAAGCTGCCCGAACCTTGCCCCTCGATCGCACATTGCCCGAGCCTTGCTTGTGGGTCGCACGCTGCCCAAGTCATGCTCGATCGCAAGCTGCCTGAGTCACACTGCTTGGCCACACGCCGCTCGGCAAGACAAAGCCCGAGCCACGTCGCACAACCCGACAAGCCCGAGCCATGCCGCTCGGCAAAACAAAGCTTGAGCCACGCCGCTCAACCAGACAAGCCCGAGCTACGTCGCTCGGCCAAACAAAGCCCGAGTCACGCTGCTCGGCCCCTCGGTCGTATGCTGCCCGAGTCATGCTCCTCGGTCGCACGTTGCTCGAGCCTTGCCTCTCGATCGCATGCTGCCCGAGTCATGCTCCTCAGTCGCACGTTGCCTGAGCCTTATCTCTCAGTTGCACGTTGCTCGAGTCATGCCTCTCGGTTGCAAGCTGTCTGAGCCTTGCCTCTCGGTCGCACGTTGCCCGAGCCTCTCGGTCGCACACTGCCCGAGTCATGCTCGATCGCAAGCTACCCAAGTCACACCGCTCGACCAAACAAAGCCCAAGCTATGTCGCTCGGCCCGATAAGCCCGAGCCATGCTGCTCGACCCCTCGGTCGCAAGCTGCCCGAGCCTTGCCCCTCGATCGCATGCTGCCCAAGTCATGCTCCTCGGTTGCACGTTGCCCGAGCCTTGCCTCTCGGTCGCACGCTGCCCGAGCCATGCTGCTCGACCCCTTGGTCGCAAGTTGCCCGAGCGTGTACCTCAGCCGTAGACTGCCAGAGTCGTATACCTCGGCCGTAGAATGCCCGAGCATGTGTCTCAACTGCAGACTGCCCGAGTCATATACCTCGGTTACAAAATGCTTGAGTCATATATCTCGGCCACAGAATGCTCGAGTCGTACTCCTTGGCCTTAGATTGCACGATCGTATACCTTGGTCATAGAATGCCCAAGCGTGTACTTTGGTCGCAGACTGCCCGAGTCGTATACCTCGGTCGTAGAATGCCCGGGTCATAAACCTTAGTCGCAAGCCGCCCAGGTCGTCAGGTCAATAGCCAACTATCGAAAGCATTCGACCAACTACCCTCTGAGAAACCTTCCCAGCACCAACTAGAGGGCAAATCGGTAACCACGACTTCAAGAGACAAAAGCCACGCCCCGGGTCCTCCTCAACAAGATGCATGGCTTTCTTCGGGGGGGGGGAAGAATGATGAGGCACGTACTGGCACTACCATCCACGATGGCACGAAGGCCAAGGTGGCAGGCCATGCCTCAGCAGCACCATCGAGCACGCGCCTGAACCAATACGGGTGTTGTCCAAAACACAATGCCGTCCCGAAAAGCTTGGGACGACGCCATGGCAGTACCATCAAGCATGCACCCGTATGGGTGCCGCTTAAAGCACAGCCCTGCCCCCGGAAACCCGGGATGACGCTCCACAGTACATTGGGGGTCAACACTCCCTTCGATATCAGAACCCCAGACCAGCACCCTTCAGCAAGAGGGCTCGCTCGCTCTCTCTCTCTCTCTAAAATACTCATCTCCCTCTCGTAATACTAACTTAAGCTTCGGAGAGATCGGGTCGAAAAATCTCGACCTGACCTACATGCAGGAACCAGAAGGTGCGTGGTGGGTCGACCAGTAGAAGGAGGCATCATCCCCGAGCAGGTAGATGATCCGCTTCACTCGATCCGACGCTGATTTCCCATCCGGAGATCAACCAAGGCGATCCCAGTACATCCGGACCCAGACTTAACCGTGTTGACTCAACGGTCACGACTTAAAGGTACACTAACTTTTTTTTTTCAACCTAATAAACACTAACTATAATTAAGCATGGTATTAGAATAGGAAGTCCTTAGTTCTTTTGCTTATTTTAGAGCTGCCTTTCAAGAATGTAAATTGCTTTATCATCTTCCATTTATCAACTTAAGCTTGAAATGAATAGGGAGTTTAGCATAGAATTGGAATATCAATTACGGCTGAAGAGAGTTGCAGAAGAGGACACGTTATGGCGACAGGGAGAATGACAGAGATGAATGCTCCAGCAGCATATGGCCCTATCAATAAATTGCACCTCACGTTCATATAATGAGGCAACAGACGAATAAACCTACCATGCACAGAGACAATTAAAGACTATTACGTTTTGGGTAGGTAAAATATATTAAAGAGGAAGTGATCGTACAAGTAAATCAGCAATGCTGCAGAGAGGACTTTTCTTGACTACGAAAGGAAGAGAGTACATAACCAATAATGCAGATTATAACCTTGCATAAGTATCAGCATAGCTAATGGAGATTATAACCTCTTCCAGTAAGCTGAAGCTACAAATATCAAAAATTTCATTTCAGCATAGATAAGGTATATTATATTCACACACACACAAAGACTGTTAAATTTATAAGCAATTTCTGCATTTTGCTTAAGTTGTATTCACTTCAAGTGGAACAAAATATTTCTTTATATCGATGTACATGTGTACACCGACAATAAAAATGCTTGGGAAAGTACGTATACTGAGAACAAGATACTTCCAAGGCATCATCAGGCTCCACTTCTTCCTTTACAGGGTGGCCGAGCTCGGACTGCATTAATGGCCGTGCCGGGCATTGAGTAGAAGCCACGGCGTCTGTTCTTTCATGCATGCGGAGGCCGGCGATGGTCTTTGTGCAGAGTCGTCGGTCGCACGCTCCGTTGCTCATCTCTGTCGCGTCGTCCGTCCGACATTGACAAGTTATGGTCCTATAAGTCACTGAGAAACCATTCCTGGCACGGTGGGCCTCGGATGTTTAATTGTGTCTCGCCTCTCGGTTCTTTTTCTTGTCCTCGTGGAGCGTCGAGTAGAAAACGATGCCAAATGTGCGGATATGTGAAGCTTGATCCGATTAATATCAACCGGATAGAGTGATTTTAATAGGGATATATGTGTTAGAAATATAAATTAAAATTAGCTTAAGCCTTCATATATAATAATATTGATAAAAGAAAATATCAATAAATCACGGAAATGATACCGATCAAACCTATAATTTCAAGCTGTTGGTCCAATTTGGGTGGCCTCCTTGGCTGACCGGCCCAGGTTCCGGAGCAGGGCACCGCCGAATCTTCTGCCTCTTGCGGCCACGAAGGTAAATGCCAAGGGGATGCCATTACTAATAATCCAAATCACGGCTCGATGATTGCACGCATCTACAGATCTTTAAAGGCGAGCCAAATATTTTTTTCGAACGGTTCGACCGTTGCACTTCCCGACCGTTGCAGCACATCTCCAGAGATTTCAAACACCGCCTCGTCCTCTCTCTCGCTCTCTCTCTTTCCCCCTCCTCGGTCGACTCTTCTCAGCCGTCCATTCCATCCCCCAACAACGCCCCGGATCTTCCCTTCCTCCTTACCTCCCTCCCAGCTCCTGCTGCTTCCATCCCTAATCTCCATTTCTTTCTCGTTCAAGATCCCGATCCCCCAAAGAAATCTCTAATCGAAGGATTCGTTCGCAGAATCTTTTTGGCAGGGGCGAGAAGTGGAAGAAATCCTCGGCTTGATGATCCAATAGCGTCATCGATATCATCGTCTTCGTGTTCTTGGGAGTTGATTCTGGCAGACCATGCCGGTCTCCACACGGTCGCAGATCTCGATCGGCCGCAACGAGCCGGCCTCGGTGGATCATGATCGAGAAGGGCAGCGGGCAAGGGTGCGGCTTCTGCGTGACCCGCACCACGGCCTCCGGGAGAAGATGAGGGCCCTCACCCTCTTGTACGAGCAGCACCGGAGTCAACTGGCCTCCAGAACGGGCTCCGCGGAGCCCCGCGTCCTCGCCTCCCACCACCCCAGCGTCGAGCTGGCCGACTCTAGCCGCCGCCGGAGGCAGCAAGAACAAGAAAAGCAGGGTGAACAAGACGAGCGGGATCCGATCCAGAAGGAAAACGCGACTCGCGGCTTGTTTCCGATGGCTGACGCCGCCAAGGAGAACCAAGAAGTCTGGGACCAGAATCGGATCGCGGTGAACTCCGCCGCCTGCCCCAAGAAGGTGGTGGCCACTGCCCCCGGAGTCGGAAGGGCTGCGACGACGGGGAAGCTCTCGCTGCGAGAGTTGATCAGCGATGGTGCGCAGTCGGATGGCTGGGTGGGGAGAAGCAAGGTTGGTGGGGATCAATTGGGGGCTGTAGCAGCTGAGAACCGAGAGGTCCCTGGCAGTCGAATCCTCGTGTTCGTTCGGCTGAGGCCGATGGCGAAGAAGGAGAAGGACGGCGGGTCGCGCTGCTGCGTGAAGATCGTGAACAGGAAAGACGTCTACTTGACGGAGTTCGCGTCCGAGACGGATTACCTCCGGCTGAAGAGGGTCCGAGGGCGGCATTTCTGCTTCGACTCCTCCTTTCCGGATTCCACGCCGCAGCAAGAAGTCTACGCCACCACGTAAGGCATCACTATCTCTGATTACTGCTTCTTTGCTTCTAATTTAAACACAATTCCTCCCATTTAAACTGTTTGTTCTTTAGCAAGACAGACCATGGTAACTTCCATCAAGATCTCTTCATATCAATAATATTATTATTCTTGTAATCTCCAAGATGAATCGATTCTAGTTCTTCTCTATTTAGATCTTATCAATGACCATATTTCTTGTTTTCTTCCCCATACGATCGATGTGTATCATCCGTGATTTCCCCTGTAATTTCATGCTTCTTGATCACTGTCCACTGCCATGCGGAAATGTCAGTTATACTCTGTCGAAAAGAATCTACTGAACCCTTTAGTATCGATTGCATGCTCTCGTTTGTCATAATGAATCGACAAGGGAGCCTTCTTATCTCTATTCCCAAGTATGCATCATTAGAAAAGCTTTTTGCAACGCTTGTGTCTGTTTATGCAGCACAGCAGATCTTGTGGAAGGTGTTCTACAAGGGAGGAATGGTTCAGTATTCTGCTATGGCGCAACAGGAGCTGGCAAAACATACACAATGTTAGGGACAGTGGAGAACCCGGGTGTCATGGTTCTGGCTATCAAGGATCTCTTCTCTAAGATTAGGCAGAGGAGCTATGATGCGGATCACTCAGTCCAACTTTCTTACCTTGAGGTCTACAATGAGACTGTCAGAGACTTGTTATCCCCTGGCAGGCCCCTTGTCCTAAGGGAAGATAAACAGGTTTGTCACTTCTGCTTCCCCCAAACATAAATTGCTTATAAATTTTGACACCGGATTTATTGAAAGTTATCTGTACATTGTAGGTCAATTGGGTTATATATATACATTCCATGTGCCTTGCAAGTTTCCTAGGAGCATTATTTCTTATAAACGCCTATTCTATTGCTAGCATTTGCAAATCATTTCGTGTATCGAAATGTAGATGTTTGGTTGTTAATAGCATTTACAAGCTGTACTTACAAATGTAGTTTAGCTTTTTTAACCTGCATGTTGATTTATGAACAAAGACGAGAGTAGATACTGATTGAAAAAAAATAACAAACAAAGAAGAATTTTTGTATATGAACAAATACTAGCAGGTCGTAACATACAGCGGAATTAAACGAAAATCACAATAAAATAGAACACCAAGATTTACGTGGAAAACTCCTTCAACGTGAAGGGTAAAAACCACGGGGCAAACCAGAGAAAATCCACTATAGAAATAATAAATGTATAATTCTCAGAATCTCTTGCCCAAAACCCAAGCAACAATCACAAGAGAATAACTGTGATTCAAGGATCACGTCACTGTGCACAATATCCAAAACCTCCCAAGCAATCACAGTAAAAATTCATTGTAGATCTGATCTAACCTGAGATGAGAAAATTGTTTGGATGAATGAGAACAGTCTCTGTGTGTTTCTTATCTTCTTTCCTTTCTTTTTCTTTTATTTTTCTGTCATTTTCTCCTCTCTTTGAATCCCCTTTGCTGCTGCAAAATTTTTGCCCTTTTGCTACGATTTTTTCTCTAATTTTTGTAGCCACCATTAGTTCCAATTTAAATATAGGATTTAGGTTAAAATAGGGTTTAGGAAACAAAAATGAACTATGGGCTGAATTGGTCCATCAGCCCAACAGATACAACTCATAGCAAAATATGTTGATGATTTATGATTCCATCGACTATATTACTCCATCCTTCACTGTCTATTGTAATGCATCTGTAATTATTCTTTGACAGTGAAATCTAACAGTGTTTACTCTTGAAACAAATAATTATTTTGGTTCATTCTAAATTGTAATCTTTCGTCTTGCACTTCTACTCTGTACTTCCCCACAGCCTCCGCAATCACCTTCTGTACCTCAATGACATGGTTACTGTATAATCATACACTTAGATTCACTTAAACAAAATTTGATTCTTCTGTAGCGAAAATGTAGCATTTAATATTTTTTTTGCTCCCGTACTATTCAGGGAATTGTAGCTGCTGGTCTCACACAGTATAGAGCTTACACAACGGATGAGGTAATCCCTAGTCTTCACTGCTATAACTTGTTCTGGTTGTGAATTCTTGAAGCACTGGTTATGATAATGCTTCCTTTGTTGTTATCTTCTCCTGTAGGTAATGACATTGCTTCAGCAAGGCAATCAAAACAGAACCACCGAACCAACAAGAGCCAATGAGACATCTTCCCGGTCTCATGCAATACTTCAGGTGGTGTAGTTTTTTATACCCAGCTATCTGCGCATTTAGGTACTAAATGTTGATCATGTGAAGCTATCTTTTATTCATACGTAGGTAGTGGCAGAATACAAATTCAATGATTCAGGTAACATTGTGAGACGCATCGGGAAACTTTCGCTTATTGATCTGGCTGGATCAGAGAGAGCTTTGGCAACTGATCAACGAACGCAGAGATCGATTGAAGGTGCCAACATCAACCGCTCTCTCCTTGCTTTGAGCAGTTGCATCAATGCTCTTGTGGAGGGAAAAAAGCACATCCCTTTCCGCAACTCCAAGCTGACCCAACTTCTCAAGGATTCCTTGGGAGGGCAATGCAACACTGTCATGATTGCCAATATAAGCCCTAGTAATCTCTCTTTTGGTGAGACGCAGAACACACTCCACTGGGCTGATCGTGCCAAGGAGATAAGAACAAAGGTTTGGCGCTTCAGCTTCTTTGGCAAGAAATTAAGGAACCTAAAACACATAAGCTTTTGAATTTTCTGAGTTGTCTTGTATAAACCAAAAGCATATTGATGGTTGTCGTGCACACTCTTCAGGGATGTGCGGCGAATGAGGAATCATCAATTCAGGTGCCAGATTCTGAAGTAGATCAAGCTAAACTAGTATTGGAGCTACAAAAGGAGAACAGTGAGTTGAGGCAGCAATTGATTCGCCACCAGCAAAAGATGCTGACCATCCAAGCTCAATCGTTGGCAGCCTCGCCCGCACCATCCATTGCACCCTCCTCCGTACTCTCCACGCCATGTTCGACCCAAAGAAAAGTCAAACGCTCCATTTTATCTGCCAACTGCTTCAGCACGCCAGCGTCCAAGAACAGAGCGAACGATGATGCAGTAGTCCAGGGACTAAAGAACACTGTGAAGGGCTTGAAGGACGAGATCGAGAAGCTAAAGAAGGAGCATGTGCTCCAGCTGAAGCAGAAAGATGACTTCATTCGTGACTTGATAACGAAATACGGCTTGAAACCTTCGGAAGGACAAAGGGAGAAGAGAGTCGGCACGAGATCATCTCTCCGCAGGGGAGAGAAATCTGCAGTGGAAACGGGGGAATTGAAGAGCCCAAACCATCGTTTTACTTCCCCCGTGCCGACTGCCAAGAAACGCAGCTTTTGGGACATCACCACCGGTAATAGCCCTTCGGTCGTCGCTCTCAATGGAAGGAAGACCAGAAGCCATGTGGCTGCTGAAGCTCATGCAACTCCCTCTATGCTGCTTCAGGTACAAATTTCCAAGTGATCGGTGGAAGCATCTCATGTACAAAGAAAATTCAGCTGTGTAGTGCATTTGATCTCCCATATTCATGTGTAGTGGTTTGGAGCTCTCAGTGTATATGGGAGATCAAGTTTATACTACTACAACTGATCCTTGGAGGCTTTAGCCCATCCTGCTTGCTTCTGCATGCTAGAGTTCCCATGTCACTCATTCTGATTTGTGTTCATATCTTAATTCCTTCCAGCCGGGCTTCGCTCGACATCACTTGAAGAATTGATGCAACAAAGAGAACCGATACGCATGCAGAGAAGGTACAATACTATCTTAAGAAGATAACCAGTTTCCTGGGGGTCCCCACAAAGTTCATATGACCCAAGTCATTATTTGTTCTTCTTTTTTTGCCAGCAGTGTAGTTACTTGGATTCTGCAGTTGTACTGAACTAAAATTCATCAGGGAAGGCTCTTAGGAATTTGTTCCAACATGTATTTATCTTCTTACAAAGAAGATTGTGAGGGTTGTCGGAAATAGGATTTTCTTTCTTTGACTGTTATTCTATATGTTCTTTCATCAACCCTTTATTACAACAGTGGTTTAGTTGCATAACTCATTTACGAAAAATTTGTCAGATACAGAGTTGTAGAAAAAGTCCAAGTCATGCGGAAATTATTGTGATATGTGCCATTTGAGTTGAAATTGATCAATACTAATTCAGAAATAAATTAAAAATTATGCCAGGAGTACGCATTAAAAATATCAATTAGGGTGAATTATAACATGTCAATTAGTTTCACATCGAAAATTGACAAAGATTAAGATTATAGGGACCTGATGAATGTATTATTATTAACTTTAAATTAAATATTCTGAACTAATAATTTCAGCCATGAACAATAATCCATTTCTAGTACTTACTAATTGGAGAATATTCTTCGAACATATGAATGCATAAAAGCATGCTTCGATGCTTCATATGGCAACAAAGCCTCGTCATGCTACGTGTTATTTCCAAAACATATTTCCATTCCTAAAGGTGAAACTTTTCTTTTGATTTTTTTTAGAGAAGAATTGGAACCCAAGATGTGAAAGTGAAGTCCAATTATATTATTCCACTTGAGAATTTATAATTTTTGTATAAAAAACAAGTGATAAAAATAAAAATAAAATTCAAATCCTGAATTTTACTGACTAAGTGGTTGAGATATATATATATATATATATATATATATATATATATATATATATATATATATATATATATATATATATATATATATATATATATATATATATATATATATATATATATATATAGTTTGAAGTAATACTACGGTCACGCTACTACTTAGTGGCACGAATGTATGCATTATTTAGTTGATTTGGCAGCTGTATCAAACATTCTTTGCCAGTGCATTTAGATCAACTTTTAGGACGCCCAGAATCGAAGCAATGGAAGATTCAAAGAGATGGTGCAGAGCGTTCTACATTTATCTGTCATCAAACCAAGGTTTAGCAACAAGTTCTCCTCGAGTTCACTACAAACACGCGATGTTGAAAGCCATTCGTCAAGAGATGCAGTCGTTGTCGGCTTGGGACTTCAGGCATAAGCACAACTACCATAACCTGCACAAGTGATACGTGAGCAGTAGATGGGAGCAGACATGCCCATATCCTCATCAACCTTGGCCTTACTTGGATCGGTGGTGACGACGAGTGCGGAGTTGTTGAAGAAGCAGTTCCATGGGTTCCGTCCTCTGGACTGGTAGTACAGATTCATGGCAATGGAAGCATGGGACATGAGGTTATCTGGGTAGAAGCATGGGAAGCCCCTCTGCAGCACGCTGCAGTCCACCTGAGAGCAGACATAGTTGATGTTTTCAAGCAGCGTTGCGTCGTCCGACGAAGGTTTCGCCACACACCAAGTTTTCTGCAACACAGTAACCATGTCTGCTACGATTTCCATGTTTCGTTTTTGTAAACGATTCAGATTGAATACTACAATAAGAGTTCAGATTGGAGAACGTCGAACGGACACAGTTCTTTCAGACTTACCTGTCCCTGCACCAACTGCACCCTTTCCCCTGCGATTACAAGGATAAAAGCAGAAATCACCAGCTGAACTTTCCACAAACGCATTTGCGCTGCCAAAAGAAAGAAGAGCCAAACTCCAAGGCCAACCTGAGGTGAAGTAGATCAGAAGAAGCGTCAGCGAGAGGAATGTTTCAGCTCCTCTTGCCATGTCACTTCTGCCCTGTTTGCCAGCAGCAGCCGTAGTGGCAGGAGAAGGAGATCAAAATGGTTGTTCAGTGTGGAAGGGGGAGCGACTGGCCGAGCGACGGGTTCTAGATAAAGGCGGAGATGACAGTGGTAAGGAGCAAGAGCAGACCTTCGCGTACATCAACAAAGTTACCCGCAGATGGACCATGTATGTTTTTGGCGAAAGCAATGGGACCCAGTGCAAGCCACATATGGGAACGCCTTTTAGACTGGTGCGCCACTTTCTCTAATTTGGGTGCCTGGCGATGCGATTCACGGCTCCGGACAAAACCTACATAGAAAGTGTTCCACCTACGTCGCGACTTCGGTGCCGAGTCATGAGAAGCAACTAAGCGCTGTTTCTCCTCTGTCTACGACTGAAGTCGCGACTTGTAAATTGGGCCGTGGGCCGTGAGATGTGGGCTTCTAAGTTGTGATGGGTGTCTTTTAGTGGAACTGAGGAAACGGGAACTCGAGTCCCAAGCCACACGTTTAGAACCCCTCGTGTGTGAACCTTGTGGGCGCACGTACTCTCTGCTTTCGTCGAACGATGTAATATGCTGCGTGGCGATATCTCCGCCACTCAAGCCGTGGAAATGTCTCTACTTTCGCTCCGGCTCGATCTTGCCTTGATCGAAGGTGTTGCTGTTGGGCGCAATGGCCACACGTGCGGCGCTGCGTTCTGTGCCAGGTTCGACCTACCTTTATCCCACTGCCGTCCCCAAGCCGCGTTCGCAATCCCCCGCTATCCTCCGCATCTCCCGAGCCGTCGAGTTGGGCAGCCACCGGAGGCGATCGTTCGCCCGCGCCATGGGCTCCTCCCCCTCCTCCCAGAGACGGGACCAAGTCCAAGGTCAGCGGTACCCTGCTCTCTGTCCCTGTTTATTCTCTCCCGTGTACCACAGTTCGTAATTCTTTCACTCTTATATCCATTCGGAATCTTTTGCTTGCTTGTGTGGATGATCAATCGTAGAACCGCTTAAGTTTCTTGATGTAGGGCAACAATTGAAAACTTATCGCACCAGAAAGGTACCGACACGCTCCGTGGAAACCCTCGGTAGAGGTACTGATGTATAACTAGGCCGATTTCTGGGGTCAACAACACAAGTGCATGCCAATTGCCACGCCATTCATTTTGCTGTGCCAGAAATGGTATCAGTACGCCCCTATTCCAGACAAAATGTCAATACTTGCTAGGATATGCTCCCTATTCTTTGACATGTTATTGAACTAGGATTATACATCAAGTAGTTTGATTCTGTTTGTACATTGAGAAATTACAATGATTTTAGTTAAGAACTCTTCAGCATGTGAGTTCTGAAAAGAAATTTAACCAAAAATTTCAGTTCAAAGTTTTATGAGGTTGATTGCGTGTTGAATGAATGCCTAAACGTAGAGTTGCTCGTCCCGGTTAGGTACTAGAATTTTGTCACAAGAAAATAAGATGTTCATGGTCTGATGCAATTACCTAATACTAGGCTTCTTTGGAGCAAGAAGTGAGCATCGTTAATTATTATGGTCATGCAAGGATTGGTTTGATGATGACTCAGGAAAGTGACAAATTGGTCCGTAGAAGAAAGTGAGTATGTTCTCTGCATCACATCCTCCTCCTCCTGCCAAATTGCCTTGTTACCAGAGGCATGGATATGGAAAAAATGTTTTCAAGTTTTGAAGGACCCTGATTAACTCAAAATCGATCAGATAAAATGTATGAAATTTCCAAACTTTATTATGCGCACAGTGTTATTTAAATTTGTTAGGCTGCCAGAAATATTCTTTAATTTGTGATTCTACTTGTGATTAGTTGCATGATGGATCACTTTGTGGAAAACAAACGTTTACAGAAGGCATGCACTTGAGATCTTCCACTGTTTCAAAAACTTCCTATCATGCTTGATCAAAATGTTTCAACACCTTAAAATAGAGAGTACCAACCTGAGAAATTAAGATCTTCATGTAGGGATCTCTCAGCTTTTCGTTGTCCAAGTAAATTTTGTAGTACTACTTTCCTAACAAAGTAGGGAGAGTTAATGCAAGTAGAATATGTTGTGAAAAGAAAAAAAAAAGGGTACTAATACTTCCCTGACAGACAAGCTATGTTGGCATGGAAAACTATGTGCCTCCCAAATGAGTCACATGGACTGGACCCAATTGAATGTGGCATAACATCAACTAGTTGGCCTGCCTTTGGATATCTGAGTTTATATGTCATGCACGAGAAGATATGGTTTCATATGAGGCCCAACTAAATGAGCACGGCAGTAGTGCAATGGAATCATTTCAAAGCACCGATTAACATGCTTGCTCCTCCATCCTAAAGTTAGATCAGATTGTGCCTGTGACTTTGATGTTCAAGCTGGCATGAAGTACCATGATATTATGTCTTTCGATTCTGTTGGTGTGTCGGTCTGGCTTCATTTCCCTTGTATTCAGGTAATACTATCCTGAGATCTCACAGGCATTTAGCATTTATGAATTGCCTAACATTTTGGACTAGAGTAGAGAAGGGCTGTAGTTTAACATAGGAAAATAGACATGCGATTCTTTAGAGTCATCTCTGAACAAAGTGTAGAAGGATAAAATTGGTGACAGGTATTTCCTTGACTTGCATGCTCATGCTGTATAAATCTCATCACCTTTTTTGTGCCTAGAAGTTGAGGCATTGTAAATTTTTATGCTGAATATTATTTTCAGAGCCAGCTAATGTCAATCCTGCCTCATCGAGTGATGAGGAGTGGGCAAAGAGACTCACCAAGGAACAATATTACATAACCCGTCAAAAGGGTACTGAGAGGGCCTTCACTGGGTAAATCTTTTATTTCCTATTGCCTTTGTTTCTTGGTGTTTTTTTTTTTTTCTTTCTTTTCATTTTTCTGATGGGCTGACCACTTAAAATTGTCTTGTAGTATTATTATTATTATTTTTTACGGTGATCTTACATGGTATGCTTGACAAACAGGGAATACTGGAACACCAAAACCCCAGGAACCTACCACTGTATATGTTGTGATACACCTTTGTTTGAGTAAGTATTGTATACACTTATGATTTTGCTTTAAGAACCGTGAAGTGGTGTCAAGCGCTTGCATTGTTTATTGATTTTGGCCTGTCTGTTTTCCAGATCAAGCACCAAATTTGACAGTGGCACAGGCTGGCCATCCTACTATGAACCAATTGGCAACAACGTGAAATCGAAGCTAGACATGTCAATCATCTTCATGCCTAGGACAGAGGTTCTTTGTGCTGCCTGTGATGCCCATCTTGGTCATGTTTTTGATGATGGGCCACGACCAACGGGAAAACGATACTGTATCAACAGGTACGATGACTTCTTCCATCTCTCAGTTGCAAGCAGATTGAGCTCATCTTAATGTAGAACATTGTTTGTAATCTGCAGCGCATCCCTAAAGCTGAAGCCTAAGTAGCAGGCTCTGGTCTGAGAATGCATGTGTACTGTGAAATATGTAGCCTTTCCCCAGACTCTACGACAAAATCTATCGAACATCTGTAATTTTACTGGTATAATCAAATAATTGGAAACACTCCATTGATGCCAAATGCCTCGGATTGATTGTTCTTGTTTGAAATCCTGTCTGTTGTCTGGTGGTGTAATCTATGATGAGTTCTTTAATTAGATTCGCATGTCGATTCTACTCTATGCAGACCGTCGGATGATGTCATGTCCACTTCAGCCGTGGGCCCCAGGTGCCAGGTTCGTCCACATTTGCGTACGAGCCAGGAGTTCTCCGCGTATGAAAGACCGATGCCAACTAGATCTCACATCTCGATTGAAATCTATAGCGGCCGTATGTTAGACTTGCGTACCATAACATGCTATGTTGACTTTTTCTGTGGCGGAACGGCGAGGTTTGAAGGATATTGTTTCCGTAACGTTGACTAGCGTATTATTTTAGTGTGGCACAGAAACGGCTCTGGCTCGGACGACCACTTGATGACCAGATCCACCGATGGAGGAGCAGAATTCAAAAGAGAGAGGCTTCATTAACATTTTCCATTTCTGTACTTGGATTACAATATTATTCTTGAGAGAAGGATGACCGACTGGGAAAGAAGAAGATAAAATACCAATCCAAGATGATCTGGGACAGTTGACATTTCGCACCTTGGATTAAGAGGTAGCGGATCCGGTCTCGGTTGACTTTTCAACGTCAGATTGGTGTTCTCTAGTTAATTCCATGCACGACCGACGATGCAATCAGCTGACAAGTGGAAGAAATCGCGGCCTCTGGTGTCCATCCCAGTCAACGAACCAACGGAGGTCGTCGCTGTTGCCGGTGGGAATTCAGAGGAAATGAGTTATTTGCCTTGACTTTCCAACAGACACAGATTGCTTCAGATCAACGGAAGACACTGCTGCCGCAGATTCAACAAAACCACCATCAAAGTATGTCAAAAATTTTGTAATTACTAGTTTAAGTTATTATGATCGCGATGAATATATATCTAATTTAATTCAAAATTTTAAATTATCAGATTACCAATCAAATCTAATAATGTATAATTTAATTTTTTTAAATTTTTTTTAACAATATAAGATTTTTTTTCCCGGAATATCTCTTCATCTCATGATCAATAAATATTCTCAATAGAACAGCTACTGCTCCTTGTAATAATACACAGTTTGAATATTCTCAATGGAACAGCTAGTGCTGCTCCTTGTAATAATACACAGTTTGAGATGCCGACGACGACGTTACGTCCGAAGGAATAGGTCCTTTCTGTTCACGTATAGAGCCAGCCCTATGTGGCCGCGTACAAGTGGGTCAAACATGGGCGGGGGCCCCGTCCTTTCCCATTAGCTCAGCGACGAAGATGGAGCAGTCGTCGTGTCTCGGCCGGGACGGGAACTCGGAATCCCCTCGTCGAGCATGCTTTGAATGACGCGGACGCACCTTCTTCCTGAAGGGGTTTCCGTGTTTCCTTGCCTTGGCCAGGCGGCTAAGGGAGCGGTGATAAGCCCAGTCAAAGGAGTTGACCTGTTCTGTAAGTATATCTCCCTCCTCTCTCTCTTCTCTCTCACGTCGATGGCGCCGGGCCAACCGGAGGCATTGAAGCGGTCACATCGTTGGTCGAAAGCCTCTCGGAATATCCTCCCCCTTCCATTGACGCAACGCCTGATGTCACTGTTACTCCCCCTCTCTATTTATGAAACTTGCCATCTCGCCAAATAAAGGCTTCACACTTCTTATCCCTCCTCTTCCATCTTTGGTCAATCCAACCGCGTTTATTTGATGACACACGGTTACATGCGCACATCGGGTCCTCTTTCTCTCGCTGCCTCTTTGGGCAGCCGTGGTGGCGTACTCAAGCGCCAACAGCCTATGGACTCCGGCGGCCACCACTCGATCAGCACCGCCATCGAGTTTCCGATCAGCCTAAACCCCCTCATAGATGCTCCAATGGTGGTGGAAGCGAACGATGAGGTGAGCAACGATCGGGTGGTGGCGAATGAGATGGATTTCTTCTCGGGTGAGAAGAAAGATACGACAAGCCTAGTCGAACCGGATCTGGATCTCAAGGTGCCAAATCTCACTAGGATTAAGAAGGAAGATCTCACAATTCAGGTTAGTAATTGCCGTCCCCACAACTCTGAATAGAGAAGCCTTGGATGGCAAATCGTTAATTCTCGTTTGGATATTTAGACTGGATTGCACCTGCATACTGGCAACACGGGCAGTGATCAATCGACGGTGGATGATGGATTGTCTCGGAATGAAGATGATGAGGAAGGGAACAACGAGGTTCGAAGTTCTACGAAACTGCAGGAGAATTTTATTCCTTTTTTTTATTTTATTTTTAGAGTGGATTATATTGGATTTCTGGACTCTTTCGATTCAGCTGGCAGCCATGCAAGCGGAGCTGGCACGCATGAACGAGGAGAACCAGAAGCTGAGGGGAATTCTGAGCCAAGTGACCACCAACTTCAACGCACTTCAGATGCATCTGGCCACACTGACGCAACAGAGGAGCCAACAGAACCATGAAACCCCGCAAGAACATGAGGTAAGATGGGTCATATCTGTATACACAGTAAAACCCCTATCCAAGCCATTAGAGGAACTGAGCTAATGAGTCGAGTTATCGTCCAGGCCATGGATGTAAAGACTGATGCCAAGAATGGCGGCCATGGCGGAGTGCTTGTCCCGAAGCAGTTCATGGATCTGGGTCCAGCAGTCAACGATGTAGAGCCGTCGAACTCGTCGACCGCTAGCCCTGATCGCTCCGCGTCGCCACCGGCAAACGTTGAAGTAGGATCGATGGGTTACAACCTACACAAGAACGATGGTAGAAGCACCAGTGATCAAAGCTGGAACCCCAACAAAGCCCTCAAATTGAACCCCGCAAACCAAGCTCAAGAAGCCACCATGAGGAAAGCCCGCGTTTCTGTTCGAGCTCGATCGGAGGCGCCCATGGTGAGTACTCCATAACCATTACGTCGATCTGCACCTACACACAACAGCGTTAATCTATCAGCTGAGTAATGCTCCAACTGTCTCGTAGATTACCGATGGATGTCAATGGAGGAAGTATGGGCAAAAGATGGCGAAGGGAAACCCATGCCCCAGAGCTTACTACAGATGCACCATGGCAAGCGCTTGTCCCGTCCGCAAACAAGTATATGCCCATCTCCTTGTACTGAAGTAGTTGTTCGTTTGTGGATCGCACGCACATAAGTCTAATTGATTCACGACATGCTCGATTAGGTTCAAAGGTGTGCCGATGATCGGTCGATCCTGATAACCACATACGAGGGCACTCACAACCATCCGCTCCCACCGGCCGCGATGGCCATGGCGTCGACCACCTCAGCTGCAGCGTCGATGCTCCTCTCGGGTTCGATGTGGAGCACCGACGGACTAATGAACTCAAACTTCCAAGCGCGAACTACTCTGCCTTGCTCATCGAGCGTGGCGACCGTATCGGCGTCCGCTCCGTTTCCGACCGTCACGTTGGATCTCACCAAAAACCCAAACCCTTTGCAGTACCAAAGGCCACCGACAGGCCCGTTCAGTGTTCCCTTCCCCGGCGTTTCTCCAGCATTCGGCGCTCCGCCTCAGCCTCCGTCCCTGCCGCAGCTCTTTGGCCAGACACTACTCCAAACGTCACCGGAGATGGCCGCCACCCAGTTCCCATACCAAAAGACCCAGTTGGTGATGCCGTCACCCTCAACAGCTGAAACGGTAAAAGCGGCGACCGCTGCCATAACAGCCGACCCAAACTTCACGGCCGCGCTGGCCGCCGCCATCAAGTCCATCATCGGCGGTAATCATCAGTCTTTCAACAACAACATTGGTAGCAGCAATAACGTCAATAATAGCAACATTACTCCTCAGAAATCCTGCGGCCAGCGATGACAACAGAGAGAACTGTTCTTGCATTTGCATGAGGTTGAATACAATGTATTGTCAAAGGGATGATATTATTGATTGAGATAATATGTATTTATAAAGATTTTGAAGGATATTTTTTTTAATTATGCATTCAAATGCACTTCTGAGGATTAAAACTTGTAAGTAATGCAAATTTGTTATTTTATATTTGCTTTTGTTATCATATTCTATCATGTTTCTTGAAGATTAAGTTTTTGTCATATTGTATCATGTTCTGTCATGTTTCTTGCTATTTAATCGCAAATATGGATATGAGAAACACAAAGTTGATCTTTGAGAATTTGATTTCTAATAAAGTGAAAGTTGATAATAATATTTTTTATGTAAGAGTAAAATATCATGTTAGAGCATAGGTAAGTGATACTGACATTATCATGGTATATTATAGGAGTGGATTAGGATGTGATACCAAGTTCTTGTAGCAGATTGATGACCCAATTGAGTTCTACAGTGATAGTAGTGATGACTCGGTATTTTGCTTCAGTTGTGAATATTACTATTATATTTTATTTCTTAGAATTCTAACTAATCAGATTTGCTCCAAGGAAAATAATATATGCTAATGTAGATATTCAGTCATCAGTGTTGTCTACCCAATCGACATCGACGAAAGCATGAGGATAAAGTGATGAGTGTTTACGAAGAAGAAATCCATAATTAAGAACTTATTTAAGATATTGTAAGATACGTTTTAGTACAAGCTAATGCAAAGTAAAGGATCGATGTATTAATTATGATAATTTTTTGACTATAAATAAAATATCTAAATATGTAAGATAAATAATATAAGGAACTAAATATTTATTGATATTGCATAGGATCTGTAATACGACTATCATCATATAATTTGAGTGACTCAATAGTGATGAGTAGGGTGGCGACTTCCTTGATATTCTAGATATTCTAGATGTTCATTTTTAAGAGGGGGTGATAATAGTTCTTGAAACCGATTTCGCAAAGAAACACAAGTTCAGAGGAAGATTTCTTTGAAAAGGAACTAATATAACTTGCGCAAGAAATGAAGAAATGAATAGTCACTCACACATTTAAGGACACAATGATATAAAATACCTGCCTTGAGGCTCCGCTCTTCCACTCCCTTTGAAAAATCAAACACCCCTTTACAACCCTTTACAAGATGTTCACACTAACTTCAAGAAGAAGAAGAAGGTGAACACTTAGCAAAGAAAACAACACTTTTCAAACTCTTCAAAAGCTCAAGACTCAAACTTTTTCTTGCTCTAAAGGGTCTTTTTTCAGCTGAAAAGGAAGGGGTATTTATAAGATTCTTTAATAGAGAATCAATTTACTAATTACTTAAGAAATTATTTAATCTCTATGAAATTATTATCTATGATAATAATATATTATACATAGACTAATAGATATATAGTATATCTATTTTATTACCATAAGAATAACCCAAAATACGTGCTAACTATGAATTTTAAAGACGCTCATACAAAGTCCACATTTCTTCCGTAATCTTCCGACGAACCTTCGAAAACCATTCCATGGACTCACCAAGAAGCTCTGACTTCACGATGATCTTGGCGAGTTCCCCTGAGCTTCTTTGCAAGCACGATCTTTCTTGGCAAGCTCCGCAAGCTCGAACTTCCGACGAACCTCCCGGCGAACTTCCAAACCCTTCGGCAAGCTTCCTACTGTTCTCGCCGTTCCTAATGAATGCTCCCAAAAACTTCCTTTGAACACTCAACTCCCAACGATTCATCACACTTGTCTTTTTGATTCGCTTTACTAAGCTCTTAGAGACTTATAGCAAGACCAGTCTATAAATAGATTCTTTTTTTGATGATGACAACTTTGACAAACATGATTTGAATATTATCAATATGCATTGATAGAACCCTTGAAGCCAAAATCCAAGTAACATGACTTCATAGTGAAAAGAACAAACCATCATGCAAATATAAAATATTCAATCAATTAAGTCATCAATCTACTTCTCCCCTATATCAACAAAGTAAGTATTATTATAGTAGTTTAAAAGATATGGATTTTTACAACAAACTAGCTTGCACTTTGTAAGATATGCAATTTTTATCATACAACATTTTGCAATACAACATTAAGTTATACCATTCAATCTAGCAAGTTTCAAAGATGGGCAATGATGTAATTTTCTCTTAGAGATGTGCAAGTTTGCACCTTGTTTTCTCACGAGGCATCATTTGATATAACAATTCTTAGCTTCTCAGAAGTTGTAGTAGGAATCAAGATGGCAAATTTTTGCAATGTTCGAGCTAAAACTTTCTCCCCTTTGTTAGCATAAAAAAGAAAGGGAGGATAAAATACTTCAAATAATCTTGCATAAGATTCAACAATAATTTGTAACAAAATGCAAGCAATTTTGAAGAAGTGAGTTGAGCAAGATTTTTGCCTCTCTTGAGATAGCAACTCTTTGCTTCTCAATGTTCAAGCTAGCAGAATTTTCTCTTTTGAAGCACAAGCAAGCAATAAATCTTCTCCCCCTTTGTTTTTGTCAAAGAGAAGGGATGAATATTATCTCAATCAAATAATTTTGCATGATGCATACGAGATGATATTGAAACATGAGAAATCATGTCATGAAGGATATCAATATGTAAATTCAACAAGAATCAAAACCAAAAGATATCATCCATGATTCATAACTTTTCATTTTAGCAAGATCTAGATTCATATTTATCAATTTTAATTCAAGATAAATGTCATACAACCAAGAATCATGATATATGAAAGCATATCGATATTAAGGATCAAATCATGATTACAAGTGCTAACATAATTTCTTTTCATTCATTTTTAAGCCATGATAAAAGAATAAATCAATGATTCAAATATTAAGCACAATTCTTTTCATCAAATTTTCAATCGTATAAGGCTTACATGGCAAATATCAATTCATGATAAAGGGTATACTATCTTGAATCATGATGCATAAAAACATATCATTCTCATAGATCAAGTCATGATTCATTGATTCATCATAAGGCAAATTTCTTTTCAATTATCTATTTTTCAATTGCCACATAAGACATACAAGCCAAAGAATCTTTGTCATTTCTATATTATGAAATATATGATATGAAATATATGATAATAAGACTCATGATTCATTTAAAAAGATATAGCATAAAGAGTAACTTGATTCAAGTATAAGATTTTTCATCAAGATCACATTTCATAAGAATCAAGATCACAAATTCATAAAAATTCAAGGATTGAATTCCGAGAAATCAAAAGACAAGTTACATTTCATTTAAGGAATTTTCTTTTGATAAGACGGAAGGAGCATGGTAAAAGATCTTGATTTATAAAGAGTTTCAAGTCATATTTGTCAAGATCATGATTTCAATAAAATTTCTTTATAGCAAATGAAATCTTTTAGAACTTGATTCAAGCTTAAATATGTCTTAACAAATCATAATTCTAGAAGATTCAAGAATCATTAAAAGAAAAATCATTCAAGCTCAATTTATCAACTTATGACTCATAATTAAATTATTATTTTTGTTAATAACATGAATAAAGTCATTACCGTATCATCAAAATCTCATTCGTAATTCTAATGATTTATAAAATATCATAAATGAATTTATCACTTGCCTTTCATCAAAATTGAAAATCAAACTTTATCATAAAATTGTCAAGGCATAAATGCAACATTTATTCCAAGACATGGTTCAATTTATCATGATAATATGTTTCATGTTTCAAAAGATGAGTATCAAATTTTAAAACCGAACATGAGTTTGTCATCAAGATATGATATCACAAAGTCATTAATGATAACAAACTTTTAGTATTTTTATTTCAATGATGATTTCATAATGTATGTTCAAACATTTATGTGGATCCTATCATTGTAGAAATTCTATAAGTTTGTCATTATATCCATCAAGATCATATGCATCAAATATCATGACAATACATTTTCTCATCTTTATGAGTTTCAATTTAAGTGATTTGATCTTTCATAAGAATGTTCAACTTTTTCATATGAAAATGTCATGCATTATATTCAAAAACGAAAATATCATCAAAATCATTTTAATTTATAAGATTCATAAGTCATAAAATCATTAAGCATGACAACCAACTATTATTATCAATGATGATTACATAAGGTATGTCCAATTATATATATGAAAATCATCATTGTATTACTTTGAAATACAAGTTGTCATGTAGTCCATTAAGATCAAAAGCATTACACGAATATCATGATAGTGCAATTTCTCATTTTTTATGTGTTCCATTTCAAGTGATTTGATGTTCATATGAGTATACTCATGTTTTTCATATAGATCCAAAGAGCAAGTTTCAAGAGAAATCATTAAGACCGAAACATGAAGCACATTTTTTAAAATATTCATCATATTTATTTTCATGAGATTCACAAGACTCATAACATGAATTCATTCATCTCAATAGAATAAAAAAGATATTTTTATTTTAAGCAATTTGATGTGAGCATATTCAAAATTTTTATGAAAACATGTATCAAAATAAAACACAAGCTTAGTCATTAAATCGTCAAGACCAAATATGTAAAAATGATAGCACACTTTCAATTTTTATGTTAAAAGGCCATGTTCAAATTTTTGCCAAAATCATGCATCTATTTATAAATTCAGAAAAATATGTTTCATCATCACAATATGACACTTTATTACTTCAAAAGCTCATGCATGATAAAATCATCAAGCATCATATTTGGAGACAATGTAAACCATCAAGATACACATGCATGGATTAATCCTAAGCATTATCACAAATCTTGCATCATTCATATGTTTACTTTTCAAAAATACTATAAAGAAAAGCATAGTATAATTTCGAATTTTTTTTAATTTCTAAAAACACAAGAAAAGCATTAAAAAAAAATTCTACTAACTAAGTTAAGCATTCATGGAAATCATCAAGTAATTTCAAAATAATTCAAGGAAGTTAAGTTACCCTCATTGTCGGCCCATTAAAGCGTTTCTTCTTCTTGGTGAGCCTTCTTCTTCTTCATTGGTCTATTCCTCCGCTCAAGTTCATTGTTGATTTTAGATTTTTGTTTAATGAACTTACAAAGATCGATTAAAGGTTCAAAGTCCTCTTTATTGTCCTCATCACTAATCACTCAAGTGGCATTCTCTTGTTCTAAGTTCAAAACCTTCTTGTTCTTTAGAAGGTGGTTCATGTGTTCATCATGTTCATCATATTCATCATGTTCCATTTCATAGGTCTTTAAAGACCCAATGAGTTCATCAATAGAATAATTATTTAGATCCTTTGATTCTTGAATCGCTGCTATTTTAGGATCCCACCATTTTGAAAGGGATCTTAAGATCTTGTTAGTGAGTTCAAAATTCTTTTACCAAGACTTTTCAGCTTATTGACGACTTCCGAAGCGTGTACATGTCGCCTTTGGTGTCATTTGGTCAAAATCATGCAACAAAAGGTTTACTTTCGAGTCTTTAACTCTACTAGTTCCCTCATGCGATTTCTTCGCCAAATGTCAAAAGCCGCTTTCGCATATAGAAATCCGATTAAACTCCACAAATAAGGCATTCATAGCTTTAAAGAAAACGACCTTTTCTCCAAAACCGACCATTCGTTTTGGTTTAGAGGAAGGTTGAAAACCATTTTCAATGATGTTCCACAAATCCAAATCCATTGAAAGCATGAAAACTCTCATTCGAGTTTTCCAATATGTGTAGTCCGTGCACTGCTAAAGAACGGTGGACTAAAACCGAAAAGCCCTCTTGAAAACCATTTAGAGCCATTTCTCACGGTGTAAATCCGAAAGAGAAAGAGGCTCGATACCAATTGTTAGGATCAAAAGGCACTAAGAGGGGGGTGAATTAGTGCAGCGGATTAAACTCTCGTATTCTTGAAACCGATTTCGCAAAGAAACACAAGTTCGTAGGAAGATTTCGATTCGACTAAAGAGAACTTGAAAGTAATTGCTTGTGAAAAGGAACTAACTATGAACTTGCATGAAATGATTCAGAAATATAAACACTCACACATTTAAGGACACAATGATGTATAGTGGTTCGGTCAAATGACCTACATCCACTCTTGAAGCCTTTGCGTGAGGCTCCGCTCTTCCACTATTGAAGTCCTTTGAAGGGGAAGGATCAAACACCCTTTTACAACCCTTTACAAGATGTTCACACTTGTACAAGATCTCTCAAGAAGAAGAAGAAGGTGAACACTTAGCAAAGAAAACAACACTTTTCAAACTCTTCAAAACTCAAGACTCAAACTTTTTCTTGCTCTAAAGGGTTATTTTTTCATTATTTATAAGAAAGTGATTCAAATTTGGAGCCCAAACTTGGAGCCAAAAATTTGAATTTCGTAAAGTCTTGGCATAGCTGCGGTTATCAGTTAGTTCGTATGGTTAGATTTCGGAAGACGTGTCCAGCGGCACGCAAAGCAGTGCAAAGGTCGATTCGAAGACGAAAGCGCCCGACAAGAGTTTCGCTTAAAATAGCACGAGTAAAGGCAATAAGGGGCTCAAGAGTAGGGAGATAAAGACCAAAATTTTGGCCCAAACTCATCCTAATCAAGATTTGGGTTATCTAATCCTAACCCAAAATACGTGCTAAGAATAGAAAAAAGATTTCTTCCGAGAAACTTTAAACACTTCGCACATTCAAGCTCTCTGAACACGATGATGATGTATAGTGGTTTTCTTGGCAAGCTCAAATAACCTCCCGGCGACATCCACTTTCAAGCCTTCTTCGATGATTCATCACACTTGGCTCCCCTTTGTTTCGCTTTACTTCCACTAGCAAGCCACGCTGAAGGGACCTCGCATAACTCAAAACGCAATGACCAAATACCCAAAATCCGAGATTCAACATCTTAATATACCTTTTATTGCAAGTAACTTACTGTTCATAGGTCTTTGATTCTTTAATAGAGAATCAATTTACTAATTACTTAAGAAATTATTTAATCTCTATGAAATTATTATCTATTTTATATTATACATAGACTAATAGATATATAGTATATCTATTTTATTACCATAAGAATAAAGGTAATTGACGAGGTGAACACTAAGCTAAGCAAAGTATCGAAACAAATAAGGATGGATTGCTATATAAAAATATCTTTTACTCAATTTCTAACTCTCAAAATCAACCTAAAGGTTGTCCTCTTAGGATCGAGAGAGACACTAAGAAGGAGGGATATTTATAGATCCCAAGATGATTCAAATTTAGTTCAGGGAGATCTAAATTTGAATTATTTTTAAAGGCAGTCAAGAGTTTCTGTTTGCAGCGTAGAGAAATGATTCACTCGCACATTCAAGGAACACCATGATGTATAGTGGTTCTCCAATGACTACATCCACTTTCAGCCTTCTTCGATGAGGATCCCAACTTCCACTAGCAAGTCACGTTGAAGGGGAAGGACCAAATACCCTCTTACAACCTTTTACAAGTGGTTCACACTCTTATCGCAAAGAGAAAGAGGAGGTGAACACTTAAGCTATCGAAAACAAGGCTTTGCTATAGGTTTTACTCAATGCCATTGCCAGCCACCACCTATCGATGGCGGTGCCACCACTGGTCGACTGACTCGGTATCTTGGCGGTGTCATCGCCGGCTATCGGGTCTTGGGCGATTTTTAATAAAGTCGAATGAGGCTTAATTTGCCGGCTCAAATCAATTTCGCCCAATAAAGGCCCGATTGGCCTCTACCAGGTTTTTAACAATTTCTTAATCCTTATTATTTCCTAATCCTTATCCTAATTACGTGCTAACTACAAAAAGTCCCCGATTCTATTTCAGCTTGGTTGAAACATAATTCTAAGCAATTTAAACCGATATTCTTTAAGTCTTCTTCCACTTTCAAGCTTTCTTCGATGAAACTTCCACTAGCAAGTCACGTTGACTTACCCCTCTACACTCTTTCAAGTGGTTCACACTCTTCCGGATTTTTTTTGCAAAGAGAAAGACTCCCAAAACAAGGCTTTGCTATATCTCAATTTCTAACTCTCAAAAGGTTCTTATTTATAGATCCCAAGATGTTCAACGAGTCTAAATTTGAATTATTTTTGGTTTCTTTGCTTCTTCAGCCTTCTTGGTGATCTTCGCGAATATCAAGGTGCCATCGCCTCGATCTTTCGATGCCATTGCCAGTTTTTAATAAAGCTGAATGAACTTCCAAACCTTTGGCCTCTACCAGTTTAAACAGCAAGTCCTTATCCTATTCTATTTCTAAGCAATTTAAACCGATATTCTTTAAGTCTTCTTCCCGACAAGCTTACACTTTTTTCTTCCGACGATCCTTTGGACTTTTGGTGAACTCTTGAACTCCCATCTTCCGGTGAACTTGAGCACTCTTTTCTCCGACGACCCAACAGATCCCAGATTCTTCGTTGGTTCAACTAGAGCCTTCAAGCTTCGAGCCTCTTGAAATCGTTTTATGTTTTCATCCTATCGTAGTTAATCCTGCACACTTATCTCGACAATATGGATTCGAACAAATAATTCACCAATTGAATTCATCATCAAAATTCGAAATTCAACATAGTCAAATTATCATTGATTTAACAATTAGACTAAAGGTTTTTATTAAATCAACACTTGATTATTACTGAAACTCTTTAGCCATTAGACATATTTTGTATCTGATAATGTACTCAGATACATAAAAAAAAAGAGGTAATAAGCATATTCAAAGATAAAAGTGAAAGAAATAGAAAAAGGAAGAGTGGGACTAAGCACAAGCAAGGGACGAGCGATGAGCTTCCCCTACTATTCTGTAGTTTGCTGAGGAGCGAACTCCCTTTCCGTACAATAAATAAAAAAGCATCATCTGTCTTTTTTGACGTAAAAAGATTTGTGTACCGTCATAGCCAACTGGCTTGATTTATTAGCTTATACATTTCCTTATAACTATCTTATACCCTGCCAGCCATATACTTGATTATTCCATGTCATTGACAGAATATCTCCTCCTATGCAAAATATTGGAAGGATGTAACTAGTGCAGGTTCAGGGTAACAAACGAGTTCTATTTAATTCCAAAGAATCAATTACCCATGATGACATTTTGTGTAAGCTAAGGTAGTACAAGGGTTTATGTGGTATTATGGAGTAAGGTATTGTATTTCTCACATATAATTTTGTGTTAATAAAATAATTTTTGGACTTAAATAATGGTTGTAGGCTCGATATTGTCAAGTTAAGAGCTTGTGGTAGCATGAAGATGAAAGATTTAATGTGATTTAAAGATATGATTTTTGGAGCATGTTAACATATAATATCTAGGGTTGATGATATTATTGGGTCATGTTAAAGATATGAGAATTGGTTAAGAGTTAAAAACATGTACCTGACCAGATGCACTTTGGTGTCACTTGATCAAGGAAAGGACAAAGACATTCTTTATGGTGCCAAAGGCATTACTTTATCAGGCATTGTAGAGTGAGTTGGTGGAGATAAAGATGGATAAGTTGAAATGGTAAAAAATGCATCACAGGGGGTTTGAGGTATACTTATATAAATCTAGTGATTGATGATTAATGTAGTGGCTTGCATTGCTAAAGAAGTAATATTTTGAAAGGAAAAGATGGACTCAACAAAAATAATATTATGTGATATAAAGATGTTTTGAGTTTGAGGATCATAGTATCGAAAAATATTATATTCAATGGAATATCCAAAAAAAATTGTAAGACTTAAATCTTGGTGTTAATTTGTATAAAATGTAGAGACGCAATTAGGGATAACACAAGCAATCAAGTACTTTGAGTTTTTGAAGATTTAGGATTTTATGAAATATCTTGTTAAATGACAATTGGTGTTATTGTTGGGAAATATGTGGTGACATCATATGCATAGTGAAAGAATAAAAAAAAATCTCAAATTTTCATAGAAAGATTTTATCGTCATGCGAAGATTGATGGGCAAAAATTTGTAAAATTGTAAAATTACATGTATAAAAAAGATGTATTACCTAAGGAGATTGTATATCTCTGAAATCTTGCATATATATGAGAGAGAATGAAGGAGGTCAACTATCCTCCTCGTTAGTGGTAATCTACACAGTAGGTGTTGGGAAATCCAAGGGGCGACATCTCATGCGCAGCGGAAGAACAAAAATAAATAAAAATCCTGGATTTTCATGAAACGATTTCGTCGTCGTGCGAAGATCAGTACATCAAAAACAAACCTGTAAATTCAAAAACTACATGTGTAAACAGAAAGTACATAGGGAGATCGTATATCTTTGAATCCTTACAGATTTGTACGACTAGATGAAGGAGTTCAAATATCCTCCTCTCTAGCGATAATCCACATGGTAGGGACTGCAACGATGCTCCTCTCTTGGGGAGAGGAGAATAGAAGGTGGCTACTGAGAGAAACCCCAGCCTATGGGCCTTTGTTCCCTCCTATTTATAGATATCCCATGTCAACTTAACCCTAATGGATCTTGCCCTATTGGATATTGGATCTCCATCCAATTATCCAAGCCTCTTGGATTAGTGGGTCTCTACCCAATAATCTCTTATTAGCTCTTATTGGATCTCATCTTAGGATCCAATGATTCAGGGGCTTAACGGATATCTAATAAGTTAGGGGGTCCGACGGATATCTCATATCCGAACCTTTACTCGTCGCGACACCTACCATATCTGTGTGATCCTCTAGGCCCAATATCGAGCTGACCGTGAGTCATACTTGTCAGAACTCTTTCTGACTTAGTGAATTATTATCTTCATAATAATTCACCCGACTTATTGGCTGCGGACGAACTAGGCCACTACGTTGCAATCCCCAAATGATGCAGGGAAATCCAATCCTTTGGACCTATCTATCCTCAATTACCATGTTTCTATAGTCCCTCATCTATCTAATATCCCAGAGACCCTATATCGAGTATGGTGCTGTCAGGCCCATACGGTCTTTCCTTGAGTCTCGCTCTAATCAGATTCTCTTGGAGAATTCTTTCTCTCTCAATCCGAATAACCTTGGCCAAGGATTTGTTTGAGCAAGAATATATGAGATATTCCTCTCATGATACTAAGAGCAGATGATCATCTATTGACACTCAATAGCTCTCGTAAGGTTGGCTACCACTCCCAATAACTGACTGTACTAGATCTAGAACTTCCAAACCTGTAAGTCCAGTATCAAAGAGTGGAGTACTCATATAGAACATCCTTGGTGTCTCATGTTTAAGGACTGGATACACTACTGGGATTACAGAATCGCTGTCTGACGTGAGGTATCAATAACAATCCAATATTTCATAAGTGGATCAATCAGTTAACTCATTCTCCAATGAGCACCTGTACCGTATCCTTAGTGCCTCCACACGAGTAGCTATGAGACCAGCCACCTCTATTATATGGATGGATATACAATACACCAGTCTATCCGGTTATCTCGATGTCTCTCTCGAGTAACCTATGACCAGGATTATTTAGAGTTTGTGTTTAAAGGTGAATCGATCTTATTATCGTGATCTCATCACGATCCAATTCTCATTGCACAGATCCAAGGACATCACAATATATGCAATACGCAAGATAAAATGATAAAATGCCTAATAATAATAAGCAAAAGAAAGAGTTCATGTTAAGTCACAAGTGTCATCACTCATGTGATTGACTTGTAGGGCACATATGAATAGCAGTAGGGATTACGAAGACGCACTTCAAATCGTTGTATGATCTTCTCGTTGCATGCACCATGCAATCAAGAAGGGGTCAGCCCTTCTTGCTGTCCACACACCCCAAACAGGAGGTGCTGGTTGAGTAGAAGAGAGGGAGAGGAGAATAGGAGGTGGCAGCCAAAAGGACCTAGCCTATAGCCTTTTGGTTTTCTCCTATTTATAGAGGCCCCTTGTCCACTTAATCTAATATATCCTGCTATATTGGATATTGGATCTCCATCCAACTATACAAGCCTCGTAGATTAGTTGGTCTTTATCCAATGATTTCTTATTAGCTCTTATTAGATCTCATCCATGGGATTCAATAATTCATGGGCTTATTGGATATCCAATAAGATAGGGGCTCCAACAAATATCTTATATTCGAACTCTACTCGTCGCAACACCTACCATATGTATGTGACCCTAATATTGAGCTAACTATGAGTCAAACCTATTAGAACTCCTTCTGGCTTAGTGAATTATTATCTCAATAATAATTCACTTGACTCATCAACTATAGATGTACTAGGCTACTACGCCGTAGTCCTTAGATGATACAGAAAAATCTAATCCATTAGACCTGTCTACCTTCAATTATCGTATACCTATAATCCCTCATCTATCTAATATTCTAGAGATTGTATTCCAGATATGGTGCTGTCATGCCCATACGATTTTTACTCGAGTCTTGCTTTGATTGAATTCTCCTGGAGAACTCTTTCTCTCTAAATCTGAATAACCCTAGTTAGGGATTTGCTTAAGCAAGAACACATAAGATATTCCTCTCATGACACTAAGAGCAGATGATCCTCTATCGATACTCAATTGTCATTGTAAGGCTGGTTGTCACTCTCGATGACTGATTGTACAAGATCTGGAACTTTCAGACCTATAAATTCGGTGTCAAAGAGTAGAGTATTCATACAGGACATCTTTGGTGTCCTAAGTCTAAAGACTAGATACATCATTGGGATGACGAAATCATTATCTAACAATGAGGTATCATCGATAGGGCCTATCATGTATGTTATGCTATGTACCAGGCTTGATATAGCATATACTTTGAATGTCACGAGTAGGTATCAGGCAGATCCAAGCTTGGAGCACTAAAAAGCAGTAAAATATATCCTTAAGTACTTGAGAATGACTAAGGATCTTTTACTAGTATATGGAGAAAGTAGCCTCAGGGTTGAGGGCTATACGGACTCGAACTTCCAGTCCGATATCGATAGCAGGTTTAATTCAGGATATGTGTTCACCCTGAATAGAGGAATAATATGTTGGAGTTTCAAGCAAGATGCTACTACTAACTCGACCATAGAGGTAGAGTACATTATTGTAGTACAAGCAGCAAAAGATGAAGTTTGGATGAAACAGTTCATCATAGATTTGGGAATCGTGCCAAGTAGTGAAGAGCTGATTCTCTTATATTGCGACAACTATGGGGCGATTGCTCAAATGAGGGAACTCGAGTCTCATAAGAAGTGTTCTGAGGAGGTTGCAACTTATTAGAGAGATCGTGGCCCGAAGAGATGTAGCAATGGAAAGAGTTCCATTCGAAGATAACATTGCAAATTCATTGATAAAGCCATTGACTCAGATTATCTTTGAGTGTCACAGAGGTCTGATGGAGATTAAATACGTAGATGATTGGCTTTAGGTCAAGTGGGAGATTATTAGTTATAGGTGCCCCACAAGCCAATTACGTGAGTGATGACACCTGTAACATACTACATTAATCTCTTTGCTTATGATTATTGGTATTTTCTTATATTATCTAGATGTATATTGTAATGTCCTTGGATTTGTACAATAGGAATCAGATCGTGATGAGATCATGATAATTAGACCGATTCACCTTTAAACACAGACTTTAAATAATTCTGGTCATAGGTTACTCAAGAGGGACATCGAGATAACCAGACATACTGGTGTGCTATATACTCATCCATATGATGGAGGTGGTTAATCTCATAGCTACTCGTGTGGAGACACTAAAGGTACAATGTAAGTGCTCATTGGATAATGAGTTCACTGATTGATTCACTTATGGAATGTTAGATAGTTAATGATACTTGTTGTTAGACAGCGATTCTATAGTCCTAGTAGTATATCTGATCCTTAGACTTGAGACACTAAGGATGTCCTATTTGAGTACTCCACTCTTTGATACTAGACTTATAAGGTTGAAAGTTCTAGATCTAGTACAATCGGTTATTGGGCATGATAACCAACCTTATGAGAGCTATTGAGTGTCAATAAAGGATTATCTACACTTGGTATCATGAGAAAAATATTTCATATGTTCTTTCTTAGAAAAATCCCTGGCCAAGGTCATTCGAAATGAGAGAGAAAGAGTTCTCCGGGAGAATCCGATTAGAGCGAGACTCGATTGAAAACCGTATCGGCTTGATAGCACTATGCCTGATATATAGTCTCTAGGATATTAGATAGATGAGGGACTATAGGTACACGGTAATTGAAGACAAATAGGTTTAAAGGATTAGATTCTCTTGTATCGTCTTAGGAATGTGGCATAGTGGCCTAGTACATTCGCAGTCGATAAGTCGAGTGAATTATTATGGAGATAATAATTCACTGAGTCAGAAGGAGTTCTGAAAGGTATGACTCACGGCCAGCTCGATATTGGGCCTAGAGGGTCACACACATATAGTAGGTGTTGCGACGAGTAGAGGTTCAGATATGAGATATTCGCCAAAGCCCCTATCTTATTGGATATCCAATAAGTCCTTGAATTATTAGATCCCATGGATGAGATCCAATAGGAGCTAATAAGAAATTATTGGGTAGAGACCCGTTAATCCAAGAGATTTGGGTAATTGGATGGAGATCTAGTACCCAATAGGGCAGGATCCATTAGGGTTAACAAAGGGTCTCTATATATAGGGGGGGAACTAAAGGCTCATAGGCTAGGGCTTCATGATAACCACCTCCTATTCTCTTCTCCCCAGAGAGGGGCATCTTCGTAGTCCCTACCATGTGGATCACTACTAGAGAGGATGACACTTAACTTCCTTCATCCTTCCCATGGATTTGTAGGATTCTCAAGAATATATAATCTCCCTAGGTACTATTTTTCCTACATACGTAATTTTTAATTTCGTGGATTAGTTTTAACGCACCGATTTCCATATGACGATGAAACTTTTTTGTGAAAATCTAAGATGTTTTTATTTTCTATTTTTCCGCTATGCATGTGATGTCGCCCATGGATTTCCCAATAGGAACCACCAAGGGCTCAGTCTCCTAGGAGGTTTAGGCGATAATATCGCTAGTAGTTAACAACTACTAGGGCGGTGGTACCGCTTAGGTCCAATAGTCGAGATTTTGTCTGGTAGTAGTATTGCCAGACTAGGTGGTACTATTACAAATAAGTCTACTTGCTCTCTACTATCTTATCCCGAAAATGTTTTTTTAAATTAAATAATTTATAAATGCCCCACACTTCTCTGCTCATGGGATACAAACAAGTGAAAAAAATTGAGATATTTATGAAAACACTGTTGTAATTGTGAGAGTTCATCTCCACCAGTTCTAGCTTAAAAATTTGTATAAAGAGAGGTGAGCGAATTGTAAAAAGGTTAACACCTGAACTTGTTAAAGGAGAAGAGATCTGTAAAAGGGATGATTGATCTTCACCTACTAAAAGAATATTTTCGATGACTTCGACGTATCGATTATCACAACGACCAAACCACTATAAATTGTATATTTTCTTCACTTCATTGCTTTTTTACTTAATTACAAACAAGTCTACTTGCTCTCTACTATCTTATGAATGTTTTCGAAATTAAATAATTTTCGAATGATCGAATTAAAGTTTTCATCTTGATGAGATTTTTATCATAATGAATTCACCCCAGTACGTATTATCAAATATTTTTGTATATTATTATTATTGATATTTTCTCACTTTATATTACATGTTACATATATTATAATATCCATGGATCTGAGTAATGAGAATTAGATCTTGATGAGATTATGATAATGAGATCGATTCACGTTTAAACACAGACCCTGAATAATCTCAGTTATAGGTTACTCGAGAGGACATTGAGATAACTAGATATATTGGTGTGTTGTATATCCGTTCATATGATGAAGGTGGTTGGTTTCATATCTCATTGGAGAATGAGTTCACTTATTGATCCGCTCATGAAATGCTAGATGATTGATGATACCTCATTGTTAGACAATGATTCCGTTATCCCAATGATGTATTTGATTCTTATACTTAAGATACCAAAGATGTCCTATATAAATACTCCACTTTTTGATACTAGACTTATAGGTCTAGAAGTTTTAAATCTAGCACAATCGATCATCGGGAGTGGCAACCAACTTTCTAAGGATAATTGAGTATTGATAGAGGATCATCCGCTCTTGGTGTCATAAGAGGAATATTCTATGTATTCTCGCTTAGGCAAATCCTTGACTAAGGATATTTGGATTGAGAGAGAAAGAGTTCTCTGGTAGAATCTAATTAGAGTAAGACTCGAGTAGATTCTGTGTATGGGCCTATTATACCTCATGCCGCCCCGAATTTTAATCTCATTTAGGAGGTGTGACCCTGTCTTAAAAATCCATAACATTAAAATTTATCACAATCCAATCTCAGGATCCATACTAACATTTGAGAACATGAGAATCATTCAAGCATTATATTCACACCCATCAAAAACTTGTGTAGTTTATAATCCTACACCACTTCACTCAATAATTCATGAGATCCAAAGCTAACTCAACTAAGCATCAACCACATTATAAATCCAAATGTGTGGAAATACATATAATCACAAAATCAATATTTACCACAAGTTCATATCATTATACCAATTAAACTTATCATTTTAAAATTCTAAACACGAGAGGTTCTTTTAACTTTTACAACATATAAGTTTAGATTTATCCTTAACATTTCATCAGATGCAAAGTGTACTTATACAACAAAAACCTATCAACCAATAAAGATCTGTCCAAAATCTTCTAGCTTTTCATTGCTTCAGCCTAAATCTAGCTTTTTAGTGAGTGACAAGTTAACCTGAAAATTTTATATAGCAACGGTTTGAGCATAAGGAGCTCAGCAAGCGACTAACATATCCATGACAAAAGAGGATAGTTTTCAAGCAAACTTGGTATCAAAATACGAGGCAGAAATACAAAAGTTTATAGATAGCATCTCATTAGACGCAAAATCACAAGGGCCATTTCATTCGAATCATACTTTATTCATAATAATTAAGGAGAGAAAATGGGGAGCATACCATTAACATATGATGCATTTAGGCATGTATCAGATAGCATATAAAGTATTTAGGCACATATTGTTGGGAAATCCATCAGGGGAGCGACATCACATGCATAGCAGAAGAATAGAAAACAAAACCCTAGATTTCCTATAGAAAGTTTCCATCGTCGTGCGAAGATCGGTGCATCAAAAAATAAATCTGCAAAACTGCACGTGTAAAAGAAGATACATAGGGAGATCGTATATCCCTGAATTCCTACAGATCTGTGGGAGAGGATGAAGGAGGTCAAGCGTCCTCCTCTCTAGTGATATCCACACGGCAGGGATTGCGACGATGCACCTCTCTCTCTAGGGAGAGGAGAACAGGAAGTGGCTACCAAAAGAAACCCTCAGCCTATAGAGCTTTGGTTCCCTTCTATTTATAGAGGCCCCCTGAAAACCCTAATGGATCTTTTTGCCCTATTGGATATTGGATCTTTATCTAATCACCCAAGCCTCTTGGATTAATGGGTTTCTACCCAATAATCTCTTATTAGCAATTATTGGATCTCATCTCAGGATTCAATAATTCAGGGGCTTAATGGATATCCAATAAGATAGGAGGTTCAGCGGATATCTCATATCCGAACCTCTACTCGTCGCAACACCTACCATATGTGTGTGACCCTTTAGGCCCAATATCGAGCTGGCCATGAGTCATACTTGTCAGAACTCCTTCTGACTTAGTGAATTATTATCTCTATAATAATTCACCCAACTCATCGACTACGAACGTACCAGGCCACTATGCCGCGACCCCCAGACGATACAGGGGAATCCAATCCTTTGGACCTATCTGTCCTCAGTTACCATGTATCTATAGTCCCTCATCCATCCAATATCCCAGAGATCTTATACCGGGCATGGTTCTGTCAGGCACATACGGTCTCTCCTCGAGTTTTACTCTCGTCGGATTCTCTCGGAGAACTCTTTCTCTCTTAATTCGAATAACCTTGGCCAAGGATTTATTCAAGCAAGAACATATGGGATATTCCTCTCAAGATACCGAGAGCGGATGATCCTCCATTGATACTTAATAGCCCTCGTAAGGTTGGTAACCACTCCCAATGACCGGCTATACTAGATCTGGAACTTTCCAAACCTATAAGTCCGGCATCAAAGAGTGGAGTACTCATACAGGACATCCTTAGTGTCTCAAGTCTAAGGACCAGATACACTACTGAGACTATGGAATCGCTGTCTGACGTGAGGTATCAATAACCATCCAGCATTCCGTAGGCGGATCAATCAGTGAACTCATTCTGCAATGAGCACCTACACTGTACCCTTAGTGTCTCCACACGAGTAGCTATGAGACAAGCTACCTCCATCATATGGACGGGTATACAGCATACCAGTCTATCCGGTTATCTCGATGTCCTTCTCGAGTAACCTATGACCAGGATAATTCAGGATTTGTGTTTAAAGTTGAATCAATCTCATTATCGTGATCTCATCACGATCTGATTCCCATTGCACAGATCCAAGGACATCACAATATATGCAACACGCAAGATAAAGTGATAAAATGCCTAATAATAAACAAAGAGACAAAGTGCATATCAAGTCACAAGTGCCATCACTCATGTGATTGGTTTGCAAGACACATATGGCTAGCAATCTCTCACTTGACCTAAAGCCAGTCACCAACATGTCTGATCCCCATCAGACCTTTGTAACGCTTAAAGACAATCTGAGTCAATGACTTTGTCAGTAGATCTGTAATATTATCTTCGGATGGAACTCTTTCCAGTACTATCTCTTCGGGCCACGATCTCTCTAATAAGTTGGAACTTCCTCAGAACACTTCTGATGAGACCTGGGTTCCCTTATTTGAGTAATCGCCCCGTATTTGTCACAATATAAAGGAATCAACTCCTTGCTGCTCGGGATGACTCCTAGATCTGTGATGAACTTCTTCATCTAGACTCCCTCCTTTACTGCCTTTGCCACAGCAATGTATTCCACCTCTGTGATCGAGTAAGTAGTAGTGTCTTGCTTGAAACTTTTCCAGCATACTGCTCCTCCATTCAGGGTGAACACATACCCTGAATTAGACTTGCTATCATTGACATCGGACTGGAAACTCGAGTCCGTGTAGCTCTCAACCTTAAGGCTACTACCTCCATATACCAGTAAAAGATCCTTAGTCCTTCTTAAGTACTTAAGGATACTTTTTACTCGCTTTCAATGCTCAAACCGGATCTGCCTGATATCTGCTCGTGACACTCAGAGCATGTGCTATATCAGGCCTGGTACATAGCATAGCATATATGATAGATCCTATCGCTGATGCATATGATATCATATCTATGTGTGCCCTTTCTTTAGGAGTCTTTGAGGACATACTCCTAGAAAGTGATATTTCATGTCTCATTGGTATGAGATCTCTCTTAGAATTTTCTATGTCAAACCTTTTGACAATGGTGTCTATGTACCTTGATTGGGACAAGCCAAGCATCCTCTTAGATCTATCTCTATAGATACGTATCCCAAATATGCAGGATGCTTCCCCTAAGTCCTTCATGGAGAAGTGCCTAGATAACCAAGTCTTTATTGTAGAGAGCATTCCTACATCATTCCCAATGATCAGGATGTCATCTACATATAATACCAAAAAGGTGATAGTGCTCCTACTTAATTTCCTGTACACACAAGGCTCATCTTCGTTCTTAACGAAGTTATAAGATCTGATCGCCTCATCAAATCTTATGTTCCAACTTTAGGAAGCTTGCTTCAATCCATAAATGGACCTGAGCAACTTGCACACCTTATCTGGGTTATCCCTGAACACGAATCCCTAAGGCTATATCATATACACCTTCTCCTCGAGGTTACCATTGAGAAATATGGTTTTGACGTCCATTTACCAGATTTCATAATCATAGTGTGCTGCAATAGCCAATAGAATTCGAATGGATTTTAGCATAGCTACAGGTGAGAAAGTTTCATCATAATCAACATCTTGCCTTTGACGATACCCCTTAGCCACTAGTCTTGCTTTATAGGTCTCTACCTTTCCATCTACTCCAATCTTCCTTTTTAAAGATCCACTTACAACCAATGGGTGCAATACCCTCAGGTACATTAACTAGGTTCCAAACCTTGTTGGAGTATATGAAATCCATTTCTGAATTCATAGCTTCTTGCTATTTCCTAAAGTCTATGCTTATAATAGCCTCATCGTAGGTCTGAGGATCAATATTCTCAACATCCTCTTTTCTGATATATCCCACATATCTCTCAAGAGGATGAGATACTCTATCGGACCTACGTAAAGTTGGAAATTGTGTGTTAGGTATCTGAACAGATTCTGGAATGGTGCTTGAGGTAGGTTCTCCAACCTTGCTTAACTCTATCATGCTCTCACTATCTCCATCAAGAATGTGTTCCTTATCAAGGAACACTGCTCTTTTGGCTACAAAGACCTTTTGGTTCTCATGGTGATAGAAATAATACCCATAAGTTTCCTTGGGGTATCCCATGAACTTGTATTATTCTGTTCTGGATTCCAACTTGTCAGGGTTGTGTCTCTTATCGTGGGTAGGGCAGCCCCAAATCTTAACAATCTTAAGATTAGACATCTTCCCATTCCATATCTCATATGGAGTAGACATCACTGACTTGGTTAGAATTCTGTTCAGAAGGTAAGCTGCGGTCTCTAGGGCATATCCCCAGAATGAGATGAGTAGGTCGACGAAACACATCATGGAACGCAGCATGTCTAACAGTGTATGATTTCTCCTTTCTGATACACCATTAAGCTGTGGTGTATAAGGAGGTGTCCATTGGGATAAAATCCCATGGTCTTTGAGGAACTGGGTGAACTATGTACTCAAGTACTCACCTCCTCGATCTAATCGAAGGGTTTTAATACTCTTTCCTATCTGGTTCTTCACTTCTCATTTCCTCTTAGACTCACTTACACTCATGATATGTGGAGTTGTATCTAGCATATATAAACCATCATGCAATGTTCCTCTCATGATGATCTCATCATTTAATATTATTGAATAATCATTATTCTCAAAAACTAATTTATATCCAATAACTGTCAAACATGAAATGAAAATAATATTTTTGATAATAGAAGGGACATAATAGCATGCATCTAATACAATAATAGCTCCACCAGGCAGATGTAAGGTGACCTTGCCAACAGCCACTGTAGTAACCTTTGCTCCATTACCCATCTTAAGGTCCATCTCGCCTCTGTTCAATCTCCTAGGTCCTGCCAGAACCTGCAACAAATTGTAAATATGATAAGCACTCCCGGTATCCAATACCCATGTGTTATCATAAGGTTTTGACAAATGGAGACTGATCATGAATGTACCTGAAGCTTCTGCAAGCTTTTGTTTTGCCCTCTCTGCATGGTACTCTTTGCAGTTCCTCTTCCAGTGCCCATCTTTATCGTAGTGGAAGCACTGACCTTTGTCCTTTGTTGGGTCTTTCTTGGCAACCTTTGCCTTACCCATTTTGCCCTTGCCCTTGCCCTTCTTAAGGGTCTTCTCAGCCTTTCTTTTCTTTTTGGTCTCACTAGTGTAGAGAATTAGTTTCTCTTTCTTGATGGTGCTCTCTGCTTCTCTCAACATATTGAGGAGCTCTAGGAGGGTCACCTCAAGTTTGTTCATATTAAAATTTATTATGAACTGAGAAAAGGAATCTGGTAGGGATTGAAGCAGAAGATCCACACAGGTTATCCTCTAGGACCATTCCTAGACCTGTGAGTTTCTTGATCCACTTAATCATCTTAAGGACATGGTTCTGAACCGATGTCCCCTCAGTCATCCTAGTACGGAAAATACTCTTTGATATCTCATATCGTTGAGTTCTTTCCTGTTCCTCAAACAGTTTGCGGAGATGCAGGAGTATAGAATTAGCATCCATATTTTCATGCTATCTCTGTAACTCAGTAGTCATAGAGGTTAACATATAACACTAAGTAAGAGTGGAATCATCTAAGTACTTCACATAACGAGCGATCTCATTCTCGCTTGCCCCTTCGTTGGGCGTAGGGATCACTGTACCAAGGACATACGCGATTTTCTCTATCATGAGAACGATTCTCAGATTGTGAAGCCAATCCGTATAATTTGGACCAGTGAGACGGTTGGCATCAAGTATGCCACGTAAAGGATTTGAAAGCGATATTTTTCTGAAATAAAAGATGTAGCAAAAATAAATAACATGCAGACTTTGCAGAAATTTAAATAATTAACATTAGGACTTTTATCTTAATGTATTCCCACTAATTTTTCATGAGACACACAACACACTCCGGTATGTGAATCGGAGACCCCCGGTGGATCTCTAGTGGAGATCAGAATCCAATTGACGTCTTAACGTAATCTCGAGGGACTTGACCAATCACGTTAAGCCCTTAAAGGTAGGCAACTCTTGCCAATCACAACTCCTTGTGATTCCCGTCCTGTTCGACCTCTGAACCACCATGGCCTCGAGGGACTCGACCAACCATGATGTTTGGTTAAGTCATCACCATCGTCACCAGATGAGTCTGATTCGGTGATATACTCTCGAGGGACTCGACCAAGCATACCATGTCCTCAGGTCACCTATGACATCTCTATGTCGTAGATAAGATAGCAAGACGCGATATAGGTGAGTCTCGAGGGACTCGACCAACTCAACCTACACCAGGAATCAGTTCCTAGCTATAACGATGGAAGGCCACGTGGGTCAATCTAATTACCTCACGTTTACCGACTTAATATTATTAATGGAGAGGATTTTGGTTTGGTCTTCTAATATAATGTGTCACATACATATGTATTTAATATATATATCTACATCACACATAAATATATATATATATACATATCTAGTAGGTGTATATCTAATCACACATCACATGAGCAATCACACTAGATGATCATGGACCACATCCTAATATGATCAGTCCCGAGCCAGTGGGCCCAATCACTCATATTAAGATCTATATGTACGTTGGCGCATCTCTATGCCCTGTGATCATCCATCTCGTTTCGTCGGATCCATCGGTATCTCAACGCATCTCCATGCGTCGGATCGTCCGTCTCAGCCTCGTGAGTCATGCTACTACTGCGCCTTCTCATGTAATTACAACATAATTATAGGCATGCAGGCCCGACAATAAATGAGAAAAGAATAGAGGCTCGCAGGCCCCAATAATAATAATAACATGTTCACACATCACATCACAGGTCCATGATCATCTATCCATATCATACATCACATGTATATGTTATTTTATAGGACTACTAGATAAAAAAAATAATAGTTAATTAAATTATTTAATTAACATATTTATTTTTCTGAAATCAGGGACATGAAGGGAATTTTTGAATTCCCAAGGGCATTCTGGTCATTCGGCCATAAGAGATAAAATTAGAATTTTCAAAATTCCTAGGGGTATTTTAGTCATTCTATCAAAAGGGACAGAAATCAAAATTTTTGAAAATTTGAGGGGCAAAACTATCTTTTGCCCAGAAACCCTAATCCCTCCGCCCAATTGCGTTTGTGGCTGTCGCCACCTTGCCGGCGGCGCCCCTTGCGCGCAAGGAGGGCGGCGGCGTTGCCGCTGCCCCATGGGCGGAGCGCTCGCCGCCGGCGCCCGCGGGTGCATGTGCCCAGCGCCGGCGCCTCTGCGTGCGGGTGCAGTGCTCGCTGGCGCCCTTGCGGGCGGGCCACAGGCCGTCGACGTAGGTAGCAAGGCTGCAAGCAGTCTTGCGACCGCTGCATGAGTGCAGCAAGGGTAGCAACAGTTGCTGCCCTTCCAGGCCCTTTTACGCCAACGATTTTAGTGTCAAAAGCAGATCCAAAACACAACACACGCAGTTTAAGATCCGATCTTCGTACGAACAACCTGGCTCTGATACCACTATTGGGAAATCCATCAGGAGAGCAACATCACATGCGCAGCGGAAGAACGGAAAACAAAACCCCAGATTTATCGTAGAAAGTTTCCGTCATCGTGCGAAGATCGGTGCGTCAAAAAACAAATCTGTAGAACTGCAAGTGTAAAAGAAGATACCTAGGGAGATCGTATATCCCTGAATTCCCGCAGATCTATGGGAGAGGATGAAGGAGGTCAAGCGTCTTCCTCTCTAGCGGTATCCACACGGTAGGAATTCCGACGATGCACCTCTCTCTTTCGGGAGAGGAGAACAGGAGGTGGCTACCAAAAGAAACTCTCAGCCTATAGAGCTTTAGTTCCCTCCTATTTATAGAGGCCTCCTGAAAACCCTAATAGATCTTTTTGCCCTATTGGGTATTGGATCTCTATCCAATCACCAAAGCCTCTTGGATTAATGGGTTTCTACCTAATAATCTCTTATTAGCAATTATTGGATCTCATATCAGGATCCAATAATTCAAGGATTTAATGGATATCCAATAAGATAGGGGGTTCAGCGGATATCTCATATCCGAACCTCTACTCGTCGCAACACCTACTATATGTGTGTGACCCTCTAGGCCCAATATCGAGTTGGCCGTGAGTTATACTTGTCAGAACTCCTTCTGACTTAGTGAATTATTATCTCTATAATAATTCACCTAACTCATCGACTGCGAACGTACCAGGCCACTACTCCATAGCCCCTAGACGATACAGGGGAATCCAATCCTTTAGACCTATCTGTCCTCAGTTACCATGTATCTATAATCCCTCATCCATCCAATATCCTAGAGACCCTATACCGGGCACGGTGCTGTCAGGCCCATACAGTCTCTCCTCGAGTCTTGCTTTTGTCGGATTCTCCCAGAGAACTCTTTCTCTCTCAATCTGAATAACCTTGGCCAAGGATTTGTTCGAGCAAGAATATATAGGATATTCCTCTCATGATACCGAGAGCAGATGGTCCTCTATTGACACTCAATAGCCCTCGTAAGGTTGGCTACCACTCCCAATGACCGATTGTACTAGATCTGGAACTTTCTAAACCTATAAGTCCGGTATCAAAGAGTGGAGTACTCATACAGGACATCCTTGATGTCTCAAGTCTAAGGACCAGATACACTACTAGGACTATGGAATCGCTGTCTGACGTGAGGTATCAATAACCATCCAGCATTCCGTAGGCGGATCAATTAGTGAACTCATTCTGCAATGAGCACCTGCACTGTACCCTTAGTGTCCCTACACGAGTAGCTATGAGACCAGCTACCTCCATCATATGGATGGGTATACAACACACCAGTCTATCCGGTTATCTCGATATCCTTCTCGAGTAACCTATGACTAGGATAATTCAGGGTCTGTGTTTAAAGGTGAATCGATCTCATTATCGTGATCTCATCACGATCTGATTCCCATTGCACAGATCCAAGGACATCACAATATATGCAACACACAAGATAAAGTGATAAAATGCCTAATAATAAGCAAAGAGAAAAAGTACATATCAAGTTACAAGTGCTATCACTCATGTAATTGGCTTGCATGACACATATGACTAGCATATATCATAGGCGTAAGAATGTTTAGGAGCATATTAATGACTTAAAGAATGTTTCAGAGCATATCAAGGGTATAAGAAACCTTTCGGAGTATATCAATGACTGCATAGAAGGTTTCGGAGCATATCGAGAGTATAAGAAGTATTACAGAGCATATCAATGGCATAAGAAGCATTTCTGAGTATATTAATACCACATAGGACATTTCGAAGCATATCATTAACGTATGAAATATTTCAGGGCATATCAAGGGCAAATAAAATATTTTGGAACATATCAATGATGCATAAAATGTTTTGAAACATATCAAGTGCAAATGAAATATTTTGGAATATAACAATGACGTATGAAATGTTTTGGAACATATCAATGACATATGAAATATTTCGAAGCATATGAATAACATAGGATATTTCAGAGTAAATCAAGGGCAAATGAAATATCTCAAAACATATCAATAACGTATGAAATGTTTCAGAACATATCAACAATATATGAAATATTTCGAAGCATATGAATGACACACAGGATATTTCGGAGTAAATCAAGGGCAAATAAAATATCTCAAAACATATCAATGACGTATGAAATGTTTTAAAGTAAATTAAGGGCAAATAAAACATTTCGAAATATAACAATAACGTATGAAATGTTTCATAGCAAATCAAGAATAGATGAAACATTTTGAAACATATCAAATAGCATATGAAATGGTTTCAGAACATATTTTGAAGTATAACAATGGTATATGAGATATCTCAGAGTATATCAGAATAACAAATCAGAAACAGAAGCTCAAATGTCATATTTGATGTTCATTCATTTCATTCTCATTCAAAGCGCACATATAAACACATAAGCAATGCTTTGGATATCATATCAAAAACATAGAGGGTGCAATGAGATCTCAAACAGAATCTCCCATGTCTAGAAGTATCATACATCAATGTCTGGATGAAGCTAGAGGGAGCCGACAAAGCATCGCGGGCTCTAAGCATATACCATTTATCATTTCTGACAAAGGTCTAAATAATCTCTTTACCATTTCTATCAAAAGTCCAGACAATCTCATAGCCACTATAGAACAAAAGGATAGGTTTACAATAAAACTGACATATATCGGAAGCACATGCGGAACAATGAAACATATATGCGCCTATATGAAACAATTCGATAGGAACAAAAACTTTGCATGATAGATTCAGGTATACAAATAATTGAAGGACAAAAGTATACAAGAATTCAAAGCAATAACAAGAAGCTTGAATTGAAGGAAGGATTTTAGCTGAAATCAATTTTCAAAGAGATGAAACAATAATATGTAATATCGACAAAAGCTTGATTCTGATAGAATTCAAAAGGCACATTATATAAACTATCTGAATGACCAAATATACTCCAATTTACTCAAGATAGTTGTCATTTGAAAGATATATCAATCTAGTTTCAGATAAATAAAATTTTTCATGAATTTAAGTTTCCACCAAGAAGTTATAAAGAGTTTAGTAACCAAAGGTCAGATTAGAACATATGTTTAAATAGGCATTTGTATCTCAAATCTTTCAATATTTATATCAAAAGAAAGATCTATAAGTCTAATTTCTCATGAAATATGATTTTCTATAATCAGATTCTTAGATAGAGAGTTACAAGTAAAAGAATATTGAAAGGTCAGAACTAATAGTTTCTATTTTATAGATTATATAAGATAAGTTGAAATAGCAGTTTAAATAGGCATTTAGAATCTAAATTTAATAATCTTAGAATCACAAGAAAAATATTTGGGTCTATTTTCGGATAAATTTAGTTTTGTTGAAATCAGAGTTTGGTATAAAAAGTTATGGCTAGAACAATGTAGAAAGGTTAATATCTTGAAAAATTTCAGATTCATAGTTCATTCCTAAATGGGAGAGATATCATATACAAAGACATAATCTTTCGAATTTAACAAAATTGAAATGAAAACAAAGTTCAAGATTGTCATAGGATGGGGTTAGAACACTTGTCTTAGAAAATTTTGATTCCTAAATGTGAGGAATTGATGCAAAACCTCAAGCCAAAGCAAAATTTCTTCTTTCACTTCAATTTCTCTTCCCTTCTCTTCTCAAGTTACATTGGCTGCAAAGTTTCTCTTAAGTGTGCCTTTAATTGCTTAGGTTTGGCTCATACAAAGAGAATAATATGCCAAGCATACATGATGGAAGCTTAGGTGTCATCCATTGAATAAACACATATGGCCCATCCTTAGGTTAGCTAATGGCATATGTCTTTCAATTTTTTTTAACTTAATGTGAATCTTTCACAAATCATATCTAATTGTTAAGATTTACACTTTGGTTCCTAGCAATAAACTTTTAATATAAGATTATTTAGTGTAAAATAATTATTAAATAATCCTCATATTTATAAATAGGTCCTTACATTAAAAACAAGCGCTTACAAATTTTTAAAAATGAGGGATGTTACATATACTATCTTTGAAAAATTAGATAGATGATGGACTATTGATACACGGTAATTGAGGATAGATAGGTTCAATAAATTGGATCTCTTTTATCATCTAAGGACTATGACGTAGTAGCATAGTACGTTCGTAGTCGATGAATCAAGTGAATTATTATTAAGATAATAATTCACCAAGTCAGAAAGAGTACTAATAGGTGTGACTCACAACCAACTCGATATTGGGCGTAGAGGGTCACACACATGATAGGTGTTGTGACGAATAGAGGTTTAGATATAAGAAATCTCCTAGAGCCCCTATCTTATTAGATATTCAATAAGCCATTGTATTATTGGATCTTAGGGATAAGATCCAATAAAAGCCAATAAGAGATTATTGAATAAGGATTCACGAATTCAAGAGATTTAGGTAATTGGATTGAGATCCAGTACCCAATAGGGCAGGATTCATTAGGGTTAAGTGGTAGGAACCTCTATAAATAAGAGGGACCAAAAGATGGCATAAGCTAGTCTCCTCTTAGCTGCCCCTTATATTCTCCTCCTCCTCTCCTACTTAGTTGGCAGTCCTAGTTTGGGACATCTAGATAGCAAGAAGGTTCGACCTCTTCTTGATCACAGTGCAGCGTTGTAGTGCATGTGGAGAGGAAGATTATGTTGTGATTTGAGGAGCATCGTTGCTACATCTACTATGTTGATTACCGTTAAAGAGGAGAATAGTTGATCTCCTTCATCCTTTCCTAGAAATTTGAGATTATTTAAGGATATATGATCTCCCTAGATAACACATCTTACATGATACACACGATTATTTAGTTTTACGATTTTTGCGTATCAATCTTCGCACAACGATAAAATACTTTTTTCTGAGAAATATGAGGTTTTTATTTTCTAGTTTTTCTCTATGCATGTGATGCTCTAATCAGATTTCCTAATACTACTAAGGCGATGAGGCCACATATCGATTAAAGTAGCAACTGAAGAAGAGCGATTGATTGGATGATTTGTTAAGTTGACGGCTACTCATAGATGTTATCTTTATTTTGACCTTGGATGAAGGGTACCTCCATGCTTAGATCCTTTATAAGAAAAAGTCAAAACTCAATAGAGATGTTATTTTATTTATAGAATTGAGAGACAAAAATAGAGTTTTTTTCAATATAAGCACATAAAATATTAAGTATAAAAGTGTTTGTGTATGAACTAAGTATTGTAGAACTAGTGTGAGTAATAAGAATTCCATTATAATCACCAATGATGATATCTTCATTACTTCCATAGTTGATGATGATGGATAAAGTTTGTAGATCAGGCGTGATATAATAAGAATCATTAGATTCAATAATTCAATTACTTAGATGAGCAATCGAAGTAGTTATGATGTTTACTTGAGACTAATTGGGTGTAACAATAAGCTTGGGTCAAGATCAACAAACTTTTACTGTGTACCCAATTTGGTGCAAAGCTAGCAGATAGTTTTTTGCTGATTATTATTGTTGGGATGCTAAAAATAAAGATAGTTATAGTTATTATTATTATTAATGTTATTTCTTTAATTGTTTAGATTGAATTTGTCACATGATTGGAGAATTGATAGTGTAATGAATGATGATGACTTTGTGTATTACCCATATATGTAAGAGGCATCTTGTTCGATCCTTTATTAAAGTTCTTGTTGCTTTGATTACCCTTTCCTTTAGATATTTAATTAAATTAAGCTATATTAGTTGATCTCGTCATTCTCTCTTCTCATTTCAAATATGTTTCATATCAATCAACTTATCATATAGTTCTTTAAATAACATTAGTAAGTCATATGTTTAAATCGTTACCGCCAATTTCTTATATTCATCTCTAATGCCATTGAGAGTAAACAATGACTTCATCTCTCAAGGGATGACATATTAATGTTAAACCATCTATAATAACTTTTAAATTTTACATATAATAAGTAATAGCATTTTCTTTTTGTTAATATTTTTATCAAAGTAGATAAAACACTTAGTGTGCAAGTGCGAGAATGATTAACAAGAGTGATTTATAACTTGGATAATGCTTTTACTATGGTGCTGTATAAAGAGATTAGTAGTGCTATAGAGCTAGTAATTGAGGCTTAAATGACTTGTATGATTAGATGATATTATCATGACCATAACTTATAATTGAGATTTACCATTAAGATGAGTTCTCCTAGCATTTTGATCTTTTCTAGTAGATAATTAAGAAAGTCATTAATGTATCTTAATAGATTATATCTAAAAGGGAGATTGGTGAATTGTGCATGCCAAGACGCATAGTTGTTGCCTTTGGAGAGATTGAAGAGGATTAGAGTTGTTTTATTGATAGATACAAGTCTTGTAGATTGAGATGAGCTATTGTTTCCTTAGAAAATAATATAATTAGAATATCAAATATAAAGGAGGAAGACATGCTGAGAAGATGATATGATCTAATAAACGAAATTTGATATCAACTTATGATTTAGTTTAGATGCATAGATAATGGATATTTGATCTGTTAGAGGAGATCAAATCTAAAAAATGCACAAGAGAATATCTAATCTGATAGAAGATATCAAATATGCAAAATTAACAATAATGAAGATCTAAGAGTCATCGCTCCCAAATCTCCCTTGATCATAAGTCGATGAGCATCATTAGTGGTTGCGGCTGTTGGAGGTGGATCAGTCGATGGAGTCATCGACCAAGAAGTAGCGAGATCAATGACTGAAGAGTCAGCATGTAGTTGGCTACTATGGTCTAGAAACTAGAACATGGAGGCCTTGTCCACATCCAACGATCTGATCTAGGATGTGAAGAAGAGAGTGATATCTTCTTTCCACTCCTGAGTCATTCATTTGATTATGAATGTTGATGGTGCGATCGAAAGTACGGTGGAAGGCAGTGGACTATCGTTGAGAGATGAATTATAGATCTTAGGTGTTGGCTAGTTTGTTGGTTAATGAGAAGAGGACAAAATGCCAGTGAAGATGCTAGGTAGTAGGTGCTAGTGTAGGAGTAGAGGGAATGCCCACTAAGCCAAACTGATGGGGGATCAACGAAGAAGCAGGTCAATTACTAGAGGAAGCTAATTATATAAGCAAGGTAGAATAAATTTACTGTAGAGTAGATCACGCTAGGAGATCAATAGGGATGAGTCACGCGTCTAGGAGATCAATAGGGATGAGTCACGCGTCTTCATCTTCGATGCAACGCCAAAGCTGGAAACAAGAGCTATAAAACAGCAATAGGGAGGGTGAGGAAGTGAAAGCTTTGATATCATAACGAATTTAAAAAAATTATTATGAAAGATATAATATCAATTGTGTATTTATACATAGAAATTTTTTTTCTTAATCATACACTCAAATCATGTATGATCTGTAATGGATTCTCACATTATATATCCTCCGCTTTCTTCTTCTTTGCTAATCTATTATATGATTCAATTGATTAAATGAAAGAGAGAATTGCATCAATTTTATTTTCTTCTTTGATGCTCGGAATTCTCTCTTTCTCACGCTCGGTTGGCAATTTGATTCCCGAAAGAAAGCGTGGAATGTTACGGTAATTCTTCTGATCTGGTCCTCGCCGCGTGGGGCTCTCGGCGGTATTCTACGCGTTCGTCATCGCAGGGTCAAGAATTGCGTCCATGCACGTGAAAAACCGGCGGCACAAGAAGAAGAAAGATAGGCGGCGTCAATCAAAGTTAAGATTGAGAAGATCTTATGCCACCGATCGTCTCTGTTTTGTAGTAACAAGTATGCAACAGAAATTTCAGGAAACAGCGGAGAATGTATCACATGTTTCGAGTACCACCGAAGAAGCACTGCTCATCTTCTACAGCTCAAGAAATTCCGTAAACCACACAGCAATTAAAGCAAATCCTTGAGGGTGGTCACAGCCGGTGTTGGTTTGATCTGCAGAATAACCAGCAAATGCATGAGAGTTGGATGATCTGATCGTCCACTCATGGCGATCAGTCAAGCTTAAGGAGTTATCGCTCACCTCAAAAAGAGTGCCATGGCTGGAGTTGCTGCAGATGGGACGCCCGCCCTCGTCGTAGAGAATTAGACCACTGAACTGCGGCAGCTCACATCTCTCCCCCATCAGTATCCTCCTCTTCCACAGTGGCAGCACTGGCGTGCCCCTGCCCTCTGCTTCTAGCTCCACCTCGCTGACCTCTGATTCCACCACCACCTCCCCTTCCCCCCCTTGCAGCGACATTATCAGAGCCTTCTTGAGAGCCTTCCAAGTCGACAGAAGCACCTCCCCCGTTTGCTTATCACTACGGATTCTCTTCTTTCTCATGGCTGCCGTCGCGCACAAGCCGATGACGGCTACGGCGGCTACGAGGAGCAAGAGCAGGGTTTCTAACGCCAGCGGCGCCCGCCGTCGACTGGGATCACCGAGAACGGCCATGAGAGTCTTCAAGCCCCTCGAATCCTCTGACCAAACTCTTCGAAGTGGGTGCTGTAGTGTTAGAGAATCAACAGGGGGCGCTCCCTTTGCCTAAGAATGAACTGGCATTCCTTCCTGCGTGGGATTCCCGTGACGAGTGCGGCGCCCCAAACGGTGAAGTTGGTGATCTGCTTACAGAAGTTACTATATTGAATGTCTCTGCAGTTTCCGTACACTTCACTAGGCCTAAAGGATCTTAATAATCTGTGCAGTTCTGATAGTTAGATGATATGCGAGTAATAACATAAGAATGAGAATTTAGATGATGACCGAAACCACAGCATCATGTAATTGATACTATGCTATCTCAGTGTCACATTACTGGTATCTGATCATCACGTGATTGATATGACTTGACTTGTGGAACGTTACAACCACACTCAGGCTCAGATTCTTCATATTTGATAACAGCTTCCAGTATTAAACCATGACATTCAAAAACTTCACTTAAAAAAGACCTCTCAGATATGTTCTAAGGAGATTCACAGTCTATGCATTGGGCTGTTGACTGACACCACCTAATCAAAAGCTAGCTTTGAAGAGACTTTGTTAAGCATGCCCAAATTCAAATTTTGTGAGGTTTTGCGCATCCTGAATCAAGTGAACTCGAACTTTCCAACACCATGCTAAAATAGATGCTAAGTATGACCTTAATTGACTTTGAATCAGTATGCTAATCAAATAGTCAAAATATATTTAAATATTAGTAATTACTACCAAAAAATTTGTCCCCTCTTATATTTAGCTACTACATTTAATCTTTTTTGTTCTACCATTGTAATCAATCATCTACAACCCCTCCTCCCTTTAGTAAGTGTAGTCATAACCCTTCTACCAAAGGAACTATCGTTCATTTAAACTACTTGTTTAACTTGTCTTGGCCTATTAAGAGACACTATCTGATAAGGGAATCATCTGACATGCCACTGCTACACCCAGTAAGAAAAGGTAAGATGAAATTTTTGTTCTTGTTATTTATGACAAAAAAAATATCATAAGTTTTCTTCTTATCATTAATGATGAGATAGGCAACTATAAGTTTCCTTCTTAGAAGAACGACAATCGTAAGTTTCCTTTGTGCTCATTACGACTAGATATAAAAGCTTGCCTTTAACACAAATAAAGGGAAATGATTTCTCTTAGCTACTCGTGCTCATATTTATATACCTTATATTACTAACTTGAGTGTTCAAGTCAAGAAACCTCTTTCAACCTCGGTCTTTACGTAGATGGTATCTCGAGATCACATTCGGACAATCCTACGCATATGGGTTCAGATTACATTGGGCTAACCAAAATATTAATGATATTTTCTCTTAATATTTTGGCTCTAGAAGAAGAGTTTGATGTCATAAGAATGTCCACTCACTAATCCTCTAAATGAACGCTCTAGTGATGAGACTCTACCTCCAACTCATAGTACTTTTACTTAGAAGGGATAACTGTCATCCGTTCCATATATAGATGTATCTACTTTGACGCAAACGTTGATGAGATATTAGCATTTGTTCAATGACCCAACCCTTCACCCCTAAGGATGAACTTGAGCCACATTCTCATCCTCACAATGGTGTTCCTAAACCTCATCCATCAGGTGCAAATGCTTATAAGCATGTTTTAGTCTATTGTCCTGCTCTTGCCTTAGTTAGTCAAACAAGTGGTGTCACTATCTTAGCCATGGTCTACACCTCAACTACCACTTGTGTCGACACCTATCGAAATCCCCCTGACCAATGTGATGCTAGCATCTTAGGATTGTCTGATATCTACAAAACAACCAGTACAAGGAGTACCTCACTCCCCAATGGTGGAGTTCAATGCATTGTCGCACCACCGGTTTGCTCTACCCAAATTTGAGACCTAATCGGTGGATTAAATAGATGACTTCTTGAGGCTCCAACCGAGGCAAATCGACCAATGCCTAGATAAGATGTGATGGGAGTTCCAATAGTCTAGGAGGGAGAATCTGGTTGATCCCACCTCGGGTTGATCCCTATTCACCTAGAACATCCAAGAGGAACCAATTCCGATTAACTTCCACCTCCCATCACTGGAAGCCTTTGATAGTAATACCAACCTAGTTGAACACACTGTAGCCTTCTACACCTAAATGTCTCTCTAAGGCACCTCGGATGTTATGATGTGTTGCACATTCCTAGTGATGTTGAGAGGCCCAACACGAGAGTGGTTGACTCATCTGAAGCCACTCTTGATCGGCTCCTTCGCTTAGCTTGCAAAGGAATTCAAACTCTACTTCCTCAGGAATGTACGCCCGAGGCTATCGACGATAATGTTGCTTGGATTCAAGCAAGGGGAGGAAGAGACACTCTTCGATTTCATCGCTCGATTCACCAATGAAATCTGAAGCATGCAAGAAGCTCATCCATCACTCGTAATTCAAGCCTTTTATGATGGGGCTCAAACCATCTCGCCTTTTTTGGTCATTAGTGGAGAGGTAGTTGATGATCAGACTCGAGGTTCTCTAGAGGGCCAATCAATATATAGCTGTCAAGGTGATAATCTCAAGTAATTGCAAGGAGATGTATAAGAGGCTACGGTAGGTGCGAATACTATTAGTTCCAACCCCAATGTCGCCTCAACAAAGAAACAAGATCGATCGGAGTAGCCTCGCCTATGACCTTAGTTGACCCCATTAACATGATAAGAACTAAGGCTTTCTTAGAGATACCATTGGAAAGGAGGGATTAATCCAAGTATTGTTGCTTCCATTGTGACTATGATCATAATACGAAAGACTATCATGATTTGAAGGAACAAATTGAGGAGCTCATTCATTAGAGGCACCTTGGGAGATTCTTTTAAAGACCTCGAAAACTTTCGCCCCAACCTCAAAGCCTGGTAGAGAGGTAGATTAACATCATCATCGGAGGACCTATCTCGGGAGGGGACAATACCTCGAGTCACAAAACCTATGCTTGAGCCACCATCGAGAAGCACATAATGTAATCACCGATAATTTCTCTCTTAATATAAATTAATTACTATAAATAATATATTACATTATCATTAACTTCCATGTTTGTATCTTATAATTAAGAAAATGATTAAATTTGATTTTCTTAATCATGTGGATATATTTTATTTTTATGTGTGAACCATAATAAATAAATATTATATTTCTATCTTTGTGTGTAAAAGTAAAATACAGATAAATTTAAAATAAAAATTAAATATTTACCTACCTTTCAGAGAGATCTCATTTTCTCCTATATAAGAGGGCTCATTTTCTCTCATTCCTCACTGAGTTTAACAATAAGAGGATTGAGTAGAAGACTTCTTGAGGAGATGATATCAAAGAAAGAATAGTCGAGGAGGGGTAGGATCATTTTATTTTTTAATTAGCTTTGATTTATATTTTAAAATCTTGATATTGGGATTATTATAATTTTATGATGCATAATAATATTTTAATTTTAAATTTTTATAATTAATAAATAATGATAATTGATTCATGATATTAGAATGACTATTTGATTAATATTAGTCTCTTAAGCTTAAGTGAATTTAATATTAATTTAATTATTAATTTTTTTATTTTTAGATTAATAGTTTTAATTTATTTAATTAGATATATCTATGTTTTAAGAATTATGTATGAATTTCTATGATTTAATTAGTTTTAAATTTAAGATCATGAATTTAAATTCTTTAATTCATAGATTTGAGTTATTCTTTAATAATTTAAATTATTAAAATCTAATTTGATAAGATGAGTCTAATTAGGGTCTGACTTAAGTTAAGTTGATCTTTTAGACCAAATCGACTCAACCAATAGATCGACTCAGCCCATGTGGTTATATATGACCCAGCCCATATGACTAAGTACAATCAGCCCATGTGACTAGGCATGACCCAGCCTATGTGGCCAGGTATGATCCAATCCATGTGGCCATGTATGACTTAGCCCATGTGATAAGGTACGACCTAATCATGTGGCCAAGTATATACTAACTAATACGGCTAAGTATGACCTAGTCCATGTGATCAAACACGATCCCAAATTATGTGTCTAGGCATGACCCAACCTTTGAGCCAAGCATGACCCAATTCAATGGTAAGGCTCAGTCTAATTTATAAGCGAGGCTTAGCCTAGTCCATGAAGTTAAGCTTGCCCAACTATGTGATTGGCATTAGATACATCATTGCTCCTCTATCTAGCATGTTATACCTTAACCTATTACTTGAGATAAGCATGTGCAACGCATGTGACCTGTCCAAGACTCAGGTGGGTTAGTTCAGTTTAGACTAACACTATACGATAATCAAATTTCCTCTTTCTTTATTGGTTTGAGCTTGTTAATTGACTAAATCAAATAGGTTTGATCGGTTAAAGTCAATTTAGGATAATTCTATACTAACTTGACTAGTTCAAACCTACTTAATCTAATCGAGATCAATCAAATCTAAATTAGACCAATCTATGATGATTTTAAATTGGTACTATAAGGATTTGAGATTGGTTATGTTAAGTTATAATTGAATCAAATTTGATTTAAGTCATTGAGCTATTCCAATTAGGGTTTTGATTAATTGAGGACTATTGAAAGATTGATGTTTCGAGCTTTTATGATTTGATAAACTTAAATATTTTATTTAAAGATGTCATTTGAAAATAATTATTGATTTTTTACTTTTCTTAAGTTTATGATATTGACATGATTGTTACCATGTGGTAGATGTAACTAGGCTAGTAATTCACATTGAAAGTGAAACCTATGAAAGGAGCTACGGGTCCATCTTAGTGTAGAGCCACTAATGGACATAGTCTAGTCGATCACATATAAAGCATGGTCTCTTATAATATTTAATCATATTATTTCTTGGATGCATGTATGAATGAATGAATGAATGAATGAATGTAAATGAATGATCATGGATCTTTATATATTCCTGCTAAGGGTAGGTATGGCGATTCCCTTAAGAGATTAGCAAATCGTCAGACGTGATAGTTAGATAGTTCCTTCATCTACTGTTAGGAGGAGAGATACAACTCCATCAATTGTTGGGAATGCGATATGGATTATCTCCATCCACTGTTAGGAGGAATTCATCCCATGGAATGTCTCTCCATCTGCTATTGAAAGAGTATACCATCGAGCATAATGTATACATTTGTTACCTAGTTATTATGTATGTGTTGTATATGGCTGATGCATGATTTTGCTTATTACATAAAAAATTATTATCATTTTTCTGATGCATAAATTTTATGATGAATAGATATATTATCATTTCTTATTAAATTATTGACATTTGTTTTACAAATATTGAAGATTATTTTTATGATTATTTTTATGTTCTTACAAGCATGCGTGGTTGCTGATATGTTTTTACCTTATATTTATTTTCAGAGTAATATATAACTTTGCAATAAATCTAAAGCTTGGGTGGAAGAGACTTGTGACCCTATTAAGAAGATGTGGTCCTTTTTTGTAGTTAATAGAATATCTGCTATTGTAAATATAAGAATTTGAATTTAAGGGTAGAAAAAAGAGTAGATTTTATAAATTATGAATAATAAAATAATTATTTATTATATTTTATAAATCTAGGATGTGACACTTGAAGTTAGAAGACCACTCGAAAATAACCTTCAAGGATGAGACGATAGAATACCTCGACCCAAAATATGATGATGCCTTGGTGGTTTCCGTAAGAATAATTAATACCATAGTAAGGATGGTCATGATCGACATAGGTAGCTCTATCGATATTCTCTACTTGATACTTTTCAAAAACTTAGGCTCTCGACTGATAATCTTACTCCTATAGCGTTTTCACTGATGGGGTTCATGTGTGACTCCATCTCTCCTCTCGGGACTATGAGCCTACATATCACATTCGACAATGAACCTTGCTTCAAATATTGATGACCAAGTTTATGGTGGTTGATATTGATAGAATAAAAATATAATCATGAAAGCTTATTTTGATTAGTACAATATGAGTTGTATTTATATAGGATATGAGGGAGGATTTTCCTCAACAAACCAATAGATAGGAGAGAGGATTTCCCTCAACAAACCAACGGGATTTCCTCATACAGTTTGAGGAAATCTTATCGCTATCATGCCCTCGCAAGATGGTACTCCTATCAAGGATACCAATCTTGGATCAATGTAATGAAAATAGTTTACGGGTAAGAGACTTCGTGAGTGAGTCTGCTAGTTGATCAATTGTATGTACGTGAGAGACAGGTAGTTGATGTCTGACAACTTGATCTCGCACAAAGTGAAAGTCGATGGCGATGTGCTTCATGCGTGAGTGGAATACTGGATTGACACATAAGTAAATAGCTCCAATATTATCACAATATATTGTAGGAGAAAGGGTAAAGTTGACGTTGAGTTCCTTAAGGAGATTTGTGACCCAATTGAGTTCAGTAGTAGCTGTAGCGATGGCACGGTATTCAGCTTCAGTTGTAGACCGCGTAATTGTCTTTTGCTTCTTAGAACTCCAACTGATAGGATTAGCTCTAAGGAAAACAATATACCTTAACGTAGAAGTTCTATCATCAAAGTTCCCTGCCCAATCAGCATCAGCAAAGGCATGGAGATTAAGTGGGGTGTGTTTGCGGAGAAAGAGGTCATGATGAAGGGTTCCTTTAAGATATCACAAAATTTATTTGATGACAGACCAATGCGTGATAGATGGTTGGTGCATGAATTGAGACAGTTTATTGACTACAAATGAGATATCTGGACGGGTGAGAGCTAAGTACTATAAGGAGCCAAGTACTTGTCGGTATTGAGTAGCGTCCGAAGCAGGGCTTCCATCACATAATTTGAGTGATTCACTAGTAGAGAGAGGAGTTGTAACTTCCTTTGCATCCTGCATATTTGTTTTGGAGTTGCCACCTTGATAGAGATATTGATGAGATGGAGGAAAGGAGGTTTGTTGGGGACCTATAGGGTCAAGAGTCATCTTGGCCAAACCTTTGTTGATATTCTTCTTGTACTGGTTGCTTTGCCTCTTGGACTTTTGACTAACTTAAGCTGTGATGGTTGGTTCGGCCAACTTGTCCTCGCGCTTCAAGTACATCTCGTAGTCAGTCAACTTGTCATAAAGTTCTTCGAATGACATTGGTGAGTCGCATGCTCGAATTGCGGCTGCTAATTCCTTGTACTCATCTCCTAGGCCATTGAGGGTATGGATTATCACTTCTTCATCACAAAGGGAATGTCCTATCAAAACCAAGTCATTGATAATAACTTTGATATTTTGTAGATAATCAGCAATGGTACTTCCCTCTTATTTTGTTTTCATTAGACTAGAGAGAAGGCTGAGCTTGCGAGTACGCGAATGATTTGCCAAGGTTGTTTGCAACTTGCACCATGCTTCTACAGCTGTTGCACACGAAGATATTAATGGCGTGATGGATCCAACAATGGATGCTTGAATAGCTTGGAGGATGAGACGGTCTTGACGGAATCATAGTTTATGAGCTGGATTTGGTACTAGACTGGGTTCGCTGGGGATGTTCATCATTGCTGGTGGACAACTGAGAGAGCTGTCGATGTAGTCTAGTAAGTCATATCCAAATAAGAGATTAGAAAACTGAGCTCGTCAAGATACATAATTGCCACCTGTGGAGAAGCACTATGATTTTCTGGAGAAGCACTATGATTTTCTACAGGAACAATAACTGGAATACCAGAAGAAGATGATGAAGACATTTTGAGGTTGTTGACAGGCCTCTCGACTTGTTCACGTGGTAATGGTGACGATGTAGCCCACGCAGAATGATCGATCGAAAGAGACCTCCTTAGACACCGGGTAGCAAGTGCTGAACTAGACAAGGACCTCTTTGAGTTCTAGGTGCAGACGACACTGATCTGCACCGGAAGGAGAGATGCAGCACATTCGGGAAAGGAGAAGGGGTGTTGTACCGAAGCAAGATGCTCTGCCTCCATAGGAATAAGGTGGGGGCGCTTGCGTCCCGCTGTCCGCTGGTTAGCGCAGCAGTAGGCAACGAGAGGAGGAGACGATCGAGCAATAGAGGCGAGTAGCAGGGGTCTTATCGCTGGAGGGAGTGCCGATGAGCTGTTGTGATTAGAAGGGTGATGTAGCACCTGTGCCAACTTTGGGAGCGTCGTTCACAGGAGAGTAAAGAGAATCTAAGGAAGACGTCAGCAGCGCGACTTAGAAAGCAGGATGATGACAGCAAAGAGTGCTCTGCTTCTGTCACACCGCAGAAGAGAATGCTACTGCTGCAAGGGCTCGACGGCTTGCAGCGGTGGTGGCATGGCTGGGAGCAGCGGTGGCTGCCCTTCTCACGCTTCAGCAGCCGGTGGGATGATCGCACGACCGGAGGCTGCGATGGCAGTGGTCGCGGGCCGGAGAGCTGCGACGGCGGGGTTGCATGGGGGGGGGGGGAAGGAAAGAGCAGCGGCAGCGGTGGATGCCAAGGTCAATGGCTGCATTCTTTTGCCCTTTGTTTCACAACAGAATAGGGGTGACTGCGGCTGTAGATCACTACGGTTGAGGCAGCGAGGAGGAAGAGATCGCTGGCCGAGGGGGACAGCGACGATGATGGTTTGTGTGGCCACCGGTTGAAGCAGCAACAGGGGAGGTGCGTGGTCTGAGAAGCAACAGTAGTTGTTGCTGAGATCGGTGGTTGCGACGGTGATGGTCACAGGGGGAAAGAGCAGGGGCGGAGATGGTCGTTGGCAGCGACAGCGGTGGAGAGGTCATGACCAAGAGGTAGTGGTAGAGGGGGTGGTCCACTGGCCGGAACGGCAGAGAGAAAGCTTTCACCCGTGGAAGCAGAGGAAGCATGGGGCGGAGGGGAAGAGTCGGTGAGAAGCGAGCTTACTCTAAGCAAGATGCTCTGATACCATGATAGAATAAAAATATAATTATGAAAGCTTATTTTGATTAGTACAATATGAGTTATATTTATACAGGATATGAGGGAGGATTTCCCTCAACAAACCAACGGATAAGAGAGAGGATTTCCCTTAACAAACCAACGGGATTTCCTCATACAGTTTGAGGAAATCTTATCCGCTATCATATATCCCCTTGGCATACAATGTAATTATAGGCCAACCCATACTCAATAGGTTGAGGGCTGTGGTGTCGACTTATCACATGGTGATTAAGTTCCCAATAAGAATTAACGTCAAGGAGCTGAGGAACAATTCGAAGGAGTCACGTTAGTGTTATCTTATGGTAGTCTCCTTACAAAGAAGGCCCAACCTGAGGTACCACCATTGGACCCCTGAGATTTCATTAAGCCCTTATCATATCTGGAGCCAATTGGGACATTGGTTGAGGAACCTCAAGACAAGGCCCCTCCCGATCGGGTCATCAAGGTCAGGGTGACACTCTAGAGGAGAAGAGAGTGTAGCTACTCGACTTTCTTAGGAAAAATATTGAGGTGTTCACATAGTCATTAAGAGACATGCTAAGAATAGACTCCAACGTGAACCAGCACCACCTGAACATCTCCCCCAAGGTTCAACCTATGAAGCAAATATCTCATAAGTTTGCTCCCGAACACCGATAGACAATTAACAATGAGGTGAAAAAGCTACTAAGAGCATAGTTTATTCCAAAAGTGTAGTACCCCTAATGACTTGCTAATGATGTATTAGTTAAAAAATCTAATGAAAATTAAAGAATATGTATTGATTACATTGATCTCTACAAAGCATGTCCAAAGGATAACTACCCTCTTTCCCGGATCGATCAGTTGATTGATGTTACCTTAGGCCATGAGCTCCTCACCTTTAAGGATGTATTTTTCAGATATAACCAAATAAAGATGACACTTTGGGATTGGAAGCATTCCTCCTTTATCATGAACCAAGGCATATATTATTACAGGGTCATGTCATTGGAGTAAAAAATATAGGAGCGACATATCAAAGGATGGTGAATAAAATATTCAAGCAATTAATCAAAAGAATATCAAGGTGTATTTGAATGGCATAATAGTCAAAAACAAAATAATCGACTCGCATCTAGTGGATTTGGCCAAGACATTTTAGGTTTTGAAGGGATAAACATGTACCTCAACTCATCCAAGTGTGCTTTTAGAGTTAGCTTAGGAAAATTTTTTAGATTTATTATTCACTAGAGAGAAATAGACACAAACCCTGAAAAGGTTGGCGCCATATCAAAAATGCATCTACCTCGATCGATAAAAAAAAGTATAATAGTTAACAGAGCGAATAGTAGTACTTAGTCAGTTCCTATCCTAGTTTGATGATAAGTGCCTACCTTTCTTCTAGGTATTGAAAAATCCAAAAGGTTTATTATGGACCGTGAAGTGCCAAGAGGTATTTGAGAAGCTAAAGTACACCTTATCTAGTTGCTGCAGCTCTCCTCCTCCATCGTGGGCCCTCGGTATTATTGCGAGATGACTCAGGAGTCGAAAGACCCATTTATTATCGAGAGCTCCAAGCGTAGGAATTAACGTTGTTCAATGACTCACAACTAGTCATGAGCCAAGTTGAGGAGAGATATGAAGCCTGAGATAGGACTACATTAAAGTACTTTGTTGAGGTGTGACGATTAGCCCAAAGCTTCTCCTGACTTAGTGTGCTGTAAGTATCTCACGAAAAAAAAATATCCATGCTGACACACTAGCTAGGTTAGCCTACACCTGAGTTTTGAGAGAAGGTTGTCGAACCATCGAAGAGCATGACATGACCATGACTGAGGGGGAACCGAGCTAGATCGAAGAGATCTTATGCTACAAAAAAGATAAGACACTCATTACCGACCATGGTATTGTGTAATTAATAATCGCATGTGTCACATCCTAGATTTATGAAATATAATTTACAAAATACACTCTCTCTTTTTTTTCATCCTTGGATTTGAATTCTTATTTTTACAATAGTAAATATTCTATTAACTAAGAAAAGGACTATATATTCTTGGTAGGGTCACAAGTCTCTTGGTAGGGTCACATGCTGGTAGGAATCTCAAAAAAATCATAAAAATAATCCAACATTCGTGAAACAAATATCAATAATTTAATAAAAAATAATAATATATCAATTCATCATAAAACTTATGCATCAGAAAAATGATGATAATTTCTTAAGTAAAATCATGCATCAGTCACATATAATACATACATAATAACTAGGTAACAAAGGCGTACATTACACCAGATGGTTTACTCTCCCAATAGCGGATGGAGAGACAAATTTCACGGGATGGATTTCTCCCAATAGTGGATGGAGATAATCCATAACACACTCCCAACAGTGGATGGAGTGGTATCATCCCTCACCGGCCCAAGAGGGGACACATTCCTCCTAACAACAGATGGAGGAACCATCTAACCATCACGTTTGACGATCCGCTAATCCCCAAAGGGAATCGTCATATTTGCCCTTGGCATGGATACATAAATATCCATGATCATTCATTTACATTCATGCATTCTTTCACACATACATCCAAGAAATAGTACGATCAAATATTATAAGAGATTATGCTTTATGTATGATCTACTAGACTATGTCCATTGGTGGCTCCGCACTATGATGGGGCCGTAGCTCTTTTCATAGGTTGCACTTCCAATGTAAACCACTAGTCTAGTTACATCTACTACATGGTTATAATTGTGTCAATATCATAAACTTAAAAAAAGTAAAAAATCAATAATTATTTTCAAATGATACATTCGAATAAAACTTTTAAATTCATCAAATTATAAAGGCTTAAAACATCAATCTCTTAATAGTCCTCAATCAATCAAAATCCTAATTGAAATAGCTCAATTAACTTAAACCAAATTCAATTCAATTATGACCTAACAGAACCAACCTCAAATCCTTATAGAATTGGTCTGGAATCACCCTAGACTGGTCTAATTTAGATTTGATTGATCTCGATTAGGTCGAGTAGGTTTGAACTAGTCAAGTTAGTCTGGAATCACCCTAAACTAACTTTAACCGATCAAACCTATCGGATTCAGTCAATTAAAGAGCTCAAACTAATAAAAGAAGAGAAAAATCAGACTATATTATATAGTGGTAGCCCAAACTGAACTAACCCACTTGAGTCTTGGACGGGTCACATGTGCTGCACGTGCCTATCCCAAGTAATAGGTTAAGTTAAGGTACAACAGGCTAGATAGAAGAGTGATGATGTGTCTAACGCCAATCGCATAGCTCGGCAGACTTAACTTCATAGATTAGGCTAAGCCTCACTCATGTAAGTTAAGCTAAGCCTTACCACTAAATTGGGTCATGCTTGGCTCGTGGGTTGGGTCATGCCTAGACACATGATTTTGGATCATGTCTAACCATATAGATTGGGTCATACCTAGCCGCATGAGTTAGCATATGCTTGGACATATGATTATGTCATACCTTACCATATGGGCTAGGTCGTACATGATCACATTGACTAGATCGTACCTGGCCAAATAGTTGGGCCATGCTTGGCCAAATGGGCTAGGTTATGCCTTACCACATGAACTAACTTCTATCTGACCACATGGGTTGGATCATGCTTAGTCACATGGGTTGAACTATACTTAGCCACATAGGTTGAGTCGTACATAACCACATTGGTTGAGTCGATCTAGTCTGATATATCAACTTAACTCAAGTCAGACCCCAATTAGAATCCTTTTATCAAATTAGATTTTAAAAATCTAAATTATCAAAGAATAATTTAAATTCATGAATTAAAGAATTTAAATTCATAATCTTAAATTTAGAACTAATTAAATCATAGAAATTCATACATAATTCTTAAAACACAGATATATCTAATTAAATAAATTAGAACCATTAATTAAAAAATAAAAATTTTAATAGTTAAATCAATATTAAAACTCACTTAAGCTTAAAAGACCAATATCAATCAAATAACTATTCTAATATCACGAATCAATTATCATTATTTATTAATCATAAAAATTTTAAAATTAAAATATTATTATGTATTCTAAAATTATAATAATCCCAATATCAATATTTTAAAACATAAATCAAAACTAATTAAAAAAAGTCCTCTCCTCAATCCTCCCATTATCAGGCTTGGTGAGAAATGAGAGAAGAGGAGCCTCCTTATATAGGAGAAGATGAGATCTCCCCAAAATGTAAGTAAATATTTAATTTTTATTTTAAATTTATTTTTATTTTGCTTTCACACACGAAGATAGAAATATAATATTCATTTATCATGGTTCACATATAAAAATGGAATGTATACTATTTACTTCCTAAAAATCATATCACTTATTAGGAAATAAATAATTTAATAATCTAATTGATTAGTAAAATTTTTAACTTATCCACGTGATTAAGGAAATCAAATTTAATTATTTTTTAACTATAATATGCAAACATGGAAGTTAATAATAAAGTAATATATTATTTATAGTAATTAATTTATGTTAAGGGAGAAATTATTAATGATTATAGCATGTACAACAAGTCGTTCAGTCAACCCTTACTTAGGTTCTTGACACTACAAGAAGTCGTGAAAGTGCTCGTCAAGGTGCACAAATGTATTTATGAAGAGCACATAAGTGAAAGGGCTCTTGCATTCGAGGTGCTTCAGTAAGTGTTCTACTAGGCTACATTGTGCAAGGATGCAATGACCTATGTTTAGAGATGCCACTAGGACCAAAAGTTTACTCGAGTACTGCACTTGCTAATGATCCTTCTAAGCTCGATTGATTACACATGACCCTTTTTCTAGTAAGGCATAAACATCTTGGAACCCTTTCTACTAGCTTCTCAGCAAAGGAGGTTCCACATTATAGGAGTAAATTATTTTGTGAAGTGGGTGGAAGTCGAGCTGCTAGCTTTAATCAGCAAGAAGCAAATAGAGGTGTTCGTATAAAAAAAATATCATTAATTGCTTTGGAATCCTAAGGGCCCTCATCACTGATAATGAGACTCAATTCAACAATGTGAAATTCAAAAGAGTTTAGTTAGCCCTATAATATTTAGTTGAGGTTTAGCTTGGTAGCTCATCCTCAAACCAATAGTCTCATCGAGGTCATTAATTGAGCTATCTTTGAAGAATTGATAAAGTGAATCATCAAAGTGAAAGGCACCTTGGTGGACGAACTGCTAAGCATCTTGTAGGCCTCCCAAATAACACTCAAGATTAAGTTGGAAATATTATCATTTAGCTTGGCATTTGATATAGAGTCTATTCTACCACCCGAGATAGTTTTCCTAACACCTCGGGTTAGAGAACTTTGACAAAGAAACCTCCAAAAAGGGACTTTGAGCTAGACTCAACCTAAATGATGAAGTCAAAGCCAAAGCACATCTACGATCGCTGAGATACAAAAGGGTGGTGGCCAAGCTTTATGACTAAGGAATTCACCCTCGGGGGTTAGGGGGTCAGACTAGGGGGCCTGGTGCTTCGATAGGCTGAGATTAACGACCCAACTAGGTCCTAGGGGAAGCTAGCACTAAATTAGGAAGGGCCCTACTAAGCCATCAAAGTCATCTAAGATAGAACATATCACCTTGGGACAACAGAGGGTGTGATGTTGCCGAAAACATGGCATATCACTAATTTAAAGAAGTTTTATCCCTAAGGCCTCGAATATTGTAGGCGGGAAAGGTTACCCCCCCGGGCACCAAATGTTATCCTACCAAACCTAGGGTATCGGTCAAAAGATATATTTTTAAAGTACCATCCATGAAGGAAGAAAAGAGAGTTTAATTCCTCCCAATAGAACCCTCAAGTTTATGGGAGAGGCTCTTTTTGATAAAGAGGACCTGACCTCCTTTATTTTGGACTGTCCAAAGATGGAGCACAAACCTCGATTGACTGAGAGGATAGACATCCTAACCTGAGACAAAAGAGAAGAACTAATGCCGAGAAAAAAGACTCGAAGACTGACTCGCCTTATTGGGAATTGGGGTAAGCGGGGAAGATGCTGATAGAACCTTTACGGATTCTAAGCTTGGGGTTGATCTCTATAGGGGATCGGCCTCCTTGGAACTCTATAGGGGTTCCTTCCTCCAAGTTGCTGCTCAAAGGCTGTTAAAAGATTGATCTATTCATGATAAAAAGAGGATGAATACATGGCTATTTATAGGGCTTCTAAACCCCAACTCCTAATAGGACTCTTACTCAAGACTCCTACTTATAACCAACTCCTACTAATTAGAACTCCTTCTATAATAGGACTCCTACTTCTAATGAGATATTTTCTCTAATAGGACTCCTTCTAATAGGATTTCTTCTCTAATAGGACTCCTTCTAATAGGACTTCTTCTCTAGTAAGACTCCTATTTCTAATAGGACTCTTTCTCTAATAGGACTCCCTACTTCTAATAGGACTTCTTCTCTAAGAAGTAACATAATCCTTAACCTAGCTGGCCTCTTCAACTCTTTAATAGGGGTCGGCTAGAAAGAATTTACATGAATGCCCTTATCAATAAAACTCAATTAGGACTCTCCTAACTAGAGTCCCAACAGATTAGGACTCTCCTAGCTAGAGTCCTAATAGACCCGCCCTCTTCAAATCAGCCTTGTCTTTGAGGCTGACGCTTCATGAATTTTGAGAGTTTGATATTCAAGTCATCATAGTTCTCCCAAGTGGCATCTTCTATTGGTAGGTTCGCCCACTATATTAGCACTTCAATAGCGGGTCGTCGTCATCGAGTCACGATCCGTCGATCAATAATAGTGCTTGGTTGGGTCTGGAGCTCTCCTTGGGTAGTCATATTTGGTAGATGGCTTTGAGCTATCTAGTTTTGTCCCAACTTGAGCTTCAAACATGACACATGGAAGACTAGATGGGTTCAAGGGCTGGCGGGTAAGTCCAATCTGTATGCTACTACTTCGATGTGCTCCAGAATCTAGTTGGATCCGTAGAACCGAGGTGAAAGCTTCATAGATGCTCTGGTCTTTGGATCATCTTGCCATTCCCTCCTAATATCCTCAAGAAAGTCACTGGTTGAAAGTGGAATAACCCAAAATTCAGCTTGCTTGGGTAGCCGCGAAAGTGCATATGTAACAACATTCTCTTTCCCCCTTTTGTAAGTTATTTCATAATCATATCCAAGAAGCTTTGTTACCCATTTTTGCCACTCAAGGAAAGATATCTTCTGCTCCAAGAAATATTTTAGGCTTTTATGGTCGGTCTTGATTTGAAAGCATCGCACGATCAAGTATAGTTTCTATTTGGCCACTGCATGCACAATTGCGAGAATCTTCTTATCGTAAATAGTCATCTTGAGATGGGAAGGAGATAACGCCTTACTGGTATAAGTGAGGGGGTGGCCATCTTTCATTAGTACAACACCAATTCCGATTCCGGAGGGATCGGCTTCAATAATAAAAGCCTTGCTGAAGTTGGGTAACACTAGTACAAGCGTTGTTATCATTGTGATTTTAAGTTCATCGAAGGCGGTGGTGGCTTTGTCCGACCACTGGAAAGCATTTTTTTTCAGCAAGAAAGTAAGGGGTGCACTGATCTTTTCATAGTTTTTCATGAACTTGCGGTAGTAACCTGTTAAACCGAGAAAGCCACGCAGCGATTTTATGTTCCTCGAGGTCGGCCAGTTCTGCATTGCTTCGCTTTTGGAGGGGTCCAATGCCACCCCTTCCTCTGATATGATATGCCCAAGATATTCCACCTTTTGTTGAAGAAAACTGCACTTTGTTTTTTTGACAAAAAGAACATGTTCTCACAAAATTGTCAAAACAAGTCATAAGTGCTGAATATGACTTTCAAGAGAAGGGCTGTAAATAAGGATATCGTCGAAGAAAACCAGCACAAACTTACGAAGATAACTTTGGAAAATATCATTCATAAGGCTCTAGAAGGTAGAGGGAACATTGGTGAGACCAAAGGGCATTACTAAAAATTCGTAGTAACCGTTGTGCGTTCGAAAGGCAGTTTTCGGTATGTCTTCTTCACACAGTCGTATTTGATGATACCCGGATCGAAGGTCCAGCTTTGTGAAGACTCATGCTCCCTTTAATTCATCAAGCAATTCATCTACTACTAGAATATGATACTTGTCCTTGATGGTTATGCCGTTGAGAACTCAGTAATCAATGCACATTCGCCATGTTCTGTCTTTCTTTCATACGAGAAGCACCGGTGAAGAGTAGGAGCTGTAACTTGGCTAAATAACTCATATTTCAAGCATCTCTTTTACAATCCTTTCTCTTTCATCTTTCTGAAGATGTGGATATCGATATGGCCAAGTATTTTCTAGAGGTTTGTCTGGAAGAATCGGTATACGATGATCATGCCGGCGGTTAAGAGGTAGGCTGCGTGGTTCATCAAATATATCTAAAAATTCAGCAAGCAAGGTAAGTAGGTTTGGATCTTCAAATTCGGTTGGCTCTCCCTTAGATTGCTGCTCAAGTTATACTAAAAAGCCACTGCATACTTTGTGCAAAACTTTCTCCATTCGTTGTGTGCAAATCATCGTTACGTCGTCCTCACGTTTCCCGCACAGTATCACCTGTTTCCCCTTACTATAAAATTTCATAATTAATTTCAAAAAATTTCAAGAAACATCACCTATTGTCATCAACCATTCAATTCCAAGCATGGCCTCATAATCATCAAGAGGGAGGAGGAAAAAATCTGCAATTATCTCTTGGTCCTGTAGTAATAGTTTCACCCGTGGGCACCTACGATCACACTTCAAAATTCATCCATCTGTGACCTTAACATCAAACCTACTGCAATTCTCAATAGGTAAGGCCATTCGGACAGCAACCTTGCTGTTCATAAAATTATTAGTGCTCCCGGTGTCAATAAGAATGGTGATTGGTTGTTGCTTCAGAAATCCTCTCACTTTCATTGTCTGCGGGTTCGTGTAACCGGCAAGGGCATGCATCGTAATATCAATTGGCTGCTGTTCTTCATCTGTGACCTCTTCCTCATGCTCTTGGACCTCCTCCTCTATGTCTTCAAGAGGTTCAATCAGTAGGAGGCGGCCCCTTTTGCAGCGATGATCGTGGTTCCATGGCTCATCGCAATGCCAACAAAGACCCTTTGCTGATCGGTCACATAGTTCTTTTGTTTCAAGTATTTCTTTTATAATCCTTTCTATTTCATCTTTCTGGATATGTGGATATCGATATGGCCAAGTATTTGCTAGAGGTTTGTCTGGAAGAATTGGTATACGATGATCATGTCGGCGGTTAAGAAGTAGGCTGGGTGGTTCATCAAATATATCTAAAAATTCAGCAAGCAAGGGAAGTAGGTTTAGATCTTCAAATTTGGTTGGGTCTCCCTTAGATTGCTACTCAAGTTGTACTAAAAATCCACTGCATGCTTTGTGCAAAACTTTCTCCATTCATTGTGTGCAAATCGTCGTTACGTCGCCCTCACGTTTCCCGCACAGTATCACCTGTTTCCCCTTACTATAAAATTTCATAATTAATTTCAAAAAATTCCAAGAAACATCACCTAATGTCATCAACCATTCAATTCCAAGCATGGCCTTATAATCATCAAGAGGGAGGAGGAAAAAATCTACAATTATCTCTTGGTCCTGTAGTAATAGTTTCACCCGTGGGCACCTACGATCACACTTCAAAATTCATCCATCTGTGACCTTAACATCAAACCTACTACAATTCTCAATAGGTAAGGCCATCCGGACAGTAACCTTTCTATTCATAAAATTATTAGTGCTCCCGGTGTCAATAAGAATGGTGATTGGTTGTTGCTTCAAAAATCCTCCCACTTTCATTGTTTGCGGGTTCGCGTAACCGGCAAGGGCATGCATCGTAATATCAATTGGCTGCTGCTCTTCATCCGTGACCTCTTCCTCATGCTCCTGGACCTCCTCCTCTATGTCTTCAAGAGGTTCAATCAGTAGGAGGCAGCACCTTTTGCAGCGATGATCATGGTTCCACGGCTCATCGCAATACCAACAAAGACCCTTTGCTGATCGGTCACATAGTTCTTCTCTTGTCAATTTTTTTAGTAGCGAAGGATGGCTAGGAGTAGAAGGGGGTTTATATGATGAGGTTCTAGGAGCGGTTCTCATCCTCTGAGCATCTTGGCTGAGCCATTCTTTTTGTATTCGGGCAAAAGAAATCGCGGCCATCACGGTACGGGGCTATCGCGCCTTCACTTTCCCTTTTATTTCTGGCTTGAGTCCTTCGATGAATGTTCCTAACAATTGATGGTCAGTCCAATCATGAGCAAGGTAGGATAGCTTCTCAAACCTGGTTTGGTACTCTTGAATCATAGAGATTTGTCGAATTTTTACGAGTTGACCGTCGATATTTTCATACTCCGTAGGTTCGAAACGGTTTAGCAGTGCGTTCTTAAATTGATTTCATGTCGGAGCCCCATGATTATATTCCAACCAATTATACCATTGAATAGCATCTCTTTCAAGGTGGATGACAGCAATCTCTACTATAGCATTATCTGACGTTCGATGATAGCGAAAGTAACGTTCGGCGCGCGAAATCCACCCCACCGGGTCTCCTTACCATCGTGGGAAGTCCACCCTCATGCGTGGTTAAAGTATGTTTGAGGGCTGTCCCTCTTTCTCTAGGGTTCTTTCTGAATTCTCTCCTTATTGCAATTAATTTGTCTTCTAAGTGCGATTCAAGCCGTGATTCAATCTGAGATTCCCATGCTTCAAATTTGGTATCAATTAGATCTTGAGAAGCCATAGCATATGCTTGTAGATCAGAGATGCCCTTGTCTTTTTTCTGTTGATGGGTTAATGGCATGGGGTGGTGGAAGGTTCGAATAATAGATCGGTGATAGAAGGGTTTGGCTGTAATGGTTTACTATTTTGGGCTACGGTTTTTGATGTTGTTAGGATTATGAAACTAGGTTATGATGGCTGTGTCTTAAGGCTAGAGGGATGCCCTAAAGATATCTTAGTTTGTGGTAGCAAGGTGGCTAGGGTTTGGTAGGTTACAGAAAAGAAAAAAGGACAAAGGTGCAACACTAGATTTTTCGTCAAAAAAATTCCAACAGTAAAGATGTAATTTTTTCCAAAAATTTTCAAAAGAGATTCAAGTAAAACTCAAAGGGAATCTACTAATAAGAGAGATAATTCTGTTAAAAATTTTATAGAAAGAAACGACAATAAGAGGTTTGGCAAAATTGAGGATCATGGAGAGGTACTATAGCAGATTTTTATGTCTAAAGTGCAGCAATTTGGACATAAAAGATAAGTGGTTTATATTGAGAATTTTTTAACAAAACTAAAGGAAAAACTACTGTTAGGAAGTGTCAAAGCCGTCATAAAAATTTCATAGAGATTTGGATAGAAAAAACACAGTAGCAAGATAAAAAAGACAATGCTATGCGGCTGAAATTCTGTAGTGCAACTTTCGTTATAGAGATAAAAACTTTACGACGAAAAGTTTATGCAGCAATATAGGAACGAATTTTTTAGATTTTTTTGAATAAGGATAACTAAATTGCAGCAGCAGTAAGGTAGATAACCAGAACCTGTTGCAATTCACGGGAAAATCAAAGGATGATCTACGGTGGTGGAGATGACGGCGGAATTCGGTGATGATCTTCTAAACAATTATGGGAATTACTTTGGGCTGTTGTGGAGGGCTGGTGGATGGGTGTGGAAAGGTAGCGAGACACCAAGAACGCTACTCTGATACCAAGTAATAGAACCTGATGGGGTATTCAACTTCACGCCGTGGCCTCGGGACCAAAACGACCTGGTTCGAGTCCGGATGTGCAGGGATCCTTCGGTCCGGGCTTCAACCTGGTCGGGGCGATGAAGAGATAGCGTCCACCACTCGAGGAGGAAGGCTTCGGACTGCGTTCAACACCGGGAGCTCCACCTTTGTTCCTGCAAAAAAGGTCGGGTCGGGGGGAGCTCCGCCCGACCCCTCCGACGATCAAGTTAGATCAGGTTACCTTAGAAGGATCTGCTCTTTCCTCCGTGCTGGCCCCCTCTTTACGTCCACCTACCTGGGTTTTTATGGACTAGGCTGTTTTCCCTTGCTGTAGTTGAGACGCTATGCCTCTGATTGCGTTTGACAGTGTGCCGAGGACCTGCCCCCTGCGGGATGGCGATGTGTCTCGATGGCCGTGCAGCCTGCGAGGAATGGGTGGCGTCACTTCTGTCAGTCAGCACAGGCTACAGCCGGTTGCGGGGGAGACAGGAGGCGTCATGATGGTGCAGACGGCATGGGCTGATGTCACGTCCCATTTATTACCCACATCACTCTCCCCCCCCGAAGGAAGCCCTGTCTTGGGGCTCCCTCCGAGGCCCGAGGCTGGCTTCAGTCTACGGGGATTATCGGATGAACTCCTGATGGGTGCGGAGGATGCCTTTTCAGGAGCAGGCAATGAAGGTTTGTCAGCTCATCATTCAGGAACGCGACGAGACTAGAATGCTCAGCTCTGGGGGACAGGTCATGAAACGAGCACGGAGAGGCCGCGGCCGAGGTTCAAGCTCGAGGCGTTGCTCGGGCTTTGAGGCTGAGGTACATGCTCAGGCGGGCGGACTACGCAGAGAAGTACTCGGGCAGTCGGCGGCCGAGGTACATGCTTAGGCGGGCGGACTACGCAGAGAAGTACTCGGGCGGTCGGCGGTTGAGGTACATGCTCAGGCAGGTGGACCGCGTAGAGAAGTACTCGGGTGGTCGGCGGCCGAGGTACATGCTCAGGTAGGTGGGCCGCGCAGAGAAGTACTCGGGCGATCAGCGGCCGAGGTACATGCTCAGGTGGGCAGACTGCGTAGAGAAGTACTCGGGCGGTCGGCGACCGAGGTACATTCTCGAGCGAGGTGGGCAGCGAGAGAAGTACTCGGGCAGTCGGTGGCCGAGGTACATGCTCAGGCAGGTGGGCCACGCAGAGAAGTACTCGAGCGGTCGGCGGTCGAGGTACATGCTCAGGCAGGTGGGCCGCGTAGAGAAGTACTCGGGCGGTCGTCGGCTGAGGTATATGCTCAAGCGGGCGGACTGCACAGAGAAGTACTCGGGCGGTCGACGACCGAGGTACATGCTCAGGCGGGCGGACTGCGCAGAGAAGTACTCGGGCGGTCGGCGGCCGAGGTACATGCTCAGGCAGGTGGGCCGCGCAGAGAAGTACTCGGGCGGTCGGTGGTCGAGCGACTACTTAGCAAGATGTGGGCTCTTTGTTCCAACTCACCTGATGCAATCAATTGGGAATTCCTTTGCTTGATGCGGGGGCCCATGGGTTGATTCATCGGGTCTTGTAGTCGTCGAAGTCGAGGCACCTGTATCCAGCCACCCAGCTCGCCTGCTCCTGCGTTGCCACGCGTGGTCTTCATTTATGAGGGGGCATCCTTTGGCCTTCCTGACGTGACGTGGGTTAAAGGTGGGTACGAAAGCAGGACAGTCGCCCATCTTCGGGAGACGGAAGGGCGCTGCTTTTGGCGGGAGTTTTCCCTTAAATAGCGCACATCTGGCTTTCTTCTCATTTCTTGCTGCGTGAGTCTTCCGTCCTGGGTCTCGCCTTCCCTTCCTTGACTCCAGCGTCCTCTCCTTCCTCCAAGTTGGCCCTCCCTCCATTCCTTTCCAAGGTCAGTGAGAATGACCTCCTCTTCTTATTCTTCTGCCTCTCCAATCTCTGGCAATGCTAACAAGGGGATGCCTCCGGCATCCCCCGGCCAGTCCTCTGACGGGGAGGCGGCTAGGGCTCTTGAGGCCTTGATGTGGCTACACGACCTCGACTCCACCGTGAGTGGGTCATCCCTGAGGAGCCTCCAGGATCACTACAGCATCCCGGAGGATTACGTCCTCTTAGCCCCTGAACCGGGGCAGCGGGCTTACGACCCGATTCCTAAGGGTTTCGCATTGACCCTAGATGCCCTTGAGGTGAGGCTACGTCTTCCTCTCCACCCCGTCATCGTAGCTTGCATTTCCTGGTGGCGAATCTCACCGTCGCAGGTGGCGCCGAACTCCTGACGCTACCTGGTGGCTTTCCTCGGGGAATGCCACTACGCCGACATCACCCCGACCCAAAACCTCTTTTTGTCCTATTTTCGCCTCTCCAAAGGGTCGGGGCGATACTTCCTTTCTGCTCGAGCGGGCTTCCGGGTCGGCGGGGCTCCTTCCAACAACAAAGGGTGGAAGGGGCGTTTCTTTTTCGTAACCTGCCAGAAGGATTAGGGTTTTGGGGTCCGATGGTTCGCGAGGGCCATCGATAATACAGCCCTGGACCTCAGTGACTAGGAGCATGAGGACCTGAGGAGGCTCAAGGGGATTCTTCCCTCCTCACGGGCTATTCGGAGTATGACCAAGCGATGGCTGGTCGAAGCGGGTCTGAGCCCGTCGTCTCAGGGTACGTCCTAGGTGTTGGGTTCATGGGTATTACGGATTGTCCCTAATGTTAACCGTCGTCTGGTTTTTTGCAGAAATGGTGAACCTTCAATCTCTCCGCGACGGGCGGTCCTCGATGGTTTTCCCCCGACGCCCGATGGCTGATCCAAGACCTGGCACTAAGGATACCCCACTGGAGGTTGAAGCCGCCCGTCCGTGTAAGAGGCTGAAGACCCTCTCCTCTAAGGGGTCCGAGGCGGCCACCGGTCGCTCGAGAGCAGCGGTCGCCAAGCAGGTGGACCGAGCAGGGGCGGACCCACAGCGAGAGGAATCCGGCCCCAGTCGGGAGGCGAGGGGGAAGGATCTCCGACTTCCGGTGGTGCAAGACTTGTGCCGCCTTTCCCCAGGCAAGGACGAGCCCCTCCTGGCTCGGGCGATGGGAGAGCTTCCGGCGGGGGAAGCGGGGGATCCGCGGGTCACCCGATGGGGCGGCTTGTCCCGAGGGGACAGAGTATGGGCCGGAGGGGAATCCTCCGCGGCGTTCCTCCGAGGTGCACTTCATCCCGACATAGCTCGGGATTTGTACACCCTGCCCTCGGAGGTTCTGCTCGGCAAATCAGCCAAGTCCCTAATGTGGGTAAGTATCACTCTCCTCGCTTATGGTTGTTCCTAAATATCATTGATCCTGACCCCGCTTCCGTAGGGCTTCCACTATGCAACAACCCTGATAGACCGGGTACAAGACACCGATCGGATCATCGACGGGTTGAATGATCGTAACACCGAGCTACGCCAGTAGTTTGAAGAACTCCAGGCGGGGACGGGACCCGAGGCGGTCGCGACTGTTGAGAAGCGAGTGTCCGACTTGAAGGCGAAAACGGCTCACCTCACGTCCGAGCTTTAGGCGGCAGGAGAAGCCAATAAGGGGTTGCAGAAGTTGTTGCGGGTGGACCGGACCGAAATCCGTCTGTTGAAAACAGAGGCGTCCGCCTTAAGTAAGAAGCTGGAGGAGAAGGAGGCCGCGACGAAGGAAGCCTGCGAGGCCCTTGCCGAGGAGAGGTGTCTTCGTCCGGAGAAGGACAAGGAACTCCTCGAGGCTTACAAGAAGTCTGAGGGGTTCGAACTTGAGCTCACTCGGATGGGGCAGGTATCCTACGAATATGGATACCGGATAGCTCTAGCCCGTTTCCGAGCGCGCCATCTGGGTCTCGAGGTAGAGGAGGATCCCTTTAGCTCCTGTCCCGAGGACCTGAAGGTGAGCATGCCCGAGGAGGTCCCTTTCGACGACAGCTTGGAGGCCCCGAAGACCTGAAATAGTCTTGTAGATCTTGTAGTCTTCTCTAAGGGGTCGGTCAGTCTGTAAGTTAGTCGGGTTTTGTAACCTCGTCCCCACTGAAATAAAGATTTCTTTTCCTATTCTCATTTGCTGTGTCCTTATCATCGTGATGCTTACACCAAATATTTTCTAAGGTTCTGAACATTTCACGGCCTTGGTAATAGGTGACCTGACATCGTCTCGAGTCGGAACGTTCCCGCTCGGACGACCTCGATGACGCGGTAGGGTCCTTCCCACCGGGGAGCGAGTTTACCGCGTGCCCGGGTCGGGTCGCTCACCTCAGACTTGCGCAGGACCAAGTCACCTAATCTGATCGGTCGAGGGCGGACTTTCCTATTGTAACTTCTGGCGACGGCCCTTCTATAAGAGAGGGCTTTTAGGTATGCATCGGCTCGGTGCTCTTCGAGCAGGTCCAACCCGGCTCGTAGCCCTTCGGCCGACGCTGCTTCCTCAAAGGCTTCTACTCGGGGAGTGAGGACGACCACCTCGGCTGGTAGGACGGCCTCGGTGTCAAACGACAGACTGTATGGAGACTCTCCGATCGCCATTTTAGGTGTTGTCCGTAAGGACCATAGGATGCTTGGCAGCTTGTCGACCCAGCTAGATCGGGCCGCGACCTTCTCTTGAGTCCGTCCAGGATCAACCGATTAGTTACCTCTGCCAGGCTATTAGTTTGGGGATGGGCCACCGAGCTGAACCTCAGTTGTATCTAGTGGCTCGCGCAGAACTCCCAGAATCGGGTGCTGGCGAATTGGGTTCCATTATCGGTAACAATGACCCTGGGCAACCTGAACCGGGTCACAATGTTTCTCCACACGAACCGCTCCACTTGGGGCTCCGTGATCGCCGCCAGTGGCTCAGCCTCAACCCACTCGGTGAAGTAGTCCACGTCGACAATGATGTACCTCCGTTGTCCCGAAGCCAGGAGAAAAGGCCCGAGGAGGTCCATCCCCCATTGAGCGAAGGGCCATGCGCAATCCATGGGGGTGAGCGGGACTGCCGGGTGCCGAGGGGCTCACGCGTGTCGCTGACACGCATCGCACCATCTTGTGTAATCCCTTGCATCCTGGTATAGGGTGGGCCAGTAATAGCCCTGACGGAGTACCTTGAACGCCAAGGTATGACTGCCTATATGCTCCCCGTAAATCCCCTCATGAACCTCGGCTAGAACCGCTTTAGCCTCATCGGGGTCCAAGCATCGTAGGAGAGGGCGAGAGAATGACCTCCTGTATAGTCGACCGCCGATCTCGCAGTACCAGGCCTGGGTACGGCGTAGACGTCGGGTTGCGGCCTCATCAGGAGGGAGCACACTGTCCCGCTTGTATCGTAGCATTTCCTGGATCCACGTTGTCGGGACGTCGGGCCCGACCACCGCGACGGTGGCGATGGCGCGGAAGGGAAGCTCCTCGACTTCGACCCCCTCTTTGGGAGTCGATCTTGAAGCCAACTTTGCGAGTGCATCCGCTCGCTCGTTCTGATCCCTAGGCACTCTGGATAATGTAAAGCGAACGAAGCTGGTGGCGAGGGTTCTTACCTTCGCTAAGTATTTTGTCATGGTTGGGTCTCGGGCTTCGTACCCACCACCGAGCTGCTCGGCAACTAGCTGTGAGTCGGTGAGGACGCGTACCACACCTACTTGCATCTCGGCGGCCAATCTGAGACCCGCCAAGAGCGCTTCGTACTCCGCCTCATTGTTGGTGGCTACGAAGCCGAAGCAGAGAGAGCGCTCAAACGTGCGCCCGTTAAGGGCTTGCAACACTAGTCCGGCTCCCGCGCCCGTCGAGCCGGATGATTCGTCCACTCGCAAGACCCATTCTGTCTCGGTCCGCTTGGGACCCCTGTCCTCGGGGTGGGTCAGCTCCGATATAAAGTCAGCCACAGCCTGTGCTTTGATGGCGGTCCTTGGCTTGTACTGTAAGTCGAACTCCGCCAGGTCCACCGACCATTTGAGGAGGCGACCTGCCACGTCAAACTTCGATAAAACTTGTCGAAGGGGTTGGTCAGTGATTACCTCAATCGAATGGGTCTGAAAATACGGGCGCAGCTTACGAGCTGCCAACATGAGCGCTAGTGCTAGCCTCTCGATGGGCGGATATCGCTCCTCAGGCCCCTTCAGGAGGTGACTGAGATAATAGACTGGCAGCTATTCCCCGGAGTCCTCCTTGACTAGTACGGAGCTCACCGCGTGCTGGGAAGCGGCTAGGTAAATGTTAGGACTCTAGCTATGAGAGTCCTAATTTAGTTTCATTGATAAGGGCATTCATGTAAATCCTATCTAGCCGACCCCTATTAAAGAGGTAAAGAGGCCGGCTAGGTTAGGGTTAGGTTGCTTCTTAGGAAAGGAGTCCTATTATAAGTAGGAGTTCTATTAGGAAAAGAGTCCTATTAGAAGTAGAAGTCCTATTAGGAAAGGAGTCCTATTATAAGTAAGAGTTTTATTAGGAAAAGAGTCCTATTAGAAGTAGAAGTCCTATTAGGAAGAGAGTCCTATTAGAAGTAGAAGTCCTATTTGGAAGAGTCCTATTAGAAGTAGAAGTCCAACTAGAGAAGGAGTCCTCATTAGAAGTTGGTTAGAAGTAGGAGTCTTAAGTAGGAGTCCTATTAGGAGTTGGGGCTTAGAAGTCCTATAAATAGCCATGTATTCATCCTCTTTAATCAAGGAATAGATCAATCTTTTAGCAGCCTTTGTGCAGCAACTTGGAGGAAGGAACCCTATAGAGTTCCAAGGAGGCCGATCCCCTATAGAGATCAACCCCAAGCTTAGAATCCATGGAGGGTTCTAACACTTGGTATCAGAGCAGCGTTCTTGGCATCTCGCTGCCCTTCCACAGCCATCCACCAGCCCTCCACAACCGCGCAAAGCAATTCCCACAATTGCTTAGAAGATCATCGCTGAATTCGCCGTCATCTCCACCACCGTAGATCATCCTTGGATCTTCCGTGAATTGCAACAGTTATGGTTATCTACCCTACTGCTGCTGCAATTTAGTTATCCTTATTCAAAAACTCCAAAAATTCGTTCCTATAATTGCTGCATAAAACTTTTCGTCGTAAAGTTTTCATCTCTACAACGAAAAGTCGCCTTTGCAGAATTTCAGCCGCATAGCACTGCCTTTTGATCTTGCTACTGCGTTTTCTATCCAAATCTCTATGAAATTTTACAACGGCTTTGACACTTCCTAATAGTGGTTTTCCCTTTGGTTTTGTTGAAAAATTCTCAATAAAAACACTTATCTTTTACGTCCAATCTGCTGCACTTTAGACGTAAAATCTGCTATAATACCTCTCCGTGATTCTCAATTTTGCCAAACCTCTTGTTGTCGTTTCTTCCTACGAAATTTTTACAGTATTACCTCTTCCTTATCAGTAGATCCCCTTTGAGTTTTACTTGAATCTCTTTTGAAAATTTCTGGAAAAAATTACATCTTTACTGCTGGAATTTTTTCGGCAAAATATCTGGTATTGCACCTTTGTCCTTTTTTCTTCTCCGTAACCTACCAAACCCTAGCCACCTTGCTGCCACAAACTAAGACGTCTTTAGGGCATCCCGCTAGCCTCAAGATGCAGCCATCATAACCTAGTTTTATAACCCTAACAGCATAAAAACCACAGCCCAAAATAGTGAACCATTACAATTTGAACCCTTCAATCACCGATCCATTGTCCGAACCTTCCACCACCCCATGCCATTAACTCATCAACAGAAAAAAGACAAGGGCATCTCTGATCTACAAACATATGCTATGGCTTCCCAAGATCCAATTGATGCCAAATTTGAAGCATGGGAATCTCAGATTGAATCACGGCTTGAATCGCGCTTGAAGACAAATTGCGCGCTTTGTTTGCAGAATTCAGAATTGGACAACCATCGAGTCCAACCAAACTACAGCAAGGAGAGAATTTAGAAAGGACCCCAGAGAAGGAGGGACAGCCCTCGGACATGCTACAGCCACGCATGAGGGTGGACTTCCCACGATGGGAAGAAGGAGACCCAAGGGTGGATTTCGTCGCGAACGTTACTTCGCTACTACCGAACGTCGGATAATGCCATGGTGGAGATTGCTGTCATCCACCTTGAAGGAGATGCTATTCAATGGTACAATTGGCTGGAATATAACCAGGGGCTCCGACATGGAATCAATTTAAGAATGCACTTTGCTGAACCGTTTCGGACCTACGAGTATGAAAATATCGACGGCCAACTCGCAAAGATTCGACAAACCTCTACGATTCAAGAGTACCAAACCAAGTTTGAGAAGCTATCTTACCTTGCTCGTGATTGGACTGATCATCAATTGTTAGGAACATTTATCGAAGGACTCAAGCCAGAGATAAAAGGGGAAGTTAAGGCACGACAGCCCCGTACCGTGATGGCTGCGATTTCTTTTGCCCGAATACAAGAAGAACGACTCAACCAAGATTCTTGAAGGATGAGAACCACTCCTAGAACCTCAACATATAAACCCCCTTCTGCTTCCAACCATCCTTCGCTGCCCAAAAAATTGACAAGAGAAGAACTACGTGATCGATCAGCAAAGGATCTTTGTTGGCATTGCGACGAGCCGTGGAACCGCGATCATCGCTGCAAAAGGGGCCGCCTCCTATTGATTGAACCTCTTGAAGACAGGGAGGAGGAGGCCTAGGAGCATGAGGAAGAGGTCACAGATGAAGAACAGCAGCCAATTGATATTATGATGCATGCCCTTGCCGGTTACGCAAACCCGCAAACAATGAAAGTGGGAGGATTTCTAAAGCAACAACCAATCACCGTTCTTATTGACACCGGGAGCACTAATAATTTTATGAACAGCAAGGTTGCTGTCCGGATGGCCTTACCTATTGAGAATTGCAGCAGGTTCGATGTTAAAGTCGCAGATGGACGAATTTTGAAGTGTGATCGTAAATGCCCCCGGGTGAAACTGTTGCTGCAGGACCAAGAGATAATTGCAGATTTTTTCCTTCTCTCTCTCGATGATTATGAGGCCGTGCTTGGCATCGAATGGTTGACAACATTAGGTGATGTTTCCTGGAATTTTTTGAAATTAATTATGAAATTTTACAGCAAGGGGAAACATGTGATACTGTACGGGAAACGTGGGGGCGATGTAACAACAATTTGCACACAACGAATGGAGAAAGTTTTGCACAAAGCATGCAGCGGCTTTTTGGTACAACTTGAGCAGCAACCTAAGGGAGAGCCAACCAAATTTGAAGATCCAAACCTACTTCCCTTGCTTGCTGAATTTTCAGATATATTTGACGAACCACGCAGCCTACCTCCTAATCGCCACGATCATCGTTATCCCGATTCTTCCAGAAACCTCCAGCAAATACTCGACCATATCGGTATCCACATCTCCAAAAAGATGAAATAGAAAGGATTGTAAAAGAGATGCTTGAAACAGGAGTTATTCGGCCAAGTTGCAGTCCCTACTCTTCACCAGTGCTCCTCGTACGAAAGAAAGACGGAACATGGCGAATGTGCGTTGATTACCGAGCTCTCAACGACATAACCGTCAAGGACAAGTATCCTATTCTAGTAGTAGATGAATTGCTTGATGAATTAAAAGGAGCACGAGTCTTCACAAAGTTGGACCTTCGATCCGGTATCATCAAATACGAGTGTGCGAAGAAGACATACCAAAACGCCTTTTCGAACGCATTAACGGCCACTATGAATTTCTGTAATGCCCTTTGGTCTCACCAATGCTCCCTCCACCTTCCAGAGCCTTATGAATGATATTTTTCGGAGTTATCTTCGAAAGTTTGTGCTAGTTTTCTTTGACGATATCCTTATTTACAGCCCTTCTCTTGAAAGTCATATTCAAAGACTTAAGACTTGTTTTGACAATTTTAGAGAACATGTTCTTTTTGTCAAAAAAATGAAGTGTAGCTTTCTTCAACAAAAAGTGGAATATCTTGGGCATATCATATCAGAGGGAAGGTGTGGCAGTGGACCCTCCAAAATTGAAGCAATGCAGAACGGCCAACCCCGAGGAACATAAAATCATGCGGCTTTCTTGGTTTAACAGTTACTCTGTAAGTTCGTGAAAGATTATGGAAAGATCGTGCACCCCTTACTTCCTTGCTAAAAAAGATGCTTTCCAGTGGTCGGACAAAGCCACCACCGCCTTCGACGAACTTAAAGTCGCAATGATAACAACACCAGATTACTAGCATTACCCGACTTCGATAAGACTTTTATTATTGAAGCGATGCCTCGGAGCGAGGAATTGGTGCTGTACTAATGCAAGATGGCCGCCCCTCGTGTATACTAGTAAGGTGTTATCTCCTTCCCACCTCAAGATGACTATTTACGACAAGGAGATGCTCGCGATTGTGCATGCGGTGTCCAAATGGAGACCGTACTTTAATTGGGCGACGCTTTCACATCAAGACCGACCATAAAAGCCTAAAATATTTCTTGGAGCAAAAATATCTTCCCTGAGCAGCAAAAATGGGTAACAAAACTTCTTGGATATGATTATGAAATAACTTACAAAAAAGGGAAAGATAATATTGTTGCAGATCGCTTTCACGCTACCCGAGCAAGTTGAATTTTCAATTGTTTCACTTCCGACCACAAACTTCCTTGAGGATATTAGGAGGGAATGGCAAGATAATCCAGAAACAAGTAAAATCTTAAAAATTAAAGGAAGCACCAAGCTCTATGGCTCATTACAGTTGGGACTCAAAGGACTTGCGATATAAAGGACGTATTGTGCTTGTGCCAAATTCTACTTGCATAAAGACCACTTTAAGAGATGCATTCCACACTGCGTGGGCACTCCGGGTTCCTTAGAACCTATAAAAGAATTAAGCAAAATTTTTATTGGATAGGGATGAAAAATATTATTGCTAAATTTGTAGCACAATTTGATATATGTCAACGACACAAAGGTGAGACAGTGGCAAGTCAGGAAAGTTACAACCTCTACCCATCCCGAGATCAATATGGACTGATATATCAATGGATTTCATCGAAGGGCTTCCCTCATCACAAGGAAAGGTATAATTTTTGTCGTGGTTGATCGCCTTACAAAGTATGCTCACTTTTGTGCCATCCGTAATCCCTACAACGCTTCTAGTATTGCTCGAACCTTTATGGAGAATATTGTAAAATTACATGGGATGCCGAGATCTATTGTAAGTGATCGTGATAGGGTCTTCACGAGCAAATTTTGGACAGAGTTATTCCGGATGCAAGGCACTAAATTAAAGATGAGTACGGCATATCACCCACAAACCGACGCCAAATCAAGTGGTAAACAGGTGTTTGGAGACATACCTTAGATGCTTCACTAGTGACCGACCAAAAGAATGGACAAAGTGGCTTCCCTAGGCCGAGTGGTGGTATAATACAACTTATCATTCCTCCACAAAATGTACTCCCTATGAGGCCATGTATGGCCGACCCCTGTAATTCCAAAATATGTGTTGGGCACCTCTAAAGTAGAACAAGTAGACAGGGGAACTACAAGATAGAGACAAAATGCTTTGAAGTTGCTAAAAGATAATCTCACCGCAAAGACAAGCAAGGATGAAACAACAATATGATCAACACAAAGGCGAAAGAGAATTTTCGGTAGGAGATTGGGTCTTCCTACGGCTCCACCATACAAGCAAACATCAATCCAAACCAGAGGCGTCTATGAAGCTTTCACCTAGGTTCTATGGACCCTACCAGATTTTGGAGCGCATCGGAGCAAAGCATACAGATTGGACTTACCCGCCACTCCCGAATCCATCCAGCCTTCCATGTATCATGTTTGAAGCTCAAGTTGGGACAACACGAGACAGACCCAAAGCCATCTACCAAATATAACTACCCAAGGAGAGCTCCAGACCCAACCAAGTGCCATTATTGATCGACGAATCGTGACTCGACGACGACAACCTGCTCTTGAAGTGTTAATACAAGGGCAAACCTACCAGCAGAAGATGCCACTTGGGAGAACTACGACGACTTGAAGATCAAATTCCCAGAATTCATGGAACGTCAACCTCGAGGACAAGGCTGATTTGAAGAGGGCGGGTCTGTTAGGACTCTAGCTATGAGAGTCCTAATTTAGTTTCATTGATAAGGGCATTCATGTAAATCCTATCTAGCCGACCCCTATTAAAGAGGTGAAGAGGCCGGCTAGGTTAGGGTTAGGTTTCTTCTTAGGAAAGGAGTCCTATTATAAGTAGGAGTTCTATTAGGAAAATAGTCCTATTAGAAGTAGAAGTCCTATTAGGAAAGGAGTCCTATTATAAGTAAGAGTTTTATTAGGAAAAGAGTCCTATTAGAAGTAGAAGTCCTATTAGGAAGAGAGTCCTATTAGAAGTAGAAGTCCTATTTGGAAGAGTTCTATTAGAAGTAGAAGTCCAACTAGAGAAGGAGTCCTCATTAGAAGTTGGTTAGAAGTAGGAGTCTTAAGTAGGAGTCCTATTAGGAGTTGGGGCTTAGAAGCCCTATAAATAGCCATGTATTCATCCTCTTTAATCAAGGAATAGATCAATCTTTTAGCAGCCTTTGTGCAGCAACTTGGAGGAAGGAACTCCTATAGAGTTCCAAGGAGGCCGATCCCCTATAGAGATCAACCCCAAGCTTAAAATCCGCGGAGGGTTCTAACAGTAAATACTGAGACTTTCTCGGGGGGAGACCGAGGTGAGTCGAGGCAGGGCAACCAGATGTTGCTTCAGTCGCGCGAAGGCTTCCTCGCATTCCACCATCCATTCGAAGATCTTCGGATTCTTTAAAGCCCAGAAGAAGGGGAGGCATCGGTCGTCTGACCGGGACAGAAACCGAGACAGGGCGGCGAGCCTCCCATTGAGGCACTGGAGGCTCTTGAGTATCCGGGATGCTTGTATGTCAATGATGGCTCGGACCTTCTCGGGGTTCGCATCGGGGTTCGATCGATCCCCCTTTCATGCACAATGAACCCGAGGAACTTGCCTGAGCTGACACTGAAGGCGCATTTAGCATGGTTGAGGCACATGCCATACTTCCTTAGTGCAGCAAATGTCTCGGCCAGATCCGTCAGATGGGTCGGGCTCGTTCGGCTCTTCACGATCATGTCGTCAACATATATTTCCATGTTTCTTCCTAGCTGAGGAGCGAACATCTTATTCACGGTCCTCTGATAGGTAGCTCCGGCGTTCTTTAATCCGAATGACATAACCTTATAGAAATAGATCCCCCGGCTGGTGAGGAAAGCCGTGTGTTCCTAGTCCTCGGGAGCTATCCGGATCTGGTTGTAGCCGGAGAAGGTGTCCATAAACGAAAAACGAGCGTGTCCAGCAGTGGCGTCGACCAAGTGGTCGATCCTCGGAAGGGGGTAGCAATCCTTTGGACATGCACGGTTGAGATCGGTGTAGTCAATGCACATCCTCCAGCTCCCATTGGATTTCTTAACGAGGACTATATTTGACAACCATCGTGGGTATTTGACCTCCTCGATGAAGTCTGCCGACAGGAGTCGTTCCACCTCCTCTTGGACGGCCAGCTGCCGCTCGGGAGTGAGTCGCCGAGGCTTCTGCTTTACTGGTCGGGCATTAGGGGAGATGCACTGGGATACCTTAGGGTCGATGCCCAACATGTCGGCTGGCGACTAGGCGAAGACATCGGCGTTCTCTTGGAGAAGGTTGATAAGCTGAGTTTGCTCCTGCTCTGGGAGCTCCGAGCCAACTTTGATCGTTCGATCGGGACGACTCTCCTGTAGAGGCACGTCAATGGTGGGCCTTGTCGGCTCGAGATGCTGGGTTGGCTTCTTCGCCTCCCGGGGGTCCGCCAACGGATAATCGGGCCTTCCTCTCTTGTGTAGGGAAACCGCCGTCAGATAACATTGTCAGGAGTCATGGGGGATTCCCCAGACTTCCCCGACTCCGGCGTGGGTCGGGAACTTTATGGTTCGGTGGTAAGTCGAGACGACTGCCCTGAATTTATTAAGGGTAGGTCGCCCCAAAATTGCATTGTAGGTAGTAGGTAGGTCGACTACCAGGAAAGTCGCCATCACCGTCTTCGTCTTCGGCGTATCCCCGAGAGTCAAGGGCAGCGTGACTGCCCCTAACGGTGAGACCGAATCTCCGGTGAACCCATGAGCGCTGAGTGCATCGGCTCCATGGTGTCCCTGGACAACCCGAGCTTCTGGAAGGTGTCCAGGTAGAGTATGTCGGTGGAGCTTCCCGTGTCTATCATAATCCTCTTCACTTGCACGTTGGCCATCCTAGCGGAGAACACCAACGCGTCGTCGTGCTCGGGTTGCTCGGGCCACTCGGTTGGAAATGTGATTTTCGGCTCGGGGGAGCGTTTGAGCTCCTCGGTCGCAGCAGCGTGGGCGTATGCCTTTCGTTGACTCCTCCAGACGCCGGGCCGCCGATGATCACATCTATGTGTCGCTCGACAGGCCCCTCAGGGTGAGGGGACGACTCCTCATTCTACCGGAGATACCGGTCCAAGTGTCCCCTGTGAATCAGCTCCTCTATCTGTCGCTTCAGCTCGCGACATTCCTCGGTATCATGTCTGTGCTGCCGGTGGAAGCGGCAGTACCGAGTCTGGTCCGCCAGCTGCCGCGGACTTGTCATCGGGGCCGGGGGTCTAAGTATCCCCTTCTCCTTTATTTGGAGAAATACCTACGTTCGGGACGCACCCAAGGTGGGGAGTGGAGGAGCCAGGACAGGCGGTTCAGGACGGTCTATCCTGCGTCTCGGTTGCGTGGGTTGGTGCCCTCGGGGAGGTTCCGGCTGGCCCCTCTTGGGCTCCTCCTGCCTCTCGGACATCCATGCCTCCGCCGAGATGTACTGGTAGGCCCGCTGAAGCATTTCCGACACCGCATTGGGGGGCGCTCGACGAGAGACCAGAAAAACCTAGAGGGGCGCAGTCCCACCATGAATGCCTGCATTAGCAAAGAAGGGTGAGCGTCCGACAGACCCCGGATTTCAGTAGTGAAATGATTCACAAAATGGGCGAGAGATTCGCCCTCCTTTTGATTCAGTCCAAGGAGGAGGGCGACAGAGGGCTTCGGCCGAGCGTGCACCAGGAAGTGGAGCTCAAACTCTCTGGCCAACTGATCGAAAGAGGTGATTGTCTCACCTTTCAGAGTGCTATACCATACACCGGCCGGCCCCCTTAAAGTAGTGGGGAACACCCGGCACATCAAGGCGTCAGCGGTCCCATACAACGCCATCTGGGCTCGAAAGGCAGCGATGTGGTCCGCCGAATCAGTGGCACCGTCGTATGCATCAATAGAGGGAAGTCGAAAGTTCAGGGGCACCGGTTGCTCCTACATTTCCACAACGAACGGGGACCCCCGGCAGGGGTCCTCCTTCTGTTCCTTTTTCAATTTACAAATCTCCCTTTGTACTTCGTCCAGTCACTGACTGACGAAGCGGAGCTGGGCTCAGAAAGAGTCGGTCGAGTCCGAAGACACCACCTTGGGCTCGAGTCGGCCGTCGGGGATTCCCACGGCCCGTTCTCTACTTGAAACCGGTCAGGCCGTCGACGAGGCGGGGAAGGCCGAGGGTGTCATGTAAGCCCGAGCGGGGGGCTGGGGCTGCTGGCACTACTGGACCTCTGGCGGGTTCGTCGGCCGAGAAAGGAGCGGAACGAGGGTCTGCACCATCTCTGCGATGGCACGGACCTGATGAGTTAGGTCCTGGAAGGCTTCGGCAGTTACGGGCGGCGGGATGGCCGAGGCACCGTCGGGCGGCAGCAAACCTAGGTCATTGAACAACTGCCAATAACGTTCCGAGGTTGTGGCGGGGTCATCCGCCCTCGGTTCGTCTTGATTGGTCCAGTGATCCCTTGACATTCGGACCCTCCTTCTAGCACCAAACTGATGGGGTATTCAACTTTACGCCGTGGCCTCGGGACCAAAACGATCTGGTTCGGGTCCGGATGTGCAGGGATCCTTCGGTCCGGGCTTCAACCTGGTCGGGGCGATGAAGAGGTAGCGTCCACCGCTCGAGGAGGAAGGCTTCGGACTGCGTTCGACGCCGGGAGCTCCATCTTTTTTCCTACAAAAAAGGTCAGGTCGGGGGGAGCTCTGCCCGACCCCTCCGACGATCATGTTAGATCAGGTTACCTTAGAAGTATCTGCTCTTTCCTCCGTGTTGGCCCCCTCTTTACGTCCACCTACCTAGGTTTTTATGGACTAGGCTACTTCCCCTTGCTGTAGTTGAGACGTTGTGCCTCTGATTGCGTCTGACAGTGTGCCGAGGACCTGCCCCTTGCGGGATGGCGACGTGCCTCGATGGCCGTGCAGCCTGCGAGGAATGGGTGGTGTCACTTCTGTCGGTCAGCACGGGCTACAGCCGGTTGCGGGGGAGACAAGAGGCATCATGATGGTACAGACGGCATGGGCTGATGTCACGTCCCATTTATTACCCACATCAGAACCCTTACGGATTCTAAGCTTGGGGTTGATCTCTATAGGGGATCGACCTCCTTAAAACTCTATAGGGATTCCGTCCTCCAAGTTGCTGCTCAAAGGCTACTAAAAGATTGATCTATTCATGATGAAAAGAGGATGAATACATGGCTATTTATAGGGCTTCTAAACCCCAACTCATAATATGACTCTTACTCAAGACTCCTACTTCTAACCAACTCCTACTAATTAGGACTCCTATAACATGACTCCTACTTCTAATAAGACTCTTTCTCTAATAGGACTCCTTCTTCTAATAGGACTTCTTCTCTAGTAGGACTCCTACTTCTAATAGGACTCTTTCTCTAATAGGTCCCTACTTCTAATAGGACTTCTTCTCTAAGAAGTAACCTAATCCTTAACCTAGCCGGCCTCTTCAACTCTTTAATAAGGGTCGGCTAGAAAGGATTTATATGAATACCCTTATCAATGAAACTCAATTAGGACTCTCCTAACTAGAGTCCCAACAGATTAGGACTCTCCTAGCTAGAGTCTTAACAGATGCTCTTAAGTAGGCCCTAGGGTTGAGGCTGAGAATACTTGAGGCTCAAAAGACCCCAGACTCTAGAAACCCATATGGAGGAATGAACCTCACTCTATAGGGGGAGAGGATTTATAAGAAGGAGATTGATCTCTCTTCCTCTCATAATCAAAACAAATGTCTCTTTAGGAGCAAATCTCAAGAGGCCTACTGTAGTAGGAAGATCTAAGACCTGTCATGGTAGAGAGAGGGCCTAAAATTTGCCACGACAGAGTGAGAATTTGAAATCCACCATTGTAAGAAGATTCAAAATCCATCATGATAAATGAAGGACTTAAAACCTATCATGGTGGAGGAAGAATTTAAAGCTCGCCATGACAGAGGCATAAAGCTAAATGTGCCCGAGATATGTGAGTCGAGAAACCCGACCCACATTAATATAAAATTGTCATGGTGGAGGCGCAATGTGCCCGAGGCGTATGAGTCAAAAAACCTGATCCATACCAAGGTATATCTATCATGATGGAGGCCAAGGGCCAAATATGCTTGAGACATATAAGTTGAGAAACCCAACCTATACCAAGGTAAATTAACCATGGTAGAGGCGTCAGGCCAAATGTGCTCAAGGCATGTGGGCCAAGAAACCCGACCCACATCAATGTATATTTACTATGATGGAGACACAAGGTCAAATATACTTGAGGCATGTGAGTCAGGAAACCTAACCTGCACAAAGATAAATCTATCACAATAAAGGCGTAGGTCCAAATGTGCCAAAGGCATGAGTCGAAAAACCTGATCCATACCAAGGTATATCTATCATGATGGATGCCAAGGGCCAAATATGCTTGAGACATATAAGTTGAGAAACCCAACCTATACCAAGGTAAATTAACTATGGTAGAGGCGTCAGGCCAAATGTGCTCAAGGCATGTGGGCCAAGAAACCCGACCCACATCAATGTATATTTACTATGATGGAGACACAAGGTCAAATATACTTGAGGCATGTGAGTCAGGAAACCTAACCTGCACAAAGATAAATCTATCACAATAAAGGCGTAGGTCCAAATGTGCCTAAGGCATGAGTCGAAAAACCTGATTTTTGTAAAGAAAAATCTACTATGATGGAGGTGTAAGGCCAAATGCACTCAAGACGTATGATTTGAGAAAACCTAGCTCATGTGAAAATAAATTTGTGACAACGGAAGCATAATGCCAAATGTGCCCAAGATGCATGAGTTAGAAAATTTTGACCCATGTGAAAAGAAATCCACTACGGCAAAGGTACAAGGCTAAATGCACTTGAGATGCATAAGTTAAGAAACCCTGACCCACATAAAAAGAAATTTACTATGATGGAGGCACAAACCCAAATGTGTTTGAGACGTATGAGTCAAGAAAACCCAACCTATATGAAGAAAATTTCTTATGGTGACGACATAAGGTAAAATGTGCTCAAAGTATATGAGTCGAAAAAACATGACCAACATAAAGAAAAATATATCATGGTTGAGGCATAAGGTAAAATATGCTTGAAACGCGCAAGTCAGGAAAACCTAACCCATGTGAAGAAAAATCTATCATAGCGAAGGCACAGGTAAAGTATGTCCAAGATGCATGTGTTAGGAAACCAGACCTGCAAGAGTAAATCTCGAATGCTCATATATTAGATAAATTAAACATCGCACTTCTAGTCAATCTCAAAAGAGCCCTGAAGCACACCTTTAGGAGTGACATGGGAGTGCCTAATTTGCTACAACCTGCTCATGTTGACCTTGCTGATGCTATGTTATATTTTCAATCTATAATATTACCTCAAAGTCTTCAACTCAGCCTATGACAACTCATGAGCATAAACTGAAGACACTATGTTAAAAATGTTATAAGACACTTTTCTTCATGACTAAGAAACACATTAATGGGATTGGTTAATAGCTATAAAACATTTAATCTCAAAATTCCTTATGCATGAAGGGTTGTTTTATACACAACTATTTATTTTGGTGTTTTAGGGTTAGAGAAGGTTTTAGAAATGGAAGATATTGGCAGAAGAACTCTTAGAGCTCTCTCAAAACTCTGTATCTCTTGGATTCTTCCTGGAGTGGTGAGTCCTTTTGTACTACTCTGTATCCTCGTTTAATATCTCTGAGGTGGTGAAATTTTCTGTATCCCTATGTGATTTAAAACATGGTGGTGAACTGTTTTAACGATTATGTTAAAGTATTTTCTGTGAGATTGTTCTTTTTCTATTCGAAGAACTTGTTCCAGTAAATATCGTTATTCTCTTGACTTTTTTTCTCTCAAAATCCATTTTGTATCGCCCCCATATCAGTTTGGTATCAGAGCTAAAAGTTAGAGATCATGGCATGGCGGAATAGAAAAGATATTGCTAGTGAAGGTAGTGGCCACGAAGATGATATTAAATCATTGAGGTTGCAGCTATGTAGATTGTTGAATAGTATACAAGAGAAAATGAAATCATCGAAGAACTTCGAAGTAGAAATGACCAGCGTGAAAATGATGTCCAACAGTTTAGTTCTGATGATGATACACCTCCTCACTCTCGGGAGTCGAGAAGATTTTAGGCAAGGCATGCAGTCAAAGATGAATGATAGAACAAATAAAACCCAAGATTGGATATTCCAGAGTTTGAAGGTAAAATTAATGTTGATGACTTTATCGACTAGCTTAATATAGTAGAAAGAATTTTTTATTTTCATGAACCACTTGAATAAAAGAAGGTAAAACTTGTAGTGCTTAAACTCAGACGAAATGTATCTTTTTGGTGGAAAAATTTGAAAAAGCAAAGAGAACATGAGGGGAAGAGTAAGATCGTGACATGGGAGAAAATGAAAAGGGAGTTGAAGAGAAAATACTTACATAACAATTATAGGTAAGAGATTTTTCCCAAAATTAATGAATTTAAGCAAAAAGATTTTAGTGTGGAGGAGTACACAACAGAGTTCGATAATCTCATGTTAAAAGGAAAGCTTGTGGAACTAGAAGAGCAAACTATTACGAGATACTTAGGAGGTCTAAAAATGTGAGATTGCTAAAGTGGTACAACTACAGCCATATTGGTCTTTAAATGATATTAGTAAGTTGGCTTTAAAAGTTGAAAAGCAAAAAAAGTTTGAAAAGAGTTCTCGATACGGGTCAAAAGAAGGCTATAAAAAAGTTAAAAGTTCCAAGTCTATTGTCTATAGCAAGGTGGTATCAAATGTGCAAGATAAGGGTGAAGGCTTTGCTGGCAGCAAACAAACACCTAATTCGTCTATCCCAAGTGATCGAAAATGCTTCAAATGTCATGGTTTTGGGCATATTACTTCAGATTATCTAAATAGAAGGATTATTATTTTGGTTGAAGATCATAGTGATGAAGAAGAAAATGAAGCCGATAATAAACCAAAATATAATGATGATGAGGAAGAGGTTACGTATGCTGATCATGGTTTGTTTATTGTACTATAATATAGCATATAAGTGTCTTATATAGTTAAGGATGAAAGTTGGGTAAGAAAGAATGTGTTTCACACTAAATGCACTTCTCATGGCAAGGTGTGCTCGACGATTATTGATAGTGGCAGCTTTGAGAATGTGGTGTCTTTGGAGATGGTGCAGAAGTTGAAGTTAGATACAATCCCTCATCCATATCCTTATCAATTATGCTGGTTGCAAAAAGGGAGTGATATCAAGCTAACTAAAAGATGTTTAGTTCCGTTTTCCATTGACAAATATTACAAAGATGAAATGTGGTGTGATGTTGCTCCTATAGACGCTTGTCATTTATTATTGGGTAGATATTGACATTATGATAGAAGGGTGTTGTATGATGGCTACAAACATATATATTCTTTTAATATGAATGAAAAGAAGATTATTTTAGCTCCATTACAACCTCCTAAAATCAATACACCAAAGAAGGAAGTTAGCACTTTCATGTCCTATGGTGAATGCAAGGATGAATTAGAAAGAGGTGGTCATATTATGGCTTTATTAGTTGTAGAGAAAAATGAACAACATAAGGAAACACCGGCAATCATGAAATCAATCCTGGAGGAGTTTCAAGATGTTATACCAGAAGAGATTTCACATGGCCTTCCACCTCTGAGAGATATTCAGCATCACATTGATCTTGTTCCGGGGGCTATTTTACCTAATAAGACAGCCTATAGAATGAGTCATAAGGAGTATAAAGAACTTCAAAGGCAAGTGAATGAGTTGGTGGAAAAGGGAATGATTCAGGAAAGCATGAGTCTTGTGCGGTTCCAGTCTTGTTGGTGCCGAAGAAGGATAATTCTTGAAGAATATGTGTGGATGGCTGCGCCATCAACAAAATCATAATTGACTATCATTTTTTCATTCCAAGGTTAGATGATTTACTTGATCAATTGTGTGGTGCTTTTATTTTTTCTAAAATTGATTTGAGGAGTGGCTGTCACCAAATAAGAATGTGGCCTGGATATGAGTGAAAAATAATATTTAAAACTAGAAAAGATTTATATAAATGGTTAGTTATGCCATTTGGGCTATCTAATGGTCCTAGTACTTTCATGAGATTCATGAATCATATACTTAAGCCTTGTATTGAGACTTTTAATGTAGTTTATTTTGATGACATATTAATATACAATAAGAGTGAAGAGGAACATACTAATCATCTTAAAGAGATTTTTCTTATTTTGAGATAGCAAAAACTTTATGCTAATCTAAAGAAGTGTGATTTCTTTACAACTACTATTGTGTTTTTGAGGTATATTATTTTAAAAGATGGAATCATAATGAATCAAAGTAAGGTAGAGACTATTTTTAATTGGTCAACACCTGCTTCATTGCATGATGTGAGGAATTTTCATGACTTAACTGCCTTTTACAGAAGATTCATCAAGGGTTTTAGCTCTATTGTTGCTCCAATCACTGAATGCCTAAAAGGTGATAAATTCAAATAGACCAGTGATGCTAATGATACCTTTGAACTATTGAAAGAAAGGTGACTGAAGTTCCTATCTTAGTACTACCTAATTTTGACAAGGTATTTGAGGTTGAATGTGATGCCTCTAATGTGGGAATTGGTATTGTTTTGAGTCCAGACGGAAACCCATTGCCTTTTTTAACGAGAAGCTAAATGAAGCAAGAAGGAGATACTTTACCTATGATAAGGAATTCTATGCCATTTATCGAGCTTTATCTCATTGGAGTCAATATCTTCTTGTTAAGCCATTTGTCTTATATTCTGATCATGAGGCATTAAAGTTCATTAATTACCAACACAAGCTAAATAAGAGATATGCAGCTTGGGTGGAGTCTTGCAATCTTATAACTTTACAATCAAACATAAATCTAGTGTTCAAAATATAGTTGCTGATGCCTTGAGCAGAAAGCATTCTTTATTATTAACAATAGAAGTTAAAGTGGTTGGATTCGAGACATTCAAATATCTTTATGAGAATGACATGGATTTCGGCTCAATATGGCAGAATTGCAAATCAGGTTCCTTTCAATAATTTTCTATCCTTGATGGGTTTTCTTTTTTCGAGCTAATGCCTTGTGTGTTCCATTTTATTCATTGAGACAAGTAATTCTAGCTGAAGCTCATGGTAGTGTTTTAGGAGGACATTTCGGTAGGGACAAGACTCTAGCTCTTGTTCAATCAAATTTCCATTAGTCGAAGATATTTAGAGATGTAGTGAGGCTTGTAAAACAATGCCGAGTGTGCCATTTAGTATAAACGAGAAGTCAAAATTCTGGTTTGTACACTCCACTTCCAGTGCCGAATGCTCCATGGGAAGAAGTGAGTCTTGATTTTGTTTTGAGACTGCCAAGAACTCAAATGAACAAGGATTCTATCATGGTTATTATTGACAGATTTTCAAAAATGTCTCACTTTGTCCCCTACAATAAATCAAATGATGCATCTCATATCACCGATTTATATTTTAAGAAAATTATGAGATTGCATGGTGTTCCAAGAACTAGGGTGTTTAATCGAGATTCAAAGTTTCTTAGTCATTTTTGGAGAACTCTTTGGAGGAAGTTGGGTACTTCTTTGAATTTCAGTAGCTCACATCACCCACAAACCGATGGGTAAACTAAGGTAACGAACAGAAGCATGGGAAACTTGCTTAGAAGTTATGTTGGCAAGAACATTAAGTAATGGGTTCTTATTCTTTCACATATTGAGTTTGCCTATAATCGTTCCTTGCATCATAGCACTAGTAAGAGTCATTTTGAGGTTGTTTATGGTACTAATCCAATTGGTCCTTTGGATTTGGTTCCTCATCCAACAACTAAGCAATTTAGTGGAGATGTTGATGAGAGAGCTAAACAAATAAAGAAGCTGCATGAGGATGTTAAAGCAACCATAGAGAAGCAAAATGAGAGGTATAGGCAAGTTGCCAACAAACATAGAAAACTTGTGAAGTTTAAGGTAGGTGATTTAATCTAGATTCATCTAAGAAAGGAGAGGTTTCCACCGGGCAAATTTGAAAAATTGAAACTAAAAGCTGATGGTCCATTCAATGTCCTTAAGAGAATGGTCAGAATGTTTATGAGATCGAGCTACCTGAAGATTATAGAGTATCTCCAACATTTAATGTGGCTAATTTAAGTCCTTATCATAAATATATTGCTAAAACAAACAAGGACTCGAGGACAAGTCTTTTTCAACCAGGGGAGAATGATACGGGAGTGCTTAATTTGCTACAATTTGCTCATGTTGACCTTGCTAATGCTATGTTATATTTTTAGCCCACAATATTACCTCAAAGTCTTCAACTCAGCCCATGACAGCTCATGAGCATAAATTGATGATACTATGTTAAAGCTGTTCCAAGACACTTTTCTTCATGACTAAGAAATACATTAATGGGGTTGGTTAATAGTTGTAAAACATTTAATCTCGAAATTCCCTATGCATGTAGGATTGTTTCATGCACAACTATTTATTTTGGTATTTTAGGGTTAGAGAAGGTTTTAGATGTTTGGCTAATAGCCCAAATTTAGCCCATATATGCTTTATTAGTCCATAGCCCATCTTTCCTCTTAAACCTTAACTTAACCTAAACCTTAGTTTAAATAGGGGCTAATGGTGGCTATGAAATTGAGTAAAATAGCGCAGCAAAGGGCAGAAACTTTACAGCAGTAAAAGGGATTCAAAGAGAGGAGAAAAAGGTAGAAAAACAAGAGAAAAAGAAAAGGAAGAAGACAAGAAAAATATAGAAATTATTCTTATTCATCCAAACAGTTTCTCATCTCAGGTTAGATCAGATCTACAGTGAATTTTTACTGTGATTGCTTGGGGAGGTTTTGGATATTGTGTATAATGATGTGATCCTTGTATCTTAGTTATTCTCTTATGATTGTTGCTTGGGTTTTGAGCAAGAGATTTGAGAATTGTACATTCATTATTTCTATAGTGGATTTTCTCTGATTTGTCCCGTGATTTTTACCTGTCCCGTGATTTTTACCCTTCACGTTGAAGGGGTTTTTCACATAAATCTTAGTGTTCTATTTGATTATGATTTCTATTTAATTCTGCTGTGTGTTACGGCCTGCTAGTATTTGTTCATATACAAAAGTCCTTCTTTGTTTGTTGCCTCTTTTTATTCCCCATCGACTGGTATCAGAGCAAGGTTTTGGTGATTTAATTTTTGTATTTGAACATGGAGACTGGTAGTGTTTCTCACATGATTAGTTTGAACGGAAACAATTGGATGATATGAAAACCAAGAATGGAAGATATCTTATATTGCAAAGATTTGTATGAACCTTTGCAAGGGGATAGTGAAAAACCCATAACTATGACAGATGATGAGTGGAAGAGATTAGATCGAAAAACGGTTGGGTTTATTCGACAGTGGCTCGATGATAGTGTCTTTCACTATATTTCTACTGAAAGTTCTGCATATTCTCTTTGGAAAAAGTTGGAAGGTCTCTATGAAAGAAAAACACCTGGTAACAAAGCTTTTTTTATCAGAAAACTTATGAACCTAAAATATAAAGAGGGTTCTTCTATTGCTAAGCATTTGAATGAAATGCAGAGTATTACTAACCAGTTATCTTCTATGAAAATGTATCTTGATGATTAGTTGTAGGCATTGTTACTTCTCAGTTCATTGTCAGAAAGTTGGGAGACACTGGTGGTTTTCCTTAGTAATTCTGCGCCATATGGTATTGTCACCATGAGTCAAGTAACAAGCAATTTGTTGAATGAGGAGTTAAGAAGAACGAACTCAGCAGTATCTCAGATTGATTCATAAACACTTATCTTAGAGAACAGAGGAAGGTCAAGGTCTAAAGATAGAAGCAGTTCACGCATAGGTAGAAGCAAGTCAAGATCAAGGAAAGATATTGTTTGCTATAACTATGGTGAGAAAGGACATTATAAGAATCAATGTAAGCAACCTAAGAAGAGCAAGAAAAAGGGAAAAGAAGTGGAGTTTACAGAGTCAAAAGAGAATACCACAACTACAGTGCAGGTTGGTGATTATTTGATTTTGTCCCCTTCTGATGATATTTTTTCTTGTGTGTGTCAGGATCTTGAGTGGATAATTGGCACAGGAGCTTCTTATCATACTACACCATGGAGGGAGTTCTTTGCTACCTACAGGTCTGGAAATTTTGGTGTTGTCAAGATGGACAACCATGGCACAGCAGACATCATTGGCATGGGTGACATCCACATAAAGACCAACCTTAGATGTCAGTTGGTGCTTAAGGATATGAAGCATGTGGTTGACTTGAGACTGAATTTAGTCTCAGTTGGAAGACTAGATGATGAAGACTATGATAGCAGGTTTCATAGAGGACAATGGAAACTCAGTAAGGGTTCTCTTGTTATAGCTAGTGGAAAGAAATGTCATACTTTGTACAGGTTGCAGGCCAAAGCTTATGGTGAATAACTGAATGCTACCGAGAAAGACTTCAGCATGGAGTTGTGGCATAGGCGATTGGGACACATGAGCGAGAAGGGACTACAAGCTCTTTCCAAGAGAGAGGTATTGTCTGACCTCAGAGGTACACGTTTGAACCCTTGTATTGATTGTTTAGTTGGTAAATAATATAGAGTTTTATTTGCTAGTCCTGCTTTGTCTAGAAAAATGCATGCCTTGAACCGTGTTTATATAGATGTATGTGGTCCTTTGAGGACAAAAACTCCTAGTGGTTCTACTAATGTTCTTGGCATCAGTGGTGCACTTTATTTTGTTACTTTAATAGATGATTTTTCCAGAAAAGTTTGGGCTTATGCTTTGAAGACCAAAGATCAGGTTATTGGTGTCTTCAAAGAGTTTCATGCCAGAGTTAAAAGGGAGATAGAAAGACAATTAAAATGCATAAGATCATATAATAGTGGTGAGTATACAGGATTGTTTAATGATTATTGCAGGTCATATGGCATTCGACATGAGATGACAATTCCTGGTACACCTCAACATATTACAATTGTAGAGAAGATGAACCGCACCATCATGGAAAAGATCATATGTATGCTTTCACAAGCAAAGCTACCCAAAAGGTTTTGGGATGAGGCTTTGAGGACTGTAGTTGATATGATCAACTTATCTCCCTGTACAGCCCTAGATGCTAATGTTGCAGAGCATGTATGGTCAGAGAAAGATGTTTCCTATAGATATTTAAGAGTGTTTGGTTGTCGTGCATTTGCACATATTCCAGACAATGAAAGGTCCAAGCTGGATGGTAAGACAAAAGAATGTATTTTTCTTGGCTACTCACATGATCAATTTAGTTACATGCTTTGGGATACAGAAAAGCAAAAGGTGTTTAGAAGCAGAGATGTGATCTTCTTTGAGGATCAAAACCTTGAGGATTTGAAGAATGAGGCACCAGCCAAAACTTCTGCAAAAGGATTAGCATATTGTGACCTAGTTATTCCTCCAGTATATTAAGGTGATGGGGGAGATGTGCAGGAAGATGGTGTAGAACCAAATGTTAATCTACCTGCAGGACATGTTGAGCAAGAAGAAGTTGAGGAGCAGCTTCCCGCAGAACCTCAGTTGAGAAGATCTTCTAGACCACGTCGGCCTTCCGAAGATACTCTATAGATGAGTATGTGATGCTTCTTGATCAGAGTGAACCAGAGAGTTACGAGGAAGCGGTTGAAAGTGAAGCGAGAAAAGAAGTGGTTAGTTGCTATGTAGGAAGAGATGGATGCTCTACAGAAGAATCATACATATGATTTAGTGCAACTTCCACAGGGAATGAAGGCCTTGAAAAACAAGTGGGTTTTTAGGTTGAAGACTCAAGAATATTGTTCTCAACCAAAGTATAAAGCCAGATTGGTTATGAAAGGCTTTGGTCAAAAGAAAGGTATTGACTTTGAAGAGATTTTTTCTCCTGTTGTTAAAATGTCTTCTATTCGTATTACTCTAAGTATTGCTGTTAGTCAGGACTTAGAGGTGGAGCAGTTAGATATGAAGACAGCTTTCCTTCATGGTGATTTGGAGGAGGAAATTTATATGGAGCAACCAGAAGGTTTCAAAGTCAAAGGTAAAGAAAATTTTATCTGCAAGTTAAGAAAGAGTTTGTATGGATTGAAGCAAGCTCCAAGACAGTGGTATAGAAAGTTTGATTCATTTATGATTAAAAATAGATATAAAAGAATAGCTTCAGATCATTGTGTGTACATCAAACGGTTTGGTGAGGATTTTATTATTCTCTTAATTTATGTTGATGATATACTTATCCTTGGAAAAGATATGCATACAATTGATAGGTTGAAGAAGGAACTGAGAGAGTCCTTTGCAATGAAGGATATGGGGCCAGCAAAGCAAATACTAGGCATGCAGATTTCTCGTGATAGGAAAAACAAGAAGATTTGGTTATCACAGGAGAAGTATATCGAGAAGGTATTAGAAAGGTTCAGTATGAGCAATGCAAAGCCAGTTGGTTCTCCTCTTTCAGGTCACTTCAAGTTGTGCTCAGAACAGAGTCCGTCAAGTGATGAGGAGAAGGAGAAAATGTAAAAGGTTCCTTATGCTTCAGCAGTTGGAAGTTTAATGTATGCAATGGTGTGTACGAGGCCGGACATCGCATATGCAATAGGTGTTACTAGCAGATTTCTTATAAATCCAGGCAAAGAGCACTGGGCAGCAGTGAAGTGGATCTTAAGATATCTCAGAAGAAGCTCTAAGGTTTGTTTAAGCTTTGGAGGTGGACCACCTGTGCTAATGGGTTACACAGATGCAGATATGGCCAGAGATATTGATACAAGGAAATCCACATCAAGTTTTGTACTTACTTTTATAGGGGGAGCTGTGTCATGGCAATCCAAATTACAAAGGTGTATTGCTCTCTCCACCACAGAGGCAGAATATATTGCTATTATAGAGGTTTACAAAGAAATGTTATGGATGAAAGAATTCTTACAAGAATTAAAGTTGAAACAGAAAAACTATGTGGTGTATTGTGATAGCCAGAGTGTCATCCATTTATGTAAGAATCTAACTTTTCATTCCAAGTCAAAGCATATAGATGTCAGATACCATTGAATTCAAAATATACTTAAAGAGAAGCAGTTGCAACTTCAGAAAATTGATACAGATGATAATGGAGCAGACATGTTGACAAAGACCTTACCAAAAGAGAGGTAGGAGATATGCTGACAGTTGGTCGGTATAGATTTACATTGAGGAGCAAAAAGGACAGTCTCCCTTATGGGCTAAAGGGGGAGGTTGTTGGACTGACAGCCCAAATTTAGCCCATATGGGCTTTATTAGCTCATAGCCCATCTTTTCTCTTAAACCCTAACTTAACCTAAACCTTAGTTTAAATAGGGGCTAATGGTGGCTACAAAATTGAGTAAAATATCACAACAAAGGGCAGAAACTTTGCAGCATCAAAAGGGATTCAAAGAGAGGAGAAAAGGGCAGAAAAACAAGAGAAAAAGAAAAGGAAGAAGACAAGGAAAACGCAGAAATTGTTCTCATTCATCCAAATAATTTCTCATCTCAGGTTAGATCAGATCTACAATGAATTTTTACTGTGATTGCTTGGGGAGGTTTTGGATATTGTGTACAGTAACATGATCCTTGTATCCCAGTTATTCTCTTGTGATTGTTGCTTGGGTTTTGGGCAAGAGATTCGAGAATTGTACATTCATTATTTCTATAGTGGATTTTCTCTGATTTGCCTCGTGGTTTTTACCCTTCACATTGAAGGGGTTTTTCACGTAAATCTTGATATTTTATTTGATTGTGATTTCTGTTTAATTCCGCTGTGTGTTACGGCCTGCTAGTATTTGTTTATATACAAAAGTCCTTCCTTATTTGTTGCCTCTTTTTATTCCCCATCATTAGAAACGGAAGATATTGGCAGAAGAACTCTTGGAGCTCTTTCAAAACTTTGTATCTCTTAGATTCTTCCTAGAGTAGTGAGTCCTTTTGTACTGTTCTGTATTCTCGTTTAATTTTCTTGGGGTGGTGAAATTTTCTATATCCCTATGTGATTTTAAACCTGGTGGTGAACTGTTTTAACAATTGTGTTAAAGTATTTTTCGTGAGATTATTCTTTTTCTATCTGAAGAACTTGTTCCAGTAAATATCGTTATTCTCTTAACTTTTTTTCTCTCAAAATCCATTCTGTATCGCCCCCGTATCAAGGGAGAATAATGATAGGGGATATACTGATGGTTAATCACCTGACTTGTCACTATCATATGGTGTCCTATGAGGGAGGATAAGATGAAGCTTCCTTTTTATCATTTATAATAAGAAAAATAATAACAAGCTTCCTTCTTATCAGTTATGATGAGAAAAATAATCATAGACTTCTTTCTCGTCATTAATAATGAGATAGATAATTATAAAAAAAATTTCTTATTATTTATGAGAAAAAAGATAATCATAAGTTTTCTTTGTGCTCTAGTCAAGTATAAACACATATAAAGAAGAATTTCTCTTGACTACTCATGTTCGTACTCATATATCTCGGATTACTAATTTCAAGCATCGAAGGAACCAAATCGAAAAATCTCTCTCAACCTCGATCTTCATGCATGTGGCAACTATGGAGTATAGCGTTTTCACCTCGAAGACACTTCAGATAGTCCTACGCATATCGATTCGAACCACGTCGGGTTAACCGAAACATCAACAATTTTTCCCTAACATTATCATTCAAACTTCCTTGTATTAAACTATTTTTAATTAGAAGGTCACATCATTCATCAAAATATTTCGAATAGTACCTCTAAATCTTTCTAGAGATCCAATCTTAATCTTCTAATTTTCTCGTTCTCTGGGAATGTCTCTCCCTTCAAGACGTCCCCATTCACATATATACTCTAAGTAATTATGTCGGAACTATCTAAGTGATATTAGATTTATCTACATCGCTTGGCATATTCTGAATGACATCATTGAGCTCGATTTCATCGGCATCAACACAAACAAATACATAATTATAACATTACAACGAAGAAGACAATTAATCAAACAACCGAATTACTTTAGACGGTGTGTCCAATGAAGCCGGCTCAAACACATATGCCCGTGAGTCCAACATCAAGCAACAGAAACGTCCTCCCTTCTCTCTACAACCCCCCCACCCCTCTCTCTGTCTCTATATATATATATTAGACTCCTGCAAGAACTTGATATGAACCAGCATGGATTGTGCACTCAAGATTGGAGCGCTGTTATTCCTTGTCTATGGCTGGTGCGGTTGGCGGACGACCTTCGGCAGCACTCCCGTCGACATGTTCGAGCAGTGGATAGCTCAGCACGGGCGAGTGTACGAGGACGAAGCCGAAAAGTTATATCGCCTTGGTGTGTTCACCAGGAACATGGAGTCCGTGAACGCCTTCCTCCAAGCCGGGGGACGCAGCTACACCGTCGGCCTCAACCGCTTCGCGGACCTCACCAAGGAAGAATTCCTTTCTACCTACACCACCGGACGCATGAGGCCATCAGACGCCTCATATCCAGGGTTGAAGCCTTTCCGGTACGTGAATATGACTGCACCCAGTAGCATCGATTGGCGGAATAAGGGAGTGGTGACCCCTGTCAAGGACCAAGCTTCGTGCGGTAAGAACTCCTCCTGCAGCTCTTCCATTCCCATCCAATTAATTATTTGAGGGCCTGTCGTGGCCCTATCGCCTATGCTTTACTTCGTTTCGGTGCATGGAACTTGCAGGATCTTGTTGGGCATTCTCTGCTGTAGCATCGATGGAAAGCATCAACAAGATCGCGAAGGGGAGCCTGATACCTTTGTCGGAGCAACAACTGCTCGCCTGTGACCACGACGATGATGGATGTGGCGGAGGTCTGCATTACCGAGCATTCTCCTACGTCGTCTCCAATGGAGGCATCACGACGGAAGCGAACTATCCGTACCACCCGGATGAGTCCACCTGCAACGCCACCAAGCAATCGGACCATGCCGTCTCCATAACCGGCTACGGGATCGTTCCCACGAACGACGAGAAGTTACTCATGAATGCAGTGGCCAACCAGCCAGTCTCCGTCTCCATCGATGCCAGCGAGTTCCAGTTCTACGCAGGTGGGATCTTCGACGGGCCTTGTGAAGCCAACCTTAATCATGAAGTCACTCTCGTGGGCTACGGAACAGATGAGAATGGGACTGCGTATTGGATAGCTAAGAATTCATGGGGCACGTCGTGGGGTGATCACGGCTACATTCTGCTCAAGAAGGACGTTGCTCAAAAGGAAGGCCTGTGTGGTCTTGCCATCCGCGCTTCTTATCCCATCATCTAATTAAGGCCTCGATTGGCAGCTTATGCTTCCATCTTCGCAATTGCACCATCTTTTCATTTGTCTTTGTCCCAAATTTATATTTGCTGTGAAAGCTATTTATAAGAAAATAAAGAAGAGATTTATCGGCGCACTTCATAGCTCGTTCGGCCTATCATAGATGGCGTCACGTATGACACCAGCGTGGGGCCGAGGCGTCAGTAAAGCTGAGCCGCAGATCGCAGGCTACGCCCAACCACGCCAGCTGGTTGAGTCGAGCCGTTTGGTCGCGGGCCTTGGACAACCTCAAGCCGCGCCTGGGTCGGCTGGGCCTGACCTGTTCCCGCGACCCGTCTGACTCGGTCGGACCCGAATCGCTAATTTTAATTTCAATTTCAAGCCTTTTTTTTTTTCAAATAGAAAGATTAACTTAAAAAGCTGAAGGCGTGCATATAATATTTAAATATAAACTCATGTTAAAAATAATTGAGTTTTTTTAATTGATTGTTTATTACAAATCCTAAATTTAAGATATCATCAACCCGAATTTATATCATAAATTCTTCTCCAAAAAATCATGCAGGAACAGCATAGATTAGATAATAAAAATTGTGCATCAACAACCATTATTTAAATCTACAGCGTAAGTTTAATAATGGCACGAACAACAAAATTTAAATTCTAGAAATCATGAGTCTATACCACCAAAGTTTACAAAGAAAAAAAAATTTAATGTTAAGAGTAACAACGAGCGTCTATGATGCCTTGTAATCGGGAAAAGAAAATGTTTAAGCTTAGGAATAATAATGAGCTTCTATAATACTTTCTAACCGGGAACCGAGCCAAACATCCACGTTAGATTCATTACAGGATCTAATATAGTGAGTACCATTGGCCAAAAGAGAGCTCAAAGGGGCTTGCCGTCCAGATCCATTGGTCCTCATAAGAAATCATTTTAGGGTGCTTGTATGCCTTATTCTCTCAACCAGCAAGGGGTGAAAAAGTTTAGAAAGTGGTTGTCCCACTGATTTTGGAGAAAAAGATAAGAAATTTTAAAGTAATATTATCAATTCGAGAACCGAAAAGAGGTAGAAATGCCAAAACTAAATAGTTTCTTTAAGCCACCCCTAGCTCTCTGAGAGAGATTAGAGATATTTTTTAAGAAAAAAGAAGTTCTATTTATGCGAATCAACCCAAGAAATTTAAAATGAAGAATGTTAGCCTAAAAGGATTTATTGTTGTTCATAAGAGGAACAAGTCTATTGATGATGATAAAAATTTTAACAATAATGAGGTCATGTAGATCGTGACCTCCCAAGGGCTCGGGAGGGAAGCAGTGTCCCAACTGATTAATCTCATTTTATTCTTGTTAAGATCAGAGTTCCAGAAGAAATTTTGAATCATATACGTCGTATGTTTGAATGAGTGAGAGATCTAAATGTATAGGAAGAGATAGGTAGGAAAAAAAGTTTGATCACAGAATTGACTAAGGTCATTTTTCTCGATTGAGAGAAAAAGTTTGATCATTTTTCTCGTTATATTTTGGTTAGGGCTTTGTCAAAGATTATGTTTATAAAGAATCTCTCCCTAAGTATTTGATAGGTTAGGCTCTTCTCAAGGATTTAAAGCTAGTTGGTGATCCTATTTCTGACCCGAGGATCATAGTGTTTGGGAAAATAGACTAGGCAGACCTCTAAATTTGTCACAAGTTCAAAAGTTTTAAGAACAACATGATGTTAGTGCAAGATTTATTGTTCAACCTCTGATTGAGAAGTTTTAGGGCTTTGGTTAGGGACTTGGGCGGGGGCATCAACCAAATTTTCGATTTTTCAAGAGAATGTCTAATTACCAACTTTGTCATTGTCATATTTAAAATAAATGTTAGTTAAATTTTCAAAATGTAGAGATCGAAAAAACCGAGCTTTGACATATGCAATGAGGGACCAATTTAAAAAGATCAAGAACATAAATGTAGACAAATTTTGCATGATGTTGCGGATAATTTTACACACTCACAGCACTATCATTAATAGATCATTTATAATTTTTTCTTGCTTGGACATATGGTTGAAATCATATTTTATCTTGTTTTTATGTGTTTTTACTTAAAAACTATGAATAGGAATAGTTTATAGGAGTACAAAGCGATTGTTTGTTAGAATGGATAAAATTATCTCATAATAACTCAATTTTTATGTGTCATAGCTTATTTTCTGCTAGCTATAGTATGATACGAAAAGTTAGTCATCTCAACACCTTATAACTACTAGGGTGGCATAGGGTTGGATGAAAATTTGGATAGTATTGAGTATTAATTGGATTTACAAGTTCTCAAGTTAAGCCTATGAAAATTTGTTAATGCCCTCGACACCTAATGAGCACTCGCTTGTGGATTTATGATTATTCATTTGCTTTCTAAAGTTTTTTTTTCTTTTTTCTCTTTTTTCCTTTACACACCAAATATTTACTGAATTGCTTTTAAGGTTAGTTACTTTATGAGACATCAGGACTTGTTCATTGCTCATTTATAAAAACTAATCAATTTACTTTTTTACATGTTATTCGGGACCTAAACAAGATTACAACTAGACTAATCTTATGTAAACAAATAACATAAGGATACCTCAAGACTTGAGTAATTCCAGTTAAATCAATGACAATGAGTACAAAGTAAGAATCTAGTTAATGTTTTAAAAGATACTAATTTTGACTACAATTTGAGCCAAAAGAGCTAGGGTGAGAAATTTTAGAGGTAAACCTAGAAGTTAGATATAGGAGAAAACAACAAACTCGATATTGCAACTTGTTAGGATCTAGAGCGGCACTAATAGCGATATTTTCTAAAAAATAAAGATATAATAAAAAATAAATAACATGCAGATTTTATAGAAATATAAATAATCAATATATGAACTTTTATCTTGACGTGCTCCCATTATTTTTTTAGCGAGTCACACGACACCCTTAGCATGTGAAACATAAGTCTCCGATAGACTTCTAGTGGGGATTGAGATTCAATCAGCATCTTAGTATAACCTCGAGGCATTCGACCAATCACACTAAGCCCAAAAGGTAGACAACTCTTCCCGATCACAACTCTTTGTGATTCCCATCTTGTTCGGCCTCCGAACCACTATAGTCTTAAGGGACTCTATCAACTATAATGTTCGGTTAAGTCATCACCATCGTTACAAGATGAGTCTGATTCAATGATATACCCTTGAGGGACTCGACCAAGTATACCGTGTCCTTAGGTCACCGGTAACATCTCTATATCATAGATAAAATAGCGAATCGTGATATAGATGAGTCACGAGGGACTCAACCAACTCAACCTACACTAAGAATCGATTTCTACCTATAACGATGGAAGGCCACATGGGTCAATCTAATTATCTCATGTTTACCGACTTAATATCATGGAGAAAGGAGATTTTTAATTTGGTCTCCTAATATGATATGTCACACACATACATATTTAATATATATCTACATCACATGCAAATATATATATATATATATATATATATATCTAGTAGGTGTATAACTGTCACATCCTGGATTTTTTTTTTCAGGATTATATCTTTCCACACATACAGAGCCAAATAAGTAAACATCACTTTATTCATCATCATAAACATTTATTATAATCTATTTATTTCCTCAATTCATGAGTAAAATAAACATAGTGATGTTAATTCGGAGAATTATTCAAGTGGCTCTACCTAGCGGTAGAGAAAGGTCCGCTCTCCACTGGGATCTGATTCAGTGCTAGTGGAAGGCTGCTGTGAAAATCAAAAACAAAGAAAATTCAGCAACGCTGAGTAGGAACCCCAAAAGTCAATAAATACATAATAAAAAATCCATCATCCCATTGGCGTATATCAAATACCCAAAGGAGCACTCTCCCAACAGCGGATGGAGAGGCTTTATCCTACGGGATGAGTTTGTGATTCTCCCAACAGCGGATGGAGACAAACTCATATCACACTCCCAACAGTGGATGGAGTGGCGTCCCTCACCCGCCAAAGTGGGGACGCGTTCCTCCCAACAGCGGATGGAGGAACCGTCTAGCCGTCACGTCTGACGACACGCTAATCCCCGAAGGGAATCGCCCTTCCTGCTCTTGGCAGGGAAATATAATCTCATATCTATTCGGGATGAAACAACACATTCAAAACATCTCTTTTCAATAATATCAATATCAATAATACCAAATAGCCCCCAATTGACTTGAACCCTAGTTAAATCGATCTAATCAAACTCGATTCATTAGGACCTAATCGGACCGATCTCTAATCCTTATTTAAGCGTGCCGAACCACCTAGACTAGTATAATTTGGACTAGATTAGGTTCAATTTAGGTTAAACTGACTTGAAAGGTTAAATCAATTCGAAACCACCCTGAATTGATCTAGACTAATCAAGTCTGGTTTAGTTCAATCAATAATTGGGCTTAAATCCAATAATTACATAATATTGGATTAGGTTGAGTCGACCAAATATCGGTCATGTGCACTGTACATGACTGTACATGCATCACGCTAGGTTGAGCCAACCTCAGCCCATGACTGCCCACATTGGGTCAATTTGGTTAACACAATGGCTAGAGCCCGACCCATGGGTAGGGCCTGGCCTGCAAGCTGTTTTAATCCAATCCTATCGAATTTCATAATTTTAAATTACAACAACATACATTCACTACTGATAATAATACATCAAAACGTAACAATAAATTAAATAAATGATAAGATAAGCTTCAACATAAGGAAACAATATTTTTAATTCAATAAGAACTAGAAATCATATGAATAATTTCAACATGATCAAATAATAACATTTTAAATCTAAAAAGGATAAAAATTTTAAATAACATATTCTAATAAAAATTTTAACATCTAAAGGATTAAGAATTTCTTTTTTTTTTAATTACTCATATTATATTTAAATCTGAATAAGATTAGAAGGTAACTGTAATAAATGAAATAACATTCTTAAGAATCTGATATCATAAAACATATACAATTTCATAATGTTTAAAAATAAAAACTTTTAAGGGTAATAGAGGGGTAAAGTATTTTAATTCAAACTAATATCGATCAAAAATTTCAATATAGAATCTAAATAAAAACTTTTAATTTCAAGAAAAGTAGGGAGAACCTACCTCTTTTTAGCAAGATGAAACTCATCGTTCCTCCCACTGTTGAGTTCTGCTCGGCGAGGAACGAAGGAGAGAAATCCCTCCCCTTAAATAGGAGGAGATGAACCTCCATTAAAAGAAAATTTTCTAAATTTTCGTATTTATTTAATATAAATTATTTTCATTTAATATACTGACAAATATGATCTCATCTTATTTGGAATGCTTAATAAGTATTTCCTAATTCATAATAGCAAACAAGAAAATATGATTATTTTTCCCTATTTTATATTAGCATGTAAGGAAATAATATTTAAATCTTAAATCAAATATTTGATTTGATTACATTTCTCCCCACCTATAAGAAATTTGGTCCCCAAATTTTACTTACCTAAAAAGAATAGATGAGGATACTGCTCTCGCATATCTTCTTCTCTTTCCCACGTTGCCTCTTGGTCTGAATGGTGTTGCCAACAAATCTTTACCAAAGGTATAACTTTATTTCTTAGAACATGTTCTTTCCTTTCCAAGATCTGGATTGGTTGTTTTGCAAAAGTGGCATCGTTTCTTAATTGTAGAAGTTGGTAAGATATGACATGTGATGGATCCCTGATATATCTTCGAAGCATAGACACGTGGAATACATCATGGATGCTAGCCAAAACCGGAGGCAATGCTAATCTGTACGCCACAGGCCCGACCTTTTGTAAGACTTCAAATGGGCCTATAAATCTAGGGGCTAACTTTCCTTTTTGACCAAACCTCATAACTCCCTTGGTTGGCGACACTTTTAAGAAGACGTGTTCGCCAACTTTAAACTCTAGATCTCTTCGTCTTCGATCTGCATAACTTTTCTGGCGACTTTGAGCTGTTAATAATCTTTGACGTATAATTCGAATATTATCAGCATCTTTTTGAATCAATTGAGGTCCCAAAAGTTTTTGTTCTCCTACCTCATCCCAATATACAGGTGATCTGCACTTTCTCCCATAAAGAGCTTCAAACGGGGCCATCTGTATACTCGAGTGGTAACTATTATTGTAAGAAAACTCAATTAGGTGTAAGTGCATATCTCAACTTCCACCAAAGTCTAAAGTACATGCTCTTAAGAGGTCTTCAAGAGTTTGTATTGTCCTTTCAGATTGGCCATCAGTTTGGGGGTGAAATGCTGTACTAAACTTTAATTGTGTACCCAAAGATTTTTGTAGACTTCTCCAAAACTTAGAGGTGAACCTTGAATCTCTATCTGAGATAATACTAATTGGCACCCCATGATATCGAATAATCTCTTTAATATATAAACATGCTAATTTATCCAATGAATATTTCTTGTTAATAGGGAGGAAGTGAGCAGATTTAGTAAGTCTATCTACTATTACCCAAATTCCATCATATCCTTTCAGATCTTGGGTAATCCTATTACAAAATCCATAGTGACTTGCTCCCACTTCCATTCGAATTGAAATCCTTTGTAATTTTCAGCCAGTGCTCGATGTTCGCCTTCACCTATTGACATATAAGACATTTAGAAACAAACTCTGCTATATCTCTCTTCATACCACGCCACCAGTAGTTTTGGCGTAAATCCTGGTACATCTTGGTAGTTCCGGGATGGATATTAAATTTTGATCGGTGTGCCTCCTCCAATAACTGCATCTTTACTAGATGACTTTCAGGAACACACAAACGATTGCGGAATGTAATAGAACCATCTTCGATTTGGAGGAATTCAGGTCTAGCTCCTTGAGCTATTTTCTTAACTATCATTTGGAGATATGGATCTTCCTTCTGACCTTCTTTAATTCTTTCTACTAAATATGATTGTGCCATCAGACATGCAAGAAAACCTTTATTTGTCTTCGATAAAAGTCTAAGTTTTAAGTCTACTAACTCTGTCATCATAGAATTCCTTTGAATATTCATATAGGCTACAAGACTAGAAGTATTTCTGCTCAAGGCATCAGCAACTACATTAGCCTTCCCAGGATGATAGTTGATATTAAAATCATAATCTTTTAAAAAGTTCAACCATCTTCTTTGTCTCATATTTAAATCTTTTTGTGTGAAAATGTACTTGAGACTCTTATGATCTGTGAAGATTTCAAAAATTTGTCCATAAAGATAGTGCCTCCAAATTTTTAATGCAAAAATAATAGCTGCTAGCTCTAAATCATGAGTAGGATAGTTTTTCTCATGAGGTTTCAATTGCCTAGATGCATAAGCAACTATCCTCTCATTTTACATTAGAACACAACCAAGTCCTTGTAGTGAGGCATCACTATATACTATAAAACCTTCTCCCCCTGAAGGAATCACCAAGATAGGAGCACTGGTTAACCTTTTCTTCAATTCTTGAAAACTTCGTTGACATTTGTCATCCCATATGAACTTTATATTCTTTTGTGTCAACTTGGTCAAAGGTGCTGCTATTTTTTAGAAGCCTTCTACGAATCTTCTATAGTATCCAGCTAAACCCAAGAAACTTCTAATTTCTAAAACATTAGAAGGCCGCTTCTATTTTGTCACAGCTTCAATCTTGTGAGGGTCAACAGATATACCAGCACTCGAAATTACATGACCGAGAAACATAATTTCATTGAGCCAGAAATTACACTTGCTTAATTTGGCATATAGTTTCTCTTGTCTTAGGACTTTCAGAACTGTCTTAAGATGGTATTCATGTTCTGCCATACTTTTGGAGTAGATCAAGATATCATCAATGAATATAATTACAAATTTATCAAGATAAGGGTGGAACACCCTATTCATGAGATCCATAAAGGCAGTCGGTGCATTCGTGAGTCCGAAGGGCATTACTAAGAATTCATAATGACCGTATCTTGTTCTGAAAGCTGTTTTTTGTATGTCTCTTTCTCTTATCTTCAGTTGGTGATACCCAGATCTCAGATCAATTTTTGAATATACCTGAGTACCTTGAAGTTGATCAAATAAATCATCAATTCGAGGAAGGGGATATTTATTCTTTATGGTCACTTGATTGAGTTGCCTATAATCAATACATAGCCGCATGGATCCATCCTTCTTCTTCACAAATAGGACAGGGGCACCCCAAGGTGATACACTGGGTCGAATAAAATTCTTATCTAAAAGCTCCTGGATTTATTTCTTTAACTCTTCCAACTCAATTGGTGCCATTCTATATGGGGCTTAGAAGCAAAAAGTGCGGTGCTAGGTAGAAGATCAATTGTAAATTCAATCTGCCTATTTGGTGGTAGTGCAGGTAGATCGTCAGGAAAAACATCTGGAAAATCCCGTACAATGGGGATGTCATCTAATACTGGCTTCTTAGATTCTTCTCTAGAAATGAAGGCCAAGTACCCCTGACATCCCTTTAATAATAGTTGGGTAGCACTCAAGGCTGATATGATAGGAGGGAGCTTTTCCTGAATTCCAATGAACTTGAAAGATGGTTGATCTAGAGGTGAGAAAGTAATGATCTTACGAAACAATCGACACTTGCATGATATGCTGAAAGCCAGTCCATACCTAAGATAGCATCGAAATCTTGAAATTCTAGTAGAATAAGATCTACTAGCAAATCGTGACTTTCAATAGTAATAATACAATTTCTATATATCTGATCAACTATCAAGGAGTTTCTAACTGGTGTTGCTACCATTAACATATTATGCATTGGTTCAGGATTCTTATGTAGTTTCCTAGCAAAATATGGCGATATAAAAGAATGCGTAGAACCTGAATTAATAAGTACAGATGCAGGTGTACCACAAAGTGTGATGATACCTTTAATAATAGATCCTGAGGCTTTAGCATCTTGATGGGTCAATGCATAGACTCTCGCCTGACCTCCCTCTCTAGGTCTTAGCTGTTGTTGCCTAACTGTTTGGGGTGGAGCTCGGTGTTGTTGCTTTCGAGGGCAATCCTTCGACATGTGTCCCGGTTGTTGATAATAAAAGCATACACGTTGTCCCGTGGGGCATGAGGTGGAAACATGGTCTGTCTTTCCACAAAAGTAGCATCTTATAATGATTTGATTACTAGGAGCTCCTGCCTGTTGATGCCCAAGCTGTTTGCCCTTGCCTTTCTTTGAAGGTCCAGAATGAGATCCCCCATACGCAGATGGTGCAGCATTAAAAGGTCGCTTTCGATCCTTTACTTGTTGTAATTCATTATCCAATTTCTCCACCACTAGAGCTCGATTTAACACTTCAGCATAGGTTGGTAAAATCAATACTGCAATAGACTTTCTAATTGATGATCGAAGTCCTCTCTCAAAATGACGAGCTCTTTGATTTTCATTAAAGGCAATATGTGGAGAAAACTGAGCTAGTTCAGTGAAATAATGATCATATTCTATTACTGTTCTACTTCTCTGGTGGATGGTAAGGAATTCTTGTTGCTTTTCAAATCGAACTGAATCGGGAAAGAACTACTCATAAAATGCATCCTTAAACTATTCCCAAGTCACAACATCGCCTCTAGACTCTAACATCCTCCTTTTTGAAGTCCACCAAGTGTTTTCCTTCCCTTCCAAAATGAAAGAAGCAAAAGGCACCTTCTGGTTTTCCCGACATTCGATAGCTTCGAAAGTCTTCTCCACTTGACGAATCCAACGTTTAGCAAGGATGGGATCTGGTTTGCCCTCAAAAACAGGTGGTCCCAATCTCTTAAAGTGTTCCAATGTATTACTTCCACCTCGTGGAGCTCTATCATGCTCCTCTTGTCGCTCAAAGTATCCTCTAATAGCATTGAGGACTCCATGTACATCGTCTGGAGCATTGATAGGTGCTGGCGCATGAGGTATATTTTGTGATGTCGGAGAAGCTGGCATATAATCAGTGATAGGTGTATGTGAGGATTGGGTTTGCTCCATGGTGCGTGGAACGTCCAAGTTATTGTTTGCTCGAACACCCCTTCGAGGGCGAAGGCCAATAGCATTACGAACACGAGCGCCACAGGTGATAGGGCCACTATTTTCTTGAATTGGCTCCATTACTCCTATAATAGGTCAAGATAATTATTTATCAAAATCAATCAAGAGACTCAAATACCTACAAGCCCTAGACCATGCTTTGATACCATAAAAAGATGTCACATCCTGGATTTTTTTTTCAGGATTATATCTTTCCACACATACAGAGCCAAATAAGTAAACATCACTTTATTCATCATCATAAACATTTATTACAATCTATTTATTTCCTCAATTCATGAGTAAAAATAAATATAGTGATGTTAATTCGGAGAATTATTCAAGTGGCTCTACCTAGCGGTAGAGAAAGGTGCGCTCTCCACTGGGATCTGATTCAGTGCTAGTGGAAGGCTGCTCTGAAAATCAAAAACAAAGAAAATTCAGCAACGTTGAGTAGGAACCCCAAAAGTCAATAAATGCATAATCAAAAATCCATCATCCCATTGGCGTATATCAAATACCCGAAGGAGCACTCTCCCAACAGCGGATGGAGAGGCTTTATCCTACGGGATGAGTTTGTGATTCTCCCAACAGCGGATGGAGACAAACTCATATCGCACTCCCAACAGCGGATGGAGTGGCGTCCCTCACCCGCCAAAGTAGGGACGCGTTCCTCCCAACAGCGGATGGAGGAACCGTCCAGCCGTCACGTCTGACGACACGCTAATCCCCGAAGGGAATCGCCCTTCCTGCTCTTGGCAGGGAAATATAATCTCATGCCTATTCGGGATGAAACAACACATTCAAAACATCTCTTTTCAATAATATCAATATCAATAATACCAAATAGCCCCCAATTGACTTGAACCCTAGTTAAATCGGTCTAATCAAACTCGATTCATTAGGACCTAACTGGACCGATCTCTAATCCTCATTTAACTGTGCGGAACCACCATAGACTAGTATAATTTGGACTAGATTAGGTTTAATTTAGGTTAAACTGACTTGAAAGGTTAAATCAATTCGGAACCACCCTGAATTGATCTAGACTAATCAAGTCTGGTTTAGTTCAATCAATAATTAGGCTTAAATCCAATAATTACATAATATTGGACTAGGTTGAGCCGACCAAATATCGGTCATGTGCACTGTACATGACTGTACATGCATCACGTCAGATTGGGCCAACCTCAGCCTATGACTGCCCACATTAGGTCAAATTTGGTGGTTAACTCAGGCTAGAGCCCGACCCATGGGTAGGGCTTGGCCTGCAAGCTGTTTTAACCCAATCCTATCCAATTTCATAATTTTGAATTACAACAACATACATTCACTACTGATAATAATACATCAAAACGTAACAACAGATTAAATAAATGATAAGATAAGCTTCAACATAAGGAAACAATATTTTTAATTCAATAAGAACTAGAAATCATATGAATAATTTCAACATGATCAAATAATAACATTTTAAATCTAAAAAGGATAAAAATTTTAAATAACATATTCTAATAAAAATTTTAACATCTAAAGGATTAAGAATTTTCTTTTTTTGAATTACTCATATTATATTTAAATCTGAATAAGATTAGAAGGTAACTGTAATAAATGAAATAACATTCTTAAGAATCCGATATCATAAAACATATACAATTTCATAATGTTTAAAAATAAAAACTTTTAAGGGTAACAAAGGGGTAAAGTATTTTAATTCAAACTAATATCGATCAAAAATTTCAATATAGAATCTAAACAAAAACTTTTAATTTCAAGAAAAGTAGGGAGAACCTACCTCTTTTTAGCAAGATGAAACTCATCGTTCCTCCCATGTTGAGTTACTCGCTTCTACGAGGAACGAAGGAGAAAAATCCCTCCCCTTAAATAGGAGGAGGTGAACCTCCATTAAAGGAAAATTTTCTAAATTTTCATATTTATTTAATATAAATTATTTTCATTTAATATACTGACAAATATGATCTCATCTTATTTGGAATGCTTAATAAGTATTTTCTAATTCATAATAGCAAACAAGGAAATATGATTATCTTTCCCTATTTTATACTAGCATATAAGGAAATAATATTTAAATCTTAAATCAAATATTTGATTTGATTATAATAACAAATCACACATCATATGAGCAATCACACCAGATGATCATGGACCATATCTTAATGTGATCAAGTCTGAGCCAGTGAGCTCAATCACTCACATCAAGATTTATGTGTGCATCGGCACATCTCCATGTCCTATGACCGTCCATCTCACCTCGTCGGTTTCGTTGGCATCTCAACGCATCACTATGTGTCGCAATTATCCGTCTTGGTCTCGTGGGTCCCATTATCGCTTTCACATTCCCACTATGCCTCCTTGTGTAATTACAATATAATTACAAGCATGCAAACCCAATAATAAACGAGAAAAATAAAGGCTCGCATGCCCCAATAACAATAATAATCACATGTACACATATCACACGGTCCATGATCATCTATCAATATCATACATCACATATACATATCATCATCATGTAGGACTACTAAATAAATAATATTAGTTAATTAAATCTTTTAATTAACTAATATTTTTTTGAAATCAAGGATATAAAGAGAATTTTTAAATTATGAAGGGTATTTTGGTCATTCGTAAGTGGGTGGCTTACTCGCGGGCGGAGTGCTTACGAGTGGCGCCAGCCATGCGAGCGCAATGCCCGCAGGTGGCGCCAACCCTTGCGGGCAGGCTGCCTACAATAGGGTGCCGACCCTTGCGGGCAGGCCGCCTACAAGAGTGCGTCGCCCGCCCCTTGTAGGCAGGCCATAGATCGCCAGCCATGGCCAAGGCTGTAAGCAACCTTTGGTCGTTCTACGATGGCAGCAACCCATTCTATGAGGGCAATAACAGTTGCTACCCCTTTTTTACTATTGTGTCAACAATTCTAAATCACAACACATGTAGTTAAAAATTTGATCTTCGCTCGAACAACCTGGCTCTGATACCACTATTGGAAAATCCAAAGGCGACATCTCATGCATAGCGAAAGAATAGCAAACAAAACATCCTAGATTTATATAAAAAGGTTCCATCGTCATGCAAAGATCAGTGCGTAAATCAAATCCATAAATCAGAAAACTACATATATAAAAAGATAGTACCTTAGGGAGATCATATATCCTTGAGATTCCTGTAGATCCGTGGGAAGGATTAAGGAGGTCAAGCGTCCTCCACTCTAGCGGTGATCCATACGATAGGAACTGTAAAGATGCTCCTCTCTGGGGAGAGGAGAATAGAAGGTGGCTACCAAGAAAACCCTAGCCTATGAACCTTTGGTTCCCACCTATTTATAGAGGCCTCGTGTAAACCCTGATGGATCCTGTCCTATTGGGTATTGGATCTCCATCCAATTACTCAAGCCTCTTAGATTAATGGATCTCTACCCAATAATCTAGCTCTTATTGGATCTCATCAATGGGATTCAATAATTCATGGGCTTATTGGATACCCAATAAGATGGGGTCTTCGGCAGATATCTCATATCCAAACCTCTACTCTTTGCAATACCTGCTATATGTGTGTGACTCTCTAGGCCCAATATCGAGCTGGCCGTGAGTCATACTTGTCAGAACTCCTTTTGACTTAGAGAATTATTATCTCCATAATTAATTCACTCGACTCATTGACTACAGACATACTTGGTCACTACGGTGCAGTTCTCAAACGATACAAGGGAATCCAATCCTTTGGACCTATTTGTCCTTAGTTACCATATATCTATAGTCCCTCATCTATCTAATATCCCAGAGACTATATATTGGGCATGTTGCTGTCAGGCCCATACGGTTTCCAATCGAGTCTCATTCTAATCGAATTCTCCTAGAGAATACTTTCTCTCTCAATCTGAATGACCTTGGCTAGGGATTTGCCCAAGTAAGAATACATGAGATATTCTTCTCATGATACTCAGAGTGGATGATCCTCTATTGACACTCAGTTGCCTTCATAAGGTTAGCTACCATTCTCAAGAACCGACTATACTAAATCTGGAACTTTCTAAACCTATAAGTCCAGCATCAAAGAATGGAATACACATATAAGGTATCTTTGGTATCTCAAGTCTAAGGACTAGATACACTATTGGGACTACGGAATCGCTGTCTGACATGAGGTATCAATAATCATCCAATATTTCATAAGCAAATCAATCAGTGAACTCATTCTCCAATGAGTACTTATACTATATCCTTAGTGTCCCCACACGAGTAGTTGTGAGACTAGCCACCTCCATCATATGGACAGGTATACAACACACCAGTTTGTCTGGTTATCTCGATGTCCCTCTTGAGTAACTTATGACCAGGATTATTAAGGGTTTATGTTTAAAGATGAATCAGTCTTATTATCGTGATCTCATCACGATCTGATTCACATTGCACAGATCCAAGAATATCACAATATACATCCAGATAATGTGAGAAAATATTAATAATCATAAGTAAAAAGATTAACGTAGCATGTTACAGGTGTCATCACTCACGTGATTGGCTTGAATAACACCTATAACTAGCATATGGTATATCATTGAATCAGACTCATCTTGTAATGATGGTGATGACTTAACTGAATATCATGGTTGGTTGAGTCCCTCGAGGCCATGGTGGTTCGAAGGTCGAACAGGATGGGAATCACAAGGAGTTGTGATTGGCAAGAGTTGCCTACCTTTACGGGCTTAACGTAAATGGTCGAGTCCCTCGAGGTTACGTTAAGATGTCGATTGAATCACGATCCCCACTAGAGATCTGCCGAGAGTCTACGATTCATATACCAGAGAGAGTTGTGTGTTTTGCAAAAAATTAATGGGAATAGATTAAGATAGAAGTCCTTATCTTAATTGTTTAAATTTTTACATATTATTTATTTCTGCTACATCTTTAATTTCAGAAAAATATCACTTTCAAATCCTTTACATAGCATACTTGATGTCAACTGCCTCAATGGTCCAAATTATATAGATTGACTTCACAATCTAAGAATTATTCTCATGATAGAGAAAATCGTGTACGTTCTTGATATAGTGATCCCTACGCCTGTTGAAAGGGCAAGCGAGGATGAGATCGCTCGCTATGTAAAATACATAGATGATTCCACTCTTGCTCAGTATTATATGTTGGCCTCTATGACTCCTAAGTTACAAAGACAGCATGAAAATATGTATGTCAATTTCATACTCCTACATCTCTACAAATTATTTGAGGAACATGGAAGAACTTAGCGATATGAGATATTGAAGAATCTCTTCTATGCTAGGATGATTGAGGGGATATCGGTTCAGAACCATATCGTTAAGATGATTGAGTGGATAAAGAAACTCATGGGTTTAGGAATAGTCCTAGAGGATAACCTGTGTGTGGATCTTGTGCTTCAGTCCCTACCAGATTCTTTTTTTCAATTCATAATGAATTTCAATATGAACAAGCTTGAGGTGACTCTCCTAGAGCTTCTTGATATGTTGAGAGAAACAGAGAGCACTATCAAGAAAGAGAAGCCAATTCTATATGCTAGTGATACCAGAAAGAAAAGGAAGGTTGAGAAGTCTCTTAAGAAAGGCAAAGGGAAGGGCAAACCGGGTAACACAAAGGTTGCTAGGAAAGACCTAACAAATGACAAAGGCTAGTGCTTCTACTACGGTAAAGAAGAACACTGGAAGAGGAACTGCAAAGAGTACCTTGCAGAGAGGGCGAAACAAAAGCTTGGAGAAGCTTTAGGTACATTCATGATCAATCTCCATTTGTCGGAATCTTATAATAACACATGGGTATTGGATACCAGGAGTGTTTATCACATCTACAATTCATTATAGGTTCTGGCAGGACCTAGGAGATTGAAGAGATGAGAGATAGACTTCAAGATGGGCAATAGAGCAAAAGTTGCTGTAGTGATTATTGGCAAGGTCACCCTACATCTACCTAGTTGAGCTATTATAACATTAGATGCATGTTATTATGTTTCTTCTATTATCAAAAATATCATTTCTATTTCATGTTTGACAATTAATAGATATAAATTAGTTTTTTAGAATAATAGTTGTTCAATATCATTAGATGATGATATCATCACAAGAGGAACGTTACATAATGGTTTATTTATGCTAGATACAGCTCCACATATCATGAGTGTAAGTGAGTCTAAGAGGAAATGAGAAGAAGGTGAACAATGCATATTTGTGGCATTGTAGGTTAGGTCACATCCATGAAGGAAGAATTCAAAAGTTGCTAAATGATGAATATCTAGATCCATCCAACTATGAGTCATAGACGACTTACGAACCTTGCCTTCGGAGAAAGATGACCAACTCTCCATTTAGTGAAATTAGAGAGAGAGTCACTAAGTTGCTGGAACTCATACATAGTGATGTATGTGGTCCTATGTCAACTCATGTCATAGGTGGTTACTCCTATTTCATTATTTTCACAAATGATTTCTCAAGATACGAATATGTATACTTGATGAAGTACAAGTCCAAGGCCATCGAAAAATTCAGGGAATATAAGAATGAAGTGGAGAACCAGACTAGAAAGAGTATCAAAACCCTTCGATCAAATCGAGGAGATGAGTACTTAAGTACAGAGTTCATCCAGTTCCTCAAAGACTATAGGATTCTATCCTAGTGAACACCTCCTTATACATCACAGCTCAATGGTATACCAGAAAGGAGAAATTGAACACTATTATACATAGCGTGATCTATGATGAGTTTATCGATCTACCAATCTCATTCTGGGGATATACCCTAGAGATTACAACTTACCTTCTAAATATAATTCTAACTAAGTTAATGGTGTCTACTCTATATGAGATATGAAAATAGAAGAAGCCCGATCTTAAGGTTGTTAAGATTTGGGGGTACCCTGCTTATGTCAAGAGACACAACTCCGACAAATTGGAAGTCAGGACAGAATAGTGCAAGTTCATGGGATATCCCAAGAAAACTTATGGGTATTATATCTATCACCCTGAGGACCAAAAAGTCTTTGTAGCCAAGAGAGTAGTATTCATTGAGAATGAATATATTCTTGGTGGAGATAGTATGAGCATGATAGAGTTGAGCGAGGTTGGAGAACCTAGCTCAAGCACCATTTCACAACTAAAGTCTGTTCAGGTACCTAACACACAAGTTCCAACTTTATGTAGGTCCAATAGAATATCATATTCTCCTGAGAGATATATGGGACATATCAGAAGAGACGATGTTGAGGATATTGATCCTCAGACTTATAAGGAGGCTATTATGAGTATAGACTCTGAGAAGTGGCAAGAAGCCATGAATTCGGAGATGAATTCTATGTACTCCAACAAGATTTGGAACTTAGTTGATACACCTGAGGGTATTGTACCCATTGGCTGCAAGTGGATTTTCAAAAAGAATATTGGAGCAGATGAAAAGGTCGAGATATATAAAGCAAGGCTAGTAGTTAAGGAGTATTATCAAAGGCAATGTATTAACTATGATGAAACTTTCTCACCCGTAGTTATGCTAAAATCCATTCGAATTTTATTGACTATTGTAGCACACTATGATAATGAGATCTGACAGATGGACGTGAAACTACATTACACAATGGCAACCTCAAGGAGAAGGTGTATATGATACAACCTAAGGAATTCATGTCCAAAGATAATCTAGATAAGGTGTGCAGGTTGCTTAGGTCCATTTATGGACTGAAGCAAGTTTCTCGAAGTCAGAACATAAGATTTGATGAGGCGATCAATTCTTATGACTTCGTTAAGAACGAAAATGAGCCTTGTGTGTACAGGTAGGTAAGTGGGAGCACTATCACCTTTCTGGTGTTGTATGTGGATGACATCCTAATTATTGGGAATGATGAAGGAATGCGCTCTCCATAGTAAAGGCTTGACTATCTAGACACTTCTCCATGAAGGACTTAGGGGAAGCATCCTGCATATTAGGGATTCGGATCTATAGAGATAAATCCAAGAGGATGTTTGGCTTATCCCAGTCCAGTTACTTAGACACCATTGTTAAAAGGTTGGGCATGAAAAATTCCAAGAGAGGTCTCATACCAATAAGACATGGAATATCACTTTTTAGGAGTATGTCCTCAAAGACTCCTGAAGAAAGGGCAGACATGGATAGGATACCCTATGCCTCAGCGATAGGGTTTATCATATATGCTATGCTATGTACTAAGCCTGATATAACACATGTTCTAAATGTCACGAGTAGGTATCAGATAAATCCAGGCTTAACGCACTGGAAAGCAGTAAAGTGTATCCTTAAGTACTTGAGAATGACTAAGAATCTTTTACTGGTATATAAAGGCAGTAGCCTCAAGGTTGAGGACTACACGGACTCAAGCTTCCAATCCGATGTCGATAATAGCAAGTCTAATTCAAGATATGTGTTCACCCTAAATGGAGGAGCAGTATGCTAGAAGAGTTCCAAGCAATGCACTACTATTGACTCGACCATAGAGGCGGAGTACATTGCTACTGTAGAGGCAGCAAAGGAGGGAGTCTGGATAAAGAAGTTCATCACAGATCTAGGAGTCGTGCTAAGCAATGAGTAGCTAATTCCCTTATATTGCAATAACAACAATACAATTGCTCAAGCGAAGGAACCCAGGTCTCATCAGAAGTCAAAGCACGTTCTGAGAAGGTTCCACCAGATAAGGGAGATTGTCGCCCAAAGAGATATAGTAGTGGAAAGAGTTCTATCCGAAAATAACATTACAAATCCATTGAAAAAGTTATTGTTTCATATTATCTTTGAGCATCACAGGAGTCTGATGGGGATCAGATACATAGGTGATTGGATTAAAGTCAAGTAAGAGACTACTAGTTATAAGTGCTCTAGAAGCCAATCACATGAGTGATAGCACGTGTGACTTGATATTTATTCTTTTTGCTTAATATTATTTGGTATTTTATCATTTTATATTACATATTGTAATATTATGATGTCTATGGATCTGTGCAATAGGAGTCAGATCGTGATGAGATCACAATAATAAGATCGATTTACCTTTAAACATAGATCCTAAATAATCTCAGTCATAGGTTACTCGAAAAGGACATCGAGATAACCGAACAGACTAGTGCGCTATATACCCATTTATATAATAGAGGCAATTAGTCTCATAGCTGCTCGTGTGGGGACACTAACGATACAGTACAAGTGCTCATTGGAGAATGAGTTCACTAATTGATCTACCCATGAAATATTGGATGGTTAATGATACCTTATTGTCGGACAATGATTCTGTAGTCCTAGTAGTATATCTGATCCTTAGACTTGAGACATCAAGGATATCCTGTATGAGTACTCCACTCTTTGATACCGGACTTATAGGTTTAGGAGATATAGATCTAGTATAGCCGATTATTAGGAGTGGTAGCCAACCTTACAAGAGCTATTGAGTGTCAATAGAGGATCATCTGCTCGCGGTATCGTGAGAAGAATATCACATATGTTCTTGTTCAAACAAATCCTTGGCCAAGATTGTTCAGATTGAGAGAAAAAGAGTTCTCTGGGAGAATCCGATTATAGCAAGACTCGATGAGAGACCATATGGGTTTGACAGCACCATGCCCATTATAAGGTCTCTAGGATATTAGATAAATGAGGGACTATATATGCATAGTAATTGAGGACAAATAGTTCTAAAGGATTGGATTCCCCTGTATTGTTTGTGGACTACAGCATAGTGGCCTAGTACAACCGCAATCGATGAGTCGAGTGAATTATTATAGAGATAATAATTCATTGAGTCAGAGGAGTTCCGACAAGTATAACTCACGGCCAACTCGATATTGGGCCTAGAAGATCATACACATATGATAGGTATCGCGATGAGTAAAGGTTCAGATATAAGATATCCGTCGAAGCCTCTATCTTATTGGATATCTATTAAGCCCCTGAATTATTGGATCCTAAAGATGAGATCCAATAAGAGCTAATAAGAGATTATTGGGTAGAGACCCACTAATCTAAGAGGCTTGGGTAATTGGATGGAGATCCAACACTTAATATGATAAGATTCATTAGGATTAAATTGATATGAGACCTTTATAAATAAGAGCAAACTAAAGGCCCATAGACTAGGGTTTTTTGGTAGCCACCCCATATTCTCCTCCCCCTCTTCTCCTCAACCAGTAGCCTTAGTTAAGGCATGTGGACAGCAAGAAGGGTCGGCCCCTTCTTGATCACATAGTGCGTGCAACGAGGAGATTTGAGCGACGATTTGAGGAGCGTCATCGTAGTCACTACCATGTGGATTATCACTAGAGAGGAGGACATTTAAACTCCTTCATCTAGTCCTAAAGATCTATAGGAATTCAGGGATATACGATCTCCCTAGATAATTTTATTACGTAGTTTTTTTGGTTTCACGGGTTTTTATACACCAACTTTTGCACGATGATAAGAACCTCTTTTTCTGTGAAAAATCTATGGCTTTTGTTTATGTTCTTCCATTGCACATATGATGTTGCTGTAGATTTTCTAATAGGAGCAACCTAAGGCAACACCAAATAGAGGCACAATTGGAGCCGATATCAAGATCGGACTCAATGGAGGACTGACCCATAAAATAGTGGACGCGAGGACCACCATCAACTCAATGCAAATCAAGGAACGGAGCAACTTGGGGGTAATTTAGTGAAGTACCCAAACCACATGAAGAGAGTTAGCATAGAATATGAAACATGAAGTGGAAGGATAAAGCTTTCCTTGGATGGAGGTCAAGGATATGAACTCTTGTAAAGACAAGACCAGGATCATGTTGTTTAATGGATCCGTCATTCTAATGGAGTGGACTCATCCTGCATGGTGCCAAAGATGAAGGGAGCTTCGAGGCACATGCACCTTATCTCAATAAAGTATTTGATGGAGAAACTAATGTGACGTAACTTATAGAGACGAAGTTGGTGTCATAAGGCTTTGGCATGGGGCAAAAGGATATAGTAGCGAGTACTCTTAAAAGAATATACCGTAGTGCTATCATTCGAGTTGCCATAAGGGAAGTAGTATATATTGGAGATTATGTTGGTGGGGGGCAGAGGCCCAAGATCCAGATAATGGTGTACTAACTTTAGCTAAGTCAATAGACTTTGGGAGCTGCTAGGCGATAGACTATCCTAGAGCTATGCTTCATCTGGGTGTGACCCAAGAATGAGTAGACGAATGTCGATTACTAAAGTAGTGAATATAATCAAAGGTGACAGAGGCCCAATGATGTATTGGTAGAGGCCACACATAGAGGGATTGCAGTCCGAGTTCATCCTACAATAATCAGAATGCATGGGAGATATCATTAGGAGGCAACATAGTGCAGCAGCTTATGATGGAACAATTCAAGGCAATGCAACACACATGAGACAAGTCCCGCGAGGGACTAGGTCATACGGAGATATGATCAGGAGCTATTGGGAGCTCCACTTCGGTGAATAAAATGATAGCAAGAATGGCCATAGATTCGAGAGCGAATGTCGTGGTACTGTAAAGATAAGTCTTTCGTGTGTGCATCGAATTTTACATCGGATAAAAGCCTTGGTCATTAGTATATGAGGGTTGTGTATCACCGAGAGAAGTTCAAATGCAAGAACCAGTGAGTCCCATGAGGGGGACTTGATCATGCAGAAGTATGATCGAAGTAGTTGGAGAGTTCAACTGCTCCAGAACTTACATTCGCTTAAGGTAGCCCGGCAAGTCAAAGGACAAGGTCGAGTAAGCGAACGTTGCTACCAAGGAAGCTAAGGAGAACAGAATTGATGCAAGCCCTAAAACATGATGGTGGAAGCCATGCATGAGAGTTATAATATGTCTTTCCAATGGCCAAGAGGAACTGCCTAGAGAACATAGAGGTATTGAAGCAACTGGTCGAAAAGAAGTGAAGAAGCGATGATGAGTCTAGAGGGACTTAGCTACCCAAAACCAAGTATCAGTTAGAATAAAGTTAGGCTCGGAAGAGTGCCATAGTACTGCAAAGGCGGATCTACTAATTATAAAGAAAATGATGCAGATGCCAGGCAACAGATAGTAGTGCTATGGGCATGGTAATGCAATGGTACCATAGAAGCAAGACTTCCATGGATTTATCGATCCCTTGCTCTAATGGAGGAAGAACGCTTGTTCATGAAAGGGAACAAGGAGGTAGAGAATGCAAAGGCAAACTTCAAATATCAAGACAAGGCTAAAAGACAAAGACCAGGGAACTTCGTAAGATCGGTGTCAATGAGCTTCTTATCAAGATAGCCGAAAGTGAAGGACTTCATGTTGATACAAGAGTGCACGACCAAGGAACAAAGTAGGCAGCATACAGTATTATACCTTTGCTACTTAGAGTAAGCATCAGAAATAATGGGAAAGATGGTACAATCCCAAAAGTGACTAAAACTATCAAAGACTTACTCTAAATTGGGATGAAAACTTCTTGCATTCCAGAAGTTCGATGGTATTGAGAAAATAAATCATAGTAGCTAACTCAATATAAGGAATGCAAGCACTACGAGTGCTTCGAAAGTGTGAGCTAAGAGCAAGCAAATGCTAGTAACCAACTTGATACATGGAGTACAACCCTTAAGGAGGCAAGCGAAGTCAAGTAACCTTTGCCTTTTCAAATCTTAAGAGCTTGAGCGAAATTGAGTATCTAAGTTCTCTTATTTACCTAACAAAGAAGCTCTGCATAGGTTCAAAGACCCTTCAAAGGAACCTAATAGAAGACATCAATTGTTAAATCCTCACCAATGGTGATCAGTGCTACTGTGAGTAGATTGTTCGCTTCATTTCTCAATAGAATGCCAATTGAAAACGAAAGTAATGCAAACCTACTTAGAAATGACAACTAAGTAGAAGAAGAATCGATGGGCAAATTTTACGGAGGAAGGGCCCTAAAACTTCAATGTTTGTGAAGTGATGCTCGTTAATACTCCAACAAGTATTCACCTAGTTCAAGAGATATAAGGCATTTAAGAGACTGGTGCATATCAAGGATGGTCTTTTCCTTTATCTAAAGAATTCACAGGAACCAATAGGGATTAGCATAACTTAACCGACCACACACCAGAGTCGGAGTTAAAGTAGTATAGCGAATCAAAGTTTGACTACACAACAACAGCAATGGAGAACAATTGGGAGCCAAGGGGTGCATTACAACAAGAGCAAAAAAAATTGAAGATTCAGTAAAGGCGAGGAGTTACAGCATCGATAAAGGCTTCGATGAGGACGCCGAAGGAATAAGTGGGGGAGAATGTCATAGATAAAATTGTAAACGAAGTGTTTGTTATAATGCTTACATATGCCCATATCTTTTGATTTTTTTTATGCTTTACACAGCATGTAAAGGGTTGGCCAAAGGTTTAACAGCCCCATTTTGATAAAGTTTAGTAGTCATTTTAGGCTTGTAAATAAAAATTATGTCATATGGACACTTGTGAGGGATTTTGATCTGTAGTGGACCATTTTGGATCCTTTATTGTGCAATCGTTCAGAGCTTGTAATCTATAGTTATAATTTATATTTTCTATAAAGTGTTTGTGGAAATAGTTACTTGTGGATCCCGAGTAAAGCATTTTCTCTAACTTGTTTTCTATTTTGTATGTCCTAAAGGACTATAGGAGGTTTCGGGAAGGCTGACCTTGGCGGGTAGACACGCAATGGTACTACATGACTTAAGCAAAACTAGTTAAGTTTATGACAGAGTAGTAAACAAGTCCTTAAGTCTCACGAAGAGGGCAGCTTTACAAGAAATTCAATAAATACTTTGTGTGTAAGAGAGAAAAAGAGGAAGGAGAAAACATGGACTTTAGATTGCAAAATAAATAATCGTAAGTTCATAAATGACTGTTCACCAAGTGTCAAGCATGATGATAAGTTTTCGTCAACTTAATGTGCAAACTTGTGTAAACCGATTAATGTCTGACACTATCTTAAATCTACATCCACCCCTGTGCCACCCGAGGGGTTCCAAGGGTATGAGCTTATTGATGTTTTGCGTCGTACCGTGGCCTGTAGAAAACAGGTCATGACACGTGAAAACAGAGTCATTTTGGAGTAATTTTACCCAACGTGATGAGCGATCACACTACAGCACTGTGAACTATTTTTGCTTATATTTTTCATATAAAAACATATACAACCAAGGCAAAATATGTTGTCAAGAATCTATACATACATGCAAAAGCAATAAACGATTCGTTGAGCGAAGATATTCCGGGTGTGCGATGACCATGACAGTTAGGTGTTGATTAAATTCATAAGTTTGTACGTTAAGCTTACGGAAACTTACCAACGCGCCTAACATACGGTGAGCAGTCACTTATAAATTTACATCTATTCGTTTGCCTTCTGAAGTCCTTTTTTTCTCATCAGAATGAATGAAATTACCCCACAATGGCCTAGTTTTTAACATATCATGGCCTATTTTCTATAGGCTATGGTGCCATGCAAAACATCAGCTATCTCAATACCCTAAAACTATTCGGGTGGCACAAGAATATATGGGGGTTTGAGGTAGCGTTAAGCATTAATTGGATTCATAAGTTTGTACGTAAAGCCTATGGGAACTTGCCAATATACTTGACGCCCGGTGAGCAATCGCTTGTAGATTTATGTCTATTTGTTTGCCTTAAGTTCTTTTTTTTTCTTTCTTTTCTTTTCTCTTTTGCACACCAAGTATTTGCTGAATTATTTTTAAAACTAGTCATTTTATGAAATATTAGGACTTCTCCATTACTTATTTTCAAAACCAATCAATTTAACTTTTTTATGTCCTTTGGGACCTAAATAAGGTTGTAGCTATATTGATCCTCCGTGAATGAATAACGTAAATGTATCTCACGACTTGAGCAATTTCAGTTAATTCAATGATAATGAGTATAAGTTAAGAACCTAGTCAATATTTAAAAAGATACTAATTATGGGTATAATTTGAGCTAAAATTATTGGGTTTAAAAAGTTTTGAGGTAAGCCAAGAAGCTAGATACGGGAGGGAACAAATTTGATTCATTATAACACAGCTGACAACTAATTTCCAAAGGAGAATAGGTGGTGTCTCTAACGAACTAATATGGTTGCGAGAGGGAATGTTCCAACTTAGTAATAATAGAAAGGTTTACTCATTATTAAATAAAAGAAGAGAAAGGATTCTCCCCCAAGAAAGAAATAGCTCATTTTTTGATTAATTATATAGATTATTTTTATTTTATTTTTAATTGGAATTAGATTTCAAACCATGAATTAATTTTCCTTATTAGGTTATATACGCAAGGAATTTAGTTAACAATTTTAATTCAAAAAATAAAAATCCGGTGATTTCCTAAAATATCATGCAACGGAAACGTGTTCACTCTATATATCGCTTGCCTCGCACTGACTTCCCGACATCAAACCAAAGATGGCTTCCACGCTTCAAGATTGCAGCGCTTTTCTTCCTTCTCTATGGCTCGTGGCGTTGGTCAGCGGTCTTCGGCGCTAGTCCGATGACTCCCAGCGACATGTTCGAGCAGTGGATAGCTGAGCATGGGTGAACGTACGCGAGCGAATCCGAGAAGTCATATCACCTAGGGGTGTTCACCAGTGTTATGGGTATTAAATGTGACGCGACCCCGGAACCTGTATATTACGTCGGGACGACGTCATCACCCCTCCTGCGCTCAATTATGGCCGAGATTGATCGCCCAATGTCACTTCGTCTCTGCCTTGCCCCAGGTTCGTACAGGAGTTGACCACGGCACCAGTCTGAGAAACCAGGTCCGTACACGCTCACCAGACGCAACCAGAAATGCGCCAACCGCCCGACGTATTTAAGCGACCGAGGAGTAAGGTGATATGTAGGTTGTCTTCTCTGAACTCTTGGATTGGTTAACGGGCCTAAGAGGAGGGAGTTGGGAAGAAGAACAGAAGAGGAGAAAAAGGAGGAGGAGAAGAAGAAGGAGAAGAAGGAGAAGAGGAAGGAGAAGGAGAAGAATGAGGAGGAGGAGGGGAAGAAACTCTTAGCACGCTCTCTATCGCTGCATAGCAGCAGCTCAGCCGAGCTCCCATCGCTACATGGCAACGGCCGAGCTCCCATCGCTGCATAGCAGCAGCCCAATCGAGCTCCCATCGCTGCATAGCAGTAGCCCAGTCAAGCTCCCATCGCTGCATGGCAGCGGCCGAGCTCCCATCGCTGCATGGCAGCAGCCGAGCTCCCATCGCTGCATAGCAGCAGCCCAGCCGAGCTCCCATCACTGCATGGCAGCGGTCGAGCTCCCATCGCTGCATAGCAGCAGCCCAGTCGAGCTCCCATCGCTGCATGGCAGCGGTCGAGCTCCCATCGCTGCATGGCAGTGCCGAGCTCCCATCGCTGCATAGCAAAGCGCCGGGCCGAGCTCCCATCGCTGCATGGCGCATGCGGCCGAGCTCCCATCGCAGAGAGGAGCAGCATCGACCTTGAGACACCGACAGCCAAGGGCTCTCTCTCTCTCTTTTTCTCTCTTTCTCTATGAAACACTCTACTCACCCTCATCCGACACTGACTTAAGCATCGGAGGGGTTGGGACGAAAACCCCGACCCGACTGTGTGTAGGAACCGGGACATGTTGCGAGCGGCCACCAGATGAAGGAACCGATCCTCGACCGGGTGGAGGATCACTTCACCCGACCCGACGCGGCTTCTCGCCGAGATCGATGAGGCGACCCTGCATGTTCGGACCCGAACCCAGCCGCGACGGCCCCGAGGCCACGGCACAAAGTTGTTTGCATTAACAGATTGACGCTAAAAGGAGGGCTCCATTGTCGCAAGGTCACCCCATCTAATCTCCAAAGCCCGAACTAAAGGTTTAAGGCAACCATGTTCAGCGCTTCACAGATGGTTCGTCGCTGCCCCATGCAGCTTGCTCGGCCAAATCTGAGCCCGAGTGCACCGCTTAAGCTCGGCCAAGCCCGAGCTACAATGCTCGGCAACCATGTGTGGCGCTTGCTGAGCCATCATCGCCTCATCATGCAACTCTATGAGCCTAAGTGCGCTTTCGGCGATCGAGCTGCTCGGCCAACCACGTCGCCGCATGGTTCGTAGCGCACCAGGAAGAAGCCCATTCGAAGCTACGACGCTTTCGGCGGAAGCCGAAGCTACGGTGCTCGGCCAACCATGCTCAACCCTTCATTGTGTTTTCATCGCTGCCTCATGCAAGCTTGCCAAATCGAGCCTGCATTTTGGCGCCAGAGCTCTGCAGTACACTTCGCGTGGTACGCCGCCTCATGCAGCACGCCCGCTGAGCTGAGCGCCCAGATCGCTTCATCGCAGACACTGCGCGACACGACCGCCTCTGCGCAGACGCCCGCTTATGCGCGCACGCCCGCTGAGCTCAGACTCATTTTGCGCTAGATCGCCATGGGCAGCACTTCTACGCGCACGCGCTCGAGCTCAGCCGGCGCCAGACGCTTCATCGCAGCGTACACTCTACGCGGTATGCCCGCCGCGACGCAGATCGATTTACCGGCTTTCAGATTACCTCGGCCGCAGCTCCCACCTCGCTGCATGCCGCTTTGCACGGTACGGCGCTTAAGCTCGTACACTCGGCGCACTTTTGCTCATCACCTCGGCTGCACATCCGTCTTAGCCTGTACCTCGACCGCAGCCTCACAACCTCACATCGCATAAGTCTCTTGGCCTCGAGCGGCGGCTCGGCCATCGGTTTTCATGGTCATGAGCGGCGGCTCGACCCCTCATCCCGAACGACGGTTCGGTTTTTAGGGTCTTGAGCGGCGGCTCGACCACCGGATTTCTGGGTCTTGAGCGGCAGCTCGACCCCTCATCCCGAACGGCTGTTCGGTTTTTATGGCATTGAGCGGCGGCTCGGCCACTGGCCTTCTGGGTCTTGAGCGGCGGCTCGACCCCTCATCCTGAACGGCGACTCAGTCATTTATGCTACAATAGGCCAGACCACCGACCGTGGGCTCTGCCGGCCGCCTATGTGCAACCAGATTCTCCCAAAACATCGCCTCCTGCCCTCGAGGGTGGTCCCGCAGGAGGGACTTTTTGAGGGGGGTAGTGTTATGGGTATTAAATGTGACACGACCCCGAAACCTGTGTATTACGTCGGGACGACGTCATCGCCCCTCCTGCGCTCAATTATTGCCGAGATTGACCGCCCAATGTCACTTCGTCTCTGCCTCGCCCCAGGTCCGTACGGGAGTTGACCACGGCACCAACCTGAGAAACCAGGTCCGTACACGCTCACCAGACGCAACCAGAAACGCGCCAACCGCCTGACGTATTTAAGCGACCGAGGAGTAAGGTGATAGGTAGGTTTCTTCTCTGAACTCTTGGATTGGTTAACGGGCCTAAGAGGAGGGAGCTGGGAAGAAGAACAGAAGAGGAGAAAAAGGAGGAGGAGAAGAAGAAGGAGAAGAAGGAGAAGAGGAAGGAGAAGGAGAAGAATGAGGAGGGGAAGAAACTCTTAGCACGCTCTCTATCGCTGCATAGCAGTAGCTCAGCCGAGCTCCCATCGCTGCATGGCAGCGGCCGAGCTCCCATCGCTACATAGCAGCAGCCCAGTCAAGCTCCCATCGCTGCATGGCAGCGGCCGAGCTCATGCAGCGGCCGAGCTCCCATCGCTGCATAGCAGCAGCCCAGTCGGGCTCCCATCGCTGCATGGCAGCGGCCGAGCTCCCATCGCTGCATAGCAGCAGCCCAGTCGGGCTCCCATCGCTGCATGGCAGCGGCCGAGCTCCCATCGCTGCATAGCAGCAGCCCAGTCGAGCTCCCATCGCTGCATGGCAGCGGCCGAGCTCCCATCGCTGCATAGCAGCAGCCCAGTCGAGCTCCCATCGCTGCATGGCAGCGGCCGAGCTCCCATCGCTGCATAGCAGCAGCCCAGTCGAGCTCCCATCGCTGCATGGCAGCAGCCCAGTCGAGCTCCCATCGCTGCATGGCAACGGCCGAGCTCCCATCGCAGAGAGGAGCAGCACCGACCTTGAGACATCGACAACCAAGGGCTCTCTCTCTCTCTCTCTTTCTCTCTTTCTCTATGAAACACTCTACTCACCCTCATCCGACACTGACTTAAGCATCGGAGGGGTCGGGACGAGAAACCCCCGACCCGACCTGTGTGCAGGAACCGAAGGACATGTTGCGAGCTGGCCACCAGATGAAGGAACCGATCCCGACCGGGTGGAGGATCAGCTTCACCCGACCCGACGTCGGCTTCCTGCCCGGAGATCGATGAGGCAACCCCTACGCGTTCGGACCCGAACCCAGCCGCGACGGCCCCGAGGCCATGGCACAAAGTTGTTTGCATTAACAACCAGGAACCTGGACTTCGTGAACGCCTTCAACCAAGCCGGGAACTACAGCTACACCGTCGGCCTCAACAACTTCGCAGACCTCACCAAGGAAGAATTCCTGGCCACCTACACCACCACCATTCCGAAGCCGTCAGCCGACTCTAATCCTGGATCGGAGCCTTTCATGTACAGGGATGTGACTGCTGTCGTTAGCCTCGATTGGCGGGATGAGGGAGTCGTGACCCCTGTCAAGAAACAAGGGACGTGCGGTAAGGACGACTCCTCCTGCAACTCTTCCATTCCCATTCAATTAATTATATGAGGACTTGTCGTGGCCCTATCGCCTATGGTTTACTTCGTTTCGGTGCATGGAACATGCAGGAGCTTGCTGGGCATTCTCTGCAGTAGCAGCGATGGAAAGCATCAACGCGATCATTAATGGGGACCTGATATCATTGTCGGAGCAACAACTGATTGCTTGTAACTATGACGGTTATGGATGTTCCGGAGGTCGGCATTCCCGAGCATTCGCTTACGTCGAAAACAATGGAGGCATCACGACGGAAGAGAACTACCCGTACGACCCTTATAACAAAACCTGTGACGCCAGCAAGGAATTGGACCATGCCGTCATCTTAACCTCCTCCCAGATTGTTCCCCGGAACAACGAGAAGTTACTCATGAACGCAGTGATAAACCAGCCAGTTTCCGTCGCCATTGATTCCCACGAGTTCCACTTCTACACAGGTGGCGTCTTCGACTATCCTTGCGGGACCAACCTCAATCATGTAGTCACTCTAGTGGGTTTTGACACGGATGATGATGGGGTTCCGTATTGGATAGCTAAGAATTCATGGGGCGACAGATGGGTGAAGGCGGCTACATTCGTCTCAAGAAGGACGTCCATGACAAGACAGGACAGTGTGGTCTTGCCATGATGGCTGCTTTTCCGATCATCGTCTAATCAAGGCCTGAATTGGGCATCTTAGCTTATGCTTCCATCTTTGCAACACTTGCACCATCTTTTCATTTGTCTTTGTCCCAAATTTATGTTAGTTGTGAATGGCACTTCCATTTTATTTTTTTTCTTCTTGTATGTAATATATATGTTAGATTTTAATTTATGGTAAGTTAATTACCGGATAAATTGAGTTCCTGTGTCCTTTCAGAGGCACATGGAAGCTTCAAGTGACACCCATGTCAACTAAAACAGAGCTGCTAGCTCTGTTTAAGCTCCAGGATTCTTGATGCATTCGATGTGCAGAGAGGAATGAAGCCGTTAAAGAGAGAGAAATCGAAAAAGATAAAGATCGATTGAACAGATCCAATTGGAAATCTCGAATCGGACATTCGGCCCATAGTTTACTGAAACATAACCAATTTTGGAAGACATAACCTCTGGTTTGCAGCTCACAAACTGCTGCACTTCTCCCTCTGCCACTTGTGCAAAGCTTGTGCTATAACAATCACTATGGCTATTGATTACACAATCACCGTTAAGCATGATGCTATTGAGTGATTCGTCTCTGCTGCTGCTCTCGGTGGCAGGACAACTTGGTGCGGCGCCGCGTTCCTTGTCGGTGCTTCTGACCGCCACCCAGTTGTCGTCCCATGTCCAATTAGGGCTGCTGCTGCTGACAAGCTGTTGGATTCTTGCTGACGGATCACAGAATGGGTGTTGGGATGGTTCCTCGTCTTGGTCGGGCAGGGACTCCCAGAATGCCAGGTCGAGCGTGCTCTTCGGGGAGACCCAGCGGCGATCTGTATCTGGCTTCGATGGAGAAGTTATGGACGAAGAAGCCACGAATTCGTGCTGGAGGAGCTGCTCCGCCGTCCACCGATCCCTGGGATCCCTCTTCAAGCACTTGCTCAAGATGTCGTTTCCCTCCCCAGAGAGCCAGCTCGGAAAGGCCGGCACGTCCGGGGAGAATGCAACTCGATGAATCGCGGCGATGGGATCAAGAAAGTCCGGCCAAGCGGGGCCACCGGTGGCCATCTCGATGATAGTGCAGCCCAGCGCCCACACGTCGGCCGGGGGGCCCTGCTCTTCTCCGCAGGCGACCTCCGGAGCCATGAACACGGGCGTGCCCCTCAACCCCCCTTCATCCTCCCGAGCAATCATGCGTGCGCACCCCATGTCGGCAATCTTGGCGTGCCCGTCGGACCCAACCAGGACGTTCCGGCCTTTGACGTCGCAGTGGACGACGCCTTGCGAGTGAAGATACGCCAACCCTCTCAGGATCTCACAGCTGTAGCATCGAATCGCGGCCTCATCGAACCGACCTCCCTGCTTCCCGATCTCGTCCGACAGCGAGCCCCCGGGAGCATACTCCAGGAAGAGATTATAGTAGAGACCGCCGGTAGACCCATGTGAGCTGATGTCGAACCCTAGGCAAGATACAACGTAAGGAGAACAGAGGGAAGACAGGATCCTCTGCTCCCTCTGCAGGATGGCAGAGCGACCGAGCTCCGCGCACTTGGCCGCGAAGACCGCTCCGGAGTCCAAAGCTGTGGCGAGAGAGACGGTGGCGGAGGAGCCACGGCCGATGACACGGCCTCGTCGCCACCCACCAATTTCCATTCGGCGAGGTGGATAAACGAGAGATTAATGTTGTACGACTGGCTAGTTTTGGCAGAGCCATAACATATATAGCAGCGCGATTAAGACTCGGTTGAGTGTGAGCTTTCTTACGTAAGTGTCGAACGCAGAGAGGTCCTCCTCGAATGAGCCAAGAGGCATACCACCAAACAACAAGAGGGTAACGCATGGGGATGAGGTCACCTGCGCCGTGTTTCGCCGACCTCATCCAACGTCAGGCCGACGACGATAACACTCCAACCACGAGATACTATTTCTTGTTGTGACATGGAGGAGGACGGTGTGAGCCGTCTTGATTGCACGCCGAACAGTACTTGAGAGCGTTTCTTTACCCTTTCTCTCTGCCACTTGTCGCCCAAACTACATGCTTCGATTCTGAGGTTGCGTTACGCCAGTGCATCTCCCACCGCTGCGTCAGCCATAACGTCAGACTTGGATTTGACGCAATGATCATGCTCCATGGAAGCTATTGCTTGCCGACTCGATCGAGCACACCACGCGCTCGCGATGGGGACCGGGCGAGTTGCAATGAAGGGTGGGCGTGGTTGGTGGGCGGTGGTATTCATTGCGTCGACTGCGGAGCGAAAGCTGTCATGCGTGGCTTCTTCCTCGCGCTTCGTTTCGTTCAGGGAAAGGAAATAAATGGAGAAGGAACGAAATCTCGATTCAGCACGACATAGAACGACTCTTTCTTCGAAAGCTAATCGTTTCTCCAAAAGATCGCAGGTGACATGTAAAACATTGTAAGAGGAAATAATGACATAATATTAACTCAGTCGATCATAGATTGTCACCTGAGTAACGACGTATACAGAAAAAACTTATGCCCATGATGTATACAGAAAAAACTTATGCCCCTCACCTGCAACCGTAGATAGGAGTATAATCTTCTAAATCCTATTCATCTCAATCTCTAGGAGAGTTATATGAGCCAGTCGCATGATGTATTAATCCCCAATAGTAAGACTCATTCTCCTAATTTCTTCTTTATGGAATGTCGTAAGTAATCTTTCGAGAAGATTAATATGCCCGACTTCAAAGGGCATTAATCTCAAGTGACATGACTTAATTCTCATTTTTTCTTTTTTTAAATATCTGACCTTTTCATATTTTTCTCAAACATGCTCGAACCTTGATATACAATGCTCTCATGATCATCTTTCCCTGACGTTGCCCTCGAAGAGGCATGCTCACTAACCCTTGACATAAATGAGCCCCCAGGCAATGTAAGGAGCTCCATAACTAGCTACCAGCTACACTCCATCGACGCTTATGTATAAAAACTAGCCCCGAAGCCTAAAGGGGCAAGTATCTCCACTACTTTTACCTTCAAACTAATTTTACCATTCGAGGGATCAGGTCGGGAACATCCCTCGACGCTGATCGCTTATGTAGAGACTTCAGTGAGGCTAAGGTGCACCTCAAGACAACACGAATCAGCCTTTTGCGAATAGACCACTTCGAAAACATGTCAATCGAATCAAATCCCCACTCCAGCATCTTCTCGTGACCCTCCATGGACCTCCTGGACGAGCTTGTGCTTTCGGAACCGAATCAAGTCACGATTACTCCACAATTAATGATATCAAAGCAACAACATATTATGCTACTAATCGTTTCATCTATGCTAAAGAACCTTTTCTAATGATGAGGGATAATAGCATTAGTCAATTGCATCCGTCCAATGTCTTATGGTTGTTCTGCATTGACTTCTGCTGCATGGGTTCTCCTCAAACAATCTTTTATTTGATCTGCAACTCCCATCACAAAAGCATGCTGGACTTTAATGATGACTCAAAGGTAAGGAGCAGCTTATTGCTCTCGAGCCAATCATCTCCTTCCTGTTGAATCTCGGATTTTGATGATAAAATCAATTGGTGAAATACTTGTTCTAATCTATATTGTCAAAGATAAGTATGTAGGATTAACTACGATGGGTCAGAAACATAAAGTGATTTGCCGACGTCAAGTCCGTCCAATGTTCAAGAGTTCATCGGAAGTCCGAAGGATCATCGGAAGTGCTGCCGGAACCAATCAAGATCGAATCAGGGACTTGCCGAAGTTTTCGGAAGTTCGTCACAAAGATCGTTGAAGGTTCGCGAAACTTTGCCGAGAAGGTTCGGAAGCTTGTCGAAGACTCGTTGAGCGTGACTTACAAGCCGGGAGCATGCTGGGAACCCGTCGGAAGAAATCCGAGGGAAATATCGGAGGACCGCCGAAGTCTCAACGAAAAGCTCACCGGAATAAGACTTGAAGAAAGTCGGTTTAAATCATTGTTAATTATATTTTTTAATTTCGTAGTTAGCATATACTTAGGACAAGAATTTCGAATTAATCTTGCTCTAATTAGTAGGGGCCAACCGGGCCCTTACTAGGCTTTTTGGTCTTTGGATAAGACCCATTTAGCAAAGCAAACTGCCAGGTGGTAGAACCACCTGTGCCAGGCGGTAGCACCGCTTGGCAGCCGTGTGCTAGGCGGTAGTATCGCCCAACATGGAGTGGTAGTATCGCCACTGAGCGGTAGTACCGCCTTGACTGGAAGCGTAGTACCGCCCGACCATTGCTTGCTAGCGGCGGTAGTACCGCTTTTCCGCGTGTTACACCGCTTTGTACAAGATATCGATCTGGCGGCCGACAAGCGGTAGTACCGCCTCTAACAGGCGGTAGCACCGCCCAGACCCGGGAATTCCAAATTTGATTTCCAATTTGGAGCCCAATTTTGAATCCATTTTGGATCTATAAATACCCCCCCTTTCTCAGCTGAAAGGGTAACCCTTTTTGAGAGTTAGAATCTTGGTTTTGAGTCTTTGAAAAGTCTTGAAAAGTCTTGTTCTTGCTAAGTGTTCACCTCCTTCTTCTTCTTGAGAAATCTTGTAAGAGTGTGAACTTCTTGTAAAGGGTTGTAAAAAGGGGTATTGGTCCTTCCCCTTCAAAGGATTGCTAGTGGAAGTGCGGAGCCTCATCGGGAAGGCTTCAAGAGTGGATGTAGGTCATTTGACCGAACCACTATACATCATTGTGTTCATGAATGTGTGAGTGTTTACATTTCTGAATCATTTCATTACTTAGCTGCAAATTATTTAGTTCCTTGCTACTTCATTTACTCAAGCAACTTCTTACAAGTTCTCTTTCAATGAATCGAAGTCTTCCTACGAACTTGTCTTTATACGAAATCGGATTCAAAGTTACATATTTAATCCGCTGCACTAATTCACCCCCCCCACTTAGTGTCTTTTCGATCCTAACAATTGGTATCAGAGCAAGGTTTGCTCTCATATTGGTTTAAAACCCAAGAGAGATGGCCTACTCTGGTATGCAAGAGGGTTACTCCATTACTCGTCCGCCTTTGTTTAATGGGTCGGATTATACGTATTAGAAGACTCGTATGAGGATTTTTCTCATTTCTATGGATTTTGAACTTTGGAATATTGTTGAAAATGGATTTGTAAAATCTTCTCTTCCGATGAGTGAGTGGAATGAGTTGGAAAGAAAGATTTTTGCTTTCAATGCAAAGGCTATGAATGCCTTATTTTGTGCGCTTGATAAGAATGAGTTTAATCGGGTTTCTATTTGCGAATCGGCTTTTGATATTTAGCGCACTCTTGAAATCACTCATGAAGGCACTAGCCGAGTGAAAGAGTCCAAAATCAATATTCTTGTGCACTCTTATGAACTTTTTCGGATGAAACCAAATGAGTCCATTGGAGACATGTACACCCGCTTTACGGATGTCATCAATGGACTTAAAGCTCTTGGTAAAGGTTTTTCTAACTTTGAGTTGGTAACTAAAATTTTAAGATCCCTTCCAAAGAGTTGGGATCCAAAAGTTACGACCATTCAAGAGGCCAAGGATCTTAAAATATTTCCGCTTGAAGAACTTATTGGGTCTCTAATGACCTATGAGATGACGTGCCATGCTCATGAAGAGCTTGAGAACCCCCTTCCAAAGAACAGGAAGGATATGGCACTTAGAACACAAGAAGACCACTTGAAAGGAACATCAAGTGACGAGGACAGTGACAAAGACATTGCACTTTTGACTCGAAAGTTTAAGAAATTTATTAGTGTTGAATCTCGGATTTTGATGATAAAATCAATTGGTGAAATATATGTTCTAATCTATATTGTCAAAGACAAGTGTGCAGGATTAACTACGATGGGTCAGAAACATAAAGTGATTTGCCGACGTCAAGTCCGTCCAATGTTCAAGAGTTCATCGGAAGTCCGAAGGATCATCGGAAGTGCTGCCGGAACCAATCAAGATCGAATCAGGGACTTGCCGAAGTTTTCGGAAGTTCATCACAAAGATCGTTGAAGGTTCGCGAAACTTTGCCGAGAAGGTTCGGAAGCTTGTCGAAGACTCGTTGAGCGTGACTTACAAGCCGGGAGCATGCTGGGAACCCGTCGGAAGAAATCCGAGGGAAATATCGGAGGACCGCCGAAGTCTCAACGAAAAGCTCGCCGGAATAAGACTTGAAGAAAGTCGGTTTAAATCATTGTTAATTATGTTTTTTAACTTCGTAGTTAGCATGTACTTAGGGCAAGGATTTCGAATTAATCTTGCTCTAATTAGTAGGGGCCAACCGGGCCCTTACTAGGCTTTTTGGGCTTTGAATAAGACCCATTTAGCAAAGCAAACTGCCAGGCTGTCACGGACTTAGCTGGTTTTGCCTAAGCCGTGCGGCACCAATGCGTATCACCGCAAAGGTCAGCCTACCCGAAATCTCCTACAATCCCTTAGGATCTGCAAAAGAGAAGACGAGATAGAGAAAGCGCTTCACACGGGATCCGCAAGCCACTCTTTTAGTAAACACTTTATAGCCAATGCACATTCCAACGATGGATATTACAAGCTCAGAACAGTTGCACAACAAAGGTATAGATTTGGTCCACTACAGACCGAATTCTAGTACAAGTATGCACTCGACGTAAACATTATGTACAAGCCTACAATGGCTGCTAAACTCGCTCAAATGAGGCATTTTGCCTTTGACAAGCCCTTTACAAGCTTTACAAATTACAACCAACCAAAAGGAACACGGACAAGCATAAGCATTACACCGAACAAGCCGTTTACAATTTTGTCCGTGACATTCTTCCCCACTTATTCCTTCGACGTCCTCGTTGAAGCCCTTGCTGACGCTGCAACTTGTTTTCTTTGTTGGATCTTCGATCTTCTGCTCCTGCTGCGATGCGCCCCTTTGACTCCCAATTGATCTCCGCTTGCTGTTGTTGAGTCGTCGAACTTTAATCCGCCATGTTGCTTCAACTCGCCAATGACTCTGACTCTGGTGTGTGGTTGGCAGAGTTGTGCTGATCCTTGTTGGTTCTTGCGGATTCATCTGATGAAGGGAAAAGACCATCTTTGATATGCGCTAGTCTTCAAATTCTTCTTGTCTCTTGAACTAGATAGATGCTTGTTGGAGCTTTGACGAGCATCGCCTCGCAACCTTTCAAGTTTTCAGGTCCTTCCTCCGTAAAATTTACCCATCGAATCTTCTTCCACTTAGTTGTCTTCGAAGGGTCTTCACATCTGTGCAGAGCTCCTCTGCTGGATAACTAAGAGAGCTGGGGTACTTGGTTTCGCCCATTCTCTTGGGAGTTGAGAAGGCAAAGGTTACTTGACTTCGCCCGCCTCCTCGAGGTTGTACTTTGTGCGTCAAGCTGGTTACTAGACTTCGCCTGCTCTTAGCTCACACTTCCGAAGCACTTGAAGTGTTTGCAATCCTTGTGCTGAGTCAGCTACTATGATTCACCTTCTCATTGCCATTGAACTTCTGGAATGCAAGAAGTTTTCACTCCAACTTGGAGTAAGTCTCCGATAGATTTGGTCGCCTTTGGGATTGTACCGCCTTCTCCATTATTTCGCCGACTCCTCTGAGTAGCAAAGGTACAAGACACAGCGTCTTTGCTGCTCCGATCCTTGGTCATGCACTCTTGCATCGACCCGAAGTCCTTCACTCACGACTATCTTGATGGAAAGTCTGTTGACACTGGTCTTACGAAGTTCTCTGGCTTCTGCCCTTCAGCCTTGTCTTGGTACATGGAGTTTGCCAAAGCATTCTCCTCCTCCACGGCCCATATCACGACCAAGCGCTCTCCCTCTATGAGAGCAAGGGATTGATGACTCCCCGGAAGTCCCGCCTTTGCGGTACCATGGCACTGCAACGCCCATGGCACTACTATCCGTTGTCTCGCATCTGCATCCTTTCTTCATGATCGGTAGATCCGCCTCTGCGGCATTGTGACACTCCTTTGAGTTCAACTTCAATCTAACCGATGATTGATCCTGGGTAGCTGAGTCGCTCTTTGACTCGTCATTGCTTCCTCGTCATATTTCGACCACCTGCTTCGACACCTATGTGTTCTCTGGGCAGTTCCACTTGGTCGATGGAAAGACAGACTGCAACTCCCATGTATGGCCACCGCCATCATGTTACAGGGCTTACACCGCTTCTATTCTCCTTAGCTTTATTGGTCGCAACGTTCGCTTACTCGGCCTTGTCCTCTGACTTGCCGGGCTCCCTTAAGCGAATGTGAGCTCTGAAGCAGTTCCACTCTTCAGCCGCTCCGATCATACCTCAGATGATCCGGTCCCAAATGGGACTCCCGGTATTTGCATCTAATCTTCCTTGATAGTGCACAGCCCCCATAAGCTGATGTCCAAGGCTTCCATTCAATGCAACATTCGGTGCACGCACGGAAGACCCGCCTCTGCGGTACCATGACATTCACTGCTTGAATCCATAGCTCTTCTTGCCGTCGTGTTGTTCACCGATGTGGAGCTCCTAGTCGCGCTCCCGATCATACCTCTGTATGATCTAGTCCCCCCATGGGACTCACTGTGTGTGTCGACTTGCCGTGAACTTTTCCACCACGATGTGCTGCATCATGTCGACACCTGGTGACATCTCCCTGCATTCTGATCCCTATGGTATGAACTCGAACTGCGATATCTCCATGTGTGGACTCCGCCAACACATCGCAGGGCCTTCGCCATCTTCGATTCTGTTCGCTTCTGTGGCAATCGGCCTTCGTCCACCCACTCTCGGGTCACACTCGGACGAAGGCTAGCTCTAGGACAGTCCATCGCCTAGCAGCTCCTCTGAAGTCCCCTGACTTCGCTGAAATAGGTGCACCATTGTGCGATCCCGGGACTCGCCCCTACCAAAGACAATCTCCACTGCGCACCGCTTTCCTCATGACAACTCGAATGGCAACACTGTGGCATATTCTTCAAGAGTAACTACCTCTGCATCCTCTTGCCCCGTGTCAAGGCCTTTTGACACCAACTTTACCTCAGCAAGCTGCGTCGCCTTAGAATCTCCACCAAATGCATCATCGAGATAAAGTGCATGTGCCTCAAAGCTCCCTTTGTCTTTGGCACCATGCAAGATGAGTCAGCTCCATCTGAATATGAAACCCATGGAACGACATGATCCGATTCCTGCCTCTGCAAGAGTCCATGTCCTTGACCTCTGTCTAAGGAAAGCTCCAAGCCTCCGCTCCACATTCCATCTTCTAAACCAACTCCCTTCATGCGGCTTGGGTACTTCACCAAGTTACCCCCAAGTTGCTTTGCTTCTCGATTTGCATTGCGTTGATGGTGGCCCTCGCGCCCACCATTCCACGGGTCAGCCCTCTGTTGAGTCCGATCTTCCTATCGGCTCTAAGTGTGCCTTCACTTTGTGTTGCCTTGGGTTGCTCCCCCCACTTGATCTCGCTATGCATCCACCAACGCATTGCCTCTTGGGAGATCATGCGACAACTCCATGCCGCTTACTCGATCTATCGAGCTTTGTCTTGAGGTTCTCCTCAATCGGTGTGGTTCATTGCACACGATTATCCCTATGGAGAACCGGGACTTATCCCTCCTGGATATCTACCCCGTTAGAGCAACTTCTCTCTTCGCATCCTTCCCTTATGAAGTTTTGGAGACCACCATCCCCTTGGACTACTTCGCCTCTGCTGAACAAACTGTGCCCAATTCTGCCATTGCAAATGCACTTGCTAGATTGTGACACTTCACCAATACAGCTCGCACTGCACCCCTCTGGGTCTAGCAACATGCTGAACCTGCTGCACACTTCAGCCTCTTACGAAAGTATCCTGCATATACCGAAGAGAAAGTTTAAATGCTCCATGGCGCCAACCTTCGGCCGCCTTGGGATGGCCACGGACAGTCCATCGTCCGCATGCAAGCCCTTGCATGAGTATCGAATTCCTTGAGTTTGCAACTCCCCTCACCTCTGTGAGCTTTGCACAACTCATTCGATCATTGAACAACCCAATCCACCTTGCACGGTCTCATCCTTTGCAAGCACTCCGCTTGCCTCGAGCACCGTCAAGTTTGGGTGCTAACGTCGAGCCACTACTCAAACTCAGCCATCCCGACCTTTGTGCGCTCCGCAATTCTTCTTAGCTTGTTGTCCTCGTGGTGCCTCACAAGATCCCCCACGTTTGCATGCTAAGTGTTTCTAAGTGGGCTTGTCCCGCTCTGATACCAATTGTCACGGACTTAGCTGATTTTGCCTAAGCCGTGCGGCACCAATGCGTATCACCGCAAAGGTCAGCCTACCCGAAATCTCCTACAATCCCTTAGGATCTGCAAAAGAGAAGACGAGACAGAGAAAGCGCTTCACACGGGATCCGCAAGCCACTCTTTTAGTAAACACTTTATAGCCAATGCACATTCCAACGATGGATATTACAAGCTCAGAACAGTTGCACAACAAAGGTATAGATTTGGTCCACTACAGACCGAATTCTAGTACAAGTATGCACTCGACGCAAACATTATGTACAAGCCTACAATGGCTGCCAAACTCGCTCAAATGAGGCATTTTGCCTTTGACAAGCCCTTTACAAGCTTTACAAATTACAACCAACCAAAAGGGATACGGACAAGCATAAGCATTACACCGAACAAGCCGTTTCCAATTTTGTCCGTGACAAGGCGGTAGAACCGCCTGTGCCAAGCGGTAGCACCGCCTGGCAGCCGTGTGCTAGGCGGTAGTACCGCCACCGAGCAAGCGTAGTACCACCCGGCCACATGGCTAAGCGGTGGTAGTACCACCCAGCCTGGAGCGGTAGTACCACCCGGCCACATTGCTAAGCGGCGGTAGTACCGCTTGCTCCAGGCGGTTGCACCGTCAGATCAAGATATCGACAGCGGCGGTATCGACAAAGCGGTAGTAGTATCGCTTCTAACAAAGGTAGCATCGCCTGCAGACTGGAATTCCAAATTTGATTTCCAATTTGGAGCCCAATTTTGAATCCATTTTGGATCTATAAATACCCCCCCTTTCTCAGTTGAAAGGGTAACCCTTTTTGAGAGTTAGAATCTTGGTTTTGAGTCTTTGAAAAGTCTTGAAAAGTCTTGTTCTTGCTAAGTGTTCACCTCCTTCTTCTTCTTGAGAAATCTTGTAAGAGTGTGAACTTCTTGTAAAGGGTTGTAAAAAGGGGTATTGGTCCTTCCCCTTCAAAGGATTGCTAGTGGAAGTGCGGAGCCTCATCGTGAAGGCTTCAAGAGTGGATGTAGGTCATTTGACCGAACCACTATACACCATTGTGTTCATGAATGTGTGAGTGTTTACATTTCTGAATCATTTCATTACTTAGCTGCAAATTGTTTAGTTCCTTGCTACTTCATTTACTCAAGCAACTTCTACAAGTTCTCTTTCAACGAATCGAAGTCTTCCTACGAACTTGTCTTTATACTGAAATCGGATTCAAAGTTACATATTTAATCCGTGCACTAATTCACCCCCTCTTAGTGCCTTTTCGATCCTAACAATTGGTATCGAGCAAGGTTTGCTCTCATATTGGTTTAAAACCCAAGAGAGATGACATACTCCGTATGCAAGAGGGTTACTCCATTACTCGTCCGCCTATGTTTAATGGGTCTTATACGATTGAAGACTCGTATGAGGATTTTCTCATTTCTATGGATTTTAAACTTTGGAATATTGTTGAAAATGGATTTGCAAAATCTTCTCTTCTGATGAGTGAGTGGAATGAGTCGGAAAGAAAGATTTTTTCTCTCAATGCAAAGGCTATGAATGCCTTATTTTGTGCGCTTGATAAGAATGAGTTTAATCGGGTTTCTATTTGCGAATCGGCTTTTGATATTTGGCGCACTCTTGAAATCACACATGAAGGCACTAGCCAAGTGAAAGAGTCCAAAATCAACATTCTTGTGCACTCTTATGAACTTTTTCGGATGAAACCAAATGAGTCCATTGGAGACATGTACACCCGCTTTACGGATGTCATCAATGGACTTAAAGCTCTTGGTAAAGGTTTTTCTAACTTTGAGTTGGTAACTAAAATTTTAAGATCCCTTCCAAAGAGTTGGGATCCAAAAGTTATGGCCATTTAAGAGGCCAAGGATCTTAAAATATTTCCGCTTAAAGAACTTATTGGGTCTCTAATGACCTATGAGATGACGTGCCATGCTCATGAAGAGTTTGAGAACCCTCTTCCAAAGAACAGGAAGGATATGACACTTAGAACACAAGAAGACCACTTGAAAGGAACATCAAGTGATGAGGACAATGACAAAGACATTGCACTTTTGACTTGAAAGTTTAAGAAATTTATAAGAAAGAACAAGTTTAAAAATGACACAAAAAATAAATTTGAAAACAAAAAGGACCAAGTTATTTGCTACGAATGCAAAAAGGCGGGACACTTCAAGCATGAATGCCCTCAAGCCAAGAAGATGCAACCCAAGAAGAAGAAAGCATTTAAGGCTATATGGGATGATTCAAGTGACTCCGTGGTCGAAGAGGCAAGCAATAAAGAGGAGGCTAACTTCGCTCTAATGGCCCTTGGAGAAGAGGTTAGTGAATTATTTAGTGAAGAATTATCTTTCGATGAGCTTTCTATCGCTTTTCATGAGTTATTTGATGAATATAGAACTATTAGTAAGAAGTTCAATTTGCTTAAGAAAGAGCATGCTTTATTACAAAATAAGTTCAATAACCTCCAAACTCCTTCTCTACCCCCATGCTCTAAGTGTGAGCACTTAGAAGAAATAAAAAGGGAGAACTTGCTACTTAAAGAGACCTTAAACAAGTTCAAGGTCGGTAGCAAGGGCTTGGACATGATCCTTGCAAACAAGGGACACATCGGAAATAGAAGTGGAATAGGATTTGTGAGTGGATCTCATCAAAATCCCACTACTTTCATTAAAAGATCCACATTGCATGTATCACCCCATTTGAAATTCAATTTTTGTGATAAAATAGGACATGTTGCTTACAAATGTCCGTTCAAGAAAATTAGTCCACAAAAATTAATATGGGTTCCCAAAGGAACCATAAACAACTCAATGCCAAATTACAAATTAAGTAGATCAATTTGTAGGGCACCCAAAATTAAATGGATATATAAAAACCATCCTCTTTTGTAGATAAACTCACAAGCTAGGAGCAAGAAATGGTATCTTGATAGTGGATGCTCAATGCACATGACCGGAGATCCATCTCATTTTTCTATGCTCTCTAGCAAAGAAGAAGGGTATGTCACCTTCGGAGACAACAACAAGGGTAAAATCATTGGCAAAGGAACCATTGGTAACAAATCAAGTTTTTCAATTGATGATGTCTTGTTAGTTGATGGCTTAAAATATAATCTCTTAAGAATTAGTCAATTGTGCAATAAAGGCTATGTTGTTAGATTTGAATCTAATGTTTGCATCATTGAAAAACCAAACAATAACATATCCATGATTGCTTTAAAGCAAAACAATGTCTACACCATAAATATTGATGAATTGTGTAATGAAATGTGTTTTTCGGTTTTGAATGATGATGCTTGGCTTTGGCATAGGAGATTAGGCCATGCAAGCATGAAACTAATTTCTAAGATTTCATCTAGAGAATTAGTAAGAGGCATCCCAAACATGAAATTTGTTAAGGACAAGGTATGTGATGCATGTCAACTAGGAAAACAAATAAAGACTAGTTTCAAATCAAAAAATCAAATTAGCACCACTAGACCATTGCAATTGATCCATTTGGACTTATTTGGACCAATTGACATAACAAGCCTAGGAGGTAGCAAATATGTCTTTGTAATTGTGGATGACTATAGTAGATACACTTGGACCTATTTCTTGGCTCATAAAAGTGATTGCTTCAAATATTTTTCTAAATTTTGTAAACTCACTCAAAATAAAAAGGGTTTTATGATATCATCAATTCGAAGTGATCATGGAGGTGAATTTCAAAATCATGACTTCCAAAAATTTTATGAAATTAACGGATATGATCATAACTTTTCTACTCCAAGAAATCCATAACAAAATGGAGTAGTGGAAAGGAAAAATAGAAGTTTACAAGAAATGACTAGAACCATGTTAAATGAATACAATTTACCAAAATATTTTTGAGCCGAAGCTGTGAATACGGCTTGCTATGTTATGAATAGAGTTCTAGTGAGACCATCCCTATCTAAAACTCCATATGAATTATGGAATGATAAAAAACCCAATGTTTCTTATTTTAAAGTTTTTGGTTGTAAATGCTTTATTTTAAATGAAAAGGATGTCTTAGGAAAATTCGATGCAAAATCCAATGAAGGCATATTTCTTGGTTATTCTTCCGTTTCTAAGGCTTTTCGTGTTTTCAACAAAAGAACCTTAGTTATAGAAGAATCTATTCATATGGTTTTTAATGAAATTTCCAAATTTAAGAAAAAACATTTTGATGATGATTTTGGCTTTGATAATTTGAATTTGAATGAACCCTCTCCTCAAAACGACAACTTGGATGCATCTTCTTCCCAAACTTCCTTACCCAAGGAATAGAAGTATGTAGATGCTCATCCCAAGGAGTTAATTATACGAGATGCATCGAAAGGGGTTCAAACTCGCTCTTCTTTCAAAGATTTTTGTGCTCATGCTGCTTTTCTTTCTCAAATTGAACCAAAATGCATTGATGATGCCTTGAAAGATGATTCTTGGGTTATCGCAATGCAAGAAGAATTGAATCAATTTGAGAGGAATGAGGTATGGAAGCTTGTTCCTAGACCAAATGACCACTTAGTTATTGGTACTAAGTGGGTCTTTAGAAACAAGCAAGATGAATGTGGTATCGTGATTAGAAACAAGGCTAGACTAGTGGCCAAAGGTTTCAACCAAGAAGAATGTATCGATTACGAAGAAACCTTCGCTCCGGTGGTAAGATTAGAAGCCATTAGGATGCTCCTTGCCTATGCTAGTAGTAATGATTTCAAATTATTTTAAATGGATGTCAAAAGTGTATTCTTAAATGGTTTTATCTCTGAAGAAGTGTATGTCGAACAACCACCTGGATTTGAAAATTCTCTTCTCCCTAACCATGTGTTTAAGCTAACTAAGGCTTTATATGGTCTAAAACAAGCCCCTAGGGCTTGGTATGAGAGTCTTAGTTCCTTTTTAATTTCAAATGATTTCACTAAAGGCAAGGTTGATACTACATTGTTTATTAAACATTTTGAAAATAATTTTCTTATTGTTCAAATTTATGTTGATGATATTATTTTTGGTTCTTCGGATGAATCACTATGTGAATCTTTTGCCAAGTGTATGAGTCATGAATTTGAGATGAGTCTAATGGGAGAGTTAACCTTCTTTCTTGGATTACAAATTAAACAACTTAGTAATGGTATATTTCTTAATCAATCTAAATATACATTAGAATTGTTAAAATGATTTAATATGGACAGCTCAAAAGCCATCTACACTCCAATGAGTACTTCCACCAAGTTAGACTTGGATGAAGGTGGAGAAAATTTTGATCAAAAGACATATAGGGGCATGATTGGCAGCCTGCTCTATCTTACTGCAACTAGGCCAGATATCATGTTTAGTGTGGGACTTTGTGCGAGATTTCAAGCTAATCCTAAGTTGTCTCACCTTAAAGCCATTAAAAGAATTTTTAGATATCTTAAAGGTACTCCTAATCTAGGATTATGGTATCTAAAATCGGATGACTTTAATTTGATAGCCTATGTAGATGCGGATTTTGGTGGATGTAGAATAGATAGAAAGAGTACATCTGGAACATGCCAATTTTTAGGACATGCACTCGTTTCTTGGACTTCCAAGAAACAAAATTCGGTTGCAATATCTACGGCGAAAGCCGAATATATAGCCGCAAGTGCATGTTATGCTCAAGTCATTTGGATGAAAAATACACTAGAAGATTATGGAATTCATTTAAATAATATTCCTATAAAATGTGATAATACAAGTGCTATTTATCTTACAAAAAATCCTATTCAACACTCTAGAACTAAACACATTGACATAAGACATCACTTTATACGAGATCATGTTAACAATAACGATGTTACTCTTGAATTTATCGATACAAAACATCAATTAGCGGATATTTTTATGAAACCTTTAAATGAGGAACAATTTGACTTCATTAGGAGGGAATTAGGCATGTTAAACTACCCTAATAAATAAGCTTTTTTGTATAAGTTTTTTTTAATTTCGGTTTTCAACGATTTGAACTTCTCTCAGATTTTTAATTCGATTTGATCGTAATTTTGACTTGATACCCTCCTTCTTGTGACTACTATGAATGATACTTTTTCGAATGGTTTCTTGCTCTCTCCATAGCTTATTTAATTCCAATGAGTGATTTCTTTACCTTCATTATTTTTTTGTTGATGACAAAGGGGGAGAAAAATATAAATTGCTATGATGGAGTTATAATATGCTTAAAGCAAAATATGAATCAATTGTATCACATTGCAAACGCTTAAGAACTCTTATTCTTGAAATAAGCTACTTTTTATTTGATATCATATTAAAACACACGTTTGGATATCGCTTGATCTTTATCATGTTTGAATTAATTTTTCTGATTATTATAGGTGTAAATACTTTGACATTGTTTAAAGTACATTGTTTTTAGTATTTATGCCTAAGCTTGTCTTTTAAGCTTTATGTTGAATGACATCTATACGACTTGGCTTAAATTCAAAAGATTGAATTCAAGCGCCTTTTTACCTTCTGATTATATGGCATATAGATAGGGGGAGTTGAGTTTAACTCTATCATCAATTGATTATCATCATAAAAAAGGGGGAGATTGTTGAATCTCGAATTTTAATGATAAAATCAATTGGTGAAATACTTGTTCTAATCTATATTGTCAAAGATAAGTGTGCAGGATTAACTACGATGGGTCAGAAACATAAAGTGATTTGCCGACGCCAAGTCCGTCCAATGTTCAAGAGTTCATCTAAGTCCGAAGGATCATCGGAAGTGCTTTAACCAATCAAGATCGAATCAGGGACTTGCCGAAGTTTTCGGAAGTTCGTCACAAAGATCGTTGAAGGTTCGTGAAACTTTGTCGAGAAGGTTCGGAAGCTTGTCGAAGACTCGTTGAGCGTGACTTACAAGCCGGAAGCATGCTGGGAACCCGTCGGAAGAAATCTGAGGGAAATATCGGAGGACCGCCGAAGTCTCAAATCTAAAAGCTCACGGAATAAGACTTGAAGAAAGTCGGTTTAAATCATTGTTAATTATATTTTTTAATTTCGTAGTTAGCATGTACTTAGGGCAAGGATTTCGAATTAATCTTGCTCTAATTAGTAGGGGCCAACCGGGCCCTTACTAGGCTTTTTGGGCTTTGGATAAGACCCATTTAGTAAAGCAAACTGCCAGGCGGTAGAACCACCTGTGCGCAGGCGTTAGCACCGCCTGGCAGCATGTGCTAGGCGGTAGTACCGCCCGACCGGAGCGGTAGTACCGCCACTGAGCGGTAGTACCGCCTGCCACAAGGCTAAGCGGCGGTAGTACCGCCACTGAGAGCGGTAGTATCGCCTGCCATTGCTAAGCGATAGTATTTGCTCGCGGCGGTAGTACCTGCTGCTCCAGCGCGTTGCACCACCTACAGATTAGTCCGCGATCGACAAGTAGTAGTAATCGCCTCTAACAGCGATAGCACCGCCTGACACCGAATTCCAAATTTATTTTCCAATTTGGAGCCCAATTTTGAATCCATTTTGGATCTATAAATACCCCCCCTTTCTCAGCTGAAAGGGTAACCCTTTTTGAGAGTTTGAATCTTGGTTTTGAGTCTTTGAAAAGTCCTGAAAAGTCTTGTTCTTGCTAAGTGTTCACCTCCTTCTTCTTCTTGAGAAATCTTATAAGAGTGTGAACTTCTTGTAAAAGGTTGTAAAAAGAGGTATTGGTCCTTCCCCTTCAAAGGATTGCTAGTGGAAGTGCGTAGCCTCATCGTAAAGGCTTCAAGAGTGGATGTAGGTCATTTGACCGAACCACTATACATCATTGTGTTCATGAATGTGTGAGTGTTTACATTTCTGAATCATTTTATTACTTAGCTGCAAATTGTTTAGTTCCTTGCTGCTTCATTTACTCAAGCAACTTCTTACAAGTTCTCTTTCAACGAATCGAAGTCTTCCTACGAACTTGTCTTTATACGAAATCGGATTCAAAGTTACATATTTAATCCGCTGCACTAATTCACCCCCCCCCTCTTAGTGCCTTTTCGATCCTAACAATAAGAAAGAACAAGTTTAAAAATGACACAAAAAATAAATTTGAACACAAAAAGGACCAAGTTATTTGCTACGAATGCAAAAAGCCGGGACATTTCAAGCATGAATGCCCTCAAGCCAAGAAGATACAACCCAAGAAGAAGAAAGCATTCAAGGCTACATGGGATGATTCAAGTGACTCCGAGGTCGAAGAGGCAAGCAACAAAGAGGAGGCTAACTTCGCTCTAATGGCCCTTGGAGAAGAGGTTAGTGAATTATTTAGTGAAGAATTATCTTTCGATGAGCTTTCTATCGCTTTTTATGAGTTATTTGATGAATGTAGAACTATTAGTAAGAAGTTCAATTTGCTTAAGAAAGAGCATGCTTTATTACAAAATAAGTTCAATAACCTCCAAACTCCTTCTTTACCCCATGCTCTAAGTGTGAGCACTTAGAAGAAATAAAAAGGGAGAACTTGCTATTTAAAGAGACCTTAAACAAGTTCAAGGTCGGTAGCAAGGGCTTGGACATGATCCTTGCAAACAAGGGACACATCGAAATAGAAGTGGAATAGGATTTGTGAGTGGATCTCATCAAAATCCCACTACCTTCATTAAAGGATCCACATTGCATGTATCACCCCATTTGAAATGCAATTTTTGTGGTAAACGGGACATGTTGCTTACAAATGTCCGCTCAAGAAAATTAGTCCACAAAAAATTAATATGGGTTCCCAAAGGAACCATAAACAACTCAATGCCAAATTACAAATTAAGTAGATCAATTTGTAGGGCACCCAAAATTAAATGGGTACCTAAAAACCATCCTCTTTTGTAGACAAACTCACAAGCTAGGAGCAAGAAATGGTATCTTGATAGTGGATGCTCAAGGCACATGACCGGAGATCCATCTCATTTCTCTATGCTCTCTAGCAAAGAAGAAGGGTATGTCACCTTCGGAGACAACAACAAGGGTAAAATCATTGGCAAAGGAACCATTGGTAACAAATCAAGTTTTTCAATTGATGATGTCTTGTTAGTTGATGGCATAAAACATAATCTCTTAAGCATTAGTCAATTGTGCGATAAAGGCTATGTTGTTAGATTTGAATCTAAAGTTTGCATCATTGAAAAACCAAACAATAACATATCTATGATTGCTTTAAAGCAAAACAATGTCTACACCATAAATATTGATGAATTATGTAATGAAATGTGTTTTTCGGATTTGAATGATGATGCTTGGCTTTGGCATAGGAGATTAGGCCATACAAGCATGAAACTAATTTCTAAGATTTCATCTAGAGAATTAGTAAGAGGCATCCCAAACATGAAATTTGTTAAGAACAAGGTATGTGATGCATGTCAACTAGGAAAATAAATAAAGACTAGTTTCAAATCAAAAAATCAAATTAGCACCACTAGACCATTGCAATTGATCCATTTGTACTTATTTGGACCAATTGACATAACAAGCCTAGGAGGTAGCAAATATGCTTTTGTAATTGTGGATGACTATAGTAGATACACTTGGACCTATTTCTTGGCTCATAAAAGTGATTGCTTCAAATATTTTTCTAAATTTTGTAAACTCACTCAAAATAAAAAGGGTTTTATGATATCATCAATTCGAAGTGATCATGGAGGTGAATTTCAAAATCATGACTTACAAAATTTTTGTGAAATTAACGGATATGATCATAACTTTTCTACTCTAAGAAATCCACAACAAAATGGAGTAGTGGAAAGGAAAAATAGAAGTTTGCAAGAAATGGCTAGAACCATGTTAAATGAATACAATTTACCAAAATATTTTTTAAATGGGCCGTGAATACGGCTTGTTATGTTATGAATAGAGTTCTAGTGAGACCATCCCTATCTAAAACTTCATATGAATTATGGAATGATAAAAAACCAATGTTTCTTATTTTAAAGTTTTTGGTTGTAAATGCTTTATTTTAAATGAAAAGGATGCCTTAGGAAAATTCGATGCAAAATCCAATGAAGGCATATTTCTTGGTTATTCTTCCGTTTCTAAGGTTTTTCATGTTTTCAACAAAAGAACCTTAGTTATAGAAGAATCTATTCATGTGGTTTTTAATGAAATTTCCAAATTTAAGAAAAAACATTTTGATGATGATTTTGGCTTTGATAATTTGAATTTGAATGAACCCTCTCCTCAAAACGACAACTTAGATGCATCTTCTTCCCAAACATACTTACCCAAGGAATGGAAGTATGTAGATGCTCATCCCAAGGAGTTAATTATAGGAGATGCATCGAAAGGGGTTCAAACTCGCTCTTTTTTCAAAGATTTTTGTGCCCATGCCGCTTTTCTTTCTCAAGCTGAACCAAAATGCATTGATGATGCCTTGAAAGATGATTCTTGGGTTATCGCAATGCAAGAAGAATTGAATCAATTTGAGTGGAATGAGGTATGGAAGCTTGTTCCTAGACCAAATGACCACTTAGTTATTGGTACTAAGTGGGTCTTTAGAAACAAGCAAGATGAATGTGGTATCGTGGTTAGAAACAAGGCTAGACTAGTGGCCAAAGGTTTCAACCAAGAAGAATGTATCGATTACGAAGAAACCTTCACTCCGGTGGCAAGATTAGAAGCCATTAGGATGCTCCTTACCTATGCTAGTAGTAATGATTTCAAATTATTTCAAATGGATGTCAAAAGTGCATTCTTAAATGGTTTTATCTCTGAAGAAGTGTATGTCGAACAACCACCTGGATTTGAAAATTCTCTTCTCCCTAACCATGTGTTTAAGCTAACTAAGGCTTTATATGGTCTAAAACAAGCCCCTAGGGCTTGGTATGAGAGGCTTAGTTCCTTTTTAATTTCAAATGATTTCACTAAAGGCAAGGTTGATACTATATTGTTTATTAAACATTTTGAAAATAATTTTCTTATTGTTCAAATTTATGCTGATGATATTATTTTTGGTTCTTCGGATGAATCACTATGTGAATCTTTTGCCAAGTGTATGAGTCATGAATTTGAGATGAGTCTAATGGGAGAGTTAACCTTCTTTCTTGGATTACAAATTAAATAACTTAGTAATGGCATATTTCTTAATCAATCTAAATATACATTAGAATTGTTAAAACGATTTAATATGGACAGCTCAAAAGCCATCCACACTCCAATGAGTACTTCCACCAAGTTAGACTTGGATGAAGGTGGAGAAAATTTTGATCAAAAGACATATAGGGGCATGATTGGCAGCCTACTCTATCTTACTGCAACTAGGCCAGATATCATGTTTAGTGTGGGACTTTGTGCGAGATTTCAAGCTAATCCTAAGTTGTCTCACCTTAAAGCCATTAAAAGAATTTTTAGATATCTTAAAGGTACTCATAATCTAGGATTATGGTATCCAAAATCTGATGACTTTAATTTGATAGCCTATGCAGATGCGGATTTTGGTGGATGTAGAATAGATAGAAAGAGTACATCTGGAACATGCCAATTTTTAGGACATGCACTCGTTTCTTGGACTTCCAAGAAACAAAATTCGGTTGCAATATCTACGGCGGAAGCCGAATACATAGCCGTAAGTGCATGTTGTGCTCAAGTCATTTGGATGAAAAATACACTAGAAGATTATGGAATTCATTTAAATAACATTCCTATAAAATGTGATAATACAAGTGCTATTTGTCTTACAAAAAATCATATTCAACACTCTAGAACTAAACACATTGACATAAGACATCACTTTATACGAGATCATGTTAACAATAACGATGTTACTCTTGAATTTATCGATACAAAACATCAATTAGCGGATATTTTTACGAAACCTTTAAATGAGGAACAATTTGACTTCATTAGGAGGGAATTAGGCATGTTAAACTGTCCTAATAAATAAGCTTTATTGTATAAGTTTTTTTAATTTCGGTTTTCAACGATTTGAACTTCTCTCGGATTTCTTCTTAAAATTTTGGACTTCTGTTTGACATCATCCTATCCATGAAATCTCTGAAAACAAGTTCAAGATAAACCAAAAATAAAATAAAATAAAATTGGGCCAGCGGTAGTACCGCTTGAACCGGCGGTAGTATCGCCTGGGTACTCTGCTCCCAAGCGGTAGCACCGCCTGGTTAGCGGTAGTACCGCCCGAACACCCCCAAATAAAAGGGGGTATTAGGGTCGGCGGTAGAACCGACCAAAAACCCTCTCTAAGCCCTCTCCTCCTCATTTGCCTTCCTCCTAAGGTCTCTGAGCCACTCCATTCTTCCTCCTCCTAAAGGGAAAGCAAAGGGATTTTTGTGATTCAAGCTCAAAACAAGGTAATAGCTGAAATCTTCTCTTCTATTCACAAATTGCTTATCTTTTCCTTATTTTTTTTTCCTTTCATTTGTTCATCATCTATAGATATAGGCATAGCTCCTAAGAAATCAACAAGGGGCAAAGGGAAAAGGTTGGAAGGAGATTCATATGATCCAACCCTTTTTAGATCTAGTGAGGTAGCCTTAAAATATCCAAATTTTGATTGTAAGATCATACATAAGGGTAAATATGTTGATCTAGGTGAATTAGGAAACCTAGAACCTATTAGATGGTTTGCTAATCTAAATGCTCTACCCATCTTGCAAATTAATGAACCAATCTATCCTAGATTGGTTAAGCTATTCTATGCCAACATGATTATTGAAGATGATGTTTTGTCCACCTATATGTTAGGAACCACAATTCAAATTTCTGATCGTATTATATGTTAGGTACTAGGAATTGAAAAAAAAAATAGAGGATGTTACTTTAGAGGGCAATGGGATATGGATGCGATCGAAGTTACCCACTCCGAAGCTTTAGAAATGATTTTTACAAATCCTAACTTAGGCATCATCCCTAAAAACTGCGAGCATTTATTACCTTTTCACTCGAAATTACTTCATCACATTATAATCAGCATTCTACTTCCGAAGCAGTTTCATCCTGATGAAATGAGTATGTTAGAGCCGAGTACAATGTATTGATTATGACTAGGCAAAACAACCGCTTTGATTATTTGATTAGACAAATGATGATAGAAATTTTCTCTAAAGACTCGATGTTGTCATATGGTGGGTTGATCACTAGACTCATTCATGCCCATAGCATTTGTGTGTCACCCGACGAGGAAGTAATAACGATTGATAGATATAACATAATTAATAATCGTCTCCTGAAGCGATTTAGATGCACCTTTAGAGATGGAATATGGGTTAGGCAACCTAGAAGAGTTGATATAGTTCCTCAACCAGAAGAACAACCTGAAACACCAATTTTTAGGGGAAATGAATCTCCTCCGCCTAGTCCCGTTGATCCAGCACCGTTTGAGCCTACGCTTGCTCCATCTACGGAAGATCCGATCATGCTTGCCTTGCATCAAATCTCATCACAGCAAACTAAAATTCTGAAGGAAATGCGACAAATGAACTGCAAAATAGATCACTTGTATACATATTTTGGCGTTCCTCCTCCGGAGTAGCTGTTGTTCTCTGTTTTAAAACACTTGTCCTGTTATGTTTATGACTACTATGAATGATGTGGTGTGTTATTACTTTCATCTACCCAGCTTTTGAATGCACCTTCATAATTCGATTTGATCGTAATTTTGACTTGATACCCTCCTTCTTGTGACCACTATGGATGACACTTTTTCGAATGGTTTCTTGCTCTCTCCATAGCTTATTTAATTCCAATGAGTGATTTCTTTACCTTCATTATTTTTTTGTTGATGACAAAGGGGGAGAAAAATATAAATTGCTATGATGGAGTTATAATATGCTTAAAGCAAAATATGAATCAATTGTATCACATTGCAAACGCTTAAGAACTCTTATTCTTGAAATAAGCTACTTTTTATTTGATATCATATTAAAACACACGTTTGGATATCGCTTGATCTTTATCATGTTTGAATTAATTTTTCTGATTATTATAGGTGTAAATACTTTGACATTGTTTAAAGTACATTGTTTTTAGTATTTATGCCTAAGCTTATCTTTTAAGCTTTATGTTGAATGACATCTATACGACTTGGCTTAAATTCAAAAGATTGAATTCAAGCGCCTTTTTACCTTCTGATTATATGGCATATAGATAGGGGGAGTTGAGTTTAACTCTATCATCAATTGATTATCATCATCAAAAAGGGGGAGATTGTTGAATCTCGAATTTTGATGATAAAATCAATTGGTGAAATACTTGTTCTAATCTATATTGTCAAAGATAAGTGTGCGGATTAACTACGATGGGTCGAAACATAAAGTGATTTGCCAACGCAAGTCCATCCAATGTTCAAGAGTTCATCTAAGTCCGAAGGATCATCGGAAGTGCTTCTTGGAACCAATCAAGATCGAATCGAGGACTTGCCGGTTTTCAAAGTTCGTCACAAAGATCGTTGAAGGTTCGTGAAACTTTATCGAGAAGGTTCGGAAGCTTGTCGAAGACTCGTTGAGCGTGACTTACAAGCCGGAAGCATGCTGGGAACCCGTCGGAAGAAATCCGAGGGAAATATCGGAGGACCGCCGAAGTCTCAACGAAAAGCTCACTTGAATAAGACTTGAAGAAAGTCGGTTTAAATCATTGTTAATTATGTTTTTAATTTCGTAGTTAGTATGTACTTAGGGCAAGGATTTCAATTAATCTTGCTCTAATTAGTAGGGGCCAACCGGCCCTTACTAGGCTTTTTGGGCTTTGATAAGACCCATTTAGTAAAGCAAAGCGCCAGCGATAGAACCACACTGCGCAGCTAGCACCGCTGGCGCAGGTGTGCTAAGCGATAGTACCGCCACTGGAGCGGTAGTACCGCCCGCCACATGGCTAAGCGGCGAGTATCGCCACTGAGCGTAGTACCGTCCGACCACATTGCTAAGCGGCGTAGTATCGCTGTCATGTCGATCGGGCACTAACAGGCGGTAGTACCGCCTCTAACAAAGTGTAGCACCGCCATGCACCGAATTCCAAATTTGATTTCCAATTTGGAGCCCAATTTTGAATCCATTTTGGATCTATAAATACCCCCCCTTTCTCAGCTGAAAGGGTAACCCTTTTTGAGAGTTAGAATCTTGGTTTTGAGTCTTTGAAAAGTCTTGAAAAGTTTTGTTATTGCTAAGTATTCACCTCCTTCTTCTTGAGAAATTTTGTAAGAGTGTGAACTTCTTGTAAAGGGTTGTAAAAAGGGGTATTGGTCCTTCCCCTTCAAAGAATTGCTAGTGGAAGTGCGGAGCCTCATCGTGAAGGCTTCAAGAGTGGATGTAGGTCATTTGACCGAACCACTATACATCATTGTGTTCATGAATGTGTGAGTGTTTACATTTCTGAATCATTTCATTACTTAGCTGCAAATTGTTTAGTTCCTTGCTGCTTCATTTACTCAAGCAACTTCTTACAAGTTCTCTTTCAACGAATCGAAGTCTTCCTACGAACTTGTCTTTATACGAAATCGGATTCAAAGTTACATATTTAATCCGCTGCACTAATTCACCCCCCCCCTCTTAGTGCCTTTTCGATCCTAACACTTCCTCTCTCTCCTCATATTTTGAGTGAGCCCCCACAACAGTCAACACGAGGGAAAAAGAGACCACAGCTTCTCATGCTCTTCTTAGATCCAACACGCTTTCCTTTTGGCTCGCTCAACCACCTGTCGGCGCAGAAATGTAGGACGTCACCTCCTTTTAGTTAGATGTTGGCCCTCACCATAGGCTATCGATTTAGTACACTGGTGCAATAGAGACACATTATTGATGCTTGCGTGTAGTTTTGATAGGGGTGTTTAGACCAATTTCAACTCAATGATTAAGAGCCTTTGATTAAAATAAGATAGATACAAATCAGAAATAATTCAAAATCGATAATCCATATTCATTAACCAATTAATAAGAAATATGATGATAATATACGATAGTGACAATAGTAGACATTTGAACTGGCCCAATTGACTTATGTGGACGGTAGTCTATGGGCAATTGTTCGTGTCTATCCCTCCCTTAGTCGGCCCCCATAGGCAACGGTTCATGAAAGGTCATTTGGATCTACTGTCCCTGTGAACAAGACACCATGGGGAAGGCGTTACAGTTATTAAAGTCTGTCACCCCTGTGAATAAAATGCTAGGGGAAAGACCTTATGATTGTTACAGGCCTATTGGGCCCCTAAACAAAAAGCTAGAGAGAAGGCATTACGATTGTTGTAGGTGATTCTCTAGACCAGACAAGTATAAAAGTCAACCCCAGTGCCAACCCATATGATTCCACTCCAAAAGCTAACTTGAGGGTAGGAGGGGTCGAGTCGAAAAACTCTCACTTGACACTAACCTTTATGTAGGAACCCAGTAAAGAGTCAAACCCCCATCTCGGTTCGACCTTGGGATCACCTCATATCCTTGGACTCCACCCGAAGGCCACCTCGAATCTAAATCAGATGCCTTGGTGCTCTCCTTAATCACTTTACAAGACACTCATGCGGATCCACCTCGGAGGCCCTTACACCTTCAGGTCCAGATCGAACATAGTTGGCTGACAATTGATGATACATTCCCCACAACACTGATTAATCAATTTATAATTTTAAATAATATATATTAAATAAATAGATCCGATTAAATTGAATCAAATAAAAATCTGTCTAAAATATTTGTGAACTTGATCGTAGGATTTTTGGATTTTTAAACATTAAGCTAGTTTGATTGATCAATTTGAATCACTTAAGAGCTTAAGACGATAAATTTAAATAGACTAATATTTTTTAAACTAAAATTGATTTGATTCAATTTGAATAGGTTAATCGAACCAAAAAGAGTGACTATAAATTGAAACTATTTATAGTTTTAAAAATTAAACTAATTATTAATTAGTTTTGATTTGATTTTCTAATTCTATTTTAACACTCGCAGATTTTTGACCTAGAAATCCTGCATGTGCATGCCCATAATAATGACCTAGAAAAATGAGTCATTTTTTTTTATGATGATGTTTTGTGAACATTATGATTGTAAGTTTAATTATAGAAATTCAATAATAATGACCCAAAAAAATGATAGTCATGTTTTGTTATATTTTTTTTATGATGATGTTTTGTGAACATTATGATTGTAAGTTTAATTATAGAAATTCTTCAAGTATGGACCTTATTTTGATATGGCATGATAAATAACATGGGGTATGAAGTTTAATTTGAATTTTGCATAGCTAACAGAAAAGTGACGGCCCAATAAACGGCCCAGTTAGGGACAAAACCAGGCCGGAAACGTGTCCACTTCATTTGGTGAACTCGGCCGGGTTCAGCCCAGTAAAACGAGGGCATAGATTGTGGGAAACCCATCGGGGCCCAGGCGACTGTCCTTCGCCGACGGAGACGGTAAACTATCTGCTAGACCGTACAACAAAGATCTTCGAACACATCGGCACGTGCCACGCGACCAAATGGAGCGGCCGAGTTGAGTCTTGGAAGATGGTAAATATCCCGGTGGGGTCGGTTTGTTGGCCATTTGCTCCGCTTCCACGCTCCCTCACCCGCTGTTCCTGCGAAGTTCCCCGCAACAAACCGCCCCTCGCTCGCTGCCATTCGGCTTCGCGCCCCTCCACCCGGCTTCCCTGCCCAAGCCAATTGCTCCGATGGCCTCCTCCGTTTTCTCCCCTTCTCCCATCATACCCACCTGAGACGACGCTGGCGCACCCACCTACTTCACTTCCTTCCCGCATGTCCTCATCTTCCTAGGTTTTGCGGAGGGATTCTGTTTGGCCGGCCACGGAGCCGTTGTGCGAGCTGTGTGGCGCCCAGCGTGGCCTTGTCTACTGCAAGTCTGACGCCGCCCGCTTCTGCCTCCACTGCGACGCCTTTATCCACTCCGCCAACGCCCTCTCCCGCCGCCACCTCCGCGCCCTCATCTGCGACCTTTGCCTCACCCAGCCCGCTGCCGTCCCGATGCCTCGATGACCGCCTCTCCCCCTGCCAGTCCTGCTACCGGGCCGGACCGGACGCCGGCGGCTGCGGCCCCGGCCATCGCCACCACCCCCTGAGCCGCTACTCCGGTTGTCCCTCCCCACCCGAGCTCTCCGCAATGTGGTCCTCGCTGCTGGACCTCTCGGACAAGACTCCTCCTCAGGAAGGCGGCTTGGATAAGATGGCGATCATGACCACCGACCAGAATTGTGCGAGGAACTGCTGTGGCGCCGGGGAGGCTGTGAGCTCGGGTATATTGGGTGGGCAAGAGAACTCGGTCGCGAAATTTGATCCATGGGTGGCCGTTGCTTCTTCTCCGTCGATGGCACTACCTGAATCCAATGCGGTGCCTCCCTGTGGACCAAAGCAGCAGGGCTTCTTTCACAGGGAATGCAATCTTCCTAAGGTTATCTTTCTATTGACTTCCTCAGCAAGCGCATTACGTCATCTCATTTTGTAGTACCAATTGTGGTTCTCTGTCTTGGTAGATAAAAAGTGCAAATTTCTATTCTACAAACATTTAATTGGCTAATTAATGTTTGCATTGGCTAGTTTGATACACTCGAATATGATAGCCATTCCTTTACTTGAAAGTCTCAGATCAAATACCAGTATTTCCTTTCCACCTTGTTTTTAGTGATTCCAAGAATATCGTCCAGTCAGTAGGAAACTTTTATTCACAATACTTGCTATTATGTCATCCTTGTCTATTTCTTTGAAAGTGGAGCAAACACTTCCATATTTATTTGTGCATTGAGCCTATGTTGTTAATCCGGAATGTGATGATGTTATTACAAGATGATTGGGCATGCTCAGTATTTAGATTTGCTTCATGTTGTATAATATATATATATATTTTTTTTAGGAGAATATACTATGAAATCTGAGTTGTAAGTCTGTTGTACTAGAAAATTTATACAATGTGATGACAGATGGGATTTCCAGCTCTCACCGATCTTGGGATATGTGATGATGATGAGTTTTGTCGAGGTTTTAACACTGGCAATGCTAGCTTCAACTTCCATGATGGCGCTGAGTTACTTGGCGGCCCACAAAACCGTCCAAAAAATCCATTTCCGGATTCAGGATTAGATGGTTTTGTCGTGGGGAAGAATTTGTCTGTCGCAGAATCAAGTGGTCACATCGAGAGCACAGTAGAGGTTTCCTCTTTTTACTAACTTGATATCAACTCTACTTGTTGGTTAAGATTGGGCTCTTTCTTATATTTTTCTTTTTTTGTTTTTCTTGTAATTCAGTCATTAGAATCTCTGCTTTAGTAATATGTCACTACAACTCATTTGCTTTCAATATATATATATATATATATATATATATATATATATATATATATATATATATATATATATATATATATATATATATATATATATTGAATTACTTGCCAGTTTTTCTTAATTTTGCTTCAGCAGAACAAGTGGTTGTTTTTTCTTGCTTATTTCATTAGGTCTGCAGAATTAATGAAACATGCATCAGAACGGACGGAAATGCTCTATATCTGATAGCTTCAGTGTTACATAGTTATGGGTTTGGACATAAGAGTCCGAACTTCTGCTATGTTTTCCCACGTCTGTATTTTCTTCAGCTAACAAATTTCTTATAGAGAATATAGTAAATCGGAACGGTAATCATAATGTATATAGTTTGTTTCTAGTTTTGACGTAACAGCCACTTTGAAGCAGGTGCAATCTGCAGCTTGTCTTGTTTACATGAACTTCATACTTTGAGATAGAGTACTTCCATTTATGAATTTTCTAATGGCCACAGATTTCCTTTCCTTTATACTTGTATGAATTATATAGTAGACAGTGTTTTGATCTATTTCTTATGATCAATGTTATATACTGGGTACAGGCCGCATCTTCAGTACAACATGATTGCATGGCTCTTCAGTCATCTTACATGTTTCAGGCAACCAATGCTGGGCAGTTACGGAACAGCAATGTAGATCCATCATTTATAAATGTCAATAACAAAAGAAGTGGCAACTTCATTTTCCACACTGGAAACGTCTGCCCAACTATTTCTCTTTCTCTGTCAAACTTGGCTGGAGAAAGGAGTGCAGCTGATTACCAGGACTGTGGGGTATCACCAATGTTCCTCACAGGTGAGTCTACATGGGATTCCAATCTCGAACCTGGACGCCCACAGGCGAGGAATGAAGCAAAAATGAGATACAATGAGAAAAAGAAAAGTCGACTGTAAGTGGTTTCTTTTGTACAGTTTAATGCTCAATGCTGAAATGTGTTTTATTGTGCCTTCTGAAATTTATTGAGCTCCAAGTCAGACCCAACCTCTGCTAGATGAAACTGACACAATAAGACTCAAAATTTAAACTTGCTATGCTTTTGCATGCTTTAAGGTTTTAGGGATGTTATGTATGATAAAGAATCAAATAAGATATTATTTCAGAAGCATGTTTTGCATGCTTCAGCTGAAATATCTTATTTAATTGTTAATGATTTCTTCTCACGGAATTTGGGTTTGGATCTCTAACCTGTGTATCATGCATGAGATTTCCAGGTTTGGGAAACAAATTAGGTATGCTTCACGTAAGGCCAGAGCAGATACAAGGAAGCGCGTGAAAGGCAGGTTTGTAAAAGCTGATGAAACTTATGACGACGATCCTCTTCTAGCAGGAAACACCTGAACCAGATTTGAGGGCGATTTTATTCTTTACAACTTGTATTCAGATCAGGTATGTCAGGCAGTCTATTTCTGCATGAAATTTCAACTTTCTTTATGATAATCTCCACATAATTTTCTGAGGAGATCTGACATAGCATCAGACTTAACAAGTTTAACACATAATCTGCTCATGTTTTTGTTTTGTGTTTCCCTCTTTGTTTTACTGCTATAGGTAACAAGGATTTGATAGTTCAGGAATCTGTTCTATGTTAAGCCTTTAGATAAAATTATAAGTTTTCATATAAATCTAATTATCATGAAATTCAAAAATAATTGGGAACTCATTTGGGGTTTCCCTTTCAATCTATTCACCACACAGGCAAGCAATTTTTTTTTTTTAGGTTTTCTGTGGCTTACACCATTCGTTCACCACCATTTAAAACGATTTACTTTGGGTTGAAGCATATACTTTCTCAAAGAAAATTACCCATAGACCAGAAAATTTTCATTTCTTCATCCCTTTGATAGAAATCCTCCTCATGTAATCCATCCCTCTTGCTGCCTATCAGGACCCACAAACAGAGACTAGCAGTAGAAAGCAATGCTGAATTCATCGGTCACATGCCAATGAATCTAACTTCTGTCTGCATCTGCTCTCTCTAAATATTCTCCAGAATGGTCCTCTATTGCTTTGTACTGTCTAACACTTCCTAGCTGTAAAGTTCAGAGAACTCCTCCTCTATCTTGATCATGAGCTTCTCTTTTTGTATGTGCAGGATTGTATATAGCAATGATGCATCTTCACTGGTTACAACCTTCTCAAGGAGGTTATATGTTTGGGAGTTACCTCCAGCCAGCATTATTTTGGTTCTTCTACTTGTTCGGGTTTGGGGATTCAGTATCATCTCGCTGTACTGGGTGACGTCGCTCGTCACGTCCCCGTCGCAGGGGTCGCCGTTGTTCTTCCAGCAGCTGCCCATGTCCATCAAGTAGAACTGGCTCGCCGAACCTCCGCCTCTTTTGATGTCCAGCGTCAACCTCACCTTGAAGTTGGGAGATTCCGGGATCTGCATCGAAATGAGACTCTCGATGGTGTAGATGCTGCAAGGTAAGGTAGAGAGAGAGAGAGAGAGAGAGAGAGAGAGAGAGAGAGAGAGAGTGGCTTGCTATCGTGGTCATCCCTCTGGTTTCATAGTGGTATCCGCCAGAGAAGCCCCTCGTGGCGTCGGACCTCAGGTAGAGCATGAGCCAGGGGTACGACTTAGAGGTCTTGAGGACATGGTGGAAGGACCAACCACCCTTCCCCAGCTCCTTCTCCCATGACCGAGAAGTAGGAGGCGGTGTCAACTTCCTCGCTGATATCACCATCGAGATCGTAAGTGCCGTAGAACCTCCCTGAAAGCTTGGTGCCCTTCAAGATGGTACTGTTGTGGAACACCGGTGGCTGGTTCATGCACCCCTTACCGAAGCAGGGGAATCTCGACTCCGGCGGGAACGGGCCGACCTTGTTGCCGTCCTTGGGGCACAGGCCGGCGGAGGTGTCCATATTCCCGTTCTTGAGCATGATCATCCAAAACTGCCAGGGCGTCTTGTCGTCAGCGACCTCGCATTTCTTCCCCAAGTAGAGCTCCTTCTGGACGGCATAGAGGTCGACGTTCCTGAGGCTTTCCGGCGGCGCTCCCGGGAGATCATCGCCGAAGCCGAGCCTGTTGTTCTTGTCGGCTACCTTGTGCACCACCTCCGTCTTGTTTACTGCAACACAAATCCGGAAATCACTCAAACTGACTCATCGGGACCCTGGTGAAGAATGTCGCCCATTAAAAGAAAGAGTGATACAGACCGATGTCGAAGCAGTCAGTGAGGCGGGGGCTGCCCATGCCGGGGGCTTCTTCTCCGACCTCATTGCAGAAGTTCCAGGCCTCCAAAGCCACCCTCAGTCCGTCTCTTTTCATCCCAGGGTCTCCCACTGCCGATGTGGCCTTTGGTTTGCCTCCGCTGCATACCAAAGAGAGAAGACAACAGGAGGCGACCACAAAGAGTGCCCCGCGATAACGGAGCCCATCGAAAGTCCCCATGGCAGCCAACAACAAGAAAGGATGGCTATTGTGTTCAGAGGATAACGGAAAGCAGGTGAGAATGTGGCAGCGGGATTTGCTTTGCGTACAAGAGATGATGCTTCACGGAGTGTTCTCTTGCCGTGTAAATAAGGGGCTCGTCCAGAGGTTTTGATTCCCCTCTTCCGTTGAGAAGAGCTCGCGGAATAGCTTGTGTTGTTACACTTGATTTTGATGGTATTTGATTGGATGAGATGTGATAAAATAGATCTTCTAATATAAATTTTGATGATTTAGTATCTTCTAAATCTTTTCTTTAGATTGTGATACTTATCCATTTCCAAATTAGTACAGCAATTTATATATAAGGTTGATTTATTAGATTTGATGATATAAATTTACAACTATTCATTTGCCTTCTAAATTTTTTTTTGACTCATCAGAATGAATAAAATTACCTCACAATAACCTAGTTTTTAATATATCATGGCCTATTTTTTATAGGCTATGGTACCGTGTAAAACGTCAGTTATCTCAATACCCTAAAACTATTCGGGTGGCACAAGACTATATGAGAGTTTGAGGTAGCGTTAAACATTAATTGGATTCATAAGTTTATACATAAAGCCTATGGGAACTTGCCAATATGCCCAACACCCAGTGAGCAATCGCTTGTAAACTTATGACTATTTGTTTACCTTCTAAAATCTTTATTTTTTTATTTTTTTTTTCTCTTTTGCATATCAAGTATTTACTAAATTATTTTTAAAACTAGTCACTTTGTGAAATATTAGGACTTCTCCATTGCTTATTTCCAAAACCAATCAATTTACTTTTTTATGTCCTTTGAGACCTAAACAAGATCGTAGCTACATTGATCCTCTGTGGACGAATAACGTAAATGTATCTCACGATTTGGATAATTTCAGCTAATTCAACAAGAATGAGTACAAGATAAGAACCTAGTCAATGTTTAAAAAGATACTAATTTTGGGTACAATTTGAGCCAAAATGACTATGTTTAAAAAGTTTTGAAGTAAACCAAGAAGCTAGATACTGGAGGCAACAAATTTGATTCATGATAGCATAACTGACAACTCATTTCCATAGGAGAATAGGTGGTGTCTCTAACGAACCAATATGGTTGCAAGAGGGAATGTTCCAACTTAATAATAATAGAAAGGTCTACTCATTATTAAATAAAAGAAGAGAGAGGATTCTCCCCAAGGAAAGAAATAACTAAATTTTTGATTAATTATATAGATTATTTTTATTTTATTTTTAATAGGAATTAGATTTCAAACCATGAATTAATTTTCCTTATTAGGTTATATATGCAAGGAATTTAGTTAACAATTTTAATTCAAAAAATAAAAATCCGGTTATTTCCTAAAATATCATGCAACGGAAACGTGTTCACTCTATATATACGCTTGCCTGCACCTGACTTCCCCGACATCAAACCAGCATGGCTTCCGCGTTCAAGATTGCAGCGCTTTTCTTCCTTCTCTATGGCTCGTGGTGTTGGTCAGCGGTCTCCGGCGCCAGTCCGATGACTCCCAGCGACATGTTCGAGCAGTGGATAGCTGAGCATGGGCGATCGTACGCGAGCGAATCCGAGAAGTCATATCGCCTAGGGGTGTTCACCAGGAACCTGGACTTCGTGAACGCATTCCGCCAAGCCGGGAACTACAGCTACACCGTCGGCCTCAACGGCTTCGCAGACCTCACCAAGGAAGAATTCCTGGCCACCTACACCACCACCATTCTGAAGCCATCAGCCGACTCTTATCCTGGATTGCAGCCTTTCCGGTACAGGGATGTGACTGCTCCCAGTAGCATCGATTGGCGGGATGAGGGAGTAGTGACCCCTGTCAAGAACCAAGGGACGTGCGGTAAGGACGACTCCTCCTGCAACTCTTCCATTCCCATTCAATTAATTCTTTGAGGACTTGTCGTGGCCCTATCGCCTATGGTTTACTTCGTTTCGGTGCATGGAACATGCAGGAGCTTGCTGGGCATTCTCCGCAGTAGCATCGATAGAAGGCATCCACAAGATCATGACTGGGGACCTGATATCTTTGTCGGAGCAACAACTGCTTGCTTGTAACCACGACGATGATGGATGTTCCGGAGGTCTGCATTCCCGAGCATTCTCCTACGTCATCTCCAATGGAGGCATCACGACGGAAGAGAACTACCCGTACGAACCTGATCAGGCAACCTGCGACGCCCACAAGGAATTGGACCATGCCGCCTACATAAACTCCTACGGATATGTTCCCGCGAACAACGAGAAGTTTCTCATGAACGCAGTGGCCAACCAGCCAGTTTCCGTCTCCATTGATTCCCACGAGTTCCACTTGTACACAGGTGGCATCTTCAACCATCCTTGCGGGACCAACCTCAATCATGAAGTCACTCTCGTGGGTTATGACACAGATGATACTGGGGTTCGGTATTGGATAGCTAAGAATTCATGGGGCGACGCGTGGGGTGAAGACGGCTACATTCGTCTCAAGAAGGACGTCCCTGAAAAGGAAGGACAGTGTGGTCTTGCCATGAGGGCTTCTTTTCCGAACATCTAATCAAGGCCTGAATTGGGCATCTTAGCTTATGCTTCCATCTTTGCAACACTTGTACCATCTTTTCATTTGTCTTTGTCCCAAATTTATGTTTGTTGTGAATGGTACTTCCATTTTATTCTTTTTCTTCTTGTATGTAATATATATGTTAGATTTTAATTTATGGTAACTTAATTACCGGATAAATTGAGTTCCTGTGTCCTTTCAGAGGCACATGGAAGCTTCAAGTGACACCCATGTCAACTAAAACAGAGCTGCTAGCTCTGTTTAAGCTCCAGGATTCTTGATGCATTCGATGTGCAGTGAGGAATGAACCCGTTAAAGAGAGAGAGAGCGAAAAAGATAAAGATCAATTGAACAGATCCAATAGGAAATCTCGAATCGGACATTCTGCCCATAGTTTACTGAAACATAACCAATTTTGGAAGACATAACCTCTGGTTTGCAGCTCACAAACTGCTGCACTTCTCCCTCTGCCACTTGTGCAAAGCTTGTGCTATAACAATCACTATGGGTATTGATTACACAATTACCGTTAAGCATGATGCTATTGAGTGATTCGTCTCTGCTGCTGCTCTCGGTGGCAGGACAACTTGGTGCGGCGCCGCGTTCCTTGTCGGTGCTTCTGACCGCCACCCAGTGGTCGTCCCATGGCCAATTAGGGCTGCTGCTGCTGACAAGCTGTTGGATTCTTACTGACGGATCACAGAATGGGTGTTGGGATGTGTTATGAAATGGGATGCAGCCACCTTATGACGTGTCGGGATGGCCTGATTCAATTGTCGAAATCTTAGAGTGCTCGATTGAGGTTCGCAGTTGGGACACGCCCTTGGGTGCGTCTCGGTCCTAATTCCTACAAAAATGCCTGGGTCGGGTTTTTCCCGACTCGGCCCCTCCGATGCTGAAGTCAGTTCGTGTTCCTCCTCCTTTCCTGAAGCTAGGTGAGGGGTTATATAGGCACATTTGGATGCGTACCTTGGTCCAGATGGTGGCAAAGTCGTACCGGACGACGTCGAGCATGATGACACTACACGGCACCGTTCCAGGATCTCGGGGATGGCCTGCTCCGGACATCGCCGTCCCGAGATTTCGGGAATGATTGCTTCATGCGTCACCATCTCGGGACTTCGGGAGTAGGTATGCTGCTCGAATTCGGGTGGTGTGGCGGTATGAGGGCTCTGTCCCATCTACCTCGAGGTAGCGGGCCGAACGTGACGACTTCACGTGGGGCGTTCTTATGCTGATGTGTCTGCTGACGGTGTGACATGGATGATATCGTGGAGGGCGTCAGGATATCCCCTATCACTTCCCCCCCCCCCAAACGAGGCATGCACCGAGGTCCTCATGGAGGGGCTCGAGGCATGTCTGGCTTGCTCCTCTAATTGTGTCGCTCGTTGTGTGGGCCTGGCGAGTCGCCTTGTGGTGCTGTTGTTCCTGTGTTGTTGACGTCGAGCTGGAATGGTGCATCGAGGGGGTTGCTTGGCTGTAAGGGGCAATCATTGAAGCGTGTGAATTCGAGCGTAAATGGATTGGTGCCCAAGCTGGTGAACTCGGGCACGGATGGACTGGTGCCCGAGCTGGTGAACTCGGGCACGGATGGACTGGTGCCCGAGCTGGTGAACTCGGGCACGGATGGACTGGTGCCCGAGCTGGTGAACTCGGGCACGGATGGACTGGTGCCCGAGCTGGTGAACTCGGGCACGGATGGACTGGTGCCCGAGCTGGTGAACTCGGGCACGAATGGACTGGTGCCCGAGCTGGTGGACTCGGCACGGATGGATTGGTGCCCGAGCTGGTGAACTCGGGCACGAATATGTTGGTGCCCGAGCTGGTGAACTCGGGCATGAATGAATTGGTGCCCGAAGCCGGTGAACTCGGGCACAAATGTGTTGGTGCCCGAGTTGGTGAACTCGAGCACGAATGGATCGTGCCCGAGCCGTGAACTCGAAACGATGGGTCGGTGCCCGAGCTAGTGAACTCGAGCACAGATAGACTGGTGCCTGAGCTGGTGAACTTGGGCACGAATGGACTAGTGCCCGAGCTAGTGGACTTGGGCACGAATGGACTAGTGCCCGAGTTGGCAAACTCGGGCATGGATGGATTGGTGCCCAAACTGGTGAACTCGGGCACGAATGGACTGGTGCCCGAGCTGGTGAACTCGGGCACGAATGTGCTGGTGCTCGAGCTGGTGAACTCGGGCACGAATGGACTGGTGCCTGAGCTGGTGAACTCGGGCATGAATGTGCTGGTGCCCGAGCTGGTGGACTTGGGCATGGACAGACTGGTGCCCGAGCTGGTGAACTCGGGCACGGATGGACTGGTGCTCGAGCTGGTGAACTCGGGCATGGATGGACTGGTGCCCGAGCTGGTGAACTCGGGCACGAATGTGCTGGTGCCCAAGCTAGTGAACTCAGGCACGAATAGACTTTGGCGGGATTTACCGACGGCGCGTGCGGGACTTTCTCGTGCCACACGCGGAATGGAGGGTGGGTGTCGCGCCTGAGGCTGGTAAGCGTCACGTGCCTCCGCGAAGGGGTATCTACCACCTTTTTGGTAGGAAATCGATGGCCTTTGCGTCTGACGGGGGATCATAATTGTGAAGCATTGGGTGGGAACCTCTGCTGGGGTGACGCGCTTAATGAGGTGACCCTTGTTGGTAATCCCCACTGGCTCCCGCCAATGTGGTTGGGTGATACGACATTCCTTGGTGGGAGTTGCCATTAATTCCTACCTCGAGGAGCCCAAACGTCGCTAAGGTGGCGGTGTGGCTTTCTTCTTATAAGTTCATCCTTGTGAGCGGAAGGTCTCCGAGTCTTTATTTGTTATCGAGCCTCCCGCGTGTCATCTCGGACTCCTATTCCCCTTCGGAATCTAACTCAAGGTCAGGATGACTTCTTCCTCATCATCGTCAAGTCGGTCGATCCCCGAGGTCAACGAGTCAACCTCAGGTAGTTCCAGGGTAGAGGTGTTAAGCTCGTTGTCAGGTGGAGTGTCCCTGGTGGACTCGAAGGCCCTCACGACCCTTCAGGCAATGCGGTCGTAGCACGATGTGGACTTGGTGATGACCGAGGAGCCCTTGGGACTAGTTCGGGATCACTATAGCATCCTGGAGGAGTATCAGCTCCACGCCCCTAGGTCGGGAGAACATCCTTACGATCCATTCCCAGGTGGGTTCGGGTTAACCATGGACGCATTGGAAGCGGGGCTGAGGTTCCCCTTGGATCTCGTGGTTGTGGAATGCCTCTGGTGGTGGGGGATTTCTCCTTTGCAGATGGCACCCAATTCTTGGTGCTATCTAACCGTCTTTCTAGGGGAGTGTCATGGGGCGGGGATCGAGCCGACCCAAACTCTATTCTTGGCATGCTTTCGGCTATGCAAGGGCCGGGGCAGCTACTACCTTACTGCCCGAGGCGGGTTCAAGATCAGTAGTGCCCCCTCAAATAATAAGGGCTAGAAGACTCACCACTTCTTTGTGAGTCACTCTCGGGAATAGGGGTTCTACATGGGGTGGACTTCCCGAGCCATCATCAATGTGCCCCCGTTTCTCTCCCCCGAGGAGGCTGATTGCGTGGAGCGTCTGAAGGGGGTCCTTTCTGTTGAGAAATCCTTCAGGAGAATGACATCTCATGCGCAGCAAAAGAACAGAAAACAAAACCCCAAAATTTTTATAGAAAGTTTCCGTCGTTGTGAGAAGATCGGTGCATCAAAACAAATCCATGAAAACTATATGTGTAAAAGAAAGTACCTAGGGAGATCGTATATCCCTGAATCCCTATAGATTTGTAGGAGAAGATGAAGGAGGTCAAGCGTCCTTCTCTCTAGCGGTATCCACATGGCAGGGACTACGACAATACACCTCTCTGGGGAGAGGAGAACAGGAGGTGGCTACCAAAAGAAACCCTCGGCCTATAGAGCTTTGGTTCCCTCCTATTTATAGAGGCCCCATAAAAACCATAATGGATCTTACCCTATTGGGTATTGGATCTCCATCCAATTACCCAAGCCTCTTGGATTAGTGGGTCTCTACCCAATAATATCTTATTAGCAATTATTGGATCTCATCTTAGGATCCAATAATTTAGGGGCTTAATATATATCCAATAAGATAGGGGTTCAGCGGATATCTCATATTCGAACCTCTACTCGTCGCAATACCTACCATATGTGTGTGACTCTCTAGACCCAATATCGAGCTAGCCATGAGTCATACTTGTCAGAACTCCTTTTGATTTAGTGAATTATTATCTCTATAATAATTCACCCAACTCATCGATTGCGGACGTACTAGGCCACTACGCTATAGCCCCTAGATGATACAGGGGAATCCAATTCTTTGGACCTATCTGTCATCGGTTACCATGTATCTATAGTCCCTCATCCATCTAATATCTTAGAGACCCTATACCGGGCATGGTGTTGTCAGGCCCATATGGTCTCTCCTCGAGTCTTGCTCTTGTCGGATTCTCCCGGAGAACTCTTTCTCTCTCAATCTGAATAACCTTGGCCAAGGATTTATTCGAGCAAGAATACATGAGATATTCCTCTCATGATACCAAGAGCGAATGATCCTCTATTGACACTCAATAGCCCTCGTAAGGTTGGCTAGCACTCCCAATAACCAGCTATACTAGATCTAAAACTTTCCAAACCTATAAGTCCGGTATCAAAGAGTGGAGTACTCATACAAGACATCCTTGGTGTCTCAAGTCTAAGGACCATATACACTACTGGGACTACGGAATCGCTGTCTGACGTGAGGTATCAATAACCATCCAGTATTCCGTAGGCAGATCAATTAGTGAACTCATTCTCCAATGAGCACCTGTATTGTACCCTTAGTGTCTCCACACGAGTAGCTATGAGACCAGCCACCTCCATCATATGGATGGGTATACAGCACACCAGTCTATCCGATTATCTCGATGTCCTTCTCGAGTAACCTATGACCAGGATAATTTAGGGTTTGTGTTTAAAGGTGAATCGGTCTCATTATCGTGATCTCATCACAATCTGATTCCCATTGCACAGATCCAAGGATATCACGATATATAAAGCACGCAAGATAAAGTGATAAAATGTCTAATAATACACAAAGATAAAAAGTATATATCAAGTCACAAGTGCCATCACTCATGTAATCGGCTTGCGGGGCACATATGACTAGCACTTTATTCTTCTCGGGCGGTTAGAGAGATGTCTGAGGCATGGCTGGTCGAGGCGGGTCTCAGCCCAGCCTCTAGGGGTATGGCCAAACCTATGGCTTTTAAGCGCTTTGTTCTCGATCGATTTCTGCTCTTTTGCTTTACTGATCCACTTGTTGTACTGCAAACATGGTGAACTTCCAAGTGATGAGGAGGATGCTGTTGGGAAAACCTTCAGGGGAGCGGCATCTCATGTATAGCAGAAGAACAGAAAACAAAACCCCATATTTCCCGTAGAAAGTTTTCATCATCGTGCGAAGATCGGTGCGTCAAAACAAATCCGTGAAAACTACATGTGTAAAAGAAAGTACCTAGGGAGTTCTTATATCCCTGAATCCCTACAGATCTATATGAGAGGATGAAGGAGGTCAAGCATCCTCCTCTCTAGTAGTATCCACACGGTAGGGACTACGACGATGCATCTCTATGGGGAGAGGAGAATAGGAGATGACTATCAAAAGAAAACCCTCAGCCTATAGAGCTTTGGTTCCCTCCTATTTATAGAGGTCCCTTGAAAACCCTAATGGATCTTACCCTATTGGGTATTGGATCTCCATCCAATTACCCAAGCCTCTTGGATTAGTGGGTCTCTAACAATTATTGGATCTCATCTTAGGATTCAAAAATTTAGGGGCTTAATGGATATCCAATAAGATAGGGGGTCTAGCGGATATCTCATATATGTACCTCTACTCGTCGCAACACCTACCATATGTGCGTGACCCTCTAGGCCCAATATCGAGCTGGTCATGAGTTATACTTGTCAGAACTCCTTCTGACAGAGTGAATTATTATCTCTAAAATAATTTACCCAACTCATCGACTGCAGACGTACCAGGCCACTACGCCGCAGCCCCCAAACGATACAGGAGAATCCAATCCTTTGGACCAATCTGTCCTTAGTTACCATGTATCTATAGTCCCTCATCTATCTAATATCTCAGAGACCCTATACCGGGCATGGTGCTATCAGGCCCATACGGTCTCTCCTCGAGTCTTGCTCTTGTCGGATTCTCCCAGAGAACTCTTTCTCTCTCAATCCGAATAACCTTGGTCAAGGATTTGTTTGAGCAAGAACATATGGAATATTCCTCTCATGATACCGAGAGCGGATGATTCTCTATTGACACTCAATAGCCCTCGTAAGGTTGGCTATCACTCCCAATAATCGGTTGTACTAGATCTGAAACTTTCCAAACCTATAAGTCCGGTATCAAAGAGTGGAGTACTCATACAAGAAATCCTTCGTGTCTCAAGTCTAAGGACTAGATATACTACTAGGACTACGGAATCATTGTCTGACGTGAGGTATCAATAACCATCCAGCATTCCGTAGGCAGATCAATCAGTGGACTCATTCTCTAATGAGCACCTGCACTATACCCTTAGTGTCCCCACATGAGTGGCTATGAGACCAGCCACCTCCATCATATGGACGGGTATACAGCACACCAGTCTATCCTATTATCTCGATGTCCTTCTCGAGTAACCTATGACCATGATAATTTAGGGTATGTGTTTAAAGGTGAATCGATCTCATTATCGTGATCTCATCACGATCCGATTCCTATTGCATAAATCCAAGGACATCACAATATATGCAACACATAGGATAAAGTGATAAAATACTTAATAATACGCAAAGAGAAAAAATGCATATCAAGTCACAAATGTCATCACTCATGTGATTGGCTTGCAGGGCACATATGACTAGCAGATGCCTCATCTCCCGAGTATGACACAACCTTCCCAAGAGATGCCAAAGACCGGGGGCGAACTCCCAGCTCAGAAGGAGACTCCGGGGCATCGGGGTCCTGACAGGATGGAGGCTGAGCATCCCAAGAAGAAAGCTAAAGGGGTGATTTGGAAGTTATCCGAAGGGGTGGCACTTTGTGAGGCGGCCACACAAGCGGCCATCGGGTCGGGCAGCAGCTCTCATGGGGAGAGCTTGAGCGTGAAAGGGAAAAGGTGTGCCTACCTGACCGGGAATGAGGCCCAGATTAGACGGGCGAACCGCCCCAAGTCGATGAACGACTTGTGTCAGGTCCAGGCATCCAGCAAGGGCGAGCCCTTTCGGGCTCTAGAGGCTATAGATCTACTAAAAGGGGAGCCGGGGGTGCCCTACGGTGTTCGGTTTACCTCTTTGAAGGTCGACACCTGCATTTGGTCTGACGGCTCAATGGCCCAAGAGTTCGCCCGAGGTGTACTTCACCCGGCCCTGGCTAAGCAGCTATACTGCTTGCCTTCTGCGGTGCTGGTGGATCGTGCTGCCAAGTTATTGGTTTGGGTAAGTGTCACGTCCTCAGTTTTGCCATCAGGAATCGGATTGTGATGCTCGATTCTGAACTTGTACATATTTTTTACAGAGCCATCACTATGCGATGGTGTTGATCGACCGGGTGTAGGACGCCGGTCAGGTGATCGAGCACCTCGGCGATGCGAACTCCGACCTTCGTCAAGAGGTCGAGGAGCTGAGGGGTGGTGCGGGTCCCAAGGTAGTAGCGATGACTGAGCAATGGGCCGTCATGGCCGAGGCTGAGGTCGAGCGGTTGAAGGCAGAGCTGGGTGACTCCAATCGTCAGTTGAAGGATTGTCGCGGGCGAGTCAGCAGGCTGGACGACGAGCTTCTTGAGCTCACGAGGAACACTGAGGCTGCATGGGCGGCGACCAAGGCAACCGAGGAGGCACTGGAGAAGGAATGCCGGGGCGTGGAGAGGCATGCAAAGGAGGCGATCAAGGAGTACAAGAAATCACCCAGGTTCGAGCTTGGCCTCCAGAGGTTGGGTTAGGCTACTTTCGAGTATGGCTATCGACTAGCCCTTGCCCGCTTCCACGCCAGGTATCCGGATCAAGAGCTGGAGGCCGATCTGTTCGTGGATCTTCCCGAGGATCACACGGTGGATATGCCCGACAAAGTCCCTTTTGATGACAGTCCGGTGGATCCTCCAAGTTAGGGGTTGAGATGGACAAATTGGAGTTTCGATCGGGTCCGTGTCTTTTCTTTTGCCTCGGTCGGGCTAAGTTAGAGTTTTGTAAGGCCCGAACCGATCATAGTGTAAAAACTTTACTTATATAAATGCAAAGTTTCTATCAGGAATTAGAGGTAAAACTTTCTTAAATTTGCCGCGTTCCAAGTCCTCGGTAGAGGGGTCCCATCCATGGTCTTGAGGCGGCAAGTGCCCTCTCGGATCATGTCATAAACCCGATAAGGTCCTTCCCAATTTGGGGACAACTTTCCTCTGGCCCGGGTTGGAATGCTCACCTCGATTTTTCGGAGGACTAGGTCTTCGACCCGAAGTTCCCGTGGTTGAACTTTTCGGTTGTAGATTCGGGATACGACCTTCTTGTACGCCAAAGCATGGAGATGGGCCTTGGTCCTCCATTCATTGAGAAGGTCAAGTCCGACCCGAAGCCCGAGTTATGAAGTTCCTTCGCCAAAATTCTCCACCCGTAGCGTTGGAAATACGATTTCGGGGGGAAGGACTCCCTTGGTTCCGTATGCGAGGTTGAATGGGGATTCTCCCGAGGCTATTTTTGGAGTGGTTCGGGATGCCCACAAGATGCTCGAAAGCTCTTCCACCCAAGCTCTGCGTGCTTCGCCCACTCTCTTCTTCAGTCCCTCGAGGATTGCCCGGTTCGTGACCTTGGCGAGGCCGTTGGTCTATGGGTGGGCGACCGAACTAAACTTCAATTGTATCCCATACGATTGACAGTAGGCCTTGAATCTTGCGTTGTTGAACTGGGTCCCGTTGTTGGTTATGATAGCACTCGGGATCCCGAAGTGCATGATGATATTCTTCCATACAAAGCTCTCGACTTGTTTAATGGTAATGGATGCCAGTGGTTCGGTCTCAACCCACTTGGTGAAATAGTCGACTCCGACTATGAGGAACCGTTGTTAGCTCGAAGCTGGGGGAAACGGGCTGAGGAGGTCCATACCCCATTGCGCGAAGGGCCAGGCTACGTCGATCGGGGCGAGGGGTGCCGTCAGCTGGCGTTGGACCCGAGCGTGGCCTTGGCACCGTTGACACCGTCGCACATAGGATAAGATGTCCCGTCATAGCGTCGGCCAATAGAACCCTTGTATGAGAATCTTGAAGGCCAAGGCTCGGCCTCCGATGTGCTCCTCATATATTCCCTCATGAACTTCGACAAGGACTATCTCGGCTTCGGGTGGGGATAGATAGCGGAGCAGCGGTTGAGAGAAGGCCCTTCAGTACAGCTTGCCCCCGATCTCGACTTATCATGCTTGGGCTCGTCTGAGCCGACGGGCAGCCGATGGGTCATCGGGTAGCTTGCCTTCCCTTTGTAGCGAAGGATTTCTTCCATCCAATTTAGGGTTGCTTCCATCATGTTGACGTCCGGGACTGGTAGGGTTGGCGCGGAGAGGACCTCGGTCCTCTTTGGGGGTTCCCCGGGTGGCCGGCTGGACGCCTATCGGACAAGCGTATCAACCTGGATATTCCGAGCACGCGATATTCTTGTGATCACTAAATGGTTGAAACGAGCCGAGAGTCGCCGAACCTCAGCGAGGTATCGAGCCATGGTCGGCTCTCGAGCCTCGTAAGCGCCATTGATGTGACCCGCCACCAGTTGGGAGTCAGTGAAGGCTTTCATGTTTTGTACCTGCATCTCTAGGGCGAGTCGCAACCCCGACAGTAGGGCCTCATATTCAGCTTCGTTGTTGGTGGCCTTGAATTCTAAGTGAAGCGCGTGCTCGTAGGTTTCTCCACTCGGGGCCTTGAGGATAATCCCTGCCCCTTCTGACGTCATGGACCCGTCGACGTACAGGGCCCAAGCCGACGTGCTCGATTCCTATGGAGTCGGACTGTTCTCGGGGGTCACATCAGAAATGAAATCAGTCAATACCTGGGCCTTTATGACCATCCGGGGTGCATATTGGATGTCAAACTCCCCGAGCTCTACCGACCAATTGAGCATCCGACCCGAGACATCGAATTTGGAGAGGATTTGGTGGAGTGGCTGGTCGGATATTATCTTTATTGTATGGGCCTGGAAATAAGGCCGTAGCTTTTGGGCCATCACAATAACGCCAACGCCAGCTTCTCTATCGACGGGTAGCGTTCTTCGGGTCTAGCGAGAATATGACTATTATAGTAGACTACCTGCTGCGTAGCTTGGTCTTCACTCACCAGCACCGAGCTGACTACATGCTCCGAAGCTGCCAAGTAGAGGCCCAGGATTTCACCCTACCGGGGTGAGATAAGCCGGGGGAGCCGTCCGAGATAGGTCTTCATCTTGCATAAGGCTTCCTTGCATTCTGGAGTCCATTTGAAGTTGTCGACTCGGTGCAAGGCTCGGAAAAACGAGAGGCATTTATCTCCAGAGCATGACACAAATCTCCCGAGTGCTGCCAGCCTCCCGGTAAGGCGCTGCACCTCTTTTACCGAGCGTGGAGACTGCATTTCGATTATGGCTTGAACTTTCTCTGGGTTGGTGTCTATTCCCCTTTGGTGGATGATGAAACCGAGAAACTTTCCTGGCCCGACCCCGAAGTCTCACTTTGCCGGGTTGAGGCGCATGTTGTATTGTCTAAGGGTCCGAAAGGTCTCCACCAAGTCGGTTAAGTGGGTTGTGGCCGACCTACTTTTGACAATCATGTCATCGACATAGACCTCCATGTTTCTCCCGAGTTGGGATTTGAATACTTCATTAACCATCCTTTGATAGGTGGCTCCGGCATTCTTCAGACCGAAGGGCATGACTTTGTAATAGTAGACCCCTCTGTCAGTGATAAACGCGGTGTGCTCCTTGTCTTGCGGAGCCATGCAGATTTGGTTGTAGCCCGAGAATGAGTCTATGAACGTAAGAAGCTCATGGCCCATGGTTGCGTTGACCAGCTGATCTATCTTTGGGAGGGGATAACAATCCTTGGGGCATGCCCGATTGAGATCGGTGTAGTCAACGTACATCCTCTAGCTTCCATTACGTTTTTTAACGAGGACTACATTAGACAGCCACCGGGGGTATTTCACCTCGGGTATGAATCTGGTGTTGAGTAGTTAGGCGACTTCGTGGTTAGTCACCTGCTACCGCTTCGGGGTGAATCTCCGAGGCTTCTGCTTGACCGGGCGTGCCTCGGGATGGATGTTCAGGTGGTGTTGCGCCATCTTGGGGTCGATCCCCAACATGTCTTTCGAGGACCAAGCGAAGACATCGATATTTCGCTTCAAGAACTCCACTAGCTGGACCTGGTCAGCTTCCGGAAGCATGGTTCCGATTTTGGTGACCCGGTCTGGTCGATCATCCTTCAAGGGAACCTCGATGAGTCGCTCGGTCGGCTACGGGTGTGTAGGAGTTTTTGGGTCGTCCCGAGGGTCAAAGTTGGTCGGATCGGGTCGCGTCCTCTTTAGCATTGACATAGCCATCAAATAACATTTCCTGGATTCTTTAGGATTGCTCTGCACTACTCCAACTCCTGACGAAGTCAGAAATTTCATGGCCCGGTGGTAGGTGGAGACAACCGCCCTTATCCTGTTGAGGGTCGATCGCCCGAGGATCATGTTGTATGCCGAGGGTAGGTCGACTACCATGAAGGTGACCATCATGGTCTTCGTTCTCGATTCATTCCCTAGAGTGACGGGAAGGGAAGTCGTCCCGAGGGGGGAGATCGACTCCCCGGTGAACCTGGTAAGTGCGGTCGTCATATGGGAGAAATCGTTGTCCGTGAGCCTAAGCTTCCTGAAGGCATTCAAGTATAAGATATCAGCAGAACTCCCGGTGTCGACCATCACCCTCTTCACCTTGGCGTTGGCGATGCGGACGAAGACTACCAAAGCGTCGTCATGGTCCGAGAACTCCACTCCCTCCATACCGAATGTGATTTCTTCCTCAGAACATAGCCTCGGACGCTTCTCCATCGTGCTCCGCACATATGCCTTACTCACGGTGGAACTACTATCGCCGGAAGCTGGTCCGCCGATGATGATGTCAATTTGTCTCTCGACTGGACCCTTGGGCCGAGGTGGCGACTCCCTCGATTTTTTAAAGAAGCATCCGAGATGCCCTCGTCGGATCAGCTCCTCGATCTGATTTTGTAGGTCTCGGCAGTCCTTCGTGTCATGACCGTAATCCCGATGGAACCTGCAATACTTAGACTGGTCTTTGTTAGTAGCTTTCACTGGGTTGGGTTCCCGCAGGAGCCCTTTTTCCCAGATTTGGAGGACAATTTTGGTTCAGGAAGTGTTCAAGGGGAGCCTCAGACATGGCGGTTCAGGTCGGTCGGTCGTTACCCAGGTGAAGTCCGTCCGAGACCTTTTGCTATCTTCGCACTTCCCTGCCATCAACGCATCGGTGGCAACATGCTGGTGGGCACGTTGCAGCATCTCGGGGGCTGTTGCGGGTGGTCTCTCTACTAGGGACCAAAAGAGCCTGGAGGGGTGTAGCCCCATCAGAAAAGCCTGTATGACCAAAGTTGGGTGAGCCTCAGGTATCCCTCTAGCCTCGGCAGCAAAGTGCATGACGAACTATGAGAGCGGCTCGCCGTCTTGTTGGGCCAAGGTGAGAAGAGTAGTCACGGAGGGCTTCGGCCACATGCTGGCCAGGAAACCCTGCTCGAACCCCCTTGCGAGCTGGTCGAACGAGGAGATGGAAGCTAGGGGGAGCCGGTTGAACCACATCCGGGCCAGTCCCCTAAGAGTAGTGGGAAAAGCCCTACACATTAAAGCATCAGAGGTTCCATAAAGGGCCATCTGGGCCCGAAAGGGAGTGACATGTTCGGCAAGGTCAGAACCGCCGTCGTACGCCTCGAGGGCCGGGAGTCTAAAGTTAAGAGGAACAAGTTTGTCCTGGATCTTGGGAGTAAAGGGCGATGCTCCTGAGATGTCGTCCCCGGCCTCTCCCCTGGCCCTGTGGAGCTCCCGTTGGAACTCGTCCAAGCGTCAATTTACTGAGGATAGCTGGGCTTTAAATGAGTCATCGATGGAATCGGTCGACACAGTGTCATGTTCGAGAAGAGATGGGTCGGTCGGGTGGAGATCGAGAATGCTGGGTTCGGGAGTTGCCTCCCGGCCCCCGAGTCGTTCCTCTGCTTCTTCTCGAAATCGATTGTGGGTAGTCAGATCCTCCGGGGGGTCGTTGAGGGGCTCAGGGACGTACATGGATGGGCTCGGCGCTAAGGGGCTCACCAGGCGTACAAGGTGTGGGATGAGCAGGACCACCATTTGAATCATCCCACTCAGGGCCTACACTTGTCTCGTTAAGTCGAAGAAAGCCTCGAGCGAAACAACCATGGGCACCGAGGGGTTCTCGGGGGGTGATAGCCTCGGATCGTTGAATAGTCACCAGTATCGTTCTGGAGTCTAGATCAGGATGCCTCCTCCCAGCTGAGCGGCAGAAGTCAGTCCCGAGGTGGGAATAGGGGTAGCCGGCTGCCCTTCGGTCGGGCAGCCTCCTGGATTGGCCATCGGACACTCTTACAAAATTGGCCCTCCTTCTAGTGCCAAACATGTTACAAAATGGGATGCAGCCACCTGATAACGTGTCGGGATGGCCTGGTTCAATTGTCGAAGTCTTAGAGTGCCCGGTTGAGGTTCGCAGTTGGGACACGCCCTAGGTGTGTCTCGGTCCTGATTCCTGCAAGAAAGTCTGGGTCGAGTTTTTCCCGACTCGGCCCCTCCGATGCTGAAATCAGTTCGTGTTCCTCCTTTCCTGAAGCCAGGTGGGGGGTTATATAGGTACGTCTGGATGCATAACTTGGTCCAGATGGCAGCGAAGTCATACCGGACGGTGCCGGGCAGGACAGCACTACACGGTGCCGTTCCAGGATCTCGGGGATGGCCTGCTCCGAACATCGCCGCCCCAAGATTTCAGGAACGGCTGCTTCATGCATCGCCATCCCGGGACTTCGGGAGCCCTGCTCCGGATGTCGCCATCCCGGGATTTCGGGAACGATTGCTTCATGCGTCACCATCTCGGGACTTTGGGAGCAAGTATACTGCTCAAATTCGGGTGGTGTGGCAGCGTGAGGGCTCCGTCCCATCTGCCCTGATGTGACAGGCCGGACATGGTAACTTCACGTGGGGCGTTCTTATGCAGATGTGTCTATCAACGGTGTGATGTGGATGATGTCGTGGAGGGCGTCAGGATATCTCCTACCAGGATGGTTCCTCGTCTTGGTCGGGCAGTGACTCCCAGAATGCCAGGTCGAGCGTGCTCTTCAGGGAGACCCAGCGGCAATCTGTATCCGGCTTCGATGGAGAAGTTATGGACAAAGAAGCCACGAATTCGTGCTGGAGGAGCTGCTCTGCCGTCCAGCGATCCCTGGGATCCCTCTTCAAGCACTTGCTCAAGGAGTCCTTTTCCTTCCCAGAGAGCCAGCTCGGAAAGGCCGGCACGTCCGGGGAGAATGCAACTCGATGAATCGCGGCGATGGGATCAAGAACGTCCGGCCAAGTGGGGCCACCGGTGGCCATCTCGATGATAGTGCAGCCCAGCGCCCACACGTCGGCCGGGGGGCCCTGCTCTTCTCCGCGGGCGACCTCCGGAGCCGTGAACACGGGCGTGCCCCTTAACCCCCCTTCATACTCCCGAGCAATCATGCTTGCGCACCCCATGTCGGCAATCTTGGCGTCCCCGTCGGACCCAACCAGGACGTTCCGGCCTTTGACATCGCAGTGGACGACGCCTGGCGAGTGAGGATACGCCAACCCTCTCAGGATCTCACAGCTGTAGCATCGAATCGCGGCCTCATCGAGCCGACCTCCCTGCTTCCCGATCTCCTCCGACAGCGAGCCCCTGGGAGCATACTCCAGGAAGAGATTATAGTAGAGACCGCCGGTAGACCCGTGTGAGCTGATGTCGAACCCGAGGCAAGATACAACGTAAGGAGAATGGAGGGAAGACAGATCCTCTGCTCCCTCTGCAGGATGGCAGAGCGACCGAGCTCCGCGCACTTGACCGCGAAGACAGTTCCGGAGTCCAAAGCTGTGGTGAGCGAGACGGTGGCGGAGGAGCCACGGCCGATGACACGGCCTCGTCGCCACCCACCAATTTCCATTCGGCGAGGTGGATAAACATGAGATTAATGTTGTACGACTGGCTAGTTTTGGCAGTCCCATAACATATATAGCAGTGCGATTAAGATTCGGTTGGGTGTGAGCTTTCTTACGCAAGTGTCGAACGCAGAGAGGTCCTCCTCGGATGAGCCAAGAGGCATACCACCTAACAACGAGACGGTAACGCATGGGGGATGAGGTCACCTGCGCCGTGTTTCGCCGACCTCATCCAACGTCAGGCCGACGACGATAACACTCCAACCATGAGATACTATTTCTTGTTGTGACATGGAGGAGGATGGTGTGAGCCGTCTTGATTGCATGCCGAACAGTACTTGAGAGCGTTTCTTTATCCTTTCTCTGCCAATTTTCCCCCAAACTACATGCTATTGCTTGTCCCACTGTTGCATCAGCCATAACGTCAGACTTGGATTTGACACAATGATCATGATCCATGGAAGCTATTGCTTGTCGACTCGATCGAGCACACCACGTGCTCGCGATGGGGATCGGGCGAGTTGCAATGATGGGTGGGCGAGGTTGATGGGCGGTGGTATTCATTGCGGCAAACAGTGTCGACTGTGGAGTGAAAACTATCGTGCGTGGCTTCTTCCTTCGCTTCGTTTCATTCAGGGAAAGGAAATAAATGGAGTAGGACCGAAATCTCGATTCAGCACGACATAGAACAACTCTTTCTAATCGTTTCTTCAAAAGATCGTAGGTGACATGTAAATCATTGTAAGATGAAATAATGACAATGTTGATTCACCCGATCGTATATTTTCACATGAGCAATGACATATACAGAAAAACTCATGCCCCTCACCTGGAACCGTACACAGGAGTATAATCTTCTAAATCCTATCCACCTCGATTTCTAGGAGGAGGACCATATGAGCCAATCGTATGATGTATTAATCTTCAATAGCAAGACTCATTCCCCTAATTTCTCTTTTATGGAACATCTGTCGTAAGTAATCTTTCGGAAATAATAATACGCCCGACTTCATAGGGCATTAATCTCAAGTGACATGGCTCAATTCTCCTTTTTCCTCTTTTTAAATGTCTGACCTTCCCATATTTTTATCAGACATGCTCCAACCTTGATATACAATGTTCTCATTATCATCTTTCCCTGACGCTGCACTCGAAGAGGCATGCTCACTAACCCTTGACATAAATGAGCCCCTAGGCAATGTAAAGAGCTCCCTAACCAGCTACCAGCCACACTCCATCTATCGCTTAGGTATAAAAACTAGCCCTGAAGCTTAAAGGCATAAGTATCTCCATTATTTTTACCTCCAAACTAATTTTATCATTCGAGGGATCAGGTCAGAAACATCTCTCGACGTTGACCGCTTATGTAGAGACTTTAGTGAGGCTAAGGCGCACCTCAAGAAAACATGAATCCACCTTTGATGAATCGATAATACTTCAGAATCGTGTCAATCAAATCTATTCCCCACTCTAGCATCTTCTAATGACCCCCCATGGACCTCCTGGATGAGCTTGTGCTTTCGGAACCAAATTAAGTCACGATTACTCAACAATTAATGATATCAAAGTAACAACATATTGTGCTACTAGTCGTTTCATCTCTATTAAAGAACCTTTTCTAATGATGAGGGATAATTGTGAGCATTAGTCAATTACATCCGTTGAATGTTTGATAGTTGTTCTACATTGACTTCCACTGCATGGGTACAATCTTTCTTTTGATCTACAACTCCCATCACAAAAGCATGCTGAACTTTAACGATGAAGGTAAGAAGGAGCAGCTTATCGCTCTCGAGCCAATCATCTCCTTCCTCTCTCTCTCCTCTTATATTTTGAGTGAGCCCCCACAACAGTCAACACAAGGGAAAAAGAGACCATAGTTTCGCCACGCTCTTCTTAGATCCAACATGCTTTCCTTTTGGCTCGCTCAACCACTCATCGACGTAGAAACGTAGGACATCGCCTCCTTTTAGTTGGATGTTGGCCTTCATCATGGGCTGTTGATTTAGTACACTGGTGCGATAGAGACACATTGTTGACGCTTGCATGTAGTTTTGATAGGGGTGTTCAGACCAATTCCAATTAAATGATTAAGAGCCTTTGATTAAAATAAGATAGATACAAATCAGAAATAATTCAAAATCGATAATCCATATTCATTAACCAATTGATAGAAAATATGATGATAGTATGCGATAGTAACAAAGAAGCCATTCGAGCTGGCCCAAATGACTTATGTGGACAGTAGTCTATGGGCAATTGTTCGGGTCTACCCCTCCCTCGGTCGGCCCCCATAGGCAATAGTTCATGGAAGGTTATTTGGATCTACCGTCCCTGTGAACAAGACATGATGGGGAAGGTATTACGGTTATTAAAGTCTATCACCCCTGTGAACAAAATGCTAGGGGGAAGACCTTATGATTGTTACAGGCCTATTGGGCCCCTAAACAAAATACTAGAGAGAAGGCATTACGATCGTCGCAGGTGATTCTCTAGACTAGACAAGTATAAAAGTCATCCTTAATGCCAACCCATGTGATTCCATCCCAAAAGCTAACTTGAGGGTAGGAGGGGTCGGGTTGAAAAACTCCCACCTAACACTAACCTTATGTAGGAACCCAGTAAGGAGTCTAACCCCCACCTCGGTTCGACCTTGGGACCAACTCGTATCCTTGGACGAAGACCACCTCGAATCTACCTTAGATGCCTTGGTGCCCTCCTTAATCACTTTACAAGACACTCATGCGGATCCACTTCATGTCCAGATCGAACATAATTAGCTGACAATCGATGATACATTCCCCACAACTCTGATTAATCAATTTATAATTTTAAATAATATATATTAAATAAATCGATTCAATTAAAATGAATCAAATCAAAATCTGTCTAAAAAATTTGTGGACTTGATCATATGATTTTTGGATTTTTAAACATTAAGCTAGTTTGATTAATCAATTTGAATCACTTAAGAGCTTAAGACGGTAAATTTAAATGGACTAATATTTTTTAAACTAAAATTGATTTGATTCAATTTGAATAGGTTAATCGAACCAAAGAAGAGTGACTATACATTGAAACTGTTTATAGCTTTCAAAACTAAACTAATTATTAATTAGCTTTGATTTGATTTTTTAATTCCATTTTAACACTTGCAGATTTTTGACCTAGAAATCCTGCATGTGCATGCCCATAATAATGACCCAGAAAAATGAGTCATATTTTGTTATATATTTTTTTATGATGATGTTTTGTGAACATTATGATTGTAAGTTTAATTATAGAAATTCAATAATAATGATCCAGAAAAATGATAGTCATGTTTTGTTATATTTTTTTATGATGATGTTTTGTGAACATTATGATTGTAAGTTTAATTATAGAAATTCTTCAAGTATGGATCTTATTATGATATGGTATGATAAATTACATGGGGCATGAAGTTTAATTTGAATTTTACATAGCTGACAGAAAAGTCACGGCCCAATAAACGGCCCAGTTAGGGACAAAACCAAGCCGGAAACGTGTCCACCTCATTTGGTGACGTCGGCCGGGTTCAGCCCAGTAAAACGAGGGCATAGATTGTGGAAAACCCATCGGGGCCCAGGCGACTTTCCTTCGCCGACGGAGAGGGTAAACTATCTGCTAGACCGTACAACAAATATCTTCGAACACGTTAGCACGTACCACGCGACCAAATGGAGCGGCCGAGTTGAGTCTTGGAAGATGGTAAATATCCCGGTGGGGTCGGTTTGTTGGCCATTTGCTCCGCGTCCACGCTCCAAGTTTCCCCCAGCAAACCGCCCCTCGCTCGCTGCGATTCGGCTTCGCGCCCCACCGCCCGGCTTCCCTGCCCAAGCCAATTGCTCCGATGGCCTCCTCCGTTTTCTCCCCTTCTCCCATCATGCCCACCTGAGACGACGCTGGCGCACCCACCTACTTCACTTCCTTCCCGCATGTCCTCATCTTCCTAGGTTTTGCGGAGGGATTCTGTTTGGCCGGCCACGGAGCCGTTGTGCGAGCTGTGTGGCGCCCAGGGTGGCCTTGTCTACTGCAAGTCTGACGCCGCCCGCCTCTGCCTCCACTGCGACGCCTTCATCCACTCCGCCAACGCCCTCTCCCGCCGCCACCTCCGCGCCCTCATCTGCGACCGTTGCCTCACCCAGCGCGCTGCCGTCCCGATGCCTCGATGACCGCCTCTCCCTCTGCCAGTCCTGCTACCGGGCCGGACCGGACGCCGGCGGCTGCGGCCCCGGCCATCGCCACCACCCCATGAGCCGCTACTCTGGTTGTCCCTCCCCACCCGAGCTCTCCGCAATGTGGTCCTCGCTGCTGGACCTCTCGGACAAGACTCCTCCTCAGGAAGGCGGCTTGGATAAGATGGCGATCATGACCACCGACCAGAATTGTGCGAGGAACTGCTGTGGCGCCGGGGAGGCTGTGAGCTCGGGTATATTGGGTGGGCAAGAGAACTCGGTCGCGAAATTTGATCCATGGGTGGCCGTTGCTTCTTCTCCGTCGATGGCACCACCTGAATCCAATGCGGTGCCTCCCTGTGGACCAGAGCAACAGGGCTTCTTTCACGGGGAATGCAATCTTCCCAAGGTTATCTTTCTATTGACTTCCTCAGCAAGCGCATTACGTCATCTCATTTTGTAGTACCAATTGTGGTTCTCTGTCTTGGTAAATAAAAAGTGCAAATTTCTATTCTACAAACATTTAATTGGCTAATTAATGTTTGCATTGGCTATTTTGATACACTCGAATATGATAGCCATTCCTTTACTTGAAAGTCTCAGATCAAATACCAGTATTTCTTTTCCACCTTGTTTTTAGTGATTCCAAGAATATCGTCCAGTCAGTAGGAAACTTTTATTCACAATACTTCCTATTATGTCATCATTGTCTATTTCTTTGAAAGTGGAGCAAACGCTTCCATATTTATTTGTGCATTGAGCCTATGTTGTTAATCCGGAATGTGATGATGTTATTACAAGATGATTGGGCATGCTCAGTATCTAGATTTGCTTCATGTTGTATAATATATATATTTTTTTAGGAGAATATACTATGAAATCTGAGTTGTAAGTCTGTTGTACTAGAAAATTTATACAATGTGATGACAGATGGGATTTCCAGCTCTCACCGATCTTGGGATATGTGATGAGAATGAGTTTTGTCAAGGTTTTAACACTGGTATTGCTAGCTTCAACTTCCATGATGGCGCTGAGTTACTTGGCGGCCCACAAAACCGTCCAAAAAATCCATTTCCGGATACAGGATTAGATGGCTTTGTCGTGGGGAAGAATTTGTCTGTCGCAGAATCAAGTGGTCACATCGAGAGCACAGTAGAGGTTTCCTCTTTTTACTAACTTGATATCAACTCTACTTGTTGGTTAAGATTGGGCTCTTTCTTATATTTTTCTTTTTTTGTTTTTCTTGTAATTCAGTCGTTAGAATCTCTGCTTTAGTAATATGTCACTACAACTCATTTGCTTTCAATATATATATATATATATATATATATATATATATATATATATATATATATATATATATATATATATATTGAATTACTTGCCAGTTTTTCTTAATTTTGCTTCAGCAGAACAAGTGGTTGTTTTTTCTTGCTTATTTCATTAGGTCTGCAGAATTAATGAAACATGCATCAGAACGGACGGAAATGCTCTATATCTGATAGCTTCAGTGTTACATAGTTATGGGTTTGGACATAAGAGTCCGAACTTCTGCTATGTTTTCCCACCTCTGTATTTTCTTCAGCTAACAAATTTCTTATAGAGAATATAGTAAATCGGAACGGTGTTAATCATAATGTATATAGTTTGTTTCTAGTTTTGACGTAACAGCCACTTTGAAGCAGGTGCAATCTGCAGCTTGTCTTGTTTACATGAACTTCATACTTTGAGATAGAGTACTTCCATTTATGAATTTTCTAATGGCCACAGATTTCCTTTCCTTTATACTTGTATGAATTATATAGTAGACAGTGTTTTGATCTATTTCTTATGATCAATGTTATATACTGGGTACAGGCCGCATCTTCAGTACAACATGATTGCATGGCTCTTCATTCATCTTACATGTTTCAGGCAACCAATGCTGGGCAGATAGGGAACAGCAATGCAGATCCATCATTTATAAATGTCAATAACAAAAGAAGTGGCAACTTCATTTTCCGCACTGGAAACGTCTGCCCAACTATTTCTCTTTCTCTGTCAAACTTGGCTGGAGAAAGGAGTGCGGCTGATTACCAGGACTGTGGGGTATCACCAACATTCCTCACAGGTGAGTCTACATGGGATTTCAATCTCGAACCTGGACGCCCACAGGCGAGGAATGAAGCAAAAATGAGATACAATGAGAAAAAGAAAAGTCGACTGTAAGTGGTTTCTTATGTACAAAGTAATGCTCAATGCTGAAATGTGTTTTATTGTGCCTTCTGAAATTTATTGAGCTCCAAGTCAGACCCAACCTCTGCTAGATGAAACTGACACAATAAGACTCAAAATTTGAACTTGCTAAGCTTTTGCATGCTTTATGTTTTTAGGGATGTTATGTATGATAAAGAATCAAATAAGATATTCTTTCAGAAGCATGTTTTGCATGCTTCAGCTGAAATATCTTATTTAATTGTTAATGATTTCTGCTCACGGAATTTGGGTTTGGATCTCTAACCTGTGTATCATGCATGAGATTTCCAGGTTTGGGAAACAAATTAGGTATGCTTCACGTAAGGCCAGAGCAGATACAAGGAAGCGCGTGAAAGGCAGGTTTGTAAAAGCTGATGAAACTTATGACTACGATCCTCTTCTAGCAGGAAACACCTGAACCAGATTAGGTGGCTTACACCATTCGTTCACCACCATTTAAAATGATTTACTTTGGGTTGAAGCATATACTTTCTCGAAGAAAATTACCCATAGACCAGAAAATTTTCATTTCTTCATCCCTTTGATAGAAATCCTCCTCATTTAATCCATCACTCTTGCTGCCTATCAGGACCCACAAACAGAGACTAGCAGTAGAAAGCAATGCTGAATTCATCGGTCACATGCCAATGGATCTAACTTCTGTCTGCATCTGCTCTCTCTAAATATTCTCCAGAATGGTCCTCTATTGCTTTGTACTGTCTAACACTTCCTAGCTGTAAAGTTCAGAGAACTCCTCTATCTTGATCATGAGCTTCTCTTTTTGTATGTGCAGGATTGTATATAGCAATGATGCATCTTCACTGGTTACAACCTTCTCAAGGAGGTTATATGTTTGGGAGTTACCTCCAGCCAGCATTATTTTGGTTCTTCTACTTGTTCGGGTTTCCACCCTATACCATTCTTTGAACTCGCTAAAGAGTTCGCATGTGTCTTTACCATTCTTTGAACTCGTAAGAGTTCCAGTATCTCTTGTTCCAAATAGAGACGATTTTGAATAAGTCAGATTTTGGAATCTGTCCTAATAAACGCTTATTATCAATCCTTAACGATGACATCTTTTCTTTTTGCTTATTCAAAGCTGGATATGTTCCTGTACTATGAAATTGGAATTAGAGACAACATCAATGTCCATGAATTTGGTCCGATGAAGAGTCTATTATGGAAGAGACAACATCAATGTCCATGAATTTGGTCCGATGAAGAGTCTATTATGGAAGAGACAACATCAATGTCCATGAAACAGCAACGTCTAAGATGCAGTGACCTTCCCAGACTGAGGAAGAATGATGTCAAAGTCGCTCAGAATCCACTCAGCGGCAGCATCATCACTCCTGTAGATCTCCGTGCCAACGTCAAGCGAAGTCCACTTCCTCTTCGCTGCGGTTGTGTTAGGGTCCTACATACAATGCCCGGTATCAGTCATTGTGAATGAAGGTTAGCAAACGGAGAGAGAAAGAGAGAGAGAGAGAATTGGCATAACCTGATAGAAGTAGAGAGACTGGGACAGCCTTCCCACATCAAGCTCCCAAGTCCTGGGATCACCAACCCAACCCTCGCCCGGCGTCGTGGGGTACCCGTACTCCGCCCACGCCGCATGAGGTAGGATCTGAAGGATCTCCTGCGGCTGGGGGTTGCTGTAAGGGTCGCAGGACCTGTAGGGCTTCTCCGGTTTCAGGGCGTTCCCCGGGGAGCAGTACACATGATAGGCTCCGTAGGGGAAGTTGGCAGTGTCAGTCCGGTGAATCCGAGTCCCGTTGGGTAAGGTGTGGTAAGGGGGACACTCATGGAGGTTGTCCGCCCGGCACCACGACTCGGTTTGGGGATTCAGTATCATCTCGCTGTACCGGGTGACGTCGCTCGTCACGTCCCCGTCGCAGGGGTCGCCGTTGTTCTTCCAGCAGCTGCCCATGTCCATCAAGTAGAACTGGCTCGCCGAACCTCCGCCTCTTTTGATGTCCAGCGTCAACCTCACCTTGAAGTTGGGAGATTCCGGGATCTGCATCACAAATGAGACTCTCGATGGTGTCTCTGCTGCAAGGGAAGGTAGACAAAGAGAGAGAGAGAGAGAGAGAGAGAGAGAGAGAGAGAGAGAGAGAGAGAGAGAGAGAGAGAGAGAGAGAGAGAGAGAGAGCGACTGGGTGGCTTACTATCGTGGTCATCCCTCTGGTTTCATAGTGGTATCCGCCAGAGAAGCCCCTCGTGGCGTCGGACCTCAGGTAGAGCATGAGCCAGGGGTACGACTTAGAGGTCTTGAGGACATGGTGGAAGGACCAACCACCCTTCCCCATATCCTTCTCCCATGACACCGAAAAGTAGGAGGCGGTGTCAACTTCTTCGCTGATATCACCATCGAGATCGTAAGTGCCGTAGAACCTCCCTGAAAGCTTGGTGCCCTTCAAGATGGTACTGTTGTGGAACACCAGTGGCTGGTTCATGCACCCCTTACCGAAGCAGGGGAACCTCGACTCCGGCGGAAACGGGCCGACCTTGTTGCCGTCCTTGGGGCACAGGCCGGCGGAGGTGTCCATATTCCCGTTCTTGAGCATGATCATCCAAAACTGCCAGGGCGTCTTGTCGTCAGCGACCTCGCATTTCTTCCCCAAGTAGAGCTCCTTCTGGACGGCATAGAGGTCGACGTTCTTGAGGCTTTCCGGCGGCGCTCCCGGGAGATCATCGCCGAAGCCGAGCCTGTTGTCCTTGTCGGCTACCTTGTGCACCACCTCCGTCTTGTTTACTGCAACACAAATCCGGCAATCACTCAAACTGTGACTCATCGGGACCCTGGTGAAGAATGTCGCCCATTAAAAGAAAGAGTGATACAGACCGATGTCGAAGCAGTCAGCGAGGCGGGGGCTGCCCATGCCGGGGGCTTCTTCTCCGACCTCATTGCAGAAGTTCCAGGCCTCCAAAGCCACCCTCAGTCCGTCTCTTTTCATCCCAGGGTCTCCCACTGCCGATGTGGCCTTTGGTTTGCCTCCGCTGCATACCAAAGAGAGAAGACAACAGGATGCGACCACAAAGAGTGCCCCGCGAGAACGGAGCCCTTCGAAAGTCCCCATGGCAGCCAACAACAAGAAAGGATGGCTATTGTGTTCAGAGGATAAAGGAAAGCAGGTGAGAATGTGGCAGCGGGATTTGCTTTGCGTACAAGAGATGATGCTTCACAGAGTGTTCTCTTGCCGTGTAAACAAGGGGCTCGTCCAGAGGTTTTTATTCCCCTCTTCCGTTGAGAAGAGCTCGCGGAATAGGTTGTGTTGTTACACTTGATTTTGATGGTATTTGATTGGATGAGATGTGATAAAATAGATCTTCTAATATAAATTTTGATGATTTAGTATCTTCTAAATCTTTTTTTTAGATTATGATACTTATCCATTTCCAAATTAGTACAGCAATTTATATATACGATTGATTGATTAGATGATATAAATTTACAATTATTCATTTGCCTTCTAAAGCCTTTTTTTTTCTCATCAGAATGAATGAAATTACTCGACAATGACCTAGTTTTTAACATATGATGACCTATTTTCTATAAGCTATGGTGCTGTGCAAAAAGTCAGCTATCTTAATACCCTAAAATCATTCGAATTGTATAAGACTAAATGGGGGTTTGAGATACCGTTAAGCATTAATTGGATTCATAATTTTGCACATAAAGTTTATGGGAACTTGCCAACATGCCCGACACCCGGTGAGCAGTCGCTTGTAGACTTATGACTATTTGTTTACCTTTTAAAATTCTTATTTTTTCTTTCTTATCTTTTCTCTTTTACACACACCAAGTATTTGCTGAATTATTTTTAAAACTAGTCACTTTCTGAAATATTATGATGTCTCCATTGCTTATTTTTAAAACTAATCAATTTACTTTTTTATATCCTTTAGGACCTAAACAAGGTTGTAGCTATATTGATCCTATGTGGACGAATAATATAAATGTATCTTACGACTTGAGCAATTTCAGTTAATTCAATGATAATGAGTATAAGGTAAGAATCTAGTCAATATTTAAAAAGATATTAATTTTGGGTACAATTTGAGCAAAAATGATTGGGTTTAGAATGTTTTGAGTAAACCAAGAAACTAGATACGAGAGGGAACAAATTTGATTCATTAGAGCATAGCTGACAACTCATTTCCAAAGGAGAATAGGTGGTGTCTCTAACCAACCAATATGATTGCGAGATGGAATGTTCCAACTTACTAATAATAGAAAGGTCTACTCATTATTAAATAAAAGAAGAGAGTTCTCCCCAAGGAAAGAAATAACTAATTTTTTTATTAATTATATAGATTATTTTATTTTATTTTTAATAGGAATTAGATTTCAAACCATGAATTAATTTTCCTTATTAGTTTATATACGCAAGGAATTTAGTTAAAATTTTAATTCAAAAAATAAAAATCCGGTGATTTCCTAAAATATCATGCAACGGAAACGTGTTCACTCTATATATACGCTTGCCTGCACCTGACTTCCCCGACATAAAACCAGCATGGCTTCCGCGTTCAAGATTGCAGCGCTTTTCTTCCTTCTCTATGGCTCGTGGCGTTGGTCAGCGGTCTCCGGCGCCAGTCCCATGACTCCCAGCGGCATGTTCGAGCAGTTGGATAGCTGAGCATGGGCGAACGTACGCGAGCGAATCCGAGAAGTCATATCGCCTTGGGGTGTTCACCAGGAACCTGGACTTCGTGAACGCCTTCCGCCAAGCCGGGAACTACAGCTACACCGTCGGCCTCAACGGCTTCGCATACCTCACCAAGGAAGAATTCCTTGCCACCTACACCACCACCAGTCTGAGGCCATCAGCCGACTCTTATCCTGGATTGCAGCCTTTCCGGTACAAGGATGTGAATGCTCCCAGTAGCGTCGATTGGCGGGATGAGGAAGCAGTGACCCCTGTCAAGAGCCAAGGGACGTGCGGTAAGGACGACTCCTCCTGCAACTCTTCCATTTCCATTCAATTAATTCTTTGAGGACTTGTCGTGGCCCTATCGCCTATGGTTTACTTCGTTTCGGTGCATGGAACATGCAGGAGCTTGCTGGGCATTCTCCGCAGTAGCATCGATAGAAGGCATCGACAAGATCATGTTTGGGGACCTGAAATCTTTGTCGGAGCAACAACTGTTTGCTTGTGACCACGACGATGATGGATGTTCCGGAGGTCTGCATGCCCGAGCATTCTCGTACGTCATCTCCAATGGGGGCATCACGACGGAAGAGAACTACCCGTACGACCTTGATCAGAAAACCTGCGACGCCATCAAGGAAATGGACCAAGCCGCCTACATAACCGCCTACGAGAATGTTCCCGCGAACAACGAGAAGTTACTCATGAACGCAGTGGCCAACCAGCCAGTTTCCGTCTCCATTGATTCCAACGAGTTCCATTTCTACACAGGTGGCATCTTCGACTATCCTTGCGGGACCAACCTCAATCATGAAGTCACTCTCGTGGGTTATGACACGGCTGATAATAGGGATTCGTATTGGATAGCTAAGAATTCATGGGGCAAGGCTTGGGGTGAGGATGGCTACATTCGTCTCAAGAAGGACGTCCCTGAAAAGGAAGGACAGTGTGGTCTTGCCATGAGGGCTGCTTATCCGGTCATCTAATCAATGCCTGAATTGGGCATCTTAGCTTATACTTCCATCTTTGCAACACTTGCACCGTCTTTTCATTTGTCTTTGTCCCAAATTTATGTTTGTTGTGAATGGTACTTCCATTTTATTCTTTTTCTTCTTGTATGTAATATATATGTTAGATTTTAATTTATGGTAAGTTAATTACCGGATAAATTGAGTTCCTGTGTCCATTCAGAGGCACATGGAAGCTTCAAGTGACACCCATGTCAACTAAAACAGAGCTGCTAGCTCTGTTTAAGCTCCAGGATTCTTGATGCATTCGATGTGCAGAGAGGAATGAAGCACTTAAAGAGAGAGAAAGCGACAAAGATAAAGATCGATTGAACAGATCCAATAGGAAATCTCGAATCGGACATTCTGCCCATAGTTTACTGAAACATAACCAATTTTGGAAGACATAACCTCTGGTTTGCAGCTCACAAACTGCTGCACTTCTCCCTCTGCCACTTGTGCAAAGCTTGTGCAATAACAATCACTATGGCAATTGATTACACAATTAACGTTGAGCATGATGCTATTGAGTGATTCGTCTCTGCTGCTGCTCTCGGTGGCAGGACAACTTGGTGCGAGCCAACGACACTCTTCATCCGAATCGATGCCAAATGCCCACCCGAGGATCTGTCAAGGTGATTTTAGCGCATCCGGACCCGGACCAAGCCGCTGACTCAACGATGATGGCATAAAGTTACACTAATAGATTGGCACCAGAAGGAGGGCTCGATGTCACAAGGTCAGCCCAATCCAATCCCTAGTGTTCGAGCAATGTTGCTCGGCCAACCATGTGCAGCGAATAGCTGCTTGGTTCAATCGATGTCCGAACAACTGCTTAGCCAAGCATGGGCTCGAGCAATACTGCTCGGCCAAGCAGCCAAGCAATTCCGGAGCTGTGTCGCTTGGCTAGGCCAATCTCCAGCACCCAAGCAGTGTCACTGCTCGGTTCGGCCAAACAAAGCTTGAGCCATGCCGCTCAGCCAAACAAAGCTCGAGCCATACTGCTTGGTCGAACAAAGCTCGAGCCATGCTGCTCGGCTAGACAAAGCCCGCGTCATGCCTCTCGGTTGCAAGCTGCCCGAGTCATGCCTCTTGGTCGCAAGATGTGTTGGGAAATCCGTCAGGGGAGCGACATCACATGCGCAGCGGAAGAACAAAAAACAAAACCCTAGATTTCCCGTAGAAAGTTTCCGTCGTTGTGCGAAGATCGGTGCGTCATAAACAAATCCGCAAAACTGCACATGTAAAAGAAGATACCTAGGGAGATCGTATATCCCTGAATTCCTGCAGATCTGTGGGAGATGATGAAGGAGGTCAAGCGTCCTCCTCTCTAGCGGTATCCACATGGTAGGGATTGCGATGATGCACCTCTCTCTCTGAGGAGAGGAGAACAGGAGGTGGCTACCAAAAGAAACTCTCAGCCTATAGAGCTTTGGTTCCCTCCTATTTATAGAGGCCCCCTGAAAACCCTAATGGATCTTTTGCCCTATTGGGTATTGGATCTCCATCCAACAACCCAAGCCTCTTGGATTAGTGGGTCTCTACCCAATAATCTCTTATTCAGCAATTATTGGATCTCATCTCAGGATCCAATAATTCAGGGGCTTAATGGATATCCAATAAGATAGGGGTTCAGCGGATATCTCATATCCGAACCTCTACTCGTCGTAACTCCTACCATATGTATGTGACCCTCTAGGTCCAATATCGAGCTGGTCGTAAGTCATACTTGTTAGAATTCCTTCTGAATTAGTGAATTATTATCTCTATAATAATTCATCCAATTCATCGACTACGACGTATTGGCCACTCTGCCGCAGCCCAGGCGATACAGGGGAATCCAATCCTTTGGACCTATCTGTCCTCAGTTACCATATATCTATAATCTCTCATCCATCTAATATCCCAGAGACCATATACCGGGCATGGTGCTGTCAGGTCCATACGGTCTCTCCTCGAGTCTTGCTCTTGTTGAATTCTCCTGGATAACTCTTTCTCTCTCAATCCGAATAACCTTGGCCAAGGATTTATTCGAGTAAGAACACATGAGATATTCCTCTCATGATACCGAGAGCGGATGATCCTCTATTGACACTCAATAGCTCTCGTAAGGTTGGCTACCACTCCCAATGACCGGCTGTATTAGATATGGAACTTTCCAAACCTATAAGTCTGGTATTAAAGAGTGGAGTACTCACACAGGACATCCTAGGTGTCTCAAGTCTAAGGACCAGATACACTACTGGGACTACGGAATCGCTGTCTGACGTGAGAGATCAATAACCATCCAGCATTCCGTTGGCGGATCAATCAGTGAACTCATTCTCCAATGAGCACCTGCACTGTACCCTTAGTGTCCCCACACGAGTAGCTATGTGACTAGTTACCTCCATCATATGAACTGGTATACAGTACACCAATCTATCCGGTTATCTCGATGTCCTTCTCGAGTAACCTATGACCAGATTAATTTAGGGTCTGTGTTTAAAGGTGAATCGATCTCATTATCATGATCTCATCACGATCCGATTCTCATTGCACAAATCCAGGGACATCACATTATATGTAACATGCAAGATAAAGTGATAAAATACCTAATAATACGTAAAGAGAAAAAATGAATATCAAGTCATAAGTGCCATCACTCATGTGATTGGCTTGTAGGGCACATATGACTAGCAATCTCCCACTTGACCTAAAGCCAATCACCAACATGTCTGATCCCCATCAGACCTCTATGACGCTCAAAGACAATCTAAGTTAGTGGCTTTGTCAGTGGATCTGCAATGTTATCTTCGGATGGAACTCTTTCCATTACTATATCTTTTCGGGCCACAATCTCTCTAATAAGCTAGAACCTTCTCAGAACACTTCTGATGAGACCAAGGTTCTCTTATTTGAGTAATCACCCCATAATTATCGTAATATAAGGGAATCGACTCCTCGCTACTCGAGACGACTCCTAGGTCTGTGATGAACTTCTTTATCCAGACACCCTCCTTTTGCTGCCTCTACCGTAGTAATGTATTCCGCCTCTGTGGTCGAGTTAGCAGTAGTGTCTTGCTTGAAACTCTTCCAGCATACTGCTCCTCCATTCAGAGTGAACACATACCCTGAATTAGACTTGCTATCATCGACATTAGATTGGAAGCTCGAGTCCGTGTAACCCTCAACCTTGAGGCTACTACCTCCATATACCAGTAAAAGATCCTTAGTCCTTCTCAAGTACTTAAGGATATATTTTACTGCTTTCTAGTGCTCCAAGCCTGGATCTGCCTGATATCTACTCGTGACACTCAGAGCATGCGCTATATCAGGCCTGGTACATAGCATAACATACATAATAGATCCTATCGCTGACGCATATGGTATCACATCCATGTGTGCCCTTTCTTTAGGAGTCTTTGGGGGCATACTCCTAGAAAGTGATATTCCATGTCTCATTGGTATGAGACATCTCTTGAAAATTTTCATGCCAAACCTTTTTGACAATGGTGTCTATGTACCTGGACTGGGACAAGCCAAGCATCCTCTTGGATATATCTCTATAGATCCATATCCCCAATATGCAGGATGCTTCCCCTAAGTCCTTCATAGAGAAGTGCCTAGATAACCAAGTCTTTACTGTGGAGAGCATTCCTACATCATTCCCAATGATCAGGATGTCATCCACATATAATACCAAAAAGATAATAGTGCTCCCACTTAATTTCCTGTACACACAAGATTCATCTTCATTCTTAATGAAGTCATAAGATCTAATCACCTCATCAAATCTTATGTTCCAACTTCGGAAAACTTGCTTCAGTCCATAAATGGACCCAAGCAACCTGCACACCTTATCTGGGCTATCCCTGGACACGAATCCCTCAGGCTGTATCATATATACCTCCTCCTTGAGGTTGCCATTGAGGAATGCAGTTTTGACGTCCATCTGCCAGATCTCATAATCATAGTGTGTTGCAATAGCCAATAGAATTCGAATGGATTTTAGCATGGCTATAGGTAAGAAAGTTTCGTCATAGTTAACACTTTGCCTTTGACGATACCCCTTAGCCACTAGCCTTGCTTTATAGGTCTTTACCTTTCCATCTACTCCAATCTTTGTTTTGAAGATCCACTTGTAGCCAATGGGTATAATACCCTCGGGTACATTAACTAGGTTCCAAACCTTGTTGGAGTACATGGAATCCATTTATGAATTCATGGCTTCTTGTTATTTCCCGGAGTCTATGCTCATAATAGCCTCCTCGTAGGTCTGATAATCAATATCTTCAACATCCTCTCCTCTGATATGTCCCACATGTCTCTTAGGAGGATGAGATACTCTATCGAACCTACATAAAATTAAAAGTTGTGTGTTAGGTATCTGAACAAATTCTGGAATAGTGCTTGAGCTAGGTTCTCCAACCTCGCTCAACTCTATCATGCTCCCATTGTCTCCACCAAGAATTTGTTCCTTCTCAAGGAACACTACTCTCTTGGCTACAAAGACCTTTTGGTCCTCAAGGTGATAGAAATAATACCCACAAGTTTCCTTGGGGTATCCCACGAACTTACACCGTTCCGTCTTAGATTCCAACTTGTTAGGGTTATGTCTCTTAACGTGGGCAGGGTAGCCCCAAATCTTAACAATCTTAAGATCGGACATCTTCCCATTCCATATCTCATATAGAGTAGACATCACTGATTTAGTTAAAATTCTGTTCAGAAGGTAAGCTGCGGTCTCTAGGGCATATCCCCAAAATGAGATGGGTAGGTCGATGAAACACATCATGGAATGCACCATGTCTAACAGTGTGTGATTCCTCCTTTCTGATATACCATTAAGCTGTGGTGTATAAGGAGGTGTCCATGGGGATAAAATCTCATAGACTTTGAGGAACTAGGTGAACTCTGTACTCAAGTACTCACCTCATCGATCTGATCGAAGGGTTTTAATACTCTTTCTTGTCTGGTTCTCCACTTCACGTTTCCTCTTAGACTCACTTACACTCATGATATGTGGAGCTGTATCTAGCATAAATAAACCACTATGCAATGTTCCTCTCGTGATGATCTGATCATCTAATATTATTGAACAACCATTATTCTCAAAAACTAATTTATATCCAATAACTGTCAAAATGGAAATAGTGTTTTTGATAATAGAAGGAACATAATAGCATGCATCTAATGCAATAATAGCTCCACCAGGCAGATGTAAGGTGACCTTGCCAATAGCCACTGTAGCAACCTTTGCTCCATTGCCCATCTTAAGGTCCATCTCGCCTCTGTTCAATCTCCTAGATCCTACTAGAACCTGTAACGAATTGCAAATATGATAAGCACTCCCGGTATCCAATACCCATGTGTTATCATAAGATTATGACAAATGGAGACTGATCATGAATGTACCTGAAGCTTCTATAAGCTTCTGTTTCGCCCTCTCTGCAAGGTACTCTTTGCAGTTCCTCTTTTAGTGCCTATCTTTGCCGTAGTGGAAGCACTAGCCTTCGTCCTTTGTTGGGTCTTTCTTGGCAACCTTTGCCTTATCCATTTTACCCTTGCCCTTGCCCTTCTTAAGGGTCTTCTTAGCCTTCCTTTTCTTTCTAGTCTCACTAGTGTAGAGAATCGACTTCTCTTTCTTGATGGTGCTATCTGCTTCTCTCAACATATTGAGGAGCTTTGGGAGGGTCACCTCAAGTTTGTTCATATTAAAATTTATTATGAACTGAGAAACGAAATCTGGTAGAGATTGAAGCACAAGATCCATACATAGGTTATCCTCTAGGATCATTCCTAGACCTGTGAGTTTCTCGATCTACTCGATCATCTTAAGGATATAGTTCTGAACTGGTGTCCCCTCAGTCATCTTGGTACGGAAAAGAGTCTTCGATATCTCATATCACTGAGTTCTTTCCTGTTCCTCAAATAGTTTGTGGAGATGCAGGAGTATGGAATTAGCATCCATATTTTCATGCTGTCTCTGTAACTCAGTAGTCATAGAGGCCAACAGGTAACACTGAGCAAGAGTGGAATCATTTAAGTACTTCACATAACGAGCAATCTCATCCTCGCTTGCCCCTTCGTCGGGCGTAGGGATCACTGTATCAAGGACGTACGTGATTTTCTCCGCCGTGAGAACAATTCTCAGATTGTGAAGCCAATCCGTATAATTTGGACCAGTGAGGCGGTTGGCATCAAGTATGCCATGTAAAGAATTTGAAAGCGACATTTTTTGAAATAAAATATGTAGCAGAAATAAATAACATGCAGACTTTGCAGAAATTTAAACAATTAAGATAAGGACTTCTATCTTAATGTACTCTCACTAATTTTTCGCGAGACATATAACACCCTCCGGTATGTGAATCGGAGACCCCTGGCAGATGTCTAGTGGGGATCAGGATCCAATCGACGTCTTAACGTAACCTCGAGGGACTCGACCAATCATGTTAAGCCCGTAAAGGTAGATAACTCTTACCAATCACAACTCCTTGTGATTCCCGTCCTATTCGGCCTCCGAACCACCATGGCCTCGAGGGACTCGACCAACCATGATGTTCGGTTAAGTCATTAATATCGTTACCAGATGAGTCTGATTAGGTGATATACTCTCGAGGGACTCGTCCAAGCATACCATGTCCTCAGGTCACCTCTGACATCTCTATGTCGTAGATAAGATGGCGAGACGCGATATGGGTGAGTCTCGAGGGACTCGACTAACTCAACCTATATCTGGAATCGGCTCCTAGCTATAACGATGGAAGGCCACGTGGGTCAATCTAATTACTTCACATTTACCGACTTAATATTATTAATAGAGGGGATTTTAGTTTGGTCTCCTAATATAATGTGTCACACACATACTTATTTAATATATATATCTACATCGCATGCAAATATATATATATATATATATATATATACATATCTAGTAGGTGTATATGTAATCACACATCACATGAGTAATCATACCAGATGATCATGGACCACATCTTAATATGATCAGGCCCGAGCCAGTGGATCCAATCACTCACATCAAGATCTATGTGTACTTCGGCGCATCTCTATGCCCTGTGATCATCCATCTCGTTTCGTCGGATCCGTCGGTATCTCAACACATCTTTATGCGTCGGATCGTCCGTCTCGACCTCGTGAGTCACGCTACCGCTGCGCTTCCTCATGTAATTATAACATAATTACAGGCATGAAGACCCGACAATAAATGAGAAAAAAAATAAAGGCTCGCAGGCCCCAATAATAATAATAATCATATGTACATACATCACATCACAAGTCCATGATCATCTATCCACATCATACATCATATGTATATGTTATTTTATAGGACTACTAGATAAAAATAATAGTTAATTAAATTTATATTTGGGTCTTTGGGCTTCTTAGCCGCCGCCCCCCTTGTTACTGGGCCGGCCCGCTAAGGTTGAGGGTAAATTGGGTAGTTCACTTAGAAGCAGCCCCTAGGGCTAGGGTTTGGAGCTCTATATAAGCTTGTAGCCTCCACCTCTTTGGAATAAGAAAGATCAATCTACAATTACAGCCACCAGGCTACTTGGAGGGTGGAACCCCTATAGCGTTCCAAGGGTTGATCCCCCTCAAAGATCAATCTCCATAGAATTCCTCTGGGGTTCTATCATTTGGTATCAGAGCAGCGATCTTGCTGCTTTTGCTGCCATCCCTGCCGCCCACCATTAGCCAAGCAATTCCCACAATTGCTCTTGACGTCGTCGTCTCCACCATTATCTCTTGACGGAGATCAAATCAATCTACAGTCGCCACCTCCAATTGCATCAGAGATCTGGTATTTTTCTACCACCAATACCTTTTGCTGCTGCAATTTTTCATCTAAAATATCAAAAAGAAAATTTTCTATCGATCCTTGCTGCGAATTCCTTGCATCGCAAAAAGTTACCATCTTTGCGAACGAAGGATTGCTGCAGAAAATTTTAGCCGCGTGTTGTTGCCTTTAACCGATCTAATTGTTATCCTTTTTGAACGAAATTTTTTGTGCACCTCATAGATCATCTTGGCTCCCATCCGTGATTGATCTATTGTGGAATTCATCACAAAAACAAATTCGTGTGTTGCTGCAATCTCTCGTCACAAATCGCTGAAATTTTTTGACGAGAATTCGCTATCGCAACTTGCACCGATTTCTTTCTTGCTTTGCTGCCGAAATTTCTTGATCCAATTTATTATCCTTGTTGCTATCTAAACTAAGATTCTACCATCAAAACCCTCCTCAAATCCCTGAGTTTTAGCTGGAAATTTCATCGAAAATCGCTATTTCTTCGACGATAATTCTGCTCTTACGAGGCAGCGCACATAGGCAGCAATTGCTACTGATTTTTGTCAAATCTTTGCTGCGATCTACCACAAATCTAAAACCCTCTTCCCTAACCTTTATCCACTACCATCTTAGCCCAAAACTCCATCAAATCGCAGCCCCAAATAGCACCCAAAATAGCCACAAAACAAGCCTAAACCGTAACCTACATCCACCGATCCACAAACCCTTTCAACCACCACTTCCCTCAAACAATTCATGCCTTTAACCTGGCAACAAAAGAGAGATCTTAATATTACAGATCTGGAGTCATATACTATGGCATCCGAGGAGGTGATAAATGCTAAATTTGAAGCCTTCGAGAAGCGAATGGAGGATAAGATTCGGGCTCTCTTTACCGAACTCAGTTTCGGTAGAACACCGAGCCCAAAGAAATCTCATCAAGGAGAGAGCTCTGACCGAAGAGATGACTCCCAAGAGAAGGGAGGCTCTATGATCGGTCCCTACTATCCACGCATGAGGGTGGACTTCCCTAGATGGGAAGAAGGAGACCCGATTGGTTGGATCTCGCGCGTGGAGCGATATTTTGGTACCACAAAACCGCAGATGCATCTATGGTAGAAATTGCAGCTATACATCTTGAAGGAGATGCCATACAATGGTTTGATTGGTTTGAACATACTCATGGAGTCCTCTCATGGCGACAATTCAAAGAAGGACTGCTGATCCGTTTCGGACCAACCGATTATGAGAACATCGACGGACAACTAGCAAAGATCCGACAAACCTCCACCATCCAGGAGTATCAAACCAGGTTTGAAAGGTTATCTAATCAAACTCGTGATTGGTCTGAAAAATAGTTATTGGGGACATTTATTGAGGGCTTGAAGCCGGAGATCCGGGGAGAAGTTAAAGCGCGACAACCGTACACGCTTATGGCAGCCATCTCTTTCGCACGACTTCAGGAGGAGCGATTGAACCATGAAGCCCGGAGGACTAGGGTTGCTCCCCGACCAGAAATATTGAAGCCCTCAGCCTCACCTACTATCGGTGAGCTCCTGCACCAAAAAAGGTTGACAAGAGAAGAGCTTGAGACCGATCCGCTAAGGGGTTATGTTGGCATTGTGATGAGCCGTGGAGCCGCGAGCATCGTTGTAAAAAGGGAGACTTCTTGTGATTGAACCAGTGGAAGAAAAGATCAGTGAACAGCCAGAAGAGAGTCTTGAACATGAGGATAAAGATGTGGAAGAAGAGCCACAATCAACCAACTTTATGGTACATGCGCTAGCCGGCTACTCAAATCCGCAAACGATGAAAGTTGGAGGCCTGCTCAAACAACAACAATCACTGTTCTCATCGATACAGGCAGTACTAATAATTTTCTAAATAGTAAGGTTGCTGCTCGGATGGCGCTCTATATCGAAGGTTGCAGCAAGTTTGACGTAAAGGTTGCCGACGGTTGAATCCTAAAATGCGACCAAAGATGCCCACAGGTGAAACTATTACTGCAGGGCCAAGAAATTGTTGCCGACTTCTTCCTCCTACCAATTAATGATTATGAGGCTGTGCTGGGCATAGAATGGCTGACGACACTAGGTGATGTCTCTTGGAACTTTTCCAAATTGATTATGAAATTCTATTGCAAAGGTAAGCAGGTCACCCTCGCGGGAAGCGTAGAAACAACGTAACCACCGTTTCAACCCAACGAATGGAGAAAGTTTTACACAAGATAAATGGTGGCTTTCTTATGCATCTCCAAAGCACCAACCGGAGGGGGAGGAATGGAAGAAGGATCCAGAACCAGCAACATCATCAAAAATTAGAGGAGGATCCAAGTGCAATAGCTCACTATACTTGGGATTCGAGGATCTACGCTATAAAGGTCGTATTGTGCTTATACCAAACTCCCCTTACATCAAAGTTATTCTGCATGAAATGCACTCCACACCTTCAACCAGGGGCACTCCGGTTTCTAAGAACCTACAAAAGAGTGAAGCAAAACTTTTATTTGAAAGGGATGAAAAAATTATTTCGAATACGTAGCACAATGTGATGTATGTCAACAAAAAAAGGGTGAAACGTTGGCAAGTCCAGGAAACTACAACCACTACCCATTCCGGACTTCGGTGTGGGTGACATCTCCATGGACTTCATCGAAGGGCTGCCACCTTCAAAAGGTAAAAGCACAATCCTTGTGGTGGTTGATCGACTTACGAAATATGCTCATTTTTGTGCTTTGTGCAATCCCTACACTTCTTTATTAGTATTGCTCGATTTTCATAGAAAATATTGTTAAACTGCATGGGATGCCAAGGTCCATTGTAAGTGATCGTGACGGGATCTTCACTAGTAAATTTTGGACCGAGTTATTTCATTCTGAGGCACCAAACTCAAGATGAGCACTGCATACCATCCATAAACGGACGGCCAAACAAAAGTGGTGAACAGATGTTTAGAGACATACCTTCGGTGTTTCACTAGTGATCGACCAAAGGAGTGGGCCGAAATGGCTCCCTGGGCCGAATGGTGGTACAATACTACATATCATTCATCTACAAAATGTACCCCATATGAAGCATTATATGGTCGGCCTAGGCTCTGTGATTCCAAAGTATGTAATTGGCTCGGCTAAGGTAGATCGGGTTGACCAAGATTTAATTGTGACAGGACAAACTCCTACACAATTGCTAAAGGATAATCTCTCTACTACTCAAGCTAGAATGAAGCGACAGGTGACACACGAAGAAGTGAAAGAGAATTTTTAGTAGGAGATTGGGTTTATCTTCGCCTACAACCATACAAGCAACTATCCATCAACACACGAGCCTCCATGAAGCTATCTCCACGTTTTATGGGCCCTATCGGATCATAGAGCGTATTGGGCCGTGGCGTCATGAACTTAAATTACCCGAAGATGCCAAAATTCACCCTGTCTTCCACGTGTCATGCTTGAAGCCTAAGTTGGGAGAACACGAGACACCCAGATCCAAGCGCCCAACACCACCGATGATGGAAATATTCAAGCCCAACCACAAGCCATCCTCGATCCAGAGTCGTGATACGTCGTCGACGTCCCTCTACTGAAGTACTAGTACATTGGACTAATTTACCACTCGAAGATGCCACATGGGAATCATATGAGGAGCTGAAGTCCCAGTTCCCTGAGTTCATGGAACCCCAGCCTTGAGGACAAGGCTGATTTGAAGAGGGCGGGCTTGATAGGACCCTAGCAGGGTTAGGTCCTACTCAACCATGTAGCAGCTAATAAAAATCCTGTGAGAATGTAATAAACCCCACCTAGCCACCTCTATCCTATAAAGAAGAGAGGCTAGGGTTTATATTTGGGTCTTTGGGCTTCTTAGCCGCCGCCCCCCTTGTTACTGGGCCGGCCCGCTAAGGTTGAGGGTAAATTGGGTAGTTCACTTAGGAAGCAGCCCCTAGGGCTAGGGTTTGGAGCTCTATATAAGCTTGTAGCCTCCACCTTTTTGGAATAAGAAAGATCAATATACAATTGCAGCCACCAGGCTACTTGGAGGGTGGAACCCCTATAGCGTTCCAAGGGTTGATCCCCCTCAAAGATCAATCTCCATAGAATTCCTCTGGGGTTCTATCACCCTTCTTCAGGTTAAAGGATTAACACCTAATCCTAACCCAAATTAATGTGCTAACTACGAAATTAAAGACATTCCTAAGCTATTACAAACTCCGCAAGTCAAGTCTTCTTCCGTTGAGCTTCTGGCGAACTTCCGGCGGTCTTCCGACGATCCCTCGGAAACCATCCTGCGGACTCCCGGCAAGCTCTCGAACTCCACAATGATTTTGGCGAGTTCCCCCGAGCTTCTTTGGCAAGCTCCGATCTTTCTTGGCAAGCTCCGCGAACTTCCGACGAACCTCCCGGCGAACTTCCGAAAACCCTTCGGCAAGCTCCTTACTCGTTCTCGACCAGTTCCGGCAGCACTCCCAACGAATCTTCAGACTTCCATCGAACACTTGAACTCCCAATGATCCATCGCACTTGACTTCAACCCTTTGTTTCGCTTTGCGTCTTCATCCTTATCGTAGTTACTCCTGCATATAAACAACAAATACTCTACTTCGATCTAGACAGTTATTACAACACGAATTGACATTCAGTTGCCCGGTACATCATTGGTCGGTGCCTCGTCCGATCCTTCGGCACATCGTCCTCTCTTGCGGTCCGTTGCCCAATCGGCGATTAACCTCCGCAATCCCGATACCCTTGGCGTAACACGCTCTTCTTGGCCCGATGCCCGACATACGAAGCCTCCTGCCGATAGTCGACCGAACCTCCGGCTTGACATCCAATATCCTGACGTGATCACCTTTGGTGCAACGTCAATTCCTCCAGCATCAACTGTCTAATCCTGATCGAAAGTAGACCTGCGTAACTCAACACGCAGTTAGACCACAAATCACACTCAATTAGTTTCATCATCAAAATCCGAGATTCAACACCATCTCTCTTGTATTACAGTATCTCGTACGTCCATGTCTCTTGCACGTCGACTGAGGCCATCGCCTCGATCATGATTGTGCGGGATGGGAGTTCCTTGACCCCAGAGCCTGAGTTGGCATCGGACACCGAGGCAAGCTTTGCTCGTGCATCGGTCCACCCATTTTGGTCCCATGGCACCCTGGTAAGCACAAAGCACGGGAAGTTTGCAACGAGCCTCTTTGCCTTGATGAGATATCTTGACATGTTTGGATCTCGAGCCTCGTAGTCTCCATTGATGTGCTCGGCTACCAGCTGCGAGTCGGTGTAGACTTGGATGTCTTCCACTTGCAACTCGACAGCCAGCCTGAGCTCGGCCAGGAGTGCCTTGTATTCTGCTTCGTTGTTGGTGGCTTTGAAACTAAAGCAGAGGGAGCGCTCAAACGATTGCTCGTCGAGGCCTTCCAACACAAGTCCTACTCTGGCACTATTGGAGTTTGTCAAACCATCCACACAGAGGCACCATCTCCCTTCGGGTTTCCCTGGCGTGTTGCTCATGAGTGAGGTTAGCTCTGAGATGAAGTCAGCGACCACTTGAGCCTTGATGGCAGCCCTCAGGGTGTATTGTATGTCAAACTCACTGAGATCGACCGACCACTTAAGCAGGTGACCTGAGATGTCGAACTTAGATAAAACTTATCGAAGCAGGTGATTGGTGATTACCTTGATTGGGTGAGCTTGAAAAAAGAGATGCAGCTTTTGGGCCATGAGCACGAGTGCCAGGACCAGCTTCTCGAGTAGCAGGTATCACTTCTCAGGTCCGTTTAGCATGTGGCTGGTGTAGTAGACCGGGTGCTACGCTCCGGAGACCTCCTCGACCAGGACGGAGCTGATCGCATATTAGGAAGTTGTTAGAACCCTCCGCGGATTCTAAGCTTAGGGTTGATCTCTATAGGGGATCGGCCTCCTTGGAACTCTATAGGGGTTCCTTCCTCCAAGTTGCTGCACAAAGGCTGCAAAAATATTGATCTATTCATTGATTAAAGAGGATGAATACATGGCTATTTATAGGGCTTCTAAGCCCCAACTCTTAATAGGACTCTTACTCAAGACTCCTACTTCTAATGAACTTCTAATTAGGACTCCTTCTCTAGTAGGATTCCTAATTATAATAGGACTTTTTACCTAAGAGGACTTCTACTTCTAATAGGACTCTTTTCCTAATAGGACTTCTACTTCTAATAGGACTCTTTTCCTAATAGGACTCCTACTTTTAATATGACTCTTTTCCTAATAGGACTCCTACTTCTAATAGGACTCTTTTCCTAATAGGACTCCTACTTCTAATAGGACTCTTTTCCTAATAGGATTCCTACTACTAATAGGACTCCTTTCCTAAGAAGTAACCTAACCCTAACCTAGCCGGCCTCTTCACCTCTTTAATAAGGGGCGGCTAGATAGGATTTACATGAATGCCCTTATCAATGAAACTAAATTAGGACTCTCATAGCTAGAGTCCTAACAGACCCGCCCTCTTCAAATCAGCCTTGTCCTCGAGGCTGACGTTCCATGAATTCTGGGAATTTGATCTTCAAGTCGTCGTAGTTCTCCCAAGTGGCATCTTTTGCTGGTAGGTTTGCCCACCAATGTATTAACACTTGATGGCAGTCGTCGTCAGTCGATCAATAATGGCACTTGGTTGGGTCTGGAGCTCTCCTTGGGTAGTTATATTTGGTAGATGGCTTTGGGGTGTGTCTCGTGTTGTCCCAACTTGAGCTTCAAACATGATACATGGAAGACTGGATGGATTCGGGAGCTGGCGAGTAAGTCCAATCTGCATGCTCTTTTGCTCCGATCGCTCAAGAAATATTTTAGGCTTTTATGGTCGGTCTTGATGTGAAAGCGTCGCCCAATTAAATACGGTCTCCATTTGGACATCGCATGCACAATCGCGAGCATCTCCTTGTCGTAAATAGTCATCTTGAGGTGGGAAGGAGATAACGCCTTACTAGTATAAGCGAGGGTCGGCCATCTTGCATTAGTACAACACCAATTCCTGCTCCGAGGCATCGGCTTCAATAATAAAAGTCTCATCGAAGTCGGGTAATGCTAGTATTGGTGTTGTTATCATTGCGACTTTAAGTTCGTCGAAGGCGGTGGTGGCTTTGTCCGACCACTGGAAAGCATCTTTTTTCAGCAAGGAAGTAAGGGGTGCACTGATCTTTCCATAGTCTTTCACGAACTTACGATAGTAACTGTTAAACCAAGAAAGCCAAGCGCAGTGATTTTATGTTCCTCGGGGTTGGCCAGATTCTGCATTGCTTCAATTTTGGAGGGGTCCACTGTCACCCATTCCTCTGATATGATATGCCCAAGATATTCTATCTTTTGTTGAAGAAAGTAGAAATTCATAGTGACCGTTGTGCGTTCGAAAGCGCAGTTTTAGGTATGTCTTCTTCGCACTTCGTATTTGATGATACCCGATCGAAGGTCCAACTTTGTGAAGACTCGTGCTCCTTTAATTCATCAAGCAATTCATCTACTACTGGAATAGGATACTTGTCCTTGACGGTTATGTTGTTGAGAGCTTGGTAATCAACGCACATTCACCATGTTCCGTCTTTCTTTAAATGCATTTGAGAGCACTTTGGTGAAGAGTAGGGGCTGCAACTTGGCCGAATAACTCCTGTTTCAAGCATATCTTTTATAATCCTTTCTATTTCATCTTTTGGAGATGTGGATACCAATATGGTCGAGTATTTGCTGGAGGTTTCCCTGGAAGAATCGGTATATGATGATCGTGTCGGTTAGGAGGTAGGCTTTGCGTGGTTCGTCAAATATATCTGAAAATTCAGCAAGCAAGGGAAGTAGGTTTGGGTCTTCAAATTTGGTTGGCTCTCCCTTAGGTTGCTGCTCAAGTTGTACCAAAAGCCGCTGCATGCTTTGTGCAAAACTTTCTCCATTCGTTGTGTGCAAATTGTCGTTCACGTCGCCCCACGTTCCCGTCACATATCACTGTTTCCCCTTCTTTGTAAAATTTCATAATTAGTTTCAAAAATTCTAGGAAACATCACCTAATGTCATCAACCATTCGATGCCAAGCACGGCCTCATAATCATCGAGAGAGAGAGGAAAAATCTGCAATTATCTCCTGGTCCTGCGACAGATTTCACCTGCGTGGTACTTACGATCATACTTCAAAATTCGTCCATCTGCGACTTTAACATCGAACCTGCTGCAATTCTCAATAGGTAAGGCCATCCGACAGCAACCTTGCTGTTCATAAAATTATTAGTGCTCCGGTGTCAATAAGAACGGTGATTGGTTGTTGCTTGAAAATCCTCCCACTTTCATTGTTTGCGGGTTCACATAACCGGCAAGGGCATGCATCGTAATATCAATTAGCTGCTGTTCTTCATCTGTGACCTCTTCCTCATGCTTCTGGACCTCCTCCTCCATGTCTTCAAGAGGTTCAATCAATAGGAGGTGGCCCCTTTTGCAGCGATGATCGCGGTTCCATGGCTCGTCGCAATGCCAACAAAGACCCTTTCTTTGATCGGTCCACGTAGTTCTTCTCTTGTCAATTTTGTGGGTAGCGAAGGATGGTTGGGAGCAGAAGGAGATTTATATGTTGAGGTTCCAGGAGTGGTTCTCATCCTCCGAGCATCTTGGTTAAGTCGTTCTTCTTGTATTCGGGCAAAAGAAATCGCAGCCATCACGGTACGGGGCTGTCGCGCCTTAACTTCCCCTTTTATCTCTGGCTTGAGTCCTTCGATAAATATTCCTAACAATTGACGGTCAGTCCAATCACGAGCAAGGTAAGATAGCTTATCAAACCTGGTTTGGTACTCTTGAATCGTAGAGGTTTGTCGAATCTTTGCGAGTTGGTCGTCGATATTTTCATACTCAAGTAGGTCCGAAAGCGGTTCAGCGGTGCATTCTTAAATTGATTCCATGTCGGAGCCCCATGATTATATTCCAGCCAATTGTACCATTGAATAGCATCTCCTTCAAGGTGGATGACAGCAATCTCCACCATAGCATTATCCGACGTTTGGTAGTAGCGAAAGTAACGTTCTGCGCGCGAAATCCACCCCGCCGGGTCTCCTTCTTCCCATCGTGGGAAGTCCACCCTCATGCGTGGCTGTAGCATGTCTGAGGGCTATCTCTCCTTCTCTAGGGTCCTTTCTAAATTCTCTCCTTGCTGTAGTTTGGTTGGACTCGATGGTTGTCCAATTCTGAATTCTACAAATAAAGCACGCAATTTGTCTTCCAAGCGCGAATCAAGCCGTGATTCAATCCGAGATTCCCATGCTTCAAATTTGGCATCAATTGGATCTTGGGAAGCCATAGCATATGTCTGTAGATCAGAGATGCCCTTGTCTTTTTTCTGTTGACGGGTTAATGGCATGGGGTGGTGGAAGGTTCGGACAATGGATCAGTGATTGAAGGGTTCAGCTGTAATGGTTTACTGTTTTGGGCTGTGGTTTTTTATGCTGTTAGGGTTATAAAACTAGGTTATGATGGCTGCATCTTGAGGCTAGCGGGATGCCCTAAAGACGTCTTGGTTTGTGGCAGCAAGGTGGCTAGGGTTTGGTAGGTTACGGAGAAGAAAAAAGGACAAAGGTGCAATACCAGATTTTTCACCGAAAAATTCCAGCAGTAAAGATGTAATTTTTCCATAAATTTTCAAAAGAGATTCAAGTAAAACTCAAAGGGGATCTACTGATAAGGAAGAGGTAATACTGTAAAAAATTTCGTAGGAAGAAACGACAACAAGAGGTTTGGCAAAATTGAGAATCACGGAGAGGTATTATAGCAGATTTTTACGTCTAAAGTGCAGCAGATTGGACGTAAAAGATAAGTGGTTTTTATTGAGAATTTTTCGACAAAACCAAAGGAAAACCACTATTAGGAAGTGTCAAAGCCGTCGTAAAAATTTCATAGAGATTTGGATAGAAAAATGCAGTGGCAAGATCAAAAGTCAGTGCTATGCGGCTGAAATTCTGCAGTCGACTTTCGTTGTAGAGATGAAAACTTTACTGACGAAAAGTTTTATGCAGCAATTATAGGAACGAATTTTTGGAGTTTTTGAATAAGGATAACTAAATTGCAGCAGCAGTAGGGTAGATAACCAGAACCTATTGCAATTCACGGAAGATCCAAGGATGATCTACGGTGGTGGAGATGATGGCGAATTCAGCGATGATCTTCTAAGCAATTGTGGGAATTGCTTTGCGCGGTTGTGGAGGGCTGGTGGATGGCTGTGGAAGGGCAGCGAGATGCCAAGAACGCTGCTCTGATACCAAGTGTTAGAACCCTCCGCAGATTCTAAGCTTGGGGTTGATCTCTATAGGGGATCGGCCTCCTTGGAACTCTATAGGGGTTCCTTCCTCCAAGTTGCTGCACAAAGGCTGCAAAAATATTGATCTATTCATTGATTAAAGAGGATGAATACATGGCTATTTATAGGGCTTCTAAGCCCCAACTCTTAATAGGACTCTTACTCAAGACTCCTACTTCTAATGAACTTCTAATTAGGACTCCTTCTCTAGTAGGATTCCTAATTATAATAGGACTTTTTACCTAAGAGGACTTCTACTTCTAATAGGACTCTTTTCCTAATAGGACTTCTACTTCTAATAGGACTCTTTTCCTAATAGGACTCCTACTTTTAATATGACTCTTTTCCTAATAGGACTCCTACTTCTAATAGGACTCTTTTCCTAATAGGACTCCTACTTCTAATAGGACTCTTTTCCTAATAGGATTCCTACTACTAATAGGACTCCTTTCCTAAGAAGTAACCTAACCCTAACCTAGCCGGCCTCTTCACCTCTTTAATAAGGGGCGGCTAGATAGGATTTACATGAATGCCATTATCAATGAAACTAAATTAGGACTCTCATAGCTAGAGTCCTAACAGAAGTAGCCAAGTAGAGGTTGAGCTACTCTCCCGGGGGGACCATGGCGAGGCGAGGGAGTTCGGCCAGATGTTGCTTGACCTGCATAAAGGCCCCCTTGCATTCCTCCATCCATTTGAAGTCTCTTGGGCTCTTTAAGGCTGGAAGAAGGGGAGACATTTATCGCCCAATCGGGATAGGACTTGAGACAAGGCGGCGAGTCTCCCAGTTAATCATTGCACCTCTTTGATTGTTCGGGGTGGCTGCATGTCGATGATAGCTCGGATCTTCTTTGGGTTGACATCAATTCCCCTCCTATGGATGATGAATCCAAGGAATTTTCTGGAGCTGACTCCGAAGGCACATTTCGTGGGATTGAGGTGCATGCTGAACTTTCTTAGAGTGTTGAATGCCTCGGCAAGATCAGCTAGGTGCACCGAAGCTTCCCTGCTTTTGATGATCATGTCATCAACATACACCTCCATGTTTCGCCCGATCTGCTGGGCAAATATCTTGTTTATTATCCTCTAATACGTGGCCCCGGCGTTCTTCAGTCCGAATGGTATGACCCGGTAGTAATATACTCCTTGGTCGGTGATAAAGGTCATATGTTCTTGTCCTCGGGTGCCATCTTGATTTGGTTATAACCTAAGAAGGCATCCATGAATGAAAGGAGTTCATGCCCGAAGGTCGCATGGACTAGCTTATCAATCCTTGGGAGGGGGTAACAGTCCTTCAGGCATGCTCGGTTGAGGTCGGTATAGTCAACACACATTCTCCAGTTTCAATTTGGTTTTTTAACGAGGACCATATTTGATAGCCACCGAGGATACTTAGCCTCGACTATAAAGCCTGCTGCAAGGAGGCGCTCTACTTCCCTTCGGACCGCATGATGCCGGTCAGGGGCTAACCTCCGGGGCTTCTGCTTTACTGGATGGGCTTTGGGGGATATGCTCAGGTGATATTGTGCAACTCTTCGATCGACCCCGGGCATGTCTGCTGGCGACCAAGCAAAGACGTCACCGTTGTCGACTAGGAAGCTAATGAGTTGCACCTGCTCTTGCTCTAGGAGCCCCGACCAAACCCTTATGACCCAATCGAGTCGATCTTCGTACAGTGGCACATCCGCGGTGGGCTCCATCAGCTCTGGGTGTTGAGATGGTCTCTTGACATCCCACGGTTCCTCCAGCAGTTGCTCGATCCTTGCCCTCTTAGGTAGTGAAATCGTCGTCAAGTAGCACCATCTTGTCATGAACGGTCGTCGTACACTTATAGTAACTTCGTTCAACGAATTGTTCATCGCTTGCCCATGCATGTATATATCCTTGACAGCCTGTTTTGCCATATTTTGATATGTTTTCCCTATAAAAATGTAAGAAACAGTAGCTTGTAGCACTGCAAAATGATCGCTCGTTGCATCTACCTAAAATAGCTCCGTTTTTGTGTGCCGCAGGCTGATTTCTGTAGCCCACAGCCACCCCAATTTTGTCAGTCATCTCAGCACCCAGGAACCCCCCAGGTGGCATATGACTGGATGGGTCTTCGGTATAGTGTCGAGCATTGAACACTTTCACAAGTTTACATGTCAACTTGACGAAAACTTACCTTCACGCCCAGCACTCAGGGAGTAGTTGTTTGTGGACTTGCAACTGTTCATTCACCCTTCTAAAGTCCTTGTTTTCCTCCTCTTTTTCTCTGCTTTCCTACACTCCAAGTGCTCGCTCAATTATTTGTAAAGTTTCCCTCTTCGCAAGATGTCGAGACTTGCCCGCTGCTCATTTTCAAAACTAATCAACTTTACTTTTTACAGGTCCTACGGGACCTGCATGAGGTTGCAGTTCAGGTGACCCTTTGCGAATGCATATGTCGTAAAGGCGCCTCAAGATTTAGACAATCCAAGCTAAGTCTGATCGAAGTAGGCGCAAAGGTGATTCTTGACTTAGGCAACTCCAGCTAAGTCCGTGTTTGCCGCAAGGGTGTCTCACCACTTAGGCAATTTCAGCTAAGTGTGTGACAGTCTGGATTCGCATGGATTTTCCCTTACCTCCCTGACTCCACCTTGGGTCGAGAACTTTATCGTTTGATAGTAAGTGGAGATGATGGCCTGAAACTTGTTGAGGGTTGGTTGGCTCAATATTACATTGTATGCCGAGGGGAGGTCCACCACCATGAAGGTCATCATTATGGTCTTCGACCTTGGCTTGTCTCCCAGGGTTATAGGCAGGGTGATCATGCCAAGCGAGGAGATTGAATTAACGGTGAACTCGGTGAGAGCCGAGTGCATCGATGCTAGAGCCTCCTTGAGCATGTCGAGCTTCTAGAAGACATCGAAGTAGAGAATGTCGGCGGAGCTCCCCGTGTCTATCATGATTCTCCTCACGCAGGCATTGGCGATCCTGGCTATGATCACCAGCGCATCATCGTGCTCGGAGTGCTCTATCTCCTCAGTCATGAATGTGATTTCAGGGTCGGGCTGCCGCCTCGGGGATTCGTCCATCGCTGCTCGGGCATAGGCTTTTCATCCTCGACATGCTGTCCCGCCACACAACAAACCCCCCCGCCCATGAAGCCAACTGCCTATTATGATGTCAATCTGCCACTTGATGGGGCCTTTGGGGCGTGGCAAGGGATCTCGGTCCCTTTTCAAGTAACGATCGAGATGCCCCTAGCGGATGAGCTCCTCGATCTGAAGCTTCAAATTGTGGTAGTCCTCGGTGTTATGGCCACGGTCCTGATGAAAACGATAGTATTTCATCTGATCTCTAAGCTCTCATGGGCTCTTCATCCGGTTAGGGGCTTTTAGGAGCCCCTTTTCTTTAATTTAGAGGAATATTTCAGTTCTGGATGTACCCAGGGTCGAAAGGGGGGACCTCATGGGCGGTGCCGTGGGTTGGTCCATCCTCCTCCTCGGGGTGGCTGATGGCTGTCCCTAGGATAGCTCTACCCTGGCTCTCTTGTGCTCCACGTGCTTCCCAGCCATTAAAGACTCCGTCGTGACATACTAGTTCGCTCGCTGGAGCATCTCCGGGATTGCTGAGGGTGGCCACTCGACGAGCAATCAGAAAAACCTGGAGGGTCATAGTCCCATCATGAATGCCTACATTATCAGAGAGGGATGAGCATCAGGGAGTCCCTTGATTTCTGTAGCAAAACAGGTTACAAAGTGGGAAAGGGGCTCATCCTCCTTCTGATTGAGTCCAAGGAGTAGGGCAACGGATGGCTTCGGCTGGGTGTAAGCTAGGAAGTTGAGCTTGAAGTCCTTGACAAGCTAATCGAAGGGCATGATCGATCTAACCCTTAGCTTGCTATACCACGCCCGAGCTGGGCCCTTGAGAGTGGTGGGGAACACCCTATACATCAAGGCGTCAGAAGTCCCGTACAAAGCCATTTGGGCCCCGGAAGGCAGCCATATGCTCTGTTGGGTCAGAGCTGCCATCATATGCGTCGAGGGAAGGGAAGCGGAAGCTCATAGGAACTGGTTTTCTTGTATCTTAGGAGCAAAAGGGGATCCGCGGTGGGCGTCCTCCCCAAATTCCTCCTTGGACTTTCAAACTTCCATTTGCACCTCGTCAAACCACTGGTTGACGGAGCGCAACTGGGCTTGGAGAGAATTCATTGAAACGGATGACAGTATCTCGGGCTCTTGCAGCATCCTTGGATTTCCCGACGCACCTTCTAGGACTAGGATCGTGTCTGCCTTTGACAAAATTAGCGACGCCCTTGGGATTGCAGGTGCAGTAGGTTCCGAAGCCGGTGGTTCCAACCACTGCAAAGGTGGGGTTATTGATTGCTATGCCAACTATGGAATAAGTGGGATGATGGCCTACATCATCCCGATTAGAGTTTGGACTTGACGGGCGAGGCCCCAGAACGGCTCGTGCGAGACGGATAGCTGGTCGATTGAGGCAGCCCTGGGCGGTGACAGCCCCGGATCATTGAACAACCGCCAGTAGCGTTCCGAAGTCATAGGAGGGTCCTCGGTCTGAAGCCCGTAGGGAGGTGGGGGACATTCCCCAAGCCCGCCCATCGAGTGAGATCCTTGCATCGGGTGTCCGCCCAAGTTTGTCTGCTGATCATGTGACATCCGACCCTCCTTCTAGCGTTAATCTGTTAGTATACCTTTATGTCGTGGTCGCTAAGTCAGCACGGCTACATTCAGGTCCGGATGCACTAATTAATTTTCCTTATTAGGTTATATACACAAGGAACTTAGTTAACAATTTTCATTCAAACAATAAAAATCCGATGATTTCCTAAAATATCATGCAACGGAAATGTGTTCACTCTATATATACGCTTGCCTACACCTGACTTCCCTGACATCAAACTAGCATGGCTTCCGTGTTCAAGATTGCAACGCTTTTCTTCCTTCTTTATGGCTCGTGGCGTTGGTCGGTCTCGGCCGATTCGATGACTCCCAAATGACATGTTCGAAAGCGATGGATAGCTCGGCATGGGCGAGCGTATCGAGCAAATCGAGAAGTCATATCGCCTAGGGGTGTTCACCAGTGATGTGAGTAATAAATGGGACGTGACATTAGCCCATGCCGCCTGCACCCTAATGATGCCTCCTATCTCCCTCGCAACCGGCTGTAGCCCGTGTTGACCGACAGAAGTGATGCCCCCCATTCCTCGCAGGCCGCACGACCATCAAGGCACGTCGCCATCCCGCAAGGGGGGCAGGTCCTCGGCACGCTGACAGACGCAATCAGAGACGTAGCATCACAATTACAACCGGGGGAGCAGTCTAGCCCATAAAAACCCAGGTAGACGAACGTAAGGGGGGGGGGCGAGCACTCAGAAAAAAGGAGAGCTCCCTTCAAGGTAGCCTGATTTAACTTGATCGTCGGAGGGGTCAGGCAGAGCTCCCCCCGACTCGACCTTTTTTGCAGTAACAAAGGCGGAGCCCCCGGAATCGAACACAGCCCGAAGCCTTCCTCCTCTAACGGTGGACACTACCCCTTCGTCACCCCAACCGGCTTGAAGCCCAGACCGAAGGATCCCCACACATCCGGACCTGAACCAGGCTGCTTTGGTCCTAAGGCCACGGCGTAAAGTTGAATTCCCCATCAGTTTGGCGCTAGAAGGAGGGCCCGAATGGCAGGGGATCACCAAATTAATCAAGACGAGTGCGGTGGCGAGGGGTTTTACCCAGCGAGGGTCCCTCTCAAACGTCCCCACCCTGGTGAACCGAGGGTGGATGACCCCGCCGCAACCTCAGAACGTTATTGGCGGTTGTTCAATGATCCGGGATTGCTTTCACCCGACGACGCCTCGGTCGTCCCACTGCCCGTGACTGTCGAAGCCTTCCAGGACCTGACTCACCAGGTCCGAGCCATTGCAGAGATGGTGCAGACCTTCGTCTCACTCCTTTCTCGGCCGGCGAACCCGCCAGAGGTCCAGCAGTGCCAGCAGCCCAAGCCCCCCGCTCAGGCTTACATGACGCCCTCGGTCTTCCCCGCCTTGCCAACGGCCCGACCGGTTCCAGGTAGAGAACGAGCCGTGGAAATCCCTGACAGCCGACTCGAGCCCGAGGTGGTATCTTCGGACTCGGCTGACTCTTTCCGAGCCCAGCTCCGCTTCGTCAGTCAGTGACTGGATGAAGTACAAAGGGAGATTCATAAATCGAAAGAGGAGCAGAGGGAGGACCCCTGCCAGGGGTCCCCATTCGTGACGGAAATACAAGAGCAACCGATGCCACCGAACTTTTGACTTCCCTCTATTGATGTGTACGATGGCGCCATCGATCCAGCGGACCACGTCGCTACCTTTCGAGCCCAGATGGCGTTGTATGGGACCGCTGACGCCCTGATGTGTCGGGTGTTCCCCATGACTTTAAGGGGTCCAGCCCGTGCTTGGTATAGCGCTCTGAAAGATGGGACAATCGCCTCTTTTGATTAGCTGGCCAGAGAGTTTGAGCTCCACTTCCTGGCGCACGCTCGGTCGAAGCCCTCTGTCGCCCTCCTCCTCGGACTGAATCAAAAGGAGGGCGGATCTCTCGCCCACTTTGTGAATCATTTCACTACTGAAATCCGGGGCCTGCCGGACGCTCACCCTTCCTTGCTAATGCAGGCATTCATGGTGGGACTGCACCCCTCTAGATTTTTCTAGTCTCTCGTCGAGCGCCCCCCCAGTGCGGTGTCAGAAATGCTTCAGTGGGCCTACCAGTACATCTCAGCGGAAGCCTGGATGTCCAGGAGGCAGGAGGAGCTCAAGAGGGGCCGACCGAAACCTCCCCGAGGGCACCAACCCGTGCAACCGAGACGTAGGATGGACCATCCTGAACCGCCCGTCTCAGCCCCTCCTCCCCTCCCCGCCTTGGGTACATCCCAAACACAGGTATTTCTCCAAATAAAGGAGAAGGGGATGCTTAGACCCCCGGCCCCGATGACAAGTCCGTGGTAGCTGGCGGACCGGACTCGGTACTGCTGTTTCCATCGGCAGCAAGGACATGATACCGAGGAATGTCGCAAGCTGAAGTGATAGATTGAAGAACTGATTCGTAGGGCACACTTGGACCGGTATCTCCGGCCGAATAGAGAGTCGTCCCCTCGCCCTGAGGGGCCCATCGAGCGACACATAGATGTGATCATCGGCGGCTCACCGTCTGGAGGAGTCAGCACATCCGGGTGAAAGGCATATGCCCGCGTCGCTACAAGCGAGGAGCTCAAACGCGCTCCCGAGCCAGTAATCACGTTTTCGGCTGAGCGGCCCGAGCAACCCGAGCAACCCGAGCACGACGATGCGTTGGTGATTTCCGCTAGGGTGGCCAACACCCAGGTGAAGAGGGTTATGATCGACACGGGAAGCTCCGCCGACATACTCTACCTGGACGCCTTCTAGAAGCTCGGGTTGTCCAGGGACGCCATGAAGCCGATGCATTCGGTGCTCACTGGGTTTACCGGAGATTCGGTTTCGCCGTTAGGGGCGGTCACACTGCCCTTGACCCTCAGGGATGCACCGAGGACGAAGACGATGATGGCGACTTTCCTGGTAGTCGACCTACCTATTGCCTACAACGCAATTTTGGGGCGACCTACCCTCAATAAAATCAGGGCGGTCATCTCGACTTACCACTGAACCATAAATTTCCCAACCCGTGCCGGAGTTGGTGAAATCCGGGGAATCCCCCGTGACTCCAGACAATGTTATTTGACGGCGATCTCCCTGCAAAGAGGGGAAGGTTCGAACATCCGTTGGAAGACTCCCGGGAGACGAAGATGCCAACCCAGCATCCCGAGCCGACAAAGCCCACCATTGACGTACCCCTGCTGGGGAGTCATCCCGATCGGACGATCAAAGTTGGCTCGGAGCTCCCAGAGCAGGAGCAGACTCAGCTCATCAACCTCCTCCAGGACAATGCCAACGTCTTCGCCTGGTCGCCAGCCGATATGCCGGGCATCGACCCTAAGGTATCCTAGCACCACTTGTGCATCTCCCCTAATGCCCGACTAGTGAAGCAGAAGCCCCGGCGACTAGCTCCCGAGCGACAGCTGGCTGTCCGAGAAGAGGTGGAACGACTCCTGGCGACAGACTTCATCGAGGAGGTCAAATATTCACGATGGTTGTCAAATGTAGTCCTCGTTAAGAAATCCAATGGGAGCTGGAGGATGTGCATTGACTACCCCGATCTCAACCATGCATGCCCAAAGGATTGCTACCCTCTTCCAAGGATCGACTAGTTGGTCAACACCACTGCCAGACATGCTCGTTTTTCGTTCATGGATGCCTTTTCCGACTACAACCAGATTCGGATGGCACCCGAGGATTAGGAACACACGACTTTCCTCACCAGCCAGAGATCTATTTCTATAAGGTTATGCCGAAGAACGCTGGAGCCACTTATCAGAGGACCATGAATAGGATGTTCACCTCTCAGATAGGGAGAAATGTGAAAATTTATGTCGACGACATGATCGTGAAGAGCCGCACGGGCCCGACTCATCTGACGGATCTGTCTAAGACATTTGCCACATTAAGGAAGTACAGCATGTGCCTCAACCCTGCCAAATGCGCCTTTGGCGTCAGCTCGGGCAAGTTTCTCGGATTCATCATGCATGAAAGGAGAATCGACGTGAATCTCGAGAAGGTCCGAGCCATCATTGATATGCAAGCACCCTGGACAGTCAAGAACCTCCAGTGCCTCAATGGGAGGCTCACTGCCCTGTCTCGATTCCTGTCACGGTCGAGTGACCGGTGCCTCCCCTTCTTCCGAGCTTTAAAGAATCCGAAGAATTTTGAGTGGACGATGGAATGCGAGGAAGCCTTCGCACGTTTGAAATGACATCTGGCCGCCCTTCCTCGCCTCGCCTCGGTCTCCCCCTGAGAGAACCTCAGCATCTACCTAGCCACCTCCCAGCACACGGTGAGCTCTATACTAGTCAAGGAGGACTCCGGAGAATAGCTACCAGTCTACTATCTCAGTCACATCCTGAAAGGGCCCGAAGAGCGGTATCCGCCCATCGAGAAGCTGGCGCTAGCACTCGTGTTGGCGGCTCAGAAGCTACGTCCGTATTTTCAGACCCACCCAATCGAGGTAATCACTGACCAACCTCTTCGACAAGTTTTATCGAAGTTTGACGTGGCAGGTCACCTCCTCAAATGGTCGGTGGAGCTAGCGGAGTTCGACTTACGGTACAAGCCGAGAACCGCCATCAAAGCATAGGCTGTGGCTGACTTCATATCGGAGCTGACCCACCCAGAGGACGGGGGTTCCAAACAGACCGAAGCAGAATGGGTCTTGCGGGTAAATGAGTCATCCGGCTCGACGGGTGCGGGAGTAGGGCTAGTGTTGCAAGCCCTCGACGGGCGCACGTTTGAACGCTCCCTCCGCGTCGGCTTCGCGGCCACCAACAATGAGGCGGAATACGAAGCGCTCCTGGTGGGTCTCAGATTGGCCGCTGAGATGCAAGTGGGCGTGGTGCGCATTCTCACCGACTCTCAGCTAGCCACCGAGCAGCTTGGCGGTGGATACGAAGCTCGGGACCCGACCATGGCAAAATACCTGGCGGAGGTAAGAGCCCGTGCCGCCAGCTTCGTTCATTTTACGTTATCCAGAGTGCCTAGAGGTCAGAACGAGCGAGCGGATGAACTCGCAAAGTTGGCCTCAAGATCGACCCCCGAAGAGAGGGCCAAAGTTGAGGAGCTTCCTTTCCGCGCCATTGCCACCGTCATGGTGGTCGAGCCTAGTGTCCCAACAACGTGGGTTCAGGAAATGCTGCAATATAAGCGGGATGGCATGCTCCCTCCTGACGAGGCCGCAGCCCGACGTTTGCACCGTACCCAGGCCTGGTACTGCGAGATCGGCATTCGACTATACAAGAGGTCGTTCTCACGCCCTCTCCTACGCTGCTTGGACCCCGATGAGGCTAAATCAGTTCTAGCTTAGGTCCATGAGGGGATTTGTGGAGAGCACATAGGCGGTTGTACCTTGGCATTCAAGGTACTCCGTCAAGGCTATTACTGGCCCACCTTGTATCAGGACGCGAGGGCCTACGCGAGACGATGTGATGCGTGTCAGCGACACGCGTGGGCTCCTCAGCACCCGACGGTCCTGCTCACCTCCATGGATTGTGCGTGGCCCTTCGCTCAGTGGGGGATGGACCTCCTTGGGCCTTTTCCCCCAGCCTCGGGGCAACGGAGATACATCATTGTCGGCATGGACTACTTCACCAAGTGGGTCGAGATTGAGCCCCTGGCGGCGATTACGAAGTTCCAAGTGGAGAGATTCGTGTGGAGAAACATTGTGACCCGGTTCGGATTGCCCAGGGTCATTGTTACCAATAACGGAACTCAGTTCGCCAGCGCCCGATTCAGGGAGTTCTGTACGAGCCACCAGATACAACTAAGGTTCAGCTCGGTGGCTCATCGCCAAACTAATAGCCTGGCAGAGGTAACTATTTGATCAATCTTGGACGGACTCAGGAGGAGGACCCTCGTGGCCCGATCTAGTTGGGTCAATGAGCTATCGAGTATCTTATGGTCCTTACGGACAACACCTAAAACGACGATCGGTGAGTCTCCATACAGTCTGTCGTTTGGCACTGAGGCCGTCCTACCAGTCGAGGTGGTCGTCCTCACTCCCTGAGTAGAAGCCTTTGAGGAAGCAGCATCGGCCGAAGGGCTGCGAGCTGAGTTGGACCTGCTCGAAGAGCGCAGAGCCGATGCACACCTGAAAGCCCTCTCTTATAGAAGGACCGTCGCCAGAAGTTACAACAGGAAAGTCCGTCCTCGACCGATCAGGTTAGGTGACTTGGTCCTATGCAAGTCTGAGGTGAGCGACCCGACCCGGGCATGCGGCAAACTCGCTCCCCAGTGGGAAGGACCCTACCACGTCGTCGAGGTCGTCCGAGCGAGAACGTTCCGACTTGAGGCGATGTCAGGTCACCTATTACCGAGGCCCTGGAACATTCAAAACCTTAGAAAATATTTCGTGTAAGTGTCATGATGATGAAGGCAAGACAAATGAGAATTGGGAGAAAAATCTTTGTTTATTTCAATACGAACGGGGTTACAAGGCCCGACCGACTTACAGACTGACTGACCCCTTAGAGAAGGTTACAAAATCTACAAGACTATTTCATGTCTTCAGGGCCTCCAAGCTGTCATCGAAAGGAACCTCCTCGGGCATGCTCACCTCCAGGTCCTCAGGACAGGAGGTAAAGGGATCCTCCTCCACCTCGAGACTGGGATGGCGCACTTGGAAACGGGCCAGAGCTATCCGGTATCCATATTCGTAGGATACCTGCCCTGTCCGAGTCAGCCCGAGTTCGAACCCCTCAGACTTCTTGTAAGCCTCAAGGAGTTCCTTGTCCTTCTCTAGATGAAGATGCCTCTCCTCGACAAGGGCCTCGCAGGCTACCTTCGTCGCGGCCTCCTGCTCCTCCAGCTTTTTGCTTAGGGTGGACGCTTCCGTTTTCAACAGACGGATCTTGGTCCGGTCCACCCGTAGCGACTTCTACAGCCCTTTATTGGCCTCTCTTGCCGCCTGGAGCTCGGACGTGAGGCGAGCCACTTCCGCCTCCAAATCGGATGCTCGCTTCTCAGCAGCCGCGATCGCCTCGGGTCCCGTCCCCGCCTGGAGTTCTTCAAACTGTTGGCGTAGCTTGGCATTACGATCAGCCAACCCGCCGATGATCCAACCGGCGTCTTGGACCCAGTCCATCAGGGTTGTTGCATAGTGGAAGCCCTACAGGAGAGGGGTCAGGATCAATGATATTTAGGAATAACCGTAAGCAAGGAGAGTGATACTTACCCACATTAGGGACTTGGCTGATTTGCCAAGCAGAACCACCGAGGGCAGGGTGTACAAATCCCGAGCTATGTCGGGATGAAGTGTGCCTCGGAGGAACGCTGCGGAGGACTCTCCTCCGGCCCATACTCTGTCCCCTCGGGAGAGACCACCCCATCGGGCGACCAGCGGATCCCCTACTTCCCCCACCGGAAGCTCTCCCATCACCCAAGCCAGTAGGGGCTCATCCTTGCCTGGGGAAAGGAGGCACAAGTCTCGCACCACCGGAAGTCAGAGGTCCTTCCCCCTCACCTCCCGACTCGGGCCGACCTCCTCTCGTTGTGAGTCCGCCCCCGCTCGGTCCACCTGCTCGGCAACCACTCCCCTCGAGCGGCTCGTGGCCGCCTCAGATACCTTAGAGGCGAGGGACTTCAGCCTCTTGCATGGACGGGCGGCTTCAACCTCCAGTGGGGTGTCCTTTGAGCTGGGTCTTGGATCAGCTGCCGGGCATGGGGAAGAAACCGTCGAGGATCACCCGCCGCAGAGAGATTGGAGTTTCACCATTTCTACAGAAAACCTGACGTTGGTTAGCATTGGGGACAATCCGTAATACCCATGAACCTAACACCTAGGACGTACCCTGAGACGATGGACTCAGACCCGCTTCGACCAGCCATCGCTCGGTCATACTCCGAATAGCTCGTGAGGAGGGAAGAATCCCCTTGAGCCTCCCCAGGTCCTCGTGCTCTTGGTCACTGAGGTCCGGGGCTATATTATCGATAGCCCTTGTGAACCATCGGACCCCAAAACCCCAATCCTTATGGCAGGTCATGAAAAAGAAACGCCCCTTCCATCCTTTGTTGTTGGAAGGAGCCCCACCGACCCGGAAGCCCGCTCGGGCGGAAAGGAAGTAACCCCCCAACCTTTTGAAGAGGCGAAAACAGGACAAAAAGAGGTTTCGGGTCGGGGTGATGTCGGCGTAATGGCATTCCCCTAGGAAAGCCACCAGGTAGCGCCAGGAGTTCGGCGCCACCTGCGACGGTGAGATTCACCACCAGGAGATGCAGGCTACGATGACAGGGTGGACAGGAAGACGCAACCCCGCCTCGAGGGCATCTAGGGTCAATGCAAAACCCTTAGGAATCGGGTCGTAAGCCCGCTGCCCTGGTTCAGGGGCTAAGAGGACATAATCCTCTAGGATGCCGTAACGATCCCGGAGGTTTCCCAAGGATGACCCGCTCACGATGGAGTCGAGGTCATGCGGCCACATCAAGGCCTCGAGAGCCCTAGCCGCCTCCCCATCAGAGGACTGGCCGGGGGACACCGGAGGCACCCCCTTGTTAGTATCGCCGGGGGATGGAGAGGCAAAAGAAGAAGAAGAGGAGGTCATTCTCACTGACCTTGGAAAGGAATGGAGGAAGGGCCGACTCGAAGGAAGGAGTGGACGCTGGAGTTAAGGAAGGGAAGGTGAGACCCAGGGCAGAAGACTCACGTGGCAAGAAATGAGAAGAAAGCCAGGCATGCGTTATTTAAGGGAAAACTCCTGCCAGAAGCAGCGCCCTTCCATCTCTCGAAGATGGGCGACTATCCCGCTTCCACACCTGCCTGCAACCCACATCACGTCAGGAAGGCCAAAGGACGTCCCCTCATAAATGAAGGCCACGCGTGGCAGCGAGAGTAAGGCGGGCGGGCGAAATCTGGCGCCGACCGGCGTCTCACGGGACCCGATGAATCAGCCCACGGGCCCCCGCATCAAGCAAAGGAATCCCCAATTGATTGCACCATGTGAGTTGGAACAAAGGGCCCACGTCTTGTTAAGTAGCCGCTTGACCGTCGACCGCCCGAGTACTTCTCTGTGTGGCCCACCTACCTAAGCATGTACCTCGACCGCCGACCGCCCGAGTACTTCTCTGCGCGGCCCACCCGCCTGAGCATGTACCTCGACCCCTGACTGCCCGAGTACTTCTCTACGCAGTCCGCTTGCCTGAGCATGTACCTCGGCCCCCGACTGCCTGAGCACTTCTCTGCGTAGCCCACCTGCCTGAGTACGTACCACGGCCGTCGACCGCCCAAGTACTTCTCTGCGCGGTCCACCTGCCTGAGTATGTACCTCGACCGTCGACTGCCCGAGTACTTCTCTGTGCAGCCCACCTACCTGAGCATGTACCTCGGTCGCCGACCGCCTGAGTACTTCTCTACGCAGCCCGCCCACCTGAGCATGTACCTCGACCCCCGACCGCCCGAGTACTTCTCTATGCAGTCCGCCCGCCTGAGCATGTACCTCGGCCCCCGACTACCCGAGTACTTCTTTGCGCAGTCCACCCGCCTGAGCATGTACCTCGACCCTCGACTGCCCGAGCACTTCTCTGCGTAGTCCGCCCGCCTGAGCAGGCACCTCGGCCGTCGACCGCCTGAGTACTTCTTTGTGTGGCCCACCTGCATGAGCATGTACCTTTGCCGTCAATCGCCCGAGTACTTCTCTGCGCAGTCCGCCCGCCTGAGCATGTACCTCGGCCCCCGACCGCCCGAGTACTTCTCCGTGTAGTCCGAATGCCCAAGCACGCGCCTCGACTACGCAAGTAAGCCCGAGCAACGCCTCGGCCACAAAGCCAGAGCCTCAGCTACATTGCCCGAGCCACACCTCGGCCACAAAGCCCGAGCAATGCCTCGGCCGGAAAAGCCCGAGCAATGCCTCGGCCACAAAGCCCGAGCAACGCCTCGGCCGCAAAACCTGAGCCACACCTTGGCTACAAAGCCCGAGCAATGCCTCGGCCACAAAGTCCGAGCAACGCCTCAGCCACAAAGCCCGAGCTTGTACCTCGGCCGTAGTCTCCATGCCCGTTTCGCAACCTGACCCCAGAGCTGAGCACTCCAGTCTCACCGCGTCCCTGAACGATGAGCTGACATGCCTCCGTCGCCAACTCCCGAAAGGCATCCTCCACGCCCATCAAGAGTTCATTCGGCAATCCCCGCAGACTGAAGTCAGCCTCGGACCTCGGAGCGAGCCCCAAGGCAAGGCTTCCTTTGGGGGGGAGAGTGATATGGGTAATAAATGGGACGTGATATCAGCCCATGCCGGTTGCACCCTGATGATGCCTCCTGTCTCCCTCACAACCAGCTGTAGCCCATGTTGACCGACAGAAGTGACACCCCCATTCCTCGCAGGCTGCACGGCCATCGAGGCACGTCGCCATCTTGTAGGGGGGGTAGGTCCTCGGCACGCTGACAGATGTAATCAGAGACGTAGCATCACAATTACAATCGGGGAGCAATCGACCCATAAAAACCTAGGTAGACGAGCGTAAGTGGGGGGGCGAGCACTCGAAAAAGGAGAGGTCCCTTTAAGGTAGCCTAATCTAACTTGATCGTCGGAGGGGTCGGGCAGAGCTCCCCCCGACCCGACCTTTTTTGCAGGAATAAAGGCGGAGCCCCCGGAATCAAACGCAGCCCGAAGCTTTCCTCCTCGAACGGTGGACGCTACCCCTTCGTCGCCCTGACCGACTTAAAGCTCGGACCAAAGAATCCCCACACATTCGGACCCGAACCAGGTCGCTTTGGTCCCGAGGCCATGGCGTAAAGATGAATTCCCCATCAACCAAAAACCTGGACTTCGTAAACGCCTTCCGCCAAGCCGGGAACTACAGCTACATCGTCGGCCTCAACGGCTTCGCAGACCTCACCAAGGAAGAATTCCTGGCCACCTACACCACCACCATTCTTCAGCCGACTCTTATCCTGGATTGGAGCCTTTCATGTACAGGGATGTGACTGCTGCCAGTAGCATCGATTGGCGGGATGAGGGAGTAGTGACCCCTGTCAAGAACCAAGGGACGTGCGGTAAGGACGGCTCCTCCTGCAACTCTTTCATTCCCATTCAATTATTTATTTGAGGACTTGTCGTGGCCCTATCGCCTGTGGTTTACTTGTTTCGGTGCATGGAACATGCAGGAGCTTGCTGGGCATTCTCTGCAGTAGCTTTAGAAGGCATCGACGAGATCATGTTTGGGGACCTGAAATCTTTGTCGGAGCAACAACTGTTTGCTTGTGACCACAACGATGATGGATGTTCCGGAGGTCTGCATTCCCGAGCATTCTCCTACGTCATCTCCAATGGAGGCATCACGACGGAAGAGAACTACCCGTACGACCCTGATCAGAAAACCTGCGACGGCAGCAAGGAAATGGACCGTACTGCCTACGAGAATGTTCCCGCGAACAACGAGAAGTGACTCATGAACGCAGTGGCCAACCAGCCACTTTCCGTCTCCATTGATTCCCACGCGTTCCACCTCTACACAGGTGGCATCTTCGACGAGCCTTGTGGGACCAACCTCAATCATGAAGTCACTCTCGTGGGTTATGACACAGCTGATAATGGGGATCGGTATTGGATAGCTAAGAATTCATGGAGCGATAGGTGGGGTGAAGGCGGCTACATTCGTCTCAAGAAGGACGTCCCTGAAAAGGAAGGACAGTGTCGTCTTGTCATGAGGGCTGCTTATCCGGTCATCTAATCAAGGCCTGAATTGGGCATCTTAGCTTATGCTTCCATCTTTGCAACACTTGCACCATCTTTTCAGTTTGTCTTTGTCCCAAATTTATGTTTGTTGTGAATGGTACTTCTATTTTATTCTTTTTCTTCTTGTATGTAATATATATGTTAGATTTTAATTTATGGTAACTTAATTACCGGATAAATTGAGTTCCTGTGTCGTTTCAGAGGCACATGGAAGCTTCAAGTGACACCCATGTCAACTAAAACAGAGCTGCTATCTCTGTTTAAGCTCCAGGATTCTTGATGCATTCGATGTGCAGAGAGGAATGAAGCAGTTAAAGAGAGAGAAAGCGACACTGATAAAGATCGATTGAACAGATCCAATAGGAAATCTCAAATCGGACATTCTGCCCATAGTTTACTGAAACATAACCAATTTTGGAAGACAACCTCTGGCTCACAAACTGCCGCACTTCTCCCTCTGCTACTTGTGCAAAGCTTGTGCTATAACAATCACTATGGCTATTGATTACACAATCATCGTTAAGTATGATGCTATATGTGTTTGTCTCGCTCTAATACCATCTGTTATGGACTTAGTTGGTTTTATCTAAGTCGTGCGGCACCAATGCATGTCAGTCCGTAAAGGTCAGCCTCCTCGAAACCTCGTACGATCCCTTAAGACCTGCAAAAGAAAAGACAGGATAGAAAGTGGTTCATACGGGATCCACAAGTAACCCTTTCAACAAATACTTTATAGCCAATGCAAATTCCAACTATGAATATCACAAGCTCAGAACGGTTGCACAACAAAGGTATAAAATTAGTCCACTACAGACCGAAGTCTAGTACAAGTGTTTACATGACACCATCATTATATACAAGCCTGAAACGGCCACCAAACTTGCTCAAATGTGACTGTTTAGCCTTTAGCCAACCCTTCACATATTTTGCAAAGTAAGAACAAACCGAAAGGACATAGACATGCATAAGCATTACACCGAACAAGCGGTTTACAATTTGTTCGTGATAGCCCGGCCAAACAACGCCCAAACTAAGTCACTCAACCATGAGCTCCCTGGATCACATTGCCCGACTATCCTCCGGGAAACCTCTCCAATACTAACCAAAGATTAAACTAACAACCTCAACTCTAAGAGACAAAAGCTATGCCCCAGGTCCTCCACAATAAGAGTCGACGTATGACTTTTTCCGAAGGAAAGAATGATGGGGCATGTATCTATGCCACCATCCACGAAGGCCAAGGTGGCAAGCCACATCATCATGCCTCACCAGCATTGTCAAGTATGCGCTTGAACCAATACAGGCACCGTCCGAAACACAACACCATTCTGGAAAGCTCGGGATGGTGCCTCAACAACGCCATCAAGCACACCCTGTGTTAGGTTTGGCAAGTCCTTTAGTCCCACATCGGAAAAATCAGTTTTGCTATCCCCTATTGATGCTATAAAAAGGGGTTTAAGCTTCGAAGACAGATGCACCAGATGCACCATAGGCACCACAAGAAAAGCCGCTTTGGATTTAATTTCATTAAGTCCATATTAAACTTTTGGGCTTTTTCTTGTTTAATCGTTTCAGGTGTTTTTGGCCTAGGAACAATTTCCTAAGGCATTTGTAATTGTCTCATTGTTAGTAGAGATTTGCTCCTCCTTTTGTCCGTGGACGTAGGTCAATTGACCGAACCACGTAAATTCGGGTTCCCTGTTTCTTTTATTCTTTTCTGTTTATTGTCTTTGTTGCGTTGCCAAATTACCGTGTGGTAATAACTTGGGGCCAGCTCTAACAAACTGGTATCAGAGCCTGGTTTTGGGATCTTTTGGCAACAATGACAATAACAAAGATTGTTGTCGAGAAATTCGACAGAAATGTCAACTTCGGCATGTGGCAACTCAAGATGGAGGCCATTACGGTTCAAGGCGGAGTTGATTTGGCACTCTGAGGAGTGAGAAAATTTGGATGGTATGTCGGAGGAAGATTTTGCGGTATGGATAAGAAGGCCCGATCTAGTATTATTCTAAATCTTTACGATGAGGTTTTACGGGAGGTAGCTACGGAGACTACGGCTAAGAGCATGTGGGACAAGCTTGAAGCCTTGTATATGAAGAGGGCAGTGGAGAACCGTCTCTACTTGAAGCGAGTTTGTATATGCTTGGATGATTGAAGGTACATCTATAATCTCACATCTTGATAGATTTGATTCCTTAGTTATGGATTTGGAGAATATAGATGCAAAGATTGATGATGAGGATAAGGCCACATTTTTTGTGTTCTCTCCCCCAATCCTTTAAGTTTTTCCGTGATATAATGATTTATGGAAAAGAAACAATTTCATATCATGAAATTAAATCTGCATTAAAATCTAAGGAGCAGATTGATAGGGATATCAACCAGGAGAGAATAGAGGAAATCAGGCCGAGAAGTGCAGTTGTTAGGGGTAGAAGCGATAAAAGAGAATTTGTGATAGTAGATCTAAATCTAGATCTAAATCCGGACATAGAAATTTGGAATGCAGATATTGTCATAAAATGGGGCACATTAAGGCTGATTGCTTTAAATTAAAAATAAATAAAGCAAAAGGAAAAAATTGTTGAGAAACTCTGAGTCATTGAAGCTAGTGTTGCGGTGATGAGAATTTTGGAAATATTTTCTTTGCTACTGATGATAGGACAAGGTCTAAAAATGAATGGATTTTAGATTCGGGTTGTTCTTATCACATGTGTCCCAATAGGGATTTGTTTTCCACATATGAATCTTGTAATGGTGGAATTGTTTTGATGGGCAATAATGTCGCATGTGATGTTATTGGTAGAGGCACAATCCGAATTAAAATGCATGATGGTATTGTGAGGACGCTCACTAATGTTAGACATGTTCCTGATTTAAAAAAGAATCTCATCTCTTTAGGCACCCTAGAGGCTCTTGGGTGTAGATACACAGCTGAAGATGGAGTTATGAAAGTTTCTAGAAATGCCCTTGTTGTTATGAAAGCTTGTAGGTCTGGTAGCTTGTATATTTTGCAGGGAACTCATCATCGCAGGATCGATTCTGATCTAAATCATCATCATTGTCGATTCTGACATCACCAAATTATAGCATATGCGTTTGGGTTATATGAGCGAAAAAGGTTTGAGTATATTGAGCAAAAGAGGTCTTCTTTGTGGACAGAGTACTGGGCCACTAGACTTTTGTGAACATTGCATTTTTGGGAAGCGAGAAAAGAGTCGACTTCAATTCTCGTGATTCACAAAACAAAAGGTACTCTTGACTATATTCATTCGGACCTTTGGGGTCGGCTAGTGTTCGATCTAAAGGTGGTGCCAGGTATATGTTGACTTTCATTGATGATTATTCGAGAAAAGTTTAGGTTTATTTTACGAAGCATAAAAATGATGTTTTTCTAACCTTTAAACAATGGAAGGCTTTGATTGAGAAGCAAACAGGTAAATAGATTAAGCGGTTTCGAGCAGGATAATGGCATGGAATTTTGTGAAGGTGACTTTGATGAATTCTGCAAAAATGAAGGAATTGTTCGGCATCGCACTATTAGGATGGCGCCTCGGCAAAGCGGTGTGGCGAGCGTATGAACAGAACACTCTTAGAAAGAGCAAGGTGTATGATCTCAAATGCGGGGTTGACAAAAGACTTTTGGGCGAGGCGATTAATATGGCGATTCGTTGTCAACCGTGCTCATACGACACTTAATTTTAAAACTCGAGAGGAAGTTTGGTCGGTACTCTGTGATTATTCTGATTTTAAAATCTTTGGGTGTCCAACATACATGCATGTAAATGAAGGAAAATTAGAACCTCGAGCTAAAAAGTGCATTTTCCTTGGGTATGCTTCCAGGGGTGAAAGGATACAGATTATGGTGTCCGATCCCAAATCCCCAAAATTTATAATCATTAGAGATGTTACTTTTGATGAATTATCTATGTTATCTTCTAAAGAGGAATCTACTAGTTGTACAAATGATAGTGTGCGAAGCGAGGTGGAGCTTGAGATTGGTAGTTACGAATCTCTTGATCAAACTCTTCTACTCAAAGAATGCCATTAGATGGTCCCGAGTCTCTTGGCGAAGATAATCCAGAGGAAGAGCAATATTCCATAGCCAAGGATAGACCACGGAGAAATATTCGACCACCACAAAGATATGCAAATTTGGTTGCATATGCTTTATCATTGCGAAGAAATAGGTGGAGTTCTTGAGCCTACTACCTACTCGGATGCAATTTCTTGTGATGATTCCGCTAAGTGGTTGATTATGATGCTTACGAAGCCTCTTCCAGGTTTACAAGTTCAAGCGGTTGCTTGGACTTGGTTAGTATTTATTGTTGATGATTGCCGTTGGGGCTTTTGTGAAAAAGGTGGAACAAGTTTTGTTGGGACATGCCAAGGTGGAGATTTGTTAGGTTTGGCAAGTCCTTTAGTCCCACATCGGAAAAATCAGTTTTGCTATCCCCTATTGATGCTATAAAAAGGGGTTTAAGCTTCGAAGACAGATGCACCAGATGCACCACAGGCACCACAAGAAAAGCCGCTTTGGATTTAATTTCATTAAGTCCATATTAAACTTTTGGGCTTTTTCTTGTTTAATCGTTTCAGGTGTTTTTGGCCTAGGAATAATTTCCTAAGGCATTTGTAATTGTCTCATTGTTAGTAGAGATTTGCTCCTCCTTTTGTCCGTGGACGTAGGTCAATTGACCGAACCACGTAAATTCGGGTTCCCTGTTTCTTTTATTCTTTTCTGTTTATTGTCTTTGTTGCGTTGCCAAATTACCGTGTGGTAATTTCCTGAGGCTAGCTCTAACACCCTGTACGGGTGCCGCTCATAGCACAGTGTTGCCCCCGAAAACCTTAGACTATACTCCCACAACGCATTACAGATCAGGATCCCATCCTCTATAAAAGCTCAAGATCGATGTCATTTAAGGGGACCACTTTTCGAACACTCATCTCTCTCTCGTAATACTAACTTAAGCTTCGAAAGAGTTGGGTCAGAAAACCCCGACCCAACCTACATGCAGGAACCAAAAGGCACGCGATGGGCTGACCAAAGGAAGGAGGTCTCACCCCAGAGCAAGCCAACGACACTCTTCATCCGACTCGATGCCAGCTGCCCACTCGAGGATCTATCGAGGTGATCTTAGTGCATTCGGACTCAGACCAAATCGTGCTGACTTAACGGTCACGGCATAAAGGTACACTAACAAGGGCTGCTGCTACTGAGAAGCTGTTGGATTCTTGCTGACGGATCACAGAATGAGTGTTGGGATGGTTACTCGTCTTGGTCGGGCAGAGACTCCCAGAATGCCAGGTCGAGCGTGCTCTTCGGGAGACCCAGCGGCGATCATGTCGGCTTCGATGGAAGTTATGGGCGAAGAAGCCACGAATTACGTCTTTGGAGGAGCTGCTCGCCGTCCACCGATCCACTGGATCCCTCTTCATGCACTTGCTCAAGAAGTCCTTTCCCTCCCGAGAGCCAGCTCGAAAAGGCGGCACGTCGGGAGAATGCAACTCGATGAATCGCGGCGATCGGATCAAAACGTCCGGCCAAGCGGGGCCACCGGTGGCCATCTCGATGATAGTGCAGCCCAGCGCCCACACGTCGGCCGGGGCCTGCTCTTCTCGCGGGCGACCTCGGAGCCATGAACACGGGCGTGCCCCTCAACCCCGTCATCCCCGAGCAATCATGCGTGCGCACCCCAAGTCGGCAATCTTGGCGTGCCGTCGGACCCAACCAGGGCGTTAGGCCTTTGGCGTCGCAGATGGGCGGCGCCTTGCGAGTGAAGATCGCCAACCCTCTCGGGATCTCACAACCAGTAGCATCGAATCGCAGCCTCATCGAGCCGACCTCCACGCTTCCCGATCTCGTCAGACAACGAGCCCCGAGAGCATACTCGAGGAAGAGATTATAGTAGAGACCGCCAGGTAGACCCATGTGGTGATGTCGAACCGAGGCAAGATACAACGTAAGGAGAGCGGAGGGAAGACAGGATCCTCTGCTTCCTCTGCAGGATGGCGAGCGGCCAAACTCGCGCGCACTTGCCGCGAAGACCGCTCCGGAGTCCAAAGGCGTGGCGGCGAGGCGGTGGCGGAGGAGCCACGGCCGATGACACGGCCTCGTCGCCACCCACCAATTTCCATTCGGCGAGGTGGATAAGCGAGAGATTAATGTTGTCTGGACCGGCTAGTTTTGGCGATTGCCATAACATATATAGGCTGCGCGATTAAGACTCGGTTGAGTGTGAGCTTTCTTACGCAAGTGTCGAGCGCAGAGGTCCTCCTCGAATGAGCCAAGAGGCATACCACGTAACAACAAGAGGGTAGCATGGGGATGAGGTCAAGCTGCGCCGTGTTTGACGACCTCATCCAACGTCAGCCGGCAGCGATAACACTCCAACCACGAGATACTATTTCTTGTTGTGACATGGAGGAGGACGGAGTGAGCCGTCTTGATTGCACGCCGAACAGTACTTAGAGCGTTTCTTTACCCCTTCTCTCTGCCACTTTTCCGCCAAACTACATGCTTCGATTCTGAGGTTGCGTTACGCCAGTGCATCTCCTACCGCTGCGTCAGCCATAACGTCGGACTTGGATTTGACGCATTGATCATGATCCATGGAAGCTACTGCTTGTCGACTCGATCGAGCACACCACGTGCTCGCGCTGGGGACCGGGCGAGTTGTAATGATGGGTGGGCGAGGTTGGTGGGCGATGTTATTTGTTAGTAGTTAAGATTTTTTTTAATAAAAAGTTAAAATTTTTTTAACTATACGAGGAAATATCTTAATTCTGTTGAGGAAAATATTCCATCCTAACATGTATAAATAGGGAGCATCACCTTATCAATACAATAGATCTTTTCTTTATACTTTATTCTATCATGGTATCAGAGCCCTTGCATTAAGCAAGAGTTCCTTTTTTTTCTTTTATTTTTTCTCTTTCTCGTTGTCCAACGACAGCGTCGAACAGTACAATGTCTCACTTCCAAGACTGACGTCAAGGAGTGGACCGACGAGATCCTCAGCATCCATCTTCCGCTGTCGTAATCTGTTTCTCAAAAAGAACATCTTCATCAGTCGGGCAATGTCTCTTTGATCTCGGATGACGAAGCCTTCCTCTCCAACCTGTGTAGCTCCTTGACGAACCAGAATAAGAGTCTCCGGAACTAGATGGTCACCTTCTTTGCTGTCCCCTACACCTACCTCAAGGGGTTTATGTGCAACAGTCACGTCTACAAAGATCTCCTTGATGGGCCTCTCCCTAGGTGGCGCCTCCACTTTCTATACTAGCGTTAAGATTGTGGAAGCTCCCTTCCCTTCAGTGCAGAACCCCTTCTCCATTATTGGCTATGCTGTATCTCTCCTTCGTCTCTTCCCTATGAATGATGCTCCCAAAGGAAGCACCACTCCTCCTTCCTCCAACGACTGCTATCCTAAAAGTTGCAAGCCACAGATCGTTCTCAACTGTGACCCTTTGTAGCTTCTCTTACTCCAGCGACTGCTCTCCTCAGATCACAGTCTACTCTCTGCTCCTCCTCATTACTCTGCTGCCCTCTAGAGACAGCCATCAAACATCATACTTTTGATCTCCTCCATGAAGCCTCTTGCCAACAAACCATTTTTCATCACTTCGTTCCAAGATCGACATCCATGACAGGAGCACCATCTTGCGGGGGCATGTTAGTAGTTAAGATTTTTCTTGATAAACAGTTAAGATTTCCCTAACTACATGAGGAAATATCTTAATTCTGTTGAGGAAAATATTTCATCCTAACATGTATAAATAGGGAGCACCACCTTATCAACACAATGGATCTCTTCTTTATACTTTATTCTATCAGTATTCATTGTAGAAAATAGTGTCGACTGCAGAGTGAAAGCTGTCGTTCGTGGCTTCTTCCTCACGCTTCGTTTTGTTCAGGGGAAGGAAATAAATGGAGTAGGAACGAAATATCGATTCAGCACGACATAGAACAACTCTTTCTTCGTGATATGGCAAATGTTGGCACTGTCCGTGTGGTAGTAAACGATCGCCTCCCTCGTACATTCGGCACCATACAAGTTTGGGTCGGCATCGCTCGGTGCAGGGTCGTATGGCTCGAACAACGCTCAGCCGCCCGAGGAACCGACAAATGTTATTGAACCCTATACGACCGACTCTCCTCTCTTCTCCTAAAAGGGAGCAACAGTGCTCCCATAGAGGAGGGGCGGCTATCGAAAAGGGAGCAACAGTGCCCCCATGGAGAAGAGGAACTCTCGTTGCCTTGAAGGAGCGGTAGCACTCCCATCGCAGAGAGCAGCACCAGCGCCCCCATCGCAGAAAGGACCGACAGCGCTCCCATTATAGAGAGGAGCAGCACCGACCTTGAAACGCTGGCAGCCAAGGGGCTCTCTCTCTCTCTCTCTCTCTCTTGAAAACACTCATCTCTCTCTCGTAATGCTAACTTAAGCTTCGGAGGGATCGGGTCGGAAAATCCCGACCTGACCTATATGGAGGAATCGAAGGACACGCCGTGAGCTGGTCACCAGAAGAAAGAACCGATCCTGAGCAAGCGGATGATAAGTTTCACCCGACTCAATGCTGATTTCCCATTCGGAGATCAACCAAGGCGACCCCTGCACATCCAGACCCGAACCTTGCCGTGTTGACTCATTGGCCACGGCGTAAGGTACACTAACAGAATGGCGCTAGAAGGAGGGCCTGATTCACAAGGTAAGCCCAATCTAATCTATAGTATCTGAGCAGTGTTGCTCGGCCAGCCATGTTCAGCAAATTGCTGCATGTTTCAGTGCTGCTCCAAGCAGCTGCTTGGCCAAACGTGAGCACGAGTGATGTTGCTCAGCTAAGCCAATGTCCAAGCTGTAATGCTCGACCAATCTAATCTCTAGTGTTTGAGCAGTGTTGCTCAGCTAGCCATGTTCAACAAATTGCTACATGGTTCAGTACTGCTCCAAGCAGCTGCTCAGCCAAACGTGAGCCCGAGTGATGCTGCTCGGCCGAGCCAATGTCTGAGCTGTGATGCTCGGCCAATGACCGAGCTGCGATGCTCAGCTAGTCCAATCTCTAGTGTCCAAGTAGTGTTACATGGCCAGCCATGTTCAGCAAATCATTGCATGGTTCAGTACTGCTCCAAGCAGCTGCTCGGCCAAACGTAAGCCCGAGTGATGCTGCTTGGCCAAGCCAATGTCTGAGCTGTGATACTCGGCCAATCTAATCTCTTGTGTCCGAGCAGTGTTGCTCGGCCGGCCATGTTCAACAAATCGCTGCATGGTTCAGTGCTGCTCTAAGCAGCTGCTCGACCAAACGTGAGCCCGAGTGATGCTGCTCGGCTGAGCCAATGTCCGAGCTAGGATGCTCAGCCAATGCCCGAGCTACAATGCTTAGCCAATGCCCGAGTTGCGATGCTCAGCCAGTCCAATCTCTAGTGTCCAAGCAGTGTTGCATGGCCAGCGATGTTCAACAAATCATTGCATGGTTCAGTTCTACTCCAAGCAGCTGCTCGGCCAAACGTGAGCCCGAGTGATGCTGCTCGGCTGAGCTAATGTCCGAGCTGAGATGCTTGGCTTGTCCAATCTCTAGTGTCCGAGCAGTGTTGCTCGGCCATGACCATGTTCGACAAATCATCCTTTGCATGGTTCGATCTTTGCTCCAGCGACTACTCGACAAACGTGGCGGAGTGATCTTTGTTCGGCCGAGCCAATGTCCAAGCTGTGATACTCGGCCTATCCGATCTCTAGTGTCCGAGCAGTGTTGCTTGGCCATCCATGTTTAGCAAATCGCTGCATGGTTCAGTGCTGCTTCGAGCAACTGCTCGGTCAAAAGTGGGCCCAAGTGATGCTGCTTGGCCAAATTAATGCCCGAGCAACAATGCTCGGCCAACCTCCCTGGCCAAACAAGGCTCGAGTTAGGCTCCTCGGCCGCAAGCTGCCCTAGCCTTGCCTCTCAACTACATGTTGCCTGAGCCTTGCCTCTCACTCGCAAGCTGTCGGAGTCAGGCTCCTCGGTCGTAAGCTACCCAAGTCATGCCACTCGGTCGCAAGCTGCTAGAGTCATGCTCTTCGGTCACAAGCTGCCCTAGTCATGCCACTCGATCGCAAGCTGCTTGAGTCATGCCTTCTCGGTCGCAAGCTGCCTGAGCATGCCTCTCGGTCGCAAGCTGCCGGAGTCATGCTCCTCGGTCGCAAGCTGCCCGAGTCATGCCACTCGGTCGTAAGCTGCCCGAGTCATGCCTCTCGGTCGTAAGCTGCCAGAGTCATGCTCCTCAGTCGCAAGCTGCCGGAGTCATGCCTCTCGATCGCAAGCTGCTCGAGTCATGCTCCTCGGACGCAAGCTGCCCAAGTCAAACTCCTTAACCCCAAACAAAGCCCGAGCCATACCGCTCGACCGGACAAAGCCCGAGCCTCACCGCTCGACCAGACAAAGCTCGAGCCACACTGCTCGGCCAGACAAAGCCTGAGCCACATTGCTTGACCAGACAAAACTCAAGCCACACCGCTCGGCGAAACAAAGCTTGAGCTGAACCACTCGACCAAACAAAGCTTAAGCCACACCACTCGGCCACAAACTACCTGAGCCATGTTGCCTGACTAAGCAAACGCCCAAACCATGTTGCTCGGTGATCAAACTAATAATCCAAGCACAACAACTAACCCAGCCAACGAAAGGCACTAAGCCATGCCCCAAGCCTCTCCATAAGAAGCTCGGGGCACATCTCTTTGAGGGGGGAGTATGATATGTCATGTTGGCACTGTCCGCGTGGCAGCGGACGGCCGCCTCCCTCGTACCATCATGTACTTAGCTGGAATTGCCTAAGTGGCGAGGCACCCTTGTGGTAAATACGGACTTAGCTGGAGTTGCCTAAGTCGAGAAGCACCCTTACGTCCACTTCGATCAGACTTAGCTAGAATTACCTAAGTCTTGAGGCGCCCTTGCGACATATGTGTTCGCAAAGGGTCAGCCGAGCTGCAACCTCGTGCAGGTCCCGTAGGACCTGTAAAATAGAAATTGATTAGTTGTTGGAACGAGCGGCGAACAAGTCCCAACGTCTCACGAAGAAGGAAGTTTTAAAGCAATTGAGCGAGCACTTGGAGTGCAGGAAAGCAGAGAAAAAGAGGAGAAAAATAAGGACTTTAGAAGGGTGAATGAGCAGCTGCAAGTCTGCAAACAACTACTCCCCAAGTGCCGGGCGCGAAGGCAAATTTCCGTCAAGTTGATGTGCAAACTTGTGAAAGTGTTTAACGCCCGACACTATACTGAAGACCCATCCAGCCATATGCCACCCGGGGGGTTCCAGGGTGTTGAGATGGTTGACAAAATTGGGGTGGCTGTGGGCTACAGAAATCAGCCCGCGGCACACAAAAACGAAGTTGTTTTGGGGTTTTTGGGCAGATGTAGCGAGCGATCGTTTTGCAACGCTGCGAGCTATTGTTTCTTATATTTTTACAAGGAAAACACAACAAAACATAGTAAAACAGGTTACCAAGGATATGTACAAGCATGGGCAAGTGGCGAACGGATCGTTGAACGAAGTTGCTGTGAGTGTGCGACGATCGTTCGTTACAATACGTTTGGCACCATACAAGTCTGTGCCGAATACCCCAGAGCCGCTCCGAAATGTTCAGGTCGGCGTCGCTCGGTATAGGGTCATATGGCTAAAACAATGCTCAGCCACTCGAGGAGCCGGCAAACATTATTGAACTATATACGACCGACTCTCCTCTCTTCTCCTAAAAGGGAGTAGCAATGCTCCCATGGAGGAGGGGTGCTGTCGAAAAGGGAGCAACAGTGCTCCCATGGAGGAGAGGAACTCTCACTGCCTTGAAGGAGCGATAGTGCTCCCATCTCAGAGAGGAGCACTAGCACTCCCATCGTAGAAAGGAGTGACAGTGCTCCCATTGCAGAGAGGAGCAGCACCGACTTTGAAACATTAGCGGCCAAGGGGGCTCTTTCTCTCTCTCTCTTTCTCTCTCTCAAAAACACTCATCTCCCTCTCACAATGCTAACTTAAGCTTCGAAGGGGTTAGGTCAGAAAATCCCAACTCGACCTGTGTGTAGGAATCGAAGGACACATTGTAAGCTAGTCACTAGAAGAAGGAACCGATCCCGAGTAGGCAGAAGATCAGTTTCACCCGACCCGACGCTAATTTCCCATTCGGAGATCAACCAAGGTGACCCCAGCACATCCGGACCCGAACCTTGTCGTGCTAACTAATCGGCCATGGCGTAAAGGTATACTAACACTTTGAAAGCTAATCGTTTCTCCAAAAGATCGTAGGTGACATGTAAAACATCGTATGAGGAAATAATGACATAATGTTGACTCACCCGATCATAGATTGTCACATGAGCAATGACGTATACAAAAAAATTTATACCCCTCACCTACAACCATAGACAGGAGCATAACCTTCTAAATCTTATCCACCTCGATCTTTAGGAGGGCCACATGAGTCAATCGCATGATGTATTAATCCCCAATAACAAGACCGATTCCCCTAATTTCTCCTTTATGGAACATCTGTCCTAAGTAATCTTTCGGGAAGACTAACACACTCGATTTTAGAGGGCATCAATCTCAAGTGACATGGCTTAATTCTCCTTTTTCCTCTTCTTAAATGTATGACCTTCTCATATTTTTCTCAGATATGCTCCAACCTTGATATACAATGTTCTCATGATCATCTTTCCCTAACGCTGCCCTCGGAGAGGTGTGCTCACCAACCCTTAATATAAATGAGCCCCTGCACAATGTAAGGAGCTCCCTAACTTGCTATCAGCTATACTCCATCGACCGCTTAGGTATAAAAACTAGCCCTAAAACCTAAAGGGGTAAGTATCTCCATTATTTTTACCACCAAACTAATTTTACCATTCGAGGGATCAGGTCGGGAACATCCCTCGATGCTGATCGCTTATGTAGAGACTTCAGCGAGGCTAAGGCACACCTCAAGACAACACAAATCCGCCTTTGATGAATAGACAACACTTCGGAATCATGTCAATCGAATCTACTCCCCACTCCAGCATCTTCTCGTAAACCCCCCATGGACCTCCTAGACTAGCTTGTGCTTTCGGGACCGAATCAAGTCATGATTGCTCCATAATTAATGATATCAAAGCAACAACATATTATGCTACTAATCATTTTATCTCTACTAAAGAACCTTTTCTAATGATGAGGGATAATTGTGAGCATTTGTCAATTACATCCGTCTAATGTCTGATAGTTGTTCTACATTAACTTCTGCTATATGGGTTCTCCTGCACGAATAATCTTTCATTTGATCTGCAACTCCCATCACAAAAGCATGCTGAACTTTAACGACAACTCAAAGGTAAGAAGGAGCAGCTTATCGCTCTCGAGCCAATCATCACCTTCCTCTCTCTCTCTCTCTCTCTCTCTCTCTCTCTCTCCTCATATTTTGAGTGAGCCCCCACAATAGTCAACACGAGAGAAAAAGAGACCACAGCTTCGCCACACTCTTCTTAGATCCAACATGTTTTCCTTTTGGCTCGCTCAACCACTCGTCGATGTAGAAACATAGGACATCACCTCCTTTTAGTTGGATGTTGGCCCTCATCATGGGCTGTCGATTTAGTACACTGGTGCGATAAAGACACATTGTTGATACTTACATGTGGTTTTAATAGGAGTGTTCAGGCCAATTTCAATTGAATGATTAAGAGCCTTTGATTAAAATAAGACAGATATAAATCAGAAATAATTCAAAATCGATAATCCATATTCATTAACCAATTGATAGGAAATATGATGATAGTATACGATAGTGACATAGAAGCCATTCGAGCTGGCCCAATTGACTTATGTGGACAGTAGTCTATGGGCAATTGTTCAGGTCTACCCCTCCCTCGGTCATCCCCCATAGGCAATAGTTCATGGAAGGTCATTTGGATCTACCGTCCCTATGGACAAGACACCATGGGGAAGGCATTACGACTATTAAAGTCTGTCACCCCTGTGAACAAAATGCTAGGGATACCTTATGATTATTACAGGCCTATTGGGACCCTAAACAAAATGCTAGAGAGAAGGCATTACAATCGTTGCAGGTGATTCTCTAGACCAGAAAAGTATAAAAGTCAACCCCATTGCCAACCCATGTGATTCCACCCCAAAAGCTAACTTGAGGGTAAGAGGGGTCGGGTTGAAAAACTCCCACATAACATAAACCTTTATGTAGGAACCCATTAAGGAGTCTAACCCCCACCTCGGTTCGACCTTGGGACCACCTCGTATCCTTGGACTCCACCCGAATGCCACCTCAAATCTACCTCAGATTCCTTAGTGCCCTCCTTAATCACTTTACAAGACACTCATGCGGATCCACCTCGGAAGCCCTTACACCTTCAGGTCCAGATCGAACATAGTTGGCTGACAATCGATGATACATTCCCCACAACACTGATTAGTAAATTTATAATTTTAAATAATATATTAAATAAATTGATTCGATTAAATTGAATCAAATCAAAATTTGTCTAAAAAATTTGTGAACTTGATCGTATGATTTTTGGATTTTTAAACATTAAGCTAGTTTGATTGATCAATTTGAATCACTTAAGAGCTTAAGACGATAAATTTAAATGGACTAATATTATTTCAACTAAAATTGATTTGATTCAATTTGAATAGGTTAATCGAACCAAAGAAGAGTGACTATACATTGAAACTGTTTATAGCTTTCAAAACTAAACTAATTATTACTTAGTTTTGATTTGATTTTCTAATTCCATTTTAACACTCGCAGATTTTTGACCTAGAAATCCTGCATGTGCATGCCCATAATAATGACCCAGAAAAATGATAGTCATATTTTGTTATTTTTTTTTTTATGATGATGTTTTGTGAACATTAAGATTGTAAGTTTAATTATAGAAATTCAATAATAATGACCCAGAAAAATGATAATCATATTTTGTTATATTTTTTTATGATATGTTTTGTGAACATTATGATTGTAGGTTTAATTATAGAAATTCTTCAAGTATGGACCTTATTTTGATATGGTATGATAAATTATATGGGGGCATGAAGTTTAATTTGAATTTTACATAGCTAACAGACAAGTGACGCCCAATAAACGGCCCAGTTAGGGACAAAACCAGGCCGGAAACGTGTCCCCCTCATTTGGTGACCTCGGCCGGGTTCAGCCCAGTAAAACGAGGGCATAGATTGAGGGAAACGCATCGGGGCCCAGGCGACTTTCCTTCGCCGACGGAGAGGGTAAACTATCTGCTAGACTCGGACAACAAATATCTTCGAACACATCAGCACGTGCCACGCGACCAAATGGAGCGGCCGAGTTGAGTCGCGGAAGATGGTAAATATCCCGGTGGGGTCGGTTTGTTGGCCATTTGCTCCGCTTCCACGCTCCCTCCTCACCCGCTCTTCCCGCGAAGTTCCCCCCAACAAACCGCCGCTCACTCGCTGCCATTCGTCTTCGGGCCGCTCCACCCGGCTTCCCTGCCCAAGCCAATTGCTCCGATGGCCTCCTCCGTTTTCTCCCCTTCTCCTCCCATCATACTCACCTGAGACGACGCTGGCGCACCCACCAACTTCACTTCCTTCCCGTATGTCCTCATCTTCCTAGGTTTTGCGGAGGGATTCTGTTTGGCCGGCCACGGAGCCGTTGTGCGAGCTGTGTGGCGCCCAGCGTGGCCTTGTCTACTGCAAGTCTGACGCCGCCCGCCTCTGCCTCCACTGCGACGCCTTCGTCCACTCCGCCAAAGCCCTCTCCCGCCGCCACCTCCGCGCTCTCATCTTCGACCGTTGCCTCACCCAGCCCGCTGCCGTCCCGATGCCTCGATGACCGCCTCACCCTCCGCCAGTCCTGCTACCGGGCCGGACCGGACGCCAGCGGCTGCGGCCCCGGCCATCGCCACCACCCCCTGAGCCGCTACTCCGGTTGTCCCTCCCCACCCGAGCTCTCCGCAGTGTGGTCCTCGCTGCTGGACCTCTCGGACAAGTCTCCTCCTCAGGAAGGCGGCTTGGAAGAGATGGCGATCATGACCGCCGACCAGATTGTGCGAGTAACTGCTGTGGCGCCGGGGAGGCTGTGAGCTCGGGTATATTGGGTGGGCAAGAGAACTCGGTCGCGAAATTTGATCCATGGGTGGCCGTTGCTTCTTCTCCGTCGATGGCACCACCTGAATCCAATGCGGTGCCTCCCTGTGGACCAGAGCAACAGGGCTTCTTTCACAGGGAATGCAATCTTCCCAAGGTTCTCTTTCTATTGACTTCCTCGGCAAGCGCATTACGTCATCTCATTTTGTAGTACCAATTGTGGTTCTCTGTCTTGGTAAATAAAAAGTGCAAATTTCTATTCTACAAACATTTAATTGGCTAATTAATGTTTGCATTGGCTATTTTGATACACTTGAATATGATAGCCATTCCTTTACTTGAAAGTCTCAGATCAAATACCAGTATTTCTTTTCCACCTTGTTTTTAGTGATTCCAAGAATATCGTCCAGTCAGTAGGAAACTTTTATTCACAATACTTGCTATTATGTCATCCTTGTCTATTTCTTTGAAAGTGGAGCAAACACTTCCATATTTATTTGTGCATTGAGCCTATGTTGTTAATCCGGAATGTGATGATGTTATTACAAGATGATTGGGCATGCTCAGTATTTAGATTTGCTTCATGTTGTATAATATATATATATATATTTTTTTTAGGAGAATATACTATGAAATCTGAGTTGTAAGTCTGTTGTACTAGAAAATTTATACAATGTGATGACAGATGGGATTTCCAGCTCTCACCGATCTTGGGATATGTGATGACAATGAGTTTTGTCAAGGTTTTAACACTGGCATTGCTAGCTTCAACTTCCATGATGGTGCTGAGTTACTTGGCGGCCCACAAAACCATCCAAAAAATCCATTTGCGGATACAGGATTAGATGGCTTTGTCGTGGGGAAGAATTTGTCTGTCGCAGAATCAAGTGGTCACATCGAGAGCACAGTAGAGGTTTCCTCTTTTTACTAACTTGATATCAACTCTACTTGTTGGTTAAGATTGGGCTCTTTCTTATATTTTTCTTTTTTTGTTTTTCTTGTAATTCAGTCATTAGAATCTCTGCTTTAGTAATATGTCACTACAACTCATTTGCTTTCAATTTTTTTTTGAATTACTTGCCAGTGTTTCTTAATTTTGCTTCAGCAGAACAAGTGGTTGTTTTTTCTTGCTTATTTCATTAGGTCTGCAGAATTAATGAAAGATGCATCAGAACGGACGGAAATGCTCTATATCTGATAGCTTCAGTGTTACATAGTTATTGGTTTGGACATAAGAGTCCAAACTTCTGCTATGTTTTCCCACCTCTGTATTTTCTTCAGCTAACAAATTTCTTATAGAGAATATAGTAAATTGAAACGGTGTTAATCATCATGTATATAGTTTGTTTCTAGTTTTGAGGTAACAGCCACTTTGAAGCAGGTGCAATCTGCAGCTTCTCTTGTTTACAAGAACTTCATACTTTGAGATAGATTACTTCCATTTATGAATTTTGTAATGGTCACATATTTTCTTTCCTTTATACATGAATGAATTGTTGGGAAAAAATTTGTTAATACGGAATAATTCTTTTCCCTTCTTGTGTATCAAAATGAGTTCCTCATCAAAAATACCAACTTGATATTATAAGTAAATATTAATCAGAACAATATTAATAGCAGAACAACTGATCAATCACAAGTGAGACCGAATTTTTAACATGAAAAACCCAATGCGGGAAAAATCACGGGACCGTAGTTCACTTCAAACTTTCACTATCACCAATAATGATTACAGGTTTACAATAGGTCTTCTCTAAAATAATAAGAGGATTATAATAACATTAAGATCATATATCTTGGCTGAACAATAATAGTATATCATCATCGTATAGATGAATCTCATCTAAGAAAAATTTTAGGTCTCACTAAGTAGATATGGCAGGAAAGCACCTTAGAGAGGATAAATCGTAGATCGGCACCGTTAGGATTATAGAGTGTACTACAAGGATTCTCCATGTCAAATTTGGGCTAAAACTGATGAAGTTTGACCACTGATCGTCAAGCAAAAATCTCAATATCCTAATTTTTCTCTCTCCTCTTTCTTTCTCTCTTTCCTTTCGTGACTGCGTCGCCGCACGCTGCACAAACCACACGCTGTACGTTCCACTGGACGTTAAAAAAAAAACCCTTTCTCTGCCTACCTATTTGTTTTTTTTAATTAATTAATTGATTTGGGCTCAAAAGTCTAATTATCTGATCCAAACCCACCTATGGGCTGGACCCAACAATTCTCTCCCTCTAGCTCATATGGTGGGCTGTACTAAGCCCGCTCTTCATCTACAAGCTTCAAGCTTCTCCTTAGGCAAAGACTTTGTCAACATGTTTGATCCATTCTCATTGGTATACACCTTTTCCAACTGTAATTCTTTCATCTCAAGCACATCACGAATCTAATGGTATCTTATATCAATATGCTTGGATCTAGAATGGTATGTTGAATTCTTAGAGAGGTGAATGACACTCTGATTGTCATAATAAACAGTATATTCTTCCTATTTCAAGCCTAATTCTTGTAGAAACTTTTTCATCCATAAAGCTTTCTTACAGACTTCAGTAATAGCTATGTATTCTGCTTCTATGGTTGATAGAGCAACACATTTCTGTAACTTAGATTGCCAAGAGACTACTCCCCCTGCAAATATCATCAAAAACCCCGAAGTGGACTTCCTGGAATCAATATCACTAGTCATGTCTACATCTATATACCCATCTAACACAAGTTCACTACTACCAAAACATAAACACAACCTGGAAGTACCTCTTAGATATCTTAATATCCATTTTACTACTGCCCAATGTTCTTTTCCAGGATTAGAGAGAAACCGGCTAACAACTCCAACTGCATGAGCTATATCTGGCCTAGTATAAACCATAGCATACATCAAACTGCCCACTGCAGATGAGTAAGACACTCTGGACATTTTTTCTTTTCTTTTCTCACTTGTCGAACATTGTTTTGAGCTGAGCTTAAAATAACCTGCAAGTGGAGAACAAACTACTTTGGCTTTACTCATATTGAATCTTTCAAGAACCTTCTCAATATAGGTCTCCTGAGATAGCCAAATCTTTCTTTTCTTTCTATTACGAAGAATCTTCATGCCAAGTATTTGTTTCATCGATCCCAAGTTTTTCATAGCAAAAGACTTATCTCTCTTTTAAGTTTTTCAATTTTATCAGTATCATGACCAACAATTAGCATATCATCAACATATAGTAGGAGAATAATGAAATCATCATCTAAAAACTTCTTTGTAAACTCACAATGATCAGATGTGGTTCTATTATACCCTTGGCTTATCATAAAGGAATCAAACTTCTTGTACCACTGTCTGGGTGCCTGTTTGAGACCATATAAACTTTTTCTTAGCTTGCACACTAGATTTTCTTTTCCCTTGACTTTGAAGCCTTTTGGTTGCTCAATGTAAATTTCTTCTTCTAGATCACCATGAAGAAATGTAGTTTTCACATCAAGTTGCTCAACTTCTAAATTCAAACGGGCAGCTAAACCAAGAACAACTCGGATAGATGATATTTTCACCACAAGAGAAAATATTTCTTCAAAGTCAATACCTTTCTTCTGACTGAATCCCTTCACAACTAGTTGTGCCTTGTATTTTTGTTATGAGCTATTATTTTCAGTTTTCAATTTGTAAACTCATTTATTCTTGAGAGCTTTCTTCTCTTTAGGCAACTTTACCAAGTTATAGGTATGGTTCTCAAGCAAGGATCTCATCTATTCTTGTATGGCTTTAACCCATTCATTCTTATGCTCATGTAGAATAGCTTCTTGATAAGTTTCTGGCTCTCCCCCATCAGTAAGCATAATATACTCATGTGGAGGATATCTTGTAGATAGTTGTCGCTCTCTTGTGGATCTTCTCAATGAAATCTCAACTGGTGGTGGAGGTGCTTGCTCAGTTGGTTCAACTTCATCAACTGTAGGAGTATCATCACTAACATTCTCATCACATTCTTCTTCATCATCTCCCCCATGATCATCATGAACTATAGGTGGAGGAACTGAACCCAAACTCCAAGGAATATAAGCAGAGGTTTCTGGCTTCTCAATATTATCACCATTATCAAACAATTGATCTTCAAGAAACACAACATCCCTACTTCTAATAATCTTCTTGTTCATTGGATGTCATAATCTGTACCCAAACTCTTCATGACCATATCCCAAGAAAATACATGCCTTTGCCTTATTATCAAGCTTGGATCTCTCATCTTTGGGAATATGTACAAATGCTTTGCATCCAAAGACTCTCAAATGATCATAAGATATATCTTTCCCTTTCCATACTCTCCCTGGAACATCACCTTTCAGAGGAACTGATGGAGAAAGATTTATCAGGTCAATTGTAGTTCTCATAGCCTCCCCTCAAAATGACTTAGGTAACTTGGCGTGGGAAAGCATACATGTAATCCTTTTTTCAATAGTTCTGTTCATCCTTTCTGCCACACTGTTTTGCTGAGGAGTTTTTAGAACTGTTTTCTCAAGCCTGATATCATGAAACCTGCAATAATTCTCAAAAGGACCATTGTACTCGCCACCATTATTTGCTCGAACACTCTTTAGCTTTCTGTCAGTTTCTCTTTCAACATTAACATGAAATTCTTTGAAGACATTGAGTACCTGATCTTTAGATTTCAAAGCAAAAGCCCAAACTTTTCTAGAATGATCATCAATAAAAATAATAAAATAAAGAGCACCTCCAAGAGTTCTCGTTTGCATAGTACAGACATCAGTATGAACTAAATCAATAATATTTGATCTTCTAGATGGCGGATAAGTATAAAATGCAACTCTATGTGTTTTTCCAACTAAACAATGATCACAAAATTTAAGAGATGTACCTTGCAACTCTGGTAAGAACTATTTTCTAGTAAGAGCTTAAAATCCCTTCTCGTTGATATGACCAAGCCTCTTATGTCAAAGATTTATGCTTTTATCCTTTTGAATTGCATTAATCTCTCCTTTGTGTAGCTTAGCTTCCAGAATATAAAAAGAGTTCAACTTCTTTTCTCTCGTCACAACTAGAGAACCTTTAGTGAGCTTCTATTTGCTTTTACCAAAATAATGTGTAAATCCCTTATCATCAAGTCTGCCTGTAGATATCAAATTCAGACGAATATCTGGAACATGTCTAACATCTTTGAGTATCAATTTGCTCCCAGTACTAGTCTTTAAGCAAATATCTCCAATACCCACAATCTTGGATGTATCACTGTTTTCCATTCTAACATTTTCAAAATCACTAGTAGTGTAGGATCTGAAGAAATCACCATGAGAAGTAACATGGAATGAAGCACCAGAGTCAATTACCCAGTTACTGTCCTAAGATGCAAGACTAACACATCCATCATCACAAACAGTAATGATATCACCTTCAGCAACAACTGTATTGGTCTCTTTTTCATTTTTCTTCCTTTCATTCTGTTTTCGCTTCCAAAACCTACACTCTTTCTTCATATGACCTGGCCTGTTGCTGTATAAATACCTGATATCTCTTCTAGACTTGGATCTTCCTCTGTAACAATGTGGATTTCTACTGTGATTTCTTCTACGTCTTTCCTGCTTTTCAGTAACAAATGCACCAGAAGAAGATTCTTCCTGTTCTTTCCTTCTGACATCTTCATTCAGTAAACAATCTTTAACCATGTCTATAGTTAGAGTCCCCTTTGGTGTGGAGTTACAAATTGTCATCACATACGTTTCTCAACTTTCTGGTAAAGAGCTGAGAAGTAGCAATCCCTGCATTTCATGATCTATATTCATTTTCATAACAACCAACTTGTTTACAAGACTCTGAAATAGGCTTATGTACTCAACAATGTTAGTTTGGCAAGTCCCATAGTGTCACATCTGAAATTTCTATTATGCTATCTCCTATTGATGCTATAAAAAGAGGTCTAGGCTTTGAAAACAGATGCACCACGGGCACCACAAGAAAAGTCACTTTGGATTTAATTTTATTAAGTCCATATTAAGTCAAATATTTTGGGCTTTTCTTGTTTAGTAGTTTTAGGTGCTTTATGGCGTAGGAATAATTTCCTAAGGTATTTGTAATTGTCTCTTTTATAAGAGTTTTATTCCTTCTTCGTTCGTGGACGTAGGTCAATTGACCGAACCACGTAAATTTGGTGTTCCTGTTTCTTTTATTTTTTTTTGTTTATTGTCTTTGTTGCGTTGTCAAAATTACCCTTTGGTAAAATTCCTGGGGCTAGCTCTAACAAACTGGTATCAGAGCCTAGTTTTGGGGTCTTTTGGCAACAATGACAATAACAAAGATCGTTGTCGAGAAATTCGATAAAAATGTCATCTTCGGTATGTGGCAACTCAAGATGGAGGCCATTCTGGTTCAAGACGGAGTTGATTTGGCACTACAGGGAGCTGAGAAAATTCCAGATGGTATGTCAGAGGAAGATTTTGCATGTATGAATAAGAAGGCCCGATCTAGCATTATTCTAAATCTCTCTAACGAGGTTTTACGGGAGGTAGCTATGGAGACTACGGCTAAGAGCATGTGGGACAAGCTTAAAGCCTTGTATATGAAGAGGATAGTGGAGAACCGTCTTTACTTAAAGCAGAGTTTATATATGCTTCGGATGACTAAAGGTACATCTATACTCTCACATCTTGATAAATTTGATTCCTTAGTTATGGATTTGGAGAATATAGATGCAAAGATTGATGATGAGGATAAGGCCTTATTACTTTTGTGTTCTCTCCCCCAATTCTTTAAGTATTTCCGTGATACAATGATTTATGGAAAAGAAACAATTTCGTATCAGGAAATTAAATCTGCATTAAAATCTAAGGAGCAGATAGACGGGGATATCACTGGGGAAAGTAGAGGGAATCAGGCTGAGGGTCTGGTTGTTAGGGGTAGAACTGATAAAAGAGAATTTAACAGTAGTAGATCTAAATCTAGATCTAAATCTAGATATAGAAATTTGGAGTGCAGATATTGTCATAAAATGGGGCACATTAAGGTTGATTGCTTTAAATTGAAAAATAAATTAAAGCAAAAGGGAAAACCTATTGAGAAAACTCATCGAGTCCATTTGAAGCTAGTGTTGCAAATTGATGAGAATTTTGGAAATATTTTCTTTGCTACTGATGACAGGACAAGGTCTAAAAATAAATGGATTTTAGATTCAGGTTGTTCTTATCACATGTGTCCCAATAGGGATTTGTTTTCCACATATGAATCTTGTAATGGTTGAATTATTTTGATGGGCAATAATGCCGCATGTGATGTTATTGGTAAAGGCACAATCCGAATTAAAATGCATGATGGTATTGTGAGGACGCTTACTAATGTTAGACATATTCCTGATTTGAAAAAGAATCTCATCTCTTTAGGCACCCTAGAGGCTCTTGGGTATAAATACACAGCTAAAGGTGGAGTTATGAAAGTTTCTAGAAATGCCCTTGTTGTTATGAAAGCTTGTAGGTCTGGTAGCTTATATATTTTGCAGGGAACTACTATTATAGGCTCAGTTGCAGTGTCGTCATCATCATTATCTGATTCTAACATCACCAAATTATGGCATATGCGTTTGGGTCATATGAGCGAAAAAGGTTTGAGCATATTGAGTAAAAGAGGCCTTCTTTGTGGACAGAGTACTAGGCCACTAGATTTTTATGAATACTGCATTTTTGAAAAGTAGAAAAGAGTCAGCTTCAATTCTCCGGCAGTTCACAAAACAAAAGGTACTTTTGACTATATTCATTCAGACCTTTGGGGTCCAGCTCGTGTTCAGTCTAAGGGTGGTGCCAGGTATATGTTGACTTTCATTGACGATTATTCCAGGAAAGTTTGGGTTTATTTTCTGAAGCATAAAAATGATGTTTTTCTAACCTTTAAATAATGGAAGGCTTTGATTGAGAAGCAAATAGGTAAACATATTAAGCGGCTTCAAACAGATAATGGCATGAAATTTTGTGAAGGTGACTTTGATGAATTCTGCAAAAATGAAGGAATTGTTCGGCATCGCACTGTTAAGATGACACCTCAGCAAAATGTAGTCGAACATATGAACAGAACACTCTTAGAAAGAGCAAGGTGTATGATCTCAAATACAGGGTTGACAAAGGACTTTTGGGCAGAGGCGATTAATATGGCCTATTACGTTGTCAACCGCGCTCCTTCTGTAGCACTTAATTTTAAAACTCCAGAGGAAGTTTAGTCAGGTACTCCTGTTGATTACTCTGATTTTAAAATTTTTGGGTGTCCAGCATACATGCATATAAATGAAGGAAAATTAGAGTCTCGAGCTAAAAAGTGTATTTTCCTTAGGTATGCTTCTGGGGTGAAAAGATATAGAATATGGTGTCCTGATCCCAAATCTCCAAAATTTATAATTAGTAGAGATGTTACTTTTGATGAATTGTCTATGCTATCTTCCAAAGAGGAATCTACTAGTTGTACAAATGATAGTGCGCAGAAGCAGGTGGAGCTTGAGATTGGTAGTTCTGATTCTTTTTAGTCGAACTCTTCTACTCAGCGAATGCCAATAGATGGTCCTGAGTCTATTGACAAAGATGATCCAGAGGAAGAGCAATATTCCATAGCCAAGGATAGACCACGGAGAAATATTCGACCACCACAAAGATATGCAAATTTGGTTGCATATGCTTTGTCTGCATGCGTGAAAAAACAGTGGAGTTCTTTGAACCTACTATCTACTCAGATGTAATTTCTTGTGATGATTTCGCTAAGTGGTTGATTACGATGCTTACGAAGCCTCTTCCAGTTTACAAGTTCAAGCAGTGCTTGGACTTGGTTGGTATTCATTGTTGGTGATTGCCCGTTGGCGCTTTTATGAAGAAGGTGGAGCAAGTTCTACTAAATTGTCAATGTTGGGACATGCCAAGGTGGAGATTTGTTGGTTTGGCAAGTCTCATAGTCCCACATCTGAAATTTATATTATGTTATCTCCTATTGATGCTATAAAAATGGGTCTAGGCTTTGAAGACAGATGCACCATAGGCACCACAAGAAAAGTCGCTTTGGATTTAATTTTTATTAAGTCAAATATTTTGGGTTTTTCTTGTTTAGTAGTTTTAGGTACTTTATGACCTAGGAACAATTTCCTAAGGCATTTATAATTGTCTCTTTTATAAGAGTTTTGCTCCTTCTTTATTCGTGGACATAGGTCAATTGACCGAACCACGTAAATTCGGTGTTCTTATTTCTTTTATTTTTTTCTGTTTATTATCTTTGTTGGGTTATCAAAATTACCCTTTGGTAAAATTCCTGGGGCTAGCTCTAACAAACAATGTTGCCACCATCTTTATACTTCAAATTAACAAGCCTTCTAAGGAGAGAAATTCTATTTCCCATTGTCTTTTTCGTAAATAGATTTTCTAACCTTTGCCAAACAATATCAGCTCTGGTTTCATCAGAAATATGCTCATGCAAATTTATATCCATCCATCTTCTAATATAAGCAATAGCTTTTTTGTGTTGGACCTCTCATTCCTCCTCTTCCATAGTAGAGGATTTTTCTTTAAATTTGATGGGCTTATATAAATCTTTGCAATAGAGCAAGTTTTCCATCATACGCCTCCAAATGGAATAATTTGATGAGTTCAATTTAATCATACCATCTGATTCTTCCATTTCAATCACACAAGAAAATTAGTAGCAAATAATAACCTACTGGTCTGATACCACTTGTTGGGAAAAAAACCTGTTAATACGGAATAATTCTTTTCCCTCTTTATGTATCAAAATGGGTTCCTCATCAAAAATACCAACTTAATATTATAAGCAAGTATTAACCAGAACAATATTAATAACAGAACAATTGATCAATCATAAGTGAGACCAAATTTTTAACGTGGAAAACCCAATACGAGAAAAATCACGGGACCGTAGTTCACTTCAAACTTCCACTATCACCAATAATGATAATAGGTTTACAATAAGACTTCTCTAAAATAACAAGGGGATCATAATAACATCAAAATTACATATCTTGGCTCAAGAATAATGTGTCATCATTGTATAGATGGATCTCATATAAAAAAATTTTAGATCTCACTAAATAGGTATGACAGGAAAGTACCTTAGAAAGGATAAACCATAGATCGGCATCGTTAGAATTGTAAAGTTTACTATAAAGATTGTCCACATCAAATTTGGGTCGACGAAGTTTGACCACTGATCGTCAAGTAGGAAATTCAGTATCCTAATTTTTTTCTGTTTTTTTTTCTCTTACCTTTCTCTCACTGTGTCGCCGCACGCTGTACGTTCCGCTGCACGTTCCACATAAAACTCTTTCTCTGCCTACCTATTTATTTATTTTAATTAATTAATTAATTTGGATTCAAAAGTCCAATTATCTGATCGAAGCTCGGGCTGGACCCAACATGAATTATATAGTAGACAGTGTTTTGATTATTTCTTATGATCAATGTTATATACTGGGTACAGGCCGCATCTTCAGTACAACATGATTGCATGGCTCTTCAGTCATCTTACATGTTTCAGGCAACCAATGCTGGGCATATAGGGAACAGCAATGCAGATCCATCATTTATAAATGTCAATAACAAAAGAAGTGGCAACTTCATTTTCCACACTGGAAACGTCTGCCCAACTATTTCTCTTTCTCTGTCAAACTTGGCTGGAGAAAGGAGTGCGGCTGATTACCAGGACTATGGGGTATCACCAACGTTCCTCACAGGTGAGTCTACATGGGATTCCAATCTCGAACCTGGACGCCCACAGGCGAGGAATGAAGCAAAAATGAGATACAATGAGAAAAAGAAAAGTCGACTGTAAGTGGTTTCTTATGTACAATTTAATGCTCAATGCTGAAATGTGTTTTATTGTGCCTTCTGAAATTTATTGAGCTCCAAGTCAGACCCAACCTCTGCTAGATGAAACTGACACAATAAGACTCAAAATTTGAACTTGCTTAAGCTTTTGCATGCTTTAAGTTTTTAGGGATGTTATGTATGATAAAGAATCAAATAAGATATTATTTCAGAAGCATGTTTTGCATGCTTCAGCTGAAATATCTTATTTAATTGTTAATGATTTCTGCTCACGGAATTTGGGTTTGGATCTCTAACCTGTGTATCATGCGTGAGATTTCCAGGTTTGGGAAACAGATTAGGTATGCTTCGCGCAAGGCCAGAGCAGATACAAGGAAGCGCATGAATGGCAGGTTTGTAAAAGCTGATGAAACTTATGACCACAATCCTCTTCTAGCAGGAAACACCTGAACCAGATTTGAGGGCGATTTTATTCTTTACAACTTGTATTCAGATCAGGTATGTCAAGCAGTCTATTTCTGCATGAAATTTCAACTTTCTTTATGATAATCTCCACATAATTTTCTGAGGAGATCTGACATAGCATCAGACTTAACAAGTTTAACACATAATCTGCTCGTGTTTCTGTTTTGTGTTTCCATCTTTGTTTTACAGCTCTAGGTAACAAGGATTTGATAGTTCAGGAATCTGTTCTATGTTAAGCCTTTAGATAAAATTATAAGTTTTCATATAAATCTAATTACTTATATGTGTCTTCATATAATTATCATGAAATTCAAAAATAATTGGGAACTCATTTGGGGTTTCCCTTTCAATCTATTCACCACACAGGCAAGCAATTTTTTTTTTTTAGGTTTTCTGTGGCTTACACCATTCGTTCACCACCATTTAAAACGATTTACTTTGGGTTGAAGCATATACTTTCTCGAAGAAAATTACCCATAGACCAGAAAATTTTCATTTCTTCATCCCTTTGATAGAAATCCTCCTCATTTAATCTATCCCTCTTGCTGCCTACAGGACCCACAAACAGAGACTAGCAGTAGAAAGCAACGCTGCATTCGTCGGTCACATGCCAATGAATCTAACTTCTGTCTGCATCTGCTCTCTCTAAAGATTCTCCAGAATGGTCCTCTATTGCTTTGTACTGTCTAACACTTACTAGCTGTAAAGTTCAGAGAACTCCTCCTCCTCTATCTAGATCATGAGCTTCTCTTTTTGTATGTGCAGGATTGTATATAGCAATGATGCATCTTCACTGGTTACAACCTTCTCAAGGAGGTTATATGTTTGGGAGTTGCCTCCAGCCAGCATTATTTTGGTTCTTCTACTTGTTCGGGTTTCCACCCTATACCATTCTTGGAACTTGCTAAAGAGTTCGCACGTGTCTTTACCATTCTTTGAACTCGTAAGAGTTCCAATATCTCTTGTTCCAAATAGAGACGATTATGATTAAGTCGGATTTTGGAATCTGTCATAATAAACGCTTATTTATCAATCCTTAACGATGACATCTTTTCTTTTTGCTTATTCAAAGCTGGATATGTTCCTGTACTATGAAATTCGAATCAGACACAACATCACTGTCCATGAATTTGGTCCGATGAAGAGTCTATTATGGAAGAGACAACATCAATGTCCATGAAACAGCAACGTCTAAGATGCAGTGACCTTCCCGGACTGAGGAACAATGATGTCAAAGTCGCTCAGAATCCACTCAGCGGCAGCATCATCACTCCTGTAGATCTCCGTGCCAACATCAAGCGAAGTCCACTTCCTCTTCGCTGCGGTTGTGTTAGGGTCCTACGTACAATGCCCGGTATCAGTCATTGTGAATGAAGGTTAGCAAACAGAGAGAGAGAGAGAGAGAGAGAGAGAGAGAGAGAGAGAGAGAGAGAAATGGCATAACCTGATAGAAGTAGAGAGACTGGGACAGCCTTCCCACATCAAGCTCCCTAGTCCTGGGATCACCAACCCAACCCTCGCCCGGCGTCGTGGGGTACCCGTACTCCGCCCACGCCGCATGAGGTAGGATCTGAAGGATCTCCTGCGGCTGGGGGTTGCTGTAAGGGTCGCAGGACCTGTAGGGCTTCTCCGGTTTCAGGGCGTTCCCCGGGGAGCAGTACACATGATAGGCTCCGTAGGGGAAGTTGGAAGTGTCAGTCCGGTGAATCCGAGTCCCGTTGAGTAAGGTGTGGTAAGGGGGCACTCATGGAGGTTGTCCGCCCGGCACCACGACTCGGTTTGGGGATTCATTATCATCTCGCTGTACCGGGTGACGTCGCTCGTCACGTCCCCGTCGCAGGGGTCGCCGTTGTTCTTCCAGCAGCTGCCCATGTCCATCAAGTAGAACTGGCTCGCCGAACCTCCGCCTCTTTTGATGTCCAGCGTCAACCTCACCTTGAAGTTGGGAGATTCCGGGATCTGCATCGCAAATGAGACTCTCGATGGTGTCTCTGCTGCAAGGGAAGGTAGACAAAGAGAGAGAGAGCGATTGGGTGGCGTACTATCGTGGTCATCCCTCTGGTTTCATAGTGGTATCCGCCAGAGAAGCCCCTCGTGGCGTCGGACCTCAGGTAGAGCATGAGCCAGGGGTACGACTTGGAGGTCTTGTGGACATGGTGGAAGGACCAACCACCCTTCCCCAGCTCCTTCTCCCATGACACCGAGAAGTAAGAGGCGGTGTCAACTTCCTGGCTGATATCACCATCGAGATCGTAAGTGCCGTAGAACCTCCCTGAAAGCTTGGTGCCCTTCAAGATGGCTCTGTTGTGGAACACCAGTGGCTAGTTCATGCACCCCTTACCGAAGCAGGGGAACCTCGACTCCGGCGGAAACGGGCCGACCTTGTTGCCGTCCTTGGGGCACAGGCCGGCGGAGGTGTCCATATTCCCGTTCTTGAGCATGATCATCCAAAACTGCCAGGCGTCTTGTCGTCAGCGACCTCGCATTTCTTCCCCAAGTAGAGCTCCTTCTGGACGGCATAGAGGTCGACGTTCTTGCTGCTTTCCGGCGGCGCTCCCGGGAGATCATCGCCGAAGCCGAGCCCGTTGTCCTTGTCGGCTACCTTGTGCACCACCTCCGTCTTGTTTACTGCAACACAAATCCGGCAATCACTCAAACTGTGACTCATCGGGACCCAGGTGAAGAATGTCGCCCATTAAAAGAAAGAGTGATCCAGACCGATGTCGAAGCAGTCAGCGAGGCGGGGGCTGCCCATGGCGGGGGCTTCTTCTCCGACCTCATTGCAGAAGTTCCAGGCCTCCAAAGCCACCCTCAGTCCGTCTCTTTTCATCCCAGGGTCTCCCACTGCCGATGTGGCCTTTGATATGCCTCCGCTGCATACCAAAGAGAGAAGACAACAGGCGGCGACCACAAAGAGTGCCCCGCGAGAACGGAGCCCATCGAAAGTCCCCATGGCAGCCAACAACAAGAAAGGATGGCTATTGTGTTCAGAGTGAGGATAAAAGAAAGCAGGTGAGAATGTGGCAGCGGGATTTGCTTTGCGTCCAAGAGATGATGCTTCACAGAGTGTTCTCTTGCCGTGTAAATGAGGAGCTCGTCCTAAGGTTTCTCTTCCCCTCTTCCTTGAGAAGTGCTCGCGGAATAGGTTGCGTTGTTACACTTGATTTTGATGGTATTTGATTGGATGAGATGTGATAAAATAGGTCTTCTAATATAAATTTTGATGATTTAGTTTATTCTAAATCTTTTTGATAGGGGATACTCTGACGTCATCCACATGGCAGTAGCCAGCGCATATGTGAGCGTAAAGACACCCCATGCGGGACGCCATGCTAGACCCGCCACCTCAGGTCGAATGTGACGACGCTACCATATCGCCCGAACTCGGAACAGCCCACCCCGGAATCCTGGGACGGTGACGCACAGATCTGTGATCAGTCCCGAAATCCCGGGACAATGACGCCTGAGCGAGGCGACCGATATCCCGGGCGACACCGCAGGCGTCACCACCAGATGACCCCATCACAAGACGACAGACGATATACGCTTAACCAGGTTCGGACGTCCCTATAAAACCCCCCGACTTGACCCCGGAAAGGGGGAGCTAACTTGAGCATCAGAGGGGCCTAGTCGGGAAAAACCTGACCCATGCCTTTTTTGTAGGAATCGGGCTGGCAAAGCATCAACGGCTCGCTCCTACCACAAAATTCGACCAAGCACCCTGCGACTTCGGTGACTAGACCAGGCCAACCCGACGCGTCGTCTGGTGGCCGCATTCGTCCAGCAATATTTCTGGCACTAGAAGGAGGGCCGACTTCGTAGGTGTGCCCCATGACCAACCCGGGAGTTTGCCCGATTGAAGGGCAGCCTCCTGCCCCTATTCCCACCTTGGGACCAACTTCTGGTGCTCAGGTGGGAGGAGGTGCTCCGATCTAAACCCCAGAGTGATACTGGAGACTATTCAATGATCCCGGGCTGTCACCTCCTGGGAATGCCCCACCTGTCTCGCCCAAGACATTCCTCGACCTGTCGAGGCAGGTCCAAGTGCTGACCGGGATGGTCAAAATAGTCATTCCCCTTATTTCGTAGCTCGTACGTCTGGTGAGCCCCCAAGCACTAAGCCCATCCATGCACGTCCCAGAGCCCCTCAATAATCCCCCGACGAATCCAACAACACATGAACGATTGCATAAGGAAGCTGAAGAGTGTCTCAAAGGTCGGGGAGTGACTCTCGAACGTAACATCCTTGGTCTCCACCCGACCGACATGCCACTTCCCGAGCACGACGTCGTGTCCACCGATTCGACCGACAATGCATTCAAAGCCCAGCTTAACTCGGTGAATCGACGTCTGGACGAATTCCAGTGAGAGCTTCGTAGGACTAAGGGAGAGGTCGGGGACGACGCCTCGGGAGCATCCCCCTTTACTCCCAAGATACAGGACAAGCCAGTTCCCCTCAACTTCAGACACCCGACCCTTGAAGCATACGACGGTGATTCAAACCCCATGGAGCATGTCGTCGCCTTTCTGGCTCAGATGGCCCTCTACGGCACCTTTGATGCCTTGATGTGCAGGGCGTTTCCCACCACTCTCAGGGGACCGACTCAGATGTGGTTCAGCCGCCTCCTGCCAGCTTCCATCTCCTCATTCGATCAGCTCGCAAGGGGTCTCAAGCAGAGCTTTTTGGCTAACATACGGCCGAAACCCTCCGTGGCCACCCTACTCGCACTAGCCCAACGAGACGGCGAGCCGCTCTCTTGTAGTTCATCGCGCGCTTCGCCGCTGAGGCTAGAGAATTACCCTAGGCTCACTCGTCTCTTGTCATGTAGGCTTTCCTGGTGGGCTTCGCCTCTCCAGACTTTTTTGATCCATGGAAGAGAGGCCGCCCACCATAGTCCCTGAGATGCTTCAGCAGGCTAACCAGCACATCACCGCTGAGGTGCTGATGGCAGGGAAGTGCGAGGACAGCAAGAGGCCCCGGACGGACCTCGCCCAAGCGATGACCCCAAGGTCATTTCCCGAACCACCACAAGGGAGGCCCGACCAACCAGAACCACCACACCCGAGGCTCCCCCTAAACGCCTCTCGAATTGAGATTTTCTTGCAAATCCGGGAGAAGAGGCTTCTGCAGGGGCCCAACCTGGTGAAAGCCACTAACAAAGACCGATCTAAGTATTGCAGGTTCCATCGAGATTACGGCCATGACACGGAGGACTGCCGTGACCTATAGAACTAGATCGAGGGGCTAATCCGATGAGGGCATCTTATGCACTTCCTCAAGAAACCAAGGGAGTCCCCACCTCGATCGAAGGGCCCGATTGAAAGACAAATCGATGTCATTGTCGGCAGGCCGGCTTCCGACAGTAACAGTTCCACCGCAAGGAAGGCGTATGCATGGAGCATGGTGGAAAAGTGGTCGAGACTACGTTCCGAGGAAGAAATTACATTCGGCATAGAAGAGGTGGAGTTCTTGGACCACGATGACGCTCTAGTGGTCTCGATCCATATAGCCAATACCAGGGTGAAGAGGGTGATGGTTGACACTATGAGTTCTGCCGACATCCTAAACCTAGACGCTTCGGGAAGCTCGGGCTCATGGATAACGACCTCTCCCCTATGGCGACCGCACTAACTGGGTTCACAAGGGAGTCGGTCTCCCCCCTCGGGATGACCTCCCTTCTTGTCACCATAGGGAATGAGCCGAGAATGAAGACAGTGATGGTCACCTTTATGGTGGTCGACCTACCATCGGCGTACAACGCAATCCTTAGGCGACCGACGCTCAATAGGAGAAGGGCGATCGTCTCCACCTACCACCAAATCATGAAATTCCCAACCTCGTCGGGAGTCGGGATAGTGCAGAGCAATCCCAAGGATTGCATAAAATGTTATTTGACGACCGTATCCATGCTAAAGAAGACACAACTTGACCCGGCCAACCTCGACCCTCGGGACGACCTAAGAGCTCCTACACACCCACAATCGATGGAGTAGCTCGTCGAAGTTCCCCTAAGGGATGATCGGCTAGACCGAGTTATCAGAGTTGGGACCATGCTCCCGGCGGTCGACCAGGTCCAACTTGTGGAGTTTTTGAAGTGCAACGCTGATGTCTTCGCCTAGTCCTCGAAGGACATGCTGGGAATCAACCCCGAGGTAGTGCAACACTACCTGAATATCCATCCCAAGGCATGCCCTATAAAATAGAAGCCTCGGAGGTTCTCCCCGGAGCGACAACAAGTGACTAGCCACGAAGTAGACCACCTACTCGACGTCAGGTTTATAATCGAGGTGAAATATCCCCGGTGGCTATCCAATGTAGTCCTCATTAAAAAATATAATGGAAGCTAGAGGATGTGTGTTGACTATACCAATCTCAATCGGGCATGTCCCAAGGATTGCTATCCACTCTTGAAGATAGACTAGTTAGTCGACGCAACCGCGGGCCACGAGCTCCTTACATTCATGGATGCATTCTCAGGCTGCAACCAGATCCGCATGGCCCTGCAAGACCGAGAGCACATTGCCTTCATCACTGACAAAGGGGTTTACTACTACAAGGTCATGCCCTTCGGATTGAAGAATGCAGGAGCCACCTACCAGAGGATGGTTAATGAAGTATTCAAATCCCAACTTGGGAGAAACATGGTGGTATACGTCGATGACACGATTGTCAAAAGCGGGTCGATAGTGACTCATCTAACCGACCTGGCGAAGGCCTTCCAGAGCCTTAAACGATTCAATATGCACCTCAACCCGACAAAGTGTGCCTTTGGAGTCGGGTCAGGAAAGTTTCTTGGCTTCGTCATCCACCAGAGAGGAATAGATGCTAACCTGGAGAAAATCCAAGATATAATAGAGACGTAATCTCCGCGCTTGTTAAAGGAGGTGCAACGCCTCAGAGAAAAGCTGGCAGCACTCGGGAGATCCGTGTCGCGCTCAGGAGACAAATGCCTCCTGTTCTTCTGAGCCTTATGCTGAGTGGACAATTTCAAGTGGACCCCAAAATGCGAGGAAGCTTTCGGCAAAATAAAGACCTACCTCGGATAGTTGCCCCGGCTCGCCTCGCCCCTCCCGGGCGAGACTCTGAGCCTCTACTTGGTGGCCTCAGAACACGTAGTTAGCTCAATGCTGATTAGGAAGGACCAAGCCATGCAGCAGGTCATCTACTACACCAGCCACATCCTCGTTGTGCCCCAAGAGCGCTACCCATCGATAGAAAAGCTAGCTCTGGCGTTAATCATAATGGTCCGAAAGCTGCGGTCCTACTTCCAGGCCCATATGATAAAAGTGGTATCCAACAAGCCACTACGCCAAATCCTCTCTAAATTTGATGTCTCGGGTCAGATGCTCAAATGGTCATTGGAGCTCTAGGAGTTTGACATCCAATATGCATCCCGAACGGCCATAAAAGCCCAAGTATTGGCTAACTTCATTTCTGAATTAACCCCCAAGAACGGTCCGACTATGCAGGAATCGGACCCGTCGTCCTGGGCCCTGTACGTTGATGGGTCCACAACATCGGGGGGAGCAGGAGTGGGGATTATCCTCAAGGCCCCGAGCGGAGAAACCTACGAGCATGCGATTCGCTTGAAATTTAGGGCCACCAACAACGAAACCAAATACAAGGCCCTACTATTGGGGTTGCGCCTCGCCCTCGAGATGCAGGTACGAAACCTGGAAGCCTTCATCGACTCCCAATTTGTGGCGGGCCACATCAACAGTGCTTACGAGGCTCGGGAGCTGACCATGGCCCGATACCTTGTCAAAGTTCGTCGGCTCTTGGCCCATTTCGATCGTCTGGTCATCACAAGAATACCATGGATATAGAACATCCCAGCCGATGAGCTTGCCTGGCTGGCGTCTAGCTAGCCACCTGAGAAACCCCCGAGGAAAACCGAAGTCCTCTCCGTGTCAACCTTATTGGTCTCGGACGTCAACACCACAGAGGCGACCCCAAACTGGATGGAAGAAATCCTTCACTACAAAGAGAAGGGCAAGCTGCCCGATGACCCATCAACCACCCGTCGGCTCAGACGGGCCCAAGCATGGTACGTCGAGATCGGGGGAAAACTATACCGAAGGGCCTTCTCTCAATCGTTGCTCCGCTGTCTATCCCCACTCGAAACCGAGACAGTCCTCACCAAAGTTCACGAGGGAATATGAGGGGAGCACATCGGAGGCCGAGCTTTGGCGTTCAAAATACGCAGACAGGGGTTCTACTAGCCGACACTACGGTGAGACGCCTTATCCTATGTGTGACGATGTCGGCAATGTCAGGCACACGCTCGGGTTCAGCACCAACCGACTGTGCCCCTTGCCCTGATCGACAAAGCCTGGCCCTTCGCACAGTGGGGTATGGACCTCCTCGGCCCATTCTCCCTTGCTTTAGGCCAGCGATGTTCCTCATAGTCGGGGTAGACTACTTCACCAAATAGGTTGAGGCCAAGCCAATAGCATCCATTATTGCGAAGCAGGTCGAGAGTTTTGTCTGGAAGAATATCATCAAACGCTTTGGCATCCTAAGGGCCATCATCACTGACAACGGGACCCAGTTCAACAACGTAAGATTCAAGGTCTATTGCCAGTCATATGGGATACGGCTGAAGTTCAGTTCAATCACCCACCCCCAAACCAACGGCCTCGCCGAAGTCATGAATCGAGCGATCCTCGAAGGACTGAAGAAGAGAGTGGGTGAAGTGCGTAGAGCATGGGTAGAGGAGCTCCCGAGCATCCTATGGGCTTCTCGAACCACTCTGAAAATGGCCTCGAGAGAATCCCCGTTCAGCCTCGCGTACGGAATCGAGGTGGTCCTCCCTCCTGAAATCATATTTCCAACCTTACGGGTGGGAAGCTTCAGCGAAGGAACCTCGAAACTCGGGCTCCATGCCGGCCTCGACCCGAATTTACAATCAGAAAGTTCGGCCATGAAGGATTTAGGTCGGGGATCTTGCCCTTCGAAAAACCGAGGTGAGCAATCCGACCCTAGCTAAAGGAAAACTAGCCCCGAACTGGGAAGGGCCCTATCAGGTCCATGACATGGTCCGAGAAGGCACATATTGTCTCGAGACCATGGATGGAGCCCCTCTGCCGAGGACTTGGAACATGTCGAACCTAAGAAAATTCTACCCTTGATTCCCGACAGAAGCCTTGCGTTGTACTCAGAAACTTTACATTCAGATAAGTAAAGTTTTTACATTATGATCGGTTCGGGCCTTACAAAGCTCTAACTCGGCCCAACCGAGACCAAAAGGAAAGATATCCATCTCCTAGCTCGGGGGAAGGTTCACCAGGCTATCATCAAATGGCACCTCCTCGAGCATATCTATATTGCGGTCTTCGGGAAGATCCATATATGGATCGGCCTCCAGCTCCTAGTCCAGATACTTGGCACTAAAACGGGCGAGAGCTAACCAATAGCCATACTCGAAGGTCGCCTGACCCGATCTCTGAAGGCCGAGCTCGAACCTAGGTGACTTTTTGTACTCCTCGATTGCCTCCTTCGCCCGCTTCTCCATTCTTTAGCGCTCTTTTTGCAGCGCCTCCTTAGCCGCCTTAGCCGTCACTCGCGCAGCCTCGACATTTCGTGCAAGCTCAAGTAACTCGTCATCTAATCTATAGATCCACCTGCGACTGTCCTTCAGTTGGCATTGGGAGTCTCCCAGCTCCACCTTCACTTCGCTCACCTCACCAACTCAATAGCCCGCCAATCAACCGCAGCCATGACCTCGGGCTAGGGCCACCCCTCAACTCCTCGACCTCCCGATGCAGGTTAGAGTTGGCATCCCCAAGGCGCTCAATTACCTGACCCATGTCCTGTACCCGGTCGATCAACGCGGTCATGTAGTGATGGTTCTGCAAAAAGCTCGTAGGTTAGGGTTGGGCACACAACAATCTCAAGAACAGAAACGGGCCATAAGAGCGATACTCACCCAGACTAGCGACTTCGCGACGTGATCCATCAACACCATGGAGGGTGAGCAGTACAACTGCCTTGCCAAATTTAGGTGGAATGTCCCTCGGGCGAACTCCAACGCTGTCGAGCCACCAGACCATATGCGGCTGCCAGTCTTCAGGGACGGCCACCGGACCTCCAATGGTGTCTCCGGCTCCCTCTCTGGCAAGTCTGAAATCTCCAGAGCCTGAAAGGACTCACCTCTGCTGGAAGCCCGGACCCAACATAGGTCCTTCATCGACTTGGGACACTCCGCCCACTTGGTCGGGGCCCCACCCTCGGTCGGGCCAGCGTAACTCTTCCCTTTCGTGTTCGAGCCTTCCCCGTGTGAGCCGCTACCCGACTTGATAGCTGCTCGCATGACCCTCTCACAAAGAGCCATCCTGTCACGGACTTAGCTGGTTTTGCCTATGCCGTGCGGCACCAATGCGTATCACCGCAAAGGTAAGCTTACCCGAAATCTCCTTCAATCCCTTAGAATCTGCAAAAGAGAAGACGAGACAGAGAAAGCGCTTCACACGGGATCCACAAGCCACTCTTTTAGCAAACACATTATAGCCAATGCAAATTCCAACCATGGATATCACAAGCTCAGAACAGTTGCACAACAAAGGCATAAAATTGGTCCACTACAGCATCGAATTCTATTACAAGTATTCCTCGACGCTGCACTTTATGTACAAGCCTACAATGGTTGTCAAACTCACTCAAATAGGGCATTTTGCCTTTGCAAGCCCTTTACAAGCTTTACAAGTGACAACCAACCAAAAGGGACACGACAAGCACAAGCATTACACCGAACAAGCCGCTTACAATTTTGTCCGTGACATTCTCCCCACTTAATCCTTCGACGCCCTCGTCGGGCTTTCCTTTGCCGACGCTGCAACTTCTTTTCTTTGTTGGATCTTCGATCTTCTGCTCCTGCTGCGATGCGCCCCTTGGCTCCCATTTGTTCTCCGCTTGTTGTTGAGTCGTCGAACTTTAATCCGCCATGCTGCTTCAACTCGCCAATGACTCTGACTTTGGTGTGGGTTGGCAAAGTTGTGCTGATCCTTGCTGGTTCTTGCGGATTCATCTGATGAAGGGAAAAGACCATCTTTGATATGCGCCAGTCTTCAAATTCTTCTTGTCTCTTGAACTGGATAGATGCTTTGTTGGAGCTTTAACGAGCATCACCTCGCAACCTTTGAAGTTTTCGTGTCCTTCCTCCGTAAAATTTGCCCATCGAATCTTCTTCCACTTAGTTGTCTTCGAATGGTCTTCACATCCGCGAGAGCTCCTCTGCTGATAACTAAGAGAGCTGGGGTACCGGAGTTCCGCCATTCTCTTGGGAGTTGAGAAGGCAAAGGTTACTTGTCTTCGCCCGCCTCCTCGAGTTCGTACTTCGTGCATCAAGTCGTTACCGAATTCGCCGCTCTTAGCTCACACTTCCAAGCACTTGAAGTGTTTGCAATCCTTCTTGTTGAGTCGCCATCTGTGATTCACCTTCTCATTGCCATTGAACTTCTGAATGCAAGAAGTTATCACTCCAACTTGGAGTAAGTCTCCGATAGGTTTGGTCGCTTTGGGATTGTACCGCTTCTCCATCATTTCGTCGCCACTCCTCCGAGTAGTAAAGGTACAAAGATCGCATACTTGCTGCTCCGATCCTTGGTCATGCACTCTTGCATCGACCAAGTCCTTCACTCACGGTTATCTTGATGGAAAGTCTGCTGATATTGGTCTTACGGTTCTCTCGCCTTCGCCTTCACCTTGTCTTGGTACATGGAGTTTGCCAAAGCATTCTCCTCCTCCACGGCCCATATCACGACCAAGTGCTCTCCTCTAAGAGAGCAAGGGATTGATGACTCCTAAGTCCCGCCTCGGGACCATAGCATCGCGACGCTTAATGGCACTACTATCCGTTGTCTCGATCTGCATCCCTTCTTCGTGATCGGTAGATCTGCCTCTGTGACATTGTGACACTCCTCTCGAGTTCACCTACCATCTAACCGATGATCGATATTGGGTAGCCGAGTCCCATTGGACTCGCCATTGCTTCCACGCCTATTCACCCCCGCTTCAACACCTCTGTTTCTCTAAGCGCCCGCTTGTCGATGGAAATACAGATCGCAACTCCCATGTGTGGCCACCGCCACTCATGTTGTAGGACTTGCACCATTTCTGTTCTCCTTAGCTTCATTGGCTGCAATGTTCGCCACTCGGCCTTGTCCTCCGACTTGCCGGGCTCCCTTAAGCGAAAGTGAGCTCAAGTAGTTCCACTCTTCAAGAGCTCCGATCATACCTTCAGATGATCCAGTCCCACATGGGACTCACTGGTACTTGCATCTCGAACTTCTTCCTCGAGAGCACACCCCATAAGCGATGTCCAAGGCTTCCATTCAATGCAACATTCGGTGCACGCACTAAGACCCGCCTCATGCATACCATGGCATTCACCGCTTGAATCCATAGCTCTTCTTACCGTCCGTGTTGTTCACCAACTTGGAGCTCCTTGTCGCGCCCCGGCCATATTTCCAGATGACCATGTCCTCACGGGATGCACTTTGTGTGTGTCGACTTGCCACGAACCATTCCACCACGATCTCCTCGCATCATGTCGCCTCCTCGATGACTTGCATTCGATCCCTCGTGGCATGAACTCGAATCATGCGATATCTCAATGTGTGGACTCCGCCAACACATCGCAGGGCCTTCGCCATCTTCGATTCTCGTTCGATCTCGGGGCAATCGACCTTCGCCCACCCACTCGGGTCACACTCGGACGAAGGCTAGCTCTAGGACAATCCATCGCCTAGCAGCTCCTCTTGAAGTCCCCTGACTTCGCTGAAATTGGTGCACCATTGTCTGGATCCTGGGACTCTACCTCTACCAAAGCACAATCTCCGCTGCACACCGCTTTCATCATGACAACTTGAATAGCAACATGCAGGCATATTCTTCAAGAGTAGCTGTCTCTCGCATCCTCTTGCCCCGTGTCAAGGCCTTTGACACCAACTTTGCCTCAAAGAAATCAAGGCTGTCGCTTAGAATCTCCACCAAATGCATCATCGAGATAAGGTGCATGTGCCTCAAAGCTCCTTTGTCTTTGGCACCATGCAAGATGAGTCGGCTCCATCCGAATATGAAACCCATGGAACGACATGATCCGATTCCCGCCTCTGCAAGAGTCCATGTCCTGACTTCGCTCTACGGAAAGCACCAAGCCTCCGCTCCCTGTTCCATCTTCAAAGCCAACTCCTTCACGCGATTTGGGTACTTCACCAAGTTTTCCCCAAGTTGCTCTCGCTTCTCGATTGGCATTGATTAATGGTGGCCCTCACGCCCACCATTCCACGGGTCACCCTCCGTTGAGTCCGAACTCACTGCGCCGGCTCTTAGTGTGCCTTCACTTTGTGTTGCCCTGGTTGCTCCCCACTTGATCTCGCTTATGCGTCCACCAACGCATTACCCACTTGCGAGATCATGCGACACTCCACGTCGCCGCTCGATCCATCGAGCTTTGTCTTGAGGTACTCCTCAAGTAGTTCATTGCACCGCATTCACATTCGAGAGCGGGACTTATCCTCTCGATATCTCGCCTGTCGAGCAACATCTCTCTTCGCATCCTTCCTCTGGAAGTTTTGGAGACCACCGCCCCTTGACTACTCCGCTTTTGCTGAACAAATCGCCCAATTCGCCTTCGAAATGCACTTTGCTAGATTGTGACACTCACCAATACACTGCAGACCGCACCCTCTCGGGTCTAGCAATATGCTGCACCCTGCTGCACATTTCAGCTTCATACGAAAAGTATCCTGCACATGCCGAAGAGAAAGTTTCAATGCTCCAATGCACGGACCTTCACCGCCTTGGGATGGCCACAGATATCCATCGTCCGCATGCAAGACCTTGCATGAGTATCAAATTCCTTGAGTTTGCAACTTTCCTCACCTCTCGTGAGCTTTGCACAACTCTTTCGATCATTGAGCAACCCACTTTGCAACTTGCACGGTCTCATCCTTGGCCAAGCACCCCGCTTGCCTCGAGCACCGCCAAGTTTGGTGTCAATGTCGAGCCACCGCTCGAACTCAGCCATCCCCACCTTTGTGCGCTCCGCAATTCTTTCTTAGCTTGTTGTCCTCGTGGTGCCCTCGACAAGGTCCCCACGCTTGCATGCTAAGTGTTTCTAAGTGAGCTTGTCCCGCTCGATACCAACCGTCACGGACTTAGCTGGTTTTGCCTAAGCCGTATGCGGCACCAATGCGATCACCGCAAAGGTCACCTTTACCCGAAATCTCCTACAATCCCTTAGGATCTGCAAAAGAGAAGACGAGACAGAGAAAGCGCTTCACACGGATCCGCAAGCCACTCTTTTAGCAAACACATTATAGCCAATGCAAATTCCAACCATGGATATCACAAGCTCGTAATAGCTTGCACAACAAAGGCATAAAATTGGTCCACTACTGCATCGAATTCTATTACAAGTATTCCTCGACGCTGCACTTTATGTACAAGCCTACAATGGTTGTCAAACTCACTCAAATAGGGCATTTTGCCTTTGGCAAGCCCTTTACAAGCTTTACAAGTGACAACCAACCAAAAGGGACACGGACAAGCACAAGCATTACACCGAACAAGCCGTTTACAATTTTGTCCGTGACAATCCCCTCAGACATCTTTCAAATCACCCCTTTGGCCTTCTTCTTGAGACGATCTACCTCGGCCTAGTCGGAACCTCGATGTTTCGAGTCTCATTCGAGCCGGAGTTCCCCCCAATCTTTATCTGCTCTCGAGAAGGCTGTGCCTTACTCGGAAGACAGGGCATCCCCCTCAATGACTGAAAGTTCACCATCTCTGCAAAATTGTGAATCGATCAGTGAAGTTAAAGGGCAAAAACTGACTGGGTAGTGAAGCATCTAAAAACAATAGGTTCAACCATACCCCTAGAGGCTGGGCTGAGACTCGCGTCAGCCAACCATGCCTCGGACATTCCCCTAATGGCCCGAGAAGAAGAAAGGACCCCCTTCATGCGCTCCACATAGTCGGCCTCCTCGTGAGAGAGAAACGAGGGCACGTTGTTGATGGCTCGAGAAGTCCACCCCACGCAGAACCCCCACTCCCAAGAGCAGCTCATGAAGAAGTGGCGAGCTTTCCACCCCTTGTTATTCGAGGGGGCACCACTGATCTTGAACCCACCTCGGGCGGTAAGGTAGTAGTCGCCTCGGCCCTTGCATAGTCGAAAGCATGCCAAGAATAGCGTTCGGGTTGACTCGATGCCCGCCCCATGACACTCCCCTAGAAAGACAACTAGATAGTGCCAAGAGTTGGGCACCATCTACGAAGGAGAGATCCCCCACCATCGAAGGCATTCCACGACCACGGGATGCAAGGGGAACCTTAACCTCGCCTCCAGAGTGTCCAAGGTCAACCCAAACCCGCTTGGGAATGGATTGTAGGGATGTTGCCCCGGTATAGGGGCGTGGAGCTGGTACTCCTCTAGGATGCTATACCGATCCCGAACTAACCCCAAAAGTTCCTCGGTCACCACCGAGTCCACATTGTGCCATGACCACATCGCTTGAAGGGCCGTGAGGGCCTTCGAGTCCATCGGTGATACCCCACCTGAAGACGAACTTAACACTTCTACCCTAGAACTATCTGAGGTCGACTCATTGACCTCAAGTACCGACTGACCCGACGATGACAAGGAAGAAGTCATTCCGACATTGAGTTGAGTACCGAAAAAAGGTGAGGATCTGAGATGACACGCAAGAGGCTAGGAAGAGGCTCAATAGCAAATGAGAAGGTGCACGAACCCTTCGCCCCCAAGAAGAAGCTTATAAGGACCCCGTCACCACTAAGGTGACGTTTGGGCTTCCTGAGACAAGAATTAATGACAGCGTCTGCAAGGGACGCCTCGATGAATGCATCCCTCCTGCATAAACTCCTACTCAACAACCCCCGTCGGGCATGCTTGTCCATAGTTTCCCACTAAAAAGGCTGTGGATGCTCCCCTCGCGGAGGCACGTGACATCAACCCCGCCATGCCTAGCATGTGTCATTAATGACCCCTTCTGAGGCCCGTATCCCAGTAGCAGTAAAGGGGTGAGTCGTGCCCGAGTTCACCAACTCGGGCACTAGTCCCTTCGTGCTCGAGTTCATCAGCTTAGGTACCAATCAATTCATTCCCGAGTTCACCAGCTCGGATACCAGTCCATTCATGCTCGAGTTCACTAGCTTGGGCACCAGTTAGTTTATGCCTGAGTTCACCAGCTCAAGCACTAGTCCCTTCGTGCTCGAGTTCATCAGCTCAGGTACTAGTTCGTGCCTGAGTTCACCAGCTTGGATACCAGTCCATTCATGCCAGAGTTCACCAGCTCGGGCACTAGTCAATTCGTGCCTGAGTTTACCAGCTCGAGCATCGGTCCCTTCATGCCCGAGTTCATTAGCTTGGGTACTGGTTCATGCCCGAGTTCACCAGCCTAGGTACCAATCGGCCAGGCTCGAGTTCACGGGCAAATGGCACTACCATTTTCAGGCCCGAAGTTCACCAAGCCTTCGAGCACCGATCCCTTCATGCCTGAAGTTCATCACTTTCGGTACTGGGTGCCCGAGTTCACCACTCAGCACTACCAATTCATGCCCGAGTTCACTAGCTCAGTCACTAGTCCCTTCATGCCCAAGTTCATCAACTCGGGTACCAATTCTTGCCCAAGTTCATCAGCTCGGGTATCGGTACGTGCTCGAGTTCACCAGCTCAGGCACTAGTCAATTTGTGCCCGAGTTCACTAGCTCGGGCACCAATCCCTTCATGCCCAAGTTCATCAGCTCGAGTACCAATTTGTGCCTGAGTTCACCAGCTCGGACACCAGTCCATTTGTGCCCAAGTTCGCCAGCTCGGGCACTAGTTAATTCGTGCCCGAGTTCACCAGCTCGGGTACATGTCCCCTCGTGCTTGAGTTCATCAGCTCGAGTACCAGTTCATGCCTGAGTTCACTAGCTCGGCACCATTATCGGCTTTCGAAGCACTGCACCGATCCCCGTGGCGCGAAGTTCATTAGCTCAGTACTGGGCCGGCTCAAGTTCACCAACTCGAACACCCATCCATTCGTGCCTAAGTTCACCAGCTCGGGCACAAGTCAGTTCATGCCTGAGTTCACCAGCTCAGGCATCGGTCCCTTCGTGCCCGAGTTCACCAGCTCGGACACCAATCCATTCGTGCTCGAGTTCCCGTCGTGCTCGAGTTCATCATCATCTCGGGCTCCATCCATGCTCGGGACCACCAAATCGAGCACCCAACCAATTGGCAAGACACCCCCCACCCCCCTCGCAACACATCATCCCAAATTCGACATCGCTATCACACAAACAACGACGACACGGCGACGAGCATAAGTCAGACATGCCCTGAACCCCTCCACAAGGACCTCGGAGTATGCCTCGTTGAAGGGGGGGGGGGAGTGATAGAGGATACTCTGACGTCATCCACATGGCAGTAGCCAGTGCACATGTGAGCATAAAGACACCCCACGCAGGATGCCATGCCAGACCCGCCACCTCGGGTCGAATGTGATGACACTGCCATATTGCCCGAACTTAGAACAGCCCACCCCAGAATCCCGAGACAGTGATGCACAGATCTGCAGTTAGTCCCGAAATCTCGAGACAGTGACACACAGAGCAGGGCGGCCCCGAGATCCCAAGACAGCTCCGTGCAGGGCCACCCTGTATGACCCCATCGTCAGCACGGATGGAGGTACGCTTAACCATGTTCGGACATCCCTATAAAACCCCCAGACTTGACCCCGGAAAGGGGGAGCTGACTTGAGCATCGAAGGGGTCTAGTTGGGAAAAACCCGACCCAGGCCTTTTTTGCAGGAATCGAGCAGGCAAAGCGTCAACGGCTCGCTCCTACCACAGAATTCGATCGGGCACCCTACGACTTCGGCGACTGGGCCAAGCCAATCCGACGCGTCATCTGGTGGCCGCATTCATCCCGCAACACTTTTCTTTATATTATGATACTTATCCATTTCCAAATTAGTGCAGCAATTTATATATGTAATTACAACTAATGATATAAATTGATTAGATCTAATGATATATTGATTAGATCTAATGATATAAATTTACAACTATCAAGTCCTTTTTTTTCTCATCAGAATGAATGTAATTACCCTACAATGGCCTAGTTTTTAACATATAATGGCCTATTTTCTATAAACTATAGTGCTGTGCAAAACGTCAACTATCTTAATACCCTAAAATCATTCAAGTGATATAAGACTATCTGGTGGTTTGAGGTATCGTTAAGTATTAATTGGATTCATAAGTTTGTACGTAAAGCCTATGGGAACTTGCCAACATGCTCGACACCCGGTGAGCAGTCGCTTGTAGACTTATGACTATTTGTTTGTCTTCTAAAGTTCTTATTTTTTCTTTCTTTTCTTTTCTCTTTTGCACACACTAAGTATTTGCTGAATTATTTTTAAAACTAGTCACTTTGTGAAATATTATGACGTCTCCATTGCTTATTTTTAAAACCAATCAATTTACTTTTTTATGTCCTTTGGGACCTAAATAAGGTTGTAGCTACATTGATCCTCCGTGGATGAATAACGTAAATGTTTCTCACGACTTGAGCAATTTCAGCTAATTCAATGATAATGAGTATAAGGTAAGAACCTAGTCAATGTTTAAAAAGATATTAATTTTGGGTATAATTTTAGCCAAAATGATTGGGTTTATAAAGTTTTAAGATAAGCCAACAAGCTAGATATGAGAGGGAACAAATTTGATTCATTATAGTATAGCTGACAACTCATTTCCAAAGGAGAATAGGTGGTGTCTATAATGAACCAATATGATTGCAGACGAATGTTCCAACTTAGTAATAATAGAAAGGTCTACTCATTATTAAATAAAAGAAGTGAGCGGATTCTCCCCAAGGAAAGAAATAACTAAATTTTTGAGTAATTATATAGATTATTTTTATTTTATTTTTAACAAGAATTAGATTTCAAACCATGAATTAATTTTCCTTATTAGGTTATATACGCAAGGAATTTATTTAACAATTTTAATTCAAAAAATAAAAATCCGGTGATTTCCTAAAATATCATGCAACGGAAACGTGTTCACTCTATATATACGCTTGCCTGCACCTACTTCCCCGACATCAAACCAGCATGGCTTCCGCGTTCAAGATTGCAGCGCTTTTCTTCCTTCTCTATGGCTCGTGGCGTTGGTCAGCGGTCTCCGGCGCCAGTCCGATGACTCCCAGCGACATGTTCGAGCAGTGGATAGCTCAGCAAGGGCGAACGTACGCGAACGAATCCGAGAAGTCATATCGCCTTGGGGTGTTCACCAGGAACCTAGACTACGTGAACGCCTTCCGCCAAGCCGGGAACCGCAGCTACACCGTCGGCCTCAACTGCTTCGCAGACCTCACCAATGAAGAATTCCTTGCCGCCTACACCAGCACCAGTCTGAGGCCATCAGCCGACCCTCCTGGAGCGCACCCTTTCCGGTACAGGAATGTGACTGCTCCCAGTAGCATCGATTGGCGGGATAAGGGAGCAGTGACCCCTGTCAAGAACCAAGGGACGTGCGGTAAGGACGACTCCTCCTGCAACTCTTCCATTCCCATTCAATTAATTCTTCGAGGACTTGTCGTGGCCCTATCGCCTATGGTTTACTCCGTTTCGGTGCATGGAACATGCAGGAGCTTGCTGGGCATTCTCTGCAGTAGCATCGATAGAAGGCATCAACCAGATCGTGTTTGGGGACCTGATATCTTTGTCGGAGCAACAACTGTTTGCTTGTGACCACGACGATAATGGATGTAGCGGAGGTCTGCATTACCGAGCATTCTCCTACGTCATCTCCAATGGAGGCATCACAACGGACGACAACTACCCGTACGATCCTGATCAGGTAACCTGCGACGCCCGGAAGGAATCGGACCAGGTCACCTTCATACTGTCCTACGAGATTGTTCCCGCGAACAACGAGAAGTTTCTCATGAACGCAGTGGCCAACCAGCCAGTTTCCGTCTCCATTGACTCCCACGCGTTCCACCTCTACACAGGTGGCATATTCGACGAGCCTTGTGGGACCAACCTCAATCATGAAGTCACTCTAGTGGGTTATGACACAGCTGATAATGGGGATCGGTATTGGATAGCTAAGAATTCATGGAGCGATAGGTGGGGTGAAGGCGGCTACATTCGTCTCAAGAAGGACGTCCCTAAAAAGGAAGGACAGTGTGGTCTTGCCATGAGGGCTGCTTATCCGTTCATCTAATCAAGGCCTGAATTGGGAATCTTAGCTTATGCTTCCGCAACACTTGCACCATCTTTTCATTTGTCTTTGTCCCAAATTTATGTCTGTTGTGAATGGTACTTCCATTTTATTCTTTTTCTTCTTGTATGTAATATATATGTTAGATTTTAATTTATGGTAAGTTAATTACCGGATAAATTGAGTTCCTGTGTCCTTTCAGAGGCACATGGAAGCTTCAAGTGACACCCATGTCAACTAAAACAGAGCTTCTAGCTCTGTTTAAGCTCCAGGATTCATGATGCATTCGATGTGCAGAGAGGAATGACGCCGTTAAAGAGAGAGAAAGCGAAAAAGATAAAGATCGATTGAACAGATCCAATAGGAAATCTCGAATCGGACATTCTGCCCATAGTTTACTGAAACATAACCAATTTTGGAAGACATAACCTCTGGTTTGCAGCTCACAAACTGCCGCACTTCTCCCTCTGCCACTTGTGCAAAGCTTGTGCTATAACAATCACTATGGCTATTGATTACACAATTACCGTTGAGCATGATGCTATGTGTGTTTGTCCCGCTCTGATATCTATCTGTCATGGATTTAGTTGGTTTTGCCTAAGCCGTGCTGTCACGAACGGTCATCGCACACTCGTAGCAACTTCGTTCAATGTTCCGTTCGTCACTTGCCCATGCTTATATATATCATTGACAGCTTGTTTTGTCTTGTTTTGGTGTGTTTTTCCTTGTAAAAATGTAAGAAACAACAGCTGCAGCGCTGCAGAATGATCGCTCACGATCTCGCCCAAAAATCTCAAAACAAATTCGCTTTCATGTTCTCGCGGGTTGATTTCTCGCAGCCCACGCCACCAAATTTTGTCACCATCTCAAGACTCGAACCCCCGTGGCACATGGCTGGATGGGTCTTCAGTATAGTGTCGGGAGTTGAACACTTTTACAAGTTTGCACGTCAACTTGACGGAAACTTGCCTTCGCGCTTGGCGCTTGGCACTTGGGGAGTAGTTATTTGCGAACTTGCAGCTACTCATTCACCCTTCTAAAGTCCTTGTTTTCCTCCTCTCTTTCTCTACTTTCCTGCACTCCAAGTGCTCACTCAATTGCTTGTAAAGCTTCCCTCTTCGCGAGACGTTGGGACTTGTCTGTCGCTCATTTTCAGAACTAATCAACTTCTCTTTTTACAGGTCCTACGGGATTTGCACGAGGTTGCAACTCGGCTGACCCTTTACGGATGCGTATGTCGCAAGGGCACCTCAAGACTTAGGCAATCCCAACTAAGTCTGATCGAAGTGAGCACAAGGGTGCTTCGTGACTTAGGCAACTCTAGCCAAGTCCGTGTTTGCTACAAGGGTGCCTCACCACTTAGGCAATTTCAGCTAAGTGCGTGACATTGTGGTATCAGAGCAGGCAAGCAATCTGAGCAAGCAGCGAAGAAACTTCGCAATCTCGCCATGGCGAAATAGCGTGGTGAATCGAGCAAGATGGGGCAAGCCGAAATGTTGCCCCAAGCAGCCGTAGGAGAGCTGCATGTGCAAACTCGCTCTCTCGCTGCAAGAGCCACACATGAGGAGTGGGGTAGTAAGCATGAGGAGCGAGAAGTGGGCTACTTACCACGAGCAGAGGAGGCACAATCTGGAGCGCCAACCGGAAGAAAGAGCTACAGAGAGAGGATCACAGCGGTGGAAACCTGCTTGGATGTTCTTGAAGCGAGCTTGGACGAACTCTACCAATGCCAAAGTAGGCTTCTTGGCATAGAGAGCTCGTAAGAAGAAGCTGAATCCCGGATCGACAAGGTTAAAGCCCTAGTCGACCGTTTGATGGATGACACCAAGGACTCCATGCAACATTTGCAAGTGATGGTGACGGAACTCACTTCCAGAGTAGCAATGCTCACAAGGGCGTTGAATGTGGGGGGAGGCAACACTCGCGTTGCGTCGACACAAAGCTTCAGGGCGCCCGACCCACATTGTTATGGGGGTGCTAGAGATGCAAAGGAGCTCAAGAATTTTCTGTTTGATATGGAACAATACTTCCGAGCTACGAGGCCAGACTCTAAGGATACCAAAGTTTTGATAGCGACTATGTATCTAAACGGAGATGCAAAGCTTTGGTGGAGAACCTGTTTAGAGGAGATTCAACAAGGTCGGTGCCAAGTGGACACATGGGATGACTTGAAGCGTGAATTGAGAACTCAATTCCTACCCGAGAACATTGATTTTGTCGCAAGGAGGAAGTTGAGATGACTCTACCAAACGACTTCCATTCGGGACTATGTGAAGTAATTTTCTGCACTGATGCTGGACATTCAGGACTTGTCTGAAAAAGATAAGCTGTTTAGCTTTCTTGATGGCCTAAAGTCATGGGCTCAACAAGAACTTCATTGGCGGAATGTCACCGATCTGGTCGGAGCAATTGCAGCCGTAGAAAGGCTCATCGACTTCATTTCTTCAGAGGACCCGAGGAAGAAGAAACAGTCTATACGAAATCGCCAACTGAAGCATCCTCCTGGGAAAGAACCTGGGGGCGAGCAATGGAAGAAGAATTTCCATAAGGGGCTGAACTCAAACGGCAAGGCCTCAAGACCTCTTAGATGTTTCTTGTGCGGAGGGCCACACAGGGTGTGAGAGTGCCCACAAAAGCAGGCACTCAATGCCTTGTCGGCTTCCATCAAACCCCCCAAGCCAGACAAGGGCAAGGCAATTGCTCTCAGTTCGAGTAGCTCCGAATCGGGTAGCGACGATGAGAAGTCGCAAGGACCCCGAATGGGTGCGATGTGTTTGTTGAATACATTGCGGAGTCAAGTGGGGGAGAACATGAAGCCGAAGCAACAAAAAGCAGGAAACAGTGAACTGATGTATGTAAACATCAGACTCAACGGCCAAACCACCCAAGCAATGGTGGACACGGGTGCTACCCACAACTTCATCACCGACCGAGAAGCAAGGCGGCTTGGGCTAATCTTGGAGAAGAACCCAAGTCGGATGAAGGCGGTCAACTCGGAGGCCAAGCAGATCTCCGGGCTAGCAAAGGGAATCTCCATCAAGATCGGATCATGGAGCGGGTGCACAAACATGATGGCGGTGCCATTGGATGACTTCCAAGTGATTCTTGGAATGGAGTTCATGCATGCAGCAAAGTTAGTGCCAATGTCGTTCCTAGACTCTATATGTATGATGGGAGGTGACAACCCCTGTGTAATTTCCGTCTCTCGAAGAGGAACCCAAGATCCCCAACAACTATCGGCGTTGCAATTAAAGAAGGGTGTACGCAAAGGAGAGTTAACCTTTGTGACTGCGATGAAGCTAGAAATGCTCGATGGAGAGGCCCTTAAAGAACCTGCTACGATGGCAAACGTTATGAAGGAGTTCACAGATGTTATGCCACCTGAGTTACCGAAAACTCTACCACTACGCAGAGGCATGGATCATCTTAATGAGCTAGAGCCGGGAGTGAAGCCTCCAGCGAGACCACCATACCACATGCCCCCTCCTGAGTTGGTAGAGCTCAGAAAGCAGTTAGATGAATCGCTAAGTGGTGGTCTCATCCGTAGTTCTAAAGTACCATTCGGAGCTCCAGTTCTCTTCCAGAAGAAACAAGATGGGAGTTTCCAACTATGCATCGATTATCGAGCCCTTAACAAGGTGACCGTGAAGAACAAATATCCCATCCCACTCATTGCGGACTTGTTCGACCAACTGGGCAAAGCAAAGTATTTCTCCAAACTTGACCTTCGGTCGAGGTATTGGTAGGTGCATATTACTGAAGGTGATGAAGCGAAGACTACCTGTGTGTCTAGGTATGGAGCGTTTAAGTTCTTGGTGATGCCTTTCGGCTTAACCAACGCTCCAGTCACATTCTGCACTCTTATGAATAAGCTTTTCAAGGAGTATTTGGACAAGTTTGTGGTCGTCTACTTGGACGATATCGTCTATAGCCGAACACTTGAGGAGCATATTGAGCACCTTCGAACAATTTTCAAAGTTCTCAGGGAGAATACTTTGTTCGTGAAAAGAGAGAAGTGCTACTTTGCTCAGACAGAAATCTTATTCTTGGGGCATCAAATCGGCAATGGGTCCATTCAAATGAACAAGTCAAAGGTGCAAGCCGTGGTAGAATGGAGTACTCTAAGGAAGGTACCAGAGCTAAGATCCTTCCTTAGTTTTGTGAACTACTATCGACGCTTCATAATGGGGTATTCGAAGCGCGCAACTCCACTGTCGGAGTTGCTGAAAAAGGAGCAGACTTGGAGATGGTCAGACAAATGTGAAGTGGCATTCCAAGACCTAAAGGCTGTTGTCTTGAAAGAACCGGTGCTTAAATTGCCAGACTATGGGAAGTCTTTTGAAGTCCATACAGATGTTTCCGACTTTGCTATTAGGGTATTACTCATGCAGGAGGGCCACCCAGTAGCCTATGAAAGCTGCAAGCTCAATGACACCGAGTGGCGATATCCAGTGCACGAGAAGGAGATGACAGCGGTGATCCACTATTTACGAGTGTGGCGACACTACCTTCTCGGATCGCGATTTGTGTTGAGGACAGACAACATCGCTTTGAGTTACTTCCAGACTCAAAAGAAACTCTCTCCAAAGCAGGCACGATGGTAGGACTTCCTAGCGGAATTTGATATGGCAATGGAGTACAAACCCGAAAAGGCAAATGTCGTAGCCGATGCCTTGAGTTAAAAAGTGGAGGCCATGAATGCTATGCAACTGGAGGGTGAAGGCCAAGCAAGTCAGTTGCACTCCAACTTCCTTTCTCGGATCAAGGATGGACTGTACAGTGATCCCCAGGCAGTAACCTTGATGCAATTGATCCAAGAAGGCAAGACACGACGATTTTGGGTCCAAGAGGGACTCATCTACACCAAAAGGAATCAAGTTTATGTCCCTCGAGTGAACAATTTAAGGCGTGAACTCTTGAAGGAGTGTCATGATTCCCGTTGGGCAGGACATCTGGGCATTCACCGAACATTAGCTCTCATGGAAAGGGCCTTTTATTGGCCAAAAGATGGGGACAGACGTGGAGGAATATGTTCGAACATGCCTAACCTGCCAACAAGATAAGGTGGAGCAGCGAAAGCCGGTGGAACTTTTAGAGCCATTGCCCGTACCAGAAAGGCCATGGGAGAGCATTTCTTTAGACTTCATATCAAGCTTGCCGGCAGTAGGGGGACTCGGATCGATACTTGTGATGGTCGACCGATTTTCGAAGTATGCAACCTTCATTGCTGCACCCCTACACTATTCAGCAGAGGAAGCGGCGAAGCTAATGATGAAGAATGTGGTGAAGTATTGGGGAGTCCCGCACAATATCATAAGTGATCGAGATGCTCAGTTTCTGGGATGGTTCTGGACCGAGTTATTCAAATTGTCAAGGTCAAAGCTATACTTCTCCATAAGCCTCCACCCCCAGACGGATGACCAAACTGAGAGAATAAACTCGCTCCTAGAGCAATATCTTCGGCACTACGTGAGTGCCAACCAATGAGATTGGGTGAAGTTGTTGGACATAGCCCAATTCTCCTACAACTTGCAGCGGAGCTCTGCGTCCAACAAGAGCCCCTTTGAGATAATCACAGGACAACAGCCATCGACTCCTCACACTTTGGCTATTGGATATACAGGGAGTAGTCCATCCGCATATCACTTGGCACAAGAATGACATCGAAATGCAGATATTGCGTGGGCCTACTTGGAGAAGGCGACCAAAAAGATGATGAAGTGGGCAGACTTGAGAAGGTGACCACAGGAATTTAAAGTCGACGTTTTGGTGTTGGTGAAGCTCCAACCAGCATCACTCCAATTCTTTAGAAACAAGGTGCACAAGGGATTGGTGCGCAAGTATGATGGCCCCTTCCCAATTATCAGTAGGGTGGGTAACGTCTCCTACAAGTTGCAGCTACCAACGTGGTTCAAGATTCATAATGTTTTCCATGCCAGCAACTTGAAAGCCTACCACTCCGATCCGCAAGATGCTTCCCGAGGCATTTCAACTCGTCAACCTCCCACCAGAGCTTCCTACGAGAAGCGAGTTGAAACTATTTTAGCAGATCACAGGACAAGATTGCCCAATGGAGCTGAGCAAATCGAATACTTGGTGAAGTGGCAGAAACTTCCCAAAACCAAAGCAAGTTGGGAGCCAAAAAACACCCTCCGACATGAAGAAGCAACTATCAAAGCCTACTAAAGAGTATCAACGAGGGCGTCGACAGCTTAAGTGGGGGAGAATGTCATGAACGGTCGTCGCACACTTGCAGTAACTTCATTCAACATTCCGTTTGTCGCTTGCCTATACTTGTACATATTCTTGGCAGCCTGTTTTGCCATGTTTTGGTGTGTTTTTCCTTGTAAAAATGTAAGAAACAGTAGCTGCAACGCTGCAAAATGATCGCTCACTGCATCTGCCCAAAAACCTCAAAAACAGCTCTGTTTTCGTGTGCCACGGGCTGATTTCTGTAGCCCGCAACCACCAAAATTTTGTTAGCTATCTCAGCACCTTGGAACCCCCCGGGTGGCACATGGCTGGATGGGTCTTCAGTATAGTGTCGGGCGTTGAACACTTTCACAAGTTTGTATGTCAACTTGACGGAAACTTGCCTTCACGCCCGGCACTTGGGGAGTAGTTGTTTGCGGACTTGCAACTGCTCATTCACCCTTCTAAAGTCCTTGTTTTCCTCCTCTCTTTCTCTGCTTTCCTGCACTCCAAGTGCTCGCTCAATTGCTTGTAAAGCTTCCCTCTTCGCGAGATGTCGGGACTTGTCCGTTACTCGTTTTCAGAACTAATCAACTTCTCTTTTTACAGGTCCTATGGGACCTGCGCGAGGTTGCAACTCGGTTGACCCTTTACGGATATATATGTCCCAAGGGCATCTCAAGACTTAAGCAATCCTAACTAAGTCTGATTGAAGTGGGTGCAAGGATGCTTCTCGACTTAGGCAACTCCAGCCAAGTCCGTGTTTGTCGTAAGGTGCCTCACCACTTAGGCAATTCCAGCTAAGTGCGTGACAGTGCGGCACCAATGCATGTCAGTCTATAAAGATCAGCCTCCCCGAAACCTCTTACTATCCCTTAAGACCTACAAAAGAGAAGACGAAATAGAAAGCGGTTCACACGGGATCTACAAGCAACTCTTTCAAGAAACACTTTATAACCAATGTAAATTCTAATCATGGACATCACAAGCTCAAAACGGTTGTACAACAAAGGTATAAAATTATTCCACTACAGATCGAAATCTAATACAAGTATCCACATGATATCATCATTATGTACAAGCCTGAAACGACCACTAAACTCGTTCAAATGGGACTATTTAGTCTTTGGCCAACCCTTCACATGCTTTGAAAGTAAGAACAAACCAAAAGGATACAGACATATATAAGCATTACAACGAACAAACCGTTTACAATTTGTCCATGATAGCCCGACCAAACAATGTCCAAACCATATCACTCAGCCACGAGTTCCCTAAATCACATTGCCCAACTATCCTCCAAGAAACCTCTCCAATACTGATCAAAGGTTAAACCGACAACCTCAACTCCAAGAGACAAAAGCCACGCCTCGGGTTCTCCACAATAAGAGCCGACGCATGACTTTTTCCGGGGGGAAGAATGATGGGGCATGTACCTATGCCATGACTTTTTTCGGGGGAAGAATGATGGGGCATGTACCTATGCCACCATCCACGAAGGCCAAGGTGGTAGGCCACATCATCACGCCTCGACAGCATTGTCGAGCATGCGCTTGAACCAATACGTGCACCGTCCGAAACATAACACCATTCCGGAAAGCTCGGGATGGCGTCTTAGCAACCCCATCAAGCACACCCCGTACGGGTGCCGCTCATAGCACAATGTTGTCCACGAAAACCCTAGACTGTACTCCCACAATGCATTACGGATCAGGATCTCATCCTATATAAAAGCCCTAGGCCGATACCATTCAGGGAATCTCTTTTCGAACACTCATCTCCCTCTCGTAATGCTTACTGAAGCTTCGGAAGGGTCGAGTCGAAAAACCCTGACCCGACCTGCATGTAAGAACCAAAAGGGACACGGTGGGCAGACCAAAGGAAGGAGGTCTCACCAAGAACGAGCCAACGACACTCTTCATCCGACCCGACGCCAGCTGTCGACCCGAGGATCTATTGAGGTGATCTTAGTATATCCAGACTTGGATCAAATCGTGTTGATTTAACGGCCACAGCATAAAGGTACACTAACAAGAGCTGCTGCTGCTGACAAGCTGTTGGATTCTTGCTGACGGATCACAGAATGGGTGTTGGGATGGTTCCTCATCTTGGTCGGGCAGTGACTCCCAGAACGCCAAGTCGAGCGTGCTCTTCGGGAGACCCAGCGTGATCTGATCGGCTTCGATGGAGAAGTTATGGACGAAGAAGCCACAATTGTCTTTGGAGGAGCTGCCCGCCGCCCACCGATCCCCGGATCCTCTTCAAGCACTTGCTCAAGAAGGCCTTTCCCTCCCGAAAGCCAGCTCGGAAAGGCCGGCACGTCCGGGAGAATGCAACTCGATGAATCGCGGCGATGGGATCAAGAACGTCCGGCCAAGCGGGGCCACCGGTGGCCATCTCGATGATAGTGCAGCCCAGCGCCCACACGTCGGCCACGGGGCCTGCTCTTCTCTCGGCGACCACCGGAGCCATGAACACGGGCGTGCCCCTCAACCCCTTCATCCCCTCGAGCAATCATGCGTGCGCACCCAAGTCGGCAATCTTGGCGTGGCCGTCGGACCCAACCAGGGCGTTCGGCCTTTGACGTCGCGATGGACGACGCCTTGCGAGTGAAGATACGCCAACCCTCTCGGATCTCACAACCGAGCATCGAATCGCCGCCTCATCGAGCCGACCTCCCTGCTTCCCGATCTTGTCCGACAATGAGCCCCTGGAGCATACTCAGAAGAGATTATAGTAGAGAGCTGCCAGGTAGACCCATGTGAGCTGATGTAAACCCGAGGCAAGATACAACGTAAGGAGAACGGAGGGAAGACAGGATCCTCTGCTCCCTCTCGCAGGATGGCGAGCGGCCGAGCTCGCGCGCTTGACCGCGAAGACCGCTCCGGAGTCCAAAGCTGTGGCGAGCGAGACGGTGGCGGAGGAGCCACGGCCTCGTCGCCACCCACCAATTTCCATTCGGCGAGGTGGATAAACGAGATATTAATGTTGTACGACTGGCTAGTTTTGGCAGTCCCATAACATATATAGCAGTGCGATTAAGACTCGGTTGAGTGTGAGCTTTCGTACGCAAGTGTCGAACGCAGAGTGGTCCTCCTCGGATGAGCCAAGAGGTAACGCATGGGGGATGAGGTCTTGTTACGCCGACCTCATCCAACGTCAGGCCGACGACGATAACACTCCAACCACGAGATACTATTTCTTGTTGTGACATGGAGGAGGACGGTGTGAGCCGTCTTGATTGCACGCCGAACAGTACTTGAGAGCGTTTCTTTACCCTTTCTCTCTGCCACTTTTCCCCCAAACGACATGCTTCGATTCTGAGGTTGCGTTACGCCAGCGCATCTCCTACCGCTGCGTCAGCCATAACGACAGACTTGGATTTGACGCATTGATCGTGATCCATGGGAGCTACTGCTTGTCGACTCGATCGAGCACACCACGTGCTCGCGTTCGGGACCGGGCGAGTTGCAATGATGAGTGGGCGAGGTTGGTGGTAGTCACTGCGGAAAACAGCGTCGACCACGGCGAGAAAGCTGTCGTGCGTGGCTTCTTCCTCGCGCTTCGTTTCGTTCAGGGAAAGGAAATAAATGGGGTAGGAACCAAATATCGATTCAGCACGACATAGAACAACTCTTTCTTTGAAAGCTAATCGTTTCTCTGAAAGATCGCAGGTGACATGTGATAAGAGTAATAATGATGATGGGATGGGAGTCAAGTGACGTCCCCTGGACTGCGCTTGGCTGAGAGCTGCAGAGATTATCCGTCTCGGTCCGACCTGACAACGTTTGGCCAAAGCAGACCGAACGTCAATCGAGGCACATCATCATCCCGCACACCGATCGAGACATATCGCCATCCCACGGGAGCTAGGTCTTTCACACAACGTCAGACGCTATCAGAGGTACGACCCTACTTTCTACGAGCGGACACATCAAGAAACAGTAACCTTCCCTATATAAGCTCCTGTGTTTGGGAAGGAAAGTGGGGACAGACCAACAAAAACCCTCTTTGAGACTGTCAACTAATTTGATCGTCGAAGGGGTCGGGCAGAGCTTTCCTGACCCAACCCGTGTGCAGGAACGAAGACGGAACGCACATCGGAGAACCCCAGGCAAGAAGTCTGCCCCCGGGAAGAATGGAGGAATCGACGCGATTAGATCGACGACATCGGCGGACTTAAGGGTTGGTCAAGTAAGATCTCTGCGCATTCGGACCCGAACCCAACCATATCGGCCCCGAGGCCACGGCGTAAAGGTATTGACACTAACAGATTGGCGCTAGAAGGAGGGCCCGATGTCGAGAGATTGACAGATTGATCCAGACGAACCCATAGCTGAGGGGTCATACCTGATCGGGGCTCCGGGGGAATCCTCCTCGCGTGGTGAGCCTCAAGCTCAGGACCTCGCTACGACTTTAGAGTGTTATTGGCAGCTATTCAATGACCCAAGCTTGTTGCCACCCGGAGGCACCCTGACTGGCCCGTCGCCCGTATTGCCCGAAGCCTTTCTGGACCTCGCTCATCAAGTCCAAACTCTGACTAAGATAATGCAGACCATTATCCCGCTCATTTCTCAACCGACGCAGCCGCCCGCGATGCAGCCTCTGCGGCAACCAGAGCCGCATGTTACGGCCCACCCAGCACCTTTGCTGCTCCCCGCCTTGCCTCGGGTGCGACAGGCCTCGTTCGAGGAACAAACGTTGGGAAACTCGAGTAGCCACTCGGAGCCCGAGGTATTATCTTCGGATTTGACGGATTCCCTTCGAGCCCAGCTGCGCTTCGTTAGCCAGCGACTCGACGAAGTACAGAAGGAGGTACGCAAATCAAAGGAAGAGCCTAGGGAGGATGCACATCGGGGCTCTTCATTCGCGCTTGAGATATTAGATCAGCTGGTCCCCCCGAACTTCTGGCTTCCCTCTCTCAATGCATATGATAGCGCCACAGACCCAGCGGACCATGTGGCCACCTTCCGTGCCCAAATGGTGCTGTACGGAACCTTAGATGCCTTGATGTGCAGAGTGTTTTCCACGACCCTGAGGGGGCCAGCTCGTGCATGGTACAGTGGCCTGAAGGCTAGGGCATTCGCATCCTTTGATCAGCTTGCCAAGGACTTTGAGCTTAACTTCCTAGCTTACACTCGACCGAGGCCATCCGTTGCTCTGCTCCTTGGACTTAACCAAAAAGAGGACGAGCCCCTCTCCCATTTTGTAAATCACTTTGCCACAGAAATCCGGGGGTTGTTGGACGCTCACCCCTCTCTGTTAATGTAGGCATTTATGATAGGGCTGCGACCTTCCAGGTTCTTTTGGTCCCTTGTGGAGCGTCCTCCCACCATGGTTCCGGAGATGCTCCAGCGGGCTAACTAGTACATCGCGACGGAGACCTGGATGGCCGGGAAACGTGAAGAGCACAAAAGAGCCCGCCCAGAGCCAACTCGGGGGCAATAGACGACCACCCCGAGGCACAGGTTAGACAGGCCTAACCCGCCAACGCCGAGGTCCCTGCTCCCCACCTTGGGCACGTCCAAAATGAAGATATTTCTCCAAATAAAAGAGAAGGGGTTGCTCAGAACCCCAAACCCGATGAGGAGCCCTCGGGAGCTACGGGACCAGTCTAGGTATTACCGTTTTCATTGGCAAAATAGTCACAACTTGAAGCGTGACTGGTACCTTGAAGCGGCATATTGAGGAGCTCATTTGCAGAGGACACCTTGGCCGATACCTTCGCCTAGATAAAGACCTTTCGCCAGGCCCCGAGGGTCCCGTCAAGTGGTAGATTGATGCAATAACGGGCGGCCCAACGTTCGGTGGGAACAGCATGTCTGGATGGAAGGCATACGCTTGCGCGGTTGCGGACGAACACCCCAGACACACACCTAAGCCAGAGGTCACGTTCTCGGCCACGGGGGCCGAGTGATCCGAGCACGACGATGCGCTGGTAATAGCTGCCAGGATTGCCAATGCCTAGGTAAGGAGAATCATGATTGATATAGCGAGCTCGACTGACGTGCTCTATCTAGATGCTTTCGAGAAGCTCGGACTGACTAGTGACGCCCTGGAACCAATGCGCTCGGCACTCACCGGGTTCATCGGCGACTCGATCTCGCCGCTAGGTGCGATCACCTTGCCCCTAACCCTGGGAGACCTACCGAGGTGGAAGACGATGATGGCAACCTTTTTGGTAGTCGACCTCCCCACTGCATACAATGCAATCCTGGGTCACCCGACCCTCAATAAGTTCAGGGCTGTTATATCCACTTACCATCGAACAGTGAAATTCCCGACCCGTGCTAGGGTCGGGGAAGTCCGGGGAAGCCCCCACGAATCTAGGTGGTGCTACTTAATGGCGGTCTCATTGCACAAAAGGGCGAGAGCTGAACAACCCATGGAGGATCCCTGGGAAACAAAGAGGCCGATCCAACATCCCGAGCCAATGGAGTCCACTATAGGCGTGCCCCTATACGAAGGTCGGCCAGACCGGACGGTCAAAATCGGGTCAGAACTCCCCGAGTAGGAATAGAGGCAACTGGTCAGCTTCCTGCAGGAGAACGTCGACGTCTTCACTTGGTCGCCAGCAGACATGCCGGGCGTCGACCCCGAGGTTGCCCAACACCATCTGAGTATTTCGCCTAAGGTTCGTCCAGTGAAGCAAAAGCCTTGACAACTTGCTCCTGACCAACAACTAGCTATCCGAAAGGAGGTGTAGCATCTTCTGGCAGCAGGCTTCATAGAAGAGATCATGTACCCATGATGGTTGTCCAATATAGTCCTCGTGAAAAAATCTAATGGGAGTTGGAGGATGTGCGTTGACTATACCAATCTCAATCGTGCGTTCCCGAAAGATTGCTACACCCTCCCGAGGATCGACCAGTTGGTCGACGCGACCTCCGGGCATGCCTGCCTTTCATTTATGGATGGCTTCTCTGACTATAACCAGATCAGGATGGCGCCCGAGGACCAAGAGCACACGACCTTCCTCACCGATCAGGGAGTATACTTCTACAGGGTTATGCCAATCGGGATAAAGAATGCCGACGCTACATATCAGAGAATCGTAAATAAAATGTTTGCCCGGCAGATCGGGCAAAACATGGAGGTCTACATCGATGACATGATCATAAAAAGCCGCACAACCGTAACCCACCTGACCGACTTGGCCGAGGCGTTTATCATGCTCCGAAGATATAGCATGCGACTTAACCCAACAAAGTGTGCTTTCGACGTCAGCTCAGGAAGATTCCTCGGATTCATCATACATGAGAGAGGGATCGACGCCAACCCGGAGAAGGTCTAGGAGATCATCAACATGCAGGCGCCTCGGATGACCAAAGAGTTGCAATGGCTGAATGGGAGGCTCGTCGCCCTATCTCGGTTTCTCTCCCGATCAGGCGATAGATATCTCCCCTTCTTCCGAGCCCTGATAAACCCGAAGAATTTTGAATGGATGGCGGAATGCGAGGAGGCTCTCGCACGCATAAAACAACACCTAGCTGACCTCCCTCGCTTCGCTCCGGTCTCCTCCAGGGAGAAACTCAGTATCTACTTGGCCACCTCCCAACACGCGGTTAGCTCCGTTCTAATCAAGGAGGCTTCCGGGGAGCAGCTACCAGTCTACTACACCAACCATATCCTGAACGGGCCCGAAGAGCGATACCAACCGATCGAAAGGCTAGCACTAGCACTTATTTTAACTGCCCGAAAGCTATGCCTCTATTTTCAAGCTCATCTGATTGATGTAATTACCAATCAACCACTCCGGTAGGTTTTGTCTAAATTTGACATGGTAGGTCGCCTTCTCAAGTGGTCGGTGGAGCTCGATGAGTTCGACATACAATATGTACCTAAGACCGCCATCAAAGCCCAATCGATGGCCGACTTCATCTCGGAGTTGACTCAACCCGAGGACAAGGGTTTTGAGCAGGTTAAAGCAAGATGGGTCCTGCGCGTGGACGGATCGGTCAGCTCGAAGGGCGCGGGAGTGGGGCTAGTGTTGGAAGCTCCTAACGGACGTTCGTTCGAGCGCTCCCTTCGCTTCGGCTTCAAGGCCACAAACAATGAGGCAGAATATGAGGCACTCCTAGCAGGACTCAGGTTGATCATCAAGATACAGGTGGATGCCATACACGTCCTCACCGACTGGTAGCTTGTAGCTGAGCACCTCAGCAGCGGATACGAGGCTCGTGACCCGACCATGTCAAAGTACTTTGCAGAGGTAAAAAGCCTGACCAGCAACTTCTCTAGCTTTACATTATCTAGGGTGTCGAGGAGTCAGAACGAGTGAGTAGACGCATTGGCTAAACTAGCTTCAAAGTCGAGTCCTGAGGTCGAGCCCGAAGTTGATGAGCTCCCTTTCTGCACGATCACAATCGCCGTAGTATCCACGATCGACACACCAACAACATGGGTGCAGGAGATGCTACGGTTCAAGCGCAATGGAGCTTTGCCCACCAACCAGTACATGGCTCAGCGCCTTCGCCGCACACAAGCCTGGTATTGTGAAATAAACGGGTGGCTCTATAAAAGGTCATTCTCTCACCCTCTCCTACGATGCTTGGACCCCGAAGAAGCCCGGGCGGTCCTAGCCGAAGTCCACGAAGGAATTTGTGACGAGCACATCGACAGGGAGACCTTGGCATTTAAGATACTCCGCCAAGGGTACTACTAGCCCACCATGTACCAAGACGCGAAAGCGTATGTACGGCGATGCATCCCATGCCAAAGACACGCTCGGACGCCCCGGCAACCCGCGGTCCCACTCGCCCCCATCAACTGCACGTGGCCTTTTGTGCAATGGGGAATGGACCTCCTCGGACCTTTCCCACCAGCTTCAGGGTAGCGGAGATATATCATCGTTGGAGTAGATTACTTCACTAAGTGGGTCGAAGCCAAGCCACTGGCAACCATCACGGAGCGCCAGGTGGAGAAATTCGTATGGAAAAATATAGTGACTCGGTTCGGCTTGCCCATGGTCATCATTATTGACAACGGGGCCCAGTTTGCCAACACTGGATTCAAGGAATTTTACGTGAGCTATTAGCTACAACTGAGATTCAACTCGGTGGTGCACCCCTAGACGAACGGCCTAGCAGAGGTAACCAACTGATCCATTTTAGACGGATTTAGGAGAAGAGTTTCCATGGCGCGGTCAGCTTGGGTGAATGAGCTCCCAAGCATCTTGTGGTCCTTATGGACCACCCCCAAGACCGCAATGGGAGAATCCCCCAACAGCCTTGCATTCGGTACCGAGGCCGTCTTACCGCCCAAGGTGATCATCCCCACCCCTCGGACAGAAGGCTACGAAGAGGGGGCATCGTCAAAGGGACTCCGAGTCGGACTAGTGTTAGGACTCTAGCTAGGAGAGTCCTAATCTGTTGGGACTCTAGTTAGGAGAGTCCTAATTGAGTTTCATTGATAAGGGCATTCATGTAAATCCTTTCTAGCCAACCCCTATTAAAGAGGTGAAGAGGCCGACTAGGTTAAGGATTAGGTTACTTTTTAGAGAAGAAGTCCTATTAGAAGTAAAAATTTCTATTAGAGAAAGAGTCCTATTAGAAGTAGGGAGTCCTATTAGAGAAAGAGTCCTATTAGAAGTAGGAGTCCTACTAGAGAAGAAGTCCTATTAAAAGTAGGAGTCCTATTAGAGAAAGAGTCTTATTAGAAGTAGGAGTCATACTAGAGAAGAAGTCTTATTAGAAGAAGGAGTCCTATTAGAGAAAGAGTCTTATTAGAAGTAAGAGTCCTATTATAGAAGGAGTCATAATGGGAAGAAGGAGACCCGACGGTGTGGATTTTGTGCGCCGAACGTTACTTTCACTACTATCGAACGTCGGATAACGCTATGGTGGAGATTGCTGTCATCCACCTTGAAGGAGATGCTATTCAATGGTACAATTATCTGGAATATAATCATGGGGCTCCGACATAGAATCAATTTAAGAATGCACTGCTAAACCATTTCGGACCTACGGAGTATGAAAATATCGACGGCCAACTCGCAAAGATTCGACAAACCTCTACGATTCAAGAGTGCCAAACCAGGTTTAACAAACTATCCTACCTTGCTCATGATTGGACTGACCATCAATGGTTAGGAACATTCATCGAAGGACTCAAGCCAGAGATAAAAGGGGAAGTTAAGGCGTGACAGCCCCGTACCATGATGGCTGTGATTTCTTTTGCCCGAATACAAGAAGAACGGCTCAGCCAAGATGCTCAGAGGAGGAGAACCACTCATAGAACCTCAGCATATAAACCCCCTTCTACTCCCAGCCATCCTTCGCTGCCAAAAAAATTGACAAGAGAAGAACTATGTGACCGATTAGCAAAGGATCTTTGTTGGCATTGTGACGAGCCGTGGAACCGCGATTATCGCTGCAAAAGGGGCCGCCTCCTATTGATTGAACCTCTTGAAGGCATGGAGGAGGAGATTCAAGAGCATATGGAAGAGGTCACGGATGAAGAACAGCAGCCAATTGATATTATGATGCATGCCCTTGTCGGTTACGCGAACCCACAAACAATGAAAGTGTGAGGATTTCTGAAGCAATAACCGATCACTATTCTTATTGACACCAGGAGCACTAATAATTTTATGAACAGTACAAGGTTGCTATCCGAATGGCCTTACTTATTGAGAATTGTACCATATTTGATGTTAAGGTCGTAGATGGACGAATTTTGAAGTGTGATCATAGGTGCCCACGGGTGAAACTATTACTACAGGACTAAGAGATAATTGCATATTTTTTCCTCCTCCCTCTTAATGATTATGAGGCCATGCTTGGCATTGAATGGTTGATGATATTAGGTGATGTTTCTTAGAATTTTTTGAAATTAATCATAAAATTTTATAGTAAGGGGAAACAAGTGATACTGTGCGGGAAACGTGGGGGCGACGTAACGACGATTTGCACACAACGAATGGAGAAAGTTTTGCACAAAGCATACAACGGATTTTTGATACAACTTGAGCAGCAATCTAAGGGAGAGCCAACTGAATTTGAAGATCCAAACCTACTTCCCTTGCTTGCTGAATTTTCAGATATATTTGATGAACCACGCAGCCTACCTCTTAACCACCGACATGATCATCGTATACCGATTCTTCCAAGCAAACCTCCAGCAAATACTCGACCATATCAGTATCCACATCTCCAGAAAGATAAAATAGAAGGGATTGTAAAAGAGATGCTTAAAACAAGAGTTATTCAGCCAAATTGCAGCCCCTACTCTTTACCGGTGCTTCTCGTATGAAAGAAAGATGGAACATGGCGAATGTGCATTGATTATCGAGCTCTCAACGGCATAACCGTCAAGGATAAGTACCCTATTCTAGTAGTAGATGAATTTCCTGATGAATTAAAGGGAGCATGAGTCTTCACAAAGCTGGACCTTTGATCCGGGTATCATCAAATATGACTGTGCAAAGAAGACATACCGAAAATTGTCTTTCGAACGCACAACGGTCACTACAAATTTCTAGTAATGCTCTTTGGTCTCACCAATGTTCCCTCCACCTTCCAGAGCCTTATGAATGATATTTTCTGGAGTTATCTTCGTAAGTTTGTGCTGGTTTTTTTCGACGATATCCTTATTTACAGCCCTTCTCTTGAAAATCATATTCAGCATTTACGACTTGTTTTGACAATTTTGCTAGAACATGTTCTTTTTGTTAAAAAAATGAAGTGCAGCTTTCTTTAACAAAAGGTGGAATATCTTGGGTATATCATATCAGAGGAAGGGGTGGCAGTGGACCCCTCCAAAATTGAAGCAATGTAGAACTGGCTGAACCCGAGGAACATAAAATCACTGCGCAGCTTTCTCAGTTTAACAGGTTACTACCGTAAGTTCATGAAAAACTATGGAAAGATCAATGCACCCCTTACTTCCTTGTTGAAAAAAGATGCTTTCCAGTGGTCGGACAAAGCCACCACCACCTTCGATGAATTTAAAGTCGCAATGATAACAATGCCCATACTAGCATTACCCGACTTCGGTAAGACTTTTATTATTAAAGCCGATGCCTCCGGAGTCGGAATTGGTACTATACTAATGCAAGATGGCCACCCCCTCACTTATACTAGTAAGGCATTATCTCCTTCCCATCTCAAGATGACAATTTACGATAAGGAGATTCTCACGATTATACATGCGGTGGCCAAATGGAGACTGTACTTGATCAAGCGTCGCTTTCAAATCAAGACCGACCATAAAAGCTTAAAATATTTCTTGGAGCAGAAGATATCTTTCCCTAAGTGACAAAAATGGGTAACAAAGCTTCTTGGATATGATTATGAAATAACTTACAAAAGAGGGAAAGAGAATGTTGTTATAGATGCACTTTCGCGGCTACCCGAGCAAGCTGAATTTTCGACCATTTCACTTTCAACCAGCGACTTCTCTAAGGATATTAGGAGGGAATGGCAAGATGATCCAGAGACTAGAGCATCAATGAAGCTTTCACCTCGGTTCTATAGATCCTACCATATTTTGGAGCACATCAAAGTAGTAGCATACAGATTAGACTTACCTACCAGCCCTTGAACCCATCTAGTCTTCCATGTGTCATGTTTGAAGCTCAAGTTGGGACCAAACGAGATAGCTCAAAGCTATCTACCAAATATGATTACCCAAGGAGAGCTCCAGACCTAACCAAGTGCCATTATTGATCGATAGATCGTGACTCAACGACGACGATCCACTATTGAAGTGCTAATATAGTGAGCGAACCTATCAATAGAAGATGCCATTTGGGAGAACTATGATGACTTGAATATCAAACTCTCAGAATTCATGGAGCGTCAGCCTCGAGGACAAGGCTGATTTGAAGAGGGCGGGTCTGTTAGGACTCTAGCTAAGAGAGTCCTAATCTGTTGGGACTCTAGTTATGAGTCCTAATTGAGTTTCATTGATAAGGGCATTCATGTAAATTCTTTCTAGCCAACCCCTATTAAAGAGATGAAGAGGTCGGCTAGGTTAAGGATTAGGTTACTTCTTAGAGAAGAAGTCCTATTAGAAGTAGGGAGTCCTATTAGAGAAAGAGTCCTATTAGAAGTAGGAGTCATACTAGAGAAGAAGTCCTATTAAAAGTAGGAGTCCTATTAGAGAAAGAGTCTTATTAGAAGTAGGAGTCATACTAGAGAAGAAGTCTTATTAGAAGGAGTCCTATTAGAGAAAGAGTCTTATTAGAAGTAAGAGTCCTATTATAGAAGGAGTCCTAATTAGTAGGAGTTGGTTAGAAGTAGGAGTCTTGAGTAAGAGTCCTATTAGGAGTTGGGGCTTAGAAGCCCTTGATAGGACCCTAGTAGGGTTGGGTCCTACTCAACCATGTAGCATCTAATAAAAACCCTATGAGAGTGTAATAAACCCCACCTAGCCACCTCTATCCTATAAAGAAGAGAGGCTAGGGTTTATATTTGGGTCTTTGGGCTTCTTAGCCACCGCCCCCCTTGTTACTGGGCTGGCCCGCTAAGGTTGAGGGAAAATTGGGTAGTTCACTTAGGAAGCAGCCCCTAGGGCTATGGTTTGGAGCTCTATATAAGCTTGTAGCCTCCACCTCTTTGGAATAAGAAAGATCAATCTAGAATTGCAGCCACTAGGCTACTTGGAGGGTGGAACCCCTATAGCGTTCCAAGAGTTGATCCCCCTCAAAGATTAATCTCCATAGAATTTCTCTAGGGTTCTATCATCTGGTATCAGAGCAGCGATCTTGCTGCTTTTGCTGCCATCCCTATCGCCCACCATCAGCCAAGCAATTCCCACAATTGTTCTTGATGTCATCATCTCTACCGTCATCTCTTGACGTAGATCAATTCAATCTACAGTCGCCACCTCCAATTGCATTAGAGATCTGGTATTTTTCTACCACCAATACCTTTTGCTACTACAATTTTTCACCTAAAATATCAAAAAGAAGTTTTTCTATTGATCCCTTGCCTACAAATTCCTTGCGTCGCAAAAGTTACCATCTTTGCGAACGAAAGATCGCTGTAGAAAATTTCAGCCGTGTGTTGCTGCCTTTAACTGATCTAATTGTTATCCTTTTTGAACGAAATTTTTTGTACACCTCATAGATCATCTTGGCTCCCATTCATGATTGATCTATTGTGGAATTCATCAAAAAAAAAAATTTGTGTGTTGTTGTAATCTCTTATCGCAAACCGCTGAAATTTTTCGACGAGAATTCTGCTATCGCAACTTGCACCGATTTCTTTACTGCTTTACGGCCAAAATTTCTTAATCCATTTTGTTATCCTTGTTTCTATCTAAACTAAGATTCTACTATCAAACTCCCTCCTCAAACCCCTAAGTTTTCGCTAGAAATTCCATCGAGAAACCACTATTTCTTTGACGATAATTCTGCTCTTACGAGACAGTGCATATAGGCAGCAATTGCCACTGATTTTTGTCAAATCTTTGCTATAATCTACCATAAATCTAAAACCCTCTTCCTTAATCTTCATCCACTACCATCACAGCCCAAAAACTCCATCAAACCGTAGCCCCAAACTACACCTAAAACAGCCACAAAACAAGCCTAAACCGCAGCCTACATTCACCAATCCACCAACCCTTTCAACCACCACTTCTCTCAACCAATACATGCCTTTAACCCGATAGCAAAAAAGAGATCTTAATATTACAGATTTGGAGACATATGCTATGTCATCTGAGGAGGCAATTGATGCTAAATTCGAAGCCTTCGAGACACGAATGGAGGAGAAGATTCAGACTCTCTTTGCCGAACTTAGTTTGGGTCGACCATCGAACCCAAAGAAATCACATCAAGGAGAGAGCTCTAATCGAAGAGATGACCTCCAGGAGAGGAGAGGTTCTATGACTGATCCCCACTATCCATGCATGAGGGTGGACTTCCCTAGATGGGAAGAAGGAGACCCGATTGGTTGGATCTCGCGCGCGGAGCGATATTTTCGGTACCACAAAACCGCAGATAGATCTATGGTAGAAATTACAGCTATACATCTTGAAGGGGATCTCATACAATAGTTTGATTGGTTTGAACACACTCATGGAGTCCTCTCATGGTGACAATTCAAAGAAGGACTGCTGATCCGTTTCGGATCAACCGATTACGAGAACATCGATGGACAACTAGCAAAGATCCGACAAACCTCCACAATCCAGGAGTATCAAACTAGGTTTGAAAGGTTATCTAATAAAACTTATGTTTAGTCTAAAAAACAGTTATTGGGGACATTTATTGAGGGCTTGAAGCTGGAGATCCGGGAAGAAGTTAAAGCGCGACAACCGTACACGCTTATGGCAGCCATCTCTTTCGCATGACTTCAGGATGAGCGATTGAACCACGAAGCCCGAAGGACTAGGATCACTCCTCGACTAGCAATATCAAAGCCCTCAGCCCCCCCTACTATCAGCCGAGCTCCTGCACCAAAAAGGTTGACAAGAGAAGAGCTTCGAGATCGATTTTCCAAGGGGTTATGTTGGCATTGTGATGAGCCGTGGAGCCGCGAGCATAACTGCAAAAAGGGGAGACTTCTTGTGATTGAACCAGTGGAAGAAGAGATCAGTGAACAGCCAGAAGAGATTCTTGAATATGAGGATGAAGATGTGGAAGAAGAGCCACAATCGATCAACTTTACGGTACATGCGCTAGCTGGCTACTCAAATCCGCAAACGATGAAAGTTGGAGGCCTGCTCAAACAACAACTGATCACCGTTCTCATCGATACAGGCAGCACTAATAACTTTCTAAATAGTAAGGTTGCTGCTCAAATGGTGCTCCACATCGAAGGTTATAGCAAGTTTGATATAAAGGTCACCGACAGCCGAATCCTAAAATGCGACCAAAGATGCCCGCTGGTGAAACTATTACTGCAGGACCAAGAAATTATTGTCGACTTTTTCCTCCTACCAATTGATGATTATGAGGCTATGATGGGCATAGAATGGCTGACGACACTAGGTGATGTCTCTTGGAACTTTTCCAAATTGATTATGAAATTCTATTGCAAAGGCAAACAGGTCACCCTATGCGGGAAGCGCGGAAGCAACGTAACCACCATTTCAACCCAACAAATAGAGAAAGTTTTACATAAGATAAATGGTGGCTTTCTTATGCATCTCCAGCAGCAACCAGAGTGGGAGAAAACAGAAATTAAAGATCAAAATATCACCCAACTCCTTGTTAAATTTGATAATGTTTTTGCTGAATTGCGCAGTCTTCCTCCTACTCGGCAACATGACCACTGAATTCCAATCCTTCTGGGCAAACCACCAGCAAACACTCAGCCTTACGCTATCCTCACCTCTAGAATGATGAAATTGAGAAGATCATGAAGGAAATGCTCGAAACAAGGGTGATTCGACCAAGCTGCAGCCACTACTCCTCACGAGTGCTACTTGTGCGCAAGAAAGATGGAACTTGGCGGATGTGCATCGACTACCGATCTCTAAATGATATCACCATCAAGGATAAGTACCCAATACCAGTGGTGGATGAACTTCTTGATGAATTAAAAGGAGCTTGAGTCTTCACGAAGTTGGACCTTCGATCCGGTTATCACCAAATTCGGGTATGTGAAGGCGATATCCCAAAAATTGCTTTCCGCACTCATAACGGCCATTATGAATTCTTGGTAATGCCCTTTAGACTCACTAATGCTCCTTCAACCTTGCAAAGTCTCATGAACGATATTTTTTGGAGCTTTCTTCGTAAATTTGTGCTGGTATTTTTTGATAATATTCTCATTTACAACCCTTCTCTTGAGACTCACTTTCAGCACTTGCAAATTGTTTTGACGATCCTTTGGGAGAATACTCTTTTTGTTAAGCTATCAAAGTGCAGCTTTCTCTAGCAAAAAGTAGATTACCTTGGGCATATAATATCAGAAGAAGGAGTGGCTGTAGACTCAACAAAAATCGAAGCAATGCAAGGCTGGCCGAAACCTACAAATGTGAAATTACTGTGTGGGTTCCTTGGACTAACGGGTTACTACCAAAAATTCGTGAAGGACTATGGGAAGATTAGCACCCCTCTCACTTCTCTACTAAGAAAAGATGCCTTCCTATGGTCGAACAAAGCCTCTGCTATCTTCGACAGACTTAAGGCAGCCATGACGACAACACCGGTGTTAGCGCTAACAGATTTCAGCCGACCCTTCATCATTGAGGCCGATGCATCGGGAGTTAGAATTGGAGCCGTTCTCATGCAAGATGGTTGACCACTCGCATACACTAGCAAGGCATTGTCTTCCTCCCATCAAAAAATATCTATCTATGATAAGGAGATGCTCGCCATTGTGCACGCAGTAACAAAGTGGAGACCTTACCTGATTGGCCGACGATTTCAGATTAAAATCGACTATAGAAGCCTTAAGTACTTTTTGGAGTAGAAGATATCATCCCCGGAGTAGCAAAAATGGGTAACCAAACTTCTCAGATTTGATTATGAAATTATTTACAAAAAGGGGAAAGAAAACATTGTTGCAGATGCACTCTCACGGCTCCCTCAACAAGCTGAATTTTTGGCCATCTCTCTTCCTACTACTGGCTTCCTCGAGGGCATTAGGGAGGAATGGAAGAAGGATCCAGAAACCAACAACATCATAAAAAAATTAGAGGAGGATCCAAGCGCAATAGCTCACTATACTTGGGATTCGAGGGATCTACGCTATAAAGGTCGTATTGTGCTTATACCAAACTCCCCTTGCATCAAAGTCATTATGCATGAAATGTACTCCACACCTTCAGCAGGGCACTTTGGATTTCTAAGAACCTACAAAAGAGTGAAGCAAAACTTTTATTGGAAAGGGATGAAAAAAATTATTTCTGAATACGTAGCATAATGTGATGTATGTCAACAGCAAAAAAGTGAAACAGTGGCGAGTCCAGGGAAACTACAACCACTACCCATACCTGACTCAGTGTGGACTGACATCTCCATGGACTTCATCGAAGGGCTGCCACCTTCCAAAGGCAAAAGTACAATCCTTGTGGTGGTTGATCGACTTACGAAATATGCTCATTTTTATACTGTGCGAAATACCTACACTGTTGTTAGTATTGCTCAGATTTTCATAGAAAATATTGTTAAACTGCATGGGATGCCAAGGTCCATTGTAAGAGATCGTGACAGGGTCTTCACTAGTAAATTTTGGACCGAGTTATTTCAGTTGTAGGGTACCAAACTTAAGATGAGCACTGCATATCATCCACAAACTAACGGCCAAACAGAAGTGGTGAATAGGTGTTTAGAGATATACCTTCAGTGTTTTTCCAGTGATCGGCCAAAGGAGTGGACGAAATGGCACCCCTGGGCTGAATGGTGATACTGTTAGGGATCGAGCGGCACTAAGAGGGGGGGGGGGTGAATTAGTGTAGCGGTAAGGAACGAGAAATTTTCAGCGATTAAAACAAGTTCGGAAACTTTGTACAAATGAATGCAATGTTTCGTTTGAACCCGGAAAGATTGTGTTTTAACTTTAAAGCATACGTAATAAAATGAAGATGAAGTTGAGTAAATAAGGCAGCAGGTGAAAAGGGTTTGCAGTAAAGTAAATAGCAAGAACGTAAATGCAAACTAGATTTTTATAGTGGTTCGGTCATCCGACCTACGTCCACTCCCGATTCCTCTTCACTTGAGGCCACTGGCTTCTCCACTAGCTATCCTCCTTCCAACGGGCGAGGATGAACTCTCTTACAGCACTTCTCCTTTTGATGGGCTTAGGAGATAACCCTTACAAGCACTCTTACCCCTTCTCTTGGACTAGAACACTCTTAAGACTTAGAGGGAAGATTTGACACACTTTCAAGAGAGTTTCCCCCTTCTTTTTTTTAGTTCTAGACACCTTTCATCCAAGAATGTGAGGGGTATCTATAGGCCTTAAAGTGATTCAAATTTGGGCTCCAAATTTGAATTTGTTTGAGTTTCCCGGTGTCGGGCGATGCTACCGCCTATCAGAGGCGGTTCTACCGCTGTCGACCTGGCATACCGCACAAAGAGTGCTTTGGCGGTGCTACTTTGCTCATGCGGTTCCACCACCCAGTCTCAGCCTCTGGGTGGTGCCACCGCCACCGAAGCGTGCCACCGCCCAGTCATTTTTTTAGCATAGTGGTTTCGGTCGAAAACTCGATCGAAACCGGTCCAAACGAAGTCTGAATTGGCTCAAATTTGGTTTATAGGATTAACACATAATCCTAAACCAAATTATGTGCTAAATACAAATTTTAAAGATATTTTTTAAGCTATTTCAAAGTCCATAAGATAAGACTTCTTTCGGTGAGCTTTCGGCGAACTTCCGGCGGTCTTCCAACGAACCCTCGGAAACCATTCTGTGGACTCCTAGCAAGCTCCCGGACTTCATGATGATCTTGGCGAGTTCCATCGAGCTTCTTTGGCAAGCTTCGTGAACTTCCGACGAACCTTCCGAAAACCCTTCGGCAAGCTCCCTACTCATTCTCGGTCGGTTCCGGCAACTACTCCCAACGAATCTTTGGACTTCTATCGAACTCTCGAACTCCCAACGATCCATCCCACTTGTCTTTTGGTACTTTGTTTCGCTTTACGTCTTCATCGTCATCGTAGTTAATCTTGCACATAAACAAACCAACACTCTACTTCAATCTAGACAGTTATTACAACACGAATTGACATTCAGTTGCTCGACACGTCATTGGTCGGTGCTTCGTCCGATCCTTCGGCACATCGTCCTCTTTTGCAGTCCGTTGCCCAATCGACGGATGACCTCCGCAACCCCGATATCCTTCGCGCAACATGCATCTTAGCCCAATGCCCGACGTACGAAGCCTTCAGCCGATTGTCAATCGAACCTCCAGCTCAACATCCAATATCTAGACGTGATCACCCGGCGCAACGTCAATTCCTCTAGTGTCAACTGTCTAATCCTAATCGATAGTAGACCTGCGTAACTCAAAACACAATTAAACAATAAACCACAATCAATTAGTTTCATCATCAAAATCTGAGATTCAACATTCTTCCCTTTTTTAATGATGACAACTAATTGATGACTAACAGAGTTAACCATAACTCCCCGGAGATTAACCAAACTCCCCCTATCAATATGCCATTGATAGAAACACTTGGATTATCCCAAATCCAAGCAACATTCATCACAATGTTAAGAGAATCAATCAAATCATCATGCAAATATATAAAATATTCAATCAATGCATGAAGTCATCAATCTACTTCTCCCCCTATGTCATCAACAAAAAGGAGAAGTTGCATCATAGCTAGTTTAAAAGATATGTAAATTTTATAACATACTAGCTATCAATCTAGATATACATCATACAATATTTAAGCATAGCTTTGCATTATAACATCCAATCATACCATTCAATCATAGCAAGTTTTTAAGGATGGGCAATGATGGTAATTTTTTTACTTGCTTCTTGAGATGTGCAAGTTTGCACCTTGTTTCTCACGATAGCAATATTTGCATCCTTTGATATAACAATTCTTAGATTCTCATGAAGTTGCAAAATAGGAATCAAGATGGCAAATTTTTGCAATGTTCGAGCTAAAAACTTTCTCCCCCTTTGTTAGCATCAAAAAGAAAGGGAGGATCAAATACTTCAAATAATCTTGCATGAGATTCAACAATAATTTGTAACAAAAATGCAAGCAATTTTGAAGAAGTAAAATTGAGCAAGATTTTTACCTCTCTTGAGATAGCAACTTTTTGCTTCTCGATATTCAAGTTAGCAAAATTTTCTCTTTTGATGCACAAGCTAGCAATTTTCTTCCTCTTGAATGAGATAGCAAATTAATCATGCAAGCTAGCAATAAATCTTCTCCCCCTTTGATTTTGTCAAAAAGAAGGGAAGAATACAATTCTTTTTCCTTTACATGAATGCTTCCATTATGACAAAATAACAAATTTCCATCATAAATTTTTAACATATCAAGTCATGAATTCAAGGGAGTCATAAACAAATCATGGTATGCGGGAAATTTATAACAAGCAAGCAAGCAATAATGATAAGCTAGCATACTTTGCAATATGCAAACTTGCTTCCTTTCAATTTTTCTCTTTTGCAACTAAGTTTCCCTTTTGCAAGCCATCAACTTTTTGTTTGCAATGAGCTAGTAATTTTTGTAAAATTTATAACATTTTAAAACTGTAAGCTCATGAGTTAAAAAATAATACAACTTTGCAATTTCTTTCTTCTCATTTTGAGAAGTGCAAGTTTTGCCTTTTGCAAGTTCTAGCTAGCTATGTTTGCCACTTTCACTTGTGATACATAAGCTAGCAAGCTAACTTCCCCTTTGTCACTATCGAAAAGAAGGGATGAATAATATTTCAATGAAATAATTTTACATCAATCAATATTTCAATATTTTTTTATGAGGCATACAAAACATAGATGCAAAGAATTCATGAAAGATATCAATATGAAATATTAATAAGGATCAACACCAAAAGACATCATTCATGATTCATCATAAAGTAAATTTCATTTATGTCAAATGTTCAATTTACCACACAAGGCAAAGAAATCTTGTCATTTCTATATCATAAAATATATGACATCAAGGCTCATGATTCATTTGAAAAGATATAGCACAAAGAGTAACTTGATTCATGCACAAGAATTCAAAGTATCAAATATCAAAATATCAAGACTTGGATTGTGATAAAGCTCATTCAAGTTCGAATCATCAAAATCATTAACATAGTTTGTGAGATTCACAAATGACATAAACTTGAATTATTTTCCTCTTTGGTAAATGATAAAAAGAAGTAATCATAGAGGAGAATATTTTGATTCCCAAAAATATCTCAAGTCAAGAATTCAAGGTCATGATTTCAAGAGATCAAGAGAGGAGTCATAAAATTATTCAAACTCATTTTGTCAATTCGAAACTCCTAATCAAATTATCATTTTTAACATTCATAACATGAATAAAGTCATTACCGTATCATCAAAATCTCATTCATAAGTCAAGTGATTTACAAAATATCATAAATGAATTTATCACTTGTCTTTTATTTGAAAAATTGAAAGATTTCAAGAAACATGCATTTCCATTGTATGATTTATTTCATATGAGCATGCCTTTGTTTTTTGATGTTAAATAAAATAGAAATATCAACATTCAACATTGAAAGACAAACTTCATCATAAAATTCATCAAGATAAAAATATAACACTTTATGAGATTCAATTTATCATGATAATATGTTTCATTTTGTTTCAAACAAGTGTGCTCATATTTCAAATGATGATTATCAAATTTAAGACCAAAACATGAGTTTGTCATCAAGATATAATGCCTTAAAATACTCATGATATCATAAAATCATTAAGCATGACAACCATCATTATCAATGATAATTACATAAGGTATGTCCAATTATTTATATGAAAGTCATCATTGTATTACTTTGAAATACAAGTTGTCATTTAGCCCATTAAGATCAAAAGCATTACACGTAAAGCATCATGATAGTGCAATTTCTCATTTTTTTATGTTTTCCATTTCAAGTGATTTGACATTCATATGAGTATACTCATGTTTTTCATATAGGTCCAAAGAGCAAGTTTCAAGAGAAATCATTAATACCGAAAACATGAGGCACATTTTTTTTAAATATTCATCATGTTTATTTTCATGAGATTCACAAGACTCATAACATGAATTCATTCATCTCAATAGAATGAAAAAAATATATTTTCATTTTAAGCAATTTGATGTGAGCATATTCAAAATTTTTATAAAAACATGTATCAAAATAAAACACAAGCTTAGTCATAAAATCGTCAAGACCAAATACATAAAAATGATAACACACTTTTAATTTTTATGTAAAAAGGCCATGTTCAAATTTTTGTTAAAATCATGCATCAATTTATAAATTCGAAAAATAAGTTTCATCATCACAATATGACACTTTATTACTACAAAAGCTCATGTATGATATAAAATCGTCAAGCATCATGAAAAACAATAAAAACATTAAGATACACATGTGTGGATTAATCATAATAGGTGTACAATCATTATCACAAATCATCATACATCATTCATCAAAAAAAATTACTTTTTAAAAATCCTAGAAAGAAAAAGCATAAAATAAAACTTTATTTCCTACTAACTAAGTTAAGCACTAAAGAAAAACATCATATAATTTCATAACAACTCAAGGGAGTTAAGTTACTTATCTCATTGACGAAGCCCAATAATGCGTAGTTTGCTTCTTCTTTCCTTGATTCTTCTCGGTGAGCCTTCTTCTTCTTCATTGGTCTCTTCCTCCATTCAAGTTCATTGTTGATTTTAGATTTTTGTTTAATGAACTTATTAAAATCGATTAAAGGTTCAAGGTCCTCTTCATTGTCCTCATCACTTGAGTCATCACTCAAGTGGCATTCTCTTGTTCGAAGTTCAAAACCTTCTTGTTCTTTAGAAGGTGGTTCAAATGTTCATCATGTTCATCATATTCCAAGAGTGTCATTTTATAGGTCATTAATGACCCGATTAGTTCTTCAAGTGAATAATCATTCAAGTTTTTAGACTCTTGAATAGTCGTAATTTTTGGATCCCAACTCTTTGGGAGGGATCTTAAAATCTTGTTAGTGAGTTCAAAGTTCGAAAAACATTTACCAAGGCTTTTCAAGCTATTAACGACATCCGTGAAGTGGGTGTATATATCGCTGATAGTTTCGCTTGGTGTCATTCGGAAGAGCTCAAAATCATGCAATAAGAGGTTTACTTTCGAGTCTTTAACTCTACTAGTTCCCTCGTGCGTGATTTCAAGGGTTCGCCAAATTTCGAAAGCTGTTTCGCACATTGAAATCTGATTGAACTCGTTCTTGTCTAAAGCACAAAATAAGGCATTCATAGCCTTTACGTTTAAAGAAAAAGACCTTTTCTCCAAATCCGACCATTCGTTCATCGGTTTAGAGGAAGGTTGAAAGCCATTTTCGATGATGTTCCACAAATCCAAATTCATTGAAAGCATGAAAACTCTCATTCGAGTTTTCCAATATATGTAGTCCGAACCGTTAAAGAACGGTGGACGAAAAACCGAAAAGCCCTCTTGAAAACCATTTAGAGCTATTTCTCACGGGTGTAAATCCGAAAGAGAAAGAACATGACTCTGATACTAATTGTTAGGGATCGAGTGGCACTAAGAGGGGGGGTGAATTAGTGCAGCGGTAAGGAACGAGAAATTTTCAGCGATTAAAACAAGTTCGGAAACTTCGTACGAATGAATGCAATGTTTCGTTTGAACCTGAAAATATTGCATTTTAACTTTAAAGTATACGTAATAAGTTGAAGATGAAGTTGAGTAAATAAGGCAGCAGGTGAAAAGGGTTTGCAGCAAAGTAAATAGCAAGAACGTAAATGCAAACCAGATTTTTATAGTGGTTCGGTCATCCGACCTACGTCCACTCCTGATTCCTCTTCACTTGAGGCCACCGGCTTCTCCACTAGCTATCCTCCTTCCAACGGGTGAGGATGAACTCCCTTACAGCACTTCTCCTTTTGATGGGCTTAGGAGATAACCCTTACAAGCACTCTTACTCCTCTCTTGGACTAGAACACTCTTAAGACTTAGAGGGAAGATTTGACACACTTTCAAGAGAGTTTCCTTCTTTTTTCAGTTCTAGACACCTTTCATCCAAGAATGTGAGGGGTATTTATAGGCCTCAAAGTGATTCAAATTTGGGCTCCAAATTTGAATTTTTTTGAGTTTCCCGGTGTCGGGCGGTGCTACCGCCTGTCAGAGGCGGTTCTATCGCCTGTCACCGCAGATCGACACAAGAGGTGCTGGGTGATGCTACCGCCTGCCTGGGGCAGTTCCACCACCCAGGTCTTGGCCTCTGGGCGGTGCCACCGCCCAGGTCATTTTTTTCAACACAGTAGTTTCGGCCGAAAACTCGGTCGAAACCGGTCCAAACGAAGTCCGAATTGGCTCAAATTTGGTTTATAGGATTAACACCTAATCCTAAACCAAATTATGTTCTAACTACAAATTTTAAAGACATTTTTAAAGCTATTTCAAAGTTCATAAGACAAGACTTCTTTCGGTGAGCTTTCGGCGAACTTCCGGCGGTCTTCCAACGAACCCTCGGAAACTATTCTGCGGACTCCTGGCAAGCTCCCGGACTTCATGATGATCTTGGCGAGTTCCATCGAGCTTCTTTGGCAAGCTCCGATCTTTCTTGGCAAGCTCCGTGAACTTTCGACGAACCTTTAGGCGAACTTCCGACGAACCTTTAGGCGAACTTCCGAAAACCCTTCGGCAAGCTCCCTACTCGTTCTCGATCGGTTCCGGCAACTACTCCCAACGAATCTTCGGACTTCCATCGAACTCTCGAACTCCCAATGATCCATTCCACTTATCTTCTGGCACTTTGTTTCGCTTTACATCTTCATCGTCATCGTAGTTAATCCTGCACACAAATAAACAAACACTTTACTTCGATCTAGACAGTTATTACAACACGAATTGACATTCAGTTGCCCGGCACGTCATTGGTCGGTGCTTCGTCCGATCCTTCGGCACATCGTCCTCTTTTGTGGTCCGTTGCCCAATCGACAGATGACCTCCGCAACCCCGATATCCTTGGCGCAACATACATCTTGGCCCAATGCCTGACGTACGAAGCCTTCAGCCGATTGTCAATCGAACCTCTAGCTTGACATCCAATATCCAGATGTGATCACCCGGCGCAATGTCAATTCCTCTAGTGTCAATTATCTAATCCTGATCGATAGTAGACCTGCGTAACTCAAAACACAGTTAAACAATAAACCATAATCAATTAGTTTTATCATCAAAATCTGAGATTCAATAGGTACAATACTACATATCATTCATCTACAAAATATACCCCATATGAAGCATTATATGGTCGGCCGGCTCCTGTGATTCCAAAGTATGTAATTGGCTTGGCTAAGGTAGATCAGGTCGACCAAGATTTAATTGACAGGGACAAACTCCTACAGCTGCTAAAGGATAATCTCTCTACTGCTCAAGCTAGAATGAAGCAACAAGTTGACACACGAAGAAGCGAAAGAGAATTTTTTGTAAGAGATTGGGTTTATCTTCGCCTACAGCCATACAAACAACTATCCATCAGCACACGAGCCTTCATGAAGCTATCTCCACGTTTTTATGGGTCATATCAGATCATAGAGCGTATTTGAGCTGTGGCGTACAAACTTAAATTACCTGAAGATGCTAAAATTCACCCTGTCTTCCAAGTGTCATGCTTGAAGCCCAAGTTGGGAGAACATGAGACACCCCAGATCCAAAAGCCCAACACCACTGATGATGGAAATATTCAAGCCCAACCATAAGCCATCTTCGACCGCAGAGTCGTGATACGTCGTCGACGTCCCTCTACTGAAGTACAAGTACATTGGACTAGTTTACCACACGAAGATACCACATGGGAATCATATGATGAGTTGAAGACCCGGTTCCCTAAGTTCATAGAACCTCAGCCTTGAGGACAAGGCTGATTCGAAGAGGGCGGGCTTGATAGGACCCTAGTAGGGTTGGGTCTTACTCAACCATGTAGCATCTAATAAAAATCCTGTGAGAGTGTAATAAACCCCGCCTAGCCACCTCTATCCTATAAAGAAGAGAGGCTAGGGTTTATATTTGGGTCTTTGGGCTTCTTAGCCGTCGCCCCCCTTGTTAATGGGCCGGTCCGCTAAGGTTCAGGGCAAATTGGGTAGTTCACTTAGAAAGCAGCCCCTAGGGCTAGGGTTTGGAGCTCTATATAAGCTTGTAGCCTCCACCTCTTTGGAATAAGAAAGATCAATCTAGAATTGCAGCCACTAGGCTACTTGGAGGGTGGAATGTTGGGAAATCCACAAGGGGGAGCGACATCACATGTGCAGCGGAAGAATAGAAAATAAAACCCCAGATTTCCCATAGAAAGTTTTTGTCATTGTGCGAAGATTGGTGCGTCAAAAACAAATCCACGAAAATTGCAAGTGTTAAAGAAAGATACCTAGGAAGATTGTATATTCCTAAATTCCTGAAGATCTATGGGAGAGGATGAAGGAGGTCAAGCGTCCTCCTCTTTAACAGTATCCACACAGCAGGGATTGCGATGATGCACCTCTCTCTCTAGGGAGAGGTGAATAGGAGGTGGCTATCAAAAACCCTTAGCCTATAGAACTCTGGTTCCCTCCTATTTATAGAGACCCCCTAAAAAACCCTAATGGATCTTTTGCCCTATTGGGTATTGGATCTTCATCCAATTACCCAAGCCTCTTGGATTAGTGGGTTTCTACCCAATAATCTCTTATTAGAAATTATTGGATCTCACCTCAGGATCTAATAATTCAGGGGCTTAATGGATATCCAATAAGATAGGGGGTTCGGCAGATATCTCATATCCGAACCTCTACTCGTCGTAACACCTACTATATGTGTGTGACCCTCTAGGCCCAATATCGAGCTGGCCGTGAGTCATACTTGTCAGAACTCCTTCTGACTTAGTGAATTATTATCTCTATAATAATTCACCTAACTCATCGACTACGGACGTACAAGGCCACTACGCCGCGGCCCCCAAACGATACAGGGGAATCCAATCCTTTGGACCTATTTATCCTCAGTTACCATGTATCTATAATCTCTTATCCATTTAATATCCCAGAGACCCTAAACAGGGCATGGTGCTATCAGGCCCATACAGTCTCTCCTCGAGTCTTGTTCTTGTCGGATTCTCCCAGAGAACTCTTTCTCTCTCAATCCGAATAACCTTGGCCAAGGATTTGTTCGAGCAAGAACACATGGGATATTCCTCTCATGATACTGAGAGCGGATGATCCTCTATTGATACTCAATAACCCTCATAAGGTTGGCTACCACTCCCAATGACCGACTGTATTAGATTTGGAGCTTTCCAAACCTATAAGTCCGGTATCAAAGAGTGGAGTAATCATACAGGACATCCTTGGTGTCTCAAGTCTAAGGACCAGATACACTACTGGGACTACGGAATCGTTGTCTGACATGAGGTATCAATAACCATCTAGTATTCCGTAGGCGGATCAATCAGTGAACTCATTCTCCAATGAGCACCTGCACTGTACCCTTAGTGTCCCCACACGAGTAGCTATGAGACCAGCTACCTCCATCATATGAATAGGTATACAAAGACACACCGCCTATCCTGTTATCTCGATGTCCTTCTCGAGTAAACTATGACCAGGATAATTTAGGGTCTGTGTTTAAAGGTGAATCGGTCTCAATATCGTAATCTCATCACAATCCGATTACCATTGCACAGATCCAAGGACATCACAATATACATCTAGATAATGTGAGATAATGCCAATAATCATAAGTAAAGAGATTGACGCAGCGTGTTACAGGTGCTATCACTCATGTGATTGGCTTGTAGGGCACCTATAACTAGCATGGAACCCCTATAGTGTTCCAAGGGTTGATCCCCCTCAAAGATCAATCTCCATAGAATTCCTCTGGGGTTCTATTAGCCCTATAAATAGCTATGTATTCATCCTTTTTTCATCAATGAATAGATCAATCTTTTAGCAGCCTTTGAGCAGTAACTTGGAGGAAGGAACCCCTATAGAGTTCCAAGGAGGCCGATCCCCTATAGAGATCAACCCCAAGCTTAGAATCCGTAAGGGTTCTAACAACTAGACTTGCTCGAGGAGCGGTGAGCCAACGTGCACTTAAAAGCCCTCTCTTATAAGAGAGCTATTGCCCGGATCTACAACCAAAGAGTATGCCCTCGACCAATCAAGTTAGACGATCTGGTCCTATGCAGAATCGAGGTGAGTGACCTAACCCGAGCGCACGGCAAGCTCGCTCCTAACTGGGAAGGACCTTATCGGGTTATCGAGGTTGTCCGAATCGGCACATACCGGCTCGCAACAATGGGAGGCCATCCTTTACCAAGGACATGGAACGTGCAAAATCTTAAAAAGTTTTTCGTATAGGAAGATCGAGTGGGACAATACAGAGTCTGAATGAAAATTTTTTTCATTTAACAAAAATTCGGTTACAGGACTGAACGACCATGTCTTAAAACGTCTGTCGACACCCGACCAACCCCTTAGGAAAAACCATTACAATAAGCGTGCCCTATTCCTTGGGACATTCCATGCTATCGTTGAAGGGGACTTCCTCGGGCATGTCGACACCCTCGTCCTCAGGAAAGGAAGCGAAGGGATCCTCTGCAACCTCGAGGTCGGGGTGACATGCTCGGAAACAGGCCAGGGTAACCTGGTACTCGTACTCATAGGTAACCTGCCTCGACTGAGTGAGCCCGAGCTGGAAACCCCGGGATTCTTTGTAGGCCTCGATCAGCTTCTTATTTTTCTCTGGCCTTTGGCGAATCTCTTCAGCCAGGGCCTCAGAAGCTGCGTCCTCTAGCTTCTTGGTGAGCGCGAGTGCCTCAACCTTCGCCAAGCGGACCTCAGCCCGAGTCGACTTCAAATGCACCTGGAGCTCTTTATTCTGTTCCTCGGCCTCCTTGAGCTCGGATTTGAGGTGTGTCACCTCCACCTCTAGATCAGATGCGTGCTGCTCGGTGGCAGCCACCGCTTCGGGAGTCGCTCCTGTACGGATCTCCTCAATCTGCTTGCGCAGCTCGATGTTACGCTCGCTCAGGTCGTTGATGACTCGGCCAGCGTAGCGCACACGATCCATCAACGTCATGGCATAGTGCTGGCCCTGCAAGAAAAAGAGTCAGAATGATGCTGCTCGGGTAATGATGGGAAGCTAGGGGTATGATACTTACCCACATCAGCGACTTGGCAGACTTGCCAAATAAAACCTCGGAGGTCGAGGTGTACAGCACCTGAGCCATTTCGAGATGGAGCCCCCCTCGGATGAACACGGCCGCAGAATCACCATCGGCCCACACTCGGTCCCCACGGGATAAGTTTCCCTAGCGGGCCACCAGCAGGTCAGATGCTTTTCCCGCTGGGAGGTCGCCCATCACTCGAGCCTAGTAGGGCTCGTCCTTGGTACCCATAGGGAGTCGACAGAGTTCACGTACGGAGGGCACCCAAGGTGCCTTCCCTGTCTCCTCCCAACTGGGGCTGGCCTCACCCTGCCGCTCGCTCCCGCACAGTTAGCCGGTTCTGTAGCGGCTCCTCCTGACCGGGCCGCTACCGCGTCAGACCCCTTCGTGGCATAGATCTTCACTTTCTTTCGAAGCCTACCGGCCTCGACCTCCACCGGTGCTTCTTTCGAGCCGGTCCTCGACTCGGTCGATGGCCGTGGGGATGAAACCGACGAAGCTCGCCTCCCGCGCACGGATCTGAGATTCACCATCTCTGCAAGAAAACAGGAACATTGGTTAGTACTCTGAACGACTCGTAAAGGCCCTAAACTACCCGCTACGGGCATACCTCGAGGCATCGAGCTAGGGCCTGCCTCGATCAGCCACTGCTCAGTTATGTTCCGGATGACTCTGGAGGTGGGAAGAATCTCCTTGAGCCATCGGAGGTCCTTGTACCCTTCGTCATTCAGACCCGGGTGGCATTGTCAATCATGCATGCCGACCACTGGAGCCTAAAGCTCCAGCCCCTTGCACAGCAGATGTAAAAGAAATGCCACTTCCATCCTTTGTTGCTGGAAGGGGCCCCGCTAACCCGGAAGCCCGACCGGGCTGAAAGATAATAACCCCCCAACCCCTTAGAAAGGCAAAAATAGGACAAGAAAAGGGATCGGGTCGGAGTGATACCGGCATAGTGACACTCCCGTAGGAATGCCACCAGATAGTGCCAGGAGTTCGGCACCATCTGTGATAGTGAAATGTGCCACCAGGAGATATAGGAATTAATAACGGGATGCAGAGGGAAACGTAGCCCCGCCTCGAGGGCGTCCAGGGTTAAGGCAAAACTCCCGAGAATCGGGTCGTACGCCCGTTACCCTAGCTCGGGGGCGAGAAGAACATAGTCCTTCGGGATGCTGTAATGCTCCCGGAGGTTGCTGAGCAACGACTCACTCACTGTGGAGTCGAGGTCATGTGGCCACATTAGGGCTTCAAGGGCCCATGCCGCTTTCTCGTCAAAAGACGAGTTGTGGCTCGGTGGCAACGAGTTTTCCCCGACATTACTAGAGGAAGAAGTAGAAGAGGATGAAGATAAAGAAGAAGAGGATGCCATCTCTACTAACCTAAAGAAGAAAAAAGGAGTGAGACCGACACGACCGGTGATGGTGGTGGAGATTGATAGGAGCGACTGAGAAGAGAGGCGACAAAACCCTGAGGGACAACCAGATGGATAGCCAATAGAAGACATGCAGGGAAGCGACCGCATGCTATTTATATGGAAAATCCTGCCAAAGGCGACCCTTCGCCTCGCAAAAGTGGGTGACAACCCACTGGCGTGCTTGCCTGCGAGGCACGTCGCGTCGGGAAGGCAAAAGCCACCCCGCCATAAATAAAGCCTGACATGGCACCCGGGAGGTGGACAGAGTAAACGTCAGAGCACGAGCTCCTTGATCTTGACTCACGAGAGCCTGTGACTTAACACATGAGTTCATTCCTTGAAGCCTCACGCAACCAAGGGGTTGCTCGGTCGCCCACGTCCAGCATATAGTTGTGTGGAGTCATCACTGCCCCAAGCAACTACTCGGCCGTAGTCTGCTCGAGTCCTACCTCAGCGCGGCCTGCTTGCCTGAGCGGTGTACCTCGGTCGTAGACTGCCCGAGTCCTACACCTTGGCGTAACCCTCCTGCCTGAGCCATGTACCTTGGTCGCAGTCTTCCTAAGTCCTATACCTCAGCGCGGTTGCCCGCCTGAGCCATGTACCTCAGCCGTAGTCCACTCGAGTCCTACCTCAGTGCGGTTGCTCGCCCGAGCGTGTACCTAGGCCGTAGATAGCCCGAGTCCTATTCCTCAGTGCGGTTGCCCGCCTAAGCCTTCTACCTCGACCACAGGCTGCCCGAGTCCTACACCTTGGCGTGGCCTCCCACCCGAGTCATGTACCTCGGTCGCAAACTGCTTGAGTCCTATAACTCCACGCGGCCTGCCTGCCTGAGCCGTGTGCCTCGGCCACAGTTTGCCTGAGTCCTAACTCAGCGCGGCCTACCCGCTTGAGCCGTGTGTTAGGGATCGAGCGACACTAAGAGGGGGGGGTGAATTAGTGTAGCGGATAAAATGATAGATTTTTCAACGATTTAAATCAAGCTTCGGAAACTTCGTACAATGAAAGCAACGTTTCATTTGAAACCGATTTGGTTGCGTTCTAACTTTAAAGCATGCGTACGAAGATGAAAAGGAAGTGGAGCAAGTAAAGTAAAGACTTACAGCAAAGTAAAGAGATAAAATAGAAATTTAAACACACATAATCAAGACGCAGCGATGTATAGTGGTTCGGTCAAAGTGATCTACATCCACTTCCGAAGCCTTCTCCGATGAGGCTCCCTTCTTCCACTACCAAATCCTTTGAAGGGGAAGGATCAAATACCCCTCTTACAACCCTTTACAAGTGGTTCACACTCTTACAAGATTTCACAAGAAGAATGAGGTGAACACTTAAGCAAATGAAGAACAAGACTTTCCCAAGACTTATTTTCAAAATCTAACTCTCTAATGGTTCTTATTTCAGTTGAGAAAGAAGGGGTATTTATAAGCCTCAAAGTGATTCAAATTTGGAGCCCAAACTTGGAGCCAAAAATTTGAATCTTTTGAGTTTTTTCGGTGCTATCAGTCTTGGCAGACTGACACACCCAGGTGGTGCTACCGCCTAGCTTTCCACGCACCAGGCGGTGCTACCGCCTAGTTTTCCAAGCACCAGGCGGTGCTACCGCCAAGACACAGTTGTTGGTGTCTCTTTGGCAAGCATGCTACGCCAAAGATACATGCACGTAGCATGCATGCACGTAGCAAAGACGCGCATGCTACTTTGGCGGTGCTACGCCCAAAGATGCATACACGTAGCCCAGCATGCATGCATGCATGCACACATGCTGCTGGGCACATTGGCTACTGGGCTCCACCACCCAGCACAAATCTTCATTTGGTTTGGGCCGAAAACTTGGCCCAAACCAGTTCCGAACAAGGCCCAATGGGCCCATACTTGGGTTAAAGGATTAACCCCTAATACTAACCCAAATTAATATGCTAACTACAAAATTAAAGACATTCCTTAAGCTATTACAAAGTTCGCAAGTCAAGTCTTCTTCCATCGAGCTTCCGGTGAACTTCCGGCGGTCTTCCGATGATCCCTCGGAAACCATCCTGCAGACTCCCGACAAGCTCTCGGACTCCACGATGATTTTGGCGAGTTCCCCCGAGCTTCTTTGGCAAGCTCCGATCTTTCTTGGCAAGCTCCGTGAACTTTCGACGAACCTCCCGGTGAACTTCCGAAAACCCTTCGGCAAGCTCCCTACTCATTCTCGGCTGGTTCCGGCAACACTCCCAATGAATCTTCGGACTTCCGTCAAACACTCGAAATCCCAATGATCCATCGCACTTGACTTCGGCCCTTTGTTTCGCTTTATGTCTTCATCCCTTTCATAGTTACTCCTGCACAAATAAACACCAAACACTCTACTTCGATCTAGACAGTTATTACAACACGAATTGACATTCAGTTGCCCGGCACATCATTGGTCGGTGCTACGTCCGATCCTTCGGCACATCGCCCTCTCTAGCGGCTTATTGCCTAATCGACGGTTGACCTCCGCAACCTTGATATCCATGGCGCAACTCCGCACTTCTTGGCCCGATGCCCGACGTACGAAGCCTCCTACCGATAGTCAACCGAACCTCCGGCTCGACATCCAATATCCTGACATGATCACCTCCAGTGCAACGTCAATTCCTCCAGCGTCAACTGTCTAATCCTGATCGATAGTAGACCTGCGTAGCTCAACATGTAATTAGACCACAAATCATACTCAATTAGTTTAATCATCAAAATCCGAGATTCAACACCGTGTACCTCGGTCGTAGTCTGCCCGAGTCCTACAACTCCGCGTGGCCTACCCGTCTGAGTCGTGTACCTCGGCCGTGCTAGTTATAGGTACCCTACAAGCCAATCATATGAGTGATTGCACTTGTAACATGTTGTGTCAATCTTTTTGCTTATGATTACTGGCATTATATCACTTTATCTTGCGTGTTGCATATATTGTGATATCCTTGGATTTGTGTAATGAGAATCGGATCATAATGAGATCACGATAATAAGGCCGATTCATCTTTAAACATAGACCCTAAATTATCCTGGTCATAGGTTACTCGAGAGGGACATCGAGATAACCAGACAGACTGGTGTACTGTATACCCATCCATATGATGGAGGTGGCTGGTCTCATAGCTACTTGTGTGGGGACACTAAGGATACAATGCAGGTGCTCATTGGAGAATGAGTTCACTGATTGATCCGCTTATAGAATACTAGATGGTTATTGATACCTGACGTCAGACAACAATCCCATAGTTTTAGTTGTGTTTGGTCCTTAGACTTGAGACACCAAGGATGTCCTATATGAGTACTCTACTCTTTGATACCAGACTTATAGGTTTGGAAAGTTTCAGATCTAGTACAACCGGTCATTGGGAGTGGTAGCCAACCTTATGAGGGCTATTGAGTGTCAATAGAGGATCATCCGCTCTCGGTATCATGAGAGGAATATCTCATGTATTCTTGCTTGAACAAATCCTTGGCCAAGGTTATTTGGATTGAGAGAGAAAGAGTTCTCCAGGAGAATCCGACAAGAGCAAGACTCGAGGAGAGACCGTATGGGCCTGACAGCACCATGCCCGGTATAGGGTCTTTGGGATATTAGATAGATGAGGGACTATACATACATGGTAACTGAGGATAGATAGGTCCAATGGATTGAATTCTCCTGTATCGTCTGAGGGTCGCGGCGTAGTGGCCTGGTACGTCCGCAGTCAATGAGTTGGGTGAATTATTATAGAGATAATAATTCACTAAGTCAGAAGGAGTTCTAACAAGTATGACTCACGGCCAGCTCGATATTGGGCCTAGAGGGTCACACACATATGGTGGGTGTTGGGATGAGTAGAGGTTCAGATATGAAATATCCGCTGAACCCCCTATCTTATTAGATATCCATTAATCCCCTGAATTATTGGATTCTAAGATGAGATCCAATAATTACTAATAAGAGATTATTGGGTAGAGACCCACTAACCCAAGAGGCTTAGGTAATTGGATGTAGATCCAATACCCAATAGGGCAAAAGATCCATTAGGGTTTTTAAGGGGCCTCTATAAATAGGAGGGAACCAAAGCTCTATAGACTAAGGGTTTCTTTTGGTAGCCACCTCCTGTTCTCCTCTCCCTAGAGAGAGAGGTGCATCGTTGCAATCCCTACCGTGTGGATACCGCTAGAGAGGAGGACGCTTGACCTCCTTCATCCCCTCCCACAGATCTATAAGAATTCAGGGATATACGATTTTCCTAGGTATTTTCTTTTACACGTGCAATTTTACGGATCTGTTTTTGACACACCGATCTTCGCACGATGACGGAAACTTTCTATGGGAAATCTGGGGTTTTGTTTTCTGTTCTTCCACTACGCATGTGATGTGACTCCCCCAGAAGGATTTCCCAACAATGGTATCAGAGCCAGGTTGTTCGTGCGAAGATCGGATCTTAAACTGTGTGTGTTGTGTTTTGGATCTGCTTTTGATGCCAAAATCGTTGGCACAAAAGGCCAAGAAGGGCAGCAACTATTGCTGCTCTTGCTGCGCTTGTGCAGCGAATGCAAGGCTGCTTGCAGCCTTGCTTCCTGCACAAGCAACAACCACTGGCCGACGAGTTGCTGGCCGTAGGCTGGCTGCCTGCGCCGGGGGCCTGCAGCCCGCCTGTAGGGGTGCCGGTGGGCGCTACGCCCGCGAGCAGAGGTGCCGACACTGGGCACTCATGATTGCGGCCGCGCCATAGGCGCTTTCGCAGGCGCCAGGGGCCAATGTCGTAGAGGCGCCGGCGGCGGGCGCTCCTCCCGCAGGGCAGCGACGACCCCACCGCCCTCCCCGTGCGCAAGGGGCGTCATTGGCAGGGTGGCACGCTCGGCTGTATTGGCTACCACCGGCAAGGTGGCGGCGGCCGCGACTCTATAGAAGGGAAAGGTATTAGGGTTTTTGGGCAAAAGATAGTTTTGCCCCTTGAAATTTTAAAAATTTCGATTTCTGTCCCTTTTAACAAAATGACTAAAATACCCATAGGAATTTTCGAAATTCCAATTTTATCCCTTATGGTCGAATGACCAAAATGCCCTTGCGAATTCAAAAATTTCCTTGATCTTCTTGATTTCAAAAAATTAAATATGTTAATTAAATAATTTAATTAACTATTATTTTCTTTATCTAGTAGTCCTATAAAATAACATATATATGTGATGTATGATATGGATAGATGATCATTGACCTATGATGTGATGTGTGTACATGTGATTATTATTATTGGGGCCTACGAGCCTCTATTCTTTTCTCATTTATTGTCGGGCCTACGTGCTTATAATTATGTTGTATTTACATTAGGAGGCGTAGCGATAGCATGACTCACGAGGCCGAGACGGACGATCCGATGCATGAAGATGCGTTGAGATGCCAACGGATCCAACGAAACGAGATGGACGATCACAGGGCATAGAGATGCGTCGAAGTACACATAGATCTTGATGTGAGTGATTGAGTCCATTGGCTCGGGCCTGATCACATTAGGATGTGGTCCATGATCATTTGGTGTAATTACTCATGTGATGTGTGATTAGATATACACATACTAGATATGTATATATATATATATATATTTGCATGCGATGTAGATATAATACGTATGTGTGTGACACATTATGTTAGGAGAACAAATCAAAAATCCTCTCCATTAATAATATTAAGTCGGTAAACGTGAGGTAATTAGATTGACGCACGTGGCCTTCCATCATTATAGCTAGGAACCGATTCCCGGTGTAGGTTGAGTTGGTCGAGTCCCTCGAGACTCACCTATATCGTGTCTCGCTATCTTATCTACGATATGGAGATGTCATAGGTGACCTAAGGACATGGTATGCTTGGTCGAGTCCTTCGAGAGTATATCACTAAATCAGACTCATCTGGTAACAATGGTGATGACTTAATCAAACATCATGGTTGGTCGAGTCCCTCGAGGCCATGGTGGTTCAGAGGCCGAACAGGACGGGAATCACAAGGAGTTGTGATTGGCAAGAGTTGCCTACCTTTACGGGCTTAACATGATTGGTCGAGTCCCTTGAGGTTACGTTAAGACGCCGATTGGATCCTGATCCCCACTAGAGATCTGTTGGGGGTCTTCGATTCATATACCAGAGGGTGTTGTGTGTCTTGTAAAAAATTAGTGGGAGTACATTAAGATAGAAGTCATTATCTTAACTGTTTAATTTTTGCAAAGTCTGCATGTTATTTATTTCTGCTACATCTTTAATTTTAGAAAAATATCGCTTTCAAATCCTTTACGTGGCATGCTTGATGCCAACCGTCTCACTAGTACAAATTATATGGATTGGCTTCGTAATCTGAGAATCGTTCTCATGGCAGAAAAAATCATGTATGTCCTTGATACAGTGATCCCTACGCCCGACGAAGGGGCAAGTGAGGATGAGATCGCTAGTTATGTGAAGTACTTAGATAATTCCACTCTTGCTAAGTGTTATATGTTGGCCTCTATGACTACTGAGTTACAAAGACAGCATGAAAATATAGATGCTAATTCTATACTCCTGCATCTCCGTAAACTATTTGAGGAACAGGGAAGAACTAAGCGATATGAGATATCAAAGAGTCTTTTCCATGCTAAGATAACTAAGGGGACACCAGTTCAGAACCATGTCCTTAAGATGATTGAGTGGATCAAGAAACTCACAGGTCTAGGAATGGTCCTAGAGGATAACCTGTGTGTGGATCTTGTGCTTCAGTCCCTATCAGATTCCTTTTCTTAGTTCATAATGAATTCTAATATGAACAAACTTGAGGTGACCCTCCCAGAGCTCCTCAATATGTTGAGAGAAGCAGAGAGCACCATCAAGAAAGAGAAGCCGATTCTCTATGCTGGTGAGACCAGAAAGAAAAGAAAAGCTAAGAAGACCCTTAAGAAGGGCAAGGGCAAGAGCAAAATGGGTAAGGCAAAGGTTGAAAAGAAAGATCCAACAAAGGACAAAGGCCAGTGCTTCTACTACGGTAAAGATGGGCACTGGAAGAGGAACTACAAAGAGTACCTTGTAGAGAGGGCGAAACAGAAGCTTGAAGAAGCTTCAGGTACATTCATGATCAGTCTCCATTTGTCAGAATCTTATGATAACACATGGGTATTGGATACCGGGAGTGCTTATCATATTTGCAATTCATTGCAGGTTCTGGCAGGACCTAGGAGATTGAACACAGGCGAGATAGACCTTAAGATGGGCAATGGAGCAAAGGTTGCTGTAGTGGCTATTGGCAATGTCACTTTACATCTGCTTGGTGGAGCTATTATTGCATTAAATGCATGCTATTATGTTCCTTCTATTATCAAAAACATTATTTCTATTTCATGTTAGACAGTTAGTGGATATAAATTAGTTTTTGAGAACAATGGTTATTCAATAATATTAGATGATCAGATCATCATGAGAGGAACATTGCATAATGGTTTATTTATGCTAGATACAACTCCACATATCATGAGTGTAAGTGAGTTTAAGAGGAAACGAGAAGTGGAGAACTAGATAGGAAAGAGTATTAAAACCCTTCGATCAGATCGAGGAGGTGAGTACTTGAGTACAGAGTTCACCTAGTTCCTCAAAGACTATAGGATCTTATCTCAATGGACACCTCTTTATATACCATAGCTTAATGGTGTATCAGAAAGGAGAAATCGTACACTGTTAGACATGGTGCGTTCCATGATGTGTTTCGCCGACCTACCCATCTCATTCTAGGGATATGCCCTAGAGATCGCTGCTTACATTCTGAACAAAATTCCAACCAAGTCGGTGATGTCTACTTCATATGAGATATAGAATGGGAAGAAGCCCGATCTTAAGATTGTTAAGATTTGGGGCTGCCCTGCCCACGTTAAGAGACACAACCCTAACAAGTTGGAATCTAGGACGGAACGGTGTAAGTTCGTGGGATACCCCAAAGAAACTTGTGAATATTATTTCTATCACCCTGAGGACCGAAAGGTCTTTGTAGCTAAGAGAGCAGTGTTCCTTAAGAAGGAACACATTCTTAGTGGAGATAGTGAGAGCATGATAGAGTTGAGCGAGGTTGGAGAACCTAGCTCAAGCACTATTCCAGAATCTGTTCAGATACCTAACACATAAGTCCCAACTTTACATAGGTCCGATAGAGTATCCCATCCTCCTAAGAGATATGTGAGACATATCAAAAGAGAGGATGTTGAGGATATTGATCCTCAGACCTACGAGGAGGCTATTATGAGTATAGACTCGGAAAATGGCAAGAAACCATGAATTCAGAAATGGATTTCATGTACTCCAACAAGATTTGGAACCTAGTTAATACACCCGAGGGTACCCATTGACTGCAAGTGGATCTTCAAAAAGAAGATTGGAGTAGATGGAAAGGTAGAGACCTATAAAGCAAGGCTAGTGGCTAAAAGGTAATGTCAAAGGCAAGGTGTTGACTATGACGAAACTTTCTCACCTGTAGCCATGCTAAAATCCATTTGAATTCTATTAGCTATTGCAGCACACTATGATTATGAGATCTGGCAGATAGACGTCAAAATCGCATTCCTCAATGGTAACCTCGAGGAAGAGGTGTATATGATACAGCCTGAGGGATTCGTGTCTAGGGATAACCCAAATAAGGTGTGCAAGTTGCTTAGGTCTATTTATGGATTGAAGCAAGCTTCCCGAAATTAGAACATAAGATTTGATGATGCGATCAGATCTTATGACTTCGTTAAGAACGAAGATGAGCCTTGTGTGTACAGGAAAGTAAGTGGGAGTACTATCACCTTTTTGGTATTATATGTGGATGACATCCTAATCATTGGGAATGATGTAGGAATGCTCTCCACAGTAAAGACTTGGTTATCTAGGCACTTCTCTATGAAAGATTTAGGGGAAGCATCCTGTATATTGGGGATACAGATCTATAGAGATAGATCCAAGAGGATGCTTAGCTTATCCTGTTGAATCTCAGATTTTGATGATGAAGTCAATTGGTGAAATATTTGATCTAATTTATATTATTGAGATAAGTGTGCAGGAATAACTACGATGGGATAAAAACATAAAGCGATTTACCGAGGTCAAGTCCGTCGGGTGTTCAAGAGTTCATCGAAAGTCCAAAAAATCGTCGGAAGTGTTGTCGAAATCAACCAAGATCGAATCAGGGACTTGCCGAAGTTTTCGGAAGTTCGTCGCAAAGATCATCGAAGGTTCGCAGAACTTACAGAGAAGATTCGGAAGCTAGCAAAAGACTCATTGAGCTCGCCATACAATCCGGGAGTATGCTGGAAGTCCGCCGGAAGAAATCCGAGGGAAGTGTCGAAAGTCCGCTGGAATCTCGTTGTAAAGCTCGTCGGAAGTTGACTTGAAGAATGTCGGGTTAAATCACTTAGAATTATGTTTTAATTTTGTAGCTTGCACATGATTAGAGTAAAGATTTAGAAATAATCTTGCCTAAATTTGGTAGGAGCCAACTGGGCTATTACTGGGCCAACTTGGGCCTTAAACAAGGCCCATTCACCTTCTTTGAATGGGCCAAAGCAGAGAACCACCACCGGGCGGTAGCACCGCTGGTGCAGCGGTAGTACTCGCCCTGTTGTCGACTGGGCGATAGCACCGCTGGTCAGGCGGTAGTGCCACCCCTATTTGTGTCGGTTGCCAGATCGACAGGTGGTAGCACCGCCCGACACCGAGAAACTCAAAATAAATTCAAATTTGGAGCCCAAATTTGAATCCATTTTGAGCCTATAAATACCCCCCCTTTCTCAGCTAAAAGGGTAACCCTTGAGAGTTAGAATTCTGAGAAAAAGTCTTTGAAAAGTCTTAGCAAAATCTTGTCTCTTCTTTTGCTTAAGTGTTCACCTCCTTCTTCTCCTTGTGAAATCTTGTAAGAGTGTGAACCTCTTGTAAAGGGTTGTAAGAGGGGTATTTGGTCCTTCTCCTTCAAAGGATTTGCTAGTGGAAGTGCGGAGCCTCATCGTGAAGGCTTCAAGAGTGGATGTAGGTCATTTGACCAAACCACTATACATCGTTGTGTTCATGAATGTGTGTGTTTAAATTTCTGAATTTTTTCATTACTTAGCTGCAAATCACTTAGTTCCTTTCTATTTCCTTTACTCAAGCAACTTTATTCAAGTTCTCTTTCGTTGATTCAAAATTTTCTTACAAACTTGCCTTTTTGCGAAATCAGAATCAAAGTTACGATTTTAATCCACTACACTAATTCACCCCCCCCCTCTTAGTGCCTTTCTGATCCTAACAATTGGTATCAGAGCCAGGTTCACTCTCATATTTGATTTAAAACCCAAGAGAGACCTACTCCGGTATGCAAGAGGGTCACTCCATTACTCATCCGCCTATGTTTAATGGGTCAGATTATACGTATTGGAAGACTCGTATGAGGATTTTTCTCATTTCTATGGACTTCGAACTTTGGAACATTGTTGAAAATGGCTTTGCAAAATCTTCTCTTCCGATGAGTGATTGGAATGAGTCAGAAAGGAAGATTTTTGCTCTCAATGCAAAGGCTATGAATGCCTTATTTTGTGCGCTTGATAAAAATGAGTTTAATCGGGTTTCTATTTGCGAGTCGGTATTTGATATTTGGTATTTGGTACACTCTTGCAATCACTCATGAAGGCAATAGCCGAGTGAAAGAGTCCAAAATCAACATTCTTGTGCATTCTTATGAACTTTTTTGGATGAAACCAAATGAGTCCATTGGAGACTTATACACCCACTTTATGGATGTCATCAATGGACTTAAAGCTCTTGGTAAAGGTTTTTCTAATTTTGAGTTGGTAACTAAAATTTTAAGATCCCTTCCAAAGAGTTGGGATCTAAAAGTTACGGCCATTCAAGAGGCCAAAGATCTTAAAACATTTCCTCTTGAAGAAGTTATTGGGTCTCTAATGACCTACGAGATGACGTGTCATGCTCATGAAGAGTTTGAGAATCCCCTTCTAAAGAATAGGAAGGATATGGCACTTAGAACACAAGAAGACCACTTGAAAGGAACATCAAGTGATGAGGACAATGATAATGACATTGCACTTTTAACTCGAAAGTTTAAGAAATTTATAAGAAAGAACAAATTTAAAAATGACACAAGAAATAAATTTGAACACAAAAAGGACCAAGTTATTTGCTATGAATGCAAGAAGCCGGGACACTTCAAGAATGAATGCTCTCAAGCTAAGAAGAAGCAATCCAAGAAGAAGAAAGCTTTGAAGGCCATATGGGATGATTTAAGTAACTCCGAGGTTGAAGAAGCTAGCAACAAGGAGGAGGCCAACTTCGTGCTAATGGCCATAGGAGAAGAGACTAGTGAGTATTTAATGAAGAGTTATCTTTCGATGAACTTTCTATCGCTTTTCATGAGTTATTTGATGAATGTAGAACTATTAGTAAGAAGTTCAATTTGCTTAAGAAAGAGCATGCTTTATTACAAAATAAGTTCAATAGTCTCCAAACTCCTTCTCTACCCCCATGCTCTAAGTATGAACACTTAGAAGCAATAAAAAGGGAGAACTTGCTACTCAAAGAGACCCTAAATAAGTTTAAGGTCAGTAGCAAGGGCTTGGACATGATCCTTGCTAACAAGAGTCACGTCGGAAATAGAAGTGGAATCGGATTTGTGAGTGGATCTCATCAAAATCCCACCACCTTCATTAAAGGACCCACATTGTATGTATCACTCCATTTGAAATGTAATTTTTGTGATAAAACGGGACATGTTGCTTACAAATGTTCATTCAAGAAAATTAGTCCACAAAAATTGATATGGGTTCCTAAAGGAACCATAAACAATTCAATGTTGAATTACAAATTAAGTAGATCAATTTGTAAGGCACCCAAAATCAAATGGGTACCTAAAAACCATCCTCTTTTGTAGACAAACTCACAAGCTAGGAGCAAGAAATGGTATCTTGATAGTAGATGCTCAAGGCACATGACCGGAGATCCATCTCATTTCTCTATGCTCACTAGCAAAGAAGAAGGGTATGTCACCTTCGGAGACAATAACAAGGGTAAAATCATTGGCAAGAGAACCATAGGTAACAAATCAAGTTTTTCAATTGATGATGTGTTGCTAGTTGATAGTTTAAAACATAATCTTTTAAGTATTAGTCAATTATGCGATAAAGGTTATGTTGTTAGATTTGAATCTAATGTTTGCATCATTGAAAAACCAAACAATGACATATCCATGATTGCTTTAAAACAAAACAATGTCTACACCATAAATATTAATGAATTAAGTAATGAAATATATTTTTTGGTTTTGAATGATGATGCTTGGTTTTGGCATAGGAGATTAGGCCATACAAGCATGAAACTAATTTCTAAGATTTCATCTAGAGAGTTAGTAAGAGGAATCCCATACATTAAATTTGTCAAGGACAAGGTATGTGATGCATGTCAACTAGGAAAACAAATAAAAACTAGTTTCAAATCAAAAAAATCAAATTAGCACCACTAGACCATTGCAATTGATCCATTTGGACTTATTTGGATCAATTGACATAACAAGCCTAGGAGGTAGCAAATATGCCTTTGTAATTATGGATGACTATAGTAGATACACTTGGACCTATTTCTTGGCTCACAAAAGTTATTGTTTCAAATGTTTCTCTAAATTTTGTAAACTCACTCAAAATGAAAAATATTTTATGATTTCATCAATTCGAAGTGATCACGAAGGTGAATTTCAAAATCATGACTTCCAAAATTTTTGTGAAATAAACGGATATAACCATAACTTTTCTACTCCAAGAAATCCTAAAAAAAAATGGAGTAGTGGAAAGGAAAAATAGAAATTTACAAGAAATGGCTAGAACCATGTTAAATGAATATAATTTACCAAAATATTTTTGGGCCGAAGCCGTGAATACGGCTTGCTATGTTATGAATAGAGTTCTAGTGAGACCATCCCTATCTAAAACTCTATGTGAATTATGGAATGATAAAAAACCCAATGTTTCTTATTTTAAAGTTTTTGGTTATAAATGCTTTATTTTAAATGAAAAGAATGCCTTAGGAAAATTTGATGTAAAATTCGATGAAGGCATATTTCTTGGTTATACTTTCGTTTCTAAGGCTTTTCGTGTTTTCAATAAAAGAACCTTAGTTATAGAAGAATCTATTCATGTGGTTTTTAATGAAATTTTTAAATTTAAGAAAAAATATTTTGATGATGATTTTGGCTTTGATAATTTAAATTTGAATGAACCCTCTCCTCAAAATGACAACTTGGATGCATCTTTTTCCCAAACTTTCTTACCCAAGGAATGGAAATATGTAGATGCTCATCCCAAGGAGTTAATTATAGGAGATGCATCGAAAGGGATTCAAACTCGCTCTTCTTTCAAAGATTTTTGTGCCCATGTCGCTTTTCTTTCTCAAATTGAACCTAAGTGCATTGACGATGCCCTGAAAGATAATTCTTGGGTTATCGCAATGCAAGAAGAATTGAATCAATTTGAGACGAATGAGGTATGGAAGCTTGTTCCTAGACCTAATAACCACTTAGTTATTGGTACTAAATGGGTCTTTAGAAACAAGCAAGATGAATGTGGTATCATGGTTAGAAACAAGGTTAGACTAGTAGCCAAAGGTTTCAACCAAGAAGAAGGTATCGATTATGAAGAGACTTTCGCTCTTGTGGTAAGATTAGAAGCCATTAGGATGCTCCTTGCCTATGCTAGTAGTAATGATTTCAAATTATTTCAAATGGATGTCAAAAGTGTATTCTTAAATGGTTTTATTTCTGAAGAAGTGTATGTCGAACAACCACCCGGATTTGAAAATTCTCTTCTTCCTAATCATGTGTTTAAACTAACTAAGGCTCTATATGGTCTAAAACAAGCCCCTAGGGCTTGGTATGAAAGGCTTAGTTCTTTTTTAATTTCAAATGATTTCACTAAAAGCAAGGTTGATACTACATTGTTTATTAAATATTTTGAAAATAATTTTTTTATTGTTCAAATTTATGTTGATGATATTATTTTTGGTTCTTCTAATAAATCACTATGTGAATCATTTGTCAAGAGTATGAGTGATGAATTTGAGATGAGCCTAATGGGAGAACTAAATTTCTTTTTAAGATTGCAAATTAAGCAACTAAGTGATCGTATATTTCTTAATCAATCAAAGTATACATTAGAATTATTAAAATAATTTAATATTGATGGATCAAAAGACATTAGCATTCCTATGAGCACCTCCACTAAGTTAGATATGAATGAAAATGGAGAAAGTTTTGATAAAAAACATACAGGGGCATGATAGATAGCCTGCTTTATCTCACTATAATCAGACCGGACATCATGTTTAGTATGGGGCAATGTGCAAGATTCCAAGCTAATCCTAAGCTATCTCATTTCAAAGCCGTTAAGAGAATCCTTAGATATCTTAAAGGGACTCCGAATCTTGGATTATGGTATCCAAAATCCGATAACTTTGATTTGAAAGCTTATACAAATGCGGATTTTGGTGGATGTAAATTAGATCAAAAAAGCACATCTGGAACATGCCAATTTCTAGGACAAGCACTTGTTTCTTAGACTTTCAAGAAACAAAATTCGGTTGCACTATCTACGGCAGAAGCCGAATACATAGCTGTAAGTGCATGCTGTGCACAGGTTATTTAGATGAAAAATACACTAGAAGACTATGGAATTTATTTAAAGAATATTCCCATAAAATGTGATAACACAAGTGTTATCTGTCTAACTAAAAATCCAATTCAATACTCTAGAACTAAGCACATTGACATTAGGCATCATTTTATACGAGATCATGTCAATAGTAAAGATGTCACCCTTGAATTTATCGATACAAATCATCAATTAGCGGATATTTTTATAAAACCCTTAAATGAGGAATAATCTAATTTTATTAGAAGGGAATTAGGCATGTTAAATTGTCCTAATAAGTGAGTTTTATTATATGAGATTTTTCTTCAAAAAATTTGGCTTTCATCGATTTGTCCTCTTGGATTTATTTATTTATTTTTTTAAGACATCGTCCTATCCTTAAAACCTCTGAAAACAAATTCAGAATAAATTAAAAAAATTTCTTTTTTGCTACTGATGGTAGCACCGCCTGGGTAGTCGGACCCCAAGCGGTAGAACCGCCTGTTTGGGCGGTAGTACCGCCCGAACACCCCTTTATAAAAGGGGTGAGTTAGGGTCGGCGGTAGAACCGCCCCCAACCCGAGAGCAGCTCCTTTTTCACCTCCCTAAAGCCCTCAAAACTCTTTCAAGCCCCATTCTCTCCCTCTAGAAGCCTAAGAAAGGGATTTTTCCTTGATTCAAGCTCTCTACCTCTCAAGGAAACACATCTAAGGTAAAATCTGAAATTTTTCTCCCTTTTCTTCTCTAGTTTTAGTTCTTTCCTTTAAGTTGATTATTGATCTATCATCAATAGATGACTCCTAAAAGATCTTCAAAAGACAAAGGGAAAAGGGTGGAGGGAGATTCATTTGACCAATTTCTTTTCAAATCAAAAGATGCATCCCTTAGGTTTTCAAATCTTGATACTAGAACCATTCATAAAGGAAAATATGTTGATTTGGGTCAATTAGGAACCTAGAACCCTTTATGTGGTTTGCTAACTTAGATGTCTTACCCATTTTGTAAATTGATGAACCCATTTATCCATGCTTGATTAAATTATTTTATGCTAATTTAAGCGTGAATGATGATAGCTTATCTACCTATCTTCTAGGAAATAAAATCAAAATATTTGATAGTACAATATGCACACTAATTGGAATTGTTGAAAAAGAGGAAAGATGCTATTTTAGAGGGAAATGGGACATGAACACAATTGGAGCTACCCACTCCGAAGCCTTAAAAACCGTCTTTGCAAATCCAAACTTAGGCATAATTCCCAAGAGCTGTGAATATTTGTTGCCTTTTAGGTCTAAAATTCTACATCACATTCTTATAAGCATTCTCATTCCTAAACAATTTCATCATGATGAGATTAGTTTAACTGAGTTAGGTACCATATATTGGATCATGACTGGACAGAATTATTATTTTCGATACCTAATCCGACAACACATGATAGAAGTCATTTCTAAAGGGTTAATATTACCATATGGAGGATTGATAACTAGATTGTTGCATGCCCATAATATTAGTATTCCACCTGATGAAGAAGTAGTACAAGAGGACAAATATAACATCATTAACATGAAACTACTTAAGAGACTTAGGTGTACATTTGAGAATGGAATAAGGGTTAGACAACTAAGAAGGAATGATATACCTCCCCCACCAGTAGAACATCCTGAAACACCAGTCTTTAGGGGAAGTGAATCTCCTCCTGATCCCTTTGATACAGCTCCATCAGTACCAACTTCAGCTCCACCTTTCGATGATCCGATCATAAGAGAATTAAATAAAGTTAAATTATAGCAAATTGAACTTTTGAAGGAAATGTGAAAGATGAACCAAAAGATAGATCACTTGTATAGGCACTTTGGTATTTCTCCGGAGTAGTTTATTATATTAAATTATCTTTTTGACCGTTGTAAACTTTTATGCAACTTTGACATCTATACAACTTTGGAATTATCTTTACTACATTTTATCTACCTTGGGCATTGTGGAATGATATTGTCTATTCGAATTTTTGAATGATTTCTTTTCCCTCGTTTGTGATATTTTTCGGATATCTTTTTACATATCTTTGGATGACACACTCATGATATTTTCGATTTTCACTCGTATATGAATCCCTCTTTTTCTTTTTGTTGATAACAAAGAGGGAGAAATATATGACTAGTGAATGCATTTGCCATGCTTTGCAAGTTATATGCTTGAAATGCTTATTTAGGTTCTTGATGCTATCCCATTTGATATCATTTTTTTAATTATGTATACTTCATTGATATCATTTGATACCTGTCTATTTGACATCTTTTGACTTAATGATGAATGTCTATAAGTGTCATACATCGACATTATCATCATTAAGTAAACCATGAAGTTTCTCTTTCATATGTTGGACGATAAGTTAAACTTATCATGTTGAACTCAAAGAAATTGAATTCAAGCAGTTTTTACTATCTATGGCATATAGATAGGGAGAGTTAAGAGTAAACCCATCATCAATTGATTGTCATCATCAAAAAGGGGGAGATTGTTGAATCTCGAATTTTGATGATGAAGTCAATTGGTGAAATATTTGTTCTAATCTATATTGTCGAGATAAGTGTGCAGGAATAACTACGATGGGATAAAAACATAAAGCGATTTATCGAGGTCAAGTCCGTCGGGTGTTCAAGAGTTCATCGGAAGTTTGAAAAATCGTCGAAAGTATTGCTGGAACTAACCAAGATCGAATCAGGGACTTGCCAAAGTTTTCGGAAGTTCATCGTAAAGATTGTCAAAGGTTCGCAGAACTTACCGAGAAAATTCAGAAGCTAGCCGAAGACTCGTTGAGCTCGCCATACAATTCGGGAGTATGCTGGAAGTCCGCCGGAAGAAATCTGAGGGAAGTGTCGGAAGTCCGCCGGAATCTCGCCGTAAAGCTCACCGAAAGTTGACTTGAAGAATATCGGGTTAAATCACTTAGAATTATATTTTAATTTCATAGTTTGCACGTGATTAGAGCAAGGATTTAGAAATAATCCTGCCTAAATCTGGTAGGGCCCAACCGGGCTCTTACTGGGCCAACTTGGGCCTTAAACAAGGCCCATTCCAGGCGGTAGTACTGCCCCTGCTGTGTTAGTCTGAGGCGGTAGCACCGCCTGGCTGGGGCGATAGTACCACCCCTACTATGTCAGTTTGCCAGACTGATAGGCGGTAGCACCGCCCGACACCGGGAAACTCAAAATAAATTCAAATTTGGAGCCCAAATTTGAATCCATTTTGAGCCTATAAATACCCCCCCTTTCTCAACTGAAAGGGTAACCCTTAGAGAGTTAGAATTTTGAGAAAAAGTCTTTGAAAAGTCTTGGCAAAGTCTTGTCTCTTCTTTTGCTTAAGTGTTCACCTCCTTCTTCTCCTTGTGAAATCTTGTAAGAGTGTGAACCTCTTGTAAAGGGTTGTAAGAGGGGTATTTGGTCCTTCTCCTTTAAAGGATTTGCTAGTGGAAGTGAGGAGCCTCATCGTAAAGGCTTCAAGAGTGGATGTAGGTCATTTGATCGAACCACTATACATCGTTGTGTTCATGAATGTGTGAGTGTTTAAATTTCTAAATTATTTCATTACTTAGCTGCAAATCACTTAGTTCCTTTCTATTTCCTTTACTCAAGCAACTTCATTCAAGTTCTCTTTCGTCGAATCAAAATTTTCTTATAAACTTGCCTTTTGTGAAATCGAATTAAAGTTACGATTTTAATCCGCTACACTAAGTCACCCCTCCCCCTCTTAGTGCCTTTCCGATCCTAACATGTCCCAGTTCATGTACATAGACACTATTGTCAAAAGGTTTGGTATGAAAAATTCTAAGAGAGATCTCATACTAATGAGACATGGAATATCACTTTTTAGGGGTATGTCCCTAAAAACACTTGAAGAAAGGGCACACATGGTTATGATTCCATATGCATCAGCAATAGGATCTATCATGTATGTTATGCTATGTACCAGGCCTGATATAGCATATGCTTTGAGTGTCACAAGCAGATATCAGGCAGATCCAGGCTTGGATCACTGGAAAGCAGTAAAATGTATCCTTAAGTACTTGAGAAGGACTAAGGATCTTTTACTCGGTATATGGGGAGTAGTAGCCTTAGGGTTGAGGGCTACACGGACTCGAGCTTCCAGTCCGATGTCGATGATAGCAAGTCTAATTCAGGGTATGTGTTCACCCTGAATGGAGGAGCAGGATGCTGGAAGAGTTCCAAGCAAGACACTATTGCTGACTTGACCATAGAGGCAGAATACATTACTGCGATAGAGGCAGCAAAGGAGGGAGTTTAGATGAAGAAGTTCATCACAGATCTAGGAGTCATCCCGAGCAGCGAGGAGCTAATTCCTTTATATTGTGACAAATACGGGATGATTACTCAAATAAGGGAACCCGGGTCTTATCAGAAGTATTCTGAGGAGGTTTCAACTTATTAGAGAGATCGTGGCCTGAAAAGATGTAGTAATGGAAAGAATTCCATTCGAAGATAACGTTACAGATCCACTAACAAAGCCACTGACTCATATTGTCTTTGAGCATCACAGAGGTGTGATAGGGATCAGACATGGTGATTGGATTTAGGTCAAGTGGGAGATTGCTAGTTATAGGTGCCCTACAAGTCAATCATATGAGTGATTACACTTGTAACACACTGTGTCAATCTTTTTGCTTATGATTATTGGCATTATATCACTTTATCTTACGTGTTGCATATATTGTGATGTCCTTGGATCTGTGCAATGGGAATCAGATCGTAATGAGATCACGATAATGAGACCGATTCACCTTTAAACATAAACCCTAAATTATCCTGATCATAGGTTACTCGAAAAGAACATTGAAATAACCGAATAGACTAGTGTGCTGTATACCTATTCATATAATGGAGGTAGCTGGTCTTATAGGTACTCATGTGGGGACACTAAGGGTACAATGTAGGTGCTCATTAGAGAATGAGTTCATTGATTGATCCGCCTATGGAATGCTGGATGGTTATTGATACCTCATGTCAGACAGTGATTTTGTAGTCCTAGTAGTGTATATGGTCCTTAGACTTGAGACACTAAGGATGTCCTATATGAGTACTCTACTCTTTGATACCAGACTTATAGGTTTGGAAAGTTCTAGATCTAGTATAGCCGGTCATTGGGAGTGGTAGCCAACCTTACGAGGGCTATTGAGTGTCAATAGAGGATCATCCGCTCTCGGTATCATGAGAGTAATATCCTATGTGTTCTTGCTTAAACAAATCCTTGGCCAAGGTTATTTGGATTGAGAGAGAAAGAGTTCTCTGGGAGAATCCGATAAGAGCAAGACTCGAGGAGAGACTGTATGGACCTGACAGCACCATGCCCGGTATAGGGTCTCTGGGATATTAGATGGATAAGAGACTATAGAACATGATAACTGAGGATAGATAGGTCCAAAGGATTGGATTCCCTTGTATCGTCTGAAGGCCGCGGCGTAGTAGCCTGGTACGTCCGTAGTCGATGAGTTTGGTGAATTATTATAGAGATAATAATTTACTAAGTCAGAAGGAGTTCTGACAAGTATGACTCACGGCCACCTCGATATTGGGCCTAGAGGGTCACACACATATGGTAGGTGTTGCGACGAGTAGAGGTTCAGATATGAGATATCCGCTGAATCCCCTATCTTATTGGATATCCATTAAGCCCCTGAATTATTGGATCCTAAGATGAGATCCAATAATTGCTAATAAGAGATTATTGGGTAGAGACCCACTAATCTAAGAGGCTTGGGTAATTTGATGGAGATCCAATACCCAATAGGGCAAAAGATCCATTAGGGTTTTCAAGGGGCCTCTATAAATAGGAGAGAACCAAAGCTCTATAGGTTGAGGGTTTCTTTTGGTAGCCACCTCCTGTTCTCCTCTCCCTAGAGAGAGAGGTGCATCGTTGCAATCCCTGCCATGTGGATATCACTAAAGAGGAGGACGCTTGACCTCCTTCATCTTCTCCCACAGATCTGAAGGAATTCAAGGATATACGATCTCCCTAGGTATCTTCTTTTATACGTGCAGTTTTCCGGATCTGTTTTTGACGCATCGATCTTCACACGATGATAGAAACTTTCTATGGGAAATATGGGGTTTTGTTTTCTATTCTTCCACTATGCATGTGATGTCGCTCCCCTTGAAGGATTTCCCAATAGGCCGTAGTTTGCCTGAGTCCTATACCTCAGCACGGCTGCCCGCTTGAGCCTTCTACCTCGGCCTCAGGTTACCTGAGTCCTACACCTTGGCGTGGCCTCCCGCCCGAGTCATGTATCTCAACTACAAACTGCTTGAGTCCTACAACTCCGCGTGGCCTACCCGCCTGAGTCATGTGCCTCAACCGCAGTCTGCCTGAGTCCTACCTCAATGTGGCTTGCCATCCTGAGCCGTGTACCTCGGCTACAGTTTGCCTGAGTCCTACACCTCTGCGCAGCTTGCCCGTTTGAGTCGTGTACCTTGACCGCAGTCTGCCCGAGTCCTATACCTCAGCGCGATTGCCTGCCCGAGCCTTCTACCTCGGTCGTAGAATGCCCGAGTCCTACACCTCAGCGTGACCAGATCGCCCGAGCCTTCTGCCTCGATTGAAGGATGCTTAAGTTATACACCTTGGTCGCATACCACCCAGGACACCGAGCCAATAGCCAACCACCGCGACCCTCTGGGAAACCCACCCAGCACTGACCAGAGGGCAAACCGGTAGCCTCAACTGCCAGAGACAGAAGCCACGCCTCGGACCCCCCTAGTAAGAGCCGATGCATGGCTTCCTTCGGGGGGGAGAATGATGAGGGTAATAATGATGACGGGATGGGAGTCGACATCACCTGCTCCCAGGTGACATTCCCTGGATCGCGCTTGGCGAAGAGCTACGGAGGTTGTCCGCCTTAGTCCGGCCTGACAGCGTCTGGCCAAAACAAACTGAACGTCGACCGAGGCACGTTGCCATCTCGCACACCGACCGAGGCATGTCGCCATCCCATAGGAGCTAGATCCTCCACACAACGTCAGATGCTATCAGAGGTATGACCCTACTTCCTGTGAGCGGGCACATCAGGAAACAGTAACCTTTCCTATATAAGCCCCTGCGTTCGGGAAGGAAAGGGGGGAGAGACCAGCAAAAACCCTCTCTGAGACTATCAACTAACTTGATCGTCGGAGGGGTTAGCCGGAGCTTTCCTGACCCGACCTATGTGCAGGAACGAAGATGGAGCGCACATCGGAGAGCCCCAGGCGAGATGTCTAGACCGACGACATCGGACGCGATGTGATCGGACCGACGACATCGGACGCGATGCGATCGGACCGGGGAGGTAGAAGTCTCCCCCCGGGAAGAATGGAGGAACCGATGCGATCGGACTGATGACATTGACAGACTCAAGGGTCAGTCGAGGAAGATCTCTGCGCATTCGGACCCGAACCCAACCGTGTCGGCCCCAAGGCCACGGCGTAAAGGTGTTGACACTAACAACATGTAAAACATCGTAAGAGGAAATAATGACATAATGTTGTCTCACCCAATCATAGATTGTCACTTGAGCAATAACGTATATAGAAAAACTTATACCCCTCACCTACAATCATAGAAAGGAGTATAATTTTCTAAATCTTATCCACCTCGATCTTTAGGAGGGCCACATAAGCCAATCGCATGATGTATTAATCCCCAATAACAAGACCCATTCCCCTAATTTCTCCTTTATGGAACATCTGTCATAAATAATCTTTTGGGAAGACTAACACACCCAACTTCAGAGGGCATCAATCTCAAGTCACATAGCTCAATTCTCCTTTTTTCTCTTTTTAAATGTCTGACCTTCTCATATTTTTCTTAGACATGATCCAACCTTGATATAAAATATTCCCATGATCATCTTTCCCTAACGCTGCCCTCGGAGAGACGTGCTCACTAACCCTTAACATAAATGAGCCCCTGGGCAATGTAAGGAGCTCTATAACCAGCTACCAGCCACACTCCATCGATCGCTTAGGTATAAAAACTAGCCCTGAAGCCTAAAGGGACAAGTATCTCCATTATTTTTACCTAGAAACTAATTTTACCATTTGAGGGATCAGGTCGAGAACATCCCTCAATGTTAACCGCTTATGTAGATACATCAGCGAGGCTAAGGCACACCTCAAGACAACACGAATCCGTCTTTGATGAATTTACAACACTTCGGAATCATGTCAATCAAATCTACTCCCCACTCCAGCATCTTCTCGTAAACCCCCCATGGACCTCCTAGACGAGCTTGTGCTTTCAGGACTGAATCAAATCATGATTACTCCACAATTAATGATATCAAAGCAACAACATATTGTGCTACTAATCGTTTCATCTCTACTAAAGAACCTTTTCTAATGATGAGGGATAATTGTGAGCATTTATCAATTACATCCGTCCAATGTCTGATAGTTGTTCTACCTTGACTTTCGCTACATGGGTTCTCCTGCACGGACAATCTTTCATTTGATCTACAACTCCCATCACAAAAGCATGCTAAACTTTAACGACGACTCAAAGGTAAGAAGGAGCAGCTTATCACTCTCGAGCCAATCATCTCCTTCCTCTCTCTCTCTCTCTCTCCTCATATTTTGAGTGAGCCCCCACAATAGTCAACATGAGGGGAAAAGAGACCACAGCTTTGCCACGGTCTTCTTAGATCCAACACACTTTCCTTTTGGCTCGCTCAACCACTTGTCAATTGAAAAACATAGGACGTCACCTCCTTTTAGTTGGATGTTGGCCCTCATCATGGGCTGTCGATTTAGTATACTGGTGTGATAAAAACACATTGTTGACACTTATATGTGGTTTTGATAGGGGTGTTCAGACTAATTTCAACTGAATGATTAAGAGCCTTTGATTAAAATAAAACAGATACAAATCAGAAATAATTCAAAATCGATAATCCATATTCATTAACCAATTGATAGGAAATATGATGATAGTATACGATAGTGACATAGAAGCCATTCGAGCTGGCCCAATTGACTTATGTGGACAGTAGTCTATGGGCAATTGTTTGGATCTACCCCTCCCTCGGTCGGTCGTCATAGGCAATAGTTCATGGAAGGTTATTTGGATCTACTGTCCCTGTGGACAAGACACCATGGGGAAGGCATTACAACTATTAAAGTCTGTCACCCCTGTGAACAAAATGCTAGGGGGGAAGACCTTATGATTATTATAGGCCTATTGGGACCCTAAACAAAATGCTAGAGAAAAGGCATTACAATCGTTGCAGGTGATTCTCTAGACCAGACAAGTATAAAAGTCAACCCCAATGCCAACCCATGTGATTCCACCCCAAAAGCTAACTTAAGGGTAGGAGGGGTCGGGTCGAAAAACTCCCACATAACACAAACCTTTATGTAGGAACCCATTAAGAGGAGTCTAATCCCCACCTAAGTTCGACCTTGGGACCACCTCGTATCTTTGGACTCCACCCTAATGCCACCTCAAATCTATCTCAGATTCATTGGTGCCCTCCTTAATCACTTTACAAGACACTCATGCGAATCCACCTTGGAAGCCCTTACACCTTCAGGTCCAAATCGAACATAGTTGGCTGATAATCGATGATACATTCCCCACAACACTGATTAGTCAATTTATAATTTTAAATAATATATATTAAATAAATCAATTCGATTAAATTGAATCAAATCAAAATTTGTCTAAAAAATTTGTGAACTTGATCGTATGGTTTTTGGATTTTTAAACATTGAGCTAGTTTGATTGATCAATTTGAATCACTTAAGAGCTTAAGACGATAAATTTAAATGGACTAATATTTTTTAAACTAAAATTGATTTGATTCAATTTGAATAGGTTAATTGAACCAAAGAAGAGTGACTATACATTGAAACTGTTTATAGCTTTCAAAACTAAACTAATTATTAATTAGTTTTGATTTGATTTTCTAATTCCATTTTAACACTCGTAGGTTTTTGACCTAGAAATCTTGCATTTGCATGCCCATAATAATGACCCAGAAAAATGATAGTCATATTTTGTTATATTTTTTTATGATGATGTTTTGTGAACATTATGATTGTAAGTTTAATTATAGAAATTCAATAATAATGACCCAGAAAAATGATAATCATATTTTATTATTTTTTTTTACGATGATGTTTTGTGAACATTATGATTGTAGGTTTAATTATAGTAATTCTTCGAGTATGGACCTTATTTTGATATGGTATGATAAATTATATGGGGCATGAAGTTTAATTTGAATTTTACATAGCTAACAGACAAGTGACGGCCCAATAAACGGCCCAGTTAGGGTCAAAACCAGGCCGGAAACGTGTCCACCTCATTTGGTGACCTCGGCCGGGTTCAGCCCAGTAAAACGAGGGCATAGATTGAGGGAAACCCATCGGAGCCCAGGCGACTTTCCTTCGCCGACGGAGAGGGTAAACTATCTGCTAGACCGGAAACAAATATCTTCGAACACATCAGCACGTGCCACGCGACCAAATGGAGCGGCCGAGTTGAGTCGCGGAAGATGGTAAATATCCCGGTGGGGTCGGTTTGTTGGCCATTTGCTCCGCTTGCACGCTCCCTCCTCACCCGCTCTTCCCGCGAAGTTCCCCCCAACAAACCGCCCCTCACTCGATGCCATTCGTCTTCGCGCCGCTCCACCCGGCTTCCCTGCCCAAGCCAATTGCTCCGATGGCCTCCTCCGTTTTCTCCCCTTCTCCCATCATACCCACCTGAGACGACGCTGGCGCACCCACCAACTTCACTTCCTTCCCGTATGTCCTCATCTTCCTAGGTTTTGCGGAGGGATTCTGTTTGGCCGGCCACGGAGCCGTTGTGCGAGCTGTGTGGCGCCCAGCGTGGCCTTGTCTACTGCAAGTCTGACGCCGCCCGCCTCTGCCTCCACTGCGACGCCTTCGTCCACTCCGCCAACGCCCTCTCCCGCCGCCACCTCCGCGCCCTCATCTGCGACCGTTGCCTCACCCAGCCCGCTGCCGTCCCGATGCCTCGATGACCGCCTCACCCTCCGCCAGTCCTGCTACCGGGCCGGACCGGACGCCGGCGGCTACGGCCCCGGCCATCGCCACCACCCCCTGAGCCGCTACTCCGGTTGTCCCTCCCCACCCGAGCTCTCCGCAGTGGCCTCGCTGCTGGACCTCTCGGACAAGACTCCTCCTCAGGAAGGCGGCTTGGATGAGATGGCGATCATGACCACCGACCAGATTGTGCGAGTAACTGCTGTGGCGCCGGGGAGGCTGTGAGCTCGGGTATATTGGGTGGGCAAGAGAACTCGGTCGCGAAATTTGATCCATGGGTGGCCTTGCTTCTTCTCCGTCGATGGCACCACCTGAATCCAATGCGGTGCCTCCCTGTGGACCAGAGCAACAGGGCTTCTTTCACAGGGAATGCAATCTTCCCAAGGTTCTCTTTCTATTGACTTCCTCAGCAAGCGCATTACGTCATCTCATTTTGTAATACCAATTGTGGTTCTCTGTCTTGGTAAATAAAAAGTGCAAATTTCTATTCTACAAACATTTAATTGGCTAATTAATGTTTGCATTGGCTATTTTGATACACTCGAATATGATAGCCATTCCTTTACTTGAAAGTCTCAGATCAAATACCAGTATTTCTTTTCCACCTTGTTTTTAGTGATTCCAAGAATATCGTCCAGTCAGTAGGAAACTTTTATTCACAATACTCGCTATTATGTCATCCTTGTCTATTTCTTTGAAAGTGGAGCAAACACTTCCATATTTATTTGTGCATTGAGCCTATGTTGTTAATCCGGAATGCGATGATGTTATTACAAGATGATTGGGCATGCTTGGTATTTAGATTTGCTTCATGTTGTATAATATATATATTTTTAGGAGAATATACTATGAAATCTGAGTTGTAAGTCTGTTGTACTAGAAAATTTATACAATGTGATGACAGATGGGATTTCCAGCTCTCACCGATCTTGGGATATGTTATGACAACGAGCTTTGTCAAGGTTTTAGCACTGGCATTGCTAGCTTTAACTTCCATGATGGCGCTGAGTTACTTGGCGGCCCACAAAACCGTCCAAAAAATCCATTTCCGGATACAGGATTAGATGGCTTTGTCGTGGGGAAGAATTTGTCTGTCGCAGAATCAAGTGGTCACATCGAGAGCACAGTAGAGGTTTCCTCTTTTTACTAACTTGATATCAGCTCTACTTGTTGGTTAAGACTGGGCTCTTTCTTATATTTTGCTTTTTTGTTTTTCTTGTAATTCAGTCATTAGAATCTCTGCTTTAGTAATATGTCACTACAACTCATTTGCTTTCAATTTTTTTTTTTTTTTAATTACTTGCCAGTGTTTCTTAATTTTGCTTCAGCAGAACAAGTGGTTGTTTTTTCTTGCTTATTTCATTAGGTCTGCAGAATTAATGAAAGATGCATCAGAACGGACGGAAATGCTCTATATCTGATAGCTTCAGTGTTACATAGTTATGGGTTTGGACATAAGAGTCCGAACTTCTGCTATGTTTTCCCACCTCTGTATTTTCTTCAGCTAACAAATTTCTTATGGAGAATATAGTAAATCGAAACGGTGTTAATCATCATGTATATAGTTTTGAGGTAACAGCCACTTTGAAGCAGGTGCAATCTGCAGCTTCTCTTGTTTACATGAACTTCATACTTTGAGATAGAGTACTTCCATTTATGAATTTTCTAATGGCCACAGATTTCCTTTCCTTTATACATGTATGAATTATATAGTAGACAGTGTTTTGATCTATTTCTTATGATCAATGTTATATACTGGGTACAGGCCGCATCTTCAGTACAACATGATTGCATGGCTCTTCAGTCATCTTACATGTTTCAGGCAACCAATGCTGGGCAGATAGGGAACAGCAATGCAGATCCATCATTTATAAATGTCAATAACAAAAGAAGTGGCAACTTCATTTTCCACACTGGAAACGTCTGCCCAACTATTTTTCTTTCTCTGTCAAACTTGGCTGGAGAAAGGAGTGCGGCTGATTACCAGGACTGTGGGGTATCACCAACGTTCCTCACAGGTGAGTCTACATGGGATTCCAATCTCAAACCTGGACGCCCACAGGCGAGGAATGAAGCAAAAATGAGATACAATGAGAAAAAGAAAAGTCGACTGTAAGTGGTTTCTTATGTACAATTTAATGCTCAATGCTGAAATGTGTTTTATTGTGTCTTCTGAAATTTATTGAGCTCCAAGTCAGACCCAACCTCTGCTAGATGAAACTGACACAATAAGACTCAAATTTTGAACTTGCTAAGCTTTTGCATGCTTTAAGTTTTTAGGGATGTTATGTATGATAAAGGATCAAATAAGATATTATTTCAGAAGCATGTTTTGCATGCTTCAGCTGAAATATCTTATTTAATTGTTAATGATTTCTGCTCACGGAATTTGGGTTTGGATCTCTAACCTGTGTATCATGCATGAGATTTCCAGGTTTGGGAAACAAATTAGGTATGCTTCGCGTAAGGCCAGAGCAGATACAAGGAAGCGCATGAATGGCAGGTTTGTAAAAGCTGATGAAACTTATGACCACAATCCTCTTCTAGCAGGAAACACCTGAACCAGATTTGAGGGCGATTTTATTCTTTACAACTTGTATTCAGATCAGGTATGTCAAGCAGTCTATTTCTGCATGAAATTTAAACTTTCTTTATGATAATCTCCACATAATTTTCTGAGGAGATCTGACATAGCATCAGACTTAACAAGTTTAACACATAATCTGCTCGTGTTTCTGTTTTGTGTTTCCATCTTTGTTTTACAGCTCTAGGTAACAAGGATTTGATAGTTCAGGAATCTGTTCTATGTTAAGCCTTTAGATAAAATTATAAGTTTTCATATAAATCTAATTACTTTTATGTGTCTTCATATAATTATCATGAAATTCAAAAATAATTGGGAACTCATTTGGGGTTTCCCTTTCAATCTATTCACCACACAGGCAAGCAATTTTTTTTTTTTAGGTTTTCTGTGGCTTACACCATTAGTTCACCACCATTTAAAACGATTTACTTTGGGTTGAAGCATATACTTTCTCGAAGAAAATTACCCATAGACCAGAAAATTTTCATTTCTTCATCCCTTTGATAGAAATCCTCCTCATTTAATCCATCCCTCTTGCTGCCTACAGGACCCACAAACAGAGACTAGCAGTAGAAAGCAATGCTGCATTCATCGGTCACATGCCAATGAATCTAACTTCTGTCTGCATCTGCTCTCTCTAAAGATTCTCCAGAATGGTTCTCTATTGCTTTGTACTGTCTAACACTTACTAGCTGTAAAGTTCAGAGAACTCCTCCTCTATCTAGATCATGAGCTTCTCTTTTTGTATGTGCAGGATTGTATATAGCAATGATGCATCTTCACTGGTTAGAACCTTCTCAAGGAGGTTATATGTTTGGGAGTTGCCTCCAGCCAGCATTATTTTGGTTCTTCTACTTGTTCGGGTTTCCACCCTATACCATTCTTTGAACTTGCTAAAGAGTTCGCACGTGTCTTTACCATTCTTTGAACTCGTAAGAGTTCCAATATCTCTTGTTCCAAATAGAGACGATTTTGATTAAGTCGGATTTTGGAATCTGTCATAATAAACGCTTATTTATCAATCCTTAACGATGACATCTTTTCTTTTTGCTTATTCAAAGCTGGATATGTTCCTGTACTATGAAATTCGAATCAGACAACATCACTGTACATGAATTTGGTCCGATGAAGAGTCTATTATGGAAGAGACAACATCGATCTCCATGAAACAGCAACGTCTAAGATGCAGTGACCTTCCCGGACTGAGGAACAATGATGTCAAAGTCGCTCAGAATCCACTCAGCGGCAGCATCATCACTCCTGTAGATCTCCGTGCCAACATCAAGCGAAGTTCACTTCCTCTTCGCTGCGGTTGTGTTAGGGTCCTACGTACAATGCCCGGTATCAGTCATTGTGACTGAAGGTTAGCAAACAGAGAGAGAGAGAGAGAGAGAGAGAGAGAGAGAGAGAGAGAGAGAGAGAGAGAGAGAAATGGCATAACCTGATAGAAGTAGAGAGACTGGGACAGCCTTCCTACATCAAGCTCCCAAGTCCTGGGATCACCAACCCAACCCTCTCCCGGCGTCGTGGGGTACCCGTACTCCGCCCACGCCGCATGAGGTAGGATCTGAAGGATCTCCTGCGGCTGGGGGTTGCTGTAAGGGTCGCAGGACCTGTAGGGCTTCTCCGGTTTCAGGGCGTTCCCCGGGGTGCAGTACACATGATAGGCTCCGTAGGGGAAGTTGGCAATGTCAGTCCGGTGAATCCGAGTCCCGTTGGGTAAGGTGTGGTAAGGGGGCACTCATGGAGGTTGTCCGCCCGGCACCACGACTCGGTTTGGGGATTCATTATCATCTCGCTGTACCGGGTGACGACGCTCGTCACGTCCCCGTCGCAGGGGTCGCCGTTGTTCTTCCAGCAGCTGCCCATGTCCATCAAGTAGAACTGGCTCGCCGAACCTCCGCCTCTTTTGATGTCCAGCGTCAACCTCACCTTGAAGTTGGGAGATTCCAGGATCTGCATCGCAAATGAGACTCTCGATGGTGTCTCTGCTGCAAGGGAAGGTAGACAAAGAGAGAGAGAGAGAGAGAGAGAGAGAGAGAGAGAGAGAGAGAGAGAGAGAGCGATTGGGTGGCTTACTATCGTGGTCATCCCTCTGGTTTCATAGTGGTATCCGCCAGAGAAGCCCCTCGTGGCGTCGGACATCAGGTAGAGCATGAGCCAAGGGTACGACTTAGAGGTCTTGAGGACATGGTGGAAGGACCAACCACCCTTCCCCAGCTCCTTCTCCCATGACCGAGAAGTAGGAGGCGGTGTCAACTTCCTCGCTGATATCACCATCGAGATCGTAAGTGCCGTAGAACCTCCCTGAAAGCTTGGTGCCCTTCAAGATGGTACTGCTGTGGAACACCAGTGGTGGTTCATGCACCCCTTACGGAAGCAGGGGAACCTCGACTCCGGCGGAAACGGGCCGACCTTGTTGCCGTCCTTGGGGCACAGGCCGGCGGAGGTGTCCATATTCCCGTTCTTGAGCATGATCATCCAAAACTGCCAGGGCGTCTTGTCGTCAGCGACCTCGCATTTCTTCCCCAAGTAGAGCTCCTTCTGGACGGCATAGAGGTCGACGTTCTTGAGGCTTTCCGGCGGCGCTCCCGGGAGATCATCGCCGAAGCCGAGCCTGTTGTCCTTGTCGGCTACCTTGTGCACCACCTCCGTCTTGTTTGCTGCAACACAAATCCGGCAATCACTCAAACTGTGACTCATCGGGACCCAGGTGAAGAATGTCGCCCATTAAAAGAAAGAGAGATACAGACCGATGTCGAAGCAGTCAGCGAGGCGGGGGCTGCCCATGCCGGGGGCTTCTTCTCCGACCTCATTGCAGAAGTTCCAGGCCTCCAAAGCCACCCTCAGTCCGTCTCTTTTCATCCCAGGGTCTCCCACTGCCGATATGGCCTTTGGTTTGCCTCCGCTGCATACCAAAGAGAGAAGACAACAGGAGGCGACCACAAAGAGTGCCCCGCGAGAACGGAGCCCATCGAAAGTCCCCATGGCAGCCAACAACAAGAAAGGATGGCTATTGTGTTCAGAGGATAAAGGAAAGCAGGTGAGAATGTGGCAGCGGGATTTGCTTTGCGTACAAGAGATGATGCTTCACAGAGTGTTCTCTTGCCGTGTAAATAAAGGGCTCGTCCAGAGGTTTTTATTCCCCTCTTCCGTTGAGAAGAGCTCCCAGAATAGGTTGTGTTATTACACTTGATTTTGATGGTATTTGATTGGATGAGATGTGATAAAATAGATCTTCTAATATAAAATTTGATGATTTAGTATCTTCTAAATCTTTTCTTTAGATTATGATACTTATCCATTTCCAAATTAGTACAATAATTTATATATAAGGTTGATTTATTAGATCTGATGATATAATTTACAACTATCATTTGCCTTCTAAAATCTTTTTTTTCACTAATCAAAATGAATGAAATTACCCTACAATAATCTAGTTTTTAATATATCATGACCTATTTTCTATAGGCTATAGTGCCGTGCAAAACAATAGCTATCTCAATACCCTAAAACTATTCGGGTGGCATAAGACTATATGAGAATTTGAGGTAGCGTTAAGCATTAATTGGATTCATAAGTTTATACGTAAAGCCTATGTGAACTTGCCAATATGCCCAACACCCAGTGAGTAATCGCTTGTAGACTTATAATTATTTGTTTGCCTTTTAAAGTCTTTATTTTTTTTCTTTTCTTTTCTCTTTTGCACACCAGGTATTTGTTGAATTATTTTTAAAACTAGTCACTTTGTGAAATATTAGGACTTCTCCATTGCTTATTTCCAAAACCAATCAATTTACATTTTTATGTCCTTTGGGACCTAAACAAGATTATAGCTACATTGATCCTCTATGGATGAATAACATAAATGTATCTCATGACTTGGGCAATTTCAACTAATTCAATGATAATGAGTACAAGGTAAAAACCTAGTCAATGTTTAAAAAGATACTAATTTTGGGTACAATTTGAGCTAAAATGACTATGTTTAAAAAGTTTTGAAGTAAACCAAAAAACTAGATACTAGAGGGAACAAATTTGATTCATGATAGCATAGCCGATAACTCATTTCCAAAGGAGAATAGGTGGTGTCTCTAACGAACCAATAGTTGCGAGAGGGAATGTTCCAACTTAATAATAATAGAAAGGTCTACTCATTATTAAATAAAAGAAGAGAGAGGATTCTCCCCAAGGAAAGAAATAACTAAATTTTTTATTAATTATATAGATTATTTTTATTTTATTTTTAATAGGAATTAGATTTCAAACCATGAATTAATTTTCCTTATTAGGTTGTATATGCAAGGAATTTAGTTAACAATTTTAATTCAAAAAATAAAAATCCGGTTATTTCCTAAAATATCATGCAACGGAAACGTGTTCACTCTATATATACGCTTGCCTGCACCTGACTTCCCCGCATCAAACTAGGATGGCTTCCGCGTTCAAGATTGCAGCGCCCTTTTTTTTCCCTTCTCTATGGCTCGTGGGTTGGTCAGCGGTCTCCGGCGCCAGTCCGATGACTCCCAGCGACAAGTTCGAGCAGTGGATAGCTCAGCATGGGCGAACGTACGCGAGCGAATCCGAGAAGTCATATCGCCTAGGGGTGTTCACCAGGAACCTGGACTTCGTGAATGCCTTCCGCCAAGCCGGGAACTACAGCTACACCGTCGGCCTCAACGGCTTCGCAGACCTCACCAAGGAAGAATTCCTGGCCACCTACACCACCACCATTCTGAAGCCATCAGCCGACTCTTATCCTGGATTGCAGCCTTTCCGGTACAGGGAAGTGACTGCTCCCAGTAGCATCGATTGGCGGGATGAGGGAGTAGTGACCCCTGTTAAGAACCAAGGGACGTGCGGTAAGGACGACTCCTCCTGCAACTCTTCCATTCCCATTCAATTAATTCTTTGAGGACTTGTCGTGGCCCTATCGCCTATGGTTTACTTCGTTTCGGTGCATGGAACATGCAGGAGCTTGCTGGGCATTCTCCGCAGTAGCATCGATAGAAGGCATCCACAAGATCATTACTGGGGACCTGATATCTTTGTCGGAGCAACAACTGCTTGCTCCTTTTAGTCATTATCTATACTTATTCCCTGGTAGAATAGTTTTTTAAAAAGCATTTTCAAATATATTAAAAACCTATTAAAACATATAACCTATTAAAACATATAATATTATTAAAACATATTATTAAAACATATATATTAAAACTAAAACAAACATATAATATATGTATTAATTACGCATATGTATGCATCACATATCACATATATAACAAACACTAGGGCATCTCCAATGGAGGCATCACGACGGAAGAGAACTACCCGTACGAACCTGATCAGGCAACCTGCGACGCCCACAAGGAATTGGACCATGCCGCCTACATAAACTCCTACGGATATGTTCCCGAGAACAACGAGAAGTTTCTCATGAACGCAGTGGCCAACCAGCCAGTTTCCGTCTCCATTGATTCCCACGAGTTCCACTTGTACACAGGTGGCATCTTCAACCATCCTTGCGGGACCAACCTCAATCATGAAGTCACTCTCGTGGGTTATGACACAGATGATAATGGGGTTCGGTATTGGATAGCTTAGAATTCATGGGGCGACGCGTGGGGTGAGGACGGCTACATTCTTCTCAAGAGGGACGTCCCTGAAAAGGAAGGACAGTGTGGTCTTGCCATGAGGGCTTCTTTTCCGAACATCTAATCAATGCCTGAATTGGGCATCTTAGCTTATGCTTCCATCTTTGCAACACTTGTCCCAAATTTATGTTTGTAGTGAATGGTACTTCCATTTTATTCTTTTTCTTCTTGTATGTAATATATATGTTAGATTTTAATTTATGGTAACTTAATTACCGGATAAATTGAGTTCCTGTGTCGTTTCAGAGGCACATGGAAGCTTCAAGTGACACCCATGTCAACTAAAACAGAGCTGCTAGCTCTGTTTAAGCTCCAGGATTCTTGATGCATTCGATGTGCAGAGAGGAATGAAGCAGTTAAAGAGAGAGAAAGCGACACAGATAAAGATCGATTGAACAGATCCAATTGGAAATCTCGAACCGGACATTCGGCCCATAGTTTACTGAAACATAACCAATTTTGGAAGACATAACCTCTGGTTTGCAGCTCACAAACTGCTGCACTTCTCCCTCTGCCACTTGTGCAAAGCTTGTGCTATAACAATCACTATGGGTATTGATTACACAAGTACCGTTAAGCATGATGCTATTGAGTGATTCATCTCTGCTTCTGCTGCTGCTCTCGGTGGCAGGACAACTTGGTGCGGCGCCGCGTTCCTTGTCGGTGCTTCTGACCGCCACCCATTTGTCGTCCCATGTCCAATTAGGGCTGCTGCTGCTGACAAGCTGTTGGATTCTTGCTGACGGATCACATAATGGGTGTTGGGATGCGTTAAGAAACGGGATGCAGCCACCTGCTGACATGTCGGGATGGCTTGGTTCAATTGTCGAAGTCTTTAGAGTCCCTGGTTGAGGTTCGCAGCTGGGACATGCCCTGGGTGTGTCTCGGTCTTGATTCCTGCAAGAATGCATGGATCGGGTTTTCCTGACTCGCCCCCTTCGATACTGAAGTTAGTTCATATTCCTCCTTTCCTGAAGTCAAGTGGGGGTTATATAGGCACGTATGGATGCGTACCTTGGTCCAGATGACGGTGAAGTCATACCGAACAACGTCGGGCAGGACGACACTACACGGCACTGTTCCAGGATCTCGGGGATGGCCTGCTCCGGATGTCGCTGCCCCGAGATTTCAGGAACAACTGTTTCATGTGTCGTTGTCCCGGGACTACGGGAGCGGGTATGCTGCTCGAATTCGGGTGGTGTGGCGGCATGAGGGCTCCGTCCCATCCGCCCCGAGGTGGCGGTTCGGACGTGGTGACTTTACGTGGGGCATTCTTATGCTGATGTGTCTGTTGACGGTGTGACATGGATGATGTCGTGAAGGGCGCCAGGATATCCCCTATCACTTCCCTTCCCCCCCAAACGAGGCATACGCCAAGGTCCTCGTGGAGGGGCTCGAGGTATGTCTGGCTTGCTCCTCCAATTGTGTCGCTCGTTGTGTGGGTTTGGCGAGTTGCCTCGTGGCACTGTTGTTCTTGTGTTGTTGACGTTGAGCTGGAATGGCACATCGTGGGGGTTGCTTGGGTGTCAGGGGCAATCGTCGGAGCGGGTGAATTCGGTCATAAATGGATTGATGCCCAAGCTAGTGAACTCGGGCACAAATGGACTGGTGCCCTAGCCGATGAACTCAAGCACTAATGGACTGGTGCCCGAGTTGGTGAACTCAGGCGGGAATGGACTGGTGCCCGAGCCAATGAACTCAGGTACGAATGGACTAGTGCTCGAGCTGGTGAAATCGGGCGGGAATGTGTTGGTGCCCGAGCTGGTGAACTCGGGCACGAATGGACTAGTGCCCGGCCTGGTGAACTCGGGCATGAATGGACTGGTGCTTGAGCTAGTGAACTCGGGCACAAATGGACTGGTGCTCAAGCTGGTGAACTCAGGCACGAATATGCTGGTACCCAAGCTGGTGAACTTAGGCACAAATGGACTAGTAGCCGAGCTAGTGAACTCGAGCACAGATGGATTGGTGCCCGAGCAGGTGAACTCGAGCATGAACATAATGGTGCTCGAGCTGGTGAACTCGAGCACAAATGGACTGGTGCCCGAGTTGTTGGGAAATCCATCACGGGGAGCGACATCACATGCGCAGTAGAAGAACAGAAAAACAAAACCCTATATTTCCCGTAGAAAGTTTCCGTCGTGCGAAGATCGGTGCGTTAAAAATAAATCCACGAAAACTGCATGTGTTAAAGAAGATACCTAGGGAGATCGTATATCCCTAAATTCCTACAGATCTGTGGAAGAGGATGAAGGAGGTCAAGCGTCCTCCTCTCTAGCGATATCCACACAGCAGGGGTTACGACGATACACCTCTCTCTCTGGGGAGAGGAGAACAAGAGGTGGCTACCAAAAACCCTCAGCCTATAGAGCTATGGTTCTCTCTTATTTATAGAGGTCCTCCTGAAAACCCTAATGGATCTTTTGCCCTATTGGGTATTGGATCTCCATCCAATTACCCAAGCCTCTTGGATTAGTGGGTTTCTACCCAATAATCTCTTATTAGCAATTATTGGATCTCATCTCAGGATCCAATAATTCAGGGGCTTAATGGATATCCAATAAGATAGGGAGTTCAGCGGATATCTCATATCCGAACCTCTACTCATCGCAACACCTACCATATGTGTATGACCCTCTAGGCCCAATATCGAGCTGGCCGTGAGTTATACTTGTCAGAACTCCTTCTGATATAGTGAATTGTTATCTCTATAATAATTCACCCAACTCATCGACTAGGTGTTAAATCTCGGATTTTGATGATGAAATCAATTGGTGAAATATTTGTACTAATCTCTTTGTTGAGATGAGTGTGCAGGAATAACTACGATGGAAAGAAAACATAACGTGATTTACCGAGGCCAAGTCCGCTTGGGGTTCAAGAGTTCATCTAAGTCCGAGAGATTTTCGAAGAGCTTGCCGGAACCATCCAAGATCAAATCGTGACTTGTCGAAGTTTTCAAAGTCCATTTCAAAGATCGCCGAAGGTTCGCGGAACTTCCGGAAGATTCGAAACCACCAAGACTAGTTGAGCTCGCCGGAGTATGCTTTGGGAGACCACCGTAGCAATCCGAGGAAGCATCGGAGGCCTGCCGGAATCTCGCCGTAGAACTCGCCGGAAGTCGACTTGAAGGGTGTCCGATCAAATCACGTTAAGTTATGTTCGTAATTTGCACATGAGTAGAGCAAGGATTTAAGAAATAAATCCTGCCCAAAATTCAGAGGAGCCAACCGGGCCACTCATCGTCAAGTTGAGATCTAAACAGCCCCATTCGGCTCGTCCAAATGGGGGCAGCGGTGGAACCGCCCAAGCCTGGGCGGTGGAATCGCCAAGCTCGGGCGGTGGAACCGCCACTGGGCGCGTAGCACCGCCTCGCAGACACACAAAGCGGAACGCTGCTCAAGCGTAGCACCGCCAGACAATCGACGGCGGAACTGCTTGGTCGGGCGGTGGCACCGCCGCCATCACGGATCGAGCGTAGCACAGCTGCTCGCGCGGTGGCACCGCTTCGTGACGTCGATCAAAGATCGACACAAAGCGTGGCACCGCTTCGACAAAGTGGGGGCACCGCTTTGACCACTGTGAACATGGGAACTCCAAATTCACTTGGAATTTGGAGCCTAATTTTGAATCCACTTTGGATCTATAAATATCCCCTTTCTCACCGCTGAAGGGCACCCTTTTGAGCAAGAAAAAGTTTGAGTCTTGAGCTTTTGAAGAGTTTTGAAAAGTGTTGTTTTCTTTGCTAAGTGTTCACCTTCTTCTTCTTCTTGAGAGATCTTGTACAAGTGTGAACATCTTGTAAAGGGTTGTAAAAGGGGTGTTTGATCCTTCCCCTTCAAAGGACTTGCTAGTGGAAGAGCGAGCCTCATCGCAAAGGCTTCAAGAGTGGATGTAGATCATTTGACCGAACCACTATACATCATTGTGTCCTTAAATGTGTGAGTGTTTATATTTCTGAATAATTTCATTTCTTGGCTGCAAGTTCATAGTTAGTTCCTTTTCACAAGCAATTACTTTCAAGTTCTCTTTCGTCGAATCGAAATCTTCCTACGAACTTGTGTTTCTTTGTGAAATCGTTTTCAAGAATACGAGTTTAATCCGCTGCACTAATTCACCCCCCCTCTTAGTGCCTTTTGATCCTTTCAATTGGTATCAGAGCAAGGTTTGCTCTCATATTGGTTTAAAACCCAAGAGAGATGGCCTACTCCGGTATGCAAGAGGGTCTCTCCATTACTCGTCCACCTATGTTCAATGGGTCGGATTATACGTATTGGAAGACTCGTATGAGGATTTTTCTTATTTCCATGGACTTCGAACTTTGGAACATTGTCGAAAATGGCTTCGCAAAATCTTCTCTTCCGATGAGTGAATGGAATGAGTCGGAGAGGAAGATTTTCGCTCTCAATGCAAAGGCTATGAATGCCTTATTTTGTGCACTTGATAAGAATGAGTTTAATCGGGTTTCCGCTTGTGAATCGGCTTTTGATATTTGGCGCACTCTTGAAATCACTCATGAAGGCACTAGCCGAGTGAAGGAGTCCAAAATCAACATTCTTGTGCATTCCTACGAACTTTTTCTGATGAAACCAAATGAGTCCAATGGAGACATGTACACCCGCTTTACGGATGTCATCAATGGACTTAAAGCTCTTGGTAAAGGCTTTTCGAATTTTGAATTGGTAACTAAGATTTTAAGATCCCTTCCAAAGTGTTGGGATCCAAAGGTCACGGCCATTCAAGAGGCCAAGGATCTTAAAGTATTTCCCATTGAAGAACTTATTGGATCTCTAATGACTTACGAGATGACGTGCCATGCTCATGAAGAGCTTGAGAACCCCTTCCAAAGAACAGAAGGATATGGCACTTAGAACACAAGAAGACCACTTGAAAGGAACATCAAGTGATGAGGATAGTGACAATGACATTGCACTTCTAACTCGAAAGTTTAAGAAATTCATAAGAAAGAACAAATTCAAAATGACACAAAAAGCAAATTTGAACACAAAAAGGACCAAGTCATTTGCTACGAATGCAAGAAGCCGACACTTCAAGAATGAATGCCCTCAAGCCAAGAAGAAGCAATTCAAGAAGAAAAAGCCTTGAAGACCACGTGGGATGATTCAAGTGACTCCGAGGTTGAAGAGGCTAGCAACAAAGAGGAGGCAAACTTCGCTCTAATGGCATTTGGAGAAGAGGTTAGTGAGTTACTTAATGAAGAGTTATCTTTCGATGAACTTTCTATGGCTTTTCATGAGTTGTTTGATGAATGTAGAACTATTAGTAAGAAGTTCAATTTGCTTAAGAAAGAGCATGCTTTATTACAAAGTAAATTCAATAGTCTTCAAAACCCTTCTCTACCCCCATGCTCTAAGTGTGAAGACTTAGATGCAACAAAAGGAGAACTTGTTACTCAAAGAGACCCTAAACAAGTTTAAGGTCGGTAGCAAGGGCTTAGACATGATTCTTGCTAACAAAGGTCATGTCGGAAATAGAAGTGGTATCGGATTTGTGAGAGGTTCTCACCAAAATCCCACCACCTTTGTTAAAGGGCCTACATTGCATGTATCACCCCATTTGAAATGTAATTTTTGTTGCAAAACGGGACATGTTACCTACAAATGTCCATTCAAGAAAATTAGTCCACAAAAGTTGATATGGGTTCCTAAAGGAACCATAAACAATTCAATGATAAATTACAAAGTAAGTAGATCAATTTGTAAGGCACCCAAAATCAAATGGGTACCTAAAACAATCCTCTTTTGTAGACAAACTCACAAGCTAGGAGTAAGAAATGGTATCTTGATAGTGGATGCTCAAGGCACATGACCGAGATCCATCTCATTTCTCTATGCTCTCTAGCAAAGAAGAAGGATATGTCACTTTCGGAGACAACAACAAGGGTAAAATCATTGGAAAGGGAACCATAGGTAACAAATCGAGTTTTTCAATTGATGATGTGTTACTAGTTGATGGTTTAAAACATAATCTTTTAAGTATTAGTCAACTATGTGATAAAGGTTATGTTGTTAGATTTGAATCCAATGTTTGCATTATTGAAAAACCCAACAACAACATATCCATGATTGCTTTAAAACAAAACAATGTCTACACCATAAATATTGATAAATTAAGTAATGAAATGTGTTTTTCGGTTTTGAATGATGACGCTTGGCTTTGGCATAGGAGGCTAGGCTATGTAAGCATGAAACTAATCTCTAAGATTTCATCTAGAGATTTAGTAAGAGGTATCCCAAACACGAAATTTGTTAAGGATAAGGTATGTGATGCATGTCAACTAGGAAAACAAATAAAGACTAATTTCAAATCAAAAAATCACATTAGCACCACTAGACCATTGCAATTGATCCACTTGGACTTATTTGGACCAATTAACATAACAAGCCTAGGAGGTAGCAAATATGCCTTTGTAATTGTGGATGACTATAGTAGATACACTTGGACCTATTTTTTGGCTCATAAAAGTGATTGCTTCAAATGTTTCTCTAAATTTTGTAAACTCACTCAAAATGAAAAGGCTTTATGATCTCATCAATTCAAGTGATCATGGAGGTGAATTTCAAAATCATGACTTCCAAAATTTTTGTGAAACAAACGGATATAATCACAACTTCTCTACTCCAAGAAATCCACAACAAAATGGAGTAGTAGAAAGGAAAAATAGAAGTTTGCAAGAAATGGCTAGAACCATGTTAAATGAATATAATTTGCCAAAATATTTTTGGGCCGAAGCCGTGAATACGACTTGCTATGTGATGAATAGAGTTCTAGTGAGACCATCCCTATCCAAAACTCCATATGAATTATGGAATGATAAAACCCAATGTTTCTTACTTTAAAGTTTTTGGTTGCAAATGCTTTATTTTGAATGAAAAGGATGCCTTAGGAAAATTCGATGCAAAATCCAATGAAGGCATATTTCTTGGTTATTCTTCCGTTTCTAAGGCTTTTCGTGTTTTCAACAAGAGAACCTTACTTATAGAAGAATCTATTCATGTGGTTTTTAATGAAGTTTTCGAATTTAAGAAAAAGATTTTGATGATGATTTTGGTCTTGATGATTTGAATTTGAATGAACCCTCTCCTCAAAATAACATCTTGATGCATCTTCTTCCCAAACTTCCTTACCAAAGGAATGGAAGTATGTAGATGCTCATCCCAAGGAGTTAATTATAGGAGATGCATCGAAAGGGGTTCAAACTCGCTCTTCTTTCAAAAATTTTTGTGCCCATGTTGCCTTTCTTTCTCAAGTTGAACCAAAATGCATTGTTGATGCCCTAAAAGATGATTCTTGGGTTATCGCAATGCAAGAAGAATTGAATCAATTTGAGAGGAATGAGGTATGGAAGCTTGTTCCTAGATCCAATGACCACTTAGTTATTGGTACTAAGTGGGTCTTTAGAAACAAGCAAGATGAATGCGGTATCATAGTTAGAAACAAGGCTAGACTAGTGGCCAAAGGTTTCAACCAAGAAGAAGGTATCGATTATGAAGAAACCTTCGCTCCGGTGGCAAGATTGGAAGCCATTAGGATGCTCCTTGCCTATGCTAGTAGTAAAGATTTTAAATTATTTCAAATGGATGTCAAAAGTGCATTCTTAAATGGTTTTATTTCCGAAGAAGTTTATGTTGAACAACCACCCGGATTCGAAAACTCTCTATTTCCTAACCATGTGTTTAAGCTAACTAAGGCCTTATATGGTCTTAAACAAGCCCCTAGGGCTTGGTATGAGAGGCTTAGTTCCTTCTTGATTTCAAATAATTTCACTAAAGGTAAGGTTAATACTACATTATTTATTAAACATTTTGAAAATAATTTTCTTATTGTTCAAATTTATGTTGATGATATTATTTTTGGATCTTGTAATAAATCACTATGTGAATTATTTGCTAAGGATATGAGTGATGAATTTGAGATGAGTCTAATGGGAGAACTAAATTTCTTTTAGGACTTCAAATCAAGCAACTAAGTGATGGTATATTTCTAAATCAATCAAAATACACATTGGAATTGTTAAAACGATTTAATATGGATGGATCAAAAGAAATTAGCACTCCTATGAGCACCTCCACTAAATTAGATATGGATGAAAATGAAGAAAGTTTTGATCAAAAACTTATAGGGGCATGATAGGTAGCTCGCTTTATCTCACGCAACTGCACTGACATCATGTTCAAGTGTAGGGCTATGTGCAAGATTCCAAACTAATCCTAAGCTATCTCACTTGAAAGTCACAAGAGGATTCTTAGATATCTTAAAGGGACCCCTAATCTTGGATTATGGTATCCAAAATCTGAAAATTTTAGTTTGAAAGCTTATGCAGATGCGGATTTTGGTGGATGTAAAATAGATAGAAAAAGCACATCCTAACATGCCAATTTCTAGACATGCACTTGTTTCTTGGACTTCCAAGAAACAAAATTCTATTGCACTATCTACAAGGTTTAATATATAGCTGCTAGTGCATGTCGTGCACAAGTTATCTGGATGAAAATACACTAGAGGACTATGGAATCTACTTAAAAATATTCTTATAAAGTGTGATAACACGAGTGCAATTTGTCTAACTAAAAATCCAATCCAACACTCTCGCACTAAGCACATTGACATCGTGCATCACTTTATACGTGATCATGTAAGTAGTAGAAATGTCACTCTTGATTTTGTTGATACAAATCATCAATTAGCGGACATTTTTACTAAACCTTTAAATGAGGAACAATTTGATTTTATTAGAAGGGAATTAGGCATACTAAACTGCCCAAGTAAGTAAGTTTTTTTATGATGTCTTTTCTTGAAATTATGTTTAAACTATGATTTCTATCGATTTGATTCGGATTTTCCCATGGATTTATTCCTTTTGACTTCATCCCATCTCTGAGATTTTTCTTTAAAAAAAAAAAAAGGAAAAACATGAAATCCGAATTTGTTTTTGTGCTACCGGCGGTAGCTCGCCAACCACGGTGGAACCACTGGTAGTCACCCCAGCGGTGGAATCGTCACTGGGGCGGTAGTACCGCCCTAACACCCTGCTATAAAGTGTGTTAGGGCCGGCGGAGAACCGCCTCCCTAATCTGTGAACCGCCTCTCCTCACTCTTCCAAACTCTTCCAAACTTCAAATTGGTGTCATTTCTTCCCATCTAGAAGCCTAAGGAGGAGATTTTATCTTGATTCAAGCTTCCTACATCTCAAAGAACCAATCTAAGGTAAAAACAGAATTATTTCTCTTTCCTTTTCTTGTGAAGTTTCATTCCTTTCTTCAATTGATTTTTGATCATTCCTGAATAGAAATGGCTCCTAGAAGAACATCAAGAGACAAAGAAAAAGGATGGAGGTAGATTCATTTGACCAATCCTTGTTTAAATCACAAGAAGCCTCCCTTAGATTTTCTGAATTTGGTTCTAGACCCATTCATAAAGGAAAGTATATTGATTTGAATCAATTAGGAAACTTAGAACCTATCATGTGGTTTGCAGACTTAGAGGCTTTACCTATTCTACAAATTATTGAACCTATTTATCCACGCTTAGTTAAGTTGTTCTATGCTAATTTAACTATGAATGATGATGGCTTGTCAACTTATCTTCTAGGTAATGAGATTCAAATATGTGATAATACTATATGCTCATTAATTGGAATTGTTAAAAGAGAGCTAGGTGTTATTTTCGAGGAAAATGGGATATGGACACGCTTGGTGCCACTCACTCTAAAGCTTTAGAAACTGTATTTGCAAACCCAAATTTAGGAATAATTCCCAAGAGTTGTGAACATTTATTACCTTTTAACTCTAAAATTTTGCATCACATTCTAATAAGCATTGTTATTCCTAAGCAGCTTCATCATGATGAGATCGGGCAATCGAATTAGGTACCTTATATTGGATCATGACTAGACAACATTTCTGCTTTGGTTACCTAATCAGCAAAGACATGATAGAGGTCCTTTCTAAAGGATCAATGTTACCATATGGAGGTTTAATAACTAGACTATTGCATGCCCATAACATCCGTGATTCCACCGGATGAAGAAGCAATACAAGTCGAAAGATTTAATATTATTGACGTTAAACTACTTAGACGACTTAGATGTACTTTCGAGCATGGAATAGGGGTTAGGCAACCTAGAGATGTGATATACCTCCCCACCGTAGACCATCCTCAAACACCACCCCTTAGGGGAAATGAATCTCCTCCTCCTAATCCTTTTGTTGCAGCTACATCGCTGACATTTTCTCGCTCCATCTTCTACTGATCCGATCATGAGAGAGTTAAATGAAGTAAAACTACAGCAAATTAAAATTTTGAAGGAAATGCGGAAGATGAACTTAAAGATCGATCACATGTATAGGCATCTTGGCATTCCTCCCGAGGAGTAGCTTGTCTGTGTTTTCTTTTGAACGATGTAAACTTGTGTTGTATGTTGACATTTATGTTGTATTCCTTACATCGTGACATCTTCTTGTTGACATCTATGTTGTCTTAACTTCATGCTGTGTTATCTTACATCTTTTCGGCCACTGTGGAATGGTTTTCGATTTTTCTGATTTCCTTTTCCACATTTGTGATGTTTTCCCAAATTGTTATGTTTCCCTCGTTTCCTTTTTGTTGATGACAAAGGGGGAGAAATGATATGTGTATTGCCATATGATATGCGTTGTCCAACATAAACTTAGTTGGGTTCTTGATATCATGTTTTTTGATTATGTATACTTCATTGATATCTTTGATATCTATTTTGAAATCTTGAAATTAAAATTAATTGTGTTGAATTCAAAAATTGAATTCAAGCAATTTTTCTTTATGGCATATACATAGGGGGAGTTAAGAATAACTCCATCACCAATTGATTGTCATCATCAAAAAGGGGGAGATTGTTAAATCTCGGATTTTGATGATGAAATCAATTGGTGAAATATTTGTACTAATCTCTTTGTTGAGATGAGTGTGCAGGAATAACTACGATGGAAAGAAAACATAACGTGATTTACCGAGGCCAAGTCCGTCGGGGGTTCAAGAGTTCATCTAAGTCCGAGAGATTTTCGGAAGAGTTGCCGGAACCATCCAAGATCAAATCAGGGACTTGTCAAAGTTTTCAAAAGTCCATTTCAAAGATCGTCCGAAGGTTCGCGGAACTTCCGAAGATTCGAAACCACCAAGACTAGTTGAGCTCGCCGGAGTATCTTTGGAGACCACCGTAGCAATCCGAGGGAAGCATCGAGGCCTGCCGAATCTCGCCGTAGAACTCGCCGTAAGTCGACTTGAAGGGTGTCCGATCAAATCACGTTAAGTTATGTTCGTAATTTGCACATGAGTAGAGCAAGGATTTAAGAAATAAATCCGCCCAAACTTCGTAGGAGCCAACCGGGCCACTCGTGTCAAGTTGAGATCTAAACAGCCCCATTCGGCTCGTCTGAATGGGGCAAGCGTGGAACCGCCTAAGCCTGGGGCGGTGGAACCGCTAAGCCTGGGTGGTAGCACCGCCAAGACACACACACAAGCGGTGGAACGCTTTGTCTGGCGCTGTAGCACCGCCAGACACCGACGGCGGTGGAACTGCTGGTGGGCGGTGGCACCGCCCATCCACCGGATCGAGCGTAGCACCGCCGCTCAAGGCGGTGGCACTGCCAGACGCCGATCAAAGATCGACACAGTGTGTGGCACCGCTTGACCACTGTAAACATGGGAACTCCAAATTCACTTGGAATTTGGAGCCCAATTTGAATCCACTTTGGATCTATAAATATCCCCTTTCTCACCGAAAGGGCACCCTTTTGAGCAAGAAAAAGTTTGAGTCTTGAGCTTTTGAAGAGTTTTGAAAAGTGTTGTTTTCTTTGCTAAGTGTTCACCTTCTTCTTCTTGAGAGATCTTGTACAAGTGTGAACATCTTGTAAAGGGTTGTAAAAAGGGGTGTTTGATCCTTCCCCTTTAAAGGACTTGCTAGTGGAAGAGCGGAGCCTCATCGCAAAGGCTTCAAGAGTGGATGTAGATCATTTGACCGAACCACTATACATCATTGTGTCCTTAAATGTGTGAGTGTTTATATTTCTGAATAATTTCATTTCTTGGCTGCAAGTTCATAGTTAGTTCCTTTTCACAAGCAATTACTTTCAAGTTCTCTTTCGTCGAATCGAAATCTTCCTATGAACTTGTGTTTCTTTGTGAAATCATTTTCAAGAATACAAGTTTAATCCGCTGCACTAATTCACCCCCCCTCTTAGTGTCTTTTGATCCTTTCACTAGGGACGTACCAGGCTACTACGCCGCGACCCCCAGACGATATAGGGGAATCCAATCCTTGGGACCTATCTGTCCTCAGTTACCATGTATCTATAATCTCTCATCCATCTAATATCCCAAAGACCCTATATCGGGCATGGTGCTATCAAGCCCATACGGTCTCTCCTCGAGTCTTGCTCTTGTCGGATTCTCCAGGAGAACTCTTTCTCTCTCAATCTGAATAACCTTGGCCAAGGATTTGTTTGAGCAAGAACACATGAGATATTCCTCTCACGATACCGAGAGTGGATGATCCTCTATTGACACTTAATAGCCCTCATAAGATTGGCTACCACTCCCAATGACTGACTGTACTAGATATGGAACTTTCCAAACCTATACGTCCAGTATCAAAGAGTGGAGTACTCATACAGGACATCCTTGGTGTCTTAAGTCTAAGGACTAGATACGTTACTAGGACTACGGAATCGCTGTCTGACGTGAGGTATCAAAAACCATCCAGCATTCCATAGGCGGATCAATCAGTGAACTCATTCTCCAATGAGCACCTGCACTGTACCCTTAGTGTCCCCACACGAGTAGCTATGAGACCAGCTACCTCCATCATATGAACGGGTATACATCACACTAGTCTATCCGGTTATCTCGATGTCCTTCTTGAGTAACCTATGACCAGGATAATTTAGGGTCTGTGTTTAAAAGTGAATCGGTCTCATTATCATAATCTTATCACGATCCAATTCCCATTGCACAGATCCAAGGACATCACAATATACATATAGATAATGTGAAAATGCCAATAATCATAAGCAAAGAGATTGACGCAACATGTTACAGGTGCTATCACTCACGTGATTGGCTTGTAGGGTACCTAAAACTAGCAATCTCCCATTTGACCTAAAGCCAATCACCAACATGTCTGATCCTCATCAGACCTCTATGATGCTCAAAGACAATCTGAGTCAATGGCTTTGTCAGTGGACCTGCAATGTTATCTTCGGATGGAACTCTTTTCATTACTACATCTCTTCAGGCCACGATCTCTCTAATAAGTTGGAACCTCCTCAGAACACTTTTGATGAGACCCGGGTTCTCTTATTTGAGTAATCGTCCTGTATTTATCGTAATATAAAGGAATCAGCTCCTCGCTGCTCGGGATAACTCCTAAGTCTGTGATGAATCTCTTTATATAGACTCTCTCCTTTGTTGCCTCTGTCACAGCAATGTATTCCGCCTCTGTGGTCGAGTCAGTAGTAGTATCTTGCTTGGAACTTTTCCAGCATACTGCTCCTCCATTCAGGGTAAACACATACCCTGAATTAGATTTGCTATCATCGACATCGGATTGGAAGCTCGAGTTCGAGTAGCCCTCAACCTTGAGGCTACTACCTCCATATACCAGTAAAAGATCCTTAGTCCTTCTCAAGTACTTAAGGATACATTTTACTACTTTTCAGTGCTCTAAGCCTGGATCTGCCTGATATCTGCTCGTGACACTCAAAGCATGCGCTATATCAGGCCTGGTACATAGCATAGTATATATGATAGATCCTATCGCTGATGCATATGACATCATATCCATGTGTGCCCTTTCTTCAGGAGTCTTTGTGGACATACTCCTAGAAAATTATATTCCATATCTCATTAGTATGAGACCTCTCTTGGAATTTTTCATACCAAACCTTTTGACAATGGTGTCTATGTACCTGGATTGGGACAAGCCAAGCATCCTCTTGGATCTATCTCTATAGATCCATATCCCCAATATGTAGGATGCTTCCCCTAAGTCCTTCATGGAGAAGTGCCTAGATAACCAAGTCTTTACTATAGAGAGCATTTTTACATCATTCCCAATGATCAGGATGTCATCCACATATACTACTAAAAAAGTGATAGCTCCCACTTAATTTCCTGTACACACAAGGTTCATCTTTGTTCTTAACGAAGTCATAAGATTTGATCGCCTCATCAAATCTTATGTTCCAACTTTGGAAAGCTTGCTTCAATCCATAAATGGACCTAAGCAACTTGCACACCTTATATGGGTTATCCTTGGATACGAATCCCTTAGGCTGTATCATATACACCTCATCATCGAGTTACCATTGAGGAATACGGTTTTGACATCAATCTGTCAGATCTCATAATTATAGTGTGCTGCAATAGCCAATAGAATTCGAACGGATTTTAGCATGGCTACCGGTGAGAAAGTTTCGTCATAGTCAATACCTTGCCTTTGATGATACCCTTTAGCCACTAGCCTTGCTTTATTAGTCTCTACCTGTCCATATACTCCAATCTTCTTTTTGAAGATCCACTTGTAACCAATGGGTATAATATCCTCGGGTGCATCAACTAGGTTCCAAACCTTGTTGGAGTACATGGAATCTATTTCTGAATTCATGGCTTCTTGCCATTTTTCGGAGTCTATGCTCATAATAGCCTTCTCGTAGGTCTGAGGATCAATATCCTCAACATCCTCTCTTCTGATATGTCCCACATATCTCTCAGGAGGATGGGATACTCTATTAGACCTATGTAAAGTTGAAACTTATGTGTTAGGTATCTGAACAGACTCTGGCTGTGGAGTGGTGCTTGAGCTAGGTTCTCCAACCTCGCTCAACTCTATCATGCTCCCACTGTCTCCACCAAGAATGTGTTCCTTCTCAAGGAATACTGCTCTCTTGGCTACAAAAACCTTTCGGTCCTTAGGGTGATAGAAATAATACCCACAAGTTTCTTTAGAATATCCCATGAACTTGCATCATTCCGTCCTAGATTCTAACTTGTCAGGGTTGTGTCTCTTAACGTGGGTAGGACAGCCCCAAATCTTAACAACTTTAAGATCAGACTTCTTCCCATTCCATATCTTATATAGAGTAGACATCATTGATTTAGTTAGAATTCTGTTCAGAAGGTAAGCTGCGGTCTCTAAGGGATATCCCGAGAATGAGATGGGTAGGTCGGCGAAACACATCATGGAATGCACCATATCTAACAGTATGCGATTCCTCCTTTCCGATACACCATTAAGCTGTGGTATATAAGGAGGTGTCCATTGGGATAATATCCCATAGTCTTTGAGGAACTGGGTGAACTCTGTACTAAAGTACTCACCTCCTCGATCATATCGAAGGGTTTTAATACTCTTTCCTGTCTGGTTCTTCACTTCTCATTTCCTCTTAAACTCTCTTACACTCATGATATGTGGAGCTATATCTAGCATAAATAAACCATTATGCACTGTTCCTCTCGTGATGATCTCATTATCTAATATTATTGAACAACCATTGTTCTCAAAAACTAATTTATATCCAATAACTATCAAATATAAAATGAAAATAATGTTTTTGATAATAGAAGGAACATAATAGCATGTATCTAATGTAATAATAGCTCCACTAGGCAGATGTAAGGTGACCTTGCCAACAGCCAGTGCAGCAACCTTTGCTCCATTGCCCATCTTAAGGTCCATCTCGCCTCTGTTCAATCTCCTAAGTCCTGTCAAAACCTGCAATGAATTGCAAATATGATAAGCACTCCCGGTATCTAATACCCATGTGTTATCATAAGATTCTGACAAATGGAGACTAATCATGAATGTACCTGAAGCTTCTCCAAGCTTCTGTATCGTCCTCTCTGCAAGGTACTCTTTGTAGTTCCTCTTCCAATGCCCATCTTTGCCGCAGTGGAAGCATTGGCCTTTGTTCTTTGTTGGGTCTTTCTTGGCAACCTTTGCCTTACCCATTTTGCCCTTGCCCTTGCCCTTCTTAAGGGTCTTCTCAGCCTTCATTTTCTTTCTGGTCTCACTAGTGTAGAGAATCGGCTTCTCTTTCTTGATAGTGCTCTCTGTTTCTCTCAACATATTGAGGAGCTATGGGAGGGTCATCTCAAGTTTGTTTATATTAAAATTCATTATGAACTGAGAAAAGAAATCTGGTAGGGATTGAAGCACAAGATCTACACACAGGTTATCCTCTAGGACCATTTCTAGACCTGTGAGTTTCTCGATCCACTCAATCATCTTAAGGATATGGTTCTGAACCGATGTCCCCTCAGTCATCCAAGCACAGAAAAGACTCTTTGATATCTCATATCATTGAGTTCTTCCCTATTCCTCAAATAGTTTGCGGAGATGTAGGAGTATAGAATTAGCATCCATATTTTCATGTTATCTCTGTAACTCAGTAGTCATAGAGGCCAACATATAACACTGAGCAAGAGTGGAATCATCTAAGTACTTCACATAATGAGCGATCTCATCCTCGCTTGCCCCTTCATCGGGCGTAGGGATCACTATATCAAGGACATACGCAATTTTCTCCGTTGTGAGAACGATTCTTAGATTGCGATGCCAATTCGTATAATTTAGACCAGTGAGGCGGTTGGCATCAAGTATGCCACATAAAGGATTTGAAAGCGACATTTTTCTAAAATAAAAGATGTAGCAGAAATAAATAACATGCAGACTTTGCAAAAAATTTAAACAATTAAGATAAGGACTTCTATCGTAATGTATTCCCACTAATTTTTCGTGAGACACACAACACCCTCCGGTATGTGAATTGGAGACCCCTGACGGATCTCTAGTGGGGATCAGGATCCAATCAGCATCTTAACGTAACCTCAAGAGACTCGACCAATCACGTTAAGCCCGTAAATGTAGGCAACTCTTGCTAATCACAACTCTTTGTGATTCCCGTCCTGTTCGACCTCCGAACCACCATGGCCTCGACCAACCATGATGTTCGGTTAAGTCATTAACATCGTTACCAGATGAGTTTGATTAGGTGATATACTCTCGAGGGACTCGACCAAGCATACTATGTCCTCAGGTCACCTCTGACATCTCTATGTCGTAGATAAGATGGCGAGATGCGATATAGGTGAGTCTCAAGAGACTCGACTAACTCAACCTACACCGGGAATCGTCTCCTAGCTATAACGATGGAAGGCCACGTGGGTCAATCTAATTACCTTATGTTTACCGACTTAATATTATTAATGGAGAGGATTTTTTTTATTTGGTCTCTTAATATAATGTGTCACACATATACGTATTTAATATATATATCTACATCGCATGTAAATATATATATATATATATATATATATATATATATATATATCTAGTAGGTGTATAACTAATCACACATCACATGAGCAATCACACCAGATGATCATGGACCACATCCTAATGTGATCAGGCCTGAGCCAGTGAGCTTAATCACTCGCATCAAGATCTATGTGTACTTCGGCGCATCTCTATGCCTTGTGATTGTCCATCTCGTTTCGTCAGATCCGTCGGCATCTCAACGCATCTCCATGTGTCGGATCGTCCATCTCGGCCTCATGAGTCACGCCACCACTACACCTCCTCATGTAATTATAATATAATTACAAGCACGTAGGCCCAACAATAAATGAGAAAATAGAGGCTCGCAGGCTCCAATAATAATAATCATATGTACACACATCACATCACAAGTCTATAATCATTTATCCATATCATACATCGCATGTATATATATATTATTTTATAGGACTACTAGATAAAAATAATAGTTAATTAAACTATTTAATTAACATATTTAATTTTATGATATCAAGGATAAAAAGGGAATTTTTTGAATTCCTAGGGATATTTTGGTAATTCGACCAAAAGATATTTTGGTAATTCTATCAAAAGGGACAGAATCTGAAATTTCTGAAATTTGAGGGGTAAAACCATCTTTTGCCCAGAAAAACCCTAATCCCTCCTCTGCAGCGTTGCGGCCGCCGCCACCCTACCGGCGGCGGCCACTACGACTGGGCGCACCGCCCTTACTCGCGGGCGCACTGCCCGCAGGTGGTCTATCCGTTGGCAGTGCTGCCCCTTGTGGGCAACGGTGCCCCTTGCGGATGCGCCCATACCTACAGGTAGGTCGCCCGTAGGAGGTGCTGCCCCTTGCGGGCTGGCCATGGGCGGCGTTGCCCCTTGCGTGCGGGGAGGGAGGCGGTGCCGTCGCTGCCCCGAGGGCGTAGCGCCCCCCGCCGGTGCCTCTGCGGTGCTGGCCTGCGGGCACGGGCGCCCAGCGCCGGCGCCTTTGGGCGCAGCGCCCGCCGGTGCCTTTGGGCGCAGCGCCCGCCGGTGCCTTTGGGCGCAGCGCCCGCCGGTGCCCCTGGGGCGTTGCCCTGGTGTTGCTGCCCTATGGGCGTAGCGCCCGCAGGCGCTGCCCTGTTGGCAGCCCGCCGGTGCCCCTACGGGCTGGCCCATAGGCCGCCAACGCTACGTTGGGGCTGCCCTGCAGGCAGCCCGCCGGCTGCTGCCTGTGCAGGCAGCAAGGCTGCAAGCAGCCTTGCAGTTGCTGCACGAGCGGGCAGCAACAATTGCTGCCCTTTCTCGCTCTTCGCGCCAACGATTTTAGCATCTAAAGCAGATCTAAAACATAACACACGTAGTTTAAGATCCGATCTTCGCACGAACAATTTGGCTCTGATACCATTGTTGGGAAATCCATTACGGGGAGCGACATCACATGCGCAGCGGAAGAATAGAAAAACAAAACCCCTGATTTCCCACATAAAGTTTCCGTCGGTCGTGCGAAGATCGGTGTGTTAAAAATAAATCCACGAAAACTACATGTGTTAAAGAAGATACCTAGGGAGATCGTATATCCCTAAATTCTTGCAGATCTATGGGAGAGGATGAAGGAGGTCAAGCGTCCTCCTCTCTAGCGGTATCCACACAGCAGGGGTTGTGACGATACATCTCTCTCTCTGGGGAGAGGAGAACAAGAGGTGGCTACCAAAAACCCTCAGCCTATAGAGCTATGGTTCCCTCCTATTTATAGAGGCCCCCCTGAAAATCCTAATGGATCTTTTGCCCTATTAGGTAATAGATCTCCATCCAATTACCCAAGCCTCTTGGATTAGTGGGTTTCTACCCAATAATCTCTTATCAGCAATTATTGGATCTCATCTCAGGATCCAATAATTCAGGGGCTTAATGGATATCCAATAAGATAGGGGGTTCAGCGGATATCTCATATCCGAACCTCTACTCATTGTAACATCTACCATATGTGTGTGACCCTCTAGGCCCAATATCGAGCTGGCCGTGAGTTATACTTGTCAGAACTCCTTCTGACATAGTGAATTATTATCTCTATAATAATTCACCCAACTCATCGACTAGGGACGTACCAGGCCACTATGCCACGGCCCCCAGACGATACAGGGAAATTCGATCCTTTGGACCTATATGTCCTCAGTTACCATGTTTCTATAATCTCTCATCCATCTAATATCCCGGCGATCGTATATCGGGCATGGTGCTGTCAGGCCCATACGGTCTCTCCTTGAGTCTTGCTCTTGTCGGATTCTCCAGGAGAACTCTTTCTCTCTCAATTTGAATAACCTTGGCCAAGAATTTGTTCGAGCAAGAACACATGAGATATTCCTCTCATGATACCGAGAGCGGATGATCCTCTATTGACACTCAATAGCCCTCGTAAGGTTGGCTACCACTCCCAGTGATCGGTTGTACTATATATGGAACTTTCCAAACTTATAAGTCCGGTATCAAAGAGTGGAGTACTCATATAGGACATCCTTGGTGTCTCAAGTCGAAGGACCAGATATACTACTGGGACTACGGAATCGTTGTCTGACATGAGGTATCAATAACCATCCAGCATTCCATAGGTGGATCAATCAGTGAATTCATTCTCCAATGAGCACCTGCACAGTACCCTTCGTGTCCCCACATGAGTAGCTATGAGACCAGCTACCTCCATCATATGAATGGGTATACATCACACCAGTCTATCCAATTATCTCGATATCCTTCTCGAGTAACCTATGACCAGGATAATTTAGGGTTTGTGTTTAAAAGTGAATCGGTCTCATTATCGTAATATCATCACGATCCAATTTCTATTGCACAAATTCAAGGACATCATAATATATATATATATATATATATATATATATAGATAATGTGAGATAATGCCAATAATCATAAGCAAAGAGATTGATGCAACGTGTTACAGGTGATATAACTCACGTGATTAGTTTGTAGGGCACCTAAAACTAGCACGAGTTGGTAAACTCGTGCATGGATGGACTGGTGCCTGAGTTGGTGAACTCAGGCACGAATATGCTGGTGCCTGAGCTGTTGAATTCGGGCATGGATGGACTGGTGCTCGAGCTGGTGAACTTGGGCATGAATGGACTGTTGCCCAAGCTAGTGAACTCTGGCACGAATGGATTGGTGCCTGAGCTGGTGGACTCGGGCACGAATGGACTGGTGCTCGAGCTGGTGGACTTGGAAATAGATAGATTGGTGCTCGAGCTGGTGAACTTGGGCACGAATGTGCTGGTGCCCGAGCTGGTGAACTCGGGAACGAATGGACTAGTGCCTGAGCTGGTGAACTCGGGCATGAATGGATTGGTGCTTGAGCTGGTGAACTCGAGCACGGATGGATCGTGCCCGAAGCCGTGAACTCGGGCATGAACATGCTGGTGCTTGAGCTGGTGAACTCGGGCACGAATGGACTGGTGCTCGAGTTGGTGAACTTAGGCACAGATGGCCTAGTGCCTGAGCTGGTGAACTTGGGCACGAATGGACTAGTGCCTGAGCTGGTGACCTTAGGCACGAATGGACTAGTGCCCGAGCTGGTGAACTCGAGCATAAATGTGCTAGTGCCCAAGTTGGTGAACTCGAGCGCAAATGGACTGGTACCCAAGCTAGTGAACTCGAGCATGGATGGATTGGTACCTGAGCTGGTGAATTTGGGCACGGATGGACTAGTGCCTGAGCTGGTGAAATCGGGCACGGATGGACTGGTGCCCGAGCTGGTGAACTTGGGCACAGATGGACTTGGGCATGGATGGACTGGTGCCCGAACTGGTGAATGCTAGTCATATGTGCCCTGCTTATTATTAAGTGAGTGATGACACTTGTGACTTGATATGCATTTTATCTCTTTGCTTATTATTAAGTATTTTATCACTTTATCTTGCGTGTTGTATATACTGTGATGTCTTTGGATTTGTACAATGAGAATCGGATTGTGATGAGATCACGATAATGAGACCAATTCACCTTTAAACACAGACTCTAAATTATCCTGGTCATAGGTTACTCGAGAAGGACATCGAGATAACCAGATAGACTAGTGTGATGTATACTCATTCATTTGATGGAGGTAGCTGGTCTTAGAGCTACTCGTGTGGGGACACTAAGGGTACAGTGCAGGTGCTCATTAGAGAATGAGTTCACTGATTGATCCACCTACAGAATGTTGGATGGTTATTGATACCTCACGTCAGATAGCGATTCTGTAGTCCCAATAGTATATCTGGTCCTTAGACTTGAGACACCAAGGATGTCCTATATGAGTACTCCACTCTTTGATACCGGACTTATAGGTTTAGAAAGTTTCAGATCTAGTACAGCCGGTTATTGGGAATGGTAGCCAACCTTACGAGGGCTATTGAGTGTCAATAGAGGATCATCCGCTCTCGGTATCATGAGAGGAATATCCCATGTGTTCTTGCTCGAATAAATCCTTGGCCAAGGTAATTCGGATTGAGAGAGAAAGGGTTCTCTAGGAGAATCCGACAAGAGCAAGACTCGAGGAGAGACTGTATGGGCCTGACAACACCATGCCCATTATAAGATCTCTGGATATTAAATAGATGAGGGACTATAGATACATAGAAATTGAGGACAGATAGGTCCAAAGGATTAGATTCCCCTGTATCGTCTGGGGGTCGCGGCGTAGTGGCCTGATACGTCCGTAGTCGATGAGTTGGGTGAATTATTATATAATTCACTAAGTCAGAAGGAGTTTTGATAAGTATGACTCACGGCCAGCTTGATATTGGGCCTAGAGGGTCACACACATATGGTAGGTGTTGCGACGAGTAGAGGTTCGGATATAAGATATCTGCTGAACCCCCTATCTTATTGGATATCTATTAAGCATTTGAATTATTCGATCATGAGATGAGATCCAATAATTGCTAATAAGAAATTATTGGGTAGAAACCCACTAATCTCAGAGGCTTTGGTAATTAGATGAAGATCCAATACCCAATAGGGCAAAAAGATCTATTAGAGTTTTCGAGGGACCTCTATAAATAGGAGGGAACCAAAGCTCTATAGGCTGAGGGTTTCTTTTGGTAGCCACCTCCTGTTCTCCTCTCCCCAGAGAGGTGCATCGACATAGTCCCTGTCATGTGGATACCGCTAGAGAGGAGGACGCTTGGTCTCCTTCATCCTCTCCTATAGATCTGCAAGGATTCAGGGATATATGATCTCCTTAGGTATCTTCTTTTACACATGCAGTTTTGTGGATTTGTTTTTGATGCACCGATCTTCGCACGATGATGGAAACTTTCTACGGGAAATCTAGGATTTTGTTTTCTGTTCTTCCGCTATGCATGTGATGTCGCTCCCTTGAAGGATTTCCCAATAGTGGTATCAGAGCCAGGTTGTACGTGCAAAGATCGGATCTTAAACTGCGTGTGTTGTGTTTTGGATCTACTTTTGACGCCAAAATCATTGGCGCAAAAGGGCCAGGAAGGACAGTAATTGTTGCTGCCCTTGCTACGCTAGTGCAGCGGCCACAAGGCTGCTTGTAGCCTTGCTGCCTGCATAGGTAGCAGTCGCCGCCCGACGGGCTATTGGCCGCAAGCAAGCTGCCTGCTCCAACGGCCTGCGGCCCGCCCGCAAGGGCACCGGCGGGCACTGCGCCCACACGCAGAGGCGCTGGCGCTAGGCGCCCATGCCCGCGGGCCAGCGTCGCAGAGGCGCCAACGCTGGGCGCTCCGCCCGGGGGGCACCAGCGGCGGCGCAGCCCTCCCCGCATGCAAGGGGCGCTGCCGACAGGGTGGCGACGGCCACAGGAGTAGTAAGGGTGAGGGATTAGGGTTTTAGTGCATGCTCCGAGGTTGAAGAAGCTAGCAACAAGGAGGAGGCGAACTTCGCGCTAATGGCCTTAGGAGAAGAGGTTAGTGAGTTATTTAATGAAGAGTTATCTTTCGATGAACTTTTTATCGCTTTTCATGAGTTATTTGATGAATGTAAAACTATTAGTAAGAAGTTCAATTTGCTTAAGAAAGAGCATGCTTTATTACAAAATAAGTTCAATAGTCTCCAAACTCCTTCTTTACCCCCATGCTCTAAGTGTGAACACTTAGAAGCAATAAAAATAGAGAACTTGCTACTCAAAGAGACCCTAAACAAGTTTAAGGTCGGTAGCAAGGGCTTGGACATGATCCTTGTTAACAAGGGTCACGTCGGAAATGGAAGTGGAATCAGATTTGTGAGTGGATCTCACCAAAATCCCACCACCTTCATTAAAGGACCCACATTGCATGTATCACCCCATTTGAAATATAATTTTTATGGTAAAACGGGACATGTTGCTTACAAATGTCCATTCAAGAAAATTAGTTCACAAAAATTGATATGGGTTCCTAAAGGAACCATAAACAATTCAATGTTGAATAACAAATTAAGTAGATCAATTTGTAAGGCACCGAAAATCAAATGGGTACCTAAAAACCATCATCTTTTGTAGACAAACTCATAAGCTAGAAGCAAGAAATGGTATCTTGATAGTGGATGCTCAAGGCACATGACCGGAGATCCATCTCATTTTTGTATGCTCACTAGCAAAGAAGAAGGGTATATCACCTTCGGAGACAACAACAAGGGTAAAATCATTGGCAAGGGAACCATAGGTAACAAATCAAGTTTTTCAATTGATGATATGTTGCTAGTTGATGGTTTAAAATATAATATTTTAAGCATTAGTCAATTATGCGATAAAGGTTATGTTGTTAGATTTGAATCTAATGTTTGCATAATTGAAAAACCAAACAATGACATATCCACGATTGCTTTAAAACAAAACAATGTCTACATCATAAATATTGATGAATTAAGTAATAAAATATGTTTTTCGGTTTTGAATGATGATGCTTGGCTTTGGCATAGGAGATTAGGCCATGCATGCATGAAACTAATTTCTAAGATTTCATCTAGAGAGTTAGTAAGAGGAATCCCACACATCAAATTTGTCAAGGACAAGGTATGTGATGCATGTCAACTAGGAAAACAAATAAAAACTAGTTTCAAATCAAAAAATCAAATTAGCACCACTAGGCCATTGCAATTGATCCATTTGGACTTATTTGGACCAATTGACATAACAAGCCTAGGAGGTAGCAAATATGCCTTTGTAATTATGGATGACTATAGTAGATACACTTGGACGTATTTCTTGGCTTACAAAAGTAATTGTTTCAAATGTTTCTCTAAATTTTGTAAACTCACTCAAAATGAAAAAGGTTTTATGATTTCATCAATTCGAAGTGATCACGGAGGTGAATTTCAAAATCATGACTTCCAAAATTTTTGTGAAATAAATGGATATAACCATAACTTCTCTACTCCAAGAAATCCTCAACAAAATGGAGTAGTGGAAAGGAAAAATAGAAATTTGCTAGAAATGGCTAGAACCATGTTAAATGAATATAATTTACCAAAATATTTTTGGGCCGAAGCCGTGAATACGGCTTGCTATGTTATGAATAGAGTTCTAGTAAGACCATCCTTATCTAAAACTCCATATAAATTATGGAATGATAAAAAACCTAATGTTTCTAATTTTAAAGTTTTTGATTGTAAATGCTTTATTTTAAATGAAAAGGATGCCTTAGGAAAATTCGATGCAAAATCTGATGAAGACATATTTCTTAGTTATTCTTTTGTTTCTAAGGCTTTTCGTGTTTTCAATAAAAGAACCTTAGTTATAGAAGAATCTATTCATGTGGTTTTTAATGAAAATTTCAAATTTAAGAAAAAAGATTTTGATGATGATTTTGGCTTTGATAATTTAAATTTGAATGAACCCTCTCCTCAAAATAACAACTTGGATGCATCTTCTTCCCAAACTTTCTTACCCAAGGAATGGAAGTATGCAGATGCTCATCCCAAGGAGTTAATTATAGGAGATGTATCGAAAGGGGTTCAAACTCGCTCTTTTTTCAAAGATTTTTGTGCCCATGTGGCTTTTCTTTCTCAAATTGAACCTAAGTGCATTGACGATGCTCTGAAAGATGATTCTTGGGTTATCGCAATGCAAGAAGAATTGAATCAATTTGAGAGGAATGAGGTATGGAGGCTTGTTCCTAGACCTAATGACCACTTAGTTATTGGTACTAAATAGGTCTTTAGAAACAAACAAGATGAATGTGGTATCGTGGTTAGAAACAAGGCTAGACTAGTGGCCAAAGGTTTCAACCAAGAAGATATCGATTACGAAGAGACCTTCGCTCTTGTGGCAAGATCAGAAGCCATTAGGATGCTCCTTGCATATGCTAGTAGTAATGATTTCAAATTATTTCAAATGGATGTCAAAAGTGCATTCTTAAATGGTTTTATTTCTTAAGAAGTGTATGTCGAACAACCACCCAGATTTGAAAATTCTCTTCTTCCTAATCAGGTGTTTAAACTAACTAAGGCTCTATATGGTCTAAAACAAGCCCCTAGGGCTTGGTACGAGAGGCTTAATTCTTTTTTAATTTCAAATGATTTCACTAAAGGCAAGGTTAATACTACATTATTTATTAAACATTTTAAAAATAATTTTCTTATTGTTCAAATTTATGTTGATGATATTATTTCTTCTAATAAATCACTATGTGAATCATTTGCCAAGAGTATGAGTGATGAATTTGAGATGAGCCTAATGGGAGAACTAAATTTTTTTTTAGGATTATAAATTAAGCAACTAAGTGATGGTATATTTCTTAATCAATCAAAGTATACATTAGAATTGTTAAAATGATTTAACATGGATGGATCAAAAGACATTAGCACTCCTATGAGCACCTCCACTAAGTTAGATATGGATGAAAATGGAGAAAGTTTTGATCAAAAAATATATAGGGGCATGATAGGTAGCCTGCTTTATCTCACTGCAACCAGACCGAACATCATGTTTAGTGTGGGGCTATGTGCAAGATTCTAAGCTAATCCTAAACTATCTCATTTCAAAGCCGTTAAGAGAATCCTTAGATATCTTAAAGGGACTCCGAATCTTGGATTATGGTATCCAAAATCTGATAACTTTGACTTGAAAGCTTATGCAGATGTAGATTTTGGTAGATGTAAATTAGATAAAAAAAAAGCACATCCGGAACATGCCAATTTCTAGGACAAGCACTTGTTTCTTGGACTTCTAAGAAATAAAATTCGGTTGCACTATCTACGGCAGAAGCCGAATACATAGCTGCAAGTGCATGCTGTGCACAGGTTATTTGGATGAAAAATACACTAGAAGACTATGGAATTTATTTAAAGAACATTCCCATAAAATGTGATAACACAAGTGCTATCTGGCTAACTAAAAATCTGATTCAACACTCTAGAACTAAGCACTTTGACATTAGGCATCATTTTATATGAGATCATGTCAATAGTAAAGATGTCACCCTTAAATTTATCGATACAAATCATTAATTAGTGGATATTTTTATAAAACCCTTAAATGAGAAACAATTTGATTTTATTAGAAGGGAATTAGGCATGTTAAATTGTCCTAATAAGTGAGCTTTATTGTATAAGATTTTTCTTTAAAAATTCAACTTTCGTCGATTTGCTTTCCTCTCGGATTTATTTATTTTTTCTAAGACATCATCTCATCCTTAAAACCTCTTAAAACAAATTCAGATTAAATTAAAAAAAATTATTTTTTGCTACCGACGATAGCACCGCTTGGGTAGTCGGACCCCAGGTGGTAAAACCGCTTGTTTGGGCGGTAGTACCGCCCGAACACCCCTTTATAAAAGGGGTGAGTTAGAGTCGGTGGTAGAACCACCCCCAACCCGAGAGCAGCCCCTTTTTCACCTCCCTAAAGCCCTCAAAACTCTTTCAAGCCCCATTCTCTCCCTCTAGAAGCCTAAGAAGGAGATTTTTCCTTGATTCAAGCTCTCTACCTCTCAAGAAAACATATCTAAGGTAAAATCTAAAAATTTTCTCCCTTTTCTTCTCTAGTTTTAGTTCTTTCCTTTAAGTTGATTATTGATCTATCCTCACTAGATATGGCTCCTAAAAGATCTTCAAGAGATAAAGGGAAAAGGGTGGAGGGAGATTCATTTGACCAATTTCTTTTCAAATCAAAAGATGCATCCCTTAGGTTTTCAAATCTTGATACTAGAACCATTCATAAACGGAAATATGTTGATTTGGGTCAATTAGGGAACCTAGAACCCTTTATGTGGTTTGCTAACTTAGATATCTTACCCATTTTGTAAATTAATGAACTCATTTATCCACTCTTGATTAAATTGTTTTATGCTAATTTAAGCGTGAATGATGATAGCTTATCTACCTATCTTCTAGGAAATGAAATCAAAATATTTGATAGTACGATATGCACACTAATTGGAATTGTTGAGAAAGAGGAAGGATGCTATTTTAGAGGGAAATGAGACATGAACAAAATCGGAGCCACCCACTCCGAAGCCTTAGAAACCGTCTTTGCAAATCCAAACTTAGGCATAATTCCCAAGAGCTGTGAACATTTGTTGCCTTTTAGCTCTAAAATTCTACATCACATTCTTATAAGCATTCTCATTCCTAAACAATTTCTTCATGATGAGATTAGTTTAACTGAGTTAGGTACTATATATTGGATCATGACCGAACAGAATTATTATTTTGGATACCTAATCCGACAACACATGATAGAAGTCATTTCTAAAGGGTTAATGTTACCATATGGAGGATTGATAACTAGATTGTTGCATGCCCATAATATTAGTATTCCACCTGATGAAGAAGTAGTACAAGCGGACAAATATAACATCATTAACATGAAACTACTTAAGAGACTTAGGTGTATATTTGAGAATGGAATAGGGGTTAGACAACCAAGAAGGAATGATATACCTCCCCCATCAGTAGAACATCCTGAAACACCAGTCTTTAGGGGAAGTGAATCTCCTCCTCCTGATCCCTTTGATACAGCTCCATCAGTACCAACTTCAGCTCCACCTTCTGATGATCCGATCATAAGAGAATTAAATGAAGTCAAATTATAGCAAATTAAACTTTTGAAGGAAATGCAAAAGATGAACCAAAAGATAGATCACTTGTATAGGCACTTTGGCATTCCTCTGGATGAGTAGTTTGTTGTATTAAATTATCTTTTTGATCGTTGTAAACTTTTATGCAACTTTGATATCTATACAACTTTGGAATTATCTTTACTATATTTTATCTACCTTGGGTATTGTGGAATGATATTGTCTATTCGGATTTTTGAATGATTTCTTTTTTCTCGTTTATGATATTTTTTGGATATCTTTTTACATATCTTTGGATGACGCACTCATGCTATTTTCGGTTTTCACTCATATATGAATCCCTCTTTTCCTTTTTGTTGATGACAAAGGGGGAGAAATATGTGACTAGTGAATGCATTTGCCATGCTTTGCAAGTTATATGCTTGAAATGCTTATTTAAGTTCTTGATGCTATCCCATTTGATATCATTTTTTTAATTATGTATACTTCATTGATATCATTTGATACCTGTCTATTTGACATCTTTTGACCTAATGATGAATGTCTATAAGTGTCATACATCGACATTGTCATCATTAAGTAAACTATGAAGTTTCTCTTTCATATGTTGGACGATAAGTTAAACTTATCGTGTTGAACTCAAAGAAATTGAATTCAAGTAGTTTTTACTATCTATGACATATAAATAGGGGGAGTTAAAAGTAACCCCATCATCAATTGATTATCATCATCAAAAAGGGGGAGATTGTTGAATCTCGGATTTTGATGATGAAGTCAATTGGTAAAATATTTGTTCTAATATATATTGTCGAGATAAGTGTGTAGGAATAACTACGATGGGATAAAAACATAAAGCGATTTACTGAGGTAAGTAAAGGAAATAGAAAGGAACTAAGTGATTTGCAGCTAAGTAATGAAATAATTCAGAAATTTAAACACTCACATATTCATGAACACAACGATGTATAGTGGTTCGATGAAATGACCTACATCCACTCTTGAAGCTTTCACGATGAGGCTCCACACTTCCACTAGCAAATCCTTTGAAGGAGAAGGACCAAATACCCCTCTTACAACCCTTTACAAGAGGTTCACACTCTTACAAGATTTCACAAGGAGAAGAAGGAGGTGAACACTTAAGCAAAAGAAGAGACAAGACTTTACCAAGACCTTTCAAAGACTTTTTCTCAAAATTCTAACTCTCAAGGGTTACCCTTTCAGCCGAGAAAGGGGGGGTATTTATAGGCTCAAAATGGATTCAAATTTGGGCTCCAAATTTGAATTTATTTTGAGTTTCCCGGTGTCGGGCGGTGCTACCGCTTGTTAGAGGCGGTGCTACCGCCTGTCATTCTGGCAGACTGACACAACAGGGGTGCTACTACCGCCCCAGCCAGGCGGTGCTACCGCCCCAGGCTGGGCGATTCTACCACTTGGCCCATTTAGCAAGGCTAAATGGGCCTTGTTTAAGGCCCAAGTTGGCCCAGTAAGAGCCCGATTGGCCCCTACTAGATTTAGGTAGGATTATTTCTAAATCTTTGCTCTAATCATATGTAAACTATGAAATTAAAACATAATTCTAAGTGATTTAACCCAACATTCTTCAAGTCAACTTCCGGTGAGCTTTACGGCGAGATTCCGGCGGACTTCCGACACTTCCCTCAGATTTCTTCTAGCGGACTTCCAGCATACTCCCGAATTATATAGCGAGCTCAATGAGTCTTCGGCTAGCTTCCGAATTTTCTCGGTAAGTTCTGCGAACCTTCGACGTTCTTTGCGACGAACTTTCGAAAACTTCGGCAAGTCCCTGATTCGATCTTGGTTGGTTCCAGCAACACTTCCGATGATTTTTTGGACTTCTGATGAACTCTTGAACACCCGACGGACTCTTTCATTCAAGTTCCCTTTCGTCGAATCAAATTTTCTTACGAACTTGCCTTTTTGCGAAATCAGAATCAAAGTTACGATTTTAATCCATTGCACTAATTCACCCCCCCCCCCTCTTAGTGCCTTTCTGATCCTAACAGTGTGGGGCTAGCGAGTTGCCTCGTGGCGCTGTTGTTCTTATGTTGTTGACATCGAGCTGGAATGGCACATCGGGGGGGTTGCTTGCCTGTCATGGGCAATCGTCGGAGCGGGTGATTCGGGCGTAAATGGATTGGTGCCCAACCTGGTGAACTCGGGCACAAATAGACTGGTGCCCAAGCCGATGAACTCAGTCACTAATGGACTAGTGCTCGAGCTGGTGAACTTGGGTGGGAATGGACTGGTGCCTGAGCCGGTGAACTCGAGTACGAATAGACTAGTGCCCGAGCTAGTGAACTCGGACGGGAATGTGCTGGTGCCTGAGCTGGTGAACTCGGGCACGAATGGACTAGTGCCCGGCCTGGTGAACTCGGGCATAAATGGACTGGTGCCCGAGTTGGTGAACTCGGGCACGAATGGACTAGTGCCTGAGCTAGTAAACTCGGGCACGAATGGACTGGTGCCCGAGCTGGTGAACTCGGGCACAAATGTGCTGGTGCCCAAGTTTGTGAACTCAAGCACGAATGGACTAGTGGCCGAGCGAGTGAACTCGGGCACGGATGGACTTGTGACCGAGCAGGTGAACTCGAGCACGAACGTGTTGGTGCCCGAGTTGATGAACTCGGGCACAAATGGACTGGTGCCAGAGTTGGTGAACTCGTGCACGGATGGACTGGTGCCCGAGCTGGTGAACTCAGGCACGAATGTGCTAGTGCTCGAGCTGGTGAACTTGGGCACGGATAAACTAGTGCCCGAGCTGGTGAACTCGAGCATGAATGGACTGGTGCCTGAGCTAGTAAACTTGGGCACGGATGGACTAGTGCCCGAGCTAGTAAACTTCGGGCGCGGATGGACTGGTGCCCAAGCTAGTGAACTCAGGCGCGAATGGACTGGTGCCCGAGCTGGTGGACTCGGGCACGAATGGACTAGTGCCCGAGCTAGTGAACTCAAGCATGAATATGCTGGTGCCCGAGCTGGTAAACTCAAGCACGAATGGATTGGTGCCCGAGCTGGTGAACTCAGGCACGAATGTGCTGGCGCCCGAGCTGATGAACTCGGGAACGAATGGACTGGTGCCTGAGCTGGTGAACTTGGGCATTAATGGACTAGTGCCCGAGTTGGTGAACTCGGGCATGAACATACTAGTGCCCGAGCTGGTGAACTCAAGTACGAATGGACTAGTGCCCGAGTTGATGAACTCATGCACGGATGGCCTGGTGAACTTGGGCACGAATAGACTGGTGCCCGAGCTGGTGAACTTGGGCATGAATGTGTTGGTGCCCGAGTTGGTGAACTCAGATGCAAATGGACTGGTGCTCGAGCTGGTGAACTCAGGCATGGATGGACTGGTGCCTGAGCCGGTAAACTCAAGCATGGATGGACTGGTGCCCGAGCTGGTGAACTTAGGCACAGATGGACTAGTGCTCGAGCTGGTGGACTCGGGCACGAATGGACTGGTGCCCGAGCTAGTGAACTCAGGCATGGATGGACTAGTGCCTGAGATGGTAAACTTGGGCACAGATGGACTGGTGTCTGAGCTAGTGGACTCGGGCACGGATGGACTGGTGCCCAAACTGGTGAATGCTAGTCATATGTGCCCTGCAAGCCAATCACACGAGTGATGACACTTGTGACTTGATATGCACTTTATCTCTTTACTTATTATTAGGCATTTTATCACTTTATCTTGTGTGTTGCATATACTATGATGTCCTTGGATCTGTGCAATGGGTATCAGATCGTGATGAGATCATGATAATGAGACCCTAAATTATCTTGATCATAGGTTACTCGAGAAGGACATCGAGATAACCGGATAGACTAGTGTGCTATATACCCGTTCATATGATGGAGGTAACTGGTCTCATAGCTACTCGTGTGGGGACACTAAGGGTACAGTGCAGGTGTTCATTAGAGAATGAGTTCACTAATTGATCCGCCTACGGAATACTGGATGGTTATTGATACCTCACGTCAGATAGCGATTCTGTAGTCCTAGTAGTATATCTATTCCTTAGACTTGAGACACCAAGGATGTCCTGTATGAGTACTCCACTCTTTGATACCGGACTTATAGGTTTAGAAAGTTCTAGATCTAGTATAGTAGGTTATTGGGAGTGGTAGCCAACCTTACGAGGGCTATTGAGTGTCAATAGAGGATCATCTGCTCTCGGTATCATGAGAGGAATATCCCATGAGTTTTTGATCGAACAAATCCTTGGCCAAGGTTATTCGGATTGAGAGAGAAAGGGTTCTCCGGGAGAATCTGACAAGAACAAGACTCGAGGAGAGACCGTATGGGCCTAACAACACCATGCCCGGTATAGGATCTCTGGATATTAGATGGATGAGAGATTATAAATATATGGTAATTGAGGACAGATAGGTCCAAAGGATTGGATTCCCATGTATCGTCTGGGGCCACGGCGTAGTGGCCTGGTACGTCCGTAGTCGATGAGTTGGGTGAATTATTATATAATTCACTAAGTCAAAAGGAGTTCTGATAAGTATGACTCATGGCCAGCTCGATATTGCGCTTAGAGGGTCACACACATATGGTAGGTATTGCGACGAGTAGAGGTTCGGATATGAGATATCCACTGAACCTCCTATCTTATTGGATATCCATTAAGCCCCTGAATTATTGGATCATGAGATGAGATCCAATTGTTGGGAAATCCATAAGGGGAGCGACATCACATGCGCAGTGGAAGAACAGAAAATAAAACCCCAGATTTTTCGTAGAAAGTTTTCGTCATCGTGCGAAGATCGGTGCGTCAAAAACAAATCTGTAAAACTGCACGTGTAAAAGAAGATACCTAGGGAGATCGTATATCCCTGAATTCCTGTAGATCTGTGGGAGCGGATGAAGGAGGTCAAGTGTCCTCCTCTCTAGTGGTATCCACACGATAGGGATTGCGATGATGCACCTCTCTCTCTGGGGAGAGGCGAACAGGAGTTGGCTACCAAAAGAAACCCTCAGCCTATAGAGCTTTGGTTCCCTCCTATTTATAGAGGCCTCCTGAAAACCCTAATGGATCTTTTTGTCCTATTGGGTTTTGGATCTCCATCCAATCACCCAAGCCTCTTGGATTAGTGGGTTTCTACCAAATAATCTCTTATTAGCAATTATTGGATCTCATCTCAAGATCCAATAATTCATGGGCTTAATGGATATCCAATAAGATAGAGGGTTCAGTGGATATCTCATATCCGAACCTCTACTCGTTGCAACATCTACCATATATGTGTGACCCTCTAGGCCTAATATCGAGCTGGTCATGAGTCATACTTGTTAGAAATCCATCTGACTTAGTGAATTATTATCTCTATAATAATTCACCCAACTCATCGACTGCGGACGTACTAGACTACTACGCTGCAGCCCCCAAATGATACAGGGGAATCCAATCCTTTGGACCTATCTGTCCTCAATTATCATGTATCTATAATCTCTCATCCATCTAGTATCCCAGAGACCCTATATCGGGCATGGTGCTATCAAGCCCATACGGTCTCTCCTCGAGTCTTGCTCGTGTCGGATTCTCCCGGAGAATCATTTCTCTCTCAATCTGAATAACCTTGGCCAAGGATTTATTCGAGCAAGAACATATGGGATATTTCTCTCATGATATCGAGAGCGGATGATCCTCTATTGACATTCAATAGCCCTCGTAAGGTTAGCTACCACTCCCAATGACCGGCTATACTAGATCTGAAACTTTCCAAACCTATAAGTCCGGTATCAAAGAGTGGAGTACTCATACAGGACATCCTTGGTGTCTCAAGTCTAAGGACCAGATACACTACTGGGACTACGGAATCGTTGTCTGACGTGAGGTATCAATAACCATCCAGCATTCCATAGGCGAATCAATTAGTGAACTCATTCCCTAATGAACACCTGCACTGTACCCTTAGTGTCCCCACACGAGTAGCTATGAGACTAGCCACCTCCATCATATGGATGTGTATACAATACACTAGTCTATCCGGTTATATCGATGTCATTCTCGAGTAACCTATGACTAGGATAATTTAGGGTCTGTGTTTAAAGGTGAATCAGTCTCATTATCGTAATCTCATCACGATCCAATTTTCATTACACAGATCCAAGGACATCACAATATACATCTAGATAATATGAGATAATGCCAATAATCATAAGCAAAGAGATTGACGCAGTGTGTTACAAGTGCAATCACTCATGTGATTGGCTTATAGGGCACCTATAACTAGCATGAATAATTGCTAATAAGAAATTATTCGATAAAAACCCATTAATCCAAGAGTCTTGGGTAATTAGATGGAGATCTAATACCCAATAGGGCAAAAAGATCCATTAGGGTTTTCAAGGGGCCTCTATAAATAGGAGGGAACCAAAGCTCTATAGGCTGAGGGTTTCTTTTGGTAGCCACCTCCTGTTCTCCTCTCCCTAAAGAGGTGTATCGTTGCAGTCCTTGCCGTGTGGATATCGCTAGAGAGGAGGACGCTTGACCTCTTTCATCCTCTCCTATAGATCTATAGGAATTCAGAGATATACGATCTCCCTAGGCATCTTCTTTTACACATACAGTTTTATGGATTTGTTTTTTACACATCGATCTTCACACAATGATGAAAACTTTCTATAGAAAATCTGGGGTTTTATTTTCTATTCTTCTGCTACATATGTGATGTCGCTCCCTTGAAGGATTTCCCAATAGTGGTATCAAAGCTAGGTTGTACGTGTGAAGATCGGATCTTAAACTGTGTGTGTTATGTTTTGGATCTACTTTTGACGCCAAAATCGTTGGCGCAAAAGGGCCAGGAAGGGCAGTAACCATTACTGCCCTTGCTACACTCGTTCAGTGGCCACAAGGCTGCTTGTAGCCTTGCTGCCTGCATAGGCAACAGCCGTCGGCCGATGGGCTATTGGCCGCAAGCAAGCTACCTACGTCGATGGCCTGCGGCCCGCCCGTAGGGGCGTCGGAGGGCATTGCGCCCGTGCACAGAAGCGCCGACGTTGGGCGACCATGCTCACGGGCGTCAGCGGCGGGCGCTCCGCCCGCGGGGCACCGACGGCGGCGCAACCCTCCCCGCACGCAAGGGGCGCCACCGGCAGGGTGGCGACGGCCGCAGGCGTAGTAAGGGTGAGGGATTAGGGTTTTAGCGTATGCTCAATTCCTATTCTCGGGGGTCAGTTCAAAAATGAAATTAGCTAATACCTGGGCCTTTATGGCCGTCCGGGGTGTATATTGGATGTCGAACTCCCCGAGCTCTACCGACCATTTGAGCATCCGACCCGAGACGTCGAATTTGGAGAGGATTTGGTAGAGTGACTGGTTAGATATTATCTTTATTGTGTGGGCCTGGAAGTAAGGCTATAGCTTTGGGGCTGTCATAATAATGCCAGTGCCAACTTCTCTATCGATGGGTAGCATTCTTGGGTCCAGCAAGAATATGACTGGTATAGTAGACTACCTACTGCGTGGCTTGGTCTTCGCTCACCAGCACCGAACTGACTACATGCTCCGAAGCTGCCAAGTAGAGGCCCAGGATTTCGCCCTTTCAGGGTGAGATAAGCTGGGGGAGATGTCCGAGATTGGTCTTCATCTTACAGAAGGCTTTCTCGCATTCTGGAGTCCATTCAAAGTTGTCGACTCGGCACAAGGCTCGGAAGAACGGGAGGCATTTATCTCTCAAGCGTGACATAAATCTCCTGAGTGCTACCTGCCTCCTAGTGAGGCACTACACCTCTTTTACCAAGCATGGAGACTGCATTTTGATAATGGCTTGAACTTTCTCTAGGTTGGCATCTATTCCCCTTTGGTGGATGACAAAATCGAGGAACTTTCCCGACTCGACCCCGAAGGTGCACTTCACCAGGTTAAGGCACATGTTGTATTGACTGAGGGTCTGAAAGGTCTCTGCTAAGTCGGTTAAGTGGGTTACGGCCGACCTGCTTTTGACAATCATGTTATCGATATAGACCTCCATGTTTCTCCTGAGTTGGGATTTAAACACTTCATTAACCATCCTTTGATAGGTGGCTCCGGCGTTCTTCAGACCAAAGGGCATGACTTTGTAGTAGTAGACCCCTTTGTCGGTGATAAACGTGGTGTGCTCTCGATCTTGCAGAGCCATGTAAATTTGGTTGTAGCCCAAGAATGCATCCATGAACGTAAGAAGCTCATGGACCGTGGTTGTGTCGACCAGCTGATCTATCTTTGGGAGGGGATAACAATCCTTGAGGCATGCCCGATTGAGATCGGTGTAGCCAACGCACATCCTCCAGCTTCCATAATGTTTTTTAAAGAGGACTATATTAGATAGTGCTAGTCATATGTGCCCTGCAAGCCAATCACATAAGTGAAGCACTTGTGACTTAATATACACTTTATCTCTTTGCTTATTATTAGGCGTTTTATCACTTTATCTTACGTGTTGCATATATTGTGATGTCCTTGGATCTGTGCAATGGGAATTGGATCATGATGAGATCATGATAATGAGACCGATTCACTTTTAAACACATACCCTAAATTATCCTAGTCATAGGTTACTCGAAAAGGATATCGAGATAACGGATAGACTGGTGTGCTGTATACCCGTTCATATGATGAAGGTAGCTGGTCTCATAACTACTCATGTGGGGACACTAAGGGTACAGTGCAGGTGCTCATTGGAGAATGAGTTCACTGATTGATCTGCCTACGGTATGCTGGATGGTCATTGATACCTCACGTCAGACAGTGATTCCGTAATCCCAGTAGTGTATCTGGTCCTTAGACTTAAAACACCAAGGATGTCTTGTATGAGTACTCTACTCTTTAATACCAGACTTATAGGTTTGGAAAGTTCCAGATCTAGTACAGTTGGTCATTGGGAGTGGTAGCCAACCTTACAAAGGCTATTGAGTGTCAATAGAGGATCATTCGCTCTCGGTATCATGAGAGGAATATCCCATGTGTTCTTGCTCGAACAAATCCTTAGCCAAGGTTATTCGGATTGAGAGAGAAAGGGTTCTTCGGGAGAATCCGACAAGAGCAAGACTCGAGGAGAGACCGTATGGGCCTAACAACACCATGCCCGGTATAGGGTCTCTAAGATATTAGATGGATAAGGGACTATAGATACATTATAACTGATGATAGATATGTCCAAAGGATTAGATTTCCCTATATCGTTTGGGGGCCGCGGCGTAGTGGCCTAGTACGTCCGCAGTCAATGAGTTGGGTGAATTATTATAGAGATAATAATTCACTAAGTCAGAAGGAGTTCTAACAAGTATAACTCACAACCAGCTCGATATTGGGCCTAGAGGGTCACACACATATGGTAAGTGTTGTGACGAGTAGAGGTTCGGATATGAGATATCCGCTGAACCCCCTATCTTATTAGATATCCATTAAGGCCCTGAATTATTGGATCCTGAGATGAGATCCAATAATTGCTAATAAGAGATTATTGGGTAGAAACACACTAATTCAAGAGGCTTGGGTAATTGGATGGAGATCCAATACCCAATAGGGCAAAAGATCCATTAGGGTTTTCAGGGGGCCTCTATAAATATAAGGGAACTAAAGCTCTATAGGCTGAGGGTTTCTTTTGGTAGCCACCTCTTGTTCTCCTCTCCTTAGAGGTGTCCATCGACGGAGTCCCTACCGTGTGGATACTGCTAGAGAGGAGGATGCTTGATCTCCTTCATCCTCTCCTATAGATCTGTAGGAATTTATGGATATACGATCTCCCTAGATATCTTTTTTTACATGTGCAGTTTTATGGATTTGTATTTTGATGCACCAATCTTCGCACGACGATGGAAACTTTCTATGGAAAATTTAGGGTTTTATTTTTTGTTCTTCCGCTGCGCATGTGATGTTGCTCCCCTGAAGGATTTTCTAATAGTGGTATCAGAGCCAGGTTGTTCGTGCGAAGATTGGATCTTAAACTGCGTGTGTTGTGTTTTAGATCTGCTTTTGACGCCAAAATCGTTCGCACGAAGGGTGAGAAAGGGCAACAACTATTGCTACCCGCTCGTGGAGCAACCGCAAGGCTACTTGCAGCCTTGCTACCTGCACAGGCGGTAATCGGTTGGCAGGCTGCGGACCGCTAGTAGGTAGCACCTGCAGGCTGCTTGCGTTGGTGGCTTACTCACAGGAATCGACGTTGCCTGCGAGCGTGGGCAGAAGTGCCCGCATGGGTAGGGGCGCCGGCAAGCGCTGCACCCGTAAAGGACAGCGGCGCTTGTGGGCGATCTGCCCGCAAATGTGGGTGCACCCGCAAGGGGCAGCGTCGCCCATGGACAAATCGCCTACGGGCGTTGCACCCACGAGTAGGGGCGGCGCGCCCAGCCGTAGTGGCTGCCGTCGGTAGGGTGGTGGCGACCGCAACTCTGTAGAAGGGTGAGGGATTAGGGTTTTAGGGCAAAAGATAGTTTTACCCCTTGAAATTTTAGAAATTTTGATTTGTGTTCCTTTTGACATAATGACTAAAATACCCTTAGGATTTTTGAAATTCTAATTTTATCCCTTATGGACGAATGACCAGAATGCCCTTGGGAATTCTGATAGTTCCCTCTATGTCCTTGATTTCAGAAAAATGTATATGTTAATTAAATAGTTTAATTAACTATTATTTTTATTTGGTAGTCTTATAAAATAATATATATATATATATATATATATATATATATATATATATATATATATATATATATATATATATATATATGTATGATGTGATGTATGATCATGGACTGTGATATGATGTGTGTACATGTGATTATTATTATTGGAGCCTACGAGTCTCTAATTTTCTCATTTATTATCGGGCCTGCGTGCTTGTAATTATGTTATAATTACATGAGGAGGCGTAGTAGTAGTGGGACTCACGAGGTTGAGATGGACAATCCGACGCATGGAGATGTGTTGAGATGCCGACGGAACTGACGAAGCGAGAAGGGCGATCACAGGGCATGGAGATGCGCCGAAGCACACATAGATCTTGATGTGAGTGATTGGGCCCACTGGCTCAGGCCTGATCATATTAAAATGTGGTCCATGATCATCTGGTGTGATTGCTCATGTGATGTATGATTAGTTATACATCTACTAGATATGTATATATTTACATGCGATATAGATATATATATTAAATATATATATATATATATATATATATATATATATATATATATGTGTGTGACACGTTATGTTAGAAGACTAAATCAAAATTCTTTCTATTAATAATATTAAGTTGGTAAACGTGAGGCAATTAGATTGACCCATATGGCCTTCCATCGTTATAGCTAGGAACCGATTCCCGGTGTAGGTTGAGTTGGTTGAGTCCTTCGAGACTCACCTATATCGCATTTCATTATCTTATCTACGATATAGAGATGTCACTGGTGACCTGAGGATATGGTATGCTTGGTCGAGTCCTTGGTCGAGTCCCTCGAGAGTATATCACCAAATCAGACTCATTTTGTAACGATGGTGATGACTTAACCGAACATCATGGTTGGTCGAGTCCCTCGAGGCCATGGTGGTTCGGAGGCCGAACAAGACGGGAATCACAAGGAGTTGTGATTGGCAAGAGTTACCTACTTTTACGGGCTTAATATGATTGGTCGAGTCTCTCGATGTTACGTTAAGACGCCAATTGGATCCCAATCCCCACTAGAGATCCGCCGGGCATCTCCGATTCACATATCAGAGGGTGTTGTGTGTCTCGTGAAAAATAAGTGGGATAGCAAAAAGGTGAAATAGTGGCGAGTCTAGGAAAACTACAACCACTACCCATACCAGACTCGGTGTGGACTGACATCTCTATGGACTTCATCGAAGGGCTGCCACCTTCCAAAGGTAAAAGCACAATCCTTATGGTAGTTGATCGACTTACGAAATATGCTCATTTTTGTGTTGTGCGAAATCCCTACACTGCTGTTAGTATTACTCAGATTTTCATAGAAAATATTGTTAAACTGTATGGGATGCCAAGGTCCATCGTAAGTGATCGTGACAGGATCTTCACTAGTAAATTTTGGACCGAGTTATTTCAGTTACAGGGCACCAAACTCAAGATGAGCACTGCATATCATCCATAAACTGACGGCCAAACGGAAGTGATGAACAGATGTTTAGAGACATACCTTCAGTGTTTCGCTAGTGATCGACCAAAGGAGTGGACGAAATGGCTCCCCTGGGCCGATTGGTAGTATAATACTATATATCATTCATCTACAAAATGTACCCCATATGAAGCATTATATGGTCGGCCGGCTCCTGTGATTCCAAAGTATGTAATTGGCTCGGCTAAGGTAGATCAGGTCGATCAAGATTTAATTGACAGGGACAAATTCCTACAGCTGCTAAAGGATAATCTCTCTACCGCTCAAGCTAGAATGAAGCAGCAAGCTGACACACGAAGAAGTGAAAGAGAATTTTTAGTAGGAGACTGGGTTTATCTTCACCTACAACCATACAAGCAACTATCCATCAACACACGAGCCTCCATGAAGCTATCTCCATGTTTTTATGGGCCCTATCAAATCATAGAACGTATTGGAGCTATGGCGTACAGACTTAAATTACCTGAAGATGCCAAAATTCACCCTGTCTTCCACGTGTCATGCTTGAAGCCCAAGTTGGGAGAACACGAGACACCCCAGATCCAACTGCCCAACACCACTGATTATGGAAATATTCGAGCCCAACCACAAGCCATCCTCGACCGCAGAGTCGTGATGCGTCGTCGACGTCCCTCTACTGAAGTACTAGTACATTAGACTAATTTACCACTTGAAGATGCCACATGGGAATCATATGAGGAGCTGAAGTCCTGGTTCCTTGAGTTCATGGAACCTCAGCCTTGAGGACAAGGCTGATTTGAAGAGGGCGGGCTTGATAGGACCCTAACAGGGTTAGGTCCTACTCAACCATGTAGCAGCTAATAAAAAACCATGTGAGAATGTAATAAACCCCACCTAGCCGCCTTTATCCTATAAAGAAGAGAGGCTAGGGTTTATATTTGGGTCTTTGGGCTTCTTAGCCGCCGCCCCCCTTGTTACTGGGCCGGCCCGCTAAGGTTGAGGGCAAATTGGGTAGTTCACTTAGGAAGCAACCCCTAGGGCTAGGGTTTGGAACTCTATATAAGCTTGTAGCCTCCACCTCTTTGGAATAAGAAAGATCAATCAAGAATTGCAGCCACTAGGCTACTTGGAGGGTGGAACCCCTATAGCGTTCTAAGGGTTGATCCCCCTCAAAGATCAATCTCGATAGAATTCCTCTGGGGTTCTATCACCTATGTACAGCAATGCGGCTCGTGCCAGAGGCACGCCAAGATGCCCTTACGACCCGTAGTGCCACTCACTCCCGTGGACTCCGCATGGCCTTTCACACAGTGGGGAATGGACCTTCTAGGACCATTCCCGCCAGCCTAGGGACAACGGAGGAATATCATCATCGGGGTGGATTACTTCACAAAGTGGGTCGAGGCCGAGCCACTAGCAATGATTACGGAGCGCCAGGTGGAAAAATTTGTGTGGAAGAATATAGTGACTCGATTCGGCTTGCCAAGAGTCATCATCACCGATAATGGTACCTAGTTCGCCAGTGCCAGGTTCAAGAAATTTTGCGCAAGCTACGGGGTACAGCTAAGATTTAGCTCAGTGGCACATCCCCAGACGAACGGCCTGGCAGAAGTGATCAACCGAGCCATTTTAGACAAACTTAAAAGAAGAGTGTCCATGACTCGGATTGCTTGGGTGGACAAGCTCCCAAGCATCCTATGGTCTTCACGGACCACCCCCAAGACCACAATTGGAGAATCCCCTTACAGCCTCGCATTCGGCATCGAGGTCGTCTTGCCGCCTGAGGTGGTTATCCCCACTCCTCGGGTGGAAAGCTACGAGGAAGAGGCATCGTCAGAAGGTCTCTGAGCTGGTCTTGACTTGCTCGAGGAATGGAGGGCCAGCGCCCACTTAAAGGCCCTCTCCAATAAGAGAGCCGTCGCCAAGATTTACAACCAGAAGGTACATCCCCAGCCGATCAGATTAGGCGACTTGGTCTTGCGCAGAGTAGAAGTCAGCGACCTGATCCAATCGCGCAGCAAGCTCGCCCCTAGCTGGGAAGGACCTTATCGGGTGGTAGGCATCGTCCGAGACGACACTTACCGACTGGCCACAATGGAGGGCAACCCTATACCAAGAACATGGAACGTACTGAATTTGAAAAAGTTTTTTGTGTAGGCAGGTTGAACAAAACAATATGGAGTTCTAATGAAGGATTTTCATTTAGCCAAAAACTCAGTTACAAGTTCGGGTCGATCATGGCTTACAATGCCTGTCCACGCCCGACCGACCCCTTTAGGAAAAAGGATTACAAAATGACAGCCCTACTTCTTTGGGATGTCTAGGCTATCATCAAAAGGAACCGCTTCGGGCATGTTGACACCTTCATCCTCTGGCAGGGAAGCGAAGGGATCCTCCTCGACCTGGAGATCGGGGTGCCATGCTCGGAACCGGGCTATCACGATCCGGTACTCGTACTTGTAGGTGTCCTGCCCCGACCGAGTCAGCTCGAGTTGGAAGCCCTGGGACCCTTTGTAGGCCTCGATCAGTTACGTGTCCTTCTTGGGCCTCTAGCGAACCTCCTCGACAAGCGCCTCAGACGATGCATGAGCCTCAGCACTCATTGCCTCCAGTTTCTTGGAGAGCTCGAGTGACTCCCCCTCTATCGAGCGGATCCGGGCCCGGGCCCCCTTCAGTTGCACCTGAAGCTCTCCCTTTTGCTACTCGGCCTCCTCGAGCTCGGGCTTGAGGCGCGCTACTTCTACCTCCAGATCGGCTACGCGTTGCTCGGCAGCAGCCATGGCTTCGGGAGCCGCCTCGGCCCGGAGCTCCTTATTCTGTCTTCGTAGCTCGGCGATGCAGTTGCCCATGCTATTAATAAATTGGCCAGCATCGCGCATGCGGTCGATCAGCGCCATGGCATATTGTTGGCCCAGCAAAAGGAATGGGTTAGAGCGACAGCACCCAAACAACACCAGGAAACCAAGGATAAGATACTTACCCACAGCAGTGACTTGGCGGACTTGGCAAGAAAGACCTTTGAGTAGGAAGTATACAGCTCCCGAGCCAAGTCGGGATGGAGCCCTTCGCAGATGAACGAGGCCGTGGAATCGCCATCGGCCCACACCCGGGCCCCATGAGATATATTCCCCCAGCAAGACACCAGTGGGTCGGACACCTCTCCTTCTGAAAGGTCACCCATCACTAGAGCATGGTAAAGCTCATCTTTGGCATGCGCAGGGAGACGACAGAGATCGTGCACGGAAGGCACGAGTGGGGCCTTCCCCGCCTCTTCCCAACTGGGGCCAGCTTCGCCCCACTTGGGACTTGTTCCCGTACGGGAGGTATGCACGGCAGAAGCCCCCCCTGCTCGAGCTGTGGCCACCTCGGACTTCTTGGTGGCACAGACCTTCATCTTCTTCCGCGGCTGGTCGGCCTCGACCTCCACGGGCACCTCCTGGGATCCTGAAGCTGGCTCCGTCATCGGGCGAGGGGCTGGAATGGATGAAGCCTGTCCCCCTCGCATAGATCCGAGATTCACCATCTCTGTAAGAAAACAAAAGGTTAGATAAGACTCCAAACGACCCATAAGTACCAGTAGCTAATTACTACAGGCATACCTCGAGGCGTCGGGCTAAGGCCCGCCTCGACGAGCCACTGCTCGGTCATGTTCCTGAAAGGATCAAAAGGCACTAAGAGGGGGGGGTGAATTAGTGCAGCGGATTAAACTCGTATTCTTGAAACCGATTTCGCAAAGAAACACAAGTTCGTAGGAAGATTTCGATTCGACGAAAGAGAACTTGAAAGTAATTGCTTGTGAAAAGGAACTAACTATGAACTTGCAGCCAAGAAATGAAATGATTCAGAAATATAAACACTCACACATTTAAGGACACAATGATGTATAGTGGTTCGGTCAAATGACCTACATCCACTCTTGAAGCCTTTGCGATGAGGCTCCGCTCTTCCACTAGCAAGTCCTTTGAAGGGGAAGGATCAAACACCCCTTTTTACAACCCTTTACAAGATGTTCACACTTGTACAAGATCTCTCAAGAAGAAGAAGAAGGTGAACACTTAGCAAAGAAAATAATACTTTTCAAAACTCTTCAAAAGCTCAAGACTCAAACTTTTTCTTGCTCAAAAGGGTACCCTTTCACTGAGAAAGGGGGGTATTTATAGATCCAAAGTGGATTCAAAATTGGGCTCCAAATTCCAAGTGAATTTGGAGTTCCCATGTTTCAGTGGTCAAGGCGGTGCCACCGCATTGTCAGAAGAAGCGGTGCCACGCCTTTGTGTCGATCTTTGACTAACGTCATGAGCGCGGTGCCACCGCCTCAGCAGCGGTGCTACCGCTCGATCCGGTGGCAAGGTGCCACCGCCCGACCAGCGTTTCCACCGCCCGTCGATGTATACGGGCGGTGCTATCGCTTTGACATAAAGCGTTCAACCGCTTTGTGTGTGTGTGCGGCGGTGCTACACGCCCAGTGCTGGTGTGGTTCCACCGCCCCAGGCTTGGCGGTTCCATCGCTTGCCCCATTCAGACAGAGCCGAATGGGGCCTGTTAGATCTCAACTTGACACGAGAGTGGCCCTGGTTGGCTCCTACTGAATTTTGGGCAGGATTTATTTCTTAAATCCTTGCTCTACTCATGTGCAAATTACGAACATAACTTAACGTGATTTGATCGGACACCCTTCAAGTCGACTTCCAAAGTGAGTTCTACTGGCGAGATTCCGGCAGCCTCGATGCTTCCCTCGTATTGCTACCATGGTCTCCCAAAGATACTCCGGCGAGCTCAACTAGTCTTCGGTGGTTTCGAATCTTCCTAAGTTCCGCGAACCTTCGACGATCTTTGAAATGGACTTTCAAAACTTCGACAAGTCCCCGATTTGATCTTGGATGGTTCCTGGCAACTCTTCCGAAAATCTCTCGGACTTAGATGAACTCTTGAACCCCGACGGACTTGGCCTCGGTAAATCACGTTATGTTTTCTTTCCATCGTAGTTATTCCTGCACACTCATCTCAACAAAGAGATTAGTACAAATATTTCACCAATTGATTTCATCATCAAAATCCGAGATTTAACAATCTCCCCTTTTGATGATGACAATCAATTGTGATGGAGTTATTCTTAACTCCCCTATGTATATGTCATAAAGAAAAATTGCTTGAATTCAATTTTTGAATTCAACACAATTAATTTTAATTTCAAGATTTCAAAATAGATATCAAAGATATCAATGAAGTATACATAATCAAAAAACATGATATCAAGAACCCAACTAAGTTTATGTTGGACAACGCATATCATATGGCAATACACATATCATTTCTCCCCCTTTGTCATCAACAAAAAGGAAACGAGGGAATCATAACAATTTGGGAAAACATCACAAATGTGGAAAAGGAAATCGAAAAACCGAAACCATTCCACAAAGGGTCTAAAAGATGTAAGATAACACAAAGATGAAGTTAAGACAACATAGATGTCAACAAGAAGATGTCACGATGTAAGGAATACAACATAAATGTCAACATACAACACAAGTTTACATCGTTCAAAAAGAAAACACAGCAAGCTACTCCTCAGGAGGAATGCCAAGATGCCTATACATGTGATCGATCTTTAAGTTCATCTTCCGCATTTCCTTCAAAATTTCAATTTGCTGTAGTTTTACTTCATTTAACTCTCTCATGATCGGATCAAGAGAAGATGGAGCAGAAAATGTCACCGATGTAGGCTGCAACAAAAGGATTAGGAGGAGGAGATTCATTTCCCCTAAGGACTGGTGTTTTAGGATGGTCTACAGCTGGGGGAGGTATATCACATCTCCTAGGTTGCCTAACCCCTATTCCATGCTCGAAAGTACATCTAAGTCGTCTAAGTAGTTTAACGTCAATAATATTAAATCTTTCGACTTGTATTGCTTCTTCATCTGGTGGAATGCAGATGTTATGGGCATGCAATAGTCTAGTTATTAAACCTCCATATGGTAACATTGATCCTTTAGAAAGGACCTCTATCATGTGCTGCCTGATTAGGTAACCAAAACAGAAATGTTGTCTAGTCATGATCCAATATAAGGTACCTAATTCAGTGAAACTGATCTCATCATGATGAAACTGCTTAGGAATAACAATGCTTATTAGAATGTGATGCAAAATTTTAGAGTTAAAAGGTAATAAATGTTCACAACTCTTGGGAATTATTCCTAAATTTGGGTTTGCAAATACAGTTTCTAAAGCTTTAGAGTGAGTGGCACCAACTGTGTCCATATCCCATTTTCCTCGAAAATAACACCCTAGCTCTCTTTTAACAATTCCAATTAATGAGCATATAGTATTATCACATATTTGAATCTCATTACCTAGAAGATAAGTTGACAAGCCATCATCATTCACAGTTAAATTAGCATAGAACAACTTAACTAAACGTGGATAAATAGGTTCAATAATTTGTAGAATAGGTAAAGCCTCTAAGTCTGCAAACCACATGATAGGTTCTAAGTTTCCTAATTGATTCAAATCAATATACTTTCCTTTATGAATGGGTCTAGAACCAAATTCAGAAAATCTAAGGGAGGCTTCTTGTGATTTAAACAAGGATTGGTCAAATGAATCTACCTCCATCCTTTTTTCTTTGTCTCTTGATGTTCTTCTAGGAGCCATTTCTATTCAGGAATGATCAAAAATCAATTGAAGAAAGGAATGAAACTTCACAAGAAAAGGAAAGAGAAATAATTCTGTTTTTACCTTAGATTGGTTCTTTGAGATGTAGGAAGCTTGAATCAAGATAAAATCTCCTCCTTAGGCTTCTAGATGGGAAGAAATGACACCAATTTGAAGTTTGGAAGAGTTTGGAAGAGTGAGGAGAGGCGGTTCACAGATTAGGGGAGGCGGTTCTACACCGCCCTAACACACTTTATAGCAGGGTGTTCAGGGTACTATCACTTCAAAGACAGTGTTCCACCGCGCTGGGGCTGACTACCAGTGGTTCCACCGCCAGAATGGCGGTGCACTACGCCGTAGCACAAAAACAAATTCGATTTCATGTTTTTCCTTTTTTTTAAAGAAAAATCTCAGAGATGGGATGAAGTCAAAAGGAATAAATCCATGGGAAAATCCGAATCAAATCGATGGAAATCATAGTTTAAACATAATTTCAAGAAAAGACATCATCAAAAAAAAACTTACTTACTTGGACAGTTTAGCATGCCTAATTCCCTTCTAATAAAATCAAATTGTTCCTCATTTAAAGGTTTCATAAAAATGTCCGCTAATTGATGATTTGTATCAACAAAATCAAGAGTGACATTTCTACTACTTTCATGATCACGTATAAAGTGATGCCTGATCTCAATGTGCTTAGTGCGAGAGTGTTGGATTGGATTTTTAGTTAGACAAATTGCACTCGTGTTATCACACTTTATAGGAATATTTTTTAAGTAGATTCCATAGTCCTCTAGTGTATTTTTCATCTAGATAACTTGTGCACAGCATGCACTAGCAGCTATATATTCAGCTTCTGCTGTAGATAGTGCAACCGAATTTTGTTTCTTGGAAATCCAAGAAACAAGTGCATGTCCTAGAAATTGGCATGTTCCGGATGTGCTTTTTCTATCTATTTTACATCCACCAAAATCCGCATCTGCATAAGCTTTCAAACTAAAATTTTCAGATTTTGGATTCCATAATCCAAGATTATGGGTCCCTTTAAGATATCTAAGAATCCTCTTGACAGCTTTCAAGTGAGATAGCAGGTCTGGTTGCAGTGAGATAAAGCAGGCTACCTATCATGCCCCTATAAGTTTTTTGATCAAAACTTTCTTCATTTTCATCCATATCTAATTTAGTGGAGGTGCTCATAGGAGTGCTAATTTCTTTTGATCCATCCATATTAAATCGTTTTAACAATTCCAATGTGTATTTTGATTGATTTAGAAATATACCATCACTTAGTTGCTTGATTTGAAGTCCTAAAAAGAAATTTAGTTCTCCCATTAGGCTCATCTCAAATTCATCACTCATATCCTTAGCAAATAATCCACATAGTGATTTATTACAAGATCCGAAAATAATATCATCAACATAAATTTGAACAATAAGAAAATTGTATTCAAAATGTTTAATAAACAATGTAGTATCAACCTTGCCTTTAGTGAAATTATTTGAAATCAAGAAGGAACTAAGCCTCTCATACCAAGCCCTAGGGGCTTGTTTAAGACCATATAAGGCCTTAGTTAGCTTAAACACATGGTTAGGAAATAGAGAGTTTTCGAATCCGGGTGGTTGTTCAACATAAACTTCTTCGGAAATAAAACCATTTAAGAATGCACTTTTGATATCCATTTGAAATAATTTAAAATCTTTACTACTAGCATAGGGAAGGAGCATCCTAATGGCTTTCAATCTTGCCACCGGAGCGAAGGTTTCTTCATAATCGATACCTTCTTCTTGGTTGAAACCTTTGGCCACTAGTCTAGCCATGTTTCTAACCATGATACCGCATTCATCTTGCTTGTTTCTAAAGACCCACTTAGTACCAATAACTAAGTGGTCATTAGGTCTAGGAACAAGCTTCCATACCTCATTCCTTTTAAATTTATTTAATTCTTCTTGCATTGCGATAACCCAAGAATCATCTTTTAGGGCATCAACAATGCATTTTGGTTCAACTTGAGAAAGAAAGGCAGCATGGGCACAAAATTTTTTGAAAGAAGAGCGAGTTTGAACCCCTTTCGATGCATCTCCTATAATTAACTCCTTGGGATGAGCATCTACATACTTCCATTCCTTTGGTAAGGAAGTTTGGGAAGAAGATGCATCCAAGATGTTATTTTGAGGAAAGGGTTCATTCAAATTCAAATCATCAAGACCAAAATCATCATCAAAATCTTTTTTCTTAAATTCGGAACTTCATTAAAAACCACATGAATAGATTCTTCTATAAGTAACGCTCTCTTGTTGAAAACACGAAAAAGCCTTAGAAACGGAAGAATAACCAAGAAATATGCCTTCATTGGATTTTGCATCGAATTTTCCTAAGGCATCCTTTTCATTCAAAATAAAGCATTTGCAACCAAAAACTTTAAAGTAAGAAACATTGGGTTTTTTATCATTCCATAATTCATATGGAGTTTTGGATAGGGATGGTCTCACTAGAACTCTATTCATCACATAGCAAGCCGTATTCACGGCTTCGGCCCAAAAATATTTTGGTAAATTATATTCATTTAACATGGTTCTAGTCATTTCTTGCAAACTTCTATTTTTCCTTTCTACTACTCCATTTTGTTGTGGATTTCTTGGAGTAGAGAAGTTGTGATTGTATCTGTTTGTTTCACAAAAATTTTGGAAGTCATGATTTTGAAATTCACCTCCATGATCACTTCGAATTGATGAGATCATAAAGCCTTTTTCATTTTGAGTGAGTTTACAAAATTTAGAGAAACATTTGAAGCAATCACTTTTATGAGCCAAAAAATAGGTCCAAGTGTATCTACTATAGTCATCCACAATTACAAAGGCATATTTGCTACCTCCTAGGCTTGTTATATCAATTGGTCCAAATAAGTCCAAGTGGATCAATTGCAATGGTCTAGTGGTGCTAATGTGATTTTTTGATTTGAAACTAGTCTTTATTTGTTTTCCTAGTTGACATGCATCACATACCTTATCCTTAACAAATTTCGTATTTGGGATACCTCTTACTAAATCTCTAGATGAATTCTTAGAGATTAGTTTCATGCTTGCATGGCCTAGCCTCCTATGCCAAAGCCAAGTGTCATCATTCAAAACCGAAAAACACATTTCATTACTTAATTTATCAATATTTATGGTGTAGACATTGTTTTGTTTTAAAGCAATCATGGATATGTTGTTGTTGGGTTTTTCAATAATGCAAACATTGGATTCAAATCTAACAACATAACCTTTATCACATAATTGACTAATACTTAAAAGATTATGTTTTAAACCATCAACTAGTAACACATCATCAATTGAAAAACTCGATTTGTTACCTATGGTTCCCTTGCCAATGATTTTACCCTTGTTGTTGTCTCTGAAAGTGACATATCCTTCTTCTTTGCTAGAGAGCATAGAGAAATGAGATGGATCTCCGGTCATGTGCCTTGAGCATCCACTATCAAGATACCATTTCTTGCTCCTAGCTTGTGAGTTTGTCTACAAAAGAGGATTGTTTTTAGGTACCCATTTGATTTTGGGTGCCTTACAAATTAATCTACTTACTTTGTAATTTATCATTGAATTGTTTATGGTTCCTTTAGGAACCCATATCAACTTTTGTGGACTAATTTTCTTGAATGGACATTTGTAGGTAACATGTCCCGTTTTGTAACAAAAATTACATTTCAAATGGGGTGATACATGCAATGTAGGCCCTTTAACAAAGGTGGTGGGATTTTGGTGAGAACCTCTCACAAATCCGATACCACTTCTATTTCCGACATGACCTTTGTTAGCAAGAATCATGTCTAAGCCCTTGCTACCGACCTTAAACTTGTTTAGGTCTCTTTGAGTAGCAAGTTCTCCTTTTGTTGCATCTAAGTCTTCACACTTAGAGCATGGGGGTAGAGAAGGGTTTTGAAGACTATTGAATTTACTTTGTAATAAAGCATGCTCTTTCTTAAGCAAATTGAACTTCTTACTAATAGTTCTACATTCATCAAACAACTCATGAAAAGCCATAGAAAGTTCATCAAAAGATAACTCTTCATTAAGTAACTCACTAACCTCTTCTCCAAATGCCATTAGAGCGAAGTTTGCCTCCTCTTTGTTGCTAGCCTCTTCAACCTCAGAGTCACTTGAATCATCCCACGTGGCCTTCAAGGCTTTTTCTTCTTGAATTGCTTCTTCTTGGCTTGAGGGCATTCATTCTTGAAGTGTCCAGGCTTCTTGCATTCGTAGCAAATGACTTGGTCCTTTTTGTGTTCAAATTTGCTTTTTGTGTCATTTTGAATTTGTTCTTTCTTATGAATTTCTTAAACTTTCGAGTTAGAAGTGCAATGTCATTGTCACTATCCTCATCACTTGATGTTCCTTTCAAGTGGTCTTCTTGTGTTCTAAGTGCCATATCCTTCCTGTTCTTTGGAAGGGGGTTCTCAAGCTCTTCATGAGCATGGCACGTCATCTCGTAAGTCATTAGAGATCCAATAAGTTTTTCAATGGGAAATATTTTAAGATCCTTGGCCTCTTGAATGGCCGTGACCTTTGGATCCCAACACTTTGGAAGGGATCTTAAAATCTTAGTTACCAATTCAAAATTCGAAAAGCCTTTACCAAGAGCTTTAAGTCCATTGATGACATCCGTAAAGCGGGTGTACATGTCTCCAATGGACTCATTTGGTTTCATCCGAAAAAGTTCATAAGAGTGCACAAGAATGTTGATTTTGGACTCTTTCACTCGGCTAGTGCCTTCATGAGTGATTTTAAGAGTACGCCAAATATCAAAAGTCGATTCGCAAATATAAATCCGATTAAACTCATTCTTATCAAGCGCACAAAATAAGGCATTCATAGCCTTTGCATTGAGAGCAAAAATCTTTCTTTCCGACTCATTCCACTCACTCATAGGAAGAGAAGATTTTGCAAATCCATTCTCAACAATACTCCAAAGTTTAAAATCCATATAAATTAGAAAAATCCTCATACGAGTCTTCCAATACGTATAATCCGACCCATTAAACATAGGCGGACGAGTAATGGAGTAACCCTCTTGCATACCGGAGTAGGCCATCTCTCTTGGGTTTTAAACCAATATGAGAGTAAACCTTGCTCTGATACCAATTGTTAGGATTGAAAAGGCACTAAGAAGGGGGGGTGAATTAGTGCAGCGGATTAAATAATGTAACTTTGAAGCCGATTTCGTATAAAGACAAGTTTATAGGAAGATTTCGATTCGATGAAAGAGAACTTATAAGAAGTTGCTTGAGTAAATGAGGCAGCAAGGAACTAAACAATTTGTAGCTAAGTAATGAAATGATTCAGAAATGTAAACACTCACACATTCATGAACACAATGATGTATAGTGGTTCGGTCAAATGACCTACATCCACTCTTGAAGCCTTCCCGATGAGGCTCCGCACTTCCACTAGCAATCCTTTGAAGGGGAAGGACCAATACCCCCTTTTTATAGCCTTTTACAAAAAGTTCACACTCTTACAAAATTTCTCAAGAAGAAGAAGGAGGTGAACACTTAGCAAGAACAAGACTTTTCAAGACTTTTCAAAGACTCAAAACCAAGATTCTATCTCTCAAAAGGTTGCACTTTCAGCTATGAAAGGGTGGGGGGGTATTTATAGATCCAAAATGGATTCAAAATTGGGCTCCAAATTTGAAATCAAATTTGGAATTCCCAGGTCTGGGAGGTACTACCGCCTGCTAGAGGCGGTACTCGCTTTGTCGATCGCCAGATCGACCTTTGTCAATCGTGCGCGGTGCTACCGCTGGAGCAAGCGGTACTACCACCGCCGACCAAAGTGGCTGGCGGTACTACGCTCAAGCTAGTTAGCGGTAGCACCGCCCAAAGACACGGCCGCCAGAGCGGTGCTACCGCCGCACAGCGATTCTACCGCTTAGGTGGGCGGTAGCACCGCCGCACAGCGTGTTCCACCGCTTAGGCTGGCGGTAGCACCGCCGGCACAGCGATTCTACCGCTCAGTGAATGGGCCTTGTTCAAGGCCCAAAAGGTCCAGTAAGGGCCCGGTTGGCCCCTACCAATTTAGAGCAAGATTAATTCGAAATCCTTGCCCTAAGTACATGCTAACTATGAAATTAAAAACATAATTAATAGCGATTTAAGCTGACTTTCTTCAAGTCTCATTCCGGTGAGCTTTTCGATGAGACTTCGGTGGTCCTCCGATATTTCCCTCGGATTTCTTCCAACGTCTTTCCAGCATGCTCCCAGCTTGTATGGCACGCTCAACGAGTCTTCGACAACCTTCTAAACCTTCTCGATAAAGTTTCGTGAACCTTCGACGATCTTTGCGGCGAACTTCCGAAAACTCCGACAAGTTCCTGATTCGATCTTAGCTGGTTCCGGCAACACTTTTGACGATCTTTCGGACTTTCGATGAACTCTTGAACACCTGATGGACTTGACCTCGGCAAATCACTTTATGTTTCTAACCCATCGTAGTTGATCCTACACACTTATCTTTGACAATATAGATTAGAGCAAATATTTCACCAATTGATTTTATCATCAAAATCCGAGATTCAACAGAGTGGACCGACTAGATCCTCAGCATCCATCTTCCGCTACCATAATCCATTTCTCAAGAGGAACATCTTCATTGGTCGGGCAATGTCTTTTTGATCCCAGATGACGAAGCCTTCCTCTCTAACCTAAGTAGCTCCTTGACGAACCAGAATAAGAGTCTCCAGAATTAGATGATCACCTTCTTTGCTATCCCCTACACCTACCTCGAGGGGTTTATGTGCAACAATCGCATCTACAAAGCTCTCCCTGATGGGCCTCTCCCTAGGTGGCGCCTCCACTTTCTGTACCGACGTTAAGATTGTGGAAGCCCCCTTCCCTTCAGTGCAGAACCCCTTCTCCTTTCTTGGCGGTGCTGCATCTCTCCTTCGTCTCTTCCCTATGGATGATGCTCCCAAAGGAAGCACCGCTCCTCCTTCCTCCAACGGCTGCTATCCTAAAAGTTGTAAGCCATAGATCGTTCTCAACTATGATCCTTTGCAGCTTCCATTACTCCAGCGGTTGCTCTCCACAGGTCACAGGCTACTCTCTGCTCCTCCTCATTACTTTGCTGCCCTCCAGAGACAGCCATCAAATGCCATACTGTTGACCTCCTCCACGAAGCCTCTTACCAACAAATCATTTTTCATCACATCGTTCCAAGATCGGCATCCTTGATAGGAGCACCGACTTGCGAGGGCATATTAGTAGTTAAGATTTCTCTTGATAAATAGTTAAGATTTCCCCAACTACATAAGGAAATATCATAATTCTGTTGAGGAAAATATTTCATCCTAACATGTATAAATAGGGAGCACCACCTTATCAATATAATGGATCTTTTCTTTATACTTTATTATATCAGTATTCACCGTAGAAAATAGCGTCGACTGCGGAGAGAAAGCTGTCGTGCGTGGCTTCTTCCTCGCGCTTCATTTCATTCAGGGAAAGGAAATAAATGGAGTAGGAATGAAATATCGATTCAGGATGACATAGAACAACTCCTTCGTGATATGACATATGTTGGCACTGTCTGCGTGGCAGCGAACAACCGCCTCCCTCGTACATTCAGCATTGTACAAGTCAACGCCGAATACCCCAGAGCTGCTCCAGAAAGTTCGGGTCGGCGCCGCTCGGTTCTGGGTCATACGGCTCGAACAACGCTCAGCCGCCCGAGAAGCCGGCAAACGTTATTGAACCCTGTACGACCAACTCTCCTCTCTTCTCCTAAAAGGGAGCAGCAGTGCTCCCATGGAGGAGGGGGGCTACCGAAAAGGGAGCAGCAGTGCTCCCATGGAGGAGAGGAACTCTCGCTGCCTTGAAGGAGCGACAGCGCTCCCATCGCAGAGAGGAGCACCAGCGCTCCCATTACAGAGAGGAGCAGCACCGACCTTGAGACGCTGGCAGCCAAAGGGGCTCTCTCTCTTTCTCTCTCTCAAAAACACCTATCTCCCTCTCGCAACGCTAACTTAAGCTTCGGAGGGGTCGGGTTGGAAAATCCCGACCCGGCCTGTGTGCAGGAATCGAAGGACACGCCGCAAGCTGGTCACCAGAAGAAGGAACTGATCCCAAGCAGGCAAATGATCAGTTTCACCTGACCCGATACTGATTTCCCATTCGAAGATCAACCAAAGCGACTCCAGCACATCCAGACCTGAACCTTGCTGTGCTGACTCATCAACCACGGCGTGTCACAAGGTTAGCCTAATCTAATCTCTAGTGTCCAAGCAGTGTTGCTCAGCTAGCCATGTTCAACAAATCTCTGCATGGTTCAGTGCTGCTCCAAGCAGTTGCTTGGCCAAACGTGAGCCCGAGTGATGCTGCTCGGCCGAGCCAATGTCCGAGCTGCGATGCTCGGCCAATCTAATCTCTAGTGTCCGAGCAGTGTTACTCGGCCGGTCATGTTCAGCAAATCACTGCATGGTTCAGTGCTACTCCAAGCAGCTACTCGACCAAACGTGAGCCCGAGTGATGCTTCTCGGCTGAGCCAATGTCCGAGCTACGATGCTCAGCTAGTCCGATCTCTAGTGTCCAAGAAGTGTTGCATGACCAGCCATGTTCAGAAAATCACTGCATAGTTCAGTGTTGCTCCAAGCAGCTGCTAGGCCAAACGTGAGCCCGAGTGATGCTGCTCGACTGAGCCAATGTCCGAGCTATGATGCTCGGCCAATCGAATCTCTAGTGTCCGAGCAATGTTGCTCGGCTAGCCATGTTCAGCAAATCGCTGCATAGTTCAGTGTTGCTCCAAGCAGCTGCTCGACCAAACGTGAGCCCGAGTGATGTTGCTCGGCCAATGCCTGAGCTGTAATGCTCAGCCAGTCAAATCTCTAGTGTCCAAGTAGTGTTGCACAGGCAGCCATGTTCAGCAAATCGCTGCATGGTTTGGTGCTGCTCCAAGCAGCTGCTCGGCCAAACGTGAGCCCGAGTGATGCTGCTCGGCCGAGCTAATATCTGAGCTATGATGCTCAGCCTATCTAATCTCTAGTGTCCGAGCAGTGTTGCTCAGCCAGCCATGTTCAACAAATCATTGCATGGTTCAGTGCTGCTCCAAGCAACTGCTCGGCCAAACGTTAGCCGGAGTGATGCTGCTCGACCGAGCCAATGTCCAAGTTGTGATGCTCGACCTATCTGATCTCTAGTGTCCGAGCAGTGTTGCTCGGCCAGCCATGTTCAGCAAATCGCTGCATGGTTCAATGCTGCTCCGAGCAGCTGCTCGATCAAAAGTGGGCCCTAGTGATGTTGCTCGGCCAACCTCCCCAGCCAAACAAGGCCCTAGTCAAGCTCCTCGGCCGCAAGCTACCCTAGCCTTGCCTCTCGGGTACATGCTGCCTGAGCCTTGCCTCTCGGTCGCAAGCTACCAGAGTCATGCTCCTTGGTCGTAAGCTGCCCAAGTCATGCCTCTCGGTCGCAAGCTACCAGAGTCATGCTCCTCGATCGCAAGCTGCCCGAGTCATGCCACTTGGTCGCAAGCTGCCCGAGTCATGCCTCTCGGTTGCAAGCTACCCGAGTCATGCCACTCGGTCGCAAGCTGCTCGAGTCATGCCTCTCGGTCGCAAGCTGCCAGAGTCATGCTCCTCGGTCGCAAGCTACCTGAGTCATGCTATTCGGTCACAAGCTGCCCAAACCATGCCTCTCGATCACAAGCTGCCCGAGTCATGCTCCTCGGACGCAAGCTGCTCGAGTCATACTCCTCGACCCCAAACAAAGCCCGAGCCATATCGCTCGGCCAGACAAAGCCCGAGCCATGCCGCTCGGCTAGACAAAGCCCGAGCCACACCGCTGAGCTAGACAAAGCTCGAGCCATGCCACTCGGCCAAACAAAGCCCAAGCCACGTCGCTCGGTCAGACAAAGCTTGAGCCATGTCACTCGGTCAGACAAAGCCCGAGCCACGTCGCTTGGTCAGACAAAGCCCGAGCCACGCCGCTCGGCCAAACAAAGCTCGAGTTGTGCCACTCGACCAAACGAAGCTCAAGCCACACCGCTCGACTACAAACTGCCTGAGCCATATCACCCGCCAAGCAAACGTCCGAACCATGTTGCTCGGCCACACCACCCGACTAATCCCCCAAACCTCACCTTAGTGTTGCTCAGTGATCAAACCAACAATCCAAGCACAACAACTAACCCAGCCAACAAAAGGCACTAAGCCATGCCCTAAGCCTCTCCACAAGAAGCCTGGGGCACATCTCTTTGAGGGGGGAGTATGATATGGCATATGTTGACACTGTTCACGTGGCAGCGGATGGCCCCGCCTCCCTTGTATGTTCGGCACCGTACAAGTTAGCGCCAAATACCCCAGAGCCGCTTTGGAAAGTTTGGGTCGGCGTCGCTCGGTGCAAGGTTGTATGGCTCAAACAACGCTTAGTTGCCCGAGGAGCCGGCAAATGTTATTGAACCCTGTACGACCGACTCTCCTCTCTTCTCCTAAAAGGGAGTAGCAGTGCTCCCATGGAGGAGGGGGGCTGCCGAAAAGGGAGTACCAGTGCTCCTATGGAGTAGAGGAACTCTCACTGCATTGAAGAAGCGACAACGCTCCCATTGCAGAGAGGAGCACCAGCACTCCCATCGTAGAAAGGAGCGACAGTGCTCCCATTGCAGAGAGGAGCAGCACCGACCTTGAGACGCTGGTGGCCAAGGGGGCTCTCTCTCTCTCAAAAACACTCATCTCCCTCTCATAATACTAACTTAAGCTTCGAAGGGGTCAGATCAGAAAATCCCGACCCGACCTGTGTGCAGGAATCGAAGGACACGCCGTGAGCTAGTCACTAGAAGAAGGAACCAATCCCGAGCAAGCGGATGATCAATTTCACCCAACCCGATACTAATTTCCCATTCGTAGATCAACCAAGGCAACCCCAGCACATCCAGACCTGAACCTTGCCGTGTTGACTCATCGGCCACGGCTTAAATGTACACTAACATTCCGAAAGCTAATCATTTCTCCAAAAGATCGCAGGTGACATGTATAACATCGTATGAGGAAATAATGACATAATGTTGACTCACCCGATCATAGATTGTCACTTGAGCAATGGCATATACAGAAAAATTTATACCCCTCACCTACAACCATAGACAGGAGCATAATCTTCTAAATCTTATCCACCTCAATCTTTAAGAGGGCCACATGAGCCAGTTGCATGATGTATTAATCCCTAATAGCAAGACCCATTCCCCTAATTTCTCCTTTATGGAACATCTGTCCTAAGTAATCTTTTGGGAAGACTAACATGCCCGACTTCAGAGGGCATCAATCTCAAGTGACATGGCTTAATTCTCCTTTTTCCTCTTTTTAAATGTCTAACCTTCTCATATTTTTCTCAGATATGCTCCAACCTTGATATACAATGTTTTTATGATCATCTTTCCACGCTGCCCTCGGAGAGGCATGCTCACCAACCCTTAACATAAATGAGCCCCTGGGCAATGTAAGGAGCTCCCTAATCAACTACCAGCTACACTCCATCGACCGCTTAGGTATAAAAACTAACCCTGAAGCCTAAAGGGGTAAGTATCTCCATTATTTTTACCTCCAAACTAATTTTACCATTCGAGAGATCAGGTCGAGAACACCCCTCGATGCTAACCGCTTATGTAGAGACTTCAACGAGGCTAAGGCGCACCTCAAGACAACACGAATCTGCTTTTGTCGAATAGACAACACTTCGGAATCATGTTAATCAAATCTACTCCCCACTCCAACATCTTCTCGTAAACCCCCCATGGACCTCCTAGACGAGCTTGTGCTTTCGGGACCGAATCAAGTCATGATTACTCCACAATTAATGATATTAAATCAACAACATATTATGCTAGTAATCGTTTCACCTCTACTCAAGAACCTTTTCTAATGATGAGGGATAATTGTGAGCATTTGTTAATTACATCTGTCCAATGTCTGATAGTTGTTCTGCATTGACTTCCGCTACATGGATTCTCCTGCATGGACAATCTTTCATTTGATCTGCAACTCCCATCACAAAAGCATGCTGAACTTGAACGACGACTCAAAGGTAAGAAGGAGCAGCTTATCGCTCTCGAGCCAATCATCACCTTCCTCTCTCTCTCTCTCTCTCCTCATATTTTGAGTGAGCCCCCACAATAGTTAACACGAGGGAAAAAGAGATCAAAGCTACGCCACACTCTTCTTAGATCCAACACGCTTTCCTTTTGGCTCGCTCAACCACTCAATGTAGAAACATGGGACGTCACCTCCTTTTAGTTGGATGTTGGCCCTTATCATGGGCTGTCGATTTAGTACAATGGTGCGATAAAGACACATTGTTGACACTTACATGTGGTTTTGATAGGGGTGTTCAGACCAATTTCAACTGAATGATTAAGAGCCTTTGATTAAAATAAAATAGATACAAATCAAAAATAATTCAAAATCGATAATCCATATTCATTAATCAATTGATAGGAAATATGATGATAGTATACGATAATGACATAGAAGCCATTCGAGCTGGCCCAATTGACTTATGTGGACAATAGTCTATGGGCAATTGTTTGAGTCTACCCCTCCCTCAGTCGATCCCCATAGGCAATAGTTCATAGAAGGTCATTTGGATCTACCGTTCCTATGGACAAGACACCATGGGGAAGGCATTACGACTATTAAAGTCTGTCACCCCTGTGAACAAAATGTTAGAGGGGAAGACCTTAAGATTGTTACAGGCCTATTGGGACCCTAAACAAAATGCTAGGGAGAATGCATTACGATCGTTGCAGGTGATTCTCTAGACCATATAAGTATAAAAGTCAACCCCAATGCCAACCCATGTGATTCCACCCCAAAAGCTAACTTGAGGGTAGGGAGGGGTTAGGTCGAAAAACTCCCACAGAACACAAACCTTTATGTAGGAACCCATTAAGGAGTCTAACCCCCACCTCGGTTCAACCTTGGGACCACCTCGTATCCTTGGACTCCACCCGAATGCCACCTCGAATCTACCTCAGATTCCTTGGTGCCCTCCTTAATCACTTCACAAGACACTCATGCGAATCCACCTCGGAAGCCCTTATACCTTTAGGTCCAGATCGAACATAGTTGGCTGACAATCGATGATACATTCCCCACAACACTGATTAATCAATTTATAATTTTAAATAATATATATTAAATAAATTGATTCGATTAAATTTAATCAAATCAAAATCTGTCTAAAAAATTTGTGAACTTGATCGTATGATTTTTGGATTTTTAAATATTAAGCTAGTTTGATTAATCAATTTGAATCTGTTTAAGACGATAAATTTAAATGGACTAATATTTTTTAAACTAAAATTGATTTGATTCAATTTGAATAGGTTAATCGAACCAAAGAAGAGTGACTATATATTGAAACTGTTTATAGCTTTCAAAACTAAACTAATTATTAATTAGTTTTGATTTGATTTTCTAATTCCATTTTAACACTCGCAGATTTTTGACCTAGAAATCATGCATGTGCATGCCCATAATAATGACTCAGAAAAATGATAGTCATATTTTGTTATTTTTTTTATGATGATGTTTTGTGAACATTATGGTTATAAGTTTAATTATAGAAATTCAATAATAATGACCCAGAAAAATGATAGTCATATTTTGTTATATTTTTTATGATGATTTTTTGTGAACATTATGATTGTAGGTTTAATTATAGAAATTGTTCAGGACTTTATTTTGATATGGTATGATAAATTATATGGGGCATGAAGTTTAATTTGAATTTTACATAGCTAACAGAAAAGTGACGGCCCAATAAACGGCCCAGTTAGGGATAAAACCAGGCCGGAAACGTGTCCACCTCATTTGGTGACCTTGGCCGGGTTCAGCCCAGTAAAACGAGGGCATAGATTGAGGGAAACCCATCGGGGCCCAGGCGACTTTGCTTCGCCGACGGAGAGGGTCAACTATCAGTTAGACCGGGCAACAAATATCTTCGAACACATCAGCACGTGCCACGCGACCAAATGGAGCGGCCGAGTTGAGTCGCGGAAGATGGTAAATATCCCGGTGGGGTCGGTTTGTTGGCCATTTGCTCCGCTTCCACGCTCCCTCCTCACCCGCTCTTCCCGCGAAGTTCTCCCCAACAAACCGCCCCTGACTCGATGCCATTCGTCTTCGCGCCGCTCCACCCGGCTTCCCTGCCCAAGCCAATTGCTCCGATGGCCTCCTCCGTTTTCTCCCCTTCTCCCATCATACCCACCTGAGACGACGCTGGCGCACCCACCAACTTCACTTCCTTCCCGTATGTCCTCATCTTCCTAGGTTTTGCGGAGGGATTCTGTTTGGCCGGCCACGGAGCCGTTGTGCGAGCTGTGAGGCGCCCAGCGTGGCCTTGTCTACTGCAAGTCTGACGCCGCCCGCCTCTGCCTCCACTGCGACGCCTTCGTCCACTCCGCCAACGCCCTCTCCCGCCGCCACCTCCGCGCCCTCATCTGCGACCGTTGCCTCACCCAGCCCGCTGCCGTCCCGATGCCTCGATGACCGCCTCACCCTCCGCCAGTCCTGCTACCGGGCCGGACCGGACGCCGGCGGCTGCGGCCCCGGCCATCGCCACCACCCCCTGAGCCGCTACTCCGGTTGTCCCTCCCCACCCGAGCTCTCCGCAGTGTGGTCCTCGCTGCTGGACCTCTCGGACAAGACTCCTCCTCAGGAAGGCGGCTTGGATGAGATGGCGATCATGACCACCGACCAGAATTGTGCGAGTAACTGCTGTGGCGCCGGGGAGGCTGTGAGCTCGGGTATATTGGGTGGGCAAGAGAACTCGGTCGCGAAATTTGATCCATGGATGGCCGTTGCTTCTTCTCCGTCGATGGCACCACCTGAATCCAATGCGGTGCCTCCCTGTGGACCAGAGCAACAGGGCTTCTTTCACAGGGAATGCAATCTTCCCAAGGTTCTCTTTCTATTGACTTCCTCAGCAAGCGCATTACGTCATCTCATTTTGTAGTACCAATTGTGGTTCTCTGTCTTGGTAAATAAAAAGTGCAAATTTCTATTCTACAAACATTTAATTGGCTAATTAATGTTTGCATTGGCTATTTTGTTACACTCGAATATGATAGCCATTCCTTTACTTGAAAGTCTCAGATCAAATACCAGTATTTCTTTTCCACCTTGTTTTTAGTGATTCCAAGAATATCGTCCAGTCAGTAGGAAACTTTTATTCACAATACTTGCTATTATGTCATCCTTGTCTATTTCTTTGAAAGTGGAGCAAACACTTCCATATTTATTTGTGCATTGAGCCTATGTTGTTAATCCGGAATGCGATGATGTTATTACAAGATGATTGGGCATGCTCGGTATTTAGATTTGCTTCATGTTGTATAATATATATTTTTTTAGGAGAATATACTATGAAATCTGAGTTGTAAGTCTGTTGTACTAGAAAATTTATACAATGTGATGACAGATGGGATTTCCAGCTCTCACCGATCTTGGGATATGTTATGACAACGAGCTTTGTCAAGGTTTTAGCACTGGCATTGCTAGCTATAACTTCCATGATGGCGCTGAGTTACTTGGCGGCCCACAAAACCTTCCAAAAAATCCATTTCCAGATACAGGATTAGATGGCTTTGTCGTGGGGAAGAATTTGTCTGTCGCAGAATCAAGTGGTCACATCGAGAGCACAGTAGAGGTTTCCTTTTTTTACTAACTTGATATCAGCTCTACTTGTTGGTTAAGACTGGGCTCTTTCTTATATTTTGCTTTTTTGTTTTTCTTGTAATTCAGTCATTAGAATCTCTGCTTTAGTAATATGTCACTACAACTCATTTGCTTTCATTTTTTTTTTTTTTGAATTACTTGCCAGTGTTTCTTAATTTTGCTTCAGCAGAACAAGTGGTTGTTTTTTCTTTTTTATTTCATTAGGTCTGCAGAATTAATGAAAGACGCATCAGAACGGACGGAAATGCTCTATATCTGATAGCTTCAGTGTTACATAGTTATGGGTTTGGACGTAAGAGTCCAAACTTCTGCTATGTTTTCCCACCTCTGTATTTTCTTCAGCTAACAAATTTCTTATAGAGAATATAGTAAATCGAAACGGTGTTAATCATCATGTATATAGTTTTGAGGTAACAGCCACTTTGAAGCAAGTGCAATCTGCAGCTTCTCTTGTTTACATGAACTTCATACTTTGAGATAGAGTACTTCCATTTATGAATTTTCTAATGGCCACAGATTTCCTTTCCTTTATACATGTATGAATTATATAGTAGACAGTGTTTTGATCTATTTCTTATGATCAATGTTATATACTGGGTACAGGCCGCATCTTCAGTACAACATGATTGCATGGCTCTTCAGTCATCTTACATGTTTCAGGCAACCAATGCTGGGCAGATAGGGAACAGCAATGCAGATCCATCATTTATAAATGTCAATAACAAAAGAAGTGGCAACTTCATTTTCCACACTGGAAACGTCTGCCCAACTATTTCTCTTTCTCTGTCAAACTTGGCTGGAGAAAGGAGTGCGGCTGATTACCAGGACTGTGGGGTATCACCAACGTTCCTCACAGGTGAGTCTACATGGGATTCCAATCTCGAACCTGGACGCGCACAGGCGAGTAATGAAGAAAAAATGAGATACAATGAGAAAAAGAAAAGTCGACTGTAAGTGGTTTCTTATGTACAATTTAATGCTCAATGCTGAAATGTGTTTTATTTTGCCTTCTGAAATTTATTGAGCTCCAAGTCAGACCCAACCTCTGCTAGATGAAACTGACACAATAAGACTCAAAATTTGAACTTGCTAAGCTTTTGCATGCTTTAAGTTTTTAGGGATGTTATGTATGATAAAGAATCAAATAAGATATTATTTCAGAAGCATGTTTTGCTTGCTTCAGCTGAAATATCTTATTTAATTGCTAATGATTTCTGCTCACAGAATTTGGGTTTGGATCTCTAACCTGTGTATCATGCATGAGATTTCCAGGTTTGGGAAACAAATTAGGTATGCTTCGCGTAAGGCCAGAGCAGATACAAGGAAGCGCATGAATGGCAGGTTTGTAAAAGCTGATGAAACTTATGACCACAATCCTCTTCTAGCAGGAAACACCTGAACCAGATTTGAGGGCGATTTTATTCTTTACAACTTGTATTCAGATCAGGTATGTCAAGCAGTCTATTTCTGCATGAAATTTCAACTTTCTTTATGATAATCTTCACATAATTTTCTGAGATCTGACATAGCATCAGACTTAACAAGTTTAACACATAATCTGCTCGTGTTTCTGTTTTGTGTTTCCATCTTTGTTTTACAGCTCTAGGTAACAAGGATTTGATAGTTCAGGAATCTGTTCTATGTTAAGCCTTTAGATAAAATTATAAGTTTTCATATAAATCTAATTACTTATATGTGTCTTCATATAATTATCATGAAATTCAAAAATAATTGGGAACTCATTTGGGGTTTCCCTTTCAATCTATTCACCACACAGGCAAGCAATTTTTTTTTTTTTAGGTTTTCTGTGGCTTACACCATTCGTTCACCACCATTTAAAACTATTTACTTTGGGTTGAAGCATATACTTTCTCGAAGAAAATTACCCATAGACCAGAAAATTTTCATTTCTTCATCCCTTTGATAGAAATCCTCCTCATTTAATCCATCCCTCTTGCTGCCTACAGGACCCACAAACAGAGACTAGCAGTAGAAAGCAATGCTGCATTCGTCGGTCACATGCCAATGAATCTAACTTCTGTCTGCATCTGCTCTCTCTAAAGATTCTCCAGAATGGTCCTCTATTGCTTTGTACTGTCTAACACTTACTAGCTGTAAAGTTCAGAGAACTCCTCCTCTATCTAGATCATGAGCTTCTCTTTTTGTATGTGCAGGATTGTATATAGCAATGATGCATCTTCACTGGTTACAACCTTCTCAAGCAGGTTATATGTTTGGGAGTTACCTCCAGCCAGCATTATTTTGGTTCTTCTACTCGTTCGGGTTTCCACCCTATACCATTCTTTGAACTCGCACGTGTCTTTACCATTCTTTGAACTCGTAAGAGTTCCAATATCTCTTGTTCCAAATAGAGACGATTTTGATTAAGTCAGATTTTGGAATCTGTCCTAATAAATGCTTATTATCAATCCTTAACGATGACATATTTTCTTTTTGCTTATTCAAAGCTGGATATGTTCCTGATGGGTCGTGTACTCGTGTCACCCGCTTATAGGTGGCATCCCATTGTAACGTCATAATAAGAGCTGAGGTGAGAGACCACCTTCGCTTAGTTCGCCGACCCCTCAGCCATGTCAGAACTGGCACCGACCAAGGGACAAAGCCCCGCCTCCAGACCACACCCCGTACGGGCGCAGGCGTCGCCCGCAGGACAGTGCCGTCCCAGGAAGCCCGGAGACGGCACCGGTGTGGTCCCAGAGAACATGCCGTCACAGGCACAGGCACCAAGGAGTGACAATGCCCCGGAGGGCTCGGGATGGCGCCTTCATAGCATCATCCCGAAAAGTCTGCCGGGGGGACAGGTGGCAGCACGACACCGCGCCTCGAGGGTCGGCCTCCCTCCGTTATATAACCCAAGGCCATGCCGAGGACTGAGGGGAAGAAGAGAGAAACAAAAACCCTCTCTAACAGTATACTAACTTTACCATCAGAGGGGTTGGGCCGCATCTTCCCGACCCGACCTATGTGCAGCGATTGGAGAGCGCAAGGCGATCAGCATTTGGGAGAGAAGCCTCCTTTTGAAGTGAACCAGGGACTCACTTTGATTGGGCCAACACCTACAGCTGACTCGAGGACCAGTCAAGGAGATCTTGGCGCATTCGAACCCGAACCCAACCGTGCTGACTCAATGGCCACGGTATAAAGGTACTAACAGATTGGCGCTAGAAGGGGGGCCTGATGTCGTGAGATCAACAAACTGACCCAAACGAACTTGTGGCCGAGGGGTCTCACCCAGCCAGGGTCCCCTGGGAATGTCCCTCGCCACATGGTGGGTCCCGAATTGAAGACTCCGTCGTGACTTCAGAGCGCTACTGGTGACTGTTCACCGAGCCAGGGTTGTCGCCACCCGAAGGTGCCGCGACCGACCGATCACTCGATTCACGCGAGGTGTTTTGGGGCCTCGCCCATCAAATCCAAACTATGACCGGGATGATGCAGGCCATTATCCCACTCATCCCCCAACTGGCGTAGCCATCCACGACACAGCCTCTACGGCAACCAGAACCGCCAGCTCCGACCTCCCTGGCGCCCCGGTACCAACGGCGCCCCCGGCCTCACCCGTGGTGTGACCGACCCCGCTCGCGGAAGGGGCATCGGGAAATCTAAACGGACGACAGGAGCCCAAGGTACTGTCATCAGATTCGATGGACTCCCTCCGAGCCCAACTATGCTTCATCAGCCAGCGACTCGACGATGTGCAAAGGGAAGTCCACAAGTCGAAGGAGGAGCTCGAGGAGGACGCACACTGAGGATCCCCGTTCGCACCCGAGATACAGGAAAGACCAATTCCCCCGAACTTTCAACTCCCCTCTCTCGACGCATATGACAGCGCCACAGACTCGGCGGAGCATATGGCCACCTTCCGAGCTCAAATGGCATTGTACGAGACTTCCAACGCCTTGATGTGCAGAGCATTTCCCACCACCCTGAGGGGGCCGGCCCGCGCATGGTACAGTAGGTTGAAGGCTAGGACGATCGCGTCCTTTGACCAGCTCGCCAAAGATTTCGAGCTTAACTTTCTAGCCTATGTCCGGCCGAAGCCATACGTCACTTTGCTCCTTAGACTTAACCAAAAGGAGGAGAGCCCCTCTCCCGCTTTGTGAACCGTTTTGCCACATAAATCTAGGGGTTGCTTGAGGCTCATCCCTCTCTAATAATGCAGGCATTCATGATAGGGCTACGACCCTCCAGATTTTTCTAGTCCCTCGTCGAGAGACCTCCGGCGGCGGTCCCAGAGATGCTCCGGCGTGCTAATCAATACATCGCGGCGGAGTCATGGATGGCCGGGAGACAGGAAGAGCACAAAAGAGCTAGGCCGGAGCCGTCCCGGGGACAACCATCGCCCCCCCCCGAGGCACAGGTTGGACCGACCCGACGTGCCGCCACCGAGGTCCCCCCTCCCCACCTTGGGGATGTCCAGAACAGAAATATTCCTCCAAATAAAAGAGAAGGGGTTGCTTAAGGCCCCCAACCTGATGAAGAGTCCCCGAGAGCTGTGGGACCAAACCAAGTATTGCCGTTTTCATCGGGAGCACGGTCACGACATCGAGGAGTGCCGCGATCTGAAGCGTCAGATTGAGGAGCTCATACGTCGAGGACATCTCGGCCGATATCTGAGGAGGGATCGGGATCCTTCACCGCACCTCAAGGGTCCCATTGAGCGACAGATCGACGTAATAACAGGTGGCCCGACGTCCGGGGGGAACAGCATGTCAGGACGGAAGGCCTACGCCCGAGCGACCGCAAGTGAACTTCCCAAGCGATGGCCCGACCCCGAGGTCACGTTCCCGGCCGAGGAGGTAGAGCGATCCGAGCACGACGACACGCTAGTGATAGCGACCAAGATCACCAACGCCCAGGTGAGGAGAATCATGATTGACATGGGGAGCTATGCCGACGCCCTCTACTTCAATGCTTTCCAGAAACTCGGTCCGCCCAAAGACGTCCTGGAGCCAATGCGCTCGGTGCTCACCGGGTTCACCGGTGATTCGGTCTCTCCACTAGGTATAATTACTTTGCCCATAACCTTGGGAGACACGCCGAGATCAAAGACGGTGATACCGACCTTCATGGTGGTGGACCTTCCCTCTGCATACAACGTAATCCTGGGTCGCCCAACCCTTAACAAGTTCTGGGCTGTCGTTTCCACCTACCACCAAACAATAAAATTCCCGACCCATGTTGGAGTTGGGGAAGTCAGGGGAAGTACCCGCGAATCTAGACGATGCTACTTGATGACAGTTTCGTTGCCCAAGAGAGTGAGAGCTAAGCAATCCCTGGAGGATCCCCGGGACGTTAAGAGGCCATCCCAACATCTCGAGCCGACGGAGTCCACTATAGACGTACTGCTATTTGAAGATTGGTCAGATCGAACAGTGAAGATCGGGTCAGAACTCCCGGAGCAAGAACAGGTGCAACTTATCAGCTTCCTGCTAGAGAACGTCGATGTCTTCGCTTGGTCGCCAGCGGATATGCCCGGTGTCGACCATAGGGTGGCACAGCACCACCTGAATATCTCGCCCGAGGCTCGCCCAGTGAAGCAAAAGCCTCGGCAGCTTGCTCCCGACCGATAGCAGACTGTCCGCAACAAGGTGGAGCGTCTCTTAATGGCAGGCTTCATAGCTGAGGTCAAGTACCCAAGGTGGTTGTCCAATGTAGTTCTTGTCAAAAAACCTAATGGGAGCTGGAGAATGTGCGTTGACTGTTGGGAAATCCTTCAAGGGGAGCGACATCATATGCGCAGCGGAAGAAGAGAAAACAAAACCCCAGATTTCCCATATAAGATTTTCGTCGTCATGCGAAGATTGGTGCGTCAAAACAAATCCACGAAAATTGCATATGTTAAAGAAAATACCTAGGGAGATCGTATATCCTTGAATTCCTGCAGATCTATGGGAGTGGATGAAGGAAGTCAAGTGTCCTCCTCTCTAGTGGTATCCACACAGTAGGGATTGCGACGATGCACCTCTCTCTCTCTATGGGAAGAGGAGAACAGGAGGTGGCTACCAAAAACTCTCAGCCTATAGAGCTTTAGTTCCCTCTTATTTATAGAGGCCCCCTTCAAAACCTAATGGATCTTTTGCCCTATTGGGTATTGGATCTTCATCCAATTACCCAAGCCTCTTGGATTATAGGTTTCTACCTAATAATCTCTTATTAGCAATTATTGGATCTCATCTTAGGATCCAATAATTCAGGGGCTTAATGGGTATCCAATAAGATAGGGGGTTCATCGGATATCTCATATCTGAACCTCTACTCATCGCAATACCTACCATATGTGTGTGACCCTCTAGGCCCAATATCGAGCTGGCCGTGAATCATACTTATCATAACTCCTTCTGATTTAGTGAATTATTATCTCTATAATAATTCACCCAACTCATCGACTGCGGATGTACCAGGCCACTACGCCGCGGCCCCCAAACGATACAGGGGAATCCAATCTTTTGGACCTATCTATCCTCAGTTACCATGTATCTATAGTCCCTCATCCATCTAATATCTCAGAGACCCTATACCAGACATGGTGCTGTCATGCCCATATGGTCTCTCCTCGAGTCTTGCTCTTGTTCGATTCTCCCGGAGAACCCTTTTTCTCTCAATCCGAATAACCTTGGCTAAGGATCTGTTCGAGTAATAACACATGGGATATTCCTCTCATGATACCGAGAGTGGTTGATCCTCTATTGACACTCAATAGCCCTCGTAAGGTTGGCTACCACTCTCAATGACCGACTGTACTAGATCTGAAATTTTCCAAACCTATAAGTCTGGTATCAAAGAGTGGAGTACTCATACTGGACATACTTAGTGTTTCAAGTCTAAGGACCAGATACACTACTAGGACTACGGAATCACTGTCTGACATGAGGTATCAATAACAATCTAGCATTCCATAGACAAATCAATCAGTGAACTCATTCTCCAATGAGCACCTGCACTATACCCTTAGTGTCCCCACACGAGTAGCTATGAGACCAGCTACCTCCATCATCTGAACGAGTATACAGCACACCAGTCTATCCGGTTATCTCGATGTCCTTCTCGAGTAACCTATGACCAGGATAATTTAAGGTCTGTGTTTAAAGGTGAATCGGTCTCATTATCGTGATCTCATCACGATCTGATTCCCATTACACAGATCCAAGGACATCATAATATACATCTAGATAATGTGAGATAATGTGAGATAATGCCAATAATCATAAGCAAAGAGATTGACGCAGCGTATTACAGGTGTAATCACTTATGTGATTAGCTTATAAGGCACCTATAACTAGCATTGACTACACCGATCTCAATCGTGCATGCCTAAAAGACTGCTACCCTCTTCCAAGGATCGACCAGTTGGTCGACGTGACCTCCGGGCATGCTCGTCTCTCGTTTATGGACGCCTTCTCCGGCTACAACCAGATCAGAATGGCGCCCGAAGACCAAGAACATACATCCTTTATCACCGATCAGGGGGTATACTTCTATCGGGTCATGCCATTCGGGTTGAAGAATGTCGGAGCCGCATATCAGAGGACCGTGAACAAGATGTTTGCCCAACAAATCGAGCGCAACATGGAGTTGTACGTCGATGACATGATTGTCAAGAGCCGGATGACCGAGACACATCTATCTGACTTGGCCCAAGCATTTGCCACGCTGCGGAGATACAACATGCGACTCAACCCCACAAAGTGTGCATTCAGTGTCAGCTCAGGAAAGTTCCTCGGATTCATCATACACGAGAGCGGGATCGACGCCAACCCAGAAAAGGTCCAGGCCATCATTGACATGAAGGCGCCTTAGATAATCAAGGAGGTGCAGCGGCTAAATGGGAGGCTCGCCGCCCTATCTCGGTTCCTCTCTCGATCGGGCGACAGATGTCTCCCCTTCTTCCAGGCCTTGAAGAGCCCGAGGGACTTCAAATGGACAGTGGAATGCGAAGAGGCCCTTGCATGGGTAAAACAACACTTGGCCGAGCTCCCTCGCCTTGCTATGGTCTCCCTAGGGGAGAAACTCAGCCTCTACCTGGCTACGTCCCGACACGCGGTTAGCTCCGTCCTAATCGAGGAAGCATCTGGAGTGCAGCTACCGATCTACTACACCAGCCATGTCCTAAACAGGCCTGAGGAGCGATACCAGCCGATTGAGAAACTAGCCCTAGCGCTTGTATTGACGGCCCGAAAGCTGCGCCCCTATTTTCAAGCTCACCCGATCAAGGTAATCACCGATCAATCGCTCCGACAAGTTTTATCTAAGTTCAACATCTCAAGTCATCTTCTCAAGTGGTCGATGGAGCTCGGTGAGTTCAATATACAATACGCGTCGAGGATCGTCATTAAGGCCCAAGCAGTCGTCGACTTCATCTCGGAGCTAACTCCATCAAAGGATGAAGGGTCTGAACAAGTTGAAGGGAGATGGACCCTATGCGTGGACGGGTCGGCCAACTCAAAAGGCACAGGTGCGGGATTGGTGTTGGAAGGTCCCGACGGGCAATCATTTGAACGTTCCCTCCGCTTTGGCTTTAAAGCCACGAACAACGATGCGGAATACGAGGCGCTCTTGGCAGGACTCAGGCTAGCCATCGAGATACAAGTGGAAGACATACACGTCCATACCGACTCGCAGTTGGTAGCCGAGCATGTTAACAGGGAATATGTGGCCCGGGACCCGAACATGTCCAGATACCTGGCCGAGGTAAAGAAGCTGGCCGCTAACTTCTCTCGCTTTATGCTGTCCAGGGTACCAAGGGGCCAAAATGAACGGGCAAACGCGCTGGCAAAATTAGCCTCAAAACCTGGTCCCGAGACCAGCCCCAAGGCCGAGGAGATCCCGTTCTGTGTCGTCGCGATCGGGGTAGTGACCTCGGCCGATGTGTTGGCAACGTGGGTATAAGAGATGGTACAATTCAAGCATGATGGGACCTTGCCCACTGACAAGGCCACGGCTCGGCGCCTGCAGCGCACTCAGGCCTGGTACTGCGAGATGAACGGATGGCTCTATAAGAGGTCGTTCACTTGCCCACTCCTGCGGTGCCTAGACCCCGAAGAGGATCAATCGGCCCTAGCCGAAGTTCACAAAGGAATCTATGGCGAGCACATCGATGGGCGAACCTTGGTGTTTAAGATCCTTCGCCAAGGGTACTACTAGCCCACCATGTGCCACGATGCGAAGGCCTATGTACAGCGATGTGGCTCGTGCTAGAGGCATGCCAAGATGCCCTGGCGACTCATAGTGCCACTCACTCCCGTGGACTCCGCATGGCCTTTTGCGCAGTGGGGAATGGACCTTCTAGGACCATTCCCGCTAGTCTCGGTACAACGAAGGTATATCATCGTCGGGGTGGATTACTTCATAAAGTGGGTCGAGGCCGAGCCACTAGCAACGATTACGAAGCGCCATGTGGAAAAATTCGTGTAGAAGAACATAGTGACTCGGTTCGGCTTGCCAAGAGTCATCATCACCGACAACAGTACCTAGTTCGCCAGCGCCAAGTTCAAGAAATTTTGCGCAAACTACGGGGTACAACTAAGATTTAGCTCGGTGGCATATCCCCAGACGAACGGCCTGGCGGAAGTGATCAACCGAGCCATTTTAGACGGACTTAAAAGAAGAGTGTCCATGGCTCGGATTGCTTGGGTGGACGAGCTCCCAAGCATCTTGTGATCTTCACAGACCACCCCCAAGACCACAACTGGAGAATCCCCTTACAGCCTTACATTCGGCACCGAGGTCGTCTTGTCGCCCGAGGTGGTTATCCCCACTCATCGGGTGGAAAGCTACAAGGAAGAGGCGTCATCAGAAGGACTCCGAGCCGGTCTTGACTTGCTCGAGGAACGGAGGGCCAGCACCCACTTAAAGGCCCTCTCCAATAAGAGAGCCGTCACCAAGATTTACAACTAGAAGGTACATCCCCGGCCGATCAGATTAGGCAACTTGGTCTTGCGTAGAGCAGAAGTCAGCGACCTGATCCAATCACGCGGCAAGCTCGCCCCTAGCTGGGAAGGACCTTATCGAGTGGTAGGCGTCATCCGAGACAGCACTTATCGACTAGCCACAATGGAGGGCAACCCTATCCCAAGAACATGGAACGTACTAAATTTGAAAAAGTTTTTTGTGTAGGCAGGTCGAACAAAACAATATGGAGTTCTAATGAAGGATTTTCATTTGGCCAAAAACTCGGTTACAAGTTCAGGTCGATCGTGGCTTACAATGCCTATCCACACCCGACCGACCCATTTAGGAAAAGGATTACAAAATGACAACCCTACTTCTCGGGGATGTCTAGGCTATCATCAAAAGGAACCTCTTCGAGCATGTTGACACTTTCATCCTCTAGCAGGGAAGCGAAGGGATCCTCCTCGACCTGGAGATCGAGGTGCCATGCTTAGAACCGGGCCAACACGATCCAGTACACGTACTTGTAAGTGACCTACCCCGACCGAGTCAACCCGAGTTGGAAGCCCTGGGACCCTTTGTAGGCCTCGATCAGTTGCTTATCCTTCTTGGGCCTCTAGCGAACCTCCTCGACAAGCACCTTGGACGACGCATGAGCCTCGGCACTCACCACCTCCAGTTTCTTGGAGAGCTCGAGCGACTCTCCCTCTATCGAGCGGATCCGGACCTAGGCCCCCTTCAACTGCACCTGAAGCTCTCCCTTTTGCTGCTCGGCCTCCTCGAGCTCGGGCTTGAGGCGCGCTACTTCTGCCTCCAGATCAGCTACACGCTGCTCGGCAGCAGCCATGGCTTCGGGAGCTGTCCCGGCCCGGAGCTCCTTATTCTATCTTCGTAGCTCGGCGATGCAGTCACCCATGCTGTTAATAACCCGGCCAGCGTCGCGCATGCGGTCGATCAGCGCCATGGTATAATGTTGGCCCTGCAAAAGGAATTGGTTAGAGCGACAGCACACAAACAACACCGGGAAACCAAGGATAAGATACTTACCCACAACAGCAACTTGGCGGACTTGGCAAGCAAGACCTTTGAGGAGAAAGTATACAACTCCCGAGCCAAGTCGGGATGGAGCCCTTCGCAGATAAACGAGGCTGCGGAATCGCCATCGGCCCACACCCAAGCCCCACGAGATATATTCCCCCAACGAGACACCAACGGGTCGAACGCCTCTCCTTCTGGAAGGTCACCCATCACTAGAGCATGGTAAGGCTCGTCTTTGGCACACGCAGGGAGGCGACATAGGTTGTGCACGGAAGGCACGCGTGGGGCCTTCTCCGCCTCTTCCCGACTGGGGCCAGCTTCGCCCCGCTTGCGACTCGTTCCCGCACAGGAGGTGTGCTCGGCAAAAGCCCCCCCTGCTCGAGCTGCGACCGCCTCGGACTTCTTGGTGGCACAGACCTTCGTCTCCTTCCACGGCCGGTCGGCCTCGACCTCCACGGGCACCTCCTAGGATCCCGAAGCTGGCTCCGTCGTCGGGCGAGGAGCTAGAACGGATGAAGCCCGTCCCCCTCGCACAGACCTGAGATTCACCATCTCTGTAAGAAAACAAAATGTTAGATAAGACTTCAAACGACCCATAAGTACCAGTAGCTAATTACTGTAGGCATACCTCGAGGCGTCGGGCTAAGGCCCGCCTCGATGAGCCACTGCTCGGTCATGTTTCGTATGACTCGAGAGGTGGGAAGGATCTCCCTCAGTCTCCCAAGGCCCACATACTCTTCATCAGTCAGCCCCGGAGCGGTATTGTCTATCATGTGTACCGACCATCAGAGGCCGAAGCTCCAACCCCATGTGCAAATGATGTAAAAGAATCGTTCCTTCCATCCCTTGTTGCTGGAAGGAGCTCCGCTAACCCTAAAGTCTGATCGGGCTGATAGATAATAGCCCCTCGATCCCTTAGAAAGGCGGAAACAGGGCAGGAAAAGAGATCGGGTCAGTATGATGCCAGTGTTATGGCATTCCCCTACGAATACCACCAGATAACATCAAGAGTTCGGTGCCATTTGTGATGGGGAGATGCACTACAAGGATAGACATGATCCGACGACAAGATCCAGGGGGAAGCGCAGTCCCGCCTCGAGGGCATCCAAGGTCAGAGCAAACCCTCGAGGAAACGGGTCGTACACTCGCTGTCTTGGCTTAGGGGCGTGGAGCTCGTAATCTACCGGGATGTTGTAACGCACCCGGATGTAACTGAGCAAATCCTTGCTCACCGTGGAGTCGAGGTCATGCCACCACATTAGGGCCTCAAGGGCTCGCGCCGCCTTCTCGTTGACGGGCGAGTCATGGCCCGAGGGCAAGGGGCTTCCCCCAACACTACTAGAAGAAGAGGACGAGGAGGTAGAGGAGGAGGTCATCCTCACTAACCTATAAGGGGAAGGGGAAGTGAGTCGAGACAACCGGGGAAGATGGCAGAGATCGAAGGGGATGATCGGAGAAAATGATAGAAACCAAGGAGGAACGACCCAACATATTGCCAGTAGAGAGCGTGTGGGAAAGGGACTCCACGTCACTTATAGGAAAAATCCCGCCAACACCAGGCGACCCTTCGCCTTCCCAAGAGTGGACGACAGCCCACTCCATTATTACACCTACCCACATAGCACATCGCGTCAGGTAGCCCAAATGTCACTCGGCAATAAATGGGGCCTGACGTGGCAGCCATGGGGCACACAGAATGAATACCAAAGCATGGGCTCCTCGACCCTGGTGCCCAAAACCCTACGATTCGATACCCGGGATCGTTTTTCAAGACCCTCCGCGAACAAGGACTTGCTCGGTACCCCTCGGGCATCCTCCGGGGCCTTCAGCATGTAGGCAAGCTTCCTACATTGCCCGAGCCATACACCTTGATCGTAAACTGCCCGAGCCGTGTACCTCGGTCGCAGACTGCCCAAGTCGTACACCTTGGCCGCAAACCGCCCAGGTCGTGTACCTCGATCGCAGATTGCCCGAGTCGTACACCTCGATCGTAGACTGCTCGAGTCGTACACCTTGATTGTGAATTGCCCCGAGTCGTGTACCTCGGTCGCAGACTGCTCGAGTCGTACACCTCGGCCGCAGACTGCCCGAGTCATACACCTCGATCGTAGACTGCCCGAGTCATACACCTCGGCTGTGAACCGCCTGATTCGTACACCTCGGTCGCAAACTGCCCGAATCGTACACCTCGGTCGCGAACCGCACACCTCGATCGTGAACTACCCGAGCCGTGTATCTCGACCGCAGACTGCCCGAGTCGTACATCTCGATCATGAACCGCCTAGGCCATGTACCTCGGCCACAAATTTCTTGAGTCGTACACCTTGGCCGTGAACCGCCCGAGCCGTGTACCTTGATCGCAGACTGCCCAAGTTGTACACCTCGGTCGCAAATCGCCCGAGCCGTGTACCTCGATCGCAGACTGTCCAAGTCGTACACCTCGACCGCGAGCCGCCCGAGCCATGTACCTCTGTCGCAGACTGCCCGAGTCGTACACCTCGATCGCAGACTGCCCGAGTTGTACACCTCGGTCGCAAACCACCCGAGCCGTGTACCTCTGTCGCAGACTACCCGAGTCATACACCTTGACCGCAGACTGCCCGAGTCGTACACCTCGGTTGCAAACTGCTCGAGCTGTGTACCTCGGTCACAAACTGCCCGAGTCGTACACTTCAGCTACGAACCACCTGAGCCGTGCACCTCGATCGCAGACTGCCCGAGTCATACACCTCGATCGTGAACCGCCCAAGCCGTGTACCTTAGCCGCAGACTGCCCGAGTCACACACCTCGGTTGCGAACCGCCCGAGCCGTGTATCTCGACCGCAGACTACCCGAGTCGTACACCTCGACCGCGAATCGCTTGAGCCGTATACCTCGACTGCAGACCATCCGACTCAGAAGCCCCAAGATCTCCACAGCAAGGGCGTAAAGGACAAACCGAGAGTCTCAGCGTCGAGGAGTGAAAGCCATGCCTCGACTTCTCTCCCCCAATCAAGAGCCGATACATGGCTTTCTTTGCGGGGGGGGGCGGGAGGGGGTGTGAGAATGATGGGTCATGTACCCATGCCACCCGCTTATAGGTAGCATCCTATTGCCACATCAGCATAAGAGCTGAGATGGGAGACCACCTCCGCTTAGTTCGTCGACCCCTCAACTATGTCAAAACTAGTATCGACCAAGGGACAAAGCCTCGCCTCCAGACCATACCCCGTACGGGTGCAGGTGTCGCCCGCAGGATAGCGTCGTCCCAGGAAGCCCAGAGACGGCACCGGTGTGGTCCCGGAGAACATGCCGTCACACAGGCACATGCACCAAGGAGTGGCGTCGCCCCAGAGGGCCCGGGACAACACCTTCATCGCGCCATCCCGAAAAGCTCGCCGGGGGGACAGGTAGCGGCATGACATCGCGCCTCGAGGGTCAGCCCCAAGCCATGCCGAGGACTGAGGGGAAGAAGAGAGAAACAAAAACCCTCTCCAATAGTGTACTAACTTTACCATTGGAGGGGTCGGGCCGCATCTTTCCGACCCAACCTATGTGCAGGGATTGGAGAGCACGAGGTGACCAGCGTTCGGGAGAGAAGCCTCCTTTTGAAGCGAACCAGGAACTCACTTTGATTGGGCCAACACTTGCAGTTGACTCGAGGACCAATCAAGGAGATCTCGGTGCATTTGAACCTGAATCCAACCGTGCTGACTCAAGGCATAAAGGTACTAATAGTTCCTGTACTGTCAAATTGGAATCAGACACAACATCACTGTGCATGAATTTGGTCCGATGAAGTCTATTATTGAAGAGACAACATCAATGTCCATGAAATAGCAACGTCTAAGATGCAGTGACCTTCCCGGACTGAGGAACAATGATGTCAAAGTCGCTCAGAATCCACTCAGCGGCAGCATCATCACTCCTGTAGATCTCCGTGCCAACATCAAGCGAAGTCCACTTCCTCTTCGCTGCGGTTGTGTTAGGGTCCTACGTACAATGCCCGGTATCAGTCACTGTGAATGAAGGTTAGCAAACACAGAGAGAGAGAGAGAGAGAGAGAGAGAGAGAGAGAGAGAGAGAGAGAGAGAGAGAGAGAGAGAGAGAGAGAGAGAGAGAGAGAATTGGCATAACCTGATAGAAGTAGAGAGACTGGGACAGCCTTCCCACATCAAGCTCCCAAGTCCTGGGATCACCAACCCAACCCTCTCCCGGCGTCGTGGGATACCCGTACTCCGCCCACGCCGCATGAGGTAGGATCTGAAGGATCTCCTGCGGCTGGGGGTTGCTGTAAGGGTCGCAGGACCTGTAGGGCTTCTCCGGTTTCAGGGCGTTCCCCGGGGAGCAGTACACATGATAGGCTCCGTAGTATTTATCGCCTCTCGCCTAAAGTGATTTATAAAAAGTAGGGAAGTTGGCAGTGTCAGTCCGGTGAATCCGAGTCCCGTTGGGTAAGGTGTGGTCAGGGGGGCACTCATGGAGGTTGTCCGCCCGGCACCACGACTCGGTTTGGGGATTCATTATCATCTCGCTGTACCGGGTGACGTCGCTCGTCACGTCCTCGTCGCAGGGGTCGCCGTTGTTCTTCCAGCAGCTGCCCATGTCCATCAAGTAGAACTGGCTCGCCGAACCTCCGCCTCTTTTGATGTCCAGCGTCAACCTCACCTTGAAGTTGGGAGATTCCGGTATCTGCATCGCAAATGAGACTCGATGGTGTCTCTGCTGCAAGGGAAGGTAGACAGAGAGAGAGAGAGAGAGAGAGAGAGAGAGAGAGAGAGAGCGATTGGGTGGCGTACTATCGTCGTCATCCCTCTGGTTTCATAGTGGTATCCGCCAGAGAAGCCCCTCGTGGCGTCGGACCTCAGGTAGAGCATGAGCCAGGGGTACGACTTGGAGGTCTTGAGGACATGGTGGAAGGACCAACTACCCTTCCCCAGCTCCTTCTCCCAGGACACCGAGAAGTAGGAGGCGGTGTCAACTTCCTCGCTGATATCACCATCGAGATCGTAAGTGCCGTAGAACCTCCCTGAAAGCTTGGTGCCCTTCAAGATGGTTCTGTTGTGGAACACCAGTGGCTGGTTCATGCACCCCTTACCGAAGCAGGGGAACCTCGACTCCGGCAGAAACGGGCCGACCTTGTTGCCGTCCATGGGGCACAGGCCGACGGAGGTATGTTAGATTATGTGGCCCGTTATAATCGGATAAGATATATGATGTAACTAATTGGATTCTGATATCAGTATCGGCCAATAGAAAAGAAGTCCATATTTTGGAGGATACCTTAGGGGATGCCCTTGATGGAAGAAACTCCCCTAATAACTTATCCTAGACCCTCTGCTCTCGCCTATAAATAGACAGGACCTCAGGGAACTTAGTGTGTCGTGTGTGAGAAGCAACACAGAAGCATCTAAGAGTTGCATAAAGATTAGCAACACAGATGCATCTAGGAGTTGCATAAAAGAAAATATTTCACAGACATAGATTGAGAGATTACAGTCTCCCTCTCAATCTCCCTGAGCCATCAATTACAGTGGTCCTGTGAAAGGATAGGAAGAGAGGAGAAGGAGTCTAGTTCTCCTTGCAGATTGGCGGAGGCGTTGGATCTAAGGAAGGTATTCAAATCTTTCCTCATTTCTTTGCGGATGGCATCAAAGGTACACATCGTAAAACAGATCTATTGTTCTTTGATTTCTATCCTGGCATTAAAGTTTTTCCGCATTACAGAAGCATGATTAAAGATTTTTATGCTTACAAGGTGTCCATATTCCCGTTCTTGAGCATGATCATCCAAAACTGCCAAGGCGTCTTGTCGTCAGCGACCTCGCATTTCTTCCCAAAGTAGAGCTCCTTCTGGACGGCATAGAGGTCGACGTTCTTGAGGCTTTCCGGCGGCGCTCCCGGGAGATCATCGCCGAAGCCGAGCCCGTTGTCCTTGTCGGCTACCTTGTGCACCACCTCCGTCTTGTCTACTGCAACACAAATCCGGCAATCACTCAAACTGTGACTCATCGGGATCCAGGTGAAGAATGTCGCCCATTAAAAGAAAGAGTGATACAGACCGATGTCGAAGCAGTCAGCGAGGCGGGGGCTGCCCATGTCGGGGGCTTCTTCTCCGACCTCATTGCAGAAGTTCCAGGCCTCCAAAGCCACCCTCAGTCCGTCTCTTTTCATCCCAGGGTCTCCCACTGCCGATGTGGCCTTTGGTTTGCCTCCGCTGCATACCAAAGAGAGAAAACAACAGGAGGCGACCACAAAGAGTGCCCCGCGAGAACGGAGCCCATCGAAAGTCCCCATGGCAGCCAACAACAAGAAAGGATGGCTATTGTGTTCAGAGTGAGGATAAAGGAAAGCAGGTGAGAATGTGGCAGCGGGATTTGCTTTGCGTCCAAGCGATAATGCTTCACAGAGTGTTCTCTTGCCGTGTAAATAAGGGGCTCGGCCAGAGGTTTCTCTACCCCTCTTCCGTTGAGAAGAGCCCGCGGAATAGGCTGTGTTGTTACACTTGATTTTGATGGTATTTGATTGGATGAGATGTGATAAAATAGATCTTCTAATATAAATTTTGATGGTTTAGTATCTTCTAAATCTTTTCTTTAGATTATGATACTTATCCATTTCCAAATTAGTACAGCAATTTATATAAACGGTTGATTGATTAGATCTGATGATATAAATTTTGTTGATTCAATATCTTCTAAGGATAACGGTATTTATCCATTCCCAAATTATTACAGCAATTTATATAATTAATTTTCTTTCCCAATTATATATATATATATATATATATGTATATATATAATACACTGCAAGGAACCGAAAGGAGAACGTACAACAGCGAAAGCAAGAAAAGAAAGCAAAGTGCATCGACAGAGAACCGTGAGAAGCGTTCTTTATCCTCCACCTTTGCCTCTTAGCACCTCCTTCCGACCATGACATACCACTGCAACGCCTCGTCTTCCCTTCTCATCGTCCACAATGGACTTCCTCTCCCCGCTCCTCGTCGCCGTCATCATTTTCCTTTCCATCGATACCCACTCCTTGGCACAGTCCAGTCTCTGCCGTACGTCCTGCGGCGCCATCCCCATCCGCTACCCCCTCGGCATCGACGACGGCTGCGGCAGCCCCTACTACCGCAACATGCTCATCTGCTCCAACGCCTCCCGCCTATTCCTCCGCACACCCTCGGGGACGTACCCCGTCGCCGCCGTCGACTACACCGACCCCCACCTCGTCGTCAACGACCCGTCCATGTGGAGCTGCCACTCCTCCGGCCCCGACGACGCCGTGCTCCGGCGCGCGGCCAACCCCTTCAGCCTCGACACCAGCACCCGCTTCTCGCTCTCGTCCAAGAACGACTACCTCTTCTTCAACTGCAGCGGCGAGTCCGTCATCGTGGAGCCCAAGCCCGCCTTCTGCGAGCGCTTCCCGGACCGCTGCGACTCGGCCTGCGACAGCGCTGCGTACCTGTGCCGCAACCCGCCCGAGTGTCCCGACGCGCTGGCGGACCGGCGGACTAGCTGCTGCTCCTACTACCCCAAGGCGTCGGAGTCGCTGAGGCTCCTGCTGCAGCACTGCTCCACGTACGCTAGCGTGTACTGGAGGACGGTGGGCGCCAACTTCCCGCCGTACGACCAGGTCCCGGAGTACGGCATTCGGGTGGACTTCGATATCCCAGTGACGACGAGGTGCCTTCAGTGCGAGGACGTCAGGCGGGGCGGGGGAACCTGCGGGTTCGAGACGCAGTCGAGGAGCTTCCTCTGTCTCTGCGACGAAGGCAACGCCACCACCTACTGCACAGGTAACTTTGCGGCTTTGCACGTAATTAAGCAGCTCTTCTAATTAATCGCCGGATAGCTTTTAGCTTTTGCAGAGATATATAGTTGTATTAAGAATCTAAAAAGGAAGTAAAATAAAGGAAGACATAAAGCGCTTTATTATGGTGGCTTCTTCGCCCGGTAAAGCATCTCCGTAGCATTGCTTTTTTCCTTTCTCTCAGATGTGTTTTAGCTCGAATCTCCAAAACGTTGATCAAATGACATAGCATCCCCTGAACAAATCATGAACGCTGCATCTCTTCATCTGTTACGTTCGGACTCTTTTTCTTTAGCACAGTTAAAAGCATTTGCTAATTGAATCTGTGTTGCACGGTAGATGGTACGTACAGAGGGCATCGAGCATCAGCTGCAGTCATTGCAGGTAAGGATCGGTTTATCAGTATGGATGGTTTGCATTTGGAAGATTTCTGCGTGTAACGAGAAGCATCGTCTTCTTCTCAGGGACGACCACTGTTTCGGTGGCGGGTGCAGTGGGGATCGGAGCTCTCGTCTGGCATCTAAGAAAAACAAGGAAAAATAGCGTGGTGACTTGTGGGGTCCAGAGCAATGAGAATCGTCTATTTTAGATTCCTTTTTTTTTTTTTTGTCGTGGAGATCTTCTTTTCCTACATGTATTAAACATAATTTTCTTGTTTTACGACAACATATCATGCTTGATCTGAAGGTGAATTTGGGTTTTAAGCTTCGGGACTATTCGTGTGTATGAATAATTAATGATATTTTGATAAATATTAAAACAGTCCGATGGCACAATATATTTGACCCATAACGTAAATATTAGAGATTTTGAGTTATAGTGGTGTCCAATTTTCATGTATATTAGCTATCATTAGTTGGACTGCCACTCAAATTCCGAAAGAAAAAAACAAAACGTGATATTAGTGACATATTGATAAATTTTGATAAATTGTGTCAAAAAAAGTAAAGACAACAAAAAAACAAAAGATTGGGCTAAGTGATTCAAGATAATTTTAACTACTTATTAGAAAAATACTGATGTGGTAACATGTCCCAACATCCCAGTCTCTTATCGTGATACAAGAGACATTGATAACATTTGATATAAATTGAGTGAAAGAGTAAAAAAAAAATGGTGGGGCTAAGGATTCCAGATTAGTTAAATTACTTGATATATTTTTGGAGTAATTTGGTTCAGTTAATTAGCATTTCCCAACAGTGAAAGGACCGAATTGAAAATATTCATATATTTTTATACTAAAAATAGAAGAAAAAAAATTATTACAGTCAGACATGAATTGCTTGCTCACGTAATAATATACAAATCTAATTTAGATGTCTCCATGGAAAATATTTATGTTGACTCGACCCGCTCGGCGCGAAATTGTGGAACCCAAACTGGGACGCGTACCGGTCGGACGACGTACGTGTAGAATTACAATATCACCCACCGCACTGGGCTCCGTCATCAAAACGCGGATGGGTCGATCGCGTCGCCACCAGGCAGCGTCGTTCGTCCGCCACATAGTTACTGTTATGGGTAATTAAAGCAACCCGGCGCGGCCCACGTGGCTCGCGTCGGGTGACATTTCAACCCCTCCTGCGGCTGACCATGGCAGGGGTTGACTAACATATTTGGTAACCCTCTGCTGCTCTTCCCCCAGTCGCGCAGGAGGCTGAACCACGGCATCAGATCCATACGATGTTCTCAGACGCAAGCAGAAACGTGTCAGGCGCCCGACCTATATAAGCCACTAAGTTGTTATGTTTTGGGGCTGGCTTCTACCGCTACTAAAGAAAACTAACTTGAGCGTCGGAGAGGTCGGGCGAAGTACCATCCGACCCAACCTTTGTGCAGGGACAGACGTCGATCTCGAGAGGCGAAGGCTCTTTCTCTTCGCATCCGTCGACCGGGGCTTCATCAGTGAACCACCACCTCGACACGCCCGAACCCAACCGCGACAACCTCGGAGTCTTGGTGCCGAAGCCGCCCATCCCTAGGTCACGGTAACAAGTTGTTTACACAAACAGATTGGCGTTAGAAGGAGGGCATGTCGAGGGATCACCTGATCAACCCGGACGAGCGCCTGGGCGAGGAGCTCCATCCAGAGGGAGCCTCGGCGGAGGCTTCCCTCCGCTCCCGGCCAAGTACGGATGACCCCATCTCGACGTCGGAACGCTACTGGCGCTTGTTTAATGATCCTGGAATCCTCCCGCCCGAGAGTGTCCCTTCTACCTCTTTTCCTGTCACGGCAAAAGCCTTTCGGGACCTTGCCCACCAGGTCCGAGCCCTAACGGAGATGGTGCAAACCATTGTCCCACTCCTCCCACGGGTGACAGACGCACTGGCGAGTCAAAGGCCCGAGCCTCCCCTTCAGGCCCATAACGCGCCCCCCACGGTACCAGCCTCACCCACGTCGCACCCGGTTTCGGACGGGGTCCAGGTCCAGGCGAACCCGGGTATTCCACCCGAGCCCGAGGCGGTGTCCTCGGACTTGACGAACTTATTCCGAGCTCAGCTCTGTTCCGTTTTCCAGCGACTAGACGAGGCGCAAATGGACATCCGTAAGTCGAAGGAGGAACAAAGGGAAGAGGTCCACTGGGGGTCCCCGTTCGTAAGCGACATACGGGATCACCCTGTGCCCCCAAACTTTCGCCTCCCCTCCATCGATCCCTATGACGGTTCCAGCGATCCGGCTGATCACGTCGCCACCTTTCGGGCTCAAATGGCTCTGTACGGAACCTTCGACGCTTTGATGTGCCGAGCATTCCCCACCACGCTAAGAGGACCAGCTCGTGCCTGGTACAGTGCTTTGAAAGTCGGGACAATCACTTCCTTCGAACAGCTCGCCAAGGATTTTGAGCTCCATTTCCTTGCGTTTACTCGCCCGAAGCCATCCATCGCCCTCCTCCTGGGGTTGAACCAAAAGGAGGACGAATCCCTCGCCCACTTTGTGCGTCGATTCACTATGGAGATTCGGGGGTTATCTGACGCTCACCCTTCACTGTTGATGCAGGCATTTATGATAGGGTTACGCCCCTCGAGGTTTTGCTGGTCTCTTGTTGAGCGACCCCCTACCTCGGTCATGGAGATGCTCCAACGGGCAAACCAATACGTCTCGGCCGAGGCCTGGATGTCAGGGAGAAGAGAAGAACGCCAAAGAGGACGACCGGAATTTTCTCGTACAGGAACGAGGACTTCCAGGCAGTAGCCCCCGCAATCCAGGCGCAAGTTGGATCGACCCGACCTCTCCACGTCGGGGCTTCCGCCTTCTTCTTTGAATGCGTCTCGGATGCAAATATTCCTCCAGATAAAGGAGAAGGGGATGCTCAGGCCTCCCCATCCGATGACAAGCCCGCGAGAGCTGGCGGACCGGACCCGCTACTGTCGCTTCCATCGGCAGAATGGGCATGATACGGAGGAATGCCACGAATTAAAGCGGTAGATCGAGGAGTTGATACGTAGAGGCCATTTGGGCCGCTACCTCCGACGAGAACGGGAGCCCTCCCCGCATCCTGAAGGTCCCGTCGAGCGACACATCGACGTGATCACTAGGGGACCAACCGCCGGAGGGAATAGCGCCTCGGGGCAGAAGGCATACGCCCGTGCCATCGCGACCGAGGAAATTGGACTCGAGTCCGAGCCCGAAATAACATTTCCAATGGAGGATTCGGGTCGACCTGAGCATGACGACGCCCTGGTAATATCGGCCAGAATTGCCAACGCGCAAGTAAGAAGGATTATGGTTGACACAGGCAGCTCAACCGATATACTTTACCTCGATGCCTTTCAAAAGCTTGGACTGCCGAAGGACGCCATGAAACCCTTACATTCGGCACTCACAGGGTTCACCGGCGACTCAATCTCACCACTGGGTGCGGTCATCGTGCCCTTAACCCTCGGCGACTCGCCGAAGGCGAAGACGGTGTTGGCAACCTTCTTGGTGGTCGATCTCCCCACGGCATACAATGCCATCCTAGGGCGACCCACCCTCAACAAAATAAGGGCAATCATTTCCACCTATCATCGGACTCTGAAATTCCCGACCCGCGCTGGGGTCGGGGAAGTCTGGGGAAACCCTCAGGAATCCAGGCGGTGTTACCTGACGGCGGTCTCCCTGTGCAAAAGAGGTCGGAGGCCGGAGCAGCCCCTCGACGACCCGCGTGAATCCAAGCGTCCTGCTCAGTGCCTTGAACCGACGAGACCCGCGGTCGACGTTCCTCTACACGAGTGCCGTCCCAACTGGACGGTCGGGGTCGGTTCAGAACTGGACGCACAAGAGCAGGCTCAACTCATTAGCCTCCTCCAAGAAAATGCTGACATCTTTGCTTGGACCCCTGCCGACATCCCGGGAGTCAATCCTAAGGTATCTCAACACCACTTGTGCATTTCCCCAGCTACGCGCCCGGTAAAACAGAGACCGCGGGCTCAGGCCCCCGAGCGGCAGCAAGCCGTGCGAGAAGAAGTAGAGCGACTCTTGGCGGCCGACTTCATCGAGGAGGTCAAATACCCGTGGTGGCTGTCTAATGTAGTCCTCGTAAAAAAGCCTAATGGAAGCTGGAGGATGTGTATTGACTACACCGATCTCAATCGTGCTTGCCCAAAAGATTGCTACCCCTTGCCAAGGATCGACCAATTGGTCGACTCAACCGTTAGGCACGCCTGTTTTTCATTCATGGATGCCTTCTCCGGCTACAACCAGATCCGGATGGCACCCGAGGATCAGGAGCACACGGCCTTCCTCACCAACCAGGGAGCCTATTTTTACAAGGTCATGCCGTTCGGATTGAAGAATGCCGGAGCTACGTATCAAAGGACTATAAGCAAGATGTTCGCCCATCAGATAGGGCGATCGAGAGACAGGTGTCTTCCCTTCTTCCGAGTCTTGAAAAACCTGAAGAACTTTCGATGGACAGCAGAATGCGAGGAAGCCTTCGCGCATCTGAAATGGCACTTATCCGCCCTACCTCGCCTCACCTCGGTCTCCACCCAAGAGAAGCTCTACATCTACCTGGCGGCATCTCAACACGCGGTGAGTTCTGTGCTGATCAAAGAGGATACAGGAAAATAGCTCCTCGTTTACTATGTCAGTCATGTCCTACGAGGACCGGAGGAGCGCTACCCCCCCATTGAGAAGCTGGCGTTTGCGCTCGTCCTTACAGCCCGGAAGCTGCGCCCTTATTTCCAAGCCCATACGATCGAGGTGATGACCGACCAACCACTACGCCAGGTTCTGTCAAAATTCGACGTTGCAGGACGCCTCCTCAAATGGTCGGTGGAGCTGTCCGAATTCGATCTACAGTACAAACCCAGAACTGCCATCAAGGCACAGGCCCTAGCCGACTTCATCTCAAAGTTAACCCAATCAAGAGCGCAGGGTCCGGAGCAGGTGCAAGCAGACTGGATCCTTCGGGTTGATGGGTCGTCTGGCTCGAAGGGCGCCGGAGCTGGACTCATATTGGAGGCTCCCGATGGACGCTCGTTCGAGCGATCTTTCCGCTTCGGCTTTGAGGCCACTAACAATGAGGCGGAGTATGAAGCACTCATAGCAGGCCTCAGCTTGGTGGCCGAGATGCAGGTAGGAGCTGTGCACGTTCTTACCGATTCACAACTCATCACCGAGCAACTCAACGGAGAATACCAGGCTCAGGATCCAACCATGTCTAAATATCTGACAGAGGTAAGAGCCCTGGCCGCTAGTTTTTCCCACTTCACACTATCTAGAATTCCCAGGTGCCAAAACGAGTGGGAAGACACGCTCGCCAAGTTAGCTTCGAGATCCGACTTCGGGGAACACCCCGAGGTCGAGGAGCTTCCACACCGGGCTGTGGCCACCGTGGTGGTAGACGAACCAAGAGCCCCGGTCACGTGGACGCAGGAGATGCTAAGGTACAAGTGAGAAGGTGTCCTCCCTGCCGACAACCTCGCAGCATGACGCCTACGCCTACACCGAACCCAGGCATGGTACTGCGAGATCGGCAACCAGCTCTACAGAAGGGCATTCTCACACCCCCTATTGCGATGTTTAGATCCCGACGAGGCACAGTCGGTCCTCGCCGAGGTCCATGACGGGATCTGCGGGGAGCATATAGGCGGCAGAGCCCTGGCTTTCAAGTTATTGCGTCAAGGCTACTATTGGCCCTCGTTACATCGGGATGCCAGGACCTACGTACGGCGATGCGATGCGTGTCAGCGCTACGCCCGAGCCTCCCAGCACCCCGCAGTCCCAATTACCCCTTTGGATTACGCCTGACCTTTTGCGCAATGGGGAATGGACCTCCTCGGACCTTTTCCCCCGGCGTCTGAGCAGCGAAAATACATTATTGTAGGAGTCGACTACTTCACCAAATGGGTGGAAGCCGAGAAGCTGGTGACGATCACGGCGCGTCAGGTCGAGCGGTTTGTATGGAGGAACATCGTGACTCGATTCGGCCTCCCTAGGACTATCGTCACCGATAATGGGACTCAGTTTGCCAGCGCTCGGTTCAAGGAATTCTGCGCGACCTACCGGATATAGTTGAGGTTTAGTTCTGTGGCCCACCCTCAGACCAACGGCCTTGCCGAGGTAACCAACCGATCGATCCTGGATGGACTTAAGAAAAGGACTCTAATGGCCCGATCGAGCTAGGTCGACGAATTACCGAGCATCCTATGGTCCCCGCGAACCACTCCTAAAACCGCCATTGGCGAATCTCCCTACAGTCTGGCATTCGGTACGGAGGCGATTTTGCCGGCCGAAGTGGTCATCCTCACTCCCCGGGTGGAAGCCTTTGAAGAACCAACGTCGGCCGACGAAATTTGAGCCGGGCTAGACTTGCTCGAAGAACGCAGAGCCGACGCTCACCTAAAAACTTTGTCCTACAACCGAAGTGTCGCCAGGAGCTACAACAAAAGAGTCCGCCCTCAACTCCTCGGGTTGGGAGACTTAGTGTTATGAAAGTCTGAGGTAAGTGATCCAACCCACGCAAGAGGCAAGCTTGCCCCCAAGTGGGAGGGACCTTACCGCATCGTCAAAGTCATCCGACCAGGTACGTTCCAACTCACGACGATGTCGGGACAGCATATACCGAGGACATAGAATGTCCAGAACCTTAAGAAATATTTTGTGTAAAATTCCACAACGGGATTAAAGACAATAGTAGATAAGGCGAGCATTGATTAAATAGAAGTGTCAGGTACAAGACTCACCCTCAAAAAAGGGGAAACATACACGACAAAAAACAAAACAAGAAAATCCTTTAGGATTTTGCCCCCTCTAGACTATCATCGAAGGGGACCTCCTCGGGCATATTCACCTCCAGGTCCTCGGGACAGGAGGTGAAGGGGTTTTCCTCGACCGCGGAACCCGGAGGGCACGCTCGGAAGCGGGCCAGGGCAACCTTGTATCCATATTCATAGGATACTTGGCCCGACCGGTCCAAACCGAGTAGAAACCCCTTGAACTTCTTATAGCATTCAACCGCCTCTCACTCTCTCTCTCCGGTCGGAGGCGTTGTTCCTCGGCAAAGGCTTCCGAGAAGTCTTGGCTTCGGCCTCCTTCGAAGCCAGCTTCGCGGCTAGGTCGGAGGCCTCCGTCCTGCGGAGGTGGTTCTCCAACTTTTTCGTTCGTAGCAGCTTCTTCAAGTTAGCAGAGGACAACTTCTCGGTCTCAAGCTCGATGTTGAGGCGAGCCATCTCCGCTTCCAGATCGGTCGCCCGTTTCTTCGCCGCCGCAACCGCCTCAGGACCGGAGCCGACCCGAATCTCGTCCAATTGGCGACGCAACTCGGAGTTACGCTCATAAAGACCGCCAATAACCCGACCGGCATCGCACGCCCGGTCCACCAAAGCGGTAGTGTAGTGGAGGTTTTGCAGAAACGGCGAAATTTAGAACAAGAGCTAATGGAGAAATTAGGTAAGGGTAAAAAGGATGACACATACCCACATTAGCGACTTAGTTGACTTGTTAATGAGGGCCTCCGAGGGGAGCGTATACAAGTCCCGAGCTATGTCGGGATGAAGCGCCCCCCGGAGGTAGGCGGCAGACGGGTTTCCCCCTGTCCACACCTTGTCCCCGCGGGACATTCCACCCCACCGGGCAACCAAGGGATCGCTCGCCTCTCCGAAGGGAATTTCGCCCATCACCCGTGCGAGGAAGGGCTCCTTCCTACCTCCGCTTGTTGTTGAGTCGTCGAACTTTAATCCGCCGTCTTTGCTTCAACTTCGCCAATGACTCGACTTTGGTGTGGGGTTGGCAAAGTTGTCTTGATTCTTTGATATCGCCCGATCTTCAAATTCTTCTTGTCTCTTGAACTGGATAGATGCTTTGTTGGAGCTTTAACGAGCATCACCTCGCAACCTTTGAAGTTTTCAGGTCCTTCCTCATAAAATTTGCCCATCGAATCTTCTTCCACTTAGTTGTCTTGAAGGGTCTTCACATCTGTGCTTGAGCTCCTCTGTTGGATAACTAAGAGAGGCTGGGAGTCTTGGAGTTCCGCCCATTCTCTTGGGAGTTGAGAAGGCAAAGGTTACTTGTCTTCGCCCGCCTCCTCGAGTTTGTACTTAGTGCGTCAAGTGAGTTCTTGGAATTCGCTTTGCTCTTAGCTCACACTTCAAAGCACTTGAAGTGTTTGCAATCCTTCTTGTTGAGTCGACTCTTGTGATTCACCTTCTCATTGCCATTGAACTTCGGAATGCAAGAAGTTATCACTCCAACTTGGTAAAGTCTCCGATAGATTTGGTCGCCTTTGGGATTGTACCGCCTTCTCCATCATTTCTTTGCCCGACTCCTCTGAGTAGTAAAGGTACAGCACACACGCGTCTTGCTGCTCGATCCTTGGTCATGCACTCTTGCATCGACCCGAAGTCCTTCACTCACGGCTATCTTGATAGAAAGTCTGTTGACATTGGTCTTATGAAGTTCTCTGGCCTTCGCCCTTCAGCCTTGTCTTGGTACATGGAGTTTGCCAAAGCATTCTCCTCCTCCACGGCCCATATCACGACCAAGTGCTCTCCCTCTAAGAGAGCAAGGGATTGATGACTCCCCGGAAGTCCCGCCTCAGCGGTACCATGGCATTGCGACGCCCATGGCACTACTATCCGTTGTCTCGCATCTGCATCCCTTCTTCGTGATCGGTAGATCTGCCTCTGCGGCATTGTGACACTCCTCTGAGTTCACCTTCAATCTAACCGATGACTGATATTGGGTAGCTGAGTCCCTCTTGGACTCGTCATTGCTTCCACGCCCTTTTCCGACCCCCTGCTTCAACACCTCTGTGTTCTCTGAGCAGTTCCACTTGGTCGATGGAAATCAGACTGCAACTCCCATGTATGGCCACCACCACACATGTTGCAGGGCTTGCACCATTTCTGTTCTCCTTAGCTTCATTGGCTGCAATGTTAAACTTACTCGGCCTTGTCCTCGACTTGCCGGGCTCCCTTAGCGAATGTGAGCTCACGAAGTAGTTCCACTCTTCAGGCGACTCGATCATACCTCTGTATGATCCGGTCCCCAAATGGGACTCCCTGGTATTTGCATCTGAACTTCTTCCTTGAGAGTGCACGACCCCATAAGTGATGTCAAGGCTTCCATTCAATGCAACATTCGGTGCACGCGGAAGACCCGCCTCTGCGGTACCATGGCATTCAACTTTGCTTGAATCCATAGCTCTTCTTACCGTCGTGTTGTTCACCAACTTGGAGCTCCTTGTCGCGCTCCGGTCATATCTCCAGATGACCATGTCCCTCACGGGATACACTTGTGTGTGTCGTCTTGCCACGAACCATTCCACCACCACGATCTGCTTGCATCATGTCGCCTCCTGGTGACATCTCCATTCGATCCTGTGGTATGAACTCGAACTGCGATATCTCCATGTGTGGACTCCGCCAACACATCGCAGGGCCTTCGCCAGCTTCGATTCTGTTCGCTTCTTTGGCAATCGACCTTCGTCCACCCACTCTCGGGTCACACTCGGACGAAGCCTAGCTCTAGGATAGTCCATTGCCTAGCAGCTCCTCTGAAGTCCCCTGACTTCGCTGAAATAGGTGCACCATTGCGGATCACGGGACTCTGCCTCTACCCGGCACAATCTCCGCTGCGCACCGCTTTCATCATGGCAACTTGAATAGCAACACTGTGGCATATTCTTCAAGAGTAGCTGTCTCTGCATCCTCTTGCCCCGTGTCAAGGCCTTTTGACACCAACTTTGCCTCAGCAAACTGCGTCGCCTTAGAATCTCCACCAAATGCTTCATCGAGATAAGGTGCATGTGCCTCAAAGCTCCCTTGTCTTTGGCACTATGCAAGATGAGTCGGCTCCATCTGAATATGAAACCCATGGAACGACATGATCCGATTCTGCCTCTGCAAGAGTCCATGTCCTTGACCTCGTCTGAGGAAAGCACCAAGCCTCCGCTCCACATTCCATCTTCTAAAGCCAACTCCCTTCACGCGATTTGGGTACTTCACCAAGTTTTCCCCCAAGTTGCTCTGCTTCTCGATTAGCATTGGATTAATGGTGGCCCTCACGCCCACCATTCCACGGGTCAGCCCTCTGTTGAGTCCGATCTCACTATCGGCTCTTAGTGTGCCTTCACTTTGTGTTGCCCTGGGTTGCTCCCCCACTTGATCTCGCTATGCGTCCACCAACGCATTGCCACTTGCGAGATCATGCGATGACTCCTCACCGCTCACTCGATCCATCGAGCTCGTCTTGAGTACTCCTCAACTAGTGCGTTCATTGCACCAGCATTCACATTCGGAGAGAGCGGGACTTATCCCTCACGGATATCTGCCCGTTGGAGCAACATCTCTCTTCGCATCCTTCCCTTAGGAAGTTTTGGAGACCACCCCCTTGGACTACTCCGCCTTTGCTGAACAAAGCGTGCCCAATTCTGCCATTGCAAATGCACTTGCTAGATTGTGACACTTCACCAATACAGCTCACACTGCACCCCTCTGGGTCTAGCAACATGCTGAACCTGCTGCACATTTCATCTTCATCGAAAGTATCCTGCACATGCGAAGAAAAGTTTCAATGCTCCATGGCGGACCTTGATGCCTTGGGATGGCCACGACGATCCATCGTCGCATGCAAGACCTTGCATGAGTATCGAATTCCTTGAGTTTGCAACTTTCCTCACCTCTGTGAGCTTTGCACAACTCTTTCGATCATTGAGCAACCCACTACAACTTGCACGGTCTCATCCTTTGCCAAGCACCCCGCTTGCCTCGAGCACCGTCAAGTTTGGGTGTCAATGTCGAGCCACTGCTCGAACTCAGCCATCCCCACCTTTGTGCGCTCCGCAATTCTTCTTAGCTTGTTGTCCTCGTGGTGCCTGACAAGGTCCCCCACGTTTGCATGCTAAGTGTTTCTAAGTGAGCTTGTCCGCTCGATACCAAGCATCACGGACTTAGCTGGTTTTGCCTAAGCCGTGCGGCACCAATGCGTATCACCGCAAAGGTCGACCTACCCGAAATCTCCTACAATCCCTTAGGACTGCAAAGAAAGGCGGAGACGAGAGAAAGCGCTTCACACGGGATCCACAAGCCACTCTTTTAGTAAACACTTTATAGCCAATGCACATTCCAACAATGGATATCACAAGCTCGAGAAACAGTTGCACAACAAAGGTATAGATTTGGTCCACTCTGAGACCAGAATTCTATTACAAGTATTCCTCGACGCATACTTTATGTACAAGCCTACAATGGCTGCAAACTCACTCAAATATGGGCATTTTGCCTTTGGCAAGCCCTTTACAAGCTTTACAATATGACAACCAACCAAAGGGACACGGACAAGCACAAGCATTACACCGAACAAGCCGTTTACAATTTTGTCGGCGAAAGTGATCCGAGCAGCCTGACTGTTACAAAGCCCCATTTTAAATGCCACGGGATTTCGAGGAGTCTTTGCTGGCGCGTTTCGCTGTTTGAAGCGCAAAACAGCCAAAAATGGCCCAAAACGGGCCAGGGCTTTTTTTGGGCTGTTTTTCAGCCTTTGCCAGCGGCGCGCGAAGCGGCGGAACGCAGCACATCAGCATCTTTGGCCCCCCGGGTGGCACCAGGGATGGATGGGCCATGCGGGCTTCGGATAACGCGGTGCGCTCCGCCGCTTCGCTCGCAACCGCCGCTTCGCCGCGCGTCAACCAAAAAAATGCCCTTTTTTTGGCCCGTTTTGGCTTTGGGCTTTGGGCTGTTTTTGCGCGTTTTGCGCGAAACGCGCGCGCGATCGTCGCCATCTCAAGCTTTGGAACCCCGGTGGCACAGGGCAGGATGGGGCTTTCGGATAACAGGGGGCGTGCCCGCCCGCCGCGCTCGCCGCGCCCGCTCGTCGCCTTCGCGGCCAAAAATGGCTGTTTTTGGCCCGCTTGGGCTGTTTTGGAAGCTTTTTCGCGCGCGCAGCGCGCGGCAGCGCAAGCGCGCGCGCGGCGTCTGACCCGTCCTCAAAGCCCCAGCCCCGGGTAAGTGCCACCGGGCTGGGATGCGAGAAGGCTTTGATAGCGACGCTTTTGCTGCGTTTGCGCTTCGATTTTCGCGCGCAAAATAGCCAAGCCGCGCAAAAAATGGCCTTTTTTGCAGGCCATTTTGGGCTGTTTTGGGCGGTTTTCAGCGTCGGCGGCGCGGCGGCGCGGCGCGCAACGCGCCATCTCAGTCATCAAAGCCCGCCGCCTGTACCGGCCGTTCCGATGGATTTGAGATGGTTGCCGCGCTTCATTCGCCGCTTCGCCGCTTTTTCGCGCGCGCGCGCCGCCGCGCGCGCCAAAAAGCCCAAAAAATGGCAGGCCAAAGCAGGCCATTTTGGCTTTTTTGGGCTGCGCGGCAAGCGGCGGCGGCGGCGCGGCGAGCGCGCGGCGCCCATCAGCAAGCCCGAACCCCGGGTGGCAGGCTCAGCTGGATGAGGGCTTTGGATAAGCGAGGGAGAAGCTGCCGCCGCGGTTCGCTTCGCTGCGCGCGCTTCGCTTGCGCGCGCCCAAAAAAAGCTGTTTTGGCCCGCTTTTGGGCGCCAATTTTGGCTGCGCGTGGCGCGACGCGCGGCGGCGGCACGCGTCAATCGACCATCGATCTGCCCATCCAACCCCGGGTGTCCTGCCAGCCAGCTGGATGGGGCTTCGGATAACAGGATGGTGCAGTTTGCTTGCTCGATTCGCTCGCTGCGCTAATCGCACGCCAACAAAAATCACAAAGCCAGCAGCCAAAAGCTGCCAAGCAGGCAGCAGCTATTACAAGCGGCGGCGCGCGCAAGGCGGCGAGCATGGCGGCGCGGCGCAACGAAACCGATCGGCCGCTTTCCAAAAAAAGCCCCGATCCAGAACCCATGTGCCAGGGCTGGATTCGGGTCTTTGAGATGGTGACGTTCAGGCTCGCTGCCGCGCGCCATGTCGCCGCGCTGCTCAAAAAAACAGCCAAAAAGGCCCAAAAGCGGGCCAAAAGCAGCCATTTTTGCGCTGCGCGAAAGCGCGCGCGCGGCAGCGGCGGCGCGGCGCGTCGACCATCTCAAAGCCCCATCGAACCCCCTGTGCCACCAGGGGGCTGAGGGCTTTGAGATAGCTGAGGGGCGGTGCTGCGCGCGCTTCGCCGCTCGCTTCCGCTTCGCGCTTCGCCCCAAAAATAACCTGTTTTGGCCCGTTTTGGGCTGTTTTGGGCTGTTTTTGCGTCGTGCGCGCGACGCGCGCGGCGCGCGAGCGCGCGGCGAGCGTCGGCCTGGCACCGAACCCCGGGTATCAGCCCCATCCAACTTGGACGCTGGATACGCGAGGGCGAGTGCTTTGAGCGTGGCGGCGCTTCGCTCCCCTTCGCTTCTCGTCGCCGCTCGCTTTCATCGCACCAAAAAACCAAAAAGCGTTTGCCATTTTGGCTGCCATTTTGGCTGTTTTTTGCGCGGTTTTAAATGCGGCGGTTATCAGCCCATCAGCCATTGCCAGCCGCGGCGACGGCGAGCCTTGCGAAGCCGAGCGCGCCATCAGGCTCATCAAAACCCCCATGCCCATGCATACGGGCTGGATGGGGCTTTGGATAATGAGGGGCGCTTTTCGCCCGCGGTCGCTCAGCTGCTTCGCCGCTTGCTGCACGCATCGCAGCCAAAAATGGCTGCAAGCATTTTGGGCTGCGCCATTTTGCTTCGCAAGCGGCGCGGCGACGGCGGCGGCGCGCGAACTTCAGCCATCTCGGCCCCATCGCGGCCACGAAGCGCTGGAGGGCTTTGCGCGTTTGCGCTGCCCGCGCGATTGCGCGCTATGCGCCGGCGTTCGCGCCAGCGCGCCATTTTGCGCCGGCGGCAGGCCAGCATGAAATCGTCGATCTTTGCGGTCGTCGCCATGTTCCACAACATCCGCGAGCAGTCGTCGCACACTCGCAACTCGCAAACCGCTCAACGTTCCGTTCGTCGCTTGCCCATGCTTGTACATATCTTTGGCAGCCTGTTTTGCCATGTTTTGGTGTGTTTTTCCTTGTAAAACAGCAGAAAAAGCAGCTGCGGCGCGCAAAAACGATCGCTTCGCTGCATCGCCCGAAAATCCAAAAACAGCTCCGTTTTAGTGTGCGCGGGCTGATTTCTGCAGGCGCGACCATGAAATTTTGTCAGCCATCTCAGCACCACTGGAACCACCGGGTGGCACATGGCTGGATGGGGCTTCGATATAGTGTCGGGCGTTGAACACTTTCACAAGTTTGCACGTCAACTTGCGGAAACTTGCCTCGCGCCCGACACTTGGGAGTAGTTGTTTGCGGACTTGCAGCTGCTCATTCACCCCTCTAAAGTCCTTGTTTTCCTCCTCTCTTTCTCTGCTTTCTTGCACTCCAAGTGCTCGCTCAATTGCTTGTAAAGCTTCCCTCTTCGCGAGGCGTCGGGACTTGTCGTCGCTCGTTCAACAACTAATCAACTTCTCTTTTTACAGGTCCTACACGGGACCTGCGAGAGTGCAGCTCGGTGACCCTTTGCGAGACGCGTATGTCGCAAGGCGCCTCAAGACTTAGGCAATCAAGCTAAGTCCGACCGAAGTGGGCGCAAAGCGATTCTGACTTAGGCAACTTCAGCTAAGTCGGTGGCTTGCCGCAAGCAAGGTGCCTCACCACTTAGGCAATTCTTGCTAAGTGCGTGACATTGTGGTATCGAGCGAGGCAAGCAATTTGAGCAAGCAGCGAAGAAACTTCGCAATCTCACCATGGCGAAACAACGTGGTGAATCAAGCAAGATGGGGCAAGCCGGAATGTTGCCCCAAGCGCCCCGAGAGGGGCTGCATGTGCAAACTCGCTCGCTCGCTCGCTTTGCGGAGCCGTTCGTGAGAGCAGGCGCGTGAGCATGAGGAGCGAGAAGTGGGCTACTCTCCACAGCGGAGGCGCAATCTGGGCGCCAACCGGAAGAAAGACCCATAGAGAGAGGTCACGGTGGAAACCGCTTGGATGTTCTTGAAGCGAGCTTGGATGAACTCTACCAAGGCCAAAGTAGGATTCTTGGCGTAGAGAACTCGCAAGAAGAAGCTAAATCCCAAATCGACAAGGTTGAAGCCTTAGTCGACCGGCTGACGGATGACACAAAGGACTCCGTGCAACATTTGCAAGAAATGGTGGCGGAACTCACTTCCAAAGTGGCAATGCTCACAAGGGCGTTGAATGCGGGGGAAGCAACACCGCGTTGCGCCAACACAAAGCTTGGGCGCCCCAGAGCCCACATTGTTATGGGGGTGCTAGAGATGCAAAGGAGCTCGAGAACTTCTGTTTGATATGGAGCAGTACTTTCGAGCTACAAGGCGGACTCTGAGGACACCAAAGTTTCGATAGCGACTACTATGTATCTAGCGGTGATGCAAAACTTTGGTGGAGAACCCGTTGGGAAGAGATTCGGCAAGGTCGGTGCCGAGTGGACACATGGGACGACTTGAGCGTGAGTTGAGAACTCAATTCCTACCGAGAACACTGAGTTCATCGCAAGGAGGAAGTTGAGACAACTCCACCAAGCGACTTCCATTCGGGACTATGTGAAGCAATTTTCTGCACTAATGTTGGACATTCAAGATATGTCAAAGATAAGGCTTTCAGCTTTCTTGATGGCACTTTGAAGCCATGGGCTCAACAGGAACTTCATCGACGGAATGTCACTGATTTGGTGAACAATTGCAGCCCGAAAAGGCTTACCGACTTTGCTTCTTGAGGGACCGAGGAAGAAGAAGCGATCCACGAGGAAATCAACAACCAAGGCACCCTCACAGGGAAGGAATCTAGGGGTGACCAAAGGAAGAAGAGTTTCCATAAGGGGCCAAACTCAAGCGGCGGGACCTCAAAACCTAGGACATGTTTCTTGTGCGGAGGACCACACGGTGTATGGGGCTTGCCCCAAAAATAGGCACTCAATGCCTTGTCGGCTTCCATCAAACCCCTAAGCCGGACAAGGGTAAGGCGGTTGCCCTCGATTCGAGTAGCTCAGAGTCGGGCAGCGGCGATGAGAAGTCGCAAGGACCCGAATGGGGCGTCGTTTGTTGAATGCATTGCGGGGTCAAGTGGGGAGAACACGAAGCCGAAGCAACAAAAAGCGAGGAAGCGGTGAGTGATGTGCGTAAACATCGGACTCAATGGCCAAACCACCCCACCCGAGCAATGGTGGACACGGGTGCTACTCACAACTTCATCGCCGGCCAGAAGCAAAGCGGCTTGGTTTAATCTTAGAGAAGAACCCAAGTCGGATGAAAGCGATTAACTTTCGGAGGCTAAGCGAATCTCTGGGCTAGCTAAGGAGTCTCCATCAAGATCGGATCGTGGAGTGGGGCGCAAACATGATGGCGGTGCCATTGGATGACTTCCAAGTGATTCTTGGAATGGAGTTCATGCATGCAGCAAAGTTGGTGCCGATGCCGTTCCTAGACTCCATATGTCTAATGGGAGGTGACAACCCCTGTGTGGTTTCTGTCACTCGAAGAGGACCCGGGATCCCAGCCAGACTATCGGCGTTGCAACTAAGAAGGGCATACGCAAAGGAGAGTTAACCTTTGTGGCTGCGATGAAGCTAGAAGCACTTTCGATGGGGAGGCCCGTAAAGAACTGCTGCGGTGGCAAATGTCTGAAGGAGTTCGAAGATGTTATGCCACCACGAGTTGCGAAAATTCTGCCACCACGTGGGCGTGGATCATCTTATTGAGTGGAGCCAGGTGTGAAGCCTCGGCGAGACCACCATACCGCATGCCCCCTCCGAGTTGGCGAGCTCGAAGCGATTAGATGAGCGCTAGCGGTGGTCTCATCCATGCGATTCCAAAGCACCATTCGGAGCTCGGTTCTCTTCGGAAGAAACAAGATGGGAGTCTCCGACTATCGTCGATTATCGAGCCCTTAACAAGGTATTTGTGAAGAACAAGTATCCCATCCCTCTCATTGCGGACTTGTTCGACCAAGCCCAGCAAAGCAAAGTATTTCTCAAAACTTCGACCTTCGGTCGAGGTATTGCAGTGCGTATTCTTTGAAGGTGATGAAGCGAAGACTACTGTGTGACCAGGTATGGAGCGTTTGAGTTCTGGTGATGCCTTCGGTTTAACCAACGCTCGACGACACATTACGCACTCTTATGAACCAGCTATTCAAGGAGTATCTGGACAAGTTTGTGGTTGTCTACTTGGGCGATATCGTCGTCTATAGCCGAACACTTGAGGAGCATATTGAACACCTCGAACAATCTTCAAAGTTCTCGGGAGAATTCATTGTTAAGTAAAAGAGAGAAGTGCTACTTTGCTCGAGAAAGAGATCTTATTCTTGGGGCATCGGATCGGCGACGGTTCCATTCGAGATGGATAAAGCAAAGGTGCAAGCGATTGTGGGTGGCAAACTCCAAAGAAGGTGCCCGGCGAGATCCTTCCTTGGGTTTGTGAACTACTATCGGCGCTTCATCTTGGGGTATTGAGCGCGCAACTCCACTAACGAGTTCTTTGAAGAAAGAGCAGCCTTGGAGATGGTCCGACAAATGTGAAGCGGCATTCCAAGACCTAAAGGCTGCCGTTACGGAAGAACCGATGCTCAAATTGCCGGACTATGGGAAGCCCTTGAAGTCCATCTGATGCTTGAGACTTCGCTATCGGGGAGTACTTATGCGGGAGGCCATCCGGTGGCCTATGAAAGCCGTAAGCTCAATGAGACCGGCGGCGGTATCACGCCGCGAAGGAGATGACGCGGTGATCCACGCTTCACGAGTGTGGCGACACTACCTTCTCGGATCGCGATTTGTGCGAGGGCGGACAACATCGCTTTGAGTTACTTTCGGACTCAAAAGAAACTCTCCCCAAAGCGAGCACGATGGCGGGACTTCTGGCGGAATTTGACATGGCAATGGAGTACAAGCCGGAAGAGCAAATGTCGTAGCGATGCCTTGAGTCGAAAAGTGGAGGCCGTGAATGCTATGCAACTAGAGGCGAGAGGCCAAACAAGTCGATTGCAATCAACTTTCTTTCCCGAATCAAGGATGGGTGTGCGGTGATCCCCAAGCGGTAACCTTGATGCAATTGATCCAAGAAGGCAAGGCACGACGATTTTGGGTCGGGAGGGACTCGTCTACACCAAAGGGAATAGAGTTTATGTCCCTCGGGTGGATAATCTGAGCGTGAGCTTTTGAAGGAGTGTCATGATTCCCTTTGGGCGGGACATCCGGGTATTCATCGAACATTGGCTCTCATGGAGAGGGCCTTCTATTGGCCAAAAATGGGGATGGATGTGGAGGAATATGTTCGGACGTGCCTAACTTGTCAACAAGACAAAGTGGAGCAGGAAGCCGGTGGGACTTTTAGAGCCGTTGCACTGTACGGAAAGGCCGTGGGAGAGCATTTCTCTGGACTTCATATCTAGCTTGCCCGGCGAGAGGGGGACTCGGATCGATACTTGTGGTAGTCGACCGATTTTAAATATGCAACCTTCATTGCCGCACCCCTACCTTTGTTCGTGAGAGGAAGCGGCGAAGCTAATGATGAAGAATGTGGTGAAGTATTGGGGAGTCCCGCACAATATTATAAGTGATCGAGATGCTCGGTTTAGGGCGATTACGGACCGAGTTGTTCAAATTGTTGGGATCGAAGCTATACTTCTCCACAAGCCTCCACCCCAGACGGATGGCCAAACGAAAGAATAAACTTCGCTCCTAGAGCAATATCTTGACACTACGTGAGTGCCAATCAGCGAATTGGGTGAAGTTGTTGGACATAGCCCAATTCTCCTACAACTGCGGCGGAGCTCTGCATCCAACAAGAGCCCCTTTGAGATCATCAACTGGACAACGACCATCGACTCCTCACACTTTGGCTATTGGATATACGAGGAGTAGTCCGTCCGCGTATCACTTGGCGAAAGAATGGCATCGAAATGCAGATATTGCGGGCCTACTTGGAGAAAGCGGCGAGAAAGATGAAGAAGTGGGCGGAGACTTGGGAAGCGACCCCAGGAATACAAAGTCGGCGATTTGGTGTTGGTGAAGCTCAACCAGACATCACTCCAATTCTTTAGAAACAAAGTGCATAAAGGATTGGTGCGCAAAATATGATGGCCCCTTCCCAATTGTCGATAGGGTGGGCAATGTTTCCTACAAGTTGCAAGCTATGGCGTGGCTCAAGATGCATAATGTTTTCCATGCCGACAACTTGAAAGCCTACCACTCCGATCCGCATAAGATGCTTCTCGGCGTTTCAACTCGTCAACCTCCCACGAGCTTCCTACGAGAGCGAGTTGAAACCATTTTAGCGGATCGCGGGACAACGCTACCCAATGGAGTGAGCAGTTGAATACTTGGTGAAGTGGCGAAAACTTCCCAAAACCGAAGCCAGTTGGGAGCCAGAAGACACCCTCCGACATGAAGAAGCAACTATCAAAGCCTACCAAGAGCGTCAGCGAGGCGTCGGCGGCTTAAGTGGGGAGAATGTCACGAGCGGTCGTCGCACACACACTCGCACAACCGCTCAGCGTTCCGTTCGTCGCTTGCCCATGCTTGTACATATCTTTGGCAGCTGTTTTGCCATGTTTTGGTGTGTTTTCCTTGTAAAACAGCGAAAAAACAGCAGCTGCGCGCGCGCAATGAGCGAAACGATCGCTTCGCTGCATCGCCCGAAAATCCAAAAACAGCTCCGTTTTAGTGTGCGCGGGCTGATTTCTGCGGCGCGGCCATGAAATTTTGTCGACCATCTCAGCACCACTGGAACCACCGGGTGGCACATGGCTGGATGGGGCTTCGATATAGTGTCGGGCGTTGAACACTTTCACAAGTTTGCACGTCAACTTGCGGAAACTTGCCTCGCGCCCGGCACTTGGGGAGTAGTTGTTTGCGGACTTGCAGCTGCTCATTCACCCCTCTAAAGTCCTTGTTTTCCTCCTCTCTTTCTCTGCTTTCTTGCACTCCAAGTGCTCGCTCAATTGCTTGTAAAGCTTCCCTCTTCGCGAGGCGTCGGGACTTGTCGTCGCTCGTTCAACAACTAATCAACTTCTCTTTTTACAGGTCCTCACGGGACACTGCAGAGAGTGCGGCTCGGTGACCCTTTCTTGGACGCGTATGTCGCAAGGCGCCTCAAGACTTAGGCAATCAAGCTAGTCCGACCGAAGTGGGCGCAAAGCGATTCTTGACTTAGGCAACTTCAGGCTAAGTCGGTGGCTTGCCGCAAGGTGCCTCACCACTTAGGCAATTCTTGCTAAGTGCGTGACAAGCGGCGCGACTTCGAGCGCTTGACCGTGGTGATCATCAAAGCCCCCAGCTGCCCCCGGGGTTCGGGTCTTTGAGATGCGTGTTGCTGCGCTCGCTGCGCGCGCGCGCGCCGTGCGAACAGCGCAAAAACAGCCCAAAACGGGCCAAAAGCAGGCCATTTTGGGCCATTTGGCCGGCGCGCGGCGGCGAGCGCGAAGCGGCGGCGAGCGCCGTCCCTGTCATCAAAAAGCCCCATCCAGCCCCATCAGCCACCACCGGAGGGTTCGAGTCTTGAGATGGCTGACGTTCGCTCCGCTTCGCCCGCGATCGCGCGCGCGCGCGCTCGCGAAAAGCAGCCAAAAACAGCCCAAAAGCGGGCCAAAAGCAGGCCATTTTGGGCTGCATTTTGGCGGCGGCGGCGGCGGCGCGTCCACGCGTCGACCTGGCCCCATGCCACGAGCGGCGAGTCTTGAGATGCGCGGCGTTCGCGCCAGCGATCGCGCAGCGCCCCATCCCAGCCCCATCCAAAATTTCAGCCAAAGCGGCCAAAATTTCAGGCCATTTTCGAGTGTCTTGAGATTTGAGATGGCGCGCGTTTTCAATGCGGCGGCGGGCACGTCCACTGTCATCAAAGCCCCATCCAGCCACTGCCACCGGGAAGTTTCGAGTCTTGAGATGGCTGACGTTCGCGCTTCGCGCGCGCGCGCGCCGCGCCAAAAGCAGCCCAAAAAAACAGCCCAAAGCGGGCCAAAAGCAGGCCATTTTGGCTGCGCGGCGCGCGCGGCGGCGGCGGCGGCGGCGGCGGCCGTCCAGCACCGTCCATCATCATCAAAGCCCCATCCAGCCCTGTGCCACCGAGGGAGTTCGAGTCTTGAGATGGTGACGTTCGCGCGCTTCGCGCTTCGCGCGCCATCGCCGCGCGCGCGAAAGCAGCCAAAAAAAGCCCAAAAGCGGGCCAAAAGGCCATTTTGGCTGCAGCTGCGGCGAAGCGGCGGCGCGGCGCGGCGGCGGCGCGAAGCGGGCGCGGGGCAACACCGTCCCACGTTATCAAAAGCCCCATCCAGCCACTGTGCCCACCGAGTTCGAGTCTTGAGATGGCTGACGTTCGCGCCGCTTCGCGCCGCGATCGCCGCGCGCGCAAACAGCCCAAAAAGCCCAAAAACAAAAGCGCCAAAAGCAGGCCATTTTTGGCTGCGAGCGCGACAGCGGCGACGGCGGCGCGGCGGCGACGCACCGTCCACTGTCATCCGAAAGCCCCATCCAGCCACCTGTGCCACCCGGAGTTCGAGGTCTTGAGATGGTGACGTTCGCGCTCGCTCGCTCGCGATCGCGCGCGCGCGCGCAAAAAAAAAAACAGCCCAAAAGCGGGCCAAAAGCAGGCCATTTTGGCTGCTGTTTTGGCGGCGACAAGCGGCGGCGGCGGCGCGGCGGCGGCAACACCGTCCCTGTCATCAAAAGCCCCATCCAGCCCTGTGCCACCGGGGTTCGAGGTCTTGAGATGGTGACGTTCGCTTCCGCTTCGCGCTTCGCGCGCGCGCGCGCCAAAAAAAAAAAAAGCCCAAAAGCGGGCCAAAAGCAGGCCATTTTGGCTGCGCGCGCGGCGGCGGCGGACGACGCGGCGGCGGCGGCAACACCGTCCCTGTCATCATCAAAGCCCCATCCAGCCACCAATGTGCCACCGGGGTTCGAGTCTTTGAGATGGGCTGACGTTCGCGCGCTTTCGCCGCGCGTCGCCGCGCCGCGCATCAGCCAAAAACAGCCCAAAGCGGCCCAAAGGCCATTTTTGGGCCATGTTTTGGCGGCGACGCGGCGGAACGGCGGCGGCGGCGCGCCAGCGGCGTCCATCCGTCCCAATCAAAGCCCATCCAGCCCTGTGCCACCGGGGTTCGAGTCTTGAGATGGTGACGCGTTCGCGCCGCGCTTCGCGCGCGCGCGCGCGCAAAACAGCCCCAAAAACAGCCCAAAACGGCCAAAAATGCAAAGCCATTTTGGCCATTTTTGGCGCGCGCGGCGACGGCGGCGACGCGCGCGCGGCGAACACCGTCCATCATCATCAAAAGCCCCATCCAGCCTGTGCCACCAGGGAGTTCGAGTTTGAGATGGCGGCGTTCGCGCCGCTTCGCCCGCGCTCGCGCGCCGCGCGCGCGAAAAAACAGCCCAAAAACAGCCCAAAGCGGCCAAAAGCAGGCCATTTTGGGCTGCGCGGACGGCGGCGACAGGACGGCAATGGCGGCGGCGGCGGCACCGTCCATGTTATCGAAAGCCCCATCCAGCCACTGTGCCACCCCGGGGTTCGAGTCTTGAGATGGCTGACGTTCGCGCGCCTTCGCCCATGCGCGCGCGCTGCCAGCGAAAACAGCCCAAAAAAAAAGCAGCCCAAAAGCGGGCAAAGCTTCAGCCATTTTTTGCTCGCAGGAGCGCGCGGCGGCAGCGACGGCGAAGCGGCGGCAACACCGTCCTGTTATCAAAAGCCCCATCAGCCCATGTTTTTTTGGAGTTTCCAGTGTCTTGCGAGATGCGACGTTCGCGACGCTTCGCGCGCGCGCCGCGCATCTCGCGTTCATCAACGAACAGCAGGGCCAAAAGCCAAAGGGCCAAAATGGGCTTTTTTGGCGGCGCGCGGCGGCCGCATGCGCGGCTGCGCCGCGAAGCGCGCGGCAGCGTCGCACCGTCCCTGTCCGAAAAAGCCCCATCAGCCAAAAATGCCACCGGGTTTCCCGAGTCTTGAGATGTGCTTTTGGCTGCTTTTCGAGCGCTTTGCGCGCAATGCGCGCGGCGCGCGCGCGCAAGATCAACCAGGGAAAAAAGCGGGCCAAAAGCAGGCCATTTTGGCTGCGCGCGCGAATCGACGGCGGCGCGCGGCGCGGCCGGCGCAAGCTCGTCCTGTTATCAAAAGCCCCATCCCCTGCCCACCAGAGGAATTCGAGTCTTGAGATGGCGGCGTTTTGAGCGCCGCTTTGCCGCGATGCGCCGCGGCGTCTGAAAACAGCCCAAAAATTGCCCAAAACGGGCCAAAACAGGCCACTTTTGGCGGTGGCGAGAGCGGCGAGCGGCGGCGCACAATGCAGCCAGCATCGGCAGGCGCATTTTCATATATAGCATCGTTCTATATGGTGAGGTTGTAGCCGTTCGTTCAGCACATGCGTTCGTTAGTTCGCGCATGCACGCGCGTTCGTTCGTTCGTTAGCGCGCGTCGTTTCGATCGTTCGCATTCGTCGCATTGCAGCACGTTCGCTCTGCGAGCGATCATGCGCGTTCGCGGCGAGGCAGTGTCGCTTGCGCGACGCTTGCGCTTGCGGAGCGCGGCGCTTGCAGCGCTTGCGCGAAAGCGCAGCGCTTGCGCGGCGAGCGAAGCTTCGCGATTAGCGAAGCGAAGCGGAGCGCGCGCGCAGAAGCGGGCGAAGCGCGCAGCGAAAAGCGCTTGCCAGCGCGAGAGCGGCAGCGATGCTTGGAAAGCGGCGCGCTTTTGAGCAAGCGCTGAGCGAGCAGGCGCTTCAGCGTGCTTCGCGCATTGCTTTAGCCGCGCATGCTTGCGCGCTTGCGCGCAAGCGAAGCATGCATGCTTCCGTCACATGGTGGAATGCGATGAATGCAAGCTTATGGATATATGAGACAGACCTGCTTGGCTCTAGGCGCCTTGACGCAGCGCATCTGCGAGCGCATCGAGCGATTTTCAACCTCATCGGATGAAGCGGTTGATTTTTGGGGGCGAATCCGTGCGGCGGAGGCTGGATCTCTCGGATGGATCGTGGCGGCAAGGCCACTCTACCACTTACACAATACCCATCAGCGTATTTAAGTCAAATGCTTTCAGCAAAGTTCGACCCGTCGTCGTGCGAATTTTACTTCCGATGGCCACATGGCGGAGTACCACCACGGGGGCTACACGCGACCGAGCGAAAACTTGGGGCCCCTAGGCTTGGGTCGGGGGCGAGCGCGAGCGAAAGAGCGCCGCGGTTGCTAGCTAGGATTCGACTTAGAGCGTTCGGTCATAATCCGACACCGCGTTAACCAGCAGCGCCGCGGCTTTTCAACCAAGCGCGATGACCAATTGTGTGAATCAGCGGTTCCTCTCGTACTAGGTTGAATTACTATCGATGTCATCGATGGCGCGCATGCATCTGGTAAAAAACTAACTTTGTCTCACGACGGTCTAAACCCGAGCTCGTTTCCCTATTGGTGGGTGAACAATCCAACACTTGGTGATCATCGCTTCACAATGATAGGAAGAGCCGACATCGAAGGATCAAAAAGCAACGTCGCTATGAGCGGCTTGCGCCACACAAGCGATTATCCCTGAGTAACTTTTAAGACCTCTCTTCTTCAAATTCCGAAGGTCTAAAGGATCGATAGGCCACTTTCACGCTTTCGCGGTTTTAGTATTGATATTAAATCAGAAAGCAGCTTTTACCCTTTTTTTCCTGAGATTTTGATTTGTTCTCGTTGAGCTCATCTTAGGACACTGTTCATCTTTTAACTGTTGACAAACTCGCCACGACAATGTTTCCCGGGAATCGGCCCATGACCACATTGCCACTTTTGAAAATTCTTCTGGCCATCTTCTCGACTCGATCGTTGCAGTCGCAAGCGTGTAGTTAGCTATCCATGCATAAAGAAGCCCAGCAGATGGCCTTAAAATAACGTTAAAAGTAGTGGTAATTTCATAAGTCCATTCCGCATCTGAGCTCCCACTTATCCTACACCTCTCAAGTCATTTCACAGTCAGTCGGACTAGTCAGTCAAAGCTCAGCTTGGAGTCTTGTTTCCCAGCCCGATTTTACGGCTTACCCGTTTCCTTGGTGTGGTTTTGTTTGGATAGTAAAGCGAGGGGCGATGAGAATCTCGTTAATCCATTCATCGCATCGTCACTAATTAGATGACGAGGCATTTGGCTACCTTAAGAGAGTCATAGTTACTCCGCCGTTTACCGCGCTTGGTTGAATTTCTTCACTTTGACATTGAGCCTTTGGCATTGCAACTCAAATCACATTGCGTGAGCATCCGAGGACCATCGCAATGATTTTGTTTTAATTAAACGATCGGATTCCCCTTGTCGTGCTACCGTTATTGAGTCAAACTCAAAGGTCGGCGCATTTTCGAAGGCCCCGGGGGTTTTCGATCCGTCCGGCCGAGCCTTGACGGTCTCGCGCATTTAGCGAGCGCGCAAGCAACGAACAAACGCATGCCATCAATGCCGGAAATGCCAACGGGTTGGAGTTGACCGGACCCCCCCACCCTCGAGCCAATCCTTTTCCGAAATTCTGATCCGTTTGCCGACTCTTCCCTTGCCTACATTGTTCCATGGGCGGTTTCACTTCACCTTGGAGACTGATGCGGTTATGATTACGGCCGAGCGAGCGGCACTTTCGTCCTCCGGATTTTCAAGGGCGCCGAAGCGCCGGCGCGCCGGCGCGCGGGCGCTCTTCGGCCGCTGGACCCTACCTCCGGTGAGCGTTTCGAGTGGGTGGGCGTTAAGCGAGAAAGATAACTCTTCCGGGGCCCCCCGGCGTCTCGGACTTCCTAAAGTCCGCCGCGCGCGGCTCGCGGCTCGGAGATTTAACCCGATTCCCTTCGGGCTCGCGGAGCGCAAGCGCTCTCGGACGGGCTTCCCCGTCCCTTAGGATCGGCTAACCCATGTGCAAGTGCCGTTCACATGGAACCTTTCCCTCTTGTTCGGCCTTCAAAGTTCTCATTTGAATATTTGATACATAAGGATCGCACCAAATAGCAATCGCTCCGCCCGTCTCTCATCAGGGTTTCGCGGCGACACGCCGCCTGCTACTCATTCGGCTGGCTTGGCGCTCGCCCGATGGCTTTGGCGATGGCGGTCAATGCTTTAAACGCCATCCATTTTGAGGGCTAGTTGATTCGGCGGTGAGTTGTTACACACTCCTTAAGCGGATTTGACTTCCATGACCACCGTCCTGCTGTCTAATCGACGACCAACACCCTTTGTGGTGTATGCAGGTTATCTGAGATTGGGCACCGTAACCCGGCTTCCGGTTCATCCCGCATCGCCAGTTCTATTTACCAAAAATGGCCCACTTGGAGCTCGATTCCTAGCGGCGGCAGCGCCAAGCAATGCGCCGTCCTACCTATTTAAAGTTTGAGAATAGGTCGAGGCGTTTGCGCCCCGATTTCCTCTCTTGGAATTGGCTTTCCCGATAGAACTGCATGTGGGCTCCGCTATCTGAGTGAAAAACTCGCTTTAGATGGTTCGACTATATTGAAAATCCTTTATACCTCTTACTTCGAGAGTCATATACCCAACTAGATCGATTGTCTTCGCGTCGAGCGATTTGCGGCCATTCCTCCACGGTTTTTCCTCGGCCGCCTCATATGCTCGCTTGGCATAGTTCAATTGCATCTTCGGTCCCGACATGCATGCTCCAACTGACTACGAACCCTTCACGGAAAAGATCGGGGTTGGCGGCGTGCAACCCGAGAGGGTTCCGCCCGTCGACTTCCTTGTGCCTTCCGGGTTTCCCTCGACTCGCCGCATGGACGTGCGGATCTTGGCCGTGTTTCAAGGCGATAAGTCAACCCGGCGGCCGCGCCGATTTTATCGCGAGGGCCGCGGCATTTGCCGATCGCGTGTCGTTTCGATGTAAATGTCGGCGATCCCCAACAAGCAAAGAGATATCCTTTCTTGGCGCCGATCCCGCCGATCGGGCCACCGGCCTTGGATTTGACGGCGAAATAATATCTGACAGCATGTAATGATGCGATGCGACACAATTGCGGCGAACTCTAAACTGCGTTTCCGACCAGCATCGCCCGGCCCCCATCTTCCTTCCGGCAATTTCAAGCACTCTTTGACTCTCTTTTAAAGTCCTTTTCATCTTTCGCAAACTTGTTCGCTGTCGGTCTCTTCCATATTTGCCTTGGGTGAGCATTTAAACCCGATTGGGGCTGCATTCCCAAACAACTCGACTTCGTTGAAGCGCCTCGGGATGCGGCTACTCTTCCAGCGAAGGGCACACCCTCCCGGCGCCCCTTTCCAGGGGACTTGGGCGATCCGGCGGCCCGATGGCTTCTTCTCGGTTACATTCGGACGAGCGCAGGCCGCCCGATTCTCAAATTGGGCTGATCCGTTAAGCTTGGGTTACTAAAGAATCCTCGTAAGTTTCTTCTCCTCCGCTTATTTATATGCTTTAAACTCAGCGTAGCCCCACGACACTGGGACAGCGGTCCGTGGCATCGATTTGCACGCGCGTCACGGCAGGTCCTAAGGCCTCGTCAAGATCCCGTTGTGGCCAAGGCGTTGTTTGGTCCAGCGCGAAATGTAGAATGGTAGATGATACAAAAATCGTAGTTCGAGCTAATTTACCACGTCGTGTGAACCAACCATCACTAGGGTCTTCGACCAACCGCACCTCAGATTCAGGGGCCATCCTCGCGCGCGCGAATGGGGTACCGACCGTGCGCGTCGAAATCGTGGCCTTGAGCGGCGTGCCCTTGGCGGATGGCCTCGGCGGGCAACTTGCGTTCAAAGACTCGATGGTTCACGGGATTCTGCAATTCACACCAGGTATCGCATTTAGCTCGTTCTTCTAAAAGTCGAGCGAGAATATCGACCTGTGAGTCGTCATTATGGGGTCAACGGTCACATGGGGCCTCCCCATTCTTGGCTAGCCTCCCCCTCCATGACTCGATGCTTGTGTTCTCTTGCAGATTTGAAATGCGGGGTTACAAATGTTCATCCCGCGTCCAACCACCCAGGTGGGCCGACGTTGGGGCGTCGGACAAAAGCCAGGCGAGCATTCGCGATACTTTCTTGATCGCCAATCATGGGTCTTAACAGATTGCTTCATGCCGGTTCACCTCACGGAAACCTTGAGAACATTCAACGACTTCTCCTTCCTCTAAATGATAAGGTTCGATGGACTTCTCGCGGCGTCGCGAGGCGGCGAACCTTCCCGCCCTCGATCCGAACACTTCACCGGGACCATTCAATCGGTAGGAAGCGGCAGGCGGTGTCACAAGGGCAGGGGCGTAGTCAGCGTGATGATCGCGCTTACTAGGAATTCCTCGTTGAAGACCAACAATTGCAATGATCTATCCCCATCACGATGAAATTTTCAAAGATTACCGGGCTGTCGGCCAAGGCTATAGACTTCGTTGAATACATCGATTGCGCGCGTTTCGACCCAGAACATCTAAGGGCATCACGGAGACTGTTATTGCCTCAAACTTCCGTGGCCTAAGCGGCCATAGTCCCTCTGAAGGGCGGCGGAGGGATGCCTCGTAGCTAGTTAGCGGTGAGGTCTCGTTAGTTATCGGAATTAATTAACCGGACAAATCGCTCCACCAACTAAAACGGCCATGCACCACCACCCATAGAATCAAGAAAGAGCTCTCGATCGGTCTGTCAATCCTTGCTATGTCGGACACTGGTAAGTTTCCCGTGTTGAGTCAAATTAAATCAAATTACGCGAGGCTCCACTCTCCTCTGTGGTGCCCTTCCGTCAATTCCTTTAAGTTTCACCTTGCGACCATACTCCCCGGAAACCCAAAGACTTTGATTTCTAAGGGTGCGGCGAGTCTAAACATCCGATCCTGGAATGGCATCGTTTATGGTTGAGACTAGGGCGGTATCGATCGTCTTGAGCCCCCCCCAACTTTCGTTCTTGATTAATGAAAACATCCTTGGCAAATGCTTTGCGGTGGGTTGTTTCTTTCATAAATCCAAAATTTCACCTCGACTATGAAATCTGAATGCCCCATTGTCCCTCTTAATCATTACTCCGATCCGATCCGGCCAACCAAATAGGACCGAAATCCTGTGATGTTATCCCATGCTAATGTATCGGGTGGGGCTTGCTTGCTTTGAAACTCTATTTCTTCAAAAATATATGCGGAGGAGGCAACGACCCCGATTAAGGCCAGAAATCGCATCGGCGAAGGATGGAGGATGGGGCGGCCGGTGCACGCGGAAGAGCGAACCGAGGCCGTCCCAAAGTCCAACTCGAGCTTTTTTTTTTAACAAACTTAAATATCGCTATTGGGCTGGAATTACCATGGCCTTTGGCACGGACTTGCCCTCAATGGATCCTCGTTAAGGGATTTAGATTGTACTCATTCCAATTAGGACTTCGAAGAGCCGGTATTGTTATTTATTGTCACTACCTCCGTGTCGAGGATTGGGTAATTTGATTGGCGCCTGCTTTGCTTCCTTGCCTTGGATTGGATGTGGTAGCCGTTTCTCGGCTCCCTCTCGGGAATCGAACCCTAATTCTCCGTCACCCGTCACCACCACCATGGTAGGCCCCTATCCTACCATCGAAAGTTGATAGGGCAGAAATTTGAATGATGCGTCGCCGTCACGACGAGGGCCGTCGATCGAGTCCCTTATCATGAATCATCGGAGCGGCGGGCAAAGCCGCGTCGACCTTTATCTAATAAATGCATCCCTTAGAAGTCGGGGTTTGTTGCGTATTAGCTCTAGAATTACTACGGTTATCAGAGTAGCCGTACCATCAAACAAACTATAAGCGATTTAATGAGCCATTCGCGGTTTCACGATGCGAAATAGTTCATACTTACACATGCATGGCTTAATCTTTGAGACAAGCATATGACTCTCTTGGCGGGATCAACCGGGTATACGTCCTCCATGGCCCAGCCCAACATGCCCACCAAGCACCACACAAAGGAAAGGTGGGCAGCGATGGAGCCATCATCATCATCGAAGAGAGCGACAAAGCAAGCCAACCGATCGTGTGCCATGAGTCAAAAGACCCTTGGGACATTCTTATCCACTTGCATCGAAGAGCACTCACATGAACACGAGGCAATCGAGGCGAGGGGTCTAAGCCAAGCCATCGTTCGAGGACACACAAGGTGCCGGACATCGGGCACTCCTCATCAGTATAACACATGAGAAGTGGATAGGCATGTTAAACAAAGCCAATTTCCCAAGGAACTAGGTAGATGGTGCATAGGCAACACACACAACTCCATTCGAAGTACAATTGAAGGGACTTGAAGCATCGATGGTGTTGCGGTACTTGCACAATGCAGCGAGGAGCCCACCACGGCATACAAATCCATCACCACTCACATGCCGAAACGATCACACCCCATCGGACAGCCCATCGCCAACCACGAGTCAAAGAGACTCAAGTGGCGATCAAACAAAGCAATCAACGACAAGATACCGCCGTGCGCATGAAAATTCAAAAGCGAGACAATTTTGGATCGATTGAGAGCAAAGAAGTAAATGTGAAGTAAAGTATTTCATGCTATCACCACATACATGAAAAAACTGCCCAAAAATGGCGGCGACCAATGGCGGCGGCGGCAGGCACCTAGGGGTTCGAGTGCTTGGTGGTGGCGTTCAGCGCCGCTTCGCGCAGCTCGCGCGGCAGCGAACAGCCAAAAACAAACCCAAAAACATGGCCAAAGCCATATTTTGGCCGTCGAGCGAAAGCGAAGCGGGCGAACAGGACGCGGCGATACTGTCCGTCCATATCATCCAGCCCCATCCAGCCACTGTGCCACCAGGCTCCTCTTGAGATAGGCGGCTCTTCGTCCTGACCACTACCGCGCGCCCGCTCGCGCACGACCGCCCCTCGCGCAACACGCAAAACAGCCCAAAAAAGCGGCCAAAAGCAGGCCAAAAAGAGGCCATTTTGGCTGCCGCGCGACAAGGCGCAAGCGGCACAGCAATGACGAAGCGGCGGCGGCGGCACCCCCTGATATCATCAAAGCCCCATCAGCCACTGTGCCACCGAGGTTTCGGAGGATCTTGAGATGGTGACGTTCGACGGCGCGCGCCGCTTCGCCGCGATCCGCGCCAAGCGAAAAAAGCCCAGCCAAAAAAAACCCAAAGCCAAGCGGCCAAAAGCAGGCCATTTTTGCTCCAGTTCGGCAAGCGACGGCAGCCGGATTTAGCGGCGAGCGTCAGCGAGCAGCACCGTCCCGGTGTCTCAAAGCCCCATCCATCAGCCTTGTGCCACCGGGATTCCGAGTCTTGAGATGGTGAAGTTCGCTTCGCTTCTCCGCGATCACTTGCACGCAGCGAACGGTAAAAAACAGCCCAAAGCCACAAATTTGAGGCCATTTTGGCTTTTAGATCTGAAGCGAGCGAGCGCAGCGGCGGCAGCGGCGAAGATCTGCGATGTCCCCTCGATCATCAAAAGCCCCATCAGACCACATTGCCACCCGGGGTTCGAGTCTTGAGATGGCGGCGTTCTCCGCTCACTTTATGCCGATCGCGATCAATGCGATTGATCACAAAAACAGTCAAAAGCGGGCCAAATGCAGGCCATTTTGGCTTGCATGCATAGGCGACAAGCGGCGGACAGCGAAGCGGCGGCGCACGCACCGTCCATCATCAGAAAGCCGGATCCCCCAGCCACTGTGCCCACGGTTCCAGTCTTCTTGAGATGGCTGACGTTTAAGCTCGCTCATTTCAAGATCAAGCTTGCGACAGCCAGAATTTTGCTGCCAAAACAAAAAACAGCCCAAAATGAATTAACTCTATTACGCCTGCAATGAGCGGCGGCGGCGAACAGCGGCAGCATGGCAGCTTCTGGTTTTATTCTTGTAATCAAGCCCCATCAAGCCTGCCAATGCCATGTTCGAGTCTTGCATGCTAACTCCTCGCTGCTGCATGCCATTTTATCGAAGCACATCGCCCAAAAACAGCCCAGCAGCAAAATCGAAGGCCATTTTGGTAGCTGTGACGGCGACGACGAAAAGCGGAATCAAAGCGGCGGCGGCGCACCGTCCAAAAAAAAATCTCAAAGCTAGATCCAGACTGTGCCACCGGGGTTTCGAGTGTTGATTGAGATCTCTGTTCGCTAGCTCACATCATCATGGCGAAAAGCAGCCCAAAAACAGCCCAAAACGGCCCAAAGCAGGCCATTTTGGCTGCAGTAATGGAGTTTGACGGCTTTTGGTAGCAGGCTGGCAATATTCGAATGATTCACCGTTGTTGTTTATCAAAGCCCATCCAGCCCTGATTACCGAGTTTTCGAAGTTAATTCAATGGTCACGTTCATGCGCCTTGGCTGCCTTGCGTGTCATTTAAGGCCTTTAAATTAAGACAAAAAAAAGCCTTGAAAAGCGGCCAAAACATATCATATTTTGGTTGCTTGTTGCAATCAGCTTATTCTTTATTTAAGGCTTTGGCAGCGTTGCACCCGTCCCTCATCATTTAAGCCCCATCCAGCCCTGTATTTATGGTTCGAGTCTTGAAGCCTCATGGCGGTTCGCGCCGCTTAATGGTTGCTCTAGATAGGTACCAAATTTATGAATCTTGATAGCGAAGTACCTGAAAAAAAGCTGCAAAAGCAGCCCAAAGCAGGCCATTTTTGCTGCTGCAAATGCAGCGACAACGGCGGCAGCATCGATCCCTGATCGTCAAGCCCCATCAGCCACAGTGCCACCCGGGAGTTCGAGTCTTGAGATGGACATTTAGGGCATGATGATTTTGGTTATTGGTTTATCATTCTTGAAGATAAGCTAAGAGAAGGTGAAGAACCAGATGAATATTTCTTTCAAGAGTACAACTATATGGATGATTATGATAAAGGTGACAGTAATATTAATGTTGAAGAACTTCAGAAGAATCTAATGCCACGCCGGGAAAGCCCTGCCCCGGCAGTTCAGGTCTTGAGCCTTGAAGCGGCGTTTGCGTCTCTGATGGAGACTTAGCTGGTTTGCACTAAGCCCAATTTACCAATCTTGACAGCCCATCACGACGCAAAGGTCAGCCTACCAGGCAAATCTCCTACAATCCCTTAGGATCTGCAAGAAAGAACTAGGTGAAATACTTGATGCTTCAACACGCTTACGATCAATGGATTGAAGCCACTCTTTTAGCAAACTTTATAGCATATCAATGCATGCCAACCATGCCATATTACATTTGACAGTTGATACTTCAACAAAGGTATAGATTTGGTCCCTCAGACCAAGTTCTAGTACAATTGTCCACCACTGACACAAACTTTCTTGCCTCTTGCAGCCGATAATGGCTGCCAAAATCACTCAAATGGGCGCGTTTAGGCATTTGGCAAGCCCTTTACAAGTAATAACAAACCAAAGGGACACTGACTACATGGCATGGAGTAGGTAAAAGCCGTTTACAATTTTACTCCTGTGGACATTGGAAAGACTTAATCCTTCGGCGTCCTTCGTCAAGCCTTTCTTGGTACACTCAACTTCTTTTCTTTATTGGATCTTGATCTTACATCCTGCTACGCGCTTATTTCTCCCTTTGTTCTCCAGCTTGTTGTTTGTCCAGTCATCAAACTTTCCATCCGTCATTCTGCTTCAACTTCGCAATGACTCAGACCTGTGGGGTTGGCAAAGTTGTCAACTTTATCGATTTGCATTGATCTTGCGCATTCATCGATGAAGGAAAAGACCATCTTTGATATCGCATGCGAGGGCTTCTTCTTGCATGTCTCTTGAAAATGGATAGATGCTTTGTTGGAAAATACTTTTAATTTGCATCACCTCGTAACCTTTGAAGTTTTCAGGTCCTTCCTCATAAAATTTGCCCATCAATCTCTTCTTCCACTTAGTTGTCTTGAAGGGTCCAATCATCTGATGCTTGAGCTCCTCTTTCTGGATAACTAAGAGATAATCACTTCGCCCCATTCTCTTGGGAGTTGAGAAGGCAAAGGCATTACTTGTCTTCGCCCGCCTCCTCGAGTTTGTACTTCGTGCGTCGCAGTTTGGATTCTTATTCTTTGCTCTTAGCTCACACTTCAAAACATTGAAGTGTTTGCAATCCTTCTAGCTTTGAGTCAACTCGATCTGTGATTCACCACCTTCTGCATTGAACTTCTGGAATGCAATGTTATCACACATCATCCAACTTGGAGGTAAGTCTCCAGAAGATCAGCGCATGCCTGGTCAAGCCTTTGACATTGTCACCGCCTCCATCATGAACTCTTTCATCGCAAGATTCAAGGCCAGCGTTTAAGTCAGGCAGGTGCCAGCCCATGCACGAAACACTGCAGGGCTTTGACCGAAAGCTGGGATCAGTGGCACTCATGTCATGAATAACTCACAGAATATCATGCATGAAGTAATTAGAGAAAAATTTGCAGAAGATGCCCATGAATGCTTTGAAGTGCAATTTTTGCTACAGATTGGTACACCCAAAGCATTCTCCTCCATTGGAAATATTAAAATCATGACCAAGTGCTCTCCCTCTAAGAAAGCGCGGCTTGATGATTTTACATCTATATATGTTGTATGAATGTCTACCAATCTGTGATCATTCTGACCAATTGCAGTTGCAGTTGTCTGCATTGCAATCAGTGAAGCTGATCAGTCTAGATCGCCAAAAGTCAGCTTGCATCTGAACTATGCCCTGAGTTCACCTTCAATCTAGCATGTCACAAGATCTTGGGTTTGAATTGAGTCCCTCTTGGACTCGCCAAGCTTCACGCTTGAACTTTTCAGAATCAACACCTGTGCAGAAAAGCTAATCAGAGTGGTCGATGAAATCTTTCAGATCCAGTTGGCCAATGATTGCAAGCTTTTGCACCATAAGCCATGTGAAAATTTCTGTGCAACTTGCAATGTCCTTGCAGCTGCGCTCGATGCTTGCCGAATTTCGCGCTCATTGTCCCGAAAGCTGCTCTTGATCCAAGCCTTGCGAACCTTTGAGCCTTTTGCGACGTGAGTCAATGTGCCCTCTTGAAAAAAAGTAAATCGCAAATAGGCTGATCAGCTCGGATCTTGCATGATCGCCTTGGACTCATTTGGTACTTGATGAACTTTTCGTTTCGACGAAGCACAAAGCCGGCCATTAAAGCGATGTCATGGCTTCCATTCAATGCAACATTCAATTGCATTGCAAGACCATCAACCGCGCTCTGTGCCATGGCAATCAACTCTTGAATCCCGTCTCTTCTTAGAAAGCCTCGTGTTGTTCACCAACTGGAGCTCCTTGAGCTCGGTCATATCTCCAAATGACCATCCAATCACCTTCGATACTTTTTTGTGTGTCGCGTCTTGCCACGAACCATTCCACCCGATTGCATGCATGTCGCCTCCTGACTTGCATTTGCATCCCTGGGTATGAACTTCGAGCTGCGATATCTCCATGTGTGACTCAAGCCAACACACATCGCGGCGGCCTTCGCCCGATTCCGCATTCTGTTGCAGCTTCTTTGGCAATCGACCTAGATCCACCCATCTCGGGTCACACTCGGAACCCGGAAGGATGCTATCTCTGAGGCCCAAAACTCCAAAGCCTTGCTTCAGCTCCTCTGAGTGCCCATGAAATAGAGTGCACCATTAGCGGATCTATCATCTCGCCCCTACCCGCAAATCTCCTAGTCGAGCTGCGCTCATCGCTGTTCAACATGCGAATGCCAACACCGCGCATATTCTTCAATGAAAGCCTGCCTCTGCATCCTCTTGCCCGTGTCCCTTTTTGACACCAACTTTGCCAAAGCGACGAGCTATCGCATTTTTACAATCTCCACCAAATGCTTCATCGAGATAAAGTGCATGTGCCTCAAAGCTCCCTTGTCTTTGGCACTATGCAAGATAGTCAAGTTACCATCTGAATTTGAAACCCATGGAAGCGGCATGATCCGATTCACCATCCTCAGCCATGTCCATAGTGACTTATGTCTGTGAAGCTCCAAGCCTTATAGAATAAGATTCCATTTCTAAACGCAACTCCTTCGCGCGGCGCGGGTGAGCCTGCAAAGCAAGTTTTTTGCCCCAGTTTTTGGCTTTGCTTTGCGTTGCGGTGCGATGGCGCCGCTGGCAGCGCAAACGCACGCCATCTCAACGACTCCAGATCCCCTGTCTCACTATCGGCTCCAAGTGTGCCTTCACTTTGTGTTGCCAGGTTGCTCCCCACTTCCTTGCTTTCGCCACCAGCTCACCACTGAGCGAGATCATGCAAGACTCACTCGAGCTCAGAGCTACCACTTGATTTAGCGCTTTTTGGTTAAGACTATGAGGCTAGTCGCTATGCGTGCGAAAAAAAATTTATAAGCTCTCTGCGGCATTTTAAAAACAGAATCCCTGGAAATTCAAATGGGCCTTTATTTTATCAATTGTATTTATAAAGCTTGATCCTTCCCTTAATAGGAATTTTGGAACCAGCAGTTAACTTTTATTAAAGCTGCCAAGCCATCATGCAATAGTGGAACATTGATCAGAAATTGCAAATTAGCCCTTGGCGCACTATGCCATTTTAAGTTCGAGCTGTGCACCGACCTTGGCGTCTTCTTCCAATTGAAGGTCGCTCCACACTTCAGAATCTAATTAAAAGCATCTTGAAAAAGCCAGTTGAAGCGATGGGATGTTTCAGAATTTTGCGCGTGCTTGGCGCGCGCGGCGACGCAAAGACGATCCAAGCGTCGCATTTATGCCATGCCATTGAGCGTATGCGGGAGATTCCTGAGTTTGCAATTCACCTCTGCCCGATGCTTTTGCAACTGCGATCAAAGAACAACCCACAGTTTACAGCCCTTTGCCACCGGTCTTTTGCTTTGCCAAGCCATTTGGCCGCTTTGATTCCTTTAGTGTATTTATCCCAAAAATGCTGCCGCGCTCCACATCCACCTGATCCAAAAGCCATGTCTTCTTAGCTTGTTGACTCGTGGCTTTCAGCGTTGCGCGTGAGTCATATGCATGCAAGCATGCCCATCGCATGCTGGGCTTTCTAAGTGAATGGGGCTTGTCAGAGCTCAGCTTGAATGCATGCAAGCGAAGGCGGACTTAGCTATTTGCTTATTTAGCCGTGCCACTTTTCGTAAGCCAACAGTCCTGAATCGACCTTCCGAGTGAGATCCTACAATCCCTTAGGATCTGCGCAAAGAATTTTCGCCTTTGCGCAGAGCCAACGCAAATGCGCTTCACCGCGGGATCCATGCATTTTCTTTTGGCAAGCCTTTACACGAATAGCCGATGCATATTCCAACCATGGATATTATCAAGCTCGGAAAGATTGCACAACAAAAGGTTAGTTTTTTGGTCCACTATAGACCGAGTTCTAGTACAAGTGTCCACATGACACAAACTTTACGCTGATGCTGCATAATGCCCAAAGCGCTCACTCAAATGCAGGCGTTTAGCCTTTGGCAAGCCCTTTACAAGTAATAACAAACCAAAGGGACACGGACAAGCATGCATTCAAAGCCCCATCAGCCTGAGCCACCGTTTACAATTTTGAAGTCTTTGAGATAGCTTTTCTCCGCTTCGCGCTCGCGCATGCGCCATGAAACAGCCAAAAAAACATCCAAAACGGGCCCAAAAGCAGGCCATTTTGGCTTTGCCATTTTTGCGCGGCGGCGGCGACGGCGGCGGCGGCGGCGGGCAACACCGTCCCTGTTATCAAAGCCCCATCCAGCCCTGTGCCACCGAGAGTTCGAGTCTTGAGATGGCTGACGTTCGCGCCGCTTCGCGATCGCCGACAGCGCGAAAACAGCCAAAAACTGCCCAAAAGCGGCCAGCCATTTTGCCTCCGCTCGAAAAACGGGGCGGCGGAAAAGGCGGGCTGCACCCTCCCGTTCCAAAGCCCCATGCCACTTGCCACCGAGGAGCCGAAGTCACGCTGGCTGTATCCACGCTATCACGAGCGGTCGTCGCACACTCGCAGCAACCGCTCAACGTTCCGTTAAATCGCTTGCCCATGCTTGTACATATCTTTGGCAGCCTGTTTTGCCATGTTTTGGTGTGTTTTTCCTTGTAAAACAGCAGAAAAAACAGCAGCTGCGGCGCAGCAGCGAAACGATCGCTCGCTGCATCGCCCGAAAATCCAAAAACAGCTCCGTTTTTAGGTGTGTGCGCGGGCTGATTTCTGCAGGCGCGACCATGAAATTTTGTCAGCCATCTCAGCACCACTGGAACCACCGGGTGGCACATGGCTGGATGGGGCTTCGATATAGTGTCGGGCGTTGAACACTTTCACAAGTTTGCACGTCAACTTGGCGGAAACTTGCCTCGCGCCCGACACTTGGGAGTAGTTGTTTGCGGACTTGCAGCTGCTCATTCACCCCTCTAAAGTCCTTGTTTTCCTCCTCTCTTTCTCTGCTTTCTTGCACTCCAAGTGCTCGCTCAATTGCTTGTAAAGCTTCCCTCTTCGCGAGGCGTCGGGACTTGTCGTCGCTCGTTCCAACAACTAATCAACTTCTCTTTTTACAGGTCCTACGGGACCTGCACGAGAGTGCAGCTTCGGTGACCCTTTGCTTGGGCGCGTATGTCGCAAGGCGCCTCAAGACTTAGGCAATCAAGCTAAGTCCGACCGAAGTGGGCGCAAAGCGATTCTTGACTTAGGCAACTTCAGCTAAGTCGGTGGCTTGCCGCAGGTGCCCTCACCACTTAGGCAATTCTTGCTAAGTGCGTGACATTGTGGTATCGAGCGAGGCAAGCAATTTGAGCAAGCAGCGAAGAAACTTCGCAATCTCACCATGGCGAAACAACGTGGTGAATCAAGCAAGATGGGGCAAGCCGGAATGTTGCCCCAAGCAGCCGCGAGAGGGCTGCATGTGCAAACTCGCTCGCTCGCTGCGAGGAGCCCGTTCGTGAGAGCAGGCGGTGAGCATGAGGAGCGAGAAGTGGGCTACTCTCCACGGCGGAGGAGGCGCAATCTGGGCGCCAACCGGAAGAAAGACCCATAGAGAGAGGGTCACGGCGGTGGAAACCGCTTGGATGTTCTTGAAGCGAGCTTGGATGAACTCTACCAAGGCCAAAGTAGGCTTCTTGGCGTGAGAGCTCGCAAGAAGAAGCTGAATCCCGGATCGACAAGGTTGAAGCCTTAGTCGACCGGCCGTGACGGATGACACAAGGACTCCGTGCAACATTTGCAAGAAATGGTGGCGGAACTCACTTCCAAAGTGGCAATGCTCACAAGGCGTTGAATGCGGGGGAGCAACACCGCGTTGCGCCAACACAAAGCTTCAGGCGCCCGACCCACATTGTTATGGGGGTGCTAGAGATGCAAAGGAGCTCGAGAACTTCTGTTTGATATGGAGCAGTACTTTTCGAGCTACAAGGCGGACTCTGAGGACACCAAAGTTTCGATAGCGACTATGTATCTGAGCGGTGATGCAAAACTTTGGTGGAGAACCCGTTGGGAAGAGATTCAGCAAGGTCGGTGCCGAGTGGACACATGGGACGACTTGAGCGTGAGTTGAGAACTCAATTCCTACCGAGAACACTTGAGTTCATCGCAAGGAGGAAGTTGAGACAACTCCACCAAGCGACTTCCATTCGGGACTATGTGAAGCAATTTTCTGCACTAATGTTGGACATTCAAGATATGTCGAAAAGATAAGGCTGTTCAAGCTTTCTTGATGGCTGAAGCCATGGGCTCAACGGGAACTTCATCGACGGAATGTCAGCTTGATTTGGTCGAACAATTGCAGCCCATGAAAGGCTTACCGACTTTGCTTCTTGAGAGGACCGAGGAAGAAGAAGCGATCCACGAAATCAACAACCAAGGCACCCTCACAGGAAGGAATCTAGGGGTGACCAAAGGAAGAAGAGTTTCCATAAGGGGCCAAACTCAAGCGGCGGGACCTCAAAACCTAGGACATGTTTCTTGTGCGGAGGACCACACGGTGTATGGGACTGCCCATAAAAATAGGCACTCAATGCCTTGTCGGCTTCCATCAAACCCCTAAGCCGAGACAAGGGTAAAGCGGTTGCCCTCGATTCGAGTAGCTCAGTCGGGCAGCGGCGATGAGAAGTCGCAAGGACCCGAATGGGGCGTCGTTTGTTGAATGCATTGCGGGGGTCAAGTGGGGAGAACACGAAGCCGAAGCAACAAAAAAGCGAGGAAGCGATGTGGTGATGTCGTAAACATCGGACTCAATGGCCAAACCACCCGAGCAATGGTGGACACGGGTGCTACTCACAACTTCATCGCCGGCCAGAAGCAAAGCGGCTTGGGTTAATCTTAGAGAAGAACCCAAGTCGGATGAAGCGATTAACTTTCGGAGGCTAAGCGAATCTCTGGGCTAGCAAAGGAGTCTCCATCAAGATCGGATCGTGGAGTGGGCGCACAAACATGATGGCGGTGCCCTTGGATGACTTCAAGTGATTCTTGGAATGGAGTTCATGCATGCAGCAAAAGTTGGTGCCGATGCCGTTCCTAGACTCCATATGTCTAATGGGAGGTGACAACCCCTGTGTGGTTTCTGTCACTCGAAGAGAACCCGGGATCCCAGCGACTATCGGCGTTGCAACTAAGAAGAAGGGCATACGCAAAGGAGAGTTAACCTTTGTGGCTGCGATGAAGCTAGAAGCACTTTCGATGGGGAGGCCCGTAAAGAACTTCTGCGGTGGCAAATGTCTGAAGGAGTTCGAAGATGTTATGCCACGAGTTGCCGAAAATTCTGCCACCACGTGGCGTGGATCATCTTATTGAGTGGAGCCGAGGTGAAGCCTCGGCGAGACCACCATACCGCATGCCCCCTCCTGAGTTGGCGAGCTCGAAAGCGATTAGATGAACGCTAGCGGTGGTCTCATCCATGCGTTCCAAAGCACCATTCGGAGCTCGGTTCTCTTCGGAAGAAACAAGATGGGAGTCTCCGACTATCGTCGATTATCGAGCCCTTAACAAGGTATTTGTGAAGAACAAGTATCCCATCCCTCTCATTGCGGACTTGTTCGACCAAGCCCAGGCAAAAAGCAAAGTATTTCTCAAAACTTCGACCTTCGGTCGAGGTATTGCAGTGCGTATTCTTTGAAGGTGATGAAGCGAAGACTACTGTGTGACCAGGTATGGAGCGTTTGAGTTCTGGTGATGCCTTCCGGTTTAACCAGCGCTCGACCACATTCTGCACTCTTATGAACCAGCTATTCAAGGAGTATCTGGACAAGTTTGTGGTTGTCTACTTGGGCGATATCGTCGTCTATAGCCCGAACACTTGAGGAGCATATTGAACACCTCAGAACAATCTTCAAAGTTCTCGGGGAGAATTCATTGTTAAGTAAAAGAGAAAGTGCTACTTTGCTCGAGAAAGAGATCTTATTCTTGGGGCATCGGATCGGCGACGGTTCCATTCGAGATGGATAAAGCAAAGGTGCAAGCGATTGTGGGTGGCAAACTCCAAAGAAGGTGCCGGCGAGATCCTTCCTTGGGTTTGTGAACTACTATCGGCGCTTCATCTTGGGGTATTGAGCGCGCAACTCCACTAACGAGTTCTTTGAAGAAAGAGCAGCCTTGGAGATGGTCCGACAAATGTGAAGCGGCATTCCAAGACCTAAAGGCTGCCGTTACGGAAGAACCGATGCTCAAATTGCCGGACTATGGGAAGCCCTTGAAGTCCATCTGGATGCTTGAGACTTCGCTATCGGGGAGTACTTATGCGGGAGGGCCATCCGGTGGCCTATGAAAGCCGTAAGCTCAATGAGACCGGCGGCGGTATCACGTGCGAAGGAGATGACGCGGTGATCCATCGCTTTGCGAGTGTGGCGACACTACCTTCTCGGATCGCGATTTGTGCGAGGGCGGACAACATCGCTTTGAGTTACTTTCGGACTCAAAAAAACTCTCCCCAAGCGAGCACGATGGCGGGACTTCTGGCGGAATTTGACATGGCAATGGAGTACAAGCCGGAAGAGCAAATGTAAGTAGCGATGCCTTGAGTCGAAAAGTGGAGGCCGTGAATGCTATGCAACTAGAGGCGAGAGCCAAACAAGTCGATTGCAATCCAACTTTCTTTCCCGAATCAAGGATGGGTATGCGGTGATCCCCAAGCGGTAACCTTGATGCAATTGATCCAAGAAGGCAAGGCACGGCGATTTTGGGTCGGGAGGGACTCGTCTACACCAAAGGGAATAGAGTTTATGTCCCTCGGGTGGATAATCTGAGGCGTGAGCTTTTGAAGGAGTGTCATGATTCCCTTTGGGCGGGACATCCGGGTATTCATCGAACATTGGCTCTCATGGAGAGGGCCTTCTATTGGCCAAAAATGGGGATGGATGTGGAGGAATATGTTCGACCGTGCCTTATTTGTCAACAAGATAAGGTGGAGCAGCGGAAGCCGGTGGGACTTTTAGAGTCGTTGCTGTACGAAAGGCCGTGGGAGAGCATTTCTCGGACTTCATATCTAGCTTGCCGGCGATGGGGGGACTCGGATCGATACTTGTGGTAGTCGACCGATTTTAAAATGTATGCAACCTTCATTGCCGCACCCTACCTTTGTTCGCGAGAAGCGGCGAAGCTAATGATGAAGAATGTGGTGAAGTATTGGGGAGTCCCGCACAATATTATAAGTGATCGAGATGCTCGGTTTAGGGGCGATTACTGGACCGAGTTGTTCAAATTGTTGGGATCGAAGCTATACTTCTCCACAAGCCTCCACCCCAGACGGATGGCCAAACGAAAGAATAAACTTCGCTCCTAGAGCAATATCTTGGCACTACGTGAGTGCCAATCAACGAATTGGGTGAAGTTGTTGGACATAGCCCAATTCTCCTACAACTGCGGCGGAGCTCTGCATCCAACAAGAGCCCCTTTGAGATCATCAACTGGACAACGACCATCGACTCCTCACACTTTGGCTATTGGATATACGAGGAGTAGTCCGTCCGCGTATCACTTGGCGAAAGAATGGCATCGAAATGCAGATATTGCGCGGGCCTACTTGGAGAAAGCGGCGAGAAAGATGAAGAAGTGGGCGGACTTGGGAAGGCGACCCCAGGAATACAAAGTCGGCGATTTGGTGTTGGTGAAGCTCAACCAGCATCACTCCAATTCTTTAGAAACAAAGTGCATAAAGGATTAGTGCGCAAGTATGATGGCCCCTTCCCAATTGTCGATAGGGTGGGCAATGTTTCCTACAAGTTGCAAGCTGCGGCGTGGCTCAAGATGCATAATGTTTTCCATGCCGACAACTTGAAAGCCTACCACTCCGATCCGCAAGATGCTTCTCGAGCGTTTTCAACTCGTCAACCTCCCACGAGCTTCCTACGAAGCGAGTTGAAACCATTTTAGCGATCGCGGGACAACGCTACCCAATGGAGTGAGCAGTTGAATACTTGGTGAAGTGGCGAAAACTTCCCAAAACCGAAGCCGGTTGGGAGCGAAAGACACCCTCGACATGAAGAAGCAACTATCAAAGCCTACCAAGAAGAGCGTCAGCGAGGCGTCGGCGGCTTAAGTGGGGAGAGAATGTCACGAGCGGTCGTCGCACACTCGCAGCAACCGCTCAACGTTCCGTTAAAACTTGCCCATGCTTGTACATATCTTTGGCAGCCTGTTTTGCCATGTTTTGGTGTGTTTTTCTTGTAAAACAGCGAAAACAGCAGCTGCGGCAGCGCAGCGAAACGATCGCTTCGCTTGCATCACCCGAGAAATCCAAAAACAGCTCCGTTTTTTAGTGTGCGCGGGCTGATTTCTGCGCGGCGCGCCATGAAATTTTGTCAATCCCATCTCAGCACCACTGGAACCACCGGGTGGCACATGGCTGGATGGGGCTTCGATATAGTGTCGGGCGTTGAACACTTTCACAAGTTTGCCGCGGTTGTATCAACAACTTGCCTACTTGCCTCGCCCGGCACTTGGGGAGTAGTTGTTTGCGGACTTGCAGCTGCTCATTCACCCCTCTAAAGTCCTTGTTTTCCTCCTCTCTTTCTCTGCTTTCTTGCGGATGAGGAGGAGAGGAGGAAGCATAACTGAAATTGATGTGTGGCGACAGGCGACAACAATGCCTCATGGGTTCTGCATGTATAGGGAAGAGGGCTCACGAACATGACTCTAAACTAGTGAATAGTTTTTTTCTTTTTTTTATTGGTCGGAACAAACTGTTCAAAACGGAGTCGGTCAATATACATAGATTCATGCCTGGATCAGCACATACTGCCTGTTTAGTATCGGTTCGAGCAAAAATGCATTCCATGATCAATGAATCATGCTCAATTGGATCCATTTTGTTATCTTATCAGAATACTCCATGAATCAGGATTATAATTAAATAAGTAGAATAGTGACCTATGTTATTTTGATTCTAAATGTTTCTGTATCATGTTTACTTTTATGTACAAAAATTTATATACTAACAGTGATTTAAAAAGCGCTAGGCGCCAAAAGGCGTCAAGGTCTAAAATCGCTCGAGGCGCTAGGCGCTTGCCCGAGCGAAGCGAGGCTGGAGGAGAGTGGAGTGAGGAGGAGGAAGCATAAGCGAAATTGCTAAAATATAAAAATATATAATATAATTAATAAATATAATTATTTAAATAAAAATATACTATTAATAAATATGAATATTGTTATTAGTATACAATTAGCAGTATACTGTTAATATACTATTAACCGTATACTATCGAAGCGAGAAATGAGAAGGAAGACCGAGCTTGTAGTAGGCGACAGTGGCAGTTGGAGTGGGAACGGCGAGCGACAGTGGCAGCTAGAGTCGGAGCGACAGCGGGAGCGGGAGTGGCGAGCGACAGCAAGAGCGGGAAGCTGCGAGCGGCGGCAGTGGCAGCGGTAGCAGACACCAGCGGCAACGGTTAGGTTTGGGGAAGTCGGGGAAGTCACGAGAGGGAGGTTGATATCGGTGATTTAGTTGGTTCAATCGAACCAACTAAATCACCGGAGACCGAACCAGACCTAAAATTCTGGTTCGGTCGCTTGGTTTACCCCGGGCACTCGCCCGAAGCGCCTGACGCCTGGGCTCAAGCGAGCGCCTAGGCGGCGCCTCTTTGAAGCGCGTCGCCTGGATGTGAAACAAGGTGCTCAAGCCTCACCTCGCCTTGGGCGAGCGCTTAGGCGAGCGCCCGAGCGCCTTTTGTAATCACTGCATACTAACACTATGTAACGTATTATTGTCTTAAGGAATTTTTTTATATCGGGCGCTATTTAATATACATTGTTGATTCATTAAGATCTGTTAAAGAAACTTAACTCCTTTAAATTGAAAAAGAGGCACACTTCTTACCCCAAAATGTTACTAAGTTAGTATATTAACAAATAAACTATTTTTGGTGTTCAATAGTTTTAAACAAATTATAAGTAGTAACTGTTTATTTTGAAGTAAGATCAATTAAGAATACCTGAATGTTTTTGCTTTGCCACTATCTCTAAAATGTGTATTTTTGGTATGTTAGCCATGATGATTGGGTAAAACTGATTCTTTTTGTGTGTTGTGCCTCCTCCTTGTTGAATATAAACCTTGGTTTACAAGATAAATGGTGTATGCTTACTCACTTGTTTTCATGTGAAATTATGGTATCGTATACTATGGAGTATGGAGTACTTTCCATGTTCCAACATGAGTCCCTTCATATGATTCAAAATACAACAGGATCAATTGGTATCATGGGACAATATCATCTAACAAGGATTGAAATTTCGTATCGTACCGGAGTTTCGATACTTTCTCGGTATGGTACGGTACGATATACCGAACGATATATTTTGGTATACCGTTTGGTATATATATAATTATAAATATTATATAAATAAAGATAAATATTATATATAAAATTATATATATGGGCGACGTCGCCTGTGCTTTTTTTTTTAATATGTGACGTCGCCTCTCTTCTCGGGCGACGTCGCCGAGGCGATGTCGCATATTAAAAAAAAAAGACGACGCCTGAGGTGACGTTGCCTCGGGCGATGTCCCTTCCTTTTTTTTTTTTTTTTTTTTTTCTTCCCCTTCTTCCTCTTCTTTCTCCGCCCTCGGTCATCGTCTCCCTCTTCTTTCTCCGCCCTCGGTCGCATTTGATAATACTGAGTGGTAGCTGGCGGTCCGCGTACTGGTATCTTATCGGACCGGTACATACTGCCCGTACCGGGTGGTATCATTCGGTAGTGCAGACCTTGTCATCCAATTTTAGTTCCATATGAAGTGCTAGGGAAGTATTAATATCTATAATATTGCAAGTTTGGGACAAGTAATTTATCTCAAAAACATGCTTGTCAGTTACATAGTCTATTGCATTTTTTTTTTCTTGACACAGTTAGTCTATGCTTAATTTCAGGTTACAAATTTTTTTGCTGTTAGTAGTAGATTTGGGACTCCTGATGACTTCAAGCAGTTGGTTGATGAGGCACATGGTATGCTATTAAGACAGTTTTTTGCTTTGTTGTTACATGGTTTCAAATTTTCAATATATGATGGACAAGGTTGGTTTCAGCCTGAAAATTTTGAATACTGTGTATCATCATTAGTGAGAGTTATGTATGATGTGTCTAATGGCTGAGTAGCAAGTCATATTAAATATGAACTCTCTTATGATTGCAACTGGATCTATTTTTTTATGGGTTTTGTCATCCATTTATGGGTACCAGTTAACCCAAATTCAGTGCTCAGTCTGGATGCCTTGAAATGAGAAGTTATGATTAAGATCAGATTAATAATGAGTAATTGTAGGATGCAATTTTCTCTGCGTTGGAATGGGCTTTTCTATTTTCTTATGCTTCATGAAGCTGACTGTTTCTTAATATGCTTATGCTGGAAAATCCTAGTTACTTATAGATCCTAATACATATGTTTAACAACCTTATATATATTAGCATCAACTATTGTCTGCTCACTTTGTGTTGTTATGCTGTTTATGTGGTTTATGCTCATTTGCAGTCTGGGATTTCAGACAACATATTTTACCACCATGTTGTTTATGTGGTTTATGCATCAACCACATTATGGCCTTTTGTTTCATATGTTTTATTTAGATAATTCATGGATCTTCTGGAGGCTTTAGATTTGTTACTTTCCAGCTAATTACCATAATATTTTAAGGTTTTCTAAGTTTTTCAATTTATGCTGTCTTTCTGGATTTTTGGTTTTGATCTTTGTGCCCCTCATTCTCTCTTTTCTTGTTTAAACATGTGATTCATATTGATCTGAGAAAAAAAATAGATCTTATCCTTATTTTGGAAATAGATAATCTTGAAAGACCAACCTCCAAGTATACATGGTGTTATTTGTACTTGCAGAATACCAGAAATTCAGTCATTTTATTGTTCAATTTGTCTTTGTCCCTAATGTCATGGACAAGTTATTATTTGTAGTTTTTCTTAATCTTGAATGATATCTCTTCTCTTCATTTAGTATTTTGTCTTTTTGTTGCCGCTTTATATGTTCTGCTGGTCTGTGTAGTATTATACACCTTAGTATTTATCAGTTCATGAGTGTATATCCATTATAAAGGAGGTTGGTTCTTGTTATTTTTCTGCTTATCACCATAGTATATGTGAAATTTTATTGTCTTCTCTTTCATGATGTTAGATTTAAACTCACTCTCTTTGTTTTGCTCTACCCTTCTGCTTCATGTACCTTCTTTTTCCTCTATCACACTACTCACCCGTCTTTCTCTTTGTTGATCCATTATGTTGGTTTTATCTATCTTGTTTGCTGGCTGTATAACCATTTGCATTTTTTTGGACAGGGCTTGGAATTCTAGTGTTTCTAGATGTTGTTCATTCCTATGCATCAGCAGATGAATCAGCTGGGTTGTCACTATTTGATGGATCAAATGATTGCTACTTCCATACTGGTGTGAACTATTTGGCTTGATTTTTCTATCCACTGAAACTGATGATAGCAATTTGTCTGCTTTACATCTCGCCTTATTCTTACTCTTTTAGCGCTTGGTTATTCTCTTTCTTTATGCATTGTCTTGATTGAACCTGAGACATCTAGAACCATTTTTATGTGCTTCCATTATCTCTTTGAATGTGCAATACTTCCAAACAGGGATTACTTTCTTGGATCAGTTTTGCACCAGCACACCATTGCTTTCTCAGAGCAATTGAACTATATGTTTCAATGAATCATTGACCTTGTTGATCAGTAGATACAGATAAATCATGCTGATTTTTTTTTATTTGTGTCAAGTCATTTCCTGACTATGAGCTTTTTCTGACAGGTAAACGGGGTCATCATAAATATTGGGGTACCAGGATGTTCAAATATGGTGACGTTGATGTGTTGCACTTTCTTTTGTCAAACTTGAAGTGGTACTTTCTACAATCCAACCTTTGCTCTATACATCGTCTTCTTTCATCATTTGATAATTTTGATCTAATCAATGCATTTTGAAAGGTGGGTCGCAGAATATCAGGTTGATGGCTTCCAGTTTCACTCACTCCCATCAATGATGTATACTCATAATGGTTTTGCTACATTTACTGGTGACATCGAGGAGTAAGTTGTTTTATGCACTCTTGATCAACTTACATTAGAATAAAACCAGTTATGTAACATGAATCTGTTTTTCATATTTGAGACATGATCTTCATGTGGATTTGAAGTTTTTCATCTTTCTTGAAGGCTGGCCACTAGTCTTTACAAAGTTCAGCTCATGGAAAAAGTTACTTAACTGGATATATTTATATTAAAATGTGATATAATAAATTGCATGAGAATTATATCTTTTAGGCACAATTTTGAAAAAGCTGTGCCCAGATGAGTTTTCATATTGATCTTATGTGTATCCAAAATTTCCAAGAAGTATGGGCTCATCATGCTGGTTCAGAACAAGCATATCTTTTTCCAATATTTCCTTGTAGACATGGAAAAATTCAAATCCTAGATTATTATAGCAATAACATGTTTCATGGGGTTCTTGGACTGAGAGTTGTTGATAATATTAGTAAAAAAAGAATTTGATTCTGGAAGCAGACAAACTCAATTCTTGCCAGAAATTTTTGAGAACAGAGAAATTTTGCAAAACTACAAAGAAAGATATGGATAATCAAATTCTTTTAGATCCATGACTGAATGAGCCTAAATTGCCTACGGAAGAAGAGGATTTTGAAATATAGGTGAAATGGATGAGTACTAAGGATTGAATCAAGGACAATTGTTTTGGCATTCACAATTTCAGTAACATATTGAAAAAACTTATTGATTCAAGAAGACCTTTCTTCTTTCACACATGGTGAAATTATTGATTCAAGAAGACCTTTTCTTCTTTCACACATGGCTTGATATGTGTAAAGCCTTACATGAGCTCGTATTGCTTTTATCTTCTTTTCTACCTTTCTTTCTACTTGTATTCTGCTGCATAAACTCCAGGACATTAGGACATGCACTGATATCTATTTGTGTACCTTCGCCCATGTTTATTATATGTATTAGAGCTTTGATTTAGCTAAAATCTTCAATTCTTGAGGCTGATCCTAAACTTATAAAACTGTCGTAAGGATCTTACACTAGCAAGAAGGTTTTTTTTTTAAACAAAAACGAGAATTTGTTAATCCTGATTAATGAAGGACATGGAATACGTACTACAATATAGAAAAAATAAACAAAAAAGAGAACAAGATGAGAATATCAGTATCTATGACATAGAAGATATACCCAAAGAAAATTAGAACTTAGAGCAGCAACAATAAACCCATAGTGATAACTTTTCAGGAACAAATTCCAAATGCAGATAATTATGTTCTTAAGAGCCACCACAGATAAGTTTTGATCTCATATGAAAATCCTCCTATTAGGTGCCTTCCTTTCTTCCATTAGCTCCATGGTACTTTCATCTTTTTTCACAGACTCAGAAAATGAATCTGCAAATCTATAACACCCCTGATTGCCTTAGTAAAAATGGGAAAAAAAATGGAATAAATTTTTTACTCAACGATGGGGATAGCATCTGTTTTTGGATAAAAACACAGTGGTAGCCATATATCAATCTGATTGATCTTTTGCCAGAACTTTGCCGTGAGATCATTTAACATTAGTGCCACTGTGGCTCCTAGGGAGTTGCTTCACCTTATATTACTAGTTTTTTTTCTTTTCATTTTTCTTCTTGCTCTTAACTTAAAACCTAGACTTGAGATGCTACCCATTTACATGTCCTACATCAATCTGCATACTTGTCCTGCATAAAAAATGTAGCATGGAGAATATTTAACATGTTGATGGCAGGACTTGCTGTTGTCAAGTGTTTGTCATGTTTCTTTGGGGAGAATAAAGATGATAGGTTTAGTTATTCTTTATAAAAGTCCTTAAGCTGTGCTAAAAATGTAAAGAAACTTGTCAGATGCATGCATCTTACAATACCAATATGGGTTTATAGCTTCCTTGAGCCAATGCCATCTGCAACAGGTCAGTTCCTTTTTACTGCTCAGTATATCATTGACACATTGATGCAGTGGGTTTTCAAAATTTGTACTGGACCAGCATATAGAACCTCAGCATATGACCATGGAAAGCCTTCAGGTTTTGTAACCTCATGCTTTCTGATCAAGAAAGTTTCTTAGCCTATGACCTTGAAAAGCCTAAGCGCCTTGCAAAACCTCCGAGTAAGGCATTTCGATGAAGCGCCACAAGCACCGAGCTCCTCGGGCTAGTGCATGTGTGAAGTTGGGTCGGGGATTCAAGCGTGGTTCAATTGAACGAGTAACTTAGTTCAATCGAACCAACTAATGTACCCTAATGTAAAACCAGCCCCAACAGTCGCCTTTGTCCGCTGCTATAGCGCTGTCTGTCGCTGCCGCCTCCATCTGCCACCGCCTCCATCTGCCATTGCCTCCTTTGTCTGCAACTTTGTTCGCTGCCATTGCCTTTGTCCGCCATTGTCACTTTCATCTGCAGCTTAGTCCGTCACTGCCTTCATCCATAGCTTTGTCCACTACCACCGTCGCCTTCATCCGCAGCTTCGTCCACCACACTCTTCTTCCTCCATAGCTGTCAGTTACTCATCTTTTCAGTTTCCTCTTTAAATTGTTTAGCATTGGTTAGAACTGTTTAGCATCATATTTGATCCACTCTTTAGAACTATTAGCACTAGTTAGAAACCTATTTAGCATAGTTCTCCATTAGTAGAAAGTAGAAACCATATTGTGTCATTCTTATTTTTATGATCATATTTATCAATTGGAATATATATTTTTAAAATTTTAATATTCTGGAGCGCCTAGCTTCACTCGGGCTAGGTGAGCGCCTAGAACTTTTAAAGACATTGATCTTAGCTTTATCTCTATATATTAAAGAAGAATAGCTTGGTTGGAGAAGTCAGAGAATGCAATTTTCAGTTTCCTTTACTTGGCTACAACAAGAACAACAAAACTGTAAAGTCCTAACTATTTTGGGTTGGATTGTTAAGATATATATTTTTCGTCTGCCATAGTTTGGAAGACTTTTATGAACAATTGATTCCAGTTCTGCTATACCATCCATGATCTTCGTGTCTTTCAGGTATTGCAATCAATATGTTGACAAAGATGCTTTAATGTACCTTATTCTAGCAAATGAGATGCTGCATGAACTTTATCCAGATATCATCACAATTGCAGAAGATGTAAGTTACTATTCTTTCTTTGGCTTTCTATCTTCTTATGGTAAATTGGTTTTCTATACTAGGTGAATAGTCTTACTGTGTCTTATGTCATGCCTAACTTACCTAGAATCTATGGCTTTTGGTTTATCTCTCCGAAATCAAAACTGTTGTTTAGAATAAGATGAATTAAATTAAGTCCTATGAAGAGGAGGTCAAAATTATTGAAAGCAAGATATATGCAAAAGAAGATAGGTGAAGATAAATGATAGAAAGAGTGAACCAAGACTACGGTTGCATGTTCATAATTAGTGTGCTCTAATAGTTGTACCCATCTTTCTGAGTCTGCCATCGACAAGGATTAATGAACTAATTGTTATGTCACATTTTGTCCTGAGTTAAAATGTTGCTGCCTTGGTGCCATTAACTAGGGAGCCAACACGGCCTGGTTCGGTCCCGAAGGCGTAGATCCATCCAAGGGGCTCGTTCGGGGGTGAGGGTGTGACCCGAACAGGGGGTTGAGATGGCTCCCGATGTGTTGTTGGCTCATAGTGACGATCCTGCGGTCATCTCGAGGTGTGGCTTGTCTACTGAATGGAGCTTGGGGTCGTCCCAAGGTGTGGCTTGTTTGCTGAAGGGAGTTTTGGGACATCTCGAGGTGCTCCTTTGATATGCTGGAGTCCTGCATAAGTGATCAATGATGCTTAAGTCAGTAAAAGAAGGTGGAGAAGGTTTAATAAAGCTTCGGAGAGTTTTTCCTCCACCCTATCTGGTTTCGATGGTTGGCTTTTATACCTGATTTGTGGGAGGAAGACGGTCGGTTGCTCATCCTCCCCTTTAGCTTCTTGAACCGTCAGGGGTTTATTTATGTCGACTGTTAGTGAACTCGTCTTCTTGTTGATTATGTCAGGAGTAGACGACTGGGGGCGTGTCATCTGCCAGGGTAGGGATATGCCTGAAACGGACAGGGGATGGGGATCGGCACTAGGTACCAGAAGAGTTGGGCTATGCTATCTAAGATTAATGCTCTTTGGAGTTAAGCGTGCGACCTCCTCTGAAATCATGGCCAGAGGTGACGGATCGTTGTTGAACGGTGGCATGATCGAAGGGAAGTGGAGAGGTCTAGCGGCAAGGTCGAGGGGAAGCTAAGAAGTTGGGACTGGTTGTTGTAGGCCATTGTCTTGCATGACTTTCCATGAGTGTGTGTCGATTCCAAGTGGCGGCCTACGAATGATCGAATCAACAGTGTAGGGCCTGTGTCATTGCTTTCCCTATCACTAATAATACTAGATGTCTTAAAAATTGTGCAATATTAAAAAATAACGAACTAATAGTACTAGACATACTTAATGTCTTGTGATCAGAAGCTGTAAAACATGTAGTCCATGGAGATGATTTAAGAAACAAACAAAACATAGTTGTATTTGACTATTTTCCTATTTAGCAATTGAAAGAGGCAAGGTTTTTCAAGAAAGAACTGCAGATTATAAAAAAATTTATTTGGAAACTGATGATACTCTTTGCTAGCAAGAAGCCTTAAGCTTGTGGTAGTGGCCTGTCATGGACTTTCTTGTCAATGTTCAGTAACCACAACTTATCCCATGCTGGTTCACAATTAATATACCACCAAATATATTCACTGCATCAGTTAGCCCATATTGCTGGCATTGCTCTCAATTTCCATGCATCTCAATCATTCTATCCCATTAGTTGATGTCTTCCATTTTGACATCACATCAATGTTCTCTGACGATGTGAGTTGGCACTCTTTATGAGAGTACTGAGGACAGATCTATCTCCAAAGCATATAGATAAGGCAAACAATAGATGGAAGAGGAGCATTTGCATCAGGTAATGTCTTCTTACTTGCTAATAATGGTCCAAGTCTCCTAACTGATATAGTGATCAGAGTGGAGCACAGAGAGAAACCTACAAACGTGAGACTTCTATGGTGTTTGTCTTTGCTTAGAGTCATTTCTATGAATCATTAATCCATAATTATTTTTCACATTTCACATTTCACATTATAATATCTTCTGAGACTTAAAAAGAAGTTCAACGCCCTCTTAATACAACATATATAATCATAATACACATTTTTTAAAGTCATCTCAGCAAAATAAATATCAGCATAGCTTTAATTTTTGCTTCAGTGAATTCAAAGAGCAAGAGCTTATGCTTAGATGGCTATGTTTATTCCAGAACCAAGTCATCACTTGAAATTCTATTAGATTCATTCTAAAAATGTTACTATCAGGAGAATAATTGATAATCATACACTAATGTTGCTTGTATATCTCGGACCTGTATTCTTCTCTTGGAATTTTATGGAGGAAGTTTTAAAAGGGTGTTACCAGGTGAGATCTCAGTAAGATTTGCCTAGGATCCTAACCCATATCCAATAAGTAATGATGATATCCAAATGCAGATATGGATCACATATCAAACTATGTTCACACTTCACAGTACTGTGTACTTATTGAGGGTCCATACCTTATTTTAATGGGTCAGTTATGAGGATCCAGACCCATGTTATCAGGTGGAACTCAGGTCTGATAAGTTTGTTTGGAGGTCTACAGCTTAGGTTAAAACTTTGCAGTTCATATATCTTGGATCCAGCAGATCTTATGATTTTCATATCACCTGGTACTTCATAAATTATTGTTTTGAATGTTGCAGCAACTACATTTCTCAATTGTCATGATGGATGAATGTCAATTGCTATTGCATTTGTTGCAATAAACTGATAGTTTCAAGAAGTTGATTCTGTCAGTAACATGAGAAATTGGCTTTTGAGTAGTTTTGATCTAAATGCAAGCTAAGAGTCCCCACTTCTGGTCCATACCAAGTGCTGGCCAATCATGCAGCTGAGTGGTATTGTGCAAAATTTACACCGACACAAGCAACCACAGGGAAAGAATAGATTGTAAACAAAGAGGAAATGGAGAAAGACAGAGGACAAGTCTCATGCATTTTGCTTGTACAGATTCGTTGTCCTCCTTTTCTTCTCCTTTTTCTTATGGCTGCCACTTTGAGAAGACTGTCTTACCAAGCCCAAATTGAATTGTTAAACATGACTTCAGAAGTTCTATTTATTGAACCGTCAGACATGTTCAATTTATGAACTGATCCAATGCATCTATTTGCAATAGGCTTAGACCAGTCTGGTGCATCTTATACAGGCAGTATCATGTATATCCTTTTCGAGACTGTCCAATAGGTACATACCACCTCATACAGGCATTAAGCCATGTTATGTAAATTTTAATATGGAACCTTGATACATGGTCTGCTTTACCGGTCCGCATCAGTGTACCGACCAACTGTCGGCATGATATATATCGAGTCATACTGAGCATACCAATACACGATACATGGGGAGATGCCAATGTACTGCCTATTCCGGTCTCCTGTTGGACTGGTACAAACCTCCCATATCAAGTGGTATGCTATGGTGCAACGAATCTTGCCTTGATATACCTTTACCTGATTTATTTATGCTATTACTTTCCTTTGCTTTGTTATTGAGAATTTTTTTTAAACGTCCTGGTAACTATGTAAACTGGGACTCTGTAGCTTCTTGTTGTTGGTGAATGGGAAATTATGTACCATATGAGCAGTTGGATTTCCTTGTCCAAAACCAAGTGAACATTAAAATTACTGATTTGACTGTTCTCTTAAGTTGCATGGAATAGAAACAGCTAGTATAAAGTACGAATGCTAGACATCTTTTTTTTTTTTTTCTGAGGAGGTATCATGAAAGGTGATTGTCTTCTTATGTTATAATGCTGATAACTCAGTAAACAAAGAAACTACTATTTTTTATTGTTCACACTTCACACTGTTATTCTTTTTTCAGCTGGATAGCTATGAAATAAATATATACATCAGAAATGTGAAAGCTAACAATAATGTTGAGTTTATTCTAACTCTAAACTTTTCTTTCTTTTATAATGTAGGCCACATTTTATCCTGGATTATGTGAACCAACAACTCAAGGCGGCTTGGGATTTGACTACTGGATCAACTTTTCAGTTTCTGAAATGTGGCTGTGGCTTCTTGAGAATGTCCCTGATCAGGACTGGAGCATGAATAAGGTTCTCAACCTACTTTTGTTAAGATAGCTGCCATGTCATACTGAAAAGCCATATGTTTAACCTTCAAACTATACTTGGCTACTCAATGGGTTCCTACTTGATTATACTGTTGCATCTTTTTTGTACTTATGAAGATTTCAACTTGAGTTGAAAGGATCACTTGCGTATGTGGACTTGTACACCCTTTGCACATTTGATCTGTCGGATGAGATTTTGAAAAGGATGTTTTAGCACCTTCAAAATGAAAACTTAGTGTACTAGGAGAAACATTAAAAAAATTTCATGCAAGATACAAGGATAGAAATCCTAATCTTTTACCCAATTCCTACTGTTCTGCTTTAAAATTTCTAACACCTACTGTTCTGCTTTAAAATTTCTAACACCCTAACATGTATAGATTTGGCTCAACTGATCGGGTTACAATTATGCATAAATTACTTCTGTTGTGAATTGTGATATATATGTGATTGGAAAACCACATAGTAAAATAATCATAATGAGTTAAATCTTCACTATTCATTTCCCTCATCATTTGCCTCATTTATAATGATGCAACCATGACTTTGAGATCAAGCTTAGTTTGTTCTTTTTTTAGTTCAGAGGTCAAGTTGAATTGATGTTCATTATTGAGTCGATGTTAAGAGACTTTTTCTTAATGTTTTAGAGTATATTCGTTCAGAGTTAGTTACATATTAGGATTGGTGTTTTAGTGTGATTTAAGTCTGTTTTGGTTAGTTTGGAGTTTGGACTAAGAGATGCTATTTTCAGTACCGGACCCTTGCTGGTTCGTAGCCAAACTGGTATTGGTCTAGTCCATGCTGGTACACTAACACATGATACATCGGTGCATGATGGTATTGAGGAAGAGAGGCAGGCAAGAAACTTGGTTCATTGGTAAGTACTATGTACCAGACTGGGAAACAACAATGCTTGGTTTAGACTAGTTACATGTTCACAGCTTTAAAAGGGTACCTAAGTGCGTTGTAGTTAGAGGTCATCAGAATTTAGGGAGGATTCTCAATATGGTAACATTTTAGTAAAATTTGTTAGATAGATTTTTTTTCTTTTTTGTTTGCTTAAGGCTTAAGTAAATCTATATTTATAAGGGTTAAATTGTAAGTCTTGTAGTATGAAATGGTATGATTTTTTATTAATGAAAACATTGATTTCTTTCTAGTTCATTTGGCCTTGGTTATCCTTTGTTCCCCACATTAGAGCTATGATCATGTTATTTTAGTTAGTATCATCAATAAATTTTTCTCTCTTATCCTTCCATGTTGTATCTGACAAAAAATTATATATATTTGCCATGTTTATGACAAGCCTATTGGTTGCTAGTTGCTTCTTGGACCTCATTGCACCATAATTTTATCAAAACCCCCTGCCCAAAACCATTGGATTCAGTGTTTCTTTTACTAATAAGTTGTATGATTAATTATGAACATTCACATGAGACATTGTCATTTTCATCTATAGTTTTTTTTTTCCCTTGACTTGCACTGTATTCTTGAATTGTGTGCTGCAATCTTTATTGGCAAGTTCATCTATGCAATTGGTTTAAAGAAAAAGCAAAACAGGTGACAACTATATCTGCACTTTTCATGTAATCGGATGTCTTTCTTCTTAAATTGATTGATGACAAATGCAATATGTAAATATTCTTTATTTTCATTTGTTCTCATGTCAATCACCTTCATGTTTACTCTTTATTTGTGTTTTTGCCTATATAAGCATTTGTCTCTTATGAACATTTTGACTATCTAGATTTCTTATTTATCTGATCCAAGCCTTCTGAAAAGTCTCTCTTTATTTACTTGGCATTACATAGTTGACAAGCATAAACACTAGTAACACTCTCTCTTCGTTGGTATAAATTTTTTAGTATCTACTTGCAACCATTTCTTCATCCTCAAATTCCTTTTCTGCATCTTTGTTGTTAATAATATCTAACCCATTTTAATGGTACTTTAATTGCTTTCAATTTATTGTGAATTTCCTGTAATTGCTTAATTTTTTTCTCAAGTTTCATGTCATCTTTCATTATAATCATTCTGTCTACTAGATACTGTTTGAAAGAATTTTTGAACTAAAATTTGTTAGAATGAATTTATGATTGACATGGTTTTTTTATGTTATTCTATATATGTAAAAAATATTGCAAATTTATTTGTGTTTTTTTTTTTTTTTGTGTGCAAGTTATCTTACTAATAAATACCAAGCAGTTTATCTTTCAGCAAAGTTGTGATGATAATTTTTGTAGCTTATGTCTAACAACCCACAAATTGCATCTTTGTTTAATTATATAACTGGTGCAGATTGTGAGTGTGCTTTTGAGCAACCAACAAAGCCATCCTAATATGCTTTTGTATGCTGAGAATCATAATCAGGTATTGGCCTGATACATAAAATGTTTACTTCTGTTGCCATTTAATCAATTATGGTTAGTGTCCTGTGCTATTTAATTTTCTTTTTGAGGTTTATGACTCCTGATGAATTTGTCTGTTATATTTGTTATGAGAAAATTGGTTCCAACTAAAGTAATTTATTTACTCATGTTAATCATAAATTAAATATGTATACACTAATGGATTCTCTGCACTGGCTGTCATGTTGTCTGGGTCGCACTATTTAGTTTGGTGTTGTCAAAATTTAAAATGCATGAAGCGATTTACTTTTTTGCTATAGCCAAAATACAAGTTTTGCATGATTTGGTCATGTTGTCTGTATAGCTAAAATGTTTAATACATCATGCAGACATGCTGGCCTTTGATTAAGTATACATATTATGTCACTCCAATTCTCTATCAGAGCTAGACATATTCAATGTCAACCATGGCGGTACCTTTGTTGATCATCCAAGTTGTTCTGGATATTATCAGTTGACAGATCTGTCTGATATAAAAAGGGATACCTCCAAAAGTGCTTACTTGTCACTCCAAGAAAAATGCTATTTATTGGTTCTCTCTCTCTCTCTCTCTCTCTCTCTCTCTCTCTCTCTCTCTCTCTCTCTCTCTCTCTCTCTCTCTCTCTCTCTATCTATCTACATCAAATACTCATCAATCTGAGTGATTGATGGTCTAAGAGAAAATATGACTTTTCTTTTGCACAAGGCTAAATCCTGTTATATTTTGGAAGATAAACAAAAAATGTGCATCTACCCAAGCATAAAGAAAAATATAACAGAACGGCAGTCATGAATGAAAATCAGAAAGGACTGGACAAATAAAACACAGTGTCTTTAAAAGATGTTATAGTAACTTAACTAATACCCAGAATTGTACATTTTTTACATGAATGAACTTGGTCTCAATATTTAGATGTGTTTCAAGTTAATTTTTCATTAATGACCACTTATAAATGACAATTACATTGTAATACAGTCAATATCAGGAGGGCGGTCGTTTGCTGAAATTTTGTTCAGCAAGGCTGATGAGCAAATCGTTGAATCTGATAATGTTCTATTTAGGGGAGCTTCACTGCATAAGGTATGTTAATAGCAACTAGTTTACTTCTGATGTCATTGTAATTGCAATGCATGATAGTTTGCCATTTCTAATATTGCTGTAGTCTCCTAATTTTTAAATTATACAGCTTTCTGATTAGTGACAAATGATTAATTAATAATTTCTAACCTGCTAGTATGCTTTTTTTTGGGTTGTAATTATTGCTAAGATTCTCCTGTCTCATACTGTGCAGAGGGAGAACAAGGTGTAGTAAAACTAGGTTCTTGTTTCTCGAGTCTCATGCTTTCTGGTAGTTCTTATCATTGTTTGTTTTTGTTCAGACTTCAGAGAGAAAAATAAGGCCAATTAAAGAGTCTATCTTAGATTGTCTGTGGTTTGCTTACTTGATTAGAGGATTAACTTGAATTATCGAATCCGTTTTGTGGTCAAATTGGGGAAAGAAATCTGGCCGATCATTATAAAGCCCTATGTAGCTACCCTTAGTATGAAGAGTCTTCACTGGTCTGAAATGTTTAGGACTAATCATAACTACCAAGATGTTTAGGATTTATGCTCATCAATCCTTTCCTACTCGAGCCTCTCATTATTGCCTCAATACTAGGTTTGTATAACTAACCAATCTGGTAACTGACTTATTGATTTCATTGAGCTGAGCATGAACCACTGAGTCAAAATACTTATGATCAAATAAATAGTAGTATACCCATTAGGTTCATAAAAATCAATCTATTCTTGTTGCCCACTTCCAATGTGGAACAGGGGTGTTACATAGTAGAGTCACGATAACAACTTCTAGGTAAAGCTAGGTACGTTGGCCCTCCTTAGACCTTGCATTAGCGGAAGTCTCATGTATTGGGTATACCCTCTATGTATTTAGTTGAAATTTAAGCATAGGTTTAGGATGATAATATTTGACTTCCTACATCTGTTAAACCCTAATTCAGCATATGCTTTCTGACACTGAAAATATTACTAGTCTTGTATAGAGATTTATTTGCAATAACTTTCCTCATCTTGCCCAGGATGTTAGAAACTTTATTTTCAGGTGTGTGCATACAAGAGATATCCATGCAAATTATCTTGAACTGGAATTGTTACTTCTTGCATATTTTAATTTTCAACTTCATATTTCAGATGATCAAGTTACTGACATTCACAATGAGTGGAAGTGCTTACCTCAATTTTATGGGGAATGAGTTTGCACACCCAAATGTGAGATTTTTTATATTGTGTTATCTTGTGCTGGTTGTCTTCATTTCTCTCTTTAAAGACATGTCATTGTCTTTTTTAACATTAAATACCAATTCTTCTTATTTTGTTATTTTAATAGAGAGTTGAGTTTCCGGTCCCAAGCAACAAGTTTTCATTTGCTTTGGCAAACCGTCAATGGGATTTGTTAATGGATGAAGTGCACAGACAACTTTTTGATTTTGATCAGGTAAGCATTTCATTCTAATGTCTTACTCAAATTTTTATGATTAAATTTGAGGTTTTTTTATATACTCCATGTCTTCTGTGGTTGATATTTGCTGAGGATACTACTCTGTTTTATCAGAAATGCCTGTTTGATATACTAATTTACTATTTCAGCCCTTTGACAAGTACTTTGGAATGTATCATCTGGAATGATCTTCGCATGCAATAACAAAATAGTGCTTGAGAGTGACCATGGATTGCAATTTTGCTTGTTTTTCACCGTACCAACTGGTATTTACTGGTCCGAGTTGGAACCCCCATTTCAGGTGGCCTGATTCAATGTATATGACAAAAAGAACTTCTCAAGCACAATGAAGTTATGATTGGTCCGAAATGTTTTCCTCTGCCACCTCTTCTTCTGTCTCTCCTCTTCCTCCGTTGCCACTTCTTCCTTCTCTCCTCTTCCTCCGCCACTTCCTCTTCTTCCTTTTCCTCTTCCTCCATCATCTCCTTTCTTCTTTCTTCTTCCCCATCACTCTCCTTTTCCTACACCGCCTTCTCTTCTTTGTTCCTCTTCTCCTTCTTCCTCTTCAATACATATTGGTGTATCAAGTGATTGATTTTTGTGGATAAGATCCAGATGGAGTCATGAATAAATATGACTTTAGATAATATATTGCAATTGGATGTGTAAGACTTTTTACAGAAAGAAAATCAATTTTTAATTGAATCACTTATCTAAAATGAATCTACAGCTATATTGATCCTTTATCCTTTCCATTTGATTGCATTCTCACTGTCATATTTTGGTGTTTTTATCCATTATTTTAATTTTATACTCCAAAATTTGAACCATATGCAACTGCTTTTAAGTTGCTACATGCTGGCTTGGAGGACATGCCTCTAAATTAAAAACCTTGATGTGGATGTTAAGCATCACATACCTTTAATTGTGTTTTTCAACCTGGTGCAGTGTTAGGTCAACCAGTTGAACTAAAACTTTTTGAGGTCCTTTGAACAAGTGTTAACTGGTCAAGGGTTATTGTACCTGATCTGTGCATCAGAAAATTAGGAACATGGCAAAAGAAAATTCTGTTGGAAGCAGGTAGAAAGTAGTTGAAGGTTGTTGTAGGTATTTCTCATCTTTCAGACTTCTACCTCGCACAAAATCTATAGCAAAGTTTTGCTACAAAGTATAAACTATGGATTTTTCTTTGTTAATAGTAATGCAACATGTCTGTCTTTATTTTTGTGCATATTTTACTTATTGATAACATTGTTGATGTCAGGTAAATATACACATGCTTATATGTCAGTTGTTCAGTGTTGAACTAGAATATTTGTGCATATTTTACATTTTGCAGGATATGATGAGGATAGATGAGGATGAGAATATACTTTCAAGTGGACCACCAAATGTGCACCATATTAATGACTCTAACATGGTATGAGGTTTCCTATTCACTTATATGTCTGCAGCTAAGTTATATTGACCATTTTTCCATCCCACCAATCAACTTTGTTGTTCGGGCATACACATCCCGTAGGTACAATTAGCCTCAGTTAAATTTCTGCAAAAAGAAATCATCAATTTTACGAAGTTATTATACACTGAAAATAAAACCTAATTATCTTCAATTATTACAAAGTTAAATTTCGAAGTTATTATAATAACTCAGTTATAATTAACTAAGTTTCCTCAAGAATGTGAATGAGAATCCAGTATCCCGAACCATCAAGACTGGTATTTGCCCATTCTGGTTCTAAATCTTGCTCTCATATCTCCTGAACGAGAAACCATCTTACTATATGTTAGCTGTTACCCCATATGTTGTAGAACTGACACAGTCCTCAAAACATTGATGTATACCATAAAAAGAGGCTTTGAAAGCATTATGAAGTTGCTTTTAAGTATTTTAAGTTTATTGTGCTCATGCAGTGCTAGGTGCTTAGTTGTCACTCATGTTATCAAGGCTATTGCCAGCAAATGGGAAAACTTTAGATTAAAACATAATTGTGAACTTCTTTTATGTTCTGGTTTTGTTCGAAAAATAAAACTTCTTATATGTGGAACAATTCTGCCAAGAAAGTTGCATTACTTTTATTCATGCTAGCTTCATGTTTTAGGCCTTTAGTATATTGGATACTGAAAAACTACTTACAATTTTCATATAGGTTATATCCTACAACAGAGGACCTCTACTTTTTGTGTTCAACTTTCATCCTACAATTTGTTATGAAGCTTATTGTGTCGGTGTAGAAGAAGCAGGGGAATATCAGGTACTTTGTGAACCCCACTACTTGGCAATTTCCTAAAATACCATAAATGATAAACAAGTGGAAGAAATGTAAACAAAGTAAAGGAACATGTGATGGATTTAATAGCATGGACTGACATATTGAACCATACCTGTTAGAAAAGGTGGTACATACTGCTCTAATGAATTTCAGGTCACAGACCATCTTGTTCTTACTGTATAACACTTACCAAAGTGGATTGCAGTATATTGACCGATGCAGTTAGATGCAGGTCAAGCTATGTCCCAAAACAGATCAATATTGATCTAATCTACCTACAGAACATGATATGGATCATATTTGAAATACGTTTGACAAATTTATCATTTTGTGCCAGTTGACCCTTAGACCCAACATGACTCTGTGGGGTTTTAGACTTATTAGGTGGGATTCTGTTACCTTAAGTACTTAATTTATGGCAGTTGAAACAGGTTAAAGTGTTATATGGTTATCTGCTTGACACATTTTCTTTATTTTTTTTAATTGAAAAGTTGTACTCATGCTGTCATGGTCCTAAGTAATATGTATGACCATAATATTTCTCATAAATGACATCTTACCATGGCACAAATAATATAGATGACATGTTATCACTTGCAAGCGTGAAAAAAAGTTTGTTGATCTGGCACACGTACCTGGACCAACTTTTTGGATGTGATACTGATCTAATGAAATTCCATTACTTATCTAGGACATGCCTATGCCTTTAGTGGTTGAACGCCAATAAAATTCTCTGCTCATCTTACATCTGTTGCTCTGATCTTGTTCCATGCATGAAAATTAGTAAAATGATTGGTGTAATGATGAAATAGTCTTATTTGTATGATGCTGTTTAGGGTTAACTTAGGCATGTACACTGAGTCAATTCAGTCCAATAATGGTTATTCCATGTTTCTTAATTCTTCAGTTTATCTTTGTCAATATTCCTTTAGGTTATTATTAGTATTGTTTGAAGCTCTGTTTTTTAGTGAAAATGATATATAAAGCTCCTATTTTAATTATAGTGCTTATGCATTTTCAGTAAATATACATGCTAGGAGGAAAAGATATTTATTTGGTAAAATATTTTGAGGCAGTAAACCAGTAAATATCAGAATAAACCAATGTAGTTGAGGCTTTTCTGAAGCAAACAAAAAAATGCTTGATGACGTAATGAATTGCTTTGTTTCAGTTAATACTCAATACTGATGAAGTCAGTTATGGAGGACTTGGGATGCTTAAGAGAGACCAGTATCTTCAAAGGACTAGCACCAAAAGGTGTTCATCTTAGATTACAAGTTTCTAGCATGTGTGTTCTTAAGAGACCCCAGTATTCGAGTATCGGTAAGAAATTATGGTGAGAAGAGAAGTCTTGGAGGGCACTACATAACCCAAGGCTAAATTTTCATATCCCCGTTTCAGGGATGTGGGTTCCTTTTAAAAGGTTATTTCTCCACATCCCTGTTATGTTGGGGACATCGTTCTCCTTGGCTATCAACCGCAGTGTGAATCTCTCCTAACCTCGAAAGGCTTTCCTCACCTGTTTACAGCTGACTGATTATTCCAGACCTTGGGAACACGAGGGTTTTGATTTGACTTTCTTTACTCCATCTACAGATTTTATCGATATGTTTATGTTGTTACTTTGCAGGACTGATGGCCACAGAAACTCGTTGGAAGTGTCATTGCCTCGTAGAAGTGCCCAGGTAGGCAGTAAGACGGAAGAACTTGATCTATCTATTTTCATTCCGGGAACGATGTGGCTGAATACTGGCATATTGGCAGGTCTACAAGTTGACGAGAATCTTGGCAACATGAAGCCAATAGAATCTTGGGAATTTTGATTATATATTCAATTGAGGCGATCGGCTGAGGCTACTACGGGAGTAACATCTTTGCGTTTTGGAACATTCCGGTTCGTATTGATCTATCTATTTTCACTCCGGGAACGATGCAAGCGAAGTCTCACTGTAGGTCCACAACAGCCACATTCCGTACCATCTTACCGATCAATGCTGACATCCCAGTGTGTAATATCTTTCTCTGCGAGGGGGTTCATCCAAGAACTCAAAAGGTTGTCTGTTATGGAGGTACATCATATTGGTCTTATCGCTTTTGCTTTGGCCTTTTTTCCTTGTTTGTTTCTGTGTGTATATGAATGCCAAGTTCAGCTTCGAAAGTGTTAGTCGTACTAATAGCATGTGTTGATGAAAAAGATCTTGTACTTCCAGAAAAAAAATGATTCATTAATGAGCATCTTTCGACTTTTCATGAGCATTTAATGAAGGATGATGCGAGGAAAAGGACTTTTCCTTTGTCGCATTTTCTTTCACTTTTTTTCATGAGCATTTAATGAGGGATGATGCTTGGAATAAGACTTTTCCTCGCGCGACTTTGTCGCATCTCGCATGTGAGCCTCGTGTTCGTTTGGACATGCGTACCATTCTGAACATGAAGGAACAAAAGGGACTCGGATCGAGTCTTAAACGCCCAGCTTCCGGTTCTCATGTTACGATCCGGCCGTCTGGTAGCAAGGTGTTAGTGTGCCACTGGTGTGTGTTTGTGTGTGTGTTGTGGGCTGATAAGCTACTTCAGCTGCTTCGGAATCTTTTCATATCTTCATCGCTTTCCAGCAACTTAAAATATCTGTCAACGAGGAAAGGAATCCAGCAAGTCACTGCCTCCTCAAAAGCTGGCTTTGTACAATGACTCGGTTTTTAATCGTTTCAAGTATAGTTGGAAATCACGAGTCCTGAAATGTTTATTTCTTATATATTTTCTAATCACATGTGACCATGCCGTTGTATTTCTTAATTGTGAAGTTGTTTATATATCACGAAGCACACGAGTCAAATAACAATATGCAGTATTCGACTTCTTTGATTTTCAATTTTGGCTGTATTTTGAATAACATATTTTTTAATTATTAAAATTCAAATATGGTGCTTATAGTAAATGCATTTTTTGCACACATAACTTGGAATATGTGCTTATTTTGGCGATTGTACTGGAAAATATATTTATTTTGGATTTTTTTTTGATATGATATCCCATTTTGTAACTCTCAAACAGTCATTCTTTATTTATAATATTTCAAAAATATTTTTTTTAAGTTATCTTTTTTAATCCAATCCAAAAAAATTCACCAACTGTTTATAATGTTTTATGGATTAGCTTTATTCGTAAAATATTATATAATATTTTTAAAATAAAATACTATATAGTGTTTTGAAATATTATATAATATTTGAAAATAGTGTAGTATTTTTGCAGATAAAAATCAACGCACAAAAAAATTATGAATAATTGGTAAAAAAATTTAAATTTGGACGAAAAAAATACCTGATAGCTTTTGAGGGTGTTTTTAGAATTTTAAAATAGGATATAATAATTTAAAAGTTATAAAAAAATATCATTCGAAAAAAAAAATAAAATATTTTTTTTTTTTGGGGGACAATCGCCCTACTTATTTTGACTCGGAAATCTTATTATAAACATCAATCAGTAATTAGCGATGATCAAGTCAAGGGACTTGTAGATTAAACTTGATCGGGTTGGAGTAAAAATGATAGATATGTAAAGATCACCTCAGAGAGCGTAAAGATGCTTGAGGTGCGTGAGTTAAGAAAACTTGACCTGAGTAAGACGAAATTTATTACGATGAGAGATACAAGATAAAATGTACTTGAGATACATGAGTCAGAAAATCTGTCCCACGTAAGAAGAATCGTGCCATAGTGAGAGGTACAAGATAAAATGTGTCGATGCGTGTGAGTTGAGAAACCCGACCCATGTAAGAGGAAATTCATTATAGCGAGAGGCATAAAACAAAATTTGCCTAAGATGTATAAGTCAGAAAATACGACCCACTTAAGAGAAAATCGATAATGGCAGGAGGTATAAAACAAAATATACCATAGGTGTGTGAGTAGAAAAAATCAAACCTGCATAAGAAGAAATTGGCCCGATGAGAGGCACAAAATAATATATGCTCGAGATGAATGAGTCGAGAAAAATCAACCTGTATAAGAGGAAACCTCAAACAACGAGAGACATAAAACAAAATATGCTACAGACGCATGAATCGGAAAAACTTGACCCGTGTAAAAAAAAATTTATCACCGCATGAGGCACAAGATAAAATATGCGTAAAAAGCATAAGTTAGGAAAATCTGAATAGTGTAAGAGAAAACCCACTATGACGGAAGACACAAAATAAAATATGTCCAAGGCATGTGAGTCGAAAAATCTCAGCTCATGTGAGAGGAAACATGCCATGGTGAGAGGCACATCACAAAATATACCTAAATCACGTAAGTTAGAAAAACTTAACTCATATAATAAGAAACTTGCCGTGGTAGGAGATACAAGGGAATGAGTGCTTGAAATAAAGGAGTTAGGTGCTGACCCCTCCTTTACTCGAGATGAGAAGGCCATTGCTTAATGTAGGCCATCAACCAGAAAAAAACATAAAACGAGCACCTCGAGTAGAGACAGACCCCTCCTTTACTCAAGATGAGAAGGTCACTGCTTAACATAGGCCATCAACCTGAAAAAAATACACAAAACGAGCACCTCGAGTAGAGACGGACCCCTCCTTCACCCAAGTCGTGGAGGTCGGGTCCCTCCTTCACTCGAGATTTGGAGGTTGGGTGCCTCCTCCACTCGAGGCGTGGAGGTTGGGAAACTCAATCGCCTCATTCACTTAAAGCATGGAGGTAGAGTAACCCAACCCCTAACTCCACCCAATGTATAGAGGTTAGAAAATCCTAATCCGCTCGTTTACCTATGTTATGGAGGTTGAGTCCCTTCGCCGGAAACATAGAGACCAGGTCCCTCCTCCACTCGAGGTATGGAGGTCGAGAAGCCTAACCCCCTCCTACACTCGAGGCATGGAGGTCAGGAAACTTGATCCTTAATTCTACCATAGGTATAAAGGTCGAGAAATTCATATCCCCTCTTTCGCCTAGGTTGTGGAGGTTTGGTCCCTCCTTTATCAAGACGTGGAGGTCGAGAAATCGAACCCCTAACTCTGCCTAAGGTATAGAGGTCGGAAAATCCTAATTCCCTCCTTTGCCTAAGTCATGGAGGTCGAGTCCCTCCTCTACTTGAGGTGTGGAGGTCGAAAACCTTGCCCCCTCATCTACCCAAGGCATGGAGGCTATATTATCTAATACCTAATTCTACCCAAGGTATAGGGGTTAGGAAATCTCAATCCACTCCTTTGCTCGAGTCATGGAGGTAAGGTCCCTCCTCCATTGAGACGTAGAGGTCGGGAAACCCAACCCCTAACTTCGCTCAAAGTATAGATATTAGGAAATCCTGATCCCTTCTTTTGCCCAAGTCATGGAGGTCGAGTCCCTCCTTTACCCGAGACATGGAGGTTGGGTCTCTCTTTCACCCAAGGTGTGGAGGTCGGGAAACCCGACCCCCTCCTCTGCCCAACTCATGGAGATTGAGAAACCCAACTTCTAACTTTGTCGAAGGTATAAAGGTCCAAAAATCTCGATCCTCTTATCCTGAGGCATGAAGGTTAGAAAACTTGACCGCCTCCTTTGCTCGAGGCATGAAGGTTGAGAAATCCAACAACAACCCTTGCATCCCTTACTTGCAGTCCTCATCGAATAAGGGAGGTTAGCCCTTCTCATCATCACTGAGCCATGGAGGTCGAGGAAATGATCCCCATCATTACTGACCTTTATACTTAAAAGGAGGGTCGAGTTCATATCAACGAGGATTGATCTGTTATTGAGGTTGGCCTGTCGGTGAGGGGTGACCTCTTACTAGGTTGCAAAAATCGTCAATTTGAGGTGTGGATAGAACGCCCCTTGACCCTATCAACATATGCCTAAAGCTTGGAGTCAAAGAACAATCAATATGGTCTAAACTTAATGTATCTAATGAACTAGATGTCAAAGAACAATCAATTTGAAGTGAGAGCCCTCGAAGCATGCCTTGGTGGCCATGACCAAAAGATAGGGAGAGATCATCAACCATTAGTCACCTGACACATGGCTTCCACATGGTATACAAGGTAGAAGGAGAAGATAAAGGCCACCCCCTGATTGTCTACTCACGGGGACAAAGGTCCAAGACAGATAGTTAGATATTGTCCCTCCCTTTTCGCCCACGTAGATAAAATACCATGGGAAGGTTATTAGATATAGTTAGAGATTACCTCCTTGCAAAATATTTCATGGAATATTTGATCCATTTACAACCAAGTATAAAAGTTCATTTTCAATATGATAAATAGGGGAATTACTTTTTGACCACTCACCTCCACGCTCTTTTAACTTTGATTACTAAATCGGGGTATCAGAAGAATCGGATCGAACAACCTCTCTCAATCTCGATTTTCAAATAGGTGACACCTTGAGACTTGATGCTTTCACATCGAAGGCACCCTAAATTATCTTGTGTACACGAGTCCAGACTACGTCGAGAGCTGACTAGGACATCAACGACTTCTTCTCGTATCAAAAGGTTAATTTTTATTCACAAAACATTATAGTGTTTTTAAAACAAAACACTATATAGTGTAATTTTTTTAATATTATACAGAATTTTTTAGATTTAAACAAATATATAGGGATATTTTGAATTTTTTTAAAAATAAAAAATGACTATTTAAAAATTATGAAAAGGGGTATCATTCCAGAAAAATCTTTTTGAAAAAAAAACATCCAAGCAGTCGCCCAACTTACAAACATCAATCAACCAAGGTGTGTCACATACGAGTTTTATTTGAAAGCAGTTTGCATGTGGCGTCCTGAGACGCCAAATGTTATTCATCTCTTCACCACCGCGATGGAATGATGCTATGAATGCCGATTTGGAGTCCGACTTGAATTAGCAACGGTGGAGTTGGCCGTCGACTTATGTCGCTTTCTACTTGTTATCGCCCCTTTCGTCTACTCCCTTTCCGTCGCTCTCTCCAGCTTCGTCACGGTGATGGCGTCGTCGGCGCACACGAACTCGTCGTAGCGGTTGAAGATCTCCGCCACCAGCAGGCACGCCGTCTCCACCACGTAGTCCTTCGCCGCGCACTGCTTGTTGGCCGGCGTCGGCGCACCCGTCTCCGGCCCGTTGGACCAGAAGACGTACTTGAGCAGCTCCTTCCCGCTGCCCATGAACCTTTCCGGGGCGAACGTCTCCGGGTCGTCGAACACCGCCGGATCCCGCATCACCAGCGGCTGGTACCCGCACAGCAACTCCCCCTTCTGCACGTTGAACGCCGCGTCGTGGGAGTTCAGCGTGAAGTCGGTGCGCGCCCGCCCGTACTGCAGCGGCACCGGCGGGTTCAGCCGCAGGACCTCGTACACCGTCGATCGCACCAGCTCCATCTCCCGCACCGTCTCGAAGCTCGGCCGCTTCTCCCCTCTACTCTTCATGACCCTGCGCACCTCGTCCTTGAGCTTCTCCCGCAGGCCCGTCTTGTCCCTCCCTACGGTGGTCAGGAGCGTGGGGAAGAAGACCGAGAAGCCGCCGAAGGCGTTGAATCCTAGGACGAACAAGATGTTGTTGATGGCGTCGTGTTTGCTGAGCCCGTGCTCCGTTTCCGCTCGCTGGACAACCTCCTGGCCTTGCTTCTCGACGAACTCGTACAGCTTCCGGTAATCGCGGCTCACGAGGAAGAAGGGGAGGGGGAAGGAGTGGAGGAGGATCTCCTCCAGGGGTTGCGGGATGGCCCCGACCTTCAACGTCGGGAGGAGCTGCAGCGCGAGCCACTTGTCGAGCATGACGAAGCCATTTTCTCCCACGTCGGGCGACAGCGACGGGTCGGCCCCGATGATGCTCTTGCAGAGGAACGCGAAGATGCACTTCTGCAGCGGGCCGAAGAAGCCGGCGGAGCCATCCTTGGCGATCCCCTGCTCTATGGTGGCCAGCATGACATCGAGGTTGGAGAGGAACGAGGAGACCCAGGTCTTGGCGCCGCGCTTGAGGAGTTCCAAGCAGAAGCTCTTGACGCGGGCGTGGTCGGGCTCGGAGGGGTCGAGGTAAACGACGACGCGGGTGTCGCCGGTGAAGCTGAGGCTGGGCATGTAGTCCCCGATGAGAATGTTCTTCTTCTCCACGACCTCGAGGTCGAAGAGGGCGGAGAAGGAGGTGCAGTCGAGGACGGTGACCACGCGGGGGTCGACTCCGACGAAGAAGGGGAAGGTGGGGGGCATGTTGGTGCGGAACACGGTGCTCTTGTGGGTGGCCATCCGGCTGCGGAAGAAGGTCTCGGGTCCCTGAAACCAGAAGTAGTCGAGGCGGTCCTTGAGGGCGCCCACCAGCGGCGGGCCGTAGCTTCCAGGGATGGGCCTCGTCGGCAGCGTGGTGACGGCGGTGGCGGAGGCTGACGACCACATCATAGCCATCCGTACCTACCCTGGCTCTTCGCTCTCTTCCTCTTTTTCTTCTTCTTTTCCTCCTCTCACTTCATGTCGCGCTCATATAGCGGTCCGTCGGTATCGATCTGCCGCACAAGTTAACCGCACTCTCTTCTGCGTCTCTATTTGTCTTGTTGCGGCTAAAGAATGGTCCAATAATTGAGCCGCTGCAGCGGAGGTAGATATTATGAGACGTGTTCCTTTTCGTGGCTCCGACCGACAGATGGGTCGACGTGAACGGACGTCAGCCAACGGCTCTCGCGAACCGTGTGGCGCGGCGTTGGTTGCCACCGCCGCAGGGCAATGATTCGATTTCTGTTTTGACGTGCCGTGCTGGGAATAGAATTCGGAGATCACACATGTGATTTGGATGAATCACATCACTACAACTCAGCGTCTGGATTGTTGGATAACGATCACGGGTTGATAGTGATTGGAATAGTACTTAAGGTGACATTGGGATAACTAATAACGTGTTGAATTATGAGTACATCGGTGTTACAATCCTTTAGTACCAATGATATAATGACTTATGATTATCATGATTGAAAGAAATAATACACGCGACTGCCCGACATGCCTCGTCAATCACTAACATCAGTGGGTCCCATTCGTCTAAAAACGGATGCCATTACACGACAGCGGTAAGGACCCCACCTTTTTTTTTTAATGAGGAAATATGCTTTAATTTGAAAAGAAACCACACGGGATATTAGGTGGTGGTGGGCCACCCTCGAAAAAAAATAAAAGAATTGCCAGCCTGGCAAAATTAACTATGTTGCGAGCTAGTAGTGTGTTGATTGTTCTGCTGATACGACTCCTGACATGTACAGCAGAAGCCAAGTGCAAAATATCATTGCGGAAGGGGTACAGAATGTTGGAACGCTTGGTTGAGATGTTCACAAGGATCTTTGGGCCTACGAGGTTGGGATGTTCACAAGGATCTTTGTGGAGGAGGAGGAGGAAGTGCTTGCCACTAGGGTTCTTGATCCTGCAGAGAAGGGGTCAAGAGGGCTATCGCATTAAAAAGTAAAGCGAAGCGGGAATGGATGATTTGGCTTCATTCATATGTTTCCAAATAAGCCAAAGATTATTTGCAACAAGAGTCCTTGTGAAAGTGGCAGCTTGGTGCACAAGCTCATCCCCTTCTTCCAATCTGGAACCATGAGGCCAAAGGTAAAAGAGGCGAAAAGCTGCAAGACAGATAGTTTGGAGCTAGCAAGATGCCAGTAGCTCTGAGCGAAAATGCATTTTACAAAGATATGTTCAACCGAATCTTGACCGGAGTTGCAAGATCAACAAGCAGATATATAATTGTGCAGGAAAGGGGTAATGAATTCGGAGGTGGGGAGCCTTTTCTCATCGGAGCTTCTAAAAGAAATTTTTTGACTCGAGGAATCACAGGTAGCCACACCACCATCCACCCAAGCCAGTAGGCAGAATTTGGGAAAAACTCTCCCAATTGAAATCTATACACACTCTTGGATGCAGCAGTTTCCAAGGGGTGAGAGTTCCAGACTCACAAATAATAATTGGGATTGAAAGAGAGGAATATGGAGAGGATGGTCTGGGTGAGTTCATGGCCGAAGAGAGAATCAAATAAGCTGATGTTCCAAAGGCTACTGTTCGTGAGATCACTAACCCACTAATATGAGTTGAGGGTGTCCCGATTAATGAATGTAAGACAGTAGGAGAGGAGAATATTAGTGATTCAAGGGTCGTTCCAGATTGAGCATTTTCCTAAATCCCAGCTTGGATCTGTCATGGTTTTTCCAAGTGGCTGATGCCTTGCTGTTGGGTGAATGACACTACATTTGGTCGATAGGAGTCTAGCTGAAAGGTTAGAAGAGTTGTTAGGAAGGGGTATAAGTTTTGTGGTGCAGATAGTGGTTTTGATCAATTTAATGTCCATGATTCCAAGATTACCTTCAGATTTCGGACTGATGATGCAGTTCCAGGAAAAAGCAACAAGAGAATTTAGAAATAGTAGATATGTGTTTATCAGGTGTTCATGAGCTTGTGCAAGGGAATGATTAGAATAGTTTTGCCTGCCTGTGACTAGGCCCCTCAACTCCAATCATTGAATCTATCGAGAGCTTTTTGGGTGAGATGGTCCTGAAACCCGATAGGGAGCCGACAGTAGTGGACATAAGCTCCCAGATTGTTTAGAGGCCAGGATCCCTCTCTAATCTCTAGGATGAGGACAGCTGACTTACTCTTGTTGATTTGGAGAGGAATAGATGCTGAGGCCTTTAATGAGGTTGTGAAAATAAGATGAAAGATCTTACCCCTTTAATGTTGTTAGAGGCAAGATTCTAAATACGGTATCATAAGTCTGCTGATCAGCTATCGTACTGATAGCAACACTAAAGTGTACCAATGTGCCGCCCATACCAGTCCTCTATTGGATCACCACCACCAGTATCGAGCGATACGATATGATGTTGCGAACCATAATTCGAGGTGATCTTTTTAGCTACCAATTCCTTAGGCACATTGGTGAGGTTTTGTTGGACCAGGAGGAAGAGGAGGGAAGAGAGAGAGGGGACGCCTGCCTCACCCCTGGAGCTTTTAAACCAATTCGAAGGGAATCTATCTATCAGACACGAGAAGGTGGTCGAAGAGATACAGGAACGGATCCAGGAGATGAACTTGGGAGGATGATACAGGCATCCCAAAGCACCGTGTCAAAAGCCTTAGCAAGGTCTAGTTTGATCAAGGTGAAATGAGCTTTTCCTTTGGAGAGAAACATGGAGTGAGCCAATTTATATCCAATTGATACGTCATTGCGGATGGATCTGAAGGTAATGAAAGCAAATTGATTTTGTTCGATAACCAAATCGAGACGGGGCTCGAGTCTATTCTTTAGCTAAGGATGTTGCAAAGTGAGATGGGTCTTTAGTTTGAAACCTCGGAAGGATTAGGGATTTAGGGAACGAAAACCAGATTAGTTTTGGTCCAAGAAGGAGGAGGGGTGGATGTGGTATGAATCTCATTGAAAGCATGGTGAATCGAGGGGCTGAGGAATTTTGCCCCGTCCCATGCCCACTAAGGCGAGATGGAATTCATTGGAGGTGAAAGGATTGGCGACCGTCCGGGGAGGGTCGGCCAGTTAACAGGATTGTGGTTGCTAGAGATGACTTACGGGGCCAAGAAATTTCTGTACCATTCAGTGAAAACAGAGGATATAGAGGCCAAGTCCTCCACCATCCTCCCTCTTAATGTGGTCAATATAAATAGATCTCCTCCTTTGTCTGATTGTGTTATGGAAGAAGCTGGTGTTTTATCAGCATCCCTAATAAGCCAATTGATCTTGGCTTTAGCAAGCCATCTTCAGGTGAATCGGTCTAGATAATTAGAAGTAGAATTAAGACAGTTAAAATCCACACAAATCAACCAAGGTAGAACCGAGAGATCAAAATTCGAAAGAAAACGCCAGTGAGCATTGCGTTGAGAAGCATCAGTAATTATGCAGACTGCTGAGAGAGGCCAGGGATGCGTACCTCTCTATTCCGCTATTAAGTGCAAAGATTGTTGTGAGATACTAACAGGGGAAGCTTTGAGAGTACCGGAGTTCCAAGCGACGATGATTCCACCAGACCAACCTTGGGCCGGGGAACCTGCTCCTTCACAATCTTTGCCCATCCTGAGCAAGAATCCCTCCCCCCATCGGCCGGCTGCAGGTGGGACTCTAGAAGGATGAGAATGGAGACACAAGTGATTGGTGAGAAGACGACGGATCTGAATGAGGCGCTCCCTGAGGCCTCCCCGGCAGCTCCAAGAGAGGATATTAAGAGACTCTCCTGCATCAGAAGAGTTAGGTGCTAAGGTCATCTTAGGATCTACCCTGGTTTTCTTTGATTTATACTTTTAAGACTTAGAAGAGGAAGATAAGGACTTCCCTCAGGTTTTGATCAGCGAGTTTTCGGCAATGGAGTCGGCCCCTCGCCGGAAAGCTTCGGTGACTCGCTCCCCTAGTTTGGAGGGATGAGTTGCTAGGGAAATGGGGCGAGGCGGCGGCAGCTTAAGACGTTGGCACCGGAGGCATGTCAGGGTTAAGCGGCGCATCTCCCATGACGCAGTATTGGAAAGGAGGGGAAGAACTAATGCAATCCGGGGAAGCACCAACGGGGTTTTTAATGCTGGTTTGAAAGGGTGACGTGTAGATGGAACGGGATGGCGGGAAACAGGAGACGTTTTCGAAGGAGCAGGTGCTGCTTTGGAGGAAGCAAAGGCCCTTTTGGGACGGTTTTCACGGGACTGCGAAGGTGGCCGGAGCGGGGCTTTAGTGGACCGATGTTGCGCGAAACAGCTGCTGTAACAAAATTCGTGTTGGACTTTGAATCAGGGCCCGTACGGCGGCCCATGTTCTCCGTTCGTGCCAATCTCTACAACAGAGCCAACGCCCACCGTGCGGCGTCCTTGCCAAGGGCGGCCGTTTGCTCCGGCGGCTTGCTTTGGTTGCATGGTCGATTTTATGGCCAACAAGCCTGCAGGTGAAACAAAAATTGGATAAGCTTTCATACGTAACTGATTGAAAGAAGTCAGAATCACCTATTCGAACCCAGATTTCTTGAGGGAGGGAATGGGAGAAGTCGAGCATGATACAGACCCTAGCATACCTCGCTCGAGTTCCAGAGGTGGTGACAGCATCAACTTTGAGAGGTGATCCAATGCTAGCGGCGATTTGGAGGAGAACGCGACGGTACATCAGTTCAATGGGGAGGCTAGGAAAATGGATCCAGATTGGGAGCAGACTTTACGTTTTCCTTTGAAGATTGGGAGCAGATTGGGAGGGGAACGCGAAAGAGCATGTCCGCGGAGGAACCATGGCCCCCCTGTAAGAGTGTTCGTCAGGTCAGCCTCCGATTGGAATCGGAAACACAAGTAGGCTGCCCTGAACATCTGGTTGGTAGCTTCTACTAGGCCGGAAGCTCAGCTTTGATGAACTCCAAAGGGCGTGCTTTGCCGAAAAATTTATCATAGAGATAGAGTTGTCAGTGACTCCTTGCATTCTGCACTTCCTCTGGATCTAGGACCGCGACGTGCTTGGAGCTCTTTTGAATCCTAGCGATCTTCTCTTCCATCTCCGTGTCGAAACGCCAAGGGTCATCTGAAGAGGATTGCCTGAGGAGGCTTGCCCAAAAGGGTGTGACTTTATGCGCTTGCAAGGGGGTAGCAGTGCGAGTTTGGCTTTTGTCGAGGGGAGGAAAGGCTGTTCCCGAAGAGGGAGACGCCCCTTCATTAGTGGGGCCATTGGAGGAGGAGCTCAGGAGAAGGGGGGGAGGGGGGGAGGAGGATCAGGCGGTTTCTTCAGAGGAGGAATGGGAGCACTTGTCGCTGGCGGGGAAGAAGCATTCGTCGGCATTGCCATGGCTTTGTTGTGGGAGGCTTCTTTCCTGGCTCTCTTACTATTGATATCTTCTATTTTGGGAAGGCCCATTTAAACAAGAACATGGGCTTGGCCTTACCATGATAATGTGTATATATATATATATATATATATATATATATATATATATATATATATATAGAACCTTATCGCCCTGTAGAGAGAGAAGTGGGAGTGACAGTCTCAGCAATGTCTGTCTGCCAACCCACTGAGGGGCAACATGGCGAGGAGAAAAGCGGCCGCAGCTGTGTCCTTCAAGGTAATTCCCTGCATCCGATCCCAAAATGTACTGCCAATACTTTTCCATATCAGGCGTTGGAGTCGAATTGGTAATCAGAAGTTGCAGTTCTTGTTGCCGACCTGATATGTGCTTCCTGAACTCCCCGGAGATTGTAATGTAGGATTCTGGTGTTCATGATTCATGCTTTTCTTGGATCTTGCAGTGAGATTTCCCGACTTCCTGCATCGTATTGAAAATTTAACCTAGTTTTTTTGGAACCAAACAACCAGGTTGTGAGTTATACTAGATCCGTAACATGCATGCCCTCAATCTGCTACCAGACAATGCAAATCATATGTTTGTTGAAAAGCCACAGCCAGATTTCTTAGTTTGTTTGTTTTGCTTATTATAAACTGTTTTATTAAGAGTTCTGAGTACTTAAATGTTTGAAATTGATATGGTTGAGTTCATTGGATAGGGATCGGGCTTCCTCTTTATTATTTCAGCAAGGCAGAAAAGGATTCTGGTTGCTCATCAGAGAAGATTGAGCCTCAGCCCACATTCCTTGATAGGCTTCTTAAAGAGGTTGAGTTAGATGTCAATGATATGGATTTTCTGCAAATGAGCTTAATTCTGTTACATTATATTGTAGTGGGATGATCGCAAGGTTAGAGGGCTGTTCCATCATGATGTCAATGCCTATGAAACCAAGGTCAAGATGGTTTTTGCTCTCATGAGGTGAATCGATCACTTTGGATACCTTTGTGATGTTAATATTCTTGGATGTCCCTTTTTTTTATTTGCAGATACTTTCAGGAGATTATGGTTTTATTTTACAGTTAATTGAAGGACGTGACCTCAAGAAAAGGCCGACTGAGTTCAGAATCGATAGAGTTCTGCAACCCTTTGATGGGAAAAAGTTTAACTTCACAAAGATTGCACAAGAGGAAATGCTATTTAGATTTGAAGAGAGTGAGAATGACGAGAGTGGTTTTTTTGAAAATACTCCAATCGCAGCTTCGGAATCCCCTAATGTTATTGCCATCAATGTGCATATCGATTGGCTGCTACTACTGGTTATGCTATTATCTGATATATATATATATATATATATATATATATATATATATATATATATATATATATATATATAACTAGACATTATGAGAACTTGTGTTTTTGCAGGTCAGCCCAATAGGTTATGGTCATGTACTCCTGATTCCTCGCATATTGGACTGCTTACCTCAAAGGCTTGATGAACAGAGCCTCTTACTTGCGCTGTACGTGGCAAGAGAGGCTGAAACTCCCTACTTTAGAGTGGCTTATAACAGTCTTGGTGCCTTTGCAACCATTAACCACCTCCACTTTCAGGTTGCTGATCTATTGATACAACTGTTGGTGTTTTATTCGAACTCGTGCTCAACTTTATATTTTGCTGGCTGACTTTGTGATGTCAGGCTTTCTACCTGGTGGGAGTGTTCCCAGTTGAAAAGGCTCCTACTCAAAGAATTATGACTTTGGCAAGTGGGGTAGAGATCTTTCAACTCTCACATTATCCTGTAAGAGGTCTTGTGTTTGGAGGTGGAAGCAACCTGGAGGATCTATCAATTGCTGTCTCTATTGCCTGCATTTTCCTACAGGATAATGACATCCCCTACAATGTCATCATATCTGATGCTGGCAAACGAATATTCCTCCTACTGCAGGTAATCTTAGTCAGCTGCAATTCGATTTAAAGATTTGTTTGTATTTGCATTAATTCCTAATGCTTCATTCACCATCTTGTATACCAAAATGAATTTGCTAGTGTTACGCCGAGAAACGAACTCGTGGAGAAGTGAACCAGGAGTTTCTTGAAATGCAAATTAATCCAGCAGCATGGGAACTCGGTGGCTACATGGTGGTGAAACGAAGGAAGGATTACCAGGAAACGTCTGAAGATACACTATGGAGGTTCCTGGATGAGGAGGCATCTGTTTCTGCGGAGCGGTTCAAAGAGATCAACGACTGCATCTTGAGCACCCTTTCTGATAAAATTGTTGAGAGAAACATGAAAAGGGAAGATGATCATAAATGCTGACTCCAGCATGATCATTCCAGGGAAGAAAGGAAGCAGTTTCTCCTCGCGGCAACGCTGATAACTGGTTTGATGTGTGTTTTAGTCCTCGTTACTGGTCATCGATCCCTTGGTGAGTTTAAATGATGTACAACATTCCATTAGGACTCTGTTAGTATTGTCTGTCTGTCATGCTCCTAGTACTAAAATTCTCCAAATCCATGAACATTGTTTTAAGTGATTCGATTTCAATTGTAAGGTCAAGGTGTCCACCATCGTTCAATCAACAGTCTTCACTTGCATAAATCTCATGTCAAGCAACATAGAATACACCATAAAAAGTCAGCCTAAGAGTGTTGCTATGGGAACATGTCTATCATTATCAAAATCTTCCAACTAAAAGGTCTTGTGTCTATACATTTAATGCATTTTTGACACTTTTAGTTTATCATTCAAATTTTAATTAATACTGAGATTAATTATATATTATCCTTTGTAATTAATTATCTATAGCATTTTGATCCTTATATTTTTTTAAATATTATATTAGGATTTTTATATTTATGAGAGTGAAACATTAAGATTTATATGTAATATTAAAAAACAATTTACAGGATTAAAAATCAAGAAAGAAGAGTTTTGTTGGAGCAATCAAATAAATGTTTTATTTCTATAAATATGAAGATTTCACTGTAATTTTTGAAAATATAACGATCGACATAATAACTAATTATATTGGGAAATTTATAATTTACTCATTAATTATGCTTGTATCAAATGTTTTCAATGAAAAAACTTACTTGAGTTTAGTTTTAAGAACTTCGGTATCACTTTGGCAGAGTTTTAATCTCTTCAAGATCAAGACGAACAATTGATCATATTTCCAACCTCCATGCAACATGTGCTTCTCAAGAACAGTAGCAGCAGTTGTTTCCAAGTAAAGCAGCGAGAAGCGATACTCCTCGAAGGAGAAGTCCACCCTCAACCCCAATGCACTGACATCACAGCCTGAGATCCCGCACCTCTACCCTGTAGTCAACCGACCAACTTCTCTCTCTCTCTCTCTCTCTCTCTCTCTCTCTCTCTCTCAAGCCGTGGTTGCCCCATCAGTAAGCATGTGTCGAGGCTCGACCGATGACTACGCTCCTCTCTCTTTCTTCAACGTCAAGGAAGCTCCGTGGCAGAAGGGACGACCAATGTGTAGCTGTTGCTTCCCTACTCCCCGCATTCGGAGGACCCCAAAAGACTCGAACGCATTTAAAGTAAGCCAACTGATGGAGTCACAAGTACGCAAATGCAGCTCCCGAGTTCATGTACCTCTTGCTCCGGACTACCCAGGTCAAGCTGTCACACACAGGAACCCTTCTCTCTAGATCTCGTTATCCATGACTTGTCCCCCTCTCCTCCACCCTTCACCCCCTCCTCCATGGCCTTGAGGAGGTCTGCCCTTGTTGGGCTCCTCTGGCTCACCATCCTCTTGCTCTTGATTCACGGGTGGAGCCATCTGAGGTCCAGGCGGCGGAGCAGTCCTTCGTCGGTCCCCCGGAAGCTGCTGGTGCCTTATAAGTTCGATCCCTCGGCGTTCAACCACACCAGCCATTATCGCCATCACCACCGTCACCGCCCTCACCACCATCATCGAAGGGAAACCACGCATTCATCCGCGGAGCAACCCGGTGGCGACGAGATAGACCCTCGGTACGGTGCGGAGAAGCGAGTCGTCCCCACCGGGCCGAACCCGTTGCACCACTGAGCGATGACGTCCCCGTAGGTGGTGAGTGATCGACATCTTGTTGGTTGATCCCATTCTTTGAAGCTGGAAGTGTTCATTAAGCTCGAATGATACGAATAATCGCTTCAACCTGCACTCTTTCTTCATTACTCGTCCGTGCGTATGCTACCGTGACAACGTGGAACTCCAACCTGCCGAGTCTGTGCAATCCCTGCCAAGGCAAGAAGAAAGAGAAGCACACGTACACGTTTCTTCGCGTTCTTGTTGGCATTGGGAACTCTGTAGTTGTATTCTACGTTACACACACAACCGGGACGGCACGGCATGTCTTTTATTATGGCGCGAGCGATTAATGCATGATGGATACGTTCGAAGGCTTTGGGTTTGTATTTTGGCTACTGTTGTCGATGATCAATATCTATTCCTTGTATAATCTAACTGTTTGCTTTCACCATCAATCTGAAACAGCGATGTATCAGACTCATTTATCAGATGGTTTGAATTTTCATTCAATAAATTTTTATATATAAAATAGTAATCTGATGATAATGTACATTAGGATTTATCAGAATTTAAATCTTGAACGTGTGAGTTAGGTTAGCACGTAAAGACTTTATCGTATTACCACTTATCCGTTTATAGAAAAATAAAAATAAAAATCACAATCCAGTAATAATCCATATTAGTTTATCTGTATATTGCAAGTTTGCCACTCCACAGTTACAGGTTCTTCTATGCTAGCCCGGCAAAGCAGCTCATTCTGAGCTCGGCCCACGAACTATTCGAAATGGCCCATTAAAAGCCTGACCGCCTCGAGACGGGCCGTATTCGAGAACGAAATCGGACTCCACGCGAATCCCGATGCCATCTCTCTCGCCCCCTCAGCCACCAAGCTTTCCCGCCACAGCCCGATTTCCCATCGGTGCCTCGTCGATTGCTAGATATATGTTGCCGATGGCGGCCTGAGAAAACCCACGCCCGCCACCAAGCTTTCCCCCCTTTTCTCTGTGCCCCCAAACTGCTCGCTTCTTTGCCAGAGAAAAATGACGGCGGGCGATTCGCCGGAAGCCAACAAATTGCCCGAGCTCAAATTAGGTATTTATTTTCTGCGGGTTCTTGATCCCCCTTTCATCTTCTTTCTTCTTTGTTTTTGATGGTTTCTTGGTTCTCGCGCTTCAGATGCCAGGCAGGCGCAGGGTTTCATATCTTTCTTCAAAGCCCTTCCCGCTGTACGCTTTCTTGTCTTGTTGTCCTTCATCTGGCTTTTTTGCTAAACCCTATTAACCAGCTGAACATGGGCCGGTTCTTGTTCTTGTAGGATCCCAGGGCCGTGCGCTTCTTTGATCGACGGGTGAGTTCATTTGCCTCTTCGAAGGACATAAGCCTTTACATCTTTTCACTCACGGATGAGACATCTGGAGGCTATTCCTTCCAAATCGCGAGCTTTAACTTGTTTCCTGTTTTGACGAGTTCTTACTCCTCATTGCTATGCTCTTCTTGTTACTTGTTGTGTGGACCTTGTCTTAGCCAATTGTTTTTGCAATATGTTGGATTCAGATAACGCTTTCTCTTCTAGTGCTTTATTTAGTATCTTTTGTAGCCACTGTTTTCATGTAACAGTAAGTGACACAGCAAGGAACATCTACAAATAAACTTGACATGTTTCTCTGTGATAATAATGCGAAGTCTCCATACCACTTTCATTCTCTTACTACATGGATGGAACTCACACTTTCTCATGTGCAAATAAGTCTATCTGGTCACACCTTGAAACCTGAATGAATAGTAAACACCATATATCTTGATTAATTTTTAGCAAAATGTAAATGTCTATGGACAAAACACCATGATTGGACTGTCCAATCGGGTAAGTGCATAAATGGAGCATATTTTTTTCCTATCTTTAAAATACCAAAGGATTACTTAGAAACTTTCATTCATCATCAATTTACCAATATAGCTCTTTAGTTAGTATGTGTGACGACATTTTATATTCCATATCATTACTCTTCAACAATCTGTTTTTTTTTTTTTTTTGTGAAGGGTAAATAGCGAATGCGAGATTTGATCTATTGCTATAAACTGTTAAAAGTCTTTACCAGCTAAGCTAACATACACATTCAAAGAGAGAGAGAGAGAGAGAGAGAGAGAGAGAGAGAGAGAGAGAGAGAGAGAGAGTTGATATGTTAGGACTTATAACAGGTTAGGACTTATGTTTTTTTCAAGTCTCACCTCACTGCCATAGTAGTCATCAGACCACTTGATATGTGTTGCATAGATTGAAGGCAACCTTAATCACAGTGTTATCTTCATGTACAAGGAAACTTAGGTCCTTAAACAATGGTTGACTTCATACACAGCTACTGTTTATTCCCATACATGTTGTACCATTGTCAAGTTATCAATTACTGTATTGAAAGAATTCATTTAGTTTCTCTGGTGTAACGGTAGTAAATCAAGACAACTTGAAGGAGATAAGATACTTGATAAATCAAGAAGATTGATCCTGATTTGATCAATGGAATGCTCGATGTTCATCCCTTATTAGTTACCACTTAGACAAATTGTTTCTCAAGTTGACTAGTGGAGTGATCCACAATCATCAGCATGGACAAAAACTTGTAATGGAGGGTGAGGCATGACAAACAAAGGTATTAATTGATGTTTCAACCAATTGGTATCCGAGACAATAAGGAATTCTTTAAATTCCATTTCAAGGGAACAAGAGAACTAGGAAAACAAAATCTTTCATATTGTTGTTTGGTAATCCAAGGAATCATTCATATTGACCACAAGCCCTGTGTGAATCATATCATACACTTAACAAAGGCTACCTTCGTGTCTTGGATCTCAGATTTGGTCTTAACCACATTTGGTTAGGGCATATGTGTCATACCAGTCTATCCTTGGTTTACCTCAACATGGCACATAAATATCTATGCTTTATTCTAAATAAGCACCAACCTTAATGTCAAATTGGCAGCCTTCTTAACTTTGTGTCATGCATCATGTTATATAACTGTCTTGGATCATGTTGATGGATATATAATATAATATAATATAATATAATATAATATAATATATATGTATATATATAATATACATATAATATATTATATATATATATAATTTTTGTACTCACAAATGATACAAGATTCTCTAGTTTGTCAACCAAGTCTCACTTATTACTACATGTGCATTTTATATTGGCATAAGAATCTAGTGTACTATTTCAGAACTACTTGAGCTATTTAGATTATTTTTTCAGAAGATTTGTTATAACTCCACCTTTAATTTTTTAGCTGTACTGTACCAGGATTATTATACTGTTCATGGTGAAAATGCTACATTTATTGCAAGGACATATTACCACACAACTACTGCTTTGAGACAATTAGGTAGTGGTTCAGAGGGAATTTCTAGTGTTAGTGTAAGTAAAAACATGTTTGAGGCTATTGCTCGTGATCTTTTGCTGGAGAGGACAGATCACACATTAGATCTATATGAAGGAAGTGGATCAAACTGGAATTTGACGAAAACAGGAACACCTGGAAATGTTGGTAGTTTTGAAGATATTTTGTTTGCCAACAATGACATGCAGGATTCCCCAGTTACAGTTGCATTGTTTCCTGTCTTCCGTGAAAATCAGTGCACTGTGGGACTAGGTTTTGTGGATATGACCAAAAGGAAACTTGGTACAGTTGAGTTCCTTGATGATAGCCAATTTACAAATACTGAATCAGTTTTGGTTGCTCTTGGTTGTAAGGAATGCCTTTTACCTGTGGAATGTGGAAGATCGACAGAACTTAAAGCTCTTTATAATTCACTGTCCAGATGTAATGTTCTTCTTACAGAGAGAAAGAAATCTGAGTTCAAGTCAAGAGATTTGGTGCAGGATCTTGGTAGGATCATCAGAGGGTCAGTTGAACCTGTTCGAGATTTGCTTTCTGGATTTGAATATGCACTGGGTGCCCTAGGGGCATTGATATCCTATGTGGAATTGCTTGCAGATGATAGTAACTATGGAAACTTTACCATTGAAAAGTACAATTTAGATAATTACATGAGATTAGATTCTGCTGCCGTGAGAGCACTAAATGTCCTTGAGAGCAAAACAGATTTAAATAAAAACTTTAGTCTGTTTGGTCTGATGAATAGAACATGTACTGCTGGCATGGGCAAACGGTTGCTTAATAGGTGGCTCAAGCAACCATTGCTTGATGTACATGAGATCATTCGTAGGTTAGATTTGGTTCAGGCATTTGTGGAGGATGCAGAGCTTCGCCAAGGGTTAAGGCAACATCTGAAGAGAATTTCAGATATTGAACGATTGACACATGCTCTGAAGAAAAAAACAGCTAATTTGCCACCAGTCATAAAATTGTATCAGGTAAATATTTATCATGCCTTCGATTTTTTTGAAAATACCCTATTTAAGATGATTATTTGGTTATTGGCTCTACTGTTTTTTATTTACTGTTCAGTTTGTATCTATTATATAATTATCTCTTGTGTCAAATTGTCTTCCGTGAGTAGTCAAGCATCAGACTGCCATACATCCGAGATGTGCTGGAGCATTATGAAGGACAATTTTCATCACTGATAAGGAAAAGGTATTCAGAGCCCTTAAATTTTTGGATGGATGAGGAAAGGCTAAATAAGTTCATTGCTCTTGTTGAAGTCTCTGTTGATCTTGATCAACTTGAGAATGGTGAATACATGATCTCACCTGGTTATGATCCAAACTTAGCTGCACTGAAGAATGAGCTCACTGCCATAGAACAACAAATAAATGACTTGCATAAACAAGCAGCAAATGATCTTGATCTTTCTCTGGATAAGGCATTGAAGTTGGAGAAAGGAACACAGTTTGGACATGCTTTTAGGATCACAAAGAAAGAGGAACAAAAGGTGAGAAAAAAGCTTACTAACCATTATATTGTCCTAGAAACTCGGAAGGATGGTATAAAATTTACAAATTCCAAGTTAAAGAAGTTGGGAGATCAGTACCAAAAGTTACTGAGTGATTACACGAGTTGCCAGAAAGGGATTGTTGCTCGAGTAGTTGATACTTCAGCTACTTTTTCTGAGGTACTTAAGCTGATATTTCAAAGTTTATCATAAGTAAAGTATCTCAGTCTGAATTGTTTGGCCTGTTATGAAAGGTATTTGAAGCTGTTGCGGCAATTCTAGCTGAGATAGATGTTCTGCTGAGCTTTGCTGACTTGGCAACCAGTTGTCCTATTCCATATGTTAGACCGGATATTACTTCCTCGGTGAGACATTTTTGTGCTGATTCTGTTTATGTCCCTTAAAAGGGACATGTGATGATATTGTTATAACATACCTGCAGGATCAAGGGGATATTATACTAGAAGGAAGCAGACATCCTTGTGTGGAGGCTCAGGATGGTGTGAATTTCATTCCTAATGATTGTAAACTCGTAAGCACTCCATATACCTGCAGAATATCCTTACCCAATTTATTATAAGATTTTTCTCTTAACTCTATGTTCTCTGGTTTGTTATATGTAGGTCCGTGGAAAGAGCTGGTTTCAGATCATAACAGGACCTAATATGGGTGGTAAATCAACATTTATACGGCAGGTATGACATTTTGCTGCTGTAATCATTATTAGAATTGGTGGAATGCATTTACAACTTTTCATGTGTTGGATCAGTTTATCTTTAGCTGAGTCAACAACATTAATGGTTGCTTTTCAAGCTTAAAATTACATCTTGCATGACTGATCTTCATCAGGTAGTATGGAATCTGAAGCCATGAATGTGAAAATGTAATCCTAGCATTGTCTGGGATAATTGCAATATTCTTGGATGTTTTTGACATTACAATTTTGGTGTTATCTTGATGCAAGTACTTTTTGAAATGTTGGATGCTAAAAGTGTGATTATGGGTCAGATAGAACATATGAATTAATTAGATTTAAGACACCATTCAGTGTCATCAGTTGAGCAGTAACAACTATGAAGTAGATGTATTGGCTAATTGTTGATTGGTGTGTGTCTGTAATCAAAGTTTTTCCTTGTCATGCATGCAAAGTTTGGCATTAGCACTCTGTAACCTTGAACATGAAATAGATGCATCAGCTCTTTGTATGTTTTAGCATTACATTGGTTGGAAAATTAGCTTAGATGGACCCATTGGACCATTCTGCTTGTCTTCTTCTACTTTTGACAGTAATAAATACCTTTTGCTTCTATATGGAGAGGCACCTGAATCCCTCTTTAAAACAAAATCTTTGTGGCTGGCCTCTATGAGCTACTTTCTTTCAGAATAGGTGTTCACAAAATGCTTGATTGAGAATTTTGCAGTTGGGATATCATAGAGAAAAAAGGCCACCTACCTCATAAAGTTCCCCACCCAAAAAAAAAAAAATAGAATCTACCTAATGCTAATTACCATCTAAATATTTTAGGAGTGGAACAAGAGTCCTTCATCTATGCAGCTTTTGTTTTAAAGGAAACAAAGCCTTCATACTGGTCAGAACAAGCCAAAAATTGATAACCTTTACCAACCTCTTGTATCGTGGTTTGGGTGTGTGACAACACCTTTTTTGGTATGATGCGATCTAATGTCAAACTGGTTGGCACAAGCCATATGCCAGCCGAACTGACATTTGTTATAATGTCATGTGCTAGTTCCTTCTTGTCATTGGTACATTTCAAGCTATACTGACCTGTGTTGATTGGCATGACAATTCTTATTTTCAAATTTAAAAAAGGGTATGAGTTTTCAGTGGCTGGGATTTTTTTTAACTTTCCAACTTTTCTTTTTAATCTTCATGTGGAAAAATCCCAATCCTCACCATTCATAAACAAGGTTTCTTTCTTACCTTTTCTCTTGTACAACAGGCTTCATTAACTTTTTCCTACATTATTTCACCATTTTATTGAGTTTATTTTTCCTGGCATCTTTCCTGATCTTCCTTCAAAAACATCCTAAAAGGCTACTTGAAGCCTTTCGATTGTGGAATTTAGATAATCATTAGTAATGTTCCTTCTAAAAAAGATCTCCTCGTGTGCTGGAATTCTCTGTAAATTGCATTAATAAGGATATATGTTTGTTGAGTCCGTTGTATTTTAGATTGTATGTACTTCACTGAACTAATGGTTCTTTTAATTGTACCAGAGAGGATGGATTGTATTCATGGCTGTCTTACCCAATGACAAGTTTTTGATATCATGAATAACTTCCTTTTCAGTTTTGAATTTGACGTAACACATTTTCTTATATACAAATTTATAAAGTCCTTATGAGTTCTTGTTGTACATATATTTGAAGTGCATCTGATGTTTGCACTCTTTTATTCAACTTGTCAATATCCAGGTTGGTGTCAATGTATTGATGGCACAAGTTGGTTGCTTTGTTCCATCTGAGAGGGCAACCATAAGCATACGTGATTGTATCTTTGCTCGTGTTGGAGCTGGTGATTGCCAGGTAAGTTTGTTACAAATCCTTAAAGTTTTTAGTCTTATGTGCAAAAGCAGAATTTCCGATAAATATATGAAGTATGACCATATAATGTAAGTTTTGGCAATCGAGAACCAAGGATTGAAATTTCGTACCGTATCGGAGTTTTGAGGTTTGCTCGGTATGGTACGTATCGATATATACTGTTGGTACGCTAGGGCATACCGATAGTACCACCCTAGGCCGTACCAATCGGTATATCTCGGTAACGATCGAAATCTAGGACGGTATGCTTCGGTATCGGTCGGTACACCTCCGTACCGATCAATACGTCTCGGTACTAGCCAAAGTACTCATACCGCTCGGTAGCGAGCGGTCTGCGTACCAGTATCCTCTTGGACCAGTACGTATCGGACGGTATCATTCGAAATTGCATACCATGCTAAGAACTGTATATTGACTTCACTGTATATTTTGGAGTTGATTCTGTGAGAATTAAGGTGGAAGTTAACAGTCAACTTTTGAGTAAAAGAATCAATCACCGACTAATAAACATATTAAATTACTAATAATAATTGATGTATTAAATAGCAGACTTTAGGATTTCGATGAATCTGACATTGTTTATTTTCCCAAAATATACAAATTGATTTCATTTGGATTTATGCTCTGGATTGAGCCAAATATTCTAGGTGGATGAGTGTTGGTAGAATCCTTATAATGCCTATTGCGTTTTTATTTTTATTTTTGAGAATTGAGCAATGATAGTATGTACAAAATTGTTGGGACTATGTTTGGCTCTTATATGGCTTGTTAAGGGGTAGGAGTTACGAGTTGTTATGAAATGATACATGTTACTTTTTCTTATCACAATCAGAAGGAATTAGTATAAGGAACGTTCCAAAAGCTTAGGGTAATGAGTTGTGGAAAAGTTATTTGTTGGTGTATTAGGATTAAGGTAATCAGCCAACTTTAAATTTATAAAATGAATACAATTGCAATTTCTCTCCATATCTGTTTACACCAAGTTCCAATAGTACAATTCAATTTCTTTGCTCCATCTTCCAATTTGTTTCAATAAAACATGCTTAACATTCTAAAACATCTTTGGTATAAACTATGAACCAAGGGTTTCAGAGCTGTCTATTGGCTTTTGTTAACATCATGATTCATGCATGAAATTACATGGATCTTGCTTCAAAAAGAAGCACTTGGACGTATTTTGCAAGACTGAATAATCGTTAATATACTATTTACATCATAACCTACAATCATGTGAGACTGAATGGGATTACCACAATCTTCACGATATATGCCCCCAGTGTCCTCGCTATTGCATATTGAATCACCAGGGAACCCTATTGGTGATGTGGTGATTCCAGAGAGGCCATCAGTCTAGCATTGTAATGCCATCATCTTTAGTGTTCCATCTCTCCTGTGATTAATGTTCATTTGGATGCACATTAGGTCAGAGCATGGCCTATACCCCACTAATGAATTATGCTCAACTGCTATATTTGTCATTATTTGCTGTTAATCACTTCACATTTTAAGTGTGCATGATGACATGTAGTATGTACACCATAGCTCATATCCCTTGTGGGATCTTGCAGTTAAGGTTATGATTATGACTTATAAGTGCATTTTTCCCTTTTCCCCGTCTCATTAGAATGTGATGTGAAGATATCTTTTTTTCTTTCAAATATTGAAAGTTTGTGCTGGTTTTGCAGCTTCGTGGTGTTTCCACCTTCATGCAAGAAATGCTGGAGACTGCTTCAATCTTAAAGGGCGCATCTGAGAAGTCACTAATAATTATTGATGAGTTAGGCCGTGGAACATCAACTTATGATGGATTTGGTTTGTCTGTTTCTTTATCTCATCTTTACTATATTATATCAATATCTGTTGCTTATTCTGCCCATTTAGCATTTTCTTGTATTGGTTGAGTTGATATTTACATTTCCCCTTTTTTTTTTTTTATTTGTTGTTGTGTTTGGAATTCTATTGCTTTTTCATAGCAATCATTCGTTGTATGTGAGTGGATGTATTCGGTACTAATTTTCAATCATGGGGCTAACCAAGTGATGAAGTTGCAACATCAAATGTCTGACCCTAAACTAAGAAATTGTTTGCTCATATGTTATGCAACATTCTTAGTTGATTAATGTGTTAATACAATGTTTACTCGTGTGTAGTTGTCAATTTTTAAAAGCACAAAGTCATTATCCCAGTGATTGTTGTATCGCCCGAAAGGGTACAAAATAAGCGTTACGTATCGGTTCGTGCATGGACCTGGGCGTTACATATTGGTCTGAATGTGGACCAGTACAGACCACCTTTGTTTTGGTTGGTCTGATCCAACTTGGGGAAAAATAAAAAAAGAAGCCTAAAATAGCAATGGGGCCCATCCAATATAGTATTAAAAAAGAAAAAAACCTTAAATAGCAACTCATGAACCCTCTTCTTACAATGCTACTGTCGTCGTCATTGCTTGGTGAGCCTTCTTCTCGCTGCTGCCACCTTCTCATGGCGCTCCACTGTTGCCTCTTCTTTCATCTCGCGAGTGTCTATCTCCTAGGTATACTCCCACCTCTTCTTTTCTTTCTCTTATTTCTTCTTCTTCTTCCTTCTCTACCGCTTCCTCTTTTTCCTAATTCTTCCTCCACTTCCTCTCCTTCTTCCTTCTCTTCCTCAACCCTCCCTTCCTCTTATCCTTCTTTTTCTTCCTCTTTAAAATGATGGTCCATACAGTACTTATTGGTATGTATCGGTTTGACTAGATCACCGAAACAAGTCCAGTACCCAAAATGGTGACTCTTGCCCTAAAGATCTTCTTATCTCCCAAGGTTGATATACGACTTCAAAAGACAAAAGAAAGGACGTTCAGGAACTCAAAAATTTGCTCTGAAATTTCAGGTTTCTCTCGGATGCCAAAAGTTTCAAGGTTCCTCTGATCTTGTTTCTTCCTATCATGCACTTGTTTAATGCTGCTTGGTGCACCAACTTGACATTTGAATCACATTTCTATTTCTTGATCTTCAATTCTTTCCTTTGTAAATCAATGTGATCACATGCTTGGTTGACGTAAATGAACCCAAGATAACCTATGATAGCTTAAAGATGCCCAAATACTAATGAGGTCAAATCTGAGTTTTTTAGAGCACAGTATAGTCAAACTGCTGGATGTAAAAGCCAAGTTGATAGCAACATAAAGTGTATAAAATTTCCCAAATGATCCTATCATCAACTCTGCATGTATGGGTGATTCCGTACATGCTTATGCTTAGTGCATGTTATATGGCCACCATGCATGGGTGCTGAGATAAATCAAGGTGAAGTCCCTGCCTAACATAAAACTAACTTTGGTACATAATCTCCCAAGTGCCATCATCCTACCGTATCAATTGGGAATATCTGTCATGTAGTTTTGGAGAGTTCCAATACAGTGACACCATGTCTACATGTATTGGCATTGGAGTCTATCATACCAATAGTGTGTTGGCATGTGTTGATTGTCACATATCCATGCTGTATCTTGTTGACATGTGACCATCATATGACGTGTGCGGAGGAAAATTAACACCATGGTCTCCATAGTTGTCTTTTCCTGGAGCCAACCTTTTTAGGTAGGTTTTCTAAAGTTGAACTTTGGCTGTAGCACGGCTACTGTCAGGAATTGTTACACAGATTACAAGCTTTACTTCCCTTGTATTTACTGAAGTTGATAGAATAGTTATTGTACTATCCATCATCTATGACTCTACAAATTTTTAAATGCAATATTTGAGTCCTAGACATGAGCATGTGAATTGTCAAGTTATTTGGGAATACAATAGTCCATATTAAAGTGTCATTCCAAGTCAACATTAGCAGAACAGTGAACTACGCACATTTTGATTTGTATGATATTTAATTCTGGGACAGCATATTTGCAGCAATAATTTATTAACCTAAAACTCAAAACTCAACATGGGCTAAATTGACTACTTTGTGTCAAGTCAAAAATTCTTGGGAGTTGGGACTACAATGGATTGCCTTTTAGTTAAAGTGAAGGAAAGCCATTTGTCTGTTTGTTTCTCTTGTTAATGATAATGTGATATTTATCCCTTCAAATTGCTAAATTTAATTTATACTGCTTTAGGGGACAAGTTTGATCACTATCTTTGCCATGGCATGTTCTTCCATTCATGTTTATCACATCATGTCATACCGGAGCTGAAGATTTGCTCAAAATTCAGATACTGGTTTTACTAAATGTAACATTTGATCCTTGGATTCTCTCTGGATTTGTCTTGATTTTGTTAATCTTAATTCAGGCTTGGCTTGGGCTATTTGTGAGCATCTTGTGGAGGTTACTAGGGCGCCAACTCTGTTTGCAACTCACTTCCATGAACTCACGTCACTAGCTCATGTAAATGCTCATGATTGTCCAAATCTGTCCTCCGTTGGAGTAGCAAATTATCATGTTGGGGCACACATAGATCCATCAAGTCGGAAGTTGACTATGATGTACAAGGTGAATGATTAGCTTGCAGTAGTTTAATATCAAGCAATGAAGATACTTTTTATCTTTCTGTGGTAATATATATAGCTAAAAACTATGTTCATAATTTTTCTGGTACATTAGTTCATGCTATGTTTGATCTATAATGTTAAGAAACTTTTAAATTGTTGAAGCATCTCCCATGTTAGTTGATCAATACACATTTTTAAAAAACAAATCATACACTTATCTAGGTTATGCAAATTTTAGGAGTCCTTATAGCTGACAAATGATGCATGAGCTCAAGAAAAACCTTTAGTTTAAAGTCCATTAGGTTGACTTGTAAATTCTGTTCTATCCATAGGTCTCCTATATCCATATATCCAGAACTTTTGAAAAAATTTAGTGTTCAACCTTGATAATAACTTAGTTGACACATATTAAAGCTTTAGATCTGCAACACAAGTTGCTTTTAGATTATCTAGTGGGGATAGAGTTTAATTATCATTACTTGGCCCCTACTTTTAGAATCCTTTTTCTAAATCTTGACTTTATCTTATGGTGTTAGAATGAATGACGAATGAACATGTTTATACTCTCACGAGTTAAGAATCACATATCATGTTCATGCCTATAATGCATCCTATTATAAGCGTCACCCACCTATTTTATTCTCAGTGGGATGTATAATTGTTATGGAAAAGGTTCTAAATTGATTGATGAAATTACATGCGGTTACCTCCCCATTGAGGACCACAGTCAAAAGTTCACCATGATACCTTGATGCCCTCTGCATATCATGGCTGTTTATAAGTTCAAGGAGGGGATTGACTCAATTATTTATTTATTTTAAATCATTTCAAATGACTTTTATCTACCATCATACTGAATTTAGTTGTTGACTGTTTTCAATTTTGTTTATCTTCTGTGAACTTTTCCAATTTTTCAGGTTGAACCAGGTGCTTGTGATCAAAGTTTTGGTATTCATGTGGCAGAACTTGCAAATTTTCCTGAAGACGTTGTAAATCTTGCTAGAAGGAAAGCTGAGGAACTGGAAGATTTTTCTCAGACATCTAACATTAGTGATGGTTCAGAGAAAGAGGTTTGCTACAGAAAGAAATTTTGACTGACAGCATGTAATTTTGATTGCATGAGCCTGCATGTTTCCTGATTGTTGTCCAATGTTCTTATATCACATTATCTAATTTTGTTGAATTAGATAAGGTCAGCGTATAACAGTAAGAATCCAACTATACCAGTGAGTTGCATCAATTAGTATAAAAGATCATGCAACAGGGAAAATGGCAAAAGTTTTGTTGAATAATTAAATTAACCAGAAGAAGAAAAAGTAATTAGCAAAAAGTTGAAGAAAGATTGGAGATTGTGGTCAGACTCATTCTGGACTGTCAGACTTATTCTGGACTAAGTCTCCACATGTGTCTCGTGCATGGGGAGATTCAATGATCTAAACTATATTCCAAAGGGACCTTTTTCAATATTTTTTATTTCTATGTATCAGTAAGGTTCGTTTTTTTGCAGGAAGACCATAAAACCATATTGCAACAATCCGAATGCAGTAAAATTCATAAACTTGGAGCATCTACCTACATTGACATCCAGATCTAAAAATTTAGTTCTTGTCAACTTGAACTTTTTTAACATAATCTGTGTATAATAGGACTAAGATAATAATCTGACTCAATTTGATTCAACTTTACTTTTGTGAGACATAATATTGTGTCGTTTTTCACATTGCTCATTCTTGTCTATAGCATTTATGTGAAGAAACTGCTCTTTTGATCATGGAAGTTAAAAGTTGAAAACATATTTTTTGATACTTCACTCACCGGCATCTGATGATGGATATCAATTTTTTTTCAATATCATGACAATCATGACCTTTCAATATCAATTGATAATGAATATCATTGTTTTGTCAATGTCAATTTTTTTTCAAGTTACGAATACTGCTCAAACACATTGAATTGCTTTCTTCTCTGTGAATTGTTTGATGACAGTGTATCAACTGTCTGATCGTCCTTCAAATAACTTTTTATACTATGGTATGAGTTGCTTTTCTTTGAGAAGCTTCATCCCCTCCCAAGAGAAAAAGAGTCACCTTCTTAACATATATGTAATTATATACCTCTTCCAACATTCATGAGCTTGACCTTTCAATCTTATCTTTGTGGAGCACATTAGTTTCCAGTTAGGCATGTGACTTTGAGTCTTGAGTTATTTTCTTGTTCAGCAAACTGTGTGGCTCAGTTTTTGGTGGAAGTCCTTGTAGGAAATATGTTTACCGGAATACTTATTGGGACTCCTGAATGTCTGACAGACCTTAATTTCATGATTGGACATCATGACTTCTTAAAGCTCCAATGCCATTTGATATTGGATAGAAACACAAGGAGATACAAACAGCTGACTCATGAACTGAAACCATGGACTATAAATTTAAATGCATTTCTTGACCATCCTATTAATGTTTCCTTTCAAGTCATTAGACCAATTTTCACAATATCAGCTACCTACTCCTGAATCTAGTTCTATGGTGAAAGCAGTCTCTCGTATTTAAAATTTTGCATCTGATCTGAGTGAACCCCAAAACAGAGAACAAAGTTGATCTTTTCCCTGTTGGCATACCTGATGAGTTATCAATAAAATTACCACATGCTGCTATTACACTGCTAGCATAAATTTATCATGTTGTGACTGAAATTTAAACTGATCAATCTCTCTTTAATTTTCAGGTTGGGTGTAAACGTAAGCGAGTATGTAATCCTGATGACATATCTAGTGGTGCAGCTCGAGCTCATCGCTTTCTGGAGGAGTTCTCTGCCTTGCCTTTAGACCAGATGGACTTGAAACAGGCCATGGAACATGTTTGTAAACTGAGGAATGAACTGGAGAAAGATGCAGCCAACTCTCCATGGCTTCAGCAGTTCTTCTGAGGGCTACCCCAAGGCATTGCATCATGAGTTGTGATTTTACTTAGATGTTTTGGCCCTAATGCGCAAAAAGATCATGTTCCTATTCTGGGCTTCCTTTTGTCTCTCTAGGGGTAAGCTTTTGGCTCGTGTAAAAGGACGTTTGTCATCACCAGCCATGGCCAATTTTGCCTCTTTTTTTTTTGTGTTATATGGTTAAGTATGTAAATATTGGACCCACTATACAGATGCTCATGAAAATCTATCATTTTCATACTATTGTTTTTGTTTGTCTATCTACTCATCCAGAGCTTTAGTTTGGATGCAGTAAAAATAGTTCCTGTTGTTAGTGTCATGACCTGGCTTGATGAGTTAACTAGCTTATCAATTTCGTTTTGGTCTATCAATCAGTGGTCAAAATGTTTAAGCTGAAGTTGTTAGTAGTACACTCATCAGGCCCATATAAGTCAATCTTAGTGCCATCACTTCAAATATGAGATTATTGGACTAACTAAGGGTGTTATAATCTTTTCCACTTAAACGACTTGATATCTCCGTCAAGGCTCAGATCAGACTCTAGCATGGTGCATGTGAGATATAGTTTAGTGATGGTTTCACGCTGTGATGAGTTCTCTGATTTCATCCATAGGTAGTTTTTTCCTACTCAAGCTTATCTCACTATGTCCGAATACTAGGTCGACTCTGATATCAAATGTCACGACCCGGCTTAATGAGTTAATTAGCCTATCAACTTCATTTTGGTCTATCAATCATTGGTCAAAATGCTTAAGCTGAAATTATTAGTAATATATTTATCAGGTCTATATAAATTAATCTTAGTTCCATCATTTCTGTGAGATTATTGGACTAACTAAAGGTGTTAGAACCGATGCTTGAACCAAAGTTGTCAAGTTAAGATGTGCATTTTATTGCTCAATAATATTCATCCTCCCATGTTGATCCTGTACGGCTTTGCAGCATTCATTGTTTCTTGCTCAGGAACGAGATTACAGAACTTATTCGTCATATATCTTCTACAACGCAGGTTCACGAGCTTTGGATACCTAAACACCGGGTTATCCTGTCAGATCCTTCTAATCTCCGCCATCGCCATCCGGCCCGCTCGCAACATCTTCTCCTCCACTGGAGGCCAATTATGGTATGTGAAACTTCTGAGGCCCATGACGAGGAAGTGGACGACACTGTGGGTTACTATAGGGTCTGCGAGGGGTGACGTCGGCCCTTCAGGTTTTCGGGGGTCGTTCATCCGCCTTGATAACAGTCTTGGGGGCCCACCAGCAATTGCGTTTAAATAAACAGGTTTGCTTCGTGCCGTTGCACGATCGATATCCCGCCCGTCTTCCCTCTCTTTCCCTGACGAAAGGAAGCCAGCCAGAGGAGGTAATCGCGCTCCTACCTTGATCTTGCTTGCAGCACTTCGTTCCGGATTTCTCTCTTTTTCCGTCTTCCGCGATGCGAGGGGTGATGGGGTGAGGTGACAGTCGCCGGAAGGGTAATCGCGATGATGTGGGAGGAGGATGGATCTGGAGCGGAATCCCATGGTGATCTTCATGATCTGGGCGGAGGGCTTCATCGGATCCCAACTCCGCGAGAAGCTGATGGCGGAGACCCTCCACACCGAGTTCGCGGTGAATGCCTACAGCGACGAGATCAAGCACCTCTTATAGCCGGCCCGCCAGGCAGAGCAGCAGCAGCAGCTCCGGCCACCCCTGGGTCGGTCGAATCAACTTCCACCACCTCAACATCAAGTACAACTCCAGGCTCGGGGTCCTCATCCGGATATCCGATGTGGTTCGTCTCCTATCCACCACCACCGCACCTTAGCCGCCTCTTGCCCTAATTTTTTCTTAAGATCTGCATATATGCTCGCTGTGTGTTCTTGGTGTTTCTCCTTAAACAACGAGAGAAGAATCTGATGCTTTTTTGCGGGTTTGTTCTTTTCCTTATTGCTGCACAGACGATCATGCGATCTGCACGCCGGCATATTACAACACTCGTCCGCTTGATGCCATCTCAGCAATTTCATCGACGCGTCCAAATTTAAGAGTTACTTGTACTTCCTCAGTTTGACTGTCCAATTGCCGCTGACATCTTTTTCTTCAATTTTGTTGCTGATTAGGAATTGCTCAGAGGGCAATAAGCGGCTCATTCACTTCTCCACTGTAGAGTCTATGGAACAATAATTAGGAGCGTCCTTCCAAAGGATCACCCGTAGACAGGTACCTGCCATTGTGCCCCTTCAACTGGATGCTGCTGATAATTATGTACGGTATAGAATCACATACGGAATGCAGCATGCTCTAGTTTTATCATCATAGCAGAACAGTCGATAATAGGGTGTCATCCCATAAATGATCGGCTAAAAGTAATGGATCCCTACGAGAATGTAAATATGAAAGAAATCTCATTTTGATTGATGAACTTTCACAAAAGATAGTCCTTCGATTCCCTTTCTTGCTTATTTTAGGAGGGGATGAGCAATAACAAGGTTTCATAGTATTCCTCTCACTTGCAATACAACTGGGGTTGTTTAAAGCTTGCTAAGTTTGGGTGGTTGACTTTTGGCCTGCACATGAGAAATGTGTTTGGTTGGAAGGGGATGATAACACTTTTGCTGATAAGATTTGCGTTGCTGCCCAACTGATAAGATTACCCATCTTTCATCAGGTATTGCGGTCTGTGGATTACCTAAAAGCTAAGGACCTAAGGTGAAGGTATGATGGGATCATTAGTTTCCAGCACCTATTTGAATGAACTATTTAACTCTTCTTCTAGAGTTTGAATTCTGCTAATCGATAATGACCATTCATGTCCAATTCCTAGAGCATTGCCTATTTTGGGAAAATGATGACTTTAATTTTATCAGTTGCATAGCATAGGCCCATTGATGGCTTAACTTAGGACTAGATATATTGGATTTATTAACCATATGGTTGGTTGTATTAGATACATTAGAGTCCACAAGAACTGGTTTACCACTTACCAAGTGACCATGACTAGACACCGGCATAGATTGCTCATAGAGGTGTTATGACAACAACCCCGTTGCTAAGTCCAATTCTCATGTTACTCTATTGTTGTCTAAGTCGGACTATAAAAGGTCATCTCTAGCATTTCATGGTTCTGATTGGCCAGCTACCAGGTCTGGCACTGGTTGCTTGTTCCTTCTTATTGTTTTCTTGTGTGTGAATCTTGAAGATGCCCTGTTACCCAGGTTTTGCACAGCTAGTGGCTAATTCCTTTACCTTCTGTTTGAATTTTGGAGGTCACTATCTGCATTGCTCTTTTCAAGACATCAGCATGCAAAAGCTAGTTGTATATGCCGTACTACCTACTTAATTTGTTACAATCTAAAGTTAATTTGTTAATATATCTCTCCCATTGGTATTCAATAGATTTTGGTGATCTTTACCCCTATATGTTTACGTATGCCATACCTACTGGTTGTTGTTTACGGGCAAAATAGCATGATGCTATTGCATCAGAATATAGTATTCACTGATTACCTGAAAGAATGCATCGGTTTTCTATTTTCATATGTTTTGTCATGTCATTATATAAGTTTGGCAAGTCCTTTAGTCCCACATCGGGAAAATCAGATTGGTTATCCCCTATTAATGCTATAAAAAGGGGTCTAGGCTTTCTAGGTAGATGCACCACAGGCACCACAAGAAAAGCCATTTTGGATTTAATTTCCATTAAGTCAATATTAAATATTTTAGGCTTTTCTTGTTTAGTAGTTTCAGGTGTTTTATGACCTAGGAACATTTTCCTAAGGCATTTGTAATTGTCCCATTGTTAGTAGAGATTTGCTCCTTCTTTCGTCCGTGGACGTAGGTCAATTGACCGAACCACGTAAATTCGGTATTCCTGTTTCTTTTATTCTTTTCTGTTTATTGTCTTTATTGGGTTGCCAAAGTACCCTGTGGTAATTTCCTGGGGCCAGCTTTAACAAACTGGTATCAGAGCCTGGTTTTGGGATCTTTTAGCAACAATGACAATAACAAAGATTGTTGTCGAGAAATTCGACAGAAATGTCAACTTCGGCATATGGCAGCTCAAGATGGAGGTTATTCTGGTTCAAGACGGAGTTGATTTGGCACTACAGGGAGCTGAGAAAATTCCAAATGGCATGTCAGAGGAAGATTTTGCAGGTATGGATAAGAAGGCTCGATCTAGCATTATTCTAAATCTTTCTGACGAGGTTTTACGGGAGGTAGCTACGGAGACTACGGCTAAGAGCATGTGGGACAAGCTTAAAGCCTTGTATATGAAGAAGACAGTGGAGAACCGTCTTTACTTAAAGCAGAGTTTATATATGCTTCGGATGATTGAAGGTACATCTATACTCTCACATCTTGATAGATTTGATTCCTTAGTTATGGATTTGGAGAATATAGATGCAAAGATTGATGATGAGGATAAGGCCCTATTACTTTTGTGTTCTCTCCCCCAATCCTTCAAGTATTTCCGTGATATTATGATTTATGAAAAAGAAACAATTTCATATCAAGAAATTAAATCTGCATTAAAATCTAAGGAGCAGATTGATAGAGATATCACTGGGGAAAATAGAGGAAATCAGGCCGAGGGTCTAGTTGTCAGGGGTAGAACTGATAAAAGAGAATTTGACAGTAGTAGATCTAAATCTAGATCTAAATCCAGACATAGAAATTTGGAATGTAGATATTGTCATAAAATGGGGCATATTAAGGCTGATTGCTTTAAATTGAAAAATAAATTAAAGCAAAAGGAAAAAATTGTTGAGAAAACTACTGAGTCCGCTGAAGCTAGTGTTGCAGCTGATGAGAATTTTGGAAATATTTTCTTTGCTATTGATGAGAGGACAATGTCTAAAAATAAATGGATTTTAGATTCGGGTTGTTCTTATCACATGTGTCCCAGTAGGGATTTGTTTTCCACATATGAATCTTGTAATGGTGGAATTATTTTGATGGGCAATAATGCTGCGTGTGATGTTATTGGTAAAGGCACAATCCGAATTAAAATGCATGATGGTATTGTGAGGACGCTCACTAATGTTAGACATGTTCCTGATTTGAAAAAGAATCTCATCTCTTTAGGCACCCTAGAGGCTCTTGGGTGTAAATACACAGCTGAAGGTGGAGTTATGAAAGTTTCTAGAAATGCCCTTGTTGTTATGAAAGCTTGTAGGTCTGGTAGCTTGTATATTTTGCAGGGAACTACTGTCACAGGCTCAGTTGCAGTCTCGTCATCATCATTGTCTGATTCTGACATCACCAAATTATGGCATATGCGTTTGGGTCATATGAGCGAAAAAGGTTTGAGTATATTGAGCAAAAGAGGTCTTCTTTGCGGACAGAGTACTGGGCCATTGGATTTATGTGAACACTGCATTTTTGGAAAGCAGAAAAATGTCAGCATAAAGGTGTTACTATAATTTACTGTGATAGTCAAAGTGCTATTCATTTGACTAAAGACCAGATGTATCATGAGAGGATGAAACACATCGATGTGAAGTTTCATTTTATTCGGGATACCATTGCTGAAGGAAAGGTTCTTGTTCAGAAAATTCATACGAAGGACAATCCAGCTGATATGCTTACGAAGCCTCTTCCAGTATACAAGTTCAAGCAGTGCTTGGACTTGATTGGTATTCATTGTTGGTGATTGCCCGTTGAGGCTTTTGTGAAGAAGGTGGAGCAAGTTCTGCTAATTGTTAATGTTGGGACATTCCAAGGTGGAGATTTGTTAGTTTGGCAAGTCCTTTAGTCCCACATCAGGAAAATCAGATTGGTTATCCCCTATTGATGCTATAAAAAGGGGTCTAGGCTTTCTAGGTAGATGCACCACAGGCACCACAAGAAAAGCCGTTTTGGATTTAATTTCCATTAAGTCCATATTAAATATTTTAGGCTTTTCTTGTTTAGTAGTTTCAGGTGTTTTATGGCCTAGGAACATTTTCCTAAGGCATTTGTAATTGTCCCATTGTTAGTAAAGATTTGTTCCTTCTTTCGTTCGTGGACGTAGGTCAATTGACCGAACCATGTAAATTCGATGTTCCTGTTTTTTTTATTCTTTTCTTTTTATTGTCTTTATTGGGTTGCCAAAGTACCCTGAGGTAATTTCCTGGGGCCAGCTCTAACACATTAGACTTGTTCCTTTTCCTTGGTAGCATATTTTGTGTGTGTTGCACTAGCCAGATCTTCAACCTCCTTTGCTCTGTGATAATCATGGCTTTTCAAGTACTTTGGGTTAATATTTCTTGTATTCTATCTCCACTAGCATGTTGGTACTGAAGTGAGAGCTTTATGCACCTAAAGAAGATGTTGGTATAGGGACCTCTGAAACCTGTTGATGGGGGCTAGTCTAAGAGAACTTTTGTTTACATTAAATTGTTCTCTTAATGATCGTATGTCCTTTTCTAGTTTCTCGGTGTCTTTTCCTGACTTTTTATAGCAAAGAAAATAAAAAGAATGCGACTTCACCCTTAGGAACATCGTGCTCGAGCTAATGGCCAGATCTACATTGACAGCGAATTCTACCGTGAAGGGTGAAGGGAATGACGACGATGACAAACGGATCGTTAGCATGACTATTCTCAATAAACAACTTGGTATTCTCCAAATACGCTTTATTTTAGTTTGGGTGTCCTATATGAATACATAATGCAAACGTAGGTTGGAATCCAAGATATCACTGTGGAACTTGCTCGAGCTGACTCTTACCTATCAGGTGGACAATGGCAAAATCTACCGCGTCCACTTGGGTACGTCTAACTTCGATCCTAGGAGACATTGTTGCTGCAGATATGTTTTCGTATCCATTTTACCATGAGCAATTAGATATTTCTAGTAGTTTCTAGCAGATATGTTTTCGTATGCATTTTGCCATGTTAAGTTTCCGATCCATATCTCCTTTTTAATCATTAAGTCTATGCATAACTATAGCTGTTTCCTTTCGAACTCACTAAATATGATGGTCATGCCCAAGTTTGCTGAAGGCCCGAGTTTTTTAACTATGCTTTGTCTTGCTGTTGACCTTTTAAGAACATACACAACTACTAGTTTAATTTTACCTATTTGCTGACTATTAGATGTTGTGAGCTCGTCTGGCTACAACAGGAGAGGCCGAGGGATTTACTTGATTTGTGAGTTGTTGCCATATCTTTACTTAGATATGTGCGGATAAAGAATTGTAGCTGTTCAGCTTCTTTTGTCTTTTTCTTCCCTGCAAATGATGAGAATAAGTATAGATGATAGTGGTTAAATACTTTACCTGCAAATGTGCATATGCTTCACCTTATTTTTTGGATAATCAAGCAGTCTACGTGGCAACAATACCCTTCCTATCGCATAACGTTTTATGTCTCATTAGAGAAGTGACTTCAATTACTTTTAGGTGCAACTGAATTTGCAAGTCAACCTCCGTGGCCCTACATGCATCTGCATCGACATTATGACCAGGTAACACGACACTCGGCTGGGATGAACGCATCATGTTGGCATACTCTCATGCGCTCCTCCAATGCATCCAGATCAACTGGAATAATCATCAGTGGAATGAATGGTTGTCTCTTTCGCCTCAGCACGATACCAGGCGGCTCCACCGAGACAAGTAAGCCAACCAAACTCTAGTCCTGTTTCAATTGTCAGTATCTGAACGCCAGGATTTGTGTGGCTTTTCCTACATACATGCATACGGTGTGTGGCTTTTCCTACGGTTATGATCGATCGCATTGATCCAATAAAAAAACCCTGCCTTAAGAAACCTGTGGATTTCGAAACAGTCCGCGGGCAGGGAAAACCATGGGCAGTTTTCCGCGGCGGTTTCGGGTAACAGGAGTTACGTACTGCCGCTTGGACCCCACCTCTCTTATTGCGAGACGACTTTGGCTGCATGCTCTCCGCCACGGACCACCGAAATCGGATGTTATTGGACCTGATCACGGCGGATGCCGTACATTTATTCGGCCCAATTGGACATGACGGCCGTCTGTTCGCTGTCGGAGATAGGCGCAGCCGAGTCCACCAGCTTTACCCACAGGAAGTTGCAAAACATGCGACTGGAAGCGATGGAATGCGAGGTTGTGATCCCTCCCCGTCCCTCCGATTCCGAAAACCGCCTACGTAATTTACCACCTCAGAAACCGGCGGCACTCACAGCTCCACGCCCCGGAGAAGGGACATGGGAGCGACGCCCATCGAAGCGAGCAGCGCTCTGCTCATGGTATCCTCCGTTTCCCTTTCGCTTTCTGACATTTCTTCTATGTGATTTCTGCGGTCGGCCAACGAAGAGCTGCGACGTAGGAGTAGAAGTCCTGACTCATCTTTCAGAGAACTGAGCTATATGGTCTTCACGCTCCTGGGTGCGTCGGAGACTTTGCGACCCTCCGGGTTTCGTTGTCTCGCGCGCTTTTCGGGCTCGGCGGCCGCCCCGTGAAAGGGTAGGGCAGCGAGAGCATTAGTGGCGTAATCGATAGTTGTAGGAAGTGAAGGATGAAGATGGATGGAGGGAATGGCGTGCCCGGGGGAATGCTGCCCACCAGCATGGGCTCTGGAGGATTGCTAGGCCTGGACATGTCTCTCCACCCTCACCAACAGCAACAGCAGCCGCTGCTTCATCACCAGCTCCAGCAGACGCACCACATGCTGCCGTTCCAGGCTCCGACAGCCAGTGACGGCGACCACCAGGCCCAGCAGCACCCCATGAGGCACGCCCAGTACGTGCCCCCGTTTGGCAAACAGCAACCGGCCATGAGCTCCGAGGAGGAGCCCAGATACGGGGACGAGGCTGATGACCAGGTGCGGCGGGGAGGGATGTCGCAGCCGTCGCCGTCGGCCTCGCCGTGGCAGCGGATGAAGTGGACGGACGGCATGGTCCGGCTCCTCATCCAGGTGGTCTACCGCGTGGGGGACGACGGCGGCGGGGCGGAGGGGGAGCAGCAGCAACCCCAGGGCTCGGTTGCAAAGGGCAAGAAGTCGTCGTCCGCGGCGGCGGCGGCGGCATCGGCGTCGGCGCTGCTGCAGAAGAAGGGGAAGTGGAAGTCGGTGTCGCGGGCAATGATGGAGAAGGGGTTCTTCGTGTCGCCGCAGCAGTGCGAGGACAAGTTCAACGACCTAAACAAGCGGTACAAGCGGGTGAACGACCTCCTTGGCAAGGGAACGGCCTGCCGGGTGGTGGAGAACCAGTCTCTCCTCGAGACAATGGACCTGTCCCCCAAGGCTAAGGAGGAAGCCCGCAAGCTCCTCAACTCCAAGCACCTCTTCTTCCGCGAGATGTGCGCCTACCACAACGCTGGAGCTTACTCCGCCTGCGCCGCCCCGCCCCCTCCGCAGATGCCGCCGCCCCATTCCTCGGATCAGCAGCAGCACTGCTTCCACCACCCGCCTGGCCGAGCTGACACGGCACTGTCCACGAGGAAGGCTGCAGGAGGTAGCAGAGCCGCCATCGTCGCCGACGAGGAGGGGATGGCCGAAGATATGGACGATGACGATGATGTGGACAGCGAGGACGATGACGACTACGACGACGACGATGATGATGACGACGACGACATGGAAGATCACAACCATAAGCGCCACGGGCACCACCACCAACACAAGCACGACGAGGTGGGGGAGGACGAGGACAACAAGAAGCACAAGAAGACGGCGTCTCAGACGTCAGCCTCCCCTCCGCTCTCGCTGACGCTGTCGTCGCCATCCAGCTCCGTGCAGCAGTTGCGGTCCGAGATGGTGGCCATGTCCGGCGGGGGTGAGCAGCAGCAACGGCAGTGGCTGAAGAGGAAGGCAGCGGAGCTGGAGGAGCAGCGGGTGGCGTACCAATGCCGGGCCTTCCAACTGGAGCGCCAGCGCTTCAAATGGCTCCGCTTCAGCACCAACAAGCAACGCGAGATGGAGCGCATGAAGCTGGAGAACGAACGCCTCCGCCTTGAGAACGACCGCATGGCGCTGCTGCTCCGACAAAGAGAGCTCGAGCTCATACAGGGAGGCAACGGCGGCGGTGGCGTCTCCTCCTCCGCCGAGCAGCAGCTAATGCTTCAGAACACCAATGCCAATCCTAATAACTCTGCTACAACGGTCTAAAGCTCCTCTTCTTTGTCGCCCCAGGAAAGATCAAGACAGAGGAGGCTTCAAGGCGCTGCGGCGGGCAACTAACGGGCACACATTCCTGCCTTTGCAATAGCATGATGGTGTGATGACCACAAGCAGACGCGAAAACCCGGAATGAGTTCTTTTATGGTATCTTTGTAATTTTTTCCTTCACTTAAGTTGGGCGTTTTACTGTAACGAAGAAGTGGTACATTTTCGTTTACGAAATTCCGAGAAATTCAGAAACAAAAGTGTCGAAAATTCGTGGCATATAATAGTGTAAAGAATATAAATTAGAATTAGATGTAATGTTATTGATAAAAAAAAAATTAAAGATAGTACCAGAGGGAAAGAGTGAGAGGTTTTGCGTTTAAATTTTGTTTCCGAACTACCATTCTTATAAAATATATTTTTTTTCATTATTCGTCATATATATATATATACATATTTATATGAATATATATATAATCTTAGGCATTCACAATTTTTTTGACTGTATATAATGCCTCATATAGAGAAATTATGTATGTTAGGTCATCAACATTTGCATCATGTCGGTGGTTGACTAGATAGATCAATTCGACTTGATTCGTATATTAATTATGTTTGTGTAAGGAATTTTGGTTATGATTAAGGTCTTAAGCTTTTGAGGTAGGATGGTCCGGCAGTCTTTCTCTGGCACAATGATTGATTTGATGTCGGGAGTGAGTTCTGGAGGTGATCTTTTCCACGGACAAATTATCTCCCTTTGTGATTCAAGTAGAAGAGAGAAGAGTCGATCTCCATTGCCATATCCAATTTTGCCTTCTATATCAGTTTTTTTAATTCCATTTAATTAGGGGATATTTCGTATAAAATTTCGTTAGTCCTATTCATTTAACTAGGACGTCATGTGTTGAGCTTTAATCAAATTAGAGATAAATATTTTTCTCTGGTGTTCCTGTAAGCACTCGCAAACGAAGAAAAGACGTCTTGGGGGAACTTATTTTGCGTCGGTTGTCATTGTTCTACCTTGCTAGTATTTATTTTATTGGTGCTGGTTATTCTGACGGTCAGTATGGTGCCTTTGTGTTTATCGGACGCTCAACCAATATTGCAAGTGTGTGAATGGATTAACCCTTTATAAGCAGATTCAATTATACATCCACACACAGATTATTATTTACTATTTTGTGTTGCATGATTATATATTTATATATAGGAAAAAGATATAAATGTTAGATAATATGACCTTAATTAGATAAGATATATCAAGGATATGATTGGATTCTGATTATGATTATTGGTTAATAAAAAGAAAATTTAATTAAAATAGGATTCCTTAAAAATGTCCTTGAAGGAAGAAAATCTCATAATATCTTATCCTAGACCCTCTATTCTCGTCTATAAATAAACACGATCTCTAGAGATACAAAAGTAGAGAAACACATAAGAATACGAGGAGAAAAAAAAAAGAGAGTTGAGATTATAATTTCTCTCTCAATCTCCGTAACCATCAATTAATCCTGTGAAAGGATAGAAAGAGAGGAGAAGATCAGATTGATATTTCAGATCTGACTATGATATATTTGTGGATCAAATAAAGTTTATTTCTCTAAACAGCAACGAAAGATATGCATCGTAACATTATTTAGATTCATTGCTATTTGGTGTTGATATTAAAATTATTCTGCATAATAGATAACATGATTATAGATTTTATGCTAATAATAAATCAAGAATAAAAGTAAAAAATCACCGACTAATATGCAAATAATCCTTATCGTGAATGATATTTCTCATATATTCAGAGTTTATGTGATCTCTTAGGATATGTTTTTATTGTATCTAGCGGACTCCAAAAGATGGTACGTTGCCCATGATTAATATTAGTCTTAAGAAATAAATGGGAGAATATTTATAAATAATATATCCATCGTTTTAATAAATAACCTGAGACTCTCCTTGATAATAACGATTTTGCCGGTGGGTAGTAGAGATGCATCAAGATTTTTTTGCCTTTACGGTGTTGATTATTTTCAGGGTGGTAGAAAAGGAGCAGAGATACGGTTCTTTTGTGTTTGCAATGTTGATCTTCATCATGTTTGCATTGATCGAAAAATCATGTGGTATTGGCAGTGAATATATAATCAGCATTTTTTATCTTTTCCAAAAATTTTGCCATCATCAATGATCTTATCATAGGGCTCTTCAAAAGATTGGAATCGCAACAATCCATTTTTTTGTGTTCTGTTCTCGACCGCCTTAAGGCTAGAAAACAAAATCTTCTTCATTGATTGGAGCACCAAGAAGAGCAAGTCCATCAGCAATAACGTCGATATCACGAGGATAGCAAGATAAGGCCTTCGAGTTAAATAATATAGTTTTACTAATTTTAGTCATGCATCTCCAAAACGGGTATCATTAATTCAGTGAGAGATGGTCTCGCTATTGGAAGGGATTGACGCAACAAAAGTGTTTTTGTGAATAACAAAACAAAAGCAAATATCAAAAAAAAAATAAAAGGAAGAAAAAAAAAAGAGGGTCGTGAGAGTCTGCAGGGCAAAAGATCTAAAGAAATATAAAAACACTTACGGGAACACCAAAATTACTATTTACTCATGTTTTACATTACATGATTATATGCTAATATCATAATTGATAATAGAAAGTACAACCTATAGAATGACTATTGGATTATACATGCTAACATATATGTGCTAATTATAATCAATAGTAATATGAAGAATTATGATTTTTTGTAATACCATGAATGAAATTTCTTTGATATTTATGATTTATGTGATCTCTTTAAAAATGATTTGATTTGATGAGTTAAACGTATCAAAGCAACCAATACCTTTTCTTTTTTTTTCTTTTCTTTTTTTGGAGTGCATCCAACAACATAAAAGATATCGACATCTACAAAATGCTATTGACAAAAATACCTGATATTGACATGATCAATTTAAGCATTTTGATCAAATCGAACAAGCTTCTCCATAACAAATTACTAGGTCCAAAAGACACATCTGCAAGCCCAATTCACACAAAGTAATATAAAGACGAAAAGATAAAAGGTTGAAAAGTGTTACAAGAAAAAAAGATTACTCTGTCATCATCTTCTCGATGTAGCTTGGTGCAATCACTGAGTTCTTTTACGTGCTTTTGAGATAACAATGCCAGGAGCAACACGACGAGGACCTTCTCCTTGGAGTCAAATAACCTCTTGATTTTTTAAATGTGAGATTCTGGTTCCAGTTGTTTGACCCTGTCAATAATTATATGCACATTAGTGTCGAGAAAACAGATTAAAGAAAGAAAATTAGCTCCTTCTTTGGTCTTTTAACTACAAAATAAAGAGGAAAAACGTATACAAATCGAAAAAGCCACCAAAGCAGAATTAAACAACACGTACACACATACACATATATATATATATATATATATATATATATATATATATATATATGTTGTATGTATATGTATGTATGTATATATATACATGTATACATAGGCATGTACACATGTATATATGCATGTATGTATATACACATGTATACATATAGTCTGGAATGAGTGCCTTACATTACACTGGTGGTGGAGGCAAGTCCAACAGGAGCCAAAACCCAACACAGTCTTCTGAATCTAAACTCTCTTGGATGGCAAGAAAATGCAGACCTCCACATGCCTTCTTTGCAGCTTCCCAAGCCTCTGCCTCCTTTGTCGTCGCTGCATTTTTCTTGTAGGTGGCGTAGATATACCTGGTAGAAACTCCAACCGATAGAATCAAGCAGGCCCGGGAAACATCTACTTCCACTGAGCAGACCTCCAAGCCATTCATCCAAGCTGGTCATCATAAAACACCCGCATTTGGTCAGGCAATTTCCAGTGTGTTTGAGAGCGCTGGACCATATAAGAGAAACAAAATTGCACTAGTGTGTATATAATGCTTTGCAGATACTTCTTGACACCATTTCAAACTAATGCTATACGACAGTGATTTAAACATTCAGTAACTATCTTGTACGATTGTGATTTTTTTTTTCACAAAAAAGAACTTGTATTACCTAAAAAGGAGCGAATACAACCAGTGCTAGAAGAATCAGCACTCAAAAAGGAAGCAAAAGGATTCGGCCAATTGCCTCTCCATAAAAAGGAATTTTTAGTTGCAAAGCCAGTCGAGTGGTTTCCTTCGCTGAGTACATAATTGTGATATTAACCCCGCACTCAAGAAAGAAAATTTTGAGACATGAACTCAAAGAACATACCTGCCAAAGGTTTAGCACGTGAAGACGCAACGGCAAGCCCAGGGACTAATGTCTTGTCTTCCATTTCAAAGCCCAAAAGCTCCAAGTCTAGGCTCCCTCCAAAGGCATATCTTGTCTTAAAAGACGAGATTTCTTCCAAAACAGCTAAAACAATCAAAAAACATTATGCTGTTAAAAATAAGAATAAGACTATCAATTGGCAGACGTACGAAATAGGAGGGGAAAATTGAACTGTTAAAACATTATGATGGTTGCAACACAATTTCGAGATAGATGCAAGTGTCTAACCTCACCCCAAAAGAAAGAGAGTAAAACATGTTTCCAGAGATGAATAAGTTCCACGGGTAAAACATTTTTCTTCTAGTCTACCACCTGTATCATTGGAGTGTCTTACACTCTAGCAAAGGGACAACTAGTTTCTCACTTTACTATATCATCGACCTACAAATAACATGAGAATGGTCCTTCAAAGCATGGTCTTTCACAGGCTTATTGGACTGCAGGACCAATTGACACGGAAAGAAACAGCCTCAAGGAAGAGACACCACCATGGAGATGGAGGGGAAATGGTGCATTCAGCACAAATTCACAATACAATTCCTTAAGAACAGTGACACTCTGTATTCTTCGATTATGATGACATTTAGAATACTCTTAGGCCCTATGGGATCCACCTGGGAAGACTCTATACTTATAATCATGAAAAAAGAATCCGGATTCTGGATTTGTGGCTTCCACTATATATAAAGCCATTGGAATTCCTCCTAAACCTATCAGAATTCTTGAACAATAAGTCCATGTTTGTACAATAATATTTCGAATTTCTACCAACCCAAAATTTTAGATGTTGCTTCCTTAATGTATAAAGCCATGAAATGACTCCTAAACCTATTAGAATACCTATGAGATGAGTCCACATCTATACAGAAATATTTAGAACATCTGATCTAACACAAATTCACCAAGCATTTCTTAACTGATTCCAGCAACTGATTAATTCCAGATGAACTTTTCATGATATTCCTAATTCCAAAGGCAATACCAAATTGTATTAATCCCCCACTGTGTAAAGAATTTGCTAGCAAGTTCTAGTTTTAAATAGGCACTCTAAACATAAAGGCAACTTTGTGTTTTTGGTAATGTTTAGAACATCATGTGACCTCTTTGTGCTTTTGGTAAGGTATATAATTGTTCACATTTCCTGTCTGCTTGATTACATTAAGATTCAATAAAACCTTGTTTTATTTCCAGCAATTTGCAGCTGAAACGGACAGTAAGATTTATGAACAACTTGTACGGACCTTAGGATATTTTCTCCCTTCTGTATTTTATTTCCTATTTTATCTCTTACCCTTGTTAATTCTCTCTTTTCCTTCTTCATTTCATGCTCCCAAATCAATCAAAGTAGGTAGTAGCTTCTGAAGTGACAAGGTGATGCCACAAACATTCAGAAATTGAATATATGCCACCAGGCAGTATGCAAAAGGACTCAAGGAAACAACAACTATGGTTTATAAACAACTCAACCGAAGCATCAAATTCAAGATACAAAGACCAGAAAGGACCATGTCCTTTGTCAAAATCATACATTGGTATAGTAACGGGGAAATATTAGCAATTTATTGGAAGCATATAAGTTCACTAGAGATGATCTCTCGAGGCATATATAGAAAATGTTATTTCGTGAATTTCTTTCACCAAGTCTTGTCTAATTCTTCAGTTTTCACAGTTCTCCAAACAGAGTTAGAATTAAAATCATAAAATCGACTGCAGTCATTGATTTCATTACTTTGGCTAGAAAAAAGAATAAGGTTAAGTACAGCCAAAAGCAGTTTTGATCTTATTAGTCATGCCATAATTATTTTTCATGACAAACCAACAAAAAGGAGAAGCTCATAAGCTAGCCACTTTTATTTTTTCAAGGAAATTTCAGCATGTACCTGAATAAGGTAATTGAACAAATGCCCACTTTTCCCCAAAGAGGTTATCTGGAAGATCCATAGGAAATGGATTATCTAAAGCTAAAAGTGGCTTTGATCCTTGTTGAAAACCAGGATGACGGGTGTACACTGTCTCATAGCGCTCTTCCAGCCATAAAAGAAGTGTTATGCACTGCAAATCATAAGGACTATAACAAGATGAGATATTGCTAGAAGTGACAAGTTCTGAAAAGTTGATGTCATAACCACTGCACTCAAGATCTACATAAGATTGATTCTGCCATGAAACTTTAAACATATGAAACTTGCCCTGCAAACACACCAGCCATAAATTTCTGCTGGACAGAATCTAGAACTGTGAGCAAAGTTGTTTCATGTGTTTTCTTTGAGATATATGGGAGCTTCTTCTAAACTTAGAAGTGGTGTCTAAAGACTTCATCAGAATAAACATACTTATTGGTGTCAGGAAAAGAACAAACTATAGAAGTACGGAAGTCATTCACCTCTTGCCTGTGAATTGACCAAGGCAGTCGCATGGGCAAAGCCCTTATGATAAAGTTGACCTCTAGCAATCTGCAATGTGCAATAATTCCCCAGAGGTGGCACTTCAATCCAAACTAGATGGCACACCAAGTTCTCTGTGTTTCTTTGTTAATCCGATCTCTGAATAAATTAATCTGGCAAATGTATCACACGGATGCCTCCCATTTTAAGTAACCATGTCAATGATTCTGAGGACTCTCGTCTGAGATCTTGGTAGGTAATGACATGCTGTATACAAATCGGTGACTACTAAAAGTTGTAGATTCAGCGATTCTTATCAAGTCTAGAATTGCCTAGTTAAAATGGAACATGAATTCTTGTTAATGTAAGGGATATTCTCAATGTGAAGCACCGCCATTTTAAGAAACGAAACGAGGACGAGGAGAAAAGAGAGGGAAGGAGTGAGATGGCACACCCGTTTGCTGGGGATTGGTTTGATTCCGAGTTCATTGCAAGCTCTGGTTATGATCGTCTGCATCTGTGACCTGAGAGAGAGAAGCAGGTGAGCAGCTAGGCAAAATGAGGCGGACAGAAATAGGGAAAAGAGCGACCTGAAGAATCGGATCTTCTCGGGCAAGGGCACACCCAGCATGTCGCTTATGGAAGCGATAGCGTCCTTCAGGGTGACGCTGTTGATGACGTTATTGGGGAAGAATCGGGTGAACTGGAGGGAGAGGGTGCGGTCACAAACGACGAGCTCCCACAGCTTCTTCCCCCGGTCGTCGAGGATGGGGCGGGAGCAGAAGTCCACCTCCCACTCCCGGATGCTCCCGGGATCCACCGCCGGGTCCAGGAACCGCAACTCCGCCGTCGGGTCCACCGCCTCCTCTTGTAGGTCTTCCTCGTCGTCAGCAGCGGTGGACGTAGCTGAGACGGAGGCGGATGGCGCCTGGAGCCGGGGCCGCCGCGTTCCGGAGTGGGTAGCGGAAGGAGGGAGGAACGATCGAGGAAAGTAGGGGGCCTTGGAGAGAGGGTGAAGAGAGGAAGCAGGAAGAGGTGCGGGCTGCCGCCTGGCGACTCTGATGCTAGAGGAATAACAGTTGAGGCCGAGCGTCGCCATGGCTGTTTGATCGCGAAGCCGCGCCCGCTCTCTGGCCAACCAACCAAACAAGGGGAGAGGAGACGTTATCCTACTCGTGCCGATGCCGGGATCTTACCACGTGCACTTGCCTCGGTCGAGTCCCATGAACCTGGACCCGATGGAGATTTGATCTAACCGAACTGAACATTCCCAAGGAACTCAAACTAGTTCGAATTAGGCGGACACACCAAATTCCATTAATTAACTAACTAATGAACATATCTACGAAGGGCGAGCATACCAAATACATACATTCAGTTAGTTGCTTGCTATATTTATTTAACTAATGAATTGCCACGTGGCCTTAAGAAATTGCACTTCGTGAGGAAGAGATCACGTGTGCACCTGGTTCACATGGTTCCGTTGCGGAAGTGAAACGATGATGTTGCAAAGAAACAAGGAATCAAGTTCCGAAAACAGGCAACAGGCCCCACGCAGAACTACCTGGGAAACTGCGGTACATGAAGCTATACATCAGCAAGAACTGGTAAACTAAGCTATATAAGAAATTTGACATAGATTGCCAATTGTTGCAATAATACAAAAAAAACTTGTGTTTTAGCAATTTCTCAGTAATGCAATAATTTGCATCTCATGGAGGTATTTGAGCAAAACCCAACATGCTCTACAATCTGAAATCTTACCAACTTCAGATACTGTTTTCTGGATAATGGTTTATTTTGATGCACTCTCCAGGGTAAACACAAAATGAATAATAGATATAGCTCAGACAGCCATCTGGAACTCCACCAGAACACAGTTCTTCAATCCTCCAATTCGATGATCTTCACCACTGAAGCATCCCCAACCTTCTGGCAGACAACAACTCGATCATGAGGCTTAATCAAACCAGAGGCCTTACCATGGTCAAGAGCAACCTTCAGAACTGACTCATTGGAAGAACTAGTAGATTCAGCCTGCAAGAATACACGACAAAAAACTGCATTGCATAAAACAAATCAACAGGAAATATGACATATTATTACTATTAAATAAAAGCATGGTAGAAATAAGCTTTAAGCAATAAGAGGTTACAAAATCCAACAGTGTAAAAAGATAAAGATCAGTCTTTAAACCATGCTTATATCTCATGCAGTTATAAACCAAGTGCTTTTAAAACAAGGTGCCAAAACACTCAAGTGCTAGGTACCTCCTGTCCAAGCAAAAAAAGACACTCCCAAATATAAAAAATTTAATAATATATATTATGATTAATAAATATGATAACAAAAATAAAAATAACACATTCGTATAAAGTACCAATTTACATTGCAAGAAATAACAGCAGATATCAAAGTTGCGATGATCCTACCTAATATGATTCATACAGAGGTCCTGCATACACAAGTTTTGGCGCTGAAGGAGAAGAGACTATCACTAGCATCACCACGCACATCATCATTGAAAGAGTGATGGTTGGAGGAGTAATAAATCAAGGTGTAGAGGGAGAATCATGTGCAATGAACCGCACCGGTTGAGGAGTACCTCAAGACAAAGCTCGATGGATCGAGCGAGCAACGAGGAGTCGTTGCATGATCTCGCAAGTGGCAATGCGTTGGTGGACGCATAGCGAGATCAAGTGGGGGAGCGACCCAAGACAACACAAAGTGAAGGCACACTTGGAGTCGATAGGGAGATCGGACTCAACAGAGGGCTGACCCGTGGAATGGTGAGCATGAGGACCACTATTAACACAATGCAAATCGAGAAGCGGAGCAACTTGAGAATAAATTGGTGGTGTACCCAAGCCGCATGAAGAGAGTTGGGATAGAAGATAGAACATAGAACGGAGGCTTGGAGCTTTCCTTAGACAGAGGTCAAGGGTATGGACTCTTGTAGATACAAGAGTAGGATCATGTCATTCCATGGGTTCTTTATTCTGATGGAGCTGACTCATCTTGCATGGTGCCAAAGACGAAGGGAGCTTCGAGGCACATACACTTGATCTCGATAAAGCATTTGACGGAGAAACTAAGGCAACGCAGCTTGCAGAGGCGAAGTTGCTATTAGAAGGCCTTAGCACAGGGCAAGATGATGCAGAGACAGGTACTCTTGAAGAATATGCCACAGTGTTGCTATTCGAGTTGCCATGAGGAAAGCGATGCGCAGCGGAGATTATGCTGGTAGGGGCAAAGTCCCAGGATCCAGACAATAGTGCACCAATTTCAGCGAAGTCATGGGGCTTCAGAAGAGCTGCTAGGCGATGGACTATCCTAGAGCTAAGCTTCGTCCGAGTGTGACCCGAGGGCGGGTGGACGAAGGTCGATTGCCAAAGGAGCGAACAGAATCGAAGGTGGCAGAGGCCCTGCGATGTGTTGGCGGAGTCCACATATAGAGAGATCGCAGTTCGTGTTCATACCACACGGATCAGAATGCAAGGAGATGTCACAAGGAGGTGACATGATGCAGCAGATCGTAGTGGAATGGTTCGAGACAATGCGATACACACAGTGAGTCCCATGGGGGGACTGGATCATGCAGAGGTATGATCGGGAGCGCGACTGGGAGCTCCACTTCGGTGAACAACACGACGACAAGAAGAGGTATGGATTCAAGCAGTGAATGTCATGGTACCGCAGAGGTGGATCTTCCGTGCGTGCTCGAATGCTACATTGAATGGAAGCCCTGGGCATCAGCTTATGGGGGCTATGCACTATCGAGGAAGTTCAGATGCAAGTACCAGTGAATCCCATAGGGGGACTGGATCATACAAAAGTATGATCGGAGCGACTGAAGAGTTAGACTGCTTTAGAGCTCACATTCGCTTAAGGGAGCTCGACAAGTCAGAGGACAAAGCAGAGCAAGCAAATGTTGCGACCAATGAAGCTAAAGAGAACAGAAGCGATGTAAACCCTACAACATGATGGCTGAGGCCATACATGGGAGTTACAGTCTATCTTTCCATCGACCAAGAGGAACTGCTCAGAGAATACAGAGGTGTTGAAGCAGGTGGTCGAAAAAGGACAAGGAAGCAATGACGAGTCCAGAGGGACTTAGTTATCCAAAACCAAGCATCGATTAGAATGAAGGTGGACTCAGAGGAGTGCTGCAGAGGCGGATCTACCGATCGTGAAGAAGGGATGCAGATGCGAGACAACGGATAGTAGTGCCATGGGCATCGCAGTGCCATGGTACCGCAGAGGCGGGACTTCCGGGGAGTCATCGATCCCTTGCTCTCATAGAGGGAGAGCGCTTGGTCATGGTATGGGCCGTGGAGGAGAATGCATTGGCAAACTCCATGTACCATGACAAGGCTGAAGGGCACAGGCCAGAGAACTTCATAAGACCGATGTCAATGTACTTCTCATCGAGATTGCCGTAAGTGAAGGACTTCGGGTCGATGCAAGAATGCGCAGACCACGAACAAAGCGAGCGATGCAGCGGTGCTATACCTTTGCTACTCAGAGGAGTAGGCGGCAGGAATGATGGAGAAGGCGGTACAATCCCAGAGGCGACCAAATCTATCAGAGACTTGCTCCAAGTTGGAGTAATAACTACTTGCATTATAGAAGTTCAATAGCATTGAGAAGGTGAATCATAGTAGCTGACTCAGCGTAAGGATTGCAAACACTTCAAGTGCTTCAGAAGTGTGAGCTAACAGCAGACGAAGTCTAGTAACCAGCTCGACGCACGAAGTACAACCTCGAGTTGGCGGACGAAGTCAAGTAACCTTTGCCTTCTCAACTCTCAAGAGAATGGGCGAAACCGAGTACCCCAGCTCTCTTAGTTATCCAGCAGAGGAGCTCTGCACAGATTTGAAGACCCTTCGAAAAGATGAATGGAAGATAACAGTCGTCAGGTCCTCACCAATGGTGATCAGTGCTACTGGGAGTAGATTGTCCGCTTCATTTTCCAACTAAATGTCAATCGAAAGCGAAAGTGATGCGAACCTACTTGGACGAGACAACTAAATGGAAGAAGATTCGATAGAAAAATTTTGCAAAGGAAAGACTTGAAAACTTCAAAGGTTGAGAGGTGATGCTCGTTAAAGCTCCAACAAGCAATCTATCTAGTTCAAGAGATAAGAAGAATTTAAAGACTGACGCATATCAAAGGTCTTTTCCTTCATCAGATGAATCCACAAGAACCAGCAAGGATCAGCACAACTCTGCCAACCCCACACCAGAGTCAGAGTCATTGGCAAGTTGAAACAGCATGGCGGATTAAAGTTCGACGACTCAACAACAAGTAGAGAACAATTGGGAGCCAAGGGGCGCATCGCGACAAGAGCAGAAGATTGAAGATATAGCAAAGGTAAGGAATTGCAGCGTCAACGATGGCTTCAACGAGGACGTCGAAGGAATAAATAGGGGAGAATGTCACGGACAAATTGTAAACGGTTTGTTCGGTATAATGCTTATGCGTGTCCGTGTCCTTTTCGGTTTGTTCTAGCTTGTAAAGCTTGTAAAGGGCTTGCCAAAGGTAAAATACCCCATTTGAGTGAGTTTGACAACCATTGTCGACATGTACATAAAGTTTGCGTTTGGTGGACACTTGTACCACATTTCGGTTTGTAGTGGACCAATTTTATACCTTTATTGTGCAACCGTTCTGAGCTTGTGATATATATGGTTGGAATGCATTGGCTCTAAAGTGTTTGTTGAAAGGATGGCTTGTGTATCCCGTGCGAAACGCTTTCTCTGTCCCGTCTTCTCTTTTGCAGGTCCTAAGGGATCGTAGGAGACTTCGGGGAGGCTGACCTTTGCGGACTGACACGCAATGATGCCGCACGGCTTCGGCAAAACCAGCTAAGTCCGTAACAGTAGGGTGGATGAGGCTCGTAGCACGACCACGTAGAGTGAAGAAAGCTTGCAATCTAGCGATATAGGGCGGAGGCAACTCACGACAGTGTTTCAAATTCCATACGCTAGGTCGAGCATGCAATGGCAAGGGAGAAAAGCATGTTGTTTGGGTTGTGGACGGGGCATGTAAGTGATGTGAATAGTTAGTTTAATTGAGCCAACTATGTCAAATAGGTTGAATCTAGAGTAATTTTGCATCGAACACCCGCCTAAGTTACCCAACGCCTGGGCCCAAGGATGTGCCTGAGTGGCGCCTCATTCAAAGGCCTCGCCCGACCCAATTACAAGGCACTCAGGCCTCACCTAGGTGAGCGCCTTTTGAAAACACTGCTATAAACTAAAGATTCCTATATGGCCACTCTCTTTGACTTGGATATCAAAGACAACATGACATACATTTTGCCTCAGAGACAGCTTTTGGCATTGTTTGTGAAAAAGATCAAACAAATATTGGGAGTTCATTTTTTCTATCAAGCATAGCCTTGTCCGAATTGCTCATTAAAAGATACAACCTATGTATTGTGAGAATCTTTTAAACGTGAGGCAGATTCCAAGATCAACACATCAAATCTGTTATTACCAGCACCAACATTGAAACACAATTTAATCCTCTGAAAAACATTATTCCTATGAACAAGTAAAACACCAAGTCTTTGGCTGGAAATATGCCATGTTGAATAAATTGATTGGGAACAAACAATGCAAGATATCCTTCGAAAGAATACAAGAAATTTTCTCATATGTACTGCATAATTCCACAGTAATACAAGAACATGATGCTTACAAGATAAGAAATGAAAATACTTACAGGATGGCGAGGATCAGCAAGCATGGGAAAAAGGCCTCTAACTATGAGCGATTGTCTAGCCTGCCAATATAATAGCTTTCATTAGTGAAGACTTCATTGTACCTGCCAATAACTATCTATAAAATAAATACGAGTAGTGGAAAGATCGCAAAAATCATGACCATATGTCAAGGGTAGATCAATTGCCGGAAATAATAAAAAAGAAAGAAAACGAGATCCTTGATCCGAGTTTTTGAGTTGTGGCGATGATGTGCACCAGTTAATAAAAAAATGGGTACTTAAACACATACTTCAAACGCGCCACTGAAACTCCACCGAAGTTGGTTTGTTTTAAGCCGAGGGATGACCACAGATAGTACAGGCATGGTAGGCCTATACTTGGCGATTAACCTACCAAAGAACAAGAGGAAATCCGATGCATGTCAAAACTTTCGATGTGTGCCCTCAAACAACAAAAGCTACATGGATGTTTGAACAAATTTCAACTGAAATAGCACCTTGCAGCTCTGCCAGATGAAGTGAAACAAACAATCACAGAAGCCTTAACTTTAATAGCAGCACGTACCTATAGAAAATCATCACAGGATAGTTACTCAAGCATGTCCTCTAACTTCTCTAAAGTAAACTTCATTATATAGTGGCTAAAGAATAAAGAAGTTAATAGCATACAGCTGATGAAGCAATGGACTCCAAATGGGTCATCGGTTCTCCAACATATTTCACGGTCTTCTTAAAGTACAAATCCTGGTTGAAAACTTTCTCCGCCTGCAAAAGTTGTTTCCATGATGATCCAAATGCAAGCAACACAAAGATAAGAGCAAAGTGAAGATAGGAAGGGAGTGGGGACTAAAGAAATGCACATTGCAAAAGCAATTAATCATAAGAACGTAATGAGTTCATAAAACAATGCTACAGAAACTGGAATAATAAAGCAAAATAACTTGAACAAAAAAAGAGCACATCCATCCACTATCACCAAAATACTTAACTTTGATATCACCAAAAGAGCATCATCCATCCACTATCTAGACATCCAAAAACCCTCAACAGACTTCCATAGTAACATGTAATATTTTGTAACTACCATGAACAAAAGATTAGAGATCATGTAACCAAAATAGAATAGAACATGCATCTAGCAACATTGTCTTAAATAGGCAAAATTTTGAAAGCTCATTTGTCTTGCGCCAATGAAACAGCCGCTTTTTGTATGTTTGATACTCGATCATTATAGGTTGACTTTCTATAGTTCATTCAACCATGTTTTTTTTTTTTGGCATATGCACCATGCTGATTAATCGTATATCAAGAACACAAAATGGGACAACATGAACGCAATACAAAAGGTCAAAATTATGTGTGAAGTAGCCACTAAAAAAATTATGTATAACTGTAGCATATATGAAAATAAAAGTTGCATGTCAAAAGCTTCTTCTGTCATTCAAACTTTTTCATATATTTTATATACTTCCAGGACAACTATATTGGTTTATTATTAACAATCAAATGTATTGGAGAAAATCTTATACAATAACAGAAGGCTCACCTCATAACAAATTCTACCTACAGTTGAAATAGTTTCAACAGGATACAATCCACGAAGTGTTTCAGCACCCAAAAGTATTGCATCACTTCCTGGAAATAATCAAAATTGATAGTCTGAAGTTATAAAATTGGAAAATACTTAAGACAACCAAAATGATACAAAAGCAATTAGTTTCCTATACAGACAGAATATACCATCAAGTATTGCATTCGCCACATCAGTTGCTTCTGCACGCGTTGGTCTCAAGTTGTCAGTCATGCTGTCAACCACACGCGTGATAACTGCTGGCTTTCCAGCCATGTTGCACTTATAGACAGCAGCCTTTTGGAATAAAAACACCTGCAGGAAAATCTCAGAAATCAGGCAATAAGTCACCAACCAAATTAGTTACAGTAACATAGGTGAGAAATAGATACTTTCTAATGACAAATAAAAGAAAGAAGGTTGACTGGATCACATTTTCCAGCTGCAATCTTGAACTATCAAAAGAATTTAACTTTTTCAAATCATCAAGTACAAGAAATACTACTGCAATTATTCCTTCTATTCTGCTATTTTAACAGCTCTTGAATTAACCCATTTTATAATCAAAATAGCTAAGGGCCTAAACTCATAAACAGCATCCTCAATATTTATGAATTATTTTAAAATTGACCCAAAGCTAAGGGCTGCATCATAAGAACCATGACAATAAAGAGGCAACTAATAAGCTTGTCTTGCTTCAGATTCAAATTCTGTCCATACTCTTTTATATAAATACAATAACTATTTTTATAACTGTAATCATCAAAAATATTAGGATATCAGATGATTTGGAATAGCTTTTATCCTCAATCATGGAAACTACTTCAAAACTGGAGCAGAACATAGTTAATGGGCAAATGAGAAATCAAAGTGTGTCTATGTTGTTGAACGATCAGCATCAAATTTTGAGGTATTAGAAAAACAGACGACTGTTGTCACAGGACAACAGTGCTATGTGTTTTAACAATAGAGTATAAGCAGAAATCATTTAAACGAAGAACTAAACAAAGAAGAACGAGACAAATCCAACAAGTTCAAATATCCAGAACAAACAAGGTAATAATGCCTACACAAAATTCAATAAACCCTTCAATCTCAAGAAACTGAACTGATAATTCACTCATTATGAAATATTCCAATTTTGTTTCACACAGCCAGCTTTTGTTGTTTATATTTACATATAGTGGGGCATCATAGATGTAATAACTGGAAAGTAAAAACTAAACCAGCATAGCCATAATAATCAAATTTCCCACCTTCTCAGGTGGGAGATCTATTCCAAGATTCCCACGTGAGAGAATGATGCCATCTGCTTCTTGTAAAATCTCATCAAAATGTGTTAGACCCTGAAAGAAAATGAGCAATGCAACTTATAAACTTGACGATGTAAGGTAAATGTTCCAAATTAATAACAAGTATCTTTGCTGCTGACCTCTACGCTCTCAATTTTGGCAAATATTTGAGTTTGGTAAAGATCACCTAACTTTGACAAGAATTCTCGGGCCTGAATTCAGTGATAGAAAATAGTAAATATGTAATAAAATAGCTTATTTGTCTCTCCAGATCAGGCAAAATAAATTCCCAATGAGAAAAGAAATATATTGGGATAGAAATTTTTCATATTCTTAATAGAGTAAATACTGCAAGGTAAACACAAGTGATGTGAATAAAAATAGCTTACTTGTCGAACATCTTCTGCATGCCTTGTATAAGATAAAGAAAGGAAGTCAATTTTGTTGCGGACACCCCATGTACTTATTGCCTAAAATATAGACAACATGTTGCACGGAATAAGAAGACTTTTAAATAAACTTAAGAGACTATAATCTATGAGCAAATTTAGTGCCTGCAAACCAGTAATTGAATTTCTTAAATGATACATTGTTTCTCCCATGGACAACAGTCAGCACCTTGGTTTCAGATAATAAACACAATTTATGCATTAATTTGTTCAATATACTTAAAAAGACTAAATCAATAGGTTGTTTCCATCAAGAGATGAGTATAAAACATTGGGATAACCACTAATAACCAGTGTATTAAGTATCGAAATAGAAGTGAGAGAACATTGCACCACAAGCTATATACATTATGCTGAGGAATGGATTAACCTATGTTAAGCGGCTGACAAAAATCAAGTTGATAAACATTGGAAGCTAGAGGCAAAAGGATGTGTCCTTTGTTAAGTACTGGGAGACCTTAAATAGATTGCAGAAAATTCATGATGATGAACAACCTGGTTAGATCAAAAGTTGTTTAACTGTATTACAAATTCATAACCCAACAACAATTCTTCTTTCATTCGTCTGAAAATCACTTACGTTGCATTTTAGTGCAATATTATCTTTGTAACATTGGGATAACCACTAATAACCAGTGTATTAAGTATCAAAATAGAAGTGAGAGAACATTGCACCACAAGCTATATACATTATTCTGAGGAATGGATTAACCTATGTTAAGCGGCTGATAAAAATCAAGTTGATAAACATTGGAAGCTAGAGGCAAAAGGATGTGTCCTTTGTTAAGTACTGGGAGACCTTAAATTGATTGCAGAAAATTCATGATGATGAACGACCTGGTTAGATCAAAAGTTGTTAACTGTATTACAAATTCATAACCCAACAACAATTCTTCTTTCATTCGTCTGAAAATCACTTACGTTGCATTTTAGTGCAATATTATCTTTGTAACGAAGCTTCACCATAGGTTCTTATGGTCGCTCCATGATGCATGTTAAAAATTACATTGTTGAAACAAACAATGGGTGAAAGAGTTCTTCACATGAAAACTATTAGGAAACCTTACAAGATGCTAAAAGCAATGCTGGTCAAGAACCGCACTGTTTGTCTTACATTTTTATCAGCTTCAGTAAGTGTTGGCAAATCAATATGGATTTGGGAGACATGGAGAGTGAAGAGTGACCCCGCCAGTGTAGCAGTGTTTTTTATTATGCAGACTACATCAGCCCCTTTCACCTCAGAAACCTGCACAAACATACAAAAGAAAAATAAAAACTCAGTTGAAGACTCAATAACCCATGTAAAAAGCAACTGACACAACCAAGTATGGCAAGATTAGTTGTGCACAATCCTACTACGTATACATTCACAGAAAATGCAGTACTAGTTCCTTTCAACAGGTAGATGAGATATAGTTATTGCGTCAGCTATCAGTTTTCAATGAATTGGATCAGGCAAGCCCACCAAAGCCATACCTCCAACCAAACAGAAGTAGTTTCACTACCAGTGAACAAGTATTGGCCAATAAATATTGTGTCTCCTTGCTTCACTGCCTGCAAATAAATGATAGAAAATAAAATTTGATTAAAATAATTCTAAAATTCACATTGAACTAAATGTCTATTCTTACCATCAGATGGTCTTTATGTTATAATATAGTTGTGCTCAATGTCTAACAGTCAGCCTTAAATGATCATTTGTTACCATGCATGTTGTAACCAAAATAAGATAGGAAAAAGCCACATATACCGTATCATTTTTTTCTTGTTTCTTAATAAAGTTTGCTTAGGTCCTCTTGAACCACTGCTCCTACCAATAATTTTAATTGACCCAACTCATCCACCGCATCCATGTTGGTTTAATTAAATCAAGCAACAATGAGCATGATTGGAAGAAAAAAAATTGCTTGCCTTTGATAATCCGCTAAAGTTTATAGGCAACAGCTGAGATGATGCTTCCTGCTCCTGATCTGGGGTCAAAATAACATAAGCATCTGCCTCAAGTGAGATGGCCTTCTCACTTTTGTTTACGACCTGCAACTCTGGACCCACTGTATCCAACATGATCTGGGAAACAGGAAAATGATTTATGATCAATTAACAAAAATGTTTAGAATTGAAAAATGGTCGGTTGATCCTGAATTTGAAGATAGATCCTCATGATAAGGCAACTCAGAAAGAGGACTAACTTATAACTCAAAAGAACCAACCATATGCCTAACTCGGCTGGTTGATATCAACAAATTGAAAAGGGTGTAAGAGTGTTTGAAGTTTGAACACCCATAGATCCAGTCTTTTTCTACCATATGCAGGATGTATTCATTGGGCTTTGGTAGCAATATATGGGATTCATAGGGTTAATGTGAATTAAACGAACCTTGTGTTCTGCCTGGTCTATGGTGACCTGCTTGAACACTTGCACCATAGCATGGTATAAAAGACAGGTTGGTATGCTACCGAACCAGACCACATATATCACCACTTTGTGGTACAAGTTGGTGTACCATCTAATAGATCAACACCATAATGGTCGTGTGATGAAATCTCTTCTACTATATGCAGGATGTACTTGTTGGGCCTTGGTAGCAACATATGGGGCCTTTGTCTTCTGCTATGGTCTGGGGTGACCTGCTTGAACTATAGCATGGTGTCAAATACCATTTGCTCGGCTACTGAACCAAAGCATAAGTCGGTGCCAAGTGGTACAAGCTGGCATAACAGTAACACACCGGCCCAATGGGTTGTACCGAGACACGATCCATGGTGCTCTAAAACCCTATTAGGGTTTTCATCCACCGGCAAGTTGTCGAAAATCTTTGATCGATGTTACATGAATATGTAAAACCCTATTAGGGCTTTCATCCACCAGCAGAAAAGGAGACGTCGAAAGGGGTACCGGTATCTACGACGCAAAAGAGGAATAGTAATGTGCAGACTTACGGCGCACAACTTTTGGGTGCTCTTGATAGCGGTCTTGAGGTTTTCCAGGGTCTCTTGATGATAGTCGACGTCCCCCCACGAGAAGTCGAATCTTGCCACTGTCAAAAGAAGAACCCAATCAGCCGATTGAAACGAAACCGAGCGCTGATTAAAATAAAACTTCAACCGACCTCTTGATGAGAAGCAGATTAGAAAATAACATGAGGCGTACCCGACATGCCGGCCTTGAGGCAGGCGGAGATCACCTCCACCGACCGGGATTTGGGGCCGAGCGTGCCCACGATCTTGGTCATCGCAGGGAAGAAACTCTGCAGAGGCAAAAGGCCACACCAAATCAATGATCACGGAACGAAATAGAAGATTCCTCTTGGCAGAGGTTTCTATTCTGTATATTTCCAAAAAGTAAACCGTCCGATCATTGAATCAAGCGAGAGAGGAAAGGCATACAGGCTTGGACGGCTCGAGGATGGAGACCATCCTGATGGGTTCTTCCAGGAGGAGGTGGGTCGAATGCATCTTTCTTGATCTGCGCCTCTGCTGCGACTACGCTCGAAGAGGACGGGGACTAGAAAGAGGAAAGAAGAAGGGAGACGAAACCAAAGACTCGCAGCGAGAGAAGCGTGCCCTCCTTTTATTATGCTAATTCTTCTCCGCCCCCAGACGGCTTTCTCTGACCCAATTCTCTAGAGCGCAAATATATGATGCTTCCGTTCTGCAGGGCTCAATGCCGCATTCCCGTCCGTTGATCTTTCATTGACTCGAGAACACATCGACTCGCCCATAGATCGCGCCCGACACCCAAACTGGAATCAACGCGGTGGTGGGCCCATCGAGTGGTGTGTGGTGACCGAACGGGTGGCGACGCATCCGACATCGATTCCGGTATGGACGGGCATGGCATGGCATGGCATCATGGGACGGATCGAGGTTCTATCGTGCGAAGCAATCAACGGCGGACACGAGCTTTCTTTTCGGCGGCCAAACTCGGGATCGCCCGGTCGTGCCCGCTTCGGCGAGTGCCGATGGAAATGTGGGATCGGTGGGCGAAGACGAGCAGAACATTTGGGGGGACACGGGCATGCACGCCAAAAAATGTAGGAAAACCATGCTTCCGCCCTTGATATCATAATGTCATGATGTTCGAACATCCGACTGTTCGATTTCTCACAAGCGGCATTGTCATCGATAGCCGTCGCTTGGGGTGCGATCGGTAATATTGGTGTTAGATTTTGTGATCCGTTATAATCGGATAAGATATATGATATAATTAATTGGATTCTGATAACAGTATCGGCCAATAGAAAAGAAGTCCATATTTTGGAGAATACCTTAAGGGATGCCCTTGATGGAAGGAACTCCTAATAACTTATCCTAGACCCTCTCGCTCTACTTTATAAATAGACGGACCTCGGAGAGTTAAAGTGTCAGAAGCAACATAGAAGCGTCTAAGAGTTGCATAAAGATTAGCAAACACGTATGCGTCTAAGGGTTGCGTAAAAGAAATATTACAAAGGATGACACTTTGCTTTGAGAGTGATTACGATTTTCCTCTCAATTCTCCTGAGCCATCAATAACAGAGGTTCGTGAAAGGATAGGAAGAGAGGAGAAGGAGCCTAGCTCTCTTTGCGGCGAAGCGTTGGACCAAAGGAGGATATTCAGATCGAGATCTTTCCTCTTCCGCGCGGATGGCATTGAAAGGTACGCATCGTAGAAAATAGCAGATCTATCCATGTTTAATTTTTAATTTCGATCCTAGGATTAAAGTTTTTCCGCATATCACAGAAGCATGATTAAAGTTATTTTATGCTTACAATTGGTATCAGAGCCAGGTTCTTGAAATCAAAAATTTTAGATCTGCTATTGTTCCGATTCTACGATGGTTGGTCCGAATTTTAGATCTCATTGTTCCTATCAATTTTGGATTATTATCGTATCGCTCGCTTGTCGGCGATATTAAGGAAACAATGATCGATCGTTGTGCGGCCTGACCGCCGCTAACATCGGGCCGCAGCATCTGGCCGTAGGATCGCCGACCAATATCAGATCGCAGATTAGCGCAGACGGCGAACCCCGCGAGGACGCGATCGCACGGCGGCAGCCGCGAGCACCGCCGTCTGAACAAACGAGCCATATGCGTGCATCCAATCGCAACACAGTCGCGCGAAACAAAGCCGCACAGCGGCAACCATGCTGCCTGCACGCGCGGCGGCGCATCAGTAATCTGAACCTTCCGGCCTGGCAGCATGCTGCTGAAAGCCCGCCCGCTAAGCCATAACATATGGCCCGCCAGCGCATGAATCCATGGCCGGCCGTTCAGCGGCAGCACCTGGTAGAATCATGGCGACCGCTTTGAATGAGAGCCGCCGCCATGGCATGGCATGCGGTGGTAACATGCGCGCGCCAGCCAGCAGCGATTCTTGCAGAGGCAGGAGGGAAAATTTCGGCAAATTTACAGTTTTGCCATTAGGGTTTCCTAAAAGCAAAAATTACAGTTTTGCCATTAGGGTTTCCTAAAGGCAAAAATTACAGTTTTTGTCATTAAAAAAAACTATAAATTATTGTTCGTTTTATAATTTTTCTCATATGACTTATTGATTACATGTGATAAATTAAAATCCAATTATTGTTCTTGGTTATTCACATGTATATAATTGAAATTGTGAAATGATTTCACATAAAAGTTTTTCATGATTTATGTGTTATCATGATTATGGTTTTTTCTTATACTGATCAATATATATGAATTATTGATTGTAAGTTGTAAATAATATCCAATTATTGTTCTTGGATATTTGTTTGATTATTCATATGTATATATTTAAAATTGTGAAATGATAGTTAATTTTCACATAAAGGTTTTTCATGATTTATGTGTTATCATGATTATAGTTATCATATGAATTTTATTTATGCTCATTAATATTCAATAATCATTATGGTTGTTGTATTATTGAATTGTTTAGCATAAATTGAATTAAAGAAATTTAGTGAATATTATTTGTAATTCATCTTCCTAAGTTTTATCTGACTAGTAGCTGCCAAAGTGGCCTGGGATGATAAGCTTATGTGATATGAATTACAATAAAAGTCTTGTCATTTATAGGATATTTTAGATTGTATTTTATATTTTGGTATTGGTCTTGCAGCCACCAAAGTGACATAGACCAATAATTTATAAAATACATTATGGAATTGATCCTAAATGATATTAAAGAAATTTGATAAATATTATTTGTAATTTATTTTCCTAAGTTTTATCTGATCGATGAGCCAAAGTAGCCTGGGATGATAGACTTATGGGATAGAAATTACAGTAAAGTCTTATCATTCATAGGACATTTTAGATTGTATTTTATATTTTTGTATTGGTCTTGCAATCACCAAAGTGACCTAGACCAATAATCTATAAAATACATTATGGGATTGGTCCTAAATGACATTAAAGAAAAATAATATTCACAATGGCACACATAATTAGGAGATTTAGATAATCCCAAAGGAGAATCTATTTTGAATAATTATGTGATGGGGTAGGATGATACTGTTTTGGATATTCTTGTAGTTTAGTGTTCTATACCCAAAGGTATTAACACTATTCCACAAGGATGGTATCAGTCCTCTATGGATGATTTTGAGTGAACACTAGATATGTCAATATTTCACCCAAAGGTGAAATGTAGATGATATCAATAGTTCATCATATTTTGGAACTCAAAGCATTGATGTTATATTATTACAGTGGTACTTCCTTCATTGTATTTTTATAAGTGTCCCTATATTTTCTGAAATATATTTTCTGGAATAAATGGCTTGAGCATATATAAGTTATATTGAATGAGTGAGACCTTGATCAGATTATTTGAAGGAACACAGACTTATTTACTGAAAGTTCTGTGGAATAAATAATTAAGGTTCTTGATCGTGAAAGGTCCGAAAAACTCAATTTGATGATACTTAGACTTCAAGATCTGATGAGCGCATGAGAATATTTAAGGATAAATATAAATTTTCTGATAAGTCATGAGTTGACACATCAATGAAAGAACTGACTAAAAATGAAAGTATTTGAGGAATTAAAGATTATCTCCTCAATATAATTAACAAAGTTGTAAGCTCAAGACTTAGAATATTTGAGTTCTACTCAAGGAGTGGGTAACAATAAAATAAGGATGAAGCATAAGCCACCTGAGTTTATAATTATTATATAAACTCATAAAAGAATTTCTTCATAATAAAGTGTTACTTATGTAACAATGAAAGTTATATGAAGAAGAATTATAAGATTTGATTTGAAATAAAAAGTTATATGATTCAAATCAAATATTATAGAAATTATTTTTGTAATACTTGGTGGATTAATTTGATGCTTCAATGTATGTTACCAATAATAGAGATTTATTTTAATATTTAAAAGGAAAAGTAATAAAAATCAAAGGAGATTGAAATATTCATCATTACAGGGAATCATCTTAAAGTGAAAGCGATAGTAGTTTGTATTTATCGCCTACGCCTAAAGATGATTTATTTGATGAATCTTGAGGATTCGTATTATATTCTTATAATTTTGGGAATTTGGATTCTTTACCTAGAATTGTTAGAATATTGTTTCTCCTTTGATAGTTGTGAACTCAATATGATTCAATAAAAGTTAACATTTGGATTCTGTATAATGGTATATACAGAATTAATATGAATCTTGAGTTTATAACGATTCTATAAGTAAATATTAAAATAAAATAAAAGTTTATAAACTCCTTGAGATTATGCTTACATCTACGAGTCGTTCTATATTTTTGTCTCATTAAAGAGAGATATTTTATCATCATATAGATAACCTATTGAGATATGATTTTATATATATCTAATTCATGTAAAGTCTCAGGCCATTGACACTCTTAAAATGTGCATAAAAGAGGTCGAGAGATAATTAAATAGAAAAGTTAAAATCATCATATCTGATAGGGGTGATGGATTTTATGGTATTCATGATTTATCAGATGTGTCGTAGCAAAACATAATTGCTGAAAGGTATAATCGTACATTTATAAATATGATTAGGAGCATGATGTATTATTCTTTTATACCCAAATTCATGTGAGAAGAAGCTCTAAGGACAAATATGTATATCTTAAATGAGGTTTCTAGGGAACCTAACTTAAGATATTTACATATTTAGGATTGTCTTGTAGAGATAAGGATCTTCAACTCACATAAAAGAAAAATTAAAGTTAATAACTATTTCTGAATATTTTGTTATTTATTCAGAAAAGTTTTAAAAAGGGTATATGTCTTATTGCTCTAATCATAGTACGAGGATGGTTAAATCTGGTAATATAAGGTTCCTATAAAATAGCGAATCAGTGGGAGTAAAAATCTCAAAATTTAATTTTGGTATAGAGGAGATAAATGTTGATACTCCTTTATTATTCGAGAGATTGTTGCTACTCAAATTATTAAATAATTTGATAAAGGTGAACAACAAAATAATATTACCAAACTCTCACATTATATTGATATCGCTGATAATGGTCTTATAGAATAACCACATTTGATAGCATTGAAAATTTTTCAATGGGAAAGGAATCTGTCATTTATGATTATGTGGTATATCTATAAGAATTATATTTTGATATAGGAATCGAAATAGATCCTTATTGTTTTCATAGGTCATGAAAGGTAACGATTACGAAAAGTAATATGATCTGATGTAAGAAGAGTTAAAATCAATAACGAATGGTGTCGATGAATTCGTTGAATTGTCCTATAATTGTAAAAGAGTCTATTATATAAATATGACTCAAAGGACAATGTCGAACGATATAATAGTCAGACTTTTAGTTTTTATATGGTTATCGATTTTTACTCATAAAGAATGTATCAATTATAATGAGACATTTAATTTTTTAAATGAGCTCGTTAAGAATCGTCATGACATTAGTGATTCATTATGAATTTGAGTTATATCATAATGATATGAAAACAAATTTTTGATTAAGGATCTAGTTTTATATGGGTTACTCTGAATGACTCGCAGAGTAAATAAAAGAAATATATAATTGGATATGCAAATTCAGGAATCTATTTATGATCTTAAACAAGCTTCTAGATAATGATATATAAAGTTTCTTAATATCATTGATTTCTTCAGATTTAAGAAAAATACTATTAATCGGTATTTATATCTGAAGATCAGTGGGAGCAAGTTTATTATATTGATCATATATATGGATAATATTTTGCATTGCTAGTAGTGACTTGGTTTATTATACTAAACCAAGAAATTATCACTAAGAATTTAAGATGGTTGATATGAATGAGACATCTTATATTATTAGTATTGAGATACTCAGGGATATATCTCAATGATTATTAAGACTGTCTCAGAAAGGATATATTAACTTAGTCTTGAGATGATATACAACTTTGTTCAACAAATCATAAAAGTAAAATTTTAGTCAAAATTGAGTGCTTTAAAATGACTTGAAAAGAATCAGATAAAGGAAATATTCTTTATATATGCGCAGTTGAAAGTCTATGCTCAAGCCTATGTCGAATCAGATATCGAGTTTTTGCGGTTAAAATCTTTGGATAGATATTTGAGTTATCCAAAAGTAAAAAAATATTAAAGGACTGCAAAGAAAAGTTATAAGATATCTGGAAGGGACGAAGGATTATATGCTCACATGTATGAAATTATATCAGCTTGAAATGATGGTGTTTTTCAAATGCTGATTTTATAAATTGCCTCAATAATAGGAAGTCCACCTTATGGTAAATATCTTTATCTATTAGAGGGGCAATTTATTATATCATTATTAATAATGAAAGTTGATTTTGTGGTATGCTTTGAGGCCACTAATCAAACTTCATAACTGCGAAATTTTATCTCAAGACTTGGTGTGGTCAGATTTAATTGCCAAGTCGTTGATGATATTTTGTGACACCGCAGCAGTTTTCTTCTCTAAGAATGGCAAGTACTCTAGTGGTTCCAAGCACATTGAGATAAAGTACTTGGTGGTTAGAGAAAGAGTCCAGAAACAACAAGTGTCAATTGAAAATCTGAGCACCACTATGATGATTCTTTGATCCATTTACTAAACCATTCTGATTGTAAAACATTTAAAGAACATGTTCTTAGAATGGGGCTTGTGAGCAAGCCATAAAAGAAATGGTGATGCATGTTTTAGTGGGTGCTATAATTGATATTTTTCCTTGCATAATTAAAGTTATTTGTTTACAATTATCCTGTTTACATTTATGTTTATGCATATTATGGTTGAATGTAATAACGAGTTGTCTTGACAAGACAAATTACAGGGGTCATTATGAACTATATTAGGAAAGACTAACGGTGTTGTAGTACATAGAAGGGAGTATGACATTGTTGACATACAACCGCTATGACTCGCATTGATGGTTGGACTTAATATAGTATTATTGTATTTATTGGACTTATTGGCTTGTTTTTAAAATTCATGGCCATGTATAAAATTTTTGTTTCAAAATTTGAAATCCAATTAGGTAAAAATTATTTTTCTAAACAAACTTTTGTTTTGTTTATTTTTGATGTCTTTTATATCTTATCAATTAATGGGCCAAGTGGGAGAATGTTAGATTTTGTGGCCCGTTATAATCGGATAAGATATATGATATAACTAATTGGATTCTGATAACAGTATCGGCCAATAGAAAAGAAGTCCATATTTTGGAAGATACCTTAGGGGATGCCCTTGATGGAAGAAACTCCCCTAATAACTTATCCTAGACCCTCTGCTCTACTTATAAATAGACGGGACCTCGGGAGAGTTAAAGTGTCGGAAGCAACATAGAAGCATCTAAGAGTTGCATAAAGATTAGCAACACAGATGCGTCTAAGGGTTGCGTAAAAGAAATATTACAGTGACACCGTTTGAGAGTGATTACGGTTTTCCTCTCAATTCTCCTGAGCCATCGATGCAGGTTCGTGAAAGGATAGGAAGAGAGGAGAAGGAGCCTAGCTCTCTTTTGCAGATTGACGGAAGCGTTGGACCAAAGGAGGATATTCAGATCGAGATCTTTCCTCTTCCGCGCGGATGGCATTGAAAGGTACGCATCGTAGAAAATAGCAGATCTATCCATGTTTAATTTTTGATTTCGATCCTAGGATTAAAGTTTTTTCGCATATCACAGAAGCATGATTAAAGTTATTTTATGCTTACAGTTGGAACATATGCAAGCATGCGACTTCAAATAAGTCGAGCTCGAGCGAACCTGAGGTCGTGTTAAAACTATTAACCGATTTGGAACTATGTCGATCACTGACATGGAAAATATCCGATTTGATTCGGAACCTCGTACGTGACGACGTTAATTACTTCGTCATGTTCGTGACGACGTTAACTTTAGCTGAGTGTATTGATCAGTTATTTGAGCCAAACGAATTTGATGGATCAGTTATCTTATAATCATGACATTTGATATCAAAGCTAATCTAATATTTGAGAGATTGAAATATTTCGATTAGTTTAAAATTAAAAATAGATAAGACTAAGATTAATTTATAAAGATTTGATGAGTATATTATTAATTAACTAATCAAACTCATATATTTTCGATATGACTTATGTTATAGGTTTTTTGAGTTGCTCAATGTGCCTTTTAATAATCTACATGGTATCAATATGCACCGAGACTAATGTTGAGTAGAGATACAAACGTGGTCCATTTGATGTTTTTGTTAGATTTTGTATAAACGATGGTGAAAGTATTAAGCCTTAACAATTATATTTATTTATTTTTATAGCCCATGCTTCATGATAACTAACGAATGAATGTTTCACATAGTAAAAAAATATTTTTAGTAAAGTTGATAATAAAAAAATTTATTCTCAACGATAAAAAGTACATCATTAATTAATCATCATATGATATATAATCATTTATAATGATAGAAGAAGATATCACTTGTTTGCCCACGTGAGCAAGGAGCGAACCCCCCTTATCGTTCACGTGGATACGAGAGTAAGACAAGTCTATTGGAGGCGATTAGAGGTTGTTTATCCGTAAAATATTTTATAAAATATTTTATAATTTTATGCTTGGATAAAAAAACTTATCTCTGACACAATAAAAATTGGGATCTATCTTTTTTAATCACTCATATTCGTACTTATATATTTCAAATTACTAATTTAAATATTAAGAAATTGAGATGAGAAATCTCTTTCAATCATAATCTTTGTATAGATGACGTATCGAGTTTTTGTTTCGTAAATACCTCGAACAACGTTGGTGATTTCGTCTCTCGTCACTGGAATATCATGTTGGCGCTCTAATTCAAGATGAATATTCGTGAGTTGTATTTGATTTGCTTGAAGAAATGTTGTTCCGCGGATCACGTGATTAGCGATTGATCCTTTTCTCGGTGATCGGTCTAACGTGGATTCTGATGCAATATTAGAATGGGGGTGCGCGGGATGGTTTCCCGCTCTCCGTCCCGTTTCCACCGGAAAAAAATGATATATATAATTTTCCTTCAATATTTTAACGCAGTTGGTGGAAAAGAGATCGTCTTCGGGGCACGGAATCGGGAACAGACGGAGATGGTGGGCGGTGCGCTTCATTATTATTGTGCCGTCGGGCCCCACCCTCGCTGGTTGCAGGCGTGCGGAGCGTTATCTAACGGAGATGTGACGGCGCGTTACGGTCCCGTAGCCAGCAAGTTACGGGGGGATCCCACCGTCACCCTCTTAAGTGGACGTCCGCTCGCGATCCGTCTCCCACGCTCTAACGTCGTCTACTTCCCGTCCCGTATCGTTCGGCCTCCGCCCCGTTCGGATTCGGACGCCATAACCCTAACCCTAACGACGACGAGGCCGCCGCCTTCATGGCCTCCTGCGACGACGACTTCGCTCTGCTAGGAGACGAAGCCCAGTCGCAGCACCAGGCCCAGGCACGGGCCGTCCCGTTCTCCGCCGCCCACCGCTACGTGACCGCCAAGGCGACGCCGATCTCCCTCCATCCCCGCGCCCACCACCACCTCGGCGCTTCCTCCTCCTCCGCCCCCTCGGTCATCGTCAGCCCTGGAAAGAAGGGGGTCGTCGTCGATGGTGGAGGCGAGAACCACGAGGGTTATGGCGAGGCATTCAGCCAGACGGACGCCTCCAAATGCCCCTCCGCCTCCGCCTTCCACGAACACCCCTGCTTCGCCGAGGACGCCAATCCCTTCGCCACCCAGCACCCAGCCGACGACGACGACGACGACGAGGACGGCGATGCCGACAACCCCGAGGTCAAGGGGGCTGCCACCTCCGCGTCCCACCACCACCACCTCCAGCACATCCACCACCAGCAGCAGCCCCATCACCACTCGCCCAAGCGCAAGGACCACGACGATATCAGCGACGGCGAGTCGCCCTACTGCTACAACAGCAGCATGGCGGCTAACAAAAAGTCGAGGCCGATGTCATCCTCGGGGGACTACCGCAAGGACCGGGAGGAGTGGAGCGACACGGCGATAGGTTCCCTCCTCGACGCGTACACAGAGAGATACGAGCAGCTGAACCGGGGCAACCTGCGGGGAAGGGACTGGGAGGACGTAGCCACCATCGTCAGCGAGCGCTGCAACAAGCAGAAGGTGGGCAAGAGCGTGGAGCAGTGCAAGAACAAGATCGACAACCTCAAGAAGCGATACAAGGTCGAGTGCCAGAGGCTCAGCAGTGGCGGCCTCCCAACCAGCCACTGGCCCTGGTTTAAGAAGATGGAGCAGATCGTTGGCTCGTCATCCTCGTTGAAGGCTGCCCCGGACGATGACAAATCCGTCACCCTTGGTGGCCCTCCTGCGGTCATGAGACAGATCAAAAGGTCCACCCTTCTCTCCTCGAGAATTCTGCATTTTCTCATGCGGATTTGGTAATTGATTTTGTCTCCCTTGCACCGATGCATCTCGAGTGATGAGTTTGTAGCTCTTCATCTATGTTCAAGCCTCGCACTTTTCTATCTGCATCTATTGTGGAACTGTTTATCGCTGTTTGAGCTTGCTGAAGGTAAATTCATCTCATGATTTTGTGAATTTTAAGTAATTGTACCAAGATAAGCTTCGAAGAAACTCCTCATTATGTCAGCAAAGATTTTTTTTTTCTATAACAATTGAAGTTGATAGATTTAAAGCATATTAAATCCATTTCTATCTTTTTAAGGGACATTAAAGTTGGCTAATGAGGATTCTGATGGAAGATGCTCCAAAGTCTTTTATAAGAAAGTGGGGAGGGATAGTTATTTGATTTACTTTCGGGGAACTGTACTTGATGACTTTGGATAACCAAACACTCATGCCAAGGCCATGGAACTTGACTTTGGAGGACTATATCTTGGTGGAACAAACTTCATAGATGATCTCTGAAATGTTCATTCATTTGTTCCATCACTTATTAAGCATATAGGAATTTGGTTAGAAGTGGGCAAAAAGGTGCTGATGAGGTTATTAAATTTTATGTCTCTTGTGAAGATAGGAAATTTTGAAGGGAGAAGATCCATTTTGTTCACAGAGTGCTTCAAACAGTCCACTTGCTTCTGTGGGACCACTGTAAGAACAAAGCATGCAGTGGGTGAACATCGTAGCTTCATTTTCTCACTAGTAGTAGGTTCTATGTAATATGTTTCTGTCTTGTATGCTTTAAATTGTAAGCAGCCCTCCTTTTTTTATTTATTCTATTGTTAATATGCAACTTTAAAGCCATTTTTGATAGGATCACAGCTGATCATTCGCAACTGCTCTCCTTTTGATGTCAAATATGGAAAATGTAAAAAATGCTTTTCCAATGTCAAATGATAATATTAGATCTTTGGGCGTTTTTCTTGTTTTCTTATTGATTGAATTATCTATGAATGCATGACACTTAGAAACATTACAGCGGGTTGTTTTATCCCTCCTTGTTAATATGTAATACCCACACATATCGTTAAACGCATTTGCAGACATCCCATTGCTCCAGCTGGCCCTCTTAGCACAAATATTAACTCAAAGATGAAGCCATCATCAAATCCAAGGTGGAAGAGGGTGATTTTGAAAATTAGTGGTATGGCATTAGCTGGAGCTGGCCCCCAGAATGTTGACCCCAAGGTAGAACACTGGCATTCTCCTATCTGCATTTGTTGGTTTGGGCATATTCTGGTTGATCATAAATGGGGTTATTTTGCATGCATAAGTTGTTACCCGAAGTTGAATGAATGTTCTGTTTATACTGTTCAGGTAATTATGCTTATTGCTAAGGAAATTGCAATCGCAATCCGTGCTGGTTTAGAGGTTTCGCTCAACACCTGTCTATTCATACTGGATTTAAAGTTTTCTCAACCTGTATATGTTATAACCCCATTCCTGCAATCCTCGCTTGTGATGTTTCTCAGGTAGCTATTGTTATTGGAGGTCGAAATTTCTTTTGTGGTGACACTTGGATAGCTGCAACTGGAATTGATAGGGCTACAACTTATCAAATTGGGTATGTATTTCTTGCTTCATTGCTGGTGTTTATTCATCTTTTTCTTGTTCTTTATATAAAATGCACTTGTCAAATCATTGGATGTTGTGAAATTGGGATTAGAAACTTGGATAGTTGCACAATTAGGAGTCAACATATCAGAAAGGCTAACAAGGATGACGATGTTGAGATAGATGCGTGGCATCACTCGGTAAGATGAAACACAAAAAGGGTGCACTTTTGAAAATATTGGTATGGATGGCACGTAAATGCACCAGTAAGAATTGGTGAGTCCATTCGGATTACAACTACCAGGAGAGTTTGAGGATGATATAAGAAGATTTGGGTATTCCATCCTTAGATATCTTGTCACATTGCCTTTGGTACAGCTCAATGATGGCAAATAATTGATGTAGCTGAAATTATATGTTGGTGAAACTAGTTTGTTTGTTTGTTTGTTTTTTCCATTCTACATATCAAAACAAGTTGTGACTCATTCAAATACCTGTAAAGCCAGTGGAAAAATGTGTCTGGTTACATTATACATGCTAAGTGAGGAAGATGTAAGAACCTATTAGCTGACCTTCTTTTATTATATACTGAGTTCTCCGAAAAACACAAAAAAGAAGCTGAACACTGGAAAAACATACTTAAGCATGAAAATTAGGTGGCAATAATGACATAAGTTTATTACACTCCATAATTTGAGTCTGTTACATAGTTTAGACTGCCACCATGTTGGACAAAAGATGACACAGGTGTCCTTAGCCTCAAAGAACAATCTGTTCTGCAATAAAGTTGCCAAAATAAGGTTTGTCAGGCCTTTTATGATAAGAAAAGTTCAATTTGAAGTTAACGGTTGTATATGTTGTCTTGCATCTAATGCTAAGTTCACCAAGACAAGGTCTCTGACAGCATTCCTCTGTATACCACCCTCCACAGTCTCCACGGAGTCTCTTCTAATAAAAATTGTCTTCTTTTGTTTCTGTCTTGGGAAAAAAAATCATCTTTTGATGTTTGTTTTGTCTTTGTCGTTGAGATTTGTATCCCTTGAAACCCTAACATCATTAGATTAACTTTCATTTCTTTTAAATCTGTTGAATGCATACCCAGAGAGTAACACATTTGTTTCTACAATGGAAGTGGGACATTATTCATTTGTTGAATTTTGTTGGCTAAATTTTATTTACATGTGAATTGTGGCAGTATGATGGCATCATTGATGAATGCCATGATGCTCCAAGCATCCTTGGAGAAGATTGGTGTTGAGGCACGCATACAATCTACCTTACTGATGCAAGAGATTGCAGAACCGTATATAAGGCGGCGAGCTATCCGTCATCTTGAAAAAGGAAGAGTTGTTATATTTGGTGGAGCTGGTGCTGCAACAGGAAATCCACTTTTTAGCACCGATACTGCAGCTGCCTTGAGGGCCTCTGAGAGTATGTTCCGACATGCATCTAAATTATCCTGCTTTGGATATGGGCGTACAGAGCAATTCCTGAATCTTGTTGTCTTTGGTCGAGTTTTTATATTTAGGAACTCTGATCCATGTGACCTTACCACAGTTCATGCAGATGCTGTGCTTAAAGGTACTACTATGGATGGTGTTTACAACTGCCATCCAAGAAACAACGTTGGTAGTGCATTCGAGCACATTTCATTCAGGGAGTTGGTTTCCAGAGGCTTTACCGCAATGGACATGACAGCATTAAATTTCTGTGAAGAAAACAACATTCCGGGTATGTCCATGCTGTATTTTCTTTTTCTTTCTTACCCTTATCCTTTAATAATTAATACCATATTATTTTAAGCATTTGTGTTACTGAGCTTGTTGCTTTATACACATCTGCAGTTGTTATCTTTAACTTATTAGAACCAGGCAATGTCTCAAAGGCACTTTGTGGAGACCAAGTTGGTACCCTTGTAGACCAGTCAGGGAGGATTAACTGATTACCAATTCCACCGCAGCCGAAGGTGTCACAAAGCAGATATGATCATAAAGCCATCTTTATCTCCTGTTTCCGAGCTATTACATTCATTTTGATTAACTTCTACCTCAAGCTTGTGTCATCATTGGATAAAGCATTTCTCTATAGGCTGAAAACACCTTGGCAGTGTGAATACATCCTTTGTTTGGTCGGCTTGTCGTCAAATGGCACGAAACCTGCCTCGGACCGAAAAAAAGCAAAAAAATCTAGCTTGTACCAGTAAATTTCCGGCCCAGTATTGTTGTTCATTGAGCTGTAAATTAATTTGATGGACTGTACAAAAGATGTCGAGATCCTTGGACAAAAGGAAGTGGCAGTATGTTCTTCAAGCTATTTCATTAATGGGTAAATTGAAAGCATGCTTCCTTCTTTGTGGCTTGTAAATTGTTGAACATATGAATCTAATGGCTTCGACTGCATTCATCATCGAAAGTTGTCTCTTGTTCAACTGTTATCTCTCTTCCATGCATCAGATGCTCGTTGTCTCTCTGACAGGGGCGCTGACTGGGTCTCAAGAACTGGAAGTCAACTACATTGATAGAGAGTGAAGGCGCACGGGCCCCATGTGGGTCCACCGTCATCTTCCTGTAGCTGAATGACATGTCAGCGGTGACAACATGTAGATCTTCGCCTCTGTTCCAGCACAGCCCTCTCAGTAGCCATGCCATTGCAAACCGGTCGCCATGTATTTGTCTACATCGGAGCTGCGATTACAAAGTTTCGGCGATGATGAAGCTTCCAAGCGGGTGTGGATGCTGTCGCCTACTTTTTCTGACCTTCCTTACCTTCCTTTACCAGCGTGCTAATATAAAAAGGAGAAAAAGATGGTCGAGTGCTTTCCTGCACTTTTGTTCTCTTTAAGAAGTTTGCACGGAATCTTAAATTGTTCCCGGCTTTGTCGATTATTATGCGATCATATCCCCATCCCTACTAGCAAGACTTCACGGGGAAGGCGAAGCAACAGCGCGTAAAATCGTAATCTGCTGCAAGCAGCGAGCTTACTCAAGAAATTGGGCATGTTTTATTTATCAGATTATAGAGAACCAAAAAAATCATAAAGAACACGTCGCTCTGTATCAGTTGTGTGTGCGTGTACTCCGAAAGAAGCGTACGTGTTCCGTATCCGGCCGTCAGCTACTACACGCGGAGGGCATCGTTCGTGGATGGCAGAGCGTGGGATGGGCAGGCCGCTCGTGCAGCGGACGATTAACCCGTCAATACGTACGGCAGCAACGTCAAACGCACGCCGTCGCCATCGGTGGAACTTCCGGTCGTCCTCCAGTGCCGCCCTGACGGACTGGCCACGGACCGATCCATGAGGCCAGAAGCCTTCGGCCCGCAACGCTCCAAAGGGAAGGACGCAAAGAGGAGGGGAGAGAGAGAGAGAGAGACGGTCCCCGACTTCTCAGGGTCAGAGCCTCGTCATCACGGTCGGGGAATGAAGCGCCGACGAGAGAGAGAGAGAGAGAGATAGAGTGAGACAGAAAGTCTAACTCTCAACGGCGGCAGCTTTTGACGCCTGCGCTGTCAGTATTCGCTTTGCAAGCCGGGAAGAAGCTCTACTGTCGCCGACCTTTCTTCGGGTCTTCCCCGGTCAACATCGTCGCGTGGTTGAAGGAGCGTCAAAGTCTCAGACATGTGATGAAGGTTTGGGGATTTGGAGCCCCTTCGCATTCTTAAATGCTATTTGACATGTAAATAAACATAAATTATATCCTGGATTTAGGCGAGATGATTTCCTAATTCCAACGCTGTCAATTCGAGACACCGACTTGAGCTTCCGTGAACCAAAAGTAAATATTACTGCTAGCAAATGATATACGTGTGCTTGTGCGATTGGTTGTTGTGTGTGGTTGAGCGACTTATGTTGGAGATCTCTCCTCTTTAAATAAATGCATCACTTTAGTCCTTTACATTTACGTCCACCTTTACGATGTCGTTTTCTTTCTCATGCTCCTAGTAAATGATCTCCTCGTGAATTCAATTCCATTAATCGGAGAATAAGTGCATTCTGGGCATGCCAGTTGCCATCCCCATAAATCTCCATTACACCTTATAAAGAGATGTAGATAGATAGATAGCAATAGAGAGAGAGAGAGAGGCTGTCTTGCATTCCTCAAGACTCTTCAGTACCCCACTCCCAGCTGCGGTAGGCGGCTTTTCTCCCTACGGTCTCTCACCAACCCAAGCAGAGGAACGAAGATGGCCTTTTGAAAAGGAAGAGTGAGAGGGACGAAACAGAGCAGCATGGAAGAGAGGGAGAGCGTTGTGGTGTCAGGGTGTGAAGGAGGAGGAGGAGGAGGAGGAGGCGAAGCGAAGGAGTACTCTGTCTGTTCGGCTGCACCCTTGTCGCCGACTCGGTCTCTGCCGCCGGCACTTTCCAGCGGGGTTGTTGGCGCCATGGGGATCACCGTTCCGCCGACGGAAGGAGCTGGCTTGGCCATGGGGATGTTGGGGAGTGGCGGCAGCAGCGGTGGCGAGGGTGATCTTTTCGCGAGGAAGAAGAGAGGGAGGCCCAGGAAGTACGGGCCGGACGGCATGGCCCTGGCCTTGTCGCCGACCTCCGGCTCCGCCTCTCCTCTCTCTCCTGCTTCTTCCGACGGGAAACGGGGTAGAGGGCGGCCACCCGGCTCCGGCAAACGCCAGCTCCTTGAGGCTCTCGGTAATGTGCCCCACCACCACATTGCACTCTTCGCCCTCCTCATTTATCAAGCTGTTCTGAGCTGATACTGATCACTTCATTGTATCAAAACCTACAATGTTCCGATCTGATTAGCTATCCACAATCAACAGAAAGGACCTTTGCATTTGTTCTCTCTGTCTTTCTGGAGCAAGGTTACGACAACCAACTGGTAGTTTACCTGTTTCAGTCACTCATAGTTCAGTCGTAGATAGATCACCGATGAAATTTGATGCCGATTAAGAAGTCGTGGCGTTGTTCTTGGAAATAACAATGAAGCTGTAGATAGATCAACTGGTAGTCTGCACGACTATGCTTCGTTATTTGGCCGGAACTCGCTCTGAAATATGAGAAATTAAGTACTTCAAATGCATCACAAAGGAGTCCTTCGTCAGCTCACATTTTGATCTGTCTTCTTCTTCTTTCTTTTCGGTGCTTAACAGGAGATTGGCTTGCACACTCAGCTGGAGGGAGTTTCACACCGCATGTTGTGACCATTGCCACAGGGGAGGTGACATATTTCCAGCAACTCTTAGTTTCCTTGAGCTGTGATGGTGATATGGATCTTGCAGTCAATCTGTCAGTGTGCTGATGGGTCTTCTTGTTGCAGGATGTTGCTGCAAAAATACACTCCTTCTCCCAAAAGGGTCCTCGGGCTATTTGCATACTATCTGCAAATGGGGTCATCTCCAATGTTACTTTGCGGCAGCCAGGTTCTTCTGGTGGTACCTTGACTTATGAGGTATGCAACTGCAACCATTTTGATGCTGCTTTCTTGTTTTAGGTGAATTGTTCGATGTGTTTTTCTCCGCATGTTTGTGAACTGCTTTGCTTGGTTCTCAGTTCAGCTACTGAATTATTTTATTCTAGGATCCAATTTTTTTTTTTCACATTTTCTTCATTTTAAAACTATATGAGCAAGGTTAGTGGAGAGTGCAGGCGAAGTTTAAGAATTTCGAATGATCTTATGCTTCTAGTAAGTCAAATTCTACGAGAAGAAAATTTGTCTGCACAGGAGAAAGGATTACTCAAACTACTAAGTGCTTCGAAGTTCTCATCCATATTATAAGGGCCAATAATTTTTTGTTAGCTGCACAGTGTTTGCCCTCTTAACCTACATGTTGTTGAAATGCACTCACCTCTTGCATCTTTGTATCTGTAATAACGGCGCCAAGGCTAATTGGCTGATCCACAAATTAAGGGCTTGGTGAAAACAAATAATCTAAAGTCACTTTCTTTTTCAAAGGAAGAATGCAGTGGTGAAAGAGCCTATTTTTGCCTTGTACTGCTGTCAGTTGTTTGTTTAAATTCTTCCTACCGTCAATGACTAAATTTGTGGAAGTTGGAGTAGGTTTTTCACATCCAATGAATGGTGAAAACTCATGTTGAAAGCGGGAAGCTCATTAGATATCTAATTGATTGTAAAGACTGATGATCTTAAACTTAGATTACCAAGCACAAGCGACATCAATTTTTTAACTGAAAAGTCCATCTTTGACCTTGCCTTCTACCATTGAACCTGTATGACCTTTCTTTTGATCTTGAAATGCATTTAAATGAGCACATTATTGGCTTAATATCAATAGCTAGAATGTTGCCTCGGTTCACTTTTTGCTCCAAGTTGACAAACTGAATCAAACTGAAACAGTAAATTTTGTTTGGATTGAACTTCAGAAAAGGTGGTTTGGTTTGAGAAAGTAAGACGGCATATATCATGGTTCATTTGGTTTCTCATATTTTAAGTTCAACCCAAATCAAAAATTGCATCACACATGATTAGTTTTTGTTAATAGTACTATATTTTACATAAAAAAACACAGATAAGTCTTAAGTTGAGTCCTTTGTTTTACTTGTCATTTATAGTGTTCCAATAATCCATAAGGACATTATTAGCAATTTCTATGGATAAAAGACTCAAGTTTTAGTATACAAAATGGAAGTTAGTTGCCCTGATAGGATAAAATGTATTAGAAACTGAATCATGCTCTAGTCTAATGTTTGGCACAGTTTCTTATGGTTGCTATGGTGAACGTTGCTTGGTTGCTTCAAAAAATATTTTAACTCAACTAGACAGTTTAATTTGTCATTCCTCGTAATACAGACGCTGCATAGACCTTCCTCTCTGCCTGTACTCTGAAGAGTTATGTTTTGATATCTATGTAGATTGGTTTCATGCACATCCTTAATTAAAGAAACTTCTTGTTTAATCAAGACTTAATTTCCATGTGAACAAAGGAGATATCTTCCATAATTATTTCAATTGAAGTAATGAGAGAAGGTTAAGCTATTGTTAACAAGTATCTGTCATCTCAATGCACATTTGGAGGTGTGAGGGGCTTGTGGCAAAGCATAGAATGTAAACTTGTTGGCTAGAAGGTCCTAATCTTTTTTATGATAAAATGCTGTGCCTTTTGGAAATATGTTCATGAACAGCCTTTGTGGCACAACATGGGCAAACTGTTGACTGACGAATGAGCTGATGCACCATCAAAGCCATTTTTCATTGCCTGTTCATTTTGTTTCTGAAGTTGTCTGGATGTACATTACCATTTTAGCTATTCCATAATTTTTTTAAATTACAAAAATAATCCATTTAATTTAATCTTGCTCATTCAAATGTGCAGGGCCGATTTGAGATTCTGTCTCTGTCTGGGTCCTTCACAATTACAGAAACTGGTGGTATACGGAGTAGAACTGGTGGTCTAAGCGTGTCACTTGCTGGTCCTGACGGCCGTGTTATTGGCGGCGGAGTCACTGGATTGTTGCTTGCCGCCAGTCCAATTCAGGTAATGAATACTAACCTTATTTCCATTTGATTTCACTCTATTACTTGGTCTAACTTGGTGAATCATGTGACATTTTTTTTTTTTGGATAGATGCATAATCATTGTCACCCTGATGCCAGTCTGGCTTGGCCATTAATTCACTCTAGTAAAATTTGTATAGAACTTTGCAGCTAAACTAGGATATATGCAAATAATAAACATGTCCATATCATCAGCAATCTGAACATAATCCCTTTCAAAGATTATATTGCTGATCCCTTTTGATGTTCGATATATGAACCCAAAAACTGCCTCACATATCTCTTATGTGTTGCAGGTTATACAATAGAAAAAAGTTCTAGGAGGTTCACTTGAAACTTCTCTGATTAGTAAACCATTTCGTGTTGTGGCATGGAACATCAGCTGCAATAAGATTTGTCAACTCTGTATTATGTACCATGCATATCAAAATAAGTAAGAAACCTTAAAATGATATTTGATCAAATGTGAAACCAAGCTGTAACTTGTTAAGCTGGCAGCAAATGTTCCCTAACCGGTGATCTCAGATTTGATAGCCTATAGCTCGGGTATTAATTTAAATGTGTGATCCTTTTTTATTTTTGGACCAGTCACCAATTTCATAGTAGCATGCCCCATCAACGGATGACCTGAAAGAGTTTGTGCTTATTTTACTAGTATCGAGCCTGGTCTTATATACCATCATAACCTTTCGATACTCATCAGATTGCCAGCCATACTTATATGCCATCCAAATCTGCCTCTTGTTTCCGACATTGAATTAATAGGGGTATCTTAAAGGTTGCCTGCGTAAGAGCAAGGATGATGACCATATATAGAGTTGGAAATCTACATACGAGGAGACTATTTTGGTGCTGGAAAATTTGCAATTAAGTAATCTCTTCAATGTTGCATTACCAGGTGGTGGTCGGAAGCTTCATGCCGAACACTTTCAAGGAGCAAAAGCCAAAACCTAGCCAGCAAGCAGAATTTTCGGCATTCCCGGCGACAAGTGGTTTGTTAACAGCTGCAAGGCCCATTTCACAGGCAAACCCTGAAGATGACTGTGAGACCTCAACCTCATCCTTGCCTGGACAATCTCATGCTGAAAATAGCATATGCAACCCCACTCCAACCTCTACTCTTCATGCTGCCGGTTGGCAGGGTCTGCAGTCATCGGAGCACAAGCCTTCTCCGGACATTAACATATGCTTACATGGGGAGCAGCATCAGGGTACTTATCTCTAAACCCTAACACCGTCACACTGTTCTAACACGCATAGCGATATTCTTGCTAAATGTTAGGTTAGGGATAGTTTAGGAGTCCGACTGGACTTCTTGATCAAACGGCATCCTGTAATTGCTCTGAAGATAGTGTCCCACGGCCATCTGGGTTTCAGTAGTTGGTGTTTCTATTATCAACTTAGTCGTCATCGTCGTCTCCTTCTTTCTCTTGTGGAAACCTGAATTTATGTAGGGTTTGTCTATGGTGGCAGTGCCTCTGTATCTCCAACTGGATTCATGATGACCTCTGATGCTTAAAATTAACTTGATTCCGTGATGTTCATGTGTTCCTACTGGTATTAAGATTCCTTTTGAGCATGCAGTCAGGCTTGATTGTTCAAAGCAATGTGTACCCAAATGGAGTCTCGAGGGATCTTCGATATTTATGTGAATAGAGATGCATCTTTTGCAGTGCATTGTCTATTTGGAGGATGAGTTCATCCTCCAATCTTGTAAGGAATCTGCTCATCACAAGAAACTATCAGAAGCAAAAAGACAATGACAATTTGAAAGTCTTACCTTCAATCTATCGAATTATCGGTTCCTTCTCGATCAAAACCATGCAAAGAAAGAATACATTTTAGACTAATTCATCCCATAAAAACTTGTTTTTGGTTGATACAACCAGTTTTCCCTGTCACAGCCGCAGCTGCTGCCAAGAGATTGACGACTTCCTCCTTTCCTTGTATCTATCGGCTGCCTATATACCACTACACTGGTGCTTGCTTGGCCGTGTATTCACAGGAGAGTCCTACACGATACGAGAGGGAACAAACGGCTCCTTCGAGGTAGAAGACGAAGTCCGTCGGCGATGCACTCAACTGCGGCCGTCAAGAGCCGGAGACAAACGTGCCGACGTAACCAAATCCGACTACAAAGAAAGCAATTGCTTGGAGGAAGAGGTAGAGGAAGTAATGGTTCTTCCCGAAGGCCACATCGTAGCACCCGCAGAAGAAGAGGTAAGCGCCTGTCCAAAGCTCCAGTAGATGTAATCTGGTGGAGGACAAATTCCAAGTATCGGTCAAAGAAACCCACAGCAAAAGCCATAATCTGAACAGAAGAAATACCTATCGCCAATCCTAATCCGTGGCTTCCTCGCGGGCTTGACGGCCATTTTGGCCTTCGCAGTGTCTCCGAGCTTCTCTGTGACCACCCACTCGTTCGCTCTTCCTGCTTCCAACAAGCCAATAAGGGTGGCTTTTGTCCTGTGCAGGGACATGACGTTCTCGAAGAGGATCCAAAACACCAGCAAGTGAAGAGACCTGTCACCACATGAATCATCGACCTTTCTTCTATGATCTCAATGGATGATGGTCTGCGAGAGGAGACTGATCCTTACCGTGGAGTTCCGACAGCATTGAGAAGGGCGATGATGGAAGGGATGTAGATGGCACCCCACCTGGGTATTTCCACCTCAGGAACCAGCACAGCGGCGGGGATGACCACGCAGTAGAATACAAAGGTCACAATGTGAGCTACCACCTTCCGAACAAAGAAGAAACTGTAGATCACATGTACTTTCTTCCACAGACTCACTTTCTGCATTGCAGAGGAGAAGTAAGCTCGATCAGGTATAGAACAGCAAGCAATCTCTATCTCATCAATCTTTTTGTAGAGTGAGTTGACCTTGTTATTAGCAATTTCCATCACCATCTTTCTGAACAGGTTTGCCGGGCCACAAGACCACCTGTGCTGCTGATACCGGTACGCCCTGAGAGTGCTCGGCAGCTCATTCTTGACCTGAATTCACGTACTAGATTGCCTTGAGATCATCAGGAAGGAGGAGTACCCAAACTAGATTACCTTGAGATCTCCAAGGAAGACAAACTTCCAACCCTTGAGGCTCGCTCGAACAGCCAAATCCATGTCCTCTACCGTGGTCCGGTCCTTCCAACCTCCGGCTTCATTGAGAGCAGCAATCCGCCACACTCCGGCAGTCCCTGCGCATCGACGCGTCAGGGGAAAAGCTGCAGAGAATGACCAAGAAGTTGGCTTCTTAGAAGCAGAGGAGGCTCACCATTGAAGCCGAAGAAGGCGTATGTGGAGGATCCGACTTCCTGCTCCACTGCGAAATGGTAATCCAGTGACATCTCCTGCATCCTCGCCATCAAACATTCGTCCGAATTAACTGCAAAATTGGCACAAGTCAGGCCACCTTACAGCATCCCGCTGGTTGGTCTGCTCGAGTCAAAGCCATCTCCTCCGCTCCGTGATGGTCCCAAGGTGCAGGTCCTGGTTTTGTCCTTACATTGATTGATTACAAGGTTTGAGGCTCTATTGCTCGGTGGTACAGGGAAAGATGGTGCACATGGGATGTCAGAAAGAGAAGAGATAAGATGGTGCTGGAATGAATAGAGCAGCAACGACTGCAGATGAGCTCTCCCCCCCTCTCCCTTCGGACGGCAGGGAAGGCAGACAGGAGAGTTTAGCTGCAGGAACAGAGACCACGTGCGCAATCCGACACTCGGAACTTTGTTCGTTCCTCTCCTCGGAAGTAGCAGAGGTCGGAGGGAGTAACATGGTGAGACCACAAGCTGTCTCCTTCACAAAATCTAGGCGCGTGGTGCTATGAGAGATTGGTACTCGAACAAAAGCCTGTGTAGGCTCACGTTTCCTACACTGTGCCCCCATATGAGCCATGATTCAGACTTGTGTCCATCATTAACTGAGGCGGAGAGAGAGAGAGACCGTCTCTCCAATCCATGTGATCTGGTTGCGAGAACAGAGGTAGTGATTGATCGGTCAATGGAGGAAGGGGGTGGAGACGAGGGAGTGGTTACCGAATTTCCAGCGGGCTTGGACGAGGCCGACGGCGGGGTTGTGGAGGAGGAAGGGGACGGTGCGGCAGAGGAAGTCGGGCTCGGGCTGGAAGTCGGCGTCGAAGATGGCGACGTAGTCGCAGTGCTTGACGTAGCTGTGTTTCATGCCCTCCTTGAGCGCGCCAGCCTTGTAGCCGCTCCGGTTGTCCCTGATCTCGTACTTGATGTTCACCCCCTTGCTCGCCCACCTCCGGCACTCCGCCTCCACCAGATCCTGCATGCAGATGTCTTTGGTGGTTAGGAGGAAAGAACAAAGCAGAGGAAGACAGAAATCGATGGATAACCTCAGAAATTTACGAGAATGCATGCGGATGTCTGCGTCTTGTACAGTGGGGGATGGCGATCTTAGTTACCTTAATGACCGGGTCCGTGGAATCATCCAGCACTTGGATTATGATCCGGTCCGATGGCCAAGAGAGGCCACACGCAGCTCCAATGGAGAGCTGGTAGACCTGCAAGGTTGCGTTTCAGGACGAAGGAACAAGGTGCACATTGGGAGGAGAGAGAGAGAGAGAGAGAGAGAGAGAGAGAGAGAGAGAGAGAGAGAGACCTCCTTCTCGTTGTACATGGGGATTTGGACGAGGACCATGGGGTAGGCGGAGCTGCCGAGCTCGAGGTCGTCGCGCATGGGCTCCCACCTGTAGCGCTTCTCGGGCCGCCGGCCGAACAGCTTGACGAGGACGATGACGACGGCCATGTACGCCTTCTCGGCGACGAGCATGACGGACATCACCAGGCACAGGAACACGGCAAGCCGCAGCAGGGGCACCATCACCGGGGCCTTGATCTGCTGCCACACCATCCCCATCTGCTCCGTGATGTCGTCCCTCGCCCCCTGGAACGACTCCGGCAGCAGGGCCGTCGAAGTGAGCCTGTCCATCTCTTCTCCTCCGGGAACGAAAGAGAACAAACGTCACCGTACTCTCTCTCTCTCTCTCTCTCTCTCTCTCTCTCTCTCTCTCTCTCTCTCTCTCTCTCTCTCTCTCTCTCGCTGGATAGACGTATGAAGCAAGACAACAGGAAGATATCGAGAGAAAAGCTATCAGTTTAAGACTCTTTGGCTCTCACCCGAAACCAAGATCTAACCCCACTGCCACAGCTCTCTTCCCCTGCTTCTAGCAAGAAGAGGAATGATGAAAGATGGTCTGCTACTTGATTCTTCCAGCCATTTTATATGTGATGGTCGTGTCCTCCTCCTATCCCACTGTCCTTGAATAAACATCTCCAAGGTAAAACGACTAACCGAGCACAGATAGAAGAAGAAGAAGGAGAAGAAGAAGAAGAAGAAGACAAGGGTTGGTGAATTGGTATAACCCAAAGAAGAAGGAAGTCGCAGAAGCAGAAGTTGAAACCAGAGAACACGAGAAGAGTTGGCGGCGCAGATCCACAGACCCCATGCATTAATAATAGTGATCACAGTTGGTTTCGAATCCAAATAGAATTAACCCATAATTAGAATCGAATCGGCTCAGTAGTTCTACTCATATGATTTTAATTCCGATTCCTAAATTAGAATCAACCGTTTCGAACCGTTCAAATATGAATAAAAATAAAATATAAATAGATCGTTGATTAGTACTGTAAATTAAAACTTAGTAACTTTGGTTCGAATCTTGTTGGAAGTAATTTGATTTTTTTTTTTTTTGTATCAATCGAAATCGCTGAATCTAATCAAAACCAAAACTAGACCAATAATTTCAGTTCCCGAACAAGAATCTCTTGGAATCAATTGATGACACATTCGAAATTTGATTTGCAAAAGATTTTTGGATCTTTTTAACATAACTTGGATCTACATTTTCCTGCATGTACAGACACACTTTAAAGCAATAACATGATCGAAAAACGATTATTCAACAATGTTAATAGTTATTTCACGTTTCGAGTGGGTAGGATTTAATTTCGATACAAAAAACACTTTTTTTCTCCTCTTCTTTTTGTCGCTAACCATTGATTACAATGTTTGACTCTTAAAACATACTAAAAGACCAAGAGAGAACTATGGGTAGAGAAAGACCGCGACAACAGCCACTCTGAATCTTCTATAATTCGTGTGGTGCAATCCTCCACCCACCACATGCATGCAACGTGATGGGCGCGACATGGAATGGAGTGTGTGCAATAGCTACTCATGGAGGAAGATTGACATGAACCACAGCCGAAATCATAGAAACCAACTTGCCATGACTTGTGCAACTATTTAATGGCTGCCAATTACTACATGTATAGTTAAAGAACATGAGAAGTCAGCCAGTCAAGTCAACGTAGCATGGCGAGTACGAGCGGCCTGCATGCCCAATAATTGAAGCGACGGCGGCAGCGAGAACATGCGAATACCGTGCATCACACGCTGTCGCAGGTACTTTATTGTATGAGGGTCTGACAGCCCCGTTGCGGTGTCACCACCGGCTGAACTGAGCTATCCTTGCAATATGTGCTCTCAGCTCTTCGCGGTTGGGAAGGCTGACAGGAATAATGTTCATCGTCCTATCATGTTGTGTGGATGTCAGTTCACCAGAAAGGATGAATTAAATTGATAGGAGCTCATCAAACGAACGACGACAAGAAATTGAGACTCGAGTAATGGAGCAGATGCAGTACTCGAATGGCTTCTGAGTGTATTGCGAGCACCGAGCAGATGCAGAACGATGATGAGAGTACACCGGGGGAAGGTCATCGATCATGCGTACTGTCGCCAGCAGTTCATGAAACGCAACCGAGATGAGCTCTTCTCGGTATTTTGCTGGTGCTGCTGATGTTGTTTCGGAAGCAGGAGCAGGATCGAGGCAGAGGAAGTTCTTTGAGCCCACATCAATCAGCATTTCTTTCGGATCCAAACCTGATAAGAATCATCAACATCATCGATACCATTCGCTATAGATGACATGAAAAGGTCTGTGATCGGATATGGTCTTGGCTCACATTTGAGGCTGCACTGAGAATATATTTGAGGCTGCACTGAGAATAGTGGAGGCTGAAAACAGCAGCGGCGGCCGCCTGCCTGCCTTGGCGTAGAGCCACAGCGCCGCCGCCACCAGGTTCTCGACTCTCCAATCCGTGGACGTCATCACCCACACCGGCCCTGGGCTCCGCTGCACCGTCACGTTCACAAGCCAGTACTCCGCCGCGTCCGGTTGGTCCTTGGGCTGCCGAATCTGGTGGTGTTTCAGCGGAAAGCGCATCATCATCCGCCCATCCGCCCTTTGAACGAGGTCTTGGGCGCTCGGAAGGGTGCTTCCTGGTTATGAAGAGGAGTTACAACGACATCAGGTACCTGGATATCCTTCATGAACAGCTGTAGAGTTCTGTACCCACTGTCAGAATAGGAGTTACATGCAACTGTTTGGCTTGTTTGAGGAGAGAGGAGAGTTGGCATTGCAGTTGCTGATTATGAAGGAGGTCCAGAAAATAAAGTTTTGCGAGGTTGCAAAGTAATGCATCCGCTCTTGAGTCTACTGAACTAACAGAAGTTACTAATATGAATGGATTCATACCTCGGATAACTAAACATCAATGTTGCTGCCACTAAGAGTTCAGATGCTTAAGTCTCTAAAGTCCTCCCTCTTTTCTGCATAATATTAGTGATACGGGTCTTAAATATGACATGACATCGGATCCTGTGCGCTGCGACCGGATGATGTCACCGCCCCTCCTGCTCAAACTGCTCCCGCGGTCGACGCCCCGACGTCACCTCTTTTCCACACTGTCCCGCACCCAGGGTAAGTTGACCACGGCACCTCCCTGCCAAACCAGGTTCGTACATCCTCTCCAGACGCCACCAGAGGTACATCAGGCATAGGCTTATTTAAGCTGCCGGAGGGTACCAAAGGGAGGGGGCTGGATCTCGGGCTATCTGCTTTTTCTGTCCAGAAGATTCATCTCTTGTGAAGGGAGGGCTAACTTGAGCGTCGGAGGGGTCGGGCGGAGCACCCGACCCGTTCTTTCTTGCAGTGACTGCGCCCGGGCGACCGCGACTCTCTCGTCCGATCGGGAGTCAGCTGGAAGGCGAGTCCTCGACGAGCTCGAACCATACCGAGACGACCCCGAGCACGTTGAGCCCCCGCCACGTGCCCCAGGCTCACGGTAAAAAGTTGTTTCCCATAACAGATTGGCGCTAGAAGGAGGGCCGTCGAGAGAACGCCTGCCACGCTCCCCGTAATAAATGGATCAGAGGCCGCATATAGGGGGGAGGCCAGCAGGAGATCCTTTTCCCTCCGGGGCCGAGGGGGACGACCCCGCTTCAACGGCGGAACGCTACTGGAGCCTGTTCAACGACCCAGGACTTCATCCCCGCGATGGGGCTTCGACGCCCCCGCTCCAGGTCACTGCGGAGGCCTTTCGAGGCCTAATCCAGCAGGTCCAAACCCTAACGAACGCCATCCAGGTCGTCATTCCTCATCTACCTGCAGGTACGGGAGGACCGAACCTTCGAGGATCCGATCCCTCCTCCCGTCCTCGAGAGATGCCCCCCACGGCACCCGCCTCCCCCGCGTCTCACCAAATCCAGGACGGAGCTCAGGTCCGTGAAAACCCGGGTGTATTCCCCGAGCCCGAGGCTATATCCTCGGATTCGGCGGATTTACTCCGAGCGCAGGTCCGCTCTATTTCCCAACGCCTGGAGGAGGTGCAGAGGGACGTTCGGAAGTCGAAGGAAGAGCAGAGGGCGGACCCTCGCTGGGAATCGCCCTTCACCGATGGCGTACAAAGAGTACCCGGTGCCTATGAATTTCCGCCTCCCCGCCGTCGATCTTTACGATGGCGTCAGCGATCCGGCGGATCACGTTGCCTCCTTTAGGGCTCAAATGGCCCTATATGGAACCTCGGACGCATTGATGTGCCGAGCGTTCCCTACTACGTTGAAGGGGGCCGCACGCACCTGGTACAGCACTTTAAAAAGCGGGACGATCACTTCTTTTGAGCAGCTAGCCCGGGACTTCGAGTTGCACTTCTTGGCGTTCGCGCGCCCGAAGCCATCGGTCGCACTCCTCCTAGGGTCAAACGAAGGAGGATTTGTGCCCTTTCTCACTTCGTGCGACGGTTTACCACGGAGGTACGAGAGTTAGCTGACGCTCACCCCTCGCTGTTGATGCAGGCGTTTATGACAGGTCTGCGACCCTCGAGATTTTGTTGGTCCTTGGTGGAACGACCTCCCACATCCATCGCGGAAATGCTTCAGCGCGCAAACCATTACGTGGCTGCCGAGACTTGGATGTCGGGAAGGAGGGAAGAGCGACCAAAAGGGAACCCGACACCATCCCGTGCGGGAGCGACGACGAGACGACCGTCCCCGCGACGGGGACGTCCGGTGGCACATTCCGACCGCTCCGCGCCCGAGCTCCCGTCTACCCCCCTGAATACATCCCGCACGCGGATATTTCTGAGATAAAGGAAAGGGGATGCTCGACCTCCTCACCAGACGAGGGCACGGCGAGAGTCCGCCGATCGTAACTTATACTGCCGCTTCCATCGGCAGAAGGGGCACGACACAGAACAGTGTTATGAGTTGAAGCGACAAATCGAGGAGCTGATCCGGAGGGGTCACTTGGAGCAATACCTCCGCCGCGAAACCCTCCATACGCCCGAAGGTCCTGGTCGAACGACACATTGACGTAATCGTTGGGGACTCGCCTCTGGCGAGCAGCCTTCCTCGGGAAGAAAGGCTTACGCTCGAGCCGCCGCGTCGAGGCGAACACTATCCTCGTCCAACCCGAGAGATCTCCTTCCTTCGGACGGCTCGGCCGTCCGAGCACGACACGCTGGTGGTATCGGCTCGAATCGCCAACGCCAGTCAAAGGATCATGGTCGACACAGCGGCTCGGCCGACATCCTTTACTTCGACGCTTTCTTGGCGTTGGGATTACCGAAGGAGGCTCTGAAGCCCCAGCCCTCAGCACTCACCGGATTCACCGGTGACGCAGTCTCACCACGGGGCGCGGTCACCCGCCCTTAACTCTCGGTGACTATCCGAGGCTAAAACAAGCGATGTTGGTGACCTTCTTGGTGGTTGACCTCCCACCGCATATAATGCCATCCTAGGGCGTCCCACCTCAACAAGTTAAGGGCGATTGTCTCCACCTACCATCGAACCCCTGCAGCTTCCCTACCGATTCTTGGGGGTCGGAGAGGCCGGAGATCCCGAAGTGAATCCAGACGGTGCTATTTGGCGATCTCCTGGTAAGAGAAAGAAGCGAGCAGCCCCTGGATGACCCGCCGTCCAGACACCCGACCCAAGCATCCCCAACCGGCGAATCCGATTGATGTCCCGCTGCGAGATAATCGCCCGACCAGACGAGTCGGGATCGGTTCGACTTGGCCGAACAAGAGCGGGCTCAGCTCATCAGCCTCCTCCAAGAAAATGCCGATGTCTTTGCTTGGTCAGCGGCCGACCTCCCGGGGATCAACCCGAAAGTTTCCCAGCACCATCTGGGCATTTCCCCGACGGCCCGCCCGGTGAAGCAAAGACCTCGGGCCCAGGCTCCGGAGCGTCAACAAGCAGTGCAGACAGAGGTGGATAAGCTTCGCGTCGGGCTTACTGAGGAAGTCAGTACCCCATGGTGGTCCCAATGTAGTCCTAGTAAAGAAGCCTAATGGGACCTGGAGAATGTGTGTTGACTACACCGACCGAATCGTGCTCGCCCTCGAAGGATTGCTTCCCTTTGCCCAGATTGACCAGCTGGTCGACTCCACCGCCGGGCACGCCCGTTTCTCCTTTATGGATGCCTTCGCCGGTTATAATCAGATCCGGATGGCACCCGAAGATCAACAACACACCGCTTTTCACACCCCCCGTGGAGCTTACTTTTATAAGGTTATGCCGTTCGGATTGAAGAACGCGGGAGCTACTTACCAGAGGACGGTGAACAAGATATTCGCCCACCAGATAGGGCGAAACATGGAAGTTTATGTAGACGACATGATCGTGAAAAGCCAAACAGGAGCGGCTCACCTTGACGACCTGAAAGAAACCTTCGACACACTAAGAAGGTACGGGATGCGCCTTAATCCGGCAAAGTGCGTCTTCGGCGTCGCTTCGGGAAAGTTCCTGGGGTTCATCATACATGAGAGAGGAATCGATGCTAACCCTGAAAAGATCCAAGCACTCGTCGACATGAGATCACCCAGGACAGTGAAGGAGCTTCAGTGCCTCAACGGAAGGATCGCCGCTTTGTCCCGATTCTTGTCCCGATCGGGAGACAAGTGTCTTCCCTTCTTCCGAGCCCTGAAAGACCCCAGGAACTTCCAGTGGACGACGGAATGTGAGGAGGCCTTCGTGCGCCTAAAGCAGCACCTATCCGTCCTTCCCCGCCTCACCTCGGTCTTCGCTCCGGAAACACTCCGCCTCTACTTGGCCGCATCTGTCCACGCGGTAAGCTCGGTGCTGGTAAGGGAGGCTATGGAGAACCAGCACCCGGTCTATTACATTAGCCATGTCTCTGCGCGGCGCAGCAGCTACCCCAAGCGATTGAAAGATTGGCGTTGGCGCTATCCTAACGGCACTTACGGAAGCTACGTCCCTACTTCCGAGGCCATACCATTGAGGTAATGACCGACCAATCGCTACGCCAAGTTCTCTCTAAGTTCGACGTGGCAGGCGACTCTAAAATGGGCGGTGGAGCTATCCGAGTTCGATCTCGCTACAAAACCAAGAACGCCATCAAAGCACAAAGCCTTGGCCGACTTCGTCTCGAGTGACGCGTCCCGAGACGGAAGGCACTGAAAAAGAGTCCCCGGGCTGGGTTTTACGGCGTAGATGGGTCATCCAGACGAGGGAGCTGGGCTGACCGTCCTGGAGGATCCGGAGGGGCGCACTTTGAACGTTCTCTCCGCCGGCCGAGGCCACCAACAACGAGGCAGAATATGAAGCCTTCTTTGGCGGGCTTACGTCTGGCGGCGGTATGCAAATGAGGGAGGTGCATGTCCTACGGACTCCCAAATGGTCGTTGAACAAGTTGGCGGAGAATACCGCGCACGGACCCCACCATGCTTTGAACTATTCGAGGAGGTAAGAGCCCAGGCCGCTAACTTCTCCGTTTCACTTTGTCTCGAATCCCTAGGTCCCGAATCGAACAGGCGGACCCGGCTTGCCAAGTTAGCCTCGGGAGCGCCTCGGGAACACCCGAAGTCGAGGAGCTCGAGCATAGGGCGGTGGCCACCACGGAGGTAGCGGACTCGGAGCCCCAATCCCTCCGCTACATGGATACGGAGATGCGGAGATACAAGCGCGAGGCACCCTTCCGCGGATGCGCTAAGGCGCGCACCTTCGCCGAACGCAGCGTGGTATTGCGAAATCGGCGACAGGCTCTACAAAAGGTCCTTCTCTCGCCCACTTTTACGATGCTTAGACCACGAGCGGGCGAAAAGGATCTCGCCGAGGTCCATGAAGGATCTGCGGGAGCACGTAGGCGACGGGCTTTGGCCTTCAAGATCTTCGCGCCAAGGTTACTCGGCCCACGTTACACCGAGATGCTAGGGTGCGTGCGACGGTCGCGGCGTATGCCGATGCCATGCCCGAAGTCCGCGGCGTCTGCGGTCCCACTCACTTCCATAGACGGCGCTTGGCCTTTGCCCGATGGGAATGGACCTTTGGGGCCGTTCCCCCGTCAGGTCGGCGAAGATATATTATCGTAGGAATTGACTACTTCACCAAGTGGGTGGAAGCCGAGCCGCTGGCTACCATCACGGCCGGGCGGGTCGAGCAGTTCGTATGGAGGAATATTATCACCCGATTCGGCCTTCCCAACGTTATCGTCACCGATAACGGCACTCAGTCGCCAAAGATCGTGTTTAGGGAGTTCACGCGAAATCATCACGTCCAAATGAGGTTTAGCTCAGTAGCCCACCCTCGAGACCAATGGACTTGCCGAAGTGACCAATCGATCCATTCTCGACGGGCTCAAGAAAAGAACTCTGAGAGCCCGGTCAAGCTGGGTCGACGAGCTACCAGGCATCCTGTGGTCCTTGCTGTCACGGACAAAATTGTAAACGGCTTGTTCGGTGTAATGCTTGTGCTTGTCCGTGTTCCTTTTTGTTGGTTGTCACTTGTAAAGCTTGTAAAGGGCGTGCCAAAGGCAAAATGCCCTATTTGAGTGAGTTTGACAGCCATTGTCAGAGCTTGTACATAAAGTATGCGTCGAGGGAATACTTGTAATAGAATTCGGTCTGTAGTGGACCAAATCTATACCTTTGTTGTGCAACTGTTCTGAGCTTGTGATATCCATTGTTGGAATGTGCATTGTCTATAAAGTGTTTGCTAAAAGAGTAGCTTGCGGATCCCGTGTGAAGCGCTTTCTCATCTCCGTCTTCTCTTTGCAGATCCTAAGGGATTGTAGGAGGAGATTTCTGGTAGGTGACCTTTCGGTGATACGCATTGGTGCCGCACGGCCAGCTTAAGGCAAAACCAGCTAAGTCCGTGATGATTGGTATCGAGCGGGACAAGCTCACTTAGAAACACTTAGCATGCAAACGTGGGGACCTTGTCGTGCACCACGAGGACAACAAGCTAAGAAGAATTACGAGGCGCCTGAAGGTGGGGATGGTGAGTTCGAGCAGTGGCTCGACATTGACACCCAAACTTGACGGTGCTCGAGGCAAGCGGGTGCTTGGCCAAGGATGAGACCGTCAAGTTGCGATGGGTTGCTCAATGATCGAAAGAGTTGTCTGCAAAGCTCATGAGGTGAGGAAAGTTGCAAACTCAAGGAATTCGATACTCGTCGATGGTCTTGCACGCGACAATGGATCGTCCGTGGCCATCCCAAGGCGGTGAAGGTCCGTGCATTGGAGCATTGAAACTTTCTCTTGGCATGTGCGGGATACTTTCGTATGAAGTGAAATGTGCAAGTGTGCGATGTTGCTAGACCCGCAGAGGGTGCGTCTGAGTGTATTGGTGAGGTGTCACACCTAGCAAAGTGCATTTGCGAAGCGCGTGAGCACATTGTTCAAGCAAAGGCGGAGTAGTCCAAGGGGATGGTGGTCTCCAAAACTTCCTAAGGAAGGATCGCGAAGAGAGATGTTGCTCAACGGGCGTATATCCAGAGGATAAGTCCCGCTCTCCGAATGTGAATGGTGCAATGAATCGCTGAGAAGTACCTCAAGACAGAGCTCGATGGATCGAGTGAGCGGTGAGAGTCATCGCGTGATCTCGCAAGTGGCAATGCGTTGGTGGGCGCATAAGCGAGATCAAGTGGGGAGCAACCCAGGGCAACACAAAGTGAAGGCACACTAAGAGCCGACAAAGTGAGATCGGACTCAACGAGGGTCGACCCGTGGAATGGTGTGCGCGTGAGGGCCACCATTAATCCAATGCTAATCGAGAAGCGAGCGGCTTGGGGAAAACTTGGTGAAGTACCCAAATCGCGTGAAAGGGAGTTGGCTTTGAAGATGGAGCAGGAGCGGAGGCTTGGTGCTTTCCTTAGGCAGAGGTCAAGGACATGGACTCTTGCGGTAGGAATCGGATCATGTCGTTCCATGGGTTTCATATTCGATGGAGCCGACTCATCTTGCATGGTGCAAAAGACAAAGGGAGCTTTGAGGCACATGCGATCTTATCTCGATGATACATTTGGTGGAGATTCTAAGGCGACGCAGCCTTTGAGGAAAGTTAGTGTCAAAGGCTTGACACGGGCAAGAGGATCGCAGAGACAATTACTCTTGAAGAATATGCCATATAGTGTTGCTATTCAAGTTGCCATGATGAAAGCGGTGCGCAGCTGAGATTGTCTTTGGTAGAGGCGAGTCCCGGGATCCGAGACAATGGTGCACCACTTCGCCAAGTCGAGGGACTTCGGAGGAGCTGCTAGGCGATGGATCATCTAGGGCTAGGTTTCGTCCCGGTGTGACCCGAGAGTGGGTGGGCGAAGGTCGATTACCAAAGAAGCGAAAATGCGAGAATCGAAGATGGCGAAGGCCTGCGATGTGTTGGCGGAGTCCACACATGGAGATATCACGCGAGTTCATACCACGAGGATCAAGATGCAGGAGATGTCACCAGCGCGCGACATGATGCAAAGTTGATTGTGGTGGAAAAGTTCGCGGCAAGTCGACACACACAGTGAGTCCCATGAGGGACATGGTCATCTGGAAATATGACCGGGAGCGCGACAAGGAGCTCCAAGTTGGTGAACAACACGACGGTAAGAAGAGCTATGGATTCAAGCAGTGAATGCCATGGTACCAGAGACGGGTCTTCCGCAAGTGCGTGCGAAGGTTGCATTGAATGGAAGCCTTGGACATCGACTTATGGGGTGTGCACTCTCGAGGAAGAAGTTCGGATGCAAATACCAGGAGTCCCATTTGGGGACCGGATCATCTGAGAGGTATGATCGAGTCATGCTAAAGTGGAACTACTTGAGCTCACATTCGCTTAAGGAGCCCTGCAAGCAGTCGGGGGGACAAGGCCGAGTAAGCGAACATTGCAACCAATGAAGCTAAGGAGAACAGAAATGGTGCAAGTCCTACAACATGAGTGGCGGTGGCCACACATGGGAGTTGCGATCAGTATTTCCATCGACCCAGCGAATCGCTCGAGAACACAGAGGTGTTGAAGCGGGGGTCGAATAGGCGTGGAAGCAATGACGAGTCCAAGAGGACTCACTACCCAGATCAATTATCGAGTAGATTGAAGGTGAACTCGAGGAGTGTCACAATACGCAGTAAGCAGATCTACCGATCATGAAGAAGGGATCTGCAGATCTGAGACAACGGATAGTAGTGCCATGGGCGTCGCGAATGCCATGGTGCCGCGGCCGAGGCGGACTTCCGGGAGTCATCAATCCTTGCTCTCTTAGAGGAGAGCACTTGGTCGTGATATGGGCCGTGGAGGAGGAGAATGCTTTGCAAACTCCATGTACCAAGACAAGGTGAAGGGCGAAGGCCGAAGAACTTCGTAAGACCAATGTCAACAGCCGGACTTTCCATCAAGATAGCCGTGAGTGAAGGACTTGGTCGATGCAAGAGTGCATGACCAAGGATCGGAGCGAGCGATGCAGACGCTGTGTTGTACCTTTACTACTCGAGGAGTCGGCGAAAATGATGGAGAAGCGACAATCCCAAAGGCGACCAAATCTATCGGAGACTTACTCCAAGTTGGAGTGATAACTTCTTGCATTCCGAAGTTCAATGGCAATGAGAAGGTGAATCATAGTAGGCGACTCGGTATGAGGATTGCAAACACTTCAAGTGCTTGGAAGTGTGGTGAGAGCGAAGCGAATTCCAGAGAACCCGACTTGACGCACTGCAAGTACAACCTCGAGGAGGCGCGGCGAAGCCAACCCTTGCCTTCTCGACTCCCAAGAGAATGGGCGGAACTCCAAGCATACACTCTCTTAGTTATCCAAACAGAGGAGCTCTGCTGCGAGATGTGAAGACCCTTCAAGACAACTAAGTGGAAGAAGATTCGATGGGCAAATTTTGCGAAGGAAGGACTTGTAAACTTTAAAGGTTGCGAGGTGATGCTCGTTAAAGCTCCAAGAAGCATCTATCCGATTCAAGAGACTAGAAGAAATCAAGAAAGATATCAAAGATGGTCTTTTTCCTTCATCAGAGGTATCCGCAAGAACCAACAAGGATCAGCACAACTCTGCCAACCCCACACCAAAGTCAGAGTCATTGGCGAGTTGAAGCAGCATGGCGGATTAAAGTTCGACGACTCAACAACGCAAATGCGAGAAACAATTGGGAGTCAAAGGCGATCGCGGCGGGGAGCGAGAAGATCGAAGATCCAACAAAGAAAAGAAGTTGCGTCGTGAAAGGCTTCAACGAGGACGTCGAAGGAATAAGTGGGGGAGAATGTCACGGACAAAATTGTAAACGGCTTGTTCGGTGTAATGCTTGTGCTTGTCCGTGTTCCTTTTTGTTGGTTGTCACTTGTAAAGCTTGTAAAGGGCGTGCCAAAGGCAAAATGCCTTATTTGAGTGAGTTTATGACCATTGTAGGCTTGTACATAAAGTATCGTCGAGGAATACTTGTAATAGAATTCGATCCAGTAGTGGACCAAATCTATACCTTTGTTGTCTGCAATCGTTTCGAGCTTGTGATATCCATTGTTGGAATGTGCATTGTCTATAAAGTGTTTGCTAAAAGAGTAGCTTGCGGATCCGTGTGAAGCGCTTTCTCATCGTCTTCTCTTTTGCAGATCCTAAGGGATTGTAGGAGATTTCGGGTAGGCTGACCTTTGCGGTGATACGCATTGGTGCCGCACGGCTTAGGCAAAACCAGCTAAGTCCGTGACATTGCGGACCACCCCGAGAACCGCCATGGGCGAGTCACCGTATAGCCTGGCATTCGGCATGGAAGCAGTTTTGTCAGCTGAGTTGATAGTCCCGACTCCCCGAGTAGAAGCCTATGAAGAGCTGACGTCGGTCCAGGGAGCTCGGGCCAATCTGGACCTACTCGAAGAACGTAGGGCAGACGCACACCTAAGAGCATTAGCCTATAACCGAAGTGTTGCTAAAGGTTACAACAAGAAGGTTCTCCCCCGACCTCTCGGAGTGGGAGATCTGGTTTTGCGCAGGATGGAGGCAAGTGACCCCCTACGGGCAAGGGGCAAGCTCGCGCCTAAGTGGGAAGGTCCTTATCGCGTCGTTAAGGTCGTCCGATCGGTACATTCCGACTCGCGACGATGATCGGGACATCCAGTCCCGAGGACTTGGAACATACAAAACCTTAAGAAGTATTTTATTTAAAGTCCAAAGCCTTGTGCGGCAAGCGAAAGAACCAATGAAAGGGTGAAGAGTCGGATGCATATAGACTGATGAAAATCAGAAGTTCATTCATAGAAGAGCCTGGATACAAAATAGATCCCTGGAGGGGAAATGGAGCAACCCATAAAGACAGCGGGAGACCTCCCAAAAAAAAAAAAAAAGAAGAAAGAGAGGAAGTCCTTCAGGAGTCGGCCTCGGGAAGGCTGTCGTCAAAGGGGACCTCGTCGGGCATACCCACTTCCTGGTCCTCGGGACGAAAGTGAAGGGTCCTCCTCCACCGTGGCGCCTGAAGAAGGCGAGCCCGCACTCGCGCTTGATGCAACCCTGTATCCATATTCAGTAGGTCACCCTCCCGAGCGGTCCAAACCGAGGAGGAAGCCTTCCGACTTCTTGTACCTCTCGATAACCTCTCTGGTCCCTTCCGGACGGCGTTGCTCTTCCGCGCGAGCCTCTGAGAAGCCTTCGCCTCGGCCTCCTTGGAAGCTAGCTTTGCGGCGGCTGGAGGCCTCGGTTCTCTGGCTTGGTTATCCACTTCTCTGTCGCGGAACTGCAGTGGCCTCTTGTGCGGATAAGGCCGCATGGCTTCGGCGGTCGGCCGGATCACCTCCGCCTCCGAGTCCGACGCCTTGCTTCTGGCCGCGGCGACGCCTCCGGCCATTAAGCGGCACGGGCCTCCTCGATTAGCGGCGCATAGCAAGGTTGCGCTTCGTCCATGTTTCAATCAAGCCAGCGATCATCATGGGCCGGCGATCAAGGCCATGGAGTAGTGGACGCTCTGCGTAAAAAGCGGTGAGCAACGGTGGAAAAAGAAGACCAAAAGGAGGCATCGGAGATGGTGCTCACCTGCGCCGCTTTTGCGCTTTGGCGGTCGGAACCTCCGTGGGGCGTGTACAAATCCGGCTACGTCGGGATGAAGCGCCCCGAAGATAGGTAGCCGAGGGGATTCCCCCGGTCCAAACCTTGTCCCCGCGCGGACAAGCCTCCCCATCGTGCGACCAAAGGGTCGCTCGCCCCCCCGGGTGGGATCTCACCCATTACCCGAGTAAAGAAGGGCACTCCCCTGCCCGAAGGATCCGATACAAATCTTTTAAGGCGGGCGGCGAGGTTTTTCCGGCCGCCCCTGGTGGGCTCGGCGCCCTCTGGCGGTGCGAGAGTCTCCGGTGGCGGAATCTGGCCGAGTGCACAGGCGGTAGGGACCTCCACCTCCTCGAGATCCGAACCTCCTTTCCTTTCGACTTTTTCCTTGGTCGCTCGCGTTCGACCACTAGCGGGGATCTTCACCCGCCCGCTTGACCATTGAATTCTTCTGAGACGACAGCCATTTGGCGCTCTGCCATGAAAGGACTTCAAGTTCACCATTTCGTAGTGAATGAAATAGAAACCAATCGAAAAGGAAGGAGGCCATAACCTCGGAAGGGCCGAACGAGCGGTGACATACCCCGAGGCGCGGGTGAGCCCGCCTCGCGAGGCCACCGCTTCGGACATATCGCGGATGGCTCGAGATGAGGAAGGATTACCTCGGCCTCTCTAGGCATTCCCGCTCCCTCGGTGTTGAGTGGGGATCAGTATTATCGATGACCCTTGAGGACCATCGAACCCAAAGCCCCGTCTTTCTCCCTCCGAACGAAAAGAAGTGCCTCTTCCAACCCTTATTCTTGGTTGGAGCGTCGCTACGCGAACCACTGCCGGCGGCGAGAAAATAACCCCCCGACCCCTTGGATAGGCGGAAACAGGAAAGGAAAAGGTTGAGGGTCGGGACGATACTGGCGTAGTGACACTCCCCTAGGAAGGCCACTAGATACCGCCAAGAGTTGGGGGTGATCTGCGATGGCGAGACCCGCCACCGGGTCACACAGGATGTAATAATGGGGTGCAGAGGGAGGCGCAGACCGGCCTCCAGAGCATCAAGGGTCAGAGCGAAGCCCTTAGGAATCGGGTCAAAGGCCCGTTGCCCCACTTCAGGGGCAATGAGGATGTACTCCTCTGAGATCCTATAACGCCTCCGGATGATCCCTACAGAAGACTCATCCAGGGTAGAGTCCTGATCGTGCGGCCACATCATGGCCTCTAGTGCACGCACCGCTTCCCCATCAGAGGATTGGTGGGAAGGTGGGGACGGGGGAGAGATAACGACACGAGTGGTAACAGAAGGGGAGGAAGAAGAAGAAGTGAAGGAGGAAGAAGTGAAAGAAGTCATTTCTGCACTAACCTACGGCAAAAGAGGACAACTAGAGCAACTGAAGGGAGTCAAGGGACTCGGAGGTGAGGGAAGCAGATAGCGGAACTTCGGAGCGAAGAAGAACTTCGTCAACAAAGGGCTCTGAGAGGGACGCGGTACAAGCTATTAAAAGGAAGAAAGGCGTCGTCTCTTCGCCTTCCAAAATGGCGGCGATGACGCCACAAGATCCGCCCAACCGCGTCACGTCGGGCAGTCCAAACGACGGAGCGGTATTGATGAGGATGTGACGTGTCATAATCCAGATGGATTACTTGGCCGGTACGCCAACGACTTCTCGATTTCTGCCACCGTACCTATGCGTGCGGTTTCCGAATCGACCATGGGATTTCTGGGCCTCGAGTCTTGCCTCGGCCCCTCTTCCCGAACGGAAGTTCGGCAAATATGGTCTCGAGCCAAGCCTCGACCATGGGATTTCTGGGCCTCGAGTCTTGCCTCGGCCCCTCTTCCCGAACGGAAGTTCGGCAAATATAGGTCTCGAGCCAAGCCTCGACCATGATATTTCCGGGCCTCGAGTCTTGCCTCGGCCCCTCTTCCCGAACGGAAGTTCGGCAATATGGTCTCGAGCCAAGCCTCGACCATGGGATTTCGGCCTCGAGTCTTGCCTCGGCCCCTCTTCCCGAACGGAAGTTCGCAAATATGGTCTCGAGCCAAGCCTCGACCATGGGATTTCTGGCCTCGAGTCTTGCCTCGGCCCCTCTTCCCGAACGGAAGTTCGGCAAATATGGTCTCGAGCCAAGCCTCGACCATGATATTTCTGGGCCTCGAGTCTTGCCTCGGCCCCTCTTCCCGAACGGAAGTTCGGCAAATATGGTCTCGAGCCAAGCCTCGACCATGGGATTTGGGCCTCGAGTCTTGCCTCGGCCCCTCTTCCCGAACGGAAGTTCGGCAAATATGGTCTCGAGCCAAGCCTCGACCATGGGATTTCGGGCCTCGAGTCTTGCCTCGGCCCCTCTTCCCGAACGGAGTTAAGGCAAATATGGTCTCGAGCCAAGCCTCGACCATGATATTTCGGGCCTCGAGTCTTGCCTCGGCCCCTCTTCCCGAACGGAAGTTCGTGCAAATATGGTCTCGAGCCAAGCCTCGACCATGGGATTTCTGGGCCTCGAGTCTTGCCTCGGCCCCTCTTCCCGAACGGAAGTTCGGCAAATATGGTCTCGAGCCAAGCCTCGACCATGGGATTTACGGGCCTCGAGTCTTGCCTCGGCCACTCTTCCCGAACGGAAGTTCGCAATATGGTCTCGAGCCAAGCCTCGACCATGATATTTCACGGGCCTCGAGTCTTGCCTCGGCCCCTCTTCCCGAACGGAAGTTCGGCAAATATGGTCTCGAGCCAAGCCTCGACCATGGGATTTCTGGCCTCGAGTCTTGCCTCGGCCCCTCTTCCCGAACGGAAGTTCGGCAAATATGGTCTCGAGCCAAGCCTCGACCATGGGATTTCGGGCCTCGAGTCTTGCCTCGGCCCCTCTTCCCGAACGGAAGTTCGGCAAATATGGTCTCGAGCCAAGCCTCGACCATGATATTTCTGGGCCTCGAGTCTTGCCTCGGCCCCTCTTCCCGAACGGAAGTTCGGCAATATGGTCTCGAGCCAAGCCTCGACCATGGGATTTACGGGCCTCGAGTCTTGCCTCGGCCCCTCTTCCCGAACGGAAGTTCGCAAATATGGTCTCGAGCCAAGCCTCGACCATGATATTTCTAGGCCTCGAGTCTTGCCTCGGCCCCTCTTCCCGAACGGAAGTTCGGCAAATATGGTCTCGAGCCAAGCCTCGACCATGGGATTTCCGGGCCTCGAGTCTTGCCTCGGCCCCTCTTCCCGAACGGAGTTCGCAATATGGTCTCGAGCCAAGCCTCGACCATGGGATTTCTAGGCCTCGAGTCTTGCCTCGGCCCCTCTTCCCGAACGGAAGTTCGGCAAATATGGTCTCGAGCCAAGCCTCGACCATGGGATTTACGGGCCTCGAGTCTTGCCTCGGCCCCTCTTCCCGAACGGAAGTTAAGCAAATATGGTCTCGAGCCAAGCCTCGACCATGGGATTTCGGGCCTCGAGTCTTGCCTCGGCCCCTCTTCCGAAACAGTTCGGCAAATATGGTCTCGAGCCAAGCCTCGACCATTGGATTTCAGGGCCTCGAGTCTTGCCTCGGCCTCTTCCCGAACGGAAGTTCGGCAAATATGTCTCGAGCCAAGCCTCGACCATGGGATTTCTGGGCCTCGAGTCTTGCCTCGGCCCCTCTTCCGAACGGAAGTTCGGCAAATATGGTCTCAAGCCAAGCCTCGACCATTGATATCTATAGCCTCGAGCCGGTCTCGGCCGTCAGTTTTCCTGGTCTTACACGGCTTCCGGCTCCTTATCCCGACAGCGCCGAGTGGGGCCGCGACAAACTCCCTACGCGTCATCAGGTTCCACCAGCCCCCCCTTTCCTATCCTCGAGGTTCACGTTTTCGCAAGAGCGGCTTTTCGAGGGGGGCAGTGATACGGGTCTTAAATATGACATGACATCGGATCCTGTGCGGCTGCGCCGGATGACGTCCACCGCCCCTCCTGCTCAAATCGCTCCCGCGATCGACTCCCAGCGTCACCTCTTTTCCACACCGCATCCCGCACCCAGGGTAAGTTGACCACGGCACCTCCCCGCCAAACCAGTTCGTCATCCTCTCCAGACGCCACCGAGGTACATCGAGGCATAGGCTTATTTAAGGCTGCCGGAGGGTACCAAAGGAGGGGCTGGATCTCGCTATCTGCTTTTACATCGGAAGATTCATCTCTTGTGAAGGAGGGCTAACTTGAGGCGTCGGAGGGTGGGCGAGCACCCGACCCGTTCTTTCTTGCGTTGATCACGCCGCGAGGCGCCGCGACTCTCTCGTCCGATCGGGAGTCAGCTGGAAGGCGAGTCCTCGACGAGCTCGAACCATACCGAGACGACCCCGGGCACGCTGAGCCCCCGCCACGTGCCCCAGGCTCACGGTAAAAAGGTGTTTCCCATAACAATTAGCTTCTTGTTTCTTGAGAATCTGCCAGTTTGAAAGTCAAGTCATCCCACGAGTACTATTCCTCTTCATAGCTCAATGCTTGCATGAAAGCAAAGTGAATTTAGTTTACGATCCGAATGCGCCAAGTCCAGCAGCAAATATGTTCTCTGCTCAACCTTGACTGGAACTAGCTCAATTACTTCTGCCAACTCTTTCTCTGCTCCAGCGCAGACATACCTGCACCAAGGATCATCAAATCATCCGTGTCATTGTTTCTTAATGTCATGATCATGTGTGCACTGTTGGGCTAATCACATAATTGGGAATGTGACTAATGTACTTTACTCCAGTTAAAGACATAGTTAGGCGAAGGATGACACCGATCCATAATTGATAAACAAGGATTTCTACAGAACATTGCTGCTGTAAATTCTTCATCTTTCATACCTATTACCTCTCATTTTCTCCACCGGCCTCATCTTCTTTCCATCTTTTCCCATCTCCTTGTAGCTTCTATTGCCAATAGGTGCACAGCATGAGGGAGGATACTGACTAATGAGTGATCACTGCAAGTGTTGGAGTGCATCAATAGATTTAAAGTCATCAACGATTGGGGTTGAGGATGTTGACCCTTGGAAACTCTCCTTTGTTTAAATGTATTTTGCTAGAAGATAAGAAGAAAATTTCCGCTATCACCATTGCTAATGGTGACCAGCTGGAGACATTCGGTGAGATGGTGACAGTTTGCTAGCGGAACAACCTAAAGGCAGAAGGGAGATATAGTTGCAAGTTTTTGAGCAAATAAAGAAGGAATCAGTGTCATGGCAGATCATAATAATTGGTAGAACTAGTGAAGTCATTGACTGTCGCCTAGGTGCCCAGGCAAGGTGAGGCAAAGCCTGAGCCCCAATAAGTGGGTCGGGTGGGTGACTTTAATCGGAGGCTGGACGGGCCAAGCGCCCGCTGGGTCGAGCCAGTTACAGTTGAATCTCTCTTTTTATTGAACTAGATGAGAACAGTCTCAACAACCCCCCTCTCCCTCCTTCTCGATAGCTACACCCCTCTTCGCCTTCTCTCTGCATGTTCCCCTCCTCCTACCTCCTCTCCTTCGCTTTATTTCTTTCTCTTTCTCCTGTAATCATGTAATGTTAATTATTGTGTTTTCTTGGCAATATAACATCAATGATTGTTAATAATGGTCTATCATCTACAAATTTGATGATTATTGACTTTCTTGAGAGAAATTATTGGTTTTTAACGTTAATCTTCCTTTGTTTTGTCATTCTTATTATTAGAATTGAACAATATAGTACTTTGGTACTTTAAATGAATGTAATTTGATGTTTTGATGGTGATATTTGAAATATAAAGTAATATAGAACACATGTAATTTCTCATTTTTATTTTGGTGATCATATTTCTCTTTAATCATATATTTTTTAAAATTTAATATTTGTGAGTGCCATGCTTTGCTCGCGCGAATGCCTAGTGCCTTGGGTGTTCTAGCACCTTAGCGCCTTTGACTACAATGGGTACAACTACATCGGTGACCATTATCTTATTACAAGAAAGACTGAATCATTGCCTAGAACTCCTCTCTTTCCAACTAGAGCTAAAACAATTGTTAAAAAACATATCACCAACCAATATAAGGCACCACATAAAAGTTGAACCATAGAAATGCTCATGCAAGAGTAATAGCATGTAGAGAACCATAAAATGGGCACCAAAAAAGCGCCACCCACAATCTACAACATAGAAACAGCCAAGTATATTAACTTAAATCAGTTTATTCATTTTCCATTTACTTTAGATCAAAATATGGTTCCCTCAAACTAAAAACTTTCCCTCTCTCACTCAAAGCAAGATAATATCTGTTTGGTAGATGGTATTTCAATTTTAAGCCAGATTAAATGAGAGTAAATCTGAACACAACAAAGGAATAATAGCGCAAGAAGATGAAGAAGAGTACCAGGACAAAATGTAGAGTGAGATCACCTGGCAGCTCCTCCTATCCAGAAAGCATTCCCTTCAATCCAATCCTTAATACCTGGTCCATCAGCACTTTATTAATGAAGAACATGTGCAGAAGTATGTGACGAAGAAGTTTCTGAAACATGAAGTAAAGGTAAACACCTTTCGAGGTCCATATTGCCACATCTCGTGAACATTCAAATCAGTGCTATTTCATGGTCACAAAAAACAGATAAATAACTTGGTGAAAAGAGTATCTGTAGCTTCTCAATTCCAGAGCTACCACTAAGTAAAACACCATTCTTCAACATATTCTTCTCACAGCACCCACATATCTATCTCCAACAACTTCCTTCAATTTGTTAAGAAAGGGATCCTCGGTATGGCTTGCAGCTATCTCAATGGGTGAGACACTGGCAACAAGTACATAATTCTCGCCGTTGCCGACATCTATTTCATACAGCTCAGCAAAAACCTTACCAAAAATATCAATCATCTGTTTATAGAAAGATGCACATGGAGGAATGACATTTACCACTACAATTCCGTGATCCTTAAGAATTGTGCGCACATCTATCAGAACACTCCTCTGAGGAAATTCTAATGGCGGAGCACAGACACCACTGCCAGGGTCCTCCGAGTCCAAATCCACCATTACAGCATCAAACCCAGAAGAATGATCTCCCAATAATGCAATGAAGTTGTGATCGGATACACCATGACTCGAATTCAAGTCTTTTCCAGTCTTCAAAGTACTTAAATACTTGATGAGCACAAGCCCATCACCAACACCAACTTTAAGAAAATCATCATCCGCTAATCCAAAATGCTGTCTTGCGACGTTCAGAACTACATCATCAGCCTCAATTCCCACCACATCAAAACCAAAACTTGATCTCAGGGACATCAGCAGAGCTCCACCACCCACCCCGACACACAGAGCTCGTGGCATCAAACCAGATCGGACCTGCCGCCCGACTGCCGGTGCGATCAAAGAGAGCCCCGCAACCATGGGTTTGAGGTACGGCTGCACCAACGACCCTGTCTCGGGCCGAAAGGACCCAGGACTCGAGGAAGAAGAAGAAGATTCAAGGATGAGACGCACCTGGGACTGCACCAGATTCGGCATCCTCTTAAACCGCAACCTCCTCCTGAGCTCTGGCATCGCCAACGGGGACCGGTCGAGTTCCACGTCCTCCACCAGCATCTCTCCGGCGGCGGGACCGACCAGCCTCTCCACCGGAGTGAGACGGAGGACGTTGTCCTCGAAGGAGAGAAAAGGGATCTCTGGTAAGCCATCACAAAAAGCGGCCTTTGGGGAGAGGGCAAGGATGAGCGGGAGGAGGCGCTGCTGGAACCGGAGAAGCCGATCCGAGTCAGGATCCGATTGGGGGCGGGAATAGGGCTTCGCAGAGGAGGAGGGGACGTCTCCAACGAGGAGGAGTCGGGCGAGGGGGCGATCATCGGAGGAGGAAGAGAGAAGGAGCTGGAGGTGTCCGGCGGCGGTGGAGAAGATCCAGTCGTCCTCGCGGCCGGGGGGAACGAGCATTGCGGCGGTGCAGGGCGGCGGCGCCGGGGTCGGGAGGGGTGAATCAAGGACAGCGACTCGGAGGGAGTCGGCGTAGGGATCGCCGGGCTGTGGGTTAGGGAACACGAAGGAGACGAACCGGGAGGGGGAGAGGCGCTCGAACGCACCGGGTTCCATCGTCGCACCACCCATCGCTCACTCCGACGTGCTTTGTTATAATGGTTAGTATCGCACCGCTACAGAAAACCGAAATATCTGTTATCATAAATAGATACAACCATCTATAACGGTACGTTAACAAAGCCAGTGTTGTCATATAAACGGGTCGGGTATAAGTTCATCGTTTTGGATCCGACACCCAATACATATAATATGATCTGAATAGGTGATGGATTTACCTTCAATTCCGGGTCGGGTCGGGTCGGGTGTTCGTTTAAGTTCTCATTACATGGCAGGTTGCCATTCCACCAGGTGACGTTATCCCTACTCCCGGCGGCAATCCAACTGAAACCACACGCCCCCCTTCTCACCGTGTCCGAAGGCAGCTGGTGGCGGTCCCGTCCCTTCTCAAGCCGCCTTCCATCGATAACCGGGCCGCCCTCGCCCCTGTTACCTGGAGACGAAATGCTCGCTCTGGTGCCTCCGCCGCTGGCGTGCGGCGCTCCTCATCGGAGGAGCCCTAGGCTCGGCCGCGGTGCTTACTGCTCGAGCCTGAGAGAGATCCGTCAGGCGCCGGAGCTCCTGCGGTCCCTGCCGGCGATAAGGGAGGCGAAGCGGGTGGTGCTGGTGAGGCACGGGCAGAGCACCTGGAACGAGGAGGGTCGTATTCAGGGGAGCTCCGACCTGTCCGTGCTCACTCCTAAGGGCGAGTCCCAGGCCGAGACCTCCCGACAAATGCTCCTCACCGACTCCTTTGATGTCTGCTTCACTAGGTCGGTCCATTATTCCTAAGATTCCTCTTCTTCTTTGATCTCTTGCAGAAAATTTCCACCCTTTAAAGATTCGATTTCGTATTGGCCTCCACCTATCTTTTCTCTCTCATTCCGAAGACAATAGGTCTTCTGAGAAGAGGAAGAAGGTAAAAAAAGGGTGCTTTTTGATATTTTGATGTCATCAACATCACGATGGCTGCTTTCTTGCAGTTTTTGCTGTGTGATTGATGTGAATCCGACATAGGATTCGACTATTTGGTTCTTTCTGTGTTGACTGTGTGGATCGTGGTTTTTGTTATGTGTACCAGCCCCTTGATTCGATCCAAGAGGACAGCCGAGATCATATGGGGTACTCGGCCGGAGGAGATGATTCCGGAACCTGACTTGAGGGAGATTGATCTCTACTCTTTCCAAGTTAGTCTTTTACCAGATTGTTGTGTCTTCCTCCCTCTTGTATTGCCTAGAACGTGGGCTTCTGCATTGATGCTAAACTTGTTGCTCTCAACACCAATCCAGGGTCTTCTGAAGGATGAAGGAAAGCAGAAATTTGGGGATGCATATCGCCAATGGCAGAAGGATGCTGCAAATTTCAGCATCGATGGGCACTACCCTGTGCGAGAATTGTGGGACAGAGCGGAAAGCTGCTGGAGCAAAATCTTAGCTCATGAAGGGAAGTCGGTGCTTGTTGTTGCTCATAATGCTGTAAACCAAGCTTTGGTTGCCACTGCAATAGGTATATGTGCTGTTCATATTATTTCAGTTCTCTGGCCGAACCTCTCCTGTTTTTGTTAGGACCAGCATAACAGTTGGTCAATCTCTCAAGGACTTGGGACACAGTACTTTAGGATTCTCCTACAGAGCAACTGCGGGGTCAGTGTGATAGACTTCACCCCAAAACCCAGAGGTGGTCCGCCACACATTTGCATTAATCGTTTGAATCAGGTACATGCTTCAATCTAACATTTATGTGGTAATTAGTAGTTGCTAGTATCATGTAGGGATAAAGTGTTCCAAGTGCTGTTGCCTTACGTTTCAAGTCATGGACACACTAATAACACCACTTATGGCCTCATTGTGGTTGGTTGTTGCCTTGTTATACTCGCCCCTATGTTCGACAAAAGAGAAATACCCAAGTGATCCTCCTAGGCCCCTATTCTTTCACTTTCTTTCATCTTTGTGGAAGAACATATGATGTTAAATCTCCTTTAATTGTACTATTTGCTTTTAGGCATATTTTATTTCTTTATTGTAAGATTCTTCAATGATTTTCTTTCTTGTTATTAATCTATTTTTAAGGCTTATAACAAAGATAAGTTTCAGAAGGCATTCTTAAAAAGAAAGGCTTCATAAATTCTGTAGTAGGGTCATCACAAATAATTGAAGAAGCTGAGAGGCTTTTGAACTTATACCAGCCTTTGTTGGTTTTCAAAAGATATGAGAATAGATAGAGTATTTAATATATTTTTGTTTTCTGTGGCATCATAATAGTAGCATTACGGTAGGCCTTTATGATACTTTTAGTGCCAGAAGCTTATCAAAAGTTGTTATCCATGGACTTAATTCTATTGCAGACACCAAATTCTCCTGTGGCTTCTGGAACTTCTGGAGGAAGGAAAACTAGAAAGCGGATCATTTTAGTCTGCCATGGAACCACACAAAGCAACACTGAGGTACAAAAAAATATGATGATTATTAGAGCTTTAGATTTACTTGTAAAAGTATCACTTTAAAACTTGACAAGCATTCACTATTTCATTTCATGCATTTTAGTTTCTTCTAAGGTTCTTGAAATCGCCAATTTTTAATTTTATTTCTAGCAGGCGAAACAGTTGAAGTTTGCAGGGTTCATTTGCAGAATTTCTAAATTAAATAACTCCATGTTTCCTTCTTTTTGATAGTGTCATATCTTTTGTTCAGCAATTTTCTTATTTCATTGGTCGCAAGGTTATAGTGTCTGTTATATTTTGTTTCTGAATTAAAGTCATCTCTCTTGTTTTTGTATAATTGTTTCTAAGAGAATTTTTTCTAAATAAAACATATGATTCGAGTCTAATTTTCAGGTGTTTGCCAATATGGGATATGAGTCCATGAATATGCTTGGGATAATACAGGTAGCTACTTTCTTCCCTCCATTTGATAGCATTCTGCTGGCAATGGATTTGTTCATTCGACCATTCCTGGACCACTATAATTGCAGTCACAAAAAACCGCGGAGCTTCTTCTGGACTTGAAGATCGATTGCATTGCCTGCAGTCCACGTGTTGCCTCAGTTGACACAGCCATGTCTATATCAGAGGTGAGACTTTTTCTAAGTTCTCCAAGAACATCAGCGAACAAACGATTTGTAATACTGTGTCCTCAAATCATCACAAGTCACATATCATTCTATATATCTCACTTTGAACACAGGTCCAAGAAGCTGCAGATTGTTTAGGCGCCGACTGCGTACCTCGTTATGTGGAGGTGAAGAAAATGCTCGACCTTGAAGTGGAACCTGCCTTTCAGCAAGCACAGAAGGTAAAAGTTTATGATTCAGAACTCATTTCAGTCTTGGACAAGCTAACATCCTCTGTTTCAACTCCACGATTTCTTGGACGCAAAGTGTGCGTACAAGTCTCATATCGGAAATGGTTCATTAATTTTTCTTCTTTTTTCTCCCAGAATTCAACAGGCAGCTTGGTGGTTCATCCAGGTTGGTTAGATGGCTTTGACCATCGATCATTAACCGATATTTGGAAGCACACGAAGAAGGCTTGGCGTTCCTTGCTACACGAACTCTCGAATGAATCAGAACCGGAAAAAATCTTGGTGGTTGTAGGACACCCTGCCCTTCATATTGCACTGATAGCCCAATGCCTCAACCTAACAATGGAATGGATGGGATCCTTTCATCTTGATGCTGGCAGCGTCAGTGTTATCGACTTTCCAGATGGGCCTACAGGAAGAGGCATCGTTCGATGTATAAATTACACAGCACATCTAGGAAGATGGTCCATTCCAGTTACAAGATCAACAGAAAATGATGAAGAGTTTTAGCTAAATTTGCAGGTTTCTTGTTCATTCTTGGTAAACTTGATCTACCACAGATTGATTCATCATATGTATATATAGTATTCATATAAGAATTATGTAATTTGAAAAGAGGAAAAAGGAAGAATGAATTTTACTCGTACAAAAGAATGGATGTTTGTATGTTTATAAGCTTCACAACGATAACTTATTTGGCCACGCCAATTAGTTTTTACTTGTGTTTTGGAAGGAATTCTACATGAAATCAACAAGAAGAAGAAGCTATGAGCAATCACTAAATAGGTGATGTGTGAAGGGTTTGCACTACATTCGGTCAATACACAAGGATCCAAATTTGGGTGCAGTTGTATAATGTGTTTTTATCTATTTTGGGTTGACTGTATGGATTCTATATAATCAAAATATTTTTAATTAAATTAAAATTATTAATTCATTATTTATAGTTTAAAATAGATTGTTTTATTTATTATCTCAAATCTTCTAAAGAGTGCATATCAATACCTATCTATCAGAATCGACATGAATTCAATACCCAAAACGTCAAACCATACTACCATCGCAGGATCATCTTTTTTGGCTGCCAGGCAATGGATGTTTAGGATCAGCATGACTGTGCCCACATGCATGGGAATGAATCAAAGAGAGCCTAACTGGCCATCGACAAGCATGAGTTCCCAGCGAATGGATCTTCATGTTTCAAACTTTTCATTTTAGTAGCATGAGGCGGTTGGAATTGCTCTCCCAAGGCATTGCTTAGCAGGGATGAGCAAGTTTGTATATTTCGCTTCAGGATCACCAAAGTAATACAAGTAAATCTAGAATGCAAACGAAGGATAATGGAATGCAGCACTTGGTTTTCGCATAATACTCGGAGATATGACAAAGTGGAAAGGTTAAACACCCAGGTCGCAAGACAAACTGTCTATAAAAAGATTAATCAGTCTCTTCAGAAGCATATCCCATCAAAGTTCATGATTTTATAGCAGAATACCAAAGACCACCCATTTCAACAATCTCCAACAACTGATCCACAAACATCATGCCGGATAAAAAGCAGCATTCAGCTCATGACAAACGGTTGTACAGATATGATTAGCTTCTAAATCCCTTCAATCCCTGTGTATTTGCATGGAGATCAATCTCAAGCATATCCTATTTCATGTTCTTCGAGTGGCAAAGAATTTTGTAGATTCTTGATGTATCTTGTTTTTGCTTGACATGGGGGCAGTTGGCTACAGATCAACAAGGCATTATCACCTGGATCCGGATGGCAATGACATCAACTGGTCTTCCTGAGGGGAGACGGTTCTCTGGTTTTCTGCTACCCTTGGAGAGTAATATGACTGCATATTGATAGTGGCATGGATCTGCAACAAAGGTTTCAGGGTGAGAAAAGGTTCTGGTGGCTGAACTGTAGAGAGGTCGCAGTGCATGTTCTCTCTATCAGGAGAATCTCGCAATGAAATTTTACACAGTGCATGTTGAATGATGTTTCGGCCATATGTCTATGCAAGAGAGAGAGAGAGAGAGAGAGAGAGAGAGAGAGAGAGAGAGAGAGAGAGAGAGAGAGAGAGAGAGAGAGAGAGAGAGAGAGTATGGCTGTATGGATAGATAATTAATCCCTAGAGAATTAGACATAACTCAGGCACCAATGATACATAACAAGTCAGGTCATTTAATTATCTGTTATTTCCATCACCACTATTCTGAGTATATTCTAATGCAACAAATGTTAGGAAGCTCCTATAGCTACAGTGTACGTATACAAATAAATTGGCAAAACAGTACAAGATAGCCGTGTTTCATGGAATTCCTGATCATATTTTGCGGCAGCCATTATTTATTTCATCATCTCTGGATCCTCTAAGTTTCTTTCGCCAAAAATTATTCATCGTCACCGGTGCAACATTACACAACTCTGTAGGTTAATTCTCCAAATTTAAACAGTTTGTTCTTCAAGGAAAAGAAAAGATATAAATAAATACACTAAAAGATATAATGGAAAATGTTAGTTCAAACAACTTTTTACCATGACCCAGGGTTGTCTCGGTAGGGTTCGGGCTCGTCGAGGTCTCCTGCTCCGGCGGGGTCCCGATCCGTCGTGCGTGCCGATGTCTCCGGGAACGATACCTGCACAAAGGCGGTCGGAGAGTGCTCCGCCCGACCCCTCCGATGCTCAAGTCAGCCTCTTTCTCGATGGCTCCCGACCTCTATGGGTCATGGTTCCTCACCGGTAAACCAATTGAAGTGTTTAGAGAAGACAACCTGCCCATCACCTTACTCCTTGGTAGCTTAAATATGTCGGAGGGATGGCGCACTTCTGGTAGCGTCCGGGGGTGGTATACGAACCTGGTTTCGCAGGCCGGTGCCGTGGTCAACCCAGCATGGACGTGAGGCGAGGAAGAGGGGAAGTGACGTCGAGCGGTCAATCGCGGGAGTAATTGAGCGCAGGAGGGGCGATGACATCATCCGGACGTAACACACATGATCCGGTGTCGCGTCACATTTTATACCCCTATCATTACCCCCCTCAAAAAGCCACTCCTGTGGGACTAACCTCGAGGGCAGGAGGTGGTGTTTTGGGGGGAACCCGATTGCACGTAAGTGGCCGACTGAGACCTCGGTCGGAGGTACCGCTCGGGATAAGGGGTCGAGCCACCGCTCAAGACCTAGAAAACCAATGGTCGAGGCGCCTCTCAAGACCATGAAAACCGAACCGCCGTTCGGGATGAGGGGTCGAGGCGCCGCTCAAGACCCAGAAAACCAATGGTCGAGTGCGCTCAAGACCATGAAAACCGAACCGCGTTCGGGATGAGGGGTCGGGCGCCGCTCAAGACCAGAAAACCAATGGTCGAGGCGCCGCTCAAGACCATGAAAACCGAACCGCCGTTCGGGATGAGGGGTCGGCGCCGCTCAAGACCTGAAAACCAATGGTCGGCGCCACTCAAGACCATGAAAACTGAATCGCCGTTCGGGATGAGGGGTCGAGGCGCCGCTCAAGACCCAGAAAACCAATGGTCGAGGCGCCGCTCAAGACCCAGAAAACCAATGGTTGAGGCGCCGCTCAAGACCATGAAAACCGAACCGTCGTTTGGGATGAGGGGTCGAGGCGCCGCTCAAGACCCAGAAAACCAATGGTCGAGGCGTCACTCAAGACCATGAAAACCGAACCGCCAGCAGTCGTTGGGCCGTTTCGAAAATCGTTCGTGCAAGCGCGGTTGCTAGAATCGAGGGGTCGCTGACGTGCCGGGCAAGTTACCCGCCTGGGTGATGGACACGTCACGTCCTCATTAATACCGCATCGTCGCTTGGACTGCCCGATGCGATGCGGTTGGGTGGTACGCGCGGTGACATGCTGTCGCCCACTTCAGGAGGCGAAAGGGCGGCACCTTTCTTCCTTTAAATAGCGCGCGTCGCGAGACTCTACAACTTTTCATCAGCAAAGTTTTTCTGTCCTGAGCCTTGGTGTTTCCTTCCTTCAAGCTTTCTTCCTTGGCCCCGATGTTTCCTGCCATCCTCCAGTCGACCCCATCCGCTGTAGGTCAGTGCAAAATGGCTCTTTCTTCCACCTCTTCCTCCTCTACTTCTTCCTCTTCCTCCCCTTCCGTCACCACTCGTGTTATTGCCTCCCCACCATCTCCACCCTCCAACCGTTCCTCAGATGGGGAAGCGGCGCGTGCGTTAGAGGTCATAATGTGGCCGCACGACCAGGATTCCACCTTAGATGAGTCTTCCGTAGGGATCCTCCGGGCGCTCACATCCGGAGGAGTACATCCTTCGCGGCCCCGAGCGGGCAGCAGACTTTGACCCGATTCCCAAGGGGTTCGCCATGCGACTCTCGGCATACAGGCCGGTCTCGTCTCCCCTACATCCTATCATTGTGTCCTGCATATCTCTGTGGCGGATCTCGCCATCGCAGATTACCCCCAACTCTTGGTGGTATTTGGTGGCCTTCCTGGGGGAATGTCATTACGCCAATATCACCCTGACCCGCAACCTCTTCCTCTCATGTTTTCGCCTCTTCAAGGGGTCGGGGGGATATTTCCTCGCTGCTCGGGCAGGGTTCCGCATTAGCGGTGCCCCTACGAATAACAAGGGGTGGAAGAGACGCTTCTTCTTCGTCCGGTGCGAAAAAGACTGGGGCTTCAGGGTTCGATGGTCCTCAAGGACTATTGATAACACAGCCCCGAAACTTAACGCCGAGGAGCGTACGCACTTGGAGAGGTTGAGGGCAATCCTTCCCTCCTCCCAAGCCATCCGCAATATGTCGGAGCGGTGGCTCGCGGAAGCGGGGCTTAGCCATTTTCTTATTCTGATCGCCGTTTAACGCTTTTGGGGTCATGGCCATTTTCTTATTCTGATCGGTTTTTTATTTCTTGCAGAAATGGTGAACTTGCGATCCTTCCACGGCGCGAGCACCCCAACAGGCTCGTCTCCACGTGCTCCAGTGGTCCCCAAGCGAGCGGGAGGAGATTCCCCGCGGGCGACCGAAGGAGGACGACCCCAGAAGAAGTCAAAGGCGAAGGACGTAGTGGATCTCGAGCCGCCGGTGACTCTTCCTAAGGGGGCGACCGAACAGCGCCCTGATCGAGCGGGTGCGCCCGCCCAGTCTGAGGGGGCTGGGCCCAGCCAAGGGGTGGCCGGGAAGACCCCTCGTCCTCCGGCCCTGAAGGACCTGTGCCGGATTCCGGCGGGCGGGGACGAGCCGCTTTTTCTCATGCGAGTAATGGGCGAGATCCTCTCGGGGGGGCGAGCGACCCTCTAGTCGCCCGATGGGGAGGATTGTCCTGAGGGGACAAGGTGTGGACTGGGGGGAACCCCTCGGCCACTTACCTCCGGGGGGCGCTTCATCCCGATATAGCTCGGGATTTGTATACGCTCCCCTCGGAGGCCCTGATCACTAAATCAGCGAAGTCGGTGCTGTGGGTAAGCTCCGTCCCCGATGCTCCCTTTTGCATTTTTCCTTCTGTTGTTGTTGTTCACCATTTTTCTCTCCTGTGCAGAATCTCCACTACACCATGGCCTTGATCGACCGTGCCCACGACGCCGGTCGAATCATAGGTGGCCTCGGCGAGCGTAATCTTGCCCTGCGCCGTCAGCTAGATGAGGCTCGCACCGGCGCGGGGCCTGAGGCGGTTGCCACGGCCGAGAAGCGGGCGGCCGAATTGGACACCGAGGTGGCCCGCCTGACCGCTGAGCTCAAGGCCTCGTCCGCAACGCAGGCCAACCTGCAAAAACTGTTGTGGACTGAGAAGTTGGAGAACCGTCTCCGCACGAAGGAGGCCTCCGAGTTGGCGGCGAAACTAGCTTCACAAGAGGCCAAAACGAAGGCCGCCCAGGAAGCTCTCGTGGCGAAAAAAGGCCGCCGACCGGAGAGGGACCGGGAGGCGATCGAGCGGTACAAGAAGTCGGAGGGCTTCCTTCTCGGCTTGGACCGGACGGGCAGGGTATCCTATGAGTATGGGTACAAGGTCGCCTTGGCGCGATTCCGGGCGTGCCCTCCAGGTTCCATGGTCGAGGAGGATCCCTTCACCTCCCGTCCCGAAGATCAGGGGGCGAGTATGCCCGACGAAGTCCCTTTTGATGACAGCCTTCCGGGGGCCGACCCTCGAGGGAACCCCCCCTTTTTTTTTGGAGGGTCTTTCCTCACCCTTTTTGGGGTTATGTATCACCAAGTTTTCCCTCTCTAGGGACTCGTCTTGTATTTCGAAATTTTGTTAATACAATTCCGACTTTCATAAATCAGCTTCAATAATCCCCTGCTAACCTCTCTGCTCGACTCTTGCATTCATCCTAAAGATTCTAAACAAAATATTTTTTGAGGTTCCGGATGTTCCATGTCCTCGGTACTTGCTGTCCCGATATTGTCGCGAGCCGGAACGTGCCCGGTCGGACAACCTTAGTGACGCGGTAGGGTCCTTCCCATTTAGGTGCAAGTTTGCCCCTCAAGTGGGCGGGGTCACTTACCTCCGCCTTGCATAGTACCAGGTCTCCCATCCCGAGAGGTCGAGGGCGTACCCTTTTGTTGTAGTTTCTGGCGACACTTCGGTTGTAAGCCAACATTTTTAGGTGCGCATCGGCCCTGCGCTCTTCGAGCAGGTCCAGACCGGCCCGAACTCCCTGCGTTGACGATGACTCCTCATAGTTTTCTACTCGGGGGGTCGGTATGACCAACTCGGCCGGCAGAACCGCTTCCACGCCGAACGCCAGATTGTATGGTGACTCGCCCGAGGCCGTTTTCGGGGTTGTCCGCAAAGACCATAGGATATTCGGCAACTCGTCGACCCAGCTTGATCGGGCTCTCAGAGTTCTTTTCTTAAGCCCATCAAGGATAGATCGGTTAGTTACTTCGGCGAGCCCGTTGGTCTGAGGGTGGGCCACAGAGCTAAACCTCAGCTGAATCTGATATTTCACGCAAAATTCCCTAAACCGAGCGCTGGAAAACTGGGTGCCGTTGTCGGTGATGATAACGTTGGGAAGGCCGAATCGGGTCACAATATTTTTCCATACGAACTGCTCGACCCGCCCGGCCGTGATGGTCGCCAGCGGCTCGACTTCCACCCACTTGGTAAAATAATCAATTCCCACGATGATGTATCTTCGCTGGCCGGACGCCGGGGGGAATGGTCCCAAGAGGTCCATTCCCCATTGTGCGAAGGGCCAGGCACAATCCATGGAAGTGAGTGGGACCGCGGGATGCTGTGGGGCTCGGGCATGGCGCTGGCATGCGTCGCACCGCCGCACAAAGGCCCTGGCGTCTCGGTGCAACGTGGGCCAGTAATAACCTTGACGTAGTATCTTGAAGGCCAAAGTCCGGCCACCCATATGCTCCCCGCAGGTCCTGCCGTGGACCTCGGCGAGGATTATTTCCGCCTCGCCGGGATCCAAGCATCGTAACGAGGGGCGAGAGAGCGACCTTCTGTAGAGCCGATCGCCAATTTCGCGATACCACGCTGCGTTCGGCGAACCACCGCACCTTGATGTCATCCTCGGGCGGGATGCCCTCGGCGCTTAGTATCTCCGCATCTCCTGTATCCATGTGAGCGGGGGTACCGATACTCCGAGGTCCCCTACCCCTGTGGTAGCGACCGACCGGTGTGTGAGCTCCTCGACCTCGGGATGTTCCTTGAGTTCGGCTCCCGAGGCTAACTTTGCGAGCTGGTCTGCCCGCTCGTTTTGGGACCTGGGTACTCTAGATAAGGTGAAACGAGAAAAGTTAGTGGTCTGGGTTTTTACCTCTGTTAGGTACTTCGACATGGTTGGGTCCCGCGCCCGATATTCTCCGCCGACTTGTTCGGCAACCAGTTGGGAGTCCGTGAGGACATGGACTGCTCTCAGCTGCATCTCGGCTGCCAAGCGAAGGCCCGCCAAGAGGGCTTCGTACTCTGCCTCGTTGTTTGTGGCCTCGAAGCCGAAGCGGAGAGAGCGCTCGAAAGAGCGTCCCTTGGGGTCCTCCAGGATAAGTCCTGCTCCGGCACCCCTCGAGCCAGATGACCCGTCTACGTGCAGGACCCAGTCTTGGTAAACTTGTTCCGCGCCTTCCGATTCCAGCTGGGTTAGCTCCGAAATGAAATCGGCCTGGGCCTGTGCTTTGATGGCCGTTCTTGGTTTATAGTGAAGATCAAACTCGGATAGCTCCACCGACCATTTAGGAGGCGCCCTGCCACGTCAAATTTAGAAAGAACTTGACGGAATGGCTGGTCAGTCATTACCTCAATGGTATGGGCCTGGAAATAGGGGCGTAGCTTCCGAGCCGCCAGGATGAGCGCTAATGCCAACCTTTCAATGGGGGGTAGCGCTGTTCCGGCCCACGCAGGACATGGCTGATGTAATAAATTGGGTGCTGTTTTTCGGATGCCTCTTTTACCAGCACAGAGCTCACTGCGTGTTGAGACACCGCCAGGTAGAGGCAAAGCTTTTCCGGCATAGACACCGAGATAAGGCGTGGGAGTGCGGATAGGTGCTGCTTCAGGCGTGCGAAGGCTTCCTCGCATTCCGCCGTCCATCGGAAGTTCTTCAGATCTTTCAGGACCCGGAAGAAGGGAAGACACTTATCTCCTGATCGGGACAGAAATCGAGACAAAGCTGCTATCCTCCCATTAAGGCATTGAAGCTCCTTCATCGTTCTGGGCGATCTCATGTTGATGAGTGCTTGGATCTTTTCCGGGTTAGCATCGATTCCCCTCTCATGTATGATGAATCCTAGGAACTTTCCTGATGCTACGCCAAAAACGCACTTAGCCGGGTTAAGGCGCATTCCATATCCCCTTAGCGTGGCGAAGGTCTCCCTCAGGTCGTCAAGGTGGGTGGCTCCCGTTTGACTTTTTACAATCATATCGTCGACGTAGACTTCCATGTTTCGCCCTATCTGGTGGGCGAATATCTTATTCACCGTCCTTTGGTATGTGGCCCCCACATTCTTTAATCTGAACGGCATGACCTTGTAAAAATAAGCTCCTTGGGGTGTGTGGAAGGCTGTGTGTTGCTGATCCTCGGGTGCCATCCGAATCTGGTTGTAGCCGGAGAAGGCATCCATGAAGGAGAAGCGGGCGTGCCCCGTGGTTGAGTCGACTAGCTGGTCGATCCTAGGCAAGGGAAAGCAGTCCTTCGTGCAAGCACGATTCAGATCGGTGTAGTCGACACACATCCTCCAGGTTCCATTAGGCTTCTTTACGAGAACTACATTGGACAACCATTGGGGGTACCTGACCTCCTCAATGAAGCCGGATGCCAAGAGTTTATCCACCTCAATTTGCACAGCTTGTTGGCGCTCTGGAGCTGAGCAGGGTCTTTGTCTCACTTTGGCGGCGGTCGAGGAAATGCTCGTGGTGGTGTTGAGAAACTTCCGGGTCGATCCCCGGGAGGTCGGTCGCGGTCCAAGCAAAGACGTCGGTATTCTCTTGGAGGAGGCTAATGAGTTGAGCCTGCTCCTGTTCGTCTAGATCCGAACCGATCCCGACCCCTGCAGTGGGCGGTCATCCGCAATGGAACATCGATTGCTGGCTTCGTCGGCTCGGGACGCCGAGTCGGGCGTTGCAACCCGCATGGGTCTTCGAGGGGCTGCTCTGCCCTCTTTCTCTTGCCCAGGGAGATCGCCGTCAAGTAACACCGTCGGGATTCCTGAGGATCTCCCCAGACTTCCCCGACTCCAGCGCTGGTCGGGAACTTCAAGGTCCGGTGATATGTAGAAATAACCACCCTCAACTTGTTGAGGGTGGGCCGGCCCAGGATAGCGTTGTACGCGGTGGGGAGATCAACCACCAAAAAGGTCACCAACACCGTTTTTGTCTTCGGAGAGTCACTAAGAGTTAGAGGCAGGGTGACCGCACCTCGCGGCGAGATCGAGTCGCCGGTGAACCCGGTGAGAGCAGAATGTAGAAGCTTCAGGACCTCCTTCGATAATCCCAACTTCAAGAAAGCGTCGAAGTAAAGGATGTCGGCCGAGCTGCCAGTGTCGATCATGATCCTTCTAACTTACACATTGGCAATTCGGGCCGATATCACCAGCGCGCCGTCGTGCTCCGGACGCCCCGAGTCCTCCGAGGGGAAGGTGATTTCTGGCTCAGAGGGATGGTGGGGTTCCCCAGTTGTGACGGCACGGGCGTAAGCTTTCCGTCCTGAGGCGCTATTCCCTCCAGAGGCTGGTCCCCCAATGATTACATCAATGTGTTGCTCAACCGGGCCTTCGGGACGCAAGGAGGGTTCCCACGGACGTTGGAGGTATTGGTCTAAGTGTCCCTCCGGATCAGCTCCTCAATTTGCCGCTTCAGCTCGTGACACTGCTCCGTGTCGTGCCCATTCTGCCGATGAAAGCAACAGTATCGGGTACGATCGGTCAGCTCTCGCCGGCTCCTCATCGGGTGGGGAGGTTTAAGCATTCCCCTTTCCTTTATCTGAAGAAATATTTGCGTCCGGGACGTGTTCAAAGGGGGAGGTGGGAGCTCGGACGCGTATCGGTCGGGATGCCCCACCTGGCGTCGCTGCTGCGGAGACTGCCGCCTGGTCGTCGCTCCCACTCGGGCGGGCGTTGAACGCCCCCTTGATCGTTCTTCCTTTCTTCCTGACATCCAAGTCTCTGCCGCCACATACTGGTTTGCCCGCTGAAACATTTTCGCGATGGACACGGGGGGTCGCTCCACCAAGGACCAGCAAAACCTTGAGGGTCGCAGCCCTATCATAAACGCCTACATTAACAGCGAAGGGTGAGCGTCAGATAACCCTCGTACCTCCATGGTAAACCTCCGTACGAAGTGGGAGAGGGGTTCGTCCTCCTTTTGCTTCAATCTCAGGAGGAGCGCGACCGAAGGCTTCGGACGTGCGAATGCGAGGAAATGTAGCTCGAAGTCCTTGGCGAGCTGTTTGAAAGACGTTATCGTCCCGCTTTTTAAAGTGTTGTACCAGGCCCGTGCGGGCCCTTTCAACGTGGTGGGGAACGCTCGGCACATCAAGGCATCTGAGGTTCCATATAGGGCCATCTGAGCTCGAAAAGCGGCGACATGGTCTGTGGGATCACTGGCTCCATCATAAAGGTCGATGGAGGGGAGGCGAAAATTCAAGGGCACCGGGTATTCCCGTATGTCGCTGGCGAACGGGGACTCCCAGTGAGGCTCCTCCCTCTGCTCCTCTTTTGACTTCCGGACGTCCCTTTGTACCTCATCCAAGCGCTGGGAAATAGAGCGGAGCTGGGCTCGGAATAAATCCGTTGAATCCGAGGATACCACCTCAGGCTCGGGCGGGATACCCAAGTTTTCGAGGACCCGGGTTCCATCCAGGACCGGGTGGGACGCAGGGGAAGATGGTGCCGTGGGGGGCGCCTCATGAGCCCGTGGGGAGGGTTCGGGTCTCTGGTGGCTCGGCCCTCCCGTTCCCTGAGGCAGATGAGGGACGACGGTCTGGACGACGCTTGCTAGTGCTCGGACCTGCTGGGATAGGTCTTGAAAGGCCTCCGCGGTGACTGGGGGAGGGAGCGGAGAAGCCCTGTCTGGTGGGTGGAGTCCAGGGTCGTTGAACAAACTCCAATATCGTTCTGAGGTCGCGGTGGGATCGTCCCTCCAGGATCTGGAGGGAAAGGGGGCTTCCGTTGACATTCCTCCCGGATGTGGCCTCTCGTCCATGTGTCGTTTGGGGCTCAGCAGGTGATCCTTTGACGAGGCCCTCCTTCTAGCACTAATCTGTTAGTTCAAACAACTTTTTACCGTGACCCGGGGTCGTCTCGGTAGGGTTCGGGCTCGTCGAGGTCTCCTGCTCCGGCGGGGTCCCGATCCGTCGTGCGCGCCGATGTCTCCGGGAACGATACCTGCACAAAGGCGGGTCGGAGGGTGCTCCGCCCGACCCCTCCGACGCTCAAGTCAGTCTCTTTCTCGAAGGCTCCCGACCTCTATGGGTCCTGGTTCCTCACCAGTAAACCAGTTGAAGTGTTTAGAGAAGACAACCTGCCCATCACCTTACTCCATGGTAGCTTAAATATGTCGGAGGGATGGCGCGCTTCTGGTAGCATCCGGGGGTAGTATACGGACCTGGTTTCGCAGGCCGGTGCCGTGGTCAACCCAGCATGGACGTGAGGCGAGGCAGAGGGGAAGTGACGTCGGACGATCAATCGCGGGAGTAATTGAGCGCAGGAGGGGCGATGACATCATCCGGACGTAACACACAGGATCCGGTGTCGCGTCACATTTAATACCCCTATCAGAAAAGAAACAATTAAGTTCACCAGATTGCATGACTGTGTGGCAACAGAATTAAGGATGAACCGCCTGCCGATGTGATATCTAAGCAGACTTAACATACAAGACTCGAACTGTTGTACCAAGTGCAACCTCATAAAAGAAGTTGCAAAACCAGTGAGTTTTTAGATTTGAGCATTAAGCAACGCCATGACAAACCAATTTGACAGCCCACAAATTCACCAAATAACGACGTATGCAAAATGAATTAGCAAAACCAGAAATCTGTCTCGTCCATGGTTGTGTCAAGTGTTAAAAGGAGAAGAAACAATGACAAGAACAGCAAACGGACTGTCCCCAGATAGTGATAAAATGTCAGTATAAAGAACGACATAAACGCAAACAATCAAAAGATCAATAGACAAAGAAAATGAGAACTTACTGTGCCTCCGGTCCCGATTCAAGGGACTGATCCCCAAATTTCTTTATTGGAAAGCTAGCAACTACGGCTGGTTCCAACCCAGTGACCCCACGTTCTAGCTGTTCCAAGGAAAAAAAGCTAAAGGAATAAGAGGATAGTTATGACCGTTAGGATTTTATCGTCAAACAAACAAAAGAAGTGAAAGAAAAAAAAAAATGATCTCTTCGAGATCATTTAACCAAATGATCTCGAAGAGATCATTTCGAGAGGATTGTCCTCCTTAGTTTAGCCAAAAGATTGAATAATTTTTATTACTTTCTTTTAAAAAAAAATAATTACATCAATATTTATAGAGTTTATCACTCTTATTAATAAATAAATATTAAATAAATTATTAATCGAATCTTACTAAATAACTCTATAAATATTATTCAAAACTTAAAAAATAAAAGGATGCTCGCTGATCACGATTTCAATAACAAATGAGCATCATCTATCAGGAACTCCAAGCCTGTACAATATCAATCTTTTCTCGGTAATTCCAGTGCTAAAAGGCACTCAAACTCGATTAGATTTCATGCATCCTGATTGTCCAGAAAAAAAGCAAACAAATGATCAAAAGGCACAAACATATTAAAACAGTAAAATTAAGACAACATTTCCAGTGACGCAAGGCCGTGTACACCTCCCTCCGATCGTCACTCGTGACCATCAGCCCAGACCCAGCGATACCAAAAGAACAAGAAAACAATAAAAGGAAAAGAAAAAAAAAAAGTGCGCTTTGCAGCTCCCGAGCATGTCTCAAGGGGGAATCAATGCTGGAAACCGGGCGTGCATTGACCCAGAACACAATAGCTCGCAGAGGAAAGGATCTCCTTTTATCCACACAGCGCCAAAGTAACAAATCGAAACAGTGTCTTCGACACAAAAGCGCATGAATTTTTCGTTATAGAGAACATAAAGTGAGAGGCGTGAAAAAGGAGGGGACAGCGTGGGAACCGACAATGCCAAGGTCGGATCTGGCGGCGGCAAGGAAAGCCAATTCTGGTGTCCCTGAGGTGCATCATGGCGCAGACGAGGCGAGTGCGGACGAACACAATGAACATGGTGCTCGCCGCCATTCCGATCACCGTCATCACCAGGTTAAGCTGCGTCGTTATCATGATTCCTGCCCTTCCTCTCTTCTCTCCACGTCGCCTCAAAGAATAGGCTGCTGACAGACAGCACCTCCCTCGTCAGAATCCACCGGCACCCCTCCAAATGCCACCGCGCCAGTCTGACACGGAACCCTCCCAGATCACGGGTGTCGCGTAATGGCATCGGGGTCGGAAAACCTAGGCGGACGAGGAAGAGGAATCAGCGGAGAGGACCTCGAATTCGACATGGTCGTGGAAACTCCCAGTGGCCGGAGATCGGAGCACCGGTCAAGCCAAAAGGGCCCGCTGATGGAAAGCCAATAAGAAGATCAAGTTGACTCCCGACCCCACTCCCCATATATAATATTTTACTTAAATTTAAATTTGGTATATATGTATATATATATTATATATATATATATATTCTATATCTGATTTTTAATCTTTCTATTTGCTATCTTAATTTTCCTTTCATATCTTAAATGTTTCTCGTTCTCACTTTTGTCTTATTTTTTTTGTGTCATCTCTATACCATTTTAACCTCATGAGATTTTATCGCTTCTGCCCCACCTTGGTCACTCCTGTTTTGTCACCTTCACATGATCAAATGTGAAGAGAAACAAAAAAATAAAAAATAAAAATCATAATCTTAAAAAAAAAAGAAGAACATAATACAAGACGAAAATGATAAAATATAGACGATCATAACGAGGGGAAGATAATGAATGACAAAGATAACAAAAAATATTTAGGGTGTTAAAAAAAAAAAGAACATCGAATAAAAACAAAAAGGGTTAAAAATAAGATGCAACATAAGACTTTTTTTTGAAGGAATCATCCAAAATAATTCATACAAATGGAGGATTAGAAAAAATAAAAAATATATAGAGATGCCAATGTGAAATGGTAGAATTATATATGTCGGATTTAGCACGTAATCCAATTAATCAAAGCTTTTAGATTGAATGGATGTCAAATTACGAGTCAAACACGTATGATTTTTTAATGCAAAGGTTTAAAAAGAAGGAACGAGATTAAGAAAATAGTTTTATATTATTAAATACGTTATAAAAATTAAACGATGAATAAGAAAATAATCTCACGCTATCAAATCTAACGTAAAATAAGTGATGATTAAGAGAACAGCCTCACAATATTAAATCAGATATAAAAATTGAGTGAAAACTAAGAGAACAATCACATATTATTGAATCCGTACATCAACATCCATATTTCAGCTGACTTTATTTTGACCCCACAAAAATACATTTTATTCAAAACGCTAAAAATCTATATTGATCTCATTTTATTATGTTCCTCCTAAGTGAAAAACAAACAGAAACATACACAAAAAAGAGTAATCCGATTCAGCGGGCAGCTCTATCGAAGGCACTTACGTCGTTTTTTATACCGATGCGAGAATCTCCTGCTCGAAGCTGTCGCCAAAGATTGACTTGTTTTTGCTGTCCGCTTTCGGCTGCGAAATAATCGATCGAGATGGTTGAAGGCAACCACACGATGTACACTTTCTCGTTTCCGAGTTCGAGGAGTCACGACCACCGAGGGAGAGGGGACAGTGACATCAAGACCAGGGATTCTCCGCATGCAATTCATGACATTAAGGCTAAGGACTTATCCTTCACTCTTCTTATGAGTCGACATAGTCCACTTCATTTCACTTTCATTCTCCTTTAATCGATTCGAAATTAAAAGCTAAAAAAACCCAATATAGGTGCATCAGGTTTACTTGATGAAATTGAGACAATGTGATCCGTTTTTCGAATCATGTAGCATCATGAAGATTTTTTTAGATGAAAAATATTCATTTCTCATATCGTTTGACTCACTTTAGTTTGATTAAAAATCTATATCAATGATTTATCAAATAATTTTTTTTTAATGATTACATCATAAATAAGCTTGTAAGTATTTATTTAATAATCTTAGTATGAATATATAAACAAAAAAATATATTTTTCTATATCAAGTTTGTTAACACATGATGACCATCAACTGATGAGTCGATCCGATTGATTCTCTTTTGAAATCGTAGGTCTTTTCTGGTAACTTGTCCTAACTAACGTGGAGAGTATATATTACGGGCAAGGCGAAAGAAGCTACAGGAAGAGAGTGCACTAGGAGGGGCTCAATCTTCGAGCACTGAAGCTTAGCTTGGGATCTAGGCGATCTAGGTAGTTTTTTTATTATGCCTCTGGTCTACATCGATGACCTTATACAATAGGATTATGCCAGGGGTATCTTAGTTCGACTCCTCTAATGCTTAAGTCATGAAAGCAAATGAGAAGAAAGATAATAATATCAGTAATGAATTAAAAAAGTAAAGAGTCTCTTTGGTTTGTCTTCCTTGGCTTAGCCCGAGGCATGATTTTTATACCTCGGCATTGGATGGAGCGGATGGGCCTCTATCAAGGCTCCCCTTATCTAGCATGATGGAAACGTTTAATGCGGGCTACTTATCGTTGCGTGTTTCTAAGGGTAGCGTTTAGGGGCTATTGAGATGATGCCTCTGGTTGAACTTTCTTACTTTTTTAATCAGGTAGGGCATGGTCTCCTCATCATTTGTCCGAAGGGAAAGCTAGTGAAGTCGAGCCATGTCGTCAACTATTAATGCGATGTGATATTTATTTTCTGACTATAGAATTGATGATGAGTGGTTCGTATGAGTTTATTTCAAAAAGTCAGAATAGGTGACATGATCTTCTGTTGGTGATCGTACGGGGTAGATGGCTCTGGGTCTTCGTTTAGGTATTGTTTATGCGGTTGGAGAAGCTGAGGGTGCTAGGATTTATCAATGCTATAATATGTCGAAGAGATTTTTTGTCATTTCTTGTAGACGAAGTGACATTTCATCACTCAATATGTATTTTACATGCTTTGCTAATATAACATGTCAAGTAAACACCACTTAGATTTCATGCGTGGAGCCCTAATTGCTAATATAACATGTCAAGTAAACACCAATGAAATCAGATTTCATGTGTCAAGCCCTAATTAATTAATTGAATAAAATTAACTACCATATATGTCACTGGGAAATAATTTATTGAGAATAGTTTGAATTTTCTTTTTTGTTGTTATACTCACGTGGCTCATTTAGAATAAACTCGTTAATCAGGTTTTAAATAAGCTAGAATTAGAATATATATATATATATATATATATATATATATATATATATATATATGTTAGTTTATCATGAGCCTAATTCTAGACAGATAGGTGTACTCTGAAGATATCTATAACCTTATTTTTAAAGATAGAAAAGAAGCCTAACATGGCTTTGTCACCTTATATTAATTAATAAATAATTCCACACCTGATTTTGGTGGTCGGCTTACACATCACAAACACCATTCAACTCAAAACTTTTAATTAATGTAGTAGTCTCCAATATATTATATACTCTCTCCAATATATTATATACTCTCTTGTTTTAAGTTCACACACAATAATGTCCATTAAGCTTTCACATTGCCACTATAGCATGACCTTTTTTATATCTAAAGTATTGATATTAATATGATAAATTTAAATCCACATACTAAAAGTTACGATCTAAATTCGACAAATTTAAAGTAAAGTAGCATAGTTGATAAAAACTTTGGCTATGATAGGCGAGGTGTTAGATGCCATTTGGATTTGATTCCATAAGTGGGCGGGGGGTAAAGAATCAACCAATCGTAAGTCCAAAATATTTTATTGAATGAATAAATATAAACTCGAGCCTTTTATATTGAACCGTCAAGAATTTTTTCTCAACCACTTTAGATCGAAGAAGAAAACTTTATAAATTATTTTCCTTCTTTTTTTTTTTTAACCAAATGCGTGTATACATAGATTTAGTAAGTTCTAATTTGTCTATAAAAAAGAAATCTTCCATACATAAACATATACATTTGTGTTCTCTTTTACAAAGGTGTAGGATCAAAGATGAGAGAGAGAGAGAGAGAGAGAGAGAGAGAGAGAGAGAGAGAGAGAGAGAGAGAGAGAGAGAGAGAGAGAGAGAGAGAGAGAGAGAGAGAGAGAGAGAGAGAGAGAGAGAGAGAGAGACTTCGCTTCTGGACGTAGTATGAGAACTGAATGATTACTATGCATACTCGCTGTTTAATGCACTGTAACTGTGATGTCTTCAGCTAGTCCGCCCACAGCCACAGGTCGGTGTGGGAGTCCGCCACCCGATCCCAATCGAACCCTGTATGCATCGCGGGCGGAGTCACCAGCAGTCCCCTCGCCATGTCCTCCAGTAACTCCGGCATGTTGAACAGCGCCTCCTCGTCCACGAACACGGTCGGCGGCTTACATGCAGCCTCGGGAGCTGGCTTCGGCGGCGATTTCGGCTCCCACGGTCCGAACATCTCGGCTGCCTCGACCGCGGCACGGCGGACGTCCTCCGCGGCCGCCGACTCCGCTCGGGGCAGCGCCCAGGCCGAGTCGGGGAAGTTGAGTCTGGCGGACGCGCCCCGGAGCGCGATGGCGGCCACGTCGTGCGCCCTGGCCGCCATCTCCGGCGTCCGGAACGTGCCCAGCCATATGCGGCTCTTGTTCCGGGGCTCCCGCACCTCGGACACCCACTTCCCCCCGTTGCGCTCCCGCACGCCGTGGTACACCGGGTGCCGCGTCTCCCGGAACTTCTTCCGCCCGGCCTTCCGCTTGGGTGACGGCCCCGGCGCCCATGCGGTCGAGAGACCCGAGGAGGAGGAGGAGCACGAGCACGAGGAGGAGGAGGAGTCCTCGAAGTCCATGATCAGAGCACAGAATGGAAAGGGCGTGCAAGCTTCGAGTTTGAGACGTCGCTGACGGGTATCGAGCCTACGCACACACACATACATATATAGTGTGTGTGGGAGTGATAAGAGTGGATGGTAAGGGAAGAAGGCGGTCGAAGACGAAGCCCGCCGCGGGCGCCACACGCAAGCGACGAGGCATCACGAGAGAAGAGGTGAGGAATAAGAAAGCGCAGGGCTTCCACTGGAGGAAGCCAAACGTCGGGCGACTGCGGAAGCTGAAGGAAAACGTGTTCCATCTGCACCTTCGTCTTTTCCTCTTGGGATAATTACGGAAGGTGTGGAAGCACACTCGACAAATCTGACGGCAACTTCAACTCAGCAACAGGCGTCGAGTATATATTGCTTTCACACTCCTACGGCCAGCGTTCCCCCTGCGGGTCTCTTATCCTCCCGCTAAAAGAGCCTTTTCCAGGCTTCGGTGAACATGGAGACTCTGCAGCTTACGGTATCCAAATTGGCTTCGTTGCAGTCACTGCGAGGGTAGTATTCTCATTGCTTTCACTGCACCCACCGCGTGCATGCCAAATTACCCATTCCAATCAAACAACGGTTCGCATGGTTTCAATGTCCGGTTCGAAATCGATCCATCCATCCATCACATGTGGTTCACACCATCAAAAATCTGATCTCTCCAGTACGGCTTGATTTGAACTCGACGATCATTCATAACGTATCTCCTTCGGGAGATGCTGTTTATTTAATAGTTTTAGAAAGGTCGATTAAGAAATTTTTAAGATTTATGAGCTAAATCATATACCAGAAGATTTTGGCTTGAATTCAAATCAAATTAAAATTACATATGCTTAATTTTATCATTTCTATCAGAATCAAGCCATGTGCGTATTTTTTACGCGTACAATCATGAGCTCATACAATTGCTCCCATGTTGAAGTCACATTAAAGGCTAAATACCAGTCTGGGCTTGTAGTGGGCCTCAATGACTCGTCTTACTTGAAATCTCAGTGTTTTGTTGCAATCAGAAACCAAACACGGATATTAAAGGCCAAGCTGTCATCGAACACTTCCATCCTCCTGCGACCCAAAAAGTATTTGTGCCATCATTTATACGCATGTATATAATATTATATATATATATATTGATTAATAGCCTAATTAATCTTAAGTGTAACCCTTAATTAATGGCAAACCTAACACAATATTGAAAGTGGTACTGTGGATTCACATTAATAACCTCAGAACTTGTTAAAGGAGAAGAAATCAAAGGAAGGATAGGGGTATTTATGTCAAATAGAGAAGCATGCTCTTTAAGGGCAAGCACTCGAATCGCCGACGCCGTAACAACACGGAGCGCGAGTGCATGGGGAGCGCATCGCCGGTGGGCAGATAAGTGCCGATGGTGGCGGTGGAGTCGGCTTCGGCGACGGAATCCGGCATCTCTGTGCCCTCTTGGTGCAAGGTCAGAATCCGATCTCGTCTTTGATCCGCTCTGGTGGCAGAAATCGGCGTCGCTATCCCCTGTTCGTTTAGGATTAGGGTTAGGGTTTCGAGATGGGTATAGGATCTTGTTAGGGTTTCTTTATATATGGACGTTCTTCCTCTTTGGTTTCCGTGTAATTCTTGAGTTTGTTGCCTTGTGCGGTTTTGCCCTGAGTTTTATCTCGGATCCGAGACAATTCCGCTGGTGGATTTCGCTGCCCGAAACAGAAAAGAGTCGGGGTTGGCGCTCCAGGAGCCAATCGTTTAGGATTCTTCTGCCTCGTGGACCTTTTTGCCTGTTGGGATTTTAGATTCTCGAGCAGATGCGCGGCAGGGCACCTGCAGCGGGGGGAGGACGAGGGGGAAGAGGCGACAGGGGACTGTCACCTCCTGCTGCCGCAGCAGCTGCCAAGACGAAGGACAATCGATCAGATTGGCATCGTAACCGCTTTCTCCATCGGTCCCGCCGCAACAGCTTGAGCCCACCAAACAGGGACAGGCCCCGGCACTCACCTGACCGCCGGAGCACCTCCGTTGAACGCAGGGACTATGCCCCTTGGCACTCAGATTATGCACGGCAGCTCCACGATGAATCCTCACTGCCACCCCAGCCCCGTGGCCGGCTCTCACCGTTTGGATGCAACAGTTATGAGATCCCACATAGGTTCATGTTGCCTGGTGATCCATCTAACTTGGATTGCGAGGTGAAACCGGGTTTGAGGCTGTCTCATTTTATCAAGGATAAAGACATTCTCCAGCCAGGCAATGGAGCACCAGGGATGTCATCTTTGGGGCTTGAAACACAAAACTCGCATTATCGAAGATCGCTGTTTTTGGATGATGGATCCCCTCAAAATTTCTACTCACTACCTGCAGATGCAAACTACTCACTTGATGCTTCCGTACTGAAACTAGACAATATGGGAAGAAGCAAAGGCTCTTTGAATGTGGGGCACCATGACTACCATGATCAGTTGAGAAATCCCCATGATGAGAGACTGGGAGGGAAGGCTTACTTTAAGGACACACCTTTTGCAGCAACAGATGCTCCATTTCCGAGGCTCTACGGTGGTGCCTCATCATCCAGCTTCCCAAAAGATGATATGTTGGGCTTGTATGACAATCACATTCGCCGGCCATTGGATGGTTCCATTAGAGATGCTCCAATCAAGTTTACGGACGATACTGTGGAGAGGATTGGGTACAGTCAAAAGCAGTTCTCTGAGCCAGTTAGATGGGGCCCACTTAGTCCAGCTCGAACTGAGCCCCGATACCGTGGCTATGATGAGATCAACCGGGGAGAGCTCAGTGATCGTGAATTTCTTGTATTAGATGACATGTATGAAAAAGTGCCATGGGGTTCTCGTACTGACCATCGTGAAAAAATAGGTTCATCTTTCAGGGGTCTGGTAGGAGTTAGGGTCGGTGAATTGGATACTTCTCGAAATGTTACAAGCGAAAGTAGCCTCTGGGACAAGCAGCGTTCTTTTCATGGGGATGCAGACTTGGATTATCGTGAGGGTAAAGGCATCATTGTGGACTATATAGATAGTTCTGCTAGTGGGCATCTGGGATACAGAGTAAAACCATCAAGAGTCCATGAACTAACATCTCTCAAAGAAACATATGCTTTAGGGATTGATGCTGCTCCTACTAGTTACAGGGAAAGACCTAAGAGTCCTATGTATTCTGGTCATCGAATGGATATTTATGGACAGGTTGTGAGCTCGCCACGAAGGGAGTCGGAAATGGAAGGTCTTTATCAGCAATCATCAGAAAGGATGACTAGAAGAAAATTTGTTACTCATAGTTACATAAATGAATTTGATCCAAGAAGTGTTGCATCCAATGATCGAACTGCTTTTAGAAGGATCTCCTCACCTGGTGTTACTGATGATATATGGCCAGAAGAAGAAAGGCAAGGTGATATTAAGTCGAAAGAATTGGATTTTGGCCATACCAAATATAGGTCACTTTCTCATAGAATGTCTAGGTCTGATGCTTGGTTGCCTTCTGGGGGGACCTTTAAACATGTGGAACATGGCCATGGTATGAGCTTAAAAAGACGATTGAGGCCTGGTCCTTCAGAATTCCGTGGTCCATATACTTCTGAGAGAAGAAAGGAGTTTAGACCCAACAAACTCTGGAAGAAGGATATAGTAGACCGGCATGATGGTCTGAATCATGATGGAAATGTTCCACGAGATGATAATGTGCAAGTAAAAAGAGATCCAGCTGAAGGTTCCGAAGAGTCTAAGCAGCAAGTGCACAAGGCCTTTCTTCGTTTTTTTAAGTCATTGAATGAGAATCCACAGCAGCTGAAAAGATACCAAGAGCAAGGACCAGGGAGTCCTCTTCTTTGTTGCGTATGTGGCAGGTCTGTCTTCTTCATCTGTGGTAGCCTTCAGGAAGTTGAATGCTTGGTCCAACTTCCAACTGAGAAGTACATGATTGGCACATCATTAGTTGCCTTTCAACTGCTCCAATTACGATTACCTGAAATGCCTTTATTGCAGCTGCATGAAATAAACATGTTCCTATCTTATTCTGCTAGTTGATTAGGACTAAATATTTTCGGTTTAAATTAAATCTGTTTTAGTTGCAGAGAAGGCTTAAAAGAGTGCTGTTTGTTACCTGTGCTAGAACTGTTGTTGAAAGGATCAACCATCCACAAAGTAGGATGATGACTTCTGGAGCCAAATAATTTGCCTTGGCACTTTATCGTTATACATAACATGAAGGCAATGACAACTTCCTGTTCAGTGAACATAGATTGTGAAGACGAGTGCTGTGAAAATGGTACTGTGTGGATGATGGCTGATTTGTAGGAGCCTAAGTTGTTCCAAGGTTATAAATGTTTGTTAGTTCAAGTCGATAGATACAATAGCAAGATATTTAAGTAATCATCCACCTATTGGTATCAAGTTGGACTTTCAATCCCATCAGCCAACTATTGGTATTAAGTTGGACTTTCTTCTGGGATTAACCTATTGGTAATATGATTAACTATTATTTTCTGGAAATAATCACTAATGCTATGAATCTGCATTTCACTCGTAAAATTCACACGGAATAGTAGATGGTTTGTCTTTGCTGTTTGATTGGGTCTCCATGTGTCAATCTAATCAATGAGATTCCTTCCTAGTTGTTGTGATATTGGTCTTTTGATTCCACATAAAACACTTTGTCTCCTGTTGATGCAATATTGGCCTTCCAATTCCTCATAAAACATGGTTTCCTTAGTTGATGCAACATTGACCTTTTTCTTCCACATAAAACACTTAGTTTCAACTTCTATTTTTACTTTTGGCATGTCTGAGATTACAATCGAGATAACTAACTTTCCTTGCTTGTAATTCGGTACCAAATTCAGTTGTTTTCTTTCGACTGTTAATATGGCTTCAGTTTACATTTGGATATCTGTTTTCTAGATTTTTTTTATTAATTGTTGGTGTTTAAGTTGCCCTCGACAAAAACACTATGGTAGGAAAGATCGATGTGGCTGACCCCCAATACTTGGAACATGATGACTTTTAATTTATTGGTCAGTTAGGGTTTAGGTTTTTCTTCTAAATTATTTGAGGGAGTCATTTTGTTGTCGATTATCCCTTGCCTGTCATGTATTCAATTTCCGATGATTATTTTAGTTAAATGGCACTAAGTACTTGGTTAATGCTTTGTGCAATGGTGGAGACGATGTTGCAAGATCGACGTACTTCTTGGTTGATTGGATATATGCTTAAACGCCTAGAAATGTATATTACTTAACAGTTTTCTTCCCCTTTCGTTCAGCATGTCAAAGGAGTTTGTAGATACACACAGCTTGGTGAGTCACCTTTATCACTCTGGCAAGGCGGGCTTAAAGACAGAACACTTGGGTCTTCACAAAGCCCTTTGTCTCCTTGTGGACTGGAATTGGCTCGTGGCTCCTGACAATTCCAGGGTTTACCAATCTGGAGCCACTGCTGAAGCTAAGGCTATGAAGGAGGATCTGATACTTTGGCCGCCTGTTGTTATCATCCATAATAGTTCCGTCGAGAAAAAAGTCAGTAACAGCCAACAAAAAGTCCTGTCTACTGAAGGCATACAAGAAATACTAAGAGGTTTGTTATAAATCACATCTGGCTTCAAATGCTACCGATCCATACCAAAATCCGGCTTCTTGTCTACTGCTATTAGTTCTACGGTTGTGCATGGGGTAGCCTTTTTCCTAATGTTTCTGCTATTTGGTTAGTCTACATCTAGAGTTATATGAGAATGTTCTGTCAAAAGTTATGGCTTTCTTTTTAACTGTGTATTTTGTTTGCTAATAAGTCCATGGTTATAGTTCATCAAATGGGAATGAAGCTATTGCCATGAATACGAAAAGCAGGGATGGGGAATCATGGAGAAGTTTCTTTGATGTGCATGGTTTAGTTGAGGCACATTGGTGGTGCCTGGAATGTTTTCTTCCATCTCAGCGTCCTATTAATAGAACATAAGTTTTTTTTTTTTTCTCTTTAATAGTTGTGTATAACTTTTGTTGCTTTTGGATTCCAGAAATGGGGTTTGAAGCTGGGAAGACGACAATTTGCCATGGGAAACCTGCAAACCAGAATGTGTTCTTGATTAAGTTCTTCCCGACCTTTTCTGGTCTGCAAGAAGCAGAGAAGCTTCACAACTGCTTTGCTGATGGTAACCGGGGCAGACAAGAGTTTTATCGGAGGAGTGCCAGCAAGAGTAAAGCTAACGGTGAACGTGAAGCTGGTTTCAAGAACTTCCCATTTCTTTACGGATACATGGCAGTTGCAGAAGACCTGCCTAAGCTCGATTCGGAAACAATGAAAAGATGCTTGGTTAAGAGCAAGAAGGATATCGAAGCCATCGCCGATGCCCCGTTGAATATAGATTGAACACCTGGAGGTCGAATCTACTGTGACAGATTGCCCATTTGAAATATGCTCCGTGAATGTTTTTGTTTTTCGTTATCCATATGCCAACAACATCGTCTTTTTTTTCTTTTTGTTGTTTTTTAATCCTCTTATCCTCTTTTTAACCTGGAAGATGACGTTTTATCATGACAGGTTAGTTGGCATCATCTCAGAAATGTAATAGATTTTGTCATATTGTTTCATAAGCTTGTGACTGAGTTGTGCGAAACACTAATCTCAGCAGAATATTTATAATCTAACAAGAGGTGACACTTTTGCCTTTTTTTTTTTTGTTGTTGTTGTTGAGGATTATCGTGCAACTTCATAATTTTTTGTCGCAGTTGCTCGATCTTATGATGATGTCTGGTTCGGTACGGTCAGCTGGAAAGTCAGGTGAGCGACAGAACCCTGTGGAGGTCTAACTTAAATGCTTCGAGAAAGCTACTTTTTTCAAGTGACACTTTCTGCTCATTTTCCATTCTTTTGTAACAGATGCCGTGGAGGCTGGCTAGGCATCAAGACAGCTTTGGGCGCTGACTGCGGAAGAGTTATTTGTGTCGGTGTGCACGATGCATCACTCTTGCCATGTAGCCTTTGTTCCTCCATGGGAATGGATCAGTTTCACTGGGAGGATGCGTGACGAACGGGGTCGGATGTTTTGTTACTCCAATTCAATCCAACTCTGAATGAATGCTGGTGGGCCCCTTCAGACACTCCAATCAATCGATCGATCTCAACTTGGCTTTCATGCTACGCCCAGTTTGACCATGATCATCAAAACGAAGGAGACTGGCTTCATGTTATACTCTTTTAGGAAAACATCTGCGACACAGTTTCAACACCCAAGTAATTAGTATAGGCTTCAAGATCATGTACCCGAGTCGTTTCGCCTCTTCGATACTGGTCGTATCTTAAGAGACCGACAAATAAAAATAAAATTTATATATAGAGAAAAAAAAATCAATGTTGAAACTCTCTCATAGACCAATTCGACTCGAAATAATTCAGAATCAATAAAGAGGGAAAATCATTCATGCTCATCAATCTTATAAAGTTGAATTCTCACGCATCTCTACGAAAAAGACGCAGGAAAAGAAAAGGGTCTCTCACCCACAATGATGATGACCTTTCCATTCCCCACAAGTGATTTAGGGCTGCTGCCTGCAATGCAAGTACATGGGGTTCCAAAAGAGAAAATTGAAACAAAAAAATAAATAAATAAACGCACGTAGAAGCAAAAGGGCCACGAGACCATCAAATTGGCATCCAAGTTTCCACCGCCAAGCCCAATAATGAGAACTAGACAAAGAGGCTCATCATGTTATGTGGAACCATATTCATGTTATTAACAGGGGCGGGCAATATTACACCCTACATTTACATCAATAGATAGATAGATAGATAGATAGATAGTCACAACAGGAGGAGGTCGGGTCGGCAATGAAAGATGGGCAACTGCCGCCAAGTGAAAGTAGCAGTACACCGAGTTTTTGCTAGAAGAGCTTGCTAGAAGAGCTCGAATTCCACGTCCTCCCCGTTCGCCCTGAAATCAAGACACTTACCTTCTTTTTTCTTACGCAACATCAGGGGGGTCCCAATGTCCTGGCTTCTTGGTGTCTCAGGTGGTGCTGCACATCGGATCAGCGCCCAATTTAACCCATCAAAGAACGGGTGCTGCTTGATCTCAGCCGCACCTTTGACCGATCCCAATCTGTTTTCCGGCTCCTTTGCCAGAAGCCCTCTGATCAAATCCTTTGCATGAAAGCTAACGGATGGGTTCTCGGGGAACCTCAAGCTCTGAGAAACCACGTTGGCCAATGTTTCCTCGTTGCCAGGTCCTCTGAAGGGTGTTCTACCAAAAAGTAATTCATACAATAATATCCCAAAGGTCCACCAATCCACGGCACTTCCATGTCCATCTCCTCTAATGATCTCCGGTGCTAGGTATTCATGGGTCCCGACAAAGGAGTTGGAGCGCGCATCAGTCGGCTCCACCACAAGTTGCGGAAGTGGTCTCACCTGCCCACCTACTTCCTTCCGTGTTTTCTCTTGTGTGGAGGATAGCAAACGGGGCGTGAAGCAAGAAACTTGAACCCAAGATGGCCGAAGACAAAGAGGGTCAATGCAGCTATTTTCCGCACAGGGTCCTGAGAGCTTCTTTGCAGACTCTTGTGTGCCTAATGAGGAGGATCTGACGAGGGTCGGGCTTACTGAGCATCGGAGAGACAAGTCAAAATCGGAGAGCATGATATGACCATCTTCACGAACCAGAATGTTTTCTGGCTTTAGATCACGATAGATCACACCCAACATGTGCAGGTACTCCAAAGCAAGTAGGACTTCCGCGACATAAAACCTGCAGAAAGCATTGATAAGAACCAAGTTTGTAACTTAAAGAGGCAACATCTACTAAAGTCAAGAACAGCAATGCCAGCGGTCTCAATCCAAAATGGACACTAAAAACTCCACTATAACAAAAGCCAACTGACCATTCCATCTGAAATCTACATCCATCTGATGAAACATAACCTATCCTGCTGTTTTATATACACAAACTCATATGATTGTCGATAATCAAATGTACAATGTTGATAGATTAGTACCTCGAAAAATAAATCAATATGCTTTGGACTAATCTGTAGCTGGAAATTTGCTTCTGACAAATCAAATACTGATTCGTTATGGACTGATCTTCCTTACCCAACTAATCTCTATTTTAGGATGTCTCTGTTTTGCTCATTTCATGAAAGAAAATAAATTTAGAATATTCAATCAATCTAAATTGGATTTGATGGGAGGAAAATTCACATTTATCTCTCGTCAAATGCTTAAATATATCCCATTTCCAGTAGCTACTCCAAAACGATAGTAATTCAACATGACTAAGATTCAAACTCTATGCAATGGATATCAACAGCAAAAAATTGCTTTTCTGACAAGCATGCAGTATCAAAGCAATATGTAAAAAAGAATAATTTGATTTGTATACCTAGCAGCAGGCTCGGTAAAACTCCTACAAGGTTGCCTCTGCCGAAGGACATGCAGGTCACCTCCGGGGCAAAACTCCATAACTAAACATGAGAGGTTCTCTGTCGTAAAATGAGCATAGAGGGTAGGAAGGAATGGATGATCCAGCATTTGCAATATCTCTCTTTCAGTTTGTGCTCTCAGCATCTTCTTCCTGCTAACCAGGAATTCAACATCCATGATCTTCAATGCAAATAAGCATTCGAAACCAGCCAGCTCAGCAAGATAAACAGTTCCAATATCTCCACAACCAAGTCGTTTGAGGAGCCTAAAATTCCTTAGACCTAAACTTCCTTGTTGGATTAGGATTTGATGGATGGCCACCCACCTTAGATCCTTTGACATGTGAGGTCTACAACCTTTTGAACTAGCACCACTCTGATGGCTCTCCTCACTGATGCTAGTGCTGCTACTATAATCCCCAATGCTGCTTTTCGAGCTGTGAGAGCACTCCCCTTTTTCTCTTGATCTAGAGAATTCGCTTGATTTTACACCGATAGCCCTACCACTGCCATGGATATTTGGGCTGGAAAGAGTTTTGTTTGCACCAGTATCAATGCGCTCCTTACCAATCACAGCAGCAGGATTCAAAGTGCTGGTTGCAGGAGTGGCAGATGCCTTAGGACGACGAGTTTTGGTTGTAGGCATAGTACATGCCAGAGTGGTAGGTTCCTTAGGATGACATGATTTGGTTGTAGCCGTAATACATGCAGCAGCGGAAGGTTCCTTAAGACGACATAATTTGGTCGTGGGCGTAATACATGCAGGAGTGACAGGTTCCTTAGGACAACATGGTTTGGTCATAGGAACAGTAACACCACCTACATTCACCTCACTATGCTTGGTGGAAACATCGGGAGCTGAAGCTGGCTCAGGCTTTCCTTTCTTTTTAATGGCCTTGTTCCTGTGCACTGGCTTGGTTAAATGCTGATTTACCATAGCCTTGCTTGATGCAGCAACTGCCTGTGAGCTTGATATGGTTGCTTTTGAGACTGATTTCCCCTTCTTTTCGGTCTCTACTGCAGCTGACTTACTTTCAAAGGAGTCCTCTGACGTTGGTTTAATTACATCTTGGATTCTGATCTTAGTTACCTTAGGTGTATTGAGAACTGAAGATATAGGAGATGAAACAGCATTCTTATCACTTGATTCAGAATTTTGCACTTGACCAGGTACAGTTGCCTTTTTCGATGGAACTGCTGGGACCTTTTCAGGCATGATGGATATTTCGACCAAATTTCTCTCTCCTCCATTTATGGGAAGACATGAGTCACTCGATTGAACCACCACAGATGCATAAAGCTTCTTGATCGTTCCAGCTTCAGAAGTCCCAGATAAGCTAATTGGCTTTGATAGCCTCTTCATGGCAGCCATCTCCGATGCCTGGGAAATGCATAATCTTCTCAAAGCCTGTTTTAAGGTGACGGATTCTGATATTCCTATTCCTGATGGTCGGGATGCTCCAACCTTGATGGGCTTCTTCAACGCATTCTTCTGCAACAAGTCAACACCTGGCTTACTCATAGGACCAAGCACCACAGATGAGGTCCGGAGATCAATTGCTCTCAAAAGTTTACCAAGATCATCTTCAACATCCTGACACTTCCCATCTTGTACATTTGTTTTGAGCTTAATCCGTAGCGTCTTAGATCCACCATAGTAATTATCCAAGTTCGGCTCTTCAGCAGATTCAACAATCTCAGAAGTACCACCTGATGAACCCATTTCTAGGTGATTGATGTTTCGATCAGACCTGAGAACTCTACCTTGACGTCAAGATCAGAGACACATCAAAATGGAATGCAGCAGTAATATGAGCTACCAAGCTCAGAAGTACCACCTGATGAACCCATTTCTAGGTGATTGATGGCTCGTTCAGACCTGAGAACTCCACCTTGACGTCAAGATCAGAGGCATATCACAATGGAATGCAGCAGTAATATGAGCTACCAAGCTTGCCTTTATACATTCCATTACCGTACTCATTCTTGTACTCAAATCAGTAGAGACCATGAACCTGCAAACGAATAAAAAGAGAGTATCTATCTTTAAACTACGACTTTAGAGAGCAAATCAAAATTTATCTGTAGTATGAAGCGACCCAACGCGAGTTTTGTGTTTTACTCCTTGAATACATTATTGAGCATCCAAAGGGAAATAACCAATAAACCAAAGGCACAGAAAGAACTCCGGCGAAATACAAACTAGACCACCGGAAAACATCATCGTTTTCAGACATCTCGGGGTAAAACTTCCAGTGCCCTTTTTCTTGGCGCAAATAATACGCGCAAGACACATGCTGAGGAACCGATCACATTAACCAGATCAAGATCCCATAACAACCGTCAAGAACTGCACAAGTCCCCGTCAAGAAATCGACAAATATTAGACGTCTAAACGAATGTCATCGTCACTCCCACCGGCAAGAAGCCGCTGCCTCCAGTCTCACCGCAGGAGAGGCAAAATAGGAAAAGAGACCGAACGCAACAAAAAAGATTCACAAAGAAGTAGTAGTGCTGCTGATTACGCACTCGCATTGTCATGGAATCGAGTAGGAAAAGGAGGAAAACGAAGACATCTTCTCGGAAGAAATCGATCTGCAAAAACTAGTAAGAAGCTCCAAGAACTCGACTAAACGGGAGGAAGAGGACGCCGTACCGCGAATTGATCCACCGCCAATGCCGGTACACATCCGGATCGACGAACCGAGTCGACGATCTCACTCAAGAACCACCGTCCGAAGCTAGAACCGCGGTCGGAGGTGGCGGATCGACTGGAAGCTTACGAGGGTTAGGGTTTTGGGAGCGCAACAGAGAGAGAGAGAGAGAGAGAGAGAGAGTCGGGGAAGGAGAGAGAGAATCATATGCACATCACGAGGAGGAGGTGGAAAAAAAGAAAAAAAAGAAGAGAAAACAATAACACCGTAAAAACACAAAAAGAAACCAAAAAACAATGCATTAATTATAAAAGAAAAAGAAAAAGGATCAAGAAAGCCTTTTGATTTGACCCTTCTTAATAAAGAATTATTTTTTTATTTAAGTTATAAAGTCTACGAGAAAATTAAACTCCTCCACGGAGTAAAGAAAGGAAAACAAACAGTAAGGATCTCGAAATCGAGATCAGACGGCTCAGCAGAAAAGACGCCGCCGTTCGTTACGATGGACCCCGCGGTGGGTCCGCCTTCGCTTCGGTGCCAACCCGAGGCGTAGCTAAAGACAAAACAAGGCCTGTTGTGTACCCTGTGCCACCCCCCTTGATCCGAGTCATTAATTAGCTTATGACGGGAAATAGCAATCAAACGCAGACATTTTTCTTAGGGTATCTTTTTTTTAATATATATTTAGACCTACTAAATTAATTTAATCGTATATATTATTAAAAAATATCTTTAATTTTGATAATTAATCATCAAAAAAAGTGGAAAATAAAAAAAATATAATACTAATCATTTTATGGTTATTAAAATATGAATCTAAGATGATTGCTATTATTTTTGCTGGCAACACACATGCATGCACGCCACCTTGGAATAATACTTGAAAGAGGGGCTGAATCATTTGAGCACACTGTGTACTGCTCAGGTGGGAGAAGAATGGCGACGGGATTAAAATATATTCAAGTCAACACATGCATCATTAACTACAACCTAATGATTCCAAAAGCACATGGCGTAGGACGATCTCACCATTTCTTGGATGTTCTCCCTCGTGCTGTTTCTCGGTCTACTCGACTGTTCTCGATGGCCAACGAACCTTTCAGAGGCCTTTCGTCGAGCACATACAGCTCGCGATAGTATCAAATGGCTGCGCTCTGGGATGGGCCGTGATTCGTCCACGAAATGAGCTGCCGCTGCTTTGGTGTGGTGGGACACGAAGTCTTCGAAATCGCTTCGCTGCGCATGCGGATGACGTCCCACGACCATTGTGGGCGAGGGCGTCCCAGAGTGCCAGGACCTGTTGCGGCTGGGGCATTACCTCATGGTCATTGTAGCAAGCAGGTGGTGGGTGGATCTGCTAAGCACCCTCTACATAAGATCTACAGATCAGAGCTTAAAACATCTGATGATCCTGTTAATTGTCCGTAACGTAGCTGTTTTCTAGCTTTCTATTGCAAAACGATGCAAGGGCTCCCTTGTGCCATCTATTACGGTACATGTACTAAAACAAAGGAAAACTTGAGACTCCAGCCGTAGTGAAGCATTGTCTGGGCCATCTGATAAGCTAAAATGCGGAACGCATACAAGAGAGCGGCTTGGATGTTGATGGAGAAATCATCCTGGGTGAGAGATTCACAAACTCCAGTGCTTGCATTCTGACTTCCAATGGATAATCCGCGACGCATCCAATCCTCGGGCCAGCTCCACTGCACCATTTGGAAGAAAGCTGATCCCCCAACTGATAAGAACTAGCTTTCCGCTTTGAATTGATCCTCTCCAGTATTGCCTTCTTCGGCACGTCGGCTTTGGGACTCTGAAGGCCACCGGATAGCGATCTTTTGTATTCAACTTGACCTGTAGCAGCTTGGGTTGGCACCGACGGTTCCCCGGTTGTATTCTTCGATTCTTTGGGCAAAGCCAGCCGTGGAGTCTTAGAAACTTTCATGGCATCAATCACCTTTTCCAGCTGAGACTTTTTTGGACCATCGTCGTAGTCTTCATTTGCCGATGATAATATCTGAGGATTAGAACGGGTGACGAAAATGAAATGGTTAGCAAGAATTTTCCGATAATAAACTGTTAACGAGAATCCATGTCATTCCACTAGTCATAGCTGTGATGCTACATCAAACAGGCAATGCAACTGCAGAATACCTGAGTGTCATCCAGATTAATCCCATTTTCTCTGAGGAAGTCTAAGAAATTGTCGAAGTTCTCCTCGGTTGGCCGGTAATGCCCACTGTATGCCCAAACACACTGCAGAGCGGTCAACCTTGGTTAAATGATGTTAGGTAGCGATTGCTCTTTCGTATAGGATGATCAGGTAAATCGTTGGAACCATGTATAATCAATCATAGTTAGGTAGTGAAATCAAATAAAAATAATGTTTGTTAGGATACATTTGACTAGATAATCTGCCACATCCATCAACATAAGTTTTTATCCATGGAAGCACAAAAGCAAACAGGAAGTACAAGTTCTGGAAAAATGGCAACACATCCAAAAAACAATGAGACAATTGTATGGCAGCTATGGTCAAAGAGATCAATACAGTGGTTTATTGTACTAGTCAAAAGCATGCATCTATGACAACACTCCTAAAGAAAGCCAAGAAGATTTGCACATGTAATTCTTGATAGGCAGAGTCGTTCTGTTGGTGCATAAACCAAAATTTGAGAATGGATCAGCGATACAATGTGAAAAATCTTGATCGGTGAAACGTATCACCAGGTGAAGAAAGAAATGGCAATCACATGACAATCGAATGAAATAAGATGCAGGAATCGCCTTAGGATAAGGAAGGCATCGAGATTTGAAGAAGTATGAAAGATTTTTGAATGACAAAGTTAAATTAAGCATCTGACTTAGGTGCACTGTATAGATCTCAATTTTCTCTGGATGAGATGATTGTGTTAGTGGTCAGGTTGAAACAAGCACCGCCAAAAAGATACACAAGGGGGAAAAAAAAAAAATACTTACAAGAAGTTCAGAGCACCGAAAGCTGAAAGATGTCAGATAAATTATTTAGTAACCAGTCTTTAAAGTGAACAGATTTGGAAGCTATTACTTTAGTGTGAATTCAAAGACACTTCTTTCTGTGGAGTAGTTCTATCAATTTTTTTTCTTTTCTGGCTGTTTATTTTTTGACATTTCACAAGCTTTAGTTAATCCTTTTGCACAAAGAACTCATAACCGAGCCATCAGGATTACATGCAAATTCATTCATTCTAGATTCATATAATTAACCAAAAATCAAATTGTATCACACATTTTGGTGTATTTGTACCGGAAATTAGGTATCAGTGTGCAAGGAAACATGAAAATGGAGAAGATTTACTCGTCCTGTGAAGGACATTCTTGTAAAATTAAACTTCGTTTTATGGTACCTTAAGTATCCCATTTTCTGCAGTTAATCTTCCAGCTGTTCTGGTGGCTCCTCCAGCAAGAAAGCTGGAATGGTGAAAGATTCCTTTCTTTTTCTGCATAAGTTTAAATAGCAAGTTATCAATTTGGAAGGAGGCGATTGAAAGGAAGCACAACCCTTTTCATCGATGTAAATATGACAATCAACACAGGGAAACCCTGGGAGTTCAATAATTTACCTGACCAGCATATAGTCTACCGGATGTGCTTATGACAAAAATCCATTTTGTTTCTTTAGCCCCTGAAGTGGTATCAAGAAGCATTCCAGAAAGTTTGTGGACAAATTTACCATCTATTGGAACGTATTCATAGTGCTCTCGTTCTTGCTGAAAAAAAAGTAAGGAAAACATTTAATTTGCAATGTGGAGCTGTCATTCCAGAAAGATAGAAAAATAGCTGAAAGCATATCTAGCGTTCCTCCATCAACGATTGAAATTAGGTTGTTGTGTTTTCCACAATGACCAATAACGAGTAGCACCTGACAACCTTTTTAGGAAAGTGACACGATTTAACATAACTGAATTATTTACAAGGTTTGAAGTGCTTAGCGGCACTGGTAATGCCCCTCTTTTGACTTCTTCAGAAGATTGTGGAATGGAGAAGCACCATCACCATATGTTAACTACATAAGAAGTTCAGCTTTCATCAACTTGTTCACTCGTCTACCAAAAGGAGGCAATACTAGAGTGCTTTTGGGTTATGTATATATTAAATAATATGATTTTTCTTCTTAAAATATAGTCATCTTGCAGAAATTTGCTTACTGAAGTAATTCTGCGGAGATCAGCTCTCTGTTGCCTTCAGCAGAAAATGCATTCTATTTTAACCCAATTACGTTCAGGAATTGAAAGAGATGCCTAAAAGGAATGAAACCTTACAGGGCCAAGATACTTGACACATAGCTTCCGAAGTAAGGACCTTGGACAATCTACAAGATCCAAGTCTCTACCGTCACCAATATCCAACCTGTATGAATGTCAAAAAGATTTTTTATTAATTGAATCAATGGAACAATCAGCATTTTCACTAGATAAGATAGTTTATTACTAGAATCTCTCTCTCCACTGGTTTTTGTGTGCAGTCGAAGGAAAAGAAGACTGTGATGTCAAGTTAAATTATGTTTTCCTCCCGAGCATATGCCAACACAAATACAAAAAGAAGATCAACATGAGACAACGATTCATGGGCTTCATGTTGTTGTCTCACCTGTCCCATAGACGTGGTGGATTACATCAAGCAGTGCATACCCAACATTGAACACAGGTCCCTCGGGACATATCTCGTACCATCAATTAAACAGAACTCAAAAGGTATAGAATCTTAGGCCATTACCACTTTGACTGAATTTTAAAATTCACCTTTAAGGGGGAAAAAAAAAATCAAAGAAGTAAAAAACACGAAACAAAAACCTTGAATCTGTGCGATGCAGCAGAATGATGATGGTTTAAGTTCTTACCAGTAGAAGAAAGGTTGGCCAGCTTCACTTTGACACCATTCTTCATAGTAGAAGTGCAGGTTATGGCCATACCGATGTCTTGGATCAATCTAAAATGCAAATTTGAAAAGGTGCATAAATAACTAAAAAAGCATATTGTCGTATCCAAAACACAAGAACAACCTTTGGGTTTCCAGACCAATTCAAGCAGGAAAACAAAATTTCACAATCAGTCAAAATATTGATAAATTACAGAGCAAGTGAAACAAAGGTTAGATCCAACTCTAAATTAGGAAAGATTAGCATATTCCAGCTAAGTTATTGAAGGAATTTGCCATGAGTCCAACAGTAATGTCTCTTTGCACATTTCACTGAAGTAACCTCAAACAATAGAGTTGGAACACAACAACAAAGTAAAGGCAACGAGTTCTTTACCGAACCATCCCCATGACTAGAAGAGTAATTGTAAGTCTCCAGCAAATAAATCCTTGACCAAAACAAAAAGGCAAAAGGATGTCTTATATACGTACGGCTTCGATCCAGTGCAGAAAAGCCAGCTTCAGAGCTTTCTCGTCCTTGGACAGTCCTTGACCGACCTGCAAGCATCAAGCATATACTAAATCTTCGTCGCCTAGGTTTTCTCCGTGCCATAAGGAAAGGGAAAGGGAAAGTGAGGAGAGGAACCGGCCTTGGAAGCGTTCAAGCAAACGCGATTCCACCGCGAGATCGCCGACTCGTGCTTCATGTGATCGAAGAACGACACCGTGCTGTGATTGAGTCGAGCGAAGTCTATCGCTTGCCACCTTCGCGAAATTTCCGATATTAGCATATAAAAGATCCAACGAGATCAGGAAGGAAGGGATACCAGATGTCCCGAAACCCACCAGAGCTCTTCGGCGACGACGGCGGAGTCCGCCAACCTGCGGCGGGTGCGGTAGCTCCTGTACACCTTCTGAAGCTTCGTCGCCGCCATCGACTCGGGCGGGTCCGGAGAGGGCGCGCTTCCATCGCCGGAAGCCGGGACGCGGAGATCCTGTGGGAAGAGCGAGCGATCGCCGCCAGTCTCCAGCCCGACACCCTCGTGAGGTCCCGGGAATGCGGGCGGCGGAGGGTGGTCGAAGCTGCTGCGGATCAGCGCAACTGCCTCCACCTCCATCGGTCGATCGATCGATGCAGCGAGAGGCTAAACGAGGGAGGAGGAGGCGGAGATGAAGAGAGCGAGAGTGCGCGTTAGGGCGGTGGGGGGTATCAAGGGCTTCTACTGCTTGTGATGATCAAGGGCTTCTACTGCTTGTGATGATCGAGCTCCTCGCTGTCGATATATATAGAAAGCCGAGGAGAGCGAGAGTGGCGCAGTGAAGGAAAGCAAACGCCGACTGAGGACACGAATAAAGCGGAGGTACGCTATTCGTCGGCGCGAAGGAGGAACCAACGGAGGGCGTCGCGGACGAGTGGCCCACCGCGTCAGCTCGGATCGACTCGTTTCTCCGGAGATCGGGTGCAAGAATCGCTCCATGCTCACGCTTATACCGAGTTGTGTTGAATTGTCATTGACTGCAGTTGATTTATCTGTTAATTTAATTAATAGATTGTGTCATTATTAATATATAGCGAGAGAGACGTTGATAGGTTGAATAACTTAAATCGATTAAATTGATGTCAGCAATAATTTTATTTTTTAGAAAATAAAAAATATTATACATAAATAAATAAAAAGGATGTTAATTAAAATATAAAATACTTTTTTAGATAATTGATAAAAAAATCACTGGTAAGAGGTTTTTATTAGATTGCATCCCATATACGATTTTTATTAAGAGCATTCTTTTTTAATAATATATTTGAATCAAGTTATTTTAAATCAACCCAAGAGGAGAGTGTGAGCAAGAAGGTGACAAAGCCAAGGCGGAGGAGAATAAAATAATTTAAAAAAGAAAAAATAATCTAAGATTTAATTTAAAAATTAATTAGAGTTTAGTTGAATCGATGTGGTTCAATTTAACTTAAAAAATCGATTCAATCCTAAAAAATCAAATCTAATCTAATCAAAGAACAATCATCATGTTTTTATGATTATATAGAGAATATTTTAGTTAAAGTAAAAAAAAATACATTGACAAAAATCAATTATGGGACATTATCTCGTAAAAACACTATTTATTTTTTCAATAAATTATCTTATATATATATAGCAATTTGATCCATTCTCATCGACCATTTAGGAACTATAATTATGTCACCCTGAAAGAATTTTGTCACAACGTCACCAAGTCCGTCCTGTGAAAACATCACGTACTGACACAAACAATTTCTTCGCTCATTTAAAATGCAATCAAAACACACGTCGATGTCATGAAACATTTTAGTACTCTATTGACAGCAACCGATCGAGGACGATTGCATGACTCGGTCTTCAGCAGACACGATATGCGAACGATGGGGTTAGGAGCAGATGTATTGGCTCTCGATCAGAACAGGGGTCCCGAGAATGACGATCGCACAATTATTGACGCGCAGTGACGCATCCTCAAGTAAATGCGTTCACGTGGTGTTGTACCGTATCCAATTATTGTGCTCCGCAACCCATTGCCATTTGGTTCGTGTCTCGAATGGGCTGCCGAGTCTTGGGCAGGTGGAGCTGTTCGCTGGTAACGTAGAGAAAGACGAGAGTGAGCGAGGGGCACCGACGTACGCACGACGAAACGAGAACGGGATGAGCAAGGCGGAGCGGAAGGATACCGGAAAGGGGGGCGGCGGACGGCGATTCGTTCCATTCGTGGATTGGGTCGGTGCACGGCAGGCGACTGGAGTCGTCGTTCCCAAGTCACCGGTCAAAGTCAATTTTATTCTACGTGTGGAAAAAATTGCACCTCCTTACATATGTGATATGGATGATGCCAAGCTTGGGTTCATAGATGCAACTTCTAATACCTCCAATTTGAACGACCTAAGTCTAACATTCGAGCTTATCATAAATTTGATTATGTAGGAAAATAATCCTATAAGAGTTGTGCATGAGATATGTATTTAATAATAAAAAATTTGATACTTAAATCAGTAAGAATTCAAAAAAAAATTGAAACATTTAATCCATAAATGGATGTAATTGTGATTTTCGTAGTGAGTTTCGATAATCATCGAAGAGGTTTATGCAGAATCACTAATGTCATTCGATATCAAATCATCAAACATTATGATTATATAATGATTTGTGCTGATGTCAAAGTCAATCGACCGGCGCTTGTCCACTTAGATCTTGTTATTGATTGAGCATTTTATCGTTTTAGACATAAGTGTGCATGATAATTTTTTCTTAAATCGTATTTAGTTCGGTTCTGCATTTCCAATGCTCAGATGCTTATATATTTCAGTATTCATGGGATACTAATGTAATTTGTTTAAAAAAATTAAAATATATATAAAATTATCAACTTGATTTAGTGAGAAATTGATATGATTTATGTTTTCTATAAAATGAATTGTTATTTATTTATTTTTTAAAAAAACTTTGACTTAAGCTGAAGTGTCAGATATCACTCGCAATCACAGACACTACCTAAATGAACACGGTAAATTCTCTATTTGGCTGCAGACAGGCAGACCAGACAAGATGTTATCGATCAATCAGTGAATCCAAAATTGACTTTTTGGCTCTGCAGTGGCCAGTGGCCTCCACACATAAGATTGGCAAGCAAAAGGGATGAAAAGGTAGCACCGGAACCAAAAAAAAAAAACATAGATAATGCAGGAAGAAAGCCAGTACCAGTCCAACCATTTAAACGTGAAAAGGTCGAGTCGCATGCGTGGTTGCTTCTCTCGTCCCACAAACCCTAATGCTTTGGAGTTCGAAGATGACAGCAGGAAGTCCACTAAGCATAGTAAAAAAGATTCACGTCAACCTCCTCTACACTTGCACGGAATGTTCCTCGTCCATCATCACCATAGAGGAAGAGAGTTGTAGTTAGGAATGGAGGAGGAATGAAGGTGACAGGAAGCTTGAGCTCTTCTGCGTTCTCACATGTCTGGTCTTTATGCACACACAAGAAACAGGAGAACAGCAACACAAAAGGAGCACATACAGATTCTAGCAGTGAATAATCATGAGTTTGGACCGTACTTTGTCCGACTTTGCTTTGACCTCTCTCTCTCTCTCTCTCTCTCGTGTTGGGCAATGGGGCAAGAGGTCAAATCGAATTGATAAGTTATGCGATGCAGGCAACAAGGGACGCTTTCCAGGAACGAAGTGTGATTTTAGTGAGGCAGCATGCCGAAGTGCGCACTCCATGCCAAATTGCCTTTAGGGTGCGTTGGTTGCACTGTGGCCACAGAAAGCTTAGCCGAGAGGAAAAATGGATGATAAATGAATTGGTGTGGATCGTAGCGTGAAGTGAAAGGAGCGCGTGGCTAACAATGGGTGCACACTGCCGCACTTGGCCTGCATGATGACCTTTCGGGGAATCGATGGATCTCTTTGGACATGATTAGGTACTGATATTGACGTAGAAGTGAGACTTCCCCTTTGGCTTACGATTCGTGCAGGCGCACGATCGAGACTATCACACGACGGACAGGCTCAACATCTATCACATGATGCGGAGGCCCAACATCTCGACGCACGATAGGGCGCCCAACATGACCAAGAGGCCCAACATCGATTCATATTAGTAGAGATTATTCGCTCTTGAAATCAATTCAAAAATAAAAGGTTTCTATATTTATTGACTAATCTTACCGGATCATCCAAATCTTTCCAATGGAGAATCTACTTCTTTTTCCTTTTTTTTTTTTGCGCGCTAATTTCATAAACACTGGATGCATTAAACTAGTTTCTTAATATATATCTATTTTTGTTGGGGAAAAAAAAAAAGGAATGTGAGAATTAGAACCCTGACAGTTCAACTTGTTTGATTATGAACACGGGAACAGTGAATTGTATTAGGATTGAAACAACTGCCTCGAATCAATAAGAACATGAACACGGGATCCACTCGATGTTTGTCTCTTTACCAGGAAGGATGAAGGAATAAGAACATGAACTTAAATCTAGGAAAGAAGTAATATGGCTTACTACGATCCGAGAATGACCGAGTGATAGGTGATGCAAGAATCACTCACTACTCCTTGCTATTGTTTTCAGCTAAAGCGACGCTCACAAACTCGTGCACATCGGTGGAGTCTGCGTCGACCATTAACTCGGGTATTACATGGACATGGACGACCCGGGGAAGTCCCCATCTGGGGGAGACCATGATCGGATCAAAGTGGGAGCAGTTCCAACCGGGTCAAGTCTCCAGCGAGTTAATTAACCATGGTTAGTGTTCCCAAGCCTTTCTTACCTAAAGGTATTGCAGAGATATCGGTGGTTGTAGCTCCTCTTTTCCACATGAGTGGGGGTCGGTTGGACTTGATCGAATGGAGCATTTGAACCGTGTGAACTGCTCCACCGAGGGATTCCGGCAGACATTGAAAGTGGTGATGGTTCCAACGACTGGTCTAAATGCGGGGCCCTCTAAATAAAAGGAGATAAGATTGAATGATCCTATCCAATTTGGTTCATTCTGGCTTGCTCCTTAACAAAAAATAACTCCCAGTGATTTATCAATAGGGGGGGAGAAGAAAAAGCCAATTAGCATGATTTTTGTTTTTGTTGGATAAATTATCCAAACGGAATATAATGAACGTTCTACACGGCCACATCTTCAGTTTTCCCACAGTGATAATTAGACGGAAGGTAGCCATCACGATCACCTGGTGAGACAGCTTTTAATTCTATGCGGCCCCTGGAACAGGACCGTTGACTTGCTCTAAAGAAAGAATAAGCAGCATGGTGGGTCTGAGCTCCCGGTGTTTTCCTGCATGCGCAGGGCACGCCTCCCGTCGTTCCCGTTTCTTAATTGCCAACAGTAATTATGTATGCCCAAGCATGAGGAATGTATCGTATAATACTCATATTAGGACGGAACCCGGTCTTGTTTGGGTTCTCTTTGGTGGGTTCCTCCATGGATTGTTTTGGCACCGACCGGCCTAGGTAGGTCCATGTTTGTCAAGCTGGCCCTTCCATGGAGGTCCCACCTGAAACGCAGCCGTCGGCCGGGGTACCGGTGGGCCCACGCTGGAGGAGCAGGTCTTGCTTGGGGAAATCATCGAGCGCTGCTACGCACGAAACTGGGCTGGGCGGACTACCCCACGTGGAACTTCCACCAGAAACCTCGTTGGATCCCAACCCAACCGATGGTTCCGAAAGAAGGCGAAGATTCCAACCGCAGCAGCCATTTTTAATTGGCGTCGACCCGTCAAATCCAATCCAATGCCGCCATTGTCCCCATATGGCCACCGGCCCCTCCCCCGCTCCTCTTATCCTCGGATCTACCTTTCCCGCTACCGGTCTCCTCTCGAGCAACGTTAAGTGCATGTGTATGCCACGCGTCACGATCTCATCGGGTCAGCTAATGTGAACTCACCAAAGATGCGCCGTGCTAAGCTGTCTCGTGTTGTCAAGGAGACGGCTGATAAGTAAAGCCATTCCTATATGGTAGAAGGCAGTTCGAGCTCGCGACGACGAAGACGTACCCAAAAATGGCGCGGAGGGCGACGGCCTGCTAAACACGGGTGCCAGGATTTGCCCTGAGAGCAGCGCTGACGACGGCGGAGATGAAGCGCTCCCTCCGCTTTCCCTTCGTGCTCCTCGTCCTCGTCGCCGCCGCGCTTAGCTGCCGCTCGGTGGCCCGCCGCGGCCTCACTATCGGGCCATTTATCGACGTCGATGCATCGCCGCTGCCGATCGAGGCCGAGGGCCTTAACGAGACCCTTTATTTCCTCTCCGCCTCCGAGCCCGGATCGGTGGAGTTGCGGCAGGACGTGGAGGACCTCCTTGGCGGGAGCCTGGATTCCGCCAACGCCGCCGGCGGGCGCTACCGCCTCATCTCCATCTGGCGGCGCGGGATAAAGCCAGGGGATAGGTCAGGGGTCATGGCCCGGCTTCGGTTCCCCGCCCTGCCGGAGCACCCCAAGCACGGCCGCGTCTTCCCGGAGTTCCGGCGGTTGCTGGGCGATTGGTACCACGACCGCCAGGCCTTCCGGCCGAAGGTTCTGTCGGAGCTCGTGGGGCGCATCAAGCGCCCCGTCGACCAGCACTACGGCTACCCGGACACCGGCCGGCCGTACGCCACCTGCGCCGTTGTCGGCAACAGCGGCATTCTCCTCAAGTCCGAGCACGGCGACCACATCGACGGCCACGACCTGGTCATCCGCCTCAACAATGCCCGGGTCGAGGGGTACCAGCGCCACGTCGGCTCGAAGACCTCCCTCTCGTTCATTAACAGCAACGTGCTCCACTCCTGCGCCCTGCGCGTCGGCTGCCACTGCCACCCGTACGGCGACTTTGTCCCCATCGTTATCTACATCTGCCAGCCGGCGCATTTCCTCGAGTACATGGTGTGCAACTCCACCCACAAGTCCCCGCTGCTGGTCACCGACGGCGCGTTCGACACCCTCTGCTCCAGGATGGTAAAATACTACTCGCTGAAGACGTTCGTGGAGGGGACGGGGAAGCACCCGACGCTGTGGGGCAAGTTCCACGACGAGAAGATGTTCCATTACTCGTCGGGGATGCAGGCAATCGTGCTGGCGCTGGGCATCTGCGAGAGGGTGAGCGTCTTCGGGTTCGGCAAGTCCGCCGACGCGAAGCACCACTACCACACCGACCAGATGGCGGAGCTGGATTTGCACGATTACGCAGCGGAGTACGAGTTCTATGGCGACCTCGTCGAGCGGCCGCAGGCGATACCCTTTCTCAGAGACGCCGGAATCAAGGTTCCCCCTGTTGTTTTCTACCATTGAGATACCATCCCTTATAGGGTTGAAGCAGTAAGAAAAGCAACCAGAGAGAGAATAGACAAGGAAAAGGTTTTCTTTACGCTTCATTTTAATTTGTAAATTGATAGTAGTGATCAATATGAAGAAAAAAAATCAGCCGGCGTGGACTGTAAATAATAAGATGGGATTGTGAGACGCAAGATTGTTTTGCGAGTCATGCTATGAGACAGATTTATGCATGTTAAGACGAGTGAACTAGAATAGAAAACCTAATTTACATCCAACAAGCATTTATTCATCAGCTGATGATGGCTCAACCTCCGGTCTGACCTAGTTGGATGTTGAACCTGATTCAGTCTGATCAATCACAGAATAACAAGTCTGATCCAACAACTTACTATATCCTAATGTTGCGGTGAATGTGATCAACAACACTCTACGTGAATTTTATGGGGTTTCCTCTTTCCCTGCCTTTTCTCTTTCCTCCGCTCCCCAAGTGAGACCAAGGCATCAGATTCACTCGACTTCTTCCCTCGGCACAACTGATTCGATCTGGAAATTGGCACCGTCTTCTCTCACATTATGTCTACCCAACCTATCATGCACGGTACCCAACTGTGACACGCCATCTACCCAAACTATCATGTAAGGTACCCAACTGTGACACGCCAGTTGGTACAGCCAAGGGAAAACGAGTGGTCAGTATTGAGGCACGTTGTGTTAGATGACTAATTAGGATTAAGATATATGAAAGCAATTCTCACATATATGAATATTTCAATTATTTATTTTTTTAATTAGTATATATATATATATATATGCATATATATATATATAAATAACATGATCAACTAATAACCTGTGCCTTGGATTAGTGTTTTGACTCTCCCCTTCGTCTAAAAAAGCTACCGAGTCAAAAAACATGTGAAGGCAAAATCCATGCTTTCGACCTCTGTAATTCTTCCTTGAGAAATTAAATCTATAATTATTTTAAGGAAATGACATATATAAAAAGGCAGCTACGACTGTGCTTACTACATGCATGAAAGCTAAAGATAGTCATGGTTCCGTTGCTCAACCCAACGAGCCCCACGAGATTGCCGTTACAAAAATGCTTCCGAGGGCAAAACCGCCGCCCTACGTAAAGTCATACACGTTGGGCATCCTTCTTCACCTAGTGCGGTTCTCAATTGGAAGCATTTATGGATTCTAAGATAAAACAGTGTGTAGAAAGAACACCTAGAGAATTGTGAGACAACCCTCTGCTTTTTCTTTAAGAAATAGTCGATTGAGTAAAACGACAACACGAGGGCAAAGCAAAATGACCATCTTATACCAGTGGCACTGTCCCATTATTCCTCATAGTGTTTCTAGATTATTGTCCATGTAGCTCAAGCAATAAACAAACGATTTCTTGCAAACCTACTCAACATGCACTAAATGGTGACAGGATCCACGTGTTTCGATTAATTGATTAGATCGTCGGATAGGAAACTTCAAATGCAAGCACTTCTCATCAAGAAAAGGCCGCTAAGAAAGTTACAAGAAGGTATGGATGATGAACTGAGCTCTATCGTTCTATGTTATGGATCAAATGATCTTTTTTATTTGAATTGATGAAAGAAAATGTGAGACGGAACTAGGAATGGAATACGGTGTAACTGTTGATAATGAGAAAGGAACAAAAGAGCATCGATCCAGGGTGGTGGTGATGATGGGCGAGCAAGAGAGAAAGGTGGGCATTCGCAATGACAGCCATCATCGCGAATCTTTTGGGCCTCCCGAGCCCATCGTGCGAGATGCCAGCGTTAAATCCCCATATCACCCCTTCGCGTACACATCATCGCGTGACGCCATCACCCTCATCCTTGGCTCATTGCAAACTTAACTCTACGCTTTCTATGTGCCTCTCTTTGCTTGCCCAAATGGGCACACGCATGATTCTTGTGGCATCTCACCATTATGAGAGACAACGGGAGTCTCTTTTGAAAAGAGTAAATACAGAAGAGGGCGAGAGAGAGAGAGAGAGGAGGAGGAGGCATTTTCACTACTATATGTATCGGAGGAAGCCTATCCCGCCCACAACACGCATAGCCGTCTCTTCTTCTCTATCCCATCCTATTCTTTCTCATTCAAGTCTTCCCATCTCTTACCCTGTCTCAGCCATCAAAAAGGTGAGCGCTATATGATGAGAACCTCATACGATTCTCTTCTTGTCGGCTTCCTTTCTTGGGCAAAGAGGGGCACTTTTCAGTTTTGAATAAGTGAGGGTAATCAAATTGGTGATTGTTATATTTTATTTTGTTAGTCGCAGGCTGTTGATGATTGCCTTTTCGGTTTCGGACCGGGAAGGTTGATGGAATATTGTTCTTAAGGGTGGAATTCTATTGAATTTTGACATAGGGATTCCGCTCTTTGATGACTAGTTTTCAGCGTCAAATCTTGATGTTTCATATGCAGGATCGAGTAGTGCACCCATTCATGGTCTTCCTCTCTTTCTAATTCAGTTTGGGATTCTATAATTTGTTTGGCCTTTAGTCTCTCGTTTGTAGCTCTTTATTCTCCACAGGTTGGGTTATATGCTGCTATTTAAAAGCCCACTATAGCCATTTGACTCTCTATGTACTGTTTACAGGGCACTGTGGTTCCTGCTTGCAAGACATGGAGAGGTTGAATGCAAAGCTCTGCTTGCAGAACTATTACATAATGAAAGAGAACGAGAGGCTGAGAAGGAAGGCACAGCTTCTCAACCAGGAGAACCAGGCCCTGTTATCTGAGCTAAGAGAGAAGCTTTCTAACTCCAATCCCAACTTGACCACTGTCATCAACAGCGCCGCCACAACCAGCAAGGAATCTAATGGGAGCAAGCCTTGATCTTAGCAAAAACATCTACTGATAACTTTTTCTTGGGTACTATCCTGTGGTAGCTCAATTATATATGTTTCTTATTTTAAATGATGCAATGGACACAGATATCCTTAAGCATAACAAATTTGATCATACAAAGATTCTTAAGCTATGAATATACTTACCTTCTTGCCGGTGTATGATAACTATCTGAAAAAGGCTACGGAATGCTTGAATGCAATATCCACATTGTCTGCCACATATGCCCTCTGCACCGTATGACCCAAAGGAAGTCAGAGATTGTCTTCAATAACCATTATAAAATGTATAATAAAATATTCGCATGATCCGTCGTACGTAGTACAAGAGCTGCAAGACAGGATCTACTTGATCGCTACCATATGAGGTTGTTCGACAGAGATATTTCAAACGAGTGCAAAGTCATGTCCACATTTCACGTTCCCAACTAACCACACTACCCCACTTCGAAAAAAAAAGGGGAAAAAAAAAAAAGAAGAGAAAACGAAAGAAAGAAGCGTGTACCATGTAATTCGCCTCCAACCAGCAAAAATGAAGTTTGGCCTAGTTGTGGTGTGACCTGAGACAAATCAAGGCAACAGAAGAACTCGACAGAAAATTTCGTCATTTTCGTCATGTCGAAGATTTAAAAAGTTGACAATGATGATGATCACAGACAGATGTCACGGTGAGAGAAAGGAATCAGGAGACGGAAACCACAGACATCAATTAGACATGAGATTTAGTCTGTCGTACCAAACAGTTGACAATGGTAGCCAGCACGTCATGTGCTATGAGTTCGAAGTCCCATCGGAGGTCCAGTTAAACCGGATTCGCATTGATTATACTCTGAACCCGGAAGTCCGATCCGAATATTTAAGAAAGAGGGTAAAACTAAACTCAAAAACAGCATGAGACGTCTATTTTGCAGTATCTGTGGTGGTTTCGGACACCTACCGCTTTTCTTTGGCCCTCTGGATGGAGTGCAGTGCTCCCAAAGCAGCGCAAAAATGTGAGCAAGGATGAGCTTTAACAAAGAAAACACGCTAATAAGCCTGACAGCTAGAATTCGCTCAACTAATTGGTCAATGCTACAATGAAACGATTTCCCATTGATACATCTAGGTTGCAACCGACGTTACATACATGCAGTACTCATGAAGTGATCTATGTTGATAAAGCACATCATTTCTTGGCCTTAAATGTGAGTTCTCTAACCACTTGATGCTGTACATAATTGTGCCGTGTAAACTTAAGTACGATCCCTGAAGAATTAATTATACCGAAATTAGCAAATGACTCTTCGGATGCCCGTGACTGCCAAACAATCTGGCAACAAGATCAGTTGAATGCATATATGCATCTATTTGGTAGGAAAGTGGTCGAAATAAATGTATCCTAGTGGACGTATTTGATAACCCTTAAAAAAGCTTGTTGTTGGTCTTTTTGAATGTAATGTCACAGAAATTCAAATTGAGACTAAAATTGTGATAAATTTTTTAACACAATGAATAAAATGATGACAAATTCATCAGGTTCCACTTTATAGATATTCATCTTAGCTCTATTAAAAGCAATGCATTGAAACAGATCATCTTCAACCAAGGATCTCTTAATGCTTTTAACCTGTTTTTCCAATTTTCTACTTCCATCTTTCCTTTCCTTTCCACATTTGCATTTCTTGAACTCATCTCGCTGGCATGGCTAAAATCTTATTTGCATATGTAAAAGAAATTTTGAGTGGAATTTTCCTCATTCTGCTTTGGTGCCTCCTTTTTAACTCACGATTATTCAGTAATTTCTTGGTCTAATTTTCTGCCACTACCAGTCTCCATATTCTCATTCAATCGCACTAAATGTTTGGACACGTCACTTCCTAAATGGCAATAGTCAATCTGTACTTATTTATTATAACAGTCAATCCGTATTATCATCTAATTCTTTGTTTATACATGAAATGAAACAGCATCGATGAGACCTACACCTAAAACACGTCAAAAATCAACTAATAAACATCAGATAAGTTTAAACTTGAGCTCAGACATGTGTCACAGGCCACTGAATCATGATATCATTTTTTTTTTCTAACTACAAGTTGCAATTTGGATGTTGGAGAGTGTGGAATTGAATCAGATGCACTAGAACACATTAAAGATAAAATTCTGATTCTTAAGTGAAAAAATTCCAAACAAAAGGAATGGAGAAGAACTACATACAACAAAAATAATGACTTAAGAGAAGCACACCTGAGTATCAAGAGCTGGCGGATGCCGCAATCAGTAGTACAGAAACCAATCCCAGGAAGTATAGGGCCGTGATTGATTATCGAGTAAAGATTTCTAGATTGATTACATAGGTCAGTGTCGTTTGCAAGACATCCATCAACGAAAAAGGCTAGTACACACAAAAATACATACATACATACATATACATATACATACATACATACATACATATATATATATATATATATATATATATATTTGCATGGTGATACATCATGAAATGTACAAGTGAAAGAGAATTAAAACTGACACAATTCTATTTTTGTTTAGGAAATATTTTCTCTAGGGGGTCTTGTCTTGTTATGATCATTCCATTATTAACGTAAAGACTTTTTGTGGGGTTTTTTTCTTGCTAGCAGCATTGCTAATCATAACAAGACAAGACACCCTAGAGACAGATTTCCTAAACAAAAATAGAATTGTGTCAATTGTAATAAAAGAAGATCTATAGGATCTAATTATGAATATAAACAATAGCTTAAAGCATCTCAATTACCACTGGTGCTCATAGAAGCATATAGCATTCTATGTATGAGTGTGTGACTGATAAAAATAAGGCGATGATTTTAAATCCATAATAGACTTCATTATCATAATATAAATAGAAACATTTTTCTTTCCAACAATAGTCAAGGCATTTCCCTTGCAGTTCCGTTGTTTTAGTTTTAGCAGCACCATCAACCTATTTGGATAGAATTAAATAATGACCAACTAGCAAAATTACCTAACAGAAATCTATAATGTTTTTAGAAACATGGACATTACAAAGTGACATATGTTCTGAGCACAATATACATTACAGAGTCCCCAACATTTCCAAGTGACGAGAGATCACTGTGGAGGACCTACTATACCTGTGAACCACTATTATAGGGTCTATCAATGTTACGGCTTATGGCAGAAATTTAGCAGGTCAAAAAGGCATCCATTAATATCATTTTAAAGATGTCTTGAACTTAAAGGTTTACTTCCCGGCAATAAAATGGTATAGCACACTGAAAATTCCATAGATAGTAGCAGGTCAGGATTTTTTTGGTACCTAGGTGTACGGCTCACTGAAACTGAATGCATGTACCCTTTGATCAAGTATGGGATCGATTTGGGTACGAAAGTGTACTCAAAATAGTTACTAAGCTGGGCTAGGTTTTAGGTTTTAGCGCCTAATAGTTAGCTAACCCAACTAGGGTACCCTACCATTCATGATTCCTAGTGTGACTTGAGATGCAGAAGGCAAAATCTTCAGAAATTTAGTTCTATATGATCCAATTAAACTGAGTTCACAGGAAACTAGATACCATAAGTTGGTCTGAATTTGGCTACTTAGATAACTAGTCAGCTTGGAATTGGATGCACATAAAATTTGCTGGTACCCAATTGTTGCCATCTCTACTTGACTCCATTGCTCACTAGCTATAGACAACTAACTTGTGATACATTGTCAAGTCTTAAATTCAATGCATTTAACGAAAAAAAACCATTTGAATAAAAGAGATTCTACTCTAGCAAGTACTCGAGCGAGTCAATGCATAGTCTCATGGGCGATACCTGAACTTCATGTTATGAACATTTGATACTTCTTCTTCAAAAAAAAATGCAGTTAAAGAATTCATGGTGTCATGCTGATTGGCACTACGCTTGATCATGAGTCCATTTTGTAGTTCTGGTCTGTTAGTGTTCTTCATGTTTGTTGGGAAAGTCTGCAAACACTGAGAAGCAAACACACAATCAAACAAAAGATCTGGTCATATGAAGGCTATTGAAAATAGTAAAACAAGTTTTTCCATGTCAGCATTTTTCCTAACCAAAATAACAAGCCTCAAAAACAGCTTTGATTTCTTTTATCATGTCCCAAAATTATGCAGAGTATTTAAATAGGTAATAAACATCTTATCAACTGGTGAACACACAAGTGCTCTCTCATTTTTCAGTTTGGTATAGTAGCTGTTCTTCATGGGGTCTGTACAAACTAAATAAGTAGTAGTTCTACCATAAGCATTTCATAACCGAAGTCCATAGTCTTCCACTTTGTCAAGAACACAAATTGGTTAATTCTATATACTTATGCATCAACCTCAACTCTTCTTGTCATTATTATATTTAAGTTCATAATAGCACACCTTCAGACCAACTCTCCCAATACTGAATTTATAAAGCTTTTACACCATTCATCGCTGCAATCTACATGGTCATTTATTGATTTGCAAATTAGTGTCTGTTTGATACCCACTAAAAATTGGAAAGCATTTGGAACCAAGCATGCAACTCAAGATTCTTATAGATAAGATGGAGGAGCTAATGAGCTCTAGATCGCCCATAGCACTAGTAACAAAAGCATATTGATTGTGCAGAAACAATAGCTACTTTGGAGCATACATGACTGTGCATCCATGTATATAAGGGAAATATCTAGATATGCAACAATCAATCAGTGTCTCATGCTATGGGGTTCTGAGAGCTACATACCATCAGATAATACCTCAGTCAAACCCCGTCGCAAATGTGCCCAGCGCTGGTTGCATTTTGGCCAAATTCCGCTCTCAAACTTGTCACATAAGCATTTGATCAGTAAACAGCAACTCACTTCTCTCCAAACGCAAAAGCAGAGAGGCCATATCCGGATCCAAACTCGTCGTCATCGTTAAACAGATGGAAACCAGATGCCATCGGCTGCCTTCTTCGCTTCATATCAATTGCCTTCCACAGGAAAATCAACATCCGATGAGAAGCATCGAATAATTCACAAAAGAAGCCGAATATGGAAAAGTATCGAACAGTTCATCGGCGCGTGGAACTGGGTCCAAGATCCAATAATGTAATCCAGTAGATCGTCACCGATTATCAAAATGGAGGCCTCTATCGTCATTGTATCGCTCCGAATCAGCAAGAAAACGATCCCAGGGAGAGAAGGGAGGAGTTGAGAGAGGAACTCACCTACGTCGGGGGCGTCAGAATCAAAGCAGAGGAGGCGATGACCGATGGAGAAGCGGGATCTGGGCCGGTGCCGCCAGGAGGAGACGTGGGAGCTTGTTGAGGAGAGGGGTGGGGAGACGACTGGTTGAGGCGGAGGCGACTCCAAAAGCCATCTTCGCTTATTGATATAGCGATCGGCAGACAGCGAAAGGAGGGCTAAAATCCTTGGGAATTCAAAATAAGTGGCGCCATTTAATATCGGTTTGGCTTGCATCAGAACCGTTGACGCAAAGACATTTGACGCGGTAGATGGTGCACACGTGGCAACCAAGGCGGAGGGACGGCATTGGCGGTTATCGTCACTCCGAACCCAACACCACACACGGGCTGCACCAGACCACGTCCGTAGTCCATCACCCTTCCCAGATGGCTTGATTTCTACTACCCGACGTGGTCTTCGAAACATGCACGTAAGTGTCCGCTTGACACATGTCAGGAAAACTCATCAACGTAAAACTTTGATCTGCTTGTCAAAGAAAACTGATCTGAAGATGATGTTGTAATGTGTATGGTGATATGATCGTTGGTTTCAGAATCTGCTGAGTTCAGTTCTGAACAAGGATGGATCAGGTCGCTTGCAGCAGCATGGAGCAGAGGAAGTGATGGTGCCAGTTATTCTGTCATGTTGCTCGGGGTTTGCCATGGGCCAACCGTGCTCAATGGCATATGGCATGAGCAATGATATTGTAGAAGCTCTCCTTCTTGGGGACGGGTAGCTCCTTCTACCATCTGTTTCTTTCTTCTTCTGTTTCCCTCAAGTCTGAAGACAGACTGGAGAATAGGATCGAGCCTCGCAAAAGTGGAATCATGCACACTTTGTGATCCATAGAGCACCCGTGGCAAACACAATCAACAACAAGGAGACATCTCCATGCGATGCAATGATGGGAGGAGCAAAAGCGAAGCAGTCCCGCGAGTCATGGCATCTCATCTGCCAAGTCAGGAATCGAACAGAGCTATATATACTCCCCCATGCGTTCGACAAACTCAAGTCTGAGGAGTTCGAAATGGCCGCAAGACCAGCTCTCAGGCTTTCTTACTTATCCTTCTTTAGCTTCATCGTCCTCCCTATTGTCTTCCAAAGATTCTGCATGGTGCCTTGCATGGGCATATTAGACGTCGACTCGTTTGAGTGGCGTGGAGAGAAGGAAGATGAGGTTAATGAGGTTCAAAGCCACCAGGGATCTCCCAGAGACTGCAACTTGTCTGTAGGAGAGTGGGTTTTCGATCCATCGTACCCTCTGTATGCACCAGGCTGCCCCTACCTCAGTACGCAATTTAGCTGCAGGAGGAACGGGAGGCCAGACTCTGACTACGAGCGGTGGAGGTGGAAGCCAAAGCAATGCTCAATTCCAAGGTAAAAGAGGAGACTGCTGCTAAAACAAATGGAATCGTGCTTACGAATTTACTTGCAGGTTCGATGCATTGGACTTTCTTGGAAGGATCAGGAAGAAGAGGGTGATGCTGGTGGGAGACTCCATAATGAGGAACCAGTGGGAGTCTCTTGTTTGCTTGGTGGAAGCAGTGATCCCCAGCGAGTTGAAGACGGTCTCCTCCAATGGCCCTTCCATCGCTTTCCATGCCATGGTAACAAGACACTGCATGCCAAACCTTTCTCTGGAAACACAGCTAAACGCCGACGAACTTTGCAGGGCTACGAGGCATCGATCGAGTTCTCTTGGGCTCCCCTTCTCGTCGAGCTGGAGGAAGAAGCAGAGAACAGGAGAGTGTTGCGCTTGGACTCCATTGAAGAGAACGCCAAGGACTGGCTCGGAGTTGACGTGCTCGTGTTCGATTCAGCTCACTGGTGGACTCACTCCGGCAAATGGAGCTCGTAATTCTTCTTCATCCTACGGTACTCCAATTCACGCTCCCGTGTTCGATGAATGGAAACTGAGATTGTATTCATTTCGCAGGTGGGACTACTTCAAGGAAGGAGCGAGGCTGTTCACCAACCTGAACCCCATGGTCGCCTACGAGAAGGGTTTGACGACATGGGCTAAATGGGTGGACTTGAACTTAGATCCCCGGCGAACTCGAGTCATTTTCCGAAGCGTCTCACCTCGGCACAACAGGTAGGGAAACGATGACTCTTCTCTTCTCTAAAGATCCATTCACGGCTTGGCTGCTTTGCCAGGGAGAACGGCTGGCAATGCTACAAGCAGAAGGAGCCGCTGGTATTCGTGGGCTACTCGCCGCGCGTTCCGGGGCAACTGGTGGTGCTGAGGGAGGTGCTGAAGAAGATGAGCTTCCCGGTGTACCTTATGGACGTCACCAGCATGTCAGCTCTGCGTCGAGATGGGCACCCGTCCATCTACGCCGAGGAGGGGCGGGACACAGAAGGCCCTGCCTCGGATTGCAGCCACTGGTGCTTGCCCGGAGTGCCTGATGCCTGGAACGAGATGCTCTATGCTCTACTGTAGATGCGTGCCCCCGGTGCTTCTGCAGATTCTAGAAGAGCTTCTGTAAATTAAGGTCTGTCTCGAGCTTCAACCATGAAGCAATGGAGACGGTAGCGGTGTGTGGTGGTCACTACGTAGTGCTTTTCCTGTTGCTGCATGCAAGTTAGTATTAAAATAAGATATTAATATGTTAAATAATTTATTATTGTTCTGCTTTTTCTCTTTGTTTGGTTGAAGAGCTTGGATAATTAAGTCTAATACAAATGAAGTAATTCATTGACACGTGTAACGCAATAAATCCATTTGCTAGATCCGGATCGTGTGACAGTCAGGTTTTTGCACGAATCACCGTCCCACATCGTGGACTGGGTGTACTGTCCGATGTGGCCTTGCACGGTACCTCCTACTGTGTCATGCTCACCGAATTCTTAGGAAGGTGTTTAGTTGAACCATAACCTTTGATGTCGATACTTAGATTAATATTATTTAAACTATCACTTAAGTGCGAATGTTTAAGTGAAATTAAATTGTATTGGCTTTTGTAGCTCAATTCTAACACTAGGATTATCTTAAATTAAAAATTAGAGTAAAAAAATTCCGTAATGTCATATGAAATAAAAACAATAGTAAGAATAATATATGATTGATATCTCAACATCGTATAAGTTAACAAGCATTTGATACATTACTGAAAATGTAGCACTATGTGGACGATATATGTTTAATAGGTCAATATTTTGATATCGCATGGACCGTAGATGATACATTGGCTCGCATCTCATATGACATCGCGATTGACGTCTTGGAATTATGACCAAGTTAGACTATTTGATGCATCATGACACCACACTGCTATTAAAGTTCAAGAGCAACACATAACTATGGACGATCCCGAAAGTAATAATATATTATAAAAGGAAGCTTTTTATATACGTTCGCATGAGACTGAGAATTCTTTCTTCAAGAGTTTATTAAAATTATATAAATAAAAATTTAATTTAATCATCTAAGGTGTATCGATCGAAAATACCTCCAACTTAATTTATAGGTTCGACACATTTAGAATCGAGAGGAAATAAAATTTATATTGAGACCGACACTAAATGGACCTCATTTAACTCTAAAATTATTTTTAACTCGAACAACATAAAAAAAAACCTGCAATGAAAACACTCAAAACATACTTCCACGCAAAATAAGAATCAAACTGCTCATCTTCATCAACCTTAATATGACCAACGACTTTTATGCACCGTACGACCCCCCATTGATATATATCCGAATTTTGATTGGATTTGTAACATGGCATTATATGTAAGAATATGTTTGTACTACATTAATCTCTCATGTATTAGTTGTTGACGACGATTGGTGTAATAATATGTCAAAAGCTCTTAAAAACTTTAGTATTACACAAAATCTTTAATGTGAATGTGAATGTTGTTGTTATGTGCATGAAGTAAGTGCAAGCCAAAGTACATAATTCGATATTCATTCGAACAATCCAATATCTAATGTCTTTGCTGCTTCAAAACCAATAGAAAGAACTTGGAGCTCACAATCTTTCGTAGGTGGATCATTTCTACTTAGTTTAGTGTTATTTGCTACTTCTAATACTACCCCATTGATGGGGCGTCTACTGACGCCACCCTCCTAGGGGTGGTGCCTCACCACCACATCGACATGAAACCCAAGGTGGCAGGCCACATTGACATAGCTCGACGATTCTCAATCGTACCAGAATATGCGTTGACCGAGGCGACATAGTATTATCCCAGAAAGCTCGAGACGGTGCTTCGACAGTGCCATCGAGCACACGCCAGTATCAATATGGGCGCCATCCAAAACACGACGTTGTCCCAGAAAGCTCGGGACGGCGCCTCAGCAGCACCACCAAGCATGTGCCCGTACGGGCATTGTTCGGAGGACAACACAAACCCCGGAAAGCTTGGGATGCTACTCCCACAGCCCATTATGGATCAAAGCCCTCTCCTATATAAAAGCCCTAGGAAGACATCATTCTTGACGAACGCACATCTCCCTCTCATGAAATACTAACTTAAGCTTTGGAGAGGTCGAGTCAGGAAACCCCAACCCAACCTGTGTGCAGGAATCGGGAGACGTGAGGTAGGCCGGTCAGCGGAAGGAGGCATCATCCCCGAGCAGGCAGATAAGTCGTTTCCCCCGACCCGATGTCGACCCCTTGCTGGAACTTTAGCCTAGATGACCCCAGCACATCCAGACCCGGACCTAGTCATGCTGACTCGGCGAACCTAGTCATGCTGTCGCAAGGTCAGCCCCAGTAGGTCGACTCGAGCGAACGCTCGGTTGAGGGGTCCCACCCGACCTTCGAATTCGGGGAGCATCCCTTGCCTCCCCGCGGACCCGAGGCTAACGATCCTGCCACAACACCGGGACACTACTGGTGACTATTTACCAACCCCGGGTTATCACCACCCAGGGCCGCTCTAGCCGATCAATTGCCCGTCTCATCCGAAGCATTCTACAGCCTCGCCCACCAGGTCCAAGCTTTGACAGGGATGATGCGGACCATCGTTCCTCTCATCCCTCAGCTCGCTCAGCAACCGACGTTTTCACCGTTGCAATGACCAAAGCCGCTGTTCCCGATCCCCGGGGCGATGCCGATCCCTCTCGCAACGGACGCAGTTCTGTCTCCTGAAAACATGTCGGGAAACCCGAGGGCAGAGTAGGAACCCGACATGCTATCGTCTGACTCAACAGATTCCCTCCGAGCCCAACTACACTCTATCAACCAGCGATTGGATGAAGTGCAAAGGGAGGTCCATAAATCCAAGGACGAGCTCGGGAAAATCGCCCACCGTGGGTCACCTTTCACCGCCAAGATTCAAGACAAGCCCATCCCACCAAGCTTCCACCTCCCCTCGCTCGACGCGTATGATGGCGGCTCTGACCCGACTAAGCATGTAGCTGTGTTCTAGGCCCAGATGGCATTGTATGGTACTTTCGATGCTCTCATGTACAGGGCGTTCCCCACTACTCTTTAAGGACCAGCTCGGGCTTGGTACAGTCAACTTAGGCTAGGCTCGATCTCATCTTTCGACTAGCTTGCCAAGGATTTTCAGCTCAAGTTTCTAGCCTACACATGACTAAAACCTTCCACTGCCCTTCTACTCGACCTCAACCAGAAGGAGGATGAGCCTCTCTCTCATTTTGTGACTCGTTTCGCCTAAAAAATTCAGGGACTTCCCGACGCTCACCATTATTTGATAATGCAGGCCTTCATGATGGGGCTACGACCGTCTAGGTTCTTTTGGTCACTTGTCGAGTGACCACCGACGATAATCCCGGAAATGCTGCAATGCGTGAGCTAGTACATTGCTGCAGAATCCTTGATGGTCGAGAAGCGAGAGGAGCACAAAAGAGCTAGAGCGAAGCCTTCCTAGGGGCACACCTCAGTTGCTCCGAGGAGGAGAATGGATCGACCCGACGCACTGACCCCGAGGCCCCCTCGCTCGACCTTAAATGCTTCAAGAATGAAGATATTCCTCCAGATCAAGGAGAAGGGCTTCTAAAGGCTCCCAACCCGATGAAGAGCCCCCTGGAGCTCTGAGATTGAATTAAGTACTATTGATTTCATCAGGATTATGATCATGACACTGAGGAATGCCGAGACCTGAAGTGACAGATCGAGGAGCTCATTCACTGAGGGCATCTCGACCGCTATCTAAAAGGGGAGCATGACCCATCCCCGTGGCTTACAGGCCCTATTAAAAGGCAGATCGACGTAATTACGGGCGAGCTGGCCTCGGGAGGTTACAACATGTCGGGACGGAAGGTCTACGCTCGAGCGACCATGGAAGGGCACTTGAAGTAGTAGCGCGACCAAGAAATCACCTTCCCGACCAAAGAAACTGATCATTCTGATCATGATGACGCATTGGTAATATCAATCAGAATCACCAACGCCTGTGTCAAAAGGGTTATGGTAGACACGGGGAGTTCCACCGATGTCCTTTACCTCGACGCCTTCTAGAACCTCGGCTTGCTCATGGAAGCCCTAGCACTGATGCGCTCGACACTTATCGGGTTCACAGGTGACTCGATTTCACCCCTCGGTATGGTCATCTGATCGATAACCTTGGAAGAGGAACCGTGGTCAAAGATGGTCATGGAAATCTTCATGGTGGTGGAGCTTCCCTCAGCATATAATGCAATCCTGGGCCAACCTACTCTCAACAAGTTCAGGGTCGTCATCTCCACCTACCACCAGACGATCAAGTTCCCGACCCGAGTTGGGGTTGGGAAGGCAAGGGGTGATCCTCGGGAGTCAAGGCAATGTTACCTGATGGTGGTCTTGCTGTCCAAAAAGCCAAGGTATGAGCAACCGCTAGTCGATCCTCGGGATGTCATAAAGCCACCCCAATGCCTCAAACCAACCGAGCACACGATGGAAGTGTTGCTAGACAAAGACTGACCTGACCGGGTTGTGAAGATCAAGTCGAAACTCCCAGAGCAAGAGTGAGTGCAACTCATTGTTTCTGACCAGCAATGTTGATATCTTCACCTGGTCACTGACAGACATGCCCGGGATCGACCGAGGAGTAGCACATCATTACTTGAATATCTCCCCGGAGACACGATCAGTGAAACAGAAACCCAAGAGACTGACTCCCAACCAACGATAAGCAGTCGACGATGAGGTGGAGTCACTTTTGGCGATAGGTTTTATCGTTGAGGCCAAGTATCCTCGATGGTTATCAAATATAGTTCTCGTCAAGAAATCTAATGGAAGTTGGAGAATGTGCATTGACTATACTGACCTCAACCGGGCATGTCCGAATGATTGCTACCCGCTCCCAAGGATTGATTAACTGGTCGACACAACCTTAGGATATGAGCTTCTTTCATTTATGGATGCCTTCTCAGGATACAACCAGATCAAGATGGCACCCGAGGACCAGGAGCTCATCGCCTTTATCACCGACTGAGGAGTCGACTTCTATCAGATCATATCGTTCGGACTAAAAAATGTTGGGGCCACATACCAAAGAATGGTAAACAAGATGTTCGCCCACCAGATCGGGCGAAACATGGAGGTATATGTCGATGACATAATCGTCAAAAACAAGACGGCTTCGACACACCTAGCAGACCTCGCCGAGGCATTCGCCACACTATAGAGGTTTGGCATGCACCTTAACCTCACCAAATGCGCCTTCAGCGATGGCTCGAGCAAATTCCTCGGCTTCATCATCCACCAGAGGGGGATCAACGCGAACCCAGAAAAGATCCGAGCCATCATCAATATGCAGTTGCCCTGCACAGTCAAAGAGGTACAGCAACTAACCGGGAGACTCATCGCCTTATCTCGGTTCTTGTCTAGATCGGGCGACAAATGCCTTCCCTTTTTTCGAGCCCTGAAGAATCCGAAGAACTTTGAGTAGACATAGGAATGCAAAGAAGCCTTTGTGTGGATCAAATAGCACATGGTCGAGCTCCCCCGCCTCGCCACAGTCTCTCCAAGAGAGCTACTCGGCCTCTACTTGGCCGTCTCCGAACAAGCGATCAGCTCTGTCCTAGTCAAGGAAGACTCTAGAGCTCAACAGTCGATCTATTACACAAGCCACATACTAAGCGGACCCAAGGAGCAATATCCATCGATCGAAAAACTAGCTTTGGCACTCGTTCCGATTGCTCGGAAGCTACAACCTTATTTCCAAGCTCACTCAATCAAGGTAATAACCGACCAGCTACTGCGACAAATTCTATCTAAGTTTGACATTTCAGGTCATTTGTTTAAGTGGTCGATCGAGCTTGGGGAATTTGACATATAGTACCTCTCAAGAGCTACTATCAAGGCCCAGGCCATCGCCGATTTCATCTCGGAGCAAACGCCACCCGAGGGCGATACTCACAAACCTCCTGAGTAGAAGTGGAACCTGTGCGTGGATGGCTCGGCCAGCTCCAGGAGCATTGGTGCGGGACTCGTGCAAGAAGTCCCCAACGGGCAATTGTTCGAGCGCTCCCTCCACTTCAGTTTCAAGGCCACCAATAATGAAGTATTGTATGAAGTGCTCTTGGCTGGGCTCAGGCTGGCCGTCGAGCTGCAGATCGAAGACATTGAAGTCTTCATGGATTCACAATTAATGGCCGAGAACATCAATGGCGGCTACGAGCCTCGGGACCCGAACATGGCAGCTACGAGCCTCGACTCGTTGCCCATTTCCCACACTTCATGGTATCAAGGGTACCACGAGATCAAAATGCATGAGCCGACATGTTGGCAAAGCTTGCCTCAGGTTCCGATGCCAACCCAGGTCGGGGGTTGAAGAGCTCCCCTCCCGTACAACCGCAACCGAAGAGGTGGCCTCAGCCGACGTGTGCCTGACCTGGATACATGAGATACTACGATACAAAAGAGATGGGGTGCTACCAACCGACAAGGCCACTGCCTGACGGCTCCAACGTGTACTGGCTTGGAATTGCAAAATGAATGGATGACTCTATTGAAGATCATTCACCCGACCTCTCCTGCAATGTTTCGACCCCGAGGAGGCTCAGATGGTTCTGGCTGAAGTCCGTGAGGGGATCTGTGGAGAGCACATCGGTGGGTGAACCCTGGCCTTTAAAATCCTCCGCCAAGGGTATTACTAGCCAACCATGCATTGAGACGTTGAGGCTTACGTACAATGATGCATCCCATGCCAGAAGTATGCTCGACGCTCTGACAACCCGCGGTCCCCCTTGCACCCATCGACTGCTCATGGCCTTTCGCGCAATGGGGTATAGACCTCCTCAGGCCTTTCCCACCGGCCTTAGGGCAACAGAGGTACCTACTTATTGGGGTGGACTACTTCACCAAATGGGTAGAGGTTGAACTGTTGGGCATCAATTATTGAGCGACAAGTAGAGGGGTTCGTCTGGACGAACATCGTGACCCGCTTCGGCATTCTGAGGATCATCATCATCGATAATGGGACCGAGTTCAACAATGAGAAGTTTAAGAAGTTTTGCTCAAGCTACGGGATACAATTGAGGTTCAGCTTGATGGCCCACCACTAGACAAACAACCTGGTTGAAATAACCAACCGAGTGATATTGGAAGGGCTTAAGAAAAGAGTCTCCAAGACTCGGGGGGCCTGGGTGGAGGAGCTCTCGAGCATACTGTGCTCTTCTTGGACCACGCCAAAAACCACCACAAGGGAGTCTCCTTACGGTCTCACATTCGACACCGAGGTAGTCTTGCCACCCAAGGTCATTTTCCCAACACCCAGGGTGGAGAATTATGAGGAGAACACGTCAAGGGATGAGCTACGAACTAGCCGATGTGCACCTTAGAGCCCTCGCTTACAAAAGGGTCGTCGCCAAGCTCTATAACCAAAAGCCACGCACCCGACCAAGTTAAACGATTTAGTTTTATGAAGCGCCGAGGTTAGCGACTCGACCCAATCATGCGGCAAGCTCACCTCGAGCTGGGAAGGCCCCTATCGAGTAATAGATGTCGTTCAAGATGACACCTACCAACTAGCCATGATGGAAGGGTAGCCAATACCATGGACATGGCATGTATCCAACCTAAAGAAGTTTTATGTCTAGCCGATCAAAAAATTAGAGATTGTACTAGCAAAGTTAAAACAAAAGAGTTTCATTAAATTCAAAGTCTAATTACACAATTATGTTGGTCGCGGTTCACAAAATAAGGCATTACCTGACCAACCAATTATGAAAATCAAAATTAAATAAAATGCCAAGCGACTTAGGCCTCGAAGGGGGGTTCCATGCTGTCATCGAAGGGAAGCTCCTCCGACATGTTGACGTTGTCATCTGTTAGGGATCAAGTGGCACTAAGGGGGGTGAATTAGTGTAGCGGATTAAAACTTGTAAGTTTGAAACCGATTCCAAAGATAGTTCATTCGTAAGTAAATTTCGATTCGACGAAAGATGACTTAGCTAAAATAGCTTGAGTAAAGGCAGTTACTAGTAAGGAGAAGAAGACCGAATGATTTACAGCTGAGTAAAGAAATGATATAGAAATTTAAACACTCACACATTCAAGGAACACCATGATGTATAGTGGTTCAGTAAAATGACCTACATCCACTTTCGAAGCCTTCTCCGATGAGGCTCCCAACTTTCACTATCAAGTCACTTTGAAGGGAAAGGACCAAATACCCATCTTACAACCTTTTACAAGTGGTTCACTCTCTTACATATTTTTTTCACAAAGAGAAAGAGGGAGGTGAATACTTAAGCTATTAAAACAAGACTTTGCTATAGCTTTGACTCAATTTTCAACTTCTCAAAAGGTGCTCTATCAACTAAGAAAAGAGGGGTATTTATAAACTCAATTTGGCTTTAAAAAATGAAACTAAAAAGTGTCCCATCCCGGGTTTACTGGGTACTGGCAGTATCATCGCCTGGCATTGGTGGTACCATCGCTTGACAGAGTCATCGAGCTCTGTGGTCTGGCGATACCATCGCCTGACACTGGTGGTACCATCGCTTGCCAATCATTAAAGTCGACGATACCACCGCTAACCTAGGGCGGTACCACCACCCAGAACACTTGGGAGTTCGATCCTAGGGTGGTGCCGCCGCCTGGGTCTAGCGGTGCCACCACCAAATTGTTCCAGCAAGGCTGAATGGGCCCTGACTTCAGCCTAAATCAACCCAAATAAGGCCCAATTGGCCACTACTAGGGTTAAACAAGATTATTACCGAATCCTTACCCTAATTATGTGCTAAATATGAAATTAAAATATAATTCTAAGTAATTTTAAACCGACAGCTTCGAGTTTTCTTCCAACGAGCCTCCGGCAAACTTCCGACGGACTTCCGACGCACCCTCGGATTTCTTCCGGCGGACTCCCAGTAGGCTACCGGACTTATGACGAGTTCGATGAATCTTTGGCAAGCTTCCGAACCTTCTTGGTGATCTCCGTGAATCTTCGACGATCTTTTCGACGAACTTTTGAAACCTTCGGTAAGTCCCCGATTCTTTCTCGGTTGGTTCCGGTAGCACTTCCGATGATCCTTTGGACTTCCGGTGGACTTTCGAACTCCCAACAACTTGACTCCGGTAATTTGCTTTATGTCTTCAAGCTATTGTAGTTAATCTTGCACACTTATCTCAATAATATGGATTAGATCAATCAACTCATCAATTGACTTCATCATCAAAATCCGAGATTCAACAATCTCTCCCTTTTTGATGATGACAATCAATTGATGATGAAGTTTATCTTAACTCTCATTATCTATATGCCATATAATGAGAAAGAAAACACTTGAATTCAATCTCTTTGAATTCAAACCGAAATCGATAAGTTTCATTCGATGAACTTATCATTATGCTCGACAAGCATGATTTTTCATCCACAAATACGAAACTTCGTATTTTTCAAGTCGAATGATAGACATTTATCATTTCCACAAAAGATACCAATCATAAATTGAAATATAACAAGGATCATATGAGATTAATAAAGTGTACAAAATCAAGACATGATATCAAATGAAATAATAGCTTATCATATCAATAAAAAGAACCCAATTTTTAAATATGATATGATATCGATTTCTCAAAAATTTATATTTTAAGCATTTGAGATATATTGCGATACATTGTAATGTTTTTTTAAGGATAACAATCAATTTTTTATTACAAAGCATGGCACAAGCAAATTAAATTAAAAAATATATGTCAATTCATTTTGGCAATAATTCTTCTCAATGTGATCAAGTCATCATTTCATTTGCTATATTCTTCTCCCCCTTTGTCATCAATAAAATAGAGGTGAAGGGAGTATAAAATCAACTATACCATCAAGATCCATCATTCAAAGAAGACAAAATATTACAACATCATGAAGGCATCATCAGGATAAAAAAAAGAGCTCCATTTAAAAAATATCATTGAAAATCCGAATAAATGATATCATGAAGATACCCGAAGTTGAGAGAAAAAGAAAAAAATTCGAAAAGAAACATACAACATCATATATTAGGACAATTTCAAAAGTATATCAAAGTAGCATAGAGGTTTACAAGAGTCAAAAGGTTCAATTCAACGGCTATTCCTTGAGTGGAATACCAAAATGCCTATACAAGTGATCTAGCTTTCGGTTCATCTGTCGTACTTCACTCAAAATTTCAGCTTGCTATGATTTGATTTTATTTATTTCTATTATGATTGGATCTTCAGAAGATGGAGCAGGAGCTAGTTCTGATGGTGTTGGACCAAAGTGACTAGGAGGAGGAGATTCACTTCCCATAAAGACTGGTGTTTCAGGTTGTTTTATTGGAGGGGGAGCTGGACCGATCCTTCTAGGCTGCCTAATCCATATTCCATTTGTAAAAATGCACCTAAGTCTCTTGAGCAGGTTTCTGTTAATAGTGTTATATCTGTCTACTTTTATCACTTTTTCTTCGGGTGATATTATGATATTATGGGCATGCAACAATCTAGTGATTAATCCCCCGTATGGTAACATCAATTCTTTAGACATTATTTCCATTATATGTTGTCGGATTAGGTATCCAAAATAGATATTTTGTCCGATCATTATCCAATACATGGTTCCTAGCTCTAATTAACTAATCTCATCATGGTGATATTATTTAGGAATAAGGATGCTTATGATAATGTGATGAAGTATTTTAGAACTGAAAGGTAACAAATGCTCACAGCTTTTAGGGACTATGCCTAGGTTAGGATTTACAAAAATAGTCTCTAAAGCCTCAGAGTAGTTTACTCCGATTGCATTCATATCCCACTATCCTCTGAAATACCAATCCCTATCCTTTTTAGTGATTCCAATTAGCTCGCATATCTGTTAGGATTGGAGAGGCACTAAGAGGGGGGGGGTGTGAATTAGTGTAGTGGATTAAAACTTGTAAGTTTGAAACTGATTTCGTAAATAGCTAGTTCGTATTGAGATTTCGATTCGACGAACATGACTTAGTTGAAGTAGCTTGAGTAAAGGAGATAAAAATCGAACGATTTACAACTAAGTATAGAAACGATTCAGAAATTTAAACACTCACATATTCAAGAACACCACGATGTATAGTGGTTTGGTCAAGTGACCTACATCCACTTCCGAAGCCTTCTTCGATGAGGCTCCTAACTTCCACTAGCAAGTCACTTTGAAGGGAAAAGACCAAATACCCCTCTTACAACGTTTTTACAAGAGGTTTACACTCTTATAAATTTTTCAAAGAGAAAGAGGGAGGTGAACACTAGCTATCGAATATAAGACTTAGCCAAAGCTTTGCTCAATTTCTAACTCTCAAAAGGGTGATCTTTCTACTGAGAAAGGAGGGGTATTTATAGACCCCAAGAGGATTCAAATTTAAGCTCTAAATTTGAATTCATTTTGGGTTTTCCGGTATTGGCGGTGCCATCGCCTGTCAGTTGTCAGGCTGACAATGCACTAGGCGGTTCCACCGCCCAGTCTCTCGGGTGCTGAGCAATGCCACCGCCTAGCTTTCGGCCATTGGGCAGTGCCACCGCCTAGCTTGCTGGTCTTGGGCGTTGCCACCGCCCAGTAAGTTTCAGCACATCGGTTTGAGCCTTAAACTCGACCCAAACCAGTTCAAAACAAGGCCCAATGGGCCCCTACTTTGGGTTATAGGATTAATACATAATCCCAACCTAAATTATATGCTTAACTATAAAATTAAAATATAATTCTAAGTGATTTAAATCGACATTCTTCAAGTCTTCTTTCGGCGAGCTTTCTGGCGAAATTCCGGTGGACTTTCGACACTCCTTCGGATTTCTTCCGGTGGACTCCCAGCAAGCTCCTGGATTCCGTGGCGAGTTCAATGAGTCTTCAGCAAGCTTTTGAACCTTCTCAGTGATCTCCGCGAACCTCCGACGATCTTTTTGGTGAACTTCCGAAACCTTCGGCAAGTCCCTGATTTTATCTCGGTTGGTTCCGGCAACACTTTCGACGATCCTTCAGACTTCCGGTGAACTCTCGAACTCCCGACAAACTTGACATCGATAAATTACTTTATGTTTTCATCTCATCATAGTTAATCCTACACACTTATCTTGACAATAGGGATTAGAACAAATAATTCACCAATTGACTTCATCATCAAAATCCGAGATTCAACAATCTCCCCCTTTTTATGATGATAATCAATTGATGATGGAGTTAATCTTAACTCCCCCTATTTATATGCCATATAATAAGAAGGTAAAAACACTTGAATTTAATCTTCTTGAATTCATCCCAAACCTGATAAGTTTTATTCATTAAACTTACCGTTATGCTTAACAAGCATGAACTTCCATCCATAAATACGAAACTTCGTATTTTTCACAATGTCATGACATGTTATGCATTTTCTAGTCGAATGATAGATATTCATCATTTCGATAAGAGAAACTAATCACAAATTGAATTACCATACAGATTAAATGATATCAATGAAGTACATAAGATCAAGGCATGATATCAAATGAAATATTAGCTTATCATATCAATAAAAAAGAACCTAATATTTAAACATAATATGATATCGATCTCAAAACACTTGAATTCAATTTTCTTAATACTATGCAAGATATTTTATCAAGTTATTTTCATATGTCTCATCAATTTACATATTCTTCTCCCCCTTTGTCATCAACAAAAAGAGGTGAAGTAGCTACTATAAGGTATCATACCACAAAAAAATGAGTGGTTAATTATCAAGCATATGATAAATGAGTTGAACATAATGCAAAATATGTCATCCTTGATGGAGAAATCCGAAAAATGTTTGGATCATTTTTATTCATGTTCATAAGATCCGAAAGAAAACATTAGAGTGTCAAAATGCTCATGAAGAATTCATATATGAAGAATATAAGATTCATTTTTTTAAATTGAGAATTCATAGAATTGTGAAAGGATAGATCATTAAAGTCATTCATCAAGGAAATGAAATATATCAACATCAAAAATTTGAAGGAAAAAACTTCGACATGGTATTCTTGTAGTGATTCATGAGAAGAAAGTCATAAAACCTTGAATCATACCGATTAGCACAAGAATAAAAATCGAAAATGAACATTTAAGAACTTAAATTTGCATAAATTATGTAATTAATTTATGCATATGTTAAGCTTCATATAAAATTCAAGTCATAAAATATCTTTAGTCATACTTAAAGGAGGGTATAAAATCAGTTTTTACTACATCATTAGTATCCACTATTTAAAGGAGGAAAACAACATCATGATAGCTTTCATCAAGATTATGATCAAAAGATAAAAATGAGAGCTCCATGATATAAAGATGTCATCAAAATGTGAAAATATAATATCAATGTGAAACTATCAAAACTATAAATTTAATCATTTCATCAAAACTCATGACATAACTCAAAAATTCATCAATAGGAAGATCAAAATGCCAAGATGATATTGTAAAGATGTCATTAAAAAATGAAGAGGTGATGCTAGTCATATGTGCCCTGCAAGCCAATCACATAAGTGATGGCACTTGTGACTTGATATACATTTTTTTTCTTTGCTTATTATTAAGCGTTTTATCACTTTATCTTGTGTGTTGCATATATTGTGATGTTCTTGAATCTGTGTAATGGGAATCAGATCATGATGAGATCACGATAATGAGACCGATTCACCTTTAAATGCAAACCCTAAATTATCCTGGTCATAGGTTACTCAAGAAGGACATCGAGATAACCGGATAGACTAGTGTGCTGTATACCCATTCATATGATGGAGGTACCTGGTCTCATAGCTACTCGTATGGGGATACTAAGGGTACAGTGTAGGTGCTCATTGGAGAATGAGTTCACTAATTGATCCGCCTACAGAATGCTGGATGGTTATTGATACCTCATGTCAGACAGTGATTCTGTAGTCCTAGTAGTGTATTTGGTCCTTAGACTTGAGACACCAAGGATGTCCTATATGAGTACTCCACTCTTTGATACCGAACTTATAGGTTTGGAAAGTTTCAGATCTAGTACAGTCGGTCATTGGGAGTGGTAGCCAACCTTACGAGAGCTATTGAGTATCAATAGAGGATCATCCACTCTCGGTATCATGAGAGGAATATCCCATGTGTTCTTGCTCGAACAAATCCTTGGCCAAGGTTATTCGGATTGAGAGAGAAAGGGTTCTCCGGAAGAATCCGATAAGAGCAAGACTCGAGGAGAGACCGTATGGGCCTGACAACACTATGCCTGGTATAGGGTCTCTGGGATATTAGATGGATGAGGGACTATAGATACATGGTAGCGAGGGCTAGGTCCAAAGGATTGATTCCCACAGTATCGATGCAGGGGCGTAACATAGTAGCTTTGATACGTCCCACGATCGATGAGTTGGGTGAATTATTATAGAGATAATAATTCACTAAGTCAAGAGTTCGACAAGTATGACTTACGACCATTCGATATTGGGCCTAGAGGGTCACACACATATGGTAGGTATTACCGGCGAGTAGAGGTTCAAACATAAGATATCTGCTGAACCCCCTATCTTATTGGATATCCATTAAGCCCATGAATTATTGAATCCTGAGATAAGATCCAATAATTGCTAATAAGAGATTATTGGGTAGAAACTCACTAATCCAAGAGACTTGGGTAATTGGATGAAGATCCAATACCCAATAGGGCAAAAGATCTATTAGAGTTTTCGGGGGCCTCTATAAATAGGAGGGAACCAAAGCTCTATAAAGGTGAGGGTTTCTTTTGGTAGCCACCTCCTGTTCTCCTTTCCTGAGAGAGAGTGCATCATCACAATCCTGTAGTGTGGATACCACTAGAGAGAAGGGCGCTTAACCTCTTTCATCCTCTCCCCACGATCTCTGACAGGAATTCGAGGATATCGATCTCCTAGGTATCTTCTTTTACACGTGTAGTTTTGGGATTTGTTTTTGATGCACGATCTCCATCGATGATGGAAACTTTCTACGGAAAAATCTAGGGTGTTTTGTTTTACTGTTCTTTTGCTACTATGTGATGTCTCTCACCTGACGATTTCCCAGAGGTGATATTAAGATGATATAATCAAAATCGAAGTTGAAAATTTTCAAAAAAGAAACACACAACATCATGTATTAGAACAATTTAGCATGCCTAATTCTCTTCTAATGAAATCAAATTATTCTTCATTTAGGGGTTTTGTGAAGATATCCGCTAATTGGTGTTTTGTATCAATAAATTCTAGAATAACATTATTATTATTGACATGATCTCGTATAAAGTGATGCCTAATGTCAATATGCTTGAGCATTGAATTGGATTTTTGGTTAGACAAATAGTGCTTGTATTATCATATTTTATGGGAATGTTCTTTAAATAAATTTCATAGTCTTCTAACATATTTTTCATCAAAACAACTTCTGCACAACATGCACTTGTAGCTATGTATTTGGCTTCCGTCGTAGATAGTGCAACAAATTTTGTTTAGTAGAAATCCAAGAAACAAGTGCATGTCCTAAAAATTGGCATGTTAGGATGTGCTCTTTCTATATTCTAGATCCACCAAAATCCGCCTGCATGGCTTTTAAATTAAAGTTATCGGATTTTGAATACCATAATCCTAGATTAGGAGTTCCTTTAAGATACCTAAGGATTCTTTTAATAGCTTTAAGGTGAGATAACTTAGGATTAGCTTGGAATCTTGCACATAGACCTACACTAAACATGATATCTGGTCTAGTTGCGGTGAGGTAAAGTAAGCTACATATCATTCCCCTATATATTTTTTGATCAACATTTTCAGATCTAGTACAGTCGGTCATTGGGAGTGGTAGCCAACCTTACGAGAGCTATTGAGTATCAATAGAGGATCATCCACTCTCGGTATCATGAGAGGAATATCCCATGTGTTCTTGCTCGAACAAATCCTTGGCCAAGGTTATTCGGATTGAGAGAGAAAGGGTTCTCCGGAAGAATCCGATAAGAGCAAGACTCGAGGAGAGACCGTATGGGCCTCGACAACACTATGCACGGTATAGGGTCTCGGATATTAGATGGATGAGGACTATAGATACATAGTAGCGAGGGCGAGATAGGTCCAAAGGATTGGATTCCCTGTATCGTGCAGGGTAGTAACATAGTAGCTTTGATCGTCCACGATCGATGAGTTGGGTGAATTATTATAGAGATAATAATTCACTAAGTCAAGAGTTCTGACAAGTATGACTTACGACCAGCTCGATATTGGGCCTAGAGGGTCACACACATATGGTAGGTATTGCGACGAGTAGAGGTTCAAACATAAGATATCTGCTGAACCCCCTATCTTATTGGATATCCATTAAGCCCATGAATTATTGAATCCTGAGATAAGATCCAATAATTGCTAATAAGAGATTATTGGGTAGAAACTCACTAATCCAAGAGACTTGGGTAATTGGATGAAGATCCAATACCCAATAGGGCAAAAGATCTATTAGAGTTTTCAGGGGGGCCTCTATAAATAGGAGGGAACCAAAGCTCTATAGGCTGAGGGTTTCTTTTGGTAGCCACCTCCTGTTCTCCTTTCCCCTGAGAGAGAGGTGCATCATCACAATCCCTGCCGTGTGGATACCACTAGAGAGAAGGACGCTTAACCTCTTTCATCCTCTCCCACAGATCTACAGGAATTCAGGGATATACGATCTCCCTAGGTATCTTCTTTTACACGTGTAGTTTTGCGGATTTGTTTTTGATGCACCGATCTCCGCACGATGATGGAAACTTTCTACGGAAAAATCTAGGGTGTTTTGTTTTCTGTTCTTTTGCTACTCATGTGATGTCTCTCACCTGACGGATTTCCCAACAGGTGATATTAAGATGATATAATCAAAATCGAAGTTGAAAATTTTCAAAAAAGAAACACACAACATCATGTATTAGAACAATTTAGCATGCCTAATTCTCTTCTAATGAAATCAAATTATTCTTCATTTAGGGGTTTTGTGAAGATATCCGCTAATTGGTGTTTTGTATCAATAAATTCTAGAATAACATTATTATTATTGACATGATCTCGTATAAAGTGATGCCTAATGTCAATATGCTTGAGCATTGAATTGGATTTTTGGTTAGACAAATAGTGCTTGTATTATCATATTTTATGGGAATGTTCTTTAAATAAATTTCATAGTCTTCTAACATATTTTTCATCAAAACAACTTCTGCACAACATGCACTTGTAGCTATGTATTTGGCTTCCGTCGTAGATAGTGCAACCGAATTTTGTTTCGTAGAAATCCAAGAAACAAGTGCATGTCCTAAAAATTGGCATGTTCCGGATGTGCTCTTTCTATCTATTCTAGATCCACCAAAATCCGCAACCGCATAGGCTTTTAAATTAAAGTTATCGGATTTTGAATACCATAATCCTAGATTAGGAGTTCCTTTAAGATACCTAAGGATTCTTTTAATAGCTTTAAGGTGAGATAACTTAGGATTAGCTTGGAATCTTGCACATAGACCTACACTAAACATGATATCTGGTCTAGTTGCGGTGAGGTAAAGTAAGCTACATATCATTCCCATATATATTTTTTGATCAACATTTTCTCCACTTTCATCCATGTCTAACTTGGTGGAAGTACTCATTGGAGTGTTGATGGCTTTTGAACCATCCATATTAAATCGTTTTAACAAATCTAATGTATACTTTGTTTGATTAAGAAATATATCATCACTAAGTTGTTTAACTTGTAATTCTAAAAAGAAGGTTAATTCTCCCATTAGGCTCATTTCAAATTCATGACTCATACACTTGGCAATGATTCACATAGTGATTTACTCGAAGAACCAAAAATAATATCATCAACATAAATTTGAATAATAAGAAAATTATTTTTAAAATATTTAATAAATAATGTAGTATCAACCTTGCCTTTAGTAAAATTATTTAAAATTAAGAAAGAACTAAGCCTCTCATACCAAGCACTAGCGGCTTATTTTAATCCATAGAGAGCCTTAGTTAGTTTAAACACATGATTGGGAAGAAGAGAATTTTCAAATCCGGGTGGTTGTTCAACGTATACTTCTTCAAAAATAAAACTATTTAAGAAAACATTGACATCCATTTGAAAAAGCTTAAAATTATTACTACTAGCATAGGCAAGGAGCATCCTAATTGCTTCTAATCTTGCCACAGGAGCGAATGTCTCTTCATAATTGATACATTCTTCTTGGTTGAAACCTTTGGCCACTAGTCTAGCCTTATTTCTAACCACGATACCGCATTCATCTTACTTATTTCTAAAAACCCATTTAGTACCAATAACTAAATGGTCACTAGGTCTAGGAACAAGCTTCCATACCTCATTCCTTTTAAATTGATTCAATTCTTCTTGCATTGCGATAACCCATGAATCATCTTTCAAGGCATCGTCAATGCACTTAGGTTCAATTTGAGAAAGAAAAGCGGCATGTGCACAAAAATTTTTAAAGGAAGAATGAGTTTGAACCTTTTTCGATGTGTATCCTATAATTAACTGTAACATCCCTCATTTTTTAAAATTTGTAAGGGCTTATTTATAATGTAAGGACCCAAAATTATAAAAATGGGGATTTGTTTAATAATCCTTTAGCACTAAATATTTTTATCTTGAAAGTTTAGTGCTAGGGACCAAAATGTGAATACTAATACTTAGATAGGATTTATGAAAGATTTATATTCAGTTTAAAAAAAAAAGAAAAGAAAGAAAGAAAAAGAGAGGACAAGTGGCATTAGCTAACATAAGAATGAGCCACTTGTGTTAATTATGTGGATGACACATGTTTTCCTCATGCATGCTGATAGAACCCTAGAGGAATTCTATAAAGATTGATCTTTGAGGGGGATCAACCCTTGGAACGCTATAGGGGTTCCACCCTCCAAGTAGCCTGGTGGCTACAATTGTAGATTGATCTTTCTTATTCCAAAGAGGGCTGCTTCCTAAGTGAACTACCCAATTTACCCTCAACCTTAGAGGGCCGGCCCAGTAACAAGGGGGGCGGCGGCTAAGAAGCCCAAAGACCCAAATATAAACCCTAGCCTCTCTTCTTTATAGGATAGAGGCGGCTAGGTGGGGTTTATTACATTCTCATAGGGTTTTTATTAGCTGCTACATGGTTGAGTAGGACCTAACCCTGCTAGGGTCCTATCAAGCTCGCCCTCTTCAAATCACCTTGTCCTCAAGGTCAGGTTCCATGAACTCGGGAACCGGACTTCACTCCTCATATGATTCCCATGTGGCATCTTCGAGTGGTAAATTAGTCCAATGTACTAGTACTTCAAGAGAGGGGCGTCGACGACGTATCACGACTCTGTGGTCGAGGATGGTTTGTGGTTGGGCTTGAATATTTCTATCATCAGTGGTGTTAGGCAGTTGGATCTGGGGTGTCTCGTGTTCTCCCAACTTGGGCTTCAAGCATGACACATGGAAGACAGGGTGAATTTTGGCATCTTCGGGTAATTTAAGTCTGTACGCCACAGCTCCAATACGCTCTATGATCTGATAGGGCCCATAAAAATGTGGAGATAGCTTCATGGAGGCTCGTGTGTTGATGGATAGTTGCTTGTATGGTTGTAGGCGAAGATAAACCCAATCTCCTACTAAAAATTCTCTTTCACTTCTTCGTGTGTCAGCTTGCTGCTTCATTCTAGCTTGAGCAGTAGAGAGATTATCCTTTAGCAGCTGTAGGAGTTTGTCCCTGTCAATTAAATCTTGGTCGACCTGATCTACCTTAGCCAAGCCAATTACATACTTTAGAATCACAGGAGCCGGCCGACCATATAATGCTTCATATGAGGTACATTTTATAGATGAATGATATGTAGTATTGTACCACCATTCGGCCCAGGGGAGCCATTTCGTCCACTCCTTTGGTCGATCACTAGTGAAACACCGAAGGTATGTCTCTAAACATCTATTCACTACTTCTGTTTGGCCGTCAGTTTGTGGATGGTATGCAGTGCTCATCTTGAGTTTGGTGTCCTGTAACTGAAATAACTCGGTCTAAAATTTACTAGTGAAGATCCTGTCATGATCACTTACAATGGACCTTGGCATCCCATGCAGTTTAACAATATTTTCTATGAAAATCTGAGTAATACTAACAGCAGTGTAGGGATTGCGCACAGCACAAAAATGAGCATATTTCGTAAGTCGATCAACCACCACAAGGATTGTGCTTTTACCTTTGGAAGGTGGCAGCCCTTCAATGAAGTCCATGGAGATGTCAGTCCATACCGAGTCTGGTATGGGTAGTGGTTGTAGTTTCCCTGGACTCGCCACTGTTTCACCTTTTTGCTATTGACATACATCACATTGTGCTACGTATTCAGAAATAATTTTTTTCATCCCTTTCTAATAAAAGTTTTGCTTCACTCTTTTGTAGGTTCTTAGAAATCCGGAGTGCCTGCTTTGAAGGTGTGGAGTGCATTTCATGCAGAATGACTTTGATGCAAGGGGAGTTTGGTATAAGCACAATACGACCTTTATAGCGTAGATCCCTCGAATCCCAAGTATAGTGAGCTATTACACTTGGATCCTCCTCCAATTTTTTGATGATGTTGCTGGTTTCTGGATCCTTCTTCCATTCCTCCCTAATGCCCTCGAGGAAGCCAGGTGGCGAGGAAGAGAGATAGCTGAAAATTCAGCTTCTTTGAGGAGCCGTGAGAGTGCATCTGCAACAACATTTTCTTTCCCTTTTTGTAAATAATTTCATAATCAAATCCTAGAAGTTTGGTTACCCATTTTTGTTGCTCCGGGATGATATCTTCTGCTCCAAAAGTACTTAAGGCTTCTATGGTCGGTTTTAATCTGAAATGGTCGGCCAATCGTAGGGTCTCCACTTTGTTCTGCGTGCACAATGGCGAGCATCTCCTTATCATAGATAGACATTTTTGATGGGAGGGAGACAATGCCTTGCTAGTGTATGCGAGTGGTAGACCATCTTGCATGAGAACAGCTCCAATTCCAACTCCAGATGCATCGGCCTCAATAATGAAGGGTCGGCTGAAATCTGGTAGTGCTAGCACCGGTGTTGTCGTCATGGCTGCCTTAAGTCTATCGAAGGCAGCGGAGGCTTTGTTCGACCATAGGAAGGCATCTTTTTTCAGTAGAGAAGTGAGGGGGGCACTAATCTTCCCATAGTCCTTCACGAATTTTCGGTAGTAGCCTGTTAGTCCAAGGAACCCACGCAGCAATTTCACATTTATAGGTTTCGGCCAGCCTTGCATTGCTTTGATTTTTGTTGGGTCTATGGCCACTCATTCTTCTAATATTATATGCCCAAGGTATTCTACTTTTTGCTGGAGAAAGCTGCACTTTGATAGCTTAACAAAAAAAGTATTCTCTCGAAGGATCGTCAGAATAATTCGCAAGTGCTGAAAGTGAGTCTCAAAAGAAGGGCTGTAAATGAGAATATCATCGAAAAATACCAGCACAAATTTGCGAAGAAAGCTCCGAAAAATATCGTTCATGAGACTTTGGAAGGTTGAAGGAGCATTAGTGAGTCCAAAGGGCATTACCAAGAATTCATAATGCCCGTTGTGAGTGCGGAAAATAGTTTTTGGGATGTCGCCTTCACATACCCGAATTTGATGATAACCGGATCGAAGGTCCAACTTCGTGAAGACTCGAGCTCCTTTTAATTCATCAAGAAGTTCATCCACCACTAGTATGGGGTACTTATCCTTGACGGTGATGTCATTTAGAGCTCGGTAGTCGACTCACATCCGCCAAGTTCCGTCTTTCTTGCGCATAAGTAGCACCGGTGAGGAGTAGGGGCTGCAGCTTGATCGAATCACCCATGTTTCAAGCATTTCCTTCACGATTTTCTCAATTTCATCCTTCTGGACATGAGGATAGTGGTAAGGCCGAGTGTTTGCTGGTGGTTTGCCCGGAAGGATTGGAATCCGGTGGTCATGTTGCCGAGTAGGAGGAAGACCCACGGTTCAGCAAAAACATCATCAAATTCAACAAGCAGTTGGGTGATATTTTGATTTTTAATTTCTGTTTTCTCCTCCTTTGGTTGCTACTGGAGATGCATAAGAAAGCCACCATTTATCTTGTGTAAAACTTTCTCAATTCGTTGGGTTGAAACGGTGGTTACGTTGCTTCCGTGCTTCCTGCGTAGGGTGACCTATTTACCTTTGCAATAGAATTTCATAATCAATTTGGAAAAGTTCCAAGAAACATCACCTAGTGTCGTTAGCTATTCTATGCCCAGCATACCTCATAATCATCAATTGGTAGGAGGAAGAAGTCAGCAACAATTTCTTGGTCCTATAGTAATAGTTTCACCTGCGGGCATCTTTGGTCGCATTTTAGGATTCGACCGTCGGCGACCTTTACGTCGAACTTGCTGCAACCTTCAATGTGGAGCGCCATCCGAGCAGCAACTTTAATATTTAGAAAGTTATTAGTGCTGCCTGTATCGATGAGAACGGTGATTGATTGTTGTTTGAGCAGGCCTCCAACTTTCATCGTTTGCGGATTTGAGTAGCTGGCTAGCGCATGTACCATAAAGTCGACCGATTGTGTCTCTTCTTCCACATCTTCATCCTCATGTTCAATACTTTCTTCTAGCTGTTCACTGATCTCTTATTCCACTGGTTTAATCACAAGAAGTCTCCCCTTTTTACAGCGATGCTCGCGGCTCCACGACTCGTCACAATGCCAACATAACCCCTTGGCAGATCGATCTCGAAGCTCTTCTCTTGTCAACCTTTTTGGTGCAGGAGCTCGGATGACAATAGGAGGGGCTGAGGGCTTCAATATTGCTGGTCGGGGAGCGACCCTAGTCCTCTGGGCTTCATGGTTCAATCGCTCCTCCTGAAGTCGTGCGAAAGAGATGGCTGCCATAAGCGTGTACGGTTGTCGTGCTTTAACCTCTCCCCGGATCTCTGACTTCAAGCCCTCAATAAATGTCCCCAATAACTATTTTTCAGACCAATCATGAGTTTGATTAGATAATCCTTCAAACCTGGTTTGATACTCCTGGATGGTGGAGGTTTGTCGGATCTTTGCTAGTTGTCAGTCGATGTTCTCGTAATTTGTTGGTCCGAAGCGGATCAGCAGTCCTTCTTTGAATTGTCACCATGAGAGGACTCCATGAGTGTGTTCAAACCAATCAAACCATTGTATGGCATCCCCTTCAAGATGTATAGCTGTAATTTCCACCATAGATGTGTCCGCGATTTTGTGATACCGAAAATATCGCTCCGCGTGCGAGATCCAACCAATCGGGTCTCCTTCTTCCCATCTAGGGAAGTCCACCCTCATGCGTGGATAGTAGAGATCAATCATAGAGCCTCCCCTCTCCTGGAGGTCATCTCTTCGATTAGAGCTCTCCCCTTGATGTGATTTCTTTGGGCTCAGTGGTCGACCCAAACTAAGTTCGGCAAAGAGAGTCCGAATCTTCTTCTCTATTCGTGTCTCGAAGGCTTCGAATTTAGCATCAATTGCCTCCTCGGATGCCATAGCATATGTCTCCAAATCTGTAATATTAAGATCTCTTTTTTGCTGTCGAGTCAAAGGCATGTATTGGTTGAGAGAAGTGGTGGTTGAAAGGGTTGGTGGATTGGTGAATGTAGGCTGCGGTTTAGGCTTGTTTTGTGGCTGTTTTGAGTGCTATTTGGGGCTGCGATTTGATGGAGTTTTGGGCTGAGATGGTAGTGGATGAAGGTTAGGGAAGAGGGTTTTAGATCTGTGGTAGCTCGCAGTAAAGATTTGACAAAAATCAGTAGAAATTGCTGCCTATATGCGCTGTCTCGTAAGAGCAGAATTGTCGTCGAAGAAATAGCGATTTCTCGATGAAATTTTCAGCGAAAACTCAGGGGTTTTAGGAGGGGGTTTGATGGTAGAATCTTAGTTTAGATAGCAACAAGGATAACAAATTGGATCAAGAAATTTCGGCAGCAAAGCAGTAAAAAAATTGGTGCAAGTTACGATAGCAGAATTCTCGTCAAAAAATTTCAACAGTTTGTGACGAGAGATTGTAGCAACACACGAATTTGTTTTTGTGATGAATTTTACAATAGATCGATCATGGATGGGAGCCAAGATGATCTATGAGGTGCACAAAAAATTTCGTTCAAAAAGGATAATAATTAGATCGGTTAAAGGCAGCAACACACGGCTGAAATTTTCTGCAGCAATCCTACGTTCGCAAAGATGGTAACTTTTGTGACGCAAGGAATTCGCAGCAAGGGATCAATAGAAAAACTTCTTTTTGATATTTTAGATGAAAAATTGCAGCAACAAAAGGTATTGGTGGTAGAAAAATACCAAATCTCTGATGCAATTAGAGGTGGCGACAGTGGATTGATTTGATCTACGTCAGGAGATGACGGTGGAGATGATGACGTCAAGAGCAATTGTGGGAATTGCTTAGCTGATGGTGGGCGGTAGGGATGGCAGCAAAAGCAGCAAGATCGCTGCTCTGATACCATATGATAGAACCCCAGAGGAATTCTATAGAGATTGATCTTTGAGGGGGATCAACCCTTGGAACGCTATAGGGGTTCCACCCTCCAAGTAGCCTGGTGGCTGCAATTGTAGATTGATCTTTCTTATTCCAAAGAGGTGGAGACTACAAGCTTATATAGAGCTCCAAACCCTAGCCCTAGGGGCTGCTTCCTAAGTGAACTACCCAATTTACCCTCAACCTTAGCGGGCCGGCCCAGTAACAAGGAAGCCCAAAGATCCAAATATAAACCTTAGCCTCTCTTCTTTATAGGATAGAGGCGGCTAGGTGGGGTTTATTACATTCTCACAGGGTTTTTATTAGCTGTTACATGGTTGAGTAGGACCTAACCCTGCTAGGGTCCTATCACATGCTTACCACCTATCCTTGTATGAGCCAAACCTTAGTGATTAGAGGAGAAAACTTGCTGCCAACGTAGAAGAGAAGGAGAAGGAATTGAAGAAGAAAGAATTGAAGGAGAAGAGGAACTTTTGTCTTAGCTCAAGATTTTGCATCAACTCTCCATAGTTGGGAATCAAACTTTTATAAGGCAAGTATTCCACTCCTTTCTACTGCAATTCAAATCTTTGTTTTTGTCTTTGATATGAGAAATTTGAGTTATTCTAGCCTTGAAATCTGATATATCTATTGTTTGGAATCTAAATGTTGAATCTAGAATTTTTTAGATTTTGACCTTTCAGTACTCTTGTGGCCATAACTTTTTTCACCAAATTTTGATTGAGAAAAAACCTTTTTCATATGAAATAAGACTTATAGAGTTTTCATTTGATATAAAAATTTAAATATTTAAAGTAAATTTACCTATCCAAATATATAAATGAAAAGACCTTATGTTTTCAGTGAAACAGATACTATAGCTCCTAACCTTCTGTTACTAAATGGCTCATAACTCTCTGATGAAAATTCTGAATTATGTAAATTTTGATTCTTTAGAAACTAGATTCGTGTATCATTCTTTTGACACCTAATTTGGAAATTTTGAAGTATGTTTTCCCTCTAAAACATCTATTTAAATCGATTCTACTAATTCTGCAAAACAGAGATGATCAATTCTGACCTTTCTTTACTCTATTTGTTATAACTTCCTATTAGAAACTTAAAAAAAATTACAAATATAAGTTCATCTGAACATAGTTTGATACAGCTTTCCAATGACACATATTATGAGCGAATTGGAGCATATTTAATCACTCAAACAATTCAGGAAATGTACCACTCAATTTCTGTTAGACCTGAAATTTAGTTAAGATTTGCCTATTCAAGTTTCATCCTATTGGAAATCTAACCTTTGCTAAATTCTTCCTCAATTGAGCTTTATAATGGTCCTTTGCAATTCTTATATTGTTCATCCTGAAATTGTTTGTATACCTGAAATCTATTATGTAATATTCATGTTGGCACTACCTTGTTTCGTAAAGGCACACACATATTTTCATTGTTCCACATGTGCTTCCGATATGTGCCAATGTTATTGTTCATACTACCCTTTTATACTCTGGTGTCTTGTGGGATAATTTGGACCTTTGCCAGAAATGGTAAAGGATATATGAGCCACCCTTGACCTTCACCGACTCATGCCAAGCGCCCCGGGTCAACACTTTGGGGGTAGGCAGGGTGGTCAGTCTGTGATGAGGAAGTTACATGATTGAGTGGGGGAAAATGTAACGTTCGCCCGCAAGCCCTTAGGGGGATAGGTGGGGTGCATTAGTTCCACATCGGGGGAGAATGTCATACCTAGCATCCCGAATGCACTCTTGATAGGGGCAGACAGGGTGAGATTTATGTTTGGTGGTCATCCAGAAATGGATGAACCATATTATGAATGTGATCCCACAGCGCCCTCTGTGTTTCTGATATATTATCCAAAGCATTGCTTATGTGTTTATATGTTCGCTTTGGATGAGAATGAAATGAATGTACATCAGATATGACATTTGAGCTTCTGTTACTTATTTGTTCTTCTGATATGCTATGAGATATCTCATATGTCATTGTTATCCTTTGAAATATGTTTTGAAACCATTCCATATGGTATTTGATATGTTCAGAAATGGTTCTGTTGTCATTTGATATGCTCCGAAATGCTTCTTCCGGCATTGATATGTTTCGAAATGCTTCTTATCCCTTGATATGTTCCGAAATAATTCTTGTGTCAATTGATATGCTCCAAAATGATACTATTTACATCATCTGATAAGTTCTAATTCCTCTTTATTGCCTTTGTTATGAACCAAATAGATTTGAATGAAATGACACTTGCAAATCTGTATCTAATGAGCCTATATCCATGAATTCTTGTATCTCTACCTTGCATTTGGATACTAAGTTTGTTTGAAGCTATTCTCCTTTTGTTCTGGATTTGCTTGCCACTTGTTAAGCTTTGTAGCTCACTTCGTTGTTATATAACCCTTTTTTTCAGATTAGCTTGTCATACGCTAAAATGTTATAATTGGGCTGAGGTAGTGAAAAGATATTTAGATCATGACAAGTCATTGTGGATGGCTATGTTAGTGTTTTATAAATATACTTTGTTGTATGAAATGAGATGTTATCGATAGATTTGGATTGACGTATCATGTAAAAGCATTAAAAACCTCGCACTATTGAAATTTTGGAATGTTGAGTTTAGTTTACGATGATATGAAATTATGGTAAATGGTTGAGATTTTCTGATTTATATAATTCTTACGCTTGTGGAATTATAAGTGAGGTTAATATTTTGTTAAGTTGGTTTGGGTTCTTATGAAGGTTCGTGTGATGTGATGTATGATTTTAACTGCACAGGTTTTATGGACATAATTGATATTTGAATGATCCTCTGTATCCTCAAACGTTAGTATGGAACCTGGATTGAATTGTTGGTTCTTAAAATTTTAATATTATGGATTTTTAAGACAAGGTCACACCTCCTGAACAAGATAAAGATTCGGAGGGCGTGACATTAACTCCTTGGGATAGACATCTACATACTTCCATTCCTTAGGTAAGGAAATTTGGGAAGAAGATGCATCCAAGTTGCTATTTTGAGGCGAGAGTTCATATAAATTCAAACCATCAAAACCAAAATCATCATCAAAATTTTTTTTCTTAAATTCAAAAATTTCATTAAAAACTAAATGAATAGACTCTTTTATAACTATTGTTCTTTTGTTAAAAACATGAAAAGCTTTAGAAACAAAAAAGTAACCAAGAAAGATGCCGTCGTCGAATTTAGCATTGAATTTTTCTAAAGCATCCTTTTCATTTAAAATAAAGCATTTGCAACCAAAAACTTTAAAATAAGAAATAATAGGTTTTTTGTTATTCCATAATTCATAAGGAGTCTTGGATAGAGATGGTCTTACTAAAACCCTATTCATGATATAGCAAGCCGTATTAACGGCTTCGGCCCAAAAGTATTTGGGTAAACTATATTCATTTAACATGGTTCTTGTTATTTTTTTGTAAATTTCTGTTCTTTCTTTCTACTACTCCATTTTGTTGAGGATATCTTGGAATAAAGAAGTCGTGGTTATACCCGTTAGATTCACAAAAATTTTGAAAGTCATGGTTTTGGAATTCTCCGCCATGATCACTTCGAATCGATGAAATCATGAAACCCTTTTCGTTTTGAGTAAGTTTACAAAATTTAGAAAAAACATTTAAAGCAATCACTTTTGTGAGCCAAGAAATAAGTTTAAGTATATCTACTATAGTCATCTACAATGATAAATGCATATTTACTATCTCTTAAACTTGTTGTATTGATTGGTCCAAATAAATCTATATGGATCAATTGTAATGGTCTAGAGGTGCTTATTTGATTCTTTGATTTGAAGCTAGTTTTTATTTGTTTTCCTAGTTGACATGCATCACATACTTTGTCCTTGACAAACTTGATATTTGGAATTCCTCGTACTAATTCTTTAGAAGAAATTTTAGATATTAGTTTCATGCTTACATGGTCTAATCTCCTATACCAAAGCCAAGCATCATCATTTAGAATAGAGAAGCACATTTCATTACTAAGTTCTTCAATGTTAATGGTGTAAATATTATTTTGTTTTAATGCAATCATGGATATATTATTGTTTGATTTTTCAATGATGCAAGCATTAGATTCAAATCTAACAATATAACCTTTATCACATAATTGACTAATGCTCAAAAGATTATATTTTAATCCATCAACTAGTAATACATCATCAATTGAAAAACATGATTTATTACCTATGGTTCTCTTGCCAATGATTTTACTCTTGTTGTTGTCTCCAAAGGTGACATACCCTTCTTATTTGCTAGTGAGTATAGAGAATTGCGATGGATCTCCGGTCATATGCCTTGAGCATCCACTATTAAGATATCATCTTTTACTCCTAGCTTGTGATGGTGAATGGTTCTACAAAAGAGGATGGTTTTTAGGTACCCATTTGATTTTGGTTGCCTCAAATATTGATCTACTAACTTTGTCATTTAGCATTGAATTATTTATAGTTCCTTTAGGAACCCATATCAATTTATGTGGATTAATTTTCCTAAATAGACATTTGTAAACAACATGTCCAGATTTACAACAAAAATTACATTTTAAATGAGGTAAAATATGTAATATGGGTCCTTTAATGAAGGTGGTAGAATTTCGATGAGATCCACTCATAAATCCAATTCCACTTCTATTTCTGACGTGACCCTTATTTACAAGGATCATGTCCAAGCCCTTGCTACCGACCTTAAACTTGTTTAGGGTCTCTTTAAGTAGCAAGTTCTCATTTTTTTATTACTTTTAAGTGTTCACACTTAAAGTATAGGGGTGAAGGAGTTTGGAGACTATCAAACTTATCTTATAATAAAGCATGCTCTTTCTTTAATAAATTTAACTTCTTACTAATAGTTCTACATTCATCAAATAATTCATGAAAAGCAATAGAAAGTTCATCGAAAGATAACTCTTCATTAAATAACTCACTAATCTCTTCTCCTAAAGTCATTAGCATGAAGTTGGCCTCATCTTTGTTGCTTGCTTCTTTATCCTCGGAGTCACTTGAGCCATCCCATGTAGCCTTCAATGCCTTCTTCTTCTTGAGTTGCTTCTTCTTAGTTTAAGGGTATTCATATTTGAAGTGTCCCGGCTTCTTGCATTCAAAAAATATGACTTGGTCCTTTTTTTGTTCAAGTTTGTTTTTTATGTCATTTTTAAATTTATTCTTTCTTATAAAATTTTTAAATTTTCGAGTTAAAAGTGCAATGTCATTGTCACTGTCCTCTTCACTTGATGTTCCTTCTAATAGGTCTTCTTGTGTTCTTAGTGTCATATCCTTCCTGTTCTTTGGAAGGGGGTTCTTGAGCTCTTCATGAGCATGACACATCATTTTATAGGTCATTAGAGACCCAATAAGTTCTTTGAGAGGAAAAGTTTTAAGATCCTTAGCTTCTTGAATGGCCGTGACTTTTAGATCCCAACTCTTTGGAAGGGATCTTAAAATTTTAGTTACAAGTTCAAAATTAGAAAAACCTTTACCAAGTGCTTTGAGTCCATTGATGACATCCGTGAAGCGGGTGTATATGTTTTCGATAGACTCACTTAGTTTCATTCGGAAAAGTTCGTAAGAATGCACAAGAATGTTGATTTTGGACTCTTTCACTCGGCTAATGCCTTCATGAGTGATCTCAAGAGTACGCCAAATATCAAAAGCCGATTCACAAATCGAAATGCGATTAAATTCATTTTTATCGAGAGCGCAAAACAAGGCATTTATAGCCTTTGCATTTAAAGCAAAGGTCTTCTTCTCCAATTTATTCCATTCGCTCATCGGAAAAGAAGATTTTTGAAAACCATTTTCGATGATGCTTCAAAGCTCAAAATCCATGAAAATAAGAAAGATCCTCATACGAGTCTTCCAATACGTGTAATCCGACCCATTAAACATATGTGGACGTGTAATGGAGTGACCCTCTTGCATGCCGGAATAAGCCATCTCTCTTAGGTTTTAAACTAAATATGAGAGTGAACCTTGCTCTGATATCAATTGTTAGGATCGGAGAGGCACTAGGGGGGGTGAATTAGTGTAATGGATTAAAATTTGTAAGTTTGAAACTGATTTTATAAATAGCTAGTTCGTATTGAGATTTAAATTTGATGAAGATAACTTAGTTGAAGTAGCTTGAGTAAAGGAGATGAAAATCGAATAATTTGCAGCTAAGTTTAGAAACGATTCAAAAATTTAAACACTCACACATTCAAGAACACTACGATGTATAGTGGTTCGGTCAAGTGACCTACATCAACTTTCGAAGCCTTCTTCAATGAGGCTCCCAACTTCTACTAGCAAGTCACTTTGAAGGGAAAGGACCAAATATCTCTCTTACAACCTTTTTACAAGAGGTTCACACTCTTATAGATTTTTCAAAGAGAAAGAGGGAGGTGAACACTAGCTATCGAAAATAAGATTTAGCCAAAGCTTTGCTCAATTTCTAACTCTCAAAAGGGTGATCTTTCTACTGAGAAAGGAGGGGTATTTATAGATCTCAAGAGGATTCAAATTTGAGCTCCAAATTTGAATTCATTTTGGGTTTTCCGGTGTTGGCGATGCCATCGCCTGTCAGTGGTAGTGCCACCGCCTGTTAGTTGTCAGACTGACAATGCACTGGGTGGTTCCATTGCCTAAGGCAGCGATGCCATCGCCTAGTCTCTCGGGTGCTGGGCGATGCCACCGCCCAACAAGTTTCAGCACATCGGTTTGGGCTACGGCCCAAACTGGTCCAAAACAAGGCCCAATGGGCCCCTACTTTGGGTTATAGGATTAACACCTAATCCTAACCCAAATTACATACTTAACTATGAAATTGAAACATAATTCTAAGTGATTTAAACCGAAATTCTTCAAGTCTTCTTCCGACGAGCTTTCGAGCAAAATTTCGGTGGACTTCCGACACTCCTTCGGATTTCTTCCGATGGCCTCCCAGTAAACTCCCGGATTCCATGGCAAGTTCAATGATTCTTCGGTAAGCTTTCAAACCTTCTCGGTGATCTCTGTGAACCTCTGACGATCTTTTCGATGAACTTCCGAAACCTTCGGCAAGTCCATGATTTATCTCGGTTGGTTTCGGCAACACTTTCGACGATCCTTCGGACTTTCGGTGAACTTTCGAACTCCCGGTGAACTTGACCTCAGTAAATTGCTTTATATTTTTATCCCATCGTAGTTAATCCTGCACACTTATCTCGATAATATGGATTAGAACAAATAATTCACCAATTAATTTCATCATCAAAATTCGAGATTCAACAATATCGTGCTATCAAAAATTCGAATTTGGGTTCCTAAAAGGTAGGTTGTCATGTTATCATCATCCAAGCCTAAATTTGTATAAAATAACATAACTAACTTAGAGTAAATTGATTTATTGATTTGTAAGATGAGCAAGACATCCAAATCGACAAACCACCTAATGAGTTCTAGGTTTCCTAGTTCACCTAAATCAACATGTTTTCCCTTATGCATCGTTCTTGCTTCTAAACTATGGTACCTAAGGGTTATTTCATTAGATATAAAAAGGGATGGGTCATGTGAATCTCCTACCATCCTTTTCCCTTTATCCCTTGATGATCTCCTAGGAGTCATATCTAATCATGATGATAGAGCAAGAAAAATTTTAAAAAATAGGCCATGTATTGAGAAGAAAGGAAAAAAATTCAATTCTTACCTTATATGAGATTTCTTGGGAGGTAAAGGTCTTGATCCAAGATGGAACCATCTCTTAGTCTTCTATAGGGAGAAGATGAGGTTTTGAAGCGTTTAGAGAGGATGAGAAGAGGGTTTAGGAGCATTTCCACGGGTTGGGGGCGGTTCCGCCACCGGCCCTAACCCCCCCTTTATATAAGGGGACTCTCGGGCGGTACCACTGCCAACTGAGCGGTGCCACCGCTTGGGGATAGAACGCCTAGGCGGTGCTATCGCCAGACAATGCCACCGCTGGCACCCTTAGATGATTTTTGGAGGGCTATAATAATTCTCCTTTTTGATCAATTTGCTCTCATTTTTTTTATTTTTATATCCACTATATTATAGAAGTTTAATGTGTTTGATTAAGCTAAAATGATGTCTTGTATCATTTTTTAAGATGTCATAAGATAATACGAAATCAAAAAGGATAAAGTCAAATCCATGAAAACCGAAAAGATGATGAAATTTTTTTGAAAAAATATAAAGTAAACTCATTCATGAGGATAATTCAACATACCTAATTCCCTTCTAATAAAGTCAAATTATTCTTCATTTAAGGGTTTTGTGAAAATGTCCGCTAATTGATGTTTTGTATCAATAAATTCTAGAATGACATCGTTATTATTTATATGATCTCGTATAAAATGATGCCTAATGTCAATATGCTTAGTTCTAGAGTGTTGAATAGGATTTTTAGTTAGACAAATAGTACTAGTGTTATCACATTTTATGAGAATATTTTTTAAATAAATTCCATAATCTTCTAATGTATTTTTCATCCAAATAACTTGTGCACAACATGCACTAGCGACTATGTATTCGACTTCAGCCGTAGATAGTGCAACCGAGTTTTGTTTCTTAGAAGACCAAGAAAGAAGTGCATGTCTTAAAAATTAGTATGTTCCAGATGTGCTTTTTCTATCTATTCTATATCCACCAAAATCTGCATTCGCATAGGCTTTTAAATCAAAGTCATCGGATTTTGGATACCATAATCCTAAGTTAGGAGTGCCTTTAAGATATTTAAGAATTCTTTTAACATCTTTAAGATGAGACAACTTGGGATTAGTTTGAAATCTTGCACAAAGTCCTATACTAACCATAATATCCGGTATAGTTGCGGTGAGGTAAAGTAAATTACCTATCATTCCCCTATATATTTTTTATCAAAATTTTCTCCACTTTCATCCATGTCTAACTTAGTGGAGGTACTCGTATGAGTGTTTATAGCTTTTGAACCATCCATGTTAAATCATTTTAATAATTCTAATATATATTTAGATTAATTAAGAAATATACCATTACTAAGTTGTTTAATTTGTAATCTTAGAAAGAAGGTTAGTTCACCCATTAGACTCATTTCAAATTTATGACTCATACACTTGGCGAATGATTCACATAGTGATTCATTCGAAGAACCAAAAATAATATCATCAACATAAATTTGAATAATAAAAAATTATTTTCAAAATATTTAATAAATAATATAGTATCAACCTTGCCTTTAGTAAAATTATTTAAAATAAGAAAGGAACTAAGCCTCTCATACAAAGCTCTAAGGGCTTGTTTTAATCCACAGAGAACCTTAGTTAGTTTAAACACATGATTAGGAAGAAGAGAGTTTTCAAATCCTGGTGGTTGTTCAACATACACTTCTTCGAAAATAAAGCCATTTAAGAAAGTACTTTTGACATCCATTTGAAAAAGCTTAAAGTTATTACTACTAGCATAGGCAAGGAGCATCATAATGGCTTCTAATCTTGCCACAAAAGCGAAGGTTTTTTCATAATCGATACATTCTTCTTGGTTGAAATCTTTGGCCACTAATATAGTTTTATTTCTAACCACGATACAATATTCATTTTGCTTGTTTCTAAAGACCCATTTAGTATCAATAACTAAATGGTCACTAGGTCTAGGAATAAGCTTCCACACCTTATTCCTCTCATATTGATTTAACTCTTCTTTCATTGCGATAACCCAAGAATCATCTTTCAAGGCATCGTCAATGCACTTAGGTTCAATTTGAGAAAGAAAAGCGACATGGGCATAAAATTTTTTAAAATAAAAATGAGTTTGAACCCCTTTCAATGTGTCTCCTATAATTCACTCCTTTGGATGAGCATCTACATACTTCCATCCCTTGGGTAAGGAAATTTGGGAAGAAAGTTGCTATTTTGATGAGAGGGTTCATTTAAATTTAAAACATCAAAACCAAGATCATTATCAAAATTATTTTCTTAAGTTCGAAAACTTCATTAAAAACTACGTGAATAGACTCTTCTATAACTAACATTCTTTTGTTAAAAATATGAAAAGCTTTAGAAACGAAAGAGTAACCACGAAAGATGTCTTCATCGGATTTAGCATCGAATTTTCCTAAGGCATCCTTTTCATTCAAAATAAAGCATTTACAACCGAAAACTTTAAAATAAGAAACATTTGGTTTTTTATTATTCCATAATTTATAAGGGGTTTTGGATAGAGATGGTCTAACTAGAACCTTATTCATGACATAGCAAGCCGTATTAATGGCCCAAAAGTATTTAGGTAAACTATGTTTATTTAACATGGTTCTTATCATTTCTTATAAATTTATATTCTTTCTTTCTACTACTCCATTTTGTTGAGGATTCTTTGGAGTAGAGAAGTTATGATTATACCCATTAGATTCACAAAAATTTTGGCAGTCATTGTTTTAAAATTCTCCACCATGATCACTCCGAATCGATCAAATTATGAAACCTTTTTTGTTTTGAATAAGTTTACAAAATTTAGAAAAATATTTAAAGCAATCACTTTTATGAGTCAAAAAATAGGTCCAAGTGTATTTACTATAGTCATCTACAATGACAAACACATATTTGCTACCTCCTAGACTTGTTATATCAATTAGTCCAAATAAATCTATATGGATCAATTGTAATGGTCTGGAGGTGCTTATTTGATTCTTTGATTTGAAGTTAGTTTTTATTTATTTTTCTAGTTGACATGCATTACATACTTTATCCTTGACAAACTTAATATTAGAAATTCCTCGTACTAGTTCTCTAGATAAAATTTTAGATATTAGTTTCATGCTTACACGACCTAATCTCCTATGCCAAAGCCAAGCATCATCATTTAAAATGAAAAAACATATCTCATTACTAAGTTCTTCAATGTTAATGGTGTATATATTATTTTGTTTTAACATAATCATGGATATGTTGTTGCTTGATTTTTAAATGATGCAAGCATTAGATTCAAATCTAACGATGTATCTTTTATCGTATAATTGACTAATGCTCAAAAGATTATGTTTTAATCCATCAACTAGTAACACATCATCAATTGAAAAACTTGATTTGTTACCTATGGTTCCCTTGCTAATGATTTTACCCTTGTTGTTATCTCCGAAGGTGACATACCCTTCTTCTTTGCTAGTGAATATAGAGAATTGATATGGATCTCCAGTCATGTACCTTGAGTATCCACTATCAAGATACAATCTCTTGCTCCTAGCTTATGATGGTGAGTTTGTCTACAAAAGAGGATAATTTTTAGGTACTCATTTGATTTTGGGTGCCTCAACAATTGATCTACTAATTTTGTTATTTAGTATTGAATTATTTATGGTTCCTTTAGGAACCCATATCAATTTATATAGACTAATTTTCTTAAACGAACATTTGTGAACAATATATCTAGATTTACAACAAAAATTACATTTCAAATAAGGTGATACATGTAATGTGTGTCCTTTAATGAAGGTAGTTTTGGTTCGGTGAGATCCACCCACGAATCCAATTCCACTTCTTTTTCTAACGTGACCCTTGTTTGCAAGGATCATGTCCAAGCCCTTGTTACCGACCTTAAATTTGTTTAGGGTCTCCTCGAGTAGCAAGTTCTCATTTTTTCATTACTACTAAGTGTTCACACTTAGAGCATGGGGATAAGGAAGGAGTATTAAGCTTAAGACATTCAAGTTTATCTAATAAGAAAGCATGCTCCTTTTTTAATAAATGAAACTTTTTAGTAATAGTTCTACATTCATCAAATAATTCATGAAAAATGATAGAAAGTTCATCGAAAGATAAATCTTCATTAATTAAATCACATACCTCTTCTCCTAAAGCCATTAGCGCGAAGTTAGCCTCCTCTTTGTTGCTTGCTTCTTCATTCTCGGAGTCACTTGAGTTATCCCATGTCGCCTTTAAAGTTTTCTTCTTCTTCGGTTGCTTCTTCTTGGCTTGGGGGCATTCATTTTTGAAGTACCCCGGCTTTTTGCATTCGTAACATATGACTTGGTCCTTTTTTGGTTCAAGTTTATTTTTAGTATCATTTTTAAATTTATTCCTTCTTATGAATTTTTTAAAATTTCAAGTCAAGAGTGCAATGTCATCGTCACTGTCCTCATCACTTAATGTCCCTTTCAAGTGGTCTTCTTGTGTTCTTAATGTCATATCCTTCCTGTTCTTTGGAAGGGGGTTCTCGAGCTTTTCATAAGCATAGCATGTCATTTCATAGGTCATTAGAGATCCAATGAGTTCTTCGAGAGGAAAAGTTTTAAGGTCCTTGGCCTCTTGAATGGTCGTAACTTTTGGATCCTAACTCTTTGGATGTGATCTTAAAATTTTAGTTACAAGTTCGAAATTTGAAAAACCTTTACCAAGTGCTTTGAGTCCATTGATGACATCCGTGAAGCAGGTGTACATGTCTCCGATGGACTCACTTGGCTTTATTTGAAAAAGTTCTTAAGAATGCACAAGAATATTGATTTTGGACTCTTTCACTCGGCTAGTGCCTTCATGAGTGATCTCAAGAGTACACCAAATATCAAAAACTGATTCACAAATCGAAACGCGATTAAACTCATTTTTGTCAAGTGCACAAAATAAAGCATTCATAGCCTTTACATTTAAAACAAAAACATTCTTCTCCGATTCATTCCATTCACTCATCAGAAAAGAAGATTTTTGAAATCCATTTTCAATGATATTCCAAAGTTCGAAGTCCATGGAAATTAGAAAGATCCTCATATGAGTCTTCTAATACATGTAATTTGTCCCATTGAATATGGGTGGACGTGTAATTGAATGACCCTCTTGCATGCCGGAATAAGCCATCTCTCTTGGATTTTAAACCAAATGAGAGTGACCAAGCTCTGATACCAATTGTTAGGGATTGAGCGGCACTAAGAGGGGGGGGGGGACTCCCAGCAGGCAGATTTTACCCTAATTATGTACTAACTACAAAATTAAAACATAATTCTAAGCAATTTTAAACCGGCAGCTTCGAGTTTTCTTCCGGCGAGCCTCCTGAAGCCCGACGCACTCCTCGATTTCTTCCGGTGGACTCTCGGTGAGCTTACCGAACTTGTGGCGAGTTCAACAAATCTTTGGCAAGCTTTCGAACCTTCTTATTGATCTCCGCGAACCTCCGACGATCTTTCTGGTGAACTTCCGAAACCTTCGGCAAGTCCCCGATTCTTTCTCGATTGGTTCCGGCAGCACTTCCGATGATCCTTCGAACTTCCGGTGGACTCTCAAACTCCCAACAACTTGACTCCAGTAATTTGCTTTATATCTTCAAGCTATTGTAGTTAATCTTGTACACTTATCTCAATAATATGGATTAGATCAATTAACCCATCAATTGATTTCATCATCAAAATATGAGATTTAACAACATCCTTGGGCAAGGAGGCAAAGGGGTCTTCCTCGAGTTGGAGGTCAGGGTTCTGAGCTCGAAACCAAGCCATCGCGACTCGGTATTCATATTCGTAGGTCACCTGCTCGGACCTAGCCAACCTGAGCTGGAAGCCACGGGATTCCTTGTAATCCTTGATTAGCTTCTTGTTTTTCTCATGTGCCAACTGAGCCTCCTCCGCTAGTGCCTCTGCAGTCGTCCTGGCCTCAATCTAGGCCACTTTCATGCTTCACAACAACTTTAGTAGCTCGTTCTCCATTGAGCGGACGCGGGCACGAGACTCCTTCAGTTGCTCTCGGAACTTCCCCTTCTGTTGGTCGGCCTCCCCGAGCTCGAACTTAAGGCACGTCACCTCCACCTCAAGCTTGGCCATTGCAATAGCCTCAGGTGTAGCTCCGGCCTTCAGCTCCTCGATTTGGCTCCGGAGCTCAGTGATCTTATCACCCATGCTGATGATGACCCGATCGACATCTTGTACGCGATTGATCAGTGCCATAAAGTGGTGTTGACCCTGCACAAAAAGTTCGATCAAGATGAAAGTAGATCTCAGGCATGACAAATGAACAAAGAAGTGTGGTCCCTACCCAGATCAGTGATTTCGTCAATTTCTCAATCAGCACCTCGAAAGAAGAGCTATACACCTGCCGAGCCATGTTAGGATGAAAACCCCCACGGACGAACGTGGCTACGGAAAGGTTGTCAGTCCATACCCAATTCCCACAGGTCAGTCCTGACCAACGAGGCTCGATCGGGTCAGACGTCTCCTTGTCAGGAAGATCGCCCATGAACAAAGCTTGAAAAGGCTCGTCTTTGGTGCTGGCATAGGTTGTGTATGGAAGGGGGACGGGTGGCTTTCCCTATCTCAGCCCGACTGGTGCCCGCATCGTTGCACCAACCTCTACGGCTGCCCCCCACATTCGAACCATGCTCGTGCTTAGCCGAGGCCAATCCCGCCTGTGCTCGAGCAATGGTTGACTCGTACATCTTCGAAGTACCCATCTTGGGCTTTTTTCGGAGTCGATCGACTTCAGCGCTCCCGAGCCATTCACCATATCTGCGTAGGAAAACAAAGGTTAGACGGGCAGTAGACAATGAAAGCCAGATGCATGGGAGCAAACTAGGGGCATACCCCGAGACACCGGGCTTAGCCCTATCTCGACGAGCCATTGCTTGATCATATTTCTGATTACTCAGGAAGAAGAAAGTATATCCTTCAGTCTCCCAAGGTTCTCGAAGTCATCGTTAGTCAATCCCAGGGCGGAGTTGTTACTCAGACATGACGACCACCATAAGCCGAAGCTCCACCCCCGAGCACAACTGATAAAGAAGAAGCGGCTCTTCCACCCTTTGTTGTTGGAAGGAGCCCCACTAACTCTAAAACCGGATCAGGCCGACAAGTAGTATCCGCCTGACCTATTGGAAAGGTGAAAGCAAGAAAGGAAAATGGATCAGTTTGGGACAATACCCGTGCCTTGGCATTCCTCGAGAAATACCACCAGATAGCGCTAGGAGTTCGGTGCCATCTGCAATGGGGAGATGTACCACCATGCGAGACAGGCCTTAATGATGGGATGTAAAGGAACTGGAACCCCGCCTCAAGCACGTCCAGGGTGAGACTGAACCCTTGAGGGAACGGGTCATAGGCATGTTGCCCCAACTGAGGAGCGTGGAGCTCGTAGTTGCCTGGGATGCTATAGCACTCCCGGACGTGATCGAGCAACTCTTCGGTCACGACAGAGTCGAGGTCATGCCACGACTTCAGGACCTCGAGTACCCATGCCGTTTTCTCATTGACAGGGGAGTCACAGCCCAATGGCAGCCGGCTACCCTTGGCATTATTGGAGGAGGAGGAGGACGAAGATGACGAAGAAGACGAGGTGGAAGAGGAGGAGGCCATCCCGACTGACTTAGAGAATGAAAGGGAGATGACTGAAGAAGACTCTTGAAGGAGGAGGATGGTGACCGAGGAGGATAATGACCGAGTACGACCGCTCGATCACAAGCTGCCCGAGTATGACTGCTCGATCGCAAGCTGCCCGAGTCTCACTCATCGACCGTAAGCTGTTTGAGTACGGCCTCTCGGTCGCAAGCTGGTAGAGTCTCACTCCTCGGTCGCAAGCTGCCCGAGTACGGCCTCTCGGTCACAAGCTGCTCGTGTCTCATTCCTCGGTCGCAAGCTGCTCGAGTATGACCTCTCGATCGCAAATTGCTCGAGTCTCACCCCTCAATCGCAAGCTGCCCAAGTCTCATCCCTTGGTCACAAGCTACCCGAGTATGACCGCCCAGCCGTAAGCTACCTGAGTCTTACCCCTCGGTTGCAAACCGCCCAAATACGGTGTCTCGGTAGCGGGCTTCCCGAGATGCCCCACCTGTCTGCTCGTCACCCATGTCATAGGGTCTGTCTCTAACTGATCAAATCAACCCGACCGACTAAGCTATCGTCCAACGATCGAACTAGGTAACCGCAACTCCAATAAGCAAAAGTCATGCCCCGAGACCTCTACTACAAGAGCCGATGCATGGCTTTCTCCGGAGGGGAGAATGATTGGGTGCGTACTGACGCTACCCTCCCAAGGATGGCGCCCCACCGCCAAGTCAACATGAAGCCCAAGGTGACAGGCCACATTGGCATAGCTCGACGACCCTCAGTCATATAAGAATAAGCGTTGACGGGGGCGACACAGCGCTGTCCCAGAAAGCTTGGGAAGGCGCTTCAACACCGCCACCGAGCACGCGCCTGTACTGGTATAGGCGTCGTCCAAAACACGGTGTCGTCCCAGAAAGCTCGGAACGATGCCTCGACAGCACCACCAAGCATGCGCCCATACGGGTGCCGTTCGGAGGACAGTGTCGCCTCGAGAAGTCTGGGATGGTGCTCCTATACCCATTATGGATCGGGGCCCTCTCCTGTATAAAAGCCCCAGGGACGACATCATTCGGGGGGGGGGACTTCTTTTGAATTCACATCTTCCTCTCACAAAAAGTTAACTTAAGCTTCGGAGGGGTCGATTCGGAAAACCCCGACCTAACCTACGTGTAGGAATCAGGAGGCGTGAGGTGGGTCGGTCAACGGAAGGAGGCATCATCCCCGAGCAAGGCAGATAGGCTGTTTCACCCGATCCGACGTTGACCCCCTGCTCAAACTTTAGTCTTAGTGATCTTAGCGCATCCGAACTCGGATCTAATCGTGCAAACTGGACGGACACGATATAAGTACACTAACACCCATATTTTTGTACCGCAACGCTAAAAGTTGGTCAACCCACTAACTGCCACCAGCTTTGACCTCGATGCCCAGGGTCTTTCAGCTATGTTCCAACGCTTGTGGAAAACGTTGCGGCGAAGAAGCCTCGAATTAGATTCAAGCTGCGGCTGTGAACTCGAGTCAGGAAGAATGGAGTTTGCGTTTCTCAGTCTTCTATGGTTAGAAACATGAATCAGATCGGGTCAATTTTAACGGATCCCATATCGATACTGCTGTTTATAATCTCAATACCACATCCATATTCTTAATAAGAAGACGAGGTAAATTACCACAGTACCACACTTACTGCTGGTCAACCAAGGTCAACCCTCTAATGATCCCATGGTCGACTGCGTGTCGTGCCACGTAACGAATGCTGGCCATTCTCGGGAGGTGTGGATCGCTTAAAACCCTCAAACAAATGCATCAAGATTCACGATCCCCAAAATCCCCTCATGCTGAATATCTGATGGAAACCTCCTTTATTTTACTCATTATGCCATCGTCTCCCTTCTCCATTTTTATGTGTACTTTATCATAATTAACAATAACAATAATAATTAATATTATTATTGCTTTTTATTAGACATTGGAGTCGACCCCCTTTTCCATTGGAAGTTTCCGTCCCGTGCCCTCGATCGTAGACATCGACGTCTCGCCCAATTCCGCTCCGACCGCATCGCATCGCAGACGCCGGCAGCCGACGCTACCCAGCCGCCGGACAGGGGCTGCAATTGCCGGAAGAACTGGGGATCCCCACGGATTGGATCGCGGGTTCGTCCGCGAATTAGGGTTCTTCTTTGCCCCTTTGACGCCTTTCTTGGTCGGGTTTGGATACTTAAGCTCCCGATTCGCTTCGATTCGAGTCTTTCCTGCTTATCTCGTGTTTGTGCGCTGGGGCCTGAACTTCCGAATCGATCAATCAGCTTGTCGACTTCGTCTCTTTGCTTCGAAATCTTTGCCCAAGTTGCTGGGTTGATTACTGTCTCTCGTTAGGGTTTGTTTTGGTCGCTGAGACTTCTGTAGTCATCCTCTGTTAGTTTGTAGCTCTGGTCAAGTTATTTGGTCTCCCTTTTTCTCTGTATCGAGTTGCGGGTGTGGGGTTTCAGTTCGGTTTCCTTATGGTGGAGTTTTCCTGTCATAAAGAGTCAGGTAAATCTACTCATCCTTCCGTGTTACCTCCATTTGTTGGCATCCCCTATCTTAATCCATGCTAGTGCAATTCTGTGTCGTTTGCCACTTTTTTTTCTTGCACGAGAAGCATCGATCAGGGTTCTCCTTTTGAAAAGGAGAAAAAGAAATAATCCTCTAAACCTGTGAAATGCCAAACATTTACCGACTTCAGATTCGGGGTTGTAAATAAGTCATAGTAGTAGGCACCTGAGGTTATTGAATTTGTATGCAGTGTATGATTGTAGGGATTTTAGGGATGGGCAAGAAGATCAGGATGTGCATTAATAGGGACGAGATAGGGGTGTGAGCTTTCACGGTTGGTTAAGGATGAAAATGGCAGGAAGTATGAGAGCAGAGTCTGCTTCCAGTAGTCTGGATGGACCAAATTTTTCTGCTGCCTATCACAATGGGCAGCGTGGGGCCTTCTCAGGCTCTGGTTTGGAGAGGTCTGGAAGCTTCCGTGAAAGTTCGGAGAACCGAATTATGGTTACTGGTCCTGGTACATCAAGAAACACAACCTTATCTTCAGAATTGCCGTCTTTGTCACAGTATCTGTCACTTGAGCCATTTTCAATGGGTGAACAAAAGTATTCTCGCACTGGAGAGTTAAGAAGGGTTCTTGGTGTTACGGTCGAAGAGCACCCATTTGGATCTGTGCAGTCTAAGGCACTCCCTCCCATTGCATCAGAGGACGTTAAACGTTTCAAAGCCAGCATATCCGAGTCATCAACCAGAGCAAGGTACTCTATTTGTATATCTTCATCTGTTACCTGTCAGCTGGGGTCATTTTACTGCATGTACTCTTTAAAGAACATTTAGACTATAAACATATAACTAAATTCTAATAATACAATCTTTTTGGACTGTTTTAGGCATTTACTATCTTAGAATAGGCATAAAATCACTCAACGTCCTTAACCGTTCGACCCTACTTGGTCATGCTGGATAAGTGTGAAAAGTTGTTCATGCAAGGAAGCATAATTATATTCAGTTAAGAAAGACAGTAGAATAATTGTGGTTCTCTGCTGAAGGACTTCTCTTTTACCAGGGATAGAACAAAGTTGTTGCACGAATCAATTCTGAAATTGGATAAATATCGCAACTTGATCTCGAGGAAACGACAAAGAATTGATCAATCAAACGAGAAGTCAGGTACCTTAAATCCGTTGAAGATGGTAAGTCAGACTCATCAAAACCCTGCAGAGCTCACAAGTCCGAGACTGGAAGACAGATCAAAGAATGTCGTTCCTAATAAGCGTATTCGCTCCTCTATGGCGGAAGTACGGGTTTGTATTTCTTCTCAAGGTGTTATACTGAGAACTGAGGAATTTTGTCACTTCTTGTTGAGGCTGCTGTACCTTTGTAGATGGTTTTGAATGTTTTTAACATGTTAGTAATGCGTAACTAAGTATCTTTAATGGCCATTAATTATTCTTTCTCCGGAAACTTGTGTGTTATGAAAACTCAAATTTTATTTGATAAGTATCTGTTATCACTCTGATAATATGCTTGTTTGATGTACTGCTAGGAAGAAATATGTTGATTATTTGTTTTGTGTTTCTTCTGTTTGTTGAAACTTGTAAGAGAAGTTGAGTTGTTCTTAGATAATTTGAAATGATATGTTTTTTTTTTCTTTTTTTCTACATCAGTCAGAAGGTCGTGGTACTTTTCCGCTGCGACAGGGTGCAGTTATGGACAAGGATAGAAATGTGCTTTTTGACAAGGATAAAGGTATGCTTAGGAGTTGTAACGGGGGATCAATACCTTCAGAAGACAAGATGTGTGGACTCCCTCCAGGGGCTGATGGGTGGGAGAAAAAACTGAAAAGAAAACGTTCTGTTGGCCTTAACAGAGGAGCAGAAGGTGATAGAGAGATTAAACAGTCAATTCAACAGCGGTCCAATAATGAATCCCGTCTACGTTCTTCTGATGGCATTGGATTCAGGTGATTATTGTAGAGGTTGCACTATAATTATGTGTTGTTAGTTTTTTAACAAGCTTAGCATCCTCGCATGAGTAACTTGAGATAAGTAGGTCTAGTACTCTTCGTCCTGGTTGCTTTAGAACTTTTAACTGCTCCTAAAAAGATTGCACAGGCAATCTTAATCTCTTTATGATACATAATATAACTACTGCTAGTTTCCAATCTGAGGTCCTTAGAATTCAAGACTACAATGGAGTAGTCATTATTTTTTTCCAATCTGGGGCACTTTATTTTTTTTCCTGCCTCAATCATTATTCAATTTAGATGTAATTGCCTACTAATTATACTAAATTTATAGGCCATTTTTATTCAAAAGAAAATCAGATAGAGTTTCTAACTTAATCATTGTTTTCTTGAGGAAACCTGCTATCTTCTTATGGCATATGCACTGTCAGTGTAGGATTTAATTATAGGCCATTGTTGGTCTAAGGTCCATGAAACTAGTTCTGAATTTGGGTAGTTTACCAGATTTGCAATTTTAACTTAATTTTAAGGAATGTCCATTTGTAACATGAGATGTAAAAGAATTTTTTTTCGGTGTCTTTGACTATTCTGGGCTATAAAGAGCATGCACAATGAAAAGAGCATGTTTTGCAGTAAAAATAGCACGGTATCAAATTAAGTAACTTTACTAGGAGTATTACGAATAACAAAGAACTAAGACAAACTTTTTGCCAAACACAATTACAGTTGAGGTTGCATTTTTTTTAAAAAAAATTCAATATATTTTTTCTGTACTTGATATTTAAATCTTTAAATTATTGATAGTTGTTATTTTGATATTTAAGCTTCTTAGGAGTTGAGGAAACATTTGATTGATCAAAGATGAAAAAATCAGAAATTGGGATTTCTTGCTGCTTGTGAGTTTTTTTCTTTGTTTTACAAATTTGTAAAATGAGAAAAAAAAAATTAAAGATAGTACTTTGGCATCAGTTCTTTAGATAAATGTTAAATCAATATTTTCCTGCTGGTGTGGTTGTCTTTTTTTTTTATAGCTACTCACTTTTTTCCTTTCTTTATAAATTTAGAGAAGTTTTTCTAACATTTTTGTGAATTTGATTTTACAGACCTGGATTATCTAGTGGAACCACAGTAAGCAACAAGATGGATAGCAGTTCCCAACTTAGTGGTGCTAACTCTCGTAGCACACCCAAGAATGACTTGGATAGTGGGTCTAATACTAATGAAAGACGAGAACACTCTGGTGGACTGGATAATGAGCGAATTGTACCCAAAGGAAGCAATAAGTATGCCATATATTTCTTTCTTATGAGATAGAACATGTGTCTCTCTACTTGCAGTTTATATGATTACACTTCTGCTTTTGTCTTCTTCAATTTTTTGTTAATTTTATTGGCAACCATGATGATTGATCGTTACTTCATTTGAAGTTGCATCTGTATAAGTTCATGAGAGGGTTATTATCCGTTTATTGTTATTGTCGTGTACCGTGCTGCTACATGTAAGCTCTAGGTACATAATAGTGTTTGCTGATCACTTTTTAAGCTTTTGGTGTCTTGAAGAAGTCTCTGGTTCTTTGTTTCTCTATTGTTAACTTTTTTTTTTCAGTATGAACTTTCTACATTTTTACTTAAATATTATGCAAATATGACTTTGATCTACCTGGATACCAGGTTAAGTACACGTGAAGATGTTCAAGCTGGAAATCAAAGTCCTCTTATAAAGGGAAAAGCATCTAGGGCATCTAGAATTGGCTCAGGTGCTGCCATGAATGCATCTTCAAATTTTCTTCGCTCATCTGGAAACACCGATGGATGGGATCAGGCCCCTTGCATAAACAAAGTTCAGCCTTTAACTTCATCCAATCGTAAACGTCCAATATCTAATGACTCATCGTCACCCTCTGTAACTCAGTGGGTGGGACAGCGGCCACAAAAGATCTCTAGGACCAGAAGGGTGAATGTAGTTTCTCCTGTCTCGAATTTGGATGAATCTCAGTTTTTGCAGGAAGGATTTATTACTCCTGATGTTGGAACCAGATTGGCAACTGTGGATACCAGTGGGCTTTTAGTTTCCAGGGGAATGCCCAGTAGCACTCATCAAACAAAACTGAAACTCGACATTGTCCTCTCTCCTGCTGTATTATCAGAAAGTGAGGAGTCAGCAGCTGTTGAAAACAAGTTTAAAGACAAAGGAGTTGATAATTTTGAGGTAGAGAATGGTGCCCAAACAACACTGAAGGCAACAACTTTTTTATTGTCAACGAAGAAGAATAAGACGCCTCCAAAAGAGGAAATTGGAGATGGAGTTCGGAGGCAAGGCAGGAGTGGAAGAGGCTCAGTACAGGCAAAAACTCGGTTACCTGTGCCGAAGGAAAAAATGGAAACTATAGATCCTACTAAGCCACTCAAAAATGGAAAGCTTGGTTCCGAAAGGAGCGAAAGGTTCCAGACTTTCTTGATTTGTAATGGAATTAAAAATCTTTCTCTTACTTTCTATTCATGAAATGTATTATGATTACTGAAGCAAACTATTATTTGGTACAGCAGGATAGGTCGTCCTCCTTCGAAGAAGATGTCTGATCGGAAGGCTTGTGCTCGTCCACAAGTTATGAGCAGTGGTTCCTTGGAATTGACAGGTTCTATATATTACAGTCATTTAATGACTCAGTAGTTTACCTTTTCTTTCTTTTTGTACATCTATAGTGGGCATCTTATAGGAATGTTTTTTTCTAGGTGAATCAGATGATGATCGGGAAGAATTACTAGCTGCCGCAAATGCTGCTCGTAATGCTAGCTGTGGGTTCCATTTTGAACATATTTGCTTTCACAGATGAGCCTTTTACTCTTTGGGTCACTTGTAATATTTGTCATCCTTGGCAGATCATGCTTGTTCCAGCACTTTTTGGAAGAAAATGGAACCTATTTTCGCCTTTGTGACATTGGAGGAAATATCTTATGTAAAACATAAGGTTTATGTTTATATTGCTACATTTGCATTTGATAACGATATTTTCTATTGATCATATCCTGATAAATTTTACTCTTCATCGAACGTAACGCTGTATCAGATTCATTTTGCTGAGGAGCTAGATGCAAGTTTGCCTAATTGGTTTGAAGCTAGTCATGATGTAATGGTACTAGCCACTTCCAAACTTCTGCATATTAAGTCTATCACATTTCATTTCTGGAAGAAAATATGGATTTCTACTTGTTTGTGCCTTTTTTTCTGGGACCTTAGAACATATAGGGATTCCCGAATATGAATATAGTTTCTTCTTTTATGTCATTCATTTCTACAAATTATATATTGCAGTTCTAATTGGATAACATTTTGTTTTCAGTGGTCTATGTAGGCATCTGATTAAAATCATAATCTTTCTTTTCAGAGTGAGGTTGTTGCTGATGTGGTGCCTTCGTCTTACTCTTCTTTTGCTAGACAGCAAACAAATGCAGTTGGACCAACCAACAAATCTTTTGGGACCCCCTGTTCAATTGATGGGACACAACATGTCAAAACATCTGTTGGAAGATTAGACACCAAGAGATGGTATGACAAAATGGTACCACTGTCACAAAGGCTTCTCTCAGCCTTTATTGTAGAAGATGAAACTGAAAATCTTGACAATGACACCCAAGGAGAGACATTCTTACAGTTCTCAAGTGATTATGTTCATTATGATAGTAAAGATCATGTCATTGATCAGGCTGAAGATTTGAACATGGATTGTGACTTGGAGTCTGAGTACAAGAATCATAAAAATAGTTTGGGAGATGGATTTATGCCCTCCAACAACTTTAGGCATTTGAACATTCAGAATTTCATGTCTGGTGACGAACCATTGGCAGAAAATAGTGCTATTCTAAATACAGATAATGGTTCTTTTTCTAGTTACCAGCAAAATAGTTGTAATCAGATGCATATAATGTACAGCACTTCACCCTATGAATGTCAGTTCGAGGACATGCCTCTTGATGAAAGGATTTTGATGGAGCTGCACAGTATAGGCCTATTTCCAGAAACAGTGGTATGCATACTTCAGTTTGTACATTTGTTTAAGTTCGTTTTATCTCGAAGACAGATTCTTGTGCACTGTAGCTGAATATTGACATTTAAGTTTCTGTTTGCTAGTAATATATTAGTATGCATTGAAATTGTCATGTCCTAGTTGGATAAACTCCCTTGTTTTCGTTCAAATCAGTTGTGTACCTTGTGTTAGTGTGTCTTTTCAACAAACAACTTGTCAATGTTGGAAATACATTACTGCATGAGGTACCTTGCAAGTTGCAACTTCAGAAAAAAATGCTCTTGCTAGTGACACAAAACCTAGTGTGGTAGTGTCCAACGAAATGTTGTAATGTAATGCCTTCGATCTGGACTTTTGTGATGCCTTATTCAGAGGGTTAGCGTATGGTTTTACCATACTCAAATCCCTGACTGAAGTTATATTTAAATTTAAGAATATCTCTAATTCAAGTGCTTAAATATTTTGGAGGTACTCCAGGTATTGATAGCCTATGTCTTATGCAAAGAATAATCATTAAGAGCCACCATTATCTAATAGGAGCAAGTATTCTCCGCTCATATATATATATATATATATATATATAGTGAAAAAAGAGTTACCAAGAGAACTTACCTTTAGCTTGTCACTGAACTGTCCCATAACATTAGCATGACACATTGAGCAATTTATTAGCCAACCCAGAAGGTCCCTCAAAAACATGATCTCTTGCTGCACCCGAGCTAAGATAGCCAAAAGATCAGCTGGGCCATTGGCCTGCCTATACACATACTTAATAACAACTTTCTCAAAATAAATTAACAGGTTCTTAATATTATGCACAAATGTAAAGATTCTCCAAGGAATAGCTTATTTTTTCCTCCAAAACTTTAGCTGAAAGAGAGAATTCATTTCCTGGATCACTGTTTTAAGCCCTGATCTTGGGACTTCTTTGGCATCTTCAAGCGTCTCCTCAGCCTCAGCATATAAAGAAGAATTAGCCAAACACACCTTTCTTCCTGCAAAAACAACATAAAAAGTTAGTGATGATAGTATATTGATACCCCCATATCACCATCAGGGTGATGAAACTGTTGAAATTGACCTTGACCCACCTAGCTGTGGAGGTCCCTATCCAACTCCAGTATGCTGCAGAGTTGGTTCCATAGGTAGCAAGCTAGGCAATATATTCTTTGATAAGAAGGCAATGACCGACAAGTTTCACAGGAGTTTTCGAATAGCACACCAAGTGTGTACCTGATCAAATTTCACAGAAATTCTGAAGATGGGTCTTGCTTCATTTACAAATTTTCTGCTATCTTTTCTAAGCTGTATATTAATTAACATAATTATTGTAAATTACAATGGCCTAAGTTTCTATTTTTTTACATTTTAGAATTTTCCCTTCTATCCTTCTGAGGAAAAAGGTGAAGGAATACAACTGATATATATCCTTGCTCAGCCTTTGGGCGTTTACATTTTTTGTATGATTGTTCTTCGAAACTATAACAGTTAAATTGCATCTTACCTTTATCTGTAAATTTTTGTACAGCCTGATCTTGCCGAGGGTGAAGATGGAGAAATTGACAAAGTCATTTCAGAACTCAAGATGAGGCTGTACCAGCAGGTTATATGTTTGTAATATTTCCTATTGATACATGTCTCATAAGTGTTAATGTAGATACATAACACAACTCTTGTTAAGTTTTTAGTGCTTCAATATTATATAAGCTTGTATAATTTGCCACTTCTGCTGCATTAATAGATTAGCAGTTCACTGAGGAAAGTTCTATTTTCACATAGTCATTGCATGAATCAATATGCAACACCGTCTATTGTAGGAAAAACTCTTATGGTAAGAGATTGCCATTAAAGGTCAATAGCATCATTAGAATCTAATGATGGATAAACTTCCAGTTTTTCTAAGTGTTCTGGGGAAACGTCCAGACCTCTTTGTGATCTTATGTTCTGTTTTATTGGCAGTTGTGCTAACATTAAGCTGTTTTAATAGGTGAGACAAAAGAAAAATCAGTTAGCTAAATTAGAGAAAGCAATTCAGGATGCAAAAGAAATTGAAGAGAGGTATGGGTTTTGATATTCTGTATTGATTTCATTGGTTACAAGTATTTCATTGTCTATTATGACTAAAGCTTTTTCAATTATTCAAGTGACAGGAAACTTGAGCAGTTTGCGGTAAACAAACTTATTGAGATGGCATACAAAAAGTTGATGGTAATTTTAGAACCTGTTTCACTAGCAGTCTGATAGTGTTTTTTGCCGAGGATTTCTCTGTTTGCATATCTTGATGCAAGTTCCTCTTTCCATCTTTGCCATCTGATCCTGATATGAACCTAAGTCAATAGAACCTGGTTAAGGCTTAGCAATTGATTCATCACCATGTTTCCATTTGCATTTTCCTTTGCTATTTCAAGGAAATTTCTCTCAATCTTTTATTAAATACGATATGATCATGGATACCTTCTATTGCTTGTTTAATCTTGGAGAGTTATTTATTGTTTCTTTTAATTTTCTGTACTTAGCATGATTATATTAAGCTCTTCTGCTTATTTTTCTTGTCTTTTTGTGCTAATTTTTGTGTTCATGAATCTTAAGTTTTCATGTCAAGTCATATTGTCAAGTTCTCTTATCTTTAAATGGTTTATCAAGTACTTGAAGCTCTCGCCAATGTAGGGTTTTGACGAGGAGCAATGTATGCAACCTTAGTCCGTGACTTGAACCTGATTGTTTCCATGACTTGAACCTTGATTGTTTCTGTAACTTGATCTCTGACCACCCAATTTGCAAAAGAAGCAACAGTTGGAGCTTAAGTACAAACCCTTTTTGTTTGCTTCTTGGATAATCACCTCTTGTATCCATGATCATATTTTGTTTGTAGTTAGATTTTTGTTCTCTGCCTATGCTTGTGATCTAGCATTGGAGTTAGTCTGTGTCTTTGTACCATTTTACTTGTTCTATGTCCTGGCAAATAATTAACTTTTAGCTTGAAAATGATCTGTGGCTTGGGGGTAGAGTATCACTTTCAAATTACAATTAAATTTTAGTAGTCATCCCCATCAATATTACAATAATTTGAACCTTATTAGTTATTACACAATAATTTGAACCTTGTCACTTGATTTGTCTTTGTCCAATAATTGTATTAATAAGAAAGAAAATATTGGATTCGATGACAGTTCTCAAGGATTAGTTACCCTCGAGTGAGATGAGGCAGAAGAATTAAATTCTTTAGGTTCTTAACCCTCAATCTAGGTGTGGAGCATCTTTATACAATTAAGTCAATGCACAAATGTGGTATTAATTTCCTATTTCTAAAGATATGCACGATTCTATTTCTGTTTTACTAGCCGAGCAGATTATGAAATATTACCCTTATTTGGGCATTCCTTTATTTTACTCCAGTTACTTCAAATGTCTATAAGACTTCTTGTCTTTTTCTATAGGGTGGACGGGGTAGTTCAAGTCATAAGAGTGGTGCCACTAAGGTTTCAAAACAACTCGCGTTGGCCTTTGGTAAGCGAACACTATCCAGATGTCGGAGATTTGAAGAAACAGGTCGAAGCTGCTTCAGTGAACCAGCTTTGCGCGATGTGATCTTGTCAGTGCCGCTACAGAACATCGACACTAAACATTCAGATGGATCCAGTGCTATTTATCATGTGGAATCACGAAGTGGTCACCTTGGTGTTCGGGCATCAGGTATATAAATAGATTTCATTGTTTTCACCTACTATAGATTTCATATGCTGGGCGCATTTGTTTGTTTATACCCTTATTTGGTGTTTAATTTCAATATAACATGATCGGGCACTTCTCTTTCATCATTTTCTTATTAGTAGAGTCAATGGGCTGGGCTTACTTGCTAGCCTAACACCTCTCCCTTCCTTTGAGCACACCATATAGTACCAGGCTGAAATTTATACCTTTTATGTGTCTGACTGGTAGCAGTGGTACATATAATACTTTTGTTGGTGAATCTCTTGGTATGCAGGTGTCTACATATGACCCCTATGTTATGTGGTATTTATATTACCATTATAAGTTCATAAATGTAACAAGTACATAATGGAGCGCAAACTTATTTTGCTTATAAAAGATTCAACAACCAGTCACATTTATTTATATTTTTGGTGCTCTGAGTTGGGCATGGGCCTCAAGAAAAAGTTGTAGGCTGGCAGTGGTCCAACCTAGGCCTAGCCAGGGTCTGTCTCTTGACACCCTAGCTATTATCAAGGAGTTCTCATCATAAATTCATCTGTTCTGAGGATTTCTTTTCCTATTTCTTTTTTACTGTGGTAATATATGCACCTTCTTCTGCTTGGCTTTCAGGTGTAACATCTATCATGTCAGCGAGACATGGGCTTGGGAATAAGATTGATCGAGGTCCATTAGATCCATATCAAGGTTTTCCTCAGATGGGCGACCAATCAGTTAATAAAAGGAAGAAGGAGGTGCTTCTGGATGATGTTACAGGTGCTGCTTCTAGAGCGTCCTCAACTCCTACACACACTCTTCCAAGTAGTGCAAAATGGAAAAAGACTGAAAGAGATAGGGATCAGAACAAAGATACATTAGGAAGAAGCTCTACTGCTAAAGCTGGCCGTCCATCAGTAAGCAGTGGCAGGGGTGAACGGAAAACAAAGATGAAGCCCAAACAAAAGATAGCTCAGTTGTCAACTTCCGGAAATGGTCTTGGCAGAGTTACAGAGGCAGCCAATTTTATGTCACCAGCATTGCATGAACCCTTTGACACAGTGAACAATATTATCACCAAAATTGATCAAGAAATTGAATTGCAAAGTTCGAGTACGATTGCCCATGATACCTCTAAAGAGATCGATGATGCTATTTTCACAAACCTACCACTACATGGGATAGACTCTATCGATGAATTAGATGTCGCTGAAGGGCTGGGTGGACAAGGTCAGGATATTGGTTCTTGGTTAAATGTTGATGAAGATGCACTACAAGATCATGATCTGGTGGGCCTAGAAATTCCAATGGATGACCTTTCAGATTTAAAGTTGAACTTTTAAAGGGAGCCCATGCTCCCTGGATATTCAAAATCTAGGTCAGAGAAAGAGTGCTCTTATCGTCGTAACCGAGTCAAATTGTCTACCTCATGACAGTTAAATCTGTAACTAGGCCAGTCTATTCTTTTGTATAATTGTTGAGTTTGTGGCAGATCCCAATTGTTTTCTGTCACCTAAGAACTGTTCAGAGTACCAAATTATAAAATCAATTGAGCATTCACCTAGATTATATCAGTTTAAGATGTTATTCTTGTCTTTTACTTTCTCATTTTTGGACTTTATAGTCTGTGTCTTCATGAAATAGTAAACATCTCCAAACTAAAGTTCATTCTTTTCCCTGATTATTCAGCAATTATTTCCTGAGTAAAAAGACTTTGCAAGCCACTATTATATGATAGTTCTTTTTTTATGTCTGTTATCTTTTTGCAAGAGAAAGTGAATTTTTTCTTAATTTGGTATTTTGACAATCTGTGAAGTCATGGCGAACTTTGTTCTGGATTACACTTGTTCAACATTCAGGATCTATTGTGGTCATGTTGGTGCGGTTACTTGTTTCACAGTTTCCGGTTGACACCTTTTCCTTGCCAAGTCAAATATTTCTTTGATTGTGTAGGTAAAGTTGCATATATTATCTCTTCCCACCCTACATCGGTAGGCTTTCTTTTTTATTAGATTGATCATGTTACACTTTTGATTGGCTCTGGAAACTTAAACGATGCCTGCACTTTGTTGAGCGCTCATCATTCTGTTTTTGTTCCATACTACTGTCATACAAATGTTTTGGTCACAGGTTCACTTATTCTGGATGGTACATTGTTTCTGATGTGAAGTTTTGTTTAGTGGAAATCAAAGATGTTGGGCTGATGCACTAAGTTTCATCTGAGATATGCTCAACTGTAGCAGGAGTTTGCATTCTTTGGAGCAGCAGAGGAGCATTTTGGAAATCGTTTTCTGTAGGACTTTTATGTATAGGTTATTTAGTTTTGTGTGACGTTCTTGTTAACAACAGTGTACTTGTTCAGATTGGATGCTGAAGTGAGCAAACTTCAATGCGGCTGATCCACCATTGTTCATTTCTTTCCTACTGCATTAATCTTTTGTTTCTTTTCTATTTTGTAGTGTAATCCTATAAAGTTGAGGATCAAGCTAGGACTTGTGGATTGGTACTCTTTTTTTTTTGTTTATATTTTTCTTATATCTGAATGAATTGGGTTTAATATTAAGATCTACTGTGTACATCAACTTGAAAAAGTTTATATATTTTTTTAGAATTCCTCCCATAGTGCATTTGACTACATAAAAAATTATTTTATTTTATCTTTGCTAGATCATCATTATTTTTGTTTGACTACATAAAAAATTATTTTATTTTATCTTTGCTAGATCATCATTATTTTCGTTGGACTCGTCATTGCCTTCCTTGGACTTCTCCTATATTCTATCAAGGATAATGACTGGGTGAGTAGTTGCACAAAGAGGCAGTTAGAGGCGGAGGCCTCACCCTTGTTGTTCTCGCTCATAAGCCCTATGCTGACACTTCTATCATTAGCCATGGAAGTTGCGAGAGAGCAACCATTTTACCAAGAATAATGACAAGGTGAGTTGTTGCACATAGAGGCAGTTAGAGGTGGAGGCCTCACCTTTATTGTTCTCGTTCACAAGCTCTATGCTTACATCTCAATCAATAGTCGTGGAAGCTGCGAGAGAGGAAGAAGCAGATTACAAGCAAAGAAGGAGTAGGTTATAGTTATGAGGGCAAGGACGAGATAAACGAGAAAGAGAGTTAGGATAACGAGTGCTAGTGGTCGCTCCTTAGGTGTGACGAGGGCTACAATGTTATGTAAAGGCGATGGTCAATGTAAAATATATCATTATTAAAAAAAATAATATTATGTAAAATTTTTTAAAATTTAAAACTATATATATTTTTAAAATGTAAAACTATATGTATATAAGTATAAATATATATATAATAATTTTTAAAAAACGAAACTATATATATATATATATTGAAACTATATATATTTAAAAAGGAAAACACTACACATGATGGTTGATGCCGATCCGACGGCTGATGGACACAGGGCTTTGAACCCGTGAGTCTTGTCGTGTGCCCATCGGCAACTTTTAGGGAGGTTACGGTTGGTAATATAGAAAAAAAGAAAAATAAAAGGTTATTGAACGAAAATAAAAAGCAAAAAAGGGTAACATTTTAGGGACGGCGTGGGGTTTCAACGCCTCCGTCATTGTCCCCCTCTTCTCCACCACAAGAGAGATCAAGACACAGGTGCCCAAAACCCTGCTCTCTCTCTCTCTCTCTCTCTCTCTCTCTCTCTCTCTCTCTCGCCGACAAGCGCTCGGAGATCATCAGGTCTCTTCCTCTTTCTTGCTAAACCTGCTGAAATTTCTTTTCCGTTCCTCTTGCTTCATTTGCACCCTCGGATTTGGGTTTCGCGTCTTTTTCATGGTAGTTTCCCTCTTGCGATTTTCTCGGTCTTGCGAACCTTGCTGACCGTCCCTGTCAAGTTTATCTACATTTTCTTGAACGATCGAATGCCAAATTAGTCTTCAAGATGCGGTGAAGCTTCTTGTCGGTCAACTAACTGCCATTTGGAATTTTCTTCCCTTCTTGTTTCCTGTGAGTAGGTCTCGGCAGAACACCCACCACTGCAGATGCGAGGAGTGCGGAAGCCGCATTCGTGGCGGTCTCGATCATAGAATATATCGTATAAGCTGCCGAGATTCCGGTGAATTTGCCAAGATGACGACACATTTGCCATGTTTTACACCGTTGGCTCACGAATGTTTCTTTCAGCATTCCCCCAAGTTTGGTGGCAGAGAAGTAACGGATCGATGGATTGGTAGAAAGGTATCGGTTGAAATGCTCGACGGAAGGGAAGGTCTTGTTTCTCGTTTTCCTCGTGCTAGGTGTTTGGCCAACTCTCACAGAACCAGTCCATATGACAGTAAAGACCCTTTCTTGAATCGTCAGCCTGATGGTTTCCTGTTGCGAGAGTACTCGGATATTCCTACAGTGAGCTCAAGGGAGTGGCCTTCTCCGAACGAGTATAATGAGGCCAAGATCAAGGTCATTGGTGTCGGTGGTGGGGGCTCCAATGCCGTCAATAGAATGATTGAAAGTTCCATGAAAGGCGTGGAGTTTTGGATAGTTAACACAGATGTCCAAGCGATGAGAATGTCATCCATCTACCCTGAACATCGTCTGCAGATTGGCGAGGATCTAACCAGAGGCCTTGGTGCTGGTGGTAATCCAGATATTGGCATGAATGCTGCCAAAGAAAGCAAAGAGTTGATACAAGAGGCTGTCTATGGTGCTGACATGGTCTTTGTGACGGTAAAGACATCATATTCTTTCAGCATTTTAGCCACTTGATGGTGTGATCTTTTCTTCTTCTTCTTCTTCGATTATTTAGCATCATCATTGGTAAATGATATAGTGAGTTGCACTAAATACCACCTTATGTCAAGGTTACGAGAAAAAGTCTGCAAAATTGATCTGAAACTTTCGATATGTATAAAGTGCCTTTTGTGCCTTGATATATGCCAAACTCTGCTGTGCTATTGGTCCTTTACATTTTTCATTCAAAAAAAAATCTGTTGTTCAGCTTTATGACAATTCCACAACTCAAGAAGCTCAGGACCTTAGGATTTGTAGTCTAAATTTGGTCATCAAGCATCCTTGATAGAAGAGCTTCAAGTATTATCCAAGACACATGTAACCATAGGGCAATAAGCATCCATATGCATTCTTTCACTATGACAATGAGGTCCCTATGAAAACTCATGCAGATCAAGTATAGATCACCGGGGTCATTTCATCACCTTTTTGATGAATGGCTTTGTATTTGCTTCCCCTATGAATTTTAAGATCTGGATAAGATTATGATATGACATTGCTGCAAGATGAGACCGAGTCGTCATATGAATGATATAAAAAAGCTGCACAAACAAATTGAAACATTTCTACAGTTTTATCTTCACACAGACACAGTCATTGCTACTTGTTATGTTCACACATTCTCTGTACAGACACCAGTAACATACATGGAAGTCCGTAAGGGAGACCATGTGCTTCATTCCGTATTACTAATTTACACCTACTAAATGCTGAAAGTTACCTGCAGAATCATGATATGCGGTACATCTATTATCAGTTTGTCTGACTTGGGATTCATGAAAAATGATTTAGGAATGCCAACTTAATTAAGTAGAAAAATTAAACATTAGGAGCATAAGTAGCTGGTGGTACTCTATTCATGTAACACAAGATTTTGAAAGTTCTACTGTTGATTGTATTACCTAAGTACTGTCACATCAAATATCTAGTTGGTTGTTGGATATTTCAGAAATTTGATTCCTTATCATGTAATATTTTTGGAGAACATGCACATGTACTGTGAGATTTCCTTAACTGCACTTGCCTTATGAATAACTAATTATATGCATGCAAAATTGGTCGATCATCATGCTGAATTGTTCATCTAATCTAGGTAATTAACCCTGTAAGCACTGTACACGATTCACTTAGTGAAAATTATAGATATATCTAGGAATATATTTTTTTGACTAATGTTGCTACAAGTTTCTAATAAGCAAATCAACTCGTGGCATTACATGCATCACCACACTGTGGAGTAAGCAACTTATTCTATTTTGTGAAGATATGGAATTGATGCTGATCATGGTTGAGTACATAATGGTCTGAATCTTGGATAGTTATGATAATAAACTAATCTTCTATGTGCATTGAAAACTCATTTGTCCTTATTCTCTGGATGTATTCTTCGCCATATAAACTTGTGCTTTTAACTCTATATTTTATAGTTGTACTTATTCTAAATTCCTCTGCTGATTCCTTAAAGCAAGGTCATATCAGACTTTCTGCAATTAAATGTCTGTAGGCTGGAATGGGTGGAGGTACTGGGACTGGAGGTGCTCCTATAATTGCTGGGATAGCCAAGTCAATGGGTGTTTTGACCGTAGGTATTGTCACAACTCCATTTTCATTTGAAGGACGAAGAAGGGCAGTTCAAGCTCAAGAAGGAATTGCTGCTTTAAGAGACAGCGTTGATACACTGATTGTCATCCCAAATGACAAATTATTGTCAGCTGTTTCTCCAAACACTCCTATGATAGAAGCATTTAACTTGGCTGACGATATACTTAGGCAAGGTGTCCGTGGTATTTCTGATATAATCACGGTATGAATCGGATGGCCATTTTTTGTGTGAATATTCTCCAGATCTTTTTTCCTTACATCTAGGCTTTTCTAGAGTGTAAGCAACTAATGTTATCTTAGCAAGTTTATCAAGTCCAACTTGATAAATAAAGTTATAACTTATTAGTGAAATACAGAACTATGAAACTCAAAATTCTGTTTCTTATATATAATTTTATTTTCCTGAAGTTCTATTCATAGAGAACAATCAACTTCCAGTACTTTATGAGGGTCTCAAGCATCTGTATGCTTATTCAACTTTGTATCTGACCATTACACATTTTTATTTTAGGTACCTGGTCTAGTAAATGTTGACTTTGCTGATGTGCGGGCAATTATGGCAGATGCAGGTTCATCATTAATGGGTATAGGAACTGCAACAGGTAATTCAAGATGAAACTACATTGTTAAGCATATATATTTTTTAATGTTCATTAAAGCCTAATGATTGTCAATCATTACGTCAAATCTTAAAAACAATAGGATATGATATAGCTGCATATGGCAATAAAAGATTACTGCCTTTATAGTACTTGTAGCTCGTGCAGCAAATCTTTTCCGCAAACTAATGACAACTAGAACTCACTTAAAATGTAAAATGGATAAATTATGGGATGATATTTTGTTATATTGTAACTCCTTATGTTCCTTAGATATTAGAAAGAGAAAATCATATTGAATTCTGGTAATTAACACACTTCATAGAAAAAAGATATTATACTCAATTAGCATCTGAATACCTTTCTTGATTGTTGTATTACTTGGGAGTGATATCAATCAACTAGTAAAGCAAGCTCCAATATACTTCAGTAATAGCCTTGTAGCATGTTTCAGAAGCTCAATGCTGCTTAATTGTATGCAATTTATTGTTATACAGTAAAACCTTAACTTCAGTTGAATGAACTGCACTATTATTAGGGCACTTAGTTGAGTATCTTTTACTATATATTGCAGGCAAGACTAGGGCAAGAGATGCTGCACTGAATGCCATTCAGTCCCCATTACTAGATATTGGTATTGAAAGAGCCACAGGAATTGTCTGGAATATCACTGGCGGAAGTGATTTAACATTGTATGAGGTGAGTCATATGATACTGGGGGGTACAGTTTGATATGCTGTTCGATGTACCAATATTATACTGGTATGGTAGATTACCAAAACCGTTATTGGACCGAGATTTTTAACATGCATTTATTCTTTTGATGCCAAGGGGAACTTTGACTTATCTGATGCTTTGTTTTTGTTTGCATATATGCAGGTAAATGCAGCCGCTGAAGTAATATATGACCTTGTTGATCCAAGTGCAAACATAATATTTGGAGCTGTGATTGATCAATCACTTAGTGGTCAAGTAAGTTCAACAAGCAGTATTCACAGGTTATCATAACAAACACAAGAGGCAACTGTTTTGTCTGTTTATCTGATCAGAATCGACTGCATTTCTCTTGATTGTGTTTTAGCTGTCTTAGCATTTTTGTCTCTTATATGATTAATTGATTCCTCTCATTAGATCAGATAAAGCATTTTCGTTTTGTCAATTTCTGCTAGGAGCTACATGTCAATTATTAAGGTTTTGTTGAAACAAGGATATGAAATTTTGTTGATGCATCGTATCTATGTTCTCAAGTAAATAATCATATTAATATTTTATTAGGAAACTCTACTTCTCGGTACTCTTTGCCTCTTTTTGGCTTAAATCCTTTGTACTTAATTTATTTAGTTGAGTAGAATTCTCCAAATTATTTTTCATATAGTTCTGTCAAAGCTCATGTGTTTTTCTATTTGGGTAATCTGGTTAGTGTTCATGCACATGAATATGCTTTTTCTAAATAGACTCTTTATACAATTCATGTTTTATCAGGAGTGCCCCACCTGCTAGTTTGTGCGAAATTATGGGATTCATAAGGCCTCTCCTGTTTTTTTGGGAATAAGGATCAGTTTGTGCAATTTATATGTCACTAAACATAAATGAACCAAAGTGAAAACTCAGTTGTTTGTTTTTCTATAAGGATGAGCCCATTCACATGCATGAGCCCATTGTTTTGTATCACATCTCCTCAAGAGATTGATGATTACGTTAAATATGTCGACCTACTTTCAAAATTAACACAAAGGAACTTTCTAGGATTTCCTATCTAATTGTCTTTGAGCTTGATACTTTTTCTCTTTCGTATGCTGAAAACATTGAAGTCGCAGAGTAATTATTTTCTTTATCGTAGCATGACTATCTAGCCAGCAACAAGTGCTTGTTTCTATATTGGTGGATTCATGTACTAGTTTTGCTCCAGCTCATTTACCTGAATGGAAAAAAGTTTTAACACGTTTGTCTAGGTGAATATATTGATGTAGAAGATATAATCAACCTCAAATATCAAGCCACATCAAGCGATATTGATACTTTTCAAGCTGATGCCTTCTCGGTGGGCGTAATATAGAGAGAGGGGCATTTTTCTAAAGAAGGATTGGGAGTTTGATAGGTTTCAGACACTTGGTTTTTGGGAGTTCCGAGTGTCTTCTGGTTGATGCCACTGGCCATAATTTGAAAACATACCTACAGCCAGGATTTAGGTTTCAGGAGCTGAATTGGTGAAATTGAACAACATGTATGGAGCCAGCATCTGGCCAATACCCTATCTTGGTGGCAATCTGATCCCTACATATAGGGCATTTGAAAGGCCGACTAAATAGCAAGCTAATCTTTGTCTAAAAATGTTATGGTGTGGTAACTCCTCAATTTGCATGCATTCAGGTGAGCATAACTTTGATTGCTACCGGGCTCAAACGGCAGGATGAACAGGAAGGACGGAATTTACAGGTTGAACCCATTGTTAGCGTCCATATTGATTTTGCAGATTATGGTACCTTCCTCTTGACAATTTTTTTTCTTATATGTGAATTAAGGGAGCTGAACTGGGTCACGGAGACAACCTTGGGATGAAACGACGCCCAAACTCTGCTAGTACAGATGGCGGCATTGTGGAGATTCCCGAGTTTCTGCGGAAGAAAGGCCATTCCCGGAGCCCAAGATTTTGAGATGTCCATAATCCTCTCTTCAGTCATCTGAATCCCCACGTGAAATCCGTGCCACTGTAGCAATCTGTAGTCAGTTCTTCATCACCACCAGTCTTGTTTCCAGTACTTATGTTTCGTATAGCTGATATAAGTAACGTGTGGTTCTTTAAGGTGTTCCAAGGATGCCTACTTTCTCGTGAGTGACATTCTACAGTGATGCTGTGTTAGAGTAATCACATTGGTCTCATCCTCGTGATGATGCAGCAGCTTCTCCTCCAGGTTCCAACTCATAATAGCAATGGCGGGTTGGAGTCCTGCTTCAAGACTGTTCTGTAGAATGACAGAACATGCAAAAGATTTAGATAGATGAATGAAATGGTCTGTAGAAGCTAATAGTACTTCATGTTTTTAGATTGTTTTTTACTCTCTAAATCTCCAATCAATATAGGATTAATTGAGATCTTATCAGTGAGAAATAATAATAATATAATTTATTAATGATTTGATATGACTATTTGCCTTCCAATAATATTTTTGTTTGTAATTAAAAGAAAACAACACAACTTTTGGGTGTGGGAGAGTGAAAGGGGACCGATATGCCAAAAAAAGAATGACTTGGGGGCTGATGTGTGAATAAATTAAATATTGGTACTAATACGAGTAAAAGGCCACAATAAAGGGCGGAGGGGGGGTCTCGACGCGATTGCAAGCTCCACCCTCGATTTGAGCCCATGGATTCGACGGCGGTGAGGAGAGGCCGCGGTGGGGGCGTGTGGGAGGGACTTTACCGCCTCCTCATGCGACGGAACTCCGTCTACGTCACCTTCGTCGTCGCTGGCGCCTTTGTTGGAGAACGGGTCCGGTTCCCCCTTTCCCACCCTCTTGTCTAATCTGTGATTTCCGTTAGGGTTGCAGAGTTGCGATCTCGTTCGATCTGTCTCCTTTGTTTCCTTCTCGTTCGAGGTCGGGTAGGGTTTCCCCATATGGATCTGAACCAAAGGTTCTGATTGATCTCTGTTTAGGTGTTATCTTCGTTTTGGCTTCCATATGCTTGATCGCGATTGTTCATCTGAGTAATCACAGCCATCGTTTTCTCTCGTTGCTTTTTGTTTGATTCGATGTGTACCGTTGTGGCAGATCATGAAAAGCCAATAAAATCATGTCAGAGAAATAGAAGGGAGAAGGCAATGAAACCAGTCAGTGTGACTCGAGAGCATCTAGACCTGTGAGGATAGATAGGCTTGTTAAATTGCTTCTTTCTTTCCACTTAGGGATTGTGTAGTGAGTAGGTGGAACCGATAAAGCATTTTTTTTTTTTTTGAGCCTCCTTGTTTGTGGTGATTGCTAATCTTGATATCCTTTTTCATCAAAAGCGACATCTTGAATGCTTCATCTGTACTTACAAACTGGCCATTGTTTGCAGGTCGTCGATTATGGTGTTCACAAGCTTTGGGATTATAATAATGCAGGGGTAATGTATCAGAACCTAATAAAATCTTTAACCACTTGAGTGACTGTTGTTTCCATCCTTCTTTATGGGTTGCATTCAGTTGATCTAATTATACACCGGGTATTACAATGATTTTCTATGCTTTGGGGAATTTTTTCGACAATGGTGGTTGTTTCATTATTGTGAAGCTCTTTTTGATTGGTAGTGTTTCTATTGGCTATTGTAAAACTTATTCCTATGTGCAATGTTAGATATGATCATGGGACTCATTTAAGCTGATGTGTTTAGAGGTCGAGTTGCTTTGTACAGCATGACAAGAAAAATATATCCTAGTGACTGAACATTGGAAATCTAACATCATAATGATGTATTTGGGAGTATTCTTCGTGATTCACATGCCTTCAGATCGTGCGACAGTTGCATTTTGCCATTTTTGCTATTGTGTTATCTATTTTCACAAGTTAGATATCAGCATCAAGCAGGAAATTGCACAGCAGCAGAATTAGTTTTTTCCCCCCTTCTTCTATGGTTTTTTTCTTATGCTTGTTTATGGTTGTTAGAGATGAATTAAGAATATCCTGATTCTTGACTGTAAAATGCATTCGGAAGTTTTTGCAAAAAACTGTAGACAGACATGACAAAGTGATTGTATATTTTCTTTCGTTTACAGAAGCATCGTTGTTTTAGTGATTATGAAGTTATTAAACTGGTAAGGAATGAGACCATAATAGTGGATCATGCTAAAGCGGTTTGCTTATCTGCTATCATATGCATGCCAAGTTTACCTTTAATAAAATTCAGCATCTATGAGGTAAACAAAAAAGGGAAATTGACACCTTTAATGCAGATTATCGTGATCATTTATATTCCACTAGGATTTTCCGATCTTAATATAGATGGATAGGCAATAGAGGTTTCAATGTTTCTTGTATTTTTCTTACTTGTTGTATGAGCTTAACTGCAGGTATTGATGTAGGATTTTATATTTACCAACTTTTTTCCAATAGAAGCAATTGACTACCCTGCTAGGAATACTTTAGAGGGTTGACATCAAGTTTATACCCAAGCATTAGATTTTGTCTGTTCTTTTGTACCTTCTCCACTTTGAGTTGTGTCCTATAGCCAATCCTATATATTATTCACCGTATTCATATTTCAGAGTGAACAATAGTTGGACATAGATGGAGCACTATTGTTTTGACTTAAATCATGAGTTGTTTTATGTTTTGTAACAATTTCACGAGGAAGAAAAAATTATGCCCATTCTCACTGGATATAAGATCAATAACTGTAGCTTGAAAAATAATGCACATGTGAAACAGAGAAATAAAGGTTAAGTGGAAAGCCTTGTTTAAATGAGTAAATTTGTTTGCTGAGCTATTCATTTAATATATTCCTAGCAACTCTTTAAGGCTAAATGGGTATAGTTTCAATCTTTGCAATTAGGTCTGTTGCCATACTGTAGAACAAGTTGAGTAGCATTTGGTGGGTGCTTCATGCACCGGCCATCGAACTTTCTTCTGGGCAACACTGAATTTGGATGATTGCTTGGCAAAAGTGATGAACTAGTTATGGTAAACCTATTATGTGTAGTTCTGGCATTATAGTATTGTTCTATTTTGATATTTGTTTGTTTTAACATTTGATCTTCACAGATGCCATGATTCATTATACAAAGGTCTCTTTCTGCACAATGATGGTGGTACTTATAATGCCAGGATATTTTTAAACATGATAGCGTAGCTTTCAGCCTTTCTGTTGAACTTTGTGAATCCTTCTTTAAGTATAATTTACAGAATGTCAACCTTTGAAGTTGATCATGGTCTATTTCAGGTAGATTAAATAGAAATTTCTTGTGCTCTTTGCCTATATTTGTAGCCAAGTGTTTTCTTTTCTGAGGTATCCTCTAGGACCTCTACAATCAAATGCAGAGAACAATATTCGTCCTGTGGTAGATTTGTGGAACTCTTGGTTTTCTTTTGACTGGAAAACATGATGGGATCGATAATTATTATTTTTGGTATGCTAACACTAGAAATAATAGCTCTGATTATGCCCTGTTATTTTCCACTGCAGAAGAAGTATGAGGATATTCCAGTATTGGGACAAAGACAATCAGAATGATGTTTCAAGCTGGAATTCCATTTCCACAATCTTCAAGCTTATGTGTACTTGAGCTTCTTACAACTTCTTATCTTGGTCTTTAAATAACATGCCATTTGCTGTTACTGTTACTATCAATTTTTTTGAAGACAGCTCGGTGATTGTTCTTTTGAGCTGCAAACTGCCACACTATTTTTCTTCTGCTCCAACGAGATCTTACTGACCTTTTCTTTCATCTTTGCATGAGAACTGATTTGAAAGCTTGCATAGACTTGCTTCGAGGTTGCAAGGTGGGTGATTCACCCCCCTAAAGTTCCTCTATAGGGAATGTTCTGTTTTTTGAGGAGGACGCTGATGTCAATGCCATCTCACCTTTATTCTCTGCGCCATTGAACTTTGATGAGTTTTAGCTAGCACGATTCTTGAAGCACATCTGCATTTTTGACATGGCCTATATCTTATTGATGTGCTTCTTATCAAAGGTTCATGCAGCGAGGTTACTTTTCCTCCGCCCACCCGCCGACGGCAGCCGTGGAGCTTCGGGGAAGGAAAGCCCACAGCCGCGTCTACTTGTAGCGATGGCACCACCGACCACCGACGCGTTCTCGCGTGATGCTAAAATGACGGTCGACCTTCCGCGCGGCGGCGCACATTTAGCTGTGTACTTGTCGCCGCGTCACCGGCCGACGTCGCCGCACCGACGCGTTAGGGTTATTTTACTTGAAGTGAAAGGACATCCTTACCCCCGTGTGACACCCTTCCGTTTGGCACCTCGGGGCAGAAGAAATCTACCATCGAAATGGGCAGTTCGGGTAGAGTTCCCGTCTCTCGTGAGCCCGACCTCTGCCGTCCTCCCTCACGAGATGCCTTTTAAGATGGCGCGAGAGCACGCGAAGAGGATGGCGGAGCGCAGTGGCGAGCAGCGAGAGTTGACCAGGCAATTGGGAACTAGTTTGGATCATCTGCTTGAATGGCGTCGCCAATCCCCTGCTTCCTCCTCCTCCTCCTTTTCCTCTTCTCAGGTGCGTATCTGATCCATCCCTCTCTTCCCATCTCTCGTATATTTCCTTATATCCGAGCATTAATCCCATCAAGCATCCGAGTAAGATATCCTCTAGCCCCATTTTTTGGCCTTTAGCATTCGGTGAACTCAGTATTCTTTCTTCTTCTTCTTCTTATTTTATTTTATACACCATCACCCCTTCAGCTCAGCTTTCGCTTCCCAGCAATCCATGTCCTCTTCTTATAGAATGAAACAGATGCAACAATTACAATGAGAAGCTCAATACCTCCCCCTCCTGTTCTTGCCATGAACAATCACATTTCCTATGGAATTCTGCAGATCTTGTGATCTGTTCTCAAATCCACCGCCCTGTCGCACTTTTTTTCGTTAGTTTTGATGCTAAACTAAGATGTCAACATACCCAACCACATGGCTCCGAGTGTGGACCAGCTTGGCAAACGTACTTCACTGCACATTAAATGCCTGTTGTCCCCCTTCCGTAGATCCATAATATATGTACGTCAACCTCATTGTGGCAGTTAAACGGTATTAGTTGCAGATCGAGTTCAGCACTTAAATGTATGCATGTAGTGGTCCTTGCCACCGCCGCAGTCACATGATCATGTGGATATGGTTTCCTTCTCTTTCTGGTTTGTCGTTGATTCATGGAGACAGCTTCTTAGACCAGCCTTCGTCTTTGGCAGGAAGTGAGGCGCTCACGGTGGGTGTCAACTACGGGCAGATCGCCAACAATCTGCCGTCTCCCACCCGCGTCGCCGGCCTGCTTCGTTCCCTCAACATCAGCAGAGTAAAGCTCTATGACGCTGACCGGAACGTTCTTACTGCCTTCCACGATACTGATGCGGAGTTTGTGATAGGAATCGGCAACGAGAATGTGTCGACGATGACTGACCCAGGCAAAGCCCTGGCATGGCTGCAACTCCACGTCCTGCCGTACCTTCCTTACACCGACATCACCTGCGTTACCGTCGGGAACGAGGTGTTCAAAGGCAACGACACCCTGCTCATGTCGAATCTTCTTCCGGCGATGCAGTCGGTCCACCAAGCTCTGGTCTCCCTCGGCCTGGATAAGAAGGTGACCGTCGCCAGTGCTCATTCCATCGACATGTTGGCCAGCTCCTACCCTCCTTCCGCCGGCTCCTTCCGCCAGGATCTCGCTGCGTACATCCAACCCATCCTCGGCTTCCACTCCATCACCAACTCGCCCTTCCTCATCAATGCCTACCCCTTCTTCGCCTACAAGGAAAACCCGAGCACGATCTCGCTGGACTACGTCCTGTTCGAGCCCAACTCGGGAGTCACCGATCCCAACACCAACCTCAACTACGACAACATGCTGTATGCTCAGATCGATGCGGTTTATTCCGCCATGAGAGCGTGGGGGCACACCGACATCGAGGTCAGGATTTCTGAGACCGGGTGGCCGTCCAGGGGTGACGACGATGAGGTCGGAGCGACGCCGGAAAACGCCGCCAAGTACAATGGGAATTTGCTGCGGAGGATAGCGATGAATCAAGGCACTCCTCTGAAGCCTTCGGTTCCTGTGGATGTCTACGTCTTCGCACTGTTCAATGAGAATTTGAAGCCCGGGCCGACCTCGGAGAGGAATTATGGCCTCTTTTATCCCGACGGCACGCCTGTTTACAACGTTGGCTTGCGCGGCCATCTTCCGTCCATCGCCTTCTCTTCCAGCTCGCTGGTAAGCATGCGTGCTATCCACCTGTTGGCTTGATGGTAAGAAGAAGCGGAAGTCAATGCTACATTCTTTCATCTCTTGCAGACGATGCCCGCTTTGAGCATTGTGATACTCGCGGTGGCAGCTTCGATCTTAACCTGAAACCCACTTCTGCAACTGACGGGCGAAGTGGCTGTGGAGATGGTGGTCGCCATCCACTGAATCCACCGGACTGATGATGCAAGGTAATTATTGCCTGAGTTCATCACCGCGTCTCTTCTCCTCGGTTGATTTGGTGTCTTCCATGGCTTCGTGGCCTAACCAAAACTCTTGTGTTCAGCCATTCCGAGGGATAACAGTAGCCACAATTTACTGGGAGGAAGGAGACTTCCAACCAAGATTCTTCTTCGGCATCAACAACAACAGCAAAAAGAACATATAAAATCTGTTGCTCTATTGTTCCGATATGAATAAGAACAGCGTGTTGAATCAAGCTCTGCAAGAAAGACTTACCCCCATTGATTGACCCCAGTTTGCTTGTTGATTCAAGTGAATTTAGATTGTCTTGTGTGATAGAACTGAACAGGACCTACCAAGATGATCAACTATTGCAGTGGACAACATGAACAGGGCCTACCAGTATCTGTCATGTCTCTTGTGGTGCTCCACTGATCCAAGATTGGAATCCCGAGTCACTGCAGAACTTTTGTCTCACCACACAACAGTTTAGGATTAGAAATATCAAGAAGATGTGATGCTAACTTGTTATCATGGAACTAATATGACACAGATTTCTCATGTTCTTCAGCATGAATCACTAGGAAGTCCAAAAGCTGTTTCATAGAGTGATCAATTGATGATGGGCTTTCTTTGCCTTCTCTGGTCGAGGGAAGAGAAGAAAAGAGAAAGAGAACCCCTTTGATCATATGTATATATATGTACATGGATCGACCTTCAGGTAGATAACTCAGGAGCTCTGTTCTTAGCAGAGATCATTCCCTTCCGGTATGCTTTCCAGGGTAGGCCTCCACTTGGCCCTCTCTTTCTCGCTTGCGCCGCCTCTGCTTTGCTGCTCTCTTCGGAGAAGAGACATCATGTCGTCAAGTGAGACGCCTCCTTTCCTCACCATCTCCTTCAGCTCCCGCTTGGACACCACCAGCTTGATTCTGACGAGGCCCTCTCCTGCACTGGTCTCTGCCACCGGCTTCTTGGGAGGGAGGAGATAGTACAGCTGCCCATGTCTCATACGCTTCTCCGGATCCAGGTTGGCGATCACCGGAAGTGCGTCGGAGATTGCATGCCCAGGGAACTCGTTCAGCACCTGTTGCACCTTGAGAGGTGAAGGGTATCGAAGAACCTCCCCATCCATCCTCATTATCTCGATCACTTTCTTCTCCTGAAGAATCAAGCAATTCCCCATGCCAACACTGCTGTGCAGCCTTATCGGGGATCAAAGCCGGAGGCTGGAAACGAGGGAGGGAGTCTCCATATTTAAAAGGTGAAGCTTGGACGAACAACCCTCTCTTGGCAAGATATTGCTTGGATGCCATGGCCAAAGCTCCTCACTTTGATCCCACCAATCAAAGTTGTTTGCTGGCAAGATGAAACCTGAGATCAATGGACTCCATGGTGGGTCGATCTCCTGCACTTCCAGAGAATCTGAAGACTAATGCACCAGCGAGTGGAGGAGCTGCCATCAACTCCCCATTAGTTTTTAGTGGTGAGGATGGTTGAAGCCCAGACGCAGCACTCAATGCATGGCTAGTGGTTTGACCACAAGGCACCAGGGTTTACCAGTCAACCCTGACGTTGACTTCCAGGATCATCCATTCATGAACATGGTTTTAACTCCATGAGAGATCAGTAGATGGCCAACAACAAACCGACATGATCGATCCATGGTGGCTGCAAGAAAGGCGTGATTCAAATGGGTGGTAGGATTACGCCGTCAACACGGCTCCTGATGGAACTTGAAAACGATTCCAGTCTGCTTCCATCCATTGAACGTTACATACCCTTCTCCCTCGGCCATTCCAAGCCCTGGCATGGCCATTAGTTATTGGCCTTCGTGTTCCGGGAAAGAACAGCGTCGGTGGTCCATCTCCACATCGCCATGCCCTGAACAAGGAAGAAGAAGAAGGAGATCTATGTTTTCTTTGGTCCTGTCACCATCTTTAGTACTTGTTCTATCTTCATCTGCGTCAAGAGAAATCAACAGTTGGAATTCGCTTGCTTGTCTTGCAATTTTGAGAGAGAGAGAGAGAGAGAGAGAGAGAGAGAGAGAGAGAGAGAGAGAGAGAGAGAGAGGGGAGCAGTCGACATCATTCGTCGGACCCAGTCGACATCATTCGTCGGACCCACTACAATCTCATCCTCCCCACCACCGTTTGTCCCTGCCTCCCACCACTTGAGGTGACGATGGCGATGACGCTGGTTCGACGTCTTCGACCTCTACCGCTGCATCTAGGGCAATAAAAGACTTACATTTCGCAGAGAGTAAACATTAAGCAAGAGCTGTAGGAAGTGGCGTCACCGGTGGCGCTGCCTGGCTTCACCTGCAGGAATTGGGGCGGCGCCTCCTGAGAGACCTTCTCATGTCTCCGTTACTTCCCTCCAAGCATCCAAACTTACATTGTTATCTTTCTATTTTCCTAAATTATATATATATATATATATTAAATTAATGTATATATATCTTTATTATGTGATCACAGTGCGTTGATTGAGGCAAATGCATGGCTCAGATTTCGCCACACCAACCATGCCCGCACAGCATGATTCGTTGTCGCGACACGAGACGAGACAAGAATGCGAAACATTAGATGTTTTGACCGTTGCAAACTCGTTATGAGGAGAGCCACACCGCTCGTAACCGTTACATTTCAAACACACGATTCCCACCGAGAGGAAGACGAAGAAGTTACAGAGAGAAGGGAATGGGTTGCATCTCCTCCAAACCACTCGCCGAAGACGATCTCGACCACGGGATCTTCTTCTCCGACGGCGTCGGATTGGCCAGCGACTGCCCCAACCACGTCGTCTTGCTCACTTCCACCACCTACGGCGTCCTAAACCTCGACCGCAGTGAACCTCACGGGAAGAAGTGCGACGCCGAAGAAGCAGAGGAGGTCATCAAGAGGGAATGCAGGAGATCTCCTCCTGCCGATCTCACCATCGATCGATTCGATAAGAGCGTCGCGAAGGAAGTGCCCTCGGAGGTCATCGATGCACTGGAACTCATGGAGGACCTAGCCGACGAGACGCCGTTCTGGACACCGCTAAAGAAGCCCGCGAAACTCCATGCTTCGAAGGTCTCGGCGTCGCCCCAGAAGCAGATAAGGAGAGCGTTAGGGAAGGAGAACGCGCCGCAGCGGCGGGATCCTAAAAGCGGGGATCTTGACTCGAATCGAATACTGAGGCCCTTCAGTTCTTCGGACAACGCAAAGCGGATCGGATTAGCAGTGCAGACTCCGTGCAAGAACAATCTCACAGATGTCGGCAAGGCATCTGGGAGAGATTCTAGGGGGTCTGCGTCGAGTAGGAGTCTGAGCCCTTTCTTTGATCCAGAGCTCGTTGCGTCCCTGGAGAGGGAATACTTGCAGGAAGGGGAGCAGATAAAAAAGATGGGACCTTTATCTCCTAGAAACCGAAAAGCCCACGATCCTAGTTTCCTGCTTCGGTCCTACCAGGAGAAGTGCCCTCCGGGAGGAGAGAACACGGTGGTTCTGTACACGACGACGCTGCGGGGGATAAGGAAGACGTTCGAGGACTGCAATGCCGTCAGATCCACGCTGGAGTCCTACCATGTCCGAATCATGGAGAGGGATATCTCCATGGACTCGGGATACCGAGAGGAACTGAGGTCGCTAATGGGATCAAAGGAAGCCAAGGTCCCTGCAGCTTTCGTCAGGGGGAGGCTCATTGGCGGCGCCGAGGAGGTGCTGAGGTTGGAAGACGAAGGGAAACTGGAGCTGCTGCTGGAGGGGATCCCAAGGGCGGCGTCCTCCTGCGAGGGCTGCGCAGGGATGAGGTTCATCATGTGTATGGATTGCAGTGGCAGCTGCAAGGTGTTGGATGAAGAGCAGAAGAAGATGGTGAAGTGTGGAGTCTGTAACGAGAATGGTCTGCTTCACTGCCCCATATGTTGCTGAGCAAACTTTGTCCTCCTTTCCTGCAACTCTGTAAGTGTTGGCCGCTCCTCCGTACCAACATTTGCATCCTCCATTGATCGTTTCAATTTATTTTCTTGTATTATTAATGTTTATTCAACTGGAACTCATCGCAATGCTGTTAGAATGTATCTCTCTGTTGCATGTTGTGTGTGATTAAAGGGATTCTCTACTCACAAAACCTGGTCTTTGGTTCCTCGAATGTTCTTTCCGCTACTGGTTTTTGTATTTGGAGATGATGATGATGTCTTGTCAGCGGCATCGGAGCCGTTCCAGCAAAAGACCACCCGGCCCAGTTCTTGAATAGCTCCCGCTGACGATCCAGCACGACTATTAAAGTTTGTGGAGGGACGTATGGGCTTCGGAGTCGCTTTAAGAAAAGACGACCCCGCCCGGTTCTTTTATAACTTCAGGATCCGAACCCGAAACGTTCCGCTCCGAGAAAACGCGGACGCGGTGATAAACGCCTCCGGCGTCGGGCGCTCCTTCGGGTGCTCTTTCGTCCCCGATTCGTATCTCCTTGTGAGGACTCCATCGATGGCGGTCCGGGCGAGCGTCGCCTGCTTTCCACTGGACTCCGAAGCGCTGGAGACGTGCGGCATCCCGTGGGGGATCGCCGTCACGCCCTTCTCCGCAGTGGACGAGCGCGGGAACCCGCCGGCGCGCGGGTCCGAGGGTCACCTCCTTCCCCGGTGCGACAACTGCTGGGCCTACTTTAACACTTACTGCGAAGTCGACCAGTGGACGTGGAGCTGCGCCATCTGCGGCTCCCTCAACGGGTTCACCTCCCACGCAGTCTCTCGCTACTCCCAGCCGGAGTCCTGCCCCGAGCTGTCGTCTTCTTTCGTGGATCTCGAGATCCCCGGTGGGTTCTTCCGTTTCTTGCGATTTATAGGGTTTCTTTATTCATTTACTTTTAGCACGGTGGGTTCGTTCGTTTCTTTAGATTTCTAGGGTTTCTTTATCTATTTACTTTTTGTCCTATGACGAAAGAAAATTTTTGGATGCGTAGGGGACGAATCCGAGGAAGGGATGACGCAAGCTCGGCCGGTCTATGTTGCGGCAGTGGATTTGTGTTGTAAGATACGAGACTCCTTATGATTTATGGATTTTGATTTCATCATTTGCGTACAGGTTTAACTGTTCATTCTTTGAGAAGCGTATTGTGTTTTTCATACTGTAATCATACAAAATGAAAAGATAGAAAAATAACATTCTTGTTTTGCCCGATATAATTTCGTAGTTCATATTGCCTCTGCATATTGATCTTTAGCATAAGTTTATTCGACTAGATTTTTCTGAAGAGCAAAGGATCACCATCAAGTGATTCATCACATTGCACTCGGATGTGATAAGGGTTCTTGCAATGTGTTGGATTTGCTGTCGGTTAAGAAGTTGGTGTATAATAAATGGAGAAGAGTACGAAACGTGTTTTGTAGTTTTATAACGCCAGGCAACTTTGTCAGCCTTTGAGCTTATTCACCATATTATCTATAGCATAAATATTCTTTTCTTTAATTGTGACATGATAGTTCAAAGATCCACTTGCCTACTTTGCATGCAAATCTTAGTAATAATATGACTAATACATTTGATGCGCTTATATTATGTTATTATTGTATGTTTATTATAGCCCATTTTTGGCATTAAGAATTGCTTTGATTTTTTATTGATGAAGCATTCCATCATTTCTGTCATTTATTTCTTGAGTTGATTTGCTAAAATGTATCTATAGTGTACCACACAGAAACATCTGCTTCTTCATGCCCACTTAATAGTGTCTAGATCACTTGCTTGACATTTTCAACTCTGCAGCTTCTGAAGAGTTCTTGGAACTCGTCAAAAGTGCTCTTCTGGCAGCTCTTGAAGGTGAGGGATCTGGAATCTGGTAAATTGTGTTATACTCTTGAGGTTACATACTTGTCGCCTAGCTTCAATAAATACTTTTCTGAACGTCTTGACCTATTGATTGTATATTTGCAGCTCTGGCTCCGGGGTCTTTGTTTGGGCTTGTTACGTTCAGTCACAAGATAGGCTTGTATGACGTTCAAGGTCCTATACCGGTTGTTAAAAATGTCTTTATCCCTCCTGAATCAGATGGTCAATTACCAGTTTCCCTTGAAGATGTCATGCCACTGCTTGCATTTCTGGCTCCTGTATGGTTCTAAGTTTCTATCAAGTGAAACATCTTCTTATGAAATCGTTAAATTTCCCTGCTATTCAGAATGGTTTTATCTTGTGTGCATCCTTGAGGCCTGAGCTTAGCTTTTACCATTAACAGGTCGAAAGTTGTAAGGATCAGATTGCTACAGCTCTTGACACTCTAAAACCTACAACTTCATGGGAAAGGTCTACACCTACAGTACAAGGGTTGGATGGCATATTGTTAGGTGGCCGGGGCTTTGGATCAGCAATGGAAGCTCTTGTTAGTTATCTGAGTTCAGATTATGGCAATACATTTGCACTCGGTATAATAAATCCATACTACATAATGCTAGCTTCAACCTAATATATCTAGAATATTTTAGCATGAGATTCTAGCTTGTGGTGTATGCCATACACCTTTTTGCCCTTGTGTCCTGGTTGACATATTAATGGAAGTGTTTTTGTTCAATGAATAACAGCTAGGGTATTTGCCTTTCTTTCTGGTCCCCCTGATTATGGAGCTGGGCTATTAGACACAAGTAGGTATGGTGAGCAATATGCAAGCAAAGGGGAGGATGCGGATCTCGCGTTGCTTCCTGAACAGACACCATTTTACAAAGATTTGGTAAGTTGACTTAATATATGATTGGTAGCTTTGGAACCACATGTTTGAAAATGTAATCCTGATCAACATGGGTAGGCTGTTGTCGCTGTTCAAGCAGGTGTTTCTGTGGACATATTTGCGGTCACGAATGAATATACAGATTTGGCATCTTTAAAGTTTCTAAGTATTAATAGTGGTGGCTCCTTGTTTCTATATGCGAATACAGATGATTCCACACTTCCTCAGGATATGTAAGTAAACCATGGATCCTATTCTAACCATGGAATGCTCTTAGCTTAACATTGCAAATTATTTGGGTAATCATAATGGGCTATTTTCTTAACCATAGATTAATAGACCATCTAATATTATCACATAATGCTCTTAGCTTTCGCAATATTCAGTTAGCCATTTGTAAATGAGCAATGGCAGTAAAAGTTTAGATTTGATCAGAAGAGCAGTGTTAAACATGAACTTGTGGACAATCAAGTAATAAATATTATCCGTCTACTATGTCACAATGCTTCATCAATGACATTTAAGGCAAGCGATCATTTTGACTGACCCAGTACATGTTTTTAAAAGCTTATTGTTTATGTTCATGCAAACTGTAGTCTTTAGTTCAGACAGCCTGCTAAACATCTTTATTTGTAGACATGATCCTGTAGTTTTTTGTTTTTCATTTTTCCTGTATTGTTTTAGAAACAGGATGCCTGATTATATATTTATGCCTCTTACAGTTACCGTATGTTGAGTCGTCCATATGCTTTTGGTTGTCTACTGCGGTTGAGAACATCGTCTGAGTTCAAAACTGGAAATGCCGTATGCAGTTTATGTTAATGCTCTATATTTTAAAATTTGTAATGTACTTAAGTTTTCTCTCATCTTTGCATTTGATATGTTTTTTTTTAACTTTTTACAGTATGGCCATTTCTTCCCAGATCCTCAATATGAGAATGTTCAGCACATTATTTGCTGTAATTCGTTTGCTACATATTCTTACGATTTTGAGTTTGCAGATAATGATGTTTTTTCGAGGTAAAATTTACCAGCTGCAGCAGTTTCTACAAGCATCTTGTCATGCACACCTACCTATCTATACATACTTCTTTGACCTATGGTCAAGTCAATTACTTGCCATTTTCTTTAAGTATGAAAGAGTTTGTAAAAGAATTAAACATATGGTAGTTGGGAAAGGGGCTTTTAGTCCTATTTATTATTGCTCATATCTTTCTTGATGAGCCAGTGGTTGTACACATTGTTGAGATCATTTGTTATCTGGTACAATTTCTTTGGATAGATTGGTGCTTGCATTTTGTGATTACAAAGGAATACTGTTTGATGACATCACAAATTCATACTAGTTCTCATCTCAACAGTTGCAAAATAATGAAAAATTTTGAATTAGCAGATTCTTGTTTGCTAGCTGCTTTGGAGCCTTCATGGTTTGTTTAGATGCATTCTTGAATTAAATGCACAGAGTAGTAGAAAAGGAAAGAAACTGTAAGTTGTTCATTGTTCCTTAACCAGGAGCAAATGTCCCTACAATCATCTCCATCATAATCTGAGAGATGAAGGTTTAGGGGAAATAATCATGCAAAAAACCATAATTAATCTAACTGTAGGTCTTTTGAAGGTTCCTATAGATAGTTTTCAAATTCCAGATTCATATTACAAGTATTTGGCTTTTTATTTCCTGAGAGGTGGATTATAATGTCTTATACCATCTTGAGGTTGGTTAGGGTCATGATGTCAAAAAGCTTCTTCACAAATCATGTCGTATATATGGCCGCATAACTCCAATTTCTTGTGTATGAAATTTCCTATTACTACTATTATTGTGCAGATCAAATTTCTAATGATGTCATACACCTGGCTATTTGTAGCAGGCACAGAGATCCTCCTGTAATCCAGATTGCTTTCCAGTATTCAATTGTTGTGCCTAATGAGATACAAAATGATGCTGGTCTGGTTTCTGCTGCTAGGTATGATCAATAAACATCATTGCTGTTTATTTTGTCCAATAACATCATTGCTAGGTATGATCTGTATACATGAGAAGTCTTATTTGGTATTTTCTTTCCTTGAGAAACATGATTATGTAAACTATGGCTCCATCATTATATGAATTGTGTCCACCCGCATGACGTGTAATGTAGCCATGTTCAAGTTGGACAATAATTGAACTGCATCAAATGTCAAATGATTACAAGATATTATAAGTAGACCATTTTGTTTTAAGACCCATGAAAGTGCATATTAAAATCTGTAATTTTGAAGCATTAACATGCAAGCTATCATGTAATCATTGAACAAGAAACCTGGATAAGCACCTGAAAGAGGTTCACAATTGTTGAAGCCTGTATACCTTTACTGTTGCACTATGAAATAGGTTCTTTGTGCCTCTTGAATGTCACCTAATGTTTAGTATCATACTAAGATTGCCATTTGGCAATTTCTGTGGATCCAGGTATTCCTTGAAGAGGCATTTAAGAGTAAGAACATTGCAGTTCACTACAGCTCAAAGCATAAATGACCTTTATGACAGTGTGGATCCGGAAGTGGTCTTATCTATCCTTGTTCACAAGGTAAATAGTATGGAATCATCTCTTAAAATCTCTTCATTATACTTTTGTCAAATTAGAATTGCCCACATGTTATAGTGACTTTGTTATCTGTTTTGCAACTAAGCTACCAAAAATGGGCAAACCAAAAACTCTTAACTTAATTTTGTATTGCGTCTATTCATTTTAATCAGATCCAGATTGATTTAACTTGTCTAGAATCAATAGTTTGACAAAAGTTGTGCCTCGAACAAGAATAAATCTGCATTGCAGCTTGTCAGAGTTATGCCGCTAATGGAAACAATTTTGATTCAAGTGCAGTAGAAATCCGCTCAAGAGATTAAATATACTAGATCAGAATAATTTTATCACTGAAGAATTAAAAAAGATAGAAGAAAACAATGAGCACTTTAGCACATCTTTGGGGCTCACATGCTCTCTAATACTTTTAAGTTTTATCAACTATCCCTAGCCTAGCTTTGGAAATTCCATGAAGGTTCAAAAATTTTGTAATCCCCAGTAAATTTTGTAATCAACTGGTCACTATTGAGCAGGAGGGCCAAGCCTCACTCTTGATCAATGTCAACTGCTGATAATTCCAAAATAAACTACTCAGTTCTTCTCTTATTGAGGAAAAGTCAGGTGCTGATTGTTGTGACTCTTCTAAGTCCAGTCATCAGATGCAGGAGAGATGGGATGTAGGTTATGCATCGTTGGTGGGATGTGAAGGGAGCGTAGAGGGCCATAGTTTGTTGCTTGACAAGTACTTCTGGAATGGAAGGTTGTATCTTAATGCTGTTTTGGCTAGTCCTGCATATCTATGCCTTGCAACCTTTAGCAAAATATTTTCTGCATTGCTCTTTGGTTGACTAATGAAGTCTTAACCCTTTTATCATCCATCCTTTGAGGGCAGTCAACTATTTGTTATAATTGTAGTCTATCCAGTTAATTATATGTTTTTGGGTACAAATTTTGTTGATATCTCTATTTGATTTCCAGTCCATTTCCGCTAATGTAATCTAATATAAAGTTTCTTTACTGATTTTAACGGTTTAATTTTGCTTCTATTCAGGTTATTTTAGCTTCCTTGGAGCAAGGGGTGAGGGAAGGAAGATTGCTGATCCATGATTGGCTAGTCATTCTTTTATCTCAATATCATGATGCATACAAGCTAGTCCGGTATGAAAATGGGTGCTCAACTTCCAATATTGATGTTGCCTTCACCCAGTGTCCCCAGCTGCAGTCACTGCCTCGGCTTGTATTTGCTTTGCTTAGGAGTCCTCTCCTCCGTTTCCACGAAGAGGGTGTACATCCAGATTATCGGATATATTTACAATGCCTTTTTAGGTACCTCTTACTTGTGTGCTTCCAGTTGAACCCTCTATTAAGGCTTTAGTTGATGCCTTCCAACCACAACATTGCTCTTTAGCACTAATGTATAGGGAAATATTTGTTGAGGATTGGTGGAATTTAGTGCTGATGCTAGTTTTTTTAAGATTTTAGTATGCTATTGCATGATTCTACTCGGAGATATGGAAGCCATTAGTACTTAGTGGCCAATTTGTTAAGTTCAAGTCGATCTCTATCTGTTCCATTTTATCAATACATTTGGAATTTCTTGTAGCTGTTTCTTGCATGATTGTTGTCTTTACAGATCTAGCATAATCCAAGAAACACTTACTTGGTATGTGTTTTGGTTTCACAGTTCGCTGGAGCCATCATCCCTTCAATGTGCCATTTATCCAGTTTTGACTTCATATGCAACACCAGACAAACAAGCTTGTCCACGTCATTCATTGAGTCGTTCTGCTCTTGTTAAAAGCGGAAGTCCGATATTTTTTCTTGATGCCTTCACAAATCTTATCGTATTCTATTCATCAATAGCGGATTCTTCACTTCCCTTTCCTCCACCACATGATTGTAAGCAGTAATTTCTCTCTTGATTATTGTAGTGGTTCATTTCTTAATTTATAAGGTGGTTATGGCTTGAATTTTTAAGTAAAACCCTATACCTGTCTGTTTTTCTAAGACAATTTTGTGCTGCAGGTCTTCTGCGTACCACGATCAATAGATTAAAGCAAGACCGAAGTATAACACCAAAGCTGATGTTTATCCGAGGTGGGCATGATGATGCCACGGCCTTTGAGAACTACCTTATGGAAGACAAGGATGTCGATGGAACTGGACTTCCCAGCGTCACAGGCATTGCCACCTTCCTCGAAGAGATTGCAAGTGATGTATCAGAAAACATCAAGTAACAATGGAGTTCATCCACCGATATGCTAGCCGGAATTACGGTCAGAACCTGGATCGAAATAAGCATCTTGATTTTCTGTTAAGAATTGGTAGGCTTATGAATTTTTGGCGGCATTCGTGACTTCATGAGAAGCTCTATGGAGTCGTCCATCGAATCATTTGCCGTTTCCGAATGATGGCATTCGTGAGTTTTCTTGGAACCAATTTTCTGATTGTTGTGATTGTATGACAGCGCCATGGATGTTAAAATCGAGGCGATGCCGGGTCATAAAATGCGACATTTAGCATGATATCCATTCTTGATTATTCACTTCATGCCGCAGAATGCACCGAAGAAGTGCGATGAAGTGTGGTGAGTTAAGACGTCACTTGATGGTCTGTTCTTCGTGTGAACTAGACATTTTGCTTTGGTGCCATATCTTGTCCACACCGTGTATCAATTGCTTCCATAACCATATCTTGACATTTTGCTTTGTTTCTCCAAAGTACGTTCTGTATGCTCAAATCTTTTCTGCGTGCTGCTCGGTCCGCTAATTCATCTGCCGTTACAATTGCTTCGATCGTGCAGATATAAATCCGTGAACATGCAGCTGTACATGGCAACGAGACGCAGAAGGATCGTGCGCTCGCTCGTCTCATGCACATCTATCGGTCGCTCGCAGACCCAGCAACGGTTGGAGCTGGAAGTCTTATTACGAATAGGTGCACAAGCATCCATAGCAAATACACGATACCGAGACCTACGATCGATCGCATGCAAATTAAGAGGGGCAAGAAGAGAGAAAGCAGCTTCACCTCCATGCTTCCACACCCTCGATCTTTGAATTTATTCGACTCACGATGCTGCTCCCCTTCAACTTTTCAGCTGGTAAGGAAGCCCGATCAGTAGACTCTCTCTTCGCCTTTCTTCCTTTCCTGTGATTTTGGCTGTTCGACCTGCCTGTCTTCGTATGAACTGACTTAGGAGCACTGGCGACGACTTCGTGGCCGGTGGATGAACCAGCTGCGTTCTCAGAGAAGAAGGCCGCATCGTCATGCGAACTCCGAGCTGCCTCTTCTTCTTCTTCTTCTTCTGTAGCAATTCGAGGGAGACTATCCGAGACAGCCTCCTCGGCAACGTGTGCTCGTTCAGTTGCTTCTTCGCTACAAGCAGCGAGATGCATCTGAGGGCTCTGATGGCCATCCTCATCGGACGGATCTGCGCCGGAGACTGCAGCATCCTCTACAGCAGATTCTCGTCTCTCTTTCAGCGTCCTCAAGATCAGCATCCTCAGAAAATTCATCACTTGCACCGCATACATCAACGCAGTCAAAGGATCTGCCATCTACAATCGCAACACAAACACAATGCATTTTAGCTTGCGCTTACAAGCTTCCCTGGACCGATGGAAACGAAGATCCAATTACCTGAGTCATGTTGGGGGCAAAAACCGTGGCGACGTTGCGTGCATTCATCTTGTTCTGTTCTTCTTCTTGGACGACATCAGCCATCAAATTGATAGCCCAATCCAAAAGAGCAGCCTCTGTCGGCGGCAGCAGCCTGGCAAGCCTACCGCAGTCTTCTTCTGTTTGGCATTGCATCACTTGCTCGGATGAAAGCGAGTCGAGCACCCCCGTCGGAAGTTCCCTAAACCAAGCCTGGAGAAGCAACACCGAAGCTCAAATTCCAGCATCATGGAAACCGATTTCTTTGAGGAAGATAAGAGCATGTTGACCATATACGTCTGTCGAAGGTAAGAAACTAGCAGAGATGACCTGATTTCCGACAAAAAGAAAACATTGCTGATAGATCTATGAAAACCTACTTAGATGAGCATTCTCCTCTTAAAATGCACAGAAAATGGCGGCATAGGCAGAGGATTAAGGAAAAGCTTGTCGGAGGTAATACCTTTATTAAACCTGCCAAACAGTGCACGTCGATACCCTCTGGCACTACTCCATCGTTTAGCTGCTCTCGGAGATGTTCTTCTTGGCTGTTCTCAGCATTGATTCTGAAAATTCCTTCTGCCTGTTTGGTTTCGATTCCATCAAAATTTAGGCCTCAAAAGGCATTACAATGTCGATTTAGAGTCATCGAATATACCCGAAGACCTCCTTGCTCATACAGCCGTCTTTGCATCAGCAGAAGTATGGTTGGGACACTGTTGCCTCTACGGTCGTATGAACATTGCATAGATTCAGTAGAAACACCGAAGACGGTCGCACTGCATCATGGATAAAGTTAGCATGTCACATTGAAGGGGCAAAAGCCAACATCTGAGCAAGATCGAGAAGCGAGAATAATTAGGGACATAGCAACACAGAGTTCTGAATGATCAAGCCAGCCAAAGGCAATGCAAACATACTCAAGAAGAGATGCCACTAGGTCTTCTGATGGAGAGAGAAACTGAGTGACTAAAAAGGTTGAAGACTACCTGAGAAACGAAGATCACGAAATTTGGAACAAAGAAGTTCTAAAGGAGCTTGCAATCACAAAGCATGAGCCTATCGAATGAATGATAGGTGAGGAGAAACAGAGTTGATGTTATGTTTTCTACGGCGTCGGGTGTGTTGGATGCACAATAGGTTTGTGGTGAATTGATGAACAAAGAACTTGATGTTGTGAATCATGCAATATAGCTTCTGATGATCTCTGTTAATCGAAGCTCATCAATTTGTGGACAACTCGAGAAACCAACCAAAAGCTCACATTTTTCTGACAAGAAACAAGCACGATCTACGCAGAAGCAGCAAGAAGGTTTGAGACCTTGCGCTGGGGGCTCTGCGGGGAACCTCCGGCTCGAACTCGACGGGCAGCCCGAGGAAGCCATGGAAGCGGTCGAAGGTGACGTGGGCGACGTGCCGCACGTCGGTGGGCCACCCGATGTCCATCGAGCCGAAATCCTCGTCGCCGGCGCCCTCCGTTTTGCACCTCAGCAGTGACTTCCGGAGCACTGTTAGCAGCAATGCCAACACAGACAGTTGCTGTCGTTCCTCCTCCCCTTCGATCTCGACTTCCGCCCCTCCTCCTCCTCCCCTCCTATTCCTTCCTCTCTTCCTCTCTATCGCACCACCGGCACCACTACGCCTCTCCTCCTCCTCCTTCTCTGCACCCTCTCCGCCGCTATTGGAAGGGCTTAAAAGCCCATTGGAGGCATCATTCAGGTCGCAAGAAAGGGTGCGTCTTGGAGACGAAGAGAAATGCGAAGGGGACTGGAGTACCTCAGCCATGGCTCGGTATCATGGGAAACAGAAGTGGAGGATGTTGGGGTGGGCCAAACAACGTTTACCGAATTAAGAAAAAGGAAAACCAGAAACAAAGATCGGATTTTGAGAACAACGGCTGAATAAAGATTGGGTTTTTAGAACAATGGCTGGAAAAATATTGGATTTTTAGGACATGTGCACTGCTAATCCACCTCCAGCTCGGAGAAAGAGATGGACTGGGGGAGCTTAGGAATTTTCTGGGATGGAGTTGGATTCAAGGAAGGATTTGGAGTGGTGGGACGTGAGAATCATAACTTTGCTTGTTATTTATTTTCTTCTTCCCTTTCCCGGGCTGGCTTTGGCTTTGCCTTTGGCTTTGGGGGCTTTAGGAGGAGAAAGAGTGGTGAGAGTGGAAGGGGATATGGAAAGAAACAATTGAAGGGGGGCTTTTGGAGGTGGAAAAGCAGTAAGAGTGGAAGAAGGGCAGGGACTGAACCAACAGTAGTAGATTTGAAAGTTGGAAGGACTCCTTGCTCTTTTCTGGCGTTTATTATTGCAGAGAGAGAGAGAGAGAGAGAGAGAGAGAGAGAGAGAGAGAGAGAGAGGATGAAAAGGGGGTTTTGGATCTGATGCCTACTTGTTTGTCTAGGAAAATGAATGACATTGAATGCACTACATTTAGCTACTAATTGCTATGTTAGTTCATGGCTTCTGTTGGTGATAGTGTAGCTATGTGAGCTATGACCCAGAGTTTTGACTTTTTGATAAGATGATGTTGTTGGTTTGAGGTTAGACATGAGGATAAGATTATAAGCACTACAGTGTGTCTTCAGGATGAAGTTTACTTTAATGAAAAGGTAGAGAGAGAGAGATGTTGTTAAGAACTTGTTCTCTGTGTGATGCACATGCTGAACAGGACACAATCTAAGCAAACAATAGAATGGACTGCAAATTGCAGCTTAGATTTATCCCACCATGGATATCCAGATCATCATATTGTGGATTTCCTGGCTTATTAGTTCACCATAAAGGCACAAGTGTTGATGAGATCTGGTAGCAGCTCAATTAATGTAGCATTTTATCATCATGTGGGCTTCAATTAGGTATTCTGCAGGTGCAGTTGCAGAAAGAGGAAGAAGGTGGGGGGAAGCACATGTGGCCTAACTCTAACAGGTAGCTTAATGATCCAACAGCACAGCTGGGTGGGATGCCAAAGGGGGAGAAGGAAAAAGGAGAGAGGCACTCATGGAGCTTTTCTTCTCAGAGGAGATTCCTTGCAAGGGACATTCTTCTGTAGTGCTTGGGTTGGTAAGCCACCATCGGAAAGAACAGTCAACAGACTTATCTAAAGAGCTTTACTTACTGTTTGATCATTCTTTCCCACTCAAGAACAGTTGTGTGATCCTCGTGATTCCCTTCTGGCTTGCCATTGTTCTTGCTTCAAGGTCACTTCATTCACTGATCATCCATGATTCAAGACTTGCCATTCCTAACATATAAACCTTTGACCAAATCATACATGCAGTCAGCGATAGCAGCAGCATGGCAGTAGATCTACAGCTACGGGAGGAGGAAAAAGAAACAGTGACATGATGATCAGTATATAATGGTTCATAAATGCATAGTGGAAATCATGTCTCAATGCCTAAACAAACTGCACAATCTTTGGGTATTAAGATGGGCATTCTGATAGTAGATAAGATTTCCTCCAATTATATGAGAAAATTTCTCTAATTGTTGAGGGAAATCCTCCATAATCTCTCTAGTTGTTGAGGGAAATCCTTCATCTTAATCTGTATAAATAGACCTCATATTGTATTGATCAAGATATACTTTTACAATTACTTTTCATCTTATCATGGTATCAGAGCACTTGCATTAAGCGAGAGTTTTTTTCTTTCCACTGTCCAGCGACAGCGTCGATACTCCTGGCCGCCTCCTTCTCTCGCTGCTGCGGTAGGACATCCTCTCGCTCCTCCTCCGGTGCCTCTTGTCGATCCAGGCCTCCACCAAGTAGAAGAACGTCTTGCCCATCGCAGCGGACACGAAGATCCGCCCGCGCGTCGTGTTGAACGACCGATCTCCGTATCCAATCGTCATTACCGACAGGTACACGGTGTTCATCCAGTCGAGATTCTCCAGCAGGCGGAGCACCACCGTTCCCACCCCGATAGAGAGCAGGACGGCCCCGACCGCCAGCCCTACCTTCGTGTAGATTCGCATCCGCTGCATCTGCGAGATCGCCACCTAGCGACCGCAGCAAGCCCTCGGCGGCGTCGTCCACTATCGCTGCTAGCCCCTTTTCTCGGCAGAAGCAGAGCACTCTCTGCCTCGACAGCCACAGATAGCCTCGCCAACACCGCCCCGGCAGCTTCCACCAGTAGGTGAGGGGGCAGCGTAGGCAGGCGGCTGTCCAGCATCCGGAGGATCCGCGGCCTCCTTCCCCCTCTCCACCGCTGCCGCTACTAGTGACCATTGACGTTGTCGCTTCTTCAAACCGCCCGCGATGGCGTGCGGTGTGACGCAGGGGCAGATACATCGATCTCCGCCTCGCGCTCTCTTCCGAGAAACGCTCTCTCCCCGAACTCCACGAGCGGTGCGATCGCACGGTTGAGTCTTTGACGATCGTATCATCAAATGGCTTCATCATCTACTTCCAATACTCCAGTCATTGTCCCTGCAGGGAACAATAGCAGTTCTCAACCTCCAAGCCTCATCACTATCAATGCTGCGGCACTCATTCCTTTCAAGTTATCAAAAAGTGGAAATTATGCATCTTGGCGTGCCCAATTTTCTAATCTTCTATTTGGATATGACCTTATAGGTTACATCGACGGCTCTCTCCATTGTTCGCCTATAGTGCTCAACAGTCCAGGAGGATCTAGTCCAATACCAAATCCAGCTCACAAACTGTGGTTACGTCAAGACCGTCTCATCCTCCAAGCCATTCAAGCTTCCGTCGCTGGGTCCGTCACCCCACTAATATCTTCATGTATGACTGCTGCAGAAGCATGGTCCAAGTTGCAAACGATATTGGCAAATCGCTCGCGTACTCGTATGCTTGGACTCTTATCCAATCTGATGAAAGTGAACCAAGAGGGAAGTACTATTGCTGATTACTTACAAAATATCAAAGTGATTATCGATAACTTAACTTTGATAGGTCATTCCCTCAGTGAAGAAGAAGTCCTCGTTCATACACTTAATGGCCTAGGGGATGAATACAAAGAATTGATAGCCGCAATTCGAGCACGTGACTCTCCAATATCATTTGAAGAACTTTATGACAAGTTGACCGACTACGAGACATATTTGAAGCGCGACGATAGGCTGCCCGGACCAACTATCACAGCTCAAGTCAGTCATAAATCCAAGAGGAAGAGCAACCAATACAATAAGCACGTCAATCACGGTCCGACAAAGCTGCCTCCTGACCCTATGGGTTCCACACCAAACCCCTCTCATCCACATTATCAACACTTTTATCCTCATCGTCAAGGTGATATCCCCTATAATCATCAGCACTTGCATCCTGACCTCAGCGGCCATCGAATCCGAATCATCCGTCGGTTGTGTGTGATAAGATCGGACACTCCGCGAAAGTCTGTCGCTCTCGACCTCGACTTCCTGCTCCAACACAGTGGCCTCAAGCCAATCTCACAACTCCTCCGACGACTAGTCAACCCAATTGGATTGTAGACTCTGGTGCATCACATCACATCACCTCCGATCTTCAGAACTTGTTTGTCCACAACAACTATGGCGGCGATGAGGATGTCATCATCGGTGATGGTAAAGGACTTCCTATCACTCATACTGGTTCCACAATGCTTAATTCACTCACCACAACATTCACACTTGATGATGTTTTGTGTGCACCCCACATCAAAAGAAACCTTATTTCTGTCTCTCAATTCTGCAAGGAAAAAAATACCTCAATTGAATTTTTTCCTGACTCCTTTCTTGTCAAGGATTTGAGCACGAGGGCATCCTTAGTCCAAGGCCAGAACAAAGACAACATTTATGAGTGGCCATCCGCTTCGTAAACAACCCACCCCACTGTTCACTCCTCAGTTGCTGCTTTAGTTGATGTGTGGCATCGACGTCTTGGTCATCTCTCGTCTCTTATTCAGCAAAAGTTACTTTCTCATTATTCACTTCCTACCTCTACTAGCAACATTTTAACTTATTGTGATGCTTGTCGTAGCAATAAAAGTCATAGACTACCTTTTGGCACATCTTCTATATCTTGTTATAAACCTTTTGAAATCATTTATACTGATGTTTGGGGTCCTGCCCCAACTCTTTCTTTTGACAAGTTTCGTTTTTATGTTATTTTTGTTGACTATTTCACTAAGTACACATGGTTATATCTCCTCCGTCATAAATCTGAAGTTTCAACTGTCTTTACCAACTTTAGAAAGTTGGTCGAGAATTTCTTTCAGTCTTCCATTAAAACAGTTTACTCGGATGGCGGAGGTGAATATCAAGCCCTCGTATCCTGTCTTGCAGCTTGTGGTATACAACACCTTAAGTCACCTCCTCATACTCCCCAATTAGTTGGTTCTGCTGAGCGCAAACATCAACATATAGTTGAAACTGGGCTCACACTTCTACATCAGGCCTCGTTGCCATCACCTTTTTGGACAGCAACCTTTCAAACCGCTGTCTATCTCATTAATCGTATGCTCACTCCAGTCTTACAATACAAGTCACCATTTGAGAAACTATTCCACAAGCCTCCAAACTTTCACAAACTCAAAGTCTTTGGTTGTCTATATTATTCGTGGCTATGTCCTTATGCCTCTCATAAACTTACACCACGATCTAAGCCCTGCATTTTTATTGGATACTCTCTTGAATATAATGCTTTTCGATGCTACGAGCCACAAACCCAAAAAGTCTTTCTGTCACGTCACGTTATTTTTGTGGAGTCTTCTTTTCCTTTTCAAAATCATGAGTACTCTACCATGCAAGCTACTCCGACAAACACACATCACTGGAGCATCTCCTCAACCCCGTCACATGAACCTCCCACAACACCATCCAATCCTAACCCTCCTGCTCAGTACACTCCTCCTGTTCAACACCTCCTCCCCACCTCTCCAATCCCTTCTTCACAAGTTTCTCCTATTAATGAAACAATACCCTCAGCTACATCATCAGGTGCTATTGAAGTCCAGCAGACTAGTCCACTTGATCTCGCTGACTCACCACCGACTATGCCAACAACCCAACCTACCACTTCCGTAGCTCCTAGCCATCATATGATAACATGCTCCAAAAATGGTATTGTTAAACCACGTCAAGTTCTTGATCTATATGCCATCACAAACTCTTCTCTTGAAGCTAGTGAACCCACCACAATTACTCAAGCGCAAAAATCTCCACATTGGCGTAAAGCCATGTGTGAAGAATATGATGCTCTTCTTCATAACTCTACATGGACCCTAGTTCTTTCTTCTCATATACAAAATATCATCGGGTGTAAATGGGTCTTTCGAATTAAGCGGAACCCAGATGGATCTATTGCTCGATATAAAGCACGTCTAGTTGTCAAAGGGTTTCATCAACGACCTGGTGTTGACTTCACAGAGACATTCAGTCCAGTTGTCAAACCAACAACAATACAGCTTATCTTGAGCTTGACTATCTCAAAAGGCTGGCATATACGACAATTGGATGTTAACAATGCCATTTTACAGGGGACTCTAACTAAAGATGTCTTCATGCAGCAACCCCCTGAATTTGTACATCCACAATATCCAAGGCATGTTTGCAAGCTACAAAAGGCTATTTATAGACTTCGTCAAGCTCCAAGAGCCTGGTATAATGAACTTGGCACATTTTTAACATCCATGAGTTTTATCAACTCCAAGTCTGATACCTCGTTATTCTTACGACAACAAAATAGAACCACAATATATCTTCTCGTATACGTGGACGATATTATTGTTACAGGCAATGATCCCTTGGAGATTCAGACATTCCTAAAGCAATTGGCTGATCGATTCTCTCTTAAAGATCTTGGCACCTTAAGTTACTTTCTGGGAGTTGAAGCAACATTTACATCTTCAGGTCTTCTCCTATCACAAAGAAAGTATATTCAAGATCTATTATCCAAAACAAACTTGTAGGATGCAAAGGAGGTTACAACTCCCCTCTCTATGAATGAATCACTCAAATTATGTGATGGAAGCCCTGCTTCGGACGCTATTCAATACCGACAAGTACTTGGCTCCTTACAGTACTTAGCTCTTACTCGTTCAGATATCTCATTTGCAGTCAATAAATTGTCCCAGTTCATGCACTAGCCATCTACTATGCATTGGTCTGCAGTCAAACGAATTTTACGGTATCTTAAAGGGACCCTTCATCATGGCCTCTTTCTCCACAAACATGCCTCACTTAATCTCCATGCCTTTGTTGATGCTTGATCAAGCGGGCAACTTTGATGATAGAACTTCTACGTCGGGTATATTGTCTTCCTTGAGCTAATCCTATCGGTTGGAGTCCTAAGAAGCAAAAGACAGTCGCACGGTCTACAACTGAAGCTGAGTACCGTGCCATCGCTACTACTACTACTACTGAAATCAATTGGGTCACAAATCTCCTTAAGGAACTCAACGTCAACTCTACCCTTCCTCCTACAATATATTGTGATAATATTGGAGCTACCTACTTATGTGCCAATCCAATGTTCCACTCATGCATGAAACACATCGCCATTGATTTCCACTTCGTGCGAGATCAAGTTGTCAGAAATCAATTACGTGTCTCTCATGTACATACGGCTGATCAACTAGCAGATCCACTCACGAAGCCTCTTGCCCGTAAATTATTTTCATTACATCGATCCAAGATTGGCATCCTTGACAGGAGTACCATCTTGCGGGGGCATGATAGTAGATAAGATTTCCTCCAACTATATGAGGAAATCTCTCTAGTTGTTGAGGGAAATCCTCCCTAATCTCTCTAGTTGTTGAGGAAAATCCTCCATCTTAATATGTATAAATAGACCTTCTATTGTATTGATCAAGATATACTTTTACAATTACTTTTCATCTTTATCACATTCAACTCCAAAATAAGATGTTGAGCTTCCTCCTGCTTCTTCCATTAGAGAAGGGCAACTACTAAGCTTTCCTCCTCTATTGCAGAGAAGAAGCTGTGTGTCTGATGCTACAAAACTAATGATGCTGCAAAAGCTAGAATGGTGAGAAACAACACATGAATTGGACCTTGATTGCTGCTATCATGGCTGTCAAAGTTGTATCTTTTCTTCTTCCTTGTAGTCAGGTCTGCTGGTTCTTCACATCTGCAATTCCAAAGCTGCTATCATGATCATCTATTCTGCATCATTGTTGGCATCTCACCATGACATTTTAGTCCCTTAATTATTCTCACAAGTTATCTGCTTTCATTGGTATGACTATGCAGACCTTTTAGGAGTTGGTTGCTTATGTTACTGTGCAAGGTGATTGAAGTCAAAAATCTACTTGTGATAGAAGAAATATTTACCCCAATCATGACTCAACACGTTACGATCCAATCAACAGGAGAGCGTAGGCCGATCATCTAATGGATGCTTAGCCATCTTCTTGACCACATCAGATTTCTTGTACACAGACATCATCGGTATCGTCCACATCAACTCCTTAATAAATGAGATTAAGCATACTGCTGTAGATATATTTATATTAGGAATTTAATGTTTATTGTATCAGATTCATTGTGAATTTTTTAATGTCGAAATTTGATTGTTTTCCACCATATAAAGAGATATAAAAGAAGGAATAATAATGACAATGTAACAAATCTTTTTCTTCTCTCTTGCATTCATGCAAGCGGGAATATGACGCGCTCCGCTGCAACCACAAGAAGAAGGTCTACATGGAATTCACAATGGCAGCGCCAATGGCGAAGGCAAGAGAAGTGATGGCGACATGGCGACCATAGCTGCTGCATGCAGCACTGTGGCCGCCGCTCCCACCAGCTGCGGCGCCGCTGCTGCCTCTGGTTACGGGTGATCGACCACCGCCGCCACCGCGCGAACCGCCTCTCAACCCCCCCACCGCAGCCACTTCCCTTCTTGTGCTCTCCTCCACATGTATCGCTGCAAAATCCGACAACACCAGAAGAATCAATCACGGAATAAGACCATACAGCGCGTCCATGAGCTTCATCTGAAGCTTCCGGCGTCGTCGCGTACCTGAGGCGGCGGCGTTGGTCTGCGAGGAAGCTCGGAGAAGGATGGAGGAGAAGAGGAGCAAAAGCAGCAGAAGAGATCGCGATCGTCTGCTTGGAATCATCTCTGCCAAGAAATAAGAATCGATGTTTGTGCTGTTGATATGCACACATGAATTTATAGTATGCATTTCGCGCGTCCGACTACTCTTTCTTTGTCCTTTCTTGCCGGCATCTGCGATTCTTCCCTCGTACGCGGAGGAAGACGAAGTTGACGTTTGTGCCGTTGACGACGGATTCTAGCATGACGTGGCTAATTCTCAGTGGCTAAATATGGTGGCCCCGCAGTTTGAGAGGTATTCCAAACCTGTGACGAAGTCAAACACGAGGCGTAGGATACATTAATAAATCTTATAAAATTGAAAGATTTATTGACCAACACGCAATCGAATCCTCGTTTATACGCATTTTTGGTTGACGAAGTGAATCTCAAATTAATTAAATTATTTTTGAGTCCATAATTCTGATGAGTTTTTTTTTTGTTGATGTAATTTTGGATAAATGAATTAAAGCTTTCTGATTGAATTAATTTAATTGTCTTTTTAGTCATATCGGTTGAGAGGTTGAACCAACAACAAGTAAAGCTCGGTAATCAACAACTCAGCGGCAGCCGCATGGATTGACATATAATACGAAATGTGTGTGCCCTTCCAGTGTGCGAAATGGCGCTCTGCATATAATTATTTTATCTCACGGCAGAGTCACCGAGGAATATTATATAATAGAAGGTCAAAGAAATTGATGTTTTGCACATCATAACACATAAAAATAATTAAAAAATAAATAATTTTTATCCATTCTAATGATTAACGAGTAGACGAGACATATGTTCTTATGAAATCATCCAAATACTTTGGATGTTGAGATGATTGATGTTTCATCCCGGATTACAGGGTGCTGTTGAGATGGCAGGCATATAATTTTGGATTCTCATTTGTTCTACCACAAATCAGGAACAGATTAGACTCTGATGTCCCCAGTAAATCCCTCTTCTGTGTCATCTTCCACATTCCTCTCCGCTTGTCCAATCCAAATCCGTGCTTCCGTCTCCCAGAAAACAAAAGCTTCGGTTGGGTGTCCTTTTCGCCATTACCGAAAGTCGAAAGGAGAGCATCGGTCCTCTCACGCAGACAGATAGGCAGATTAGATCATTTCGGTTCAATCTCATCCAAGAAAACAATTAGTTTCCATTGTTTTCATCGAATATTATAATGAAATCACATGGAATGCAGGCTGTCCTGCTTTTATCCCCGCATTAAATGGCTAAACTTTGTCTTAGTTGACTTGAAATTTGAGCTCCGACCATCCGACCCCCTCTCCCTTCTCCTTCCTTCGTCTCCCCCCCCCATGGCCAGTTCCTGCAGATCTTGCTTGGTTTGGGTCCTCTGCTTCTTCCTCTGCCGTTGTTTGGTGTTCGTGGAGGCTTCCCGCAGAGTCTTCCTGTATCCACAGTCCCAGGAGATATCGTCCATAGTTAGCAAGCAATACAGGACTGCATACCACTTCCAACCACCCAAGAACTGGATCAATGGTATGTCATAGTGTTCAGATCTGATCTTTATGAGTCCTGCGTGATCTTATTCCTTAAGGAATCTTTGTAGAACTTGCAACTGCAGGATAGTTCTGTGGCATATTGATTTCAAGAATCTAGTAATAGGAAGGAAACAAACAGGAACTCCATCTCAGACTGCGCACAGACTCTTCTTGTTCTTGTTCTTCTGATGACTGGAATTACCTTTATAGCGAGCTGGATATAGTAGAGTGGTTTATGTCGATCAAACAGGATGGTCTGTGGCACTCTGTATCATCATACATACATGTTTGGATGCTGGAACAGAGCTTAACATCGATTCTACTCATAGTTTCATCTGGTTTAGATGGCAGCATCATGTAATGAAATACCATAGTTTCATCGTTGTGCCTATTTTTCTGAGAGTAGATTAAGAACAGGGAAGACATATTTGTTTCTACTGCAAGATTTCATGTTCTAACATGGTCTCTTCTCTTGCATGAATTGGTCCTCCAAAACCTGGCAAATGAGCAGACCCAAATGGTGTGCACCTCTCTCTCTCTCTCTCTCTCTCTCTCTCTCTCAGAGGCAACTGTCATAACTGCCACCAAAACCACTGACAGGACCGATGTACTACAATGGCGTCTACCACCTCTTCTACCAGTACAACCCCAATGGCTCGGTGTGGGGCAACATCCATTGGGGTCACTCGGTGTCGACCGATCTCATCAACTGGGCGCCGCTCGACCTCGCCATCTACCCCACCAAGCCCTTCGACATCAATGGCTGCTGGACCGGCTCCGCCACCATCCTCCCCGGCCACCAGCCGGTCATCCTCTACACCGGGATGAGCCGAGACAACCAGCAGGTCCAGAACATTGCAGTCCCGGCTAACGTGTCCGACCCATTCCTCAGGGTGTGGACCAAGCCTGACTACAATCCTCTGATGACGCCCGTCGACTGTTGAAAATCTAGATAGGAAGAAAGGATAGAGATTTCAAACAGAGGAAGAGTAGGAGAAGAGTAACTCTCTATTTTTCTCTCAAAAACTCTTTACAATTTCACAAAATCTATATTTTCATGAACCAACATATGGGGTTTATATAGTCCCCAAAGATACATCATATTGATTGTATTCAGAATGAATTTCTCTTTCAAGGAACCTCTTCAAGAACCAATGATCATTTTGACTTGTCCTTCCATAGACTTCTAATCCAACTTTTCTTCTTGATGGATTAAATCTCCTTCTTTATACCATGAACCTTTCTCTTATTGAAATTAACCTCTTTATGATATTAGAACAAGTTTATTTCCAACATTATCCCCCCTTAAACTTGTTCCATCTGGCATGCCAAATTTCCTTCGAAGTTGTTGGAGTATTTATCTCTTCTTCAAGAACTCCATTAAGAAATGCTGACTTGACATCCATTTGTAAAATTTTCCATTTCATTTGAGCTGGTGCAAATACTTCTTCATAGTCGATCCCATATTGTTGTTTGTATCCCTTTGCAACCAATCGTGCTTTGTATTTCTCTATCTTCCCTTGTGCATTTCTTTTTGTTTTGAAGATCCACTTAACACCGATTGCTTGGTGATCTTTTGGAAGTGTAGTAAGCTCCCATGTATCATTTTTGTTAATTGCACGAATCTCTTCATTCATTGCTTGTCGCCATTTTTCTTCATTACAAGCTTCTTCGAAGGTTAATGGATCATATCCTGCAAAAAGACAAAATAAAGAAAGTTCGTCATTGTTAGTATCAATCCTTCGAGTCACATCATAGAGCTCTGAATCGGTCTTGTCCTTCTTATAATCGGACTTCTTGAATCAAGTGACCTAGCGATCTAGGTGATGATTCCAGAAGCCTCTTCGGTGTTTCCTTGTATTATATCATCATCTTACGAAGCTATGACTTTCTTATCTTTGCTCATCACTTTTCCAGTTCCAAATCTGTTGTTCATCAAACTCAACATCTCTTGACATCACAACTTTATTTGTGATAGGATTGTAGAGTTTATAACCACTAGAATTTTCAAAGATAACCTAACAAAATGCATTTCGACCTTTATCCTCCGGTTTGTTCTCTTTTCCTCTGTATCTTAGCAAATGCAATGCTTCCAAAAATCCTCAAATGATCAACTCTTGGTTTCAAAGCTCCATGCTTCTTCCGTGTAACATTTCCAATTCGCTTTGTTGGAAACACATTAAGCAAATAAACTGCAGAGAGGCAATGATCTCCCAAAATTCTTTAGAATTCTTCTTTCCTTTAACATGCATCGGACCATATTAAGTATAGTCCTATTTTTCCTTTCAAAACACCATTTTGTTGAGGTGTGTATGGCATAGTGAATTGATGAAAATTCCATTGTTTCTACAAAAGCTTTCAAATTCATTTGATGTATATTCACCACCTCTATCTGTTCTTAAACATTTAATCCTACAACCACTTTGTCTTTCAACCAACTCCTTAAATTCTTTGAATTTACTGAAAACTTCTTTCTTTTCTTTTAATATATAAACCCAAGTTTTTCCACTATGATCATCAGTGAATGTAAGAAAATACCTGCTTCCTCCAAGTGATATTGGACTGATAGGACCACAAACATCTGAGTGTATCAAATCAAGCCGATGCCATGCTCTTCTTGTTCTTCTGACTTTGAAAGGCTTTCTTTCTTGCTTACCCATAACACATACTTCACATAGTTTTGATGGGTGATCAATTCTTGGCATTCCTGTCACCATATTATACTTCTCTAGAAGTTTCAAAGCCTCAAAATTTAAATGAGCATATCTAAGATGCCATAATGTAGAAATGTCCTCAATATCAGTCTTAAAACAATTTGATCGATCAAAAATACATAAATGCAGAGGAAACATTCTCGTTCTTTGCCATTTTCACATGTGATATCAATATTCTATCCTTGTCACGAATTGAAAGAGTCATATCTTTCATCTCAATATTATAACCTTTTTCAAGTAATTGTCCCAAACTCAAAATATTATTTTTCATATCAGAACATAATAAACATCAAAATGCATAACTCTTTACCATTATTTAGTTCAAGGAGAATTTGACCTTTGCCTCTTCTTGGTCTCTCGAGACATATCACCTAATGTAACATTTCGAATAACTTGTATCTATTTCTAAAATAAATCTTTAATACCACACATATGATTTGAAGCTCCAGATCTAAATACCATGTCATAGATTGATCTTCTTTCAATTTATCATATGTCATCAAGAATACTTGATTTTCATTCTTTTCTTTCTCGAACAAAATTTGCCTGATCACCTTGGTTGTTAGGATTGTAATAGCATTCAAAAGAGTAATGTCCGTACCTTTTGCAAATATAGCATTGTATTTCGACCTTTTAAAATTTCTGCCACGTCCACGGCCTCGGCCACGTCCTCGACTATAACCTTGGCCTCTTTGGCTAGAATTTTCTCCACCACCTTCATTGTTTGGAGATTCCTGATTGGTCTGATTTCTGCCTCCTCTTCCTCTTTGTCCACGACCTCTTTCTCTTTGAAATTTTGATTCACCTCTGTTTTCAAGAGTAAGCTTGGTTTGTAGTGCCTGCTCCAAAGTTTTGTCTTCTCCTCTTTTTGTAATCCTTTGTTCATGAACTTGAAGAGAACCCATAAGTTGTTCTAAAGACATTGTTTCCAAATCTTTAGATTCTTCAATCGCAACAGCAATAAAATCAAATTTTGGATCTAAAGATCTCAATATTTTTTCTATTACTCTTTGATCACTTATTTGTTCACCATTTCGTCTCATTTGATGAACAATAGAAATGACCTTTGAGAAGTAATCAGAAATAGTTTCAGAAGTACCTTGTTGTAATTTTTCAAAGTCGGCTCGTAAAACTTGTAAACGAAGTTTCTTTACCTTATCAACACCACCAAATGCTTTTTGAAGCATTTCCCAAGCCTCCTTTGAAGTATTTGCTGGAGCGATGATCTCGAACATTGTATCGTCAAGTCCTTGGTAGATCGTGAACAAAGCCTTTTCTCCTTCTTCCTTCTATCTTTGAGTTGTTTTCTTATTCGCATTCATTCTTTGCTTCTTCTGCTTTGGACTTGGCTCAACAAATCCATCTTCTACAAACTCCCATACATCTTGGGAGCCTAGAAGAACCTTCATTTGGATGCACCATATATCATAATTTTCTTTTGTCAATCTAGGGATCTGAATTTGGATGGTACTTGGGGAAGAGGCCATTGCTCAACCTATGCTCTGATACCAAATGTTGAAAATCTAGATAGGAAGAAAGGATAGAGATTTCAAACAGAGGAAGAGTAGGAGAAGAGTAACTTTCTATTTTTCTCTCAAAAACTCTTTACAATTTCACAAAATCTATATTTTCATGAACCAACATATGGGGTTTATATAGTCCCCAAAGATACATCATATTGATTGTATTCAGAATGAATTTCTCTTTCAAGGAACCTCTTCAAGAACCAATGATCATTTTGACTTGTCCTTCCATAGACTTCTAATCCAACTTTTCTTCTTGATGGATTAAATCTCCTTCTTTATACCATGAACCTTTCTCTTATTGAAATTAACCTCTTTATGATATTAGAACAAGTTTATTTCCAACATCGACGGCATCCACCCCGACATGTTCCGGGACCCGACCACCGGGTGGCGCGGAGCCGACGGGCGTTGGCGAGTCGCCCTGGGAGCTGAGATCTCAGGGAATGGAACCGCCTTGTTGTACAAGAGCGAGGACTTCGTGCGGTGGGAGAGGGCCGACTCGCCTCTGCATTCGTCGAGCGCTTCGGGGATGTGGGAGTGCCCTGACTTCTTCCCGGTGCCGATCGAGGGACGACAAGGCTTGGACACGTCGGTGAACTCCAAGGACGTCAGGCATGTGTTGAAGATGAGCTTGATGAAGCCGCAGTCCGACTATTACATGCTGGGAACGTATGATGAGACGAGGGATATCTTTGTGCCGGACGATGCTGCGGACGACTACCGGATGTGGTTGAGGTACGACTATGGTAAGTTCTACGCATCGAAGACGTTCTTCGATGCGAAGAAGAAGCGGAGGATCTTGTGGGGATGGTTGAATGAATCTGACACTGAATCTGATGACATCGCAAAGGGATGGGCTGGTATTCAGGTGACTTCTTCTTGTCTGCTTGGATCATATAAGCTCATGTTCCGATGTCAGTAACATATGAGTGATTCTTCAGATCATTCCGAGGAAAGTTTGGCTGGATAGCAGAGGAAGGCAGCTTGTTCAGTGGCCGATTGAAGAGGTTGAATCTCTCAGAAGAAACGAGGTTCATCTGCATGGCTTGGAGCTCGCAACAGGTCTGCATGAGATCAAAGGAGTAAAAGCTTCACAGGTCAGTGCCTAACACAATCTTGTACAGATTAGGATTGTAATGCCGATCGCTTACGGTGGATTTGGCTTTGTTTTGGTTTCGATCTCCGAATAGGCAGATGTCGAGGTAGATTTCGAGCTGCCAAGCTTAGACACAGCAGATCCCTTTGATCCCACTCGGGCAATGGACGCTCCTAAGCTTTGCAGTCAAGATGATGCTTCCGTTAGAGGTGGAATCGGACCCTTTGGGTTGCTGGTTTTGGCTTCGGAAAACCTGGAGGAACACACGGCCGTCTTCTTCAGAGTTTATAGGGATCGGAACACAGCCAAAGTCCTCATGTGCTCTGATCAGAGAAGGCAAGCCATTTTTGATCATGTGAAGGACTAGTTTGCAGCATCGCATTTTGTTTCTGATGGCTACCAAGTAATGTCATTTACATCAAGTTCTTGGTGTTGAGAGCAGGTCCTCTCTAAGGCCAGAGCTCGACAAACCAGTGTATGGAGTGTTCTTGGACATGGACGTTGAGAAGGAACGAAAGATTTCTCTGAGAACCTTGGTGAGTGAGTGTTTGTCTCTTCATCTAATCAATTTGGATCCCGTAAAGCTCACGATGACCTTCTTGTGCGTGTTGCTTCTCCATTGATGTAACAGATCGATCATTCGGTAATCGAGAACTTTGGCGGCAAGGGGAGAGCATGCATCACGGCTAGAGTTTATCCTGAATTGTTCTTGGACACCAGCTCTCATCTTTACCTGTTCAACAATGGCTCCAGCTCTGTGATGATCTCAAGGTTTCAGTCATGGAACATGGCCAAGGCTCACTTGAACATAAAACTCAAAGACCTAGTTATCGAAAACTAGGGTTTTCGGGTGCATTTTTTCAGTGAAACTATGATATCTCAATTCATCAGTCAACAACCAAGGAGGAATCAATCTTTGGTTTTCTGATACAAGAAAAGATGATTCATGATAAACCTCAAACATCTTGCTCCTCTAAAAATTCTCCATTTGCTTGCAATGACTGATGATTACATGAGATGACGAGACATTACCATCGAAAAGCCACAAGATGAATGATCACTAGAATCTTAGCATTCCATCTAAGTTGGCACAAAGGCTATGGAAGCTATTCCATGAATTGGATTGGATCGTTGTCATACTGAAGATACATTCCCCTGGAACACAATGTTCTCTGTGAGGTCAGTGAATTAGGTGGGGAGATGAAGCTGACCTGATTCCTATGTGGGATCCACATCTCAGGGGTGGCAGATCTCCCTTTCTTCTCTGTTCAAACGCCACACCAACTGTGCCATATGAAGATCATGTCTCATCTTGCCTAAAAGTCAAGGATTTTCCACCCAGAACAAGAAATCATGGATTTGCATAGGAAATCAATGATACCATAATTTTAGATCAGGAATATTTCCTTTTACATATTGGAGTGCAGCTTCTCGTTCTGTCTACAGAATTCTGTATAGAAGTATCAGGTGATAGCAAATAAGAGTTCTTCAACCGCATAAGGAAATCTCGTTGATTAGTTGAGGAAAATTCTATCTTCCAACGTGTATAAATGGCTATTACGATCAATCAATTCATGTGTGCTTTTCATTGCATTTTACTTTCTACTTTCTCATCATGGTATCATGTATTAAGTAGTAGTTTTTTTCTTCTCTTCCTCGCTATCCAGAGATAGCATCGAATAGCACGACAACATCACACTTCCAAGACGAGATCCTCAACCTCCATCTTTCGCTGCCATAGGTCATTCGTCAGGAGTGATAGGAAATAAAAGGATAGGCAACAAATAATAACTTTTGTATAAGAACAAATATTAGTAGATTGTAACACACAACAGAATTAAATAGAAATCACAATCAAATAGAACACCAAGATTTACGTGGAAAACCCCTTCAATGTGAAGGGTAAAAACCATGGGGCAAACTAGAGAAAATCTACTATAGAAATAATAAATGTACAATTCTCAAATCTCTTGCCCAAAACCTAAGCAACAATCACAAGAGAAAAACTGGGATACAAGGATCACGTCACTGTGCACAATATCCAAAACCTCCTTAAGCAATCATAGAAAAATTCACTGTAAATCTGATCTAACCTGAGATAAGAACTGTTTGGATGAATGAGAACAATTTCTGTGTTTTCCTTATCTTCTTTCGTTTCTTTTTCTCTTGTTTTTCTGCCCTTTTCTCATCTCTTTGAATCCCTAATGCTGCTGCGAAGTTTCTGCCTTTGCTGCGATTTTAATCTCATAATTTTGTAGCCACCATTAGCCCCTATTTAAATCTAGGGTTTAGGTTAAGTTAGGGTTTAGAGGTAAAAAGTGGGCTGTGGCTGATAAAGCCCATATGGGCTGAATTTGGGCTCTCAGCCCAACAACCTCCCCCTTCAGCCCATAAGGGAGGTTGTCCCATGACTCCTTAATGTAAATCCATGCCGACCAACTGTCGGCACATCTCCTGCCTCTCTTTTGGTAAGGTCTTTGTCAACATGTCTGCTCTATTATCATCTGTATGAATTTTCTGAAGTTGCAATTGCTTTTCTTCAAGTACATTTCGAATCCAGTGATATCTGACATCTATATGCTTTGACTTGGAATGAAAAGTTACGTTCTTATATAAATGGATGACACTCTGGCTGTCACAATACACCACATAGTTTTCCTTTTTCAACCCCAATGCTTATAAAAATTCTTTCATTCATAACATTTCTTTGCAAACCTCTGTAGCACCAATATATTCTGCCTCTGTAGTGGAGAGAGTAATACACCTTTACAATCTGGATTGCCATGACACAGCTCCCCCTGCAAAAGTAAATACAAAACCTGATGTGGATTTCCTTATATCAATATCTCTGGTCATATCTGTATCTGTGTAACCCGTTAGCATAGGTGGTCCACCTCTAAAGCTTAAACAAACCTTAGAGCTTCCTCTGAGATATCTCAAGATCTACTTCATCTTTTGCCGGTTAGCTCTTTACCTGGATTTACAAGAAATCGCTAGTAACACTCATTGCGTATATCGATGTGCGGCCTCGTACATACCATTGCATACATTAAACTTCCAACTACTGAAGCATAAGGAACCTTTTGTATTTTCTCCTTCTCTTCATCACTTGACGGACTTTGTTCTGAGCACAACTTGAAGTGACCTGAAAGAGGAGAACCAACTGGCTTTGCATTGCTTATACTGAACCTTTCTAATACCTTCTCGATATACTTCTCCTATGACAACCAAATCTTCTTGTTTTTTCTATCATGAGAAATCTGTATGCCCAGTATTTGCTTCGTTGGCCCCATGTCCTTCATTGTAAAGGACTCACTCAGTTCCTTCTTTAACCTATCAATTGTATGCATATATTTTCCAAGGATAAGCATATCATCAACATAAAGTAAGAGAATAATAAAATCATCACCAAACCGTTTGATGTACACACAATGATCTGAAGCCGTTCTTTTGTATCCATTTTCAATCATAAATGAATCAAACTTTCTGTACCACTGTCTTGGAGCTTGCTTCAATCCATACAAACTCTTTCTTAACTTGTAGACAAAATTTGCTTTACCTTTGACTTTGAAACCTTCTGGTTGCTCCATATAAATTTCTTCCTCCAAATCACCATGAAGGAAAGCTGTCTTCACATCTAACTGCTCCACCTCCAAGTCCTGGCTAGCAGCAATACTTAGAGCAACAGGAATAGAAGACATTTTAACAACAGGAGAAAAAATCTCTTCAAAGTCAATACCTTTCTTTTGACCAAAACCTTTCACAACCAATCTGGCTTTGTACTTTGGTTGAGAACAATATTCTTGAGTCTTCAACCTGAAAACCCACTTGTTCTTCAAAGTCTTCATTCCTTGTGGAAGTTGCACCAAATCATATGTATGATTCTTCTGTAGAGCATCCATCTCTTCCTGCATAGCAATTAGCCACATTTTTTTCTACTCACTTTCAATTGCTTCCTGGTAACTCTCTGGTTCACCTGTATCAGTAAGCATCACATACTCATCTGCAGAGTCTCTTTTGGAAGGTTGACGTTGTCTAGAAGATCTTTTCAACTGAGGTTCTGCAGGAAGCTACTCCTCAACTTCTTCTTGCTCAACATGTCCTGCAGGTAGATTAATATCTTGCTCTACACCATCTTCCTGCATATCTCTCCCAGTACCCTGATATACTGGAGGAATAACTGGGTCATAATCTACTAATCCTTCTGCAGAAGTCTTGGCTGGTGCCTGCTTCTTCAAATCCTCAAGAGTTTGATCCTCAAAGAAGACTACATTTCTGCTTCTAAACATCTTCTGCTTTTCTAGATCCCAAAGCCTGTAACCAAGTTGATCATGTGAGTAGCCATGAAAAATACATTCTTTTGTCTTACCATCCAACTTGGACCTTTCATTATCTGGAACATGTGCAAATGCATGACAACCAAACACTCTCAAATACTTATAGGAAACATCTTTCCCTAACCAAACATACTCTGCAACATCAGCATCTAGGGCTGTACAGGGAGATAAGTTGATCACATCAATTGTAGTCCTCAAAGCCTCATCCCAAAATCTTTTGGGTAGCTTTGCCTGTGAAAGCATACATCTGATCTTTTCCATGATGGTGCGGTTCATCCTCTCTGTAATTGCATTATGCTGAGGTGTACCAGGAACTGTCATCTCATGTTGAATGCCATGTGACCTGCAATAATCATCAAACAATCATGTATACTCACCACCATTATCTGATCTTATGCATTTCAATTATCTTTCTGTCTCCCTTTCAACTCTGGCATGAAACTCTTTGAAGACACCAATAACTTGATCTTTGGTCTTCAAAGCATAAGCCCAAACTTTCCTGAAAAAGTCATCTATAAAAGTAACAAAGTAAAGTGCACCACTGATGCCAGGAACATTAGTAGAACCACTATGAGTTTTTGTCCTCAAAGGACCACATACATATGTATAAACACGGTCCAAGGCATGCATTTTTCTAGACAGAGCAGGACTAGCAAAAGAAACTCTATGTTGTTTACCAGCTAAACAATCAATACAAGGGTTTAAACGTATACCTCTAAGGTCAGGTAATACCTCTCTTTTGGAAAGAGCTTGTAGTCCCTTCTCGCTCATGTGTCCCAATCGCCTATGCCACAACTCCATGCTGAAGTCTTTCTCTGTAGCATTCAGTTGTTCACCACAAGCTTTGGCCTACAACCTATACAAAGTATGACATTTCTTTCTACTAGCTATAACAAAAGAACTCTTACTGAGTTTCCATTGCCCTCTGTGAAACATGCTATCATAGTCTTAATCATCTAGTCTTCCAACTGAGATTAGATTCAGCCTCAAGTCAACCACATACCTCACATCCTTAAGCACCAACTTGCATTTAAGGTTGGTCTTTATATGGATGTCACCCATACTAATGATGTTTGTTATGCCATGGTTGCCCATCTTGACAACACCAAAATTTTCAGACCTGTAGGTAGCAAAGAACTTCCTCCATGGTGTAGCATGATAAGAAGTTCCTGTGTCAATTATCCACTCGAGATCCTGACACACACAAAAAAATATATCATCAGAAGGGGACAAAATCAAATAATCACTAACCTGCAATGTAGCTGTGGCATTCTCTTTTGACTCTGTAGACTCCACTTCTTTTCCCTTTTTCTTGCTCTTCTTAGGTTGCTTACACTAATTCTTATAATGTCCTTTCTCACCACAGTTATAGCAAACAATATCTTTCCTTGATCTTGACTTCCTTCTACTTGTGCATGAACTGCTTCTATCTTTAGACTTTGACCTTCCTCTGTTCTCTGAGATAAGTGTCTGTGAATCAATCTGAGATACTGCTGAGTTCTTTCTTCTCAACTCCTCATTCAATAAACTGCTTGTTACTTGACTCATGGTAACAATACTATCTGGCGTAGAATTACTGAGGGAAACCACTAGTGTCTCCCAACTTTCTGGCAATGAACTGAGAAGTAACAATCCCTGCAACTCATCATCAAGAGACATTTTCATAGAAGATAACTGGTTAGTAATACTCTGAATTTTATTCAAATGCTTAGCAATAGAAGCACCCTCTTTATATTTCAGGTTCACAAGTTTTCTGATAAAAAAGCTTTGTTGCCAGCTGTTTTTCTTTCATAGAGACCTTCCAACTTTTTCCAAAGAGAATATGCATAACTTTCAGTAGAAACATGATGAAAGACACTATCATCGAGCCACTATCGAATAAATCCAACCGTTTTTCGATCTAATCTCTTCCACTCATCAACTGTTATAGTTATGGGTTTTTCACTATCTCCTTGCAAAGGTCCATACAAATCTTTGCAATACAAGAGATCTTCCATTCTTGATTTCCATATCATCCAATTGTTTCCGTTCAAACTGATCATACGAGAAACATTACCAGCCTCCATGTTCAAACACAAAAATTAAATCACCAAAACCTTGCTCTGATACCAGTTGATGGGAAATAAAAGGATAGACAACAAACAATAACTTTTGTATAAGAACAAATACTAGTAGGTTGTAACACACAACGGAATTAAACAGAAATCACAATCAAATAGAACACCAAGATTTACGTGGAAAACCCCTTCAACGTGAAGGATAAAAACCACGGGGCAAACCAGAGAAAAGCCACTATAGAAATAATGAATGTATAATTCTCGAATCTCTTGCCCAAAACCCAAGCAACAATCACAAGAGAAAAACTGTGATACAAGGATCATGTCACTGTGCACAATATCCAAAACCTCCTTAAGCAATCACAGAAAAATTCACTGTAAATCTGATCTAACCTGAGATGAGAACTGTTTGGATGAATGAGAACAATTTCTGTGTTTTTCTTATCTTCTTCTCTTTCTTTTTCTCTTGTTTTTCTGCCCTTTTCTCCTCTCTTTGAATCCCTAATGCTGTTGCGAAGTTTCTGCCTTTGCTGCGATTTTAATCTCATAATTTTGCAGCCACCATTAGCCCCTATTGAAATCTAAGGTTTATGTTAAGTTAGGGTTTAGAAGTAAAAAGTGGGCTGTGGACTGATAAAGCCCATATGGGTTGAATTTGGGCTCTCAGCCCAACAAGGAGGAACATCTTCGTCAGTAGGGCAGCTTGTCGAATCGTTGCTGGCGTATCAATTGCCGCCTCTTGCCTTCCTCCGTAGCTGCCTCCTCGAGCGACACCATTGGTGCAGCCAAAAAACCTGCATCCCTCTTTCTTCTTCTCTCTCTTGCACGTGGTGTGGTTTCAGCAAACCATGGATGCTTTCACTATAGGACAAGACTTTCCATCAATCTATCAAATTTGCTGATCTTTTGGGTTTCCTAATGTATGTGCATCATATGATATCTCACAGGTGTTGAGAAGCCTCCCAAAGATCTATCACAAAAGCATCTCTTTCCACAACTTATTGCAGCAATGATGTCGGGCTCATGGCGGTAGATTGTGGAGAGATAGTCTTTGGTTCTGCATGGACAAAACTAGCTAATCGTCTCCACCACTAGATCCTCCTCACTGTGATCGATTTCTCGCTTGAAGACGCCGCAGTTCATAGTGAGCATATCTCGGCACGAGTCGTGCATGCATCTCATAGATTGACGACGACTGCAGCTTCCTCTCCTTTTTTTTTGACATCATGTTCCATGAGCCAACACCGAGAACTCTCTCTCCTTGTTCCCTCATCCTCTGAGGGGCCACCTAACTCTGGCAAGACCATGCATGGTCCTGCTTTCATTATCGATTTCTCTGGGTCTCCTCCTCTGCCTCGGCCCATGTCCAACGACTTTGATCTGAGATGACGACGGCCAACGGACTGCCTTTGCAAGAGTTTCTATAACCATCACTTTCTTCCCAACAACGACTGTGGCGTTTCTTTGTGACTCTGACGTCGGCCATTGGACGTATCCCAGCCGACTGCAACTCAGTAATCCATCGATCACCTACGCCACCCTCGGCGCTCAACTTCACAGGTTGCTCTCTGCTCATCCTCACCGCTCTGCTACTCTCTAGAGAAAGCCATCCATGCCAAGCAAGCCAGATTGTGGCGACGCTCTAGGAGGCAATCGAGATCCAATCGATCTAGGACAAAGCAGGCGATTTCAACTACTCCATCGACTCCCTCATTTGATTCTTGAGTAGAATTGCTTTTTTTGTCAAATCTTCCAAAACTATTGTTCCATGCCACACCTTCAGCCCACGGCTCAGATTCAATGATGATATCTCTTGCTTGCAGTCTTCTGCTTCTTTTGTAGCACCCAGATTCAGTTACTGCTACCTGGTGTCATCCGTCGTGTCTTCCTCTTCCCCATCGTAGCAACTTACAGCCAGTAGATTTCACAACCGACTGACATTATCGCATCCGCCCGTCCGGTTGCCCACAGCAACAGCAATCCATGGTGGACTTCACGCCACCGTTGCCACCTATTGCCAATAACTGCCATAAGCACTGCTCGCAGCAGAAGTCACCCATGCCCTCGTCACTACCACTAGAGCCTTTCTTTGACAAAGCATTGGGGAGTTCCTTCCTTGAATCTCTCCCCTCCGGCAGAAGAGAACTTCCCTCACCGCAGGGCACTCTGCCTACCCCAAGCACCCCTTCCCATCTTCTTCCCATTGTTGCTTCTTTGCTCAGATCTTCCACTAACCTCCTAGTGAATCTGACCTGTCATGACGATAAACTTTTCACCGCTCAAATCTTCCGCCACAAGATCTATAGAACTGCAGCTACCGTGCCTCCAGAAGAAGCATTGCTCCTCGTCGTAGCTCTCTTCCACCCTTTGTTTATAGTTGATGACTCCCTCAGCTGCGTATCCTCAAAATGTCTTTATTGTCTATATCTGACACTCCAGTTATTGTCCCTACAGGGAACTATAGCACTTCTCAACCTATAAGCCTTATTACTATCAATGTTGCAGCACTAATTCCCTTCAAATTATCCAAAGGCGACAACTACGCATCTTGGCGTGCATAACTTTTTAATATCCTATTTGGATATGATCTACTAAGCTACATCGATGGCTCTCTTCATTGTCTACCAGCAATGATCAACATCCTAGGAGAACCCAATCCAGCCCACAAACTATGGTTGTATTAAGATTACCTCATTCTTCAAGCTATTCAAGCCTCAGTTATTGGGTCTGTCACCCCACTAATATCTTCATGTACGACTACTGTAGAAGCATGGTGCAAGTTGTAAACCACCTTAACAAATCGCTCGCATACTCGCATGCTCGGACTTCTATCTAATGTAATGAAAATGAAACAAGAGGGAAGTACTGTTACTAATTTTCTATAAAATATCAAAGTTATCATCGATGACTTGACTTTGATAGGTCATTCTATGAGTGATGAAGAAGTCATAGTCCATACTCTTAATAGCTTAGGAGATGAGTATAAAGAATTGACAGTGGCAATTCGGGCACGCGACTCACCAATATCATTTAAAGGACTCTATGATAAGTTGACTGACTATGAGATGTATTTGAAATACAATGACAGGTTGCTCGGACAAACTATCACAGCTCAGGTCAGTCAAAAATCTAAGAGGAAGAGCAATTAGTACAATAAGCATGTCAACAAAGGTCTGGCTCAATTGCCTTATGACCCTATGGGTCCCAAACAACCCCACCCCCCACCCTCATCTACATCATCGATATTTCAATCATCACTTTCAAGGTGGTAACTTTAATAATCATCGGCCCTGACGTCTTGACCTCACACGTCAACAAAGAGTTGTTTGCCAATTGTGTGATAAAGTCGGATACTCTATGTTTGTTTGTCTCGACCCAGACTCCCTACTCCATCATGATGGCCTCGAGCAAATCTCATGACTACTTTGACCACTAGCCAGCCTAATTAGATTATGGACTCTGGAGCCTCTCATCACATCACCTATGATTTTCAGAACTTGTCCATCCACAACAATTATGATAGCAATGAAGATATCATCATCGGTGATGGTAAAGGAGTTCCTATTACTCATACTGGTTCCACAACGCTTAATTCACTTATCATAACTTTTACATTCGATGATGTCTTATGTGCACATCACATTAAACAAAATTTCATTTTCATTTCTTAATTCTGTAAACAAAATAATACCTTAATTGAATTATTTTCTAACTCTTTTCTTGTCATGGATTTGAGCATGGAAGCATCCTTAGTACAAGGCCAGAACAAAGACAACATTTATGAGTGGCCATCAGCTTCGTAAATTACCTAGCCTTCTATTCACTATTTAGTTGCAACTCTAGTTGATATATGACATCGTCACCTTAGTCACCCCTCATCCTTTATCCAGCAAAAATTACTTTCTCGTTATTCTCTTCCTATCTTTAAAACTAGTAGCATTAATATACATTGTGATGCTTGTCTTAGCAATAAAAGTCATAGACTATCTTTTGAAACATCCTTCATATCTTGCTCTAAACTGTTTGAAATTATTTATACAGATGTTTGGGGCCCTACCTCAACCCCTTCTTTTGATAAGTTTAGATTTTATGTCATTTTTATAGACTATTTCATTAAGTACACATGGTTATATCCTCTTCACCATAAATCTAACATTTCAACAATCTTTACTAATTTTAGAAAGTTGGACGAGAATTTTTTTCAGTCTTCAATTAGAACGGTTTACTCTGATGGTGAAGGTGAATATCTAGCCCTTATATCTTGTTGGGATCGAGAGCGACACTAAGAAGGGGGGGGTGTGAATTAGTGCAACAGATAAAGACGATAAATTTTAGTGATTTCATAAACTTCATACAACAAAAGATATTTTATTTCAACGAAAACGTATTAAAGAAATCATATCAGAAAAGCTCTAACTTAAACGTATTAGAGCTTAAAAATATTTGCAAGTGATAATGAAGCAAAGTATCAAATCAAATGGAAAGGGTTTACAGTAAAGTAAATAATAAGAACAGAAATGCAAACATGGATTTATAGTGGTTCAGTCATACGACCTACGTCCACTCCCGATTCCTCTTCTCTTGAGGCCACCGACTTTCCACTATGTGTGTTCCTTCCAATGGGCAAAGATAACTTCCCTTACAACGCTCTCTCCTTTTGACAGGCTTAGGATGCAACCCTTACAAGCACTAAAATACTCCTCTCTTTGAATACAAGTGAAGACTAGAGGAGAGGAAGGATTTTAACAGAGTTTTTCTACTTTTAGGTTCAGTGTGCTTGTATGTTCTAACCAAGAATGGGAGGAGTTTTTATAAGCTCTAATTTGTTTCAAACTTGGAGCCAAAAAACTTCCCATCCTTATTTTTCAAGGTACTGGCGGTACCATCGCCTGTCATTGGCGGTACCATCGCCAGTCTGACTTTGACACTAGGCGGTATCACCACTCAGTCTGATAATATCATCACCTGACACACTAACATAGTCAGTGTATTGGGTGGTACCACCGCCCAGCCAGCGGTGCCACCGCCCAAGCACTCTACCCCAGGGCGGTACCACCGCCTAGTCTAGATGGTACCACTGCCCCAGACTACCTGGGAAGCTGGACTTGGGTAGTGCCACCGCCCCAGTCTGGCGGTGCCATCGCCAGACAATGTCCAGTACTCTTGGTTGGGCCTTAAACCCGGCCTAAACTGATCCAATATCGGGTCCAGTTAACCCTTAATAGGGTTAAAGGATTAACACCTAATCTTAACCCTAATTATATGCTAACTATAAAATTAAAGATATTTCCTAAGCTATTACAAAGTCTGAAAAGTCAAGACTTCTTCCGACAAGCTTCTGACGAACTTCCAGCGATCTTCCGATGAACCCTCGGATACCATTCTGCGGACTCCTGGCAAGCTCCTAGACTTCATGATTGATCTTGGCGAGTTCTGACGAGCTTCTTCGGCAAGCTCTGATCTTTTTCGGTGAGCTCCGTGAACTTCTGACGAACCTTTCGGTGAACTTTCGAAAACCCTTCGGTAAGCTCCCTACTCATTCTCGGCCAGTTCCGGCAGCACTCCCGACGAATCTTTGGACTTCCATCGAACTCTCAAACTCCCAATGATCCATCGCACTTAACTCCGGTACTTTGTTTTGCTTTGTGTCTTTATCGTTATCGTAGTTAATCCTGCACACACAAAACTTAACTCTACTTCGATCTAAATAGTTATTATAATGCAAATTGACATTCTATTGCCCGGCATGTCATTGGTCGGCACTTCATCCGATTCTTCGACACATCGTCTTCTCTTGTAGCCTATTGCCCAATTGGTAGTTGACCTCCGCAATCCTGATATCCTTGGCGCAACACTACTCTTCTTGGCCAGATGCCTGACGTCTGAAGCCTTCTGCCGATTGTCGACTGGACCTCCAGCTCGACATCCAATATCCTGACGAGATTTCCTTCAACGAAATGTTAATTCCTTCTACGTCAATTGTCTAATCCTGATCGAGTAGACCTACGTCACTTAAAACATAATTAGATAATAAAACATAATTAATTAGTTTCATTATCAAAATCCGAGACCTAACACATCTTGCCTCTCAGCTTGTGGTATATAACACTTCAAGTCACCCTCACATACTCTCCAATTAGTTGGCTTTGTTGAATGTAAACATCGACATATAGTTGAAACTGATCTCTCACTTCTACATCAAGCATCCATGCCCCTAACTTTTTAGACAACAGCTTTTCAAACTGCAGTCTATCTCATTAATCGTATGCTCACTTCAGTCCTATAATACTAGTCACCATTTGAAAAAAAATTTCACAAGCCTCCAAATCTTTAGAAACTCAAAGTCTTTGGTTGTTTATGTTATCCATGAATACGTCCTTATACCTCATATAAGCTGATATCATGACCTAAGCCTTGCACTTTTATATGATACTCTTTTGAACATAATGCTTTTCGATGTTATGAACCCTAAACTCAAAAAGTCTTTATATCACGTTACGTTATTTTTGTGGAGTCTACTTTTTCTTTTCAAAACCATTTTACGGTACAAGCTATTCCGACAAACATACATCACTAGAGTATCCCTCCGATCTCATCACATGAACCTCCTATGACACTCTCTAATTCTTATCCTCAGGATACTCAGACTACTGTTACTCTAGTTCAATAGCTCCTCACTCTACTGCCTTCCTCACAAGTTATCCCTATTATTGAAACAATACCCTCGATAACACCACCACTGGTTTTACCTTCTCCTAGACCTAGTGACATTGAAGTACTATAGACTGGCCCAGCTCATGTCAATGATTCACCACTGGCTATACCAACAACACAACCTACCATAGCCCCTAGACATCTAATGACAACACGCTCTAAGAGTGGTATTTTCAAACCACGTCAAGTCCATCTACATGCTATAACAAACTCCTCCCCTGAGGCCAATGAACCTACTATAATCACTCAAGCTAAAAAATCTCCTCATTAGCATAAAGCCATGCGTGAAGAATATGATGCTCTTCTCCATAACTCTACATGGATCCTAGTACCCTTTCATCACACACAAAATATTATCGGGTGTAAATGGGTCTTTCGAATTAAGTAGAACCAAAACAGATCTGTTGCCAGATACAAAGCACATCTAATAGCCAAAGGGTTTCATCAACGACCTGGTGTAGACTTCACAAAAATATTTAGCCCCGTTGTTAAACCCATAATAATTCAACTTATCCTGAGTTTGGTCATCTCAAAAGGCTGGTACTTACGACAACTGGATATTAAAAACACCTTTTTATAGGAGTCTCTAACTGAAGATGTCTTCATGTAGCAACCTCTTGGTTTTGTTCATCCTCAATATCCAAGGCATGTTTGTAAACTACAAAAAACTATTTATGGACTTCGTCAAGCTCCAAGAGTTTAGTATATTAAGCTTGGCTCATTTTTGACATCAATTGGCTTCATCAATTCCAAGTCTAATACCTTGTTATTCGTACGATAATGAAATGGAGGCATAATATATCTTATGGTATATGTGGATGATATTATTATCACAGGTAATAATCCTTTGAAGACTTATGCATTCCTAACGCAATTGGCAAATTGATTCTCTCTCAAAGGTATAAGAACTTTGAGCTACTTTCTGAGAGTAGAAGCAACATTTACATCCTTTGATCTCTTCTTATTACAAAGAAAGTATATTCAAGATTTATTATTAAAAAAAAATATGCAGGTTGCAAAAGAGAATACAACTCCCCTCTCCACTAGTGAATCACTTAAATTATATGATGGAAGTCTTGCTACATATTCTACTTAATATCGACAAGTACTTAGCTCCTTATAGTACTTGGCTCTCACCCGTCCAGATATCTCCTTTGCAGTCAATAAATTATAACAATTCATGCATTGAGCATCTACTATGCATTGGTCTGCGGTCAAACAAATTTTACGGTATCTAAAAGGGACTCTCAATCATGGCCTCTTTCTCCACAAACATGCCTCACTTCATCTCCATGCCTTTGTTGATATTGATTGAGCTAGGAACTTTGATGATCGAACATTCATATCAGAGAATATTATCTTCCTTGGTGCTAATCCAATCAATTAGAGTTCTAAAAAGCAAAAGACAATCACATAATCCACAATTGAAGCTGAATATCGTGCTATCGCCATCGCTACTACTGAACTCAATTAGGTCATCAATTTGCTCAAGGAACTCAACATTAACTCCACCATTACTCCTATAATATATTGTGATAATGTTGGAGTTACCTACTTATGCATCAATCCAATGTTCCACTCACGCATGAAATACATTGCCATTGACTTCCACTTCGTGTGAAATCAAGTTGTTAGACATCAACTACGTGTTTCTCACATGCATAAGGTTGATCAACTAGTAGACTCACTCATGAAGCCTCTCGCTCGTAAACTATTTTTGTCACATTGGTCTAAGATCAACATCCTTGACAGAAGCTCAATCTTGTGGGGGCATTATAGCAGATAAGATTTCCTCAACTGTATGAGAAAATCTCATTGATCAGTTGAGGAAAATTTTATCTTCCAACGTATATAAATAGCTATTACAATCAATCAATTAATGTGTGCTTTTCATTGCATTTCACTTTGTCATCATCAGGTCCCAGAGTAGGGATCTCTTTCTAGAGCTTCTGCACTCCTTGTTTCTAGCCTTTGGGTAAAATTAGGCCTCACTCATTATTACCTTCAAGACATGGATGTAGACATAAAGTAGCACCAACTTCTTTGTTTCAGTTTTCACACCAAAGAAAGATTGAGAAGCCTAAAACTATTGGTTTCTTTTGTTTCCTAAATAATCCTAATGGAAATTAGGATCTCTCAGTGATAGGGTATATTCTGATGCCACCCAAAGGCAAGAGTTAGTAGCCACGTCAGCAACCCGAGGACTGATGTGATGCATCATCACGACGTGACACTTTGGGCTCAGAGGAGACAGTCACCTGTCCCCGCCCGACTCGAGGTCGTACCAAACGTGCCGCACCATACCATGCTGCTTCGGAAAGCTCAGGATGACGATGGCATCGCATAGCACTAATTCATACGAATCAGTCGGCACCCTCATAGATAGCATGAGCCAGCCGCCCAAGGAATTGGAGGTAATTAATGGGCCTTGTACAATCGACCAATGCCCACCTCATGATCAATGTGAAAGGAGAGGACTTTGGACATTGAATTCCCCATAACTCTACTCAACACTAACTTAGGCTTCGGAAGGGTTGAGTCGGGAAATCCCCCTCCTGACACTGACCTTCGTGCATGAACCAACAATAAAATAGTAGCAACCCGCCAAGGGAAAACCACACTTGTGAGACGACGCCTGGACCAGACATGACCTGAAGCCCGCTTCTAATCATCATCCACGAGGACAACTTTGCGCATCTGGGACAAGACTGAGCCATGCTAACACCTCGGCCATGACATAAAGGTTTACCAATATTTTAGCGCTAGAAGGAGAGCCCAATGTCACAGGAATACCTGGCAATGATCGGCCTAGGAGCTCGTTAGGATGAAGAACCATCGATGGTGCAACCCACCTTCGGGACTGGAGGTTTGGCAATTCAAACATCAGATCACCATTGGTGCTTGTTTAACGACTCTGGCCTCCTTCCTCTAGAAAATGACTAGGGATCGTTTGCCATCTCGCCTGAGGCATTCTGCAACCTCACCAAGCAGGTACAAGCCCTAACGGGGATGATGTAGATGATCATTCCACTCATCCCGCAACTCATACAACAAGCAGGCCCTCCCCCCGCAACACCGACTTTCCCCTTGGGATCGCCTGATGTGCCCCTAATCGATCCATCGTAATAGGCCCTATGCCATAGTGAGATCGGCGATCAAGAAGGAGGCCCAAGGACAACCCCCGAGCAGAGCGCTCTGGTGACCAGCCACCTCGCTGATACCTAAGCTCGATACTTTGTCATTTGATTCCGTTGATGATTCTCTTCAGGTTCAATTGTCTCTCATAAACTGACACTTAGATGAATTCCAATGTGAGATGCGCAAGTCATAAGTTGAGACTGAAGAAGACTCGGGAGGATCCCCCTTCATCCAAGAAATCCAAGATAAGCCCATGCCCCTCAACTTCCGCCTCCTGACACTTAAGACGTACGATGGTGCTACCGATCCGACGGAGCATATCGTCGCCTTTCGAGCATATATGGCTCTCTACGACACTTCCAAAGCCCTAATGTGCCGAGCATTTCCGACTACTCTCAAGGGGCTGATGTGATCATGGTTCAGCCGATTGTGACCAGCCTCGGTCTCATCCTTCGACCATTTGGCAAGAGAGTTCGAACAAAACTTTTTGGCTAGCATATGGCCCAAGCCTTCCATGGCCTCACTCCTTGCGCTATCCTAGGGGGATACCGAACCACTCTCCTAGTTCGTCGCTTGCTTCGCCTCTGAAATCCAAGGAGTCCTGGATGCTCACCCCTCCCTGATCATGCAAGCATTCCTTATGGGCCTATGCCCCTCAAGATTTTTTTGGTCACTGATCAAAAGACCACTCGCAATAGTTCCGGAGATGCTCTAGCGTGCCAACCAGTTTGTCGCTGCCGAGACACTAATGGCCGGAAAGCGAGAGGATCGCAAAAGGCCTCACACAGAGCCAACCCGAGGAACATCCTTGGGCCAGTCCATAATGCAACCCCGGAGAAGGCCTGACTAGCATGAGTCATCGCTCCCGAGACCCCCACCTCTACCTTTGAACACCTCTCACACCGAAATCTTTCTCCGGATAAGGGATATAGGCCTGCTGTAGGAACCAAATCCATTGAAAACTACTCACAAGGATCAATTTAAATATTATAGGTTTCATCGGGACTACGGCCACGACACCGAAGAGTGCCCAAACCTCTAGAACCAAATTAAGGAGTTAATCCGAAGGGGGCATCTCGACCGTTACTTGAAGAAACCGAGGGAGGCATCTCTGCACCCTAGTGGCCCAATGGAAAGTAGATCGATGTCATCATCGGCGGGCCGACTTCGGGTGGCAACAACATATTGGGATGAAATGCCTATGCCCGTAGCACAGTCAAGAAGCACCCAAGGTCAGAATCGGGGTATGAAATCACCTTTGGAGCAGGCGAAGCCAAGTTCCCAATGCCTTGGTCATCTCGATTTGCATCGCCAATGCCTAGGTGAAAAAGGGTGATGATCGACATAGGAAGCTCGACCGATGTGCTGTACTTTGATATTTTCAAGAAGCTCGACCTGGAGGAAAGAGATCACTCCCCCATGGCCTCGGCACTCACTGGCTTCATGGGAAATTTTATCTCCCCGCTTGGGATGACTTCCCTTCCCATCACTTTTGGGGAACAACTGACGACCAAGACGATGATTGCCACTTTCATGGTGGTCAACCTACCGTCCACATATAACGTCATATTCGGTCGACCGAGCCTCAACAAACTCAAGGTAGTTGTCTCCACTTATCACTGAGCAATGAAGTTCCCAATGTTGACATGAGTCGGGATAGTCAGGAGTGATCCTAGGGAGTCCCGCCAATGCTACTTAACGATAGTGACCTTACCGAGGAAGCCAAAACCAAGCCTACCCCTTCAGGACCCATGACCTATTGACAAATCGTTGCCCCACTCAGAGCCAACAGAGCAACTGACTAAGATTCCCCTAGACAAAAGCCACCCCAACAAGACCATGAGAGTTAGGATGACACTACCTGAGGCAGAGCAGGTCCAGCTTATCAACTTCCTAATGAAAAATGTTGATGTGTTCGCATGGTCTCCGAAAGATATGCCTAGGGTTGACCTCGACATTGTGCAACATCATCTCAACATCCATCCCGGAGTACACCCCGTGAAGCAAAAACTGAGGAAGTTCACCCCGGAACGACAGAATGCAATCAGTGATGAAGTGGGCCGCCTGCTCAATGTCAGATTTGTAACCGAGGTGAAGTACCCTCAATGGTTATCGAATATAGTACTCATCAAAAAACACAATGGAAACTGGAGGATATGTATTGACTACACCGATCTCAATCGCGCATGTCCTAAAGATTGCTACCCCCTCTCGAGGATAGACCAGCTAGTGGATGCCACCGTAGGGCATGAGCTCCTCACCTTTATGGACACATTCTTAGGTTACAATCAAATCCCAATGGCGCTACGAGATCGAGAACACACTACCTTCATCACCGACAGAGGTGTCTTATGCTAGTTATAGGTGCCCTACAAGCTAATCATGTAAGTGAAGGCACCTATAACATGTTGCATCAATCTCTTTGCTTATGATTACTGGCATTTTCTTACATTGTCTAGATGTATATTGTGATGCCCTTGGATCTGTGCAATGGGAATCAGATCATGATGAGATCACAATAATGAGACCGATTCACCTTTAAACACAGACCCTTAATAATCCTGGTCATAGGTTACTTGAGAGGGACATCACGATAACTGGACAGACTTGTCTGCTGTATACCCATCCATATGATAGAGATGGTTGGTCTCATAGCTACTCGTATGGGGACACTAAGGATGCAGTACATGTGCTCATTGGAGAATGAGTTCACTGATTGATTCACTTACGGAATGTTGGATGGTTATTGATACCTCATGTCAAAAAGCGATTTTGTAGTCCCAGTAGTGTATCTAGTCCTTAGACTTGAGACACTAAAGATGCCTTGTATAAGTACTCCATTCTTTGACGTCAGACTTACAGGTTTGGAAAGTTTCAAATCTAGTATAGCTTATTCTCGGGAATGGTAACCAACCTTACGAAGGAAATTGAGTATCAATAGAGGATCATCCACTCTTGATATCATGAGAGGAATATTCCATGTGTTCTTACTTAGGCAAATCCCTAGCTAGGGTCATTCAGATTGAGAGAGGAGTTCTTCGGGAGAATCCGATTAGAGCGAGACTCGAGTGGAAACCATATGTGCTTGATAGTATCATGCTCAATATACAATCTCTGGGATATTAGATGGATGAGAGACTATAGGTACATGATAATTGAGGACAGATAGGTCCAAAGGATTGGATTCTCCTATATCATCTAGGGACTACGGCATAGTGGCCTAGTACGTCCGTAGTCAATGAGTCGAGTGAATTATTATAGAGATAATAATTTACTGAGTCAGAAGGAGTTTTGACAAGTATGACTCACGGCCAACTTGATATTGGGCCTAGAGAGTCATACACATATGGTAGGTATTGCGACGAGTAGAAGTTCAGATATGAGATATCCGTCGGATCCCCTATTTTATTGGATATCCAATAAGCCCTTGTATTATTGGATCATATGGATGAGATCCAATAAGAGCTAGATTATTGGGTAGAGACCCATTAATCTAAGAGACTTGGGTAATTGGATGGAGATCCAATACCAAATAGGGCAAGATCTATTAGGGTTTACAGGGGGCCTATATAAATAGAAGAAAACCAAAGGTCCATAGGCTAGGGTTTTTTGGTAGCCATCTCCTATTCTCCTCTCCTTAGATAGGAGCATCGTCACAGTCCTTACAGTGTGGATCACCGTTAGAGCGAAGACGCTTGACCTCCTTCATCCTCCCCACAAATCTGCAGGAATTCAGGGATATACGATCTCTCTATGTACTATCTTTTTACATACGCAGTTTTTGAATTTGCAGATTTGTTTTCACGCATCAATCTTTGCATGATGATGGAACCTTTTCAATGAAATCTAGGATGTTTTTGTTTTCATTTTTCTATTGTGCATGAGATATCACTCCTGAATTTTCCAACATCTTCTGCTACGAGGTGATGCCTTTCGGCCTGAAGAATGATGCCGCAACCTACCAAAGTATGGTCAACCGAATATTCGAGGACCAACTCAGGAGAAACATGGAGATATACATCGATGACATGATCATCAAAAGTAAGTTGATGGACACCCATTTGACCGACTTAGCCAAGACCTTTCAGACTCTCTAAAGGTACAACATGCACCTGAACCCAAGAAAGTGTGCCTTCGGGTCCGCTCGGGAAAATTCCTCAGGCACGTCATCCATCAAAGGGGAATAGACACCAACCCAGAGAAAGTTTAGGCAATAATAGAGATGCAACCCCCGCGCTCGATCAAGGAGGTACAACCCCTCACCGGGAAGTTGGCAGCACTCAGCAGATTCTTGTCGTGCTCGAGAGACAAGTGTCTTCCTTTCTTCCATGCTTTGCGACGAGCCGATGGCTTTGTATGGACTCCTAAATGCAAAGAAGCTTTCGGAAGGCTAAAAGCGCACCTCACCCGACTGCCCAAACTTGCTTCGTTGGGCCCAAGCGAGATCCTCGGCCTTTACCTGGCTGCTTCCGAGCAAGCAGTCAGCTCAGTACTGGTGTGGGAGGATTCAGCATCACACCAGCCCATCTACTACACTAGCCACATCCTCATTGGACCCGAAGAGAGATATCCCCTGATCGAGAAGTTGGTGTTGGCACTAATAAAAACTACAAGAAAGCTATGATCGTACTTCTAAGCCCACCTGATAAAAGTAATCACTGACTAGCCCCTGCAATAGATCCTCTCCAAGTTTGACACGTCGGGTCAGATGCTCAAGTGATCGGTCGAGCTAGGAGAGTTTGATGTCTGATACGCTCCTAAGACGACCATAAAAGCTCAAGTATTGGCCGATTTCATCTCCGAGCTAACCCCAAGTGAATAATCTATACGGCAGGCACATGCTAGGTGGCCATGGTCTTTATATGTGGACGGATCCACGACTTTAGTGGGAGTAGAGGTGGGGCTCATCCTCCATAGCCCGGATGGGAAAGCGCATGAGCATGCGCTCAGACTCAAGTTCAATGCCACTAACAAACAAAGTCGAATATGAAGCGTTATTATTCGGGCTATGCCTCGCCTTACAAATGCACATGCTAGACTTGGAAGCCTTTATCAATTCACAGTTGGTGGTAAGCCACATCAACGGGGACTACAAAGCCCAAGACCTAACCATGGCAAGGTGCTTGGCCGAAGCAAGATGGCTAGCCTATCGTTTTGACAGCTTCTCGGTTGCAAGAATACCCCATGCCGAGAATGCCTAGGCTTATGCCTTGGCCAAAGCAGCGTCCGCTCGAAACTTCAGAGAGCTCCCCATAAAGACCGAGGTCCTCCTGGCCCCGATAGTCTCAGCTATGGATGTTGCCATGGCCGAGGCCATGCCAAACTGGATGGAGGAGATCCTCCGTTACAAGAAGGAAGGCATGCTGCCCGACGACCCAATCGTAGCTCGTCGACTCAAACGAGCCCAAGCGTGGTATAGCAAGATCAATGATGAACTATACCGAAGAGCTTTTTCTCAACCCCTCCTTCACTACCTAGCACTGCTCTAAGTTGAGACGATCCTCGCCGAGGTCCACAAAGACATTTATGGGGAGCACATATCAGGTCGAACCTTGGCCTTCAAGATCCTCAAGCAAGGATACTACTAGCTGATGATGTGTCGAGACGCTTTATCCTACATGTAATGATGCCAGTAGTGCTAAAGGCACACTCGAGTACAGCACCAGCCCGTGGTCCCCCTCGCCCCGATGGACATGGCTTGGCCCTTCTCCCGATGGGGATGGACCTCCTCGGACCATTTTCCCTTGCTTCGGGATAACGTAGGTTTCTCATAGTCGGGATCGACTACTTTACCAAGTGGGTCAAGGCTGAACCACTAACATCTATCATGGAAAAATAGGTCGAGAGATTCGTTTGAAAGAACATCTTACCCGCTTCAGAATCCCGAGAGCTATTGTCACTGATAATGAGACCCAGTTCAACAATGTGAAGTTCAAAGCATACTACCAATCTTATAGGATACAACTGAAGTTTACCTCAGTCGCCTAACCCCAGACCAATGGCTTGGCCGAAGTCACCAATCAAGCAATTTTGGAAGGTTTGAAGAAATGGGTGGGAGAAGCTCATGGCGCATGGGTCAACGAACTCCCGAGCATCTTGTGGGCATCTCGAACCACACCCAAGACGACTTCAATGTTAGAACCCTTACAAATTCTAAGCTTGGGGTTGATCTCTTTAGGGGATTGGCCTCCTTGGAACTCTAAGTTACTGCTGAAAGGTTGCTAAAATGATTGATTTATTCCTGATGAAAAGAGGGTGAATACATGGTTATTTATAGGGCTTCTAAACCCTAACTCCTAATAGGACTCCTACTTAAGACCCCTACTTCTAATCAATTCCTACTTCTAATAGGACTCCTCTAATAGGACTCCTACTTCTAATATGATTCATTCTCTAAGAAGCAATCTCCAAACTAATCCTAACCTAGCCAGCCTCTTCATCTCTTTAATAGGGGTCAGCTAGATAGGATTTACATGAATGCCCTCAGGATTTATATGTTTGTCCCCTTCAATGAAATTAAATTAAGACTCTCCTAGCTAGAGTCCTAACAGACCCACCCTTTTAAATCAGCCTTGTCCTCGAGGCTGACGTTTCATGAATTCTGAGAATTTAATCTTTAAGTCGTCATAGTTCTCTCAGGTAGCATCTTCTACTGACAAGTTCACCCACTGTATTAGCACTTCAGTAGTGGGCCATCATCGTCGAGTCACGATCCGTCGATCAATAGTGGCACTTGGTTGGGTCTGGAGCTCTCCTTGGGTAGTCATATTTGGTAGATGGCTTTAGGCTCTCTTGTTTTGTCTCAACTTGAGCTTCAAACATGACATATGGAAGACTGAATAAATTCGGGAGCTGACGGATAAATCCAATCTATATGCTACTGCTCTGATGCGCTCCAAAATCTGGTAGGGTCCATAGAACTAAGGTGAAAGCTTCATAGATACTTTGGTCTGGATTGATGTTTGCTTATATGGCTGGAGCCGTAGGAAGACTCAATCTCCTATTGAAAATTCTTTTTCGCCTTTGTGTTGATTATATTACTGTTTCATCATTGCTTGAGCTTTTTCTTGTGATGAGGGAAGCCCTTCGATGAAGTCCAATGATATATTAGTCCATATTGAGTCTGAGATAGGTAGAGGTTACAGTTTTCTGGGACTTGCCACTATCTCGCCTTTATGTCGTTGATATACATCACATTCTGCTACAAATTCAGTAATAATATTTTTCATCCCTACCCAATAAAAATTTTGCTTAATTCTCTTATAAGTTCTAAGGAAATTGGAGTGCCCGGCCACAGGTGTGGAATGCATCTCTTGAAGGATGGTCTTTATGCAAGTAGAATTTGGCACAAACACAATGCGTCCCTTATAGCACAAGTCTTTTGAGTCCCATATGTAATGAGCCACGGAGCTTAGTGCTTCCTTATTTTTTTTTAATGATTTTACTGATCTCTAGATCATCCTATCAGTCCCTCCTAATATCCTCAAGGAAGTCGCTGGTCGGAAGTGAAACGACTGAAAATTCAGCTTGCTCGAGTAGCTACGAAAGCGCATCTGCAACAGCATTCTCTTTCCCCTTTTGTAAGTTATTTCATAATCATATTCAAGAAGCTTTATTACCCATTTTTACTACTTAGAAAAAGATATCTTCTACTTAAAGAAATATTTCAGGCTTTTATGGTCGGTCTTGATTTGAAAGCATCGCCCGATCAAGTACAGTCTCCATTTAGCGACTGCATGCATAATCATGATCATCTCCTTGTCATAAATAGTCATCTTGAGATGGGAAGGAGATAACACTTTACTAGTATAAGCGAGGGGGCGGCCATCTTGCATCAGTACAGTACCAATTTCGACTCCGGAGGTAACGATTTCAATAATAAAAGTTTTACCAAAATCGGGTAGCACTAGTACGGGCTTTGTCTGACCATTGGAAAGTATTTTTTTTCAGCAAGGAAGCAAAGGGTGCATTGATCTTTCCATAGTTTTTCACGAACTTACGGTAGTAGCCTGTTAAATCGAGAAAATCACATAACGATTTTATGTTCCTCGGGATTAGCCAGTTCTACATTGCTTCAATTTTAGAGGGGTCCACTGTCACACCTTCCTCTAATATGATATGCCCAAAATATTCCACCTTCTATTGAAGAAAGTTACACTTTAATTTTTTGACAAAAAAAAATATGTTCTCGCAAAATCGTCAAAATAAGTTGTAAGTGCTGAAAATGACTTTTAAGAGAAGGGCTGAAAATAAAGTTATCATTGAAGAAAACTAGCACAAACTTACGAAGATAACTCTGAAAAATATCATTCATAAGGCTCTGAAAGATGGAGGGAGCATTGAAGAGACTAAAGGGTATTACCAAAAATTCATAGTGGCCGTTGTGCATTCGAAAGGTAGTTTTCGGTATGTCTTCTTCACACACTCGTATTTGATGATACTTGGATCGAAGGTCCAGCTTTATGAAGATTCATGCTCTCTTTAATTCATCAAACAATTCATTTACTACTAGAATAGGGTACTTGTCCTTGACGGTTATGCTACTGAGAGCTCGATAATCAATGCACATTCACCATGTTTTGTCCTTCTTTCGTACGAGGAGCATCGGTGAAGAGTAGGGGCTGCAACTTGATCGAATAACTCCTGTTTCGAGCATCTCTTTTATAATCCTTTCTATTTCATCCTTCTAGAGATATAGATACCGATATGGCCGAGTATTTGCTGGAGGTTTGCCCGAAAGAATCGATATACGATGATCATGCCGGCGGGTAGGAGGTAGGCTGTGTGGTTCATCAAATATATCTAAAAATTCAACAAGCAAGGGAAGTAGGTTTGGATCTTCAAATCCAGTTGGCTCTCCCTTAGATTATTGCTCAAGTTATACCAAAAAGCTGCTGCATACTTTTTACAAAACTTTCTCCATTCGTTTTGTACAAATCGTTGTTACGTCGTCCCCACGTTTCCCGCACAATATCACATGTTTCCCCTTACTATAAAATTTCATAATTATTTTCAAAAAATTTTAAAAAATATCACCTAATATCATCAACCATTTGATGCCAAGCATAGCCTCATAATCATCAAGAGGGAGGAGGAAGAAATCTGCAATTATCTCTTGGTCCTACAACAATAGTTTCACCCGCGGGCACCTACGATCACACTTCAAAATTCGTCCGTCGACGATCTTAACATCAAACCTACTATAATTCTTAATAGGTAACACCATCCAGATAGCAACCTTGTTATTCATAAAATTATTAGTACTCTCGGTGTCAATAAGAGCGGTGATCGGTTGTTGCTTCAGAAGTCTTCCCACTTTCATCGTTTGCGGGTTCGCGTAACCGGCAAGGGCATGAATTGTAATATCAATTAGCTATTGTTCTTCATCCATGACTACTTTCTTATGCTCTTGGACCTCCTCCTCCATGTCTTCAAGAGGTTCAATCAGTAGGAGGCGACCCCTTTTGCAGTGATGATTGTGGTTCCACGGCTCATCGTAATGCCAACAAAGACCCTTTGCTTATTGGTCACGTAGTTCTTCTCTTGTCATTTTTTTGGCAGTAAAGGACTGCTGGGAGTAGGAGGTGTATATGCTGCAGTCTTAGGAGGGGTTCTCATCCATCGAGCATCTTGGTTGAGCCATTCTTCTTATATTCGGGTGAAAGAAATCATAAACGTCACGGTACGGGGCTATTGTGCCTTAACCTCCCCTTTTATCTCTGGCTTGAGTTTTTCGATGAATATTCCTAACAATTGATGGTCAATCCAATCATGAACAAGATAGGATAGCTTCTTAAACCTGGTTTGGTACTCTTGAATCGTAGAGGTTTGTCGAATCTTTGTAAGTTAGCCGTCGATATTTTCATACTTCGTAGGTCCGAAACGGTTCAGTAGTATGTTCTTAAATTGATTTCACATTAGAGCCCCATGATTGTATTATAGCCAATTGTACCATTGAATAGTTCCTTCAAGGTGGATGATAGCAATTTCCACCATAGCATCATCCGACGTTCAGTAGTAGCAAAAGCAACATTCGACACACGAAATCCACCCCGGCGGGTCTCCTTCCCATTACGAGAAGTCCACCCTCATGCATGACTGAAGTATGTCTAAAGGCTATCCCTCCTTCTCTAGAGGCCTCTCTGAACTCTCTCTTTGCTGAAATTTGGTTAGACTCGGTGGTTGTCTAATTCTGAATTCTATAAACAAAGCGCACAATTTGTCCTCCAAGCGCGATTCAAGTCGTGATTCAATCCAAGATTCGAATGCTTTAAATTTAGCATCAATTGGATCTTGAAAAACCATAGCATATGCCTATAGATCAGAGTACTGCAAAATCGAGAGATTCGACATCTCATGCATAGCAAAAAATAAAAATAAGACCGGATTTTCTATAGTTACATACTTGGCCATCGTGCGATGATTGGTATGCAAAAATCGTAAATCCAAAAAATTCGCATGTATCATGTCAGAAGCATTACCTGGGGAGATCGTATATCCTCAAAAATTCCAGATCCGATGAAGAGGATGAAGGAGCACTAGCGTACTCCTCTCTAGTAGTAATCCACACAGCGGACATAGCAATGATGCTCCTCAGATCACCACAGGATCTCTCTCCATGTATACTACAAGGCTATCGAAGCCAAGGAGGAGTAGAGGAGACTGAGGAGAATAGGAGGATCACTACCAAGAGCTCTTAGCCAATGAACCAAGAGGTTCCTCCTATTTATAGAGGTAGAGGAAGCTTATCCTTAACAAATCCTATTCACATTGGATCTCTAACCAGTTGGATCTCATTGGATCTTATCCACAACATCCAATTTGATCTCATCCAATTGGATCTTATCTAATCATTTAATTGGATCTCATCCAATTACCTAATTGGATCTCATCCACAGGATCCAAACTAGGGGCTTCGTAGATATCTCATATCCGCACCTCTACTCGTCACAATATCCACCTTATGTGTGTGACCCTCTAGATCCAATACCGAGCTGACCGTGAGTCACTCCCGTTAGAACTCATTCTGACTCAGAATACCTTCTGATATAGTGAATTATTATCTCCATAATAATTCACTCGACTCATCGACTATAGACGTACTAAGCCACTACACCATACTCCCCAAACGGTACGGGGGGATCTAATCCATCGGACTTATCTGTCTTCAGTTACCATGAATCTATAGTCTCTCATCCATTTAATATCCCAGAGACTGTATATTGGACATGGTAAAGTCAGGCCCATACGGAATCCTGTTCAAGTCTCGCTCTAATCAGATTCTCCAGGAGAATTCCTTCTCTCTCAATCCGAACAACCTTGGCCAATTACCTGAGTGAGCACACGCGGGATATATCTCTCATGATACTGAGAGTGGATAATCCTCTATTGACACATAATTACCTTCGTAAGGCTGGCTACCATTCCCAAGAACTGGCTATAGTAGATCTGGAGCTCTCTAAACCTGTAAGTCCGGCGTCAAAGAATGGAGTACTCAAACAAAGCATCTTTGGTGCCTCAAGTCTAAGGACTAGACAAACTACTAGGACTACGGAATCGTCGTCTGACATTAGGTATCATTAACCATACAACATTCTGTAAGCAGATTAATTAGTGAACTCATTCTCCAATGAGCACCTGCACTATACCTCTAGTGTCCCCACATAAGCGACTATGAGACCAATCGCCTCCATCATATAGATGAGTATACAATGCACCAGTCTATCCAGTTATCTCGATGTCCTCGTTGAGTAACCTATGACCATGATGATTTAGGATCTGTGTTTAAAGGTATATTGGTCTCATTACCATGATCTCATCACGATCCAATTCCCATTGCACAGATCCATGGACATCACAATATTCATCCAGATAATCTGAGAAAAATACCAATAATAATATACGAAGAGATCGACGTAACATGTCATAGGTGCCATCACTCACGTGATTAGCTTGTAGGGCACCTACAACCAACACAAAGATGTCCTTGTCTTTTTTTTTGTTGACAGGTTAATGACATGGGGTGGTAGAAGGTTCAGACAATAGATCGGTAATAAAAGAGTTCAGCTATAATGGTTTACTGTTTTGGGCTACAATATTTAACGTTGTTAGGGTTATGAAAATAGGTTATGATAGCCCTAATAGCCCTAAAGATATCTTGGTTGGTGTCAGCAAGGTGGCTAGGGTTTGGTAGGTTACGGAGAAGAAAAAGGACAAAGGTGCAGCACCAGATTTTTCGTCAAAAAAATTTCAGCAGTAAAGATGCAATTTTTTCCAATAATTCTCAATAGAGATTAAAGTAAAACTCAAAAGGAATCTACTAGTAAGGGAGAGGTAATGCTGTGTTAAAAATTTTGTAGAAGGAAATGACAGGAAGAGATTCGGCAAAATTGAGGATCATGAAAAGGTACTATAGTAGATTTTTACATCTAAAGTATAGTAGTTTAGATATAAAAGATCAATAGTTTATATTAAGGATTTTTTGATAAAACTAAAGGAAAATCTACTGTTAGGAAGTGTCAAAGTCATCGTAAAAATTTTGTAAAGATTTGGATAGAAAAAACATAGTAGCAAGATCAAACAAATAGTGCTATGCGGTTGGAATTATGCAGTGCATCTTTCATCGTAGAGATAAAAACTTTGCGACGAAAAGTTTATGCAACAATATAGGAATAATTTTTTTGGATTTTTTGAATAAGGATAACAAAATTGTAGCAGCAGTAAAGTAGGAAACTAGAACCTATTGCAATTCACAGGGAGATCAGAGGATGATCCACGGTGGTGGAGATGACAATGAAATTCGGTGATAATCTTTTAAGCAACTGTGGGAATTGCTTTGGGCGGCTGTAGAGGGCTGATAGATGGCTATGGAAGGGTAATGAGATGCCAAAAATGCTACTCTAATACTAAGTGTTAGAACCCTTGTGGATTCTAAGCTTGGGGTTGATCTCTTTAGGGAATCAGCCTCCTTGGAACTCTATAGGGGTTCTTTCCTCCAAGTTGCTGCTCAAAGGCTACTAAAAGGATTGATCTATTCTTGATGAAAAGAAGGTGAACTACTTCTAAATCCCAACTTCTAATAGGACTCTTACTCAAGACTCCTACTTCTAATAGGACTCTTTCTCTAATAGGACTCCTACTTCTAATAGGAGTCATTCTCTAAGAAGCAACCTCCAAACTAATCCTAACTTAGTTGGCCTCTTCACCTCTTTAATAGGGGTCGGTTAGATAGGATTTATATGAATGCCCTTAGGGTTTACATGTTTGCCCCATTCAATGAAACTCTCCTAGCTAGAGTCCTAACATTAAGGAGAATCCCCGTTCAGCTAGGTGTATGGGACCGAAGCAGTGCTCCCTCCTAAGATGGTATTCCCGATACTACGAGTGGAGAATTTTGATGAAGGAGCTTCGGAACAAGGGCTCCATGTCGGCCTCAATCTCGTTGACGAATGAAGGGCCGAAGCCCACCTCCGCACCCTGGTATATAAGAAGGTCATGGCCTGACTTTACAACCGCAAAGTCTGCTCATAGAAAATCAAGCTCAGGGACCTTGTCCTACGTAAGGCCTGTTGGAAAATCCACAAGGGGGAGCGACATCACATGCGCAGCGGAAGAACAGAAAACAAAACCCTAGATTTTTCGTAGAAAGTTTCTATCATCGTGCAAAGATCGATGCGTCAAAAACAAATCCATAAAACTTCACATGTAAAAGAAGATACCTAGGGAAATCGTATATCCCTGAATTCTTGCAGATTTGTGGGAGAGGATGAAGGAGGTCAAGTGTCCTCCTCTCTAGCGGTATCCACACAGCAGGGATTGCAAAGATGCACCTCTTTCTCTAGAGAGAGGAGAACATGAGGTGGCTACCAAAAGAAACCCCCAGCCTATAGAGCTTTAGTTCCCTCCTATTTATAGAGGCCTCCTGAAAAATCCTAATAGATCTTTTGCCCTATTGGGTATTGGATCTCCATCCAATTACCCAAGCCTCTTGGATTAGTGGGTTTCTACCCAATAATCTCTTATTAGCAATTATTAGATCTCATCTCAGGATCTAATAATTCAGGAGCTTAATGGATATCTAATAAGATAGGGGGTTCAGCGGATATCTCATATCCGAACCTCTACTCGTCGCAACACCTACCATATGTGTGTGACCCTCTAGGCCCAATATCGAGCTAGCCGTGAGTCATACTTGTCAGAACTCCTTCTAACTTAGTGAATTATTATCTCTATAATAATTCACATAACTCATCGATTGCGGATGTACTAGGCCACTACGCCACAGCCCCCAGACAATACAAGGGAATCCAATCCTTTGGACCTATCTGTCCTCAGTTACCATGTATATATAGTCTCTCATCCATCTAATATCCCAGAGATCTTATACCGGGCATGGTGCTATCAGGCCCATACGGTCTCTCCTCAAGTTTTGCTCTTGTCGGATTCTCCCAGAGAACTCTTTCTCTCTCAATACAAATAACCTTGGCCAAGGATTTGTTTGAGCAAGAATACATGCGATATTTCTCTCATGATATCGAGAGCGAATGATCCTCTATTGACACTCAATAGCCTTTGTAAGGTTGGCTACCACTTCCAATGACCGATTGTACTAGATCTGGAACTTTCCAAACCTATAAGTCCGGTATCAAAGAGTGGAGTACTCATACAGGACATCCTTGGTGTCTCAAGTCTTAAGGACCAGATAAGCTGCTGGGAATACGGAATCGTTATCTGACGTGAGGTATCAATAATCATCCAGCATTCCGTAGGTGGATCAATCAGTGAACTCATTCCCTAATGAGTACCTGCACTGTACCCTTAGTGTCTCCACACGAGTAGCTATGAGACCAATCACCTCCATCATATGGACGGGTACACAGCACACCAATCTATCCGGTTATCTCGATGTCCTTCTTGAGTAACCTATGACTAGGATAATTTAGGGTCCGTGTTTAAAGGTGAATCGGTCTCATTATTATGATCTCATCACGATCCGATTCCCATTGCACAGATCCAAGGACATCACAATATATGCAACACGCAAGATAAAGTGATAAAACACCTAATAATACGCAAAGAGAAAAAGTGCATATCAAGTCATAAGTGACATCACTCATGTGATTGGCTTGCAGGGCACATATGACTAGCAATCTCCCACTTCACCTAAAGCCAATCACCAACATGTCTGATCCCTATCAGACCTCTGTGATGCTCAAAGACAATATGAGTCAGTAGCTTTGTCAGTGGATCTACAATATTATCTTCGGATGGAACGCTTTCCACTACTACATCTCTTCGGGCCACGATCTCTCTAATAAGTTGGAACCTCCTCAGAATACTTTTGATGAGACCCGGGTTCCCTTATTTGAGTAATCATCCCATATTTGTTGTAATATAAAGGAATCAACTCCTCGTTGCTCAGGATGACTCCTAGATCTGTGATGAACTTCTTCATCCAGACTCCCTCCTTTGCTGCCTCTACCGCAGCAATGTATTCCGCCTCTATGGTCGAGTCAGTAGTAGTGTCTTGCTTGGAACTCTTCCAGCATACTGCTTCTCCATTCAAGGTGAACACATACCCTGAATTAGACTTGCTATCATCGACATCGGATTTGGAAGCTTGAGTCCGTGTAGCCCTCACCTTGAGGCTACTACCTCCATATACCAAGTAAAGATCCTTAGTCCTTCTCAAGTACTTAAGGATACATTTTACGCTTTCGATGCTCAAGTCGGATCTCGCTGATATCTGCTCGTGACACTCAGAGCATGCACTATATCAAGACTGGTACATAACATAGCATACATGATAGATCCTATCGCTGATGCATATGGTATCATATCCATGTGTGCCCTTTCTTTAAGAGTCTTTGGGGACATACTCCTAGAAAGTGATATTCCATGTCTCATTGGTATGAGACCTCTCTTGGAATTTTTCATGCTAAACCTTTTGACAATGGTGTCTATGTACCTGAACTGGGATAAGTTAAGCATCCTCTTGGATCTATCTTTATAGATCCGTATCCCCAATATGTAGGATGCTTCCCCTAAGTCCTTCATGGAGAAGTGCCTAGATAACCAAGTCTTTACTGTGGAGAGCATTCCTACATCATTCCCAATGATCAGGATGTCATTCACATATAATATCAAAAAGGTGATAGTGCTCCCACTTACTTTCCTATACGTACAAGGCTCATCTTCGTTCTTAATGAAGTCATAAGAACTGATCGCCTCATCAAATCTTATGTTCCAACTTCGAAAATCTTGCTTCAATCCATAAATGGACTTAAGCAACCTGCACACCTTATCTGGGTTATCCCTGGACACGAATCCCTCATGTTGTATCATATACACCTCCTTCTCGAGGTTACCATTAAGGAATGTAGTTTTGACGTCCATCTGTCAGATCTCATAATTATAGTGTGCTGCAATAGTCAATAGAATTCGAATGGATTTTAGCATAGCTACAGGTGAGAAAGTTTCATCATAGTCAACATTTTGCCTTTGACGATATCCCTTAGCCACTAGCCTTGCTTTATAGGTCTCTACCTTTCCATCTACTCCAATCTTCTTTTTGAAGATCCACTTGCAACCAATGGGTATAATACCCTCGGGTGTATCAACTAGGTTCCAAACCTTGTTGGAGTACATGGAATCCATTTCTGAATTCATGGCTTCTTGCCATTTACCGGAGTCTATGCTCATAATAGCCTCCTCGTAGGTTTAAGGATAAATATCCTCAATATCCTCTCTTCTGATATGTCCCACATATCTCTCAGGAGGATGAGATACTCTATCGGATCTACGTAAAGTTAGAACTTGTGTGTTATGTATCTAAACAGATTCTGGAATGGTGCTTAGGCTAGGTTCTCCAACCTCGCTCAACTCTATCATGCTCCCACTGTCTCCACCAAGAATGTGTTTCTTCTAAAGGAACACTGCTCTCTTGGCTACAAAGACCTTTCGGTCCTTAGGGTGATAGAAATAATACCCACAAGTTTCGTTGGGGTATCCCACGAACTTGCACCATTCCGTCCTAGATTCTAACTTGTTAGGGTTGTGTCTCTTAAAGTGGGCAGGGCAGCCCTAAATCTTAACAACTTTAAGATCGGGCTTCTTCTCATTCCATATCTCATATAGAGTAGACATCACTGATTTAGTTGGAATTCTGTTCAGAAGGTAAGCTGCGGTCTCTAAGACATATCCCCAGAATGAGATGGGTAGGTCGGCGAAACACATCATGGAACACACCATGTCTAATAGTGTGTGATTCCTCCTTTTTGATACACCATTAAGCTGTGGTGTATAAGGAGGTGACTATTGGGATAATATCTCATAGTCTTTGAGGAACTTGGTGAACTCTATACTTAAGTAATCACCTCCTCGATCTGATCGAAGGGTTTTAATACTCTTTCCAGTCTGGTTCTCCACTTCTCGTTTCCTCTTAGACTCACTTACACTCATGATATGTGGAGCTATATTTAGCATAAATAAACCATTATGCATTATTCCTCTTGTGATGATCTCATCATCTAATATTGAACAACTATTGTTCTTAAAAACTAATTTATATCTATTAACTGTGAAACATGAAATGGAAATAATATTTTTGATAATAGAAGGAACATAATAGCATGCATCTAATGTAATAATAGCTCTAGCAGGCAGATATAAGGTGACCTTGCCAATAGCCATTGCAGCAACCTTTGCTCTATTGCCCATCTTAAGGTCCATCTCGCTTCTGTTCAATCTTCTAGGTCCTGCTAGAACCTGCAACAAATTGCAGATATAATAAACACTCTCGGTATCCAATACCTATGTGTTATCATAAGATTCTGATAAATGGAGACTAATCATGAATGTACATGAAGCTTCTGCAAGCTTCTGTTTCGCCCTCTCTGTAAGGTACTCTTTGTAGTTCCTCTTTCAGTGCCCATCTTTGTCGTAGTAGAAGCACTGGCCTTTGTCCTTTGTTGGTTCTATCTTAACAACCTTTGCCTTATCCATTTAACCCTTGCCCTTGCCCTTCTTAAGGGTCTTCTCAACCTTCCTTTTCTTTTTAGTCTCACCAGTGTAGAGAATCGGCTTCTCTTTCTTGATGGTGCTCTCTGCTTCTCTCAATGTATTGAGGAGCTCTGGGAGGGTCACCTCAAGTTTGTTCACATTAAAATTCATTATGAACTGAGAAAAGGAATCTGGTAGGGACTGAAGCACAAGATCCACACACAGGTTATCCTCTAGGACCATTCCTAGACCTGTGAGTTTCTCAATCCACTCAATCATTTTAAGGACATGGTTCTGAACCGGTGTCCCCTCAGTCATCCTAGCATGGAAAAGACTCTTTGATATCTCATATCGCTGAGTTCTTCCCTGTTCCTCAAACAGTTTGTAGAGATGCAGGAGTATGAAATTAGCATTCATATTTTTATGCTGTCTCTGTAACTCAATAGTCATAGAGGCCAACATATAACACTAAGCAAGAGTGGAATCATCTAAGTACTTCACATAACGAGCGATCTCATCCTCGCTTACCCCTTCGTCGGGCGTAGGGATCACTGTTTCAAGGACATACACAATTTTCTCCACCGTGAGAACGATTCTTATATTGCGAAGCCAATCCGTATAATTTGAACCAGTGAGCCAGTTGGCATCAAGTATGCCACGTAAAGGATTTGAAAGCGATATTTTTCTGAAATTAAAGATGTAGTAGAAATAAATAATATGCAGACTTTGTAGAAATTTAAACAATTAAGATAAGGACTTCTATCTTAATGTATTCCCACTAATTTTTCACGAGACACACAACACCCTCTGGTATGTGAATCAGAGACCCCGGACGGATCTCTAGTGGGGATCGGGATCCAATCGGCGTCTTAACGTAACCTCAAGGGACTCGACCAATCACGTTAAGCCCGTAAAGGTAGGCAACTCTTGTCAATCACAACTCCTTATGATTCCCGTCCTGTTTGGCCTCCGAACCACCATGGCCTCGAGGGACTCGACCAACCATGATAATCGGTTAAGTCATCACCATCATTACCAGATGAGTCTGATTCGGTGATATACTCTCGAGGGACTAGACCAAGCATACCATGTCCTCAGGTCACCAATGACATCTCTATGATGTAGATAAGATAGCGAAACGCGATATGGGTGAGTCTCGAGGGACTCGACCAACTCAACCTATACCGAGAATCGGTTCCTACTTATAACGATGGAAGGCCACGTGGGTCAATCTAATTGCCTTATGTTTACCGACTTAATATTATTAATAGAGGGGATTTTGGTTTGGTCTCCTAACATAATGTGTCACACACATACGTATTTAATATATATATCTACATCGCATGCAAATATATATATATATATATTCATATCTAGTAGGTGTATATTTAATCACACATCACATGAGCAATCACACCAGATGATCATGGACCACATCCTAATGTGATCAGGCCCGAGCCAATGGGCCCAATCACTCACATCAAGATCTATGTGTGCTTCGACGCATCTCCATGCCCTATGATCGCCCTTCTCACTTCGTTGGTTCCGTCGGCATCTCAACGCATCTCCATACGTTGGATCGTCCGTCTCGGCCTCGTGAGTCACGCTACCGCTGCACCTCCTCATGTAATTACAATATAATTACAAGTATGCAGGCTCGACAATAAATGAGAAAAGAATAGAGGCTCGCAGGCCCCAATAATAATAATCACATGTACACACATCACATCACAGGTCCATGATCATCTGTCCATATCATACATCACATATATATGTTATTTTATAGGACTACTAGATAAAGAAAATAATAGTTAATTAAACTATTTAATTAACATATTTATTTTTCTGAAATCAGGGACATAAAGGAAAATTTTGAATTCCTAGGGGTATTTTAATAATTAGGCCAAAAGGATATTTTGGTAATTTTGTCAAAGGGGACAGAATGTGAAATTTCTAAAATTCATAGGGGTATTTTGGTAATTCTATCAAAAGGGAGAGTTCTAAAATTTTTGAAATTCTGAAGGGCAAAACCGTCGTTCGCCCTAAAACCCTAATCCCCACCCTTATTGCACCTACGGCTGCCGCTACCCTACCGGCGGTGCCCCTTGCGCACGGAGGGCGGCGACGCCACCGTTGCCCCGCGGGGGGAGTGCCCGCGGGTGCAGGCGCCCAACGCCGATGCCTCTGCGGTCTTGGCCCACATGGCCAGAAGCGACCTACCAAATGACGAGCAATCGTCGGTCGGCGGTTTGTTGCTGTCTGCGAGCACCTTGCTTGCGACCGCTACACGAGCGCAACAAAGGTAGCAACAATTGCTGCCCTTCCTGGCCTTTTGCACCAACAATTTTGGCGTCAAAAGCAGATTTAAAACACAACACTTGTAGTTTAAGATCCGATCTTCTCACGAACAACCTGGCTCTGATACCACTGTTGGAAAATCCACAAGGGGGAGCGACATCAGATGTGTAGTGGAAGAACATAAAACAAAACCCCAGATTCCCCATAGAAAGTTTCTGTCACCGTGCGACGATCGATGCATCAAAAACAAATCCACAAAACTGCACGTGTAAAAGAAGATACCTAGGGAGATCTTATATCCCTGAATTCTTGCAGATCTGTGGGAGAGGATGGAGGAGGTCAAGTGTCCTCCTCTCTAGCGGTATCCACATGGCAGGGATTGTAATGATACACATCTCTCTCTAGGGAGAGGAGAACAGGATGTGGCTACCAAAAGAAACCCTCAGCCTATAGAGCTTTGGTTCCCTCCTATTTATAGAGGCCCCCTGAAAAACCCTAATGGATCTTTTGCCCTATTGGGTATTAGATCTCCATCCAATTACCCAAGCCTCTTGGATTAGTGGGTTTCTACCCAATAATCTCTTATTAGCAATTATTGGATCTCATCTCAGGATCTAATAATTTAGGGGCTTAATGGATATCCAATAAGATAGGGGATTCAGTGGATATCTCATATCCGAACCTCTACTTATCGCAACACCTACCATATGTGTGTGACCCTCTAGGCCCAATATTGAGCTGGCCGTGAGTCATACTTGTCAGAACTTCTTCTGACTTAGTGAATTATTATCTCTATAATAATTTACCCAACTCATTGACTGCGGACGTACCATGCCACTACGCCGCGGCCCCCAGATGATACAGGGAAATCCAATCCTTTGGACCTATCTGTCCTCAGTTACCATGTATCTATAGTTTTTCATCCATCTAATATCCCAGAGACCCTATACCGGGCATGGTACTGTCAGGCTCATACGGTCTCTCCTCGAGTCTTACTCTTGTCGGATTCTCCCAGAGAACTCTTTCTCTCTCAATACAAATAACCTTGGCCAAGGATTTGTTTGAGCAAGAATACATGAGATATTTCTCTCATGATATCGAGAGCGAATGATCCTCTATTGACACTCAATAGCCTTTGTAAGGTTGGCTACCACTTCCAATGACCGATTGTACTAGATCTGGAACTTTCCAAACCTATAAGTCCGGTATCAAAGAGTGGAGTACTCATACAGGATATCCTTGGTGTCTCAAGTCTTAAGGACCAGATAAGCTGCTGGGAATACGGAATCGTTATCTGACGTAAGGTATCAATAATCATCCAGCATTCCGTAGGTGGATCAATCAGTGAACTCATTCCCTAATGAGCACCTGCACTGTACCCTTAGTGTCTCCACATGAGTAGCTATGAGACCAGTCACCTCCATCATATGGACGGGTATACAGCACACTAGTCTATCCGGTTATCTCGATGTCCTTCTCGAGTAACCTATGACCAGGATAATTTAGGGTCTGTGTTTAAAGGTGAATCGGTTACATTATCGTGATCTCATCACGATTCGATTCTCATTGCACAAATCCAAGGACATCACAATATATGCAACACGCAAGATAAAGTGATAAAATATCCAATAATACGTAAAGAGAAAAAGTACATATCAAGTCATAAGTGTCATCACTCATGTGATTGGCTTGCAGGGCACATATGACTAGCAAGGCCGAGGTAAGCGATCCAACTCGAGCCAGGGGAAAATTAGCCTCGAGCTGAGAAGGACCTTATCAGGTTTACGACGTGGTTCAAGATGGCACTTACCATTTTGAGACCACGGGCGAAACCCCTTTGCAAAGGACGTGGAACATCTCAAACCTAAAGAAATTCTATCCTTAGCTATCATAGGGACATCAGACTCAAAAAAGTACTCGACATTAATATAGAAAAGGCATTTACATCATGACCGGTCTAGGCCTTATAATCCAAAACTCGACCCGACCAAAACAAAAAAAAACATTCACAAGGGGACTCCCTAGCTTGGGGGAGCCATGGGGCTATCATCAAAGGGGACATCCTCGGGCATGTCCGTGCTTTGATCTTCTAGGAGGTCCGCGAATGGATCAGCCTCCACCTCTAGATCCAAGTACTTGGTACAGAAGCGGGCAAGTGCCACCCGGTAGCCAAACTCGTATGTCACTTGGCCCGATCTCTGAAGGCCGAGTTCGAACCCAAGTGACTTCTTGTACACGATGACGGCCTCCCTCGCTCGCTCCTCGGCCCCCCGACGCCCTTCCTTTAGTACCTCTTCCATAGCCCGGGCTGCCAATCGGGCGACTTCGATATTTCGTGAGAGCACCAGTAGCTCATCGTCCAACCCGCGGATCCACCCCCAACTTTCCTTCAGCTGGCATTGAGAATCCCCCAGCTCCGCTTTGAGTTGCTCGACTTTGGCCTCCGCATCCGTCGCCCGTTGTTCAGCCGTCGCAACCGCCTCCAAGACAAACTGCCCTTCAGCTCCTTGACCTCCCGGCGTAGGTCGGAGTTCATCTCCCTGAGGCACTCGATCACCCATCCCACGTCATACACCCAGTCAATCAGCACCGACGTGTAGTGGTGATTCTGCACAAACATTAGCATTTAGGTCGGACGCGAGTCGTCAATTCCAGATCGGTAATGATAGCACGATGCTTACCTAGACAAGAGACTTCGTCGCTTAGTTCATCAACACTACGAACAACGAGCAGTACAACTATTTTGTTAAAACCAGATGAAGTGCGCCCCGGACGAACTCTTGGGCTATCGGGCCATCTACCCAAATCTGACTCTCAACCTTGAGAGTCGGCCAGTGGGAGCTGTAAGGCACCCCCGATTCCCCTTCTGGCAAGTTTGTCATACTAAGAGCCCAAAAGGGCTCACCTTTAGAACTGGCGTGAATGTGGCTCAAGACCCTCATCGACTTCGGTTGCACTGATTGCCTGCTCGAAGGATCATCCCGAGTTGAGCTAGCATGACCTTTCCCCTTCATGCTGGAGCCCTCTCTGTGCGAGCCACCACCCGACTCGCACATCCCACACATCATCTTCTCGCGGATCGTCACCCCCTTGGATGCCTTCCAAGTCACCACTTTGGCTTTCTTCTTCGATCGCCCTGCCTCGGCTTCGTGCGGGGACCCATGACGGGCTAGCGTGCTCTTCCTCATAGGAACCTCGGCCCCCGACCCCTCATGCTCCTGAGACGACTGCGCTACAGCTGAAAGGTGAGGTATCCCCTTCATCGTATGGAGTTCAACATTTCTGCTGAATGGCAAGTTGATTAGCAAAATGAACAAGAGATAAAGCAAGGAACAAAACACCTAAGAAGCGAGAAGTCCGACCATACCCCTAGGGGCCAAGCTGAGTCCCACATCAATCAGCCACTCCTCGGTCATTCCCCTAATCTCCTGAGAGGAGGAAGGATCCCTCTCAAGCACTCCACACGCTTGGCCTCTTCGTGGGAGAGGAAAAGGGGGATGTTATTGATGGCCCAGGAAGTCCACCCAATACAAAACCCCTACCCCTAGTTGTAGCTCACATAGAAGTGGAGCCACTAATCTTAAAGCCACCTTGGGTGGTCAAGTAATACCCACCCTACCCTTTGCACAAGCGAAAACATGTCAGGAAAAGCATCCAGGTCGGCTCAATCCCTGTGCCTTAGCACTCTCCTAAGAAGACCACCAGGTAGTGCTAAGAGTTCGGCACCATCTGTGATGATGAGATCCCCCACCACCGAAGACACTCCACAATGACAAGATGTAGGGGAAACCTTAGCCCTACCTTGAGGGGGTTTGTGGTCAACCCAAACCCATCGGGGAATGGATCATATGGGCATTGCCTGGGAGAAGGGGCATGGAGCCCATATTCCCTAGGGATATGGAGTTCCTCGGTCACCATTGAGTCGACATCATGCCACGGCCTCATCATTTGAAGGGCCCTGAATGCCTTCGAGTCCGTCAAGGGCATGCCACTCGAGGATGAACTGACCACTTCTACCCTAGAATTCCCTGAGGTCGACTCATTGACCTCAAGAATAGACCGACTCAAAGACGATGAAGAAGATGAAGACATCCCGACCTCAAATTTGGCATCGGAAAGAGATAGTCTGAGACGAGGAATGAGAATCAAGGGGGGATGCGATACCTTGCCCATGCACAGGAAGAAGCTTATAAGGAGAAAAGCCCATCACCACCAGGGTGACGTTTAGGCTCCCCGAGATAGAAATGATGGTAGCATTCATTAGGGTGTGCCTCGCCAGGCACGCCGCCCCCTGGTTCCCACTAAAAAACATGTACCAGCAAGAGGTTCCCACCAAAAGCCACATGCAACAGAAACCACTTGCTAGATGCATGCAGTGTCGACCACTCGCCAGACGCACCTGGCATTAAAATTTCTTGCCAAGGTTTGTGAGACATCGGTAGTCTTCTAAGGAACGTCTCAATCCAGTCTTTGCCCGAGTTGACTACCACAGCCAGTGATCGATCGAGCCACGCCTTGATGGATCAATCAAATCTTTGCCTAAGTTAACTATCTCGGGCAACAGTCAAATTCATGCCTGAGTTGACTACCTCGAGCAATAGCCTAGTCTTTGCCTGAGTTGACTACCTCGGCCAGTCACTAATCGGGCCGCACCTTGATAGATCAGTCAAATCTTTGCCCGAGTTGACTATCTCGGGCAATAGTCCAACCTTTGCTTGAGTTGACTATCTCGGGCAACAGTCTAGCCTGTGCCCGAGTTGACTATCGTGGGTGATAGTACAGTCTGTGCCCGAGTTGACTGCCTCGAGCAAAAACCTAATCTTTACTTGAGTTGACTATGTCGACCAGTCATCGATCAGGCCGTGCCTCTATAGATCAGTCAAATCTTTGCCTGAGTTGACTATCTTAGGCAATAGTCCAAATCTTTGCCCGAGTTGACTATCTCGAGCAATAGTCCAGTCTGTGCCTGGGTTGACTGCCTTAGGCGATAGCCCAGTCTTTGCCCGAGTTGACTACCTCGGCTAGTCATCGATCGAGTCATGCCTTGATGGATCAATCAAATCTTTGCCCGAGTTAACTATCTCGGGCAACAGTACAATCTGTGCCCGAGTTGATTGCCTCAAGCGACAGCCCAATCTTTGCCCGAGTTGACTACCTCAGCTAGTCACCGATCGAGCCACGCCTCGATGGATCAATCAAATCTTTGCCCGAGTTAACTATCTCGGGCAATAGTACAGTCTATGCCCGAGTTGACTGCCTCAAGCGACAGCCTAGTCTTTGCCCGAGTTGACTACCTCGGCTAGTCATAGATCGAGTTACTCCTTGATAGATCAGTCAAATCTTTGCTCGAGTTGACTATCTCGAGCAATAGTCCAGTCTTTGCTTGAATTGACTACCTCAGGTGACAGCCCAGTCTTTGCCCAAGTTAACTACCTCGGGCGACAATCCAGTATGTGCCTGAGTTAACTATCTCGAGCGGCAATCCAGTCTTTGCCCGAGTTGATTACCTCGATCAGTCACAGATCAGGCCATGCCTTGATGGATCAGTCAAAACTTTGCCCGAGTTGACTATCTCGGGCAACAGCCCAGCCTATGCCCGAGTTGACTATCTCGAGCAAGAGTCCAGCCTGTGCCCGAGTTGACTATCTTGAACAAGAGTCTAGCCTATGCTCGAGTTGACTATCTCGGGCAACAGTCCAATCTGTGCCTGAGTTGACTATCCCGGGCAATAGTCCAATCTTTACCCGAGTTAACTATCTCAGGCAATAGTCCAGCCTGTGCCCTCACCTCGAGCAACAATCCAGTCTATGCCCGAGTTGGTTGCTTCGAGCGACAGTTCAGTCTTTGCCTAATTTAACTACCTCGACCAGTCATCGATCGAGCCATGCCTCGACGGATTAGTTAGATCTTTGCTCGAGTTAACTGTATTGGGCAACAATCAACCTTAGCCTGACTTAATCGTCTTGAATAGTAGACCCATTCCTCTCCTAGGCCCCCAAATGAAAGCCCTCGATCAGTCGACAACCAAGCCAACAACTCTAGCATGCCGATCGACCACTCAGTGACGATATATCAAGCTGTGCACCAACCCCTCTATGACAAACCCGAAGCACGCCTCTTTGGTGGAGGAGAGAATGATAGGGCATATTCTAGCACCACCCAAAGGCAAGAGTTAGCAGCTACCTCGGTAACCCGAGGACTGACGTGGTGCATCGTCGCGACGTGACACTTCGGGCTCGGAGGAGACAGTCACCTGTCCCCGCCCAGCCCGAGGCTATACCAAATGTGCTGCACCATACCATGCCGCTCTAGAAAGCTTTGGATGATGATGGCATCGCATGGCGCCAATCCGTATGAATCGATCGTTGTCCTCATAGATAGCATGAGCCAACCGCCCGAGGAACCGGAGGTAATTAACGGGACTTATACAACCAACCAATGCTCACAAGTATAAAGGAGGGGACTTCGGACATTAAACTCCTCATAACTCCACTCAACACTTGTTAGGATTGAGAGTGACACTAAGAGGGAGGGTGAATTAGTGCAATGGATAAAGACGATAAATTTTGATGATTTAAAACAAGTTCAGAAACTTCATACGTTGAAAACTTTGTTTTGATGAAATCTGATTTTGATTTCGTATAAAAATGATTCGTAAGAAAGTAAGGAGGAAGCAGAGTAAGTAAAATAAATAGGTTTGCAGAAATGTAAAAAATAATAAGTAAACATAAATCGATTTTATAGTGGTTTGATCATACGACCTATGTCCACTCCCGATTCCTCTTCTCTTGAGGCCACCAGCCTTTCCACTAGCTATCCTCCTTCCAACAGGTAAGGACCAACTCCCTTACAGCACTCTCCTTTTGACGGGCTTAGGAGGTTACCCTTACAAAGACTCTCATTCCTCTCTTGGATTAGATCACACTTAAAGCTTAGAGGAAAGATTTTGATACTATTACAACAGAGTTTTCCCTTTTTCTTTCTCAGGTTTTGTGTGTTTCAACTATGGATGAGAGAGATATTTATAGGCCTCAAGGTGATTCAAATTTGGAGCCCAGATTTAAATCACCTCGGATTCCCCAAGTGTTGGCGGTACCACTGCTTGACACTAGCAGTACTACCGTCAGCCTGGAGTGATACTACCGTTGCAGCTTTACTGTTGGGTAGTGCCACCGCCTGCAGCTTGGAAAAGTACGCTTTTTTACTTTTTCAACTCATAGGCCATTCCATAGCCAATTTGGCGGTGCCACCTCATGTAGCAATTTTTAGGCCACTGAATGGGCCTCCGAATGAGCCCAAATCAGTCTCAATTCAAGCTCAATTGGCCCCTAATTGAGTTGGTATTATTTCACCCAAAACCAACTCAATTTTGACTCAATCCTACTTCGACCTAAATAATTATTACAACGTGAATCAAAATATTGCCCAGCACGTCATTGGCCTATCGACGCTTCGTCCGACACTTCGGCACATTGTCCTCTCTTACGGCTTATTGCCCAATCAATAGTTGACCTCCGTAGCCCCGATCTACTTGGCGTAACTCTGCTCTTCTTGGCCCGATGCTCGATTTCTTTGTCCTAAATCTTCTGTCGATCGTCGATTGGACCTCTGGCTCGACATCCAATCTCCTGACGTGATTTCTGATAGAACTCTAAAGGAATTATATGAAGATTGATCTTTGAGGGAGATCAACCCTTAGAATCCTATAGGGGTTTCACCCTCCAAGTAGCCTGGTGGCTACAATTGTAGATTGATATTTCTTGTTCTAAAGAGGTGGAGGCTACAAGCTTATATAGAGCTCCCCCTAGCCCTAGGGGCTGCTTCCTAAGTGAACTACCCAATTTACCCTTAACTTTAGCCGATCGGCCCAGTAACAAGGGGGTGGTGGCTAAGAGGCCCAATAGCCCAAATATAAACCCTAGCCTCTCTTCTTTATAGGATAGAGGCGACTAAGTGGGATTTATTACACTCACAGGGTTTTTATTAGCTGCTACTTAGTTAAGTAGGACCCAACCCTACTAGGGTTCTATCAAGCCCGCCCTCTTCTAATCAGCCTTATTCTCAAGGCTAGGGTTCCATGAATTCAGGGAACCGGGTCTTTAGCTCCTCATATGATTCCCATGTGATATCTTCGAGTGGTAAATTATTCCAATATACTAGTACTTCAATAGAGGAACGTCGACGATGCATGATGATTCTACGATCGAGAATGGCTTACGGTTGGGCTTGGATATATCCATCATTAATGGTATTGGGCAATTAAATCTGGGGTGACTCGTGTTCTCCCAACTTGGGCTTCAAGCATGACACATGGAAGACAGGGTGAATTTTAGCATCCTCAGGCAATTTAAATATGTACGCCATAGCTCCAATATGCTCTGCGATCTGATAGGGCCCATAAAAACATGGAGATAGCTTCATGGAGGCTCATGTGTTGATGGATAGTTGTTTGTATGGCTGTAGGCGAAGATAAACCCAATCTCCTACTAAAAATTCTCTTTCGCTTCTTCGTGTGTCAGCTTGCTGCTTCATTCTGGCTTGAGTGATAGAGAGATTATCCTTTAGCAGCTGTAGGAGTTTGTCTCTGTCAATTAAATCTCGGTCGACCTGATCTACCTTAGCTGAGCCAATTACATATTTTGGAATCATAGGAGCCAACCGACCATATAATGCTTTATATGGGGTACATTTTGTAGATGAATGATATATAGTATTGTACCATCATTCAGTCCAGGAGAGTCATTTCGTCCACTTCTTTGGTCGATCACTGGTGAAACACCGAAGGTACGTCTCTAAACACCTGTTCACCACTTTTGTTTGGCCGTCAGTTTGTGGATGATATGCTATGCTCATCTTGAGTTTGGTGCCTTGCAACTGAAATAACTTGGTCCAAAATTTACTAGTGAAAACCCTGTCATGATCACTTACAATGGACCTTGGCATCCCATGTAGTTTAACAATATTTTCTATGAAAATCTAAGCAATACTAACAGTAGTGTAGGGATTTCGCACAGCACAAAAATGAGTATATTTCATAAATCGATCAACCACTACAAGGATTATGCTTTTACCTTTAGAAGGTGGCAGCCCTTCGATGAAGTCCATGGAGATGTCAGTCCACACCGAGTCTGGTATGGGTATTGGTTGTAGTTTCCCTAGACTCGCCACTATTTCACCTTTTTGCTGTTGACATACATCACATTGTGCTACATATTCGAAAATAATTTTTTTCATCTCTCTCCAATAAAAGTTTTGCTTTACTCTTTTGTAGGTTCTTAGAAATCCAGAGTCCCCTACTGAAGGTGTGGAGTGCATTTCATGCAGAATGACTTTGATGTAAGGGGAGTTTGGTATAAGCACAATACGACCTTTGTAGCGTAGATCCCTCAAATCCCAAGTATAGTGAGCTATTGCGCTTTGATCCTCCTCTAATTTTTTTGATGATGTTGCTGGTTTCTGGATCCTTTTTCCATTCCTTCCTAATGTCCTCAAGGAAGCCGATGGTAGGAAGAGAGACGATTGAAAATTAAGCTTGCTCAAGTAGCCGTGAGAGCGCATCTGCAATAATATTTTTTTTCCCTTTTTGTAAATAATTTCATAATAAAATCCTAGAAGTTTGGTTACCTATTTTTGCTACTCCGGGGATGATATTTTCTACTCCAAAAAGTACTTGAGGCTTCTATGGTCGATTTTAATATGAAATCATCGGCTAATCAGGTAGGGTCTCCACTTTGTTACTACGTATACAATGACAAGCATCTCCTTATCATAGATAGATATTTTTTGATGGGAGGGAGGCAACGCCTTACTGGTGTATGCGAGTGGTCGATCATCTTGCATGAGAACAGCTCCAATTCCAACTCCAGATGCATCGGTCTCAATGATGAAGGGTCGACTGAAATCTGGTAGCGTTAGCACTGGTGTCGTCATTATGGCTGCCTTAAGTCTGTCGAAGGTAGCGGAGGCTTTGTTTGACCATTGGAAGACATCTTTTTTTAGTAGATAAGTGAGGGGGGGGCACTGATCTTCCCATAGTCCTTCACGAATTTTTGGTAGTAGCTCGTTAGTCCAAGAAACCCACATAGCAATTTCACATTTATAGGTTTCGGCCAGCCTTGCATTGCTTCAATTTTTGTTGGATCTATGGCCACTCCTTCTGATATTATGTGCCCAAGGTACTCTACTTTTTGCTGGAGAAAGCTACACTTTGATAGTTTAACAAAAAGAGTATTCTCCCGAAGTATCGTCAAAACAAATCACAAGTGCTGAAAGTGAGTCTCAAGAGAAGGGTTGTAAATGAGAATATCATCAAAAAATACCAGCACAAATTTGTGAAGAAAGCTCCAAAAAATATTGTCCATGAGACTTTGGAAGGTTGAAGGAGCATTAGTGAGTCCAAAGAGTATTACCAAGAATTCATAATGGTCGTTATGAGTGTGGAAAGCAGTTTTTGGGATGTCGCCTTCACATACCCGAATTTGGTGGTAACCGGATCGGAGGTCCAACTTCGTGAAGACTCGAGCTCCTTTTAATTCATCAAGAAGTTCATCCACCACAGGTATTGGATACTTTTCCTTGATGGTGATATCATTTAGAGCTCGGTAGTCGATGCACATCTGCCAAGTTCCGTCTTTCTTGCGTACAAGTAGCACCGGTGAGGAGTAGGGGCTGCAGCTTGGCCGAATCATCCCTGTTTTGAGCATCTCCTTCATGATCTTCTCAATTTCATCCTTTTGGAGGTGAGGATAGTGGTAAGGCTGAGTGTTTGCTGTTGGTTTGCCTGGAAGGATTGGAATTCAGTGGTCATGTTGCCGAGTAGGAGAAAGACCGTGCGGTTCAACAAAAACATCATCAAATTCAACAAGTAGTTGGGTGAGATTTTGATCTTTAATTTATGTTTTCTCCCCCTCTGGTTGCTGCTGGAGATGCATAAGAAAGCCACCATTTATCTTGTATAAAACTTTCTCCATTCGTTAGGTTGAAACGATGGTTACGTTACTTCTGCGCTTCCCGCGTAGGGTGACCTGTTTGCCTTTGCAATAGAATTTCATAATCAATTTGGAAAAGTTTCAAGAGACGTCACCTAGCATCGTCAGCCATTCTATGCCTAGCATAGCCTCATAATTATCAATTGGTAGGAGGAAGAAGTCGACAACAATTTCTTGGCCCTGCAGTAATAGTTTCACTTGCGGGCATCTTTGGTCGCATTTTAGGATTCGACCGTCGGTGACCTTTACGTCGAACTTGCTGTAACCTTCGATGTGGAGCGCCATCCGAGTAGTAACCTTACTGTTTAGAAAGTTATTAATGCTGGCTATATCGATGAGAACGGTGATCAGTTGTTGTTTGAGCAGGCCTCCAACTTTTATCATTTGCAGATTTGATTAGCCGACTAGCGTATGTACCATAAAGTCGGTCGATTGTAGCTCTTCTTTCACATCTTTGTCCTCATGTTCAAGACTCTCTTCTGTCTATTCACTGATCTCTTCTTCCACTAGTTCAATCATAAGAAGTCTTTCTTTTTTACAATGATGTTCGTGGCTCCATGGCTCGTCACAATGCCAACATAACCCCTTGGCAGATCGGTCTTGAAGCTCTTCTCTTGTCAACTTTTTGATACAGGAGCTCGGCTGATAGTAAGGGGGGCTGAGGGCTTCGATATTGCTGGTTGGGGAGCGACCCTAGTCCTCTGGGCTTCGTGGTTCAATCGCTCATCCTGAAGTCGTGCGAAAGAGATGGCTGCCATAAGCGTGTACGGTTGTCACGCTTTAACTTCTCCCCGGATCTTCGGCTTCAAGCCCTCAATAAATGTCTCCAATAAATGTTTTTTAGACTAATCACAAGTTTGATTAGATAACCTTTCAAACCTAGTTTGATACTCCTGGATGGTGGAAGTTTATCGGATCTTTGCTAGTTGTCCGTCAATGTTCTCGTAATCGGTTGGTCCGAAACGGATCAGCAGTCCTTCTTTGAATTATCATCATGAGAGGACTCCATAAGTGTGTTCAAACCAATCAAACCATTGTATGGCATCCCCTTCAAGATGTATAGTTGCAATTTCTACCATAGATGCATCTGCGATTTTGTGGTACCAAAAATATCGCTCTGCGCGCGAGATCCAACCATTCGGGTCTCCTTCTTCCCATCTAGGGAAGTTCACCCTCATGCGTGGATAGTGGGGATCAGTCATAGAGCCTCCCCTCTCCTAGAGGTCATCTCTTCGATCAGAGCTTTCTCCTTGATATGATTTCTTTGGGCTCGGTGGTCGACCCAAACTAAGTTCGGCAAAGAGAGTCCGAATCTTCTCCTTCATTCGTGTTTCGAAGGCTTCGAATTTAGCATCAATTGCCTCCTTGAATGCCATAGCATATATCTCTAAATCTGTAATATTAAGATCTCTTTTTTGCTATCGAGTTAAAGGCATGTATTGGTTGAGAGAAGTGGTGGCTGAAAGGGTTGGTGGATGTAGGCTGCGGTTTAGGCTTGTTTTATGGCTATTTTAGGTGCAGTTTAGGGCTACTATTTAATAGAATTTTTGGGCTGTGATGGTAGTGGATGAAGGTTAGGGAAGAAGGTTTTAGATATATGATAGATCGTAGCAAAGATTTGACAAAAATCAGTAGAAATTGCTGCCTATATGCACTATCTTGTAAGAGCAGAATTGTCATCGAAGAAATAGCGGTTTCTTGATGAAATTTTTAGTGAAAACTCAGAGATTTGAAGAGGAGGTTTGATGGTAGACTCTTAGTTTAGATAATAGCAAGGATAACAAATTGGATCAAGAAATTTTGACAGCAAAATAGTAAAGAAATCGGTGCAAGTTGCGATAGCAGAATTCTTTTCGAAAAATTTCAGCAGTTTGCAACGAGAGATTGCAGCAACACATAATTTTTTTTTGATGAATTCCATGATAGATCAATCATGGATGGGAGCCAGGATGATCAATGAGGTGCACAAGAAATTTCGTTCAAAAAGGATAACAATTAGATCGGTTAAAGGCAGCAACACGTGGCTGAAATTTTCTACAGCGATCCTTTGTTCGCAAAGATGGTAACTTTTGTGACGCAAGGAATTCGCAGGCAAGGGATAGATAGAAAAACTTATTTTTGGTATTTTAGATGAAAAATTACAACAGCAAAGGGTATTGGTGGTAGAAAAATACCAGATCTCTGATGCAATTGGAGGTGGCAACTGTAGATTGAATTGATCTACGTCAGGAGTTGATGGTGGAGACGACGACATCAAGAGCAATTATGAAAATTGTTTGGCTGATGGTGGGCAGCAGGGATGGTAGCAAAAGCAGCAAGATTGCTGCTCTGATACCAAATGATAGAACCCTAGAGGAATTCTATGAAGATTGATCTTCGAGAGGGATCAACCCTTGGAACGCTATAGGGGTTCCACCCTCTAAGTAGCCTGGTGGCTGTAATTGTAGATTGATATTTCTTGTTCTAAAGAGGTGGAGGTAACAAGCTTATATAGAGCTCCAAACCCTAGCCCTAGGGGCTGATTCTTAAGTGAACTACCTAATTTACCCTCAACTTTAGCCGACCAGCCCAGTAACAAGGGGGGCGGTGGCTAAGAGGCCCAGTAGCCCAAATATAAACCCTAGCCTCTCTTCTTTATAGGATAGAGGTGGCTAGGTGAGATTTATTACACTCATAGGATTTTTATTAGCTGCTACTTGGTTGAGTATGACCCAACTCTGCTAGGGTCCTACCAATTTCCTCTGGTGCAACGTTGATTCATCATGCGTTAATTATCTAATCCTGATCGAGAGTAGACCTACGTAACTCAAAACGTAGTTAGATAACCAAAACATGATCAATTAGTTTCATCATCAAAATCTGAGATTCAACAATCTCTCCCTTTTTTTATGATGACAACTAATTGATGACAAGGTTTACCTTAACTCCTCGGAGTTTAAACAAACTCCCCCTATCAATATGTCATATTGATAGAACACTTGGATTATGTCAAATCCAAGTAACATTCATCACATGTTATGAAAAGCATCATACAAATATTTAAAATCTTCAATTCAATGCATGAAGTCATCAATCCACTTCTCCCCCTATGTCATCAATAAAAAGGAGAAGTAGCTCTAGCTATTTTAAAAGATATGTAAGTCAAGATATAAGTTAGATTTATGCATTCAATTATAGCAAGTTTTTAAGGATTCCAAGCATAGCAATTTTTCATCACTTGCTTGTTGTGCAAGTTTGCACTTTGCTTTTGGAGCATGCTAACAACTTTTGAAATGTTCATGATGGTAAATTCTTTCTTTGCGATGATCGAGCTAACTAATTTTTCCATCCTTTGAAATATGCAAGCTAGAAAAAACTCTCTCCCCCTTAGTTTTTGTCAAAAAGAAGTGGAGGAGTACAAGTAGTCTTCTACATCATGACAAAATAATAAATTTGCATCATAAATTTTTAACATATCAAGTCATGAATTCAATGGAATCATAAAAAAATCATGATATGAGGGAAATTGAAGATTAGCAAGCAAACAATAATGATAAGCTAGCATACTTTGCGATATGCAAGTTAGCTCCCTTTCAATTCTTCTCTTTTGCAACTAAGTTTCCCTTTTTCAAGCTATCAACTTTTTGTTTGCAATGAGCTAGTAATTTTTGTAAAATTTATAACATTTTAAACATGCAAGCTCATGAGTTTAAAAAATAATGTAACCTTGCAATTTCTTTCTTCTCATTTTTAGAAGTGCAAGTTTTGCCTTTTTGCAAATTCTAGCTAACTATGCTTGCCACTTTCTCTTGTGATACACAAGCTAGCATGCTAACTCCCCCTTTATCATTATCGAAAAGAAGGGAGGACTCAATCACTAAAAATTTCAATTATTATACAAGCCATATGATGTCATGATATCAAAAAAAATCAAGAAGGATATGATTCTTTTGACAAATCTTTTTTTTTAATAAAGCAAAAGAATTATACAACCAAGTATCATGATAAAAGAAATATCAAGTCATGATTCATTTGGTAGTAAAAGGAACAACTTGATTTATGCATGATAGATCTTAATTCATCATGAATGATTTCAAGTATCACTTATCGATATATCAAGACTTGGATTATTTTCCTCTTTAGTAAATGAAAAAGAAGTAATCATAGAGGAAAGTATTTCAATTTTTATAAAAAAAATATCTCAAGTCAAGAAATCAAAAGAGATTATGATTCACTTGAAACAAAAGATCTCATTCACATTAATTTGTCAACTCAAAATCCATAATCAAATTAAAATCATTTACGAGATTCATAACATGAATAAAGTTATTATCACATCATCAACTTTCTAGAGATTCAAAATGACAAATAGATTATTGATAAAATCAAGCATGGATTCATGAATTTCCTATAGAAAAATCGATAAGATTGAGATATAGGATTGCCTTTCGTTTTAATATATGATTTGATTCTTATAACCATGCTTTTACCCTTAATAAAAATAAATGTCAACATTCAAGAGGAAAAGGTAAATTTTGTCATAAAGATCATTAAATCGAATCACATTAAGCATGTGGCATTTTTCAAAAGATTTGATTCAAGATATTCACATGAATTCATCAAAACTAAAAACTTTAGAGATAGAAAAATTTTTAAGATCATGCATTTTCTTTTTATCATTTACTTCAAATGCTTTTGTCTTTTAATGTCAAATTGAGACAATCATAAAAGTTCAAGACGTAAAGGCAAATTTTCATAAAACAAATCATCAAGTATGATTCCATAGCTTTCAAGCATGATAACATCCTTTTAATATCAAGATATTCATCATCAAGTATGATTTCAAAAGGCATGTTCAAGATTTTTTATTCGAAAGCCATGTATCATCTTACAAATTCGATATTATTATCAAAATCTTTCATTCAGACATTTTATTTAGAACAATGTAGATTAGTTACATGTAAGCATGCTTAAGTCCTCTTTCTATAAAGTTGTGTATCAAATTTAAGACCGAAAAAGTGATTTCATCAAAGCCATCAAGAACAAACACAAAACATAAAAACATCATATATGAGTATGTTCAAATTTTTCATATGAAAATGTCATGCATCATATAAATTCGAAAAACAATTTACGTCATGAGAACCATCAAGTCTAAATGTGACACAAGACAACATAAAAACCACTTTTCTTTCATTTAGAAAATTTATGGATTAGGTCTTTTAGTTTTATAATTGATTTCATAAAGACATGTATAAATCTGAAACAAATTACATCAAAGCCGAAAGCATATCAAATTGTAAAGTTAAGCATGATACACACATTTTCATTAAGACACGTCCAAGAATAACATACATAGATATGTATTTGATGTATAATCGCTACTACAAATCATTTAATCATCATTCATAATATTGCATACTTCATTCAAAATTTTGAATCATAACATACATGAAACAATATAATTTTCATGATTATTTTTTTAATTTTTCAAAAATGCTAAAAAGAGAAGCATGATAATTTTAAAAAATAATTTTTATTTCCTACCAACTAAATTAAGCACTCATGAAAAAGTCATGTAATTTCAAAATAAGGTAAAAGCATTTCGGGTAAGTTTTTTACCTTATAATCGAAGCCCGTCAAAGTGCAATTTGTCATTTCCCTTTCGGAAGTTCTTGATTCGTCTTTGGGTGTCTTCCTTTTCTTTGGCCTCTTCCTCTGTTCAAATTTATTTTTAGTTTTACATTTTTGTTTAATGAACTTATTAAAATTCATTGTTATGCGTTCAATGCCCTCATCACTATCACTTGAGTTATCACTCAAGACGTCTTCATTTGTCCAAAATTTTAAATCCTTCCTGTTCTTTGGAAGGTAGTTCATGTGTTCATCATGTTCATTGTGTTCCAAGAGTATCATTTCATAGGTCATTAATGACCCGATTAGTTCTTCTAATGGAAATTCATTTAAATCTTTAGTTTCTTGTATCGCCGTTACTTTAGGATCTCACCTTTTTGAAAGGAATCTTAAGATCTTGTTAGTGAGTTCAGAATTCGAAAAATATTTACCAAGACTTTTCAAGCTATTGACAATATTCGTAAAACGGGTGTACATGTCGCCGATAGACTCGCTTGGTGTCATTCGAAAGAGCTCAAAATCATACAATAAGAGGTTTACTTTCGAGTCTTTGACTTTATTAGTTCTCTCGTACATGATTTCAAGTGTTCTTCGAATATCAAAAGCCATTTTGCATGTAGAAATCCGATTGAACTCATTTTTGTTCAAAGTGCAAAACAAGACATTCATAGCCTTAGCATTTAAAGAAAAAGATTTTCTCTCTAAGTCTGACCATTCGTTCGTCGGTTTAGAGAGAAGTTGAAATTTATTTTCAATGACATTCCATAAATTCAAATTCATAGAAAGCAAGAAAACTCTCATTCGAGTTTTCCAATAAGTGTAGTCTGATCCATTAAAGAACGGAGGATGAACAATCGAAAAACCCTCTTGAAAGCCATGAAGAGCCATTTCTTGCGAGCGTGAATCCGAAAGAGAAATTACGAGGCTCTGATACTAATTGTTGGGATCGAGAGTGGACTAAGAGGGGTTGGTGAATTAGTGCAGCGGATAACAACGACAAATTTTGGTGATTTAAAATAAGTTTGGAAACTTCGTACATTGAAAACTTTATTTCAATGAAATCTGGTTTCGATTGTATATAAACTTAAAATGATTCGTAAGAAAGTGAGGAGGAAGCGGAGTAAATAAAATAAATAAGTTTGCAGAAATGTAAAGTACAATAAGTAAACACAAACCGATTTTATAGTGGTTCGGTCATACGACCTACGTCCACTCCCGATTCCTCTTCTCTTAAGGCCACCAGCTTTTCCATTAGCTATCCTTCTTCCAACGGGCGAGGATCAACTCCCTTACAATACTCTCTTTTTGACGGGCTTAGGAGGAAACCCTTACAAAGCCTCTCACCTCTCTCTTGGATTAGATCACACTTAAAACTTAGAGGAAAGATTTTGATACTATTACAATAGAGTTTTCCCCTTTTCTTTCTCAGGTTTTGTGTATGTTTCAACCATGGATGAGAGGGGTATTTATAGGCCTCGAGGTGATTCAAATTTAGAGCCCAAATTTGAATCATCTTGATTCTCAAAAGAAGCGGTACCACCGCTTGACACTAGCAAAGACCACCACCAGCCATTGACCCTCCACACCTCGGTGGTACTATCGCTAGCCTGGAATGGTACCACCGCTGCAGCTTTACTGCTGGGCAGTGCCATTGCTTGTAGTTTGAAAAGGTACACATTTTCACTTTTTCAGCTCATAAGCGGTTCCATCACCTATAGCAACTTTTGGGCCACCGAATAGGCCTCCGAATGAGCCCAAATCAGTTTCAATTTAGGCCCAATTAGCCCATAATTGAGTTGGTATTATTTCACCCAAAACTAACTAAAATTTAACTCAATCCTACTTCGACCTAGACAATTATTATAACGTGAATCAAAATGTCGCCCGGCACGTCATTGGCCTATCGACGCTTCATCCGATACTTCGACACATCGTCCTCTCTTGCGATTTGTTGCCCAATCAACAGCTGACCTCCATAGCCCCGATTTACTTGGTGCAGCTCTTCTTGGCCCGATGCCTGATTTCTTTGTTCGAAGCCTTCTGCCAATCGTCGATCGGACCTCCGGCTCAACATCTAATCTCCTAACGTGATTTCCTCTGGTGCAACGCTGATTCATTCTGCATCAATTATCTAATCCTGATCGAGAGTAGACCTGCGTAACTCAAAACATAGTTAAATAACCAAAACGCAATCAATTAGTTTCATCATTAAAATTCAAGATTTAACAACACTGACTTAGGCTTCGGAAGGGTTGAGTCGGGAAATCCCCCTCCCGACACTGACCTTCGTGAAGGAACCAGCAACAAAGCAGTAACAACCCGTCGAGGGAGAACCACACCCGAGAGACGATGCCTGGACCTGACTCGACCCGAAGCTCGCTTTCATTCGTCATCCACGAGGGCAATCTTGTATATCCAGGACAGGACCGAGCAGTGTTGATACCTCGACCATGACATAAAGGTTCACCAACACTCAGTTAAGCTGATGAACTCTCTTTTATTTTTTATGGGGTTTCAACTACAACTAGGCTTTCACTTCAAGAAATGGATGCAGAAATAAATCAGCTCCTTCTTTGTTTCAGTGATCTGCTTTTATTTTGAGGAATCAATAATAATCTCCAAAAAAGCCTCTTTGTTTCAGTTTTTAAGCCAAAGAAAGATGGAATGTGACAAGAAAGCTTTTATATAAGCCCACCAGTACATTTAGATCAAAGACACCTAAAGGACAAGGGGACTTGAGAGCAATTGAGAGATCATTTCTCAGATTCAAACATGAGCACTACTTCTGCAAACAAAATTAAGACAGAAGAAAATAGGAACTCAGAGAAAGAAACTACTTGAATGCCTCCAAGCATGAGTGCAATGGATTGGTGCCCTCAACTAAGTGCAGCTTCATATCCAGCACTGAGAAGAACAAGGACAGGCCTTGTTTCCAAATGTGATAGGTTCTTATGCAGCCAGCCTGTAGTCCCACCATTGGAGCTACTCACTGCTCGCCATGCCGATTACTCCTATCACCGAACGAAAATTGAAAGAAACAAAGCAGGGTGGAGTTTTGACAGCTTCAGCTGAGATCCAATGTGTTTGACGGACAAATTAGGTGGCAATCCCCATCCTTCATGGCCTGTCAGAAGAACGTGGGGGTGTCATATGCAGGTATGGAGAGAGATCAGTGTGGAGTCTGAGTAGGAATGTGGGATGGTGCCCTGTTGCTGCTCACCAACTTGCCTCACAATTGGATCGAAGCTACTTGAGACTGTATCCTCCAGTTGGTAAGGTGAAGTGTCCTTGACTCAGGCCCAAAGTTTCACTGCCTCTCACCATCACAAGTTGCCATTGGATCCCTCACACGCACACACACTCTCTCTCTTCCTTCTTGCTTGCAGCTCCGTTATCGATGCTTTCTTGGACGGACTACCAACATGAGTCGTCTTGGCATTGCATTAGAGGCCAAGACAAGTGGGCATATTTCATAGCCAAATGCTCCAAAAAATAATTATTAGCTAAATGCATTGAATGGCATACGATTTCCAACCTCTTGTTCAACCAATGTGTCACTTGCGAAGTCCATGAAACACACCTTGACTTGTATGCTAAGAAGTACATCATGAATCACATAAGATTGATCGAGCTTTCTTCTTTCATTATGGTGTTTAAAAAAGATGATCCGCATGAAAAATCTAATTCACAAGGCTTCCCGATCGAGGTGGAGATGGAAGTCAAGATGAGCCGAAAGCAAATGTTAGGCAAGGTAGGGTACAACATGAGAAAGCACTACTTACATCTGAGAAGCAGCAGGCGATCGAGGTGCGGTGCTTTCTTCGACGGTGCAGCTCTGTGATGCTGCGGATGTGTTTCCCTGCGTTTTCGGTAGCAGCACTGTGCAAGTCATTTCAGAGTCATTAATGCGGATGCGCAGGCCTGTCTCGAATGCGTAGGTCAAATCGCAGCAAACCCATCCCTGCCTGTCTCCTTTCATCCGCCCAACTGCAGCTCGGTATCCATCGATAGAGAGCCGAACAAACCATACTATTTTCTCACATAAACTTCTTCTGTGATCAAAGTTTGAATTCTATATCATTCATTTTAAGCGAGGAATAATCGTCAATGGTCTCCTGTGAAACCCATGAGGTTTGCCTGCATGCAGATGCCCATCTCTACGTGTTCTGGTATCTCGTTGTGCTCAGAGAATGTGGGACTTCACGGTGTCTTTTGGAGTTATTGAGTCATCACACATTGTTGGCAGCAATAATTGAGATGCTTTGTTTGTATAAGTGTCGTCTGGTCTTCTCCCAACCCTCTTTTCCTGCATATATATACCACCCGACGGGCTCTTCGTTCTGCAACGCTCCCTTAGAATCATCATCAGGTGTTGGTGTTTGGCTTCCGAGGTAAGTGATGGAGAGAGCGAATAGCTGTCGTTGGACGGCATGGTTGGCGGTGGTTCTTGTGCATTGGTGCCTCTGCGTCAGGGAAAGGAACAAGGTGGCGGTGGAGGCCTCCCATGTGGTGTATGAATCCCTCCAGTCTGTTCCTGCTTCCGTTGTCGACAGTAAGTTGAGGACTGGGTATCACTTCCAGCCCCCGAAACACTGGATCAATGGTACGTTACGTCACCTGCCTCTCCTCCTCTCTGTTCTTCTCTTCTTCTCAGGGGAATAACTGGGAGCGGTTCTTCTCTTATCCTCAACCTAGGCTTGTGCAACAAGCTCGTCACTCGTGTCCTCTATTTGCTCTCACGGTTGCTTTCTCAAGAGACCCGCTCTCCTGTTGCTAATGGTGGTGTGCGTCGTCCCACGGTGCATCAACCTTGCTTTCTGTCTTTTCTCTTGGTTCTCTCCCTGTTGCGAATCTGTCCTTCCACTGTTGCTAATGGTGGCGTCGTGCCATCGGCCGATGCTGCACGTAACCCGACGACAGCGTCCCCCAGCGGCACGTTTTGGGGGGGTTGAAGTCTTCCCCCTAATAAAGCCCAATAAACTAATGAGTCTCTGTACTTCCTCTCACAGCATTTAAGAGGCCAAACTGCATGGCTTTCATAAAAATTCCTCTGGATTTGACCACTCTGATTATCCTCTTCCGACCTTTTCGTACCTTCTCAAATAATTAATATGTTTGAATATTAATCAGAGGCTTGGATTCTGCAACGGAATCCCACAAATCCTTTTACATGTTTCTATTAGATCGGTGCTTGTCCAAATGCTGTCACTGATATTGTCTTTGTCTTGTCGTCTCCTCCATGATGCTACGCTAATGGGTGTACCATCAAATGCACAAACCTGACGTCCAGATCCAAATGGTATGTTCCTCTCTCTCTCTCTCTCTCTCTCTCTCTCTCAACACGCACCCCTTCTTGATATGATCCGTACGTAACATTAATATCCATTAGGGCCGATGTACTACAATGGCCTCTACCACCTCTTCTACCAGTACAACCCCAACGGCTCCGTGTGGGGCAACATCGTGTGGGCACACTCCGTATCCACCGATCTCATCAACTGGGTAGCGCTCGAGCCGGCGATCTACCCGTCGAAGCCCTTCGACATCAAGGGTTGCTGGTCTGGTTCTGCAACCATCCTTCCCGGCAACAAGCCCCTGATACTGTACACTGGCCTCGACCCCCGTGAGAGACAAGTGCAGAACATTGCGTACCCGAAGAATCTCTCTGATCCTTACCTCCGTGAGTGGGTGAAGCCCGACTTCAACCCTGTCATTGCCCCGGACGATGGCGTCAACGCCAGCGCCTTCCGTGACCCGACGACGGCGTGGCGTGGACCTGGCGGCCACTGGAAGCTGGTGGTTGGCAGCAAGTGGAACAAGAGGGGCAAGGTGATTCTGTACCGGAGCAGAGACTTCGTGCACTGGGTCAAGGCAAAGCACTCGCTACACAGCGCCAGGGACACCGGCATGTGGGAGTGCCCGGACTTCTACCCGGTGGCGTTGAAGGGGACGCGAGGCCTGGATACGTCCGTGTATGGCCATGGCGTGAAGTATGTGCTCAAGGTCAGCTTGGACATCACGAGGTACGAGTACTACACGGTGGGGAAGTACTACCACGACAAGGACAAGTATGTGCCCGACGCAACGTCGGCGGACGATCACACCGGCTTGAGGTATGATTACGGCAACTTCTACGCTTCCAAGACCTTCTTCGACGGGAAGAAGCAGCGAAGGATCCTGTGGGGGTGGGCCAATGAGTCGGACACCTCGGAGGTCGATAAAGCTAAAGGCTGGGCGGGCATTCAGGTCGGTCTTGACGCAGTAGAACTCTCTCATGCGCTTCGCTCTCTCCTGATTTCGATGAACTTGATGTGGTGATCTGTTGTCAGACGATTCCAAGAACCATTTTGCTCGACGGCAGCGGTCGACAGCTTGTGCAGTGGCCGATCGAAGAGATTGAATCTGTCAGAGGCAAACACGTTGTTGTGGAGCACAAGAGGATCCCAAGTGGTGGCTTCTTCGAAGTGAACGGGATAGACTCTTCACAGGTCTGCGTTTAACATCCACTTGCAGAACTGCGGCAGTGATTCTTAGGTTGACTGTGTCTCTTTCGCTGTGCAGGCGGATGTAGAGGTGAGCTTTGATGTCTCAGGCTTGGAGAAAGCTGAGGACTTCCATCCTTCTTGGGCGACTAACGCCGAGGCACTCTGCGGCCGGAAGACAGCAGACGTGAAGGGTGGGGTAGGGCCATTCGGACTGCTGGTTTTGGCTTCAGCCAACATGGAAGAGAAAACTGCTGTGTTCTTCAGGGTCTTCAAAGCTGACCACAAACATGTAGTCCTCATGTGTCATGATCCTACCCGGTCAGCTATCTATCTTCAATCATCGATCACAGTATTTTCCCATTTCATACACAGAATTCAAGCACCTGTATGATGATCTTCTGGTTTTGATTGGCTAACCATCCTTGTGTTGCTCGAACAGGTCCTCACTGAGGGCAGGACTGTACAAGCCAACCTTTGCAGGCTTTGTCGATGTCGATATAGCTAAAACTGGCAAGATTTCCTTAAGGAGCTTGGTATGTTGATGAATCCCAAACCTTATTGCATCCCCTTCCTGTCAGCATTCCATCGTCTTCTTCATTTATGAGCAAGTTTTGACCATGTGATGCAGATTGATAACTCTGTAGTGGAGAGCTTTGGGGCCAAAGGCAAGACATGCATTACTTCCAGAGTTTATCCCAGCTTGGCAATAGGAGAAGATGCCCACCTGTTCATCTTCAACAATGGATCAACTGATGTCAAAGTCTCCGAGCTGAATGCGTGGGAGATGAAGAAACCTCTGATGAATGGAGCATAGTGAGGCAATCATTGAAGTGTCCACTTCTACAATAAGTTTTCGTGGCTTCTTGTTCACTGCAGTGTTATCCTTAAGGTTCTAATTCTAGTTAGAGAGGGAAAATGATTAAAAGAACTTTATTGAAGTGCATTACTGTAGTGTTTTATCTCTCAGTCAACTCAAGATTCTTCAGATATACATCAAAGCTGCATAACACTTGTCAGATGCACAACACATCAAGAAGCTTGTCACTGGCAAATCCTTTATTCTGAGGAAGGCAAAGACCACATCCTTTCCTCAACACAATGCAAATGCCAAAGTATCCTTTTACTAGGTTGCTGAGAAAGCCATGTGGAGATGCTCTTGCCTTGTCAGTGCATCTTCAAAAGCTCAAAACCTCGTGAGTGGAACTTAGGGAGGAGTGGCATCTTTCTACAGTCTCAGCTGAATCAGCTAGTGGGATACAACGCAGCTTTGGGAGGATGGATGTGGTCTCTCATGATCATTGCTTTAACTTGAACATGATGAATTGGACCACGCAAAAATTCAACTTGAGAACAGCTTCCCACTTTATATAAAGATACAGATAGGAATCCAAACTAGATCTCCAGTTCTGAACCATTAATTTCTCCTGGAAGGAATTAATACCTTAATCTCAGACAAACCAAGTGCTGACAAATATGTGATTCTGACACATAAAAGCATCTGAGTTATCATATCCGATATGATTTTAATCTGATAATTCAGGTGTTGGAAAACAGGTCTCATATGTAGAGAGGCCTTGTAAGAACTATAGTTTTAGTAGAGCCATTTGGATTCGTCTTCTTCTGTCTAATATGAGCTCCATCGTCTTCTCAAGATTAGCAGTAGCCCTTCTCTGCCATACGAAGAAGAACGCTTCTTCGGCAGAATGAACGCAGTGTTTGACCCAGTAGCAAATTGGAATCACTGTTCATGATTGAACAGCAGACAACATCTCCACCAAATCACCAAACGACACGATGTCATCGACACCTCAACTTCCCCATGAGGCCTCCACGTGTCACGTCATACTCTCGGCAAAGACTTGAAACGTGAAATCACGATTTGACCTGTGCCTTAACAGTGACGAAAGACTCATACCAATTGTCCTGGGAAAAGGGCTAAAAGATAATTTCGGACGATGTGAAACGACCGTAACTGATTCTTTCAGCATTCCTCCCGGTGAGCTTTTATTTCAAGACTCGATCGCAGTCATCGCAGCCTCCACTCCCGTCCCCACGAATTCTTTCACTTGCTTTGAACGAAGGGGCTGGGGATTGTTGTGGAATTGGTCAAGGCAAGCTTCGTATGCTTCAGATTCGTTTCTTTTGGCCATTTTGTTGGGTGTTCTTAGGGTTTTAGGTCGAGACTTTGTTTCGATCTCTTCGTAAGTATTTCTTTCTCTGGTTTCTTGGTGACTCAAAACGCGTCTTTCTTGCGAATAGATTGATTCGTGGGTAATCATTTACGGCGGATGTGTGGAGCCTTCGATTGGGGGGGTTAGGGTTTTGGGAGGGATTACATAACCATTTAAGAATTATTTCTCGGCGAATTTGGCCTCATGAGAATTGTTAGGGGAATGCTAAAATTGATCTGCGGTGAGGAAGGCGTGCTGGAGAATAAGGCATCGATCGGCTGGGGAAATGCTGTCACTTCTTGCATGGTCAGAAATCGAGATAAAGGATGCTTCAGGCTCCGAACCTTTGAATGGAAACAAGAAGGACTGTCATCCTGATTCGATTGCAAGGGAGGAGTAGGCGGAGGTTATCGTCTCTAGGAGATTGAAGGTTCTTCTCTCTGTTCTTTATTTAATGGTTTTATTCATTTAAATGATATATATAATGTTGCTTAATGAATTTTATTTTCAGGAGATAGCTACTCAACATGATTGTTGAAATATTTATTTATTTCTTTATTTTTTAAGATTGGAAAATTCAAAAGATCAAGTTTCGAATGACAGGAGGAGATACCTGCTGTACGATTGTGAATTTCCATTGTTTGTAATTTTATAGGGTTGCTATTCTAGAAGGTCCTTAATAAGTCTGTTGCATTTTATATAAGCTTACTTGAGTCTTTCTTACAAGTCGATTTGGAATTGTAGCGATAGTTGCAGGTGCATTTTTAAATACGCTTCCAGCTGCTCTGGGATTGTAGCAGATGTTGCAGGGTGTTGTTCAATAAGCTTCTAGGTCATCTAAGAGAGTTAATGCTTTACTTTTTTTAAGATTAGGGATAATGAAACGTTTATCCTTCGTAAGAAATAGAAGCCACCATTTGATATTCTGTTTCATTATTATTGATTAATTGTGCTTTCTCTATTTCATGTATCGCTTTCTTTACATGCTTATTTATTGTATTTTACACATTTCCCCCTTTATTTTAGTGAATGAAGCTGTTCTCCAGTTCACAAGTCTTAAGTTTCTATGTAACTCGAAAAGTGAGCCTTCAGTGGATGGGTATGGCATTTCATCAAAAGGATATCTTTTCATTATTTTGTTAGTGCTTTTTTCCGTATGGGATAATTTTCATTCCCTTTGAATGACATGATTGCTGATGCTGATGGTTCCTCTAAATAATAGATGAAACACTGTTTCCTGTGCATCAATATGTTTCTTTGATGTCATTTCACAACTCATTAGATACATCACTTTTTTAGGTGGTTCCTATTGTTGTCTGTTTTCTAGGATTCCTTTCCATGGATATTGCTGACTTTTATCTTTGCTTCTCTTCTATTGTTGTCTTTTCTTGATATGAATTTCTTCTTTTCATCCTCCAATGTCGATTGCCTGCTTTTCCAACTTTTAGGTGCTCATCCAGGTTCTTAGATCCATTAAACAGTTTGATGATCCTTGGAAGGAAGGTACTGGGTTATCAACTAATTCCAAGTTGGAATTCTGTGAAGGACTTTTGCCATGCTGTAGTGGTATATAGAACAGGCAAACATTTTCAACTTTTGAGTGTTGTATGTTGAGTATTTGCAATCTGTCAACCTACCAAAACTACAGTTTTCATGTCTTAGGACAATAGAGAGCTGGATACTTGTTTTAACATTTATTATAGTGTCATGTATCTGTTTGGGAATTTACGACAGTGGTTCTTCTTTCGTTATGACATGAGGCCCCTAAATCATGATTTAAATTGTTGGTCGGACCAATGTTTACCTATTGATATTAATCACTGGTCCACAAGCATAGAACTCAGTATCTCTATATCATTTATATATATATATATATATATATATATATATATATATATATATATATATATATATATATATTCCAGTGACATGCATTGCACAGGTCGTTCTTGGTATCTTGTTACTGTACCACTCTGATATTTTGTCGAAACCATTGTTGAACTACCATTGAAAACCATACCCTAAATAATTGCATGATGACAGACACTTCTGGCTGAGGGACACTCCTACTCCAATCTGGGACTGACAGAGGAGGAGACCGAGAGGATGGTGATGGAGGCTTCATGGGTAGAATATTTAGCTAAGGAGAAACTGAAGCAGTATCCTTTGTTTACAGAGTCTTACGCAAGCAGGGCAGAACCATAATCTTCTGTGGCAAGTGAGTCCCTTCTGTATCTTATTTCGTTGAACTCTGAAGTTGACTGCATACATGGTAGAAAGCCAATGATTTGTTAACAGCGATGCCTGTCATCATGGTCGTGATACCGAGATGGTGCTCATCAGCGGTGCGCAGATGGTTTTGTTTATGAGTTTTGGCTACATCCAGGTCATGGAAGCATATAGCATTTTTTGGTGATGATGTGGATTCTACAATCTGCTACCTGTTGGAGATGGAAGGCAGCTGTGCATCTCCTGCTGGCGGAAACTGACACAAAGGGAGAGCAGTAGCAGAGTGAGTATTGGAGGTAATCTACCACTTGTAATCGTTGCATTCTGTCTATTTCATATCTACATGCCACTCAAAGCATGGATTGTTGTTTCTCCTTCTGGTGACTCATACTCTGCAGCAAGTTGGCATAAAAGAACATTATTAATTTGCTTTCCTTTGCGAGTAAAACGTTAATGGTTTTTTTCTATGCTTGCATAAGCGGGCAACATGTCCTAAACTTTTTTGTATGCTCCTTTGATAGGTTTGTCACGTTCATACTGGTCCATGGTCAGAATGGCATGGATTCGATCTATTTTGACATGGTGATACATCGGAAGAAGGAAGAGGAAGTAGTAGAAGGAAAAAAAAATAAGAAGGGATTTGAGGAAAAGGAAAGGAAGAAAAAATGGAGGAGGAGAAGCAGTACCCGGAGCAGATAGTCGCATGGCGAGTTAAGCTGATTGGCAGTCAGACCGGCAAATACTGATCCTCAACTACCGAACCAATTGGTTTGTTATGGGTCTGTTTTATATCTTACGTAACCAAAGCTACTCATCCTGATGTGTGTTAAAGCTTAGTGAGTGCATAATTCTGTCAACTGATGAGTCGCATGAGCATCCTGCCACCCGGATGTCTGGTGCAGGAGGTATGCTATCGTCGAAGGATCCAAGTCCAGACAATTATAACAGTGGTGCTTCCGATAAAATAGTATATTGCTAATTCCACAGTCGGAAGTAGGTGTATGCACATGTACCGGTTGAACCAGTGGTGTTATTTATTTATATAGTTTTGGAGTTTCCAATGAGCCAGCTTTTGTACCTCTTCTCACCAAATTGCGTCTTGAGATGTTTGCTGAAAGAGACAGCGACAGCTTAAATTATTCCAAACACAGGTAGAGGAGGCATCAGACATGGCGATTTTTTTCTTGATTGATGGAACCCTGGCCATGATAAGAAAAGGGTGATATGTACGTATCGTTTCTCACTCGCAGCTGCCTCTGGTAAAAAGGAAGGCCAAGAAGATGGAAATGCCTATCTTTCATCTCAAGTCCCACCACCTGTCGTATCGTTGGCTCCATTCATGTGCCTACTCACTTTCCCTGTGTCATTACAGCTACAGTAGACCGGGAGAAAGATTAAGGGCTCGATGATAGATTGATCACTATCACCGGTTCATTCAAAACAATTACAGTGCCTCGTCGACTACTGTTTCCAGGAGACTTTCCCATCGCCACCCCCCACAGGGAGGAGCAGTGGAGGTCTCTGGTAGATAATAAAGACGGCAAGGGGAGATTGCCCGGAAAACCAGGAAGCTCGTCTTCCCTCCCTAAATCCGGAGTTTGGGTCCTTCCCAAATCAAACACAGGTCAAATCAAAAGCTCCTCCAGGAGAGGGGAGCTTGGTGGGTGGGATTTGAAAGCATGGCCTCAGATCCTCCCTTTCTTTTTTATCTTACATCGCTTTCCTCTGTTGCACACAAGGAACTGCGGTTACCTACTGTTAGCATGCAAAACAGGAGATTTAGAGGCACGGGTAGCATGCAGCTAATTCTATCTTCCCAAAACAGTTCTAAGAGCTTAGCCTCCGCTACTAACATATCGTGGATGGATGGAGGCGGCATTGGGCCGGTTGGCAAGCACTGCCACGAGCCTCATAACCATGAGGCGGAATGCAAAGGCCGGCGGTCGGTTGCCGGGCCGCACTCCAAGTTCACGCCGAATAATCTCAGTCGCTTTGCTTTGCCCCCCGGTGCTACTGCTGTGTTCTCCGCTGCGGCTTGCCTCGCTTCTCCTGCAGATGAACACAGCTCTGAGAAGACTAGCTAGCTATCTGACGTCACAAGGTCGCAAGGATCGTCTACCTGCATGACGAAGGCCGTCCTGTTGCACCGGAGCCTGACATGAGCCGGCGCCGCTCGGGCTCACTGGATGAGGCCCTGCGGCCGTGCGGTGCACTCGGCTCCACGGCGCTTTCTCGTTGAGCCCGGTGGCGGTGCGAGCCGGTGACGGGGTCTCGTTTGCACCTTGGCGCCTGCACCCGATGTAGAGGCGGTCGCCGCCGCCTCGTGGACGCTGGAAGAGGACGACGTCGCCTGCATCGAGCTTCTTCTCCTTGACGAAGCGGCTCCAGCCTTTGGTCAGCACGTAGCTCTGGCTGCTGCTCCAGTAGGAGTAGCGAAACCGCCACGGCTTGCCGGTCTCGTCCTCGAAGCTCAGCGACAGGTCTTTCTCGCCCGAGTTGCCGTCTAGGGGGAAGTACTTCTCGGCGTGCTGTTTGGGTATCACCAGCCTGTTGAGCTTCCCCACGTCACTGGGAGTGAGACACTTCTCAAACATCTGCTCCCTCTCATGGTGGCCTTCTCTCTGCTCCAGTTGGCAGGGGTGGTGGTAGAGGTGCATGGCTGGCTCCCGAGGCCATGTTCCATGGTGATGCTGCTGATGCTGCTGTTGTTGCTGTGACATTGGGTTCATGGACATGTTCCTAATGACTACAAGGCTATGCAAAAGAACAAGAGCTTAGGGGGTGTGGACACTGAAGCTGTAGCACATATTCTTAGGAATTTATAGACTCTTACGAAGAAATAATCATACACTGTTGTTAATTCTGAGGAAAAGAAAATGAAGGGAGGGAGCTCAAAGTAGATGAGGTGATGAGCAATGATCAGGCAGGTTGGGTGTGGAGCTTGAGAAGTGTGTGTGTGTGTGTGTGTGTGTGAGAGAGAGAGAGAGAGAGAGAGAGAGAGAGAGAGAGGGTGACTGTGGCATCTTGTCAAACATCCACTGAGGACTCAGGTAATCACTTTCCATGTGAGAGATGGTTGGGTCTGGTTAACTCCTGTACTGCGGTCATCTTATTGGTGGCATCTGCCCCATAAGAGTCAGGGTTTTCTGGGTGTTGCAAGCCATTTGTTTTGTCTTAAGCTGGTGCAAGTTCTGTGGAGTCAGATACACCTCTACCATTTTTTTGCAGATGCTCCAGTACTTGACCCAACTTTTCCTCTACCCCAAGTGCTCAGCTATGACTTATAATCCTACTGCTGAGTTAAGATCTGTTCCCGCAAGCAGACATCTTGTGCCTTCCCCACCTTTTCTCTCTCTCTCCTCCATCCCCCATCTCATTTCCCCTTAACCTTCACGCTTAACACAACCTTTCCTGCAGCAGAATCCCCATCTTGAAGCCAACTCCACATTTCCCTCCACTCCCTCACTGCCTGTGACTCGGTACTCTTCTCCTGCTTTTTTCCACTTAATCTTGCAGGTCTGCGTCTTCCTGATGATTTCTGTACATTTTGGCCTCTGTGACTTCTCTCTCTCTCTCTCTCTCTCTCTCTCTCTCTCTCTCTCTTTCATGTTGTATTAATGTAAGTGCATCAGGTGGGTCGCACGAATCATGACATACATCCGACGGTGTCGACCCTCTTTCTTGGGTCAAGGCCAACCCGAGTCAAATCCATTTGTCGACCCACTCGACCCCATTCGAGCGGACCCGTGATCCATCGCCCTTAACCCAGCACCAACCCCCCCCCCTCAAGCCCGACTAAAGCTCGGTCTATATTTAATCCGTTGCATCCGACACTTATCACCCATGCGCCATGCGCCCAGCCCACGATTTCGCCCTCTGACGTCACGTCACGTCAAATCTAGCTGGTACGGCTAAAGCCCTTAACCCCCGCGCGCGACCAAAGCCCGGTCTAGATTTGATCCGTTCCAGCCGACTCTATGCGGCACAGTCCACAATTTCTCCCCCCTGACGTCACGTCACGTCACGTCACGTCACGTCGACGCTAGTTGGTACGGCCAAGTGTGGAAGGCATGTCGGTTGTCAGGTTGCGTTTATTAGGTTTGAGGAGATTTAGCAGGACACGTCGACAGTGTCTGCTGTGGGATGACGAAGGAACGACGATTGACGTTCAGCCCGATTGATATCATCCATGATCTGAATCATGCTAAACTCACGTCACCCTTCTTTCACATGGTTCATGCACATAATTAAGATCGAGTACAATAAGCAGACCTGCTACAGCTTGGACTTCGTCCTTATATTGCATCAACAACATCAGCGCTTCATGGCGTCTGGGTTTCATGACTACAGCATCAACGACATCTCCAATGGCTTATTGCAGCACGGTTGCAGCTACACTTAATCTTCTATCTGAGAAGCTTACCTCCTCCCAAGTGTAGCTGCAACCGCGCTGCAATAAGTCATTGGTGATGTTGTTGATGCTGTAGTCATGAAACCCAGACGCCATGAAGCTGATGTTGTTGATGCAATATAAGATATATATATATATATATATATATATATATATATATATATATATATATATATATATATGTGTGTTTGTGTGCAGGCTGGAAGGAAAGGTTGCGGTCATTACTGGCGGAGCTGCCGGGGCCGGCGAGGCAACCGCCAGGCTCTTCGTTCGCCATGGAGCGAAGGTGGTGATCGCTGACATCCGGGATGAGCTGGGCCTGTCCGTCGCGGCCAGCATCGGCACGGACGACGTGATCACCTACGTGCACTGCGACGTGGCCAAGGAGGACGATGTCGGGAGAGCCGTCGACCTAGCCGTCACCAAGTACGGCGGCCTCGACATCATGTTCAACAACGCCGCCATCATCGACCGCAACCGTCCAAGGATCACTGACGTCGACATCGCCGACTTCGACCGGGTGCTGGGCGTGAACGTGACCGGGTAGTTCAACGGGATAAAGCACGCGGCGCGTGTCATGGTGGCGGCGGCCGCGCCCGGGCGGCAGCGGCGGCCCGGGGGGAGCATCATCAACACCGGGAGCGTGGGGGCGGTGATCGGAGGGGTGGCGCCGCACGCGTACATCGCGTCGAAGCATGCGGTGGTGGGGCTGACGAGGAGCGCCGCGGCGGAGCTGGGGCAGCACGGGATCCGGGTGAACTGCATCTCGCCCTTCGCGTACGCCACGGCGCTGGCCTGCGACTTCATCCACATGGACGCCGACCGCCTGGAGGAGTTTATCGGCGGGTTGAGCAACCTCAAGGGACCGGTCCTGAGGGCGGAGGACGTGGCACACGCCGCAGTCTACCTGGGGAGCGACGAGTCCGGCTATGTAAGCGGCCACAACTTCGTCATCGACGGCGGCTTCACTACCGCGAACAATGCCTTTGGTCTATTCAAGAAGTGACGCTGGTTCTGTACGGTCCTCTGTAGAACGTGTTTGCGCGCGTGTCTGTGTGTGTCGCCACGCAGCACTCGTTTCGTTTCAGCGGTACTGAATGTTTCCATCAGAAAAGAAGATGGGACCCCTCTCATTGAGCGACGGTCCCGCAAATAATTATAATCCATTCAATCCGCAAATACATTTTCCTTTTTTGTCTTTTTGTTTCTGGTGGGGCGGTACCGACCCAGTTAGTCGAGGACCGACTGTTCTGCTTCGGCCGCACTCGAAATCAAAATCGGATCGATTCGGGTTCTGATCTCGAAATCGCAGCCATCTAATTTTTATTAAACTATTAAAAAGACGTATGCATCATTTAAAGATGTTTTTTTATTGATTTGAGAAAAAGAAGAAGAAGAAGCTGAAACCGTCCCTTCGAACTCTGATTTGAAGCTATCGAATCCATGTTTTGATTTGATTCAAGACCACCGAATCGTTGGGTAACCAACCCACTTTAATTGAATTCAATTTTAGACTGATTCAATTCGCACCGAGACTAAGACTGGATCGAGCGTCTTATCGTGAGTCAATATTATATGAAACAAAAAGAAAAGTATTTGATTGTCAAATACAAATTAATACTTGAGTTATATATAACCTTAGTAACATCTTCCCTACTACTAAAAATGCCCGTCGACTTCCAAATACTAAGTAAAAGAAGGGTTATGTTCTCAAAATAATAATGCATCTCTAGTCGTGATTTCAGTCGTCGCAGTTTCTTTTGGGTGAGCAATGGCAAACACTTTCTCATCAAAATGGCATGAGTTGTTAGCACAGACTTTTGAATAGATCATCAAAAAGTTTCAGCCAATATAATCTCCAACCAACGGAATCCAAGAAAAATAAGAGCTCAAATTCTGACTATTGATGAACACCCAATTATTCTGACAAGAAACAGTGATTCAAGTAGACAAGTGACAACTACCTGCACAAGAACACGAGGACAAGCATCAGGTGGCAAATTTGTGCCTAGCCTCCATCAACCGTAAATTGTGGATATTGACTTCAAATAAGAATGCAAAACGACATCAGATATGAAAACAGAAACAAATCAGCAAATAAGACTATTAAATGCTGCAACAAATACACAGCACCTAACAATTAACAAGAGTTCTCACCTTGATGGAACAACTAAACTGCAAAGAGCTCATCAAGAAGCAGAACAAAAAAATGTTACATCACCTAATGTCCAACAAAATTATACTTTCCGGTCTACGATAAATGTTTTCGTTATATCCAGAGAAGTCTACCATAAGCATACTTGCAAGACATGAAAAAATATGTGCATATATATATATAACATTTCTAGCCTTCTCATCGCAGCAACTGACTTGGTGCACGATGATCATTAGAGTGGCATCTTCAAACACTCTCATGGCACCTATAACCCTCTTTCCAAAGACAAACCATGTCTGATCTGTAAGTTATTGTGAGTGGTATCACTTACAGATGAATGTACGGGGAAATCGTTTACAAGTTTTCATGAGCTGCATCAGAAAAGCTAACTAAATGGTAAAAACAGATGCAAAATGTGGTTGCCAACTGCAAGACATCCTAAGCGAGAAGATATTATACTAAGGGATGTATTTAACATTCATAGCACGATCACATCTTTTTTCGGTTTACCAAATAAAGTTGTTCGGTTATTAGATTTAGGGGTTGCTACGGGTAAGAGAAAACATGAAATTGGATAGCTAACTAGAGTAGATATCTACAATGTCACAATTTAGTAGTTCCATGAAGTTCCACTATAACAACAAAATCAAGCCATGAAATGTAAATACCAAATAATCCAAACATACCCTATGACTTTGACAGTCTTATTCCTGCACAGACCACGGAATAGGAATAAAAGGAGCAAGAGTGAAGTTGTGGTGAATGGTGATTAGCAAAGAACTAGTTCTACAGAACACACTTTCGTATATCTAAAAGAAGACAGATGTATGAATTCAACAGGGAAGCCATCCAGAAGCATCCCTCTATCAAAAACTATGATTTCAAGTCCATTTGATCATCCAAACATAATTACACCTTTTTTCTTGTACAAGTTATGGACATTTCACTCTCTCTTTGTTTTGTATATATAATACTATATAGCATAGATCAGTTTCAATGGTTTGAATAATTGGTTTCTGATATCATAAATGGGACATATGTTTCTATGTTTAAATAAATAAATATGAAACTTAGGCAGGACAAAAATTTCTCGAAAAATAATCCACCAAAATTCTAATATTAATTTGTGTTCTAACATCCAATCCACTAAACACAACACTTCATTGGGTTATGTAGATGCAGTCCTTAGGATCTACTGCCACAATTCACAAGTAGCATTAGAGCCATCGGTGCTAGATTCATGTAACAGTCCAAAGGAAAAGTCACCATTCTTTGAAAACTAGGGCATGGTAAGAACAACTCACCACTGAATGGAAGTCAATAATAGTAGTTCATCAATTCTACTAACTCCAGTTGCATTGGCATTTAGATGCATGGTTATATGACATCAGATATACCAAGAGAATCCCTGAATGGTTGGAAAAACGTTCCAATTTCTACAGGAAACATAAAGCTGACTCCCAACAATTTTATCCATCGTGACAATTTCTGAAAAGTCTGCGATACATTTGCTACAGAAGTACAAAATTACCAATTCATTGTCAAATAGTAAACAAAGCTAAACCTTTTAAAACATTTAGTATGGTGAAATAATAAGTGCATTATATCTACGCACAGCGAGCAAGAAGTTGAACCAACGGATTCGTACATGGGAAAACGAAAGTAAATATCTGCTAGAAATGCAATATAAACACAATCTACTGTGAAACGGAACATTATAGCTCGACCATAAAAACAGACAGAGATCTATTAACCACAGACAGCCATAATCTCACAAGGAATAGAACGTAAGAGGCATTCGTACTTGCTAAGTTGGTGCTACAACAAAAAGCAATCTCAGATACTTGCATGAGGAACTCGAAGCAATCACACAACTAGTCTTACAAAAGATAACACAACCACACTGTTTGTTTCTTTAAACAGACCATCTACTGAATACTTACCAAAAGATCATTTTGAGACCAAGAGAACTTCTGGCTTCTTTGGCTTGCTTGGAGTGTTAGGTTTCGATGAATTGCTTGGAGCAATTTCAGGTTTTGCTGCCTTCCTCGCACTCTTATCCAGCTGAATCAAGCTACGGGAAGCCAGGATGGCCTGCGGCATCAGATCATGCGAAGCTCGAGCATAGACACAACGCACTGCCATGGATGCCGAATCCCTCACCTCTTGGGGATTCAGAGGTGCAAGAAGACAGTGCCCTAAAATCCTAAGCACCGGCTGCAAAAGCTCCCAAGGGAGAGGAACCCTCGACCCCCTCCTCGAGGCTCCACCTCCTTCGTCCTCCCCATCACAGTGATTGCCATTAGGACCCTCCCGGATCGCTAATTTCCTCATCTCCTCGGCAGCGCCGCCAATTCCTCCATTGTCCTCGAAAAATATCCTAACTTGGGGCGACGAAGAGGACGAGGACGGGGACGAGGAGCAGAGCGAGGATCGATTCAGGTCATCATCATCGAGCTCGAAGCGGCAGGGGCAATCCTGGCCAGCCCAGGCGGCAACGAACTCGCAAAGATCTATTTTTGAGCGACTGGGCATGAAGGAGATCTTCTTGTAGTAAGAATCAAGCGCCACGGCGACGATGCAAGCACGCTTCGTGGACTTGACGGCGATTTGGGGCTCGAGAGGGGGGGAGAGGATGCCAACGGAGGGTCGAGGCGGAGGCGCAGCGGCGGCAGATGGGGGCTGGCGGGAGGGGGCAGAGGGGCGGGGGGTGTGGTAGAGGGAGGGGAGCGAGAGGTCGGGAACGGAGACAAGGACGGGCTTTCCAGCGCGGGCTTTCACCTCGGCGGCGTACAGGGCAAGGAGGACGGCCTCAAACCCGGCGAGAGAGGGCGGGTTGGCAGCGGAGGATGAGACGACGCGGGAGAGATAATGGCCAGCGAGGAGGGGGAGGAAGGAGAGGGCAACAAGGCGGAGGTCGGGGTCGGATGACTGGAACGTGTCATAGAGCCAGTGGCAGAGGGCGTCATCGCCGGATCCAGAGGAGGGGGCGGAGAGGGCGGTGGAGAGCGCGGCGTAGGCTACGGGGGAGTCAAGGAGGGAGCGGGCGGGGCGGTCGGAATCCGCCAGCGAGGCAAGGTCCGGCGAGGACAGCACGGAGGCCAGGGACAGGATCCGGGAGCGGGCTCGGGAGATAGACTCCCACCACGACTGCGTCGCACTCGCTGCGGGGGCGCCGCCGCCTCCCTCGTTACGGTTCGACACGGGGTTCTCCGTGACATCCACGGCTGTAGAAGTGGTCGTGACGGTGGTGGAGGAGGAAGGGGAGCCGGCGGCGGTCGGCATCGAGGGGCGGAGAGCGATTCGGCGAAGTCAGCGTAACCTCCTCCTCCTCCTCCTCGGTGAGATCGGGTTGGTTCTACGGGCCCTGACAAGACCAGTATTGGTCACGTGCATATCACGTGTATGCTCTTCGAAGAAGACCGTGCGCTGCTTCACTCGGTTTGACTCGTAGACTTCACTGAGAAACAGTAAACTATGAGACGAAGCAGTAATTGCTTTCCGCTGTTTCTTCGGAGACAGCATTTCTCTATAAGAAGGACCAAATGAGGCAATCAATTCTTTACTGAAAGATTACATAGCAATCAATTCTTTACTGCCCACAGTCACAAGAAAGAGCTTTTCCCAAAGCGTTAGGAGCTCAGAGATGAACTCATGGAATCATAAGATCTGATACAGATGGAAGAAGATATATGTATACAAACTTCACACGGTTATGAGAACATCAATCTGAATTCCACACTTTAGATTTAACTTGTGACAGTTCTATTCAATAAGCCCCTCAAGCCAATCAATATACACACACAAGAGACCTTCCTCAAAGAACAGAGCTTACTATTAATCCAGGAGAACACATCAAGCATCAAACTTTACACAAGCAAACTGACCTCAAAACCTTGTTTGCATAGCGAGGAGTGACATCGGTGAAATCATCTTTCCACCGAGCTGCTTCTTGAATGGATGATCAGCCTTATCATAGATGAGAACCTGTGTTCAGAGATCATTTCGACTGGATCATTACAATTAAGTGTGTCTTCTTGCTATGTCGACTAGATTTCAGATTTTGTGCTGTTATCACCAGGCTCAGTGACTTGTCTTGCCGATACTCTTACTTTATACTGAGGGCTGTCGGAATATGGTTGCCCAAGACGTCCTGCTCGACGCTCCTGATTTTGACAATGTAACCAAATAAATTTGGATGTAACACATAAATCGAATCAAATCAATCCAGTTCTAGCTAATAACAAAAAAAAGATATGCAGCAAGATTGATATAAAAATCATGTCGTTGCACTAAATTTTCTCCTGACTCGAGTAAACAAGCAACTCATGATCATTCATACATGTTCCATTTACAGATACTGCCACACAACAAAATACTTGATACACGACATTCTTTAGGAACAAAATAGGTTGCGTCAAGTTCGTAGCTCAATATTTCCGTAGTGCCAGATTAAAAGAGAAGGTAATAAATAGAAACTAACAGAGTGATGCTTTACATGAAAATGAAAGCAATATTCTCCAAGTATATTAGTAAGTCAGGCCGAAGGATGAGAAGACAATTTGAGGGACACAGATAAACACATAAAAGAACAAAGTTAAAACTAGCATGCACAAGGAACGTCTTACGATAGACGACAATGAGAAGAAGCACGAAAATCTAATAGACTTTCATGACATTAGATCTCCAATCTATGATTGACTCACATCTTGGTAGGGGAAATCATCAACTTCAAGCATGTGTATTACGTGTCCCATCTTTGGCCTTTGTTGCGAATCAGGGTCGACGCATCGCAGTGCGACTAAAAGTGTCTTCTTTAATGTCCTCGACGAAGGTTTCTCAGCCATCTTGGGATCCACGACTTCGTCGGTATTTCGATTGCTGACCATGGTCTTAATCCACTCTATCAGATTAACCTGTAAAAGAGCCACCAGATTAGTAGAAATAAGCACACACAAACTTCAGAAGCATGCAGAACCAACACTAACCTCGCCAGGAGGCCTGCTATAATCGACTGGCCTACGACCAGATATGATCTCCATGATAAGTATCCCAAAGCTATAAACATCGCTCGTCTCATTCAACATACCAGTACTGGCATACTCAGGAGCCACATAACTATCAGGAAGGAACAAATCATAGTTAGAAGTCTTCAATTCTTAGTTGCTATGCGGAAGGAAAGAAAGAAACATCAAAGGGAGCAGCATTTGGATCAACCCGAAAGTTCCCATCACGCGTGTCGTGACATAGTTTCTTCCTGTGCCTAACATTTTCGCGAGGCCGAAATCAGAGAGCTTGGGAGTCCAGTGCTTATCGAGCAGGATGTTGCTCGATTTAATGTCGCGATGAACTACTTTGGGTTCAAGTCCTTCATGCAAGTACAGTAGCCTGCAATTTCCACAATTTACGTCTCAAGATGAATCGACAAACGGTGATATGGCCAAAAAAATTGAGGCTTTTGTGATACCCTTTTGCTGTTCCAAGCATGATGTTCATCCGGATGTCCCAGGTAAGAGGGCTGCTTGGTCCAACATCTCCATGGAGCCACTGTTCGAGGTTCCCATTGTCCAGGTATTCATAGACAAGCATCCTAAATGGCAAACGAACCACAAGGTTGGAAGATGATTCATGCACAAAAGAAGCACCCAAATGTTGCAATTGGAGTAGACGAGGGAATACCTTTGAGCACCTTCCACGCAGTATCCCAGTAACTTCACTAGATTCTTGTGGCGGACACGGCCGATGGCTTCGACTTCGACCTTGAATTCCTTCTCTGCCTGCCCCCTGGAACACAATCTAATCAGTCAGAGATGCGGCACACACAAATGGGTATCTCTGCCTGCAATCTGAGCTTGGATTGAGTTCTTGCATTCCTACTGTGCCCAATTAAAAGACATGAGTACCATACTTGTTGTTCAGCAAGTTCTTCACTGCAATCTGAGTGCCGTCTTCCAAGATGCCGCGGTAGACGGTTCCGTATCCGCCTTCTCCGATCACATTCTCGTCGGAAAAGTTGTCGGTGGCCGCCTCAAGCTCCCTGAGAGTGAACCACAACCCCCACCCCAGGCGGGACACCTCGGCCGGGACGGCGGCAGCCTGGTCCATGGGACGGTTACCGAGCGGCGAGCCGCCTCCCTCACTTTTGCCACGCTCAGGCGAGGCGACACGAGCTTTCTGGACAACGACCGGGCTCTCATCTTCCTTCTGCTTGACGGATCGAGGAGATATAACAACGTTGGAGGTCTGAGAAGGATCGACGCAAACTTCTTGGATTTCTTTGGATGTAACGGGGATGGTGGTGGTGGTCCGCCGGGAGGAGGCATTCTTGCGCAGGAGGCTGAGGCAGAGAGAGAGAAGGAAGAGGAGGAGGAACCCCGCACCGGCGCAGATGCTGATTACAACCCACAGGCGGAGCCCAAAGATGTTTGTGCGCGCCGAGAGCTCGTGATCCGACATGCTTGAAGACCAGGGAAGCTGTCTGCTCCAGAAGAATCCTGAGGGAAAAGATTGGATTTTGAGGAGGAAGCTAATGGTGAAAGAGAACTTCTTCTGCTAAAGATTGAATCTTGAAGGGAGAGGGTGGTGGCATTATGGATAAGAAGAGTAAGAAGACGGCAGTTCTTTTCACTGCGTCGTGGATAGGAAGATGCTAAATCTGAGAGCATGGTACCAGACATGCATGGCTGCAAGAAATGTTCAGCAGCAGTGCATGAGGTAAAGAAAGGAGCAGGTGTGTATGATTGAAGAAAAAGGAGGAAGAGGGATGTGAGCCATTAGAAGATGGTACTTGAAAGACAGATGGAGATGACGAGGAAGTCACTTGGAGAGAGAGAGAGAGAGAGAGAGAGAGAGAGGCGAAGAGGTTGCTGGTGTCATGGTTTGGGACCCACATGGAGAAACGGAAGCCTCCACCCCGCAAAGGACACTGCAGAATGCTGGGATTAGTTGCGCAGTAACCATTGTGGGGGAGAGTACGGGATTAGGACTAGGATCTTTGAGGCCTTTGAATCGACTCACAGAACCTGAGAGGTTGGGGAGATCATCTAAATGAACATTCTATTTTCTCCTTTGTGTTTATAGTGGAAACTCACAAAGAGTTTGTTCTTCTCAGCATCCCTATGCTAGGTAGAAGGGTAATTACAATCATGTCTCTACAAACTTGACTTCTACTTTGTTGTATACTTCATTCGTCCTTTTTTGCCTGTGCTGAAGACAAAATAACGGAAAGCCTAATAACAATGTTGTGTGTACTGTTAATCACACTATATGAGTTGGTCATGCCGGAAATCCCTACTTCAGCTGCAAGAGGGGATGGAGTGAAGTCATAAAAAGGTAGCTTCGTTGACGGAAGAAAGAGAAAAGACAATGTATGCATGTACGACTGCGGGGAAATAAGCTTTGGATTTGAATGGAAGAAAGATGTAGATGACATGATTCCTTCGCTCTTTACTCACCCTTCCTTGAGCTTTAATCCATGAATAATGTGTGTAGCAGCACATCGATCCAAGCTTAACCACAAACCATTCTTGTCCACCACCCAAAGCAATCCATGGCTTTTGGAATGAGAACAAGACTCGGTTGTTGGATTGGTGCCATCACATCGTTTGGTAGTGTCCTCCTCCTCCGCCTTGGATTTAAGCTCTCGGGACTACCTAAAAGTCCAACCTGTGGTTTCTTTTATGCTTGAAATAGTAACTCTTTTTCTCGGATATTTAAAACGTAGACAGCAATACGTGTTGTGTGCAGAAAACCAGTGGAAATTACTAAACATTCTACAATAAGAATATGCAAATCAAGTAAACACACACACACACATAAAACAGGACCCTAATAAATTGAGGGAAAAATAAAATAAAAAGGAAGGGAGAACTGATCCACACATTACGTGATGCAATAAACATAATCAATGGATCAGTCAGTCACATGGCAGGTCATTGGTGGAAGAATGATGCACTGAATACAAGCTAGAAGAGGAGGGGGGCCATGGCAAGCTGTACCGCATGACAAAGCAGGAAAAAGTAATGGCTTACAGGCAGCGGCTGCTGCTTCTCCCTGGTTCTTGGTGAGGTCAGTGGGGTATATTGACACCAACCTTGGAGAGATTGATGAGGCAATGGATTATGTTCAACCTTGGATACGGATTCTAAGTTATATTGTAGATAAAGCAAAACATACAAAAGAATCCAATATAAGAACATAGGGCCCAATTTATAGTTCCTGTTTCACCTCCAAACCAAAGGTTATGTTGTTTCACCAAGAAAAGAAAGAGTTTGGTAATGTTACCTGATGGAAAACAATTAAGCAATGATTCTTTTCTCTGCCAGAAAGGAAGCAATGGTGTTATTTTGCATGTCATAGGTACAGTATATGAAATACTATATTAAAACAATTACTTCTATGTTAGTTCTACAGCATCTCAAGATACCAAGATAATCATGTGAAATAATCCACCAGCTCACTCGCCTTCGTAGTGTATGTAGAAACCGAGCGGAGTGCCACGGCATGCTTCAACAACGTAAAGGTGAGATCTGAGCTTGTCAACCACACGAGTGATATCAGACGAGGACATTAGATTCATACTGAAATTGATCCACCTATTTCATTCATGGTTTCCATACACACTCTGTGCCATCAACAGTAGATTCAAGCTTAAATTGATCCACCTATTTCATGGTTTCCATACTCTCACTGTGCCATCAACAGATGATGTGAGCATACAACATTCTTTTGGGTGATAATTCACACTCGTGACCTGAAAGAAGTAAATTATGATAATCCAAGTGACAAGTTACTTGATTACTATACATTTTACCGCATGAGAAAACAGACCACAAAAGACTAACGAAAATCTAGCATTCCACATGTCACTCCTAGTGATCCAATTGTAACATCAACTAATATGTTTGCAAAAATGAGAAACATATCTTAAAAAGAGTGCTAAGCACCCATTGTCTCATAAGGCTGATCTATGTAACAACATAAAGAATCTGTCTGATGTCAGCTTAATAAGCATAGAAAGAGCTTATTTACCGACAAAATTTTATGAGGATGTTAAACAGTTGAACATTGACAAGAATAATTTATGAAACTTTCAATTGGATGACTGAAGCTTAAGCTTACACAAGGACAGAAACAGGATTCTAAGCCATATAAGTTTAAGCTGTTAGTAAATGGCTCAAAGTTTAACAAGAGGTTAACGGTGGTAAGAGCCTTCTGCTATGCGGCAGCACAGGGAGTGGGTGTATGACCCATGTCATGATTCTTACCGTCTTTCATGGGTCAGGGATGGAGTGGCCCCCAAAACAACAGCCTTCACAACAGCTATGGTCAACCTCAGCTGGGTGGCCCAGGTTGCGAATGACAATGGCCCAATGCCAGTGGTGTTGGTAGGGGGGTCGTCGCTGGACCCTTCGAACTTACCAGCCACTTAACCCTCTTGCTCCACAATGATGCTGTCATCCTTACCACCAAGGATATCAATGAGTGGCCTGATCATTGCTCCATTGCCTTCATATGGCAGAGGAAGAGATCTACCTAGTGGCAGATACAGTAAATTGAACATGGAATATAACCCAACGGTGAGGTATGGTGAAGCCTCATTTAAGTATGGTGAAGTTTTTAGCTTTTCCATTTGGTCATTTATGAGATTTACGATGCTGCCTAGTTCCAGTACGTCTATTGACTAAAACAATGGTCTTGGATAGGCTACATCTACAAGCTCATAAACCATCCAAACAAGAGTGACATGATAAAATATTATAAAGATGCACATTTAGACCTTTCACCTTTCTTCACTGTTTGAGAGGATTTCTGAGTGTCTGATGGACTTTTCACAACCATAAGGTCCATCATATTGATGATTCATTAGTAAACTAAATATCATACACATTCCCACGTGCACAGAGAACTAGCATTAACATATTGATACATTAAGGCGTGACAAGAAATAAGGTCGGCATGCATCACCATGTTATCAAAAAATGAGAACGTCTATTCTTACAATCTAAAATGTACAGGTATCTTAGTAAGGATTATACTATTCAACAAATAAAAACATAAAGCCAAAAGATTACCACAGAGCGATGTGCTTTGAAACTTGAAACTACAGATGCATCTACTAGATCCCAGAAGAAAATTGTCCCATCCTCGGATCCACCAGTAACATGTGCATCAGTGTTGGTTAGACAACAATCCATCTTGTAAGACTACAGCACAAGATATAACTAATAACAGTTAATAAGGCTATAGTTATTCCGGTCTCATGATCAACAAAGCAAGATAGAAGAACAGTTCAAAGGTGACAGAGAGTAAATAACAATAACAGAAAGATCAAGTGACATCAACATAAACAAGTGTACACATTTTTAGACCTTGCAGGTATGGCCCTTGTACTCTTGTAGAAGTTCTCCAGTGGACCTGTGGATAGGGAAAACACAAAGCATAAGGAAAATCATATCGGCATGCACCAAACGATAGTATTAGAGACATTGGACGAGTTACCTGTCCAGAAGACGTAGAGTTGAATCCAAGCAACTTGCTAAGACGCAATTGCCATCATTCGACAATGAAATACAGTTGACAGCCTGCCCCAAATTGTCAACTAATTCTCTTCATTCGGAATGGAGGAAGGCATTAGACAAACACCCAAACTGATGCAATTTGAATGTGGCAGGAATTTTTTAATCAAGGGAAGCTCACCTCCCGATTCGTATGTCAAACGTGCGAACAGTTCCATCAACACTTCCAGCAATAATTTCAGTTTTTGTCAAACAAACAGACATCACGCTGTCTTGAAATGTATCAATGATCTGAGAGGTTCATGCGCGAGCTTTAGTGCAAGACTAAATAACAAGAAAGATTTCATTTTTCTTTATTTTCCTTCAATATGAATAAATGTGATATGGAACCTGAAATCAACTCCCAAGAGAGCATGGAAGTTGACCTGAATGGGCTCTGTACTCTGGGATCTGCAATCCCACGCACGAACGGATTGATCATAGCCAGCCGACACTACGACTGAGTCATACGCATTAAACTTCACAGCATTCACCTAAAGAATTAGGAATCAAAGATATAACATACATTGGGTAACGTCATCAGGATGAAATAGCAACATCCGTCATCTAAAAGCACGATCAAGCGGTCAGACACAATCTATAGAAAATGATCATTTCCTTCGGCAACTTATTGATACCGGTATTAGTGATAGCGAATCGATTCTGAGGCACCCGACACAGAGCAATGCTCATCCCCTAATCCCTAATCAAGAAGCCCAGCACACAGGCGCGATGCGGCCCGATTGGCCATCATTACAAAAACACGAAACCCTAATGCCCGAAGTGGCAGGAATCCGTCCCAGGAGAGGAGTAGACGGCGGCATGAAAACTCACCTCACTGTCGTGGCCTCGAAACTTGCGGATGACGCGGCCGGTGGAGACATCCCAGTAGAATATCTGGCGATCACCGCCGCAGGAGCACAGCTTCGCGTTATCCCTGCGGCAACAACGACAACATCAAGAACTCTCCTTTGATCCAGAGGGGAAGTAAGAGAAAGAGGGAGGGAGGACGGACGAGGTAACATGGACGTCACGGATCTCGCGGCCGTGCGACTTGTATGTCTTGATGTGGATGCCCCGGTGGGGATTCCAGAGGCGGAGGGTACGGTCCTTGCCGCAGCTGAGGCAATAGTTCCCGCCCCCGTTGAACCGGACGGCCAAAACCGGCCCCTCGTGCCCCTTCAGCACGTTCGCCTCCTTCCGCGGCAGCTCCACGCCGCCGCTGCCCCCGCTCGCCATCGACTCCGCGCTCTGAACTCTTCGCGCGACTGCGACGACACGCACCGAGGTGTCGACGGATCCACGAACCCAAGGCGTGGTCTCTCTTCTAATCGGATTCGGATGAAGAAATTAGTATCGGGCATCGGATTCGAATTCGAATTCGAATTCGAATTCGGATTCATTGTGCTTGGATTGTATGGTTGGGGTCGCCATGAATAATAACATGGCGCAGGTGATAAGGTCGACCGTAATTTAAGGGACCCATAAGAGAGACAGCCTGTTTTGGACCTCGTGATGACCATCGGACAAACCACGACCGGTTTGTGGTTTTGTGTATCGTGTGCATGTCCGGTGATGATGAGACAACCACAAGCCCGACCACAAAGCAATCATCAGTGTGGGCATCTTTCGAAGCACGAGAATTCAACTGGTTTAGGTTATATCTCAGATATTGCATCCATCTTCACAATTTGGGTCATGTTCTTTTCAAGCATGATTTTATTTGATGATTAATCGATAACCGTCAAATTCAAAGATAAATATGAAAACCCAATAAAAAAAACATACATTAGAAAATCGTATTAAAGTGATTTGGCACTCATCAAAAGTTCCCAAAGATTAAAATCAATAATAATTATTTTTCAAGATATTGATAATATAATCATTACTTAGATGATTGAACCCAATAAGTTCCCAAAGGCGACGGTGCGTCCCACTTCTGGGCCTGAAGACCACAGCAAAGATTCTCCCACGTCAGAAAGGATAAGTCGACGTGGACTTCCCCTTTGCAACCACGTTGCGATGATGCAGCCAATCAAATTCTCACATTTTTTCCGACCATCTGTCTTTCCAAGTAATATACAATTCAACAAAAGACAGCAGACTTTTCCATCCCCACTCATGCACGGGAAAAAGCATTCCTTGCAGTGCTTCCTATATGTATAACGATAAGAGTAATGGCAATCCAAAAACTCCATAGGAAATTAGACAGGAAGTTTACAGCCACTGGGAGGCAAAAGCCGGTTGACGTCAGTGCTTCCACATGGAACCGCCCTTCCGGGGGATCTTGGGCTTTGGGATCTGGTGGATATCCATCACCTGGATCGTCCGCTGCTTTTTAGCTTCCAGCCGATCCGAACAACACCCCAACTCAAGCCATAAGCACCGATCTATTCTTTCCGTTCTCTAAGAAACAATGTTTGGTAGGACAAAAAAGTTACCATTTTGAGCTTCCTGGTAGTTCTCATGGAGTCTTTTTCTCGCCGAAGCGAGCCTCTCCGGGTCCAGCAAGTTGTCCTTCTGTTCCTTCACCTTGTGCTGATAAGGAGAGAATAGATTAGTGACGAAAAATTTGAAAGAGTTTGACTGAGAATGAGAAAGGAAAAAGGATGGTGGATTCTTTACAGCTGGAGAAGCAGAAGATGGGGCGTGGGTGGAGGTGATGTTGGTCTTCGTCGGATTAATGGCGGACTTCGCCTTTGGTTCTACGGACTCCGAGCTATTCCTCTCGGAGCTCAAGTAGCCAGCTGCTTCGAATCGACGTTAGGTGTTCTTATAATGAAGAAACCAGCGAAAACAGAGATCTAATTTACTTATTTCCGTCACGTACCGTGTGGATTCGGTGAGTACCCGAATTCTGGAACCTGGCAATGGAATAGAACAAGAATTAAGCAGTGAGAACAATAGCAGAACCCGATCGATTAGAGATTACATGGAAGAAGTGGGAAGCTCTTACATGGTGCCCGTTCTGGTTGTTCTTTCCGGATATCTGCTGTGGCGAGTCTCCGTCAGCTGCAACACAAGCTTTTCGTTAATTAGATGCATTTGGAATGATAAGGCGAAAACAAAAGAGTTTCTTTTTCTTCTTCTTGGATTGTTTTGATCGGGTACGGTTGTTTACTGATGATTGCTGGAGACGCGGTGTCGCATGCGGAATTCGATGTCACCCACTCGTCCACGAGATCTTTCCACTTCCTGTGCATCAAATAGAGATAAGAATCCGATGCTTTTCTTTCTTACAGAAATCCATTCGATTCGTCGGTTCATCACCTGACAAGTTGCTTCACCAATCGCCGGACCTCACTAGAGGGATGCTTCCGAAGACCGTTCACATGCCTTCCGACATCAGTTTCCTGCAGAGGAATCAGCAGAAAAATATCGACTTTGTTTGGAATCCTCAGAAGAAAAAGAGGTATCTTTCAGCTGAGAAAAAGCCCTTTTTTTTGGATGGAATGCATCACCTTGAGAGCTTTGAATGTGATATCCATGTCCGCAAGGTTCTGCAGCAGGCTAACCAAAGAATCTTCCGACTGTGCCACCAAACAAGATGTAACTCCAAGAACAATACAAGTGTTGGGAGGAATCAAAGACGGGGTTTTTGTGAGAAGGCAGCAAAGCGACAGACCTGATTGGGGTCATCCAAAAACTGTTTGATGCCCAGGATTTTGCTCTGCTCTTCGTCGATCGAACGGCCATAGGTCCTCTGATCATCCTCCTCTTCCTCCTCGGCCGCCGCCGCCGTCCTATTCATCGACTCAGGCGACGGCGGCGATGCGGCCCCCGCCGCCGCCCTCTTCTCCGCCGAGCTGCTGCTCCCCTTCGCCTCCTCCCGCCGCGGCACCACGGCGCCGCCGCCGGACGACCCGCAGTTCCTGCACCGCCCGGCGTCTCCCGCAGCGTAGAGCCGCTGCACGATCCCATCCCTCCGTGCGCGGAGCTCCTGCCGGTGCTCCGCCGCGGCCACCGAGATGGCGGTGTCGATCAAGGCCCAAAGATCCACCCCGGCGTTCCGCATCCACCTCCTTAGGTCCTCCGCCTCCATCGCCTCAGATCGATTCACTCGTCCCGTCGCAAGCGAGAAAACCTCTGGCCTCAAATCCGCGCTGGGATCCGACTCCCAAGTCCTCTCAGCATCGCCATCAACATTGCTCCGTTTCGCTTTAAACACCACAAGACCAATCGCTGCATTCGGTAGAAGAGCGATCCGTCGATCTTTGAGCTTCCCGGGACACGAATCCAGCCAAATCTAAGGGAACTCAAACGAGAATCGCGAAAAGGAAGGGAAGGGAACAGAGGATTCCATGTTGAGGAGGAGGAGAACACCGAGGAGCCTCTAATTCTCTCTCTTGGAGTTTCCTTTTCCTTCTTGTAAGGAATATACCCGAGTTCAGCCCGTCCCGGTTCATCCCATGATTGGAGGCAGCGAACTGGGCCATCGCCGGGCCCACAGCATGCCGCTTTGGCTAGCCTCACATACCATTGTCCAAGTGCCTGCGACGGGTGAGGCGAAGGGGTATGATTTATTCTTTGTTCGTATTTTCAGTATTTAGGATAAGAAACAACTAAAAATACGTTTCCGACGCACCGTTGCGCCGTACCTGAGTCAGGATTGGCTATGAGTGTGGCCCCGGATGTGAAGAGTGTGGCTTCTCCTTGCCGTGAGACTCTGAGACACGACACGATCGCCGCCACATGGTGTGACACCTAAAGCGTGCACAGTGAAAGCGGTGCGAGGGGTATTAGCTTTCACACATCTATTGGGAGCGCGTGATCCCGAGCCCGCGGTGCGATAGCTGGCGCCTGCATCGATCCAACGCCTCGCCCCATCGGTGGTCGGTCGTCAGGGCTGGCGGGCGCGTGTGGGGGCGCTGCACGCGAAGCCGTCGGGTTGTACGATATGAATTACGTCGAACACATTGCGGGCATCCCATCACTGCAACGACGAGGACACGGGTGTGTGCGCTGCTCTCTGGATCGATTTGGGGGTTGTGGTGGGAAGCCATTGAAGGTGGCATATATGCGGAAGGCTGTGCATCAGAATGCGACCGCTTGCTATCTGGATGGGATGGGAGCAAGTTTGATGGAATATGCTGTCTGGTCCATCTTCGTGTGCAGGAGCCCTATCTGCAAAGAATAAAACGGGTGACAGGCGAGTCATCGGCATGTCTCCAAATGCCAGAAGTGTCATACCTTATGCGGCAGTCGCGAACTGGCATCATGGACGTTCCCAAATAAATCTGGATACTACATGATCCAATTAAATTTTGGGATATTGATGAGATCAATTTTGATCTATACTTCGACTTGATAAAATTGATCTAACATGATCTATTTTTGAAGTGCTTTATATATATATATATATATATATATTTGTGCTGAACAAACCCATCAATGTGAAAGTACGATGTTTACAGATATATCAAATATTTAAGTTTTTTTTTATTGACAGATGCATCAAATGAGTGTTTCAGATATTTTTTTTTATTTTGAACAAATGTATCATACATAAATAAAATACTTTAGAATGCATTCAATATTTTAAAATTTTTTATTATTTTGGATAGATGCATCACACATATATGAGATACTTTAGAATGTGTTTAAATACTTTGAATGTCTTTTTATATTGGACAAATTCAATACATGCAAATGAAACACTACTTAGAGGATGCATCGATCTAGATCCAACTAGATAGGGGTGTCAACTATCTAATCGACACCAAGCTAACACGTCATCCTCATCTAGCTAATATGTAAATACCATTCGACTAATACGTCATATAGAGCTAGAACCTAAGAGGCCTCATGGTGCGGTGCTAGCAAAAAAGATCCACATAATATCAATAGAAAAACTATGTTGTGTAACTGTTACTTCGTATTGGAAGTTTGACGTAACGCATAACTGTTGTATAACTGTTACCTTATTTATAGTTGGAAAATGCATATAATCATTTAAGACATTAACCACCATCTCAACTCGAGGGTCACATATCCTACTCACTAAGAAATCTCTCTCTGAGATTTATGACATCTTATAGACTCAACATCTAATTGAATCCAAATTAACTTAAGCATTTGAAAGATCGTCCGATGTAATTTATATAGGATTTTAACTCAGATATTTTCTCTTTGGATGCCATCTTGACCTAAGATAAACTAAATGAATCTTGATTGACTCTAAATTCTCATCAAAAACCAACATAGTAGTTGTCGAGGTTACCAGCCCATTTAAGGTTACATATAGGAAATTTTGAGGTTAAAAAGTTCACAAATGGTTAATTTGGACTATAGCAAACAATCATAACTCAACCCATTTGATTTTTTAATTCAGTGTAGTACTGGTCTCCATATTCAAGCACATCATTTAAAGACTGTATAAATATACAGTTAAAAATCTATTATTCTATCATATTGAAGCACCCGTTTTAACAACCAAACCCCAATTACAAAGTAACGTTAGTGATAAGTCATTAACACAGAGAAGTGCAGAAGTAAATCACACAACTTGGCCTTAAATAACCATAGTAAAGGATAAGGGGGACCTCTTGAAGTTACAACTCATTGTCAGAGATTAGAACAATTTGATTGTGCACATCTATGACATCGATGCCATTTTATGGGATCGACGACATGCAAGAAAACAACAGAATGTATGAAAACTTAGGAATAAAATATGTTTGTAAATCACTATAATAAAAATATAATAAAATTAATACGGAAACAAAATTACGTACCTTCGATCATTGTTATCGAAAAATTTTAATAATAATTTCTCTGATTTTTCTTGACTCAAAACTCTCACTTTATATGATGAAGACTTGAGAGAGATAAGTTAAAGGACCAAAACCTCACTTTATATAGATGTTCTTCCATCAAGAATATTTATTATCATTAAATTTATAACGTTCAAGAATTAATTCAAGTTTATAATGTTTGGATCATAATTAAAAATTTTAATGCTAATGAATAAAGATTTAATAATAATGATTAATTCGAATGAAAAATTAAAATATTTAAATCATAATAAATAGAGAAATGAATGATGAACTTAACGAGAACGGTTATATTCTCTAAAATCAATAAAAATCAATGGTAATTAATAAGAAACGATTATATTCTCCCACTTGATCCATATGTTTAACTTAATAACTAGAATTAATCTTATCGAATAACTTTCTTGGGAAACAAATATATGAATCATAACGATAAGTCCTCTAAAAATGAGTATTATCATCCATGTATCACGATGTATTTAGTTTCTTAAGAATCAATCTTAATGTGGCAATATTACTTAATAAATAAATCTTATGTTTATTCTTGATCTAACATAAATATATTTTCTCATATTAATGTGCACATGAATGAGAAAATATCATAATATATATAAGAGTTTCAATACAATTACATAGTGGAACCAAGTCCTATTTTCTCTATATGATCCTTGAATTTCAGAGGTGGCATGTCTTTAGTCAAAGGATTAACAATCATCAATTCAGTGCTAATATGCTCAATGACCTCTTTCTTTTTTTTTACACGTTCTATTATAGTTAAATAGTTAATGTCGATGTGTTTACTTTCACTTTCACTTTTATTATTCTTTACTATAAAGACAGCAGTTGAATTATCGTAGAAAATTCTTAATGGCTTAGAAATAGAATCCATAATTCTAAGCCCTGAAATAAAACTCTTAAGCTATACACAATGTGAAGTAGCATCAAAACAAAAGACAAACTCAGCTTCCATGGTAGAAATAGCAGTCAAGGTTTGCTTGACATTTCTCCAAGAAATAGCTCCACCAGCCATCAGCAAAATATATCATGATGTTGATTTACGAGAATCAACATAGCCGATGAAGTCTTAATCTGAGTAACCAATTACATCCAGATTGTATGTATGTCTATACATAAGTATGTAATCTTTGGTTCCTTGAAGATAACTTATCACTTTCTTTGCAGCTCTCCAATGGTCCATACCTGAATTACTCTGATATCGACTTTGTTGAATCTCGGATTTTGATGATGAAACTAATTGAGTGTGATTTGTGGTCTAACTGCGTATTGAGTTACGCAGGTCTACTATCAATCAGGATTAGACAATTGACGCTGGAGGAATTGACGTCGCGCCAGAGGTGATCACGTCAGGATATTGGATGTCAAGCCGGAGGTTCGGCGATTATCGGCGGGAGGCTTCGTACGTCGGGCATCGAGCCAAGAAGTGTGGAGTTGCGCCATGGATATCGAGGTTGCAGAGGTCAACCGTCGATTGGGCAACAAGCCGCTAGAGAGGGCGATGTGCCAAAGGATCGGATGAAGCGCCGACCAATGATGTGCCGAGCAACTGAATGTCAATTCGCGTTGTAATAACTATCTAGATCGAAATAGAGTATTTGTTGTTTGTGTGCAGGAGTAACTACGAAAGGGATGAAGACGTAAAGCGAAACCAAGGGCCGAAGTCAAGTGCGATGGATCGTTGGGAGTTCGAGAGTTTGACGGAAGTCCGAAGATTCGTCGGAAGTTCACGGAGCTTGCCAAGAAAGATCGGAGCTTGCCAAAGAAGCTCGGGAAAACTCACCAAAATCATCGTGGAGTCCGAGAGGTTGCCGAGTCCGCAGGATGGTTTCCGAGGATCGCTCGGAAGACCGCCTTAAGTTCGTCGGGCTCATGGAAGAAGACTTGACTTGCGGACTTTGTAATAGCTCAGGAATGTCTTTAATTTCGTAGTTAGCACATCAATTTGGGTTAGTATTAGGGGTTAATCCTTTAACCTGGTAGGGGCCAACCGGCCCTTACTAGGCCTTTGGGCCTTGAACAAGGCCCATTCGACAAAGAAAGCTGAATGGGCGAGCGATAGAACCGCTTTGTGCTAGGCGGTAGCACCACCTTTGGCAGCGTGTGCTGGTGCTAAGCGGTGCTATCGCCTGGCCACTTTGGTCGGCGGTAGTACACCGCTCCAGCGATAGCACTGCCAGACTGTCGGTCTCGATCTGCGTGCGATCGACGTGTAGTACCACCTAGACCCGGAAATTTCAAATTTGATTTCAAATTTGGAGCCCAATTTTGAATCCATTTTGGATCTATAAATAGCCCCCCTTTCTCAGCTGAAAGGGCACCCCTTTGAGAAGTTAGAATCTTAGTTTGAAGTCTTGAAAAGTCTTATTCTTGTTAAGTGTTCACCTCATTCTTCTTGTAAAATCTTGTAAGAGTGTGAACCACTTGTAAAGGGTTGTAAGAGGGGTATTTGATCCTTCCCCTTCAAAAGGATTTGGTAGTGGAAGAAGGGAGCCTCATCAGAGAAGGCTTCGGAAGTGGATGTAGGTCACTTTGACCGAACCACTATACATCGCTGCGTCTTGATTGTGTGAGTGTTTAAATTTATGTTTTATCTCTTTACTTTGCTGCAAGCCTTTACTTTACTTACTCCACTTCCTTTTCATCTTCGTACGCATGCTTTAAAGTTAAAACACAATCTTTCCGGGTTCAAACGAAACGTTGCTTTCCTCGTACGAAGTTTCTGAAACTTGTTTTAAATCGTTGAAAAATCTATCATTTTATCCGCTGCACTAATTCACCCCCCCCCCTCTTGGTGCCGCTCGATCCCTAACAATTGGTATCAGAGCCACGTTCTTTCTCTTTCGGATTTACACCCGTGAGAAATGGCTCTAAATGGTTTTCAAGAGGGCTTTTCGGTTTTTCGTCCACTGTTCTTTAACGGTTCGGACTATACATATTGAAAAACTCGAATGAGAGTTTTCATACTTTCAATGGATTTGGATTTGTGGAACATCATCGAAAATGCTTTCAACCTTCCTCTAAACCGATGAACGAATGGTCGGATTTGGAGAAAAGGTCGTTTTCTTTAAACGCAAAGGCTATGAATGCCTTATTTTGTACTTTGAACAAAAATGAGTTCAATCGAATTTCTTCTTGCGAAATGGCTTTTGATATATGGCGAACACTTGAAATCACGCATGATGGAACTAGTAGAGTTAAAGACTCGAAAGTAAACCTCTTGTTGCATGATTTTGAGCTCTTCCGAATGACACCAAGCGAAACTATTGGCGATATGTACACCCGCTTTACGGATGTCGTCAATAGCTTGAAAAGTCTTGGTAAATCATTTTCAAATTTTGATTTAGTAAACAAGATTTTAAGATCCCTCCCAAAGAGTTGGGATCCAAAAATTACGGCTATTCAAGAGTCTAAAAACTTAAATGATTATTCACTTGAAGAATTAATCGGATCATTAATAACCTATGAAATGATACTCTTGGAACATGATGAACATGATGAATATTTGAACCACCTTCTAAAGAACAAGAAGGTTTTTGAACTTAGAACAAGAGAATGCCACTTGAGTGATGACTCAAGTGATGAGGACAATGAAGAGGACTTTGAACCTTTAATCGATCTTAATAAGTTCATTAAACAAAAATCTAAAATCAACAATGAACTTGAACGGAGGAAGAGACCAATGAAGAAGAAGAAGGCTCACCAAGAAGAATCAAGGAAAGAAGAAGCAAACTACGCTTTAATGGGCTTCGACAATGAGGTAACTTAACTTCCTTGAATTATTTTGAAATTACATGATGATTTCCATGAATGCTTATCTTAGTAAGTAGGAATTTTTTTTATGCTTTTCTTGTGTTTTTAGAAATTAAAAAAAATTCGAAATTATACTATGCTTTTCTTTATAGTATTTTTGAAAAGTAAAAATTTGAATGATGATTGTAAGATTTGTGATAATGCTTAGGATTAAACCATGCATGAGTATCTTGATGGTTTACATTATCTCTAAACATGATGCTTGATGATTTTAATCATGCATGAGTTGTTGAAGTGATGTTGATCTAAAAACTTCTATCTTGGATTAATGGGTCTTAATTTCTTTTATGATGAAATTTTTATTGATACATGTCTTCATGAAATCAATTATAAAGACCCAACCCACAAATTTTCAAAATGAAAGAAATATGGCTTTAATGTTGCCGTGTACTACATTTGGACTTGATGATTTTCATGACAAAAATTATTTTTCAGTTTTATAAAATGATGCATGATTTTACCAAAAATTTGAGCATCGATCATCTTGTTATAACTAATGTAAGAAAGAATTAAAATGATTTTGATGATATTTTCGTTTTTGAATATGATGCATGACATTTTCATATGAAAAAGTTGAACATTCTTATGAAAGATCAAATCACTTAAATTGAAACTCATAAAGATGAGAAAATGTATTGTCATGATGTTTGATGCATATGATCTTGATGGATTTAATGACAAACTTATGTTTTGAATTTCTACAATGATGGGTTCCACATAAATGTTTGAACATACATTAAAATCATTTGAAATGAAAAACTATTTGTTATCATTTAATGACTTTGTGATATCATATCTTAATGACAAACTTATGTTTTGAATTTCTACAATGATGGGTTCCACATAAATGTTTGAACATACATTATGAAATCATCATTGAAATGAAAATACTACAAGTTTGTTATCATGCTTAATGACTTTGTGATATCATATCTTGATGACAAACTTATGTTTTAGTTTTAAATTTGATACTCATCTTTTGAAATATGAGCACACTTGTTTGAAACAAAATGAAACACATTATCATGATAAGTTAAATCTCATGTCTTGAAACAATGTATTGTTTTGACAATTTTTATAATGAAGTTTGTCTTCCGGTTTTGAATATTTTGATTTGGCATATAAAGGCAAAAGATATACTTATATGAAACATAAAGAAATTATATTTACTATCTTATCGAGATTAATGATTTCATGATATCTTAAGAATCTCATAAATTATAGAAGTGATTTCGATGAATTGATTATGATTTGATAATTTGAACTTTTCTCTCATGTTTCAATACTACTTTGTATGCTTCATGACTTGTTGATTGAAATAATGATGTAGACTTTTGATGTATCACTTGTCATGATTAATGCAAATGGCTAGCATTTTGAATCTCAAAATAAATGCTTCTTTTATCATTTACTAAAGAGGAAAATAATTCAAGTTTATATCATTTGTGAATCTCACAAACTATGGTAATGAATTTGATGATTCGAATTTGAATGAGCTTTGTCATAATCCAAGTCTTGATATTTTGATATTTGATACTTGGAATTCTTATACATGAATCTAGTTACTCTTTGTGCTATATCTTTTCAAATGGATCATGAGCCTTGATGTCATATATTTCATGATCCTAGAAGTGATATGATTTCTTTGCCTTGTGTGGTAAATTGAATATTTGATTTTCTTTATGATAAATTATGAATCATGACTTGATCTATGAGATTGATATGCTTTTATATATCATGATTCTTGGTTGTATGATATTTATCTTGAATTAAAAAAATTAATAAATATGAATTTTGATCTTGCTAAAAAGAAAATTATGAATCATGAATGATATCTTTTGGTTGTGATCCTTATTGAATTTATATATTGATATCCGTCATGACATGATTTCTTTGCATTGTTGTTTTATTTGCATCATGTAATGATTGAACAATTGATGTATATTTTTATTGATGTAAACTTTTAATTGATATGAAAAATGGCTTGTATAATGATTGAAATTTTTAGCCATTTAGTCCTTCCTTCTTTTTGACAAAGACAAAGGGGGAGAAAAATTGCTACCTTGTAATTTCACAAGAAGAAGAAGGATTGCTATTTCAAAGGATGCAAATATTGCTATCGTGACTATATCAAAAAAAGCAAATGCAAAACTTCAAAATTTTGAAATGTTACATGCCTTTATGTTTGTATGTTTAAATGAAAAGTTAGCATATATGTTTAAAGTGATCATATATAATTGCTAGCTCATTGCAAACAAAAGTTGATAGCTTGCAAAGGTGAAACTTAGTTACAAAAGAGAAGAATTGAAAGGAAGCTAACTTGCGTGTCGCAAAGGATGTTAGCTTGCTTATCATTATTGATTGCTTGCTTATCATCTTTTTATCTCATATCTTGATTTTTTACTCCCTTGAATTCATGACTTAATATGCTAAAAATTTATATTGTAAATTTATTATTTTGTCATGATCAAAGCATTGGCTAATTGTACTCCACTTTTTGACAAAACAAAGGAGGAGAAGAATTATTGCTAGCTTATGTATTGTAAAGAAAAATTTTGCTAGCTAGAACATGCAAAGGAAGCAAAGAAAGTACAACTTGCACATCTCAAGAAGCAAGTAAAAATTACCATCATTGCCCATCCTTGAAACTTGCTATGATTGAATGGTATGATTGGATGTTGTAATGCAAAGCTATGCAAAAATATTGTATGATATGATTGATAGCTAGTATGTTGTAAAAACTTGCATATCTTTTAAACTAGCTATGATGCAACTTCTCTTTTTTGTTGATGACATAGGGGGAGAAGTAGATTGATGACTTCATGCATTGATTGAATATTTTATATATTTGCATGATGGTATGTTGTTTTCTCACTACATAAATGATACATGTTACTTAGATTTGGGATAATCCAAGGATTCTATCAATGTCATATTGATAGGGGGAGTTTGTGTTAAACTCCGGGGAGTTTTGGTTAACTCCGTCTGTCATCAATTAGTTGTCATTATCAAAAAGGGGGAGATTATTGAATGTCAAATTTTGATGATGAAACTAATTGAGTGTGATTTATGGTCTAACTGCGTGTTGAGTTACGCAGGTCTACTATCGATCAGGATTAGACAGTTGACGCTGGAGGAATTGACGTCGCGCCGGAGGTGATCACGTTAGGATATTGGATGTCGAGCCGGAGGTTCGGTCGACTATCGGCAGGAGGCTTCATACGTCGGGCACCGGGCCAAGAAGTGCGGAGTTGCACCATGGATATCGAGGTTGCAGAGGTCAACCGTCGATTGGGCAACAAGCCGCTAGAGAGGGCGATGTGCCGAAGGATCGGACGAAGCGCCGACCAATGATGTGCCGGGCAACTGAATGTCAATTCACGTTGTAATAACTGTCTAGATCGAAGTAGAGTGTTTGTTGTTTGTGTGCAGGAGTAACTACGAAAGGGATGAAGACGTAAAGCGAAACCAAGGGCCGAAGTCAAGTGCGATGGATCGTTGGGAGTTCGAGAGTTTGACGGAAGTCCGAAGATTCGTCGGAAGTTCACGGAGCTTGCCAAGAAAGATCGGAGCTTGCCAAAGAAGCTCGGGGGAACTCGCCAAAATCATCGTGGAGTCCGAGAGGTTGCCGGGAGTCCGCAAGATGGTTTCCGATGGATCGTCGGAAGACCGCCGGAAGTTCGCCGGAAGCTCGTCGGAAGAAGACTTGACTTGCAGACTTTGTAATAGCTCAGGAATGTCTTTAATTTCGTAGTTAGCACATCAATTTAGGTTAGGATTAGGGGTTAATCCTTTAACCCAGGTAGGGGCCAACCGAGCCCTTGTTGGGCCTTTTGGGCCTTGAACAAGGCCCATTCAAAGACAAGCCGAATGGGCGAGCAGAGAACACTTTGTGCTAAGCGATAGCACCGCCGGCAGGCGTGTGTCTTTGGCGGTGCTACCGCCCAGCCTGGAGTGATAGTATCGCCTGGCCACTTTGGTCGGGCGGGCTGGTAGCACCGCTCAGACAATGGTCGATCTGGCGACAGCGGTAGTACCGCCTCTGACAGGCGGTAGTACCACCCAGACCTAGAAATTTCAAATTTGATTTCAAATTTGGAGCCCAATTTTGAATCCATTTTGGATCTATAAATACCCCCCCTTTCTTAGCTGAAAGGGCACCCCTTTGAGAAGTTAGAATCTTAGTTTTAAGTCTTGAAAAGTCTTATTGTTGCTAAGTGTTCACCTCATTCTTCTTGTGAAATCTTGTAAGAGTGTGAACCACTTGTAAAGGGTTGTAAGAGGGGTATTTGATCCTTCCCCTTCAAAAGGATTTGGTAGTGGAAGAAGGGAGCCTTATCGGAGAAGGCTTCGGAAATGGATGTAGGTCACTTTGACCGAACCACTGTATATCGTTGCGTCTTGATTGTGTGAGTGTTTAAATTTTTGTTTTATCTCTTTACTTTGCTGCAAGCCTTTACTTTACTTACTCCACTTCCTTTTCATCTTCGTACGCATGCTTTAAAGTTAAAACGCAATCTTTCCGGGTTCAAACGAAACGTTGCTTTCATCGTACGAAGTTTCCGAAACTTGTTTTAAATCGCTGAAAAATCTATCGTTTTATCCGCTACACTAATTCACCCCCTCTTAGTGCCGCTCGATCCCTAACAGACTTAGCATCCCCACAGCAAATGCAATATCAGGTCTAATGCAAACTTGGGCATACATAAGGTTTCCTACGACAGAAGTATATGGGATGTTTTTCATTGATTCCCTCTCAAGGTTGCCCTTCGGACATTGGTTCAAATTAAACCTATCACCTTTTACAATGAGAGCAACACTTGGTGAACAATCCTTTATCCGAAATCTTTCTAAAAGCTTATTGATATAGGTTTCTTGTGACAAACCTAAAATACCTCGATGTCTATCTCTATGAATCTTAATACCAATGACATAAGATGCTTCACTCATATCCTTCATATCAAAGTTTTTAGAAAGAAATTGTTTTACCTCATGTAGTAAACCCTTATCATTAGTTGCAAGCAAAATATTATCTGCGTATAAAACAAGAAAACATATTTTACTCCCACTGACCTTCTAGTATATACATAGATCCATTAGATTTTCAACAAATCTAAATGAATAAATTATTCCATGAAATTTAAAATACTATTGGCGGAAGGCTTATTTTAAATCGTATATAGATTTCTTAAGCTTACAAACCAAATGCTCACCAACACTAGAGGAGAATCCTTCATGTTGTTTCATATAAACCTTCTCTTCTAGATCTCCATTAAGAAATATTATTTTCACATCCATTTGTTACAATTCAAGGTCAAAATGAGCAACCAATGCCAAAATGATACGAAGAAAATCTTTCTTACATATAGGAGAAAATATCTCCGTATAATTGATTCCCTCTTTTTAATTAAATCCTTTTGCAATAAGTCTTACCTTGTATCTCTCAATGTTACATAATGAATCTTTCTTGGTCTTAAAGACTCATTTGCAGCTAATAGTCTTTGCTCTATTATGTAACTCTACAAGATCCTAGGCTTCGTTGCTATTCATGGAATTTATCTCCTCCTTCATGATATTATATCATAAATTTGACTCTTTGCAACTCATGATTTATGAAAATATTTCAGGATCATTTTCAGCTCCAATATTATAATTAGATTCTTGTAAATATACAACATAATCACTAGGAGTTGTTGATCTTTTATTTCTAGTAGATCTTCTTAATGTTGTACCAATGTTTCCTTGAAGAACTTGTGGTTCAACTAATTATTCAGGAGCTTGTTGTAACTCCTGAACTGCTTGATCTATTAGAATATTATCAATAACTTGTAGAATCTGAATGATTGGTTGTTCAACACCAGTTTGTACTTGAGGAGTGCTATAAACTATAACCAATCTATCATTTGATGTGAAATGTTAAGATTCTATATGATCATGTGCAAAAATTATGTTCCTGAACTGATCGCTCCCACTGATCATGTCAAACTCAAGAAACTTGGTGTTTCTTGATTCCACAATCCTAGTTGTGTGAGATGGACAATAAAACCTGTAACCTTTGAACTTTTCAGTATATGCAATGAAATATCCACTAATAGTCCTCGGGTCCAGTTTCTTCTCTTATGGATTATATATCTCGACCTCAGATGGACATCCTCAAATGCGCATATATCGCAAACTCGATTTTCAATTTTTTTCATTATTCAAATGGTGTCTTTAGGACAGCCTTGGTTGGAACTCGGTTTAATATATACACAACCGTCTTTAGTGCTTCAGTCCATAAGAATTTAAAAAGATTGGAGTTGCTAAGCATACTCCGCACTATGTCTAATAATGTTTAATTTCTCCTTTCTGTAACACTATTCTGGTCTAGAGAACCAAGCATAGTATATTGGGCAATAATACCATGAAGAAACTTAGCAAAAGGATCAGGTGCTTATCCATTCTCAGTATATCTATCATAATATTCTCCACCTCTATCTGATCTCATAATTTTAATTTGCTTACCACGTTGGTTCTTAACTTCAACCTTAAAGACTTTGAAGGTGTTGTCAAACTAACGCGGCCACCAATCGATGTGTCAGTTTAGGCAGGTCCAATCGTCAATGCCTCGGATTGTTTCCCAGCTCGACCCGCGTCAGTTGCATCTACGTAGCTTCTCGGGCACCAAATACCTGCATAATGGCCGGAGTCGGGTTCGATCCATGACTTGGCCCCTTTAAAGATCAAGTTAGTGAAGTGGTTTTGGTTTTGCGAGTGATCCCCCTCTTCCTAAAGCCAGGTGGGGGCTTTATATTTATGCCCGGGGGTCAACCATACACGATTGATCGACGGCAACCAATCCCTCGGGCGACATGTGTGTACCTTGGTTTGGATGTCAATCGGTTTGTACAGGACGGCATCGTGCGGCTCCGTTCTAAGCTTTCAGGGATGAGTTACTTCGTGTGACTCCGGGCAAAGTGGAACAATTTTCGTGTCCGATTCAAGATGGCACGTTGAACATGGCATCCTACGTCAACATGAGGGTTGTGTCTCCTACTGATGTGTCCGTTGGCTGCCTCCACATGGGCGGTACTAGGATGTCCCCTATCATTCTCCCCACCCCCCCCCACGAGGCATTCTCCGGGGTCCTCAGGGAGGGACTCAGGGCGTGTCGAGTTTTTTCTCATCGGTTGTGCTATCTGTTGTGCGAGAGTTGATGGACCGTTTTGTTGTGCTACTGCTCGAGTGACAAGGGGCCAAGCTATGATAATTCACCTATGTGTTGCTCAGGTGTCAACGTGTCAAGCATAGACTGGACTGAACTGGTGTGCCGAGCTAGTCTATTCGGGCACAGATTGGGTTGGTGCGTCAAGCCAATTAACTCGGGCACAGACTGGATTGGTGCCCAAGCCGGTCAACTTAGGCACATGATAGACTAGTGCTCGAGTCGATCAACTCGAGCACATGATAGATTGATGCCTGAGCCGATCAACTCGAGCATAAGATTGATTGGTGCCTAAGCCGGTCGACTCAGGCACAAGATGAACTGGTGCCTGAGTCGGTCAACTCAGGAACAAGATGGTCTGGTGCCCGAGTCAATCAACTCAGGCACAGACTGATTGGTGCTCGAACCGATCAACTCGAGAATAAGATTGACTAGTGCCCGAGGTGGTCGACTCAGGCACCGAATGGACTGGTGCCCGAGTTGGTCAACTCGGGCACAGACTAGATTGGTGCTCGAGCCGGTCAACTCGGGCACATAATGGACTGGTGCCTGAGCCGATCAACTCGAGCACGTGATAGATCGGTGATCAAGCCAGTCAACTTGGGCACAAGATTGACTGGTGCCTGAGCCGGTCGACTCAGGCACAAGATGGACTGTGCTTGAGTCGGTCAACTCGGGCACGGATTGGGTTGGTGCCCAAGTCGATCAGCTTGGGCACAAACTAGATTGATGCCCGAACCGGTTAACTCGGGCACCTAATGGGCTGGTGCCCGAGCCAATTAACTCAAGCACATGATAAATGCTAGTTATAAGGGCCCTACAATCCAATTACGTGAGTGATGGCACCTATAACACGTTGTGTCAATCTTTTTACTTATGATTATTGATATTTTCTCACATTATCTTGATATATATTATGATGTCCTTGTATCTGTGCAATGGGAATCGGATCGTGATGAGATCATGATAATGAAACCGATTTACCTTTAAACACAGACCCTAAATAATCTTGTTTATAGGTTACTCGAGAGGGACATCGAGATAACTAGATAGACTGATGTGCTGTATACCCGTCCATATGATGGAGGTGGCTGGTCTCATAGCTACTCGTGTGGGGACACTAAGGATACAATATAGGTTCTCATTGAAGAATGTGTTCACTGATTAATCCACTTATAGAGTGCTGGATGGTTATTGATACCTCATGTCAAACAGCGATTCTGTGGTCCCAGTAGTGTATCTGGTCCTTAGACTTGAGACACCAAGGATGTCATGTATGAGTACTCCACTCTTTGATGCTGGACTTATAGGTTTGAAAGTTCCAGATCTAGTACAACCGGTTATTGGAAGTGGCAGTCAATCTTACCAGGGCTATTGAGTATCAATAAAGGATCACCCACTCTCAGTATTATGAGAGGAATATCCCATGTGTTCTTGCTTAGGCAAATCCCTGGCCAGAGTCATTCGGATTGAGAAAGAAAGAGTTCTCCAGGAGAATCCGATTAGAGCGAGACTCGAGTGGAAGCCGTATAGGCCTGACAGCGCCATGCCCGATATACGGCCTTTGGGATATTAGATGGATGAGGGACTATAGGTACATAGTAACTGAGGACAGATAGGTCCAAAGGATTGGATTCCCCTGTATCATCTGGGGACTACGGCATAGTGGCCTAGTACGTCTACAGTCGATGAGTCGAGTGAATTATTATAGAGATAGTAATTCACCGAATCAGAAGGGGTTCTGATAGGTATGACTCACGATCAGCTCGATATTGGGCCTAGAGAGTCACACACATATGGTAGGTGTTGCGACGAGTAGAGGTTTAGATATGAGATATCCGCCGGAGCCCCTATCTTATTAGATATCCAATAAGCCCCTATATTATTAGATCCCATGGATGAGATCTAATAAGAGCTAGATTATTGGGTAGAGACCTATTGATCTAAGAGGCTTAGGTAATTAGATAGAGATCCAATACCCAATAGGGCTGGATCCATTAGGATTGATAGGGGGCCTCTATAAATAGGAGGGAACCAAAGGCTCATAGGCTGAGGTTCTCTTGGTAGCCATCTCCTGTTCTCCTCTCTCCAAAGAGGAGCATCGTCGCAGTCCTGACCGTGTGGATACTGCTAGAGAGGAGGACACTTGATCTCCTTCATCCTCATTACGAATCTACATGAATCTTAGGGATATACGATCTCCCTACGTACTATCGTTTCTTTTACACGTAATTTTTGGATTCGTGAATTTGTTTTGATGCATCAATCTTCGCACGACAACGGAACCTTTCATGGAAATCTAGGAGTTTTGTTTTTGTTCTTCCGCTGCGCATGAGATGTCGCCACTGGATTTCCCAACAGTGGTATCAGAGCTAGGTTGTTCGTGCAAAGATCATATTTTAACTGTGTGTGTTATGTTTTTGACGTCAAAATCATTCACGTAAAACTAAAAAAGGGCAGCAATTGTTGCTACCGCGGATGGTAGCCTTGGCTGCCATATGAACGCAGGCGGCAATCGACAACCGGCGGCCTACGGGTGTAAGTGACGGACGCTGTGGGCGACCTGCCCGCAAGGGTGGCTGACTCTCGCGGTGGCAACGCCGCCTGCGGGCGACCTAACCATAGGGGTGGGTGCACCCGCGTGGCAACATGACCCTTGGGGGCAGCACTCACCTGCGGTGCCCACAAGGTATACGCGCAGGGCATTGCGCCTGGAAGGCCTGCACGTGAGGCATTGCGCTCGCCGCAAGGGCAGCTTGCCTACGCACGGGCGAGTGGCAGAGCCGCCCGTGAGGGAAGGCGATGCCCGCAGCAACGCTCGCTCGCATAGGGGCGCCAGGCCGCTGCGGGCATTGCCCCGCAGGGGCAGCACTAGCGGGCGGGTTTTCTACCCATAAGCGGCGCCGCCCACGAGCAGGGGCGGCGCTCCCCCGTAGTGTCGTCGTCGGTAGGGTGGCGACGGCAGTGGCCAGAGCGCATGCAGCAAAGGAGCAATTAGGGCTTTCTGGGCAAAAGATAATTCTTCCCTTGAAAATTTTAAAAATTCTAATTTTATCCTTTCTGGCTGAATGATCAAAATACCCTTCAGAATTCAAAAAATTCCCTACATATCTCTAATTTTAAAAAAATATTAGTTAATTAAATGGTTTAATTAACTATTATTATTATTATTTATCTAGTAGTCCTATATAATATATATATATATGATGTATAATGTGGACAGATGATCATGGACCGTGTGTGATATTTATACATGTGATTATTATTATTGGGGCCTGCGAGCTTCTATTTTTCTCGTTTATTATCGGGTCTGCGTGCTTATAATTATATTATAATTACACGATGAGGCACAGTTGGAGTGGGACCCATGAGGTCGAGACGGACAATCCGATGCATGGAGATGTGTCGAGATGCCGACGGAACCGACGAAGCGAGATGGACGATCACAAGGCATGTAGATGCGCCGAAGCACACATATATCTTGATGTGAGTGATTGGGCCCATTGGCTCGGGACTAATCACATCAGAATGTGGTCCATAATCATTTGGTGTGATTGCTCATGTGATGTGTGATTATTTATACACCTATTAGATATATATATATATATTTACATATTTATATATATAGATATATATCAATTATATATATGTGTGACACATCATTTTAGGAGACCAAATTAAAAAAATCCCCTCTCAATAATATTAAGTCGGTAAACGTGAGGCAATTAGATTGATCCAAGTGGCCTTCCATCATTATAGGTAGGAACCGATTCCCGGTATAGGTTGAGTTGGTCGAGTCCCTCGAGACTCACCTATATCGTGATTTGCTATCTTATCTGCGACATAGAGATGTCACCGGTGACCTGAGGATATGGTATGCTTGGTCGAGTCCCTCGAGGGTATATCATCGAATCAGACTCATTTTGCAACAATAGTGATGACTTAACTGAACATCATAGTTGGTCGAGTCCGACGAGGCCATGGTGGTTCAGAGGTTGAATAGGACGAGAATCATAAGGAGTTGTGATTGGCAAGAGTTGCCTATCTTTTGGGCTTAGTGTGATTAGTCGAGTCCCTCGAGATTATACTAAAATGCCAATTAGATCTCGATCCCCACTAGAAGTCTGTCGGAGACTTCCGTTTCACATACTAAGGGTGTCGTGTGACTCGCTAGAAAAATAGTGGGAGCATATCAAGATAGAAGTCCATATCTTGATTATTTATATTTCTATAAAATCTGCATGTTATTTATTTGTTGTTGCATCTTTTGAAAATGTCACTATTAGACTCTCTATATGGTATACTTATACCAACCACCTCATTGATTCAAATTATATGGATTGGCACCGCAAGCTGAGAATCGTTCTCATAACTGAGAAAATCACGTATGTCCTTGATACAGTGATGCTTATGCCCACAAAAGGGACAAACGAGAATGAAATCGCTCGCTACGTAAAGTATGTAGATGACTCCACTCTTACTCAGTATTACATAAAAAGATGGATGTTAGATCTATACTCCTATATCTCTGTAAATTATTTGAGGAATAGGGAAGAACTCAACAATATGAGATATCAAAGAGTCTTTTCCATACTAGGATGATTGAGAGGACATCGGTTCAGAACCATGTCTTTAAGATGATTGAGCGGATAGAGACACTCACAGGTCTAGGAATGGTCCTAGAAGATAACCTGTGTGTGAATCTTGTACTTCAGTTCCTTTTAGATTTCTTTTCACAGTTTTCTATGCTGGTAAGACCAGAAAGAAAATGAAGACAGATAAGTCCCTTAAGAAGGGTAAGGCCAAGGGTAGACAGGGTAAAGCAAATGTTGCTAAGAAAACTCAGAAAAGGACAAAAACTAGTGCTTCCACTACGGCAAAGACGGGCACTGGAAGAGAAACTGTAAAGTGTATATTGTAGAGAAGGCGAAACAGAAGCTTCAGATATGCATTCATGATTAATCTCTATTTGTTAGACTCATATGATAAAATAAGGGTATTGGATACTAATCGTGTTTGTCATATATGCAATTCATTACATGTTCTGACAAGATATAGGAGATTGATGAGAGGCAAGATGCACCTCAAGATGGGTAAGAACAAGAGTTGTTGTTATTGTTATTATCGAGGTGACCTTACATTTGCTTGTTGGAGCTATTATTGCATTAGATGCATTTTATTTTGTTCTCTCTATAATCAAAAATATTATTTCTATTTTATGTTTGACATTGAATGGTTATAAAGTAGTTTTTGAGACTAATAGTTATTCAACTATTAAGGATAATAAGATCATCACGAGATGAACATTGCATAATGGTTTGATTATGCTAGACATTACTCCATATATCATGAATGTAAGTGTGTCCAAGAGGAAACAAGATGAGGTGAGCAATGCATACCTATGGCATTGTAGGCTATATGCATTGTAGGCTAGGTCATATCCATAAGGGAATAATTCAAAAGTTGCTGACAGATGGATACATGGATCCATTTGACTATGAGTCATATACGACTTGCAAACCTTGCTTTCATGGAAAAATGACCAACTCTCCATTTAGCGGAACTGGAGAGAGAGCCATTGAGTTGTTGGTACTAATACATAGTGATCTATGTGGTCCCATGTCAACTCAGGTCATTAGTGGTAATTCCTATTTCATTATTTTCATTGACGATTTCTCTAGGTACGGACATGTGTACTTGATGAAGTACAAGTCCGAAGCCTTCGAGAAATTCAGAGAGTATAAGAATGAAGTAGAGATTCAGACTGGAAAGAGTATCAAAACTCTTCGATTAGATTAAGGAGATGAGTACTTGAGTATAGAGTTCACTCAGTTCCTCAAAGACCATTGGATTTTGTCTCAATAGACACCTCCTTATACACCCTAGCTCAATGGTGTATTAGAAAGGAAGAATCGCACACTATTAGACATAGTGCAGTTAAGATTTGGGGCTGCCCTACCCATGTTAAGAGACACATACCTGATCAGTTGAGAACATAGTCCATGATGAGTTTCACCGACCTACCCGTCTTATTCTAGGGATATGCCCTAGAGTCTACAGCTTACCTTCTGAACAGAGTTTCAAGTAAATCGATAGTGTCTACACCATATGAGATATGAAAAGGGATGCCTGATCTTAAGGTTATTAAGATTTGGGGCTGCCCTACCCATGTTAAGAGACACATGCCCGATAAGTTGGAATCCAAGACGGAATGGTGCAAGTTCATGGGATACCCCAAGAAAACTTGTGGGTATTATTTTTATCACCCCATCTTTGTAGCTAAGAGAGTAGTGTTCCTTGAGAAGGAATACATTCTTGGTAGAGATAGTGGGAGTATGATAGAGTTGAGTAAGGTTGGAGAACCTGACTCAAGCATCATTCCACAACCAAAGTCTATTTAGGTACTTAGCACACAAGTTCTAACTTTATGTAGGTACGGTAGAGTATCCCATCCTCCTAAGAGTATGTGGGACATATCAGAGGAGCAGACATTGAGGATATTGATCCTCAGACCTACGAGGAGCTTATTACGAGTATAGACTCTGGGAAGTTATAAGAAGCCATGAATTCAAAGATAGATTCCATGTACTCCAACAAGGTTTAGAACCTGGTTGATGCACCCGAGGGTATCGTACCCATTGGCTGCAAGTAGATCTTTAAGAAGAAGATCGGAGTACATGGAAAGGTAGAGACCTATAAAGCAAGGCTAGTAGCTAGGGGTTCTCGTCAAAGCCAAGGTGTTGACTATGATGAAACCTTATCACCTATAGCTATGCTAAAATCAATCCGAATTATATTGGCTATTGTAGTACACCTTGATTATGAAATCTAGCAAATGAACATGAAAACTATGTTCCCCAACGGCAACCTCGAGGAGGTGTATATGATACAGCCTGAGGGATTTGTATCCAAGGATAGTCCAAATAAGGTGTACATGTTACTTCGGTCCATCTACGGACTAAAGCAAGCTTCCCAAAGTTGGAACAAAAGATTTGATGAGGTCATCAAATCTTATGGCTTCGTTAAGAATGAAGATGAGCCTTGTGTGTACAGAAAGATAAGTGGGAGCGCTATCACCTTTTTGGTGCTGTATGTAGATGACATCATAATCATTGAGAATGATGTAGGAATACTCTCCACACTAAAAGCTTGGCTATCTAGATACTTCTCCATGAAGGACTTAGGAGAAGCATCCTACTTATTGGGGATTTAGATCTATAGAGATAGATCCAAGTAGATGCTTGGCTTGTCCTAGTCCAGGTACATAGACGCCATTATCAAAAGGTTTGACATGGAAAATTCCAAGAGAGGTCTCATACCAATGAGACATGGAATATCAGTTTCCAGGAGTATGTCCACAAAGACTCCTGAAGAAAGGACACATATGGATAGGATACTATATGCCTTAGCGATAGGATCTATCATGTATGCTATGCTATGTACCAGGCCTGATATAGCGCATGCTCTGAATGTCATGAGTAGGTATCAGGCAGATCCAGGCTTGGAGCACTGAAAAATAGTAAAATATATCCTTAAGTACTTAAGAAGGACTAAGGATCTTTTACTGGTATATAGAGGCAGTAGCCTAAGGGTTGAGGACTACACGGACTCGAGCTTCGAGTCCGATGTTGATGATGGCAAGTCTAATTCAGGATATGTGTTCACCTTGAATGGAGGAGTAGTATGCTGAAAGAGTTCCAAGCAAGATACTACTGCTGACTCGACCACAGAGAGGCGGAGTACATTGCTACGGTAGAGGCAGCAAAGGAGGGAGTCTGGATGAAGCAGTTCATCACAGATTTGGGAATCATACTGAGCAGCGAGGAGTTGATTCCCTTATATTGCGATAACTATGGGGTGATTACTCAAATAAGGAAACCCGGGTCTCATCAGAAGTGTTCTAAGGATATTCCAACTTATTAGAGAGATCGTGGCCCGAAGAGATGCAGTAGTAGAAAGAGTTTCATCCGAAGATAACATTGCAGATCCACTGACAAAGCCATTGACTCAGATTGTCTTTAAGCATCACAGAGGTCTGATAAGGATCAGACACATGGGTGATTGGCTTTAGGTCAAGTGGGAGATTACTAGTTATAGGTGCCCTACAAGTCAATCACGTGAGTGATGACACCTGTAACACGCTGCGTCAATCTCTTTGCTTATGATTATTGACATTTTCTCACATTATCTCGGTGTATATTGTGATGTCCTTGGATCTGTGCAATTGGAATCAGATCGTGATGAGATTACGATAATGAGATCGATTTACCTTTAAACACAGACCCTAAATAATCCCGGTTATAGGTTACTCGAGAGGGACATCGAGATAACCAGATAGACTGGTGTGCTGAATGCCCATCCATATGATGGAGAATGAGTTCACTAATTGCTATCGTACAAGTGCTCATTAGAGAATGAGTTTCCATATAGGGATACTAAGGATATAGTACAAGTGCTCATTGGAGAATGAGTTCACTAATTGATCCGCTTACGGAGTGCTGGATGGTTATTAATACCTCGTGTCAGATAACAATTCCGTAGTCCCAGTAGTATATCTAGTCCTTAGACTTGAGACACCAAGGATGTCCTGTATGAGTACTCCACTCTTTGATATCGGACTTATAGGTTTGGAAGTTCCAGATCTAGTACAGCGAGTTATTGAAAGTGACAGCCAACCTTATGAGGGCTATTGAGTGTCAAAAGAGAATCATCCACTCTCGGTATCATGAGAGCAATATCTCATGTGTTCTTACTTAAGCAAATCCCTAGCTAGGGTCATTCGGAATGAGAGAGAAAGAATTCTCCGGGAGAATCCGATTAGAGCGAGACTCGAGTGGAAACCGTATGGGCCTGACAATACTATGCTCGATATACGGTCTCTGGGATATTAGATAGATGATGGACTATAGGTACATGCTAACTGAGGATAGATAGGTCCAAAGGATTGGATTCCCTTGTATCGTCTGGGGACTGCGGCGTAGTGGCCTAGTACTTCTGTAGTCGATGAGTCGAGTAAATTATTATAGAGATAATAATTCACCGAGTCAGAAGGAGTTCTGATAGGTATGACTCACGGCCAACTCGATATTGGGCATAAAAGGTCACACACATATGGTAGGTGTTGTGACGAGTAAAGGTTCGAATATGAGATATCCGCCGAAGTCCCTATCTTATTAGATATCCAATAAGCCCCTATATTATTGGATCTCATAGATAAGATCCAATAAGAGCTAGATTATTGGATAGAGACTTATTGATCTAAGAGGCTTGGGTAATTGGATAGAGATCCAATACCCAATAGGGCTAGATCCATTAGGGTTGACAGGGAGCCTCTATAAATAGAAGGGAACCAAAGGCTCATAGGCTGGGGTTCTCTTGGTAGCCACCTCCTATTCTTCTCTCTCTAGAGAGGAGCATCATCGCAGTCCTTGTCGTGTGGATACCGCTAGAGAGGAGGATGCTTGATCTCCTTCATCCTCCCCACGGATCTATAAGAATCTCAAGGATATACAATCTCCCTAGGTACAATCATTTCTTTTACACACGTAGTTTTCGAATTCACGATTTGTTTTGACACACCGGTCTTCACACGACAACGGAACCTTTCATAGAAATTTAGGAGTTTTGTTTTTGTTCTTCTGCTGTACATGAGATGTCGCCCCTGGATTTTTTAATAATAGATTTGTGCCCGAGTCGGTCAACTCAGACACAAGATTGACTGGTGCCTGACTCAGGCATAAGAAGGACTAGTGCCTGAGCCGATCGACTTAGGCACAAGATGGACTGGTGCCTGAGCCGATCAACCCAGGTACAGACTAGATTAGTGCCCGTGCCGGTCAACTCTGGCACATGAAGCACTGGTGCCTGAGCTGGTCAACTTGGGCACAAGATTGACTAGTGCTTGAGCCATTCAACTCAAGCATAAGATGGACTAGTGCTTGAGTCGATCAACTCAGGCACAAGATGGATTGGTGCCCGAGCCGGTCAACTTAGGCACGTGATAGACTAGTGCCCGAGCTTGTCAGCCCGAGCACAGACTGGATTGGTGCCCGAGCTGGTCAGCTTGGGCACGTGATGGACTGGTGCCCAAGCCGGTCCAACTCGGGCACGTGATAGACTGATGCCCAAGCCAGTCAACTCAAGCACAAGATTGATCGGTGTTGAGCTGATCGACTTAGGCATAAGATGGACTGGTGCCTGAGCCGATCAACTCAGGCACAAGATGGACTGGTGCCCGAGCCACTCAACTCAGGAACAATATAGATTGGTGCTTGAGTCGGTCAGCCCGGGCACAGACTGGATTAGTGCACGAGTCGATCAGCTTGGGCACGTGATAGACCGACGCCTGAGTCAATATATGGGTGTAAGATGGTCACTCGACTTGGTTAGACCGTGTCACTTGATGTTTTCCTAGCGTGCCAATGGTGGCTTACCTGGGGTTTAAGCACTGCCACCATTTATTGCCTCAAGGAAGTCTAATCATCACCAGACCTGATGTCACCACTGAACCCTTGCTTCGGGGAGCCCAAACGTCGCCTCAAGAAATGAGGCTTAGCCCTTTATAAACCCCTTCTCCTATGGTGGTGCTGTAGCGTTCAGTCCCTTTCCTCCATTCCTCATTTCGGATCAGCCTTCTTGGTCGTCAGGAACAAGATCGTGATGTCTTCGTCCTCGTCTTGTTCTTCCTCTTCCACTAGTCAGTCATCCCCCGAGGCTAACGAGTCAACTTCTAGGGGCTCTAGGGTAGAGGTTATCAGCTCGTCTTCGAGCGATGAGCCTTCGGCAGACTCGAGAGCCTTTGCGACCTCCAAGTGATGAGATCGTGGCACAACGCGGACTCGATAGTGATCGAGGGACTCTTAGGCCCGATCTGAGATCGCTATAGTATCCTAAAGGAATATGGGCTTCATGCCCCTCGTCTCAGCGAATGCACTTATGACCCGTTTCCAAACGAGTTCGGGCTTACTATAGATGCTCTTGAAGCGGGGCTACGGTTCCCGCTGTATCAGGTTATAGTCAACTACCTCCGGTGGTGGGGCATTTCGCCGTCCCAGATGGCGTTGAACTCATGGCACCATCTGGTGGTCTTTTTCGATGAGTGTCGAGGAGCAGGGATTGAGCCCACCCAGACACTTTTTAGCATGCTTCCGCTTGTGCAAGGGTCGCGACGAGTACTATTTGATTGCCCGAGGTGGTTTCAGGATTAGTGACGCCCCTTCTAATAATAAGGGGTAGAAGACTCACCACTTCTTCATGAGTTGCAATCGGGGGTGCAGGTTTTGTGTCGGATGGACCTCCCACACTATTAACAATGTTCCCCCATTCCTTTCTGATGACGAGACGAGTGTGTGGAGCAGATAAGGGGGGTCCTTTCTTCCTCTCGGGCAATTAAGAGCATGTCAGAGGAGTGGCTAGTCAGAATGAGACTCAGCCTGGCTCTTGAGGGTATGGTAAGGCTTGCATTCTCTAACTATTTCTTATTGTTCACTGAAGTCATTAATTGGTTTGTTACTTGCAAATATGGTGAACCTGCAGTCATTGAAGGGGATGCCATGCCCTTCGGCCAGAGCCCCGTCGCCTCGAGAATGTGAGAGGACCGGATCCAAGGCCTCTATTTGCCGAAACACAACAGCGTGCTCGAAGGGTTCACCTGAGGAGAGCCGCCCGAAGAAAAAATCAAAGACCGATACTTGGAAGGTGTCTGAGGGGATGGTGGCCTGGGAGAAGGTAGCTCGCAGCATGTGTGAGTCGGGCGATGCTTCCCAAGGAGAAGGCTCCGGTAGTGTCCACGGCAAGGGGCCCATCGGGTCGTCTAGTGAGGACCCATCGGGTCGGTCAGTAAGCCAACCGAAGTCGATGCGTGACTTATGTCGCATCAGGGCTTGCTCTGAAGGCAGGCCTTCTAAGCCCTCATCATGGCCAATCTTGCTGAGTTGAAGGCGAGGGTGCCCTACAGTATTCGATGGCCAACGTTGAAGGCGGAGAGCCGGATTTGGGCTGACGAGTCAGTGGCCTAGGAGTTCACCCAAGGGGTGCTTCACCCGGTGTTGGCGAAGCAACTCTACTTCTCACCCTCTGTTGTGTTAATGGATCAAGCGACCAAGTCCCTCGTCTAGGTAAGATCCGCTATTGCTTATGCTATCTTTTGCTTGTGATCGACCTGACACTGGTTCTTTTGTACGCAGAATCAACATTATACTATGGCCCTGATCGATCACATTTATGATGTGGGGAGGGTGATCGAGAGGCTGGGGGAGATGAACTTTGGCCTCCGAAAGGAGGTCGAGGAGCTGAAAGCGAGCTAGGTTCGGAGGTCGTCGCAATAGCCAAGAAACGTGCCACGAATCTGGTAGCTGAGATCGAGTAGCTGAAGGCCGAGCTTGGGGATGGATAGCACCTACTAAAAGAGAGCCGAGGATGGATTCGGGCATTGGATGATGAACTGTTGTCCCTCTCTCAGGATGTGGAAGCTTCTCGGGCGGCCGCTCGTGCTGTCGAGGCAACGTTGGAGGAAGAGTGTTAGGGGGAGTCGGCGAGGGTGAAGGAGGCTATCGCCACATACAAGAAATCCCTTGGGTTTGAGCTCGGTTTACAATGGTCTGGGTAAATGACCTACGAGTTCAAGTATTGAGTCACCTTGCTCGTCTTTAGGTGAAGTACCCAAACTTGGAGATCAAGTAGGATCCTTTTGTCGACTTTCCCGAGGACCAGAATGTCGAGATGCCGATGGAGGTGCCCTTCAACAATAGTCCCCTGGACCCCTTGGGGTGATCTTGTACTTCTTTTTTCTTTACTTATGTCTGGGTTAGTCATCGGTCGAGTTGGCATCATAGGTGTAACGCCCAACCGAGCATAATGTAATCTTTGCCTCGTTTTGAATGAACAAATATGTTTTCTTGTCACAGTATCATGTTCAAGGATAGAACTTTTTAAGGTTCGAGATATTCCATGTCCAAGGGAGGGGTTTTCCTTGCATGGTTTTGAGACGATAGGTTCCTTCTTGGACCATATCGCTGACCCAATAGGGGCCTTCCCAGTTTGGGGCGAGCTTGCCTCTGGCTTGGGTTGGGTCACTCACCTCGGTCTTGCGTAGAATGAGGTCACCCACCCCAACTTGACGTGGGCAGACCTTCTGGTTGTAAAGTCGGGTCGTAGCCTTCTTGAATGTCAACATGCGGAGGTGCACTATAGCTCTTCGTTCATCAAGGAGGTCGAGGTTGGCCCGAAGCCCTTCTTCCGAGGCTTCTTCCTGGAAGCCTTTGATGCGTGGTGTGGGAAACACCATTTCGGGCAGAAGTACTGCTTCAATTCCATATGCCAAGCTGAAAGGTGACTCTTTGGACATCGTTTTGGGAGTTGTTCGAGATGCCCATAGGATGCTCGGGAGCTCCTCGACCCAGGTCCCTCGAGCCCTTACTACCCTTCTCTTGAGACCCTCCAATATTGCTCGGTTGGTAACCTCGGCTAGGCCATTGGTTTACGAGTGTGCGACCGAGATGAACTTCAGTCGTATCTCATAGGACTGGCAATATGGCTTAAACTTGGTGTTGTTGAACTGGGTTATGTTGTCGGTGATGATTGCCCTCGAGATTCTGAACCATGTGATGATATTTTTCCAGACGAACCCCTAAACTTATTTATCGATGATGGATGTCAGTGGTTCAGCTTCAACCCACTTGATGAAGTAGTCGATGCCAACTATTAGAAATCTTCGCTGTCCCAAAGCGGGAGGGAAGGGCTCGAGGTGGTCCAGCTCCCATTGGGCAAAGGGCCAAGCTGTGTCGATCAGGGTAAGAGGGACCGTCGGCTGGTGGGGTATTCGAACATGCTCCTAGCATCGTGAGAATCTTTGTACAGGTGCCCACGGTGGATCAATTCCTCGATTTGGTTATGCAGGTCATGATAGTCTTTCGTGTCATGGCCATAGTCTCGATGGAACCTGTAATATTTAGATCAATCTTTGTGAGAAGTTTTCAGCGGGTTGGATTCCCGTAGGAGTCCCTTTTCTTTGATTTGAAGGAAGCTCTCAGTGCGAGAAGTGTTCAAGGGGAGCCTCAGGTGTGATGGCTCGGGTCGGTCAAGCCTCCTTCGGGATGGTTCTATGGTCGACCTGGGGGCTACCCCTCGGGTCGGGTCCATCTGAGATCTTTTATTGTCCTCGCGTTTTCCCGCCATTAGGGCCTCGGCGGTGACATACTGGTTGGCGCACTGGAGCATCTCGAGGACGGTTGTAGGCGGTCTCTCGATTAGAGACCAAAAGAATTTTGAGGGATGCAATCCCATTATGAATGCCTGCATGATTAGGGAGGGATGGGCCTAAGCATTCCCTGAATTTCAGCAGCGAAACGCATGACGCACTATGAGTGTTTCGCCATCGCCTTGGGCCAACGCGAGGAGCATGGCCATGGAGGGTTTTAGCCGCATGTTGGCCAAGAAGTTTTGCTCGAGTCCTTTTGCGAGTTGGTAGAAGGAGGAGATGGAAGCTGGTTGGAGCCGGTTGAACCACATCCGAGTTGGCCCCTTGAGCGTGGTGGGAAACGCTCTAGGCATCATAAGTGCTATAGAGAGCCATTTGGGCCCGGAAGGCGACGACGTGTTTTGTTGGGTCGAAACTGCCATCGTATACCTCAAGAGTCGTGAGTCTGAAATTGAGGGGAATGGACTTATCTTGGATCTCCTAAGTGAAGGGAGGGGTACTCCCAGGGGGTTCTCCCTGACCTCACCTCTGGACTTGCAGAACTCGCGTTAGAACTCGTCCAAGCGTCGGTTCACCGAGGACAATTAGGTTCTAAACGAGTCGTCAGCTGAATCAGACGACACGGTGTCGGGCTCGGGGATTGGTATGTTGGTCGGGTGGAGATTGGGAATGTTGTGCTCAAGGATTGTTCCCGGGCCCCCGAACCGCTCTCCAACCTCTTCTTACGTCTACTCCTGTGGAACTGGGTTGGTCATGGGGATGTCGTGTGGCTCTAGGACGAGCGTAGGCAGGCTTGGCGATGGGGGGCCTGCCAGCCACATGAGTTGCGGGATGAGTGGGGCCACTATTTGCATCATCCCTGCTAAGGCTTGCACTTGTCTTGCCAGTTCAAGGAATGCTTCGAGTGAGATGGCTGAGGACCCCGGGATGCTTCCCGGGGGGATAGCCTGGGGTCGTTGAACAGGTGCCAATAGCGATCTAGGGTCTGATTTACGATACCCACGCCCACCTACGTTGTGAGGGTCGATCCCCCGGCGGCGTAGGCGAGGTGGGTTGCAGGTGGTTCCTCAGCGGGGCGAGTCCCTATGCAGGTCGCGGGACGCTCTTGCGGCATCGACCCTCCTTCTAGTGCCAGAATATTGTCGGACTAACGTAGCCACCGATCAACATGTCAGTTCAACCCAGTTCAATCGTCGATGCCTTAGAGTGTTTCCCAGCTCGGCCCACGTCGATCATGTCCGCACAGCTTCTCGGGTGCCAAATACCTGCACAATGGCTAGAGTCGGGTTCGGTCCCCGACTTGGCCCCTCCAAAGATCAAGTTAGTGGAGTGATTTTGGTTTTGCGAATGATCCCCCCTTCCTGAAGCCAGGCGGGGGCTTTATGCTTATACCCAGGGGTCAATCATAAATGATTGATCGGCAGCAGTCGATCCCTCAGGTGGCGAACGCGTACCTCGGTCCAGACGTCGATCAATTTGTATGGGACAACACCATGTGGCGCCATTCCGAGATTTCGGGTACGAGTTGCTTCGTTCATCTCCGGGCGACTTGGAGCAATTGTCGTGTCCGATGTGAGGTGGCATGTCAAACATGACATCTTGCGTCAACCTGAGGGTTGTGTCTCCATGTTGATGCGTCCGTCGACTGCCTCCACGTGGGCAATACCAAGATGTCCTCTATCAAAAGGCATTCAATGCTTCGTTTTTGTTATAAAATAAATAGATATACATATATCATAAGTAATCATCTATAAAAGAGATGAAGAATTTTTAACCATGTGCGTCCATATCTGAACAACATATATCAGTATCAATGATCTCTAATATGTCTGAACTCCTATTAGCACCTTTCTTAGATTTATTAGTCTGCTTTCCCTTAATACAGTCCATACAAGTCCTAAAATCAATAAAATCAAGAGTACTAAGTACTTCATTATTAACTAATATCTTAATTCTCTCATGGAGATATGTCCTAATCTCCAATGCCATAACACAGAGGAGTCCTCATTAATATTACACCTTTTAGTATCAATGTGAATATGCATTGTACTATAAATGTCATTATTTTGTAAGAAAATATGATAAAGACCATCAGACAAAATATCATTCCCAACATAATCAGATTTATATAATAAACTAAATGATATGTCTTAAAAATTAAAGGAATATCCAAATGGTACGAGTCTGAAAACAAAAATCAAGTTTCATGATCAACTTGGTACATAAAATATCCTTTTTAATTTTAAAACAAAATCACTACTTAAAGTTAAAATGCATGTTCTAATTGCCTCCACATGTGAGCTCATCTTATTGTCTGATAAGATGCTTTGCTCACTTTCCACTGGCTTTCTTAGGTTTTACATACCTTGCAAAGAGTTTACAATATGGATTGTTGATCCAAAGTCAATCCATCAGGTGTTTATATTAACATTAACTATATTAGATTCATAGCACACAAACGAGGTTGGTTTACCTTTCTTTTCAAACCATACTTGGAATTTCAAGCATTCCTTTTTTATGTGTTCCTTCTTTTTATAGAAGAAACACTTTGCTTCTTTCTTGATATCAGCTTGGGTAGTATTTTACCATTTCCTTGCTGATTGGCTTGATTTTTGTTAGTTTTATTCTTTGTGTGAGTGATTACCACCAATACACTCTTACCCAACTTCATCACTAGCCTCTCTTCTTCTTGAACACACATGGTCATTAATTCATTGATTGATCATTTATCTTTATGTGTATTGTATGAAATCTTAAAAGGCCCATATTGATGTGGAAGGATGTTCAGAATGTAGTGCATAATAAAGGATTCTTACATATCAATCTCGAGTTTCTTAAGTTGAGCCACAATATCCCACATTTGCATTATATGCTCACGCACACCTTTTACGTTGGTGAGTCTAAGGGATGAGAATTTCGTTATTAGGGTACTTGCTAATGCTTTTTTCTGAAGTGACGAATTGCTCATCGATAGCTTGTAGCAAGTCTCGGACCTTCTCATGCTAGTGAACAGAATCACGTATACCGACAGTTATTTTAGTCTTGATAAATATCATGCTAAGCCGATTGGATCGCTCTCATCGCTCTTATAGCACGACCTTAGCTAAAATACTAGTATTAGTGATGGCAGGTGGTTCGTCTTGCCTAATAGCATAATCAATGTCCATCCACCCTATATAGAGGAGAATCCTCTCTTTCCAAATCTTATAGTTATCACATCTAAGTTCGGAAATGTTACATCGGATATCAAAGAAATTAACAGTTTGAGAAACTACATAAAATCCAAAATGCTTATGCCAAATTTGAGGTTTAATAGTCTAAATTACATACTTTACTAATGTGAAATATACCAAAAATTGAATCTCATGACATAAAAAATTACTTATGGGCTAAATTTTTAATTCAAATATATTTAAATGATCTTTATGATAAAACTATCAAATTATATACTAATTCATAATCCTTGTGGATAAATTATGAAAATAATTTGATATTTTATCCTCATTAATTATATAAAAATAATAAAAGATCCTATGAGATAACAATTATTATATTAAATACAATCAATCATAATATTATGTCTAATTCCTTATGTGATCTTTATTTTAACTTTATATATAATTTTAATCAATTAAGGATATTATGGTTAGTCCCTAATTAATTAAGATTATATAGATCACTAGACATTTTGAATAAAATTGGCTCATAAGCATAAATTAATATGACTAAATATTAATATAAAATATGAGTAATTTAGCGATAATAAATATTTTATTTCATCAAAAATACTAAAAATCTTATATCCTCATGATTTTCAACACCAAATACATCAAAAGTTTCAAAAAAGAAACTGAAATCAAGTCATATTCATGGTATAAAAATAAAAATTATTTTCATATCAAGGTAGAGATTAATCATAGGTCTGATACCAAATGTAAGAAAATTTCAAAACAAAAATGTTTCTTGTTAAGTCTCAGATTTTGATGATGAAACTAATTGATAGAGTTTTATTGTCTAATTACGTTTTGAGTGACGTAGATCTACTATCGATTAGGATTAGATAGTTGACACAAGAGGAATCAATATTATACTAGAGGAAATCATTTCAAGATATTGGACGTCGAGCCGGAGGTCCGATCGACAATCGACAGAAGGCTTCGAACATCGGGCATCGGGCTAAGAAGTGTGGTGTTGCGCTAAGGAGATCAAGGTTGCGAAGGTCAACCGTCGATTGAGCAACAGGCCGCAAGAGAGGATGGTGCACCGAAGAACTGGACAAAGCGCCGACCAATTACGTGTCGGGCAACAGGATGTTGATTCATGTAATAATTGTCTAGATCGAAGTAGAGTTAAGATTTACTTAGTGTGCAGGATTAGCTATGATAAGGATAAAAACAAAGTGAAACAAAGTTCTGGAGTCAAGTATGATGGAATCGTTGGAAGTTTGAGAGTTCGATAAAAGTTCGAAGATTCATAATGAGTGCTACCGAAACTGGCCGAGAATGAGTAGGGAGCTTACCGAAGGGTTTTCAGAAGTTTATCGGAAAGATTCTTCGAAAGTTCGCGGAGCTCGTCGAGAAAGATCAAAGCTTATCGAAGAAGCTCATCGGAACTCTTCAAGATCATCATGAAGTCCAGGAGCTTGCTAGGAGTCCGTAGAATGGTGTCTGAGGGTTCGTCGGAAGACCGCTAGAAGTTCGCCGGAAGCTCATCGGAGGAAGACTTGATGTGCCGAACTTTGTATTAGCTTAGAAAATATCTTTAATTTTATAGTTAGCACATAATTAGAGTTATGATTATGTATTGATCCTATAAGTTTGGTAGGGGCCAATTAGGCCCGGTAATGGATTGGTTTAGGCCGAGTTTAAGGCCCAACCAAAAGTGTTGGACCTTGTTTGGCGATGACATCACCCCAGGTCCAACTCCCCAGGATGTACTGGGCAGTGGCATCGCCTAGTGTCAGAGCACCTAGGCGGTGGTACCGCCCAATATACTAACAATGGTAGTGTGTCAGGGTTAAACTGGCAATGGTACCAACAGTACCCGGTAAACCTAGGATGGAAAGATTTTTGGCTCCAAGTTTGAATCAAATTGGAGCCTATAAATACCCCTCCCATCCCTGGATTGAAGACATAAGCACACATATTTGAAAGTAGAAAAACGCTATTCAAATCTCTCTAAAAATCCCCTCCTCTAGTCTTCACTTGTATTCAAGTTAAAAGAGATGAGAGAGTGCTTGTAAGGGTTACCTCCTAAGCCCGTCAAAAGGAGAGAGCATTGTAAGGGAGTTGGTCTTCGCCCGTTAAAAGGAAGACAGCTAGTGAAAAGTCAATGGCTTCAAGAGAAGAGGAATCGAAAGTGAACGTACGTCGTATGACCGAACCACTATAAAATCAGATTTGTACATCTATTCTTATTTATCTTTACTGCAAGCCTTTACCTTACTATAATTACTCAAATCCTTTTCATTCTTATAAACGACTTCAAACTTTACATCTTTCCAACATGTACAATCAAAATCAGTTTTCATCGAAACGTCTTTTTATTATATAAAGTTTTTAAAGTTTTTTAAATCATTAAAATTTATCATATTTTATCGCTGCACTAATTCACATCGCCCCCCTCCCGCTCCTGCTCCCTCCCTCTCCTCTTAGTGTCGCTCTTGATCCTAATATTTCTAAATCACTATAATAGAAACATAATAAAATTAATGCAGAAATAAAATTACGTACCTCTAGCCATTGTTGTTGAGAAATTTTTACAATGATTTCTCTTAATATTTTGGCTCTTCTCAACTCAAAACTCTCACATTAGATGATGTAGAAAAACATAAAGACTTAAAAGAGATGAGTTAAGGGACCAAAATCTCACTTTATATAGATGTTTTCTTATCAAGAACATTTATTATCATCAAATTCATAACATTCAAGAATTAATTCAAGTTTGTAACATTTGAAATATAATTAAAAATTTAATACTAATGAATAAAGATTTAATAATAACGATTAATTCATAATAAATGAAAATTTGAAATATTTAAATCATAATAAATAAAAAATAAATAATAAACTTAATGAGAATGATTGTATTTTCTAAAATCAATAAAAATAAATGATAATTAATAAGGAACCATTCAGAGAAATGAAGTTATCAGTATGTCCTCGTGCCACAATATGACAATTCTTGATATAGATTCAGCACAAAGAAGAGCAGTAAAGAAAGAATCTCTGAACATTGATGTTTATATCAAATTGATGTATTAATCAAACGTAAGCTGACAGAGAATCATATAGTTTTATAAAAGATTTTTTTTAAAATTATTTTAGGTAAAAGAAATAATGATGTCATCAATTAGGTGACGTGAAAATTTCAAAAGTTGTGTTGAATATTAAAAAGTCTTTTAGTATTTACAAGGGTTCCTTTTATATTAAGCGCATTCTTATTCTTATATTATACATTCATTTATCATTTATATATTTTAAAATTTATATTTTAAAATTTTAAAATACATACTAATTTCTTAGGAGATTATTCATGAAAATTATTATCTTCATTAATTATAAGACTCCTAAATCCCTATAAATAGAATAGCATATCAAAAAAATTATTTTAAATTTGAATGAAAAAGAATTACATCTTCTCTCTTCTAATCACTTTTTCTCCTCTCTAATCTCTAATTTCATTCCTCTCTGTCTCTCCTCTTTAATATCTAATCTCATACTTCTTTTTCTTTCCCTTTCCCACCCTTTTTCTCTATTTTTCTACTCTATTTTATATCAGTTTAATATCAGAACCCATCAGAAAACCTATCCTATATCTCATTGGGCCCCTATGAGCAGCTTTAATCAACAGTAACGTTACTCACAAATCTTATACCTCCAACGTCAATCCCTTGTGTATGGACTTGGGGTGACTTCTATATGGAATTGGTGGACCACATAGCTTATAGTACTAAATAATTTTTTATAAATTTTACTAATATTGTTTATCAGAAAAAATTATATATTTCAATAGATCATGATTTTTATCGTTTCTCTCCCCCTTTTTTTAATCTATCATCTTCTCTCTTCTTTTGGCTACAACTACAATACAACTAAATTTAAACCCTTGAAAATTGTTTAAAAAAAATTCAAAACAAAAAGTGAGAAAAAAATGATAATTATTATTTCTACTTTGTGCAATGCAATAATTGATAACCACATTACCAAGAGATAATTTGTCAATAGCATTAGTTAGAATCATGACTCGACGAACTAAAAATCAAACCAATCCTGATAAATCCTTAAGCTAACAAAGTAAGATAGACACCCTTAGGGCTAAGGTAGCAGATCATGACATAATGTTGAACTAGTTATATGACCCCGAGTTCTAAGAGCTCTCCAACACTTTGAAAAACGACCCATGAATGAAGAGGTTGATGAGTCATTTAGGTAATATGTGCATTCTCTATGATCCATAACTTCAAATTAAGGAATTTTATCTACTCTCCAAACTTCAGTTTGAGCAAGTCTTAGATCTACTCATATGACACCTATTCATAATTATGCTCCAATAATTCTTGATGATCAAGTTTTTGACCTTAACGATGAATTCCTAAAATCTACTAAAAATCTACAAACTCAAGTAATGGGTCAATAAGTTTGATTTACTAACAATCTAGAGAAAATGACTAGAAAAGTCAAAGTGGATATGTTAAACTTTGATGATTGATTTGACTTAAATATGTTTGTTGACTAGTTGGATAGCATAGATGGTATGGAATGATTGATGTCGAATATATATGATTTGTAAAAATGAAACTAGTAAGAATTGCTAAAAAATATTAATAACATATCCAATGTAGTCTTGAATATTATCAAGAACCTCCTATCACTTGATGGGAAGTCATAAAACAAAAACTTAAGAAAATATATTTATCAACCAACCATCAAAGCTAATTGATCAAACAATTTTTAAACCTTAAATAGTTGAATTCTAATATGACACAATATTTAGCCCAATTTGAAAAACTTTTATTTAGGTAAGAAAAAGAAGAGGATCAAATCATCACTATTCGAACATTTGTTAATGGGTTGAGATTTGACAACCAACAAGAAATCTTCCTTAGTTTTTTTTGATACCATGGAAGTGGCTTCCTAACGAACCCTTGAGATTAAGAAATATATCAAACTTTATCCAATTTGTCAAGTAATTTTTCAATCTCTCGATAATAAAACTATTTTCCCAACTATTTTCCCATCTACCCCAAGTAATAGCTCTGTTAAGCCAAAATCCCAAAATCCATACTATTAGTAATAATCCTAACCCAACTATCAATCGTCCGATCATTCAACTATTAATTTACAAACTAGTTTGTTTTCATTTCAGTATCATTATTATTATAATAGATGTCACATTATATTTTTTGATATAAAAATAAAAATATTTTCTTATGACCAATAAAACCATTAAAAAAAATAAAGCAAGAACTCTTAAGTCTCATCCACAAGCCTCAATCATCGTGCGACTCTATTTACTGGATCTTAAATCTTTTGAAATAAGAAACCAGGTAATAAAGTTTGTAGGACCATCATTACTAGAAAAATTCCTAATGCTTGTACTATTTCTAACCTAACTCTTGAGATTAAATTCTTATTAAATAAATTCTTATTAAATAAATTCTCGAAATTACTAATGAGTTGCCATCCTTACGAGAAATCTAACATGTCATTAACCTTACACCCATTCCACTTGACTATTATGCCCCAGAACCAACCCAATCCTTTGATCAACATATTCATGATTTATATGCTGAAATTTAATATAAAATTATAATAAGCAATAAAAGTTACAAACTTGCTGCTAATACACATAATAGAAGTCGAGAGTTGATGATTATGTCTCGATTCAAATTCATCCTAACATATTCCTAAAAACTCATTCAAAAAATTATAAACACAAGCTGTAATCCTTTTGCTATTATCCAAAAACTGAGATATAATAAACATACCTTCGACTTAAATATTAGTTTAATTTTTAATATGAAAAATTTAACTCCTTGAGTCTCTTTTGTCGATTGATGTTAACAATCCTCCCAAAGCCACTTGGGTTAGCTTGAAAGAACTGGACAAGTACCTTACAGATTACTCTTTAGAGTTGAATTCTTTTTCACTAGGGAATAATAATGAAAAATCATCTAGCTTTACAAAAGATTTCAGAAAAGCTTATTTTAGATAATAAAATTAATTAAAAAATTATCAATTAGTTGGTCTAAAAATTTTAAAAGTTATGTTTAACATTAAAAAATCTTTTGATCTATGGACTCTCTTTTAAGTAAATGCACTCTCGTATTAAATGCAATCATTTACAATTTAAATATCCTATAAGTGATATTTTAGATTTCTGGAGGTCATATCATAGATTTCTACAATCTTAAAAATCATATTTTAGATTTTTATAATCCTAAAAGTCATTTTAGATTTCTACACTGCATACTAATTCTTTAAGAGATTAATCTTGAAAATCATTCTATTCAATGATTATAAAACTCATCAATGGATGACTTACTTCATATTTAAATAAAAAATAATTACATCTTCTCTCTTCCATTCTCTTTCTCTCCTCTCTAATCTCTAATATGACTCCTCTCATTTATCTTCTCTCTAATCTCTAATCTCATTCCTCTTTTTTTTCTCTTATTTAATCTCTAATCTCACTCTTTTTTTTACTTTCTCTCTATTTCTCTATCTTGTTCTATATCAATTATACATAAAAACAGTAAAGAAAGAAAAGAGCAGAAACATCATGATCCCTATTTAAGGTGTTTATATTAAACGTTGGCAACGACCACAGACATTTTCAAGATCAAATTACTTTCAAAACAATAGCATAGCACAACCACAACAGCATACCAGTGTGACCTGCTAAATTTACAACAGAAGACCTACTTAATTTACAATATTTTTTAGATAAGCACTTAGTCTTGCAAGGCAAAAAAACCATCAATGTGAATTACAAGGTACATATCAATTGCATACGATTGAGAAGCGTGGAACATAAAGCTTGATATCTGTTTCCAAGAAGTCCAATCAATGTGTGAAGAAAGGACCCAGCTTCCTAACTGTAGTTTCCACATGTGACACTAAGACTATCTCGGCCACTGCTGCCTTACACTGTTCTAGATATATTTTTATTAGTCATGAGCCACCATCTTTGACATATTATTGCTAACTACTCAGAACATTCAAAAAGGACTAACTTATTATTATGCAGAAGTCATGCAAGAGAGGCTTACATAGTTTATCAGTGACAGAGACAACGTTCTGCAAAATCTAAAACACAATTCATAGATGTAGATTATATCAACAACTAAGACAAAACAACATAGCTTTGCAATTATACTTCTTTTATATCAAGAGAGCAAAAAATTTCATTCCAAACAAAATTTTCACAAGGACTTGATCCAACATCCACGAAGCTTGGGAAGAAAGAAACAAAACCCAAGCATTCCTTAGTTGACTATTGCCATCAAGGGTTCAAGATATGTAAATGGGAAAGAAAGGCTAACACTCTGCTGCAGAGCCTTTTAGGATTACCAGTAGCAGAAACACGCAATCATTTTCCTTGTACACAAAACATAATGGTAGATACAAAAGCAACTACCTGCTGCTTGGTGCGAACGAAGGGGCATTTGCTCTACTTCTGTTCTTTCACCTTCCCATATGTCATCAACATTAGGCAGTGGTTCCTGTCACAGGAACAAAAATGGGAGATTTCATAGCACGGTATGAGACAAGCAATCAAGGCTCTCGGTGTGGCTGCGCACGATCCGGAGGAAGACCTCCCTGACCTGACGTTCCAACGGATCAAGCCCATCCTTCAAGGCATCGCAGACCTCTGATAACTCCTCCACCCTTTGCCTCAGCACTTTCTCCTCCGACGACGACATCGGGAGCTGAATGGTGTCTAGCAGCTCGCTCAATTGGTGTGTGCACCTTTCCATCTGTTGGATCTCCTTCAGCAGCCCGGCGGAGTTCCTCCGATCCTTCTTCTTCAACTCCTCCATGATCCGCACGTGGAGAGATACGATGGGCGCTGACCACGGAAAGGTGCGCGGGACGGAGAAGTGGGCCTGGAGGCCGCGGTCCTGGCAAGGGATCGCAGCCACCAGGGAGTGCATCGAAAACAGGAGCACAGCGGTCATCGTGAAAATGGGCACCGCAAGACCGGCGCTGGCGTCGACCTCGTGGCCTCGAGGTGCGGCCATGTTGCTTCCGATGGACCACGAGCGGGACACGGTAGAGGAGGTGGAGCGGAAGTGGGAGGAGCGACGGCCGCCGCTCGGCGAGGAAAAGGGGTCGGCTTTGACGCTGCGGCCGAAGGAGCGGTTGCTGTGGGAGAGGATTGAGCCGGCGTCCCTGTCGTCGAGGACGACGGCAACTTCGCCGAGGGCCTTGCGGGCGCGGCGGAGCTGGCCCTGGCCGATTCTGCGGCGGGACGTGGAGGCGGCGGCAGGGCCGAGCGCTGCGACCACGATCTCAAGTTGGGCCCGCAAGCGGCGGAGCTGGTCGACACCGTCGCGGGCGGCATTGCAGATGTCGAGGGCCTTGACGGCCCGGTCGGAGAAGTCGACGACGAGGTGGTCAAGGGGTGGGCAGGCAAAGAGCGCCCAGCGGTCGACGAGAAGCGCCCGGAACTCCTCGTGGCACACGAGGAACGCGTGAAGGAGCTTGCGGACCCAGGAGAGGGACAAAAGGCCGTCGGCATCGACGGCAGAGAGGTCCAAGAAGTGGTCTGCGACGCAGCGCTGGAAGGCGCACAGCTCCTGTTGCTCGGCGGTGGCCATGTGGTGGTGGGTGTTCATGGGGTGAACAGAATCGGCACGGATGCTTCGGATGGAGCGGCCAAGGAAGGAAAAGGAGACCGAGGAGGAGGAGGATGAGAAGCCCTGGTAGACGGAGACTGGCATTCTCGAAGGAATCAGACCACTCAATTCATCCTTACAGAGCACAAGATGTTTCAGGATGAGGACAGAAACGAGAAGAGAACAGAAGAGATTTGGGGATGGCGAGTATAATGTGGGTATCGAGGGAGGGCGTCGAGGTTCTGTGTTTGCTGGGCTGCTTGCTTGGAGCCCCCATGCCGGATGACGAGAGGAGAGGAGGCGGCTTAAATGGAGGGGGCGTTCACCTTCTCCCCCTGGAGGAACAAATACGCGGACAAAAATAGTCTAAATAAATGGTAAATTAAAAAGAAGAAATAGGAGTGCGACAGCCACGTATTCTGTCTCACTAAACTATCGTACCCCACTTCAAATAAGATGACATGGTTTGCCAAAATTAACCGCGGAGAGAGAGAGCCGAAGAGCCGGTGGCCGAGTGGGACGCGGGCGAGACGCGCGCACGACACGGCGCATCCGCGTAGCAGCAGGACTCGAGTGCCATTTGCGCTTTGAGATCCGCGCGACGGATCTCAAAGCTACACGGACGGGATTCATTACCCGGGGAGCTGATTCGGTGCGCGCGTACGCCGTGGAGGCAGGGAGACGCCCGGCTTTCGCTTTGGATGATGTGGACCGGGCCGAGGTTCCGCGCGAGCCGAGGAATGTTTTAAGAAGGATGAAACTTCGTGGACTGAAAAGCCCCCGTAGCCCCAAACACAACCATCCGCAATGGAGGAGGGCTTTTGAGGTAGTTCATCCACCCCACGCGGTTCCGAAGAAAACAGAACAGGTCCAACATCCCGTGTCTTTTTTCTTTTTTCCTTCAGACGAGAAGTCTACCAGATTATGGAGATGGTGGTGCGCAAAACCACCGAGTTTTCTTTTTTCCTTCAGACGAGAAGTCTACCAGATTAGTTCGTCTGATAACTTAATAGTCCAAAGAGAAAGTCAAACATTTACATATATCTCTAATGACATCTAAAATATATTAAGAAGGTCGTTGATCCTTGCATAATACGTGAATCAGCACCAAGTCATATGAGGCCCAACTAATCGACCGATCAAAAAATTACTGAAGAATGATATGAATTAATCAACGTTACAGTTTGGTCTGGGCACCAACCAGCAGCTGAGGTTTCGAAGAACGCAACTGACTCGTGATTCAATAGGATCATGGAAAGCAACAACGGCGTTGGGCACAAAGCAAGAGGCTTGCGTCCAAGTCCAACAGGCTTTCCTTGTTCTTATTCACAGAGTTGAGGGCTAGGGAAAGCAAGCGGACAGAGGTTCTCGAGACTGTAGGCTAGAGGTTCGAATAAAGTTCTAGCTCAGCAGGAGTGACACATCACGACAAGACGAACCGACACGAGGCAAATTAAGACCATTCAGGCCACAGTGGGCCTCAACGTAAGCGGTAAGAGCAAATCCTTAAATACCAGCAACTCACCAGACTGGAACAAAATATATAAACCATCTAAATAGGAGGCAAAGTAAGTTATTTTCTATTGTTCATATGAAGGAAACTAAAATTAATAGTAATTAAATGTAGTATAATGCGGAAATACTGACCTCCAGAAACAATCCTGTAGGGAGCGCTCGCTCGGGAAACTGCTGACCGCAGCCTTAACGAAGAAAAGATGCAGCCAATTAAATGGCGCTAGCAGTTCTGCTTTGATTGGGCTGACATGACAATAACACCGACAGTACGGGCAACAACAACACACCAAGGGAACTCTTCACCTGAGAATTTGTTTAACGGAGACATGTTCATGAAAGAAGCCGAGCTGGAAATACGGTGTAATGATTAAAAATGTCATCAGTAGTAATGGAAAACATAAGCAAACCAGTAAATTTTGTACAAAAGAAAGGTTTGTCATGTCAGTCACTTTGTTTGACAGGAACATATTTAGACTCTGGTAAGAGCTGAAGGCTTATTCGTTGACCGAAAAAATTTTCTCCTCACTGAATGAGAATATGTCAAAAAGGTCTGTTTTGCTCTAGACAACACCAAGATACACGGAGAACTGAATGGACATTATCATTGACGAGTAGGTTCACCAAATTCAGCTGGTTTATGTTCAAACTTCAAAGTATGACAAACTTTTGATGACAAAAAAGAGAGTTTTGTTCAAGAGAAAAGCCTGAGAAAAATTATATGGTACTAAATTCGAGTCAATCAAACCCTTCTCTGCACAAGTAATTTCCTTCCATTGCCATCATTGACAAGCATAGCCTGCATAAGCTTGATAGGATGATTTTGACACAAAAAAAGTGAATGAAAAACACAGTTAAGCTGCTGGATGCTCCATCCGGAGCCATAAATATGTTGCTTCCCTTTTATTTCTTAACTAGCAGCAAAGAAAATAATGCTTTGAGATGCTTACTAACTTATGGAAACAACAATGCTTATCTGTCAGCAATGCAGAGAAGCAACCAAATGCCAGTGAAGGCAGAACGGATGAAATTAAGAATGATGGAGACCTTGAATAACTAGCCTAGCCAGCAGAAACCTAAATATAATCCACTTAAAAGGGAATAATATCACAACATATACATATACATATACATTTACATATATCACACACACACACACTTTACTTTGAAGGACTAGAGTAACAAGTATATTACATGTTTATGCTGATAAAATAGATTAGTGAATTCAAGCTTGCATGAATCAGATGATAGAAAATAGCTAACCTAATATTAGGAAACCATAGACAAAAGCAACTCCAGAAAGCAGGGAAAATACAGTCGTTTACTAATTAGGCAGCTAGCCTGGTCCGATGCATAGATAACCAAATGCATTAGGCAGCAAATCCATTGCTAAAACCTACCAGAATGAGGTAATTCTAAACAGGCATAAATAACCTGAAGCATGCTCTATCCTATATCATGGAAAACCATCAAAATGGTGAAATGCCGTCTCACATCTACCCAATTACTAAAACACGTTCTTTGCAGTAGCAAAGTGGGATTAAGGTGCTATTTTTCAAGGGTTTTACAAATGAAAGTGTGAATCATACATGGAGTGTACCACCAATTCATCCCAAATTAATAATATTGTTAAAGACTCAAAGGGCACCAAAGTTCTGAGGTCCCAAAGCCTGTCATTAGTCCAAAGAACCAGTGTCAAGTCGGTAACAAAATGTAATAATGCAAAATGGTTAAAGAGATTAACTAGAGCAAATAATAATAAAAAATCAAGAGATGTAAGGGGAAAAAAAATTAAAAAATAAGTTATGAATTTATAAATCTGCAAATCAAAGGCCAGCAAAAAAAGACTTCAATGCCATCTTTTGTTTTATCAAAGGCCAGAAATTTTCACTCCTTTAATTTGTTCAAGTAATGAAGTAAAAAATGTTAGAAAGCTAATGGTGGCAAGTAGATTCATACCTGGGTTCTTTGCATGACTCAAACAACCTATATCAATGTCACAATAAAATCCATTGTGTTTTAAACTTGGAAAAAAATTTGACCATCTAAACGAGTTATTGTTTTTTATACTGCTCCCCACTCCCTTAAACACTCTGGAAAATGTCAAATCTGAATAAAACTAAAACGCGGTGATTTGCATGCTTACTATGCTATTGTCGATCTCGATCAAGACCTGGGTGAGGGTTGGTTTCTCTTTTGATTTGGAAGAGGTTCCGAGGTTGTTCATTATGGAGATGGTGTCTAAGCATTTGACCCAAGTAATTTTCTCAGGAGATTCTTGGAGGATCATACTATTCCCAAATATATATATATATATATAAGAAATTAATTATGATTTCGATTTGCCCATAGATGGCATCCATAACTATGATACAAAATACGGGGAATCTCAATTCATGTATCGCAAAGCTCGAAGGAACTATCATGATTAAGGATTCAATAAATCCAGCAATATCTACTCCATTACCATCAAAGTGAACGAAAAACTATTGACACATCTTACATCACAATGCTAATCTGAATGGTTTTGCTTTTAATCCCCTTGTTTTTCCTCTTCTTAAGTGAGGATACGTTCACATAATAATTCATGCAGGATCCTTATAATGCTTGATTAAAAACTATGACACAAACCCTAAATATTTCAACATACGAACTATAACCCTAAAAACCGACCAATCTAGGTTTGACAATAAGAAAGAAGTATCACCCAGATCAAGATCAACCGAAACAAATGCGAAGATAGCATTGAAATGACTGTTCCTTTCAACCAAACAACGATCCCAATAACATTGGATTCTACAAAGATCCCACCTCGTTCTTGACGGTGCGCTGGATCAGGAATCGGCGTGAAGGGACCCCGAGGAGCTGCTGCGATGACCCGATGAGGATGGACGGAAAGAGAAGGGAACGCGAGAAGGGGGAGGAGGGAGGAGATTTGGGACGGAGTGGAAATAAGATATGAGGGGACGAGCCGCAGACCCAACGCTTTGCTCTCCGATGGGCGGGAAGTTTGATTTATAAGGGTTGGGTTGGGTTGGGTGGTTATTTGGAACAGACTCGTTTGGGACCGCTGCTTGGTTGGCGACTTAAGTCACGAATTTACGTCCGTCCGCTGACGTCTTATATTTATAATTAATACATAATTAGTTTTCGTATTTATTCTTCCAAAATTATTTATATAATGTATTTTTATAAATTTTAAAAATTAGCATATTATCATTGCATAAATCTTCATCGAATGACAAGAGTGCCCTTTAATTTTTTGTTTTATGATTATAAGAATATTAAAGATATTTTAGAATTTTGTATATCTCTAATCCAAATTAGCCAAGTTTTAACTACATCTCATGATTGAATTAAACCTTTTCTTTTAGTGGTGTTTTATTTAAAAAACGCTTAAAAATATCCATTATTTTCATTATCATGATGCTTATCATTCAATAAGATGTTGGAAACAAGCCCATTTGGTCAAGATTCAAAGCGAAGATAGGTCAATCCTCCTGGTGTGCTTGGATGTTGAGGTAGAGTGATCGAGATTCAAAGTAAATGCAATTTATTATGATGAAGATTGAGGTTCAAAGTGAATGACGATCAACCTCTTCTGATGTGCCAAGATGTTAAAATGGAGTCAAAATATCAATATGAATTTCTTGATTTACTATGGTGGAACTCTAAAGTTGTTAGTCCCTAAGTTTGACTTAGTTGAAGTCAAAGTTGTCGATTCTAAACACTCATTAACTACTTGTTGTTTGGATAAATATTGAATAAAATTTATCATGTCTAAAATGATTTTACCCTTATCAAAATCTTTTATATAATTAATTTTATTTTTTAGTACTTACAGTCATGAGTTGGGTTTTTTTTTTTCATTTGCATCTCAAATTTATCCAAGCCCCTGCAGAAACAAAATATTATCTTTACAAAAATAGATATTATAAAATGGTTGCATCACCTTAGACTGAGCTCCTGCAGATGCATTTTCAGTATATCATTAAAGTCTTCCTTTGCATAGCACAGATTAATGCTGTGGATTTGATAAATATAAGCATCCAACCTGCTTGCACTCTTGACATCACATCCAAGAAATAGAACATGGTTACCAGAATCTATTTTAAGGACAGTAAAGCCATATGCTTCACTATATTATTTTAAGGACACTTCTATACCTCAACATTAGTAGCTTCTCCTCAGAGAAAGTAGTACTTGTGCCAAGGGACAGTTCCACTGAATGAGGCTATTTGCACTAATTAAGGCAGGTCCCAAGCTCTGCAGCAGTTCTCTCATAAAAAACCCATGGTCGAGGAAAACTCCTCCATCAATGGGAAACACATGGATTTGACGACATCTGTATCTCATGCTCCATCTTTGTAAAACCCATCTGTTCTTCAAGAACTGTCAACACCATTGTCATCTCTCAGTCTTTTAATGAAAAAGGAAATAGGATTGTTGCCTTACTGTCAAAACCCACTATATCATGGCTTGTTTGCCTTCTGTTTCACCTCCTCTCCTTTCCTGGTGTTTGGGTCGCATAGATTTCCAGAGCCTGGATCAGTAGCAGCTTCTTGAGCTACCACTACCTCTATAGATTCCCTCGTAGCTTCTGCCGGAGATTCCTCATCAATCTTGGATGCTTCTCTTCCTTTTCCCCACAGCACTATGTAGAGTCCAATTACTATCAAAGCTGCTCCCAACAGACTGGGACAGATAGGAAGATCATCAATAGTTTGAGATGTTTATGACTCGTATTGAAGTAAAAGATTTGAGCTTACCATCCCAAGTATAACTTCTCATCGAGTAGAAGCGAACTAAATATGGCGACAAGAACAAGCATCAGAGGATTGAAAACAGAGGCATACACTGGTCCTTTCTTCTTTATGCACCACCCCAGCAGTGTAAAGCTCATCCCAGAAGCAAATATACCCTGTATCACCGGATAGCAAGCGAAGAGATGTATGAGACACATTGTGAACAGAAGGGGCTTATCTTTTCTAAATTGCAAACAGCAAATTTACGTTAGGAAGACCTTCGATGCCATCTATGGCTTTACGTTAGTGTACTTTGTTAATGCAAGTCAGGATAGATTTTGATGACAAAATGCAAGATATCCAACGGTCTGAATCTCTTTGTTCATGTATAGCTTGCAAAATATATATACTCTTTATCAAGGAAATGGCACAAAAAATAGATACAATTTCTAAAGATTTTTATCATACACTCGAGAATGATTTTTGTGCATGAGAATATAATTAAACTATTAAAGGATTTATGCACACAGATATGGAGTTCAAGGGGGCAAGAATACAAGAAAACAATGTAAAGGTTTTGAATTCTCTAGGTGGTAGATCATGTTCTTTGCTAGTATACTCAGGTGCATTCTACTAGGCATCGGTTCGGTGATGTGAGCTACACTCACAAAGCATATGCAGAGAGACATCAATGAAGAAAAGATTCCTTGGTCTTAAAAGCTTAGTTGTTTTATTTGGGAAAGACCATGTTGGCAGCCAACAAAAAGTTTTGTTATCCCTGGCCTGATGTGTAATGGTGCTCATTATTTGTCTCGGTTAAGCATAACACTTCTCCATATATAAACAGAACAACCATGAAGAGAAACATGATTGATAAAAGACCCAAGGGAAAGGGAAATTCTGCAACATAATATGATTAAGTTGCCAGAAAAGACTTGAGGATGAAGAAGAAACCCTCTTACTGAATATGCGGCTGTGAGGAGCCTAATGTCAAACCCAAGTCTCCACTGAATCCTATGTCTCTCGACACAAAGAGCCAAGATGCTAGCTTGAATGGATCCCATCAAGCACATCAATGCTGCGTTGGAGTAGTGACAAGGGTATGCTTGGGCCAACTTCGCCTGACAACAATTGAATGCGGAAAAAAAAAGGAAGGTTAAACAAATATAGTTCAGAATGCAAAATGGCATCATCACATTAAGATCACCTGAATAATTAACCAGACTGCATAACACAAACAACTGGCAACTGCCAAGAATGAGCCCATGACACGATTACCAGACTCTGAGTGAGGCGCTGCTAAGTGGTGGCCTCCATGATCCTGTTGCTCACTGAGATTGATGTTTGTCGACCAAAGTTCTATACCTGCTCCCTTGTAGAAGGTGAGAAGCATTGCCCCACCCAACCCTAGGAGCGTTCCTAGAACCTTAGCTCTTCCATAATTTGTTCGTATTCCTAGTCTTTCCAACCTGCACGTTAAAAGTCGCAAGTACAATATTGGACAAAATATCAAGTGAAGAATACAATTGTCAATGATTAATTATGTGCTAAGATTGATGCAAATGTATGCTTTTATGTTTTATTATTTTCAATCCATGAATTTTAACCATTCATAATTCTCTCCTCAAACTATCATCTAGTTGAAAGCATTTCAGTATATGTCATCAAACTAACGAGTTGCTAAATCAAGGAAGCACTTTCACCTTCTGATTCTGTATATTCAGCTAATTTGACAAGTAACTTTTTTCCTCCTTGTGATTTTTAAGATGTCAATAAAATGTTAAACACTAGAATTCGAGATTGAAGAGATCAATATTTTTTCCCTTTGAAGGCACCAAATCAGGCGAATGGTTTCTCGCACAAAAGACAACAGTGTGATACTGTCTTGCAACCGATCAGGCTAATGTAAAGCCTAAGTGCTAATATTGTTTAAACGTCATTAATGCATGATAATGGTAAAGGATATGGACCATGAAAAACATGGATGCTCATAAGTCATCAACAAATACATTCAGGCCATACAAAATCTGAACAAGCATAGATTGTACCTAGATTCTATCTAGCAATTTCTTATTAAGTGCAAGCGTACATCTAGATTGAAAGAAAATATCAAGTAGACTATAACCCCATGTACACATGAAATTTGCAGAAGCATATGTCTTCTCTGCGGAAAAGAAAAGAAAAAAAATCTACAAAGATAAATATTCATGGATGTCATTTGTTAAAATTGTGTCCTAGTGAAGTTAACAAATTGGCTATTGCTGAAATATTGGCAATCATTCTCTAACGTGGTCAATGTCTAGCACGAAGAACTTCCCAAAAGCAGTCAGCAATTAGTAATGATTTTCCTCGAAGGAGGATCATAATTTGTATTTATTTCAAATACTTATGTTAAGTAAATGGTCAATATCAGTTGAGCATTAAGAGCTTTGTTTTGAAGAATTTCAGAAGAAGAAAGACATCTAGCGGATTAAGATGCGATACAGATTAAAGAGAATATATCTTTTCAGAAGTTCAGAGTTCCAACCTGAATGATACAGCCAATATAAATGTAACTGCAGGAACAAGATTGGTCATAGCAGACGTGAAAGTAGCCGAAGTAAGTTTCATACTGGACACATACAGATTTTGTGCGAAAGTTGCCCTGCAAATTCATAAGAGAAGCATAAATACATGCTTCATTGTACAAGAAACTATTACTCAGTCATATCCATGACATGAATGGAAAAGCTTCAAGAAAGTCACGGAAAAACATAACCACTACAACTGTCTATCACATGCATTCATCTTCTCCTTTCCTTTTAAGATTTGCCACCTCGACAAAATCTTTCTTTAGAGCTCAGGTAACAAAGATTCATATTCATCACAGTCATGAATAACATCATTAAATAGGGAACTAATTTTGTCAAGTACGTTAGTGAAACAATATATGGATTGAAGCTTATAAATATTTCCTTTTTCTAAGTCGAACATCATCAGCAACTATCACAACTTCTACCCAAAAAACCATTCAAGCTGTTCACTTTAGTCAAACGTGTTGTAGCACCAGCTGAATACAAGAAAAAGCATACAATGGAATCCTGAAAACTTCTTCAAGATGTTAAAGATAAGGAACATATATGGCTAGTCCACAGAGAATTATCTCCAATGGTATGCATATCTCAAGTTACGCCAGCCATGTACCAAATTCAAGGTCACATTGCAAAGTAGGTATTTTTGTTCATAGATGGAGAGAGCGACAGAAAGAGAAAGAACAGTCAAAATCATTTTCACACACCATCACAATCTAAATGTTTCATGTGATTGTCATGAGGATCCTGTGATGTCTTACCCCAGCAAGCCGCAGAGGAACGTCAGCCCGAGTATCTTCCACGTTATCTTTGGCCTTCGTTTCCTGCAATCATTAGTCAAAATCACTACATAAGGAAAGGTGTTGGTCGATCTTTCAATAGAATTAATTATCCCATTAGAAAGAAGCATGTGTACAGTATGTACAAATTGATCCACAAAAAAGGATAAAATTAACTCAAAATGCTTTTAGTCCCATTGTCTCACAGATCTAAAGACTTGACAAAAATATTATTTTTTTTTCGGCACAATATACGTTTCATCCTTGCCGAAATGATCATCAAGAAAGAACAGAGGAACAAGTAAAATGAAGCCAAAGAAGAAAAAGGCAGAACAAGAACAGTAAAGAGGAAGAAATAAACCAAAAGATGAGCCTTGAAATAGCCCATCCATTTAACAGGACAGAGCGCTAAGTTAGGTTCGAGAGATGCAGGATGCATTGGACAATAAAGACTCCACCGACTTCTAATCGTCCAATCTTAATCCATTAAAAATCCGGCCATCCTTTCACCCCGAGCATGCCAAGATAAAACCAACGCCGTACGAGAGAACAGCTTTCTCATGGAAAGGCCGGTCATAAGAAATCTCCAACCGGGCATAGGCTAATCGCAGACATTGACCGAGTGGTAGCAAAACTCATTTCATCGAACACTTGGGCAATCGATTAGATCGAGAATATATATACCTTTCTATGAAGAACGCGACAGGGCTGATGAAGGCGGCGGCGAAGATATATCGGTAGGCGACGAGGACCTTCACGTCCATACCATCGTTCAAGGCCAACTTGTACAGTATGTTCACTCCGGCGAACGCCGTCTGTATCAGCACCATCGCGGCCGCCGGCTTCAGCCCTTGTGCCACCTCGCTCCAGTCTCTCCCTCCCATCATCCAAAAGAGCCTCCTCTCGTATTCTTCGACCTACAACGAAGGCTCTTTCAGGAGTGCATATATCGAGAGGCAGACGTCGCTTGGGGCTGTGGGGTGGCGTCGTGCATGCAATGGGCCAGCAGTGAAGTCCGCAACAAACGGCGCGGAGGAGACAGACTGGACACTCGTGGCGAGCTTGGAGGAGATCGAGGGAGAACATTTCATCGCCAGGTTCGCGTGGCACTCACACCTCGAAATCACTCTTCCCAGCCGTTCACAGAGCTTCATGTTCCCCTCCTCCGTGGGCCCCGCTGATTCCCTCAATGATAAGGCCGGTACACGGATGAGTGAAGCCATAACGGTCGGCGAAGTTTTGCCCTCCCGTGTCGCGGTTCGGTCGTTCGTGGCGAGCTTGGGCGCGGCATCTGTTGCGCTCCGGACCACACCATATGCCGCGTGGTTGGCTCGGTCCGATGGCAGGGACCGGATTCAAGCCTACGTGTCGAATGACTACTGGAGAAGCCGACGTCACTCGTATCACGCTCTTCGTGAGTACACGTGTCAAAAGTTGCGCAACTCCAGCGAACCGAGTCACCCCTGAAAGCACCTGTCTTCGAACTATCCACTAGAGGAACTGAGTCACCCATGGAAATAATCAGGACTGATGTCGCTACAAACATTGTTACAGACGACGGTGGCCCAACTCCATCGAAGCCCATGGATTTTTAGCCACGCCAAATCCTGTCCCTTCGAATGCTTTTTAGAATATATTGATATAATTAAATAAATATATATTAAATTACCATGACACCCTTGTACGATAAAGCATTTCGATATCCGAGTTGGTGTATGAGTCACTCGAGTAGTCGATCGTTTTCGCACTGATAGGGGCATTTTGGTAACCTAAGCTGGCCACCCGCTGCGTGCGGTAATATTCCATCTCGACTGCTCCTTTCCTCGCGCGACCTTCTCCGAGTCGGCGATCCGTCCGGCGCCGAATTCTCCCTCCTCCGTCAAGGTTTTCGATTCCGATCGAGTTTGAAACCAGGCTATAGCGAGAGATTTGTTCTATTGATCTGTAGGACGCGTCATCTGTTGACGGTAGTCTGCCGATCGAAACCCTAGATCGCAATCTGTTAGGTTTCGGCTCTGATTCGAGGGGTTGGTTTGGGGTGATCTGTTCATGGCGGATCAGGAGGATGAGGAGCTGCAGATGGCGCTCCGTATGAGCCTGCAGAGCTCACCACCGGAGGCGAAGAGAAGTAAACAGTGGGAGATAGCTGAGGAGCCCGTGGAGGCAAGGAACCGGCGGTTACAGCGGGAACTCATGGCGTCTGCGGCCGAGAAGAGGATCAGGGCCGCGGCCACGGCCGCCGCCACCGCGGGAAATAAGACTGTTAGCCCCGCAAAGCCCGTGTGCCCGAGAGAGGAGTCGCGGAATGAGAGTGTTCCGATGGCCATCACGAGTGCCACAGTAGCGAAGGAGGAGATGAGCCTTCCGCAGCTGGAGAAGGGCAGAGTTTTAGGTTGTGGGGAGGAGTTATCGTCGGTTGATGCCGAGCAGTTGTTTCTCATGGTGTTCGGAAGTTGCGTGTCAAAGGATGTTTTGGCACAATGGAGCAACCAAGGAATCAGGTCAAGTCATGAGACGTTCTATTTGCTGTCATATTTGAATTTGCTTCCTATTTGGTATCATTCAATTCTCTACGCATGAAAAAGAACTGTTTTTCTTGTGATCTTTCAAATTCTGCCTGCATTTGGGAATTCATCGCTTTGTGGATTCACAGTTGCCATAGTTCTACAGGTCCAGTTATACCATATTACCTGGAACCTAGAAGTGAAAGTCTTATTTCCGTTCTTGTTGATGAAACCCAAGGCCGTTTTATTTTGAAGTGAAAGTACTTCAATGTTAATGTTCTTCTCAATATTTCATTATGTCATACAATTGAAATGGATAATATTTGATGTTTTCCGATAGAAGGAAGGTGATGATGTTATGGTACAGACACTGCCTTATAAATAATTGGTTGTCCATGTTATCCAGAAATCTTAGAACTTTCTCAGTGTTTTATATCTTCTTCAATCTATTATGGCCCAATATAGCTCATATAAATCCAAAACATGTTCTACTGTCTCGTCTGAGCAAAGTCCAAACACTCCAAATGTTTGCATAATGTTTGCGATTACAATTATTCCTTCATGAATTTTACAAGGAAGTTAATATATTTTATGAAGACCATCTAGTTTAATGTAAAATTCTAATTGAAAATTAAGTATACTTTGCATTATATCAAGACATAGTCTACTTTGTAGGTTTAGATCCTTGCTTCTAATGATCTGGTGAAGTTGTTTAATCTGAAAACTGAATATGGTTCCTCATTTTAGTAACCAATATGGTAGCATTATCTGTGAGACTGTGACCAGTCTTATCTATTACAGTTGGGTGTTCAACCACAGGTGAAGCTTTTATCCTTTCATCCCTTGGTTTCCTTTCCTTGATTTCTTTGTTTTATCTTGGATTTTCTATTTTTCTATAACTTTTAGGATGCGTTCAAATTCTAACAATTTGGATCAGCTACACGTCATAATACCAGATTTTTTTTCTTTCTATGATTTATGTTTTAAATTGGGAGGTTTGGATTTTGGCTTCAATATTGGAATTAGAAAGTGTTATTTTGTTGTTATTCTCACTGATTTTGGTTATGACCTATCCGATTGTTCTCTATCCTTATATGAATCATACTTCATTTCCTTCTTGTTGCATTCCTGCATCAGGTAGTGATGTTTAGTTTATCGGTTGGGCTTGCCAGTATGTTGTATTTCGAGGTATTAATGTCCACCAGCTATATATCTGATTGCTCTAAAGACTGTGGATGAAATCTTTAGTCACATGTATATAATTGGTTGAACAATGATCTTGTTGTACACTACTTTTTGTAATTAATTTTGTATGAATTAATGCTTGTAGATTTAGCTCTGACCCGGAAACTTGCATGGGCTTGGTCCAACATGAGGGAGGTCCTTGTGGTGTGCTGGCTACCATACAGGTTGTGCTCTTTTAGTCTCTCTCATTTGTCTTATATACCTACGGTTATGTTGCTACAGATAGACTTTCCAAGAAATCTTGTCTTGTCTTGCACGTGCTTTACAAATACTTATAATGATGCCTTTTCCATTTTTCCTTTTTGCTGATATGTAATGGGCTGTTTGCTATATAAGATCTCTTCTGCTTACCTTATTAAAACCGTAAATTCAGAACTTGTTGCTTTATAAATTAAAGAGTGTTGTGCTGATGTCAAAATTTACTTCTAGTCATCCTGTGAATATTGTTGAGGTGCTTGTCAGATATTTGCAATGTAGTACCATTTCTAGTATATGTTTTATTTTCATATTGACGAATATGCATAAATTTTAAAAAGCAAGGTGTCCCATGCTTTAGCTTGTACTGTTCTTGTCTCCACAACCACCATGGAGCATCAAAGACAGTTCAATTTACATCAAAAAATTGCCTCATAATGTTGTGTGTCACCTACAAATTGTTCTCGACATTCAATGTTTGTGAACAATTGCCTCATGTATCGTTATAGTATTTTTGTTTTCAATTCTTATATCCTAGAAAATTCAATGCGGAACCTTTCATGACAATGACTGAGTTTATTTATGTGACATTTCTCTATACATGCTTGCTGGCTTTCTATAGTGTTTTTACTACTTTGTAAAGTTTTTTCTAACTCTGATTTCTTGTATTTTGCAGGCTTATGTATTGAAGTATCTTTTGTTTTTCTTGGATGATTTTGGTAAAGTCAAAGTCAATAATCCACTTTATAATTTAGATCAGAAGAAAATTTATAGAAGTTCAAATGCAGCAAGCAATAATTTTGCATCTTTTACTGAAGATATAAAGGCAAGGTGATTAATTACTCTAAAATGATTTTGATCTCATTGTAACCTTTTTGTCCTGTAACTTGTTCAATTAGTCACTGTTCTTGCTCATTGGATATTAAGGAATTGGACATATCCATATTGTGAAAATTTTAAGAAGCTATTTTTCTCTTGAAATGCTAATTATCTTTTTTCCCCTGAAAAAGAACTTTCTTTGTTGTCAATGCTGATCTAAGAAGAGTCCTGCAAACTGCACGTGCTGTTTGTGCTTTGGCATACTGCATATTCAGATTCTTGTAACAACTTAATATTGTACTTTGAAACTGCGATATAGGGAGAAAAGCTAAGAATATTTGGGAAAGGCTATTGCACTCTCATTACTGTAACTTGTCCTGATGTCACAGCAATGAAACATATATGCAGTTGAGGAGCATTTCTGCATTGAACAAAAAGTGAAGACAAGCAGAGGGGAAAGTCAGCTGAATAAAAAATGGAACAAGGACAGAATATGTGTGGTTCCTTTTTTTTTTTTGTTGAGGGGAGGGTGGGGGGAGATTATTTAGTGGTGATGATGTAAGAAAATGAGATAGTGTGTTGTTACTATGAGATAATAGTACAAAATTTAGGAATTCAAAGATGAACTGAGTTATCAAAGGGTTTACAATTCAGCTATTCTAACCTGAATTTAACTACCAACCAGAGAAGTTAGTAAGTTCATAAGGTTTACAACCTTGCTGTGCAAGATAATGCTATTATATCTAACAAATGGAATAATGAAATGCTGCAGGAACCAAGTAGGGCTTAGAACTTGCAATAAATACCTCCTTTGATTGGTGACCTTTTGTTAATTACCCTTAAGTTCTCCTATATACCTTTTGATCAAAATCTGGTGTTGAAGAGGTCATGAATTGGCATCAACTTTATATTGTCGGTTTTTTTTTTCTTTCTTCTCTCGAGGTGATTCTTAAGCTTCAGGCCCTGATAACATGTCTCTTCTCAGAGCACTGGTTCACAGTATGGTTGAAATATTATTTCTATGTGGAAGTGGGAAACGGGCTGTTATTGCAACAATAAAAGTTCAATGCCATGATGTGGAGGGATCTGTAGCTGATCAGAATGAGGTTACAGCCTAACCAAGTTGGCTTTCTGTCATTTCAAGCCCACCTAAGATTCTTTAGCTTATTTTTGATTGCTACAACATTTAAACAGACGTTAGCAAAAGCCTTGGAAGGTCTCTCAATTGCATCAGCTTCAGATTTACAGAAAATTCTGAGAGTTAACACATACAGCATACAAGCAACTGCTATGCATCATCTCATGGAAGTGCTTCCTGTGTTTCAAAATCGTATGGGGGCAATGCTGTTCCTTATATCTGCTCTACTGTCACGAGGACTGGTTTGCATGATACTTCACAATTTTTTCTTTACAGAATGTCCTTTTGCAGCATACCACAGCATATATGCATGATACTTCACCTTTTTTCTCCTGAATGTATTTTTTCACCATACTGTTGCTTCATATTCAAGTAGTATTAATTACAAAATAAACACTTTATGCATGCTTGGTGGACAAAATCTGGACAATTAAACAATATGTTATTGACAGCAATCTTATCTTCTGGTGAAGCTTAGACGTGTTAACATGCATGGTCTCAAATACCTGTTGGTATGGTTGGTATGGTGCATTCCAATAATATTTACTGGTCCACCATGTATTAGTACTGGACCAGAGTTTGGTATTTAGTTTTTATTCAATTTTTTTAGGTGGTACCAGGAGGTATGAGTCGGTATATCAATGCCTTTCCACACCGGTAAATTATTAAAAGCCAGGATCCAATTATGATTTAAATCCTTGTTTACATGTAAGGTGGATATTAAGGCTTCCCAATTATACAGTATGGTGCACAACCTGTTCTGTACAATAAAGGAAGAATGTATTTAAGGCAGAAACTATTCTTGTGCAATACTGTTAATCTGATAGTGAAGATTACATGCTAGATAAATTTATGGTATGCCACTCTATTATTAAGTTTAGTTGGAGGATCGTAATTTAGCTCACAGAGTGAGGGAGAGACTGATAGATTAAAAAAAATGGCTGAAGTGACTTGGTAGCAGAAAAGTAAGTGACTTAGTACAGAGTAGTAGATTAAAAAAATATTAATCGGTTCATAGAATGAGAGCTATTTAAGTTGCTGAAGTTGGGAAGCGGTAGCCCATATGGGCAACACTATGCTATTGTTCATTTAGAAACTGTAGCTTTCAGATATTGTCCAAGACTATGTTCCATATGGAACTGATGAATGTTTCATATGGTTCTTTTGTAAATGTTATATGTCTACCATCACAGTAAGATAAGGTGATGATCCACGATCAAAGTTCTTGCTCTGCTGAAAAACTATTTTTTAAGGATGTTTTGTTGATTGCATGGATGTTTACATTCATTATGATAGATACATGGTAATTTGAATTTTATATTGTCATTTGTAAAAGCCTATTGCTGAATCTTTTTTGGCATTATAATTCCAGGAATCCGTTCAGGATGATAGAGATGATCCTAGCCTACCGCTGGTCACAGCTCCATTTGGGCATGCCTCACAGGTAATATTTAATTCATCAAATTTTAACAACACATTCAAATACTTCAAGAGGGAAAATTTGAATCATGATAGCAACATCGTGCTACCAAGATTGCCCTTTCACATGGATATTTCCTCCCATCTAGAGTTTATACTGCATCGAGTCAATATTGCATTTATTGTGTCACCACAATCTTTACAAATGTCTCAAATGTAACTAGTAGTGCTTCAATATCATATATCGCCAGAAATCTTGGTGCGGGTCAGTCTAATCCTGAACCATGGTAATTGCAGGAAATTGTGAATCTGCTGATTTGTGGACAGGCTGTCCCTAATGTATTTGATGGTCGGATGGATCTTGGTGGTGGCATGTTCTTGAAGGGCATACCCATGACTCCGGAGATTGGATTCCTTTCACTTCTGGAATCTCTCAATCTGTGTAAGGTTGGCCAACATCTAAAATGCCCTAGATGGCCCATATGGGTAGTGGGTAGTGAGTCACACTACACTGTTCTATTTGCTCTTGATCCTGCCGTGCAAGAAGAGAACGAGCTGGAAGAGCGAGAGTCAAGGATTAGAAGAGCATTTGATGCCCAGGATCAGAGTGGAGGGGGAGGCTTTATCAGTGTTGAAGGGTTTCATCAAGTTCTCAGAGAGATGAACATTAACTTCCCTCCTGAAAGGCTTGACAACCTTTGCAGCTCAGGGTTCATAGTATGGAGTGAGTTCTGGCAGGCCTTGCTGGATCTTGATAAAGGTTTAGGGGGCTTAAAGGACTCGTCTGGATTAATGGGCAAGAAGCAGTTTGATCTCTACCATTTTAATGGGATTGCAAAATCAGTATCCAATGGTACGTCTGCTGGAGGTGAGAGTCCGTTGCAGAGACCCCGGCTTTGTAAGTTGAGTGTCGTGGTGCCTCCTAGGTGGACCCAAGAAGAGTTTTTGGCTGATGTGGTGAGTAGCTCAAGCAATGATTCCAGCACAAGAGAGACTGGAATCGTCGAGCTTAATCAGCCTCCGCAACCTCCTCAGCATGCACCACTAGTTGATTGCATTAGAACGCGTTGGCCACGAGCCATATGCAGTTGGATCGGAGATGCTCCCAGCATCGTGTAAAGGGAAGTTCCCATGAAAGGATAGTCTTTCCGTACTCCTGCCATGTTACCTGCTTCAAGCTACTTTGCAGCTAGAAATGTCTGATTGTGGTGATTGCTACCATCAATTTGTTTATTTATGTGGTGTAATTTTGTCCCAAAACAAAACTGACATTTGAGGGTTTCTCTTTTTTTTTTTTACCTTGCCAAAAAGAATGCTCAATATTTTCACGGCCATTTGGCAGAGGCTCACATGTAGCTCAAGCATTGTCAATGTGTTGTATCTCACCAGCCGCTACCCTCGTCCATCTACAAGTAATTTCAATGCCGAAGAAGTTGGAAGTCAGCGACCTGTTGGGTACGTAATTCCATCATAAGTTCAATCTCACGTCTTAGTCCAGAGTAGAATAAAATTTTCCCAACTCTCTATCTTTACATTCGTAGGTGAGTTGTTGCAGATGCCGGAAAGTGTCGCAGAGGGTGGTCAACTGGCAACAGTGCAGCAGTCTCCAGATATCCCAGTACACCTGGTAAAGTCCTAGCACTCATTAGAACATTCTACTCGATGAGCTCTTTGAGTTTTCATGCACGCACATATAGTTGCAGAAACATCATCCTCCCATCTCACCATCAGATAAACTCCCACTTCCTTGTTCTTAGATGCACCCAATTCCCTAGATCGTTGCTCACGAGACTTCTAAGAATATAAATGGATTGATCTTTCGTGATATATCAATCGAAGATCATTCCTCATTTATTTCATCTCGAAAACACTCAAAAAAAAATTCTTACTCTACCTGGGTTGGAACACTTCCGTAACCTATTTTTCTTCACATAAATGGTATTTTATCTTCTGATAGAAATCTTGAGATCTAGCAATGGTCTTCAACAACTTGATGATGATAATGATGTTTGCACCTGCAACCACGAAAGCAAAAGAACCGACTTTGATGTGAAAGAATTAACCATAGGCCAACTCGCATTCCCACCATCAGACAACTGAGCCATCAGCCACCACTTGATGAGAGATCAATTCCAGTGTTACGTCACCAGCAGATAATTCACTTTCCTTTTTCCTCGATGATTTGTTTTCCACCAAAGGTAGTTGGTGAATATGAAATTAGTTTCAAGATATTTACTATCGGATAAAATTTGAAGTTCTTAAATTTTTACTAAGTGAATTTAGTACATTATATTGTATTAATGTTTTTATCCGATGCGGTTTTGCATTCTGTATATTTAACCAATAAAAAGTTCATAAACACGGAAAATAATAGTGAAGTCATGCTTTTGCTTTTCTCTAAGTGAATCTAATTAATATTTTTATTGGATGAGGTTTTGGGTCTTCAATATTTAGTTACTAAAACCTTCCATCGGATGATGATTAGCGTGGAAAATAAGGGTGAAGTCATGCTTTTGCTTTGATGACAGGGCCAGGTGGGAGCACGGCAATCTCTCCTACACGTCATTCTAGATTTCATTGTTTGGACCGCTTTGAATCTTTTTCCGCATTTCCGCACAAAACAAAGCAATGTGCCTTCAGTGACTTGGACAAGACCCAATCGGGTCAGAGTCGAGATAGAAAACTATGATCCGTCAGCGGATCGAATTCGCTGACGATCCGATCCATCGACTTAAACCAATTTCATATATCTATTTTTATGTTACTGATTCAAATAAACATAAATATGACTCTCATCTGGAATACTTGGAATCTTCCCGGTTTTTGCTTCGTAGAGCCGCCCGCTCATGCCGGTCTCCGACATGGCACCGCCATAGCCGATCGGATCCATTGGAGCGGATCCGAGATGCCCCGTCGGAAAGAGGAAACCCAGATTTCGTTATCCTCCATCGCCTCCCCTCTACGACCTACGGTTTCTCCAGCCATTTGCGCAATAGGACCCACACGTGGGTTCGGAGATGCCCCTGTTGGTGGGGTAGGTGGGTACCCTCGGCGGGACGGTGGGATGGTGGTCTTGTCCTTCTATTAAGGTTTTAACTCGTTGCTTTATTTCTCACTGCTTGGTGCGGCTGTGCACCGAGTAGAATCCACCGTCACGGTTCCGCCACCCGCCTTTTGCTGTGCACCCTTCGCCGTCCAACCGACGCTGGGAACAGCGATGGACCCCGCCGGCGCGCTGCCGCCGATGAACCCCCGCTTCGGGCAGATCCCTTTCCCCACACCCCGCGGCGGCGGAGGAGGTGGCTCCTCCCACCACCGACGGGCCCAATCCGAGACCTTCATCCGCCTCCCCGACGACCTCCTCTTCGACTCCGACCCCGACTTCGAGATCCCCGACATCGACTTCTCCTCGCTCTCCGACGATAACGTCTCCGGCGATAGCGGAGCGCCGATCGCGGCGGAGCCCGCGAGGGCGGCAACGGCGGCTGTGGTTTCGACTGCGGGCACGGCGAGACCCATCCCCGGGGCCCACCTCCGGAGCCTGTCGGTGGATGCCGCGTTCTTCGAGGGGCTGTCGTTCCAGGACGCGGTGCCGGAGGGGAGGGGGCACCACCGGAGAAGCGGGTCGATGGACGGGCCGACCTCTTCGTTCGAGGGAGAGTCGGCGCCGCCGCTGTCGGATTTGGCACAGAAGACGATGCCGTCTGATAAGCTCGCCGAGCTAGCCCTGATCGATCCCAAGCGTGCAAAAAGGTCTTTGCGTTTTTCCTTTCTTGACCTCCTTTGCTTCTTTGTGCCCTAAAACATAGAAAGCCACTATCTAGCAAAAGCAGCCCCACAGAATTTGAAGTATTAATCTTGTTTTCTGATGGTCGTTGATCTAATCAAGTGGCCTTAGTACCGACAGGGCTTTCGCTTAATTGGAATTCCACGCTCCATCACCTGAATATTCCCCTATTCTCATTCTTTAATTTGTTTTCTTTTCTTTTGTATATCTGTAGTTCTTCCAGAAAAGAAATTTGGCGTAGCTGGTTCTTTTTATCTCAAAATCTCTCATCTTTAAAGATATAATTACTCTATGTTTGATTAAATACCAAAAAGAAGGGTATATATTTGACTCTGGAATCCTTGACATGGTGATTATTGGGTGTTTTGTGCTATAGGATTCTTGCAAATAGGCAATCCGCTGCTCGTTCAAAGGAGAGGAAGATCCGCTATACAAGCGAACTTGAGCGGAAAGTTGAAACACTCCAAACAGAGGCAACCTCTCTGTCAGCGCAGCTTACACTTCTGCAGGTTGGAGATATTGTTTACTTCACAGTTTATTGCCTTACCTTTTAAGGATCGTAAGTTGATTCAAGTTCTTTGCCTATCTGTAAACTAAACGGATCCATTTGACCACCACCGGAGTCCATGTTAGAGTTGAATTTAGATCCTTATGCAGTTCAGTTGAATTTAGAGTTGAAATTATATCTTTGCCTTTTAGGAAACCTCCTATGGGCATTACAGTATGATATGTTTTCTCTATTGGTACACAAGAGAAGCAAACAAGAAGTTTGTGCTCTTGTTGTAAAACGAAAAAAAAAAAAGGTTGGCTCATACATGATGATCATGCTGATGCAGGGACCAAGGAGGATAAATGTAAATAATTTTATTTCCTGCAAGTAGAGGGGGGTTCTCGTGATTCGAACCATGATCACCTAGGTCATAGAGGAGAAATCTTAATGGACATCGAGGCTTGTCCTTTCTCTGAAAACTTTTACCAAGAAACTAAAATATTTGACCCAAATCTTGAATACTAAATCGTATAATTCATAAGAATCATAAATGATAAGCAAATTGAAAAACCTTGTATTAAATGTAGGAGTATCATAGCACCCACCCAAATGCATTATCAGCTTTATTCATGTTGGACACATGTGAGGCACTCTGTAGTGTGCCCAAGTCTCAACCTGCCTCATAACATATTTCTATGATGCAGCTAATTGATACTATAGTAGACAGATGTGGATAAATGACAAATATACCATCTATGACAAACGTACCATCTATCTAGTTTCCTTCTCCTGTTTTTCTTTCTCTTGGTTCTTTCTACCTAATTTAGGATCATATCTTTAGGCATGATAGTGTAAGCAACACAGAAAATTTCTTCCTTAATTATGACTGGTCTAGTTGCCAAAAGAATATTGCAAACAGTTACTTTTTTAACTAAATCCAGATCCAATAACATATTTACATAAAGGAACATGCAGGTCTCCATTTATTTTGTTTGCCACTCTTAGCTCTTGTGGAGTAGCCAAAGTTGCTATTCAGGACTGGTGGAAGATGAATGTACAGAGGAGAATCGGAAGTGGCTCTTTTTTTTTATATGCTGATGAAAAGCGTCAATCAAGGAAGGAAAGAGAATCAGGTAAGCAAATTGGGATGCACTGGATAAAGATATGGGGGAGGATATATACTTTACCAATGGAATAATACAGTGCACATGGAGTCACAGATGAAACTGCAGACTTTGCTACTTTATGCACCTATTTACATGCCTCAAGTCACAATGTAGACACAACTTGCAAATCAAAGAACCAAGTATGGAAGGTCTACTGGTAGCAACTTTGGCTGAAACAAATTAGTAGCCAATTATGGCAGTGATTAAATGTCGGAATAGCAATAACTCTTGGTAAAACAATTTTAATGTCCGCGGCAGGGAGCTTGAAGAAATGCATCAACCATTCTTAGATGAGAATGGTACTTGGGAATCAGAATATGACAAAATGGTTATACGATCCAAGGTCCGCCCGTGCATGACATGCATCGTCTGGTGTCTGAGACTTGCTCGGTATGGTATTTAGATGCGCGTCTTCTTTCGATCGCAGCGTCATCGAAGCGACACACTTAAATTAGGTGTAAATTCCTCTCGAAAATACCTGAAAATAAAAAAAGATTAAGATAGGGTTTTAAGTTAGAAATAAATATAATAATACAATAAGTTTAGCAAAATCAATGTAAATTAGGTAAGAATAGTATCACATATCTTTTTTCTGGACTTTAAGGATTAGTCTTGTGCAAGGTTGGTATTTCACCATTCCAGTTGTCATACAGAAATATTGAAATATCTATAAAAAAATCATTTGAATTGTTAGACGATTTTGTTATAATATAAACTCTAAAATTCAAATGAATTAAATAATCATATATGTAGATATACCTGATTGCTAATTCTACCACCAAAACGAACGACGTGCCTCCACGGGTGGTGGATCGGGGTCCTCAATCCTATACATCTGCATATCAATATGATATGTTTGTTGAACCCAATCATGAAATTGATCCCATGACATAGTGTATTGATACACCGTATGCCATTGGTGCATCAATGTGGTGATGATCGTAGGCTGATCATCATGAATCACATTTGTCCGAGGCAGCTCATGAGGCATATATTGGTGACTGTCTGAGCTTCTACTTTCGCTACTGATCTGCTGCTCTGTATGTTGCTCGGAGAAGTATGACCAACTATCACCATATTGCTGTTGGTCATATGATTCTTTATAATATGACGGTTGTGAATACGATGAGCTTCGTTCTGTGTCTACATCATGTAGGCTCTGTCGCATCTGCTCAAATTCATCCACTGGTTTCCCCTTCCCCTTCCCCTTCCCCTTCCGCGCATAAACTTGATGCGAACCTTGTCGAGTTCCATGATCTGAATCTTGGGTGGCATGTGTAAAATATTGCTCCTCGGTCCCACGCACCACCCTCAAGTTGTGTAGATGAAACCAATGATTGCCCAAAGATCGCCGCCATCATCCGTCGAGGCACTACTTGTTCGTCTTCTTTGTCATGTCTCTCGGCCCGAAAGCGAGTTCTTTGAATGCGATTGTGAATGTGTGTCTCGTCACCGACTCGACCCTTTCCAACGATGAGGCGATGCTACCGCCTTCCCTTTGCCTTTCGCGACGTGGGCGACGATCGTGATTGTTGGGTGTCTATAGTTCCTCGAGCAATTTGACTCGATGAACTCCTGCCATGTTGTAATCGAGGGGGACTTGTCACCTGTTGATGTTGTGCTTCTTCTTCTTCTATTGCCTCGGTGATAAAACGTGAAGGACGCTGAGGATCTCCTGCCTCATCAAGTAGAGGATCCTCTTGGTTCTCTGCTGCTTCAACCCAATCTAACATTGGCTCTGAATCTTCATTGTAGAATTGGAGGTCAATGGGATCAATATCTAGTTCCTCTGGCTCCTTATCCAGCTCAGCACATCGTAACTTTAGTCGCATGTTATAATGGATATATACTAGTTTCTCTAATCGTCTATATGAGAGTTTGTTGTGGATCTTCGTGTGAATCAATGCAAATGTTGACCAATTACGTTCACAACCGCTAGATGTTGTCATCTCATGAAAGTACACTAACGGCAACCTTCCTTAAATGTGGTGCATCCCTCCAAATTGTAGCCACCACTCATCGCAAAAAATATAAATAAAAATTTATTAGCATAACAAATAATTAACATCAAATATAATTGATAATTGATAATCAATATATGTAACTTTTCCTCACCAGATCCATAGTGTAACGACACGATCTTCGCTACAACATCGGAAAATGAACCAATTGTTTCTCGAAATAATCGACCCTCCATAATAGCATCAATTTGCATCGGTAGTGTTTGCAATAGGCGATATATAACATTTAAAAGTCTTTGTTAATAAATCATGTTGTGTTCCGAGAGCATACCGATATTGAATTCTTTGGTTCGAGATAATATCTTTGCAAGACATAATTTTATTAGTATGATTTTTATTATATAAAAAATAGTAAATTAATTTATTCTGAATATGAATTTACTGCATTATGGATATCCTGATCCATATGAATCATGATCCGACGATCGATGATCTCAGATATATATTGGTCGGCTTTAAAATCATTCTTGAATGCTTTCCGACCTCATCTCTTGCTTGAATCAAGATATATTTTAGATACGATCTGTGGGCGCTTATCCATATCAACCTTTCGAGAATAACATAAAGTGGTTCCACACCTTTTATGATTTCTGCCAGTGGTGTCCCAAAAATCTAGAGGAAAGAATGGACTTTTCTATTTTCTTTCCATCGCTTAATCTCGAATATCTAGAATCACACCACTCTTGTGAGGTGACCATTGCTTTCAAGCCATGCCTTTTTTGCTGTAATGACTTTAATGCAATATAATTGGTAGCAAACCGAGTGACTCCAGGTCGAAGTATCTCACCGTTTATATACTTTTGCATTAAAGCGTGGACCCAATGATGATTATATATAAACTTTGTAATTGATTGTGCTCGAGCTACACAATTCTTGACCGCGTTCAACTCACCAATATCCTTCAGTATTAGATCTATGCAATGAGCTGCACATGGAGTCCAAAACAATGTATTTCTTTTTCCATTAATTGTAAACCGGCCTTCTTGAAATTTGCTCCATTGTCGGTTACTATTTGGACAATATACTGTGGTCCGATCTCCTCTACTATAGTGTCCATCAAACTTTCAATGTAGTTTGCATCTTGGATTTTTTCGGAAGCATTAATTGACTTATGGAAAACCACTCTTCTTGCATTGCAATAAACAAGAAAGTTGATGATACTCATTCTTGTTGTTCTGTCCAACTATCACACATTAATGTCACCCCATAGTCGTCCCATTGCCTCTTAGAGGATTTGATCCAATCTTTCGCCCGCCACCTCCTCATCTAAGTACACGCCGTAAATCTCCTTCGGTGTTGGAGGTTGGATACCCGAGCCAGACTTTTGAATAGAAGAGATCATGTTCTGATAATATGGACCTTGGGCTGTGTTGGCTGGAATTCTATGGAAGTTGAACCATTTTGAAATTGCCTTCCCAATATCTCGCTTCTTTTCCTTTGTGTATGCATCATCAATCCGTGTCTGCTTTATTTGTTTGTGGGGATAGGCTTGCGGATCAATATCAATAATATCCGTGTAGACCTCCTGCCAAGACTTCTCATAAAACCACGAAGTCCACTATGCCTCATGCTACTAGTTCGGCCTAACTTAGGAGGAGCAGTTGGGTGTCTCATGCTAGTCGACCTCTGGATTCCACTGCCACTACCGTGCTCTAATTGTGAGTCAGGTCGTCGATGCCTCATTGCTTCATTGACCATATACTGATGCTCCAATGATGCACGAATTCCAATTGTGAGATTCGGATCGGCCATCGCCGCAACCTCGTCTTGATCGATCATAAATGGTTCCCTGTGTAGCCCTCCTATATTCTTCCTCAACTCTTGCCTTCTTTTTTAATGTATCTTCCTTTGCTTGTTGTAGCTTGTTTTTAAAAAAATTACGAATCTTCGTCGGAACCTTCTTGCATTTTACAACGTCCGGATACCCGCCGACCAAATGCATTTTCACCCGAGTTATTCCTCCACCCTTGCCAATGTAATCACAATAATTACATTGCCAATGATGACGGTTCCCATCTAACTTTTTGGCATGAGACCAAGCGTCATCATGTTGATGTTCCTTTGATGTCATGCTTCTATCAAATTTAAATCAAATAAATATATTGAATTGATCATATATCGATAAAAAATCACTAATCACAGCATTAAATAACTTTAATAAAACCTAATTAAACCTATTTTACTATTATAAATATGTGAAACACATAAAAGAAGCATTAGATACGTAATTTTAATCCAATATAGTTCAAATTATAATGAAATCATCATTAGATACACTAATTACATTATTAATAGTTAATTATCAACTAATTACTTCTCTTTCAACACTATAAACATGTTAAATATCATAATAGGTATTAAAAACATTAAATTGACCTAAAATCGATCAAATTTCGATTAAATCATCACTAAAATGACTAATCGCAGCATTAAATAACTTTAATAAAACCTATTTTACCATCATAAATATGTGAAACACATAAAAGAAATATTAGATACGTAATTTTAATCTAATATAGTTCAAATTATGATGAAATCATCATTAGATACACTAATTACATGATTAACTATTAATTATTAATTAATTACTTTTCTTTCAACACTATATACATGTTAAATACCCTAATAGGTATTTAAAACATTAAATTGACCTAAAATTGATCAAATTTCGATTAAATCATCACTAAAATGACTAATCACAGCATTAAATAACTTTAATAAAACCTAATTAAACTTATTTTACCATCATAAATATGTGAAACACATAAAAGAAACATTAGATACGTAATTTTAATCTAATATAATTTAAATTACGATGAAATCATCATTAGATACACTAATTACATGATTAACAGTTAATTACCAATTAATTAATTATCTTTCAATACTATAAACATGTTAAATAGTATTAAAAACATTAAATTGACTTAAAATCGATCAAATTTTGATTAAATTATCACTAAAATGACTAATCGCAGCATTAAATAACTTTAATAAAATCTAATTAAATCTATTTTACCATCATAAATATCTTTCAATATTTAATATGCATGAAATATAAATATTTGACCTAATAAGCTTCTAATTTCAAATTAATCAATACTAAACACACTAATCATAATATTAAATATCTTAATTACTCTCTAATTAAAGAAAGAGAATACATACCTCTTGATTAGAAAGTCCTTCCTCTTAATCTTCCCAAATTTGCTTCAATTCAATTCACAAATCGATGTTTTGTAAAGTTTAGAAGAGTTTGAGATTATGTAAAGGAGTAGGAGAATGAAATGGAATGAAATTGAGGGAAAGAGATACTTAAAAAGACATGAGAAAGGGCTCCAACGGTCAATTTGACCGTTGGAGTATTGTTACCAGTCGGTAACGGTCGATTTCGACCGTTACCGAGCTAATCCGGATAGCGTAAATCGGCCGAAATCGACTGCTATCGAAGTCAGGCCGAAGCGAACGGCCGAAATCGACCGATACGAAGCAGTGCCGAGCGGTAACGGTCGAAATTTCGACCGTTACCGCCGATATATCTCGTATCGACCGATACGGAGATACCAGCCGCTCCGCCGGTAGAGGGCGGTCCGCGTACCGGTATCCTGTCGGACCGGTACGTACCGCCCGTACCGGGCGGTACGGCTCGAAACGGCAGACCTTGATACGATCATTGTTTGATGCTTCCTGATACTAACATAGAATGCAGCAAAGTGGAGTAACTGTACGAATGAGCAATGGATAGAGATGATACTAAAAACAAGGAACAATACTGAGCAATCATGAGTCAACGTTGGAGCTTTACTTTTCTTTACTCCTGATCTGCATTTGGAGTTATTTTCCTTTCAGTTTTTGTTGATCTTGGCCTATTTACTTTATTTTTTACATTAGTTAGAATAATAGCAAAGATGTCCCCATATAAATGAATCTATATATCTGGTGTGTCTGGATTCTTATGTAAATGTAAAATAATACAGGTTGCTTATTTTGTTTTATTTACTACATCCTTCTTTATCTAGCATTTTGTTCATTTTACCATTGTAAAACTAACATATTTGCTTTTGATTTTCCTCAAAGGCAAAAGCAATTATTTTTTCAAGCATTGATTATGATTTATATTTGTTCCATCTGAAAGTACTGTATTTCTTAGTGATCTGCATTTTCTCATTACCTGAATACACAATTGATGTCCAAATTTCTCACAAAGCAGAAAGATAGTACTGGCTTGACAGCTGAGAACAGGGAACTCAAGTTGCGATTGCAGGCTATGGAACAACAAGCTAAACTTCGTGAGGGTAAGTATTGATAGTTAGCTGTACATTAACAATTCTCACAAGATTTCCGAGGTATGTAGATTGTTTTGTGATTGAACTTCTGTCACCGGACCTCAAAGGGATAAGATTGCCATGGCGTTTAGAATTGACCTCACTTTCTCATGAATTATGATTTACGAATCAGAAATTAGTGCTACGTCTGACAAAAGATCCAAGCAAGTAAATTAGGCATCTGGCATCTGCTTACAATTTGATTTTGATGCCAAATGTTATGTATGATTTTTCTTTAACTTCTCTTGTGGTTAACAAACAAAAATGTTCTACTAATCGTGACTAAATGCACAAAATCATATGTTACATTAAGGCTTCCTTTACTAACACAATTTCATATAATCCCAATATTCCTTGCTTCTCCTACTTGTTAACTAGACAATCTTTCTTCTTTTTTTTTTATCACTGTTTGAAGAAATTAGATTGAGAAGGATTCTAATGATGTTTTACTCATCATGCAAAGCTTTTTCTTGGTTTTGTACAGCACTCAGTGAAACTTTACGAGAAGAAGTCGAGCGGCTTAAGAAAGCAACGCGGCAACTTTCAAGCATAAATCAATACCCTGATAACATTCTGATTCAGCAGAGTGTACAAAACTACTACACTCACCATCAGCAGCTGCCTCACCCAAGTAATCAAGCTCAACATCTCCACTCTTCTCCGGCACAAGATTCATCAGACGATAAATCATGCTTAAATGATCCAATGGACTTCATGTGAAAAATGGATCGGTCATAAGTTCATTTGCAAATGCTATTCGGCGAAGGTAAATTATATAGTTCGTTTGTACTCTTTGTATCTTCATGTACTTTGGGTAACCCGTTGTTCATCTCGTAATTGTGTGTTGTAAAGTCTTCAACTCATGGAAGGAAGGATGCATAAATCAGATGTATAAAAGCAACTTGTACCTTTTTTATGATGAGTATCGGAAATGATTTATGCATTTGTGTGTAACATCTGCAAAGCATAGTCCTACGTCGGAAGTGTGTCAGCACTCTAATTAGTTATCAAGGGTTAGATTGGTATCTTATCATCGATACATTATCAGTTAAGTCAGTCCAACGGATCAAATCACAACAACTCTAAATGATCATATGGGCTCCCACATGCAATATATTTGGCCTTAAAGCATTGTGGTCGAATTTTCAGAAAAAAGGATGTTTTTTTTATTTCTTATTCCATATTTTCAAAATCCTCCTCTAATAACATTTTTTGATAAAATATTCTAACTTGATAGTCAATCACCTAATTTTGTTTTTCTTCTTTATGGACTTTATCTCCCTCGTGGGCTTGTTCAGTTACAATGTCCCAACTTGATAGTCAATCACCTATTTCGTTTTTCTTCTTCGTGGACTTTATAGACTGGTTCAATTACAATACTTTTATACTATGTTACAATATTTTCAATAATATCAATAAAATATTATAACATTATAATTTATATTTTTTGGTAAAAAATTATATTTATGGTATTTGTATACTGTGTTACAGTATTTTCAACCATTATAGTATTTTTATGTTATGTTTCGATATTTATTTTTTAATGTTATTGAAATGTAAAAATGTTATAACATTTATCCTACGAATTTATCGAGAATTTATTTTTTAATGTTATAACATTTATCCTACCAATTGATCGAGAATACTCCTCCACGTATTGGGTAAAAAATGTTGTTAGGAAATTATGAAAATATATCTATTTTTCGAAAATATCAGAAAACAAATTTTTTTTTCGAAAAATTATCCAAACATTAATAACCAGTAAAACGAACTATTAATTTCAAATACATATCATTATTCTCTGTATTGACCAACGTTGATCCGTTTTCTTATAGTCCAAATAAAAACGTGAGCTAAAATGGGAGACAGATGAGCCACATGAGGCACACTGCAGCACGTCAGATCAAGATCGGACGGCTGGAAGTGGCTTTCGTCGCCATCAACGTCGCATCTCCGTGCATCAAAATCCACCGCTGCCAAGTCGCGTCCGCGACTGCCGGGAAATAAAAACGCTTACTCAAATAATGAAAATGGCCTGACCTCACCCGGCGGGTTCCACCTCAAAGTCTGTCCGGTGTCACCAACGCGACTGGTGGGTCCCCGAGTGGGTCAACCACAGAATCGGGTGTAGTCCCGGTGGCATACAAACAAACAGTTCGCTCGAAGGGTCAAAGTCGCGTCCATCAGTCAAAGTCGCACCGCATCACCTAATCTTTGCCGTCAGAGGTTGTCGTTCTTTTTGTCTCATTTTTTTTCCTCGTCGACATGGCATCGCGTGATTCGACGAGATGGATATTGTGGAGCTTAAAGAAGCCAATGAGATGGATATTCCATGACGCAAAGATGTGGAGATGACGACCGAGGCTCTCTCTCCTCAACTTTGGCCTCCCTTGATGGAAGCCACCACGTGAATTGTCGACTACTCTCTCTCTCTCTCTCTATATATATATATACAGTCTAGAAACACTCTATACCCCTAAATTCTCATCCGATATTTTTTTATCAAACGGACAATCGAACATTTATCAAACACTTATAGTCGATACTAAACGGGGATTGGATAATCGAATCTTTATTAAACACTAACAATTGACACTAATACTTGATAATTAATAATGTCGAGATAATCATGATCGGATAATTTGATAATCATCTTTAGTTTTTAATTCTAATTCTCACTATAAAAGCACCTAAGAATGTTATTGTATAGTATCATGTTGAATTATATTTTTTAATTCGATATTGGATTGAATCATCTGTATCCATCGACTAACTTAAATATTAAATGTTACATAATTTCGATACTCTTACTCTTTGTCAACTTATAAGATATTTTAAGAAAATTATGATTGAATCCGAAACATATTTTACTTTCAACGATCAGAATATAACGTAACAGTATGAAATTTAATTAGTAAAAAAAGCTGATCAATCATTTTTTGGATTCACGACCAAAATACTACAATTATCCCAGAGAGAGATAGATAGAGAGAGAGAGAGAGAGAGAGAGAGAGAGAGATCCACATTAGGAATTTAATACGATTGTGTAATCTTGTCACGAAATTATTAATCACGGGCTATCTCCACTAACCTTTTGTTACACGCCTAAGTTTTGGCAGCATCAACATCATTATGATCATCATCATTCACCACGCTTTTATCTCACGAAAAAGGACGTGCGTTGGGCCCTCGGATCGACATCTGACGGTTGAAAGAGAACACAGTCATCGTGAAGCCAACGTTGGAGCCACGAAAACATGACCACATGATGCTAATCATACCACATAATAAACAATGTGGAGTACTTGACTTGCCCATGGGGAAATGAGTGTGTCCGCCTTCTCTCCCGATGTGCAATGATTAGTTGTGTAACAGGGTGGTCCAGGGAGAATGAACCTTACAAGTTAATTTAATGTGTCACCAACATCATATAATATCATCGATTATATATATATCATGTCTTTTCTTAGTAATAGTCTTAATAATATTTAGAGTATAGATGTATAAATCATGTCCCATCGTTGTAATGATACTTTGCAAGAAAAAAGAAAAAAAGGAATAAAGGTACCAATATATGTCATCACTTAATTTCCTTTTTGCATGACGATAACGTCGGCGCATTGTCAAGCGTTTTTATATATTTTTAAAAGAAAAATCTATAAATTTCATTAAAAATTTTAGATTTTAAATATATTTTTAAAGGTGAATTCGGGAAAAAAAATTATTTTTTGGGCGGTTTTTCTGAGCCTACAATTTAGAGCCTCGTTCTTACTATTTATATTTAAAAAAGTAAATAAATAATTTAATTATTTACACTTATGCTAATTTCTTTTTTATCCTCTTATTTTATTTTCCTTTCCCCTAACTTCCTATCATGCACCCTATTATTATTGACTCTTTCTATTGCTTGTGTTTTATACTGGACATTACAACTTAGAAAATTATGTTTTTTAGACTATTGTAGAATATATATATAATATAAAAAAATATTAAATCATCGTAATAAACGTCAAAAGTTATTTCTTATATCTTCCTCTTTTTTATTGTATCATTTATTATTTTTACATCACCTTAGATGATTAAGAGAAGAGGGAGGAGAAGAATAAGAGAAAAAATAAAAATAAATTATTTATAAGTAAGGAGTAAAAAGATTATATTAAAATTAAATTATAAAATGAAGACGTATATGATCGTTTACAAAGGGATAACGTAGGAATATTTAAGGTTTTAAATATGAAATTATAAATAATAAAAATATGTTACAAATAGTAGTCTCCTTCTATGAAACAAACCCCCCCCCCCCCACCATTTTAAAATTCTAATACTTGAAATACTTCCGGTTATCCATCCTCCTTTTTTTTTTTTTTTTTTTTTTGTGTTTTCCTCTTTTTCTTATGAACCAATCTAAACGATAAGCCAATTGAATTATAGTATTTTTACACTATGCAATCGTGTTTTCAGTAATACTTAAAAAAAGTATAACACAGCATAAAAATATTATATTGTAGTATTTATTTACTATATAAAAAGTACTTTCTAGTATTACAAAAAAAAATGCTATATTATAGTGTTTTTGTACCATCTTATATTATTTTCATAATATTACTGAAAATACTATGACACATTGAAAACATAATAAACACGATGCTTAATATTCGGTAAAAAAAAAAGGAGGACGATGTTTGATGTTTCAGAATTCTGTAAATGAGGACGCTTCTGGGATAAAAAACGCTTATAAAAGAAAAATATTTTACGAGAATTTCTAATTTTTAAAAGAAAAACATATAAATTTCCTTTAAAAAAAAGAAATCTTTAGTTTTTGGGCTCCCCATAGAATCACATCGAACGTGTCGTCCTGTCCGTCCCCACACGAGACAAGCAACCGAAAACAAGAACGAGTCTCGGTCCACGTGTCATAAGGTGGTTGGTGCTCGGATTAGTTCCCAGTGTCGTGCCCAGGCAACACTCAGTCTACGTGGGCCCCGGCGCGGTCGGGACTACTTAAGGCGGCCACGTCAGCAACTGGCCCCTGCCCTTTCAGTGTCATTCTCGTCATTTCATTCTCCCCTGCAATAAGGCGTTCGCTGCCGCTCCTCGGGAACAGATTCCTTACACAGTTCCGCCCACGTGGGCGCCGCTCCCGACAAAAGAACGCCGGACGGACCGGTCGGAAACCGGGGTACCGACTCAGCCACAACGTGCTCCTCAGGCACAACACCAGCGTTATCCGAGCGCCGGCTGAGGTGGACCGGCTTAACGTTACCGACGGTGACCGCACCCCTTTCCGCCCTTTATATCATCTTTTTCTTACTCTCTCTGGTCTTTTTCGGGTCAGGCGAATTAATGTTCTTTCTTCCTTTTTCCCACCTTGGAAGCGAGCTCGAATCCGCGACTTCGCCTCGAGGGTTGCTCCTTGGTTGCGGCCCGTCTCTCCCTTCGCGTTTCACGCGGTTGTCGGATCCCTGACGGGCCCGCTGGCGAAGCAGTCGTCGCCCTCGCTCGCGGAAGGCAGTGGACTTGGTCTAACTTTGCGACTTGAAGTATTCGTCTTCTCTTCTTGAAAGATTTCGACGGACACTTTGGTAGGTTTTGTCGTTGGATTGGTGAAGATCGATGAGGGTCCGGGGGAAGATCTGGCTTCTATGACGACGCCCTATCGGCGCCGGCGGCGCGGTGGAGTGACCCCCAGATGGAATGGCAGGTCTCGTTGGCTTCGGAGACGTTGAGAAGGTGAGGGGGTTTCGCTGTCTGCCTACTTCATTTTGCTTTTTTGGTGGTTTCGTAAGAGACATTTTGGATGTTATCATGTTTGTGAAGCGGCTTCCACGCTAAATCTTCAATCTTTTGTTGTCTTTTCCGTTTCTTTGGGGTTATTCTCATTTATGAAACTGGGTCCTTTTGTTTATTTGGGGCTTCGATGCTGCTGTAGGCTTTAGAAATTTGTTGTGACCTCTTAACCTCAAGACTGGTAGCTGTCAACTACTAGAAGCATATGCTCTCTCTAGTTATTATAGAAGGTCAATAAGACAAACCTGGTATAAGACAAGATTTTAATTGTGGGAATTGCTGATCGGAATATGAAGGGAATTATGAATGATTTGAGATGAAAGGTGAACCACATTTCTTCAGAACCCCGTGCTGGTTTTTTCAGATAAAAATACTGTGTTCCTTTGGTTATGTTCAGAGTGCTTGGACTTTGATTGGATGCGGTGTGCATAGTGCTTAACTACTGTCAGTTCCCAATAAGCCTTTTATCAAATGTTTAGATTTCCAGTCGCCATTATAATGTTAATTATAATAGTTGTTATTTTTTTATTTTTAATATAATAATCTATTCGTTTTAGCCTGTTTGGAATGGCCTCTGTTCTCGGAGAAGGACCACTTGTCCTTTTCAGTCATACAACAACAGAACAAGGTCTCTTGATCTGGTTAATACATCTATGTTCTTATTACTATTTAATAGTTGCTATTTCTGATATCCACAATTCTGAATATTTTGCTTCTCATTTTGTTTGCCATTTAGATATGCAAGGATAGATTTGAGGCAGAGGTGTGGCTTGCAGGCCTCAAGGCACTGGTTTATTCTGGTCAAGGTGGACGATCAAAAACTGATGTATGGAGCAATAGTGGACCATATTTTGATGTAATTGATACACCTTAACCACTACAGCTAATTACTATTTAAAGTTGCTCTTTCCAAATGAAGTTTCTCAACTAACTTCAGCCTTCAAGGATGCAGGTTGTCACATATATGCTTATAAGAAGGATATCATTCTTCTTCATCAAGTACCTTGTTGCATAATTCTGCAGTCACCTGAAGTTGATTTCTCTGTTCAAAACATTTTACACAGCATTTCATGTTTCTGACATATTCAGCATATGGTTCTAGCTTGTAAGAAGTGAAATTTACATTGTAAATATTGGTTTGAAAATTTTGTGCTAAATCCAGCTCCGTCTGATTTGCGCAATTTAGACATTTCCTTCATATTTCAGATATTTCATCTATACTTTGCCTTCATGTATGTTTGATATGAATGTTGCCTGTTGTTCACCCTTAGAATGAGGTAGGTTTCTGCTACTCAAGTATTGCATTTCTAAGCGGCCTAAATTTCCTGATTCAAGCATCATATATAAATTGTCAGTCTATGGAGAATGGCAGGACCTTTTATTGTAAAAAGTTATTAGGTGGTTAGTAGAGTAAGAAGCTCTATGCCTTTAGTTATCTTTTGAACCAGGTTAACTATGCCCTTATTCATTTTATAGTTCAGCGAGATCATCTTATCCCTATCTGATTCTACTATAGTCTATTTGGATCGGCTACATCTGATCTTGCTGTGGTAAGAGATTTTCTTTTGCTTTCGAGCAAACAAAGACACTGAAAGTGTTTAAAAATGAATTTCTATTCACCCACCGTCTTGTCACGCACTTAGCTGGAATTGCCTAAGTGGTGAGGCACCCTTGCGGCAAACACGGACTTAGCTAGAGTTGCCTAAGTCAAGAAGCACCCTTACGTCCACTTCGATCAGACTTAGCTGGAATTGCCTAAGTCTTGAGGCGCCCTTGCGACATACGCGTCCGCAAAGGGTCAGTCGAGCTGCAACCTCATGCAGGTCCCGTAGGACCTGTAAAACAGAAGTTGATTAGTTGTTGGAACGAGCGGTGGACAAGTCCCGACGTCTCGCGCAGAGGGAAGCTTTACAAGCAATTGAACGAGCACTTGGAGTGCAGGAAAGCAGAGAAAGAGAGGAGGAAAACAAGGACTTTAGAAGGGTGAATGAGCAGCTGTAAGTTCGCAAACAACTACTCACCAAGTGTCGGACGCGAAGGTAAGTTTCCGTCAAGTTGACGTGCAAACTTGTGAAAGTGTTCAATGCCCGATACTATATTGAAGACCCATCCAGCCATGTGCCACCCAGGGGGTTCCAGGGTGCTGAGATGGCTGACAAAATTGGGGTGGCTGCGGGCTACAAAAATCAGCCCGCGGCATACAAAAACGGAGCTGTTTTAGGGGTTTTTGGGCAGATGCAGCAAGCGATCGTTCTGCAGCGCTGCAAGCTGCTGTTTCTTACATTTTTACAGGGAAAACACACCAAAACAGGTTGCCAAGGATATGTACAAGCATGGGCAAGTGGCGAACGGATCGTTGAACGAAGTTGCTGCGAGTGTGCGACGATCGTTCGTTACAGTCTTCTGGCAAGTTCAAACAGATCTGGTTCCGTTCGTACTGGTGGATCTTCAGTTGTTTCAAAACAACAAGTGATTTTGTTTTGGTTGATTTCAGTTCAAAATGGGTCCTAGAAATGGTTGACCTTGATACTAAGCCTTTTGGCCAGTCTCGAGTGAAACTTTGTGCATGGTGGGAGGACTGAGAAAGTAGTAAACGAAACTCATCGCTATGTGATCTTGCAAGTTAGAAGCCTCTGAACTGGAATGAATTTGCTTAGTATTTGAAATCAGTGGAATGAATAAGTTATCATCTGATTTACTCCAAGAGAGTTTGCTTTGTTCTTGCGTGTTTTGTTGTCACAGGTGAGGTTGTGTTTGGACATGGTTCATATAGTTGCCATAATTCTTTGAAAAATATAGTTGCCATAGTGGATGATGTCTGCCTCATTCGAAACTGATCGTTCCATTGCCCTTGTGTGGTGGGGCTTTTGAATTGACATGATCAAGTTCCTGTGTGGTAAGCTGCCGTACATAATGCTGATCGACAAAACGTCTCATTTTAGGGCTTGAAAAATCCACTTTGTAACAGTCCTTGGAGCCATGATGCCACTAGTTACGCATTCATTATATTGCAGGAAAATGGAATAATATGCATAGCATCATATATTTAGCTGATTAGTTTAAATATTCTTATTGGTGTTTCTTTTATAATGTGCTACATCCATATGAATGTGGAAACATGGTGAGACTTTGAACTTTCGGATTCAGATGCTTGTTAGGTGCTTATGTGATGTTCACTAGGCATCGCAAGGCTTGCATATCTCATTGATTCATGAGGAGTGATTTGACTGTTTATCTTTAGTAAAGCTGTAGACCATTTTGATGTTCCTTCTAATACATAGCAGGCATGGCAAAGGTAGTAAGTAATATTCAACTAGATAGTTATTTTCTACAAGGTCCGCAATACCGTACCGTACCGGTGTATCGAGAGTTGATCGGTACGGTACGTACCGATACGTACCGTTGGTACGCTATGACATACCGATGGTATCATACTAGGCCGTACCGATCGGTACACCTCGGTATCGGTCGGTACACCTCGATACCGGCGGTCGATGCGCCTCCGTGCACGCTTCGTACGCCAGATCGGCCAAAATATATGTACCGCCGGTAGAGGGCGGTCCAGCGTCTGATATCCTGTCGGACGATGCGTACACGCCCGCGTCTTAAGGCGATGCAACTTTCAAACCGCATACCCTGATTTTCTATTGGTCTTATATGAATCATAAGTTAACCTAAATGTAACTATGTATGATGCCTCTGATCTTTTTTTTTTCCTTGAAAATTTTGGAAGGAGAAATTCCTGAATATATATTTTTAATCTTGGAGTATGCCTTGACTGAAATTAGCCTTTTGCATATATCCTATGTTTTTTGAACTTTCTTTATCCATTCAACCGCATGCAGCAATGGATGTTAAACATGGCAATGGACAATTGTTTCAGGATTTCAAGGATTTGATATCTAATAGTCCAAGTGATAGCTCAATTGGTTCCATTCTGGATAATAGTTCTCCTGACATCAATTTTAGTATTACAAATTCACCCAAGGTCACTTCTGAAAATTTTGTACATTTGGAAAGATCAGATGTAGGAAATATGCTAGTCAAAGGTGCCTCTTCAGATATTATCAGAGTAAGTGTCTCTAGCGCGCCTAGCACATCAAGTCATGGTTCTGCACAAGATGACTGTGATGCATTAGGTGATGTTTATGTCTGGGGTGAGGTCATATGTGAATTTTCTTCACAAACTAGCACCGAGAGGGGTACCAATTTCTCCAGTGGAAGAGCTGATGTAATTTTGCCCAAGCCCTTAGAATCCAATTTAGTTTTGGATGTTCGCCACATGTCTTGTGGAGTCAGGCATGCTGCTCTTGTTACAAAACATGGAGAAGTTTTTACATGGGGTGAAGAATCTGGAGGACGCCTGGGCCATGCAGTTGGAGCTGATGTTGTTCACCCTCGGCTTCTTGAATCTTTAGCTAACACAGATTTGGTTGCTTGTGGGCAGTTTCATACTTGTGCTGTAACTTTAGCTGGCGAACTTTATACTTGGGGTGATGGCACTCATAACGTGGGCCTTCTTGGGCATGATAGTGATGTCAGCCACTGGATACCAAAAAGAGTTTCGGGACCACTGGAGGGTCTTCAAGTTGCATATGTTACTTGTGGCACCTGGCATACTGCCTTAATAACTTTGACTGGGAAATTGTTTACATTTGGTGATGGTACGTTTGGTGTTTTAGGTCATGGAAACAAAGAAAGTGTTGCATATCCAAGGGAGGTTGAATCACTGATGGGTTTGAAAACCATTGCGGTTGCATGTGGAGTATGGCACACTGCTGCAGTTGTGGAGGTTATGGTAGCTCAGTCGAATGCCAGTGTATCATTCGGAAAGTTGTTCACTTGGGGTGATGGGGACAAGTACCGGCTTGGTCATGGCGACAAGGAGCCACGTCTCAAGCCTACTTGTGTTGCTTCACTGATCGACCACAATTTTCACAAGCTGGCTTGTGGTCATAGTCTCACTGTTGGCCTGACGACTTCTGGACAAGTTTTTACTATGGGAAGTACTGTTTATGGTCAGCTTGGTAATCCACAGTCTGATGGGAAACTTTCATGCTTAGTTGAAGACAGGCTTGTTGGTGAATCTGTTGGCGAAGTTGCTTGTGGTTCATACCATGTGGCAGTTTTAACAACAAGGGGTGAGGTTTTTACCTGGGGAAAAGGTGCTAATGGAAGATTGGGTCATGGAGACATTGAAGATAGGAAAACACCTAACCTTGTTGAAGCTCTGAAGGACAGAGCTGTTAAATATATTTCCTGCGGTGCAAACTTCACAGCTGCCATATGCCAGCATAAATGGGTGTCAGGTGCAGAGCAATCACAATGCTCAGCATGCAGACAAGCATTTGGGTTCACCCGCAAACGACATAATTGCTACCATTGTGGACTTGTCCATTGCCATTCATGCAGTTCCAGGAAGGCCTTGAGAGCAGCCTTGTCTCCGAATCCTGCAAAACCATATCGAGTTTGTGACTCCTGTTATGTTAAACTGAACAATGTCTTGGAACTTGGAGTTAACAACAAGAGAAATGGTTTACCTCGTTTGTCAGGCGAAAGCAAGGACAGGTTTGAAAAAGCAGAGACAAAATCAACAAAGTCTGTGATACCTAGCAACTTTGATCTCATAAAAGATCTGGACACTAAGGCAGCCAGGCATGGAAAGAGAACTGATTCCTTGACATTTATTCGAGCCTCTCAAGTCAGCTCACACATACAGTTGAAAGATCTTGCTTTGGTTGGTGGGATTGATCTGCAGCGAGCAGGTCCTAGAGCACTCCACACATCCCTGGTACGATCCATAAACCCTTCTAGAGCTGTTTCACCATTTTCTAGAAAATCTAGTCCTCCATGTTCTGCAACACCAGTTCCTACATCTTCTGGAGTTTATTTCTCCAAAAGTGCTACTGACAGTCTGAAGAAAACAAATGAGCTCTTGAATCAAGAAGTTCAGAAGTTACGTGCACAGGTATGGTAAATGTCCTCATCCTTCATTGGATAAATTATTTAGCATTGGCAGTCCACTTTCTTTGATCACCTGAATCTGCATTAGGTTGAAAATCTGAGACAGCACTGTGAACTTCAAGAAAATGAGTTGCAAAAATTAGGAAAAAAAGCTCAAGAAGCCATGGCATTGGCTGCTGAGGAATCTGCAAAATCAAAAGCTGCAAAAGAAGTTATTAAATCCCTTACAGCACAGGTTGTTTCTTGGTTAGCTATCTTTATTACTTGCCTTTTACTGTAACAATAAGTTTCAATTTTATTCAAATCTTAGGGTACTTGTAAAAGAAGAATAGTGGAGCTATTCCATGATATTATATATATGTGGTTGTCCTGATGATCGTGATCCTCTTATATTTTTCGATGGATATTGTAAATTATTTGTTGGATTTAGGGCCAGCATGTAGTTGAGTTTTGGCAAATGCCACCTTTTTGTGCTCTAAATACTCCATATTGTAAATTTCCTTTTTTTAGTTCCTGACTTTATCATTCTACATTAAGCTGCCTCTGTCTTGTATGACATTTGGAATTTTGTATTCAGACCATTTCTAATTTTTAAAACTGGAAGGTCCAGATGGTGATGGAATAATGTGAATATGAAAATAGAGAAGTCATTGTAGTACTCTGATATTTTATTAAGTGTATTTGAAACTTAAGACGGCCCTGCTGGAGAAATTGCAGGACCAAAAATCTGCTGTCAGGATGCTAGAACAAATTGATGCTTCTTTAGTGAGTAGACGTTTCTGTTGATCAACTATCTTACAGATAATTGTCATTGACCCCTTAAAATGTTGAGATACTAATAGGCTCTAAATGATGGTGGAAGCAATGCTAATAACAAATTTATTTATATAACCCTGTGACACTAGTATCAAGTACCATTGTTGGTAATGTTACCAAGCTTGTTGTCAGACATATTATGTTGTTAAGGTTCTTCCAAAAAGATTGAGGCCCCAATCCTGCTGATTGAAAATGAAGCATGGGGCTTTGAATTGAAGATTCACTGAAGGTGATCTGAAATTTTAGAAGAGCATAGAAACAGAATATCACTTGCTTTATGACCTTTTGCATATTTGTCTTATGCATGCAATACGAAAAACAAAAAACTTTTCCGTGCCAAACTATATGTAAGGTCATTTCAGATGAGGATCCAAACAGTTGATGTTGATCTAAACAATTTTTGGTACATGCACATGAATATTTAATGTATTTTGGTGCTTCTTAATTGTTATCAATTCAATTTATGTTCGTTGCCATTGAAACAGTTGCTTTTTTTTATCTAGTTGATTTATAGGTCAGAAAGCATCAAAACGTTTGGATTTTAGCTGATCATTATTTTAAATTCCCGATATTTAATTTTTAGTTGGATTAATCCTTCCAAAGTATATATGCACAATAGGAGAAGTGCATATATACTTACAGAGGTATACATATAAAAATGTTTTCAGCTAGAATTAAGGATTGTTTTTACATTTTTTTGGTCATTAATTAATAGCCTTTCCAGATTTTGCTCTAAAGGAATATCAGTCTTGTCAAACTTGTAAACTCACAGTAAACTTATGAACACGTCATATAGGTCCCGCAAACTTTTTCCTAATTTTCTCAAGAGTATACTGCTATTTGGTTGGTTCATATTTTTACAAACACTTGTACTTTTCCAGACTGACTTGTGATTGTTATTGTACAGCTTAAAGATATGGCTGAGATATTACATCAAGGGGTGTACAAAAATGATGCCGTAAGACCAATAGACTCACCAAATGGGGTGGGCTCACATTCTGGTCCATGCTCCATTCTAGATGTGGATCATCAGTCAAGATTTAATGTAACCAGTGCTCTGACTATGCTGTCTTTTTCGACTTCGGAGTCTATTCTTGTTGATGGAAATACAAGTCAGAATCATACATTAATGAATGCCTGTGAATCTAATAAGCTGAACTTAACTTTACAAGACTCTCATGTGAATTCCAATGGAATGGAAGAAGACTTCACTGCCAGGCAATGTGATAGTAATGCAGAGAAGTCATCATCTGGCAGTAAAACTGACATTGATAACAAGGAAATTGAAAATCCTCCAGATGGGGAGAAGGTCTATAAGTCTCCAAGCTCTATTTCATCAAATATTCAAGTTGAGGCTGAATGGATTGAACAGTATGAACCTGGTGTCTATATAACACTAGTAGCTCTTCGTGATGGAACTCGAGATTTGAAAAGAGTGCGATTCAGGTAATTGTGACAATCCTTCTGTTTGTTTACCATCTCTATCTGGAACAAAATATTTATTTTTTAATAAAAAATTTGTATTCAACCCTGGCCGCTAGTGATAAAATTGTCTATGGCATTTGCTTGAATGACCCTTTTGAAAGTGCTGCTGTCTTCTTGTTTGTTTGCAATCTTCTACACCTGATTTATGTTTAGATGGTTTGCTGAATCCTGGCTATTCATGCCGAATTCCAATTGGTACTTCTGTTTGCCTACACAATCTTTGTCTTAGAGATTTGATTGTGCTTTTACTAAAAGTGGAAATCCTTTGCAGTCGAAGAAAATTTGGAGAGAATCAGGCAGAAACCTGGTGGTCAGATAACCGTGAAAAGGTCTATGAGAGATACAATGTTCGTGGGTCAGACAGGTTCTCTTCAGCAGTATCAAGTCAATCTGCACTCAAGCCAGAGGAGGATTGCATGCGTTCTTCCAGAGTTTGATCATGAGAAAGGGAGTAGCAGGAATCTTGGATGACATGTTGACATTATGAGATCATGATCATAATGTGACACAGGAACTTCTGCTGACCTGTGCTTAGTCCCTTTCAAGATGTGCAGTATATATATTCAATATACATTTTTCTACTCACCAATGCCATTTCTTCTTTAAATTTCACCTTCAAATTTGTTATCGTTTGTTGTATTGTAGTGTATATAAATTATTAAATATGAGAATAGTTGGGGGCCGAGCCTTTTTTGCCTAGTGATTGCAGATGAAAATTTCTTCTTAAAATGTTAAATGCTATTGTTGGTGATTTTCTCTGCCATGATACATCTATTCGACAAAACTTTTGTTTCTTTTCCAACATGTTTTGGATGTTGAATGACAATATCCACATTTCAAAGTTTCCGTGCAGATCTAGAAGGGATAGATGGTAATTTTGGCTATTTAACTGATGAACTGGCTGGTGGGTGTATCCAAATTTTCAGAATCCACAGCTGAATATGTTTTCTGCAAGAACTGGTGTGGCAGTTTAGTGACAGAATATAGCTGACAGGACTGCTGACTTGGCATAGGCCTCAATGTGCCAATTCTGTAGTACTCTGAACTGTGTGGCTAATAGCTAAATCATGGAAGATTTCTTATGTCACCGGTGCAACTTCAGTGTATTCTGCAGTCCATTTTGTTGGTTTGATCTGGATTCTGGTTGGTCACCTGTAAATGCAATGAGGTTAGAACAGTACTCTCTTGGTTGCTTCCAAATTATGATTACGTATTTGATAATTGCTGCAGAACTCTCCCAAAATTTTCCAACTCCTATTTTGAACCGATCATTCTCTGCAAGTGCAACCATGTGCAATCAACGACAGCGTGCAAAAATCTCTCATGCTTTGATCTTTCTGTTTTTTTTTTTTTTTTTGTGGGGGGTGAAAAAAAATAGAGATTGTTCTACGAAATTAAGTTGCTAAGAGTGTTTGCATCTGTAAGCCCATGAATTTGGAGAAGTACATTGACTTTCAATACAACATGATGCTCTGGATTTTGTGACTTTTTGAATGATTTGCCTTCTCTTTTTCTTGGAAATTTTGGTGGGTTGCAGAAGTTCCAAAGTTACAAGCTGCTAATCTTCATCTCCCATGAACTCCATGGCTGTCATTCTGCTTATTGGCAATGCAAACAACACCACCACAGCAGAACAATTTTAACTTACATAAAGATCCAATCAATCCATATCTTGGTATCTGTTTCCTCAAGCCTTCCTCTCAAATTCTGCACCATATGGCATGACATAGAGATATGAAGAATGAAGAGCAAGTAAAAACTCCTTACCCAAAGATCAAGTCCTTTTATCTCGCAAGATCATATTGCTTACCATTCAACAAGCAGCGAAAAGATGAACATCAATTAGTGATGATGAACAAACCAATTAACACAGGAGATCGATCCTGTGTTGCTATCAATGTCAGCTGGTGTTAGAAGAGCTGTAGCTCTCACATGGTCCGCTAAAGTCAAAGTCCAACCTGCACCCTCCTCCATCGCCGGCGTTTCTTTTCCCATCGTCTTCTTCCGCGACTTCCTCTCTATTCTTCCAATGGAACAAGGGAAGAACAAAGCCTTGTCTTCTTCTACAAGTCCGGGAACTGGTTCAACAGTTCCCAGAAAGCTCCAGGGGAAGGAACAGTAGGAGTCGACAGCAAGTTGTTACTGGGACTAGCCAAGAAGCTGCCGCCGTCCATGAAGCTCCTGTTGTTGCCGTCGACGATGCTCTTGTTTGCCAAGACTGGACTTAGCTCGAGCAAGAAGCCGAGCACGCTCGGATCCAACGACGGCGAGAACAGGTTCGGAGATATCGGGAGAAGCGAGGCCGGTACCGGCGACAAGACCCCCGGAAACGAAGCCGGCCGGTCCACCGTCGCTTCCCCCTCGATCTCGAACCCGTCCACGGCACACGTCCGCACTCGGTAGAGGTCGGACGCTTGCGGCGACACCGCCTTCTCGAACGTGGCGATACGGGCCGCGGGGGAGAGCGCTCCCCCGGGCGACGGCAGCGAGGGTTCACCGGAGGGGTCGGAGCCGGGGCCGGTCAGTTTCTGGACGACGGACATGAACTCGCTGGGGTTGGCGTGGATGATCTTGGGGGAGACGGTGTAGATGACCACCGGATCCCGGTGGTGCTGCGGCTGTGGCTGCGGCTCCGGCGGGTACTGGTGGTGCGGTGGCGGCGCTACAGGTGGCTTCTTGATCTTGCGCGACTCTCTGCTTACCCTGAGAGGAGCAGGCCGTGGGCCTTGCAGCTCTCGCCTCGGCGACGGTCGGGGTTCCGAGGGATCCATGGATGGGACTGATGTTTCCGGGGGGAGACGAGGGCTTAAGGTGTCGAGGGAAGCTTCCACCAGGCCAACGCCAGAGTGAGAAGGGAAGGAGAGAGGAAAGAAGCGATGTGGAAGATTACAAGTCTTCCGTAAAATATTGGGACAGCCGAGTCAATGCACAGATTGATACAACAAGGAAGAATCGATCGAGGAGGATCCCCGTTAACGGAGAATGGAGTTGTACGGCACCTCTTCTTGCGCCAAGGGCTCATATGGTCAGCAGGTCGGTCAATATGGGCAGGAGATGTTCACTGGTGGGGAGAGAACCAAGAGAGGCTTCAAAGGTGACAACTACAGTTAAGTTCTTGTTTTGCCTCCTCCTCTATGTTGTGCCTTTGCCTGCCTCTTGTTTTGGTGGTTCCAATTCTCCAACATGCGCAATGTATTCATGGGGAAAAAAAAAATCATCTTATGTAAAATATAATACCTTTATTAGTTAATAATAATAATAATAAATAATAATGCATTGAACAATTTTACATAAAAAAGGAATAATAATGATAATAATAATAATTTGTTGTAAGTTTGATATGGTGCAAATTTCATGCGAAGGAAGTTGACGTGTATCCGTTACCGTTACGGGGAACACAACGTCATCTCCGTCTTTCTTATAAGGAATGAGGGTGTCAGGTTAGGAAACGAAAAGAACTAAAAGAAGAGCCCAACCGACGACAGGGCTGAGGAGCTCATCATCACCGTCTCTCCTTGCTCATTCTCCCTTCTCTCTGTCTCTCTCTCTCTCTCTCCCCGTCAAAGACGGCCGCAGCAGCGGCGAAGAGGGGACGATCTCTCCCGCGCCAGCCTCGCCCCCTCAAGGCGCCTTTCTAGGGTTAGAAGAAGAAACCCCCAATCTTCTTGGGCTTTTCTGTCGATCGTCTTGGGGATCGCGGGGCCGGGCGGGGCGGGGCGGGGCGGGGCGGGGCGGAGAGATCTCGCGGGTTGTCGGAACGATGAGGGCCATGGAGACGTTGCAAGATCTGATCGAGGAGGCCAAGGTTCGGACGGTTTGCTGGGCCATCTGCGTCTTCGCCATCTCCTATTTCTTGTCGCGTACGCACTGCCTGCCACTTGATATTTTTGCTTCTTTGTCACATGCTTCGTTTCGGTGGAGGCATTACGGTTTCTCTTGAAGTAGTTCTTGAATTGAAGCTGTATCTTGACATGAATGGTATGCAAGACACTGGGGATTTTATGAGACGATATCTTTCTTGTCCGGTGCACCATAGTTCTTGAACATCTGAGAGCCAGTTCTCGACAGTGCTGGTGCGGGCACTCCTCGCTTCAAGAAGTTGAAATGCATTTGTACAAAAAGGAAACCCACGACTTGAGTTAGCATGTTCTTTCACCATGCGTCTCTAGTGCTTGTTAGTAGTAGCATTTCTTTTTCTTTGAAGTAATTTCTCCGATGGTGGTGTTCTGGTTGTCGAAAAGGAACGCTGCCACTGGCAGCGTTTAGGATGTTGAGGTTCTTCTATAAGTTTTAAGAGACGTGTAGTGGCTGCATTTATCTTAGGCCAACAGAACCTTGTGACTATTATATTAGGTGGTCAATCCTGGCTAATCTGTGGGCGTTCTGAAACTCTACTTAGCCAAATCTGTTGGTCTTTTTTGCACAAAATGCATTCACTCCTAACTCAGAAAGTTTTTGGGTTAATGCATGTAGACATAGTTTTGGCTGCTTAACTATCGAAGAATATGCTAGTTGAGATGGGCCTTCACTTGTAACTTAGGAGGTTTTTGGTTTAGTACATGGATGCATTGTTTTAGGTGCTTGACATTTGAAGAATATGCTAGTGCTTGAGATAGGTGAAGTGAGGTGACTGTATTATCTTCAGTAATGAAGGTGAATTTCTTTAATGAATAGGCGAAACATTTTATGGTTATATTTCTCTTTTATCTTCTTAGAATAATCTTTCTAGTCCTATTTTCTATCAACATATGGTTCCTTTAGCAAATAGTAGGATAGGCCTCTTTTGTTAGCACAAGCCACCCATCAGGACTTGGATTTTGTGGCCCATGGCAAGAGGTTGGACCTGATCTCTGTTTATTCTATGCTTCATCAGAGCTTGGGTCCAGATCTATACAAAAGTACAAAACCTCTGGATCCACAAAGAGTCTGCATTGATGAGATTGATATAGATAACTAATGAAGCTAATTGAATGTAATCAATTTTGAATAGTAAGAAGGGTATTTTTTTTTGTGAAAATGATGGGGGAAGGACAGGAAATTATTAAGAAGCAATAATAGGGCTGTAGAATCGGTGTTTATGCCATATATTCCATTTAGGACAGTAGTATAAATCTGATACCTTTATTCATTGATAAGCTTACCAAAAAGTAAGATCAGATAACAACACATGTATCATTTAAGTAACAGGTAGAGTCCAACATCAGTTAGGAGTTGGAGAGCCATTGTCTGAAAAGAACCCACAAGGTCCTCTCCTCGAGGTTCCCATTGGATTTCACCCCAAAGGATGAGATCATGCAGGCCGATGAAGTGGTTAATACCTTGCACGCCCCCATGCCTGGGCTGGTGACAGACCTGCACTTCATTGACTTGGTGGATATGGCAGGTGCATAAAATCTCCTGGATCTCCAACTAGGAGGCCTTGATAATGTGACAAAATATCACAATTTGGAGATCCATGGTTCAATAAGACTCGGCAAGTTTCTCTCTTGGATTATATCATGTCCCCAATGCATAGGCCAATGAGAGACATATGTTTCATTATACAACCTTAAAGGGTTGATCATTTGACCCAGGAGCTCAAAGGGTGTGGATTGTGGAAATGTGGAAGACTATCCTAATACGCCAAGGTCCTTTTCAGTTATATGCCTTCTTTGAAAACAGAAGACTACCGAGGTCCCATCTATCTTCCCTACGCGTGACATGGGGCCACTTAATTGAGATGGACTATGCCCTTTATGACCTCGATCAAATCTACTTAACTGGTGCAAGGACTCAACATGACTAAAGAAGAAAAGGCAAGGAAGTTCCACAAGAGGAAAAGGCTGAGGGGAAGAAAAACGTATGGGAGGGAAACCAATGTGAATAATGAACAACAAACATAGGGAGCATGAATTTCCGAATGAGACTCGAGGTGGAGACCACTCAAACCCCGAGGGGAAGATTGACTCTCAGAGGGTCAAGCGATTACGCTAGAGCCAAATGAGGCTTTCTCCTTATAAATATGTTCAGGCGATACTTTATCTCCTTCTTGCACATCATAAACTCTTTAACTTCAGGAACACATAACAAACTATGGTTGGGTAGCCTGGCTAGAGTGATAAAGTAAGATTTCCTAAAGATTCAATTTTGCCTCGAAAATGACGAAAATCTTCTAGCTTCAAGAACAAAACATTACAACAATGGACATTTCAGACACCTTGGAAAGAACAACCAGTGTCATTCATCCCGGAGATGACCAGCTTGTTGCATTGTCCGTTGGCATGTTGGCTTGATCTCAACTCAAAATATGGTGGGGGCAATGTAATGAGAGGGTTTAGGTAGGGTTTCTAGATCATTTAAGGGAAAAGCAACACATGGCATCTACACCGATGTATTGTCACATCACTGATGTATTGCCACAATTGCATCACCAACATGGTCATGCTACAGTTGACCTTGAGCATAACCATTTGCCACAGTCAACCATTTCATTCACCCATATGAGAAGCCTGCCACCAAGGCTTGACCATTATGGAGGTTCTTCACTGTAAAAGGTGACCTCCTCCTCAAGTAAAAGCAGCATTGATTTTGTGCCTTATGCTTTAGATTCTTTATCTCTGTTTGTTCCCGTACCTTAGATTAGGCTTTGACTTGATTGTAGGAAGACCCTGCCAGGCACATTTCCAAGCCATTGTCTCTGTTTTGCAGGACTCACCTTGGAGATTGCCTCCTTAGCAGTGCAACACCTTGGCTCGATAAATCTGATCCAGATCCAACAAAGCATGTTGTTGCACCTCATTTGGAGTCATCTGGAGCCAATATTATTTTTTCTTTTAGTCTCATATAGTCTGTGATGCTTTTGAGTCAATGTGATTGAGAAATCACTGGTTGTTTCTAAATGTTTCTGGATGTAACCTACCTGCAGTAATTAAACTGAAATTACCTTTTAATGTAGACAGAGATGCTGATATCAGAATTTTTCACTCTGAATAGGATATCCACAAGATCACCTTCTCATGAATTACTAATGGTGCAGACAAGAAAGTAGTGCTATTCATATGAAGGACATAAGTCATGTTTTTTTATGAGTTCCACAGATAACAAGCAAGAAAATGGGATTAGTTCTTATATATGATTGTCTTTTTAACCTTATGCTGGGTTAATTTGAAAGATTAATGTGATTTTTTATTTGTTGTATCTATTAAACATTCACATCAACTCAAAGATGATTCATGTTTCCAAATCAGTACTTGAGGCAATACAAGTGGCTTGAACGAATTGTTATTGGGTTTGTTCAACATTGCAAGCATGAATCACCTTCTCTTTTGCTATGGATGATTGTTATGGTTTCACATACTTGATTTGTTATTTTTCTTTTTGCTATTGTGTGACAATGGAAAATTTCTTTTCATTATTAACTATTATTGCTTGTTTTTCACAGATACGAGCAAATCGATGTGGACAAATGTCCCCATTTCTGTTCTCATACTTGTGGCCTTTCGTGTTCTTTCTTATGATGTCGAGCTCCGTTGGAGGGTGCGGCCAATTCCTAGGCAAACATATTTGTCCCATTTGGAAAAGAAGCAGTTACGTCTTGAAGATTCTCGCCTTTCTGCTGTGGTGCCCACTTCAAGATGGAAGAGGAAATTTGATTCACCTCTTGTTGAGGCTGCTATTGAGGAATTTATTAACAAAATTATGCAGGACTTTGTCATAGATCTCTGGTATTCATCTATATCTCCTGATAAGGAGGCTCCGGAACTAATACGCTCCTTTGTGCTTGATGTACTTGGTGAAATATCAGGAAGAGTTAAACAAATCAACCTTGTTGACTTGTTAACAAGGTGATCTCAGATTACCTTTGTTAGTCATGAACAATTTCTCAGTGATTTTTTCATAGTTGTGTCTAACTAATGCAATCTAGTTTTATTCCTGCAGGGATCTCATTGACTTGGTAGGAAATCAGCTTGATCTTTACAGGAAAAATCAGTCTGAGATAGGTGTGAATGTTATGATAACTTTATCTTTGGAGGAAAGGGATGAAAGATTGAAGCGTCATCTAATGGCTTCCAAGGAACTTCATCCTGCTTTATTTTCACCAGAAACTGAATACAAGGTATAGTTATCAAGTTGGAAATGCATTCTTTTTTACATTATTATGTCAAGCAAGCATTGTTTCATGTATTGTTAGTTTCTAGGTACTTCAACGTATTGTTGGAGGAGTTTTATCCTTAGCCTTGAAACCACGAGAGGCTCAATGCCCATTAGTTCGGTGTCTCTGCCGAGAGTTGTTGACCTGCTTGGTTGTGCAACCTGTCATGAAATTTGCCAGCCCTGGGTAAGCTAATTAATATCAGAACTTGTCTATGTTCTTTTAAAAGTGTTTCTTTAATTTTTTGAGAAGATATTGGAATGGGAATCCTCTTTTTGGTGTCACTCACCTTGCAGATTGTATTTTGACTTGTAATTATCTTTTCTTTGTTGGGGCCTCGATATGGTTGCCAATTATCCCCTCATTTTGGAATGGTATGCCGACAATTTTAGTAATAAAGGACACTTTATTTTCTTTATGTGACTTAAGGAATTATGTACAGTGGTATGTTTATACACATGAAACCACATTTGTGTGGTCGTCCACACCAAGAAGCCTTTGCAGTGCCTGGCTTTCTTCCCTTTATATGGAAAGGGTTAACTTCATGTGACTACTACTTTTTCAGGTATATCAATGAACTAATTGAATACATGTTTCTCAACAACAAAGATAGCAGCAACATGGAGGTCACATCTGATAGGTCGCTTAGACATTCTGGGCAAAACACTCAAAGTTGTCAATTGGGATTAGTTCAAAGTGGTGGGGAAAAACTGACAGATGGTTCTGAGTTGAGCCACCCATATGTATCACAGAAAGATTCTCTAAATCATATATCACCTCGGCCAGCAGACTGGGCCATGGTGCTGGAGGCTACTACAAAAAGGAGAACTGAAGTTCTTGCTCCTGAGAATTTGGAGAATATGTGGACTAAAGGAAGAAACTACCAAAAGAAGACGGCCAATCTAATAAAAACAGGGACACCACAAAGATCTGCGAACACTACTCCAGGGTGCATAAACAGTACTGTCCAAGCAGGCAGTGCAGGGAAGGAGTTAGTGACCTATATGAGTGAAAGTGTAAAAGGTGTAGATGAGAACTATATGGTTCACTTAACACAAGGAGTGGTAAACAATGAGCATCATGGTTCCTATGATCCAGAGAAGGGGCAATACATGGAGTTGGGCAACATTGATGGAAATGAAAAATATGCCAGTAAAAGTAATAATAACATTCAACTGAAACGTTCTAGCAGCACTCCTGATATGGATGCAATATTTAAGACCGAAAGTGATGATGGGACTAGTTTCAAGGAGAAATGTCACATAGATATTGCCAAGCATAAAGAAGTGCAAAGTTCTGAGGTGGTTTCCCATAGTGAAGGATCCTTGCATCTTCCTAAGATCAAATGTCGGGTGAGAATTCTTTATTGTAATTTTACGTTGTCTTCTTAAAGAATTTAATGCTTTATATTGTTGTGGTAATTCGATATGAGAAAGCCAAAATAATGGTTTTAAGTGCTGTAGTAGCTGGCTAACACATTCTTTATCACATCTGTACTGGCCTAGAATCAAGCTCATCATCACTGGCACTTTGTGCCAGGCCCAGATGGATTAGCAAATGCCTTAACATGCTGGTGCATAACTAGCATAACCTTGTGTGCAAGTTCAAAACCTCATTTACAATTTTTCATGAAAAGGCTTTATATTGCTATAAATTCATTTACTATATAAAAGTGTTATATAATTTGTTCACGAAAAATTTAACTATTGAGTTCAAATTTATCTCTATAAACCATAATAAATTCTGTATTACACCTATATGTTTCTTGATTGTATTGATCTTTTTTAGCCTCCAATTTGGCAGGATTCTCCAATCAAATTTTCTTGATTGTATATTTACCTAATTATATGTTAATCCAAAAGCTCCTGCTTATTTTATTCATATGTTACTAGTCAACTTAAATGCTCGAATCTAGTATCTCAATAATTTATTAATTAAATATTGAAATTACCAATCCAATCTATCCAAGTTTTTCTACCTTACTAGGTCGGATTTGAAAATTCAGAAGCCCAGCTGCATGAGAACTTCCTCTCCTACTCAAATTGATTCAAATAATATCTCTAATTTGACTTGACAGCCCATGGGTATATCTGCTTATTATGCACTTGCATCACAATATGGTTGAGGTATGGTGATGGCTCTACCTTCAGGACCTCCTATAGCATCTTTGTGACTATATAGAAGTCCTATTTCCACCTTAACTACTGACTTCTATTGTTTTGTTGTTAACTTATTCTTGGCAATCATTGGTGATCTTTGAGAGTGATATTTTTCTCTTTATGTTCTTTGCTTGATTGTACTCATCAATAAATATACACTTTGCTACATTTAGCAAGTATTATTAGAATTCTTGGCCGAGGATTATATGTTACTACTTACTACTGCTCTATCTTGTGGGTTGTGACAACTAAAGGGAATTTGTAAATGGTAAAGCAAAGGACTATGTTCGAGTTCTTCAAGCAAGCTTGCAAACTTCTTGCAAATGTTAATTAAATTTTAGACTTCAAGTTCTGTGGCTTTTTTGGTTCCTTATGTTCACATTTATCCTGTACTTTCACTGAAATCCCTCTTTTGTAGATACATTTATCCTTTCTTTGGTTGTCTAATAACTAGCTCTTACCTGCATAAACTATTGTGCACCTTTGCTTTGCAAAATGACACAGTTATTCATTTCATACTATGTGAATTGGTAGTTAAGCCCACTTATAGGCTGATATGGTTTGAGACTGTATGCAGCATGCTACTTGCTGGAATGTTAGTTAATGATATACTGACACTTGGCCCATAAAATATTTCTGCAGGTTGTTGGAGCATATTTTGAAAAACTTGGATCGAAATCTTTTGCAGTTTATTCAATTGCTGTAACAGATTTGGAGAACAAGACCTGGTTTGTGAAAAGAAGGCATGCTTTAACCTATGCATCTTTTGGACAATTTCTATTTTTATTGATGGAGTTTTTTACAGTTCATAAATGATTCTTATGTTAATGCATGATAGTAGATTGCCATCTTGTAACAACATTTATAATATATTATTGGAGAGGGTCAATAATAACTAAGAAAGTAGATGCTAACCTAAAATTTACAAATTTTCTTCCTTTTTATATTTATTCTTTGAATTGCAGATATCGGAATTTTGAGCGTCTGCACCGGCATCTGAAGGATATACCTAATTATTCATTGCATTTACCTCCAAAGAGGTTTCTTTCATCCAGCATTGATGATTATTTTGTCCACCAGCGGTGTATCCTTCTTGACAAATATTTGCAAGTATGTTTAATACCTTCATCTTGCAATCGGTTAGTTTGGTCTGCACTTTTGTCTGGACGTCTTTCCATTTTACTTTTGCAGGATCTTTTGTCAATTGCTAATGTTGCAGAGCAACATGAAGTGTGGGACTTTTTAAGTGTTTCTTCAAAGGTATGAGTTACATGGATACAATGCAGAAGTTGTCATTTTGGAAACATGTTTGTTTTAGACATTCCTGCATGTTTTCAAGATATTAATCTTCTTTCTTTTTTGTTAATTATTCAACTTTGAAGAACTACTCTTGTGGAAAATCTACATCAGTGGTGAAAACATTGGCAGGTGCAAAATTTTTTCCTATTATTGATTAGCTTTTACATTCCTCTCCGTTGAAAGATTTACTATATTGTTTCATGATTGTGCTGTTTATTCTCTTCAGTATCAGTTGCTCGTTAGCTTCACTTTTCTAACAGTCGGGTTCTTTTCTTTTAACACTGCACTAGAGCTTTGAACCTCTATGACGGTGGCTGCACTTTTTTAAAATCATTCATGCCATTTCAAAAAAATATTTATTTATTTTCCAGTTCATTTGTGAAATTTTTTTATATTTGAATATCTTTTTGGCATTGATTTTGCATGTCTTCAGTAACTTAAATTAAAGCTGCCGCTTAGCAATGATGAACATGTAATACAATCTGTCCTTTCTTAGAGATTAGTATCTTACAATGATGAACATGTCATGCAATGATGAAAACATTGCTATCTTACTGTTCAAAAAGATGCACAGTAGATAAGGGTCTAAGAGACTATTCCTTTCAAGGCAGTCTCAGATTTTTTTTATGCTGTTGATGGATGGTTTCCAACAGATCTATAAATTGTGATTAGTTTCCTATAGTTGAGCTCACTCTGTTTTCATTTTCAGCATGTGTATGTGCAGTTATCCTGCCACATAATAGTGAAATAAATATGATATCTGTCGAAGCTGCTCAATTTATCATAATGTGGCCCCGCTTCAAATTTTATTCAAGTTCTCTGAAAAATGCAATTTGAACAATTGCTGTATCCATGCTTAAAATATTGGTTTGACTGGTACAATACCAACTTGTATTTATCAGTTTAACCAAGAACCAGTGGTGAATCATACAGCTTGGCACTGTTGAGTTGATCACTTTTTCCTTTTTCTCCAGTGGTATTGAACAGTATAAGTCAGTTTATCACTTGGTATCTCGGTACCATACTGGCCTGTCAAGTTATCAAAACCAAGCTGCCATTTCGGGTACTGAACCGGTCTCAGCGATCTGTCGGATTGGTACATGCCAGTCAGTACTGATGTACTGACACATGGTATGCCGGTGCATACTAGTGTTTTGGCGATAAAGAAAAAGAGGGAGAAGAGGAAGGGGTGGTGGAGGAATAGAGGAGGAAGAAGGAAGAAGAGGAAACAGTGGAGGAGGAGCAGCAGTAGCGGCAGCATACCTGGGAAGCAACGATGTTGTTCGCGAGCCCCAATTTATTTATTTTTCTTTTTTCTTTACACTGCACTGGATAGGGCCCACCACTTTTTTGATTTTTTAATTATTTGAATCAGACTGCCTGAAACGGGTGTGGTCCGCATATCGGTCCATGCTGGGGCTGGTATGTACTGTCCGTACCATACCATTTTGGGCAGTACAGCATTCCTTGACCAAAACCATTGTTGATACAGCAAGTAGTGGTTTAATTGCAAGTCCATAGTTAATCTTTGCAAAGATTTTGCCCTGCATCGTGTAGAAGCCAACTTCATGTTATGACAGTATTTGTCAAATGATCTTTCTCAATAGATAAAGTTAAGCTGATGCTTCTTTCAGTTATCTCAATTGTTTTTTGTCATTTTGACAGTCAATGTGGATGATGCTATGGATGATGTATTTCGCCAGTTTAAAGGGTCTTCTGATGGTCTTATGTGTAAAGTTGCGGGTACATCACCATCTCATGCAACTTCTCCCTCTGTCGCTGACAAGGTTTTGTCATCATCCTGGAATCCAAACGAGATAAGTAAACAGATCTCTGGGTTTAGTAGCATGGAAACTTCACATAGCTTGTCTGAGGATGAAGCACATGATGATGACCGATCTACCGCTGCAAATAATGGATGGCACTCGGACAATGAGTTAAACTCGAAAAGTTTTCCACCTCGTGTTTTCAATCGCATCAAAGAATATTCAAGTTTGGAATCTCAGCAGATCCAAGAATCAGATAAGTTTGACAGGATTGGTTCGGATGTCTCAAAAAATTCATTAGCCTCTGATATTTTAGAAGATCCAGTTGGAATGCCACCTGAGGTGCACCTTGCTTTTATTTTTCTTTTTGACATATGAACTATTTTTTTGTGTTCCTTGCATCACATCATCTGGCTTTTACTTAGACTATCTTTAGTTGCTTTCTGTGTAAACTTATCAAATTGATTACTATGTACAAGCAAAATTTCTGCGCAACACAGCGAAAACAAAAAGATGCTTATATAGTATGAATTTTATATTCAAATAAGATATAAATGTGATACTTCAATGATTCGATAAGGTATTCATGTGCAGCACACCCTTTAATAGGCTAAACCTTTCTAACTGCCACTCTTCTTTTAGCTCTGAATATAAATGGCAAAAGATTAAAAAGGTGAATGAGTCATTATCATAACAATTATTACTCATTGAACTAATATTTTTTAGCATCCACTAAATACTGAAAATAAAGCAAGGCTCAGTTTACAAGGCTCTGGTTATTGTGGAGTCCAGGGAGGGTCAGCCTTACCACTACAAGCAAGGAGATTATTTTTGCAACTTGAACTTTGATCACATACCCTATCATCAATGCCCACCGTCTAAGCATCCACCGAATACCACCTGATATATTTTACAGCAGCTAATAGTTCTAAAAGTGTTCCAGTGGCAAAATGCAAGTAAAGAGATCTAACGGGTATGCATTTTCGACACCATTTGGATAAGTACTTCATCCAAAAATTTGGTTATAATGATTGACCTTGCAACCTTAGCCAGATTCAAGCAGTGGAGTCCATGTAGTCTTCTTGAGCTTTACTTTTATTACTATTTTTTCAATAACAGGTTTGTCTTTTGCGGGCTACATAAAGAATTTTCTTTTTTCATATCATGAGTAGTTCAATTTTTGATAGTTTGACTAATATTGTGGAAATTTCTAGTCATTTTTCCAGAAAAAGGGCATGGTGTGACACATTTTTTACTAGCTGTTGGTTTCATGATTTCTGATTCAGGGATTGTTGGACTGCTGGCTTATAAACCACTTTGCTTGTTTACAGTGTTTTCTGTTCACCATTAGAAACAAGAACTAATATTTTGTATCTTTGTTGACTTATTACCGTAAGGGTTTAATCATCCTAGTTGTTCTCATATGTGTTTTCTTGCCTATTTTTTCAGTGGGCACCACCAAATGTGAGTGTTCCAATGTTGAATCTGGTCGATAAAATATTTCAACTGAACAGGAGAGGTTGGCTAAGGTGTGTTTTACATGGTAATTATGTGATTTGTTTCTTCTAATGAAGATAATTAAATCCAAATCCTATATCTTGCCCATCATCCTAAAATTATTATGTATCTTAGATTTATTGAGATAACATTTTCAGCATGCCTTAGTTTTATGTAGTATTTGTACAAGCATTTATGTAGTATTTTATTATCTTGACTATGTACAAGCATAGTCAAGATTTTTAATCAAAGAAAATGGGAAGTGTAGTTATTTTATTATTGGTTATTAGAAGTATGGCTTATATATGTGTCTGCGATTACTTGCAACTGAAGAATTAATCATTTGACTTTCATATCTATTATTATCTTTTATTATGTCATAAACCTGGTGAGACATTTAGCAATGCCGTGATGAAAACCTTATGTTGTGAATTAATATCCCTAAGAAATTTGGATCTAGAGTCATTAAACACAGAGAGCCATGAACAAGAAATTGACTCAAATGCTGATTTGACCCTATAACTGTTTAAACTCATGGCAGCATGTGAATGAGTATAACTTCAGAATTATGCGAAAGCTTCATGGAAGATAAGGAACACAGAATTGTGCAGTTATGCTTGTGCAACTGAAGAATTTCATTCCTATATAGTTCTTTTTCTTAGTATAATGTACTCTGTCACTATTCAGTATTTTATCGATACGTTTTCACTGAAATGCATATTTGGAATGATTATCCTGCTCCTACCTGACTTTGACTATAATGAACTCTTGTCTCCATGTATTTTGCTTATTCATCTTATGGATGTTCTTGCCCTTTCATCTTGCTGACTACTCCCAATACTTGTTGTGTAAGGACATTTAAGCATCTTACTTTGTTTATGGAAAATTTCTGCAACTTAAGTCATTGTGGTAGAAATTTTCAAGCTTCATTATCTTGAAGGGCAAAATATTAACATTGAGCCCTACCTATTTCTGCAGAAGACAAGTATATTGGATTTCAAAACAGATCTTGCAATTGATAATGGAGGATGCAATTGATGATTGGATATTAAGACAAATCCATTGGTTAAGGAGGGATGATGTTATTGCTCAAGGAATTCGATGGGTTCAAGATGTAAGAGTACAATTTTTTTAAAGATATTTTTTAGTATTTGGTAATGTGTTTTGCTAGTTTGAAAACATATTTTTCTAGTTTAACAATACCTATCGTCTAGGAAATACAAAGTCTGTGCCCTTTGTGTCCTTTTTTGTAGTTTAGTTTAACAACAACAATCCTCTAGACAAAAAAAAAAAGTGCCTGAGCCCTTTATTTCGCACTCTTTTGGATGCTAAATACATATTTTTTGAATTGACCAGCTTGATCACAGAGAATAAATTGAGGGAAAATTGTCTATAATATACTATGAACATATTAAAATAAGACCTATAGATGTTGTTAGACGATGTGTATTGATTAGTATTAGTGGTGCAAGGTGAGATTGAAGGGACTTAAGAAGACTTTACTTGAAACAATAAAGCAGATTTAAATGCTTTCAATTTTACTAAAGATGTTGCCTTATAGTGATGGTAAAAGATCTACATAGCCAACTTTAAAGAGTTGGGACTTTATGGCTCATCGTTGTTGTCTCTTGCCTCATATATAACTGGTTGCTTATATATCTATGATTCTTCTTTTTCTTTATATATTTAGATGTAATTTAAAATAAGTATAAATAGGATAAGAAAATTTTAATTTACTTTCTAAAGTTGAGCTACCAGTTTGTTGGCTGATATTCAGCTGCCTACTTCTACATATGTAATCAAATGTTTGGATTTCCCTTTTCATGGCTACTTCATTTCCAAGCAGGTTCTCTGGCCTAATGGTACATTCATCATTAGGCTTGCTAGCAGTCAAGGGGAGCTCAATGATTTTAATATTGATCAGAAACCGTCTCAAAGTACAAGTGGTTCTTATGGTGATAAGGTCACTAGACCAAGCTCTTTTGAGGCCCAACTCGAGGCAGCTCGCAGAGCAGATGATGTTAAGAAAATGCTACTTGGTGAGACATTGTTTCCCTACAATTTGTTGTATGATGCTAGCTCCTTTTGTTGCATTCCTTGCTGATGGATTATAGTTGTCACGTCTGTCACTAATTTATGACCACAATAGTTCTTTTTTTTGATGTTTTTGTGGCATTGTGTCGAAAACCAATTTCCTTATGGTTGTGGACACATCAATAAGAAAATGTCTTTGGCCTTCAAAACTTATTAGATCACTAATGAATAAGTTTAAGGGCACAGTTCATTCAATGTTTTGGATGAGCATGAAATTTCATGCATGGGGGATAAGGGATTCTGAAGCCATGTTAAGATCTTAGATCTCCATTTCGGAGGTCAATTTTCTGCGCAAAATAGAAATGCATGTATGGCTAGTTCGATTGCCTAAAATTTTGATCATTTGAATATCAAAGCATGTCTTATTTATAGAGCAAGTTTTGTAGCAGCCAGTACTAGGCGTTGGACAGTTCTGTTGATTTCTTTTCCCCGCAACTACTTTCTCTAATATACCTCCTCTTTGAACACTATGTTGCAAATCTGCTTTTAGAACTTTTCATGTGATCTGAAATAAGCAATGTTGTATCTTAAGTTTGTTTCTTATGAGCTGGTTTTCCTGCCGTGGCTGTTGTAGGATGTGAGATGCAGGTAAACTATATTAATTGCCCATGTGTGGAATAAATTTACCTCAGGGCACTCTCTTGTGAGTTGCAAACAATCATTGATCAATTAACAGTTTTTGGGATAGCTCAGCCTTCAAATGCAATTTATTGGCTCCTGAATTTGTTGAAATAATTAATACACTTCGGATGCAAGGGATTTAATTTGATTATTCCTACTCTTATATTCTTCTCCTTTCCTACTTATTGATTTCTCCTTGTCACAATCATATAAACATGATTTTGTCTCTTCCTTTCTCTCTTGTCATTAATGCTTTTCTTACTGTTGCAAATTGTTTGTAGAGTGTAATCCAAGATTTTCTTGTAAGACTAAGCCTCTTGAATTTTCTTCGTTGTTTATTCCACATATGACACGGCAGGAAATTTGAGATTTGATGCTCACTTCTCCTTAATGACACTTGAGTGCACCTAAAAGGATGACTTTTTTGCTACTGCATTAATGTTGTCTCTGTATAGCTTTCAGTTGGCTTGGTGCGCTCTTGCTGTAAGCTGTCAGAATGAGATTAGGGGATTATTTTTCTTTTCTTTTTTCCTTTTTGCCTCGAGCGTGGATTCTAAGCACGTCTGGGTTTAATTGGTGGCCATGGCTGTATCTAACAAGTGACAGGGTAACGTTCTAGAAATTTCATAATAGAAGGTATTCATGAAAGAAAAGATTGTGATTAGGTTGGTTGACCTCTATGTTCAATTTCTGTGATTTCTACTGAACAAAAGGATTCTTTTCAGGTGGAGCTCCAACAGCATTAGTCAGCTTAATTGGTTCAAATCAATATCGGCGCTGTGCAAGGGATATTTACTATTTCTCTCAGGTAGGTTCGTTCAATCTCTTATATAATCACTGGTGCATGGGGACTAATAGACTTGTATCTTCACCTTAAGAGAATTTCTGTGTATGTGTGCAGTCTACCATCTGCATCAAGCAGCTGGCATATAGTATGCTGGAAATGGTGCTTGTTTCAGTCTTTCCAGAGTTACGTGATGTAATGCTTGACATTCATGACAAGGCACTTACAAATGGCAAGTGAGTTCTGTTTCTTTTCTTCGCTGCAAGTGGCATGTTTCATAGCATCAACGTAGCTGCCAGAAGACCTCAACATGCAGAAAAAACTCCCAGCTGCAGTTTGGTTCACCAGAGTTATGCGTTTTCTTTGTTCTTTTACACTCGGTTGACATTTTTTTTATGTGAACTTTCTGCTTCCAGGAAAGAATCTTGAATCAGGAAGTTGCTTTGTATATTAGGAATCCTCTAACGTTCTGAGAGCGATATGATAAAGAATTAATCCTAGGAGATCTCTGTATAGGTAGGGTGCCTGTTACTACTGTTGTAAATTGCTGAGACCGAGGATCCAAAGCTATTCTTTAATTGCTTTCAACTTGCTTCCTTGTAAAACTTTCAAGAACACATCAGTAAACCTTCTCTTGTTTTTGTGCTTATTCACGGAAATAGGAAGGCGTCAACGCAATTGCTACTGAACGAAGGGGCCCGTTTTGGTTCCCATCACCTAATCTACATCCCGCTACTTGGCTACAAGTTGAGTCAAACTACATATGTTTCATATGCTGCATTTTGTTATATGCATTATTTTTAACACAAATATCATTTGAATTAGCATGAAGTGAGCTCGAATTCTCTCCTGCACTGCAATTGGAATGCGTAATAAAATTGTAATTATCCGAACGATCCTCCAATGGAAATCATAGAATATTTTGTGTGCGTGTCAACTGGGATCTTTTGTACGGTGGGAGATCGATGGGAGGACAAGTCAGTGCCACTTGATCCATAGTCCGATGCTTGCCGCGTGACGGGGTTGACCAATGGCATCCGGTCTTTCTTTTGTACCAAACCCACCCGGCTGCTTGAATTCTCTCAGAAACTTGCACTATCCATTTCCTTTGCTATTACCGTATAAGAGGAATCGAGGAATCCTCTTTCTGTTATCGTCAATAAATTCGATCTCCCTCGCTTGATCTCTGCTTCCGTCAGGCACCAAACATTATGGCGAACTCCTCCCGTGGCGGCCGCGAAACCTCCGGCGGCGGCGGCTGCTGCTGCTGCAATCTCCTCTGCAGCCTTGTTCAGCTCGTCATCTCCCTCGGCCTCGTCGTCTTGATCTGGTGGCTCATTTTCCACCCTCGCCTCCCCCGGGCCTCCGTCCAAGAGGCCCAGCTCATGTCGTTCAGCCTCGCCGACAACTCCACCGCCCTCCTCTTCAACCTCACCGTCGGCCTCGCCCTCCACAACCCCAACAAGCGCGTCGGCATCTACTATGACTCCTTGGTGGTTGCCGCCCTCTATCACGGGGTTCTGCTGCAAAAGGCGCCGCTCCCGACCTTCTACCAGCGCCACAAGAACACCACCGCGTTCCGCCCGGAGTTCGGCGGCAAAGCGACCGACGCTGGCTCCGTGGCCGTGTTCTACGGGAAAGAGAAGTCGGAGCGGATGGACTTTAACTTCGAGGTGAAGCTCCGCGCCAGGATGAGGATGACGGTGTGGTTCATCAAGATCGGCCACTTCAACCCCGTGTTCGACTGCAAGGTGCGCGTCCGGGTGCCGCAGGACGGCGGCATGTCCGCCTCGTTCGGGATCTCAGAGTGCGATCGTTGATCCGCCGCCTTGTGATTCCTCTTGGTGAGGGGAAGCCATTCATCTTTCGTTCTCGTGTTGTGTCGTTGGCTGCAAGAGGCCATGTGAGGCCGCGTGTTGTTTGGATCTGTTTCCGTCTTGCTTATGATATCAATTCATTGACGCCTCCGAAGTCGTTCTTTTTTGCCACAAGAACACCAAATGCTTTTCTCTTCCTGGATCAGAGATTCCTCGAGCTGCAAGTCTCATCGTGAAAGCCGCATAATTTAATTTCAAGTTTCGATCTTTGATGCAGCTTTAACTTCTGTGTCAGGGTCCTTTAACTTTAGGTTTGTTTGGGTCCATTCGACAACATGATCTGGCATTCAAGCTGTTTGACAAGTTTGGTTGACCTCGATAGGAAATGTTTACCCAGCTTGTCTTCTCCGTATTGGCCTAATCATGAACACCGACGAGGGTCAATCCAAGGCATTCGATGTTAAAGATTTAAGGTCAATTTTATGGATTCTTTCATGAAGCCATTAAAATCCTCCCAAATGTTGTTGTTGAATCTCTCTCTCTCTCTCTCTCTCTCTCTCTCTCTCTCTCTCTCTCCTTTATTTGTTTCAGTGATTCCACTGATTTAGACTGATTCGCCCGTTCGACATTGACTCTCTAACTACTACAGGAAGAGGTCAAACCTCTAAGCAATTACATAATCCTTGGAATAGTCTTGCAAGCGATGGCTTTGATGGACTTTATTGTTGACACTGACTCAGTAAAGCCAAACGAATTGAGATACATCCATACACGCAAGCAATGATAAGCGGACATCGTAATCCAACTGACCGTAGCTTTGTATCATTATGACTTATGACCAAACTGACAATGGCCTTTTTTGTTTTTTGGCTTTTAAATCTTTTTTAAAATTTAATTCAGATCTTAATCTTTAAACAATCTCAGGTTTCCAATGTTCTCATTTATTGTAATTAGATCGATATTTTATGTATAAAAAATTATAGAATAATATAAAACCCAAGTTGAGCCTCCACTAACTTTGTTGTGATTCTTAATATCCCACTAAAAATGAGGTTAAAACTTCTTCTAATCTGCTCTCTTTAACATTTGCAATTAATGCTTCTGCTTTATGCAACTTAAAACTTTTATCTTAAATATGTTATTTACTTTTTTCATTAGTGCTTCCTTTGCGACGCGGAATTACCGAATTAGGCTTAAAATATGATATAAATAAGGTCGAAAATTAATTTAAATTATAGATTAAAATAATTATAAATCCTTTATTTATACTCCCTCCTCATCTTTCTCGACGTTCTCGCTCCCTTGCGATGGTGGGGGAAGCCGCCGCGGCCGACAAGCCCTCGGGGCCGCCGGCGAGCGACGATTTCGTCATCCGCCACTGGCGGCGGTTCCGCCCGGCGACCAGACCGATGGCGCTGGACCTCGGCCGCGCCTCCCCCGGTGATTTCGAGCGCGGCCATCGGACTGGGTACACCAGCCTCCACGACCTCATCGGCTCGCCTCCGCTCCCAAGCGGTCCCCTGTCCCCGGCCACCCCCTGCGGCCGCGACGGCGGAGGGGAGATCCGGATCAAGAACCGCCTCGTGAAGCAGGCGGCGTACGCGTACCTCCAGCCGACGCCGTCCGCGGGGGGGCCCGACCACCACCGCCGTCGCCGCTGCTTCAGATCGCTCTGGCAGGCCCTTGCGTTCCTCACCTGTGGCATCGCGGTGGAGCCGCTCGACACCTGCATCGAGTTCCTCCGCCGCCTCTTCCGCCGTCCGCGGCGATGACTCCTCTTGACGCCAGCGCTAACGGCGTTTGACGGCACAGCGTAACGCCTTCCAGGTTTTTTTCCCTTATTTCTCCCTCTCGTAACGATTTTTCCTCCTCACACAAATAAATAAAATAGGAAAAAATTAAATAAAAATAAAAAATTGGCTCAATTGACGTTTAATTGCATCAAAAAAGTGCCCCGCACGCACTAGAACATTCCGCCAATCACTATTCTGCCACTGTCTTTACAATACGTGTTGATCGGATTCCCGTTATATCGGTCCGCACTCTAGTGATGGTTAATTTTGAGTTCCGTGGCTAGTGATCGTCAGATCATGATCCGACGGATGAGTTTGCACCACGTTGTATTAAGAGATCATTTTCTTGATTTGAACTACAAATGGCAGAGGAATCCAGCCTCTTCCTTGTCGTGGTGACAATAAATGAGGAATCGTGTTGGATGGATGATTGGCTGCCGTGCATTGGTGAGGCAATGTCAGGAATGATGAGCCTTTACTGAGGGCCAAAGCACCGAGGACCAACGATGCAATGGTCTTCATGTGTCGTTGTTGAAGACTTGGCTAGCGGGGAACAAAAAAGGGCTGATTTTTGAAAAATCTTTTCTTTTTATATTTTTATCGAGAGGTATTTTTTGCATGGTTTTTAATAAATATTTCTCATTTAGCACAATTCTTGAAATATCTTTTGATAAAACAACTGGAGTAGTGCGATTAGATATACCATATAGACTGATTCATAGGGTGAATCAATTCAATTATTCAGTTTTATTTGCCAAAACTTGACTGTCTTTGAAGGAGCTTGTGTTGTAGATGTGGCATGACGTATCGTGAAATTTCACTTTCGTGGTTTGGGGCCCTTAATTCATCACAATCGCTTCTTTCATGTTTCTTGGGCTTTGTCTCATCATAGTCCAGTGCCTACGGTCAAAATTGGTTGCTTACCGTTAGGTTTCCGAATCAGGTACTTTAATCTTTTAAAAGTTAGCATACTTACAGAGAGGTTTTTCTGAGTTATGTAATTGAAATATACTCAAAGTGGCACGTTACTTTTAGATTGATATCGCTGTGATGTTTGCCATGTTATTGGTTTAATATTTGTAATTGCCACATTAGCCTCTGAAATCAAGTGCCTAAAATTGGAACACTTTTTTATCCACAATAAGGTTGTATGACTGCCTTGTTTCTCGTGCCTTTTCTATTTGACAATACATCATCTTTGCCATACACTTGGCTACGAAACTTCTTAAATTGTTTTGAATTTCATTTGGTCGTGCATACTTCTTTGCTCTTTGTTAGATCAGATGTAATTAAGTGTGATTCTCTCTCTAAATTTCCAACAGATGCCTTTGTATGTAGGATGAACTTGAACGGATTTGGAACGTTCGGGCCATGCAATTCACAACTGGAAGACGGCCTAGACATTTTCAAAGATTGGGACGGACCACCAGATTTAATGAATTCATTCATCCTGGGATCTTGAGAGAAGAATATACAAAAGTTGAGATCAGGGATAAAATGATAGAAGGGGTTTTTCTACTACTTCATTTCGTCCCTTAGTTTATAGTCATGGAAGGCAAAGTTTTAATGATGCACATGATAAAAAGAGGGGCCAAGCCTCTGAAGGTATCATTGACATTGAAAGGGATAAAGGTGTTCATCTAGTAGTCATGACAAGTGATCTTGATGAAGAAGAAAATGATCGATGATGTGAGCCTGGTATAGACACATTGAACATCACGAATTACTGTGTTGAGTTTGGTCATTACAAACCTTACCATGGATAGCACTTATGGTTCTATGGGTAGAAAGATTTCCAGATGGATAGCCCTTGTGCATCTATGGGTAGAAAGATTTATTGAGAAAAGAGAGGGAGAGAATTATTAAAGAGAAATTTTGCCAAGTTTAACAGAAAGAGGGAGAAGTGTTAGTGAAGAACGAGGACTATCAAAAATATCTGGACCCAATTCAATTGGATCACCAGATAGGTACCCAACGCTATCAAAATAACAAAAACAAGGTAGAAAAGAATATCATTCTGGGGAAAGGCGCCCATCCAAGCTTAGTGAAGATTCTCTATGGATGAAAAGAAGCAAGCTATAATATGGAGCAACCAAAAGATGCTGAAAAAGGGTAATCTAGGATATCCGCATGCCATCATCTTCTTCTTGGTCTTTTAGAAGCATCTCAAGGTTGCATTTATGGATGTCTACAATCTATTTCTAATTCCATTTTCCCTTCACACTTGAGGTTCACACCTCATTCTCGAGGTCCTTAAGAACTCAATGTCTGCAACCTGTACATCAAGACCGAGGTCTAGGTCTAGGTTGAGATTTCAGTCTAGGTCAATGTCCATGTCAACGTCAAGGCCAATGACACTGATCTTATTTGTCTTGCTAGAATGGCAGCAAACACCTTCCCCCCCCAAAAAAATTAAATAAATTGCTTGTCGAGAAATTCTCCAGTGGAGAATGTGAAGAATGTGAGGAGTCCTAAGCTAAAACAGTTGGAAATTACAAAACCGAGGTACATTGTGTAATGTTGGAAGATGAAAACTGCAGTTTTCTTTCAAGGTGGATTATGAACCTAATGGAGAACATCTTGGATATAGTTTTGATGATGCACAACATTCCACATTCGGGATTGATTACAATGAGAAAAGAATGTGCTTGTCGCGTTCTATATTGAATACTGCTGCTTGCGATAATCTTGAACAGAACAATTACCAGCATGAAGCTTTCTCTTTTGAGCAAAGAGACGGACCTCCATAAAAATGAGGGAAGCAGTTCCACAATATTAACAACCATGGAAATGCTCTTTACTCTGAAACACAATGGACTGGGAGCAATGTAAGGGTGCCAAACATCAGTGCTGCTTGTTTGTGTCCATTGGAAATGATATACTATCAGCAATTGAGAATAGATCATTTTTTCCTAAGAACTATGCTAGGCGACTTGCGCAAATAAAGAGTAAGGTATTGTGGATCAAAAGATCAGAAGCAGTGGTGATTTGGCAGAACACAATCAAGTGGATACATGATTAGCTCTTTGCTATGCTACTTTATCCTAGTGCTTCAGTAAAGTAGTTGATTTCCAGAATCATGTTGGCTACATGCAAAGGTGTATCTGAACACTAAACTGTTCAATTATCAGGTAAAAAGATTCATTGTATTCTAATTTGATTCAGCAATGTAAGTGAATACCTTAGGAAAAAAAACACGTTTTGGAAATTTTCATGTTCTGATAATAAAAACAGAAACTGCATGTCTGCCGAAGTCTGACCTTCTTCTGCAGAAAGATGCATTTTGTTTCCTCAAAATTCTGATAGTATGGATGTGCAGAAAATTCCCTCTATGACTGATTGTGTAGTAACTTTCTTTATTTTCTTAATTATTTTTTTGTGGTTTATTTTATTCATGTTTAAATCTTTAAATTGTAATGTTCTGTTTTCTGTTGACTGCCAGGTTGACCGGGAGAGCAAATTTTTTAATTTTGAGAAAAATGTGGCCATTGTCTAGCTTTAAGGTGAATTCAAGTATCTAATATTACATAGAAATCCTAGAACATGCCAAACTAATATACAAAATGGTACTGTCACTTGTTACATATTTGCATTTTGACACAATAATAAGCAAATGGGTCTACAAGTACCTTATATTACATATTAGATTCTATGATAATTTAGATAAAGATTTATATATAGTTGAAAAAAATATTAGAATCGATATATTTTGGCCCATCCAAAAACTTGTTCCTTGTTCTTCCACAGTCTGTTACTCTGTGATAGTTTGTGATGTGGGTAATAAATGGGACGTGACGTAAGCCCATACCGCTTGCATCCAGATGATGTCTCCTGTCTCGCACATAACTGACTGTAACCAGGGTTGACCGACAGATATGACACCGCTTGCTCCTCGCAGGCTGCATGGTCGCCGAGACACGTCACCATCCTGTAGGGGTCAGGTCCTCGGCGCGCTGTCAGACGCAATCAGAGGCGCAACGCCACAAGTACATCAAAGAACATGCAACCTGGTCCATAAAAACCCAGGCAGATGAGCGTAAAAGGGGGGTCTTCTCTTCCTCTCAACCGAAATACACCCTCCAAAGACTATCTTGACTGACTTGATCGTCGGAGGGGTCGAGCGGAGTTCTTCCCGACCAGATCTTTTTGCAGGAACCCGGAGCAAGATGTGATTGCCAGAGGATTCCTCGTCGCCACCCTCAGACTCCAAGGACGCAACCCGGAGATCTCTTCCACATTCGGGCCCGAACCCAGCCGCGACGGCCCCGAGGCCACAGCATAAAGTTGTTTACACTAACAGATTGGCGCTAGAATGAGGGCCCCATGCCGAGAGGTCAGTCGGGTAGCCCAGGCGAGCCCATGCTCGCGGAGTCACACTTGGTGGGAGCTCCGGCAGGAGGCTCCCCCCATGATGATCCCCGAATAGAGGATCCCGCCGCGACCATAGAACGTTATTGGTGGCTGTTCAACGACCCCGGCCTGCTCCCGCCTAGTGTCGCCGCCGTCGACCCGTTGCCCGTATCAGTCGAGGCCTTCCAGGACCTCGCCTGCCAAGTTCAGACTCTAGCCGGGGTGGTGCAGACCTTCATCCCACCTGTGCCCGTATCCGCACCGTCGCCTCCCGCGGACCCGCCACTCCGATCAAATCCACCTGCATTGGTCCACCTAACCTCCTCGGCACTCCCGACCCTACCTTGGACACGACGGATTCCGTTCGAGGGGCAGGTGTTGGATGACTCGAGCAACCATCTCGATCCCGAGGTATTGTCCTCGGACTCAGTTGACTCCCTTCGAGCCCAGCTGCGCCTCGTCAACCAGCGCCTCGACGAGGTCCAGAAGGAAGTACGCAGGTCCAAGGAGGAGCCAGGGGAGGGCGTGTACGGGGGATCGCCGTTCACCCCCGAGATACAGGGCCAACCAATTCCTCCGAACTTTCGTCTCCCCTCCCTCGACACGTATGACGGCGCCGTCGACCCGGCGGACCACGTAGCCACCTTCCGCGCCCAAATGGCGCTCTACGGCACATCGGACGCCTTGATGTGTCGGGCATTCCCCACGACGCTGAGGGGGCCAGCTAGGGCATGGTATAGCGGCCTTAAGGCCGGAGCATTCTCGTCCTTTGACCAGCTCGCCAAAGATTTCGAGCTTAACTTCCTGGTGTATGCACGGCCGAAGCCATCCGTTGCTCTGCTCCTAGGACTCAATCAAAAGGAGGAGCCACTCTCTCACTTTGTGAATCGTTTCGCCACGGAAATTCGGAAGCTACCGGATGCTCACCCCTCTTTGTTGATGCAGGCATTCATGATCGGGTTGCGACCCTCCAGGTTTTTCTGGTCCCTCGTGGAGCGTCCATCGGTTACGGTGCCAGAGATGCTCCAACGAGCCAACCAGTTTGTTGCGGCGGAAACCTGGATGACCGGGAAGCGCGAAGAGCGCAAGAGGCCTCGGCCCGAGACCCCACGGGAGCGGTCGGCTCTCGCGTCGAGGGGCAGGACGGGCCGACCCGACCCGCGGGTCCCGAGGTCCCCCCATTCCGCGCTGGGACATTTCCAGACAGAAATATTTCTCCAGATAAGGGAGAAGGGGCTGCTCAAACTGCCCACCCCGATGAGGGGTCCCCCTGGACTACGGGACCAGTCCAGATACTGTCGTTTCCACCGACAGCACGGACACGACACCGAGGAGTGCCATGACCTGCATCGATAAATCGAGGAGCTCATTCGCAGGGGGCACCTGGGCCGCTACCTTCGCCAAGCCGGGAATTCGTCGCCGCACCCCGAGGGCCCCATCGAACGGCAGATTGATGTAATAACTGGTGGTCCTACCGTCGGAGGAAACAGCATGGCCGGGCGGAAGGTGTACGCCGGAGCGGCTCCAGGTGAGAGCTCCAGACAAGGGTTCGCTCTCGAGGTCACATTCTCGACCGAGGAGCCGGGGAAATCCGAGCACGGCGACGCGTTGGTAATAACCGCGAGGATTGCCAACGCCCAAGTTAGAAGAATCATGATCGACACGGGAAGTTCGGCCGACGTGCTCTATCTGGATGCTTTTGAGAAACTCGGCATGACTAGAGACATCCTGGAGCCGATGCGCTCCGCCCTCACAGGATTCACTGGCGATGCAATTTCGCCGCTGGGGTCGGTCACCTTACCCCTAACTCTGGGAGACCCGCTGAAGACAAAGACGGTGATGACGACATTCCTAGTCGTCGACCTGCCCACCGCATACAATGTGATACTTGGGCGACTGACCCTCAACAAATTTAGAGCGGTCGTGTCCACCTACCATCGGATGGTAAAGTTCCCGACCCGCGCTGGGGTCGATGAAGCCAAGGGAAGTCCCCTCGAGTCCAGACGGTGCTACCTGACAGTGATTTCACTGCACAAGCGGCCAAGGGTCGACCCGCTCATGGAGGACCCCCGGGACGCGAAGAAGCCGGCTCAGCATCCTGAGCCAACGGAGCCAACCATTAGCGTGCCTTTGCGCGAAAGTCGCCCGGACCAGACGGTCCGGGTCGGGTCGGAGCTCCCCGAGTAGGAGCGGAGGCAGCTCGTCAACTTCCTGCAAGAGAATGCTGACGTCTTCGCTTGGTCCCCAGCGGACATGCCAGGGGTCGACCCCGAGTTCGCCCAACACTATCTGAGCATCTCGCTCGAGGCATGCCCAGTGAAGCAGAAGCCCCGACGGCTCGCCCCCGAGCGGCAGTTAGCTGTCCGAAAGGAGGTCGAGCACCTTCTGGCAGCTGGCTTTATGAAAGAAGTCAAGTACCCACGATGGTTCTCTAATGTAGTCCTCGTAAAAAAGCCAAATGGGAACTGGAGGATGTGCATTGACTACACCGATCTTAATCGCGCGTGCCCGAAGGATTGCTATCCCCTCCCGAGGATCGATCAGCTGGTTGACGCCACCTCGGGTCATGCTTGCCTGTCATTTATGGATGCCTTCTCCGGCTATAACCAAATCAGGATGGCGCCTGAGGATCAGGAGCACACGGCCTTCCTTACCGATCAGGGAGTATACTTCTATAGGGTCATGCCCTTCGGGCTGAAGAACGCAGGAGCCACATATCAGAGAACTGTGAATAAGATGTTCGCCCAGCAGATCGGGCGAAACATGGAGGTTTACGTTGACGACATGATCGTGAAGAATCGTGCGGCCGCAACCCATTTGGCCGACCTGGCAGAGGCGTTCTCCACACTTCGAAGATATGGCTTGCGCCTCAACCCATCGAAGTGCACATTCGGCGTCGGCTCGGGCAAATTCCTTGGGTTCATTATACACGAAAGAGGAATCGACGCCAACCCGGAGAAGGTCCAGGCGATCATCGACATGCAGGTGCCATGGACGGTTAAGGAGCTGCAAAGACTAAATGGGAGGCTTGCCGCTTTATCTCGGTTCCTCTCTCGGTCAGGTGATTGGTGCCTCCCCTTCTTTCGAGCCCTGAAGAATCCAAAAATTTGAATGGATCATGCGATCGTCAGAGGCCTTCACCACTGAGCAAAGACCTATCTGATCTTCCTCGCTTTGCTTTCGTCTCCCCCGGGGAGAAGCTCAACGTTTACCTGGCCACCTCTCCCCATGCGGTAAGCTCAGTTCTAATCAAGGAGACCACAAAGGAACAGATGCTGGTCTATTACACCAGCCACGTCTTGAGCGGCCCCGAGGAGCGATACCCGCCGATCGAGAGGCTGGCGTTGGCTCTCGTGTTGACGGCTCGGAAGCTGCGCCCTTATTTCCAGGCTCACCCAATCGAGGTAATCACCGACTAGCCACTTCGACAAATTTTGGCTAAATTCGACTTGGTAGGTCGCCTTCTCAAGTGGTCGGTGGAGCTCGGCGAGTTCGACATCCAGTATGTGCCGAGGACTGCCATCAAAGCCCAAGTGGTGGCCGACTTTATCTCGGATATGGCCCGACCCGAAGGTGACAACCCCGAGCCGACCGATGCGGGATGGGTCCTGCGCGTAGACGGGGCATCATGCTCAAAGGGCGCGGGGGCCGGGTTAGTGCTACAGGCTCTTAACGGGCGCCTGTTCGAGCGTTCCCTCCGTTTCGGCTTCAAAGCCACGAACAACGAGGTGGAGTATGAGGCTCTCCTGGCTGAACTCAGGCTGGCCACTGAGATGCAGTTAGACGCCCTACATGTCCACACCGACTCGCAGCTCGTGGCCGAACATCTCAACGGTGGATACGAGGTCTGTGACCCCACCATGTCGAAGTACCTGGCGGAGGTAAAGAGCCTAATCACCAACTTCTCCAGCTTTTCATTATCTAGGGTACCGAGGGGCCAGAACGAACGGGCGAATGCGCTCGCCAAGCTGGCTTCGAGGTTGGGCCCTGAGGATAAGCCCGACGTCGAGGAACTCCCCTTCCGTACAATTACAGTGGCCGCAGTGACGGCGACCGACGCACCGATGACTTGGGTGCAGGAGATGCTGTAATTCATGCGACATGGTATATTGCCCGACGATGAAGCCGTGGCTCGGCGTCTGCGCCGCACCCAAGCATGGTACTGCGAAGTTAATGGTCGGCTCTAAAAGAGGTCGTTCTCGCGCCCCCTCTTACGGTGCTTGGATGCCGACGAGGTGCGGTCGGTGCTCGCCGAGGTCCACGAGGGGATCTGTGGAGAACACAGGCGGTCGCACCTTGGCGTTGAAAATACTCCGCCAGGGCTACTATTGGCCCACCATGTGCCGAGATGCCCGGACCTACGTTCAACGATGCAACGCGTGCCAGAGGCACGCTCGGACGCCTCAGCAGCCTGCGGTCCCACTTACACTTGTGGACTGCGCGTGGCCTTTCGCATAGTGGGGGATGGATCTCCTTGGACCATTCCCCCCGGCCTCCGGGCAGAGGAGATACATCATCGTTGGTGTAGATTACTTCACCAAGTGAATCGAAGCTGAGCCACTGGTGGCGATAACGGAACGCCAAATGGAGTAGTTCGTATGGAGAAATATCATAACTAGGTTCGGCCTGCCTAAGGCCATCATCACCGACAATGGGACTCAGTTCGCCAGTGCCCGATTCAAGGAGTTCTGTGCGAACTACAAGATTCAGCTAAGGTTTAGCTCGGTGGCCCACCCTCAGACAAACGGCCTTGCAGAGGTGACCAACCGATCCATCTTGGACGGGCTTAGGAGAAGGACCCTTGCAGCTAGCTCCGCTTGGGTAGACGAGCTCCCGAGCATCCTATGGTCCCTACGCACCACCCCTAAAACTGCAACCGGGGAATCCCCCTACAGCCTTGCGTTCGGTACCGAGGCTGTCTTGCCTCCCGAGGTGGTCATTCCAACCCCTCGGACGGAGAGATATGAAGAGGACACCTCGGCCGAGGGGCTCCGAGCGGGACTGGATCTGCTCGAGGAGCGGCGAGCCGACGTGCACCTGAAGGCTCTTTCTTACAAGAGAGCCGTCGCCAGGATTTACAATCGCAGGGTGCGCCCCCGACCCGTCAAGCTTGGCGACCTGGTGTTGCACAGGGTCGAGGTAAGCAACCCGACCCGAGCGCACGACAAGCTTACCCCCAACTGGGAAGGACCTTATCGGGTCACAAGCGTCGTCCGAGCAGGGACTTACCGGCTTGAGACAATGGGTGGTCGCACCTTGCCAAGGACATGGAATATGCAGAACCTTAAGAAGTTTTTTGTTTAGAAAATCAGAGGAAAGCAACACGAGAAACTTTTTGACAAAAGGATTTTTCATTAAACTGAAGTCAAGTTACAGGACTAGACAACCCAGACTTACAGACCGACTCCTTAGAAAAATTTTATGGCAGCTGACCCTTCGGGGGTTCCAGGCTGTCATCAAAGGGGACCTCCTCGGGCATCTCCACCCCCGAGTCCTCGAGGAAGGAGGCAAAGGGGTCCTCCGCCACCTCAAGGTCGGGGTGGCGTGCCCGGAACCAGGCCAAGGCGATCCGGTACCCATATTCATAGGTAACCTGCCCTGACCGGGTCAACCCGAGCTGAAAGCCCTCAGACTTCTTGTAGTCCTCGAGCAGTTGCCTATCCCTCTCCGGCCTCTGACGGGCCTCCTCAGCCAGGGCCTCGGAAGCGGACTTCGCCTTAGCATCCGTCGCCTCGAGCTGCTTAGTCAGCTTGAGTGCCTCGGCCTTCAGCAGGTGAAGCTCAACCCGCTCAACTCGGAGGAGTCCTTAGAGGCCGTTGTTCTGCTCTTTGGCCGCTTCAAGCTCGGCCCTGAGGCGAGTCACCTCTGCGTCCAAGTCGGACGCGCGCTTCTCTACGACAACTATCGCCTCGGGACTCTCCGCCGCTTGGGCCTCCTCGAGTTGCCGGCGCAGCTCAACATTTCGGTCTCCCAGCCCGCCAATGATCCGACCGGCGTCCCGCACCCGGTCCATTAGTGCCACAACATAGTGGTGGCTCTGCAAACGAGAAGTGTCAGAACGGGCGCACTCTGGTAGCAGTGAGAAGCCTAGGGCGTAATACTTACCCACACCACCGACTTGGCGGACTTGCTAAGAAGAGTCTCGGAGGGCAAGGTGAACAGCTCCCCAGCCATCCTGGGGTGAAGCCCTCCTCGGAGGAACATGGCCGCAGCATCGCCGTCAGCCCAAACCCTATCCCCGACGGATAGGTTCTCCCAGCGGGCCAGCAGGGGGTCGCTCGCCGCCCCCACTGGCCGGTCTCCCACCACCTGAGCCTGAAAAGGCTCATCCTTGGCCCCGACTGGAAGCTGACACAGCTCCCGAACTGAAGGGAGCCGAGGCTCCTTTCCTGTGCCCTCCCGGTTAGATCCGCCCTCGCCCTGCACGGGGCCCGCCTCCGCCCGCTCTGCGCCAGCTCCCTCCGGCTGTGCCTCTGCCGGGCCGCTTGGAGGCGAGGACTTTGACCTTCTTCCGCAGACGATCTGCCTCGACCTCCACCGGCGCCTCTCTGGTGCCGGTCTTCAATTCTGCCGCTGCGCGCGTGGAGGGGGTTGACGGAATCCGTCCGCCACGGATCGATCTGAGGTTCACCATACTTGCAAATGGACGTCAGTTAGCTTCACAAAAAACTGGGATCCCTAAACTGTACGTCGCAGGCGTACCCTGAGGTATCGGGCTAAGGCCCGCCTCGATCAACCACGACTCCGTAATGTCCTGATTGGCTGTAGAGGAAGGAAGAATCTCCCTCAGCCACTGGAGGTCCCCGAGCTTGTCATCACTCAGGCTTGGAGTGGAGTTGTCAATAGCATGAGCTGACCACTGGAGCCCGAAGCCCCAATCCCGTACACAACTCACGAAGAAGAACCGCCCCTTCCACCCCTTGTTAGTGGAAGGGGCGCCACCTACCCTAAAGCCCAGACGGGCGGAAAGATAATATCCCTCCGGTCCCCTGGAGAGGCGGAAGCAAGACAGAAACAGATTTAAGGATGGGATGATACCGGCGTAGTGGCATTCCCCTAGGAACGCCACCAAACCCCGCCAGCAATTGGGCGCCATTTGCTATGGCGAAATACGCCACCTAGAGATACAGGAAACAATGATCGGGTGCAGGAGGAAGCGCAATCCTGCTTCCAGGGCATCCATGGATAATGTGAAGCCCCCGGGAATGGCGTCGTATGCCCGCTGCTCTGCCTCCGGGGCCACAAGGACATAGTCCCCTGGGATGCCAAAGCGACCCCGAAGGTCGGAGAGCTGTGACTCACTCACGGTGGAGTCGAGGTTATGAGGGGACCACAAGGCCTCAAGGGCCCGCGTCGCCTTCTCGCCAGAAGGCGAGCCGCGACCCTACGGCGAAGGGTTCTGTCCAGTGGAGGAGGTGGAGGAGGAAGCAGGAGAAGAAGAGGAAGCGGGGGAAGGAGCGGAAGCAGGCGGAGAAGAGGAAGAGGCCATTTGTACTGACCTTCAGAAGGAATATGGAAGGGTTGACGCAAACAGGAACAAATGTAGAAATCGGAGGAGATGACCGGGCAGAGGGATCAAGGAAATCTGGAAGGATTAGCTCGAGAGATAAGGGGTGTGCAGTGAGACAACCGCACATCACTTATAGGCAAACTCCCGCCAAAAACCCTGACTCTTCACCTGTGCGGAGTGGGCGACAGCCCACTGACGTGATAGCCCACAGGGCGCGTCGTTTCGGGAAGACCAGGGGACGCCCTGCCATAAATAAGGCCCAACATGGCAGTTGTAGGAGGCATGGTCGGCAGAAGCGCGTAGTCGCCTCGATTCCGGCTCCTAAGAACCCTTTACGGACGCTGTTTCCGGAAGGGTCGAATGACGCAAGAAACTGACCCTTAGGGTCTCATGCAAGCCAGCAACTAAGGGATCTCCCACCCCTCAACGGGCATGACATGCGAGATCATGATCGCTTAAGTGCCACCACGGCCAAGCACCTGCATGGTTCATTGCTGATTTACTGCTGCACCATCTGCATGGTTCATTGCTGGTTTACTACTGCGCCATCTGCATGATTCATTACTACACCATCTGCTTGGTTCACTACTGGCTTGTTGCTGCACTGAGCCTTGCCTCAGCCAGAAAGCTCGAGCCTGTACCTTGGCGCCAGACTGCCCGCTGCATACACCTCTGCGCGGTACACCCGCCTCTGCATGGTACGCCCGCCTGAGCCTGTACCTCGGCGCCAGACTGACCGCTGCGTACACCTCTGCGCGGTACGCCCGCCTGAGCCTGTACCTCGGCGCCAGACTGCCCGTTGTGTACGCCTCTGCGTGGTACGCCCGCCTCTGCGTGGCATGCCCGCCTTAGCCTGTACCTCAGCGCTAGACTGCCCGCTGCGTACACCTCTGCGCGATGTACCGCTTTGAGTCGTACCTCGGCGCCGAGTTTGCCTTTGCCACAGACACCTCTCATGCGATGCGCTTTCGCTGCGCGATGCGCCGCCTCCTGCTGATACGCCCGCTGAGCAGATTTCCTGGCCGCAGCCGCTTCCGCTGCATACACCTCTGCATACGATGCGCGCCATGCGCAGATGCCCGCTGAGCTGTATCTCGGCGCGACTTTGCTCGTTGCGTACACCTCTGCGTAGTACGCCCGCCTCTGCGTAGTACGCCCGCCTCTGCGCGCATGACGCCGCTTCAGACGCGCAGACGCCCGCTGAGCTCAGCCTCGGCCAGCACCTCACAGCGCCCCTTTAGACTGACCCCGAGTCAAACGCGCTCGATCCACGCCTCCTTGATGACAAACCGACAGGCGTCCGCTACGAGCCCATGGAAAGCATCCCCCCACACCGATCAGAAGCCCACCTGACGATCCTCACGGCCGGAAGCCAGCCTCGGACCCCTGAATGAGCACCGAGGCAGGACTTCCTTCGGGGGGGGGGGGGGAGAATGATGTGGGTAATAAATGAGACGTGACGTAAGCCCATACCGCTTGCATCCGGATAACGTCTCCTGTCCCGCACACAACCGACTGTAACCAGGGTTGACCGACAGATATGACACCGCCTGCTCCTCGCAGGCCGCACGATCACCGAGACATGTCATCATCCCGCAGGGGTCAGGTCCTCGACGCGCTTTCAGATGCAATCAGAGGCGTAACGCCACAAGCATATCAAAGAACATGCAACCTGGTCCATAAAAACCCAGGCAGATGAGCGTAATAGGGGGGGCTTCTCTTCCTCTCAACCGAAATACACCCTCCAAAGACTCTCTTGACTGACTTGATCGTCGGAGGGGTCAGGCGGAGTTCTTCCCGACCCGATCTTTTTATAGGAACCCGGAGCAAGACGTGATTGCCAGAGGAGCCCTTGTCGCCACCCTCAGACTCCAAGGACGCAACCCGGAGATCTCTTCCACATTCAGGTCCGAACCCAGCTGCGACGGTCTCGAAGCCACGGCATAAAGTTGTTTACACTAACAGTTTGATACCCTGTATTTTATTAAAAGATTCAGCATTTGTTGAGTGAAAACCAAATAAACAAACAAGTACTGGTCATTCTCGGAGGATATCAGTTTTGCAGAGTGAAAGCTTGTGCCAATTCTTTTCCTTATTGAACCCTTTTTATTGAGTTGCATGTGTCAGCTTTGTCACACACGACTAGATTTTGAAGTGTGTTGTGTGCTTCCATATTTTCGGCTCTGCTTTGACAAACTTATGATATGCCAACTCTGCTTCAGCACTTGGAACTTCTATTTCTGCATCACTTGGCACGTCTTTGTTGCTTTTAATGATATAGTTTAAACTTTGTAAAAGGAAAAGGAGATGAACAAATTGTTGCTGGGAACATGAAATGCCCAATATGATCCGGATGGTCATAGGGGGTTAAGATTTGAGTGTCGTGATAGTACTTACATCGGTGCATGCAGAATGCAATTTGTTTTTGTTTTGCCTGTGTGATATTTGTGCTGTTATTCCTATATCAATGCATTTAGGAAACAGTTATTCTTGCTCATGTTTCTCTTTGCTTGATAACATCTGTTCTAACACTTGTTTTCTTCACTTTGTTTCTTCAGGTATCAGAAGAAGATGCTGCTGCTCAATGTGGGAAGGAAAGTCGAATATGGCAACAGCGTGATGGGCGTCGCATTAAGTGGTGCAATTACGTTCCGTTGTATGCGTTCAGAGACGAAGTAAAAGGTTGAATCGGAAAGACGGAAGAGGTGAGGGGTGGAAATAAATAGCATTTATCAGCTGACGTAGTTCCCCACTGTTGCATTAAATTGATTTTTATGGCGTTCCAATCCAAAGTAGTCTACCTTTTCCATATCCCTCAACTGCCACTGCCCCCCACCCTCTTCACTTTGGAACCACTTAGCCTAACCATGACACGCATCCACTCTATTCAGGCACATTTAATCATCACAGTACTAAGTTGATCCTTTGTGTCCATGTTTGCATCATGTTGAGCAGGAAGAGAAGGGGAAACAGGAGAGAGAGAGAGAGAGAGAGAGAGAGAGAGAGAGAGAGAGAGAGAGAGAGGAGACTGGTTCAAGTTTTCCTGTTGCTGCAGAGGAAGTCGAGAAGAACGGCGTTTTTGCACTTGGGGCAGCACTTGGGGTCCTCCTCGGGGAGCATCACGTACATGAGGCATCGGGGGCAGGCGGCGAGCACCATCGACGTCGCCTCGGGGCTGGTTTGGCACGGCAGCCCCTGCTCGGTCTCCGACGATAGGCACGAGGAGGATGACGACGACCCACGGGGGGAGTCGACGACGGTGGCTGCCCTTCTTGACGCGTCTTCCCTTATCGGCGGCGCAAGGTTCAGCTTCAGGTCAACCTTGTGGCTCTTCCCATGGTTGGTGCGGCGGCTCATCCTTGTTCTCTGCAAGCAACGATATAACAGCAGTAGCATCGGAAAAGCTGTCATGTGCATGGTAGACACCGATACATATACCTAAGAAGGTGGAGCAGAGGCAGCAACCTTGAGCAGTAGAGATTGACGACGAGTGGATCGACGGGGAAGAAGACTAAGGGGTGGAACCTCCACCACTATGCGTGCACGCCGTTTACCATGTTTGTGCTGGGGGAGGTGAGCCTCCAATGCCATTATATAAGAAGGATATGTATGGTATTGTGTGTGCGCTCGCGAGAGAGAGGGAGAGTAATGGCCGAAAGATGGCAACCATATTGCTCGGTCAGGCGGTGAAAATTAAGAACAAAGAGAAGCGGTAAGGGCCAAAAATAGAGAGCACATGGATGGAGTGGGGCCCGCACCACTCCGTGAGTGGAGAAAGTTTGCGGGTGAGTAAGGCTTGTGACGTTTACAGGGTACATTAAAAATAAGCAGCACGGTTTGACCATGCTCCTTTACACCCATTTCATCTTAGATTTGGTGTGGTGCATTTTGTGTCTCATGTTATTTTCCGACATTGACTGCTGCTGACGTCGACCAAAGCTTTTCACGGTGGAAACATGATGGTTGTCCAAGGTGGCCAAATAATGGCTTATTTGCTCCAATAATTTCTGATTTGATGGCATCACTTGGTGGCAAGCTCCATGTGATGTGCACATCTTTTATGTCAAGACAAGTCCAGTGAGAGAGAGAGAGATTAAATGAATAATGACGTTGATGGTAGATAAGACGTGGTTCGGTCCTCAGGAACTCAACATGGCTCCCGAGAGAGAGGACAGCTCGAATGCGTTCCCCAAAGTCTACGTGCATTATGGAGACATGTCTTTATGTGAAGTGGGCGGGACGTCTCTTTACCCACCATGGAAACATCTTGTGAGAGCTTCTAACGTCCCTGCTGGGCTATAGGTGAGACTGAAGGGTCAAATATTGGAGCGCAGCCAATGTTTAATAAAAAGGGTCTAATGTTACCAAAGCTTATCGCGAGTACTTTGTAACAAAGAGGGGATCCGCATTCATTCATATATATATATATATATATATATATATATATATATATATATATATATATATATATATATATATATATATATATAATTGAAAATTTTATTATAAAAGGAATGATTTTATTTATTAAGATAATATATATCGATATAAATTATAAGTGAGAGTTTTTTTTTCAATCAATGCTTAAATTATATATTTAAATTATACACTTAAATCCGTGATTGATCATGTAAGGAATACAAAGTCATCATTCCATATTTATCTAATATTCTCGTTGAATATCATGATGAAACTAATTGATTATATTTTGGTGATCTAACTGCATTTTGAGTCACGCAGATCTACTATCGATCAACATTAGACAGTTGACACAGGATGAATTGGAGTTGCATTAGAAGAGAACACGTCAGGAGATTAGACGTCGAGCTGAAGGTCTGGTCGACAATCGACAGAAGGCTTCGGACAAAGATATCGGGCATCGAGCCAAGAAGAGCAGAGTTGCGCTAAGGAGATCGGGGTTACGGAGGTCAACCGTCGATTGGCCAACAGGCCACAAGAGAGGACGATGCATTAAAGAACCGGACGAAGCGCCGACCAATGATGTGTTGGGCAACAAAATGTTGATTCGTTATAATTGTCTAGATCAAAGTAGGTTAAGGTTTAATTACTATATAGGATTAACTATGATAGCGATGAAGGTATAAAGCAAAATGATGTGCCGGAGTTAAGGATGATCGAATCGTTGGGAGTTTGAGAGTTAGCTGAAAGTCCAAAGATTCATCGGGAATGCTATTGAAATTGGCCGAGAGTGAGTCGGGAACTTGACGAAGGGTTCATCGTAAGTTCACCAGAAAGACTCGTCGAAGGTTTGCAGAGCTCATCGAGAAAGATCGGAGCTTGCCAAAGAAGACTCGTCGAAACTTACCAAGATCATCGTGAAGTCCATGAGCCTACCGGGAGTCCGCCGAAAGATGTCTGAGAGTTCATCGAAAGTCCACCGAAAGTTCGCTGAAAGCTCGTCGGAAGAAGCCTTGACGTGTCGGATTTAGATTTGCTTAGAAAATATCCTTAATTTCATAATTAGTATGTAATTATGGTTAAGATTGAGAGATAATCTCCTTAACCCAATTAAGGGCCAATTGGGCTCGTACCTGGACAAGCTTGGGCCAAACTCAAGGCCCAAACAGGATTGCCGAATCCTGTATGGTGGTGGTACCACCTAGTGTCAGTGTACTTGGGCGGTGGTACCACCTAGTACACTGACAGTGATAGTGTGCCAAGCAGTGGTCTTGCCTAGCACTGGCGATGGTACCGCTAGAACCCGATAGACTCGAGATGAAATGATTTTTGGCTCAATGTTTGAATCCAATTGGAGCCTATAAATACCCCTCCCATCCCTGAGTTGAATACACAAGCACACAAACTTTAAAAGTAGAAAAATGCTATTCAAATCACTTTAGAAATTCTTCCTCTAGTCCTCATTTGTATTCTACCTAAAGAGAGGAGTGAAGTGCTTGTAAGGGTTATCTCCTGAGCCCGTCAAAAGGAGAAGTGCTGTAAGGGAATTAGTCTTCGCTCGTTGGAAGGAAAACTAATAGTGGAAAGTCAATGGCCTCAAGAGGAGGAATCGGGAGTGGATGTAGGTCGGATGATCAAACCACTATAAAAATCGATTTGTGTTTCTGTTCTTGTCATTTATATTTTTGCAAACCACCTTACTTCCTCTACTTCTCCTTCTTATAATCAGCTTCAAGTTTAAAGCATCATTCCTTTTTGAATTTAATCGAAATGATTCTTTTCGTATGAAACAGGGTTTTCCAAAATTGTTTAAATTGTACAAATTTACCGTACTTAACCACTGCACTAATTCACCCCTCCCCCTATTTTAGTATCGAATTGATCCTAACAGTTGGTATCAGAGCTACATTATTTCTCTTTTGGATTCACACTCATGAGAAATAACTCTTCACAGCTTTTAAGAGGGTTTTTCAATCATTCGTCCTCTTTTCTTTAACGGGTCGGACTACACCTATTGAAAAACTCGAATGAGAATTTTCTTACTGTCTTTGGATTTGAATTTATGAAACATTGTTGAAAACCATTTTCAAACTCCTTCTAAACTAACGAATGAATGGTTAGATTTAGAGAAAATCTTTTTCATTAAATGCAAAGGCTATAAATACCTTATTTTGCTCTTTAGATAAAATCGAATTTAATTATGTTTCTACTTACGAAATGACTTTTGATATTTGGCATACTCTTAAAGTCACACATGAAGGAATGAGTAGAGTCAAAGACTTGAAAGTGAATATTTTGATGCACAATTTTGAGCTTTTCCGAATGGCACCAAGTGAGACTATCAGTGACATATACACCCGTTTCACGGATGTCGTCAATAGTCTAAGAGCCCTTGGTAAATCTTTTTTGGATTTTGATTTTGTAACTAATATTTTAAGATCCCTTCCAAAAAGGTGAAATTCAAAAGTAATCGCCATACAAGAAGCTAAAAATTTAAATGACTTACCTCTTGAAGAACTCATTGGATCTTTAATAACCTATGAAATGACTTTTTGGAATATGACGAACTTGAGAACCACCTTCCAAAGAACATGAAGGATTTGAAACTTCGAACTATAGAATACCACTTGAGAGAAAGCTCAAGTGATGAGGACGATGATGATGAGAACTTTGAACTTTTGACAATGAACCTTAAAAAAATTATAAAATATAAATTAAAAGAAGAAGAGGCCACCGAAAATAAGGAAAGCACTGAAAGACGAATCAAGTGACGAGATGAGAAACTATGCTTTGACGGCTCTCGACAATGAGGTAAGTAACTCACCCAACATGCTTTTACCTTATTATGAGATTACCTAATATTTTTTCATGAATTGCTTAATTTAGTTAATAGGAAATAAAAATAATTTTCAAAAATATATCATGCTAGTGCTTTTGAAAATTAAAAGGGATACTTGAATGATATGAGATAATGCTTGTACACCTAACTTGATCAATTCAATGTATTCTTTTCATATTAATTTTGATGTTAAACATAATACACATCTATGCATGTTATGAATCTTTTGAATTAAATTTTTGAACATGACGTATATTTGACGTGTTATATTTTTGACCTTGATGATCCTTTTGATGAAATTTGGCTTTCCATGTTAATACTTGTGTTGAGCATGCTTACTTGAAATTAACCTACATTGCTTTCAATAAAATTTTCAAATAAAAGAAAAGTAGTTTTGATGATGACCCTTACATGAAAATTTTAAACATGCTCACTCAAATTGAAACATATAAAAATGGAAAATGCACCATCATGATGTTTTATGGTCTTAATGGCTTAGATGACAAAACTTGTATTTCGAATCTATACGATGATGGTTTTCTCGTAAAAATTTTGAACATACATCATGAAATCATCCTTGATAATGATGAAATAAAAATATTAAAAGGTTGTTATCATGCTTGAAAGTTATGGAATCATGCTTGATGATTTGTTTTATGAAATTTACCTTTAAGACTTGAATTTTCATGCTTGATCCTATTTGACATAAAAAAACGAAGACATGTTGATATAAAATCAATGCATAATTTGAAATCACTAAAAGAGAAATTCATGTGACTTGAAATCTTTCTATCTCTAAAGTTTTTGATTTTTCGATAAAAGATAAATAATGAGTCTCTAGAAAATGATTTTGATAATGTTACAAGAAATCATGATTGATAACGATATAAATGAAAATGTTTAATGTATGCATAGTGATGATTTTGTTTTTAACATGATCCATGGCTTTTCTATGAAAAATTGAACATGGTTATATGAGATTAACCACATAAAATAAAACATATGAAAATTAAAAATGTGCTATCAAGATATTTTATGTTTGATGTGTTTGGTCTTGATGGTTTTTATGATGAAAAATTATGTCTTGGTCTAATGTGTTATATATATCTTTTTGTCTTAATCGCTTTTATGACAAAATCTTTAAGACATCAAATTTTTTTTTTTTTTGGCTTTGATGATCTTTTTGATAAAGTTTGCCTTTCGCCCTTGAACATTGATACTTGTTTTGATTTGACAAAAATTTAAACTTTCCTATGTGAAACCAAATTACATGAAATGAAAATACATTTTTGAATTCATTTCATGAATCATGTGAATCTCATGAAAATAATCATTATGAATGTTTTAAAAATAAATGTGTGTATAATGCTTTTGGTCTTAATGATTTCTCTTAAAACTTACTTTTATTCAAAGATAAAGGCATGCTTATGTGAAATACTTAAAAGAAAATATATATTTCATCTATTCAAGATTAATGAATTCATGTTATTTTGTGAATCTCATGAATTTCTTAAATGTAATTTTGATCATGAGTTTCTAGTTGACGAATTGATTCAAATAAAATGATACATTTAAATGAATCACTTATCGATATTTACGATTATGATATATCTTTTTGAAATATCTTTTTAATATGATTTTGATAATTTAAGATGTCTTTTGGAATTCATGACATGATATGATATGATTGAATCATTGATTTACTCTTCTTTATCATGGCTTGAAAATGAATGTTTTGAATCATTGTTGATGATCTTTACATTTTGAAATTATATATGATGAGTAATGATTGATTGAATTTATAAATCAATAATTTTTTATTCGTTACTCAAAATTTCATTTTCATGATCTTGATTTCTCGTCATTTGATACTTGAGATTTTTCTTGAGAATGAAGATCTCCTATTTGATCTCTTGAGTTTCATGTGCAATTTACAAAGAAAAGTCATATCAAAATGAATCATGAATTGATATTGATATCTTGATTTTTTGTATTGGTATTCATGATTTGAATTTTGATGATTGAAAATTAATTTGCTTTATGATGAATCATTGAATCATGATCTTGATACTTCCTAAAAAGAATATTTATGAACCATGAATGATACCTTTTGATATTGATCATTGTTGATTTTTCATATTGATATCTTTCATGGCATAAATCCATTGCATTTTTTCCTTGTATGCATCATTGTTGTAATTTTTTATTGATGTAAATTTGTAATTGATATGAAAAGTTTATATCATTAGATTTCCTCCCTTCTTTTTTACAATGACAAAGGAGAAGTTAAATTGGTAACTTGTGTATCATAAGAGAAAGTGGCAAAAATAGCAAGCTAGAACTTGCATAGAAAGGCAAAGCTTGCACTTCTTATAAGAGAAAAAAACTTACTATCTTGAACATCACAAAAGTTGCTACCTTGCAATCTAAAGAAGAACAAAGTGCAAACTAGCACTAGAAGCAAGTGAAAAATTTACAATCTTGCATTTGTCATATGTTTGTATGTTGTGATATAAATTTTGCTAGTATGATTGTAAAATTTACATATTTTTTAAACTAGCTAAGATGTAACTTTTTCTTTTTTTAAATGATAAAGGGGGAGAATTAGATTGATGATCTCTTATGCATTGTACTGATGATTAAATATTTTTAAAGATTGCATGATTTTTTTCATAACATGTTGCTAGGATTTGGCATAATCCAAGTGTTATATCAATATGGTATATTGATAGGGGGAGTTTGGATAAACTCTGGAGAGTTAAAGTTAACTCCGTCATCAATTAGTCGTCATCATAAAAAAAGGAAAGATTGTTGAATTTTGGATTTTGATGATAAAACTAATTGATTATGTTTTAGCGATCTAATTGCGTTTTGAGTCACGCAAGTCCACTCTCGATCAGCATTAGATAGTTGACACAGGATGAATTAGAGTTACGCTGGAAGATAACACATTAGGAGATTGGACATCGAGTCGGAGGTCTGGTTGACAATCGATAGAAAGCTTTAGACAAAGATATCGAGCATCAGGCCAAGAAGAGTGGAGTTATGCCAAGGAGATCAGGATTGCGGAGGACAATGGTCGATTGGGCAATAGGCCGCAAGAGAGGACGATGCGCCAAAGAACTCTACGAAGCATCGACCAATGATGTGCCGGGCAACAGGATGTTGATTCGTTGTAATTGTCTAGAACGAAGTAGGTTAAAGTTTAATTAATGTGCAGGATTAACTATGATAGCAATGAAGGCATAAAGCAAAATGAAGTGCTGGAGTCAAGGATGATCGAGTCGTTGGGAGTTCAAGAGTTAGCCGGTAGTCCGAAGATTTGTCAGGAATGCTGCTAGAATTGACCGAGAGTGAGTTGGGAATTTGATGAAGGGTTCATCGGAAGTTCACCAGAAAGACTCGTTGGAGGTTTGCGGAGCTCACCGAGAAAGATCAGAGTTTACCAAAGAAGACTCGTTGAAACTCGCCAAGATCGTCGTGAAGTCCAGGAGCCTACCGGGAGTCTACCGAAAGATGTTTGAGAGTTTGTCGGAAGTTCGTTGGAAGTTTGTCGGAAGAAGCCTTGAGGTGTCGAATTTAGATTTACTTAGAAAATATCTTTAATTTTATACTTAGCACATAATTAGGGTTAAGATTGAGAGATAATCCCCTTAACCCAGTTAAGGGCCAATTGGGCATGTATCTGGACGAGTTTGGGCTAGACTCAAAGCCTAAACAGGGTTGCTAAACCCTGTTTGAAGATGACACCGCTAGATTGGGGTGGTGGCACTGCCTAGGGCTTGGTTGTCTGGGCGGTGGTACCGCCCAGTATATTGACAGTAGTAGTGTGCCAGGCGATGGTAGCGCCCAGCACTAGCGGTGGTACCGCTAGAACCTGGTAGACCCGGGATGGGATGGTTTTTGGTTCCAAATTTGAATCCAATTGGAGCCTATAAATACCTCTCTCATCCCTGGGTTGAATACACAAGCACACAAACATTGAAAGTAGACAAATGATGTCCAAATCACTTTAGAAATCCCTCCTCTAGCCCTCAATTGTATTGCACCTAAAGAGAGGAGTGAAGTGCTAGTTATAGGTATCCTACAAGCCAATCACGTGAGCGATGACACCTATAACACGCTGCGTCAATCTCTTTGCTTATGATTATTGGTATTTTCTCATATTATCTGGATGTATATTGTGATGTCCTTGGATCTATGCAATGAGAATCGGATCGTGATGAGATCTCGATAATGAGACCGATTCACCTTTAAACATAGACCCTAAATAATTCTGATCATAGGTTACTTGAGAGGGATATCAAGATAACCAGACAAACTAGTGTGCTGTATACCCGTCTATATGATGGAGGTGGCTGGTCTCATAGCTATTAGTGTGGGGACACTAAGGGCATAGTACAAGTGCTCATTAGAGAATGAGTTCACTGATTGATCTGCTTATAGAATGCTGGATGGTTATTGATACCTCACGTTAGATAGTGATTTCGTAGTCCTAGTAGTATATCTGGTCCTTAGACTTGAGACACTAAGAAAGTCCTGTATGAGTACTCCACTCTTTGATACTGGACTTATAGGTTTGAAAGTACCAAATATAGTACAATCAGCTATTGGGAGTGGCAGCCAACCTTATGAGGGCTATTGAGTATCAATAGAGGATTATCCACTCTCGGTATCATGAGAGGAATATCCCATGTATTCTTGCTTAAGCAAATCCCTAACCAGGGTCATTCGGATTGAGAGAGAAAGAGTTCTCCGGGAGAATCTGATTAGAGTGAGACTCGAGTAGAAACCGTATGGGCCTAACAGCACCATGCTCGATATACGGTCTTTGGGATATTAGATGGATAAGAGACTATAGGTAAATGGTAATTGAGGGCAGATAGGTCCAAAGGATTGGATTCCCATGTATCGTTTAGGGACTGTGGTATAGTATCCTGGTACGTCTGCAATCGATGAGTCGAGTCAATTATTATAGAGATAATAATTCATTGAGTCAGAAGGAGTTCTGATATGTATGACTCATGGCCAGCTCGATATTGGTCTTAGAGGGTCACACACATATGGTAGGTGTTGCGACGAGTAGAGGTTCGAATATGAGATATCCGCCGGAGCCCCTATCTTATTGGATATCCAATAAGCCCATATATTATTGGATCCCATGGATGAGATCCAATAAGAGCTAGATTATTAGGTAGAGACCCATTAATCTAAGAGATTTGGGTAATTGGATAGAGATCCAATACCCAATAGGATAGGATCCATTAGGGTTTACAAGGGGCCTCTATAAATAGGAGGGAACCAAAGGCCCATAGGTTGGAGTTTTTTTAGTAGCCATATTCTATTCTCCTCTTCCTAGAGAGGAGCATCATTGTAGACTCTACTGTGTGGATACCGCTAGAGAGGAGGACGCTTGACCTCCTTCATCCTCCCCATGGATTTGCTGAATCTCGGGGATATACGATCTCCCTAGGTACTATCGTTTCTTTTACACACATAGTTTTTGGATTCACGGATTTGTTTTGACTCACCGATCTTCACACGACGATGGAACCTTTTACAAAAATCTAGGGTGTTTTATTTTTTGTTCTTCCATTGTGCATGAGATGTCGCCCTATGGATTTTCCAACAGTGGTATCAGAGCCAGGTTATTCGTGTGAAGATCAGATTTTAACTGTGTTATATTTTTGGATGTGCTTTTGATGTCAAAATTGTTAACACAAAAGATGAGAGAGGGCAGTAACTATTGATCCCCTCATAGTTTGGCCAAGGCTGCTTGCAGCCATGGTCGTGCGCGCAAGGGGTTATCGATGGGCAGCAGCCTTCTGCCCGTAGCGGTAGCACTACCCGCATGCGCGAAGGGCGCATGCAGGCAAGGCCGCAGTGGGGGCCGACCTAAGCACGAGCACTACGCCCACAGGTGAGTGCCACCCCCCCCCCCACGAGCGAGTGATAGAGCTGCTCGGCAGGGGAGGGTGACGCCCGCAATGACGCTTGCTCACATAGGGGCGTCGGCTCGCTTCGAGAATTGCGCCCGCAGGGGCAGCGCCAGCGTGTCACGTGGCCATTACCCTCTCCCAACAAAACCAGCTTGCTAGGTGTGCAACGCCAATACTTATAAGGCTCAAGACCTCCCCTTTCCTTATTAATGTGGGACTAAATGCACCTTGCCTACCCCATCTTGGGGCGCACCCCCTTTGGGGTGCATGACTGCCTACCCCCTCTGGGGTGCACCCCCACCTGGGGTGCTCAGCGTGATACCCCTTCTAGGGTGATCACCATGACATCCTTAAGAATTCACCTTGCTTACCCCCTCTAGGGCACTTGGCCTGACATTGGTGGGTGCTTTTGCTCCCGAGTGGATCCTCACGGGCACGGGCGGTGCTCCCCTGTAGTGCCGCCGCTAGCAAGGTGGTGGCGGCGACAGCCACAATGCAAGCAGCAGAGAAAAGGGGGATTAGGTTTTTTTTGGCAAAAGATAGTTTTGCCCTTGAAAATCTTAGAAATACCAATTTTGTCCTTTCTACTGAATGACCAAAATGCCCTTTAAAATTTGGAAAATTCTTTGCATGTCCTTGTTTAAAAAAAGTTAATTAAAAATTTTAATTAACTATTATTATTTATTTAGTAGTCCTATATAATAACATATACATGTGATGTATGATGTGGACAGATGATCATGGACCATGTGATGTAATGTGTGTACATGTGATTATTATTATTGGGGCCTACGAGCCTTTATTTTTCTCGTTTATTATCGGGCCTGCGTGCATGTAATTATATTGTAATTACATAAGGAGGCGCAGCGGGAGCGGGACTCACGAGGTCGAGACGGACGATCCAATGCATGGAGATGCGTTGAGATGTCGATGGAACTAACGAAACGAGATGGACGATCACAGGGCATAGAGATGCGTTGAAGCATACATAGATCTTGATGTGAGTGATTAGGCCCACTAGCTCAGGCTTGATCACATTAGGATGTGGTCCATGATCATATGGTATGATTACTCATGTGATGTGTGATTGGTTATACACCTACTAGATATGTATATATATATTTGCATACGATGTAGATATATATTAAATATGTATGTGTGTGATACATTATATTAGGAGACCAAATCAAAATCCCCTCTATTAAAAATATTAAGTCGGTAAATGTGAGATAATTAGATTGACCCACGTGGCCTTCCATCGTTATAGGTAGAAACCGATTCCTGATGTAGGTTGAGTTGGTCGAGTTCCTCGAGACTCACCTATATCACGATTCGCTATCTTATCTACGACATAGAGATGTCATTAGTGACCTGAGGACATGGTATACTTGGTTGAGTCCCTCGAGGGTATATCATCGAATCAGACTCATATTGTAACGATGGTGATGACTTAACTAAACATCACGGTTGGTCGAGTCCCTCAAGGCCATGGTAGTTCGGAGGCCGAACAGGATGAGAATCACAAGGAGTTGTGATTGACAAGAGTTACTTGCCTTTACGGGCTTAACATGATTGGTCGAGTCCCTTGAGATTACGTTAAGACGCCGATTAGATCCCGATCCCCACTAGAGATCCACTGGGGGTTTCCGATTCACATACCGGAGGGTGTTGTGTGTCTCACAAAAAACTAGTGAGACTACATCAAGATAGAATTCCATATTTTGATTATTTATATTTTTACAAAATCTACATGTTATTTATTTATGCTATATTTTTATTTTTTAAAAATATCGTTATTAGACTCTATATGTGGCATACTTCATGCCAATTGCCTCATTGGTCCAAATTATATGGATTGTCTCCGCAAGCTGAGAATTGTTCTTATGACGGAGAAAATCGTATATGTCCTTGAACTAGTAATGCCTATGCCCAAGGAAAGGGGAAGCGAGGATGAGATCACTCTCTACGTGAAGTACGCAGATGACTCCACTCTTATTCAGTATTACATGTTAGACTCCATGACTCTCGAGTTATAGAGATAACATAAAAATTTGGATGATAGATCCTTACTTCTACATCTCTGTAAATTATTTAAGGAACATGAAAAAACTTAATGATATGAGATATCGAAGAGTCTCTTCCATGCCAGGATGACTGAGAGGACACTAGTTCAGAACCATATCTTTAAGATGATTGAGTGGATAGAGACACTCACAGATCTAGGAATGGTTCTAGAGGATAACTTGTGTGTGGATCTTGTGTTTCAGTCCCTACTCAATTCCTTTTCACAGTTTTCTATACTGGTAAGACTAGAAAGAAAAGGAAGATAGCGAAGTCCCTTGAGAAGGGTAAAGGGTAAGGGCAGATCGAGTAAAGCAATGGTTGCTAAGAAGATTCAGAAGAGAACAAAAGCCAGTGCTTCCACTGTAACAAAGACGGGCATTGGAAGAGGAACTACAAAGAGTATATTATAGAGAAGGCGAAATAGAAGCTTAGAGAAGCTTTAGATATGTATTCATGATTAGTCTCTATTTGTCAGACTCATATGATAACACATAGGTATTGGATACCGATATTGTTTGTTATATCTATAATTCATTGCAGGTTCTGGCAAAACCTAGGAGATTGATGAGAGGCAAGATGGACCTTAAGATGGGCAATGAAGCAAGAGTTGCTGCTATTGTTATTAGCGAGGTCACTCTACATCTGCCTGACGGAGCTACTATTGCATTAGATGCACGCTATTTTATTCCCTTTATTATCAAAAATTTTATTTTCATTTTATTTTTGACATTGAATGGTTATAAAGTAGTTTTTGAGAATAATAGTTGTTCAACTATTAAGGATGATGAGATAATCATAAGAGGAATATTGTATAATGGTTTGATTATGCTATACACTACTCTACGTATCATGAATGTAAGTGTGCCTGAGAGAAAACGAGATAAAGTGAACAATGTAAACCTATGGCATTGTAGGCTAGGTCATATCCATAAGGGAATGATTAAAAAGTTACCGACAGATGGATACCTAGATCCATTTAGTGGAAAGATGACCAACTCTCTATTTAGTGGAACTGGAGAGAGAGCCACTGAGTTGTTGGTACTTATACATAGTGATGTATGTGGTCCCATCTCAAATTAGGCCATCAGTGGTTATTCCTATTTCTTATTTTTACTGATAATTTCTCTAAGTATGGATATGTGTACTTGATGAAGTACAAGTTTGAAGCCTTCAAGAAATTCAAGGAGTATGAGAATGAAGTAGAGGTTAAGACTGGAAAGAATATCAAGACTCTTCAATCAGATCGAGGAGGTGAGTACTTGAGTACAGAGTTCACACAGTTCTTCAAGGACTAGGGGATTCTATCCTAATAGACACATCTTTATACACCCTAGCTTAATGGTGTATTCAAAAGGAGGAATCACACACTATTAGATATGGTGTAGTCCATGATGAGTTTCGTCGACCTACCCATCTCATTCTGGGGATATGCCCTAGAGTCTACAACTTACCTTCTGAATAGAGTTCCAACTAAGTTGGTAGTGTCTACACCATATAAGATATGGAAAGGGAAGCCCGATCTTAAGATTGTTAAGATTTGGGGCTGTCCTACCTACGTTAAGAGACACATACCCGATAAGTTAGAATCCAGGATGGAATGGTGCAAGTTCATGGGATATCCCAAGAAAACTTGTGGGTATTATTTCTATCAACCCATCTTTGTAGCTAAGAGAGTAGTGTTCCTTGAGAAGGAACATATTCTTAGTGGAGACAGTAGGAGCATGATAGAGTTGAGCGAGGTTGGAGAACCTAGCTCAAGCATCATTCCACAACTAGAATCTATTCAGGTACCTAGTACATAAGTTTCAACTTTACGTAGGTACGATAGAGTATCCCATCCTCCTAAGAGTATGTTGGACATATCAGAGGAGCGGATGTTGAGGATATTGATCCTCAGACCTACGAGGAGCCTATTATGAGTATAGACTCCGGGAAGTGGCAAGAAGTCATGAATTCAAAGATGAATTTCATGTACTCCAACTAGGTTTGGAAACTAGTTGATGCACCCGAGGGTATCGTGTCAATTGGCTATAAGTGGATCTTCAAGAAGAAGATCGGAATAAATGGAAAGGTAGAGACCTATAAAGTAAGGCTAGTGGCTAGGGGTTCTTGTTAAAGTCAAGGTGTTGACTATAACGAAACCTTCTCACCTATAGTCATGCTAAAATCTATCCGAATTCTGTTGGCTATTATAGCACACCTTGATTATGAGATCTAGCATGAAAATTATATTCCTCAACGGCAACCTTGAGGAGGAGGTGTATATGATACAGCCTGAGGGATTTATATCCAAGGACAGTCCAGATAAGGTGTACAGGTTGCTTCAGTCCATCTATGGACTAAAGCAAGCTTCCCAAAGTTAGAACATAAGATTTGATGAGGTGATCAAATCTTATGACTTCATTAAGAATAAAGATGAGCCTTGTATATACAGAAAGATAAGTGGGAGCACTATCACCTTTTTGGCGTTGTATGTGGATGACATCCTAATCATTGAGAATGATGTAGGAATGCTCTCCACGGTAAAAGCTTGGCCATCTAGACACTTCTCCATGAAGGACTTAGGGGAAGCATCCTACATATTGGGGATTCGGATCTATAGAGATGGATCTAAGAGGATGCATGGCTTGTCCCAATCCAGGTACATAGACACTATTGTCAAAAGGTTTGGCATGAAAAATTTCAAAAGAGGTCTCATACCAATGAGACATGGAATATCACTTTCCAGGAGTATGTCCCCAAAGACTCTTGAAGAAAAGGCACATATGGATAGGATACCATATGCCTCAGCGATAGGATCTATCATGTATGTTATGCTACGTACCAGGCCTGATATAGCCTATGCTTTGAGTATCATGAGCAGGTATCAGGTGTTGGAAAATCCTTCAAGGGAGCGACATCTCATACGCAGTGGAAGAACAAAAACAAAACACCCCAGATTTTCTGTAGAAAGTTTTCGTCGTAGTGCGAAGATCGGTGTGTCAAAAACAAATCCGCAAAACTGCACGTGTTAAAGAAAATACCTAGGGAGATTGTATATCCCTGAATTCCTACAGATCTGTGGGAGAGGATGAAGGAGGTCAAGCGTCTTCCTCTCTAGCGGTATCCACACGGTAGAGATTGCAACGATGCATCCCTCTTTCTGGGGAGAGGAGAACAGGAAGTGGCTACTAAAAGAAACCCTCAACCTATAGAGCTTTGGTTCCCTCCTATTTATAGAGGCCCCTTGAAAACCCTAATGGATCTTTTGCCCTATTGGGTATTGGATCTCCATCCAAGTACCCAAGCCTCTTGGATTAGTGGGTCTCTACCCAATAATCTCTTATTAGTAATTATTGGATCTCATCTCAGGATCCAATAATTCATGAGCTTAATGGATATCCAATAAGATAGGGGGTTCAGCGGATATCTTATATCTGAACCTCTACTCGTCGCAACACCTACCATATGTGTGTGACCCTCTAGGCGCAATATCGAGCTGGCCGTGAGTCATACTTGTTAGAACTCCTTTTGACTTAGTGAATTATTATCTCTATAATAATTCACCCAACTCATCGACTGTGGACGTACCAAGTCACTACGCCACGGCCCCCAAGACGATACAGGGGAATCTAATCCTTTGGATCTATCTATCCTCAGTTACCATGTATCTATAATCCCTCATCCATACAATATCCTAGAGACCCTATACCGGGCATGGTGTTGTCAGGCCTATACGGTCTCTCCTCGAGTCTTGCTCTTGTCGGATCCTCCTGGAGAACTCTTTCTCTCTAAATTCGAATAACCTTGGCCAAGGATTTGTTCGAGCAAGAATACATGGGATATTCCTCTCATGATATCGAGAGCAGATGATCCTCTATTGACACTCAATAGCCCTTATAAGGTTGGCTATCACTCCCAATAACTGGCTATACTAGATCTGGAACTTTCCAAACCTATAAGTCCGGTATCAAAGAGTGGAGTACCCATACAGGACATCCTTGGTGTCTCAAGTCTAAGGACCAGATACACTACTGGGACAATGGAATCACTATCTAACATGAGGTATCAATAACCATCTAGCATTCCGTAGGCGGATCAATCAGTGAACTCATTCCTCAATGAGCACCTGCACTGTACCCTTAGTGTCCCTACATGAGTAGCTATGAGACCAGCTACCTCCATTATATGGACAGGTATACAACACACCAGTCTATCCGATTATCTCGATGTCCTTCTCGAGTAACCTATGATCAGGATAATTCAGGGTTTATGTTTAAAGGTGAATCGGTCTCATTATCGTGATCTCATCACGATCCGATTCCCATTACACAGATCCAGGGACATCATAATATATGCAACATGTAAGATAAAGTGATAAAACGCCTAATAATAAGCAAAGAGAAAAAGTACATATCAAGTCACAAGTGCCATCACTCATGTGATTAGCTTGCAGGGCACATATGACTAGCAATCTCCCACTTTACCTAAAGCCAATCACTAACATGTCTGATCCCCATCAGACCTTTGTGACACTCAAAGACAATCTGAGTCAATGGCTTTGTTAGTGGATCTGTATTGTTATCTTCGGATGGAACTCTTTCTATTGCTACATTTCTTTTGGCGATAATCTCTCTTATCAAGTGGAACCTCCTCAGAACGTGTTTTGACTTCTGATGAGACCTAGGTTCCTTCACTTGAGCAATTGCCTCGCTATTATCGCAATATAAAGGAATCGGCTCCTCGCTGCTCGGGACGACTCCTGGATCTGTGATGAACTTCTTCATCCAAACTCCCTCCTTTGTTGCCTCTGCCGCAGCAGTGGTCGAGTCAGTAGTAGTGTCTTGCTTGGAACTCTTCCAGCATACTACTCCTCCATTCAGGGTGAACACATACCCTGAATTAGACTTGCTATCATCGACATCGGACTGGAAGCTCGAGTCCGTGTAGCCCTCAACCCTGAGGCTATTACCTCCATATACCAGTAACAGATCCTTAGTCCTTCTTAAGTACTTAAGGATACTTTTTACTACTTTCCAATGCTCCAAGCCTGGATCTGCCTGATATCTGCTCGTGACACTTAGAGCATGTGCTATATCAAGTCTGATACATAGCATAGCATACATGATAGATCCTATCGCTGATGCATATGGTATCATATCCATGTGTGCCCTTTCTTTAGGAGTCTTTGGGGACATACTCTTAGAAAGTGATATTCCATGTCTCGTTGGTATGAGACCTCTCTTGAAATTTTCTTTGCCAAACCTTTTGACAATGGTGTCTATGTACCTAGACTGGGACAAGCCAAGCATCCTCTTGGATCTATCTCTATAGATCTATATCCCCAATATGCAGGATACTTCCCCTAAGTCCTTCATGGAGAAGTGCCTAGATAACTAAGTCTTTACTGTGGAGAGCATTCCTACATCATTCCCAATGATCAGGATGTCATCCACATATAATACCAAAAAGGTGATAGTACTCCCACTTACTTTCCTGTATACACAAGGCTCATCTTCGTTCTTAACGAAGTTATAAGATCTGATCGGATCATCAAATCTTATATTCTAACTTTGGAAAGCTTGCTTCAATCCATAAATGGACCTAAGCAACCTACACACCTTATCTGGGTTATCCCTGGACACGAATCCCTCAGGCTGTATCATATACACGTCCTCCTCGAGGTTACCATTGAGGAATACAGTTTTGATGTCCATCTGTCAGATCTCATAATCATAGCATGCTGCAATAGCTAATAGAATTCGAATGGATTTTAGCATGACTATAGGTGAGAAAGTTTTGTCATAGTCAACACCTTGCCTTTGACGATACCCTTTAGCCACTAGCCTTGCTTTATAGGTCTCTAATTTTCCATCTATTCCAATCTTCTTTTTGAAGATCCACTTACAGCAAATGGGTACAATACCCTCGGGTGCATTAACTAGGTTCCAAACCTTGTTGGAGTGCATGGAATCAATTTTTGAATTCATTACTTCTTGTCATTTCCCGAAGTCTATGCTCATAATAGCCTCCTTGTAGGTCTGAGGATCAATATCCTCAACATCCTCTCTTCTGATATGTCCTACATATCTCTCAGGAGGATAGGATACTCTATCGGACCTACGTAAAGTTGGAACTTATGTGTTAGGTATCTAAACAGACTTTGACTATGGAATGGTGCTTGAGCTAGGTTTTTCAACCTCACTCAATTCTATCATGCTCCCACTGTCTCCACCAAAAATGTGTTCCTTCTCAAGGAACACTACTCTCTTGGCTACAAGGACCTTTTAGTCCTCAGGGTGATAGAAATAATACCCACAAGTTTCCTTGGGGTATCCCATGATCTTGCACCGTTCTATTCTGGATTCCAACTTGTCAGGGTTGTGTCTCTTAATGTGGGTAGGGTAGCCTCAAATCTTAACAATCTTAAGATCAGACATCTTCCCATTCCATATCTCATATGGAGTAGACATCACTGACTTGGTTGGAATTTTGTTCAGAAGGTAAGCTACGGTCTCTAGGGCATATCCCCAGAATGAGATGGGTAGGTCGGCGAAACACATCATGGAACGCACCATGTCTAATAGTGTGCGATTCCTCCTTTCTGATACACCATTAAGCTATGGTGTATAGGGAGGTATCCATTGGGATAAGATCTCATAGTCTTTGAGGAACTGGGTAAACTCTGTACTCAAGTACTCACCTCCTTGATTGATCGAAGGGTTTTAATACTCTTTCCTATTTGGTTCTCCACTTCATTTTTATATTCCCTGAATTTCTCAAAAGCTTTAGACTTGTACTTCATCAAGTACACATGTTCGTATCTTGAGAAATCATCAGTGAAAGTAATAAAGTAGGAGTAACCACCTATGGCATGAGTCGACATGGGACCGCATACATCACTATGTATGAGTTCTAGTAACTCAGTGGCTCTCTCTCTAGTTTCACTAAATGGAGAGTTGGTCATCTTTCCCCGAAGGCAAGGTTCACATGTCGTATATGACTCATAGTCAAATGGATCTAGATATCCATCTTTTAGCAACTTTTGAATCCTTCTCTCGTGGATGTGACCTAGCCTGCAATGCCAAAGATATGCATTGTTCACCTCTTCTCGTTTCCTCTTAGACTCACTTACACTCATGATATATGGAGCTGTATTTAGCATAAATAAACCATTATGCAATGTTCCTCTCGTGATGATCTGATCATCTAATATTATTAAACAATCATTGTTCTAAAAAACTAATTTATATCCAATAACTATCAAACATAAAATGGAAATAATATTTTTGATAATAGAAGGAACATAATATGATAGAACCCCAGAGGAATTCTATGGAGATTGATCTTTGAAGGGGATTAACCCTTGGAACGCTATAGGGGTTCCACCCTCCAAGTAGCCTGGTGGCTGCAATTGTAGATTGATCTTTCTTATTCCAAAGTGGTGGAGGCTACAAGCTTATATAGAGCTCCAAACCCTAGCCCTAGGGGCTGCTTCCTAAGTGAACTACCCAATTTGCCCTCAACCTTAGCGGGCCAGCCGAGTAACAAGGGGGCGACGGTTAAGAAGCCCAAAGACCCAAATATAAACCCTAGCCTCTCTTCTTTATAGGATAGAGGTGGCTAGGTGGGGTTTATTACATTCTCACAGGATTTTTATTAGCTACTATATGGTTGAGTAGGACCTTACCCTGCTAGGGTCCTATCAAGCCCGCCCTCTTCAAATCAACCTTGTCCTCAAGGCTAGGGTTCCATGAACTCAGGGAACCGGGACTTCAGCTCCTCATATGATTCCCATGTGGCATCTTCGAGTGGTAAATTAGTCCAATGTACTAGTACTTCAGTAGAGGGACGTCGACAACGCATCACGACTCTGCGGTCGAGGATGGCTTGTGGTTGGGCTTGAATATTTTCATCATCAGTGGTGTTGGGCAGTTGGTTCTGGGGTGTCTCGTGTTCTCCCAACTTGGGCTTCAAGCATGACACGTGGAAGACAGGGTGAATTTTGGCATCTTCGTAATTTAAGTCTCAGACGCCACACTCCAATACGCTCTATGATCTGATAGGGCCCATAAAAACGTGGAGATAGCTTCATGGAGGCTCGTGTGTTGATGGATAGTTACTTGTATGGTTGTAGGCGAAGATAAACCTAGTCTCCTACTAAAAATTCTCTTTCACTTCTTCGTGTGTCAGCTTGCTGCTTCATTCTAGCTTGAGCGGTAGAGAGATTATCCTTTAGCAGCTGTAGGAGTTTATCCCTGTCAATTAAATCTTAGTCGACCTGATCTACCTTAGCCGAGCCAATTACATACTTTGGAATCACAGGGGCCGGCCGATCATATAATGCTTCATATGGGGTACATTTTATAGATGAATGATATGTAGTATTGTACCACCATTCGGCCCAGGGGAGCCATTTCGTCCACTCCTTTGGTCGATCACTAGCGAAACACCGAAGGTATGTCTCTAAACATCTGTTCACCACTTCTGTTTGGCCGTCAGTTTGTGGATGATATGCAGTGCTCATCTTGAGTTGGTGCCCTATAACTGAAATAACTCGGTCCAAAATTTACTAGTGAAGACCCTGTCACGATTACTTACGATGGACCTTGGCATCCCATGTAGTTTGACAATATTTTCTATGAAAATCTGAGCAATACTAACAGCAGTGTAGGGATTTTGCACAGCACAAAAATGAGCATATTTCATAAGTCGATCAACCACCACAAGGATTGTGCTTTTACCTTTGGAATGTGGCAGCCCTTCGATGAAGTCCATGGAGATATCAGTCCACACCGAGTCTAGTATGGGTAGTGGTTGTAGTTTCCCTGGACTCGCCACTGTTTCACCTTTTTGCTGTTGACATACATCACATTGTGCTACGTATTCAGAAATAATTTTTTTCATCCCTTTCCAAAAAAAGTTTTGCTTCACTCTTTTGTAGGTTCTTAGAAATCCGGAGTGCCCTGCTAAAGGTGTGGAGTGTATTTCGTGCAGAATGACTTTGATGCAAGGGGAGTTTGGTATAAGCATAATATGACCTTTATAGCGTAGATCCCTCGAATCCCAAGTATAGTGAGCTATTGCGCTTGGATCCTCCTCCAATGTTTTGATGATGTTGCTGGTTTCTGGATCCTTCTTCCATTCCTCCCCTCTGGTTGCTGCTGGAGATGCATAAGAAAGCCACCATTTATCTTGTGTAAAACTTTCTCTATTCGTTGGGTTGAAATAGTGGTTACGTTGCTTCCGCGCTTCCCGCGTAGGGTGACCTGTTTACCTTTACAATAGAATTTCATAATCAATTTGGAAAAGTTCCAAGAGACATCACCTAGTGTCGTCAGCCATTCTATGCCCAGCACAGCCTCATAATCATCAATTGGTAGGAGGAAGAAGTCGGCAACAATTTCTTGTCCCTGCAGTAATAGTTTCACCTGTGGGCATCTTTGGTCGCATTTTAGGATTCGACCGTCGACAACCTTTACGTCGAACTTGCTGCAACCTTCGATATAGAGCGCCATCTGAGCAGTAACCTTACTATTTAGAAAATTATTAGTACTGCCTGTATCGATGAGAACGGTGATTAGTTGTTGTTTGAGCAGGCCTCCAACTTTCATCGTTTGCGGATTTGAGTAGCCGGCTAGCGCATGTACCATAAAGTCGGTTGATTGTGGCTCTTCTTCCACATCTTCATCCTCATGTTCAAGACTCTCTTCTGGCTGTTCACTGATCTCTTCTTCCACTGGTTCAATCACAAGAAGTCTCCCTTTTTTACTGCGATGCTCGTGGCTCCACGGCTCGTCACAATGCCAACATAACCCCTTGGCAGATTGGTCGCGAAGCTCTTCTCTTGTCAACCTTTTTAGTGCAGGAGCTCGACTGATAGTAGGGGGGCTGAGGGATTCGATATTGCTGGTTGGGGAATGACCCTAGTCCTCTGGGCTTCGCGGTTCAATCGCTCCTCCTGAAGTCGTGCGAAAGAGATGGCTGCCATAAGCGTGTATGGTTGTCGTGCTTTAACTTCTCCCTGGATCTCCAGCTTTAAGCTCTCAATAAATGTCCCCAATAACTATTTTTCAGACCAATCACAAGTTTGATTAGATAACCTTTCAAACCTAGTTTGATACTCCTGGATGGTGGAGGTTTGTCGGATCTTTGCTAGTTGTCCGTCGATGTTCTCGTAATCGGTTGGTCCGAAGCGGATCAGTAGTCCTTCTTTGAATTGTCGCCATGAGAGGACTCCATGAGTGTGTTCAAACTAATCAAACCATTGTATGGCATCCACTTTAAGATGTATAGCTACAATTTCTACCATAGATGCGTCTGCAGTTTTGTGATACCGAAAATATCACTCCGCGCGTGAGATCCAACTAATCGGGTCTCCTTCTTCCCATCTAGGGAAGTCCACCCTCATGTGTGGATAGTAGGGATCAGTCATAGACCTACCTTCTCTTGGGAGTCATCTCTTTGGTCAGAGCTCTCTCCTTGATGAGATTTCTTTGGGCTCGGTGTTCGACCCAAACTGAGTTCGGCAAAGAGAGCCCGAATCTTATCCTCCATTCGCGTCTCGAAGGCTTCGAATTTAGCATTTATCGCCTCCTCGGATGCCATAGTATATGCCTCCAGATCTGTAATATTAAGATCTCTCTTTTGTTGCCAGGTTAAAGGCATGAATTGTTTGAGGGAAGTGGTGGCCGAAAGGGTTTGTGGATCGGTGGATGTAGGCTGCGGTTTAGGCTTATTTTGTGGCTGCTTTGGGTGCTGTTTGGGGCTGCGATTTGATGGAGTTTTGGGCTGAGATGGTAGTGGATAAAGGTTAGGGAAGAGGGTTTTATATCTGTGGTAGATCGCAGCAAATATTTGACAAAAATCAGTGGCAATTGCTGCCTATGTGTGCTGCCTCGTAAGAGCAGAATTGTCGTCGAAGAAATAGCGATTTCTCGATGAAATTTCCAGCGAAAACTCAGGGATTTGAGGAGGGGGTTTGAAGGTAGAATCTTAGTTTAGATAGAAACAAGGATAACAAATTGGATCAAGAAATTTTGGCAGCAAAGCAGTAAAGAAATCGGTGCAAGTTGCGATAGCAGAATTCTCGTCGAAAAATTTCAACAGTTTGCGACGAGAGATTGCAGCAACACACGAATTTTTTTTTTGATGAATTCCACAATAGATCAATCATGGATGGGAGCCAAGATGATCTATGAGGTGCACAAAAAATTTTGTTCAAAAAGGATAACAATTAGATCAGTTAAAGGCAAAGAACACGCTGGCTGAAATTTTTCAAGAACGATCCTTCGTTCGCAAAGATGGTAACTTTTGCGACGCAAGGAATTCGCAGGCAAGGGATTGATAGAAAAACTTTTTTTTGATATTTTAGATGAAAATTTGTAGCAGCAAAAGGTATTGGTGGTAGAAAAATACCAGGTCTCTGATGCAATTAGAGGTGGTGACTGTAGATTGATTTGATCTACGTCAAGAGATGACGGTGGAGACGACGACGTCAAGAGGAATTGTGGGAATTGCTTGGCTAATGGTGGGCGGCAGGGATGGCAGCAAAAGCAGCAAGATCGCTGCTCTGATACTAGATGATAGAACCCCAGAGGAATTCTATGGAGATTGATCTTTGAAGGGGATCAACCCTTGGAACGCTATAGGGGTTCCACCCTCCAAGTAGCCTGGTGGTTGCAATTATAGATTGATCTTTCTTATTCCAAAGAGGTGGAGGCTACAAGCTTATATAAAGCTCCAAACCCTAGCCCTAGGGGCTGCTTCCTAAGTGAACTACCCAATTTGCCCTCAACCTTAGCGGGCCAGCCCAGTAACAAGGGGGCGACGGCTAAGAAGCCCAAAGACCCAAATATAAACCCTAGCCTCTCTTCTTTATAGGATAGAGGTGGCTAGGTGGGGTTTATTACATTCTCATAGGATTTTTATTAGCTACTATATGGTTGAGTAGGACCTTACCCTGCTAGGGTCCTATCATAATAGCATGCATCTAATGCAATAATAGCTCCGTTAGGTAGATGTAGGGTGATCTTGCTAACAGCCACTACAGCAACCTTTGCTCCATTACCCATCTTAAGGTCCATCTCGTCTCTGTTCAATCTCCTAGGTCCTGCCAGAACCTACAACGAATTGTAAATATGATAAGCACTCCTGGTATCCAATACTCGTGTGTTATTAAAAGATTCTGATAAATGGAGACTGATCATGAATGTACTTGAAGCTTCTGCAAGCTTCTGTTTCGCCCTCTCTATAAGGTACTCTTTGCAGTTCCTCTTCCAGTGCCCATCTTTGTCGTAGTGGAAGCACTAGCCTTTGTCCTTTGTTGGGTCTTTCTTGGCAACCTTTGCCTTACCCATTTTGCCCTTGTCCTTATCCTTCTTAAGGGTCTTCTCAGCCTTCCTTTTCTGACTGGTCTCACCAGTATAGAGAACTGGCTTCTCTTTCTTGATGGTGCTCTCTGCTTCTCTCAACATATTGAGGAGCTCTGGGAGGGTCACCTCAAGTTTGTTCATATTAAAATTCATTATGAACTAAGAAAAGGAATCTGGTAGGGACTCAAGCATAAGATCCACACACAGTTTATCCTCTAGGACCATTCCCAGACCTGTGAGTTTCTCGATCCACTCAATGATCTTAAGGACATGGTTCTGAACCGGTGTCCCCTCAGTCATCCTGGAACAGAAAAGACTCTTTGATATCTCATATCACTGAGTTCTTCCCTATTCCTCAAACAGTTTGCAGAGATGCAGGAGTATTGAATTAGCATCCATATTTTCATGCTGTCTCTATAACTCAGTAGTCATAGAGGCCAACATATAATACTGAGCAAGAGTGGAATCATCTAAGTATTTCACATAACGAGCGATCTCATCCTCGCTTGCCCCTTCGTCGGGCGTAGTGATCACTATATCAAGGACATACGTGATTTTCTCCACTGTGAGAATGATTCTCAGATTGGAAAGCTAATCTGTATAATTTAGACCAATGAGGCGGTTGGTATCAAGTATGTCACGTAAAAGATTTGAAAGCGACATTTTCTGAAATTAAAGATGTAGCAGAAATAAATAATATGCAGACTTTGTAAAAATTAAATAGTTAAGATAAGGACTTCTATCTTAATGTACTCCCACTAATTTTTCACGAGACACACAACACCCTCCGGTATGTGAATCGGAGGCCCCCGGCGGATCTCTAGTGGGGATCGGGATCCAATCGGTGTCTTAACGTAACTTTGAGGGACTTGACCAATCACGTTAAGTCCGTAAAGATAGGCAACTCTTGCCAATCACAATTCCTTGTGATTCCCATCCTGTTCGGCCTCTGAACTACCATGGCCTCGAGGGACTCGACCAACCATGATGTTCGGTTAAGTCATCACCATCGTTACAAGATGAGTCTGATTCGGTGATATACTCTCGAGGGACTCGACCAAGTATACCATGTCCTCAGGTCACCGGTGACATCTCTATGTCGTAAATAAGATAGCGAGATACGATATAGGTGAGTCTCGAGGGACTCGACCAACTCAACCTACACCGGGAATCGATTCCTAGCTATAACGATGGAAGGCCACGTGGGTCAATCTAATTGCATCACGTTTACCGACTTAATATTATTAATGGAGAGGATTTTTGATTTGGTCTCCTAACATAATGTGTTACATACATACGTATTTAATATATATATCTACATCGCATGTAAATATATATATATACATATCTAGTAAGTGTATATCTAATCATACATCACATGAGCAATCACACCAGATGATCATGGACCACATCCTAATGTGATCAAGCCCGAGCCAGTGGGCCCAATCACTCACATCAAGATCTATGTGTACTTCGATGCATCTTTATGCCCTGTGATCGTCCATCTCGCTTCGTCGGATCTGTCGACATCTCAACGCATCTCCATGCGCCGGATCGTTCATCTCGGCCTCGTGAGTCACGCTATCGTTGCGCCTCCTCATGTAATTACAACATAATTATAGGCACGTAGGCCCGACAATAAATGAGAAAAGAATAGAGGCTCGCAGGCTCCAATAATAATAATCACATGTACACACATCATATCACAAGTCCATGATCATCTGTCCACATCATATATCACATATATATGTTATTTTATAGGACTATTAGATAAAAATAATAGTTAATTAAACTATTTAATTAACATATTTAATTTTCTGAAATTAGGGACATAAAGGAAAATTTTGAATTGTTAGGGGTATTTCGATAATTCGATCAAAAGGGTATTTTGGTAATTTTGTCAAAAGGGGTAGAATCTGGAATTTCTAAAATTTCAAGGGGGCAAAACCATCTTTTACCCTAAAACCCTAACTCCTCACCCCTAGCTGCTTGCGTTGCAGCTGCGGCCTTCGCCACCTTGCCGGCGGTGACCCCTGCCTACGGGGAGGGTGTCGGGGTGGCGGCGCCTGCCATCCATGCGGGCGACGCTGTCCCGCGGGCGCAGTGCTCACAAGGGGTAGGTAGCCACGCCGCGCTTATAGGCAGGCATAGCGCCCCTCTGCGACCAACACCCACCGGTGGCGACTCTGCCGCTATGCAGTAGCAAGGCTGCCTTGCGGCCGCTGCACGAGTTGTTGCCCTTCCTGGCCCTTTTGTGCCAACGATTTTAGCGTCAAAAGCAGATCCAAAATAAAACACACGTAGTTTAAGATCTGATCTTCGTACAAACAACCTGGCTCTGAAACCACTGTTGGGAAATCCTTCAAGGGAGCGACATCTCATGTGCAGCGGAAGAACAAAAACAAAACACCCCAGATTTTCCGTAGAAAGTTTCCATCATCATGCGAAGATCAGTGTGTCAAAAATAAATTCGTAAAACTGCATGTGTTAAAGAAAATACCTAAGGAGATCGTATATCCCTGAATTCCTGCAAATTTTTGGGAGAGGATGAAGGAGGTCAAGCGTCCTCCTCTCTAGTGGTATCCACACGATAGAGATTGCAATGATGCACCTCTCTCTCTGGAGAGAGGAGAACAGGAGGTGGCTATCAAAAGAAACTGTCAGCCTATAGAACTTTGGTTCCCTCTTATTTATAGAGGCCCCTTGAAAACCCTAATGGATCTTTTGCCCTATTGGGCATTGGATCTCTATCCAATTACCCAAGCCTCTTGGATTAGTGGGTCTCTACCCAATAATCTCTTATTAGCAATTATTGGATCTCATCTCAAGATCCAATAATTCAAGGGCTTAATGGATATCCAATAAGATAGGGGATTCAGCGGATATCTTATATCCGAACCTCTACTCGTCGCAACACCTACCATATGTGTGTGTGACCTTTTAGACCCAATATCGAGCTGGCTGTGAGTCATACTTGTCAGAACTCCTTTTAACTTAGTGAATTATTATCTCTATAATAATTCACCCAACTCAGCGGTTGCGAACGTACCAGGCCACTACGCCGTGGCCCCCAAACGATACAGGGGAATCTAATTCTTTAGACCCTCATCCATACAATATTGTTTCTATAGTCCCTCATCCATACAATATTGTAGAGACCCTATACCGAGCATGGTACTGTCAGGCCCATACGGTATCTCCTCAAGTCTTGCTCTTGTCGGATTCTCTCGGAGAACTCTTTCTCTCTCAATCCGAATAACCTTGTCCAAGGATTTGTTCGAGTAAGAATACATGGGATATTCCTCTCATGATACCGAGAGCGGATGATCCTATATTGATACTCAATAGCCCTCGTAAGGTTGGCTACCACTCCCAATAACTGGTTGTACTAGATCTGGAACTTTCCAAACCTATAAGTCCGGTATCAAAGAGTGGAGTACTTATACAGGACATCCTTGGTGTCTCAAGTCTAAGGACCAGATACACTACTGGGATTACGGAATCGTTGTTTGACGTGAGGTATCAATAACTATCCAACATTCCGTAGGCGGATCAATCAGTGAACTTATTCCCCAATGAGCACCTGCATTGTACCCTTAGTGTCCCCACACGAGTAGCTCTGAGACAAGCTACCTCCATCATATGGACGGGTATACAGCACACCAGTCTATCTGGTTATCTCGATGTCCTTTTCAAGTAACCTATGACCAGGATAATTCAAGGTCTGTGTTTAAAGGTGAATCGGTTTTATTATCGTGATCTCATTACGATCTGATTCCCATTGCACAGATCCAAAGACATCACAATATATGCAACACGTAAGATAAAGTGATAAAACGCTTAATAATAAGCAAAGAGAAAAATTGTATATCAAGTCACAAGTGCCATCACTCATGTGATTGGCTTGCAGGGCACATATGACTAGCATCAGGTAGATCCAGGCTTGGAGCACTGGAAAGTAGTAAAATGTATCCTTAAGTACTTAAGAAGGACTAAGGATCTTTTACTGGTATATGAAGGTAATAGTGTTGAATCTCGAATTTTGATGATGAAGTCAATTGGTGAAATATTTGTTCTAATATACTTTGTCGAGATAAGTGTGTAGGAACAACTACGATGGAAAGAAAACATAAAGCGATTTACCGAGGTCAAGTCCGTCGGGGGTTCAAGAGTTCATCGGAAGTCCGAGAAATCTTCGAAAGTATTGTCGGAACCATCCAAGATCGAATCAGGGACTTGCCGAAGTTTTCGGAAGTTCATCGCAAAGATCGTCGAAGGTTCGCGGAACTTACCAGGAAGACTCGGAAGCTAGCCGAAGACTCGTTGAGCTCGCCAAACAATTCGAGAGTATGCTGGGAGTCTGCTGGAAGCAATCCGAAGGGAAGCATCGGAAGCATGCCGGAATCTCACCGTAAAGCTCGCCGGAAGTTGACTTGAAGAGTGTCGGGTCAAATCACTTTTGAGTTATGTTTTTAAGTTCATAGTTTGCACATGAGTAGAGCAAGGATTTAGAAAGAATCCTACCTAAAATCAGTGGGGGCCAACCGGGCCTCTACTGGGCCGAGTTGGGCCTTAAACAAGGCCCATTCAGCCTTGGCTGAATGGGCCAGCGTTGAACCGCCCGACTGAAGCGGTGGCATCGCCTAGCCGGGGTGGTAGCACGCCTCATACCTGACAGCGTGTAGCACCGCTGGTGAAGCGTAGCACCGCCTGCATACACAGACAGCGGTAGCACCGCCTGGTCAAGCGATAACACCGCCTTGATCCACCGATCGAGCAAGAGCATCTTGCTTGGGCTTGCGGTGGTACAGCCCCAGTGTGTCGGCCAACAGACGACAAAGTGTGGCACCCAGCTTTCGACAAAGTGTGGCACCGCTTTGACACGATGTAACTGAACTCCATTTGATTTCAAATTTGGAGCCCAAATTTGAATCCATTTTGGATCTATAAATACCCCCCCTTTCTCAGCTGAAAGGGTACCCTTTTGAGAGTTAGAATCTTGGTTTTGAGCTTTTGAAAAGTCTTGAAAAGTCTTGTTCTTGCTAAGTGTTCACCTCCTTCTTCTTGAGAAATCTTGTAAGAGTGTGAACTTCTTGTAAAGAGTTGTAAACAGGGGTATTGGTCCTTCCCTTTCAAAGGATTACTAGTAAAAGAGCGGAGCCTCATCGTGAAGGCTTCAAGAGTGGATGTAGGTCATTTGACCGAACCACTATACATCATTGTGTTCATGAATGTGTGTGTTTACATTTTTGAATCATTTCATTACTTAACTGCAAGTTGTTTAGTTCCTTGTTATTTCCTTTACTCAAGCAATTACTTTCAAGTTCTCTTTTGTCAAACCGAAATCTTTCTACGAACTTGTATTTTTGTAAAATCGATTTTAAAGTATGATTTTAATCCGCTGTACTAATTCACCCCCCCCCCTCTTAGTGCCTTTTAGATCCTAACAATTGGTATCAGAGCAAGGTTTGCTCTCATATTGGTTTAAAACCCAAGAGAGATGGCCTACTCCGGTATGCAAGAGGGTCACTCCATTACTCGTCCGCCTATGTTTAATGGGTCAGACTATACGTATTGGAAGACTCGTATGAGGATTTTTCTCATTTCTATGGACTTCAAACTTTGGAACATTATTGAAAATGGCTTTGCAAAATCTTCTCTTCCGATGAGTGAGTGGAATGAGTCGGAAAGGAAGATTTTTGCTCTCAATGCAAAGGTATGAATGCCTTATTTTGTGCGCTTGATAAGAATGAGTTTAATCGGGTTTCTATTTACGAATCGGTATTTGATATTTGGCGCACTCTTGAAATCACTCATGAAGGCACTAGTCGAGTGAAAGAGTCCAAAATCAACATTCTTGTGCATTCCTATGAACTTTTTCGGATGAAACCAAATGAGTCCATTGGAGACATGTACACCCGCTTTACGGATGTCATTAATGGACTTAAAGCTCTTGGTAAAGGTTTTTCTAATTTTGAATTGGTAACTAAAATTTTAAGATCCCTTCCAAAGAGTTGGGATCCAAAGGTTACGGCCATTCAAGAGGCCAAGGATCTTAAAGTATTTTCGCTTGAAGAACTTATTGGGTCTCTAATGACCTACGAGATGACATGCCATGCTTATGAAGAGCTTGAGAACTCCCTTCCAAAGAACAGGAAGGATATGACACTTAGAACACAAGAAGACCACTTGAAAGGAACATCAAGTGATGAGGACAGTGACAATGACATTACACTTTTAACTCGAAAGTTTAAAAAATTTATAAGAAAGAACAAATTTAAAAATGACACAAAAAATAAATTTGAACACAAAAAAGGACCAAGTTATTTGCTACGAATGCAAGAAGCCGGGACACTTCAAGAATGAATGCCCTCAAGCCAAGAAGAAGCAATTCAAGAAGAAAAAAGCTTTGAAGGCCTTGTGGGATGATTCAAGTGACTCCGAGATTGAAGAAGCTAGCAACAAAGAGGAGGCAAACTTCACGCTAATGGCATTAGGAGAAGAGGTTAGTGAGTTATTTAATGAAGAGTTATCTTTCGATGAACTTTCTATAGCTTTTCATGAGTTATTTGATGAATGTAGAACTATTAGTAAGAAGTTCAATTTGCTTAAGAAAGAGCATGCTTTATTACAAAGTTTAATAGTCTTCAAACCCCTTCTCTACCCCCATGCTCTAAGTGTGAACACTTAGAAGCAACAAAAAGGGAGAACTTGCTACTCAAAGAGACCCTAAACAAGTTTAAGGTCGGTAGCAAGGGCTTGGACATGATCCTTGCTAACAAGGGTCATGTCGGAAATAGAAGTGGAATCGGATTTGTGAGAGGTTCTCACCAAAATCCCACCACCTTCATTAAAGGGCCTACATTGCATGTATCACCCCATTTGAAATGTAATTTTTGTGGTAAAACGGGACATGTTGCTTACAAATGTCCATTCAAGAAAATTAGTCCACAAAAATTGATATGGGTTCCTAAAAGAACCATAAACAATTTAATGTTAAATTACAAATTAAGTAGATCAATTTGTAAGGCACCCAAAATCAAATGGGTACCTAAAAACCATCCTCTTTTGTTGACAAACTCACAAGCTAGGAGCAAGAAATGGTATCTTGATAGTGGATGCTCAAGGCACATGACCAGAGATCCATCTTATTTCTCTATGCTCACTAGCAAAGAAGAAGGGTATGTCACCTTCGGAGACAACAACAAGGGTAAAATCATTGGTAAGAGAACCATTGGTAACAAATCGACTTTTTCAATTGATGATGTGTTACTAGTTGATGGTTTAAAACATAATCTTTTAAGCATTAGTCAATTATGCGATAAAGGTTTTGTTGTTAGATTTGAATCTAATGTTTGCATTATTGAAAAACCCAACAATGACATGTCCATGATTGCTTTAAAAGAAAACAATGTCTACACCATAAATATTGATGAATTAAGTAATGAAATGTGTTTTTCGATTTTGAATGATGATGCTTGGCTTTGGCATAGGAGATTAGGCCATACAAGTATGAAACTAATCTCTAAGATTTTATTTAGAGAATTAGTAAGAGGTATCCCAAACATGAAATTTGTTAAGGACAAGGTATGTGATGCATGTCAACTAGGAAAACAAATAAAGACTAATTTCAAATCAAAAAATCAAATTAGCACTACTAGACCATTGCAATTGATCCATTTGGACTTATTTGGACCAATTGACATAACAAGCCTAGGAGGTAGCAAATATGCCTTTGTAATTGTGGATGACTATAGTAGATACACTTGGACCTATTTCTTGGCTCATAAAAGTGATTGTTTCAAATGTTTCTCTAAATTTTGTAAACTCACTCAAAATGAAAAAGGTTTTATGATTTCATCAATTCGAAGTGATCATGGAGGTGAATTTCAAAATCCAATGAAGGCATATTTCTTGGTTATTCTTCCGTTTCTAAGGCTTTTTGTGTTTTCAACAAAAGAACCTTAATTATAGAAGAATCTATTCATGTGATTTTTAATGAAATTTTCGAATTTAAGAAGAAAGATTTTGATGATGATTTTGGTCTTGATAATTTGAATTTGAATGAACCTTCTCCTCAAAATGATAACTTGGATGCATCTTCTTCCCAAACTTCCTTACCCAAGGAATGGAAGTATGTAGATGCTCATCCCAAGGAGTTAATTATAGGAGATGCATCGAAAGGGGTTCAAACTCGCTCTTCTTTCAAAGATTTTTGTGCCCATGCCGCTTTTCTTTCTCAAGTTGAACCAAAATGCATTGTTGATGCCTTGAAAGATGATTCTTGGGTTATCGCAATGCAAGAAGAATTGAATCAATTTGAGAGGAATGAGGTATGGAAGCTTGTTCCTAGACCTAATGACCACTTAGTTATTGGTACTGAGTGGGTCTTTAGAAATAAGCAAGATGAATACGGTATCGTAGTTAGAAACAAGGCTAGACTAGCGGCCAAAGGTTTCAACCAAGAAGAAGGTATCGATTACGAAGAGACATTCGCTCCGGTGGCAAGATTAGAAGCCATTAGGATGCTCCTTGCCTATGCTAGTAGTAATGATTTCAAATTATTTCAAATGAACGTCAAAAGTGTATTCTTAAATGGTTTTATTTCCGAAGAAGTGTATGTCGAACAACCACCCGGATTTGAAAACTCTCTATTTCCTAACCATGTGTTTAAGCTAACTAAGGCTCTATATGGTCTAAAACAAGCCCCTAGGGCTTGGTATGAGAGGCTTAGTTCTTTTTTAATTTCAAATAATTTCACTAAAGGCAAGGTTGATACTATATTATTTATTAAATATTTTAAAAATAATTTTTTTGTTGTTCAAATTTATGTTGATGATATTATTTTTGGTTCTTGTAATAAATCACTATGTGAATCATTTGCTAAGAATATGAGTGATGAATTTGAGATGAGCCTAATGGGAGAACTAAATTTCTTTTTAGGACTGCAAATCAAGCAACTAAGTTATGGTGTATTTCTAAATCAATCAAAATACACATTGAAATTGCTAAAATGATTTAACATGGATGGATCAAAAGATATTAGCACTCCTATAAGCACCTCCACTAAATTAGATATGGATGAAAATGGAGAAAGTTTTGATAAAAAACTTATAGGGGCATGATAGGTAGCCTGCTTTATCTCACTGCAACCAGACCTGACATCATGTTCAGTGTAGGGCTATATGCAAGATTCCAAGCTAACCCTAAGCTATCTCACTTCAAAGCTGTTAAGAAAATCCTTAGATATCTTAAAGGGACTCCTAATCTTGGATTATGGTATCCAAAATCTGATAATTTTGATTTGAGAGCTTATGCAGATGCGGATTTTGGTGGATGTAAAATAGATAGAAAAAGCACATCCGGAACATGTCAATTTCTAGGACATGCACTTGTTTCTTGGACTTCCAAGAAACAAAATTCGGTTGCACTATCTACTGACGAAGTTTAATATATAGCTGCAAGTGCATCTTTGTACAAAGTTATCTGGATGAAAAATACACTAGAAGACTATGGAATTTACTTAAAAAATATTCCTATAAAATGTGATAACACGAGTGCTATTTGTCTAACTAAAAATCCAATTCAACATTCTCGAACTAAGCACATTGACATTAGGCATCATTTTATACGTGATCATGTAAGTAGTAAAGATGTCACCCTTGAATTTATTGATACAAATCATCAATTAGCAGACATTTTTACAAAACCTTTAAATGAGGACCAATTTGATTTTATTAGAAGAGAATTAGGCATGTTAAATTGTCCTAATAAGTAAGCTTTATTAGATGATATCTTTCCTTGAAATTGTGGTTTTCATCGATTTGATTCCAAATCTTTTTGGTTTTTATCTTTCCTCTTGGATTTCTTTTCATCAAATTCTTTTGACTTCATCCCATCTCTAAAAATAATTTTTTTAAAAAGGGGATTTTGTGCTACCAGTGTAGCAGCTGCCAGATCGACGGTGGCACCGCTGGGTAATCACCCAGGCAAGAGAATCTGCTGATGGGGCGGTAGTACCGCCCGAACACCCCTTTTATAAGGGGTGAGTTAGGGCTGGTGGTAGAACCACCCCCTAACCCGAGAGCTCTCTTCCTCACCTCTCTACACTCCTCTAAAACTTCCCAAGCATTATTCCTTCCCTCTAGAAGCCTAAGAAGGAGATCTTTCTTTGATTCAAGCTCCCTACCTCTCAAAGGAACAATCTAAGATAAAAACTGAATTTTTTCTCTTTCTTTTTCTTGTCTAGTTTAATTCTTTCCTTCAATTGATTATTGATCTATCCTAAATAGAAATGGCTCCTAAAAGAACATCAAGAGACAAAGGAAAAAGGATGGAGGTAGATTCATTTGACCAATCTTTGTTCAAATCAAAAGAAGCTTCCCTTAGATTTTCTGAACTTGTTTCTAGAACCATTCATAAAGGAAAATATGTTGATTTGAATCAATTAAGGAGCCTAGAACCTATCATATGGTTTGCAGACTTAGAGGCCTTACCCATTTTGTAAGTTGTTGAACCTATTTATCCACGCTTGGTTAAATTATTCTATGCTAATTTAAGCATGAATGATGATGGCTTATCAACTTATCTTCTAGGTAATGAGATCCAAATATTAGATAGTACTATATGCTCATTAATTGGAATTGTTGAGAAAGAGTTAGGATGTTATTTTAGAGGAAAATGGGACATGGACACAATCGGAGCCACCCACTCTGAAGCCTTATAAATCGTGTTTGCAAACCCAAATTTAGGCATAATCACCAAGAGTTGTGAACATTTGTTGCCTTTTAACTCTAAAATTTTACATCACATTCTTGTAAGCATTATCATTCCTAAACAGTTTCATCATGATGAGATCAGTTTCACTGAGTTAGGTACCATATATTGGATCATGACCAGACAAAATTTTTATTTTGGAAACCTAATCCGGCAGCACATGATAGAAGTCCTTTCTAAAGGATCAATGTTACCATATGGAGGATTAATAACTAAACTATTGCATGCCCATAATATTTGCATTCCACCTAATGAAGAAGTAATACAAGTGGACAGATTTAACATCATTGACGTTAAACTACTTAGGCGACTTAGGTGTACATTCGAGCATGGAATAGGGGTTAGACAACCTAGGAGAAGTGATATACCTCCCCCACCAGTAGACCATCCCGAAACACCAGTCTTTAGGGGAAATGAATCTCCTCCTCCTGATCCTTTTGATGCAGCTCCATCAGTGCCAGCTTCTGCTCCTCCTTCTGACGATCCGATCATGAGAGAGTTAAATGAAGTAAAATTACAGCAAATTGAAATTTTGAAGGAAATGCGAAAGATGAACCAAAAGATAGATCACATGTATAGGCACCTTGGCATTCCTCCTGAGGAGTAGTTTGTTGTATTTTCTTTTTGAACTTGTGTGTAACTTTCACATCTATGCAGCTTTGACATATATGTTGTATTATCTTCATTACATCTTTTTGGGCACTGTGGAATGATTTTTGGATTTCTGAATGATTTTTTTTTCCACATTTGTGATATTTTTCGGCCATCCTTTATTGTTACATATGAATCCCCCTTTTCCTTTTTGTTGATGACAAAGGGGGAGAAATAATATGTGTATGCAATTGCCATACGTTGAAAGTTATATGCATTTCTCATGCTTTACAAGTTATTGCAAGTTATATACTTAAAATGCTTATTTAGGTTCTTGATATCATGTTTTTAATTGTATATACTTCATTGATATCATTTGATACCTATATGACATCTTAATGATGAATGTCCAACATCGACTTTGTCATCATTAAGTAAATCATGAAGTTTTTCTTTCATATGTTAAACTTATTGTGTTGAATTCAAAAATTGAATTCAAACAATTTTTATTTTCTATGGCATATAGATAGGGGAGTTAAGAGTAACTCCATCATCAATTGATTGTCATCATCAAAAAGGGGGAGATTGTTGAATCTCGAATTTTGATGATGAAGTCAATTGGTGAAATATTTGTTCTAATCTACTTTATCGAGATAAGTGTGCAGGAACAACTACGATGGAAAGAGAACATAAAGCGATTTACCGAGGTCAAGTCCGTCGGGGGTTCAAGAGTTCATCGGAAGTCCTAGAAATCTTCGGAAGTATTGCCGGAACCACCCAAGATCGAATCAGGGACTTGCCAAAGTTTTCGAAAGTTCATCGCAAAGATCGTCGAAGGTTCGCGGAACTTACCAGGAAGACTCGTTGAGCTCGCCAAACAATTCAGGAGTATGCTGGGAGTCTGTTGGAAGCAATCCGAAGGGAAGCATCGGAAGCATGCCGGAATCTTGTCGTAAAGCTCGTCGGAAGTTGACTTGAAGAGTGTCGGGTCAAATCACTTTTGAGTTATGTTTTTAAGTTCGTAGTTTGCACATGAGTAGAGCAAGGATTTAGAAAGAATCCTACCTAAAATCAGTGGGGGCCAACCGGCCTCTCTTGGGCCGAGTTGGGCCTTAAGCAGGGCCCATTCACCTTAATTGAATGGGCGGCAGTTGAACCGCTTGCCCGACTGGGGTGGTGGCACCGCTGGGTGAAGGCGGTAGCACCGCCGCTGACGGTAGCACCCTTTGTGAAGCGGTAACCTTGCCCGATCACTAGGCTGGAGCGGTAGCACCCCTGCCTGGGCGGTGGTACCGCCCACGTGTGTGTCGATCGGCCATGACGACAGTGTGATGGCACCGCCTCTAACACTGAGCAGAACAGGAACTCCAATTTGATTTTAAATTTGGAGCCCAAATTTGAATCCATTTTGGGTCTATAAATACCCCCCTTTCTCAACCAAAAGGGTACCCTTTTGAGAGTTAGAATCTTGGTTTTGAGCTTTTGAAAAGTCTTGAAAAGTCTTGTTCTTGCTAAGTGTTCACCTCCTTCTTCTTCTTGAGAAATCTTGTAAGAGTGTAAACTTCTTATAAAGAGTTGTAAACAGGGGTATTGGTTCTTCCCTTTCAAAGGATTGCTAGTGAAAGAGCGGAGCCTCATCGTGAAGGCTTCAAGAGTGGATGTAGGTCATTTGACCGAAGCACTATACATCATTGTGTTCATGAATGTGTGTGTTTACATTTTTGAATCATTTCATTACTTAACTGCAAGTTGTTTAGTTCCTTGTTATTTCCTTTACTCAAGTAATTACTTTCAAGTTCTCTTTTGTCAAACCGAAATCTTTCTACGAACTTGTATTTTTGTAAAATCGATTTTAAAGTACGATTTTAATCTGCTGTACTAATTCACCCCCCCCCTCTTAGTGCCTTTTAGATCCTAACAAATAGCCTAAGGGTTGAGGACTACACGGACTCGAGCTTCGAGGTTGATGTCGATGATGGCAAGTCTAATTCAGAGTATGTGTTCACCCTGAATGGAGGAGTATGCTGGAAGAGTTCTAAGCAAGATACTACTGCTGACTCGATCGTAGAGAGGCGAAGTACATTGCTGCGGTAGAGTCAGCAAAGGAGGGAGTCTGGATGAAGTAGTTCATCACAGATTTGGGAGTCGTGCTAAGCAGCGAGGAGCTGATTCTCTTATATTACGATAACTATGGGGCGATTACTTAAATAAGGGAACCCGGGTCTCATCAGAAGTGTTCTAAGGAGGTTCCAACTTATTAGAGAGATCGTGACCTGAAGAGATACAATAGTAGAAAGTGTTCCATTCGAAGATAACATTGCAGATCCATTGACAAAGCCATTGACTCAAATTGTCTTTGAGTGTTACAGAGGTTTGATGAAGATCAGACACGTAGGTGATTGACTTTTGGTCAAGTAGGAGATTACTAGTTATAGGTGCCCTACAAGCCAATCACGTGAGTGATGACACTTGTAACACACTACGTCAATCTCTTTGCTTATGATTATTGATATTTTCTCACATTATCTGGATATAATTATGATGTCCTTGGATCTGTGTAATGGGAATCAGATCATGATGAGATCATGATAATGAGACTGATTCACCTTAAAACACAGACCCTAAATAATACTGATCATAGGTTACTTGAGAGGGACACCGAGATAATCGGACAGACTGGTGTGCTGTATACTCGTCCATATGACAGAGGTGACTAGTCTCATAGCTACTCATGTGGAGATACTAAGGATACAGCATAGGTGCTCATTAGAGAATGAGTTCACTGATTGATCCGCTTACAGAATGTTGGATGGTTATTGATACCTCACGTTAGACAACGATTTTACAGTCCCAGTAGTATATCTGGTCCTTAGACTTGAGACACCAAGGAAGTCTTGTATGAGTACTCCACTCTTTGATACTAGACTTATAGGTTTAGAAGTTCCAGATCTAGTACAACCAATTATTGGGAGTGGCAGCCAATCTTACGAGGGCTATTGAGTGTTAATAGAGGATCATTCACTCTTGGTATCATGAGAGGAATATCCCATGTATTCTTGCTTAGGCAAATCCTTGGCCAGGGTCATTCGGATTAAGAGAGAAAGAGTTCTCTTCGAGAATCCGATTCGAGCAAGACTCGAGTGGAAATCGTATGGGCCTGACAGCACCATACACGATAAACGATTTCTGAGATATTATATAGATAAGAGACTATAGGTATATGGTAACCGAGGGCAGATAAGTCCAAAGGATTGGATTCCCCTGTATCGTCTGGGGACTACGGCGTAGTGGCCTAGTACGTCCGTAGTTGATGAGTCGAGTGAATTATTATAGAGATAATAATTCACTGAGTCAGAAGGAGTTCTGATATGTATGACTCACGACCAGCTCGATATTGGTCCTAGAGGGTCACACACATATGGTAGGTGTTGCGATGAGTAGAGGTTCGAATATGAGATATTCGCCAGAGCCTCTATCTTATTGGATATCCAATAAGCCCCTGTATTATTGGATCCCATGGATAAGATCCAATAAGAGCTAGATTATTGGGTAGAGACCCATTAATCTAAGAGACTTGGGTAATTGGATGGAGATCCAATAGCCAATTGGGTAGGATCCATTAGGGTTTACAGGGGGCCTCTATAAATAGGAGGGAACCAAAGGCCCATAGGTTGGGATTTTTTTGATAGCCACCTTCTATTCTCCTCTCCCCATAGAGGAGCATCGTTGCAGATTCTACCATGTAGATATCACTAGTGAGGAGGACGCTTGACCTCCTTCATCCTTCCCTATGGATCTGTAGGAATCTCAAGGTTATATGATCTCCCTAGGTACTATCGTTTCTTTTGCACGTAGTTTTCGAATTCGCAGATTTGTTTTGATGCACCGATCTTCGCACGATGATGGAACCTTTTACGAAAATCTAGGGTGTTTTATTTTCTGTTCTTCTACTACGGATAAGATGTCGCCCTCTGGATTTCCCAACATGAAGTGCTTATAATGGTTATCTCCTGAGCTCGTAAAATGGAGGTGTTGTAAGAGAATTAGTCTTCGCCCGTTGGAAGGAAAACTACTTGTAGAAAGCTGATGACCTTAAGAGAAGAGGAATTAGGAGTGGACATAGGTCGGATGACCGAACCACTATAAAAATTGGTTTATATTTATATTCTTGTCATTTACATTTCTGTAAACCACCTTACTTCTGCTAGTTATAGGTGCCCTACAAGCCAATCACATTAGTGATGACACCTATAACATGCTACGTTAATCTCGTTGCTTATGATTATTGGTACTTTCTCACATTATTCATATGCATATTATGATGTCCTTAGATCTATGGAATGTGAATCGGATCATGATGAGATCATGATAATAAGATTGATTCACCTTTAAACACAGACCCTAAATAATCCCAGTCATAGGTTACTCGAGAGGGACATTGAGATAACCAAATAGATTGATGTGATGTATACCCATCCATATGATGGAAGTGACTGATCTCATAGCTACTCGTACAGGGACACTAAGGATACAGAACAGGTGCTCATTGAAGAATGAGTTCACTGATTGATCCACTTATGGAATGCTAGATGGTTATTGATACCTCACGTCAGACAACGATTCCATAGTCCCAGTAATGTATCTGGTCTTTAGACTTGAGACATCAAGGAAGTCATGTATGAGTACTCCACTCTTTGATACAAGACTTGTAGGTTTGGAAGTTCCAGATCTATTATAGCCGGTTATTGGGAGTGGCAGCCAATTTTACGAGGGCTACTGAGTGTCAATAGAGGATCATCCACTCTCGGTATCATGAGAGGAATATCCCATGTATTCTTGCTCAGGCAAATCCCTGGCTAGGGTCTTTCGGATTGAGAGAGAAAGAGTTTTCTGGGAGAATCTGATTAGAGCGAAACTCGATTGGAAATAATATGGACCTGACAACACCGTGTCCGATATATAGTCTCTAAGATATTAGATGAATGAGGAACTATAGGTACATAGTAACTGAGGACAGATAGGTCCAAAGGATTGGATTCCCCTGTATTATCTAGGGACTACAGCGTAGTGGCCTAGTACGTCCGCAATCGATGAGTCGAGTGAATTATTATGAAGATAATAATTCACTGAGTCAGAAGGAGTTCTAACATGTATGACCCACAGCCAGCTCGATATTAGGCCTAGAGGGTCACACACATATGGTAGGTGTTACGACGAGTGCTCGGATATGAGATATCCGTTGGAGCCCCTATTTTATTGGATATCCAATAAGTCCTTATATTATTGGATCCCATGGATGAGATCCAATAAGAGCTAGATTATTGGGTAGAGACCCATTAATCTAAGAGGCTTGGGTAATTATATGGAGATCCAATACCCAATAGGGTAGGATCCATTAGGGTTTACAAGGGACCTCTATAAATAGGAGGGAACCAAAGGTCCATAGGCTGGGGGTATTTTGGAAGCCACCTCCTGTTGTCCTCTCCCCAAGAGAGGAGCATCATTGTAGTCTCTACTATATAGATACCTCTAGAGAGGAGGATACTTTGTTGGGAAATTGGGAGATTCGGCATCTCATGCACAACAAAAAACAAAAACAAGACTGGATTTCCCATAGTTACGTACTTGGCCGTCATGCAACGATTGTGCATAAAAATTACAAATCCAAAAAATCCGTATATATCAGGTCAGAAGCGTTGTGAAAATTATATATCCCTGAAAATTTCATATCCGATGAAGAGGATGAAGGAGCACAAGCATACTTCTCTCTAGCGGTAATCCACATAGTGGACGTAGCAACGATGCTCCTCAGATCACCGTGGGATCTTTCTCCACATGCACCATAAGACTGCTGGAGCCAAAGAGGAGGAGAGGACTGAGAAGAATATGAGGACGACTACCAAGAGCTCATAGCCTATGAACCAGGAGGTTCCTCCTATTTATAAAGGTGGAGGAAGCTTATCCTTAATAGATCTTATTCACACTAGATCTCTATCCAGTTGGATCTCATTGGATCTTATCCACAGGATCTAATTTGATCTCATCCAATTGGATCTTATCTAATCATTTAATTGGATCTCATCCAATTATCCAATTGGATCTCATTCACAGGATCCAAACTAAGGGCTTCGCAGATATCTCATATCCACACATCTACTCATAGCAACATCCACCTTATGTGTATGACCCTCTAGGCTCGATATCGAGGTGGTCGTGAGTCGCTCCCGTCAGAACTCTTTCTGATTTAGAACTCCTTTTGATATAGTGAATTAATATCTCCATAATAATTCACTCGACTCATCGACTATGGATGTACTAGGCCACTATGCCATAGTCCCCAAACGATATAAGGGGATCTAATCCATCGGACTTGTCTGTCCTCAGTTACTATGTATCTATAGTTCCTCATCCATTTAATATCCTAGAGACTGTATATTGGGCATGGTAAAGTCAGGCTCATACGGAATCATGTTCGAGTCTTGCTATAATTGGATTCTCTCGGAGAACTCATTCTCTCTCAATTCAAACGATCCTGACTAGGGATTTTGTTTGAGCGAGCAAACACATGATATATCTCTTATGATACCGAGAGTGGATGATCCTCTATTGACACGCAATTGCCTTTGTAAGGTTGGCTACCATTCTTGAGAACTAGCTATACCAGATATAGAGCTCTCCAAACTTGTAAGTCCGACGTCAAAGAATGGAGTACTCAAACAAGGCATCTTTGGTGTCTCAAGTCTAAGGACCAGACACACTACTAGGACTATAGAATTGTTGTTTGATATTAGGTATCATTAACCATATACCATTCTGTAAGCGGATCAATTAGTGAACTCATTCTCCAATGAGCACCTGCATTGTACCTCTAGTGTCCCCACACAAGTGACTATGAAACTAGTTGTCTCCATCATATAGACGAGTATACAATGCACCAGTCTATCCGGTTATATCGATGTCCTCATCGAGTAACCTATGACTAGGATGATTTAGGATCTATGTTTAAAGGTATATCGGTCTCATTATCATGATCTTATCATGATCTGATTCCCATTGCACAGATCTATGGATATCATAATATTCATCTAGATAATATGAGAAAATACCAATAATAATATGCGAAGAGATCGACGTAATATATCACAGGTGCCATCACTCACGTGATTGGCTTGTAGGACACCTACAACCAACAATCTTCCACTTGACCTAAAGTCAATCACCTACGTGTCTGATCCCCATCAGACCTCTGTGATGCTTAAATATAATCTGAGTCAATGACTTTGTTAATGGATCTGCAATGTTATCTTCAGATGGAACTCTTTTCACTGCTACATCTCCTCAGGCCACGATCTCTCTGATCAAGTGGAACCTCCTCAGAACGTAGTTAGACTTCTAGTGAGACCTAGGTTCTTTTGCTTGAGCAATTGCCCCATTATTATCGCAATATAAGGTAATCAGCTCCTCGCTGTTTGGCATGACTCTTAGATTTGTGATGAACTTCTTTATCTAGACTCCCTTCTTTGCTGCCTCTGTCGTAGCAATGTATTCCGCCTCTATGGTCAAGTCAACAGTAGTATCTTATTTGAAACTCTTCCAACTTACTGCTACTCCATTCAGTGAACACATGGTCTAAATCCGACTTGCTATCATCAACATCGAACTGGAAACTCGAGTCCGTGTAGCTCTCAATCTGGAGACTACCTCCTCTATATATCAGTAAAAGATTCTTAGTCATTCTCAAGTACTTATGGATACACTTTACTATTTTTCAGTGCTCCAAGCCTGGATCTGCTTGATACCTATTCGTGACACTCAGAACATGCGCTACGTCAGGCTTAGTATATAGCATACCATACATGATAGACCCTATCGCTGAGGCATATGGTATTCTATTTATGTGTATCCTTTTTTCAGGAGTCTTTGGGGACATACTCCTAGAAAGTGATATTTCATATCTTATAGGTATGAGACCTCTCTTAGAATTTTTCATGCCAAACCTTTTGACAATGAAGTCTATGTACCTAGACTGGGACAAGCTAAGAATCCTCTTGGATGTATCTCTATAGATCTGAATCTCCAGAATATATGATACTTCCCTTAAGTCTTTCATGGAGAAGTGTCTAGATAGCCAAGCTTCTACTGTGGAGAGCATTCCTACATCATTCTCAATGATTACGATGTCATCCACAAATAACACTAAGAAGGTAATAGCACTCTTACTTACCTTGCTATATACACAATGCTCATCTTCATTCTTAATGAAGTTATAAGATTTGATCGCCTCATCATATCTTATGTTCTAACTTCAGGAAGCTTGCTTTAGTCCATAAATGGACTTGAGCAATCTGCACATCTTATCTGGACTATGCTTGGACATGAACCCCTCAGGTTGTATCATATATACTTCCTCTTCGAGGTTACCATTGAGGAATATAGTTTTCACGTCCATCTACCAGATCTCATAGTCATAATATGCTGCAATAGCTAATAGAATTCGAATGGATTTCAGCATAGCTACGGGTGTAAAAGTTTCGTCATAGTCAACACATTACCTCTAACGATACCCCTTAGCCACTAGCCTTGCCTTATAGGTCTCTACCTTTCCATGTACCCCGATCTTCTTCTTGAAGATCCATTTGCAGCCAATGGGTACAATACTCTCAGGTGCATCAACAAGGTTCCAAACCTTGTTGGAGTACATGGATTTCATCTCAGAATTCATGGCTTCTTGCCATTTCCTAGAGTCTATGCTCATAATAGCCTCCTCGTAAGTTTGAGGATCAATGTCCTGAATGTCCTCTCCACTAATATGTCTCATATATCTTTCAGGAGGGGGTGACACTCTACTAGTCCTACGCAAAATTGGAACTTGTATATTATGTACCTGAATAGACTCGATCTCTGGAATGGTACCTAAGCTAGATTCTCCAACCTCACTCAATTCTATCATACTTTTACTGTTTCCATCAAGAATGTGTTCCTTCTCAAGAAACACTGCTTTCTTGGCAATAAAAACCTTTTGGTCCTCAGGGTAATAGAAATAATAACGATAAGTTTCCTTGAGGTATCCCATGAACTTGCATCGTTCTATCTTGGATTCCAACTTATCGGGGTTATGTCTTTTAACGTGGGCAGGGTAGCCCCAAATCTTAATAACCTTAAGATCGAGCTTCTTCGCTCTCCATATATCATATGGTATAGACACTACCGATCTAGATGGAACTCTGTTCAGAAGGTAAATTACGATATGTAGGGCATATCCCCAAAATGAGATGGGTAGGTCAGTGAAACTCATCATGGACCGTACCATATCTAATAGTATGTGATTTCTCCTTTCTGATACACCATTGAGTTATGGTGTGTAAGGAGGTATCCATTGGGACAAAATCGCATGGTCCTTGAGGAACTGGGTGAATTTTATACTAAAGTATTCTCCTCCTCAATCTGATCGAAGAGTTTTAATACTCTTTCCAGTTTGGTTCTCTACTTCATTCTTATACTCCATGAATTTTTCGAAGGCTTCAGGCTTATACTTCATCAAGTACACATCCATACCTAGAGAAATCATCAATAAAAGTAATGAAGTAGAAATAACCACCTATGGCATGAGTTGATATAGGACCATATACATCACTATGTATGAGTTCTAATAACTGAATGGCTCTCTCTAGTTCCACTAAATAGAGAGTTTGTTATTTTTCCACGAAAGCAAGGCTCACAAGTTGTATATGACTCAGTCAAATGGATCTAAGTATCCATTTTTTTAACAACTTTTGAATCCTTCTCTCATGGATATGACCTAGCCTACAATGCCACAAATATGCATTGTTCACCTCTTCACGTTTTCTCTTGGCCATGCCTACATTCATGATGCGTGAAGCAGTATTTAGCATAAATAAACCATTATGCAATGTTCTTCTAGTAATGATCTTATTATTCTTACTAATAGAACAATAATTATTCTAAAAAAATCCTTTATAACTATTTAATGTCAAACATGAAATGGAAATAATATTTTTGATAATAGAGGGAACAAAATAACATGTATTTAATGCAATAGTAGCTTCATCAGGTAGATGTAGAGTGACCTCACTGACAGCAACAGTAGCAATGCTTGCTCCATTGCCCATCTTGAGGTCCATCTCACCTTTTACCAATCTCCTATACCTTGTCAGAACCTACAATAAATTACATATATGATAAGCCCTATCGGTATCTAATACCCATGCATTATCACAAGAATCTGACACATAGAGATTGATCATGAAAATACCTGAAGCTTTTCAAAGCTTTTGTTTCACTTTTTTTGCATGATACATCTTGTAGTTCCTCTTCCAATGCCCATCTTGACCGTAGTAGAAGCATTGGCCTTTATCTTTTGTTGGATCAATTTTGGCAACCTTTGCCTTACCCTGTTTGCCCTTGCCCGTACCCTTCTTAAGGGTCTTCCCAGTCTTCTTTTTTCCTTTTGGTCTCACCAACATAGAGAACTAATTTCTTTTTCTTGATTGTGTTCTTTGCCTCCCTCAACATATTGTGGAGCTCAGGGAGAGATACCTCAAGTTTGTTTATATTGAAATTCATGATGAACACAGAAAAGGAATCTGGTAGGGACTTAAATATAAGATCAACACACAGGTTATCATTTAGGACCATTCCTAGACCTATGAGTTTTTCAATCCACTCTATCATCTTCAGGACATGGTTCTGAACCAGTGTCCCCTCAGTCATCCTAGCACGAAAGAAACTCTTTGATATCACATATTGTTAAGTTCTTCCCTGTTCCTCAAACAGTTTATGAAGGTGCAGGAGTATGAAATTAGCATCCATGTTTTCATGTTGTTTCTATAACTCAGGAGTCATATAGGCTAACATGTAACACTGAGTGAGAGTGGAATCATTTATATACTTCGCATATTGGGCAAACTCTTTTTGAGGAGCTTCTACCTCAGGTTGGGGCATGACCGTATCTAGGACATATTCGATTTCTCCATTGTAAGAATTATTCTTAGGTTGCGGAGTCAATTCGTATAATTTGGACCAGTGAGATGCTTGGCATCAAGTATGCAACGTAGAGGGTTTGATGACGATATGTTTTTGATAAACAGGAGATATAGCATAAGTGAATAACATGCATATTTCGTAAAAATAAATAATCAAGATATGAACTTCTATTTTGACATGCTCCCACTAATTTTTCTAGCGAGTCATGTGACGCCCTTATGCACGTGAAATGAAAGTCTCCGGTAGACTTCTAGTGAGGATCGAGATCCAATCAGCATCTTAGTGCAACCTCGAGGGACTTGACCAATCACACTGAGCCCAAAAAGGTAGACAACTCTCACCAATCACAACTCCTTGTGATTCCCGTCATATTTGGCCTCCGAACCACCATGGCCTTGAGGGACTCGACTAACTATGATGTCCAATTAAGTCATCACCATCGTTACAATATGAGTCTAATTCGATAATATGCCCTTGAGGGACTCGACCAAGCATATCATGTCCTCAGGTCACTGATGACATCTCTATATCGAAGATAAGATAGCGAGACATAAAATATGTGAGCCTCGAGGGACTCGACCAACTCAACCTATGTCGGGGATCGGTTCCTGTCCCTAATGATGGAAGGCCACGTGGGTCAATCTTATTGTCTCACGCTTACCGACTTAATATTATCATAGGAGGGGTTTTAGGTTCGGTGTCATAATATGACGTGTCACACACATACATATTTAATATATTTATATCGCATGCAAATATATATATACTTATCTAGTAGGTGTATAGCATTCACATGTACAAGCACACCAGATGATCATGGACTTCAACCTAATATGATTAAGGCTGAGCCAGTAGGCGTAATCACTTACATCAGGATCTATGTGCATATCAGTGCATCTCTATGCATGGTGATCATCCATCTCGTCATCTTTAGATCTGTCGGTACCTCGACGCATCTCCATGCGTTGCGATCGTTTGAATCAACCTTAAGAGTCCCACTATCACCTCCAGGCTTCTATCGCCCTTCTAGGATAATTATAATATAATTACAGGTACGCAGGCCCGACAATCAACAAAAAATAAAGGCTCGCAGGCCCCAATAATCACATACACACATCATAAAGTCCATAATCATCTTCCCACATCGCATCACATCACATGTATATATTATATAGGATTACTAGATAAATAATAATAGTTACTTAAACCTTTTAAATAACTAAAATTTAAAATTAGGGACATGTAGAGAATATTTTAAATTTTGAAGGGTATTTTGGTCATTTTGTCATAAGGGATAAAATTAAAATTTCTAAAATTCCAAGGGGCAAAACTATCTTTTGGCTGAAAAACCCTAATTCTCATTCCCTCTACTTTCTATAGTGCTATGGCTGCGGTTGTCGCAACCCTGTTGGCAGCGGCCATACGTGCAGGGCGCCATAGGGGGGTGGGGGGTGGGCGCGTGGGGAGGAGGGGGGGTGGGGCACCGCCCATGCCTACGGGTGGCTCGCTCGGGGGCGGCACCGCCGTTGCTTGTGGGCGCAGCACCCACAGGCAGTGCCTCTACAGCGCTGTCTCGCGGGCCTCCCTATGGACGCCCCTACGGTGGCGCCCGCCCTTGCGGGCTCCCTGCGCGCATGCAACCAGTGCTACCATTGGGGGCAGACGACCAACGATGACCTTGCGCGAACGGCCATGGATGCAAGCAGCCTTGGCCAAACTATGAGGGCAACAACAGTTGTTGCCCTCTCTTGTCTTTTGCGTCAACGATTTTGGCGTCAAAGGCACATCCAAAACACAACACATGTAGTTTATAAGCCAATCATCCCACGACGAACCTGGCTCTGATACCACTATTGGGAAATTGGAAGATTCGACATCTCATGCGCAACAAAAAATAAAAACAAGATCATATTTCCCATAGTTACGTACTTAGCCATCGTGCGACGATTGGTGCGCAAAAATTGTAAATCCGAAAAATCCACACGTATTATATCAGAAGCGTTACTTGGGGAAATCGTATATCCTCAAAAATTTTAGATCCAATGAAGAGGATGAAGGAGCACTAGCGTACTCCTCTCTAGCGGTAATCCACATAACGAACGCAGCAACGACGCTCCTCAGATTACCGCAGGATCTTTCTCCAAGTGCATCACAAGACTGCCGGAGCTAAGGAGGAGGAGAGAAGACTAAGGAGAATATGAGGATGATGACCAAGAGCTCACAACCTATGAACCAGGAGGTTCCTCCTATTTATAGAGATGGAGGAAGCTTATCCTTAACAGATCTTGTTCACACTAGATCTCTATTCAGTTGGATCTCATTGGATCTTATCCACATGATCCAATTTAATCTCATCCAATTGAATCTTATCCAATCATTTAATTGGATCTCATATAATTACTCAATTGGATTTCATCCATAGGATCCAAACTAAGGGCTTCGCAGATATCTCATATCCGCACCTCTACTCGTCGCAACATCCACCTTATGTGTGTGACCCTCTAGGCCCGATACTGAGCTGGCTGTGAGTCACTCCCATCATAACTCCTTCTGACTCAGAACTCCTTTTGATATAGTGAATTATTATCTCCATAATAATTCACTCGACTCATCGACTATGGACGTACTAGGCCACTATGCCATAGTCCCTAGACGATACAGGGGGATCTAATCCATCGGACCTGTTTGTCCTCAGTTATCATATATCTGTAGTTCTGTTATGACTCTAGTTAGGAGAGTCCTAATTGAGTTTCATTGATAAGGGCATTCATGTAAATACTTTCTAGCCGACCCCTATTAAAGAGGTGAAGAGGCCGGCTAGGTTAAGAATTAGGTTGCTTCTTAGAGAAAGAGTCATATTAGAAGTATGAGTCCTACTAGAGAAGAAGTCCTATTAGAAGTAGGAGTCCTATTAGAGAAAGAGTCTTTTTAGAAGTAGGAGTCCTACTAGAGAAGAAGTCCTATTAGAAGGAGTCCTATTAGAGAAAGAGTCTTATTAGAAGTAGGAGTCCTATTATAGAAGGAGTCCTAATTAGTAGGAGTTGATTAGAAGTAGGAGTCTTGAGTAAGAGTCCTATTAGAAGTTGGGGTTTAGAAGCCCTATAAATAGCCATGTATTCATCCTTTTTTCATCAATGAATAGATCAATCTTTTGGTAGCCTTTGAGCAGCAACTTGGAGGAAGGAACCCCTATAGAGTTCTAAGAGGCCGATCCCCTATAGAGATCAACCCCAAGCTTAGAATCCATAAGGGTTCTAACATTTAGTATCAGAGCAATATTCTTGGCATCTCGCTGCCCTTCCATAGCCATCCACCAGCCCTCCACAATCGCCTAAAGCAATTCCCATAATTGCTTAGAAGATCATCGTCGAATTCTGCCGTCATCTCCACCACCGCAGATCATCCTTTGATCTTCCCGTGAATTGCAACAGGTTCTGGTTATCTACCTTACTGCTGCTGTAATTTAGTTATCCTTATTCAAAAGATCTAAAAATTTCATTCCTATATTGCTGCATAAACTTTTCATCATAAAGTTTTTATCTCTACAACGAAAGTTGCACTGCAGAATTTCAGCCACATATCACTATCTTTTTGATCTTGCTACTGCATTTTTTCTATCCAAATCTCTATGAAATTTTTACAACAGCTTTGAAACTTCCTAATAGTGGTTTTCCCTTTGGTTTTATCAAAAAATTCTCAATATAAACCACTTATCTTTTATGTCCAAATTGCTACACTTTAGATGTAAAAATCTACTATAGTACCTCTCTGTGATCCTCAATTTTACCGAACCTCTTGCTGTCGTTTCTTTCTACGAAATTTTTAACTATACCTCTCCTTTACCAGTAGATTCCCTTTAAGTTTTTCTTGAATCTCTTTTGAAAATTTCTGGAAAAAATTACATATTTACTACTGGAATTTTTTCGGCAAAAAATCTGGTGTTGCACCTTTGTCCTTTTTCTCCTTCGTAACCTACCAAACCCTAGCCACCTTGCTGCCACCAACCAAGATGTCTTTAGGGCATCCATCTAGCCTTAAGATTCAGCCATCATAACCTAGTTTCATAACCCTAACAGCATCAAAAATTGCAGCCCAAAACAGTAAACTATTACAGTAGAACCCTTCTATCACCGATCTATTGTTCGAACCTTCCACCACCTTATGCCATTAACCTGTCAACAGAGAAAAGACAAAGGCATCTCTGATCTACAGATATATGCTATGGCTTCTCAAGATCCAATTGATGCCAAATTTAAAGCATGGGAATCTCGGATTGAATCACGGCTTGAATTATGCTTGGAAGACAATTTGCACGCCTTGTTTGCAGAATTCAGAATTGAACAACCACCGAGTCCAACCAAATTACAGCAAAGAGAGAATTCAGAAAGGACCCCAGAGAAGGAGAGACAGCCCTCAGACATGCTTTAGCCATGCATGAGGGTGGACTTACCACAATGGGAAGAAGGAGACCCGATCGGTGGATTTCATACACCGAACGTTACTTTCACTACTATCGAATGTCGGATAATGCTATGGTGGAGATTGCTATCATCTACCTTGAAGGAGATGCTATTCAATGGTACAATTGGTTGGAATATAATCATGGGGCTCTGACATGGAATCAATTTAAGAACGCATTGTTGAACCGTTTCGGACCTACGGAGTATGAAAATATCGATGACCAACTCACAAAGATTCGACAAACCTCTACGATTCAAGAGTACCAAACCAAGTTTGAGAAGCTATCCTACCTTGCTCATGATTGGACTAACTATCAATTGTTAGAAACATTCATCGAAAGACTCAAGCCAGAGATAAAATGGGAAGTTAAGGCGCTGTAGCCCCATACTATGATGGCTGCGATTTCTTTTACCCGAATACAAGAAGAACGGCTCAGCCAAGATGCACGGAGGATGAGAACCACTCCTAGACCCATAGCATATAAACCTCCTTCTACTCTTAGCCATCCTTCGCTGCCAAAAAAATTGACAAGAGAAGAACTACGTGATCGATCAGCAAAGGGCCTTTGTTGGTATTCTGACGAGCCATGAAACCGTGATCATCGCTGCAAAAGGGGCCACCTCCTACTGATTGAACCTCTTGAAGACATGGAGGAGGAGGTCCAGGAGCATGAGGAAGAGGTCACGAATGAAGAACAATAACCAATTGATATTACGATGCATGCCCTTACTAGTTACACGAACCCGCAAATAATGAAAGTGGGAGGATTTTTGAAGCAACAACCGATCATCGTTCTTATTGACACCGGGAGAACTAATAATTTTATGAATAGCAAGATTGCTGTCCAGATGGCCTTACCTATTAAGAATTACAGCAGGTTTGATGTTAAGGTTGCAGATGGACGAATTTTGAAGTATGATCGTAGGTGCCCACGGGTGAAACTTTTGCTGTAGGACCAAGAGATAATTGTAGATTTTTTCCTCCTCCCTCTGATGATTATGAGGTTGTGCTCGACATCGAATGGTTGATGATATTAGGTGATGTTTCCTAAAATTTTTTGAAATTAATTATGAAATTTTACAGTAAGGGGAAATAGGTGATACTGTGCGGGAAACGTGGGGGTGACGTAACGATGATTTGCACACAATGAATGGAGAAAGTTTTGCACAAAGTATGCAATGGCTTTTTAGTAGAACTTGAGTAGCAATCTAAGGGAGAGCCAAACAAATTTGAAGATCCAAACCTACTTCCCTTACTTGCTAAATTTTCAGATATATTTGACGAACCACGCAGCCTACCTCCTAACCACCAGCATGATCATCGTATACCGATTCTTCCAAGAAAACCTCTAGCAAATACTCGGTCATATCAATATTCACATCTCCAAAAAGGTAAAATAGAAAGGATTGTAAAAGAGATGCTTGAAACAGGAGTTATTCAGCTAAGCTGCAGCCCCTATTCTTCACCGGTGCTTCTCGTACGAAAGAAAGATGGAACATGGCGAATGAGCGTTGATTACCGAGCTCTCAATGGCATAACCATCAAGGACAAGTATCCTATTCCAATAGTAGATGAATTGCTTGATGAATTAAATGGAGCATGAGTCTTCACAAAGCTAGACCTTTGATCGGGGTATCATCAAATATGAGTGTGTGAAGAAGATATACCGAAAACTGCATTTCGAATGCACAACGGTCACTACGAATTTCTGGTAATGCCCTTTGGTCTCACCAATGCTCCCTCCACCTTCCAAAGCCTTATGAATGATATTTTCTAGAGTTATCTTCGTAAGTTTGTGTTGGTTTTCTTCAACGATATCCTTATTGACAGCCCTTCTCTTGAAAGTTATATTCAACACTTACGACTTGTTTTAATAATTTTGCGAGAACATATTCTTTTTGTCAAAAAACGAAGTGCAACTTTCTTCAACAAAAGGTGGAATATCTTGGACATATCATATCAGAGGAAGGGGTGGTAGTGGAGCCATCCAAAATTGAAGCAATGTAGAACTGGCCGACCCCGAGGAACATAAAATCACTACGTGGCATTCTCGGTTTAACAGGTTACTACCGCAAGTTCGTGAAAAACTATGGAAAGATTAGTGCACCCCTTACTTCCTTGCTGAAAAAAAATATTTTTTAATGGTCGGATAAAGCCACCACCGCCTTCGACAAACTTGAAGTCACAATGATAACAACACCCGTACTAGCGTTACTCGACTTTGGCAAGACTTTTATTATTGAAGCCGATGCCTCCGGAGTCGGAATTGGTGCTATACTAATGCAAGATGGTTGCTCCCTCACTTATAAGGTGTTATCTCCTTCCCATCTCAAGATGACTATTTACGACAAGGAGATTCTCGTGATTGTGCATGCGGTGGCCAAATGGAGACCATACTTGATCGGGTGACGCTTTTAAATCAAGACCAACCATAAAAGCCTAAAATATTTCTTGGAGCAGAAGATATCTTCCCTCGAGTGGCAAAAATGGGTAACAAAGCTTCTTGGATATGATTACGTAATAACTTACAAAAGGGGGAAAGAGAATGTTGTTACAGATGCACTTTCGCGACTACCCGAGCAAGGTGAATTTTTGACCGTTTCACTTTCAACCAATGACTTCCCTGAGGATATTAGGAGGGAATGGCAAGATGATCCGAAGACCAGAGCATCTATGAAGCTTTCACCTCGGTTCAATGGATCCTACTATATTTTAGAGCATATCGGAGTAGTAACATACAGATTGGACTTACCCGTCAGCCCTCGAACCCATCTAGTCTTCCATGTGTCGTGTTTGAAGCTCAAGTTGGGGCAAGACGAGATAGCTCAAAGCCATCTACTAAATATGACTACCCAAGGAGAGCTTCAGACCAAATCAAGTGTCATTATTGATCGACAGATCGTGACTCGACGACGATAACCCACTATTGAAGTGTTGATACAGTGGGTGAACCTACCAACAGAAGATGCCACCTGGGAGAACTATGATGACTTGAATATCAAATTCTCAGAATTTCAGGAGCGTTAGCCTCGAGGACACGACTGATTTAAAGAGGGCGGGTCTGTTAGGACTCTAGCTAGGAGAGTCCTAATCTGTTGGGACTCTAGCTAGGAGAGTCCTAATTGAGTTTCATTGATAAGGGCATTCATGTAAATCCTTTCTAGCTGACCCCTATTAAAGAGGTGAAGAGGCCGGCTAGGTTAAGGATTAGGTTGCTTCTTAGAGAAAGAGTCCTATTAGAAGTAGGAGTCCTACTAGAGAAGAAGTCCTATTAGAAGTAGGAGTCCTATTAGAGAAAGAGTCTTATTAGAAGTAGGAGTCCTACTAGAGAAGAAGTTCTATTAGAAGAAGGAGTCCTATTAGAGAAAGAGTCTTATTAGAAGTAGGAGTCATATTATAGAAGGAGTCCTAATTAGTAGGAGTTGGTTAGAAGTAGTGGTCTTGAGTAAGAGTCCTATTAGGAGTTGGGGTTTAGAAGCCCTATAAATAGCCATGTATTCATCCTCTTTTCATCAATGAATAGATCAATCTTTTAGCAGCCTTTGAGCAATAACTTGGAGGAAGGAACCCCTATATAGTTATAAGGAGACCGATCCCCTATAGAGATCAACCCCAAGCTTAGAATCCGCAAGGGTTCTAACAAGTTCCTCATCCATCTAATATCCCAGAGACCATATATTAGGCATGATAAAGTCAGGCCCATACAGAATCCTGATCGAGTCTTGCTATAATCGGATTCTCTCGGAGAACTCCTTCTCTCTCAATCTAAATGACCATTGTTAGGATCAAAAGGCACTAAGAGGGGGGGGTGAATTAGTGCAGCGGATTAAACTCGTATTCTTGAAACCGATTTCGCAAAGAAACACAAGTTCGTAGGAAGATTTCGATTCGACGAAAGAGAACTTGAAAGTAATTGCTTGTGAAAAGGAACTAACTATGAACTTGCAGCCAAGAAATGAAATGATTCAGAAATATAAACACTCACACATTTAAGGACACAATGATGTATAGTGGTTCGGTCAAATGACCTACATCCACTCTTGAAGCCTTTGCGATGAGGCTCCGCTCTTCCACTAGCAAGTCCTTTGAAGGGAAGGATCAAACACCCTTTTACAACCCTTTACAAGATGTTCACACTTGTACAAGATCTCTCAAGAAGAAGAAGGTGAACACTTAGCAAAGAATACAACACTTTTCAAAACTCTTCAAAAGCTCAAGACTCAAACTTTTTGCTCAAAAGGGTTCCCTTTCAATTGAAAAGGAAGGGGTATTTATAAGCCTCAAAGTGATTCAAATTTGGAGCCCAAACATGGAGCCAAAATTTGAATCATTTGAGTTTTTCAGTCTTGATCAAGTCTTGGCGATGACACACCCAGGCGGTTCTACTGCTTTCCCAAAAGCGGTGCTACCGCTGGCTTTCACGCACCAGCGGTACTACAGCCACCAAGCGGTGCTACTACCGCACTTTACTAGATAGCGGGCGGTATTGTCGCCAGCGACGCGGTGCTGGTGCTTTGCTTTCGATGGCCACTACGATGGCCATGAGACTCTTGTATCATAGCATGCACGCTATCGGTGCTTCTTTGGCGGTGCTACGCCCAGACCATTCTTCTTTGGCGAGCTACCGCCCGACCAATCGCTTCTTTGGTCGAACTACGTCATTACAAGCTACGCCCGACCATTCTTTCGGCTGGCGGTGCTATTGGCTAGCCACCAATCGCTGAGTTCTGCTTGGTTCTGCTGGCGATGCTACGCCAAAGATGCATGCAACGTGCATGCATGCACACAAAGAACATGCATGCTTCTTGGCGGTGCAACCGCCAAAGATGCATGCAACGTGCATGCATGCACACAAGAAGATGCATGCTCTTCTTTGGCGGTACAACCGCCAAAAGATGCATACACGTAGCTTGATTGGGTTTGGGCCAAAATTTTGGCCCAAACTCATCTAATCAAGGCCCAATGGGCCCCCACTTTGGGTTATCTAATCCTAACCCAAAATACGTGCTAACTACGAATTTTAAAGACGTTTCCTAAGCTATTACAAAGTCCACATGACAACTTCTTCCTGCGAGCTTCCTGGTCAACTTCCGCGGTCTTCCGACGAACCTTCTAAACCATTCCGCGGACTCACGGCAAGCTCTCGGACTTCACGATGATCTTGGCGAGTTCCCCGAGCTTCTTTGGCAAGCACGATCTTTCTTGGCAAGCTCCGCGAACTTCCGACGAACCTCCGTGAACTTCCGAAACCCTTCGGCAAGCTTCCTACTCGTTCTCGGCCGAGTTCGGCAATGCTCCCAACGAATCTTCGGACTTCCTTTGAACACTCGAAGTCCCAACGATTCATCACACTTGTCTTCGGCCCTTTGTTTCGCTTTACGTCTTCATCCCTATCGTAGTCAATCTGCTTTCGATAGTAGACCTGCATAACTCAAAACGCAGTTAGACCACAAATCACACTCAATTAGTTTCATCATCAAAATCCGAGATTCAACAATCTCCCCTTTTTGATGATGACAACTAATTGATGACCGACTTAACGAGTTAACCATAACTCCCTGGAGTTTAACACAAACTCCCCTATCAATATGCAATTGATAGAACCCTTGGATTATCCCAAATCCAAGTAACATGTATCATTCATGTAGTGAAATAAGAACAAACCATCATGCAAATATAAAATATTCAATCAATGCATGAAGTCATCAATCTACTTCTCCCCCTATGTCATCAACAAAAAGGAGAAGTATCATTATAGCTAGTTTAAAAGATATGCAGATTTTTACAACAAACTAGCTTGCACTTTGCAAGATATGCAGATTTTTACAACATCATACAACATTTTGCAATACAACATTAAGTTATACCATTCAATCATAGGAAGTTTCAAAGATGGGCAATGATGGTAATTTTCACTTGCTTGTTGAGATGTGCAAGTTGCACTTTCTTTGCTTCCTTTGCATGTTCTAGCTAGCAAAATTTTTCTTTGCAATAAATCTTCTCCCCCTTTGTTTTTGTCAAAGAAAAGGGATGAATATTATCTCAATCAAATAATTTTGCATCAATCAATATATCAATCATCACATGATGCATACGAGATAATATTGAAACATGAGAAATCATGTCATGAAGGATATCAATATGTAAATTCAACAAGAATCAAAACCAAAAGATATCATCCATGATTCATAACTTTTCATTTTAGCAAGATCTAGATTCATATTTATCAATTTTTAATTCAAGATAAATGTCATACAACCAAGAATCATGATATATGAAAGCATATCGATATTAAGGATCAAATCATGATTACAAGTGCTAACATATTTTCTTTTCATTCATTTTTAAGCCATGATAAAAGAATAAATCAATGATTCAAATATTAAGCACAATTCTTTTTCATCAAATTTTCAATCGTATAAGGCTTACATGGCAAATATCAATTCATGATAAAGGGTATACTATCTTGAATCATGATGCATAAAAACATATCATTCTCATAGATCAAGTCATGATTCATTGATTCATCATAAGGCAAATTTCTTTTCAATTATCTATTTTTTAATTGCCACATAAGACAGACAAGCCAAAGAATCTTTGTCATTTCTATATTATGAAATATATGATAATAAGACTCATGATTCATTTAAAAAGATATAGCATAAAGAGTAACTTGATTCAAGTATAAGATTTTTCATCAAGATCACATTTCATAAGAATCAAGATCACAAATTCATAAAAATTCAAGGATTGAATTCCGAGAAATCAAAAGACAAGTTACATTTCATTTAAAGAATTTTCTTTTGATAAAATGAAAAGAGAATGGTAAAAGATCTTGATTTATAAAGAGTTTCAAGTCATAGTTGTCAAGATCATAATTCCACTAAAGTATTTTCATTAGTAAAGAATCACATGAGCACTTGATTGTTGCATAAATAATTTTATTGCATCATGATTTATAAAATTTTACAACGTGAATCATAGGAGGTAAAATAGCAATAATATCAATCATGATTCATTGGATAGCAAATTGCAAAGAGAACAATTTGTTTCATGCATCTTGATTCACACAAGTCAAGTTATGATTCCAAGAGATTAAGAGATGAATCAAGAATCTTTAACAAGTCTTATTCAAATTCATAAAAGATATCAAGAAGAGCAACATTTCTTGTACATTGATATTCAAACCATGACAAGTGATATATCAAACATTTGCATTTATATTTCAATCATCAAGTCATGTGTATTGAAACATAGGAGAAATGTTCAAATTACACATGTAATGTTTCAACATTCAAAACACATTTTCTCAAGTTGAGTATCAATAAGTCAAGAGAAAATAACTTATGATTCATTTGGATTTTTCTTCAACAACATGGGAGAATCATGGTATGAAGTGAGAGATCTTGAAAGACTCAAGTTATCAAGATCACAATGTAGTTTAAGCTCATTCAAATCAAATTATTAACTTGTAACTCATAATCGAATCATCAAAATCAATTTCGAGATTCACAAAATATCATGAAATCATTAATCTCGATAAGATAGGAAAAATATGTTCTTTTTAAGTTGTTTGTTTCATACAAGTGTGCTCATGTTTCTAAAATGAGTATCAAATTTAAGACCAAAACATGAGTTTGTCATCAAAATATGATATCACAAAGTCATTAAGCATGATCACAAACTTTTAGTATTTTCATTTCAATGATGATTTCATAATATATGTTCAAACATTTATATGGAACCCATCATTGTAGAAATTCAAAACATAAGTTTGTCATTAAATCCATCAAGATCATATGCATCAAACATCATAATAGTATATTTTCTCATCTTTATGAGTTTCAATTTATGTGATTTGATCTTTCATAAGAATGTTCAAATTTTTCATATGAAAATGTCATGCATCATATTCAAAAACGAAAATATCATCAAAATCATTTTAATTCTTTCTTACATTAGTTATAACAAGATGATCGATGCTCAAATTTTTGGTAAAATCATGCATCATTTTATAAATCTGAAAAATAATTTTCGTCATAAAAATCATCAAGTCCAAATGTAATACAAGGCAACATTAAAATCACATTTCTTTTATTTAGAAAATTTATGAGTTAGGTCTTTATAATTGATTTCATGAAGACATGTATCATCTAAAAATTTCATCATAAAAGGGTCAAGACCCATTAATCCAAGATAGAAGTTTTTAAATCAACATCACTTCAACAACTCATGCATGATATAAAATCATCAAGCATCATGTTTAAAGACAATGTAAACTATCAAGATATTCATGCATGGGTTGATTCTATTAGGTGTCTAAACATTATCACAAATCATACAATCATCAATCATATTTTTATTTTTCAAAAATACTATAAAGAAAAGCATAGTATAATTTCGAATTTTTTTAAAAAAAAAATTTCTAAAAACACAAGAAAAACATTAAAAAAATTCCTACTAACTAAGATAAGCATTCATGGAAATCATCATGTAATTTCAAAATAATTCAAGGAAGTTAAGTTACTTACCTCATTGTCGGCCCATGAAAGCGTAGTTTGCTTCTTCTTTCCTTGATTCTTCTTTCCAAGCCTTCTTCTTCTTCTTTGGCCTCTTTCTCCATTCAAGTTCATTTGTGTTTTTTAATTTTTGTTTAATGAACTTGTTAACATTCATTGTTATGTATTCAATGTCCTCATTGTCCTCATCACTTGAGTCATTACTCAAGTGGCATTTCATAGTTCGGAGTTCAAAAACCTTCTTGTTCTTTAGAAGGTTGTTCATGTGCTCATCATGTTTATCATATTCATCATGTTCCATTTCATAGGTCTTTAAGGACCCAATGAGTTCATCAATAGAGTAATTATTTAGATCCTTTGATTCTTGAATCGCCGTATTTTAGGATCCCACCATTTTGAAAGGGATCTTAAGATCTTGTTAGTGAGTTCAAAACCGAAAAACTTTTACCAAGACTTTTCAAGCTATTGACGACATCCGTGAAGCGGTGTACATGTCGTCGATAGATTCGCTGGTGTCATTTGGAAGAGCTCAAAATCATGCAATAAGAGGTTTACTTTGAGTCTTTAACTCTACTAGTTCCCTCATGCGTGATTTCAAGTATTTGCCATATATCAAAAGCCGTTTCATAAGAAGAAATTCGATTGAACTCATTTTTGTTCAAAGCACAAAATAAGGCATTCATAGCCTTTGCATTCAAAGAAAAGATTTTCTCTCTAAGTCCGACCATTCGTTCGTCGGTTTAGAGGGAAGTTGAAAGCCGTTTCAATGATGTTCCACAAATCCAAATCCATTGAAAGCATGAAAACTCTCATTCGAGTTTTCCAATATGTGTAGTCCGTACCGTTAAAGAACGGTGGACTAAAAACCAAAAGCCCTCTTGAAAACCATTTAGAGCCATTTCTCACGGTGTAAATCCGAAAAAGAAAGAACGTGGCTCGATACCAATTGTTAGGATCAAAAGGCACTAAGAGGGGGTGAATTAGTGCAGCGGATTAAACTCGTATTCTTGAAACCGATTTACTTAAGAAACACAAGTTCGTAGGAAGATTTCGATTCGACGAAAGAGAACTTGAAAGTAATTGCTTGTGAAAAGGAACTAACTATGAACTTGCAGCCAAGAAATGAAATGATTCAGAAATATAAACACTCACACATTTAAGGACACAATGATGTATAGTGGTTCGGTCAAATGACCTACATCCACTCTTGAAGCCTTTGCGATGAGGCTCCGCTCTTCCACTAGCAAGTCCTTTGAAGGGGAAGGATCAAACACCCCTTTTTACAACCCTTTACAAGATGTTCACACTTGTACAAGATCTCTCAAGAAGAAGAAGGTGAACACTTAGCAAAGAATACAACACTTTTCAAAAACTCTTCAAAAGCTCAAGACTCAAACTTTTTGCTCAAAAGGGTTCCCTTTCAGTTGAAAAGGAAGGGGTATTTATAAGCCTCAAAGTGATTCAAATTTGGAGCCCAAACATGGAGCCAAAAATTTGAATCCTTTGAGTTTTTCGGTGCGGTCAAGTCTTGGCAGACTGACACACCCAGCGGTTCTATCAGCCCGACCCGGCGGTGCTACCGCTTTCTCACACGCACCAGTGGTACTACCCACTTGACCAGGCGGTGCTACACTTTGGCTACAGATGCCGGGATGGTATTACTTGCCAGCAAAGCGGTGATGCTATGCGCTACATGAGCGACTCACGATGGCCATCGACTCATTCATGCATCTCGCTTCTGGTCTTTTTGGCGGTGCTACCCCGACCATTCTTCTTTGGCGAGCTACCGCCCGACCAAGCTAACTTGCTGGCTTTGAACTCAGCCCGCCACCGCTGGCGGGCGGTGCTACACTTGACCATTTCTTCTTTGGCGAGCTACGCTTGACCATTCTCTTGGCGGTGCTACGCCCACCAACAACTTGGTTCTGCTGGTTCTGTTTGGGGTGATGCTACGCCAAAGATGCATGCAACGTGCATGCATGCACACTGGCGAAGATGCATCTTCTTTGGCGGTGCAACCGCCAAAGCATGCATGCAACGTGCATGCATGCATCTTCTTTGGCGGTGCAACCGCCAAAGATGCATACACGTAGCTGATTGGGTTTGGGCCAAAATTTTGGCCCAAACTCATCCTAATCAAGGCCCAATGGGCCCCACTTTGGGTTATCTAATCCTAACCCAAAATACGTGCTAACTACGAATTTTAAAGACGTTTCCTAAGCTATTACAAAGTCCACATGACAACTTCTTCCGTGAGCTTCCGGTCAACTTCCGATGACTTCCGACGAACCTTCTGGAAACCATTCCGCGGACTCACGGCAAGCTCTCGGACTTCACGATGATCTTGGCGAGTTCCCCGAGCTTCTTTGGCAAGCACGATCTTTCTTGGCAAGCTCCGCGAACTTCCGATGAACCTCCCGGCGAACTTCCGAAAACCCTTCGGCAAGCTTCCTACTGTTCTCGGCCAGATTCGACAGACGCTCCCAACGAATCTTCGGACTTCCTTTGAACACTCGAGTCCCAACGATTCATCACACTTGTCTTGCCCTTTGTTTCGCTTTCGTCTTCATCCCTATCGTAGTCAATCCTGCTCGATAGTAGACCTGCATAACTCAAAACGCAGTTAGACCACAAATCACACTCAATTAGTTTCATCATCAAAATCCGAGATTCAACAACCATGGCTAGGGATTTTGCTTGAGCGAGCACACGCGGGATATATCTCTCATGATACCAAAAGTGGATGATCCTCTATTGACATGTAATTGCCTTCATAAGTTTAGCTACCATTCTCGAGAACCAGCTATACCAGATTTGGAGCTCTCCAAACCTGTAAGTTCGACGTCAAAGAATGGAGTACTCAAACAAGGCATCTTTGGTGCCTCAAGTCTAAGGACCAGACATACTATTGGGACTATAGAATGGCTGTCTGACATTAGGTATCATTAACTATACTGCTTCTGTAAGCGGATCAATCAGTGAACTCATTCTCCAATGAGCACCTGCACTGTACCTCTAGTATCCCCACACAAGTGACTATGAGACTAGTCACCTCCATTATATAGACGAGTATACAGCGCACCAGTATATCCAGTTATCTCGATGTCCTCATCGAGTAACCTATGACTAGGATGATTTATGATATGTGTTTAAAGGTATATCGGTGTCATTATCGTGATCCCATCACGATCCGATTCCCATTGCATAGATCCATGGACATCATAATATTTATCCAGATAATATGAGAAAATACTAATAATAATATGCAAAGAGATCAACGTAACATGTCACAGGTGCCATCACTCACGTGATTGGCTTGTAGGGCACCTACAACTAACACGCTTGACCTCATTCATTCTCCCCCATAGATCTGTAGAAACTCAGAGATATATAATTTTCCTAGGTACTTTCTTTTTACTCACGTAGTTTTCGGATTCGCGGATTTGTTTTTGACGCATTGATCTTCGTACAATAATGAAACCTTTCGTGAAAATCTAGGATTTTTTATTTTCTATTCTTCCACTATGCATGAGATGTTGCCCCCTGGATTTCCCAACAACTTCCTATATTTCCCCTTCTTATAATTGGCTTCAAGTTTAAAGCATCATTCCTTTCTGGATTTAATCAAAATGAGGTTTTCCAAAATTATTTAAATCACATAAATTTGTCATAGTTAACTACTGTACTAATTCACACCCCCTGCCCCCCCCTCCCCCCCTCTTAGTGCCGAACTGATTCTAACAATTCTTCATTGATATTGCAAGATTGAGCATTCGTTAATGATGTTAATCATGGATCGATACAACTAAAATATCCTACAAACAAGAGGCTTTGTGAGTGAGCCTGCTAGTTGATAAGAAGTATAGACATGAGAAATACGTACTTGAGGTCTAATAACTTAATCCCTCATAAAGTGAAAATCGATAGCAATATATTTCATGTGTGAGTAGAATGTCAGGTTGGTGCATAAGTAAATGACATCGATATTATCACAGTATATTGTATGAGTGGATTAGGAGATGATGTCAAGTTTGTGTTGTAGATTTATGATCCAATTGAGTTCTGCAACAGTGGTAGTGATTGCTCAGTATTCAATTTCAATGGTGGATTTTACGATTATGTTTTGTTTCTTGGAATTTCAATCGATCATATTTACTCCAAGAAAGACAATATTGGTTAATGTAGATGTTCTATCATCAGTGTTACTAATGCAATCAACATCGACAAAAGCATGAACATAAAGTGATGAATGTATACGAAGGAGAGGTTCATTATTGAGAGTCCCTTAAGATATCGTAAAACACATTTTAGTGCAAACCAATATATAATAGAAGGTTGATGCATGAATTATGATAATTTGTTGATTATAAATGAAATATCTAGATGTATAAGAGATAAATACTATAATAAATCAAGTACTTATCGGTACTATGTGAGATTCGTAGTAGCGCTATCATCATATAATTTGAGTAACTCAATGATGGAGAGTGGGGTGGTTACTTCTTTGGTATTTTGTATATTTATTTTTAATAATATATATCAAAAATGTTTTTTAAGATAGAAAAAGTCTAAAAGATATGAATGTTGCTTCAACTCTTAGAAAGTAGCTTAAAGTTCCTAAGTCTTTGATGGAGAATCAATTTATCAATTACTTAAAGAATTACTTAATCTCTATGAAATTATTGTCTGTGATGAAAATGTTATCTATATAGATAAGTAAATATATAATACATCCTTTTTTTGTTGTAGTAGAATAAGAGGTGTTAGACTTGGTATTGACGAAGCCAATAGACATAAAATGGAACCAAGTTTCGTATACTAATCTCCTAGAGCTTGGCGAAGTCCATAAATAGTTTTTCATAATTTACAAATAGAATTTGGATATTAAGGATGGATAAAGCCAGGAGGTTACTATATAAAAATATCTTCAGTTAAGGTCTCATGAAAAAAATTATTATTAATATCTAATTATCGTATATGCTAGCTTTAAGTGATAGCCAAACTTATGATAAGTCAAATTATCATTGATTTCACAATTGAATTAAAAGTCTATGTGAAATCAACACCTAGATGTTAGTGAAACTCTTTGGCCATTAGACATGTTTTGAATTTGATAATGGATCCATTTGGATTCCACTTAATTCGAAAGATCCACTTACACCAGATAACATTTTGTATGAAGCAAGATTGTACAAGGGTCCATATGACATTATAAAGTAGGATATCATATTCCTCACATATGGTTTTGCGCCAATGTGAAGATTTTGGGCTTGAGTGATGGATGTGGGTTTAGTAAGCTCAAGCAAAGAACTTGTGGTAACGTGAAAATCAAGGATTTGACATAGTTCAAAATGTAATTTTTGGAGTATGTTATCATATGATGTCTAGGTTCAATAGTGTTATTGGGTTATATTGAAAGTATAAGAATTGCTAACGAGTTAGTAACATATACTTGATCAAGCTAATGCACTTATGTGACATTTGGTCAAGGATAGGATATAAGCATTGTTTGTGTTGCCAAAGAGTATTACTTCATTAGGCATTGCAAGGTGAGTTGGTGGAGAGATAGATGGAGAAGTTGTAGAGAGACTGAGGTACTATTGAATTAGAGTAAAAAAGAAGTATAGATTTAGAGGAGAATTATTGGTTTAAAGGTGCATTTGAAGGAATTTAAGGTATACTCATATAAACCCAATGATGGATGGTTATTGTAGTAGTTCGCATTACTAAAGAATCAAGATTTTGTAAGAGAACAGTAAGCTCAACAAAAATAATGTGACGTGATATAGAAACTTTTTGAGTTTAAAGATTATAGCATTAAAAAATATTATATTTAAAGAAGTACCCAATAAAAATATAAGGTTTGTTAACTTATATAAAGCATAGAGATGTAGCCAATGATAATATAAACAATCAAATACTTTAAGTTTTTGAAGGCTTGAGGTTTTTTAAAATAATTTTTTAAATGAAGATTGGTGTTGTAAGATTAAGATGAGTATATGATTAATAAGGTAAACTACAATTGGAAAGGTTATTGAACAAAAGATTAATAACATGAAAGCTTGATATATATGGGTAAAACCACTCTCAACTATATGATAGTGCTTTCATTTGACAAAGCTAACTAGTTAAGGTGTATGTAGTAAAATATCACATGATGAGAGATAAGTTGTCAGAGCTTGATATTTACCTCCATCAAATTAAACTATTTTATAGTAGATTGAAAGAAGCTCTCGACTACCTTTCTAAAATGAGTAAAGACTATGATAACTTTAAATTTATATTTAAAAAGATATAATCATATATATTTAGTGAAGTAATATACAAAAATGATATAAAATATAAAATTATTAAATGAAGTGGTTGGGGGTAGAGCCCTAGACATCAATGTATATGATTTCAAGTAATTTGAAGCAAGCTATAAAAGACATTATAAAGTTAGTTTGTAATTTGTATTACTAAGACAAGTATTATAATGAATTATAATTCTACTTGATTTGGAAGTTGAAATGGAGTAATGAAAAATTAGTTATTATTGAATGGAGAATGATAAGTGACCAAGGCAATCATGTAACACATCGATTGGTGCAATAATTAAAGTAAGAGCAATTGGTTGAGTGTTTTGTAAAACTAACGACTACTCGTAAATGTTATTTTTAGTTTGGCCTCGGATCAAGGATGTCCCTGTGTTCAAATCCTTTATAAGAAATAAGTAAAAAAAGAACTCAATAGAGGTATTATTTTTTTTACAAAACTGAAAGATGAAAATAAGATTTTTTTTTGTATGAGATGCACATAAAATATCATCAAGTATATAAGTATTTATGCATAAATAAAGTATTATAAAAACTAATGTGAGTGATAGGGTAACTATTACCATCACCAATAATGATGTCTTCATTGTCTCCATAGTCGATGTGGATAGAAAAATTATGTAAATTAGAAGTGATACGATGATAAATACTAGAATCAATAATTTAATTGCTTGGATAAGCAATCAAAGTAATAATGATGTACGCTTGAGTTCACTTGAGTATAGTAATAGGCTTGGGTCGAGGTTAATATATATTTATTATATGTTTAATTTATCACAAAGCTAATAGATGACTTTTTATTGATTATTATTATTGTAAATCGAAAACCACTGATAGTTATAGTTGAAGTTATTTCGTGAGTTGTTTGAATTAAAGTTACCACTATGGTGCTAGTTATAGGTGCCATACAGGCCAATCACGTGAGTGATGATACATATGATATATTGTAGAGACTTTTTGCTTATTATTATTAATGTTTTATCACTTTATGTTGCATACTGTATATATTGTGATGTCTTTGGATCTATGCAATATGAATCATATCGTGATGGAATCATGATAATGAGATCGATTTGCCTTTAAACCTAGACCCTAAATAATCCCGGTCATAAGTTACTCGAGAGAGACATCGAGATAGTCAGACAGATCGGTATGTCGTATACCTGTCTATATGATAGAGGCGGTTAGTCTTATAGCTACTTATGTGGAAACACTAACGATATAATTCAAATACTAATTGGAGAATGAGTTTACTAATTAATTCACTCACGGAATGCTAGATAGTTGATGATACTTCATTATTAGACAACGATTCTGTCATCCTAGTTATGTATATAATTTTTAGACTTACTCCACTCTTTGATACCAGACTTATAGGTCTAGAAGTTTTAGATCTAACATAGTTGGTCATCGAGAGTGACAACCAACCTTACGAGGGCAATTAAGTATTGATAGTGGATCATGTACTCTTAGTATCATAAGATGAATATTCTATGTGTTCTTGCTCAGGCAAATCCTTGGCTAGAGTCATTTGGATTAATAGAAAAAGAGTTCTCCGAGAGAATTTGATTAGAACGAGACTCAAGTAGATGCTATATACGTTTAACAACATCATGCCCGATATATAGTCTCTAAGATATTAGATGAATGAGAGACTATAGATATATGATAACTGAGAATAAATAGGTCCAATGGATTGGATCCCCTTATATCATCTGGGGACTATGGTGCAGTGGCATAATACGTCCGTAGTCGATGAGTCGAGTGAATTATTATGGAGATAATAATTCACCAAGTCAGAAGGAGTTTTGATAGGTACAACTCATGGCCAGCTCAATATTGGGCCTAGAGGATCATACACATATGATAGGTGTTACGATAAGTAGAGGTTCAAATATGATATATCCGTTGGAGCCTCTATCTTATTAGATATCTAATAAACCTATAAATTATTGGATCTTTTGGATTAGATCCAATATAACTAAATAGAGATTATTGGATTGAGATATACTAATTCAAAATGCTTAGGTAATTGATAGAGATTCAGTACCCAATATGATAAGATTCATTAGGGTTGAGTAACAGAAACCTCTATAAATAGGAGGGGCCAAAAGCTGACATAGGCTAATCACCTTTTGGTTGACCCTCTTATACTCCTTCCTCTTCTCTCCTTAGTTGATAGTCCCAGTTTATAGTCCATAGATAGTAAGAAGGGTCAGTCTTTGCTTGATCACATGGTATGTGTGGAGAGGAAGATCATATAACAATTTGAGAAACATCTTCACCTCATTTACCATGTGAATCATCGCTAGAGAGGAGGATAGTTGACTTCCTTCATTCACTCCTATAGATCTGAGATTTTTTTAGAGATATATGATCTCCTTATGTAACAAATCTCACTTGATATGTGCGGCTTTGGGTTTTACAATTTTTCACGCACCAATCTTTGCATAACGACGAGAACATTTTTCTTTGAGAAATTTATACCTTTTTATTTTTTTATTCTTCTACTGAATATGTGATGTTTTGTATAATGGAGGATGATGCCTTTGTGTATTACTCATGTATTTAGAAGGTATCTTATCTGGCATTTTGTTAAATTTTTTATTACTTTGATTATCTTTTTTATTTTTGATTAAATTGAGCTATGATAGTTGATTCTATATTTTTCTCTTCTCATTTTTAGATACATTTCATGAACGATCAGCTTGTTATATAATTTATTAAATAATATTGGTGAGTCACGTGCTTGAATTGCTACTGTTAGTTTCTTATATTCATCTCCTAAGCTATTGAGAGTATGGATAATGACTTCTTCGTTATTAAGGAATGACTTATTAGAGCCAAATTAATAATAATAAATTTTAAATTTGGATATAATCTGTAATAGTATTTCTCTCTTATGTTATATTTATTAAAGTGAATAAAAGAATTAATATGTGAGTGCGAGAGTGATTGATGATGGTGGTTTATAACTTAGACCATACTTATGTTGTAAGACTGCACTAAAAGATTAGTGGTGCTATGGAACTAGTAATTAAGGCTTGAATAATTTATAGAATAAGATAATATTGTCATAACCATAACTTGTGATCATGATTTACCATTAGAATGGATTTTCTTAATATTTGGATATGTTTTTATAGATAACTAAAAGAGCCATTGATGTAGTCTAATGTAGTCTAATAAATCATATCCAAAGAGTATATTGGTGAATTATATCTACCAAAATGCATAGTTACCACTTTTGGAGAGCTTGAAGGGGATTATAGTTACTACTGCATTGATAAATATAAATCTTATGGATTGAGATAAATTATTATTTTCAAAGGAAATAATAATTAAAGTATTAGATAAAGAGGAGAAAGACATGTTGATAACATGCTATGATCTAATAAGAAAAATTGAAAACCAACTAATGATCTGATTTGGATGCACAGATGGTAGTGATCTGATATATTAGAGGAGATCAGATCTGAGATGTGTAGAGGGAAGGATCTGATCTGATAGAGGAGATTATATATAAAAAGTGCATAAGGAGGATCTAATTTGAGATGTGCAGAAGAGGGCGATCTCTTCCTCTCTCGAGTCATTTTCTTAATCACGAGTGCTGATAGTATAGTTGAGAGAATGGTGATAGGCAATAAACTATCACCGAGAGGTCAATCATGGATCCAAGTTACTTCTAAGTTTGACGATTGATGAGAAAGAGACGAAGATGCCGGTGAAGATGTTGAGTAGTAGGTAAGAGCAAAAGGAACACATATCAAACAAAACTACTCAGTGATGAAGGATTATCAAAGAAGCTGAACGATCACTAGAGGAGGCTTATTAGATCAGCAAAATGGAGTATATCTGTTACAAAGCAGATCATACTAAGAGATTGGTAGGGAGGAATCACATGCCTTTGTCTTCCATACAACGCTAAAATCTAAAATAGGAAAGAATTGTAAGGTAGTAATAGGTAGGCAAAGAAAAGAAATAACAGTTATCAATAAAGACAAGGGTAGAGGAAGAAAGAGTGAGGAAAAGAGAGCCTTGCTTGAAGTAAGAAGACTATGATATCATGAAGAATTTATTATTTCATTCGTTGAGGTAATATATATTTATACAAGTTACGAGGAAGATATTTTCCTTCGTCATATGCTAAGATCATGCATTTAAATCATACACTCAAATCTATGATTGATCCTTAAATCATTGATTGATTGAGGACATGTAATGAATGTAAAGTTATCATTTCATATTTTTCTATATCATGATATTCTATCAATGATATGGTAATGTTTTTCTATTGGAGACATTTATGATGACAAGAATATTTTATATTATTATCGAGTTATGAATATATTAAAATTTATATTGTTGAAATGAGAATGTTAAAATGATGTTTAAATTTATTCAAAAATATAAAAATATTTTTTAAATAAATAATTTAGTATTTTTTGATCAAATGAAAGAGAATAGTTTAAGATGATATTATTATATGCTAAGAAAACAACTAGAATATATGAAACAATTAATATTACTTGTACAGGAGAGGTATATGAAGATTTAAAAAGATCAAAAAATTATAAATAAATATTTAAATATTTTTATTTTAATTTAAATTTTTTTTAACAAGATTCATATAATTGATGATAAATGTTTGAGATTTTATGAATTTGTTGTTGTTGATTTAGACTATAAATAGATAAATATGCATTCAAATCAAGTTGGAGACATATTCAATTATCTAATGCTAGCTCAATTTTTTTTGACAAATAAATGACAAAAGTGAAATTCAAATTTATAACATTAGGATAATTTGTCAATATTTTTATTAACTAACTTAGTCAATATTCTCATAATCAATCAAATTCGAAATAAAATAAGGTAAATTTACAATACCATATTCATTATTATTCCTCAATTTTAATAAGTCATGAATAATTTTGCATACATCTAATTGAACCAAAGTTGGATCATGATATCTTCAAAAGTCGAAGAATCACTACCTAATAAAGACCCAAAATGAGGCCTCCCACAGCATTTTTGGGGACCACCCTTAAAACCGAGTCGGATTCATCTAAGATAGATAATTTGTCACTGCATATATAATAATTTATTAATAATTAAAAGAGAAAAAAAATTAAATATTGATTGGTGATAATGTATCTAATCAATTTGTTGTTAAAAATTTAAAATTTCATCGGATATATTTTTACACCTTAAACATTGATACAGTGATAATGTAAGAGACCAACTTACCTTTGATTTAAATCTCATTGTATCAACAAATTTAATAGTTTGACAGTATATTGTAATATCTTTCATTTAAATCTGTCTTCATCATTTATCATTTGTAAAAATAAAAAAAATTATTAATGTTATATTAAATGGGCCAACAATTAATTAAGATGGCGAAGGCCCAAATGTTTGAGACAACGATGGTTGCGTCTGGGAAGCCCGGTCCAATTACTCTAACCCTCGAACCCTTCTCTCCCCTTGTCCGACGGCGCCCGCCTTCCCATCTCTTTCGCTCCGCTGTCTGCGCCGCCCCTTCCGCCGCAGCTGGTGCCGCCGAACCTTGTGCAAACCCCTCCCCCTCTCCGCCCCTTTACGGATTCGATGCGATGACGAGGGGGGCGCCGAGGAAGGTCGGCATCAGCGAGGAGGATGTTTCCTTGCTCCTCCAAAGGTTTCTTCCTAGATCCTCTCCGTCCCTTCTAGTTGTTCTTTCGATGCTTTCTTTTGCTTGCTTCTGCGTGTCTTGCTGGTGAGTTCGGTGAAGAACCTGTGTCGCTTGTTTGATTGGACTCTGCTTTCTGGTTGGAGTTCGACATATTTACTTCCTGGTTTGGAGCTGGGCGTACGGTTCAATGTGGGTTTGGCGAAAGAAGAGGAAAACCCCAATTTTCTTGTGGAGGGAAACGGGACCTCTTTGTTCCCAACAGCGACAATGAGCCTTTCTTGGTTGCCTTATTTTCATGTGAATATTTGGTTATTTAGTTTTAGGTTTTCTTGAGATATAACTGACATACCAACAAAGGCGCAGTTTTCTTGCTCTATGCCATTTGGGTTTTTTTGTCTAATCGTTTGGAAGAGTATGCCATTTTTAGCTGATGAGTGATCCGCGAATCCGAATCTAATAAGTATTTGTGCCTTAATGCCATATAATGCATTAATACTTCAAAATATTTGTGATGACATTGGCCCTTCTGGAGTGAATGCACAGAATGGTCAACTTCTCTACATTCTGCATGCTATTATTTTCCCCTGTTGATGTTCTTTGAGGAATTATAAGCTGTTTGCACTCAGTTCAAGGAAATTATCTGTTCACAGTTCTTCCATGGATGTATCACCTTGGCTGGCAAATGTCCCTGAGATGATCTAATAAGTTGCCATGCCGAAACTCATGATCTCTGGCCTTTTTAATTATAGAAAGTAATTGCTTACATTGAGTCCAGACAGTATTTTCAAAGCGCTTAGTCTACTAATGCTTGCTACTGGCATTGTTTGTATCATAGTCATGTTTTTGTTGTTTAAATTTATTATTGCTTCAAATTATCATAAAAGAACACTATATTTGTTAGAATTTCATACTAAATATGTGAATTGTCTGCTGTAACAATTAATATTTGGAACATTCCTTCCACTACTCAGAGTGTAAGTCACAGCATTTCCAGTCACGATCTCATCGTTGGTCATCTGAACATTGGTTCTTGTAGGTACAACCCAACAACAATTCTTACTCTTCTCCAAGAGGTTTCTGAGGCTGCTGGTGTGAGAATAGATTGGAATGCTCTTGTCAAGAAAACTGCAACTGGAATTACCAGCGCTCGAGAGTACCAGATGTTGTGGCGGCATTTGGCCTACCATCATACATTGTCGGAGATGATAGAAGATGGAGCTGAGCCTTTGGTTTGTTCACTTTACCAGTGGATATTTCATGACCAATAGTATTCCCAGTGTGCTGGATTATGCCATGCTAGACTGATGTTTAAGTTACACTATTTTACATGTGGATGAACCCATATACTTAGGTTTTAACCATTCTGCTAGTGACATGATGAAGTGTTAGTCCATAATTGCTACATTGGAACCTTTTCTTTTTTCTTTTCTATGCCAAAACTGAAAAATATGCTCAATCGTTGTTTTTTGTCATGTCCATTTTTAATTGCTTTTTATCATTATTAAACTGACATTCAACTTGTCAAAAATCTTCAAGGTCGACTCCATACTTAATGGCTCATTGGTAGTATTCTTTAGGAAACCTTGCTACGAAGGAACTTCTACTGGCCTGCATTGTCTTAAGTTGCCTGTCTTCCATGAGAAGCACTTGCCTTCAGAAATGAGTGTCGTTGATTTGCCTTCAACTGGTTATTTATTATATAGCTTTACTGATTATTCAACCATATCATGCTTGGGAGTTTGACTAAAAACTACACCCATTGTGTCATGAAGTGCTGGATACTAAGTAAATGTGCCATAGAATCACCCTTGTATTTCTATCTATAGGTGCTTTACGTTTATAGTTAGATCACTTGCACCAAAATCAAGAGAATTTGAGCAACTCCTTCTAACCAACTTTGGGCTGATAAAAGTCAAATCTATAAACAAGAGGACTTTGATTGGACCTGGTGAACTACTTGTAGTAAGACTATGAGACTGAACCACCAGATCCTCCTTGATGTTGTCTACAGCCTGGAGTGTACTTTCATAAAGTCCAAGACTCCAAGGTCAGGAAGGTATCACCATAGCCCATGTTCTATAATTTAGGGTTTTTGGCAACATGTCCTTTACCACTTTTCCTACTCTCACAGGTCATCATGCCTGTGGAGTAACTCAAGTGATATTGACCAGATCTAGTGTACATATCATGGCATTATGGGGTGGGGGGTTGGGCAATTCACCTTCATGCCATCTATCCACTAATCAAGCTTGAGCATAGCCGACGATTACTCATGCATTGAAGGCTTCTCATGTGAGGCATGTGCATGACTTAGTAATCATTGTACTAGCTTTCCAAATGTTGATTGTTGCTTGCCTTGGTACTAAATCATTAAGGATTGCACTTGCTAACTAGTTCTTCTCTAGTTTAATGAAGACAGGTCTCATAAAATAGAATTGTAAGAGAAAATAAAATACTTCATCATTGAATTTCCAAAAATCATCAGAGATGTCCAATAGGTAGCTAAAAAGATTTTTCCAATGGCTTATTAATATGGCTGCTGATTACTTGAATCCTAAACATTAAAGGCTAGTATTAAATTTAACATATCCCCTATTCCGGTTGCTATCCATCTACCTTCCAGCCGGTTGCCGATTTATGAGCTTTTAGCTTGGCTTACTGACCTGCTGTCATGGAGCGGCTTTGAGATCATGGCGACATGGCCAGTTCCTGTTTTGGTCCAACTGGGAGCTGGAAGATCTGGTGTGCCCAGGAATAAACTTCCTGATTTTTTCCAACAGATTGGACTGGGATTGTCAAATTTATAGCCCCTGTACAAATGAGATGAGATCTGAACAGCTTTTTTATGGCAAGAGGCTAAATCCCAGTTGGACGGGGAGTTAAGTTTCCAACTTGGATTGGTCCAAAAGTGTTTGCTGGTCCATTAGCTAAGCAAAGGGCTTAGGCTGGTGAGAAATCAGCTCCTCATTGTAGCAAAAAAATTATTTTCAATTGCTCTTCTCTGCTTAACTGATTATACATATCAGGTTCATTCTCCAGATCGATGGGTTAATTGACATTTATTTTATCATGATGTTATCTCGCCTGATTGATTGATTTTAGAGGAGTTCTTTTTTCATTTTGGTTCTGATGCATGAAAATGTGTAATAGTACTTGCTACGTTGAGAATTGCAGGATGATGAGAGTGATCTAGAATTAGAAATCGAAGCTGTTCCCGCTGTCAGTGGTGAAGCCTTATCTGAAGCTGCAGCATGTGTCAAGGTACTGCCATCTGATTTTCTTGTATGGTTAACATCATTCCCTCCTTTGTGAGAAATAGCCTTTATATTCTTTTGCAGAAATAATATTGATTCTGCATAGTTGGAGTCCAGAAGTTGTCATGATCAGTCCCCGCTGACATTATTTCTTACTATTTGGAGTGTTTGAATATATGTTTTAATATTTGTTTAGAGAATTTTTTGATAATACTGTTTTATATTACTTTCAAAAGGTGATCTTTCTTGGATTAGACAGAAAACAGGCTAAAGCTCACATGTTGCATGTTGCTGTACTGCATCCAGAGCTGTCAAGGCCATAATGTGTTACATCTAAGGCTTAGATTTACCAAACTCGAGTCAGAGTAATATTAGTCTAAAATTAGTATACTTTTTGGCCCTGACCCATAGATTACATATGTGGTAAATTTGTTCACACAGTGGGTGATTGTCTTGGAACTGTGAAACTGTCTGGTGGGCCTCATACTTTTGATTTGATGGGTTTGGGGTGGTTTTGTGATCAGTAGATACAAGGCTTAAGTCTCAACAGGTATTATGGTTGGAAAGCAGCCTATGTGTACCAGCAGTTCTATACTTCTCAAACCTTATGAACAGGAAAGTTTGTTTTGCTGTACCTTTTGTCCCTTTCCCTGGTGTAGATGCTGCACAAGACTCAGTAACGGTAAGCAACAGTGATTCTTAAGAGATGAATAGGCATTTCTTTCTCTTCAGTGTTTTTTGTGTGATTTAAATGAACTTCTTAGCTGTTAAGATTATTAACTAAGATAAAATATTAAACATGTTTGATCCTCTGCACTACAAAACTTGAAAAGATGATACCTAAATTTAACAGGAAGTTGGAAGTTTAGCAATCTTAAGTCACTGTTGATAAGAGATTAAGAGATTTCTGGAGTTATGAGCTTATTGAGGCTCCAATAGAACCTGAATTTTTTTGGATGCTGAGAAACTATGAACTCAAAAATTAAACTTAAGTCCATAGACTTAGTTATGGCAGTTGAAATTGTAAGAATGTGGCTTTTAAGGATTTCATTGTGGATCAGTTTAGCATCAAAGACCATATTGAGTAGTTGCACCGGTGCTACCATTGTTGCAGTCGCTCAATGCATTCTTGTGGAAATGACTTTGCAGAAGTGTTTGGCTTTCCTTTTCTGCTTTCTGCCATATTCTTCTTCAAAAGGTTGATAGGTCTTCTGCAAAATGTCTTCGTTGAATGAATCTCCCTAGTTACTTTTCAGATATTACAGTTGTTTCACTAATACCATTTTGAGTTGTGTTTTCTGTGTCTCGTATATGCCTGCTTGACGTTGCAAGTGTTTGATGTTCCCTGAATTTCTATGTTCATGCTTTCCAAAAGCACTTTGTGTGTTCTAAATAATAATAATGCTCCATACTCATTTGTTGGACTGCAAGCTGTCTGCTAGGCTTGCACAAGCAGCTGCCCAGGTCTTTTGTAAATTGTGGTTGATCAATAACAAGTTTTCTTTTGTGATGGAGCAAATTGTTTTGTACTTTGATTTGAAGAATCTAGTCTAACCAAATCCATGTGATATCACGCAATCCGGTTTCTGATATCAATGTGATCTTATAGTTTGTCATCATGTCTGTTTTTACAGTAGTATATTAGTGGCTTCTGTGGAAGCAACAATTCTTACTATGCATGAAAGAAATTGATCTGTGGTATTATCACTGACCTTTTTCAGAATATTATTTCTTTGGTTTGTGCTATGCATGCATGAGCGTTACTCATGCATCCATGGACCAACTCTCTAAATTTTTTTGGACTTGAGAGATGTCATGAAGAAAACACATGTGATTTACTAAGATTGACCAGTAATCGTCGTTGATAATATGGAGACTTTTAGAATTACTTTTATTGTTCTTCTGTGCTGTGATATATTTTTATCAGCCTACAACTTATAAGGACGAATGAAGCTTAAAGTTCATATTAGCAGTTTGAATTTTCTTTTATGCTGGTTTACTTTTATATTTGCCTTTAGAGAAATTTCACTGATTTTTGGCATCTTCTTATTGCATGTCTCTTTGTTCAAGAATTTTGACAAGTTTGGTTTCTGTTGCCTGATGCGCACAGCAAGAATATGCAAAAGGTGTTTCAACACTTGGAACCTTTAAGCTCATTGTTTTCTGCTTTTTCTCTTAAATGGCAAATGTTATAAATAATGACTGGTGGAGCATACACAATCTTCAAGTGAACACACATGTAAATCGATCATAAAAGAATCCATTTATGGACAAAGCTCTACCCTTATGCTTCTATTTGCTTCTTGCCTGAAGCAAAACTTCAAGTTTATGAATGTTATGACTTTTGAGCTGATCCTGCTAGTAGTTGCAACCTTTTTGGAGAGCGTAGGAACTGCGGCACTTCTTCTCTGTGCTATTCAATAAATTCTGACTTTAATATATGAATGATCATACTCAAATATGCCTTGTGTGTGATCAGGTTTTGATCTCATGTGGTGTGCCTCGTGAACAAGGCCTAACAAGTCGCACAGCTATAGAAACTCCTTTGGGTGTAAATGGATTCAATGACCAGGCATTGCGTGTCTCATCAGACAAACAACAGCTCTCTCAATCAAACTACGGGACTGACATTACAGTTCCTACTCTGCAGAAGCAGCCCCAGTCAACAGGAACATCTGCTGAAGGATTGGATGGAAATGGAATGGCAGGTCCAAGCATTGCTCCTAAAAAGAGAAGGAAACCATGGACCAAAGAGGAGGATATGGAATTAATAGCTGGGGTGCAGAAGTTTGGAGAAGGGAATTGGGCAAACATTCTTAAAGGAGATTTCAAGCACAACAGAACTGCTTCACAGCTATCTCAGGTACTATTTAGAATGACAAGATGTTCCTCTCTCCTTTCTTTGAGGTTCTTCTCAGTAACATGATTGTTTGTGTATCGCAAGTTACTGATTTGACAAGCCATAAATTCCCCACTATTTGGGGTCAACTATTTATCTATAGATTAATTTAGTTGTTTCTCTTTCATGGGCTGATTTGTTATTTACTATGATAAAATTTACTGTTTCCAAATTTCATTAATCTCTCAATGTCATAAATCCTCTTCTGTTTACTCCTATAAGAAAATTGGTGGCATCTCAGTTAGTATTGACTGCAGATCAAGAGATCAGACTGCAGTAGCTTGTAGCTAGATACTCAAGAGGTTAGTTATCTGGGAAATAAAGCTAACGAAACTGCCATTGGTTATCAGCTAGTGGAATTATCTGGTGGAAAAGGAAAATAAACCACATGAGAACAGAGCAACCCCTGACAGTTCATTGATATCTGGAAGATACCTTAGAGAGGAATCTGCAAGTGTATTATTTATCAAGCCATATCTTAAACAGCAATTCAGTGCAATTCAATGCCAATATAATATAAGATTGTGAAGTCTACTCGAGACATTTCATCCCTTTGTTCTTTTCTTTTTGTTTTCGTTGGCCAAAGCATATGTTATTTGTTACTTTTCCTGCATCTGCTTCAATGCTTACTTTTCCAGCACGATAATAAGTTATATATCCTTTAAATTCCTTCAGAGATGGGCCATCATTCGGAAGCGCGACACCAACTTACTTGCCAGTTCTGGAAACAAGTCAACGAGCTCGACACGATCTGAGGAGAGGCTGGCAACACAAAAGGCAATTTCGTTGGCTCTTGATATGCCCAATTCTGGAAGATTATCAGCTATACTATCAGGTTTTTTTCTCTAGTACTTGATCAGGATTTTTTACAATTCTTTTTGTACTTCAGCAACACGCATGCACATGTAAACTGTTAAAACACCCAGCATAGGGAGCAGGTTTCATATCTTTCACCCTTTTAAGGGACCCACTTTGAACTTTTCTTCATCAGTATGTTGTTTTCTTCACAAACTTAGGCTTATGAAGAAAATCAAACTTCACTGCAATTTTAAATTAGGTGGAACACAATCAATTACCCCAGCAAGTTCTTCTGCACTCTCCGCTGCGCTATCTGAAGCATTGCCAGTTTCGAGTCAACCACTTAATCAACTTCAACAAGCTTCCACTCTGGCAACATCTCAAAAGATAACCTTGAACACTTCGAACAAACCTCGGACAACCCCGAAAAAGTCAATGGTCCCTGTGAAGCCTTCTAGCGGTCCAAATTCTTTGATACAAGCTGCTGCATTTGCTGCAGGGGGGCGCATTGCTACACCTTCCACTGCTGCCTCTTTGTTCAAAGCTGCACAATCTAAAAATGCTGTTCATATCAGGCCTGGTGGAGGAGCTCGACCTTCTCCAATTAACAATGTCAAAACATTGGCTGTTACCAACTCTACAGGCCCGCAACTCACTGGTGTCCGCATCAGCAGACCTTCTGTTATGACTGGACCACCTGCAGCAAATCCAGTTTCAGTGTCATCTGGCACAAGGTATGGATGTCAGCAAGTGCAAGGCTGCTCTGGAAGGGTTGGAAGCAATCCTCTAAACACCACATCAACAAATCAGCAGGAAATCATAGAGTCCAATTCAGAAGAAGTTTCACATGAAATGACTGAGCAAAAGGGTGATATTGATATCTCTTCCATTGATGTAGATGAATTATTAGCTGAAGAGGTAAAATGTGTTGATGAGATGGAATTGGATGGTACAATGTCTCATGATGATCAGATGGATATTCTGAGTTTGGATACAAACACAAATGAGGACAATGATTTTAACAATACCTATGATGCACAAGCATCTGTGGACAAGCAGATGAATCCCCCAGATTCAATGGTTGCTGAGAATATTATCATGGAGAACAATGTAGTTTCCTCTGATGTTGAAGCTGCTGACAGCAAAGCCCTCAAAGTTGATGATAATGATGACCAAATTTTACTTGAGAAGGGGACTGCATCATTCAATGGTGAACAGAACAAGATTTCAGCTGTGGGAAACTTGAATGCCCAGGACCATAGTGTAAATCAAGAACAATTAATCGGTGAGGAAGTTATGGCTGACGAGGTCAGGGAGAGCTGCACCAATGATCAGCAGCATGCTCTTCCAGACACTGCCTCAGGCAGTAAAATCCCCATCGATGATGATAGCATCTCAACAAACGACAAGGAAGTCGAGTAGGCAAATCAGAGGTAACGAAGAGAAGGCTAATACAATGAGCACCATATGTCAATGGTAATGAGAGTCTAACAACTTTGGATACAAGTTCCAGATACTAGAGCAAGTTCTTGCCAATGGTGACTTTGCAGAACCTTCGGCCAACAGCATTGAAGGGTTGTCATCTTAAAGGTCTACCGTTGATCACTCACACTGAAGGTTCAGTTTCAGCTGCATTTTGAAACTGGAATCGGGGGGCCTGTTCATTGAGTAACCTTTTCAGTCATAAAAAATATGCTGTTATATCTGGGAATCAGTTTGAAGAACTGCTTTATTTCCCAGAATTTGATTGTTAGCTGGCATTTACCAAGAAAGCATGTAAATCCCCAGTTCTACAGCTTAAGAACAATGTTATTTTCTGCTCTGATCTCCTAGTTCACCCTGTTTGTGGCCCATTGTGATGCCACCGGTATCTTATTGCTGCAAGGTAACAGGATCCTGGCAGGACATGGATCAGAGCCTCAATTGCAGATCTCCATAAGCAGAGCTTCTGAGATCCATCACATGAGATTGATACACTGGTCATACTGTTTATCATTGACATTGTTTACTTGCTCATAAACCTCAGATTGATGGCATCTATGATGGGGAACGTGACCAAGTTGGTCATGCTCGCACTTGCACAACTCAAAAAAAATTGTAAGTTTATCTATCTAGAATTGCGTCATTTTGGTTCAAGCTTGAACTTAGAATCATATACGGTGTGGGCTAAGTTTAATGACTATGGTTAGCCATTAATCGAATCCTCCCGGTTATCAGTAAGAACCAACAAGCCTTTAGCCTACTAGACTGAACCTTGCATGCCTAAGCCTTTCGGAACTTTTATTATCATTATTTCTTGTAGTGTTGAACATCTCTTACGAAGCTTTTAGATCCTTCCTCTGTAAAGCAGCGTAGGATTTATTCAATGATTTATTGACTTGCACTGCAATCCTCGTCACTACGTTTTCTTCACATCATCCCAGCGTAGTAGTAGATTTCCTCGTCACATAGGTTTAGAACAAGACACGGTTTAACCTGCAATTGGAGACAATGCAGGATACTGGGCTGCTCGAGGCCCAACAAATGCTGCGGGTTGGGCCGACCATAACACTAACGGTGTAAGGGAAGTGGTATGATGCGGATTTAAATTTATAGAAGAGGTGATCTGAAACCTTAATCTATGAAATACACCAGTGTTCAATTAAAAGCCCGATCCCAAGTCATTTAGGGTTCATGAAAACTGACATCTTAGTCAAATTAGGAAGACCGTCGCCAACCCCAACATCTAAATTCCAATACTACCCTTTAACAGCCTGCGTGTCCTTCTTGTCTGTTATTGCCTCGTAATGCAATGGCCATTCTGATCTCTAACACTAAGAGAGTCCTCGAAACCGTACATTTCATGGGCAACTATGTAATTTGGGCCATAAAACGTAAAGCTTTTATTTTTCTTCCTATTTCTCCGCCGGAGACTCATATTTATCGTATCGGTTTGTTCTCGTCCCCAGGAAAGCGGTGAACGAAGGAAGGCGAGCGCGACGCAGAGATATACCCGAGATTCTTCCTCACACGATTCGCATCGTAGAAGACGACGACCGAGAAGTAGAAGGCCGGATTTCTCCTCCTCCTCCTCTTCCTCCTCCTCGGTTGGTCTTTGGCCGAGCCTCGACGAGCTTCGGGTTTTCGTCCTCGCGCAAAGATCGGCCGATCGACCTATACCCCGGGGAAGATTGCCGGGAGGCGAGGGGATGGAGAAGTACGAGGTGGTGAGAGATATCGGGTCGGGGAACTCTGGAGTCGCCCGGTTGATGCGGAACAAGGAGACCAAGGAGCTCGTCGCCATGAAGTACATCCCCAGAGGTGAAAAGGTTCCTTCTTTGGCCCTCTTCCGATGTCATCTTCTCGTGGGATTTGGTCGTTCTGAACGGAGCACTATCGTGTTTCTTGTTTCTTGAATTCTTTGCGAGGGGTTAGATCGATGAGAAGGTGGCGAGGGAGATCATTAATCACCGGTCGCTTCGGCATCCCAACATTATCCGATTCAAGGAGGTGGGCTTTGGCTCCTCGTCGCGTCTGCTTAGGGTTTCATGATTCGTCGACGTACCTCTCGAGGAACCAAAAAGATCGGTTCTTTGATCTCTTGTTCCGTCGATGTAGGTTGTGCTCACGCCCACGCATCTGGGGATCGTCATGGAGTACGCCGCCGGTGGAGAGCTCTTCGAGCGGATCTGCGTCACGGGAAGATTCAGCGAGGACGAGGTAGTATTACCCCTCCCGTTATATCCTTCCTCCTTGTTTCTGCTCTAAAGCTCTGTTGCTGCATCTCTAGGCGAGGTACTTCTTTCAGCAGCTCATCTGCGGCGTCAGCTACTGCCACTTCATGGTAAAATCACCCATAAATCAGTTTTAATCGGTAAAAGAAATGCAAATTTCATTTGGAATTGTCTGATTGAGTCCGATGTTTACAGCAAATTTGCCATCGAGACCTGAAGATGGAGAACACTCTGCTTGATGGCAGCCCGGCACCTCGACTCAAGATCTGTGACTTTGGTTACTCCAAGGTTAATCATAATATTCTTTTATGTGGTCTCCGATTGTAAGTACTATTTCCTTTCCTGTGAACAAAATTGTTTATACTTACTTTTTTTTAAAAATTTTGGTGGAGAATTTAGTCATCTGTGCTTCACTCGCGGCCGAAATCGACGGTGGGAAGTCCTGCATACATTGCTCCTGAGGTCCTCTCCCAGCGAGAGTACGATGGAAAGGTGAGCACCATAAATTGATTCTCTTCAGTGACAGCACGACTGGTTTTGTGGATATTTTGAATACATTGTGGGGCCTACAACGATATGTTTGATGAAGTCTATGTGAGATGACAAAGTCTTATTTGAGAGTAAGAAAGTTACTAAGATTTGCAAAGGACACGATCAGTTGTTCATGGTGAAAAAAAAAAGAAGAAAAGATCGTAGAATTGTGAATGAATGACTTTATTTTACAATGTTAATGCCTCCACCATCCTAAGATTTCTTTTGTGACAAAAAAATATCACAGAGAAGAGTCTTGATACTTGAATTCAATTCAGAAGTATTATTGATGTAGCTATTGAATTATCATGGATATGGACACTGTCAAGTTGGATGAGCATTTTGCATATAATTTTACCACATCTAATTTGTTTACCAACTCCAGCATCTAAAATCTGATACATGTACATAGTAGGAGTTTTGTCATGCTATTGTCTTCAAAAAGTAACCCTTGTGCTGCTATCTTGTTAGCTTGTCCTAAGAGGTGTATATGTCGATGTAGATGGCAGATGTATGGTCCTGTGGTGTTACATTGTATGTGATGTTGGTGGGAGCCTACCCCTTTGAAGACCCAGAAGACAAGAAAAATTTCAGGAAGACCATTGAGGTGAAATCTTTTGAACTTAAATGCCTGTGATTTTGTTTCCAGCCTCCTTTGCTTCCTATGTTACCAAGCAGGACACGAGTTTTGTACCATTCGGCACTTCATATTCTAGCTTTCATTCCAGAGAATAAGGAGTGTTCAGTACAAGATACCCGAATATGTTCATATCTCCCAGGACTGCAGGCATCTTCTCTCTCGGATCTTTGTGACCAACCCTGCAAAGGTAATTCATAAAACTTTATGGTGTTTAACCTGAGAAATGAGTGAGTTGCTGGTAAAATTTGTGAAGATAAGCAACATGTTAAATTTGTGAAGTGTGGTGTGGGAGATCGGCATCATCACGGAGTTCTTGGAGAAAAGGAATTTAGGGTTTGATATATAACATGTTAAATCTCTTTCTTGCAGAGGATAACGATCAAGGAGATAAGGGAACACCCTTGGTTCTTGAAAAATTTGCCTAGAGAGCTAACAGAAGCAGCACAAGCAACGTACCGCAAGAAGGATGACAACATGCCCACCTATTCCCTTCAGAGTGTGGCAGATATAACTCAGATCGTCAGGGAGGCAAGGGTTCCACCATCATCAGCTTTCGATGCAGGCTTCAGCTGGCCCGACGATGAAGGGGAGCCGCAGGAGGGCAAGCAAGAGTAACTGCACAATGAAGCAGAGGAAGAAGACGAGCATGACAAGCCAAAGAAATAGTGGGCTGGCTACACCCAACTGGTTGATTTCCTCCAGAGGCAAAAACAGGAACAAAAAAAGAAAAAAAAGAGAGAGAGAGAGAGAGAGAGAGAGAGAGAGAGAGAGAGAGAAACAGTGTTCAATATTCTTTGTGGTTACCTTTGTCCTTGTTTCTTTCGTTACATGTTTATAGTGAATGATCTTTATTTTGTACTTATTATCATATGAATACGTTCTGTGCATAAAATTGCTCATATTCTTTCATCCAAAGAAAAAGAACATCTAGATCAGCTTAAATTTAGATCAAATCAATTCTGGTTGAATCGACTACTTGTTACACTAAGAGGGAGTAGTGAATTAATGCATCAGTAAAGAACGATAGATTTTTGATGATTTAAATAAGTTTAAAAATTCGTACAATAAAAATCAATGTTTTGTTTGAAACCGTTTTAATTACGTATAAATTTAAAATGATACGTATGAAGATGAAGAGGAAGTTGAGTAAACAAGATAGTAAATGAATATGATTTGCAGCAAAGTAAGTTGCGAGAAAGTAAATGCAAATCGATTTATAGTGGTTCGATCATTTGACCTACATCCACTCCCGATTCATCTTCGCTTGAGGCCATTGGCTTTTCTATTAGTTATCCTCCTTTCAACGGGCGAGGATGAATTCCCATATAACTCCTCTCCTTTTGATAGACTTAGGAGAAACCCTTACAAGCACTCTCTCCTTTCTTTCGATGAAATACAAGTGAAAAACTAATGAGGATTTTTTCAAGAGATTTGAACAGAATTTTCTTACTTTCAAAGTGTTGTACTTGCTGTGTTTCTTGCAGGAACACTTGGGGTATTTATAGACCCCAAAAGGATTCAAATTTGGAGCCCAAATTTAAATCTCTTTTGTTGTGCCACTGCTTGTCAGTTGTCAGACTGACAGTGTACAGGGCGGTTCCACCGCCCAAGGCAACGGTGCCACCGCCCAGCCTGGGGTAGTTCCACCGCCCACTGCTTGGCCTCTGGGTGGTGCCATCGACCAGCACTTTTCAACACTCTGGTTTGGGCTTAAAACTCGGCCCAAACCGATCCAAATCAAGGCCAAATTGGTCGAAACTTGGTTTATAGGATTAACACCTAATCCTAAACCAAATTACATACTAACTATGAATTTAAAGACATTTTCTAAGCTATTAAAAAGTCCAACAAGTCAAGACTTCTTCCGGCAAACTTCTAACGGTCTTCCGACGAACCCTCGGAAACCATTATGCGGACTCCCAACAAGCTCTCGGACTTCACGATGATCTTGGCGAGTTCCAACGAGCTTCATTGGCAAGCTCCGATCTTTCTCGACAAGCTCCGCGAACTTCCGACGAACCTTCCGGCGAACTTCCGAAATCCCTTCGGCAAGCTCCCTACTCGTTCTCGGCCGATTCCGACAACACTCCCAACGAATCTTCGGACTTTAGTCGAACTCTCGAACTCCCAACGATCTATCACACTTGTCTTCCGACACTTTGTTTTGCTTTATGTCTTCATCGTCATCGTAGTTAATCCTGCACACAAACAAAACTCTACTTCGATCTAGATAATTATTACAACGCGAATTGACCTTCAGTTGCTCGGCACGTCATTGGTTGGCGCTTCATCCGATTCTTCGGCACATCGTCCTCTCTTGCGATCCATTGCCCAATCGGCGGTTGACCTCCACAACCCCGATATTCTTAGCGCAACACACTCTTCTTGGCTTGATACCCAACGTACGAAGCCTTATGCTAATTATCGACCGAACCTCCGGCTCGACATCTAATATCCTGACGTGATCACCCGACGCAACGTCAATTCCTCCAGCGTCAACTATCTAATCATGATCGATAGTAGACCTGCGTAACTTAAAACATAGTTAAACAATAAATCACAATCAATTAGTTTCATCATCAAAATCCGAGATTCAACACTACTTTCTGCTATGCAAGTTTAACTGGTTGTGCAATTTTTGCAAATTTGACTTGCATATAATATTTTCCATTGATCTTATCTAAATTACATATGCCCTTCTCAACTCTTTGAATCTGATACCTGACACTACAGTCATGTAATTTGCCTTAGCAAAAACTTAAGTGATTTCTAAAGCTTATTTAGGTCAGAAGTGCATGTGAAGACTTTCCTAATATTGTATGTGCAATATAAATAATAATTTGGATATGTATGATCTTTTTAATGTTTTTGTACAGTAATTGGCTTTTCAATCTACTCCCTATTCTACCCAACAAAAAGATATATGTTGGCATATGTTTGAATAAATAGGAATTCTATCCAATAATATTAATAAAATTCCGTTTTGCTAATATCCGTGAGCCTATCCTAACACCATCTCCTTCCTATCACGTCTCTTTATGCACTTAATTCTGCTTTAAGAGAAAGTCCTATTTGAATATACTCCTCTATGATCTTCTAATATGTAGATACTTAAGGTTGGAGTTTTCCATATACCTACTATTTGATCTCTTAGTCCAAGGTGAAGTGTTCTTACTCTATCGATCTATTAGCTAGCAAATTTCTCATGCAAATCTATTTGTTATATTGTAAGATGCAAACAGGGGTAACCTGCTGTACCTGATCATAATCAAGAGCCTCCTTCGAGGCATGATCTCATGTGCTACCGCGCCAGAGGAGTACATGCTTCCATATCTACCGACCGGCCTGAGATTTGCCGTCGTCGAGATCTCGCCTAATGACCGATCATCGAACGGCTTCCAGGTCGAAGTTGTCGGCCTCCGAGATCGAGCAGTGCGATCCTTTTGCCTCTGCACCGAACCTTCAACCTGCCAGAAAAAGAAGAAAACACACTTTGATGTCAAGAATCCAGAAACATGTCCAAGACTTAACAATCACACATCACAAGACAGATCAGAAGAGAATCCATCAAACGAAACGAGAAAATTCGGCAAAGATGAGGATGGTCGAACCCAGGAGTCTCGAGATGCCGAAGGAGACCAACCAGAGGCAGCGAAGGAGGCAGCGATCAAAAGATGAGAGAGAGAGAGAGAGAGAGAGAGAGAGATGAGAAACGGCAACGGAGGTCGGTATTTATAAGGGAGCGGTGTACCGATGTCACTCCCTCTTTCTCGTGTTCCCTGGCTGAGCGAGACAGGTGATCTTCGTTGGAGCATTAACGATGCCGAGTAAACCGATGAAGTCAAATTCTCCACGTGATCAGGTATATACATGATGTAGTACGTCAGAGTTACGTATTAACTCATGAAGCTATATGATATGAAATGAGCATATATTTATTTAAGTGTCGGATAGATCATATTAAAAAATCAATCCAATCACATCAGTTTGTGGGTCGACATCAGGTCGAACATCCGATGCTCTCTCGACCAAATCTAAATATTTTTTATGTACAAGTGAAGGAAGAATTAACACTTTTGGCTGGAATATGTGTTAGATTTCGGCCATGCAACCCACACACAAATCTAAGAAACCCTCTCAAACGGAATAATTCCAAGGTGTTAAGAGTCAAAGTAAGCCAATCAGTAACAATTTGATATCCTGAATAGTTAATGATCTTTAATGTCCAAAAATCTGATGTTTCAAATGTCTCAGACATGTGGAAGCAATGTGTAGACTATAACATAATAAGTCAGCTACAAAGAATCAATTAGATGAGACATGCAACAAGACAGAAACAACTGGATTTAGGATATCGAAAGCATCTACACGATTTCTGAGTGTAATCTCATCATCATGACGATTTCTTTGCTTCGACTAGGTGCTGATGGACTGTAAACAAGGCATGCATAAATCCTTAAGGCCGAAATTGTTGGTGCTGCATCCTCAAATTTATGCTGGACTTCTAGGATTCATATCCTACGGGTAGTCTGATACACAACACAACAAAGAATATACCAAGTTGTTATCACAAGAATTGTAGTATTCTAGGCCATCTTGATGAGAAACAGGCTTTTAGAACACATGAAGCAGAAGATAGAGTCATCAGACTTTTCTTTACCAGTCTTGTTCGATTCATAATGTCCCGTTAAGTACTCATTCAGCATTAGTAGATGCATAATATGCATAGGTACCTTCTAGAGCTTCTAGTGTGAGGACCTGGAGAGGAGTTCTTCTAGTTCATCCACGATTGCAGCATAGCAGAAGAAATATTGTTCCTGACAATTAAAAGTACAAGAATAGATCAGCAGTATAATTCCTGCAGTTCATGGTCTAAACAACTATCCATTGCCTATTATCATTTTTTATTGATTGATTTCCTATAGACAGCACTGGCAGTTCAAGTTGTTATGAAGTTGATTAGTTCAAGATGATATTAGTCACATGTGCATGTATTGTCATATGCACAATTCCCATGTTCAATGTATTATGATAATATTGGATCCTAATCAATTTTCATTATATCAAGATATCTGGACAATTAAGTTCCTACTGATATTTGTTCCATTGGATCTTTGGTTTATTCATGATATCAATATGAATGTCAATCCCAGGAGCTAACATTTCATCCTTCTGCAGTTGAGATTTTACTAATGAAATCCTTCACCCAGACCCTTCTACTCACCAACAGGCTGTTGAGATTTTGCTAAAATCCCACTTCCCTTATATATATATACATATATATATATATATACATATACACATATATATATACATATACATATATATATACATATATATATATATACATATACATACATATACACATATATATATACATACATATACACATACATATATATATATATATATATATATATATATATATATATATATATATATATATATATATAAAAAAAAAAGCTCAGATGATCAGATTCATCCCGCAAAAGGTTAGTGGATACCCTTCGACATTTAACTGGTAATGTTGCTGTTAATAAATGTTTTTTATTTTCTTTTGAAGCCATTTCTTGTCATGACTCCTAATTCCATTAGATAAAAGCAAACTTATATAGCAGATTATTGTGCATCTATATGTTAGTATAGAATAAAACAAACATGAGGAATTGGAGATCCCATTGTCTGAACCATCCCTAGCCGTTGAGATCTGAACTCAGAGATAGTTTTCTTAAGATCTAAAGAAGACATATCACCAATGAGAACCCTTTGGAGTGTGTTGTGAATGGTACAATATGTACCAGTTCTCCCAATACCTGCACTGAGCAAAATGAACATAGTGTGTCAGGCTTGGGATTCGGTGAGGAGAAGGATATTAAGGCAAATGAGCAATTTGTTGAGTTCTGAACCTGCAATGCACAACAATGGGGCCAATTTCTGGTGGTAAATGATGTGTCATTTCAAAAATTTCCCGAACTGAAGCACTATCCTCAGGCACCCCATGATCAGGCCATTCAGGGTACTGGATATGGAGAACCGAAAGGGCCGGTTTAACCAACTACAAGAAAAGCAACCGGAAATAAAAATTCACCATTAAGGAAACAAGTAAAGATCAAAATAGAAGTTTCCACTAAGCAGTCTAAGTATATTGATAGAAAAAAAAATTTTCACTACATAGAGGATTTGCAAGAACACAAAATTCAAATGAACCAAGAAAGAAATCACTTGAAACTGATACAATGCCGTTAAAAGGTCATGTATCTTGCTAATCCGTTTCAGATATGCTATAACATATAATCAAGATCAGGAATGTTTGACAGAATGTTTTCATAGCCCATAATACAGCTCAGACAAGCTTACTGTCCCCAAGCCAACAACATAAAGGTAACCTTTAATTCAGAAAATTGCTTCAATAAGTAAATAACAAAAATTTATAATATATGTGCACACTTTCCCAAAACTTTTGGCATGTTGTCAATATAGTTTATAGTGACTATTAACATTAGCAGACAAATTGTTAAAAGGTAAAAGAGAGATAAATTGTTAAACATGTAAAATAAAGCCATAATTGCATTTTTATATCCCTGTAAGGACAAACAGAAATGTCAGAAGAAAATCAACGTTTGTTTCACCTCTGTGTTTCACTTCCAAACAGCGCAGCACTAATGAAGAATCAGATGTTGTTGTATATTTCGTCTCAATACTGATTTTTCCAAATTCTCTAAGCCCATTTTGTGCTTGAAAATAATTAGCACATTTCCTCATCATCTGCCAGTTTTCCAAGATAAAGATAATTGTTCAAGATAATGGAACACGATGTAACAGCAGTGTGAACAAGGTGAATTAAAGTATATTTGCAGAAAATTATGCAAATCATGGAGTTGTTGCATCATCTATTGAATGGTAATTCTACAAAAAAAAGTAGTAGTAGCCTAGACAAAATTACAGAGCTTCAAATCAACAAGAAGAAATATGAAAAAGAATTATAGATGAAAGAATATCATGTCCAGATGAAATCCAATGGCCTACCAATGCATGTGTCTAAGTATTGGAAGATACATCTAAGTTGTCAGAGAATGACAATGATAGATGAAACTTGAATTAGCATGTTTCATCTTCGTATATACCATCCTCTAGATGTTAAAGTTGCAGAATCATATCTTGTTTTCATTTTACTTCTAGTAGCAATCAGCTAACAATGTCATAAGTTATCCTCATCATTTCTAATTTTAAATCGGTGTTTCCTTCCTATAAGTGATTATTGAATTAGTGTTCAATTAAGGCAAACACAAAGAATGTCTGCCAAAGCAATAAGAATACAGTATTCATTTTGGTAGCCATCACAATGCCCTAATGAATATCAGAGTTTCATTTAGGCATATTATTATGTTGAATAGTCAATGTAATGTCGAACTAATTCTTATAAACCTAAAAGAAGGTCAAATGAAATCTGTCATAGTGTACGATTAGCAATTCTTTGTTTGGTCAATTAAGTCAAGATTATTAGCATGCAATAGTATGCAATTTTTACATAATTATACAATGCTACCTCTAACAAGAAGTTTATTTCCTTTTGAATAGCAATATATCTATGTTGGTTGATGGAAGTCAGCAGCAAAACTTGAAAAGAAATAGGGACAGCATAATGATTTGACTCACAGAACATTTAATACTCATGAATAAATCTTGAATGGTGAAACCAGAAACATCAAAATAAGATGATATCAATAAAAAAAAGATTTTACAACATAAATTGCAATAAAATAAGTACCCTGTGATTATCAACACGTGTTAGCATCACGATTGCAGGACAACGATATTCAAATACCATCTCCCAAAAATCTTCAAAGGTCTCAGGGAGTGGACCTTGTGTAGCAATAAACTGCGAGACTTTTTCACCCGATGCTAGATGCATTTAAGATTTGTCAAGGTCAAAAAAAAAAAAAAAAACTCATCAAGCCTGTTCACCAGCTTGGTCTACTGGGCATAACTAGGCTCTTTCAAGGTCAACATGACAAAATAATAGTGCTAGTAGGGTGACTGTACCCCAATAAGACTCGCATTGATATAATTGTTCCTCAAGGGGGTGCTGTCCCTTGTTGAATTGAGAACGATCCTGTTATTGTCAACTGAAAGAGAAAAAAGGAAACTAAGAAACCTTCTACACCAGAATTCCAAGATAACAAAAAATGCTTCAATTATTTGGAAGGAAGATCCCTCTGTGCAATTACATGGGAGAATATCTGTGTAGCGATTTTTATCCAAGTTTGCATCTCGCAGAGCCACGGAACACTTTCTCACAATCTCATCCATCGTTGGCCTCATCTCCTGGCAAAAAAGCACACCCAAATCAAGATCTCAGATTTCTTAGAGGAAGCACCGAGATCAACAATTAAAAAGAATCAAGCGTTGAAAAAAAAACTTATTACCCTAAAAAAAGTCCACAAGGTTAAAGAAAGAAAGACAAACAAAAGGCAAGAAATTGACCGTTATCCTAGATCGAGATTCATAAGCGCTATCCGAAGAAGACGGAGGCAAGAGAGGAATCGAGTGAGACCTGGAGACGGTGGAACTCCTGGGCGATCCTAGCAGGGGTTCTGAGCTTCTCCTTGAAGAAATCTAGTGCTTCGGAGCAGTACTTTAGCTGTTCACCCGAGGGGCGGAGCGGCGGTGGTGGAACGGAGCAGAGACCGCCTAGGTTGAAGGGGGGGGGGGGGCGGAGACGGCAGCTCGGTGCGCGAGCCCCGCAGCAGCGGCCTGTGCAGTTTCCCGTCGCTTCGGAGCCTCTTTCTCTGTGGAAGCCCCAAAAGATGCGATCGGAGAAGTGAGTCGGCGACGTAGGACGGGCTAATTTTCATATGTACAGGTACGTATTCTTACATATTAGTCGTCACACTATTTAGTCTTTTCATATTAGTTTCGCTGTCTGTTGTATTTACATTCTACTCCTCAAAATTAATTTTTTCTAACCTTCAACGGTCTAATCATCATACATTGTCCCGAGTTCTTAATCGCCAGCTCTAATTATTAGTCTTGCTAAAATTGAAGTCCCTTATTTAAAGAATACACATATTATATACATCATCAATTTAACTGAACTATAAGAAATTTTAAAATGATTTGGGATCTGATACTGATAGGGGAAATAACAGCATTGTATCCCACCCCAAGCCATCTAAGCAAAGGCATGGAAATTTCCAGCAACACTCTCGTCCACCAACAAGAGATAAGCCCACGTTTCCTAGGAATCCCAAGCTCCTTAAAGGGCCAGCAAGGCCCATCCCTCGCTTACATCTCTAGTCCCAGCTAAAGCAAGGCTCGTGCGTCCGCGATAATGACCGACAGCACAGCTCAACTCTTCCGATCTTTCCTTCTGGATGAAAGGGCGAGGACCACTCCTTGCTCAACTTAAACCGAAGAAGCGCCTAGAGAAGGAAAGACATCACGATCGTTTAGCATCAGCATCGTCCTTCGAAAGATGCCCTCGTCAATCGTCTCAATTAATGACCCTCATTGAGCGGGGTAAAGGAGACTCTCACCAATCTCCATCCTTGTTATCAGACACTTAGATATAAAAGTCAAACCCCTAGACTAAATAGGGTAGGCGAGCTTTCACTACATCCTATCACAACTCTTCTTTGATAACTCTCATTCTCCCTTAGTGTTAATTTAAGTATCACAGGGATCAAATCGGGATATGTCTCCAAAGCTAATCTGTTATGCAGGACTCCCGATATAAGCAAGGAAGATCGTAAGGGATGGAGCATCCATCAGCTAAGCGAGGTGCTTCCCGGACTAGACTCTAACTTCTCTAACAAATAAACCACACCTCAAGACATCCACAAGCCATTAGTCATGGGCCAATTACTCCTTATAAACTAGTCTACCACACCCACTTTTCACTTAATCCAACATAATAGCTTACGTGAAACCTGGAAGGATTTATACTTTCGACACTAAACTCAATTTTATATATATATATATATATATATATATATATATATATATATATATATATATATATATGTATGTATATATCTACATCACAGTTCAGGTGGCGTGCCAGTTAAACTCAGAAATCTGTCTCTCAAACCAACATTAGGTGCAACGAACACCATCAGTTCCGAGAGCATTACCTGTAATGGCACAGTGAATTGAGGACATCGGGGACTGTGCCATGTTGGGCAGGTAGTCGTTTGCCATCTCTATTTGTTTTCTCTCTCTTTTTTCTGCTCACAAAAACATCGATGCATGAAGCAAGTTTGATTTCTGGCACCCATAAAAGATGGTCGGCTGTGAGGTCCTAAAAGACTGCAAATGGAGATGGATAAAGATGATGCAGATAGAGAGAGAAAATAGATGACAAAATGAACAAAGAAATGAAATCATGCGCTAATGGAACAGGAAAAGTAGAGCTACCGACCAAATCCAGCCAAACACAATCAAGTGAGTTGCTCAAGGATTAGTGTCAATGAGCTCAGTGTAAATGTCACTGCTCACTACTAATTTGTTAATTGTAAGACATGCTTAGGATGTTTAATTAAATCTTGATCCACTTTGATTTGTCTCTAATAAAAACCTTCATAGCCTGCTTTGGTTATTATGTTGTTATAATAATGATGTACTAGCAGTAAGCAGTGACATTTTCCTCGTCTATTTATTCCCATTTTCTTCGATTGAGGCAGTACATGTAATAATTAACTAAAGGCATACAGCACGTTGCACTTGCGACTTCTTCTACATTTTTTGTCAACACATTTGCGTTTTATGCATGAAGCGCAAGTGACTATGTTTTAAAAGCTTGAGCTGTGTTTTCTCTTGTGGATAGATCCGAATGTGCTCGACAAAAGGAACTGCTATTAGTTAAGTTGTCGTGAGAAACAATTCCTTTATGATGATACATATATGAGACGAGGATTGTCGGGTCACATGACTTTAATTCATTACGGTGCAGGCCAAATTATGTGGGAGTACGAATAGCTCCTACGAACATACATGATGCATTCCCTCTGTTGAAAGTGCAGCAATTCCTCTTTAACAAGCCTGCATTAGCAGAATTTGATGTTTGTGTTGTCTTTCTGGTTGATGCCAGGATGGTACGCATCAACAAACTAAGTGTTATTAGTATAAAAATCTATAATCATGTTATCTCCATAAAAATCTATAATTATATTATCTATAATGTAAAAAAAATTTAATGTCAAGATCTGAAATTAAATAGCAATGAATCTAAATAATATTACGATGCGTACCTTTCGTTACTGTTCAAAGAAATAAACTTTATCTAATCCATAAACATATCATCATCAGATCTGAAATATCAATCTGCAAGGAGAACTAGACTCACATTCTCCTCTCTTCCTATCCTTTTACAGGACCACTTAGATTGATGGTTATGGAGATTAAGAGAGAGACTATAATAAAGAGATTGAGAGAGAAATTGTACTCTCTAAACTCTCTTATTTCTTCTTATATTCTCATCTTTATATTTACATCTCTAGAGGTCCTATCTATTTATAGACGAGAGCAAATGATCTAGAATAAGATATTAAGAGATTTCCTCCCATCAATAACATCCCCTAAGGAATCCTATTTTAATTGGACTTCCTTTCTATTAGCCAATAACCATAATCAGAATCCAATCATATCTTTAATATATCTTATTTAATTAAATAGGGTCACATTATCTAACATTCTCCCACTTGGCCCATTAATTGATAAGATACAAAAGATATTCAAAAATCAAAATAAATAAATAAAATTTATTTAAAAATAATTTTGCATAATTAGATTTTAAAATTTTTAAAAATTATTTACACGTGTATGAATTTTAAAAATAGGTTAATAAGTCCAATGAATATAATAATACTACATTAAGTCTTATTAGTAATGCGAGTCATAGCGGTTGTATGTCATCAATGTCATACTTCCTTCTATATACCACAACACTGTTAGTCTTTCCTAATGCAGTCCAAAATGACCCATGTAATTTGTTTTATCAAGACAATCTTGTCATCACATTCAACCATAATATGTACATACATAACTGTGAACAGGATAGCAGAAACAAATAACTTTAAGTACATAAGTAAAAATATCAATTATAGTGTCCACTCAAATATACATCACCATATCTTTTATGGATTGCTCACAAACCCAATCATAAGAACATATTCTTTCAAAACACTTTAGGCTGTAAGTCCTAAGTAAATGGATTAGCAATCAATACAGTGGAACTCAAGTAATTAATTGACATTAGATGTTTCTGGACTTGTCTTCTCTAACCATCAGGTACTTTCTACCATAATGCATAGAGATATACTAGTACTTGCCATTCTTAGAGAAGAAAACTACTACGATGTGATAAAATATCTTCAGTGATTTGACAATTGAGTCTGACCACATCAAGTCCTGAGATAAAAATTTCACAGTTATAAAGTATGATTAGTGGCCTCAAAGCATACCATAAAATTAACTTTCATTATTATTAATAATATAATAATAAATTATCCCTCTAATTGATATAGATATTAACTATAAAGTGAACTTCTTGTTATTAAGGTAATTCATAGAATCAACATATGAAAAATATCATCATTTCAAGCTGATATAATTTCATACATGTGAGAATATAATCTTTCGTCCTTTCCAGATATCTTATTTTTTTTATAATTCTTTAATATTTTCACATCTAGATAACTCAATTATATACTGATATCTATTCTGACACAGACTTGAGTATAGACTTTCAACTGTGCATATATAAAGAATATTCTCTTTATATGATTTTTTTTCAAGTCATTTTAAAACACTCACTTTTGACTAAAATTCTATTTTTATGATTTATTGAACAAATTTATATATTAAATCATCTCAAGACTCGGTTAATATATCCTTTCTGAGAGTCTTAATAATCATTAAGATATATCCCTAAGTATCTCAATAATATAAGATGTCTCATTCATATCAATCATCTTAAAATTCTTAATGATAATTTCTTGGTTTAGTATAATAAACCAAGATCACTATTGACAATATAAAATATTATCCACATATATGATCAATATAATAAACTTGCTCCTACCGATCTTCAGATATAAATACCGATCAATAGTATCTTTCTTAAATATAAAGAAATCAATGATATCAAAAAACTTTATATATCATTATCTAGAATATGCTGGTCAAAAAGAACTACTGTTAGTTACGTTGTCATGAGAAACAATTCATTTATGATGATACATATATGAGACAAGGATTGTCGGGTCATATGACTTTAATTCATTACGGTGCAGGCCAAATTATGTGGGCGTATGAATAGCTCCTACGAACATACATGATGCCTTCCCTCTGTTGAAAGAGCAGTAATTCCTCTTTAACAAGCCTGCATTAGCAGCATTTGATGTTTGTGTTGTCTTTCTGGTTGATGCCAAGATGGTATGCATCAACATAGTGTTTGTTGAAGCATGGAAAAGCCAAACTACGTGTAGCTGAGCTGAAGGGTTGAAAGAAATCAATAATAGATGGGCATCTCGCGACGACTCCCTCCATGCCATGGTCAAACGGTGAATCACAGGTGCGTATGGGTCGACTTCTGTCCCGGGAGTTAGTCAAGCCAACAAACAACGACAATCATGGTTTAGAATGGTGAGGGATATGCTCAACCAGAGACGTGCTTTTGACATCGCAAGTATGCTTTTTGGTTGACTTCCACAAGTTTATTGCAGAGAATTTTTCTTCCATCTCCATGTTAATTGACATCTTCGTCATCCTAACGCGCCATCATGACTTGGCAATGCCCTGCTAATTGATATCTTTTCTGTCACGAGATTGACATTACAGGTTAGCTTGACTTCTTCGTGTGCTTCCATTATTGGAGGAGGCAAGATGGAGCCCAACACTCAAAGCAAAAAAGCACATCCATTACGATTAGGACGAAGTATTACCAAATTATATCAGAGAAAAATCATAATATGTGATCTGTTATAATTGGATGAGATATATGATAAATCTAATTAGATTCTGATAATAGTATCGGCTAATAAAAAAGAAGTCCATATTATGATAGGATTTGTTAGGGGATGCCCTTGATGGAAGAAACTCCCCTAATAACTTATCATAGATCATCTGCTCTTGCCTATAAATAGAGATAACCTCTGAGATCTAAAGTGAACAGAAGCAACACAGAAGCATCTAAGAGTTACATAAAGAATAGCAACATAAATGCATCTAAGAGTTGCATAAAAAGAAAACATTTCACAGACATCAGTTGAGAAGGAGTCTAGTTCTCCTTGTAGATTGGTAGCAGTATTGGATCTAAAGAAGGTATTTAGATCAAAGATTTTTTCCCTTCTTTTTCAAATGACATCAAAAGGTATATATTGTAAAACTTGTCTATTGTTATTTGATTTCAATCCTAGCACAAAGGTTTTTTCGTATTATAGAAGTATGATTAAAGTTTTTATGCTTACAATTGGTATCAGAGCTTAGGTTCTTGAAATCAAAAACTTTAAATCTATTGTTTTTCTGATTTACGATGTTTGGATGATTCGTATTCTATCAATCTATATTCCTATTCATTTTGGTTTATCGTCATGTTTTATCGCCTACTTGTCGGCAATGTTAAGGAAATAGCGATGGTCACTATGCAACACCGTTGCCGACCTCGTTGTGTACGGCCATAAGGGTCGTGGGCGACTGCACCGCAGCAGCCATAAGGCTGCAGATCGGCCACGCGTCGGTTGGTGCTGCTGGGGGGTTGCATAGTCGGCAGCCACCTGCAAGCAGCGGTCGCACGAGTAGCAACCACCCGCCAGCAAAGGCCGCACCAGCGGTAGCCTCGCGTAGGCACAATCGCACCTAGCGGCAGCCGCGTGCAAGCAGGCTGAGTGCGGGCACGGGCAGAGGCCGTCTGCTAAGCGGCGGTCGCACGACGCAGCGCCGCACTGGCGGTGCCCGCAGGTACAAGCAACCGTGTACACGTAGGCAGCCGCACCGGCGGTGACCTCACGTGAGCACAACCGCACCCAAGCGGCACTCAAGCGGGCGAGGCCGCGCGCCAGGCGGCAGCCACATGGTGCAACGCCACACTGGCGGCGCCTACCCACATGCACGGGCAGCGAGGGCAGTCGTGCAGGAGGCAGCTGCGGCGGCGACTGCACAATAGCTTTTGAAAAAATTATAGTTTTGCCGTTAGGGTTTTAAAAAGTAAAATTATATTTTTATCATTTTAAAAGGTAAAATTATAATTTTACCATTAAGTTTTTTAAGCAATAAAATTACAATTTTACCCTTAATATTTTGACAGTTCTGCCCTTTATAAATCTCGTAATTATAGTATATGTCCTGTCAATATATTTATGAGTTTACCCTTATGAAATTGAGAATTTCTAATTTATATTCTTAATTATAAAATTGATCAATAAAATTTAATTAAATTTTATCATGATTATATTTTGATTAATTATTGATTAAATTAAATTTTGATCAAATTTAGAAAGGATTTAATTTTGATCAATTTTTTATTTTGATTGACTTATTTAATTGGGCTAATATTTAATGTGGGCTTGTCCAAATTAAATAAAATCAATTAATTTCATTTAATAAAAGAAAAAAACTATAAATTATTTTTCCTTTTATGATTTTTCTCATATGATTTATTGATTATATGTGATAAATAAAATCCAATTATTGTTCTTGGATATTTCTTTAGTTATTCACATGTATATAATTAAAATTGTGAAATAATGTCTATCTTCACATGAAGGCATGATTTATATTTTATCATGATTTACGGTTATCATGAGTTTTTTACTAATTAATGTTCAATAATTATTATGGTTATTGTTGTATTATTGAACTACTTAGCATGAAATGAATTGAAGAAAATTGATGAATATTATTTGTAACTCATCTCCCTAAGTTTTATTTGACTAGTAGCTGCCAAAGTGGCCTGAGATGATAGGCTTTTGAGATGTGAATTACAATAAAAGCCTTATCATTTGTAGGATATTTTAAACTATATTTTATATTATTGTATTGATCTTGTAGCCACCAAAGTGACCTAGACCAATAACTTATAAAATGACGTTAAGGAACTAGTCCTAAATGACATAAAGAAAATAATATTCATAATGACACACATAATTAAGAGATTTAGATAGTCCCAAAGGAGAATCTATTTCAAATAGTTATGTGATGGGGTAGGATGATACTGTTTTGGATATCCTTGTAGTTTAGGATTGTATATCTAAAGGTAACAACACTATTCTGCAAGGATGGTATCAGTCCTCCATATATGATTTTGAGTGAACATTAGATATGTCAATATTTCACCCAAAGGTGAAATGTAGATGATATCAATAGTTTATCATATTTTGGAAACTCAAAGCATTAATGTTATTTTTTTTACAATGGTACTTCTGTCCATGCATTTTTATGCTTCCAGTATCCCTGTACTCTCTTGATCAAATTATTCAAAATGGTTAGAGTATATGTAATTTACACTAGGCATTTTAGATCTTGATTTAGCATTGCTTGTTGAAAAGCCTGCATACTTAACTAATGAAAATACTGTGAAACAAGTTAATGAAATGAAGGCTTGGGAAAGATCTGATAGGCTTAGTTAATATTCATAAGAATGACGATTGTAAATAACATAAAGACTTCATTATTGATTACAAATAGCAAATAGGAATATTTAAAGGTTATTGAAGACAGATTTAAATTTACTGATAAGTCATTGGCTGGCACATTAATGAAAGAACTGACTACAACTCAGTATGATGACACTTGAGGAATTCAAGGTCACATCCTCAATATGGCTAATAAAGCTGCAAAACATAAAGCATTAGGCATGAACGCTGATGAGTCTTTCCTTGTGCAGTTCATTCTTAATTCTCTTCCTTCTCAGTTTGGCCCATTCAAGATCTACTATAATACAAATAAGGATAAGTGGGATTTGAATGAGTTAACTAGTATGTCTGTTCAGGAAGAATTGAAATTAAGGTAGGAAAGTTCATTCAATATCATGACTACTACTCAAGGAGTTGGTAATAAGAAAAGAAAATTGAAGCGTCATCCATCAAAGAAATTTGCCGGGTTTGGAAATGTTAAACAAACTAATGAAAGGAAAGCTTTTACAGAAAAGTATTTTTTTGTGGCAAGAAAGGATATATGAAGAAGGATTGTATTAAACGCAAAACTTGGTTCGAAAAGAAAGGTATAAACTCGACCTTTGTCTGTTTTGAATCAAATATTACAGAAGATCCTTCTAACACTTGGTGGATTGATTCTGGTGCTTCAACTCATGTCACCAATAATATGCAGTGATTTCTTTCAATCTGGAAACCAAAAGAACATGAAAGATTCATCATCATGGGAAATCATCTCAAAACGAAAGTGGTATCAGTGAGAACTTATCACTTACACCTAGAGATGGGTCATCTGATGGATCTTATTGACACATGGTATGTTCCTACTATTTCTAGAAATTTAGTTTCTTTATCTAGAATTGATGAGTTAGGATATTATCTTTCTTTTGGTAATGGTAAACTTAGTATATTTTATGATTCAATAAAAGTTGATTTTGGAATTCTGTACGATGGTTTGTACAGAATTAATTTGAACCTTCAGTTTGTAAAGACATTATTGACTCTACAATCAAATATTAGATTGAAACGTAGTTTCAATAATGAAAGATCTTCTACACTATGGCATAGACAATTGGGGCATATCTCCAAGGAAAGAATTGAAAGATTAGTGAAGGATAATATTTTGAAAGATTTAGACTTTACTGATTTTGATGTTTGTATAGATTGCATTAAGGGAAAACAAACTAAACAAACAAAGAAAAATGCCACAAGAAGTAAAGAACTCCTTGAGATTATTCATACTGATATCTGCGGACCACTCCATATTCCTTGTTTTAGTGGAGAAAGGTATTTCATTACATTTATAGATGACCTGTCTAGATATGGCTATATTTATCTAATACATAAAAAGTCTCAGGCTGTTGACACTCTTGAAGTATACATAAATGAGGTCGAGAGACAATTAGATAGAAAAGTTAAAATTGTCAGATCTGACAAGGGTGGTGAATTTTATGGTAGATATGATGAATCCGGTCAGAATATTAGTCCTTTTGCTAAATTCCTAAAACAATAGGATATTTGTGCTTAATATGTCTTACCAGGTGTGTCACAACAGAATGGTGTTGCTGAAAGGCGAAATCGTAATCTTATGGACATGGTTAGGAGCATGATGAGTTATTCCTTTATACCTGATTCAATGTGGGGTGAAGCTCTTAGGACAACTATGTATATCTTGAATGGTATTCCTAGAAAGTCTGTTCCATCAACTCTATTTGAGTTATGGACCGGTAGGAAGCTTAGTCTGAGACATTTACATATTTGAGGGTGTCCTGCAGAGATATGATAAGACCCCTTAGGGTTTTATCGTAAAAGAAGCGAAAGAAGTGGGGAAAAAGGGATAAATGATTACTTTGAGGGGATCGACCTCCTTGATCGCTTCGAGGGAATCGGCCTCCTTTAATCACTTCGAGGGGATCGACCTTCTTAGTTTAGCCAAAAAACTAAATAATTCTTCATTCCTTTCTCCTTTTTTGAAAGAAATAGTTACATCCCTATTTATAGAGCTCTACTTAGAGTCCACCAGGACTTTGACTCTTATTAATAAATAAATATTAAATAAATCACTAACCGAATTAGTAATCGACTCCTAACCGAATCAGTAACCGACTCCCTACTAAACTAAATAACTCTATAAACTTTAATCAAAGCTTAGAAAATAAAAGGATCATAACAAGATAAAAGTATTCAATCCACATGAAAAGAAATTGGATCCAAGAACTATTTCTGGATTTTATTACCCTAATCATAGTACAAGAATAGTAGAATCTGGTAATGTAAAATTCCTAGAAAATGGTGAAATTAATGAGAGTGAAAAATCTTGAAGGATCAATTTTGATATTGAAGAGATTCAGGTTAATTCTCTTGTATCATCTCCTATTCGAGAAATTATTATTCCTTAAATCAATGAGAGAATTGACGAGGGTGAACAACAAAATAACATTGATGAACTCTCACATGATGTTGATGTCGCTGTTGATGATCTTGTAGAACAATCACAATTGACAGCTTTGAAAAGGTCTCAAAGGATGAGGAAACATGTCATTTTCGATGATTATGTGGTATATCTACAAGAATCAAATTATGATATAAGAATAAAATAAGACACTTTATCATTTTCACAAGCCATAGAAAGTAACAATTCTGAAAAATGGTATAATGCAATGAAAGATGAGTTAAACTCAATGAACCAGAATGGTGTCTAGGAACTCATTGAATTGCTTGAAAATTATAAAAGAGTCGATTGTAAATGGGTCTTTAAGATAAAATGTGACTCAACAAGCAATATCGAATGATATAAAGCTAGACTTATGGCCAAAGATTTTTCTCAAAAAGAAGGTATCGACTATAACGAGACTTTCTCTCTGGTTTCTAGAAAGGACTCGTTAAGAATCGTTATGACTCTAGTAGTTTATTATGATCTTGAGTTACATCATATGGATGTGAAAACAATATTTCTGAATGGAGATCTAGATGAGAAAATCTATATGGAACAACCTAAATGATTCATAGAAAAGGGAAAAGAAAGTTGGGTTTATAAACTTAAGAAATCCATTTATGACCTTAAACAAGCTTCCAGACAATGGTATATAAAGTTTCATGATACTATTACATCCTTCGGATTTAAGAAGAACACTATTGATCAGTGCATATATCTGAAGATAAGTGGGAACAAGTTTATCATATTGGTCTTATATGTGGATAATATTTTACTTGCTAGTAGTGATCTTGGTTTATTGCACGAAACCAAGATATTTCTCAACAAGAACTTTAAGATAGTTGATATGAATGAGGTAGCCTATATTATTGGCATTGAGATATTCAGGGATAACTCTCAAAGATTACTAAGACTGTCTCATAAAGGATATATTAATCGTATCTTGGAGAGATTTAATATGCAGCTTTGCTCAGCCAATGATACACCTATTACTAGAGGTGAAAAATTTAGCCAAAATCAATGCTCAAAAAATGACTTAGAAAGGAATCAAATGAAGAACATTCCTTATGAGTGTGCAATTGGAAGTCTGTTATATGCTCGAACCTGTACAAGACCAGATATCAGTTTTGCAATTGCAATGTTGGGTAGATACTAGAGCAACCCAGGAATGGAACATTGGAAAGCTACAAAAAAAGTAATGAGATATCCGCATGAGACAAAAGATTATATGTTCACATATAAGAGATCAGATCAGCTTGAAGTAATAGGATATTCAGATGCTAATTTTGTAAATTGCCTCGACAGTAGGAAGTCCACTTCAGGATTTATATTCATGTTAGCTGGTGGGATAATATCTTGGAAAAGTACAAAGCAAACACTTATTGCATCATCTACAATGGAAGCTGAATTTGTGGTATGCTTTGAGGCCACAAATCAAGTTTTATGGCTGTGGAATTTTATCTCAGGACTTGGTGTGGTCGACTCAATTGCCAAGCCGCTGAAGATATTTTGTGATAATACCGCAGTAGTTATCTTCTCTAAAAATGACAAGTACTCTAGTGGTTCCAAGCACATTAAGAGAAAGTACTTAGTGGTTAGAGAAAGATTCCAGAAACAATAAGTGTCAATTGAAAATCTGAGCACCACTATGATGGTTGCTGATCCATTTACTAAAGCCTTATAGTATAAAATATTTAAATAACATGTTCTTAGAATGAGGCTTATGAGCAAGCCATAAAAGATATGGTGATGCATGTTTAGGTGGATGGTATTATTAACATTTTTCTTTACATAATTAAAGTTATTTGTTTCTACTATCCTGTTTACATTTATATTTATGCATATTATGGTTGAATGTAATAACAGGATTGTCTTGACAAGATAAATTACAGGGGTCATTATGGACTATATCAGGAAAGACTAACGATGTTGTAGTACATAAAAGGAAATATGACATTGATGATATACAACCGCTATGACTCGCATTGATGGTTAGACTTAATATAGTATTATTATGTTTATTGGACTTATTTGATTGTTTTAAAAATTCATGGCCATGTATAAAATGCTTTTCAAAACTTTTCAAGATCCAATTAGGTAAAGTTATTTTCAAACAAATTTTATTTTTTATTTATTTTAATTTTGAATATCTTTTATATCTTATCAATTAATGGGCCAAGTGGGAGAATGTTAGATTATATGGCCCGTTATAATTGGATAAAATATATGATAGATCTAATTGGATTCTGATAATAGTATCGGCCAATAAAAAATAAGTCTATATTATGGTAGGATTCCTTAGGAGATGTCCTTGATGGAAGGAACTCCCATAATAACTTATCCTAGACTCTCTGCTCTCACCTATAAATAAACAGGACTTCTAGGGATCTAAAGTGAACAGAAGCAACACAGAAGCATCTAAGAGTTGCATAAAGAATAGCAACACATATGTATCTAAGAGTTGCATAAAAGGAAAATATTTCATAGACATCAGTTGAGAGATTACAATTTCCCTCTCAAACTCCTTGAGCCATCAATCAAAGTGGTCCTGTGAAAGGATAGGAAGAGAGGAGGAGTCGAGTTCTCCTTACAGATTGGCAACGATATTGGATCTAAAGAAGATATTCAGATCAGAGATCTTTTTTCTTCTTTTTCAAATGACATCAAAAGGTACACATAAAGTAAAACTGATATATTGTTATTTGATTTCAATCATGGCATAAATTTTTTTTGTATTATAGAAACATGATTAAAATTTTTATGCTTACAAATATAGCTAGAAACACTAAAAGAGAGTGGTGAACGATGGAAGTTGCGTTGCGGCCAGAGCAAACAAAGCTAGAAAGCGAAGCTTACGGAAGCCTCTCCATGGCACAAGGCATAGGGGGCCGTATGTTTAGCGATGCAGATGACACTATGAAGGAGCCAAGCAATAATCCGACGCTTTATTTGCCCTCTTCGAGGCGGTAATCTCTACCTTGCCTTCATCTCGGATGAAGAAGAGCCTCTCTTTGTGGCCATCTCTGTTTTGGCAGAGGAGACGAGAGTGAAGAGTCATGATAACGTACATCAATTATATATATATATATAGAGGGGGTCCTTGCACGATATACAAATCTGGTGAGCTGACCCATAGTAGCAATAGAGGGAAACTCCAAATGAGAAAGACCAGAAGAACAAAGATTATTTGTGCCGAATTACATTGGATGGAGTACTAGATACGAGAGAAGCAAAGCAATCGAGGCCCACACGCTTGATCTCAGTTGGTTGACTTTTAAGTAGATCTGACGAACACCAACCTCTTTGAAACATATAGGAAATTGATCGAAGTTGCTAACTTCATGGATCGACTCCCCTTAGCGCAGAGAAAGTAAGTGGAGTGAGACGCACGTTACTTGTCAATAGGAATAAGATGGAGATTTAAGTTGGTATCTGACTTTGACACCATTTTTAATTAGTCATGTCAAACCAAATTAACTTGCTTATAGTGAAAGTTTTTTACTGTGTGATAAGCTGTAGTTGACAAATCAGCTCAAATGTCTCCTGTTGACTGATAGGACCTATTGAGTCTATTCAATCAAGTAGTAACTAATAAAAATTATGTGAGATTGTAATAAATCTTACCTAATCATCTCTATCATATAAAGAAGAGTGATTAGAATTTATATTTGGGGTCTTAGGGCTTCCTAGCCGATATCCCATTTACTGGGTAGGTCAGTTAGGGTTGAGTGTAAAATGAGTAATTTACTCAGGAAGCAGTCCCCTAGGGCTAGGGTTTGGAGCCCTATATAAGCATATAGCCTTAACCTCTTTTGAATAAAAAAGATTAATCTACAATTTCAGTCATCTGGCTGACTACCAAGGAGGGTGGAACCCCTATAGCGTTCCAAGGGTTGATCCCCCTCAAAGATCAATCTACATAGAATTCCTCTAGGGTTCTATCATATGGTATTAGAGCAGCGATCTTACTACTTTTGGTGCCACCCCTACCACCCACTATCAGTTAAGCAATTCCTATAATTGCTCCTGATGTCGTCGTCTCTACCGTTATCTTCTATCGTAGATCAAATCAATCTGCTATCGCTACCTCCAATTGCATTAAAGATTTTGTATTCTCCTATCACCAATACCATTTGTTGCTGTAATTTTTTATTCAAAATATATAAAAATATCTTTTTATCTATCCCTTATTGTGAATTCCTTTCGTCGTAAAATTTATCATCTTTGCAAACAAATGATTGTTGTAGAAAATTTCAATAGCATATTGTTACCTTTAAACCGATCTATTTGCTATCCTTTTTAAATGAAATTTCTTATATGCTTCATAGATCGTCTTACCTTTCATCTATGATTGATCTATTATAGAATTTATCTCTGAAACATTCTTGTGTTGCTACAAATTTTCATCATAAACAGTTGAAATTTTTTGACGAGAATTCTGCTATTGTAACTTGCATCGATTTTCTTGCTATTATGCTATCAAAATTTCCTTGATCTAATTTATCATCATTGTTGTTATCTAAATTGAAATTTTATTGTCAAATCCCCTCCTCAAATCTCTCAGTTTTTACTGAAAATTTCATCGAGAAACCACTGTTTCTTTGACGATAATTCTGCTCTTATAAGATAGCACTTATCTATAGCAACTTCTATCGATTTCTATCAAACCTTTGCTGCCATCTACCATAGATCTAAAACCCTTTTCCCTAACCTTCATCTACTACTATCACAGCCCTAAAACTCCACCAAACTGTACCTCCAAATCACACCCAAAACAATCATAAAATAAGCCTAAACTGCAGCCTACATCCACCAATCCACCAACCCTTTCGGCCACCACTTCACTCAACTGATATATGCCTTTAACCCGAAAACAAAAGATAAATCTTAACACTATAGATTTGGAGGCGTATACTATAACATATGAGGAGACAATCAATGCTATATTTGAAACCTTCGAGACACGAATGGAGACTCTCTTTGTCGAACTCAATTTGGGTCGACCACCGAGCCCAAAAAAATCACATCAAAGACATAGCTATGACTGAAGAGATACCTTCCAGGAGATGGGAGGCTCTATGACTGATCCCTATTATCCACGCATATGGGTAGACTTCCCTAGATGGGAAGAAGGAGACCCGATTGATTGGATCTCACGTGGGGAGCGATATTTTCGGTACCACAAAATCGCGGACACATTATTGGTGGAAATTATGACTATACATCTTGAAGAGGATGTCATACGGTAGTTTGATTAATTTGAACACACTCATGGAGTTCTCTTATGATGACAATTCAAAGAAGGAGCATTGATCCGCTTTGGACCAACCGATTACGAGAACATTTACGGACAACTAGCAAAGATCCGATAAACCTCCACCATTCAGGAGTTTCAAACCAGGTTTAAAAGGTTATTTAATCAAACTTGTGATTAGTATTAAAAATAGCTATTGAGGACCTTTATTGAGGTCTTGAAGTTGGAGATCTGGGGAGAAGTTAAAGTATAACAAACGTATACACTTATGGCAGCCATCTCTTTTGCACGACTTCAAGAGGAGCGATTAAACCGTGAAGCCCGAAGGACTAGAGTTGCTCCACAACCAATAATACCAAAGCTCTCAGCCCCTCCTACAGTCAGCCAAACCCTTGCACTAAAAAAGTTGATAAGAGAAGAACTTCGGGAGTGATCTGTAAAGGGGTTATGTTGGCATTGTGACGAGTCATGGAGCCACGAGCATCACTGTAAAAAGAGGAGACTTCTTGTGATTGAACCAATGGAAGAAGAGGTCATTGAACATCTAGAAGAGACCTTGAACATGAAGAAGAAGATGTGAAAGAAGAGCCATAACCGACCGACTATATGGTACACGTGCTAGCCGGTTACTCAAATCCGCAAACGATGAAAGTTGGATACCTTCTCAAATAACAATCGATCACTGTTCTCATCGACACGGGTAGCACTAATAACTTCCTAAATAGTAAGGTTGCTACTCGAATGACACTCCACATTAAAAGTTACAGTAAGTTCAATGTAAAGGTCACCGACGGCCGAATCCTAAAATGCGACCAAAGATGCCCACAAGTGAAACTATTACTGTAATACCAAGAAATTATCACCGACTTCTTCCTCCTATCAATTGATGATTATGAGGCCATGCTTGGCATAGAATGGCTGATGATGCTAGGTAACATCTCTTAGAACTTTTTTAAATTGATTATAAAATTTTACTGCAAAGGCAAACAGTTCACCCTATGTAGGAAGCACGGAAGTAATATAACCACCATTTCAACCCAACGAATAGAGAAAGTTTTACACAAGGTAAATGGTGGCTTTTTTATGTATCTACAGTAGCAACTAGAGGGGAAGAAAATAGAAATTGACGATTAAAATCTCGCCTAATTGCTTGCTGAATTTGTTGACGTTTTTGTTGAATCACGTGGTCTTCCTCCTACTCGACAATATGACCATCGGATTCCAATTCTTCCGGGCAAACCACCAGCAAACACTCGATCATACCACTATCCTCACCTCTAGAAGGATAAAATTGAAAAGATTGTAAAGAAGATGCTTGAAACAGGGGTGATTCGGTCAAGCTGTAGCCCCTATTCCTCACCGGTGCTACTTGTACACAAGAAGGACTGAACTTAGCAGATGTGCATCGACTACCGAACTTTAAATAGCATCACCATTAAGGATGTTAGGTCCGGAGTGGCACTAAGAGGGGGGGTGAATTAGTGCAGCAGATTAAAACTTGACCTTTTAAAAATCGATTCCGGAGATTCGTATAGAAACTTAATATAACTAAAGAGACTTTAACTTGAAGTAATTCAAGTGAATAAAGTCGGAAGTAGGGAGAAGAATTACGATCAATTTTGTAGCTAAGAAATTTACGAAACAGAAATTCAGACACTCACACAGCAAATGTACGCAGTGATGTATAGTGGTTCGGTCAAATGACCTACGTCCACTCTTAAAGCCTCCTCCAATGAAGCTCCCAACTTCCACTACCAAATCTCTTGAAGAGGAAGAACCAAGCACCCCTTTACAGCCTTTTACCAGAGGTTCCCTCACTTTACAGAATTTTTACAAGGAGAAGAAAGGAGGTGAACACTTGAGCAATTGAAAGCAGGAATTTGCTATAGCTTAGACTCAATTCTAACACTGCAAAAGATCCCTCAACCAGCTAGAAGTAAAGGGGTATTTATAAAGCTTGTTGGGATTCAAAAATCCCGCTCAAAGAGGGTTCTCATCTGAAATTTTGGATTGCAGACGGTACTACCGTCTAGCACTGGCGGTACTACCGCCTGACACACCTTTGTGTGTGTCAGTGTGCTGGTGGTACTATCGCCTGACACAAGTGGTTTCAACCACCTGTTAGGCGGTACCACCGCCTGCCTGGGGCGGTGCTACCGCCCGGCCTATGGTCAACAGGCGATGCTACCGCCTGGCCTATGGTCAATAAGCGGTGCTACCGCCTGGGTCCGACGGTGCTACCGCCGGCCCTTGCCAGAAATTGTATGGGCATAACCTTCGACCCAATACAGCCCAATACAACCCAATAAAGGCCCAATTGGCCCAATACAGGTCTAGACATGATTAACACCTAGTCTATACCCTAATTAAGTGCTAACTATGAATTTTTAAAGTCTAATTAAACCGACACCATCAAGTTATCTTTCGAAGAGCTTTCCGGCGATCTTCCGGTGGACTTTCGACACTCCCTCGAATTCCTTCCGACGGACTCCCAATAGGCTCCTAGATTCTATGGTGAGTTCAACGAGTCTTTGGCACCCTTCCGAACCTTCTCGGTGATCTCTGCGAACCTCCGACGATCTTTCCGGTGAACTTCCGAAACCTTCGGCAAGTCCCCAATTTCATCTCGGTTGGCTCCGGCAGCACTTCCGATGATCCTTCAGACATCCGGTGGACTTTTGAACTTCCAGCAACTTGACTCTGGTGATTAGCTCTATCATAATTAATCCTGCACACTTATCTCAAAAATGGATTAGATCAAATAACCATAAATTGACTTCAACATCAAAATTTGAGATTCAATAATCTCCCCCTTTTTGATGATGACAATCAATTGATGACGGAGTTATTCTTAACTCCCCCTATCTATATGCCATATAATGAGAAAGTAAAAACATTTGAATTCAATCTCTTGAATTCAACCAAAACCGATAAGTTACTTGAGTTGAACTTATCATCATGCTCAATCAGCATGAGGTTTCATTCGTAAGTAATATCAAAGCATGACATTTAATCGAAAGATGATAAACATTTATCATTTCGTCAAAAGATACCAAAATTTTGAGATTACAACAGGGATCTCATGATTGAAAAAGCGTGACACCATATCAAATAAATCATGAGATGAAAACTTGTCATATCAATCGAAAGATGCCATTTGATAAACATGATATAGTAAGAATCTTTCAACTATAAAATTCAATTGCAATGTGATGTATTGCATTACTTATGGGTTCATTGCAATGCTTTTTAAGGATTGCAACCTGTTTTTGATACAAAGTATGGCAAGAGCAATTGAATTGCAATAACAAATCTTATGAGACATTTTTCATTTCATTTACACTATATAAGTCATTTTTCAATACAATGCATGATATTTATCAAGTCATCAAATTATTTTGCTCATAAAGGCCACATTCAACAAGTCATCAATTTCACATTTTTCTCCCCCTTTGTCATCAACAAAAAGGAGATGAATAAACTTGATGAAGGGGTGAAACTTGAGAAAAAGAAAATGACATAAATGAGAGGAGTCATAAAGTTATTTTTTAATACAATGCATGATATTTATCAAGTCATCAAATTTTTACCAAAATATGTATAAAGATACATCATTGAAACCAATCATCAACCATATCCAAGAAAATTCATGATGAGATTCAACTTGTTATTTTTATGAAGGAAGAAGATATGAAATCATAAAAACTTGATTAGCACATGAATAAATATTTAAGAGCTTGATTTTTATGCAGAATCCATGACATTAATTTATGCATATGTCAAGCTTATATAATCCATTTAGTCATCACAAAAGAAGGTGAAGATAGTATGAAGTTATACATACATCATTGAAAGACATGATTTTCATTGAAAGTATAAAGGTGAAACTATCAAAATCAAAGTTTAAATCATGCACTATTAAATATTAGCACAAATTTAGCATGCCTAATTCTCTTCTAATGAAGTTAAATTATTCTTTATTTAAGGACTTTGTGAAAATGTACGCTAATTGGTGTTTTGTATCAATAAATTCTAGAGTTACATCATTATTAGCGACATGATCTCGTATAAAGTGATGCCTAATATCAATGTGCTTAGTTCTTGAGTGTTGAATGAGATTTTTGGTTAGACAAATAGCACTTGTGTTATCGCATTTTATTGGAATGTATTTTAAATTAATTCCATAATCTTCTAAAGTGTTTTTCATCCAAACAACTTGTGCACAACATGCACTTGCAGCTATATATTCGGCTTCCGCCGTAGATAGTACAATAGAATTTTGTTTCTTAGATATCCAACAAACAAGTGCATATCCTAGAAATTGGCATGTTCCGGATGTACTTTTTCTATCAATTCTACATCCGCCAAAATCGGCATCCGCATAAGCTTTTAAATTAAGGTTATCAGATTTTGGATACCATAATCCTAGATTAGGAGTTCCTTTAAGATACCTAAGGATTCTTTTAACAGCTTTAAGGTGAGATAACTTAGGATTAGCTTGGAATCTTGCAAATAGACCTACACTAAACATGATATCAGGTCTAGTTGCAGTGAGATAGAGTAAGCTACCTATCATTCCCCTATATGTTTTTTGATCAAAATTTTCTCTATTTTCATCCAAGTCTAACTTGGTGGAAGTACTCATTGGAGTGTTGATGGCTTTAGAACTATCCATGTTAAATCATTTTAACAGTTCAAATGTATACTTGGTTTGATTAAGAAATATTCCATCACTAAGTTGTTTAATTTGTAATCCTAAAAAGAAGTTTAACTCACCCATTAGACTCATTTCAAATTCATGTCTCATACACTTAGCAAATGATTCACATTGTGATTCATCTGAAGAACCAAAAATGATATTATCAACATAAATTTGAACAATAAGAAAATTATTTTCAAAATATTTAATAAACAATATAGTATCAACCTTGTCTTTAGTAAAATTATTTGAAATTAAGAAAACTAAGTCTCTCATACCAAGCCCTAGGGGCTTATTTCAATCCATAGAGAGCTTTAGTTAATTTAAATACATGATTAGGAAGAAGAGAGTTTTCAAAACTGGGTGGTTGTTCAACATAAATTTCTTCAGAAATAAAGCCATTCAAAAAAGTACTTTTGACATCCATTTGAAAAAGCTTAAAGTTATTACTACTAGCATAAGCAAGGAGCATCCTAATGGCTTCTAATCTAGCCACAGGAGCGAAGGTTTCTTCGTAATCGATATCTTCTTCTTAGTTGAAACCTTTGGTCACTAATCTAGCCTTGTTTCTAACCATGATACCAGATTCATCTTGCTTGTTTCTAAAGACCCATTTAGTACCGATAACTAAATGGTCACTTGGTCTAGGAACAAGCTTCCATACCTCATTTCTCTCAAATTGGCTCAATTTCTCTTGCATTGCGATAACCCAAGAATTATCTTTCAAGGCTTCGTGAATGCTTTTAGGCTCAATTTGAGAAAGAAAAGTGGCATGAGCACAAAAATTTTTAAATGAAGAACGCGTTTGAACCCCTTTTGATGTGTCTCCTATGATTAACTCCTTGTGATGGGCATCTATATACTTCCATTCCTTAGGTAAGGAGAATTCGGAAGAAGATGCTTCCAAGTTGCTATTTTGAGGAGAGGGTTCATTTAAATTCAAATTATCAAAACCAAAATTATCATCAAAATCTTTTTTCTTAAATTCAAAAATTTCATTAAAAACTACATGAATAGACTCTTCTATAACTAATGTTCTTTTGTTAAAAATATGAAAAACTTTGGAAACAGAAGAGTAGCCAAGAAAGATGCCTTCATCAGATTTAGCATCGAATTTTCCTAACGCATCCTTTTCATTTAAAATAAAGCATTTGCAACCAAAAACTTTAAAGTAAGAAACATTAGGTTTTTTGTCATTCCATAATTCATAAGGAGTCTTGGATAGAGATGGTCTTATTAGAACCCTATTCATGACATAGCAAGCCGTATTAACGGCTTCGGCCCAAAAATATTTGGGTAAACTATGTTTATTTAACATGGTTCTTGCCATTTCTTGTAAATTTCTATTCTTTCTTTCTACTACTCCATTTTGTTGAGGATTTCTTGGAGTAGAGAAGTTATGGTTATACCCATTTGATTCACAAAAATTTTGGAAGTCACGATTTTGGAATTCACCACCGTGATCACTCCGAATTGATGAAATCATAAAACCCTTTTCATTTTGAGTAAGTTTACAGAATTTAGAGAAACATTTAAAAGAATCACTTTTGTGAGCTAAGAAATAGGTCCACGTGAATCTACTATAGTCATATACAATCACAAAGGCATATTTGCTACCTCCTAGGCTTGTTGTGTCAATTGGTCCAAACAAATCCATATGGATCAATTGTAATGGTCTAGAGGTACTTATTTGATTTTTTGGCTTGAAGCTAGTTTTGATTTGTTTCCCTAGTTGACAAGCATCACATACTTTATCTTTAATGAACTTAACCTTAGGAATGCCTCTTACAAGGTTTTTAGATGTGATTTGAGAGATTAGTTTCATGCTAGCATGACCTAGTCTTCTATGCCAAAGCCAAGCATCATCATTCAAAGCCGAAAAACATATTTCACTACTAAGATCATTAAGATTAATAGTGTAGACGTTATTTTGCTTGATTGCAATTATAGATATATTGTTGTGTAGTTTTTCGATGATGCAAGCATTAGATTCAAATCTTACAATATAACCATTATCACATAATTGACTAATGCTCAAGAGATTATGTTTTAAACTATCTACTAATAACACATTATCAATTGAAAAGGTTGATTTGTTACCTATAATACCCTTACCAATGATTTTACCCTTGTTGTTGTCTTCGAAGGTGATAAACCATTCGTCTTGGCTAGAGAGCTTAGAGAATTGAGATGGATCTCCGGTCATGTGCCTTGAGCATCCACTATTAAGGTACCATCTCTTGCTCCTAGCTTGTGTGGGTATTTTTGTCTACAAGAAAGGATGGTTTTTAGGTACCCATTTTGACTTGGGTGCCTCAAAAATTGATCTACTAAATTTATCATTATTCAATGAGTTCTTAATTGATCCTTTAGGAACCCATACTAATTTATTTGGGCTAAGTTTCCTATATGGACATTTGTAAATAACATATCCAAATTTACAATAAAAATTGCATTTCAAATGAGAGGATACATGTAATGTTGGCCCTTTAATGAATGTGGTTTGAGTTCAGTGAGATCCACTCACGAATCCAATTCCACATCTATTTCTGACATGTCCCTTGTTAGCAAGGATCATGTCTAAGCTCTTGCTATCGACCTTAAACTTGTTTAAGGTCTCTTTGAATAGCAAGTTCTTTTTTATTGCTTCTAAGTGATTACACTTAGAGCATGGGAGTAGAGGGAGAGAATCATGCTCAAGACTCTTAAACTTATCTAGCAATAAAGCATGTTTCTTTTTTAAAGAATTGAAGCTTTTTGTAACAGTTCTACATTCATCAAATAATTCATGGAAAGCAATTAAAAGCTCATCGAAAGATAATTCTTCATTAAGTAAATCACTTACCTCTTCTCCCAAAGCCATTAGAGCGAAGTTGGCCTCCTCTTTGATGCTTGCTTCTTCATCCTCGGAATCACTCGAGTCATCCCATGTAGCCTTCAAAGCCTTCTTCTTCTTGAGTTGCTTCTTCTTGGCTTGGGGGCATTTATTTTTAAAGTGCCCCGGCTTCTTACATTCATAACATATGACTTGGTCCTTTTTTGGTTCAAGTTTGTTCTTAAATTCATTTTTAAATTTACCCTTTTTAATGAATTTTTTAAATTTTCTAGTTAAGAGTGCAATGTCCTCGTCAAAGTCCTCATCACTTGATGTTCCTTTCAGGTGGTCTTCTTGAGTTCTTAATGTCATATCCTTCCTGTTCTTTGGAAGGGGGTTCTCTAGCTCATCATGAGCATGGCATGCCATTTCATAAGTCATTAAAAACCCTATGAGTTCTTCGATAGGAAAAGTTTTAAGGTCCTTGGCCTCTTGAATGGCCGTAACCTTTGGATCCCAATATTTCGGAAGGGATCTTAAAATTTTTGTTACTAATTCAAAATTAGAAAAATCTTTACCATGTGCCTTGAGTCCATTGATGACATTCGTAAAGCAGGTGTACATGTCTCCAATGGACTCACTTGGTTTCATTCGAAAAAGCTCGTAAGAATACACAAGAATGTTGATTTTAGACTCTTTCACTCGGCTAGTGCCTTCATGAGTGATCTCAAGAGTTTGCTAAATATCAAAAGTCGATTCACAAATTGATACGTGATTAAATTCGTTTTTGTCTAGTGCACAAAACAAGGCATTCATAGCCTTGGCATTTAAAGCAAACACCTTCTTCTCCGACTCATTCCATTCGCTCATCGGAAGAGAAGATTTTTGAAACCCATTTTCAACGATATTCCAAAGCTTAAAATCTATAGAAATAAGAAAAATCCTCATACGAGACTTCCAATACGTATAATCCGACCCATTAAACATAGGTGGACGAGTAATGGAGTGACCCTCTTGCATGTCGGAAAAGGCCATCTCTCTTGGGTTTTAAATCAAATATGAGAGTGAACCTCGCTCTGATACCAATTGTTAGGTCCGGAGCGGCACTAAGAAGGGGGGTAAATTAGTGCAGTGGATTAAAACTTGACCTTTTAAAAATCGATTCCGGAGATTCGTATAGAAACTCAATATAACTAAAGAGACTTTAACTTGAAGTAATTTAGGTGAATAAAGTCGGAAGTAGGGAGAAGAATTCCGATCAATTTTGTAGCTAAGAAATTTATGAAATAGAAATTCAAACACTCACACAGCAAATGTACGCAGCGATGTATAGTGGTTCGGTCAAATGACCTACGTCCACTCTTGAAGCCTCCTCCAATGAGGCTCCCAACTTCCACTACCAAATCTCTTGAAGGGGAAGGACCAAACACTCCTTTACAGCCTTTTACCAGAGGTTCCCTCACTTTACAGAATTTTTACAAGGAGAAGAAAGGAGGTGAACACTTGAGCAATTGAAAGTAGGAATTTGCTATAGCTTAGACTCAATTCTAACACTACAAAAGGTCCCTCAACCAGCTAGAAGTAAAGGGGTATTTATAGAGCTTTTTGGGATTCAAAAATCCCGCTCAAAGAGGGGTCTCATCTGAAATTTTGGACTGCAGGCGGTACTACCGCTTGGCACTGGTGGTACTACCGCCTAACACACCTTTGCATGTGTCAGTGTGCTGGCGGTACTACCGCCTGGCACTAGCGGTACTACCACCTGACACAGGTGGTTGCAACCACCTGTCAGGCAGTACCACCGCCTGCTTGGGGCGGTGCTACCGCCCGACCTATGGTCAACAGGCGGTGCTACTGCCGGCCCTTGCTAGAAACTGTATGGGCCTAACCTTCAGCCCAATACAGCCCAATAAAGGCCCAATTGGCTCAATACAGGTCTAGACAGGATTAACACCTAGTCTATATCATAATTAAGTGCTAACTATGAACTTTTAAAGCCAAATTAAACCGATACCATCAAGTTATCTTTCGAAGAGCTTTCCGGCGATCTTCCGGTGGACTTCCGACACTCCCTCAGATTCCTTCTAACGGACTCCCAGCAAGCTCCCGGATTCTATGGCGAGTTTGACGAGTCTTTGACACCCTTCCGAACCTTCTCGGTGATCTCCACGAACCTCCGACGATCTTTCCGACGAACTTCCGAAATCTTCGGCAAGTCCCCGATTTCATCTCGGTTGGCTCCGGCAGCACTTCCGATGATCCTTCGGACTTCCGGTGGACTTTTGAACTTCCAACAACTTGACTCCAGTAATTAGCTCTATCATAGTTAATCCTGCACACTTATCTCAAAAATGGATTAGATCAAATAATCATCAATTTGTTAGGGATCGAGCGGCACTAAGAGGGGGGGGTGAATTAGTGCAGCGGATAAAACGATAACTTTTCGGCGATTTAAAACAAGCTTCAGAAACTTCATACGATAAAAGCAACGTTTCGTTTGAAACCGATTTGATTGCATTCTAACTTTAAAGCATACGTAAGAAGATGAAAAGGAAGCGGAGCAAGTAAACTAAAGACTTGCAGCAATGTAAAGAAATAATTTCTAAATTTAAACACTCACACATTCAAGAACACCACGATGTATAGTAGTTCGGTCAAATAACCTACATCCACTCTTGAAGCCTTCACCGATGAGGCTCCTCTCTTCTACTAGCAAATCCTTTTGAAGGGGAAGGACCAAATACCCCTCTTACAACCCTTTTACAAGAGGTTCACACTCTTACAAGTTTTCACAAAGAGAAGGAGGTGAACACTTAAGCAATTGAAGAATAAGACTTTCCCAAGACTTTTGCTCAAAATCTAACTCTAAAGGGATGCCCTTTCAGCTGAGAAAGGAGGGGTATTTATAGACTCAAAGAGGGTTCAAATTTGGGCTCCAAATTTGAACTCAATTTGAGTTTACCGGTGCTGGGGCGGTGCTACCGCCTGACAGAGGCAAGATGCTACTGTCTGTCGATCCTGCAAACCCGACACAAGAGGGGCGAGAACTACCGCCTCGACCAGGGGCGGTGCTACCGCCAAAGACGCTGGCTGGCAGGCGTGCTCTTTGCCAATCAGTTGAGTTCAATTTGGGCCAAAAACTTTGGCCCAAACTAGTCTAAATCAAGGCCCAATAGCCCCTACTTTGGGTTTATAGGATTAACACCTACTCCTAACCCAAATTAATATACTAACTATGAATTTAAATACATTCCTAAGCTATTATAAAGTCCGCAAGTCAAGTCTTCTTCCGGTGAGCTTCCGGTGAACTTCCGGCGGTCTTCCGACGATCCCTTGAAAACCATCCTGCGGACTCCCAGCAAGCACTCGGACTCCACGATGATTTTGGCGAGTTCCCTTGAGCTTCTTTGGCAAGCTTCGATCTTTCTTGGCAAGCTCCATGAACTTCCGACGAACCTTCCGGCGAACTTTCGAAAACCCTTCGGCAAGCTCCCTACTCGTTCTCGGCCGGTTCCGGCAGCACTCCCAATGAATCTTCGGACTTTCATCGAACACTCGAACTCCCAACGATCCATCGCACTTGACTTTGGCCCTCTGTTTCACTTTATGTCTTCATCCTTATCGTAGTTACTCCTGTACAAACAGACACCTTACTTCGATCTAGACAATTATTACAATGTGAATTGACATCCAGTTGCCCGGCACGTCATTGGTCGGTACTTCCTTTGATCCTTCGGCACATCGCTCTCTCTTGTGGTTTGTTGCCCAATCGGCTGTTGACCTCCGCAACCTCGATATCCATGGCACAACTATGCACTTCTTGGCTTGATGCCCGACGTCCGAAGCCTCCTGCCGATAGTCGACTTAACCTCCGGCTCGACATCCAATATCCTGACGTGATCACCTCTGGCGCAACGTCAATTCTTCCAGCATCAACTATCTAATCCTGATCGATAGTAGACCTGCGTAACTCAACACGTAGTTAAACAACAAAACACAATCAATTAGTTTCATCATCAAAATCCGAGATTCAACACAATTGACTTCATCATCAAAATTCGAGATTCAACAAAGGACAAGTACCTAATACTAGTGGTGGATAAACTTCTTAATGAGTTAAAAGGAGCTCAAGTCTTCATAAAGTTAGACCTCTAATCCAACTACCACCAAATTCGAGTAAGTGAAGACGACATTCTAAAAATTACATTCCTTACACATAACGGCCATTATTAATTCTTAGTAATGCCTTTTGGACTCACTAATACTCCTTCAATCTTCCAAAGTCTCATGAATGATATTTTTTGGAGCTTTCTTCGTAAATTTATGCTGATATTTTTTGATGATATTCTCATTTACAACCCTTCTCTTGGGACTCACTTTCAGTACTTGCAGTTTGTTTTGATGATCCTTCGAGAGAATACTTTGTTTGTTAAGCAATCAAATTGCGGCTTTCTTCAATAAAAATTAGAGTACCTTGGGCACATAATATTAGAAGAATGAGTGGCGATAGACCTAACAAAAATTGAAGCAATACAGGGTTGGCCGAAACCTACAAACATGAAATTGCTGCACGAGTTCCTTGGACTAATGAGCTACTATCAAAAATTTATGAAGGAATATGGGAAGATCAGTGCACCTCTCACTTTTCTACTGAAAAAAGATACCTTCCAATGGTCGGACAAAGCCTCCACTGCCTTCGACAAACTTAAGGCAACTATAATGATGATGTTAGTGCTAGCACTACTAGATTTCAATCGACCCTTCATCATTGAGGCCGGTGCATATGGAGTCAAAATTGGAGCCGTTCTCATGCAAGATGGTCGACCACTTGCATACACCAACAAGGCATTGTCTCCCTCCTATCAAAAAATATCAATATATGATAAAGAGATGCTCGCCATTATGCACGCAGTAACGAGGTGGAGACCCTACCTGATCGACCGACGATTTCAAATTAAAACTAACCATAGAAGTCTTAAGTACTTTTTGGAGTCGAAAATATCATACCCTGAGTAGCAAAAATGGGTAACCAAAATTTTAGGATTTGATTATGAAATTATTTATAAAAAGGAGAAAGAAAATATTATTGCAGATGCACTCTCACGGTTACCTGAGCAAGCTGAATTTTCACCCATCTCCCTTCCTACCACCGGCTTTCTCGAGGACATTAGGGAGGAATAGAAGAAGAATCCAGAGACCAGTAACATCATAAAAAAATTAGAGGATCCAAGCGCAATAGCCCACTACACTTGGGATTTGAGGGATCTACGCTACAAAGGTCGCATTGTGCTTATATCCGACTCCCCTTGCATCAAAATCATCCTGCATGAAATACACTCCACACCTTCAACAGGGCACTCCGGATTTCTAAGAACCTATAAAAGAGTGAAGCAAAATTTTTATTGGAAAGAGATAAAAAAAATTATTTCTAAATATGTGGCACAATGTGATGTATGTCAATAGCAAAAGGATGAAATAATGGTCAGTTCAGGGAAGCTACAACCACTACCCATACCGGACTCAGTGTAGACTGACAACTCTATAGAATTCATCGAAGGGCTGCCACATTCCAAAGGTAAAAGCATAATCCTCGTGGTGGTTAATCGACTTATGAAATATGCTCATTTTAGTCCTATGCGAAGTCCCTACACTACTGCTAGCATTACTTAGATTTTCATAGAAAATATTATTAAACTGTATGAGATGTCAATGTCCATTGTAAGTGATCATGATAGAGTCTTCACCAGTAAATTTTGAACCGAGTTATTTCAGTTATAGGGCATCAAACTCAAGATGAGCACAACATATCATCCATAAACTGATGACCAAACAAAGGTGGTGAATAGGTGTTTAGAGATGTACCTTCGATGTTTCACTAGTGATCGGCCAAAGGAGTGGGCGAAATGGCTACCCTGGGCCGAATGGTGGTATAATACTACTTATCATTCATCTACATAATGTACCTCATATGAAGCATTGTATGGTCGGCCGACCCTTATGATTCCAAAGTATATAATTGGCTCGACCAAAATGGATCAGATCGACCAAGATTTAATTGACAGGGACAAGCTCCTATAGCTGCTAAAAGATAATCTCTCTATCGCTCAAGTCAGAATAAAGCAGCAAGCCGACACACGGAGAAGCGAAAGAGAATTTTCAATAGGAGATTGAGTTTATTTGTGCCTACAGCTATACAAGCAACTATCCATCAACACACGAGTCTCCATGAAGCTATCACCATGCTTTTATGAGTCATATTAAATCACAGAGCCTATTGGAGCTGTGGCGTACAGACTTAAATTACCTAAGGATACCAAAATTTATCCTATCTTCCATATGTCATACTTGAAGCCCAAGTTGAGAGTACATGAGTCACCCCAGATTCCACTACCCAACACTACTGATGATGGAGATATTCAAGCCCAACCATAAGTCATCCTCAACCGTAGAATCGTGATACGTCATCGATGTCCCTCTACTGAAGTACTAGTGCATTAGAATAATTTACCACTTGAAGATGCCACATGGGAATCACATGAAGAGTTGAAGACTCGATTTCCTGAGCTCATGAAACTTCAGCCTTAAGGACAAGGTTGATTTGAAGAGGGCGGACTTGATATGACCCTAACAGGGTTGGGTCCTACTCAACTAAGTAGCAGCTAATAAAAACCCAGTGAGATTATAATAAACCCCACCTAACCGCCTCTATCCTATAAAAAAAAAGTGGCTAGGGTTTATATTTAGGGCCTTAGGGCTTCTTAGCCGCCGCCTCATTTAATGGGCAGGTTGATTAGGGTTAAGAGAAAAATGGGTAATGTAATTAGGAAACAGCCCCTTAGGGCTAGGGTTTGGAACCCTATATAAGCATGTAGCCTTCACATCTTTTGAATAAAAAAGATCAATCTATAATTTCGATCATCTAGCTGACTACCAAGGAGGATGGAACCCCTTAGCATTTCAAGGGTTGATCCCCCTTAAAGATCAATTTACAAAGAATTTCTCTAGGGTTCTATCATTGACTTACAATAATTTACTTTAGATCAGCTGATTGAAGTCAAAACATATACTCGTTGCAAACGTGTTGAAGAATTATTCCAAGTCATCCAGAAGGTATGCATATGGACATCTCCATGCTTCTATGATGACGAGGCTGTCAAAGGGTAAGAGCTCTCTAGAATTAATTCTTGCTCCCAAAGCTTACATGTAATTGGCATTGCTTTGGATCAGGATAACAAATTGAGACTCTCACGGGACCAGGAATGGTTATCGGGCCAAGCCGAGCTAAGCGAGGCTTTCAGATCATTACAATAACACATCAAGACCGATAGCCATACTTTCATGGACCCCCAATATATATACATATATATATATACACATATACATATATATATATATGTATATATGTATACATATATACATGTATATATATATATATATAAGAGACGGACTACTTCCTCTTCTTGTCGTTCTGCCTCTCCCCCGCTCAATCCATTCCATACTTCTCCCCACGGGATATTCCCCCTCTCATTCCATTCCCTCTCTCTCTCTCTCTCTCTCTCTCTCTCTCTCTCTTCCACTTCAATTTGTAGTCTTGATTTACATGTTCTTGGCCGGAAACTTCCATAGGCCGACGGGGAGCGCCTCAACACCACCGTCTGCCATCCCATTCCGGTACGCAATGCAATCTCATTGTCTTCTTCTGCGAATTAGTTTTGCCTTCCATAAAATGAGCAGGTAACCCAGCGATCTAACCGTGGCAATTTACTTCGTGGGTTGCTCTGTCTTGCATCGGATTCTTGATTTACTTTGTTGGTCGCTCTCTGTTTTGGATTGGATTATTGATTTACTTTGTGGGTTGCTCTGTTTTTGATCGGATTTGTTGTGCTTCATATCGCATCTTGACATATAGCTAGCTCATCACCATCTTTCACACGAATGTACAGGATGCTTGCTAGCAATCAAGAATGGCAAGAACACACTCGTGCCTTAGGTCAATCTTTTCAAAAAGGGATCAAGATGCGTTTCAAGTTGTAGAGAGAACGAATCTGGATCTTGATTGCACATTCTTTACTTGAATTGGATGGTATTAGCTTGCTTAGGTCAAGATCCAGAAATTGATGATACATAGAACTGTGCATAGGAAAACGATGAAACTAAGATGAAGATAAAGAGGAACATAATTTGCGGGTAATATTTAGGGAACAAGTAATATTTAGCAGGATACATACAAATCAAAATACTCCAATAGTTAAAAGAGAGTATCGTTCAGCATACAAGTTACATATTATCCTCCATGCTAGACTACTACTTCACAAAAGTTATTTGGAAGAGAGCCAAATTGATTATTAGAGAAAGTTGTCGTTTCAAAAGATAATGTCGTCATTCATTTCTGGTGCTTTCATCTCCCATGCATTTAGTTCTGAAACCTTCACGTCTTCTGCACCATTGTTGAACACGAACATATGAGCTTTTTGTCCGATTGCTACGCTGGGATAAACTCTCGATGTGATGCAAGTCTTGCCTCCGGCCCCAAAGCTCTCCACCACCGAGTGATCAATCTTTAACAAAACAAAGAAGCCAGAGCGAGATGAATAAACCTATAAAAACAAACAGAAAATGTGATGCCTAAATTCAAACATACCAAGCTTCTAAGAGATATCTTCTTTGTTTTTTCAATATCGACGTCGACAAAGCCGGCAAAAGTTGGTTTGTATATCATTTCCCTCGTAGATGACCTGCTCATACAAATGTATTCAGTGTCAGTCCTAAAGTCGTCAACCAAAGATCAGATACTAGTAGTATCCGATTCTACTTCATAAGTTTATGCAACGCTATATGCAACCACATTGATGAGTTTAGTATAAAATCTTTTCTATGGGCATACAGATTGGAAAATTATCGCCATAAATGAAGTGGTGATCATGGAAACAAACCTAGTAGGATCATGGCACATGAGGACCACGTGCTTGTCTTGAGCTTTGAAGATCCTGAAGAAGACGGCAGTAGCCTCTTCTTGGTCGGCTGAAGCCAAAACCAGGAGTCCAAATGGCCCAACCCCACCCTTTGTTGTTGCCGTCATTTTGGCACATAGTGCTTGAGCATCAATGGCATAAAGTGGATCGAATGCCTCGGCGTTTTCTAGGCTTCCAACGTCGAATGTTACCTCCACATCAGCCTGTGGTAGCAAGTCAAGAAATTAAGATTTAAAATCTTCAAATCTAATAAGCAAGTATATCGAGATCGTGATTTCTCAAGTCGCGAACTTGCCTGCGCTGTTAGTATGTTCTTGACTTCGAAGGAACCACCACTCGGGATGTTTCTGTTCTTGACGGACCTGTGCTTGTGTCTGAGCGTTTCCAACTCCTCGATCGGCCATTGAACGAGTTGCCTACCGTTGCTATCAAGCCACACAGCTCTTGGAATCGCCTACGTGCAAAAGTGGTCATTGTAGGACGAGTAAGCACGAACCACCTGAACTCGAATGTTAAAAGACTCACCTGGACTCCCGCCCAACCCTTGTCCTTGTCGGCATGAGCACTGTCCGATTCATTGGCCCACCCCCACAGAATCCTCCGTTTCTTCGCAGGATCGTAGAACGACTTGGACGCATAAAAGTTGCCATAGTCATACCTCAGCCCATTACGATTGTCCGTGGAGTTAGCATCTGGTATGTACTTATCCGCCTTAGGGTAGTACGTGCCCAACGTGTAGTACTCGAATCGTGTCTCGTCCAGGCTAACCTTAAAGACGTGCTTGACCCCAGCACCCACTACGCCGGTGTCCAACCCTTGGTTCCCCTCCAAGGCCACCGGTACACGTCCGGGCACTCCCACATCCCGGTGCCCTTGGCCGAGTGCAGCGGGTGCTGCGCCTTGGTCCACTTGATGAAATCCTTGCTCTTGTACAAGACGGCCACGCCCTGGTCCTCTCCTGGTGCCTATCACCAGAGACCAGCGCTGGTTGTGGGGCGTATACCACGCCGTGGTCGGATCACGGAACGCGCTCGCGTTGACGGCGGAATCCGGCGGGTCGATCACGGGTTGTGGTCCGGCTTAGTCCATTCGCGCAGGTAGGGATCGGATAAGTTGCTTTGGGAAGGCGATGTTTTGGATCTGCTGCGTTCGAGGGTCGATGCCTGTGTACAGTATCACGGGCTTGTCGCCGGGAGGATGGTTGCGGAGCCGGACCAGCACCCGTAGATGTCGAATGGTGGGACGGGTAGATCGCTGGGTCGAGCGCCTTCCAGTTGATCATGTCGGCCGAGACCGAGTGGGCCCACACGATGTTGCCCCACACCGAGCCGTAGGGGTTGTACTGGTAGAACAGGTGGTAGATGCCCTTGTAGTACAGAGGTCCTGAAACAATCGTGTAGTAGCGTTGGTTTGAGCCTTCATCACGGGAGGAGACGGAGGAGGAGGAGTTATATTTTACACGTCGAACACGGATGGGGTTATAGGAACTTACCATTTGGATCTGCTTGCCACGGCCGGTGAAGGTGTCGATAGTGACGTTCGGATAGGAAAAGGAACGTGGTGAGTAAACGATGCAAAACAATAATGCTGAAATATTTTCTGTTTTACGGACTAAACACGAAGGACGGTTTGTTTCATCCGAGAGCGACATAACGACGTGAAGAGTTAAGAAACTACCGTTGATCCAATGTCTAGGGGACGGAAGTGGTATCCGGCTTCAGGTTCATCGTTGACCAAGGTAGGTGATATGGATTGCAGGTCTTCATACACCACATGAGATGCCTCCATGGAACAAAAGCACCAACAAACAACAAAACCCACAGCCAGCCATATGCCTGAAGATCCCATCCTGAAACCGAGAAACCAAGTGAAAAAAAAACGCCGATAAAGAATACGACCAATAGGAGGATGCAAAGGAGTTTATATAGGCAGATGACAAAAGGATAACTACTTTTTCTAGTGTGGATCAAAATGCTCGAGGCCGAATTATCTTCCTAATCTCATCAGTTATGGAAAGGGATAATATAATCAAGATTAAAAGTGGTGTGGCCTATTTTTCGTAGGAGGAGTTGTCTGTTTATAAAAATAGAGTTCCTTCCATGGAATAAGGTATGGACGTTGGATCTTTTTCCATGTTTAGGAACGGTGATTCAGAAATATGTGCAGCTTTATAAAAATCTAGCATTCATCATCACTCCTACTCCTCACCGATCCAAAGAAATGAGCAAGTGACCACGACTCAGTATTAACGATCGGGGCATGCTTGGTTTCACCAAATTTTCCTTCCTGGACGAATGATGAAGGGACCGCTCCTATCTCGACCCAAAGAAGCAAGATAGCCAGACCGGAGGTATCACCTCGATAGTGCCTAAGCGTCACCCTTGGGGGCACACACCGACAAGTCGCCCGCATTAAATGCCTCTACCACGTAGGGTAAAGGGGCCTTAATGGAGATCCGTATCCTCCACCTAGCTTCCAGGTATAAAAGTTAAGCCCCGGGCCAAGCCGGGTAAGCGGGCAGGAACTCTTCAGTCTCTCAGTTACAATATTAACCTCCCTCTTTGTCTCGCTGACTTAAGCATCGGAGGGGTCGAGCTAGGATGCCCTTGGTGCTGACCAATTGTGTAGGACTCCCGTCGCCATCCGCCTTCTGCCTCCCCATCCTAGAAACCTTTGATGATGGCTCTAATCCCGCGGAGCACACTATCCTATTCCAATCCCAAATGTCTTTGTTTGTCACTTTGGATGCTCTGATGCGTCGAACATTTTCGATAATGCTAAGGGGGTCAGCCCTGGAATGATACCGTCGTCTGAAACCCCTCACAATTTCTTTCTTTTCGCAACTTACCAAAGAGTTCAAGCTCCACTTTCTTACCAACGTGTGATCAAAGTCCTCGATTGTTGTCTTACTTGGGCTAAGGCAAAGGAAAGATAAGCCTCTATCCATCTTTGTCACCATGTTCGTAGGGGAAATCCGAGAGATTCAGGATGTCCGTCCCTCGTTAATAACTTAAGCCCGTGTGATGAGTTTGAGGCTTGCTCCTTTTTTCTGGTTACTGGTCGAAAGACCGCCCTCGACTGTTCCGGAAATGCTCGAGAGGGCCAACCTGTACATACCTACCGAAGCCCATGATCTTTGGGAACTGAGAGGAGACTAGTATAAGGACACTCTTGCTATGGTGGTCAAATCAAGACCTGCTATAGCGGACTAATACTGATTCTCCCGCTCACGTAGTTGAGCCAACACCGCTGCTGCTGCCTACACTCCCACCCAAGTTGTCGAGTACTTACCCTAAACAAAAGATTAGGTAGACCCAAAAGAAGACCTAACCTCTCATGCAATAGTGGGAGGCAAAAATATTGAAGGAAACCACTGTAGCAGAAAGGGAAGATTAAAAAAATAAGAGAGAATGAACTCTCGTGCGAAAAGAGGGAGAGCAAAGAGAGAGAGGTCCATTAGGTCAACACCTATCTAAACAAAGATTGCCTTAGCAAAAAAGCACAACACACCCCAAATGGGCCTTGCACTAACTATCACGATGCTAGCAATGAACTCGAAGCTAAACAACGATCACATTACCATGCAGGAATGTAGGAAAAGTGACCTCCTTCAAGGCCTTCATTCGAAGCTTTAAAGATCACCTTTCCAAGGGTCAAATGATAGGGAGAATCCTGGCACTCTCTAGCTCTCCTTGTCATATAACACCTAAGCAAAAGCCCAGGAACCACCTACTCCCTACGGCCACCAGCAGGAGATCATGTTGCTTGCCTTGACTTCTTGAAATGCTCCCACGGGATCGTCCCTCTCTCTCTCTCTCTCTCTCTCTCTCTCTCTCTCTCTCTTCCACTTCAATTTGTAGTCTTGATTTACATGTTCTTGGCGGGAAACTTCCATAGGCCGACGGGGAGCGCCTCAACACCACCGTCTGCCATCCCATTCCGGTACGCAATGCAATCTCATTGTCTTCTTCTGCGAATTAGTTTTGCCTTCCATAAAATGAGCAGGTAACCCAGCGATCTAACCGTGGCAATTTACTTCGTGGGTTGCTCTGTCTTGCATCGGATTCTTGATTTACTTTGTTGGTCGCTCTCTGTTTTGGATTGGATTATTGATTTACTTTGTGGGTTGCTCTGTTTTTGATCGGATTTGTTGTGCTTCATATCGCATCTTGACATATAGCTAGCTCATCACCATCTTTCACACGAATGTACAGGATGCTTGCTAGCAATCAAGAATGGCAAGAACACACTCGTGCCTTAGGTCAATCTTTTCAAAAGGGATCAAGATGCGTTTCAAGTTGTAGAGAGAACGAATCTGGATCTTGATTGCACATTCTTTACTTGAATTGGATGGTATTAGCTTGCTTAGGTCAAGATCCAGAAATTGATGATACATAGAACTGTGCATAGGAAAACGATGAAACTAAGATGAAGATAAAGAGGAACATAATTTGCGGGTAATATTTAGGGAACAAGTAATATTTAGCAGGATACATACAAATCAAAATACTCCAATAGTTAAAAGAGAGTATCGTTCAGCATACAAGTTACATATTATCCTCCATGCTAGACTACTACTTCACAAAAGTTATTTGGAAGAGAGCCAAATTGATTATTAGAGAAAGTTGTCGTTTCAAAAGATAATGTCGTCATTCATTTCTGGTGCTTTCATCTCCCATGCATTTAGTTCTGAAACCTTCACGTCTTCTGCACCATTGTTGAACACGAACATATGAGCTTTTTGTCCGATTGCTACGCTGGGATAAACTCTCGATGTGATGCAAGTCTTGCCTCCGGCCCCAAAGCTCTCCACCACCGAGTGATCAATCTTTAACAAAACAAAGAAGCCAGAGCGAGATGAATAAACCTATAAAAACAAACAGAAAATGTGATGCCTAAATTCAAACATACCAAGCTTCTAAGAGATATCTTCTTTGTTTTTTCAATATCGACGTCGACAAAGCCGGCAAAAGTTGGTTTGTATATCATTTCCCTCGTAGATGACCTGCTCATACAAATGTATTCAGTGTCAGTCCTAAAGTCGTCAACCAAAGATCAGATACTAGTAGTATCCGATTCTACTTCATAAGTTTATGCAACGCTATATGCAACCACATTGATGAGTTTAGTATAAAATCTTTTCTATGGGCATACAGATTGGAAAATTATCGCCATAAATGAAGTGGTGATCATGGAAACAAACCTAGTAGGATCATGGCACATGAGGACCACGTGCTTGTCTTGAGCTTTGAAGATCCTGAAGAAGACGGCAGTAGCCTCTTCTTGGTCGGCTGAAGCCAAAACCAGGAGTCCAAATGGCCCAACCCCACCCTTTGTTGTTGCCGTCATTTTGGCACATAGTGCTTGAGCATCAATGGCATAAAGTGGATCGAATGCCTCGGCGTTTTCTAGGCTTCCAACGTCGAATGTTACCTCCACATCAGCCTGTGGTAGCAAGTCAAGAAATTAAGATTTAAAATCTTCAAATCTAATAAGCAAGTATATCGAGATCGTGATTTCTCAAGTCGCGAACTTGCCTGCGCTGTTAGTATGTTCTTGACTTCGAAGGAACCACCACTCGGGATGTTTCTGTTCTTGACGGACCTGTGCTTGTGTCTGAGCGTTTCCAACTCCTCGATCGGCCATTGAACGAGTTGCCTACCGTTGCTATCAAGCCACACAGCTCTTGGAATCGCCTACGTGCAAAAGTGGTCATTGTAGGACGAGTAAGCACGAACCACCTGAACTCGAATGTTAAAAGACTCACCTGGACTCCCGCCCAACCCTTGTCCTTGTCGGCATGAGCACTGTCCGATTCATTGGCCCACCCCCACAGAATCCTCCGTTTCTTCGCAGGATCGTAGAACGACTTGGACGCATAAAAGTTGCCATAGTCATACCTCAGCCCATTACGATTGTCCGTGGAGTTAGCATCTGGTATGTACTTATCCGCCTTAGGGTAGTACGTGCCCAACGTGTAGTACTCGAATCGTGTCTCGTCCAGGCTAACCTTAAAGACGTGCTTGACCCCAGCACCCACTACGCCGGTGTCCAAACCTTGGTTCCCCTCCAAGGCCACCGGTACACGTCCGGGCACTCCCACATCCCGGTGCCCTTGGCCGAGTGCAGCGGGTGCTGCGCCTTGGTCCACTTGATGAAATCCTTGCTCTTGTACAAGACGGCCACGCCCTGGTCCCTCTCCTGGTGCCTATCACCGAGACCAGCGCTGGTTGTGGGCGTATACCACGCCGTGGTCGGATCACGAACGCGCTCGCGTTGACGGCGGAATCCGACGGGTCGATCACGGGTTGTGGTCCGGCTTAGTCCATTCGCGCAGGTAGGGATCGGATAAGTTGCTTTGGGGAAGGCGATGTTTTGGATCTGTCGTTTCGAGGGTCGATGCCTGTGTACAGTATCACGGGCTTGTCGCCGGGAGGATGGTTGCGGAGCCGGACCAGCACCCGTAGATGTCGAATGGCTGGACGGGTAGATCGCTGGGTCGAGCGCCTTCCAGTTGATCATGTCGGCCGAGACCGAGTGGGCCCACACGATGTTGCCCCACACCGAGCCGTAGGGGTTGTACTGGTAGAACAGGTGGTAGATGCCCTTGTAGTACAGAGGTCCTGAAACAATCGTGTAGTAGCGTTGGTTTGAGCCTTCATCACGGGGAGGAGACGGAGGAGGAGGAGTTATATTTTACACGTCGAACACGGATGGGGTTATAGGAACTTACCATTTGGATCTGCTTGCCACGGCCGGTGAAGGTGTCGATAGTGACGTTCGGATAGGAAAAGGAACGTGGTGAGTAAACGATGCAAAACAATAATGCTGAAATATTTTCTGTTTTACGGACTAAACACGAAGGACGGTTTGTTTCATCCGAGAGCGACATAACGACGTGAAGAGTTAAGAAACTACCGTTGATCCAATGTCTAGGGGGACGGAAGTGGTATCCGGGCTTCAGTTCATCGTTGACCAAGGTAGGTGATATGGATTGCAGGTCTTCATACACCACATGAGATGCCTCCATGGAACAAAAGCACCAACAAACAACAAAACCCACAGCCAGCCATATGCCTGAAGATCCCATCCTGAAACCGAAAACCAAGTGAAAAAGAAAACGCCGATAAAGAATACGACCAATAGGAGGATGCAAAGGAGTTTATATAGGCAGATGACAAAAGGATAACTACTTTTTCTAGTGTGGATCAAAATGCTCGAGGCCGAAAATTATCTTCCTAATCTCATCAGTTATGGAAAGGGATAATATAATCAAGATTAAAAGTGGTGTGGCCTATTTTTCGTAGGAGGAGTTGTCTGTTTATAAAAATAGAGTTCCTTCCATGGAATAAGGTATGGACGTTGGATCTTTTTCCATGTTTAGGGAACGGTGATTCAGAAATATGTGCAGCTTTATAAAAAATCTAGCATTCATCATCAGCTCCTACTCCTCACCGATCCAAAGAATGAGCAAGTGACCCCGACTCAGATTAACGACCAGGGGCATGCTTGGTTTCACCACCTTTCCTTCCTGACGAATGATGAAGGGACCGCTCCCTATCTGACCCAAAGAAGCAAGATAGCCAGACCGGAGGTATCACCTCGATAGTGCCTAAGCGTCACCCTTGGGGGCACACACCGACAAGTCGCCCGCATTAAATGCCTCTACCACGTAGGGTAAAGGGGCCTTAATGGAGATCCGTATCCTCCACCTAGCTTCCAGTATAAAGTTAAGCCCCGGCCAAGCCGGGTAAGCGGGCAGAACTCTTGATCTCTCGCCACAATATTAACCTCCCTCTTTGTCTCGCCGACTTAAGCATCGGAGGGGTCGAGCTAGGATGCCCTTGGTGTGACCAATTGTGTAGGACTCCGTCGCCATCCGCCTATCCGCCTCCCCATCCTAGAAACCTTTGATGATGGCTCTAATCCCGCGGAGCACACTATCCTATTCCAATCCCAAATGTCTTTGTTTGTCACTTTGGATGCTCGATCGTCGTCGAACATTTTCGATAATGCTAAGGGGTCACCACTGGAATGATACCGCGTCTCAAAACCCCTCACAATTTCTTTCTTTTACGCAACTTACCAAAGAGTTCAAGCTCCACTTTCTTACCAACGTGTGATCAAAGTCCTCGATTGTTGTCTTACTTGGGCTAAGGCAAAGGAAAGATAAGCCTCTATCCATCTTTGTCACCATGTTCGTAGGGGAAATCCGAGAGATTCGTGGATGTCCGTCCCTCGTTAATAACTTAAGCCCGTGTGATGAGTTTGAGGCTTGCTCCTTTTTTCTGTTATCTTGGTCGAAAGACCGCCCTCGACTGTTCCGGAAATGCTCGAGAGGGCCAACCTGTACATACCTACCGAAGCCCATGATCTTTGGGAACTGAGAGGAGACTAGTATAAGGACACTCTTGCTATGGTGGTCAAATCAAGACCTGCTATAGCGGACTAATACTGATTCTCCCGCTCACGTAGTTGAGCCAACACCTGCTGCTACAGACCTACACTCCCACCCAAGTTGTCGAGTACTTACCCCAGAAACAAAAGATTAGGTAGACCCAAAAGAAGACCTAACCTCTCATGCAATAGTGGGAGGCAAAAATATTGAAGGAAACCACTGTAGCAGAAAGGGAAGATTAAAAAAATAAGAGAGAATGAACTCTCGTGCGAAAAGAGGGAGAGCAAAGAGAGAGAGGTCCATTAGGTCAACACCTATCTAAACAAAGATTGCCTTAGCAAAAAAGCACAACACACCCCAAATGGGCCTTGCACTAACTATCACGATGCTAGCAATGAACTCGAAGCTAAACAACGATCACATTACCATGCAGGAATGTAGGAAAAGTGACCTCCTTCAAGGCCTTCATTCGAAGCTTTAAAGATCACCTTTCCAAGGGTCAAATGATAGGGATAATCCTGGCACTCTCTAGCTCTCCTTGTCATATAACACCTAAGCAAAAGCCCAGGAACCACCTACTCCCTACGGCCACCAGCAGGAGATCATGTTGCTTGCCTTGACTTCTTGAAATGCTCCCACGGGATCGTCCCCCTCTCTCTCTCTCTCTCTCTCTCACTTCAATTTGTAGTCTTGATTTACATGTTCTTGGCGGAAACTTCCATAGGCCGACGGGGAGCGCCTCAACACCACCGTCTGCCATCCCATTCCGGTACGCAATGCAATCTCATTGTCTTCTTCTGCGAATTAGTTTTGCCTTCCATAAAATGAGCAGGTAACCCAGCGATCTAACCGTGGCAATTTACTTCGTGGGTTGCTCTGTCTTGCATCGGATTCTTGATTTACTTTGTTGGTCGCTCTCTGTTTTGGATTGGATTATTGATTTACTTTGTGGGTTGCTCTGTTTTTGATCGGATTTGTTGTGCTTCATATCGCATCTTGACATATAGCTAGCTCATCACCATCTTTCACACGAATGTACAGGATGCTTGCTAGCAATCAAGAATGGCAAGAACACACTCGTGCCTTAGGTCAATCTTTTCAAAAGGGATCAAGATGCGTTTCAAGTTGTAGAGAGAACGAATCTGGATCTTGATTGCACATTCTTTACTTGAATTGGATGGTATTAGCTTGCTTAGGTCAAGATCCAGAAATTGATGATACATAGAACTGTGCATAGGAAAACGATGAAACTAAGATGAAGATAAAGAGGAACATAATTTGCGGGTAATATTTAGGGAACAAGTAATATTTAGCAGGATACATACAAATCAAAATACTCCAATAGTTAAAAGAGAGTATCGTTCAGCATACAAGTTACATATTATCCTCCATGCTAGACTACTACTTCACAAAAGTTATTTGGAAGAGAGCCAAATTGATTATTAGAGAAAGTTGTCGTTTCAAAAGATAATGTCGTCATTCATTTCTGGTGCTTTCATCTCCCATGCATTTAGTTCTGAAACCTTCACGTCTTCTGCACCATTGTTGAACACGAACATATGAGCTTTTTGTCCGATTGCTACGCTGGGATAAACTCTCGATGTGATGCAAGTCTTGCCTCCGGCCCCAAAGCTCTCCACCACCGAGTGATCAATCTTTAACAAAACAAAGAAGCCAGAGCGAGATGAATAAACCTATAAAAACAAACAGAAAATGTGATGCCTAAATTCAAACATACCAAGCTTCTAAGAGATATCTTCTTTGTTTTTTCAATATCGACGTCGACAAAGCCGGCAAAAGTTGGTTTGTATATCATTTCCCTCGTAGATGACCTGCTCATACAAATGTATTCAGTGTCAGTCCTAAAGTCGTCAACCAAAGATCAGATACTAGTAGTATCCGATTCTACTTCATAAGTTTATGCAACGCTATATGCAACCACATTGATGAGTTTAGTATAAAATCTTTTCTATGGGCATACAGATTGGAAAATTATCGCCATAAATGAAGTGGTGATCATGGAAACAAACCTAGTAGGATCATGGCACATGAGGACCACGTGCTTGTCTTGAGCTTGAAGATCCTGAAGAAGACGGCAGTAGCCTCTTCTTGGTCGGCTGAAGCCAAAACCAGGAGTCCAAATGGCCCAACCCCACCCTTTGTTGTTGCCGTCATTTTGGCACATAGTGCTTGAGCATCAATGGCATAAAGTGGATCGAATGCCTCGGCGTTTTCTAGGCTTCCAACGTCGAATGTTACCTCCACATCAGCCTGTGGTAGCAAGTCAAGAAATTAAGATTTAAAATCTTCAAATCTAATAAGCAAGTATATCGAGATCGTGATTTCTCAAGTCGCGAACTTGCCTGCGCTGTTAGTATGTTCTTGACTTCGAAGGAACCACCACTCGGGATGTTTCTGTTCTTGACGGACCTGTGCTTGTGTCTGAGCGTTTCCAACTCCTCGATCGGCCATTGAACGAGTTGCCTACCGTTGCTATCAAGCCACACAGCTCTTGGAATCGCCTACGTGCAAAAGTGGTCATTGTAGGACGAGTAAGCACGAACCACCTGAACTCGAATGTTAAAAGACTCACCTGGACTCCCGCCCAACCCTTGTCCTTGTCGGCATGAGCACTGTCCGATTCATTGGCCCACCCCCACAGAATCCTCCGTTTCTTCGCAGGATCGTAGAACGACTTGGACGCATAAAAGTTGCCATAGTCATACCTCAGCCCATTACGATTGTCCGTGGAGTTAGCATCTGGTATGTACTTATCCGCCTTAGGGTAGTACGTGCCCAACGTGTAGTACTCGAATCGTGTCTCGTCCAGGCTAACCTTAAAGACGTGCTTGACCCCAGCACCCACTACGCCGGTGTCCAACCCTTGGTTCCCCTCCAAGGCCACCGGGTACACGTCCGGGCACTCCCACATCCCGGTGCCCTTGGCCGAGTGCAGCGGGTGCTGCGCCTTGGTCCACTTGATGAAATCCTTGCTCTTGTACAAGACGGCCACGCCCCTGGTCCTCTCCTGGTGCCTATCACCAGAGACCAGCGCTGGTTGTGGGGCGTATACCACGCCGTGGTCGGATCACGGAACGCGCTCGCGTTGACGGCGGAATCCGACGGGTCGATCACGGGGTTGTGGTCCGGCTTAGTCCATTCGCGCAGGTAGGGATCGGATAAGTTGCTGGGGAAGGCGATGTTTTGGATCTGTCGTTTCTGAGGGTCGATGCCTGTGTACAGTATCACGGGCTTGTCGCCGGGAGGATGGTTGCGGAGCCGGACCAGCACCCGTAGATGTCGAATGGCTGGGACGGGTAGATCGCTGGGTCGAGCGCCTTCCAGTTGATCATGTCGGCCGAGACCGAGTGGGCCCACGATGTTGCCCCACACCGAGCCGTAGGGGTTGTACTGGTAGAACAGGTGGTAGATGCCCTTGTAGTACAGAGGTCCTGAAACAATCGTGTAGTAGCGTTGGTTTGAGCCTTCATCACGGGAGGAGACGGAGGAGGAGGAGTTATATTTTACACGTCGAACACGGATGGGGTTATAGGAACTTACCATTTGGATCTGCTTGCCACGGCCGGTGAAGGTGTCGATAGTGACGTTCGGATAGGAAAAGGAACGTGGTGAGTAAACGATGCAAAACAATAATGCTGAAATATTTTCTGTTTTACGGACTAAACACGAAGGACGGTTTGTTTCATCCGAGAGCGACATAACGACGTGAAGAGTTAAGAAACTACCGTTGATCCAATGTCTAGGGGACGGAAGTGGTATCCGGGCTTCAGTTCATCGTTGACCAAGGTAGGTGATATGGATTGCAGGTCTTCATACACCACATGAGATGCCTCCATGGAACAAAAGCACCAACAAACAACAAAACCCACAGCCAGCCATATGCCTGAAGATCCCATCCTGAAACCGAGAAAACCAAGTGAAAAAAGAAAACGCCGATAAAGAATACGACCAATAGGAGGATGCAAAGGAGTTTATATAGGCAGATGACAAAAGGATAACTACTTTTTCTAGTGTGGATCAAAATGCTCGAGGCCGAAAATTATCTTCCTAATCTCATCAGTTATGGAAAGGGATAATATAATCAAGATTAAAAGTGGTGTGGCCTATTTTTCGTAGGAGGAGTTGTCTGTTTATAAAAATAGAGTTCCTTCCATGGAATAAGGTATGGACGTTGGATCTTTTTCCATGTTTAGGGAACGGTGATTCAGAAATATGTGCAGCTTTATAAAAAATCTAGCATTCATCATCAGCTCCTACTCCTCACCGATCCAGCAGCTGAGCAAGTGACCCTGACTCCGTATTAACGACCGGGGGCATGTTTGGTTTCACCAGCCTTTCCTTCCGGACGAATGATGAAGGGACCACTCCCTATCTGACCCAAAGAAGCAAGATAGCCAGACCGGAGGTATCACCTCGATTGTCCCTAAGCGTCACCCTTGGGGGCACACACCGACAAGTCGCCCGCATTAAATGCCTCTACCACGTAGGGTAAAGGGGCCTTAAAGGAGATCTGTATACTCCACCTAGCTTCCAGGTATAAAAGTTAAGCCCCGGGCCAAGCCGGGGTAAGCGGGCTGGAACTCTTCAGTCTCTCAGTTACAATATTAACCTCCCTCTTTGTCTCACTGACTTAAGCATCGGAGGGGTCGAGCTGGGATGCCCTTGGTGTTGACCAGTTGTGTAGGACTCCCGTCGCCATCCGCCTTCTGCCTCCCCATCCTAGAAACCTTTGATGATGGCTCTAACCCCGCGGAGCACACTATCCTATTCCAATCCCAAATGTCTTTGTTTGTCACTTTGGTTGCTCTGATGCGTCGAACATTTTCGATAACGCTAAGGGGGTCAGCCCTGGAATGGTATCGTCGTATGAAACCCCTCACAATTTCTTTCTTTTCGCAACTTACCAAAGTGTTCAAGCTTCACTTTCTTACCAACGTGTGATCAAAGTCCTCGATTGTTGTCTTACTGGGGCTAAGGCAAAGGAAAGACAAGCCTCTATCCATCTTTGTCACCAAGTTCATCGGGGAAATCCGAGAGATTAAGGATGTCCGTCCCTCGTTAATAACTTAGGCCCGTGTGATGAGTTTGAGGCTTGCTCCTTTTTTCTGGTTACTGGTCGAAAGACCGCCCTCGACTGTTCCGGAAATGCTCGAGAGGGCCAACCTGTAGGTACCTACCGAAGCCCATGATCTTTGGGAACTGAGAGGAGACTAGTATAAGGGCACGTAATGGGCCTTGGGCCCCAGCCTCGGAGTCACCTCGGAAGAGGCACCCCCCAAACAAATGGCTCACCAGGGAGATCTGCCAAACCCTCCCATGGAGGGTCCCAATGAAGGCTCCAGGGCGAGCCCCACAAAGGGCTCCGGATCAATGGTAGGCCCCAAAGTAGACCTGGGTCACCAAGATAGTGCTCCCGAAGATTCGAGGAGGCCCCCCTGATGCCTCTTTTAGAGATGCATTGACGTAATGTTAGACTCGTTGGAGGAGCCCGACGATGCTGGGATCCTCACCAGGAGCTCCTGCTCCCTCTCAAGGTATTGAGAGCCAACCCTAAGATTCCCAAAGGCTTGTATAGGAGAATCATGGGACGGACCCCGTGGTAGTGGTGGTCTCTCACCAGTCGACCGACCCTCATCGAGCCCAAAAAGAGCAATAGAAAGACGATGCTTCATTAGCCCCTGAAGATCCATGCTTGCCGAAGCAAGAGCACATAGGATGAAAGCCAAAAGCATCGGTAACCAAGCAGAGAAAGTAAGCGTCACCTCTTGGCACGAGGCTGGGGTTGGGAACTGCCAACCCTGGTTCCTCCACCCGCCTTATGACACTGGAAGAGGAGAAGAGTTCCGTAATATGTTAGGTGACATCAGTCTCCCCTGTTAGCAGTAAGGAGGGAGTGTTGTCAACTACCAGCAATGACCATGCCATGGGAAGCCCCAGTCCCGACTACTACGAACAACAAAAGCCACCATGGCAGATTCCACTTGCTTACACGATCAAGCCAATACCCACCACGACAGTTCTCTCCTCCCACTGACATAGTCTAGCCAAGACTCACAACGATAGGCCCCTGCTCTCACTCATGCGGTTGAGCCAAAACTTATCACGGTGGGTCCCTCCTTTGGCTGACGCTGTCGAGCCAAGACCCCCCATGACGATCCCTGCTCCCGCTCAAGAAGTTGAGCCAAAACCTGCCACGATGGGTCTTTAGACCTGCCACAATGGGTCCCTGCTCTCGCTCACACGGTTGAGCTAAGACCCACTATGATACCGATACTTTCACTATGACGATCAAATCAAGACTTGCTATGGTGGACTGATATCGATACTCTCACTACAATAGTCGAATCAAGACCCGTTATTGTGGATTGATACTAATACTCTTGCTATGGCAGTTAAATCAAGACCCGCTACGATGGATTGATACTGACACTCTTGCTACGGTGGTTAAATCAAGACCTGCTATGATGGATTGATACTGACACTCTTGCTACGGTGGTCAAATCAAGACCTGCTATAGTGGACTAATACTGATTCTTCCGCTCACGTAGTTGAGCCAACACCTACTACTATAAACCTACACTCCCGCCCAAGTGATCGAGTACTTGCCCCAGAAACAAAAGATTGGGTAGACCCAACCTCCCATGCAGAAAAGAGAGGCAAAAATAGAGAAGAAAACCACTGTAGTAGAAGGGGGAGATTAAAAAAATTAGAGAGAATGAACTCTCGTGCGAAAAGAGGGAGAACAAAAAGAGGGAGGAAAAGAGAGAGAGGTCCATTAGGTTAACACCTATCTAAACAAAGTTTGCCTTAGCAAAAAAGCACAACCCACCCCAAATGGGCCTTGCACTAACCATCATGATGCCAGCAACGAACTCGAAGCTAAACAATGATCACATTACCATGCAGGAATGTAGGAAAAGTGACCTCTTTCAAGGCCTCCAGTCGAAGCTTTAAAGATCGCCTTTCCAGGGGTCAAATGATATGGATAATCCTGGCACTCTCCAGCTCTCCTTGTCATATAACACCTAAGCAAAAGCCTAGGAACCACCTACTCCCTACGGCCACTAGCAGGAGATCATGTTGCCTGCCTTGACTTCTTGAAATGGGCCCACAAGACATACTCATCGATCTAGCAGCTTGAAAAGAGAACTTGACTTCGCATTAATGGTCGGTGGCATAGCTCGGCTTCACTAGCCTTCCCTTCCGGACGAACGATGAAGGGGCCACGCCCTGCCAGAATCAAAGAAGCAAGGATGCTAGACTGGAGGCGTCACCTCGATAGTCTCCGGGCGTTGCCCTTGGGGGCACATGCTGGCAAGCTGCCCACATTAAATGCCATCGCAGGGTAAGGGGGGGCTTAATGGGCTCCCCACACAAGATCGTCATGCCAACAAAGAATCATCGGGAAGGACCTGCACCTTTGATAATGAACTCATCGGTCGATGATTTTTGTGTGCCAGCACATCGTTAATATTAATTTAATTTCATCGACTATAAAATCTTTTTAACCAAAGTCAATGATGACAATGGTTTTAATTTAATGGTTTTTAACCATTCTGGCGCTTTATACATCGTTGCCCGCACCACCTGACGCTGTCTCCCAACCGATTCGATAGTGCAGCAATCAAGATGATAGCTTTGCCCCTTTGTTTAATGGGTAGAAAAGCAAACGTAGATTCGCTTACCTGATCTGGTTCTGCAGCACTCACATGATGCAGTATTTGGTCGCTCTACTTAAAGGTAATTGGCCAAGATTGCAAGGCTGGTACTGCACATGTTGTTGTTGTTTTCAATCGTCTGGAGCTGATCTTTCGGCACAAAAGGGAACGACAGGATGACACATGCTATCTCTGTCCGATACCAACCTAATGATGAGTGCAGGCTATAAACAAACGGAGGGAAACTGGGAATCCGTCGTCCTGTATGCGATCGTCCACGCAAAGACAACTTGCAGATGATGTTTGGAGGGATGCGTCGAAGATTTCTTGGCCTTGTTTAACACACTCTCTTCGAGCTGCCTCCCCGCCCTGCAGCTCCACGAGAGATGCAAGCATGGTCCATCGACCAGCCTACCTAATTTCTAGCCGAACATGGTCCATGGGCTGAGCCACAACGATGCTGCCGAGCAGAGCAGAATCGGGCCAGATGTCATACGTGGATTCAGTCCCACGTCGTATCGTTTTCTATCCAGAGAGTCCATGGCGGCTCCCAGAGATCTCGGCACTCGAAATGCTAGATCCTGGAATGTTCCATGCACGCATGTTCTAACAACCGAAGCAGAACGGGCGTGCGCTCCCAACCGCAAGGCACACGAGAGTTAGCAACACCTAAGCAAATTCAGTGCATGTGATTCTAACAAATTCAGTGAACTCCCAACCGCAAGGCACACGAGAGTTAGCAATACCTAAGCAAACAGTGTTGAATTGAGGAATATACGACAAAAGGGATCCAATTTTATTCATCGAAAAGATGAATATTTATACAAGGTTTGAGAAAGAGATTTTTTTTCAAATTATTAGGATTTATCTTTAAATATTAAATTTTCATATATCTTTTTATCGTGATATCATGTCAATCTTGAAATGATTTTCTATCACATAGCTTGTTTTTTTTTTTATCTATGGTATGATAATTAATTATAAAGATGATGACCATCTTATATATATATATATATATATATATATATATATATATATATATATATATATATCCATCTTAGTTACTTGCGAAGGATTATACCGTTTATTCCGCGGCCCAGTGAAGGAGTAGCTGACTTGACTGGAGTAACCCTGAAGGTGAATAGGAAGTTGTACAATTACGGTAGTTGAATCACTGACTTGATACATTACACCTGCCAATAAGAGTAAGCGGTAAGCGTATTCTGCTTTTCACAACACAATGCGCAAGAGTGAAGAAGGAGAGTCCGTCGCCAGCGCGTACGTAAGGAAGGCCTCCAGTGCCGATAACACGGAAAAGAAGAAGCAGCCTAGAACGGGAAAAGAAGTGAACGACATTGCTTTCGGGCTAAGGGGGTGATTATAAATGTTAAGAATTGATTCATAGTAATTATCTAGATCTAGGTGATTATCTAAATATTCATCATGATCTAAGTGGTTAGGGTGGTTTCAATAACTAACTCTATCATGGGTGATATGATGGAGAGTGGTTGTTGGAGTGGTTGTTATCACTAGGTCCTATAAATAGGACCAGAGTTCATGAAGCAAGTAGAGAGAGTATGAGCATTTGGAAAAATATTTGTAAGTGTTCAATATCGTTCCTCCTGTTTTTTATACTATGTCGGTTTTCTAGATTAAGGGCATTCTCTCTTGAATCGTAGTATTTTGTTTGTTTCTTGTTTCCTTGCTCCTCCAACTCCAACATTTGTGGTATCAGAGCCTTGTTTCAATCTGAACTGGGCATTATGACTTTTAATGATAATTCCATGTCCCAACCCCTTATTCCCATCTTCTCGGGCAAAAGCTATGAATTTTGGAGTATCAAAATGAAGACTCTATTTAAGGCTCAAGATCTTTGGGACTTAATAGAGAATGGATATGCAGATCCAGATAAGGAAACCAGGCTGAGGGAGAACAGAAAGAAGGACTCAATGGCATTGTTCTTCATTCAACAAGCTGTACATGAGACAATATTATCAAGAATTGCAGCAGCGACAACCTCAAAGCAAGCTTGGTTAATACTTCAAAATGAATTTCAAGGCTCATCAAGGGTGATTACGGTAAAGCTTCAAACCCTTCGTCGTGAGTTTGAAATTTTGTTTATGAAAAGCAATGAATCAGTGCAAGATTTTCTTTCTCGAGTGACTGAAACTGTTAGTCAAATGAAATCTTATGGTGAACATCTTCATGATCATATAATTGTTGCAAAAGTTTTGAGAAGTTTAACTCCAAAATTTGATCATGTTGTTGCCACAATTGAGGAATCAAAAGATCTATCTACATATTTATTTGATGAACTAATGGGTTCCTTGCAAGCACACGAAGCAAGGTTGAACAGGTCATTTGAGAAAAGTGAAGAAAAAGCATTTCAGATTAAGGGAGAGTCTTCTACTTCAAAAGAAGACAAAAATTCAACAGGAAGATTTCGTGGTAGAGGAGGATTTCGTGGTAGAGGAAATGGAAGAGGAAGAGGACACTTTGATGGACATGATGAACAAAAACAATCAAATTATGATAAAAAAATTACAAGAATAGAATTCAATGCCACTATTGTAAAAAGTTTGGTCACATGAAAGCAGATTGCTGGAAAAGAGAAAAGCAAGCATGCTATGTGGAGGAAAATGAAGACAATAGTAAGTTATTTGTGACTCATTCACATGTTAATGATATCTCAAATGATATTTGGTTTCTAGATAGTGGATGTTCTAATCATATGTTAGGCATAAGATCAATATTTAGAGATATTAATGAAACTCACAAGTTGAATGTTAGACTTGGAGATAACAAGCAAATCCAAGTGGAAGGAAAAGGAACAATTGAGGTGAAGACAGGTCAAGGGAAGGTAAAACACCTTGATAATATTTTCTTTGTTCCTAGTTTATCACATAACTTGTTGAGTGTTGGACAACTTATAGATCATGGATATTCAGTTATAGTTGATGATGGTTCATGCACCATTAAAGATAAAAAATCTAGTTTGATTATGGTAAAGGTTTGCATGACGCAAAATAAGATGTTTCCACTTGATGTTTCAAATATTGAAAAGTATGCTCTAGTTGTAACTCAAAAGGATGAGTCTAATTTGTGGCATTTAAGATATGGACACCTTCACATTAAAGGTTTAAGGCTGTTAAAGCAAAAAGGAATGGTTTTTTGATTGCCTAAAATTAACACACTTGATGTACGTGAAGGATGCATTTATGGCAAATAAAGTAAAAAACCATTTCCTGTTGGAAAAGCATGGAGAGCATCTGATTGTTTTGAATTAATTCATGTTGATTTATGTGGACCTATGAATACAAAATCATTCGGTGGAATTCGATATTTTCTACTATTTACTGATGATTATAGTCGCATGAGTTGGGTATATTATCTAGAAATGAAATCTGAAACATTTGATAATTTTTGAAAATTCAAGGCACTTGTAGAAAGGCAATGTGGTAGATGCATAAAGACACTTCGGACAGATAGAGGTGGTGAATTTCTATCTAATAAGTTTAATTCTTTTTGTGAAGAAAATGGTATTCGTAGAGAATTGACAGCACCATATACACCGGAATAAAATGGTGTAGCTGTGCGTAAAAATCAAATAGTCGTAGAAATGGCAAGAAGTTTGCTTAAAAGAAAGCATCTTCCAAATCAGTTTTGGGCAGAAGCAGTTGCAACAGCAACTTATTTGTTGAATATTTCACCAACAAAGGCTATTATGAATCGAACTCCTTTTGAGGCTTGGTATGGTATAAAACCAAGTGTAAACTATCTAAGAATTTTTAGTAATATTGCTTATGCTTTGGTGAATTCACAAAATCACCACAAGCTTGATGAAAAATCTGAAAAATACATTTTCATTGGTTATTCCTTACAATCCAAAGCATATCGATTATATAATCCTGTTAGTGGCAAAGTTATTATTAACAGAAATGTTGTGTTTGATGAAAGGGCAAGTTGGCATTGGGAGTCAAAAGAAGGTAAAACACAAACTCAGATTCCGATAGAAGTAGACACTCCACAGAATCAAGTAACAGATCCTGCTCCAATAAATTCATCGTCAACCTCACATAGTAGCAATTCAAATTCTGATTCCTCGGATGAATCTCCTCCAGGAAAGTTTAGATCACTAACAGAAATTTATGATTCAACATTTACTTTATTTATTTTAGATCCTACAACTTTTAAGGAAGCAGTTGAAAAAGAGGAATGGAGAAAAGTAATGAAGGAGGAAATCAACTCAATTGAGAAGAATAAAACCTGGGAGCTAATGAATCTGCCGAAGGAAAAGAAAGCTATTGGATTGAAATGGGTTTACAAAACAAAATATAATGCAGATGGAAGTATCCAAAAGCATAAAGCTCGGCTTGTAGCGAAGGATATTCACAGCATCAAGGTATTGACTTTGATGATACTTTTTCTCCAGTTGTTAGATTTGAAACCGTGAGAACTTTCTTGGCTTTAGCTGCTCACTTGGGTTGGCCTGTTTATCAATTTGATGTGAAATCTGCGTTTTTAAATGGAGATTTACATGAAGAAGTTTTTGTTACTCAACCTGAAGGTTTTTTTTGTTAAAGGACATAAAGAAAAAGTGTATAAGTTAAAGAAAGCTCTTTATGGGCTTAAACAAGCTCCAAGGGCATGGTACAGTAAGATTGATTTTTATTTTCATCAAAATGGATTTAAGAGAAGCAATAATGAACCTACTCTTTATCTAAAGAAGGAAGGTGAACATAATATTCTAATGGTTTGCCTTTATGTTGATGATATTATATATATGGGTTCATCTAACTCTTTTGTGGCAGAATTTAAAAAATCCATGATGAACAAGTTTGAAATGTCAGATCTAGGTTTACTGCACTATTTTCTTGGGTTGTAAGTAAAGCAAGGATCTGATGGAATTTTTATTTCACAAAGGAAGTATGCAATGGATCTACTCAAAAAATCTAACATGCTTAATTGCAAAGTTGTAGCAACGCCTATGAATGTGAATGAGAAACTAAAACTAGAAGATGGTACATTCTTGACAAATGCAAGATACTACAGAAGTTTGGTCGGAGGTTTGATTTATCTAACTCATACTCGATCAGATATTACCTTTTCTGTTGGTGTAGTATCCAGGTTTATGCATAGCCCCAGCAAACATCATCTTGGAGCTGTTAAAAGAATTTTGCGTTATATTGCGGGAACTACCGATTGTGGTATTTGGTATTCTCATAATTCTAAATGTAAATTATTTGGATTCAGTGATAGTGATTGGGCAGGAGATTTGGATGATAGAAAAAGTACTTCGGGCAATATTTTTAGCCTTGGATCAGGAGTTATATCTTGGAGTTCAAAGAAGCAAGCAACAACTGCATTATCAACGTCGGAAGCAGAATATGTAGCTGCAACATAAGCAGCGTGTTAAGCAATGTGGCTTAGAAGACTTCTTAAAGATCTTCATCAAAAACAAATGGAAGCAACAGAAGTATTTTGTGACAATAAAGCTACAATTGCAATGACAAAAAATCCAACATTTCATGGAAGAACGAAGCATATAGAGATCCGCTATCATTTCATTTGAGATCTTGTAGCAAGTGGAGCCATAGCAATGAAGTATTGTGGCACAGATGAACAAGTTGCGGATATACTCACCAAGTCGCTTCCAGTTCAAAAATATATTTATTTTATGTCTCAAATTGGTGTATGTAACTATGAATCAAGGGGGAGTATTAAGAATTAATTCATAGTAGTTATCTAGATCTAGGTGGTTATCTAAATATTCAACATGATCTAGGTGGTTAGGGTGGTTTCAATAACTAACTCTATCATGGGTGATATGATGGAGAGTAGTTGTTGGAGTGATTGTTATCACTAGGTCCTATAAATAGGACCAGAGTTCATGAAGCAAGTAGAGAGAGTGTGAGCATTTGGAAAAATATTTGTAAGTGTTCAATATCGTTCTTTCTATTTTTTATACTACGTCTATTTTCTAGATTAAGGGCATTCTCTCTTGAATCGTAGTATTCTGTTTGTTTCTTGTTTCCTTGCTCGTCCAACCCCAACAATAGAAAGGGTTCCTATAAAGGGATTCCTCCTATATATATAATAGAAGCAGCTACTCTGAAGGGAAGCTACACCGGTACAGCTAGACTAGTAGTAGTTGTCTTCGATTACCTGGCTTGTGTAGCCTATCGAAGCAAGCCTACACTGGGCATAAAAGATCCTTATTCTTTTGACTTTAGCCAACACCTTATTCTTTACCAGAACTAGACATTCCTCGATTTAGTAGCCCTATCCCATCCTCCCGTGTTTGTATTTCGGATTTTAATTCTCGGTCCAGCAGCAGCGACACCCTAGCCTTTTTACGAGTCAGCCATTTACGTTTAGGCTAAAATGCCATCTCAAAAGTGATTGACGAAAGCCCCTCTAAAGGTTAAGAAAGCTGGGAATTTATGCTTAAACCTCGAGAGTGAAACTGGACCCATAGAGCCTTGCTTCTAAGACCAACGACCCTTTCTTTTCTTATCTTATGATTAGAGGGAAGGATCACTCCTACGGCCCTTCTCTTATATATGATAACACTTGTCATGGATGATACCTTGACCTTTCTTGCTCATCTCTTAACTGAAATGGAGAGAAGAGATGTATTTTTGAAGAAGTTTTACTTAGTGTTGTCCAGTCTTCTATTGGATGGTACCTTCTTGGTTTGAAACCTCTATATGAGCAACGTGGTAGAAAGTTGTGCTGATCAGAGAAAGTAGACTCATCAGCTCTATGCGAGTTGGGTTTGATTTCTATTTCTTTCCATTTGTTGCTCACTCACTAATGGTTGATGCCTATCCGCTTGCTTTGGAGATTCTGAGTGAAATCCTTTGGAGCCTTATGATTCTGATTTTCCTCCCAGTACGCCCTGTAGTTCTTCATTTCTGTTGGATATGGTTGGAGGATTTAGAGTGCCAGTTCTTTCTCGCTCCAAGTTCTATTCTTTCTCATCCGAAGCCTTAAGGGATTTCATATTAATTAAGTGGAATACCTATCTTTTGAAAAGAATAATTCGGAAACACTTATACCTGGGAATACGAAGCTGTAATAAGTTTATTCAGTTGGTGGGAGAAGTCATATTCTAATTAGAACTTGCGAATAAAACACTTACATGGATTCGGGCTACGAGGTATCTAGGGCTAAGCTAAGCTAAGGTAACTCTTTCGAAGATGGCAGAAAGGCGGGTTTTCTAGATGTTAGCAAACGGGCATGAGTCATGAAGAAGCCCAGCAATCCAAAATCTTATTTGATTCCAACCACCATGACAGACTTTGATGTAGGCGAGACCTAAATTAAAGCTAACTTAGTAAGATTGGAAGCCAAAGAAGCCTACTACCCTTGCTGAGGTATGAAATGCTATCCCCGGATTCTAGGCAAACGGAACTCTCGGGAATCCCTTTAATTCATACGTTAACGGGCTCAAACTTCTTCTATGTACCAATAAGTGCCACCAATTCGATTCTTTGTGATATATTCTAGTTAGCCCGTCTGAGCTTGGTTGTTACAAGCAAGGAGCATGCCCAAGATTATAGTGTCCTATAACAGTAGTTCTAAAGTCAGCAGCAGACAAGCAACTCCCCCGATGATTAAAACAGGACAGGACTAGCGGAGGAAACAGTCAGGTTGCTATAAATTCTTATAGAATATGAAACCTCTCTTTCTTTTATTCGCGGTATAACTAAAACAAAAGCAAGGGCGCGGGAAGAACTCGACATCGTGCAATTCCCATCGATACATATCCAGCATATTATCTTACAGGAACTGGCAATACTATAGCTGAGGGATGAATTCAATCTTTCACTTTCACTAAGTTTCCTTGAGAGCGATTAGATGCTGTATAGATTCTCCCTTAAAAACTCTCGCACTAGGATAGGATTACACTCGAACTCCATAAATTCGACCTCTCCTTTCTGAACCGTTTGATGCTGACTTGAGTTTTAGCCTTTGCATTCAAAACTTAATTCGTCAATGAACCTATCCTTATGCGTAGATCGATCCTATTATTCTTATTAACGCTACGTGGGTCTATACCCCGAAAACAGGATAACTTATAATTCAAATGTACCTATTGGGGTACACTGAACTTCCCCTATACCTATACTTAAGCAAGAGTAGAGTTCCACCACTCAGTATCTACTGAATCTAGCTATCCTACAGCATCCTTCCAAAACACACTCCTTCCAACCCAAAACTCACTCCTACAGCATCCCGAATAACTCTAAAGTGCACCTATTACTATGAAATAAACACAGCAACCTAACAACACTGTTTTGCTTCCTCACTCGGCCAGATTATATGGCTGAAATGCATCTTATGGCCTATTTACAGCTTTCCCTTCTTTGTATGGGCTTTCCCTTTGCGTATTGGCTTTCCTTCTTCTATTGGCTTTCCCCTTGCTTGCGCCTTTGCTTGTTTCAAATCATCTAGATCGCACCACCAGTTATAGAATTGACTAACACCTAACAGCTTTATCACTGCTTACTCCTGGCTAATGAAACGACTTATCTCACTTCTGATCTAGGCGATGCTGATTCTCTCTCTCTCGTAGATTTTCATTGCACTAATCATTCTCTCTACGATTTCACTGTTTGACGCTTCTGATCTTTCTTCCCTTAAAAGATACCTGAGCTCGAACGTCACTTCCCGCGCTAAGATCTGATTCCCTGGTAAGATTGATTCCCTTCACCCAGCATTCATCTATCTTTCTTGCGCCGATGAAAGCAGTGAAACTCCATTCTGCATTTCTTCACCGACAACAACGAGCTTCTTTCGCACGGTAGCGCTTAGTGAATTAGTGAAATCTTTGTTTGTTGGCGAGACCAGAGAGGCATATGACATTCTTCACCTCGAGGAAAGGTCTGTGATTGAGTTGCAATAGACAGTTAAAGTGAAAGGATCTGAAGTCGGAGATAGAGCAGGTCCGGGCCCAACAGAAGAAGCATTGCCGAGTTCTTAGGCTGAATCAACAGTTACAACATAAGATGCAGGTAAAGAAGAGCTAAAGTATAGTTCGACAACAGAATCAGCTGTATCAGTTTCAAGATAAAGTACTGCCGTTGAAGCTTGTCCCGCAGCAGCGCTTTCCCTTGTCTATGAGAGAGGTGATTGACCAAAGTAAACTCTTGAATAATAGGCTCAAGAATATGCTGGAGAAATAGAATGATTAGAATAATAATAAGGATCGGGAACAGGAGTTGGATAGCGGGGTATGTCTTTACAATCTTCTATTACTGGTGCAAGAGAGATATTCTAAATTTCCATTCTGACTTTGAAATTGTAGTCCAGGTACATCATTTGTCGCACGAAATTATTACTCTCACTTGCTTCATCCCTTGTTTTATCTGTTGGTGTCGGCGATGAGTCGTTTTCAGGTTTACTTGCTCGTGAGGGAGTTGGGGAACTAATTCTCAAAGGACTACTGACGCTCGATGAAAACATGAACCAAATTAGGTGAATACAGGACAAAGTGTTTTGATGCCCTACCCCTAAGTCTACGAGAGAGGTTCGGTGCTAGTTGAATCTGTTGGTTTGGCAAGTCCTACGTAGTCTCATATCTTAATTTTTTAATTTGTTATCTCCTATTGATGCTATAAATAAGGATCTAGACTTTGAAGATAGTTGCATCCCAAGAAAAGTCACTTTGTATTTAATTTCTATTAAGTCCACATTAAGTCAAATATTTTGGGCTTTTCTTGCTTAGTAGTTTTAGGTGCTTTATGGCCTAGGAATATTTTTCTTAAGGCATTTGTAATTGTCCCTTTTATAGTAAGAGTTTTGCTCCTCCTTCGTTCGTGGACGTACGTCAATTGACCGAACCACGTAAATCTAGTGTCCTTGTTTCTCTTTTATTTTTCTGCTTTATTGTCTTTATTAGGTTGCCAAATTACCCTTTGATAAAATTCCTGGGGAAACTCTAACAAACTAGTATCGGAGCCTAGTTTTGGGATCTTTTGGCAACGATGACAATAACAAAGATCGTTATCGAGAAATTCGATAGAAATGTCAACTTCGGCATGTGGCAGCTTAAGATGGAGGCTATTCTGGTTCAAGACGGAGTTTATTTGGCACTACAGGGAGATGAGAAAATTTCAGATGGTACGTCAGAGAAAGATTTTGTGGGTATGGATAAGAAGGCTTGATCAAGCATTATTCTAAATCTCTCTGATGAGGTTTAGGGGATGTAGCTACGGAGTTTACGGTTAAGAGCATGTGAGACATGCTTAAAGCCTTGTATATGAAGAGGACAGTAGAGAACCGTCTCTACTTAAAGCAAAGTTTGTATATGCTTCGGATGACTGAAGGTACATCTATACTCTCACATCTTGATAAATTTGATTCCTCAGTTATAGATTTGGAGAATATAGATGCAAAAATTAATGATGAGGATAAGACCTTGTTACTTTTGTATTCTCTCCCCCAATCCTTTAAGTATTTCCGTGATACTATGATTTATGGAAAAGAAATAATTTTGTATCAGGAAATTAAATCTGCATTAAAATCTAGGGAGCAGATAGACAGGGATATCACTGGAAAAAGTAGTGGGAATCAGGTTGAGGGTCTGGTTGTCAAGGGTAGAACGGATAAAAGAGAATTTGACAGTAGTAGATCTAAATCTAGATCTAAATCCAAACATAAAAATTTGGAGTGCAGATATTATCATAAAATGGGGCACATTAAGGCTGATTGCTTTAAATTAAAAAATAAATTAAAGCAAAAGGAAAAAATTATTGAGAAAACAACTGAGTCTGCTGAAGCTAGTGTAGCAGTTGATGAGAATGGTAAAAAAATTTTCTTTGCTACTAATGATAAGACGAGGTCTAAAAATGAATTGATTTTAGATTCGGGTTGTTCTTATCAAATATGTCACAATAGGGATTTATTTTTCACATATGAATCTTATAATTGTGGAATTATTTTGATGGGAAATAATGTCATGTGTGATATTATTAGTAAAAGCACAATCCGAATTAAAATGTATAATGGTATTGTGAGGACGCTCACTAATGTTAGACATGTTCCTGATTTGAAAAAGAATCTCATCTCTTTAGGCACCCTAGAGGTTTTTGGGTGTAAATACGTAACTGAAGGTGGAGTTATGAAAGTTTATAGAGGTGCCCTTATTGTTATGAAAGCTTGTAGGTCTGGTGGCTTATATATTTTGCAGGGAACTACTATCACAGGCTCGGTTGCAGTCTCATCATCATCATTGTCTGATTCTGATATCACTAAATTATGACATATGCATTTGGGTCATATGAGTAAGAAAGGTTTGAGCATATTGAGCAAAAGGGGTCTTCTTTGTGGACAGAGTACTGGGCCATTGGATTTTTGTGAACACTACATTTTTGAAAAGCAGAAAAAAGTCAACTTCAATTCTCCAACAGTTCACAAAACAAAAGGTACTCTTGACTATATTCATTCAGACCTTTGGGGGCTAGCTCATGTTCAATCTAAGGGTGGTACCAGGTATATGTTGACTTTCATTAATGATTATTCTAAAAAAGTTTGGATTTATTTTCTAAAGCATAAAAATGATGTTTTTCTAACCTTCAAATAATGAAAGGCTTTGATTGAGAAGCAAATAGGTAAACAGATTAAGCGGCTTCGAACAGATAATGGCATGAAATTTTGTGAAGGTGACTTTGATGATTTCCATAAAAATTAAGGAATTGTTCGGCATCGTACTATTAGGATGACGCCTCAGCAAAATGGTGTGGCCGAATGATTGAACATAACACTCTTAGAGAGAGCAAGGTGTATGATCTCAAATGCAGGGTTGACAAAGAACTTTTGGGCAGAGGCGATTAATCTGGCCTGTTACATTATCAACCGTGCTCCTTCTGCAGCACTTAATTTTAAAACTCTGGAAGAAGTTTGGTCAGGTACTCCTACTGATTATTCTAATTTTAAAATTTTTGGGTGTCCAGCATATATACATGTAAATGAAGGAAAATTAGATTCTCGAGCTAAAAAGTATATTTTCCTTGGGTATGCTTCTGGAGTGAAAGGATACAGATTATGGTGTCATGATCCCAAATCTCCAAAATTTGTAATCAGTAGAGATGTTACTTTTGATAAATTGTCTATGTTATCTTCCAAAGAGGAATCTACTAGTTGTACAAATGATAATGCGTAGAAGCAAGTGGAGCTTGAGATTGGTAGTTCTGATTCTTTTCAGTCGAACTCTTCTACTCAAAGAATGCCAGTAGATGGTTCCGAGTCTACTAATGAAAATGATCCAGAAGAAGAGTAATATTCCATAGCCAAGGATAGACCACAGAGAGATATTCGACCACCACAAAGATATACAAATTTGGTTGCATATGCTTTGTCTGTTATAGAAGAAATAGGTGGAGTTGGTGAGCCTACTACCTACTCAGATGCAATTTCTTGTGATGATTCCGCTAAGTGGTTGATTACGATGAATGAAGAAATTGAATCTTTCCAGTAGAATAGAACTTGGGATCTTGTGAAGCCGCCTTCGGGTAAGAAAATTGTTGGATGCAAATGGGTCTTCAAAAGGAAGGAAGGTATTCCATGGGTCGAAGATGTAAGGTACAAAGCACGATTGGTTGCAAAGGGCTATAGTCATATACATGGTATTGATTTTAATGATGTATTTTCACCTATTGTTAAACATAGCTCTATTCGTGTTTTGTTTGCTTTAGTTGCCATGTATGATTTGGAATTGGAGCAACATGATGTTAAGATAGCTTTCTTACATAGTGAACTTGAAGAGCAAATTTACATGGAGCAACCTCCTGGATTTGAAGTTGATGGTAAGGAAGATTATGTTTCTTTATTAAAGAAATCCTTGTATGGATTGAAGCAGTCTCTAAGACAATAGTATAAGAGGTTTGATTCCTTTATGTTGGGTCATGGTTACACAAGGAGCATGTATGATAGTTGTGTCTACTTTCGGAAGTTAAATAATAGCTCTTTTGTGTATTTGTTACTTTATGTTGATGACATACTTATTGCAGCTAAGAATTTGTTAGAAATTCACACTTTGAAAATGTAGTTGAATAGTGAATTTGAAATGAAAGATTTAGGAGCAGCTCAAAAGATTCTTGGCATGGAGATCAAAAGAGATCGAGGAGTTGGAAAATTATTTCTGACCCAGAAAAATTACCTCGAGAAAGTCTTGGAGAGGTTTGATATGAAAAATGCTAAGCCAGTGAGTACTCCTCTTGCTAGCCATTTTCGGCTATCTGCTGCTCAGTCACCACAGTCAGTTGAAGATAAAGAATATATGGTGAAAGTTTCATATTCCAGTGCTATCGGCAGTATTATGCATACAATGGTTTGTACTTGTCCAGATATTTCACAAGCAGTAAGTGTGGTTAGCAGATATATGTTTTGTCCGGGTAAAATACATTGGCAGGCTCTGAAGTGGATTCTCAGATACTTGCAAGGGACTTCAGATGCTTGTTTGGAGTTTGAGAAAAATCATGACATTTTGATTGGTTTCGTCGACTCTGATTATGCTGCATATCTTGATAAACGAAGTTCTCTGACAGGCTATGTATTTTGCGTTGGCGGTTGTGCAGTTAGTTGGAAAGCTTCTTTACAACCTATCGTGACTTTATCTACTACAGAGGTAGAATATATAGTAGTGACAGAGGCAATCAAAGAAGTTTTATGGTTAAGAGGTTTGTTCGATGAATTATGTCAGCATCAAGGTGTTACTATAATTTACTATGATAGTCAAAGTGCTATTCATTTGACTAAAGACCAGATGTATCATGAGAGGACAAAACACATCGATGTGAAGTTTTATTTTATTCGGGATACCATTGTCGAGGAAAAGGTCCTTGTTCAGAAAATTTATAGGAAGGACAATCCAGCTGATATACTTACAAAGCCTCTTTCGGTTTATAAGTTCAAGCAGTGCTTGGACTTGGTTGGTATTCATTGTTGGTGATTGCCCGTTTGGGCTTTTGTGAAGAAGGTGAAGCAAGTTTTGCTAAATTATCAATGTTGGGGACATGCCAAGGTGGAGATTTGTTGGTTTGGCAAGTCCCACATAGTCCAACATCTCAATTTTCTAACTTGTTATCTCCTATTGATACTATAAATAAGGGTCTAGACTTTGAAAATAGATGCATCACAAGAAAAGTCACTTTGAATTTAATTTTCATTAAGTCCACGTTAAGTCAAATATTTTGGACTTTTCTTGTTTAGTAATTTTAGGTGCTCTATGGTCTAGAAATATTTTTCCTAAGGCATTTATAATTGTCCCTTTTATAGTAAGAGTTTTGCTCCTCCTTCGTTCGTGAACGTAGGTCAATTGATCGAACCACATAAATCTGATGTCCTTGTCTCTTTTTTATTTTTCTATTTTATTATATTTATTAGATTATCAAATTATCCTTTGGTAAAATTTTTGGGACAACTCTAACAGAATCCCTAGTTGAATCGACCAGATACAAATCCAGAATGGAACTTTAGAGCATGACTAATGAGTTCTCAGTGCCAAGAAAGTCTCCTCGATCAAAAGCGGTGTGGTATATCGGCGTTGCAGTAAGAGAAGATACTGGATCAGAAGTCCATGTTGAGGCTTGCATAGGTAAAGGGGATATTCCGCTGTAGAAAGTTGAGTTCCTGGAGATCAAAGTAGGCCTGTAACAGCCAAGTATAGTGCCTAGGCATAGTGCAAGATCGGGTCTCCATATGAAAACACGCCCGTTCAACCGCAAGGCACACGGGCGGTTTTCATATGCTTTGTGCCATGCACGCAACCGCAAGGCATGCATGGAGAAAATTTTTTTGGACTTGAGAGGAGTCATGAAGAAAACACAACATGTAATTTACAAAGATTGACCAGTAATCGTCGTTGATAATATGGAGACTTTTAGAATTACTTTTATTGTTCTTCTGTGCTGTGATATATTTTTATCAGCCTACAACTTATAAGGACGAATGAAGCTTAAAGTTCATATTAGCAGTTTGAATTTTCTTTTATGCTGGTTTACTTTTATATTTGCCTTTAGAGAAATTTCACTGATTTTTGGCATCTTCTTATTGCATGTCTCTTTGTTCAAGAATTTTTACAAGTTTGGTTTCTGTTGCCTGGTGCACACAGTAAGAAGTCTGCAAAAGCTGTTTCAACACTTGGAACCTTTAAGCTCATTATTTTCTGCTTTTTCTCTTAAATGGCAAATGTTATAAATAATGACTGGTGGAGCATACACAATCCTCAAGTGAACACACATGTAAATCGATCATAAAAGAATCCATTTATGGACAATGCTCTACCCTTATGCTTCTATTTGCTTCTTGCCTGAAGCAAAACTTCAAGTTTATGAACGTTATGACTTTTGAGCTGATCCTGCTAGTAGTTGCAACCTTTTTGGAGAGCGTAGGAACGGCGGCACTTCTTCTCTGTACTATTCAATAAATTCTGACTTTATTACATGAATGATCATACTCAAATATGCCTTGTGTGTGATCAGGTTTTGATCTCATGTGGTGTGCCTCGTGAACAAGGCCTAACAAATCGCACAGCTATAGAAACTCCTTTGGGTGTAAATGGATTCAACGACCAGGCATTACGTGTCTCATCAGACAAACAACAGTTCCCTATGCTGGGTGTTATAACAGTTTACATGTGCATGCGTGTTGCTGAAGTACAAAAAGAATTGTAAAAAATCCTGATCAAGTACTAGAGAAAAAACCTGATAGTATAGCTGATAATCTTCCAGAATTGGGCATATCAAGAGCCAACGAAATTGCCTTTTGTGTTGCCAGCCTCTCCTCAGATCGTGTCGAGCTCGTTGACTTGTTTCCAGAACTGGCAAGTAATTTGGTGTCGCGCTTCCGAATGATGGCCCATCTCTGAAGAAATTTAAAGGATATATAACTTATTATCGTGCTGGAAAAGTAAGCATTGAAGCAGATGCAGGAAAAGTAACAAATAACATATGCTTTGGCCAACGAAAACAAAAAGAAAAGAACAAAGGGATGAAATGTCTCGAGTAGACTTCACAATCTTATATTATATTGGCATTGAATTGCACGAATTGCTGTTTAAGATATGGCTTGATAAATAATACACTTGCAGATTCCTCTCTAAGGTATCTTCCAGATATCAATGAACTGTCAGGGGTTGCTCTGTTCTCATGTGGTCTCTTTTCCTTTTCCACCAGATAATTCCACTAGCTGATAACCAATGGCAGTTTCGTTATCTTTATTTCCCAGATAACTAACCTCTTGAGTATCTAGCTACAAGCTACTGCAGTCTGATCTCTTGATCTGCAGTCAATACTAACTGAGATGCCACCAATTTTCTTGTAGGAGTAAACAGAAGAGGATTTATGACATTGAGAGATTAATGAAATTTGGAAACAGTAAATTTTATCATAGTAATCAGCCCATGAAAGAGAAACAACTATATTAATCTATAGATAAATAGTTGACCCCAAATAGTGGGGAATTTATGGCTTGTCAAATCAGTAACTTGCGATACACAAACAATCATGTTACTGAGAAGAACCTCAAAGAAAGGAGAGAGGAACATCTTGTCATTCTAAATAGTACCTGAGATAGCTGTGAAGCAGTTCTGTTGTGCTTGAAATCTCCTTTAAGAATGTTTGCCCAATTCCCTTCAAACTTCTGCACCCCAGCTATTAATTCCATATCCTCCTCTTTGGTCCATGGTTTCCTTCTCTTTTTAGGAGCGATGCTTGGACCTGCCATTCCATTTCCATCCAATCCTTCAGCAGATGTTCCTGTTGACTGGGGCTGCTTCTGCAGAGTAGGAACTGTAATGTCAGTCCCGTAGTTTGATTGAGAGAGCTGTTGTTTGTCTGATGAGACACGTAATGCCTGGTCGTTGAATCCATTTACACCCAAAGGAGTTTCTATAGCTGTGCGACTTGTTAGGCCTTGTTCACGAGGCACACCACATGAGATCAAAACCTGATCACACACAAGGCATATTTGAGTATGATCATTCATGTAATAAAGTCAGAATTTATTGAATAGTACAGAGAAGAAGTGCCGCCGTTCCTACGCTCTCCAAAAAGGTTGCAACTACTAGCAGGATCAGCTCAAAAGTCATAACGTTCATAAACTTGAAGTTTTGCTTCAGGCAAGAAGCAAATAGAAGCATAAGGGTAGAGCATTGTCCATAAATGGATTCTTTTATGATCGATTTACATGTGTGTTCACTTGAGGATTGTGTATGCTCCACCAGTCATTATTTATAACATTTGCCATTTAAGAGAAAAAGCAGAAAATAATGAGCTTAAAGGTTCCAAGTGTTGAAACAGCTTTTGCAGACTTCTTACTGTGTGCACCAGGCAACAGAAACCAAACTTGTAAAAATTCTTGAACAAAGAGACATGCAATAAGAAGATGCCAAAAATCAGTGAAATTTCTCTAAAGGCAAATATAAAAGTAAACCAGCATAAAAGAAAATTCAAACTGCTAATATGAACTTTAAGCTTCATTCGTCCTTATAAGTTGTAGGCTGATAAAAATATATCACAGCACAGAAGAACAATAAAAGTAATTCTAAAAGTCTCCATATTATCAACGACGATTACTGGTCAATCTTTGTAAATTACATGTTGTGTTTTCTTCATGACTCCTCTCAAGTCCAAAAAAATTTTCTCCATGCATGCCTTGCGGTTGCGTGCATGGCACAAAGCATATGAAAACCGCCCGTGTGCCTTGCGGTTGAACGGGCGTGTTTTCATATGGAGACCCGATCTTGCACTATGCCTAGGCACTATACTTGGCTGTTACAGGCCTACTTTGATCTCCAGGAACTCAACTTTCTACAGCGGAATATCCCCTTTACCTATGCAAGCCTCGACTTGGACTTCTGATCCAGTATCTTCTCTTACTGCAACGCCGAGATACCACACCGCTTCTGATCGAGGAGACTTTCTTGGCAATGAGAACTCATTAGTTATGCTCTAAAGTTCCATTCTGGATTTGTATCTGTTGGGCTAAGAGCTCAGTTCAGTCCAGCCCATATGAGCTTTAGCAGCCCATAACCCTCCTCTCATTAATTCTAACTTAACCTAAACCTAATTATATATAGGGACTAATGGTGGCTGGGAATTAGCAAGATTAAACATCACAGCAAAGGGCAGTATCTTCGCAGCAACATTAGGGATTCAAAGAGAGGAGAAAAGGACAGAAAAACAAGAGAAAAAAAGGAAAGAAGACAAAGAAAACACAGAAATTGTTCTCACTCATCCAAACAGTTTCTCATCTCAGGTTAGATCAGATCTTCAATGAATTCTTCTGTGATTGCTTGAGGAGATTTTGGATATTGTGCATAGTAATGTGATCCTTGTATCCCAGTTATTCTCTTGTGATTGTTGCTTGAGTTTTGGGCAAGAGATTCGAGAATTGTACATTCATTATTTCTATAGTGGATTTTCTCTGGTTTGCCCCGTGGTTTTTACCCTTCACGTTGAAGGAGTTTTTCACGTAAATCTTGATGTTCTACTTGATTGTGATTTCTGTTTAATTCCGCTGTGTGTTACAATCTGCTAGTATTTGTTCATATACAAAAAGTTATTGTTTATTGCCTATCCTTTTATTTCCCCATCAACTGGTATCAGAGCAAGGTTTGGTGATTTAATTTTTGTATTTGAACATGGAGCTGGTAATGTTTCTCGCATGATTAGTTTGAACGGAAATAATTGGATGATATGGAAACCAAGAATGGAAGATCTCTTGTATTGCAAAGATTTGTATGGACCTTTGCAAGGAGATAATGAAAAACCCACAACTATGACAGATGATGAGCGGAAGAGATTAGATCGAAAAACGATTGGGTTTATTCGACAGTGGCTCGATGATAGTGTCTTTCACCATGTTTCTACTGAAAGTTCTGCATATTCTCTTTGGAAAAAGTTGGAAGGTCTCTATGAAAGAAAAACAGCTAGCAACAAAGCTTTTTTTATTAGAAAACTTATGAACCTAAAATATAAAGAGGGTGCTTCTATTGCTGAGCATTTGAATGAAATACAGAGTATTACTAACCAGTTATCTTCTATGAAAATGTCTCTTAATGATGAGTTGCAAGCATTGTTACTTCTCAGTTCATTGCTAGAAAGTTGGGAGACACTAGTGGTTTCCCTCAATAATTCTGCGTTAGATGGTATTATTACCATGAGTCAAGTAACAAGCAGTTTGTTGAATGAGGAGTTGAGAAGAACGAACTCAGCAGTATCTTAGATTGATTCATAGGCACTTATCTCAGAGAATAGAAGAAGGTCAAGGTCTAAAGATAGAAGCAGTTTACGTATAGGTAGAAGCAAGTCAAGATCAAGGAAAGATATTGTTTGCTATAACTATGGTGAGAAAGGACATTATAAGAATCAGTGTAAGCATCCTAAGAAGAGCAAGAAAAAGGGAAAGAAGTGGAGTCTACAGAGTCAAAAGAAAATACCACAGCTATAGTGCAGGTTGGTGATTATTTGATTTTGTCTCCTTTTGATGATATTTTTTCTTGTGTGTGTCAGGATCTCGAGTGGATAATTGACACAGGAGCTTCTTATCATGCTACACCACAGAGGGAGTTTTTTGCTACCTACAGGTCTGGAAATTTTGGTGTTGTCAAGATGGGCAACCATGGCACAGCAGACATCATTGGCATGAGTGACATCCACATAAAGACCAACATTGGATGCAAGTTGGTGTTTAAGGATGTGAGGCATGTGGTTGACTTAAGGCCGAATCTAATTTCAGTTGGAAGATTAGATGATGAAGACTATGATAGCAGGTTTCACAGAGGGCAATGGAAACTTAGTAAGGGTTCTCTTGTTATAGCTAATGGAAAGAAATGTCACATTTTGTACAGGTTGCAGGCTAAAGCTTGTGGTGAACAACTAAATGCTACAGAGAAAGACTTCAGCATGGAGTTGTGGCATAGGAGATTGGGACACATGAGCGAGAAGGGACTGCAAGCTCTTTCCAAGAGAGAGGTATTGCCTGACCTCAGAGGTATACGTTTGAACCCTTGTATTGATTGTTTAGCTGGTAAACAACATAGAGTTTCATTTTCTAGTCCTGCTTTGTCTAGAAAAATGCATGCCTTGGACCGTGTTTATACAGATGTATGTGGTCCTTTGAGGACAAAAACTCCTAATGGTTCTACTAATATTCCTGGCATCAGTGGTGCACTTTACTTTGTTACTTTTATAGATGACTTTTCTAGGAAAGTTTGGGCGTATGCTTTGAAGACCAAGGATCAGGTTATTGGTATCTTCAAAGAGTTTCATTCCAGAGTTGAAAGGGAGACAGAAAGACAGTTGAAATGCATAAGATCAGATAATGGTGGTGAGTATACAGGATTGTTTGATGATTATTGTAGGTCACATGGCATCCAACATGAGATGACAATTCCTGGTACACCTCAACATAATGCAATTATAGAGAGGATGAACCGCACCATCATGGAAAAGATCAGATGTATGCTTTCATAGGTAAAGCTACCCAAAAGGTTTTGGGATGAGGCTTTGAGGACTGCAATTGATGTGATCAACTTATTTCCCTATACAGTCCTAGATGCTAATGTTGCAGAGCATGTTTGGTCAGGGAAAGATGTTTCCTATAAGCATTTGAGAGTGTTTGGTTGTCGTGCATTTGCACACGTTCCAGACAATGAAAGGTCTAAGCTGGATGGTAGGACAAAAGAATGTATTTTTCTTGACTACTCACATGATCAATTTGGTTACAAGCTTTGGGATCCAGAAAAGCAGAAGGTGTTTAGAAGCAGAGGTGTGGTCTTCTTTGAGGATCAAACCCTTGAAGATTTGAAGAAGAAGGCACCAGCCAAGACTTCCGCAGAAGGATTAGTAGATTGTGACCCAGTTATTCCTCCAGTATATCAGGGTGATGGGGGAGATATGCAGGAAGATGGTGTAGAACCAGATATTAATCTACTTGCAGGACATGTTCAGCAAGAAGAAGTTGAGGAGCAACTTCCCACAGAACCTCAGTTAAGAAGATCTTCTAGACAACGTCAGCCTTCCAGAAGATACTATGCAGATGAGTATGTGATGCTTACTGATGCAGGTGAACCAGAGAGTTACGAGGAAGCAATTGAAAGTGAGCAGAAAAAAATGTGGCTAGTTGCTATGCAGGAAGAGATGGATGCTCTACAGAAGTATCATACATATGATTTGTTACAACTTCCAAAGGGAATGAAGGTCTTGAAGAACAAGTGGGTTTTCAGGTTGAAGACTCAAGAATATTGTTCTCAACCAAAGTACAAAGCCAGATTGTTTGTGAAAGGCTTTGGTCAAAAGAAAGGTATTGACTTTGAAGAAATTTTTTCTCCTGTTGTTAAAATGTCTTCTATTCGTGTTGCTCTAGGTATTGCTGCTAGCCAGGACTTGGAGGTGGAGCAATTAGATGTGAAGACAGCTTTCCTTCATGGTGATTTGGAGGAGGAAATTTATATGGAGCAACCAGAAGGTTTTAAAGTCAAAGGTAAAGAAAATTTTATCTGCAAGTTAAGAAAGAGTTTGTATAGATTGAAGCAAGCTCCAAGACAGTGGTATAGAAAGTTTGATTCATTTATGATTGAAAATGGATACAAAAGAATGGCTTTCAGATCATTGTGTGTACATCAAATAGTTTGGTGAGGATTTTATTATTCTCTTACTTTATGTTGATGATATGCTTATCCTTGGGAAAGATATGTGTACAATTGATAGGTTGAAGAAGGAACTGAGTGAGTCCTTTGCAATGAAGGACATGGAGCCAGCAAAGCAAATACTAGGCATGCAGATTTCTCGTGACAGGAAAAACAAGAAGATTTGGTTGTCACAGGAGAAATACATCGAAAAGATATTAGAAAGGTTCAGTATGAGCAAAGCAAAGCTAGTTGGTTCTCCTCTTTCAGGTCACTTCAAGTTGTGCTCAGAACAGAGTCTGTCAAGTGATGAAGAGAAGGAGAAAATGCAAAAGGTTCCTTATGCTTCAGCAGTTGGAAGTTTAATGTATGCAATGGTATGTACGAGGCCGAACATCGCATATGCAGTGGGTGTTACTAGCAGATTTCTTGCAAATCCAGGTAAAGAGCATTGGGCAGCAGTGAAGTGTGCTACTAGCAGATTCCTTGAGATATCTCAGAGGAAGCTCTAAGGTTTGTTTAAGCTTTGGAGATGGACCACCTGTGCTAACGGGTTACACAGATGTAGATATAGCTAGAGATATTGATACAAGAAAATCCACATCAGGTTTTGTACTTACTTTTGCAGGGGGAGTTGTGTCATGGCAATCCAAATTGCAAAGGTGTATTGCTCTCTCTACTACAGAGGCAGAATATATTGCTGCTACAGAGGTTTACAAAAAAATGTTATGGATGAAAGAATTCTTACAAGAATTGGGGTTGAAACAAGAAAACTATGTTGTGTATTGTAATAGCTAGAGTGCCATCCATTTATGTAAGAATCCAGTTTTTCATTCCAAGTCAAAGCATATAGATGTCAGATATCACTGGATTCGAAATGTACTTGAAGAGAAGCAGTTGCAACTTCAGAAAATTCATACAGATGATAATGGAGCAGACATGTTGACAAAGACCTTACCAAAAGAGAGGCAGGAGATGTGTCGACAGTTGGTCAGCATGGATTTACCCTAAGGAGTCATGGGACAGCCTCCCTTATGGGCTGAAGGGGGAGGTTGTTGAGCTGAGAGCCCAGTTCAGCCCATATGAGCTTTAGCAGCCCATAGCCCTCCTCTCATTAACCCTAACTTAACCTAAACCTAATTATATATAGGGGCTAATGGTGGCTGTGAATTAGCAAGATTAAACATCATAGCAAAGGGCAGTATCTTCGCAGCAACATTAGGGATTCAAAGAGAGGAGAAAAGGGCAGAAAAACAAGAGAAAAAGAAAGGGAAGAAGACAAGGAAAACACAGAAATTGTTCTCACTCATCCAAACAGTTTCTCATCTCAGGTTAGATCAGATCTTCAGTGAATTCTTCTGTGATTGCTTGAGGAGGTTTTGGATATTGTGCAGAGTGACGTGATCCTTGTATCCCAGTTATTCTCTTATGATTGTTGCTTGGGTTTTAGGCAAGAGATTCGAGAATTGTACATTCATTATTTTTATAGTAGATTTTCTCTGGTTTGCCTCGTGGTTTTTACCCTTCACGTTGAAGGGGTTTTCCACGTAAATCTTGGTGTTCTACTTAATTGTGATTTCTGTTTAATTCCGCTGTGTGTTACAATCTGTTAGTATTTGTTCATATACAAAAAGTTATTGTTTATTGCCTATCCTTTATTTCCCCATCAGTATCTGGTCGATTCAACTAGGGATTCAACTAGCACCGAACCTCTCTCGTAGACTTAGGGTAGGGCATCAAAACCTTTACTTTGTCCTATATTCACCTAATTTGGTTTCTGTTTTCATCGAGCGTCAGTAGTCCTTTGAGAATTAGTTCCCCAACTCCCTTACGAGCAAGTCAACCTGAAAGCGACCCATCGCCGACACCAACAGATAAAACAAGGGATGAAGCAAGTGAGAGTAATAATTTCATGCGACAAATGATGTACCTGGACTACTTCAATTTCAAAGTCAGAATGGAAATTTAGAATATCTCTCTTGCACCAGTAATAGAAGATTGTAAAGACATACCCCGCTATCCAACTCCCGTTCCTGATCCTTATTATTATTCTAATCATTCTATTTCTCCAGCATATTCTTGAGCCTATTATTCAAGAGTTTACTTTGGTCAATCACCTCTCTCATAGACAAGGGAAAGCGCAGCTGTGGGACAAGCTTCAACGGCAGTACTTTATCTTGAAACTGATACAGCTGATTCTGTTGTCGAACTATACTTTACCTCTTGGGCTGAGAGCCCAGTTCAGCCCATATGGGCTTTAGCAGCCCATAGCTCTCTTTATTAACCTTAAACCCTAATTCACCTAATCTCTAATTATATATAGGGGCTATGGTGGCTGCGAAATTAGGAGATTAACATCGCAGCAAGGGGCAGAAATTTGCAGCAACATTAGGGATTCAAAGAGAGGAGAAAAGGGCAGAAAAACAAGAGAAAAAGAAAGGGAAGAAGATAAGGAAAACTCAGAAATTGTTCTCACTCATCCAAACAGTTTCTCATCTCAGGTTAGATCAGATCTACAGTAAGTTTTTCTGTGATTGCTTGAGCAAGGTTTTGGATATTGTGCACAGTGACGTGATCCTTGTATCCCAGTTATTCTCTTGTGATTGTTGCTTGGGTTTTGGGCAAGAGATTCAAGAATTGTATATTCATTATTTCTATAGTGGATTTTCTCTGGTTTGCCCCATGGTTTTTACCCTTCAAGTTGAAGGGGTTTTCCACGTAAATCTTGGTGTTCTATTTGATTGTGATTTCTGTTTAATTCCGTTGTGTTACGGCCTGCTAGTATTTGTTCATTGACAAAAGTTATTGTTTGTTACCTATCCTTTTATTTTCTCCCATCAACTGGTATCAGAGCAAGGTTTTGGTGATTTAACTTTTGTATTTGAACATGGAGGCTGGTAATGTTTCTCGCATTATTAGTTTGAACGGAAACAATTGGATGATATGTAAACCAAGAATGGAAGATCTCTTGTATTGCAAAGATTTGTATGGACCTTTGCAAGGGGATAGTGAAAAACCCATAACTATGACAGATGATGAGTGGAAGAGATTAGATCGAAAAACGGTTGGATTTATTCGACAATGGCTCGATGATAGTGTCTTTCATCATGTTTCTACTGAAAGTTCTGCATATTCTCTTTGGAAAAAGTTAGAAGGTCTCTATGAAAGAAAAACAGCTGGCAACAAAGCTTTTTTGATCAGAAAACTTGTGAACCTAAAATATAAAGAGGGTGCTTCTATTGCTGAGCATTTGAATAAAATTCAGAGTATTACTAACCAGTTATCTTCTATGAAAATGTCTCTTGATGATGAGTTGCAGGTATTGTTACTTCTCAGTTCATTGCTAGAAAGTTGGGAGACACTGGTGGTTTCCCTCAGTAATTCTACGCCAGATGGTATTGTTACTATGAGTCAAGTAACAAGCAGTTTGTTGAATGAGGAGTTGAGAAGAAAGACCTCAAGCATATCTCGATTGATTCACGAGCACTTATCTCGAGAGAACAGAGGAAGGTCAATGTCTAAAGATAGAAGCGCTTCACGCATAGGTAGAAGCAAGTCAAGATCAAGGAAAGATATTGTTTGCTATAACTGTGGTGAGAAAGGACATTATAAGAATCAGTGTAAGCAACCTAAGAAGAGCAAGAAAAAGGGAAAAGAAGTGGAGTCTACAGAGTTAAAAGAGAATACCACAGCTATAGTGCAGGTTGGCGATTATTTGATTTTGTCTCCTTCTGATGATATTTTTTCTTATGTGTGTCAGGATCTCGAGTGGATAATTGACACAGGAGCTTCTTATCATGCTACACCACGGAGGGAGTTTTTTGCTACGTATAGTTCTGAAAATTTTGGTGTTGTCAAGATAGGCAACCATGGCACAGCAAACATCATTGGCATGGGTGACATCCACATAAAGACCAATCTTGGATGCAAATTGATACTTAAGGATGTAAGGCATATGGTTGACTTGAGGTTGAATCTAATTTCAGTTGAAAGATTAGATGATGAAGGCTATGATAGCAGGTTTCACAGAGGGCAATGGAAACTCAGTAATGGTTCTCTTGTTATAGCTAATGGAAAGAAATGTCACACTTTGTATAGGTTGCAAGCTAAAGCTTGTGGTGAACAGTTAAATGCCACAAAGAAAGACTTCAGCATAGAGTTGTGGCATAGGCGATTGGGACACATGAGTGAGAAAGGACTGCAAGCTCTTTCCAAGAAAGAGGTATTACCTGACCTCAGAGGTATACGTTTGAACCCTTGTATCGATTGTTTAGTTGGTAAACAACATAGAGTTTCATTTGCTAGTCCTACTTTGTCTAGAAAAATACATGCCTTGGATCGTGTTTATACAGATGTATGTGGTCCTTTGAGGACAAAAACTCCTAATGGTTCTACTATCTTCGAAAGAGTTACCTTAGCTTAGCTTAGCCCTAGAAACCTCTTAGCCTGAATCCGTGTAAGTGCTTTATTCGCAAGTTCTAATTAGAATATGATTTCTCCCACCAACTGAATTAACTTATTACAGCTTCGTATTCCCAGGTATAAGTGTTTCCGAATTATTCTTTTCAAAAGATAGGTATTCCACTTAATTAATATGAAATCCCTTAAGGCTTCGGATGAGAAAGAATAAAACTTAGAGCGAGAAAGAATTGGCACTCTAAATCCTCCAACCATATCCAACGGAAATGAAGAACTACAGGGCGTACTGGGAGGAAAATCAGAATCATAAGGCTCCAAAGGATTTCACTCAGAATCTCTAAAGCAAGCGGATAGGCATCAACCATTAGCGAGTGAGCAACAAATGGAAAGAAATAGAAATCAAACCCAACTCGCATAGAGCTGATGAGTCTACTTTCTCTGATCAGCACAACTTTCTACCATGTTGCTCATATAGAGGTTTCAAACCAAGAAGGTACCATCCATCCAATAGAAGACTAGACAACGCTAAGTAAAACTTCTTCAAAAATACATCTCTTCTCTCCATTTCAGTCAAGAGATGAGCAAGAAAGGTCAAGGTATCATCCATGACGAGTGCTATCATATATAAGAGAAGGGTCGTAGGAGTGATCCTTCCCTCTAATCATAAGATAAGAAAAGAAAGGGTCGTTGGTCTTAGAAGCAAGGCTCTATGGGTCCAGTTTCACTCTCGAGGTTTAAGCATAAATTCCCAGCTTTCTTAACCTTTAGAGGGGCTTTCGTCAATCACTTTTGAGATGACGTTTTAGGCTAAACGTAAATGGCTGACTCGTAAAAAGGCTAGGGTGTCGCTGCTGCTGGACCGAGAATTAAAATCCGAAATACAAACACGGGAGGATGGGATAGGGCTACTAAATCGAGGAATGTCTAGTTCTGGTAAAGAATAAGGTGTTGGCTAAAGTCAAAAGAATAAGGATCTTTTATGCCCAGTGTAGGCTTGCTTCGATAGGCTACACAAGCCAGGTAATCGAAGACAACTACTGCTAGTCTAGCTGTACCGGTGTAGCTTCCCTTCAGAGTAGCTGCTTCTATTATATATAGGAGGAATCCCTTTATACGAACCCTTTCTATAACCACCCCGTAGCCTGAAAGCAATGCCGTTCACTTCTTTTCCCGTTCTAGGCTGCTTCCTTCTTTTCCGTGTTATCGGATCTGGAGGCCTTCCTCACGTACGCGCTGGCGACGGACTCTCCTTCTTCACTCTTGCGCATTGTGTTGTGAAAAGCAGAATACGCTTACCTCTTACTCTTATTGGCAGGTGTAATGTATCAAGTCAGTGATTCAACTGCCGTAATTGTACAACTTCCTATTCACCTTCAGGGTTACTCCAGTCAAGTCAGCTACTCCTTCACTGGGCCGCGGAATAAACGGTATAATCCTTCGCCTACGGTTCTTTTCTTTTGTTCTATTCGCCAAGGGGAAGCTACTACAAGAGATACACTTTTTGACTTTTGCTAGGGAGCCTTCTTTCTAGTTATACAAAGACTGGGTGGGCTTATTGGGACAGACACTTTGACTGAAAGTTCCAATACATCGTATGCTACTACCAGTATAGGCACTTCTAATTAGCCTGGCACTGAGGATTGATGCACTGGGCTGAAAGGAAAGAACTGGCTTTTAGAACTCTCTTTTGAAGAGCCTGCTATTCCTGCGCGTAGAAAGGGTGGGGTTGGGCCATTTGGACTCCTGGTTTTGGCTTCAGCCGACCAAGAAGAGGCTACTGCCGTCTTCTTCAGGATCTTCAAAGCTCAAGACAAGCACGTGGTCCTCATGTGCCATGATCCTACTAGGTTTGTTTCCATGATCACCACTTCATTTATGGCGCTAATTTTCAAATCTGTATGCCCATAGAAAAGATTTTATACTAAACTCATCAATGTGGTTGCATATAGCGTTGCATAAACTTATGAAGTTGAATCGTATACCACTAGTATCTGATCTTTGGTTGACGACTTTAGGACTGACACTGAATACATTTGTATGAGCAGGTCATCTACGAGGGAAATGATATACAAACCAACTTTTGCCGGCTTTGTCGACGTCGATATTGAAAAAACAAAGAAGATATCTCTTAGAAGCTTGGTATGTTTGAATTTAGGCATCAAAATTATAGATTGATCTTTTTTATGTGATGCCTAAATTCAAACAAACAGAAAATGTGATGCCTAAATTCAAACATACCAAGCTTCTAAGAGATATCTTCTTTGTTTTTTCAATATCGACGTCGACAAAGCCGGCAAAAGTTGGTTTGTATATCATTTCCCTCGTAGATGACCTGCTCATACAAATGTATTCAGTGTCAGTCCTAAAGTCGTCAACCAAAGATCAGATACTAGTAGTATCCGATTCTACTTCATAAGTTTATGCAACGCTATATGCAACCACATTGATGAGTTTAGTATAAAATCTTTTCTATGGGCATACAGATTGGAAAATTATCGCCATAAATGAAGTGGTGATCATGGAAACAAACCTAGTAGGATCATGGCACATGAGGACCACGTGCTTGTCTTGAGCTTTGAAGATCCTGAAGAAGACGGCAGTAGCCTCTTCTTGGTCGGCTGAAGCCAAAACCAGGAGTCCAAATGGCCCAACCCCACCCTTTGTTGTTGCCGTCATTTTGGCACATAGTGCTTGAGCATCAATGGCATAAAGTGGATCGAATGCCTCGGCGTTTTCTAGGCTTCCAACGTCGAATGTTACCTCCACATCAGCCTGTGGTAGCAAGTCAAGAAATTAAGATTTAAAATCTTCAAATCTAATAAGCAAGTATATCGAGATCGTGATTTCTCAAGTCGCGAACTTGCCTGCGCTGTTAGTATGTTCTTGACTTCGAAGGAACCACCACTCGGGATGTTTCTGTTCTTGACGGACCTGTGCTTGTGTCTGAGCGTTTCCAACTCCTCGATCGGCCATTGAACGAGTTGCCTACCGTTGCTATCAAGCCACACAGCTCTTGGAATCGCCTACGTGCAAAAGTGGTCATTGTAGGACGAGTAAGCACGAACCACCTGAACTCGAATGTTAAAAGACTCACCTGGACTCCCGCCCAACCCTTGTCCTTGTCGGCATGAGCACTGTCCGATTCATTGGCCCACCCCCACAGAATCCTCCGTTTCTTCGCAGGATCGTAGAACGACTTGGACGCATAAAAGTTGCCATAGTCATACCTCAGCCCATTACGATTGTCCGTGGAGTTAGCATCTGGTATGTACTTATCCGCCTTAGGGTAGTACGTGCCCAACGTGTAGTACTCGAATCGTGTCTCGTCCAGGCTAACCTTAAAGACGTGCTTGACCCCAGCACCCACTACGCCGGTGTCCAACCCTTGGTTCCCCTCCAAGGCCACCGGGTACACGTCCGGGCACTCCCACATCCCGGTGCCCTTGGCCGAGTGCAGCGGGTGCTGCGCCTTGGTCCACTTGATGAAATCCTTGCTCTTGTACAAGACGGCCACGCCCCTGGTCCCTCTCCTGGTGCCTATCACCAGAGACCAGCGCTGGTTGTGGGGCGTATACCACGCCGTGGTCGGATCACGGAACGCGCTCGCGTTGACGGCGGAATCCGACGGGTCGATCACGGGGTTGTGGTCCGGCTTAGTCCATTCGCGCAGGTAGGGATCGGATAAGTTGCTGGGGAAGGCGATGTTTTGGATCTGTCGTTTCTGAGGGTCGATGCCTGTGTACAGTATCACGGGCTTGTCGCCGGGGAGGATGGTTGCGGGCCGGACCAGCACCCGTAGATGTCGAATGGCTGGGACGGGTAGATCGCTGGGTCGAGCGCCTTCCAGTTGATCATGTCGGCCGAGACCGAGTGGGCCCACACGATGTTGCCCCACACCGAGCCGTAGGGGTTGTACTGGTAGAACAGGTGGTAGATGCCCTTGTAGTACAGAGGTCCTGAAACAATCGTGTAGTAGCGTTGGTTTGAGCCTTCATCACGGGGAGGAGACGGAGGAGGAGGAGTTATATTTTACACGTCGAACACGGATGGGGTTATAGGAACTTACCATTTGGATCTGCTTGCCACGGCCGGTGAAGGTGTCGATAGTGACGTTCGGATAGGAAAAGGAACGTGGTGAGTAAACGATGCAAAACAATAATGCTGAAATATTTTCTGTTTTACGGACTAAACACGAAGGACGGTTTGTTTCATCCGAGAGCGACATAACGACGTGAAGAGTTAAGAAACTACCGTTGATCCAATGTCTAGGGGGACGGAAGTGGTATCCGGGCTTCAGTTCATCGTTGACCAAGGTAGGTGATATGGATTGCAGGTCTTCATACACCACATGAGATGCCTCCATGGAACAAAAGCACCAACAAACAACAAAACCCACAGCCAGCCATATGCCTGAAGATCCCATCCTGAAACCGAGAAAACCAAGTGAAAAAAGAAAACGCCGATAAAGAATACGACCAATAGGAGGATGCAAAGGAGTTTATATAGGCAGATGACAAAAGGATAACTACTTTTTCTAGTGTGGATCAAAATGCTCGAGGCCGAAAATTATCTTCCTAATCTCATCAGTTATGGAAAGGGATAATATAATCAAGATTAAAAGTGGTGTGGCCTATTTTTCGTAGGAGGAGTTGTCTGTTTATAAAAATAGAGTTCCTTCCATGGAATAAGGTATGGACGTTGGATCTTTTTCCATGTTTAGGGAACGGTGATTCAGAAATATGTGCAGCTTTATAAAAAATCTAGCATTCATCATCAGCTCCTACTCCTCACCGATCCAAAGAAATGAGCAAGTGACCCTCGACTCAGTATTAACGACCGGGGCATGCTTGGTTTCACCAAATTTTTTCCTTCCTGACGAATGATGAAGGGACCGCTCCTATCTCGACCCAAAGAAGCAAGATAGCCAGGCCGGAGGTATCACCTCGATAGTGCCTAAGCGTCACCCTTGGGGGCACACACCGACACAAGTCGCCCGCATTAAATGCCTCTACCACGTAGGGTAAAGGGGCCTTAATGGAGATCCGTATCCTCCACCTAGCTTCCAGGTATAAAGTTAAGCCCGGCCAAGCCGGGTAAGCGGCAGAAACTCTTCGGGTCTCTCGCCACAATATTAACCTCCCTCTTTGTCTCGCGACTTAAGCATCGGAGGGGTCGAGCTAGGATGCCCTTGGTGCCGACCAATTGTGTAGGACTCCGTCGCCATCCGCCTTCCGCCTCCCCATCCTAGAAACCTTTGATGATGGCTCTAATCCCGCGAGCACACTATCCTATTCCAATCCCAAATGTCTTTGTTTGTCACTTTGGATGCTCGATCGTCGAACATTTTCGATAATGCTAAGGGGGTCACCGAATGATACCGCGTCTGAAACCCCTCACAATTTCTTTCTTTTAAACTTACCAAAGAGTTCAAGCTCCACTTTCTTACCAACGTGTGATCAAAGTCCTCGATTGTTGTCTTACTTGGGCTAAGGCAAAGGAAAGATAAGCCTCTATCCATCTTTGTCACCATGTTCGTAGGGGAAATCCGAGAGATTCGGGATGTCCGTCCCTCGTTAATAACTTAAGCCCGTGTGATGAGTTTGAGGCTTGCTCCTTTTTTCTGTTCTTGGTCGAAAGACCGCCTCGATCTGTTCGGAAATGCTCGAGAGGGCCAACCTGTACATACCTACCGAAGCCCATGATCTTTGGGAACGAGAGGAGACTAGTATAAGGACACTCTTGCTATGGTGGTCAAATCAAGACCTGCTATAGCGGACTAATACTGATTCTCCCGCTCACGTAGTTGAGCCAACACCTGCTGCTCTGAGACCTACACTCCCGCCCAAGTTGTCGAGTACTTACCCCAGAAACAAAAGATTAGGTAGACCCAAAAGAAGACCTAACCTCTCATGCAATAGTGGGAGGCAAAAATATTGAAGGAAACCACTGTAGCAGAAAGGGAAGATTAAAAAAATAAGAGAGAATGAACTCTCGTGCGAAAAGAGGGAGAGCAAAGAGAGAGAGGTCCATTAGGTCAACACTTATCTAAACAAAGATTGCCTTAGCAAAAAAGCACAACACACCCCAAATGGGCCTTGCACTAACTATCACGATGCTAGCAATGAACTCGAAGCTAAACAACGATCACATTACCATGCAGGAATGTAGGAAAAGTGACCTCCTTCAAGGCCTTCATTCGAAGCTTTAAAGATCACCTTTCCAAGGGTCAAATGATAGGGATAATCCTGGCACTCTCTAGCTCTCCTTGTCATATAACACCTAAGCAAAAGCCCAGGAACCACCTACTCCCTACGGCCACCAGCAGGAGATCATGTTGCTTGCCTTGACTTCTTGAAATGCTCCCACGGGATCGTCCCCTCTCTCTCCATTCCCCCTCTCTCTCTCTCTCTCTCTCTCTCTCTCTCTCTCTCTCTCTCTCTCTCTCTCTTCCACTTCAATTTGTAGTCTTGATTTACATGTTCTTGGCCGGAAACTTCCATAGGCCGACGGGGAGCGCCTCAACACCACCGTCTGCCATCCCATTCCGGTACGCAATGCAATCTCATTGTCTTCTTCTGCGAATTAGTTTTGCCTTCCATAAAATGAGCAGGTAACCCAGCGATCTAACCGTGGCAATTTACTTCGTGGGTTGCTCTGTCTTGCATCGGATTCTTGATTTACTTTGTTGGTCGCTCTCTGTTTTGGATTGGATTATTGATTTACTTTGTGGGTTGCTCTGTTTTTGATCGGATTTGTTGTGCTTCATATCGCATCTTGACATATAGCTAGCTCATCACCATCTTTCACACGAATGTACAGGATGCTTGCTAGCAATCAAGAATGGCAAGAACACACTCGTGCCTTAGGTCAATCTTTTCAAAAGGGATCAAGATGCGTTTCAAGTTGTAGAGAGAACGAATCTGGATCTTGATTGCACATTCTTTACTTGAATTGGATGGTATTAGCTTGCTTAGGTCAAGATCCAGAAATTGATGATACATAGAACTGTGCATAGGAAAACGATGAAACTAAGATGAAGATAAAGAGGAACATAATTTGCGGGTAATATTTAGGGAACAAGTAATATTTAGCAGGATACATACAAATCAAAATACTCCAATAGTTAAAAGAGAGTATCGTTCAGCATACAAGTTACATATTATCCTCCATGCTAGACTACTACTTCACAAAAGTTATTTGGAAGAGAGCCAAATTGATTATTAGAGAAAGTTGTCGTTTCAAAAGATAATGTCGTCATTCATTTCTGGTGCTTTCATCTCCCATGCATTTAGTTCTGAAACCTTCACGTCTTCTGCACCATTGTTGAACACGAACATATGAGCTTTTTGTCCGATTGCTACGCTGGGATAAACTCTCGATGTGATGCAAGTCTTGCCTCCGGCCCCAAAGCTCTCCACCACCGAGTGATCAATCTTTAACAAAACAAAGAAGCCAGAGCGAGATGAATAAACCTATAAAAACAAACAGAAAATGTGATGCCTAAATTCAAACATACCAAGCTTCTAAGAGATATCTTCTTTGTTTTTTCAATATCGACGTCGACAAAGCCGGCAAAAGTTGGTTTGTATATCATTTCCCTCGTAGATGACCTGCTCATACAAATGTATTCAGTGTCAGTCCTAAAGTCGTCAACCAAAGATCAGATACTAGTAGTATCCGATTCTACTTCATAAGTTTATGCAACGCTATATGCAACCACATTGATGAGTTTAGTATAAAATCTTTTCTATGGGCATACAGATTGGAAAATTATCGCCATAAATGAAGTGGTGATCATGGAAACAAACCTAGTAGGATCATGGCACATGAGGACCACGTGCTTGTCTTGAGCTTTGAAGATCCTGAAGAAGACGGCAGTAGCCTCTTCTTGGTCGGCTGAAGCCAAAACCAGGAGTCCAAATGGCCCAACCCCACCCTTTGTTGTTGCCGTCATTTTGGCACATAGTGCTTGAGCATCAATGGCATAAAGTGGATCGAATGCCTCGGCGTTTTCTAGGCTTCCAACGTCGAATGTTACCTCCACATCAGCCTGTGGTAGCAAGTCAAGAAATTAAGATTTAAAATCTTCAAATCTAATAAGCAAGTATATCGAGATCGTGATTTCTCAAGTCGCGAACTTGCCTGCGCTGTTAGTATGTTCTTGACTTCGAAGGAACCACCACTCGGGATGTTTCTGTTCTTGACGGACCTGTGCTTGTGTCTGAGCGTTTCCAACTCCTCGATCGGCCATTGAACGAGTTGCCTACCGTTGCTATCAAGCCACACAGCTCTTGGAATCGCCTACGTGCAAAAGTGGTCATTGTAGGACGAGTAAGCACGAACCACCTGAACTCGAATGTTAAAAGACTCACCTGGACTCCCGCCCAACCCTTGTCCTTGTCGGCATGAGCACTGTCCGATTCATTGGCCCACCCCCACAGAATCCTCCGTTTCTTCGCAGGATCGTAGAACGACTTGGACGCATAAAAGTTGCCATAGTCATACCTCAGCCCATTACGATTGTCCGTGGAGTTAGCATCTGGTATGTACTTATCCGCCTTAGGGTAGTACGTGCCCAACGTGTAGTACTCGAATCGTGTCTCGTCCAGGCTAACCTTAAAGACGTGCTTGACCCCAGCACCCACTACGCCGGTGTCCAACCCTTGGTTCCCCTCCAAGGCCACCGGGTACACGTCCGGGCACTCCCACATCCCGGTGCCCTTGGCCGAGTGCAGCGGGTGCTGCGCCTTGGTCCACTTGATGAAATCCTTGCTCTTGTACAAGACGGCCACGCCCCTGGTCCCTCTCCTGGTGCCTATCACCAGAGACCAGCGCTGGTTGTGGGGCGTATACCACGCCGTGGTCGGATCACGGAACGCGCTCGCGTTGACGGCGGAATCCGACGGGTCGATCACGGGTTGTGGTCCGGCTTAGTCCATTCGCGCAGTAGGGATCGGATAAGTTGCTGGGGAAGGCGATGTTTTGGATCTGTCGTTTCGAGGGTCGATGCCTGTGTACAGTATCACGGGCTTGTCGCCGGGAGGATGGTTGCGGAGCCGGACCAGCACCCGTAGATGTCGAATGGCTGGGACGGGTAGATCGCTGGGTCGGCGCCTTCCAGCTTGATCATGTCGGCCGAGACCGAGTGGGCCCACACGATGTTGCCCCACACCGAGCCGTAGGGGTTGTACTGGTAGAACAGGTGGTAGATGCCCTTGTAGTACAGAGGTCCTGAAACAATCGTGTAGTAGCGTTGGTTTGAGCCTTCATCACGGGAGGAGACGGAGGAGGAGGAGTTATATTTTACACGTCGAACACGGATGGGGTTATAGGAACTTACCATTTGGATCTGCTTGCCACGGCCGGTGAAGGTGTCGATAGTGACGTTCGGATAGGAAAAGGAACGTGGTGAGTAAACGATGCAAAACAATAATGCTGAAATATTTTCTGTTTTACGGACTAAACACGAAGGACGGTTTGTTTCATCCGAGAGCGACATAACGACGTGAAGAGTTAAGAAACTACCGTTGATCCAATGTCTAGGGGACGGAAGTGGTATCCGGGCTTCAGTTCATCGTTGACCAAGGTAGGTGATATGGATTGCAGGTCTTCATACACCACATGAGATGCCTCCATGGAACAAAAGCACCAACAAACAACAAAACCCACAGCCAGCCATATGCCTGAAGATCCCATCCTGAAACCGAGAAAACCAAGTGAAAAAAGAAAACGCCGATAAAGAATACGACCAATAGGAGGATGCAAAGGAGTTTATATAGGCAGATGACAAAAGGATAACTACTTTTTCTAGTGTGGATCAAAATGCTCGAGGCCGAAAATTATCTTCCTAATCTCATCAGTTATGGAAAGGGATAATATAATCAAGATTAAAAGTGGTGTGGCCTATTTTTCGTAGGAGGAGTTGTCTGTTTATAAAAATAGAGTTCCTTCCATGGAATAAGGTATGGACGTTGGATCTTTTTCCATGTTTAGGGAACGGTGATTCAGAAATATGTGCAGCTTTATAAAAAATCTAGCATTCATCATCAGCTCCTACTCCTCACCGATCCAAAGAAATGAGCAAGTGACCCTGACTCAGTATTAACGACCGGGGCATGCTTGGTTTCACCACCTTTCCTTCCTGGACGAATGATGAAGGGACCGCTCCTATCTCGACCCAAAGAAGCAAGATAGCCAGGCCGGAGGTATCACCTCGATAGTGCCTAAGCGTCACCCTTGGGGGCACACACCGACAAGTCGCCGCATTAAATGCCTCTACCACGTAGGGTAAAGGGGCCTTAATGGAGATCCGTATCCTCCACCTAGCTTCCAGGTATAAAGTTAAGCCCCGGGCCAAGCCGGGTAAGCGGCAGAACTCTTCGATCTCGCCACAATATTAACCTCCCTCTTTGTCTCGGCCGACTTAAGCATCGGAGGGTCGAGCTAGGATGCCCTTGGTGCCGACCAATTGTGTAGGACTCCGTCCGCCATCCTCGCCTCCCCATCCTAGAAACCTTTGATGATGGCTCTAATCCCGCGGAGCACACTATCCTATTCCAATCCCAAATGTCTTTGTTTGTCACTTTGGATGCTCGATCGTCGAACATTTTCGATAATGCTAAGGGGGACCCGGAATGATACCGTCGTCTGAAACCCCTCACAATTTCTTTCTTTTCGCAACTTACCAAAGAGTTCAAGCTCCACTTTCTTACCAACGTGTGATCAAAGTCCTCGATTGTTGTCTTACTTGGGCTAAGGCAAAGGAAAGATAAGCCTCTATCCATCTTTGTCACCATGTTCGTAGGGGAAATCCGAGAGATTCGGGATGTCCGTCCCTCGTTAATAACTTAAGCCCGTGTGATGAGTTTGAGGCTTGCTCCTTTTTTCTGTTACTTGGTCGAAAGACCGCCTCGATCGCTCGGAAATGCTCGAGAGGGCCAACCTGTACATACCTACCGAAGCCCATGATCTTTGGGAACTGAGAGGAGACTAGTATAAGGACACTCTTGCTATGGTGGTCAAATCAAGACCTGCTATAGCGGACTAATACTGATTCTCCCGCTCACGTAGTTGAGCCAACACCTGCTGCTATGAGACCTACACTCCCGCCCAAGTTGTCGAGTACTTACCCTAAAAACAAAAGATTAGGTAGACCCAAAAGAAGACCTAACCTCTCATGCAATAGTGGGAGGCAAAAATATTGAAGGAAACCACTGTAGCAGAAAGGGAAGATTAAAAAAATAAGAGAGAATGAACTCTCGTGCGAAAAGGAGAGCAAAGAGAGAGAGGTCCATTAGGTCAACACTTATCTAAACAAAGATTGCCTTAGCAAAAAGCACAACACACCCCAAATGGGCCTTGCACTAACTATCACGATGCTAGCAATGAACTCGAAGCTAAACAACGATCACATTACCATGCAGGAATGTAGGAAAAGTGACCTCCTTCAAGGCCTTCATTCGAAGCTTTAAAGATCACCTTTCCAAGGGTCAAATGATAGGGATAATCCTGGCACTCTCTAGCTCTCCTTGTCATATAACACCTAAGCAAAAGCCCAGGAACCACCTACTCCCTACGGCCACCAGCAGGAGATCATGTTGCTTGCCTTGACTTCTTGAAATGCTCCCACGGATCGTCCCCTCTCAATCCATTCCCTCTCTCTCTCTCTCTCTCTCTCTCTCTCTCTCTCTCTCTCTCTCTCTCTCTTCCACTTCAATTTGTAGTCTTGATTTACATGTTCTTGGCCGGAAACTTCCATAGGCCGACGGGGAGCGCCTCAACACCACCGTCTGCCATCCCATTCCGGTACGCAATGCAATCTCATTGTCTTCTTCTGCGAATTAGTTTTGCCTTCCATAAAATGAGCAGGTAACCCAGCGATCTAACCGTGGCAATTTACTTCGTGGGTTGCTCTGTCTTGCATCGGATTCTTGATTTACTTTGTTGGTCGCTCTCTGTTTTGGATTGGATTATTGATTTACTTTGTGGGTTGCTCTGTTTTTGATCGGATTTGTTGTGCTTCATATCGCATCTTGACATATAGCTAGCTCATCACCATCTTTCACACGAATGTACAGGATGCTTGCTAGCAATCAAGAATGGCAAGAACACACTCGTGCCTTAGGTCAATCTTTTCAAAAGGGATCAAGATGCGTTTCAAGTTGTAGAGAGAACGAATCTGGATCTTGATTGCACATTCTTTACTTGAATTGGATGGTATTAGCTTGCTTAGGTCAAGATCCAGAAATTGATGATACATAGAACTGTGCATAGGAAAACGATGAAACTAAGATGAAGATAAAGAGGAACATAATTTGCGGGTAATATTTAGGGAACAAGTAATATTTAGCAGGATACATACAAATCAAAATACTCCAATAGTTAAAAGAGAGTATCGTTCAGCATACAAGTTACATATTATCCTCCATGCTAGACTACTACTTCACAAAAGTTATTTGGAAGAGAGCCAAATTGATTATTAGAGAAAGTTGTCGTTTCAAAAGATAATGTCGTCATTCATTTCTGGTGCTTTCATCTCCCATGCATTTAGTTCTGAAACCTTCACGTCTTCTGCACCATTGTTGAACACGAACATATGAGCTTTTTGTCCGATTGCTACGCTGGGATAAACTCTCGATGTGATGCAAGTCTTGCCTCCGGCCCCAAAGCTCTCCACCACCGAGTGATCAATCTTTAACAAAACAAAGAAGCCAGAGCGAGATGAATAAACCTATAAAAACAAACAGAAAATGTGATGCCTAAATTCAAACATACCAAGCTTCTAAGAGATATCTTCTTTGTTTTTTCAATATCGACGTCGACAAAGCCGGCAAAAGTTGGTTTGTATATCATTTCCCTCGTAGATGACCTGCTCATACAAATGTATTCAGTGTCAGTCCTAAAGTCGTCAACCAAAGATCAGATACTAGTAGTATCCGATTCTACTTCATAAGTTTATGCAACGCTATATGCAACCACATTGATGAGTTTAGTATAAAATCTTTTCTATGGGCATACAGATTGGAAAATTATCGCCATAAATGAAGTGGTGATCATGGAAACAAACCTAGTAGGATCATGGCACATGAGGACCACGTGCTTGTCTTGAGCTTTGAAGATCCTGAAGAAGACGGCAGTAGCCTCTTCTTGGTCGGCTGAAGCCAAAACCAGGAGTCCAAATGGCCCAACCCCACCCTTTGTTGTTGCCGTCATTTTGGCACATAGTGCTTGAGCATCAATGGCATAAAGTGGATCGAATGCCTCGGCGTTTTCTAGGCTTCCAACGTCGAATGTTACCTCCACATCAGCCTGTGGTAGCAAGTCAAGAAATTAAGATTTAAAATCTTCAAATCTAATAAGCAAGTATATCGAGATCGTGATTTCTCAAGTCGCGAACTTGCCTGCGCTGTTAGTATGTTCTTGACTTCGAAGGAACCACCACTCGGGATGTTTCTGTTCTTGACGGACCTGTGCTTGTGTCTGAGCGTTTCCAACTCCTCGATCGGCCATTGAACGAGTTGCCTACCGTTGCTATCAAGCCACACAGCTCTTGGAATCGCCTACGTGCAAAAGTGGTCATTGTAGGACGAGTAAGCACGAACCACCTGAACTCGAATGTTAAAAGACTCACCTGGACTCCCGCCCAACCCTTGTCCTTGTCGGCATGAGCACTGTCCGATTCATTGGCCCACCCCCACAGAATCCTCCGTTTCTTCGCAGGATCGTAGAACGACTTGGACGCATAAAAGTTGCCATAGTCATACCTCAGCCCATTACGATTGTCCGTGGAGTTAGCATCTGGTATGTACTTATCCGCCTTAGGGTAGTACGTGCCCAACGTGTACTACTCGAATCGTGTCTCGTCCAGGCTAACCTTAAAGACGTGCTTGACCCCAGCACCCACTACGCCGGTGTCCAACCCTTGGTTCCCCTCCAAGGCCACCGGTACACGTCCGGGCACTCCCACATCCCGGTGCCCTTGGCCGAGTGCAGCGGGTGCTGCGCCTTGGTCCACTTGATGAAATCCTTGCTCTTGTACAAGACGGCCACGCCCTGGTCCCTCTCCTGGTGCCTATCACCAGAGACCAGCGCTGGTTGTGGGGCGTATACCACGCCGCGTGGTCGGATCACGGCGCGCTCGCGTTGGCGGCGGAATCCGACGGGTCGATCACGGGTTGTGGTCCGGCTTAGTCCATTCGCGCAGGTAGGGATCGGATAAGTTGCTGGGGAAGGCGATGTTTTGGATCTGTCGTTTACGAGGGTCGATGCCTGTATGCACAGTATCACGGGCTTGTCGCCGGGGAGGATGGTTGCGAGCCGGACCAGCACCCGTAGATGTCGAATGGCTGGGACGGGTAGATCGCTGGGTCGAGCGCCTTCCAGATTGATCATGTCGGCCGAGACCGAGTGGGCCCACACGATGTTGCCCCACACCGAGCCGTAGGGGTTGTACTTGGTAGAACAGGTGGTAGATGCCCTTGTAGTACAGAGGTCCCAAACAATCGTGTAGTAGCGTTGGTTTGAGCCTTCATCACGGGGAGGAGACGGAGGAGGAGGAGTTATATTTTACACGTCGAACACGGATGGGGTTATAGGAACTTACCATTTGGATCTGCTTGCCACGGCCGGTGAAGGTGTCGATAGTGACGTTCGGATAGGAAAAGGAACGTGGTGAGTAAACGATGCAAAACAATAATGCTGAAATATTTTCTGTTTTACGGACTAAACACGAAGGACGGTTTGTTTCATCCGAGAGCGACATAACGACGTGAAGAGTTAAGAAACTACCGTTGATCCAATGTCTAGGGGGACGGAAGTGGTATCCGGGCTTCAGTTCATCGTTGACCAAGGTAGGTGATATGGATTGCAGGTCTTCATACACCACATGAGATGCCTCCATGGAACAAAAGCACCAACAAACAACAAAACCCACAGCCAGCCATATGCCTGAAGATCCCATCCTGAAACCGAGAAAACCAAGTGAAAAAAGAAAACGCCGATAAAGAATACGACCAATAGGAGGATGCAAAGGAGTTTATATAGGCAGATGACAAAAGGATAACTACTTTTTCTAGTGTGGATCAAAATGCTCGAGGCCGAAAATTATCTTCCTAATCTCATCAGTTATGGAAAGGGATAATATAATCAAGATTAAAAGTGGTGTGGCCTATTTTTCGTAGGAGGAGTTGTCTGTTTATAAAAATAGAGTTCCTTCCATGGAATAAGGTATGGACGTTGGATCTTTTTCCATGTTTAGGGAACGGTGATTCAGAAATATGTGCAGCTTTATAAAAAATCTAGCATTCATCATCAGCTCCTACTCCTCACCGATCCAAAGAAATGAGCAAGTGACCCGACTCAGTATTAACGATCGGGGCATGCTTGGTTTCACCAAATTTCCTTCCTGGACGAATGATGAAGGGACCGCTCCCTATCTCGACCCAAAGAAGCAAGATAGCCAGGCCGGAGGTATCACCTCGATAGTGCCTAAGCGTCACCCTTGGGCACACACCCGACAAGTCGCCGCATTAAATGCCTCTACCACGTAGGGTAAAGGGGCCTTAATGGAGATCCGTATCCTCCACCTAGCTTCCAGGTATAAAAGTTAAGCCCCGGGCCAAGCCGGGGTAAGCGGCGAGAACTCTTCAGTCTCTCAGTTACAATATTAACCTCCCTCTTTGTCTCGCCGACTTAAGCATCGGAGGGGTCGAGCTAGGATGCCCTTGGTGTGACCAATTGTGTAGGACTCCGTCGCCATCCGCCTTCCGCCTCCCCATCCTAGAAACCTTTGATGATGGCTCTAATCCCGCGAGCACACTATCCTATTCCAATCCCAAATGTCTTTGTTTGTCACTTTGGATGCTCACGATCGTCGAACATTTTCGATAATGCTAAGGGGTCACCACGGAATGATACCGCTGTCTCTGAAACCCCTCACAATTTCTTTCTTTTACAACTTACCAAAGAGTTCAAGCTCCACTTTCTTACCAACGTGTGATCAAAGTCCTCGATTGTTGTCTTACTTGGGCTAAGGCAAAGGAAAGATAAGCCTCTATCCATCTTTGTCACCATGTTCGTAGGGGGGAAATCCGAGAGATTCGGGATGTCCGTCCCTCGTTAATAACTTAAGCCCGTGTGATGAGTTTGAGGCTTGCTCCTTTTTTTCTGTTCTTGGTCGAAAGACCGCCCTCGACTGTTCCGGAAATGCTCGAGAGGGCCAACCTGTACATACCTACCGAAGCCCATGATCTTTGGGAACTGAGAGGAGACTAGTATAAGGACACTCTTGCTATGGTGGTCAAATCAAGACCTGCTATAGCGGACTAATACTGATTCTCCCGCTCACGTAGTTGAGCCAACACCTGCTGCTGCTGAGACCTACACTCCCGCCCAAGTTGTCGAGTACTTACCCCAGAAACAAAAGATTAGGTAGACCCAAAGAAGACCTAACCTCTCATGCAATAGTGGGAGGCAAAAATATTGAAGGAAACCACTGTAGCAGAAAGGGAAGATTAAAAAATAAGAGAGAATGAACTCTCGTGCGAAAAGAGGGAGAGCAAAGAGAGAGAGGTCCATTAGGTCAACACTTATCTAAACAAAGATTGCCTTAGCAAAAAGCACAACACACCCCAAATGGGCCTTGCACTAACTATCACGATGCTAGCAATGAACTCGAAGCTAAACAACGATCACATTACCATGCAGGAATGTAGGAAAAGTGACCTCCTTCAAGGCCTTCATTCGAAGCTTTAAAGATCACCTTTCCAAGGGTCAAATGATAGGGATAATCCTGGCACTCTCTAGCTCTCCTTGTCATATAACACCTAAGCAAAAGCCCAGGAACCACCTACTCCCTACGGCCACCAGCAGGAGATCATGTTGCTTGCCTTGACTTCTTGAAATGCTCCCACGGATCGTCCCCTCTCAATCCATTCCCTCTCTCTCTCTCTCTCTCTCTCTCTCTCTCTCTCTCTCTCTCTCTCTCTTCCACTTCAATTTTGTAGTCTTGATTTACATGTTCTTGGCCGGAAACTTCCATAGGCCGACGGGGAGCGCCTCAACACCACCGTCTGCCATCCCATTCCGGTACGCAATGCAATCTCATTGTCTTCTTCTGCGAATTAGTTTTGCCTTCCATAAAATGAGCAGGTAACCCAGCGATCTAACCGTGGCAATTTACTTCGTGGGTTGCTCTGTCTTGCATCGGATTCTTGATTTACTTTGTTGGTCGCTCTCTGTTTTGGATTGGATTATTGATTTACTTTGTGGGTTGCTCTGTTTTTGATCGGATTTGTTGTGCTTCATATCGCATCTTGACATATAGCTAGCTCATCACCATCTTTCACACGAATGTACAGGATGCTTGCTAGCAATCAAGAATGGCAAGAACACACTCGTGCCTTAGGTCAATCTTTTCAAAAGGGATCAAGATGCGTTTCAAGTTGTAGAGAGAACGAATCTGGATCTTGATTGCACATTCTTTACTTGAATTGGATGGTATTAGCTTGCTTAGGTCAAGATCCAGAAATTGATGATACATAGAACTGTGCATAGGAAAACGATGAAACTAAGATGAAGATAAAGAGGAACATAATTTGCGGGTAATATTTAGGGAACAAGTAATATTTAGCAGGATACATACAAATCAAAATACTCCAATAGTTAAAAGAGAGTATCGTTCAGCATACAAGTTACATATTATCCTCCATGCTAGACTACTACTTCACAAAAGTTATTTGGAAGAGAGCCAAATTGATTATTAGAGAAAGTTGTCGTTTCAAAAGATAATGTCGTCATTCATTTCTGGTGCTTTCATCTCCCATGCATTTAGTTCTGAAACCTTCACGTCTTCTGCACCATTGTTGAACACGAACATATGAGCTTTTTGTCCGATTGCTACGCTGGGATAAACTCTCGATGTGATGCAAGTCTTGCCTCCGGCCCCAAAGCTCTCCACCACCGAGTGATCAATCTTTAACAAAACAAAGAAGCCAGAGCGAGATGAATAAACCTATAAAAACAAACAGAAAATGTGATGCCTAAATTCAAACATACCAAGCTTCTAAGAGATATCTTCTTTGTTTTTTCAATATCGACGTCGACAAAGCCGGCAAAAGTTGGTTTGTATATCATTTCCCTCGTAGATGACCTGCTCATACAAATGTATTCAGTGTCAGTCCTAAAGTCGTCAACCAAAGATCAGATACTAGTAGTATCCGATTCTACTTCATAAGTTTATGCAACGCTATATGCAACCACATTGATGAGTTTAGTATAAAATCTTTTCTATGGGCATACAGATTGGAAAATTATCGCCATAAATGAAGTGGTGATCATGGAAACAAACCTAGTAGGATCATGGCACATGAGGACCACGTGCTTGTCTTGAGCTTTGAAGATCCTGAAGAAGACGGCAGTAGCCTCTTCTTGGTCGGCTGAAGCCAAAACCAGGAGTCCAAATGGCCCAACCCCACCCTTTGTTGTTGCCGTCATTTTGGCACATAGTGCTTGAGCATCAATGGCATAAAGTGGATCGAATGCCTCGGCGTTTTCTAGGCTTCCAACGTCGAATGTTACCTCCACATCAGCCTGTGGTAGCAAGTCAAGAAATTAAGATTTAAAATCTTCAAATCTAATAAGCAAGTATATCGAGATCGTGATTTCTCAAGTCGCGAACTTGCCTGCGCTGTTAGTATGTTCTTGACTTCGAAGGAACCACCACTCGGGATGTTTCTGTTCTTGACGGACCTGTGCTTGTGTCTGAGCGTTTCCAACTCCTCGATCGGCCATTGAACGAGTTGCCTACCGTTGCTATCAAGCCACACAGCTCTTGGAATCGCCTACGTGCAAAAGTGGTCATTGTAGGACGAGTAAGCACGAACCACCTGAACTCGAATGTTAAAAGACTCACCTGGACTCCCGCCCAACCCTTGTCCTTGTCGGCATGAGCACTGTCCGATTCATTGGCCCACCCCCACAGAATCCTCCGTTTCTTCGCAGGATCGTAGAACGACTTGGACGCATAAAAGTTGCCATAGTCATACCTCAGCCCATTACGATTGTCCGTGGAGTTAGCATCTGGTATGTACTTATCCGCCTTAGGGTAGTACGTGCCCAACGTGTAGTACTCGAATCGTGTCTCGTCCCAGGCTAACCTTAAAGACGTGCTTGACCCCAGCACCCACTACGCCGGTGTCCAACCCTTGGTTCCCCTCCAAGGCCACCGGGTACACGTCCGGGCACTCCCACATCCCGGTGCCCTTGGCCGAGTGCAGCGGGTGCTGCGCCTTGGTCCACTTGATGAAATCCTTGCTCTTGTACAAGACGGCCACGCCCCTGGTCCCTCTCCTGGTGCCTATCACCAGAGACCAGCGCTGGTTGTGGGGCGTATACCACGCCGTGGTCGGATCACGCGACGCGCTCGCGTTGGGCGGAATCCGACGGGTCGATCACGGGTTGTGGTCCGGCTTAGTCCATTCGCGCAGGTAGGGATCGGATAAGTTGCTTTGGGAAGGCGATGTTTTGGATCTGTCGTTTCGAGGGTCGATGCCTGTATGCAGTATCACGGGCTTGTCGCCGGGAGGATGGTTGCGGAGCCGGACCAGCACCCGTAGATGTCGAATGGCTGGGACGGGTAGATCGCTGGGTCGGCGCCTTCCAGTTGATCATGTCGGCCGAGACCGAGTGGGCCCACACGATGTTGCCCCACACCGAGCCGTAGGGGTTGTACTTGGTAGAACAGGTGGTAGATGCCCTTGTAGTCAGAGGTCCTGAAACAATCGTGTAGTAGCGTTGGTTTGAGCCTTCATCACGGGAGGAGACGGAGGAGGAGGAGTTATATTTTACACGTCGAACACGGATGGGGTTATAGGAACTTACCATTTGGATCTGCTTGCCACGGCCGGTGAAGGTGTCGATAGTGACGTTCGGATAGGAAAAGGAACGTGGTGAGTAAACGATGCAAAACAATAATGCTGAAATATTTTCTGTTTTACGGACTAAACACGGGGACGGTTTGTTTCATCCGAGAGCGACATAACGACGTGAAGAGTTAAGAAACTACCGTTGATCCAATGTCTAGGGGACGGAAGTGGTATCCGGGCTTCAGTTCATCGTTGACCAAGGTAGGTGATATGGATTGCAGGTCTTCATACACCACATGAGATGCCTCCATGGAACAAAAGCACCAACAAACAACAAAACCCACAGCCAGCCATATGCCTGAAGATCCCATCCTGAAACCGAGAAAACCAAGTGAAAAAAGAAAACGCCGATAAAGAATACGACCAATAGGAGGATGCAAAGGAGTTTATATAGGCAGATGACAAAAGGATAACTACTTTTTCTAGTGTGGATCAAAATGCTCGAGGCCGAAAATTATCTTCCTAATCTCATCAGTTATGGAAAGGGATAATATAATCAAGATTAAAAGTGGTGTGGCCTATTTTTCGTAGGAGGAGTTGTCTGTTTATAAAAATAGAGTTCCTTCCATGGAATAAGGTATGGACGTTGGATCTTTTTCCATGTTTAGGGAACGGTGATTCAGAAATATGTGCAGCTTTATAAAAAATCTAGCATTCATCATCAGCTCCTACTCCTCACCGATCCAGCAGCTGAGCAAGTGACCCTGACTCCGTATTAACGACCGGGGGCATGCTTGGTTTCACCAGCCTTTCCTTCCGGACGAATGATGAAGGGACCGCTCCCTATCTGACCCAAAGAAGCAAGATAGCCAGACCGGAGGTATCACCTCGATAGTGCCTAAGCGTCACCCTTGGGGGCACACACCGACAAGTCGCCCGCATTAAATGCCTCTACCACGTAGGGTAAAGGGGCCTTAATGGAGATCCGTATCCTCCACCTAGCTTCCAGGTATAAAAGTTAAGCCCCGGGCCAAGCCGGGGTAAGCGGGCAGGAACTCTTCAGTCTCTCAGTTACAATATTAACCTCCCTCTTTGTCTCGCCCGACTTAAGCATCGGAGGGGTCGAGCTAGGATGCCCTTGGTGCTGACCAATTGTGTAGGACTCCGTCGCCATCCGCCTTCCGCCTCCCCATCCTAGAAACCTTTGATGATGGCTCTAATCCGCGAGCACACTATCCTATTCCAATCCCAAATGTCTTTGTTTGTCACTTTGGATGCTCGATCGTCGAACATTTTCGATAATGCTAAGGGGTCACCCTGGAATGATACCGTCGTCTGAAACCCCTCACAATTTCTTTCTTTTCGCAACTTACCAAAGAGTTCAAGCTCCACTTTCTTACCAACGTGTGATCAAAGTCCTCGATTGTTGTCTTACTTGGGCTAAGGCAAAGGAAAGATAAGCCTCTATCCATCTTTGTCACCATGTTCGTAGGGAAATCCGAGAGATTCAGGATGTCCGTCCTCGTTAATAACTTAAGCCCGTGTGATGAGTTTGAGGCTTGCTCCTTTTTTCTGGTTACTGGTCGAAAGACCGCCCTCGACTGTTCCGGAAATGCTCGAGAGGGCCAACCTGTACATACCTACCGAAGCCCATGATCTTTGGGAACTGAGAGGAGACTAGTATAAGGACACTCTTGCTATGGTGGTCAAATCAAGACCTGCTATAGCGGACTAATACTGATTCTCCCGCTCACGTAGTTGAGCCAACACCTGCTGCTGAGACCTACACTCCCGCCCAAGTTGTCGAGTACTTACCCCAAACAAAAGATTAGGTAGACCCAAAAGAAGACCTAACCTCTCATGCAATAGTGGGAGGCAAAAATATTGAAGGAAACCACTGTAGCAGAAAGGGAAGATTAAAAAAATAAGAGAGAATGAACTCTCGTGCGAAAAGAGGGAGAGCAAAGAGAGAGAGGTCCATTAGGTCAACACTTATCTAAACAAAGATTGCCTTAGCAAAAAAGCACAACACACCCCAAATGGGCCTTGCACTAACTATCACGATGCTAGCAATGAACTCGAAGCTAAACAACGATCACATTACCATGCAGGAATGTAGGAAAAGTGACCTCCTTCAAGGCCTTCATTCGAAGCTTTAAAGATCACCTTTCCAAGGGTCAAATGATAGGGATAATCCTGGCACTCTCTAGCTCTCCTTGTCATATAACACCTAAGCAAAAGCCCAGGAACCACCTACTCCCTACGGCCACCAGCAGGAGATCATGTTGCTTGCCTTGACTTCTTGAAATGCTCCCACGGGATCGTCCCCCTCTCAATCCATTCCCTCTCTCTCTCTCTCTCTCTCTCTCTCTCTCTCTCTCTCTCTCTCTCTCTCACTTCAATTTGTAGTCTTGATTTACATGTTCTTGGCCGGAAACTTCCATAGGCCGACGGGGAGCGCCTCAACACCACCGTCTGCCATCCCATTCCGGTACGCAATGCAATCTCATTGTCTTCTTCTGCGAATTAGTTTTGCCTTCCATAAAATGAGCAGGTAACCCAGCGATCTAACCGTGGCAATTTACTTCGTGGGTTGCTCTGTCTTGCATCGGATTCTTGATTTACTTTGTTGGTCGCTCTCTGTTTTGGATTGGATTATTGATTTACTTTGTGGGTTGCTCTGTTTTTGATCGGATTTGTTGTGCTTCATATCGCATCTTGACATATAGCTAGCTCATCACCATCTTTCACACGAATGTACAGGATGCTTGCTAGCAATCAAGAATGGCAAGAACACACTCGTGCCTTAGGTCAATCTTTTCAAAAAGGGATCAAGATGCGTTTCAAGTTGTAGAGAGAACGAATCTGGATCTTGATTGCACATTCTTTACTTGAATTGGATGGTATTAGCTTGCTTAGGTCAAGATCCAGAAATTGATGATACATAGAACTGTGCATAGGAAAACGATGAAACTAAGATGAAGATAAAGAGGAACATAATTTGCGGGTAATATTTAGGGAACAAGTAATATTTAGCAGGATACATACAAATCAAAATACTCCAATAGTTAAAAGAGAGTATCGTTCAGCATACAAGTTACATATTATCCTCCATGCTAGACTACTACTTCACAAAAGTTATTTGGAAGAGAGCCAAATTGATTATTAGAGAAAGTTGTCGTTTCAAAAGATAATGTCGTCATTCATTTCTGGTGCTTTCATCTCCCATGCATTTAGTTCTGAAACCTTCACGTCTTCTGCACCATTGTTGAACACGAACATATGAGCTTTTTGTCCGATTGCTACGCTGGGATAAACTCTCGATGTGATGCAAGTCTTGCCTCCGGCCCCAAAGCTCTCCACCACCGAGTGATCAATCTTTAACAAAACAAAGAAGCCAGAGCGAGATGAATAAACCTATAAAAACAAACAGAAAATGTGATGCCTAAATTCAAACATACCAAGCTTCTAAGAGATATCTTCTTTGTTTTTTCAATATCGACGTCGACAAAGCCGGCAAAAGTTGGTTTGTATATCATTTCCCTCGTAGATGACCTGCTCATACAAATGTATTCAGTGTCAGTCCTAAAGTCGTCAACCAAAGATCAGATACTAGTAGTATCCGATTCTACTTCATAAGTTTATGCAACGCTATATGCAACCACATTGATGAGTTTAGTATAAAATCTTTTCTATGGGCATACAGATTGGAAAATTATCGCCATAAATGAAGTGGTGATCATGGAAACAAACCTAGTAGGATCATGGCACATGAGGACCACGTGCTTGTCTTGAGCTTTGAAGATCCTGAAGAAGACGGCAGTAGCCTCTTCTTGGTCGGCTGAAGCCAAAACCAGGAGTCCAAATGGCCCAACCCCACCCTTTGTTGTTGCCGTCATTTTGGCACATAGTGCTTGAGCATCAATGGCATAAAGTGGATCGAATGCCTCGGCGTTTTCTAGGCTTCCAACGTCGAATGTTACCTCCACATCAGCCTGTGGTAGCAAGTCAAGAAATTAAGATTTAAAATCTTCAAATCTAATAAGCAAGTATATCGAGATCGTGATTTCTCAAGTCGCGAACTTGCCTGCGCTGTTAGTATGTTCTTGACTTCGAAGGAACCACCACTCGGGATGTTTCTGTTCTTGACGGACCTGTGCTTGTGTCTGAGCGTTTCCAACTCCTCGATCGGCCATTGAACGAGTTGCCTACCGTTGCTATCAAGCCACACAGCTCTTGGAATCGCCTACGTGCAAAAGTGGTCATTGTAGGACGAGTAAGCACGAACCACCTGAACTCGAATGTTAAAAGACTCACCTGGACTCCCGCCCAACCCTTGTCCTTGTCGGCATGAGCACTGTCCGATTCATTGGCCCACCCCCACAGAATCCTCCGTTTCTTCGCAGGATCGTAGAACGACTTGGACGCATAAAAGTTGCCATAGTCATACCTCAGCCCATTACGATTGTCCGTGGAGTTAGCATCTGGTATGTACTTATCCGCCTTAGGGTAGTACGTGCCCAACGTGTAGTACTCGAATCGTGTCTCGTCCAGGCTAACCTTAAAGACGTGCTTGACCCCAGCACCCACTACGCCGGTGTCCAACCTTGGTTCCCCTCCAAGGCCACCGGGTACACGTCCGGGCACCCACATCCCGGTGCCCTTGGCCGAGTGCAGCGGGTGCTGCGCCTTGGTCCACTTGATGAAATCCTTGCTCTTGTACAAGACGGCCACGCCCTGGTCCTCTCCTGGTGCCTATCACCAGAGACCAGCGCTGGTTGTGGGGCGTATACCACGCCGTGGTCGGATCACGAACGCGCTCGCGTTGACGGCGGAATCCGACGGGTCGATCACGGGTTGTGGTCCGGCTTAGTCCATTCGCGCAGGTAGGGATCGGATAAGTTGCTGGGGAAGGCGATGTTTTGGATCTGTCGTTTCGAGGGTCGATGCCTGTGTACAGTATCACGGGCTTGTCGCCGGGGAGGATGGTTGCGGAGCCGACCAGCACCGTAGATGTCGAATGGCTGGGACGGGTAGATCGCTGGGTCGAGCGCCTTCCAGATTGATCATGTCGGCCGAGACCGAGTGGGCCCACACGATGTTGCCCCACACCGAGCCGTAGGGGTTGTACTGGTAGAACAGGTGGTAGATGCCCTTGTAGTACAGAGGTCCTGAAACAATCGTGTAGTAGCGTTGGTTTGAGCCTTCATCACGGGAGAGAGACGGAGGAGGAGGAGTTATATTTTACACGTCGAACACGGATGGGGTTATAGGAACTTACCATTTGGATCTGCTTGCCACGGCGGTGAAGGTGTCGATAGTGACGTTCGGATAGGAAAAGGAACGTGGTGAGTAAACGATGCAAAACAATAATGCTGAAATATTTTCTGTTTTACGGACTAAACACGAAGGACGGTTTGTTTCATCCGAGAGCGACATAACGACGTGAAGAGTTAAGAAACTACCGTTGATCCAATGTCTAGGGGGACGGAAGTGGTATCCGGGCTTCAGTTCATCGTTGACCAAGGTAGGTGATATGGATTGCAGGTCTTCATACACCACATGAGATGCCTCCATGGAACAAAAGCACCAACAAACAACAAAACCCACAGCCAGCCATATGCCTGAAGATCCCATCCTGAAACCGAGAAAACCAAGTGAAAAAAGAAAACGCCGATAAAGAATACGACCAATAGGAGGATGCAAAGGAGTTTATATAGGCAGATGACAAAAGGATAACTACTTTTTCTAGTGTGGATCAAAATGCTCGAGGCCGAAAATTATCTTCCTAATCTCATCGATTATGGAAAGGGATAATATAATCAAGATTAAAAGTGGTGTGGCCTATTTTTCGTAGGAGGAGTTGTCTGTTTATAAAAATAGAGTTCCTTCCATGGAATAAGGTATGGACGTTGGATCTTTTTCCATGTTTAGGGAACGGTGATTCAGAAATATGTGCAGCTTTATAAAAAATCTAGCATTCATCATCAGCTCCTACTCCTCACCGATCCAGCAGCTGAGCAAGTGACCCTGACTCCGTATTAACGACCGGGGGCATGCTTGGTTTCACCAGCCTTTCCTTCCGGACGAATGATGAAGGGACCGCTCCCTATCTGACCCAAAGAAGCAAGATAGCCAGACCGGAGGTATCACCTCGATAGTGCCTAAGCGTCACCCTTGGGGGCACACACCGACAAGTCGCCCGCATTAAATGCCTCTACCACGTAGGGTAAAGGGGCCTTAATGGAGATCCGTATCCTCCACCTAGCTTCCAGGTATAAAAGTTAAGCCCCGGGCCAAGCCGGGGTAAGCGGGCAGGAACTCTTCAGTCTCTCAGTTACAATATTAACCTCCCTCTTTGTCTCGCTGACTTAAGCATCGGAGGGGTCGAGCTAGGATGCCCTTGGTGCTGACCAATTGTGTAGGACTCCCGTCGCCATCCGCCTTCTGCCTCCCCATCCTAGAAACCTTTGATGATGGCTCTAATCCCGCGGAGCACACTATCCTATTCCAATCCCAAATGTCTTTGTTTGTCACTTTGGATGCTCTGATGCGTCGAACATTTTCGATAATGCTAAGGGGGTCAGCCCTGGAATGATACCGTCGTCTGAAACCCCTCACAATTTCTTTCTTTTCGCAACTTACCAAAGAGTTCAAGCTCCACTTTCTTACCAACGTGTGATCAAAGTCCTCGATTGTTGTCTTACTTGGGCTAAGGCAAAGGAAAGATAAGCCTCTATCCATCTTTGTCACCATGTTCGTAGGGGAAATCCGAGAGATTCAGGATGTCCGTCCCTCGTTAATAACTTAAGCCCGTGTGATGAGTTTGAGGCTTGCTCCTTTTTTCTGGTTACTGGTCGAAAGACCGCCCTCGACTGTTCCGGAAATGCTCGAGAGGGCCAACCTGTACATACCTACCGAAGCCCATGATCTTTGGGAACTGAGAGGAGACTAGTATAAGGACACTCTTGCTATGGTGGTCAAATCAAGACCTGCTATAGCGGACTAATACTGATTCTCCCGCTCACGTAGTTGAGCCAACACCTGCTGCTACAGACCTACACTCCCGCCCAAGTTGTCGAGTACTTACCCCAGAAACAAAAGATTAGGTAGACCCAAAAGAAGACCTAACCTCTCATGCAATAGTGGGAGGCAAAAATATTGAAGGAAACCACTGTAGCAGAAAGGGAAGATTAAAAAAATAAGAGAGAATGAACTCTCGTGCGAAAAGAGGGAGAGCAAAGAGAGAGAGGTCCATTAGGTCAACACTTATCTAAACAAAGATTGCCTTAGCAAAAAAGCACAACACACCCCAAATGGGCCTTGCACTAACTATCACGATGCTAGCAATGAACTCGAAGCTAAACAACGATCACATTACCATGCAGGAATGTAGGAAAAGTGACCTCCTTCAAGGCCTTCATTCGAAGCTTTAAAGATCACCTTTCCAAGGGTCAAATGATAGGGATAATCCTGGCACTCTCTAGCTCTCCTTGTCATATAACACCTAAGCAAAAGCCCAGGAACCACCTACTCCCTACGGCCACCAGCAGGAGATCATGTTGCTTGCCTTGACTTCTTGAAATGCTCCCACGGGATCGTCCCCCTCTCAATCCATTCCCCCTCTCTCTCTCTCTCTCTCTCTCTCTCTCTCTCTTCCACTTCAATTTGTAGTCTTGATTTACATGTTCTTGGCCGGAAACTTCCATAGGCCGACGGGGAGCGCCTCAACACCACCGTCTGCCATCCCATTCCGGTACGCAATGCAATCTCATTGTCTTCTTCTGCGAATTAGTTTTGCCTTCCATAAAATGAGCAGGTAACCCAGCGATCTAACCGTGGCAATTTACTTCGTGGGTTGCTCTGTCTTGCATCGGATTCTTGATTTACTTTGTTGGTCGCTCTCTGTTTTGGATTGGATTATTGATTTACTTTGTGGGTTGCTCTGTTTTTGATCGGATTTGTTGTGCTTCATATCGCATCTTGACATATAGCTAGCTCATCACCATCTTTCACACGAATGTACAGGATGCTTGCTAGCAATCAAGAATGGCAAGAACACACTCGTGCCTTAGGTCAATCTTTTCAAAAGGGATCAAGATGCGTTTCAAGTTGTAGAGAGAACGAATCTGGATCTTGATTGCACATTCTTTACTTGAATTGGATGGTATTAGCTTGCTTAGGTCAAGATCCAGAAATTGATGATACATAGAACTGTGCATAGGAAAACGATGAAACTAAGATGAAGATAAAGAGGAACATAATTTGCGGGTAATATTTAGGGAACAAGTAATATTTAGCAGGATACATACAAATCAAAATACTCCAATAGTTAAAAGAGAGTATCGTTCAGCATACAAGTTACATATTATCCTCCATGCTAGACTACTACTTCACAAAAGTTATTTGGAAGAGAGCCAAATTGATTATTAGAGAAAGTTGTCGTTTCAAAAGATAATGTCGTCATTCATTTCTGGTGCTTTCATCTCCCATGCATTTAGTTCTGAAACCTTCACGTCTTCTGCACCATTGTTGAACACGAACATATGAGCTTTTGTCCGATTGCTACGCTGGGATAAACTCTCGATGTGATGCAAGTCTTGCCTCCGGCCCCAAAGCTCTCCACCACCGAGTGATCAATCTTTAACAAAACAAAGAAGCCAGAGCGAGATGAATAAACCTATAAAAACAAACAGAAAATGTGATGCCTAAATTCAAACATACCAAGCTTCTAAGAGATATCTTCTTTGTTTTTTCAATATCGACGTCGACAAAGCCGGCAAAAGTTGGTTTGTATATCATTTCCCTCGTAGATGACCTGCTCATACAAATGTATTCAGTGTCAGTCCTAAAGTCGTCAACCAAAGATCAGATACTAGTAGTATCCGATTCTACTTCATAAGTTTATGCAACGCTATATGCAACCACATTGATGAGTTTAGTATAAAATCTTTTCTATGGGCATACAGATTGGAAAATTATCGCCATAAATGAAGTGGTGATCATGGAAACAAACCTAGTAGGATCATGGCACATGAGGACCACGTGCTTGTCTTGAGCTTTGAAGATCCTGAAGAAGACGGCAGTAGCCTCTTCTTGGTCGGCTGAAGCCAAAACCAGGAGTCCAAATGGCCCAACCCCACCCTTTGTTGTTGCCGTCATTTTGGCACATAGTGCTTGAGCATCAATGGCATAAAGTGGATCGAATGCCTCGGCGTTTTCTAGGCTTCCAACGTCGAATGTTACCTCCACATCAGCCTGTGGTAGCAAGTCAAGAAATTAAGATTTAAAATCTTCAAATCTAATAAGCAAGTATATCGAGATCGTGATTTCTCAAGTCGCGAACTTGCCTGCGCTGTTAGTATGTTCTTGACTTCGAAGGAACCACCACTCGGGATGTTTCTGTTCTTGACGGACCTGTGCTTGTGTCTGAGCGTTTCCAACTCCTCGATCGGCCATTGAACGAGTTGCCTACCGTTGCTATCAAGCCACACAGCTCTTGGAATCGCCTACGTGCAAAAGTGGTCATTGTAGGACGAGTAAGCACGAACCACCTGAACTCGAATGTTAAAAGACTCACCTGGACTCCCGCCCAACCCTTGTCCTTGTCGGCATGAGCACTGTCCGATTCATTGGCCCACCCCCACAGAATCCTCCGTTTCTTCGCAGGATCGTAGAACGACTTGGACGCATAAAAGTTGCCATAGTCATACCTCAGCCCATTACGATTGTCCGTGGAGTTAGCATCTGGTATGTACTTATCCGCCTTAGGGTAGTACGTGCCCAACGTGTAGTACTCGAATCGTGTCTCGTCCAGGCTAACCTTAAAGACGTGCTTGACCCCAGCACCCACTACGCCGGTGTCCAACCCTTGGTTCCCCTCCAAGGCCACCGGGTACACGTCCGGCACTCCCACATCCCGGTGCCCTTGGCCGAGTGCAGCGGTGCTGCGCCTGGTCCACTTGATGAAATCCTTGCTCTTGTACAAGACGGCCACGCCCTGGTCCCTCTCCTGGTGCCTATCACGAGAGACCAGCGCTGGTTGTGGGGCGTATACCACGCCGTGGTCGGATCACGGAACGCGCTCGCGTTGGCGGAATCCGACGGGTCGATCACGGGGTTGTGGTCCGGCTTAGTCCATTCGCGCAGTAGGGATCGGATAAGTTGCTTTGGGAAGGCGATGTTTTGGATCTGTCGTTTCGAGGGTCGATGCCTGTGCGATATCACGGGCTTGTCGCCGGGGAGGATGGTTGCGGAGCCGGACCAGCACCCGTAGATGTCGAATGGCTGGGACGGGTAGATCGCTGGGTCGAGCGCCTTCCAGCTTGATCATGTCGGCCGAGACCGAGTGGGCCCACACGATGTTGCCCCACACCGAGCCGTAGGGGTTGTACTTGGTAGAACAGTGTGGTAGATGCCCTTGTAGTACAGAGGTCCTGAAACAATCGTGTAGTAGCGTTGGTTTGAGCCTTCATCACGGGAGGAGACGGAGGAGGAGGAGTTATATTTTACACGCCGAACACGGATGGGGTTATAGGAACTTACCATTTGGATCTGCTTGCCACGGCCGGTGAAGGTGTCGATAGTGACGCGTTCGGATAGGAAAAGGAACGTGGTGAGTAAACGATGCAAAACAATAATGCTGAAATATTTTCTGTTTTACGGACTAAACACGAAGGGCGGTTTGTTTCATCCGAGAGCGACATAACGACGTGAAGAGTTAAGAAACTACCGTTGATCCAATGTCTAGGGGGACGGAAGTGGTATCCGGGCTTCAGCTTCATCGTTGACCAAGGTAGGTGATATGGATTGCAGGTCTTCATACACCACATGAGATGCCTCCATGGAACAAAAGCACCAACAAACAACAAAACCCACAGCCAGCCATATGCCTGAAGATCCCATCCTGAAACCGAAAAACCAAGTGAAAAAGAAAACGCCGATAAAGAATACGACCAATAGGAGGATGCAAAGGAGTTTATATAGGCAGATGACAAAAGGATAACTACTTTTTCTAGTGTGGATCAAAATGCTCGAGGCCGAAAATTATCTTCCTAATCTCATCGGCTTATGGAAAGGGATAATATAATCAAGATTAAAAGTGGTGTGGCCTATTTTTCGTAGGAGGAGTTGTCTATTTATAAAAATAGAGTTCCTTCCATGGAATAAGGTATGGACGTTGGATCTTTTTCCATGTTTAGGAACGGTGATTCAGAAATATGTGCAGCTTTATAAAAATCTAGCATTCATCATCGGCTCCTACTCCTCACCGATCCAAAGAAATGAGCAAGTGACCCGACTCAGTAATAACGACCGGGGGCATGCTTGGTTTCACCAAATTTCCTTCCGGACGAATGATGAAGGGACCGCTCCTATCTCGACCCAAAGAAGCAAGATAGCCACCGGAGGTATCACCTCGATAGTGCCTAAGCGTCACCCTTGGGGCACACACCGACAAGTCGCCAGCATTAAATGCCTCTACCACGTAGGGTAAAGGGGCCTTAATGGAGATCCGTATCCTCCACCTAGCTTCCAGGTATAAAGTTAAGCCCGGGCCAAGCCGGGGTAGCGGCAGAAACTCTTCGATCTCTCGCCACAATATTAACCTCCCTCTTTGTCTCGCCGACTTAAGCATCGGAGGGGTCGAGCTAGGATGCCCTTGGTGTGACCAATTGTGTAGGACTCCGTCGCCATCCGCCTTCCGCCTCCCCATCCTAGAAACCTTTGATGATGGCTCTAATCCCGCGAGCACACTATCCTATTCCAATCCCAAATGTCTTTGTTTGTCACTTTGGATGCTCATGCGTCGAACATTTTCGATAATGCTAAGGGGTCACCCTGAATGATACCGTCGTCTCGAAACCCCTCACAATTTCTTTCTTTTACGCAACTTACCAAAGAGTTCAAGCTCCAATTTCTTACCAACGTGTGATCAAAGTCCTCGATTGTTGTCTTACTTGGGCTAAGGCAAAGGAAAGATAAGCCTCTATCCATCTTTGTCACCATGTTCGTAGGGGAAATCCGAGAGATTCGGATGTCCGTCCCTCGTTAATAACTTAAGCCCGTGTGATGAGTTTGAGGCTTGCTCCTTTTTCTGTTCTTGGTCGAAAGACCGCCTCGACTGCTTAGGAAATGCTCGAGAGGGCCAACCTGTACATACCTACCGAAGCCCATGATCTTTGGGAACCGAGAGGAGACTAGTATAAGGACACTCTTGCTATGGTGGTCAAATCAAGACCTGCTATAGCGGACTAATCTTGATTCTCCCGCTCACGTAGTTGAGCCAACACCGCTGCTACTGACCTACACTCCGCCCAAGTTGTCGAGTACTTACCCCAAAACAAAAGATTAGGTAGACCCAAAAGAAGACCTAACCTCTCATGCAATAGTGGGAGGCAAAAATATTGAAGGAAACCACTGTAGCAGAAAGGGAAGATTAAAAAATAAGAGAGAATGAACTCTCGTGCGAAAAGAGGAGAGCAAAGAGAGAGAGGTCCATTAGGTCAACACTTATCTAAACAAAGATTGCCTTAGCAAAAAGCACAACACACCCCAAATGGGCCTTGCACTAACTATCACGATGCTAGCAATGAACTCGAAGCTAAACAACGATCACATTACCATGCAGGAATGTAGGAAAAGTGACCTCCTTCAAGGCCTTCATTCGAAGCTTTAAAGATCACCTTTCCAAGGGTCAAATGATAGGGATAATCCTGGCACTCTCTAGCTCTCCTTGTCATATAACACCTAAGCAAAAGCCCAGGAACCACCTACTCCCTACGGCCACCAGCAGGAGATCATGTTGCTTGCCTTGACTTCTTGAAATGCTCCCACGGGATCGTCCCCCTCTCAATCCATTCCCTCTCTCTCTCTCTCTCTCTCTCTCTCTCTCTCTCTCTCTCTCTCTCTCTCTCTCTCTCACTTCAATTTGTAGTCTTGATTTACATGTTCTTGGCGGGAAACTTCCATAGGCCGACGGGGAGCGCCTCAACACCACCGTCTGCCATCCCATTCCGGTACGCAATGCAATCTCATTGTCTTCTTCTGCGAATTAGTTTTGCCTTCCATAAAATGAGCAGGTAACCCAGCGATCTAACCGTGGCAATTTACTTCGTGGGTTGCTCTGTCTTGCATCGGGTTCTTGATTTACTTTGTTGGTCGCTCTCTGTTTTGGATTGGATTATTGATTTACTTTGTGGGTTGCTCTGTTTTTGATCGGATTTGTTGTGCTTCATATCGCATCTTGACATATAGCTAGCTCATCACCATCTTTCACACGAATGTACAGGATGCTTGCTAGCAATCAAGAATGGCAAGAACACACTCGTGCCTTAGGTCAATCTTTTCAAAAAGGGATCAAGATGCGTTTCAAGTTGTAGAGAGAACGAATCTGGATCTTGATTGCACATTCTTTACTTGAATTGGATGGTATTAGCTTGCTTAGGTCAAGATCCAGAAATTGATGATACATAGAACTGTGCATAGGAAAACGATGAAACTAAGATGAAGATAAAGAGGAACATAATTTGCGGGTAATATTTAGGGAACAAGTAATATTTAGCAGGATACATACAAATCAAAATACTCCAATAGTTAAAAGAGAGTATCGTTCAGCATACAAGTTACATATTATCCTCCATGCTAGACTACTACTTCACAAAAGTTATTTGGAAGAGAGCCAAATTGATTATTAGAGAAAGTTGTCGTTTCAAAAGATAATGTCGTCATTCATTTCTGGTGCTTTCATCTCCCATGCATTTAGTTCTGAAACCTTCACGTCTTCTGCACCATTGTTGAACACGAACATATGAGCTTTTTGTCCGATTGCTACGCTGGGATAAACTCTCGATGTGATGCAAGTCTTGCCTCCGGCCCCAAAGCTCTCCACCACCGAGTGATCAATCTTTAACAAAACAAAGAAGCCAGAGCGAGATGAATAAACCTATAAAAACAAACAGAAAATGTGATGCCTAAATTCAAACATACCAAGCTTCTAAGAGATATCTTCTTTGTTTTTTCAATATCGACGTCGACAAAGCCGGCAAAAGTTGGTTTGTATATCATTTCCCTCGTAGATGACCTGCTCATACAAATGTATTCAGTGTCAGTCCTAAAGTCGTCAACCAAAGATCAGATACTAGTAGTATCCGATTCTACTTCATAAGTTTATGCAACGCTATATGCAACCACATTGATGAGTTTAGTATAAAATCTTTTCTATGGGCATACAGATTGGAAAATTATCGCCATAAATGAAGTGGTGATCATGGAAACAAACCTAGTAGGATCATGGCACATGAGGACCACGTGCTTGTCTTGAGCTTTGAAGATCCTGAAGAAGACGGCAGTAGCCTCTTCTTGGTCGGCTGAAGCCAAAACCAGGAGTCCAAATGGCCCAACCCCACCCTTTGTTGTTGCCGTCATTTTGGCACATAGTGCTTGAGCATCAATGGCATAAAGTGGATCGAATGCCTCGGCGTTTTCTAGGCTTCCAACGTCGAATGTTACCTCCACATCAGCCTGTGGTAGCAAGTCAAGAAATTAAGATTTAAAATCTTCAAATCTAATAAGCAAGTATATCGAGATCGTGATTTCTCAAGTCGCGAACTTGCCTGCGCTGTTAGTATGCTCTTGACTTCGAAGGAACCACCACTCGGGATGTTTCTGTTCTTGACGGACCTGTGCTTGTGTCTGAGCGTTTCCAACTCCTCGATCGGCCATTGAACGAGTTGCCTACCGTTGCTATCAAGCCACACAGCTCTTGGAATCGCCTACGTGCAAAAGTGGTCATTGTAGGACGAGTAAGCACGAACCACCTGAACTCGAATGTTAAAAGACTCACCTGGACTCCCGCCCAACCCTTGTCCTTGTCGGCATGAGCACTGTCCGATTCATTGGCCCACCCCCACAGAATCCTCCGTTTCTTCGCAGGATCGTAGAACGACTTGGACGCATAAAAGTTGCCATAGTCATACCTCAGCCCATTACGATTGTCCGTGGAGTTAGCATCTGGTATGTACTTATCCGCCTTAGGGTAGTACGTGCCCAACGTGTAGTACTCGAATCGTGTCTCGTCCAGGCTAACCTTAAAGACGTGCTTGACCCCAGCACCCACTACGCCGGTGTCCAACCCTTGGTTCCCCTCCAAGGCCACCGGGTACACGTCCGGCACTCCCACATCCCGGTGCCCTTGGCCGAGTGCAGCGGGTGCTGCGCCTTGGTCCACTTGATGAAATCCTTGCTCTTGTACAAGACGGCCACGCCCTGGTCCCTCTCCTGGTGCCTATCACCGAGACCAGCGCTGGTTGTGGGCGTATACCACGCCGTGGTCGGATCACGGAACGCTCGCGTTGGCGGCGGAATCCGGCGGGTCGATCACGGGTTGTGGTCCGGCTTAGTCCATTCGCGCAGGTAGGGATCGGATAAGTTCTTTGGGGAAGGCGATGTTTTGGATCTGCGCTCGCTTTAGAGGGTCGATGCCTGTATGCATATCACGGGCTTGTCGCCGGGAGGATGGTTGCGGGCCGGACCAGCACCCGTAGATGTCGAATGGTGGGGCGGGTAGATCGCTGGGTCGAGCGCCTTCCGCTTGATCATGTCGGCCGAGACCGAGTGGGCCCACACGATGTTGCCCCACACCGAGCCGTAGGGGTTGTACTTGGTAGAACAGGTGGTAGATGCCCTTGTAGTACAGAGGTCCTGAAACAATCGTGTAGTAGCGTTGGTTTGAGCCTTCATCACGGGGAGGAGACGGAGGAGGAGGAGTTATATTTTACACGTCGAACACGGATGGGGTTATAGGAACTTACCATTTGGATCTGCTTGCCACGGCCGGTGAAGGTGTCGATAGTGACGTTCGGATAGGAAAAGGAACGTGGTGAGTAAACGATGCAAAACAATAATGCTGAAATATTTTCTGTTTTACGGACTAAACACGAAGGACGGTTTGTTTCATCCGAGAGCGACATAACGACGTGAAGAGTTAAGAAACTACCGTTGATCCAATGTCTAGGGGGACGGAAGTGGTATCCGGGCTTCAGTTCATCGTTGACCAAGGTAGGTGATATGGATTGCAGGTCTTCATACACCACATGAGATGCCTCCATGGAACAAAAGCACCAACAAACAACAAAACCCACAGCCAGCCATATGCCTGAAGATCCCATCCTGAAACCGAGAAAACCAAGTGAAAAAAGAAAACGCCGATAAAGAATACGACCAATAGGAGGATGCAAAGGAGTTTATATAGGCAGATGACAAAAGGATAACTACTTTTTCTAGTGTGGATCAAAATGCTCGAGGCCGAAAATTATCTTCCTAATCTCATCAGTTAAGGAAAGGGATAATATAATCAAGATTAAAAGTGGTGTGGCCTATTTTTCGTAGGAGGAGTTGTCTGTTTATAAAAATAGAGTTCCTTCCATGGAATAAGGTATGGACGTTGGATCTTTTTCCATGTTTAGGGTTCCTGGGCTTTTGCTTAGGTGTTATATGACAAGGAGAGCTAGAGAGTGCCAGGATTATCCCTATCATTTGACCCTTGGAAAGGTGATCTTTAAAGCTTCGAATGAAGGCCTTGAAGGAGGTCACTTTTCCTACATTCCTGCATGGTAATGTGATCGTTGTTTAGCTTCGAGTTCATTGCTAGCATCGTGATAGTTAGTGCAAGGCCCATTTGGGGTGTGTTGTGCTTTTTTGCTAAGGCAATCTTTGTTTAGATAGGTGTTGACCTAATGGACCTCTCTCTCTTTGCTCTCCCTCTTTTACGAGAGTTCATTCTCTCTTATTTTTAATCTTCCCTTTACACTTTCTGGTGGTTTTCTTCAATATTTTTGCCTCCCACTATTGCATGAGAGGTTAGGTCTTCTTTTGGGTCTACCTAATCTTTTGTTTCAGGGTAAGTACTCGATAACTTGGGCGGGAGTGTAGGTCAGTAGCAGCGGTGTTGGCTCAACTACGTGAGCGGGAGAATCAGATATTAGTCCGCTATAGCAGTCTTGATTTGACCACCATAGCAAGAGTGTCCTTATACTAGTCTCCTCTCAGTTCCCAAAGATCATGGGCTTCGGTAGGTATGTACAGGTTGGCCCTCTCGAGCATTTCCGGAACAGTCGAGGGCGGTCTTTCGACCAGTAACCAGAAAAAAGGAGCAAGCCTCAAACTCATCACACGGGCTTAAGTTATTAACGAGGGACGGACATCCTGAATCTCTCGGATTTCCCCTACGAACATGGTGACAAAGATGGATAGAGGCTTATCTTTCCTTTGCCTTAGCCCAAGTAAGACAACAATCGAGGACTTTGATCACACGTTGGTAAGAAAGTGGAGCTTGAACTCTTTGGTAAGTTGCGAAAAGAAAGAAATTGTGAGGGGTTTCAGACGACGGTATCATTCCAGGGCTGACCCCCTTAGCATTATCGAAAATGTTCGACGCATCAGAGCATCCAAAGTGACAAACAAAGACATTTGGGATTGGAATAGGATAGTGTGCTCCGCGGGATTAGAGCCATCATCAAAGGTTTCTAGGATGGGGAGGCAGAAGGCGGATGGCGACGGGAGTCCTACACAATTGGTCAGCACCAAGGGCATCCTAGCTCGACCCCTCCGATGCTTAAGTCAGCGAGACAAAGAGGGAGGTTAATATTGTAACTGAGAGACTGAAGAGTTCCTGCCCGCTTACCCCGGCTTGGCCCGGGGCTTAACTTTTATACCTGGAAGCTAGGTGGAGGATACGGATCTCCATTAAGGCCCCTTTACCCTACGTGGTAGAGGCATTTAATGCGGGCGACTTGTCGGTGTGTGCCCCCAAGGGTGACGCTTAGGCACTATCGAGGTGATACCTCCGGTCTGGCTATCTTGCTTCTTTGGGTCAGATAGGAGCGGTCCCTTCATCATTCGTCCGGAAGGAAAGGTTTGGTGAAACCAAGCATGCCCCTGGCGTTAATCTGAGTCGGGTCACTTGCTCACTTTGGATCGGTGAGGAGTAGGAGCCGATGATGAATGCTAGATTTTTATAAAGCTGCACATATTTCTGAATCACCGTTCCTAAACATGGAAAAAGATCCAACGTCCATACCTTATTCCATGGAAGGAACTCTATTTTTATAAACATACAACTCGCATTTAAAAATAGGCCACACCACTTTTAATCTTGATTATATTATCCCTTTCCATAACCGATGAGATTAGGAAGATAATTTTCGGCCTCGAGCATTTTGATCCACACTAGAAAAAGTAGTTATCCTTTTGTCATCTCGCCTATATAAACTCCTTTGCATCATCCTATTGGTCGTATTCTTTATCGGCGTTTTCTTTTTCACTTGGTTTTCTCGGTTTCAGGATGGGATCTTCGAGGCATATGGTCGGTGTGGGTTTTGTTGTTTGTTGGTGCTTTTGTTCCATGGAGGCATCTCATGTGGTGTATGAAGACCTGCAATCCATATCACCTACCTTGGTCAACGATGAACCGAAGCCCTGGATACCACTTCCGTCCCCTAGACATTGGATCAACGGTAGTTTCTTAACTCTTCACGCCGTTATGTCGCTCTCGGATGAAACAAACCGTCCCTTCGTGTTTAGTCCGTAAAACAGAAAATATTTCAGCATTATTGTTTTGCATCGTTTACTCACCACGTTCCTTTTCCTATCCGAACGTCACTATCGACACCTTCACCGGCCGTGGCAAGCAGATCCAAATGGTAAGTTCCTATAACCCCATCCGTGTTCGACGTGTAAAATATAACTCCTCCTCCTCCGCCTCTCCCCCGTGATGAAGGCTCAAACCAACGCTACTACACGATTGTTTCAGACCTCTCAGTACTACAAGGGCATCTACCACCTGTTCTACCAAGTACAACCCCTACGGCTCGGTGTGGGGCAACATCGTGGGGCCCACTCGGTCTCGGCCGACATGATCAATCGGAAGGCGCCGACCCAGCGATCTACCCGTCCCCAGCCATTCGACATCTACGGGTGCTGGTCCGGCTCATAACCATCCTCCCGGCGACAAGCCCATGATACTGCATACGTGCATCGACCCTCGAACGAGCAGATCCAAAACATCGCCTTCCCCAAAGAACTTATCCGATCCCTACCGCGCTGAATGGACTAAGCCGGACCACAACCCCGTGATCGACTCGCCGGATTCCGCCGTCAACGCGAGCGCGTTCGCGTGATCCGACCACGGCGTGGTATACGCCCCACAACCAGCGCTGGTCTCTGTGATAGGCACCAGGAGAGGGACCAGGGCGTGGCCGTCTTGTACAAGAGCAAGGATTTCATCAAGTGGACCAAGGCGCAGCACCCGCTGCACTCGGCCAAGGGCACCGGATGTGGGAGTGCCCGGACGTGTACCCGGTGGCCTTGGAGGGGAACCATGGGTTGGACACCGCGAAGTGGGTGCTGGGGTCAAGCACGCTTTAAGGTTAGCTGGACGAGACACGATTCGAGTACTACACGTTGGGCACGCACTACCCTAAGGCGGATAAGTACATACCGGATGCTAACTCCACGGACAATCGTAATGGGCTGAGGTATGACTATGGCAACTTTTATGCGTCCAAGTCGTTCTACGATCCTGCGAAGAAACGGAGGATTCTGTGGGGGTGGGCCAATGAATCGGACAGTGCTCATGCCGACAAGGACAAGGGTTGGGCGGGAGTCCAGGTGAGTCTTTTAACATTCGAGTTCAGGTGGTTCGTGCTTACTCGTCCTACAATGACCACTTTTGCACGTAGGCGATTCCAAGAGCTGTGTGGCTTGATAGCAACGGTAGGCAACTCGTTCAATGGCCGATCGAGGAGTTGGAAACGCTCAGACACAAGCACAGGTCCGTCAAGAACAGAAACATCCCGAGTGGTGGTTCCTTCGAAGTCAAGAACATACTAACAGCGCAGGCAAGTTCGCGACTTGAGAAATCACGATCTCGATATACTTGCTTATTAGATTTGAAGATTTTAAATCTTAATTTCTTGACTTGCTACCACAGGCTGATGTGGAGGTAACATTCGACGTTGGAAGCCTAGAAAACGCCGAGGCATTCGATCCACTTTATGCCATTGATGCTCAAGCACTATGTGCCAAAATGACGGCAACAACAAAGGGTGGGGTTGGGCCATTTGGACTCCTGGTTTTGGCTTCAGCCGACCAAGAAGAGGCTACTGCCGTCTTCTTCAGGATCTTCAAAGCTCAAGACAAGCACGTGGTCCTCATGTGCCATGATCCTACTAGGTTTGTTTCCATGATCACCACTTCATTTATGGCGATAATTTTCCAATCTGTATGCCCATAGAAAAGATTTTATACTAAACTCATCAATGTGGTTGCATATAGCGTTGCATAAACTTATGAAGTTGAATCGGATACTACTAGTATCTGATCTTTGGTTGACGACTTTAGGACTGACACTGAATACATTTGTATGAGCAGGTCATCTACGAGGGAAATGATATACAAACCAACTTTTGCCGGCTTTGTCGACGTCGATATTGAAAAAACAAAGAAGATATCTCTTAGAAGCTTGGTATGTTTGAATTTAGGCATCACATTTTCTGTTTGTTTTTATAGGTTTATTCATCTCGCTCTGGCTTCTTTGTTTTGTTAAAGATTGATCACTCGGTGGTGGAGAGCTTTGGGGCCGGAGGCAAGACTTGCATCACATCGAGAGTTTATCCCAGCGTAGCAATCGGACAAAAAGCTCATATGTTCGTGTTCAACAATGGTGCAGAAGACGTGAAGGTTTCAGAACTAAATGCATGGGAGATGAAAGCACCAGAAATGAATGACGACATTATCTTTTGAAACGACAACTTTCTCTAATAATCAATTTGGCTCTCTTCCAAATAACTTTTGTGAAGTAGTAGTCTAGCATGGAGGATAATATGTAACTTGTATGCTGAACGATACTCTCTTTTAACTATTGGAGTATTTTGATTTGTATGTATCCTGCTAAATATTACTTGTTCCCTAAATATTACCCGCAAATTATGTTCCTCTTTATCTTCATCTTAGTTTCATCGTTTTCCTCTGCACAGTTCTATGTATCATCAATTTCTGGATCTTGACCTAAGCAAGCTAATACCATCCAATTCAAGTAAAGAATGTGCAATCAAGATCCAGATTCGTTCTCTCTACAACTTGAAACGCATCTTGATCCCTTTTTGAAAAGATTGACCTAAGGCACGAGTGTGTTCTTGCCATTCTTGATTGCTAGCAAGCATCCTGTACATTCGTGTGAAAGATGGTGATGAGCTAGCTATATGTCAAGATGCGATATGAAGCACAACAAATCAGATAAAAAACAGAGCAACCCACAAAGTAAATCAATAATCCAATCGAAAACAGAGAGCGACCAACAAAGTAAATCAAGAACCCGATGCAAGACAGAGCAACCCACGAAGTAAATTGCCACGGTTAGATCGCTGGGTTACCTGCTCATTTTATGGAAGGCAAAACTAATTCGCAGAAGAAGACAATGAGATTGCATTGCGTACCGGAATGGGATGGCAGACGGTGGTGTTGAGGCGCTCCCCGTCGGCCTATGGAAGTTTCCCGCCAAGAACATGTAAATCAAGACTACAAATTGAAGTGGAAGAGAGAGAGAGAGAGAGAGAGAGAGAGAGGGAATGGATTGAGAGGGGGACGATCCCATGGGCCTATTTCAAGAAGTAGGGGGTTCCTGGGCTTTTGCTTAGGTGTTATATGACAAGGAGAGCTAGAGAGTGCCAGGATTATCCCTATCATTTGACCCTTGGAAAGGTGATCTTTAAAGCTTCGAATGAAGGCCTTGAAGGAGGTCACTTTTCCTACATTCCTGCATGGTAATGTGATCGTTGTTTAGCTTCGAGTTCATTGCTAGCATCGTGATAGTTAGTGCAAGGCCCATTTGAGGTGGGTTGTGCTTTTTTGCTAAGGTAATCTTTGTTTAGATAGGTGTTGACCTAATGGACCTCTCTCTCTTTGCTCTCCCTCTTTTCACACGAGAGTTCATTCTCTCTTATTTTTTTAATCTCCCCCTTCTGCTACTGTAGTTTCCTTCTCTATTTTTGCCTCCCACTACTGCATGGGAGGTTAGGTCTTCTTTTGGATCTACCCAATCTTTTGTTTCTGGGGTAAGTACTCGACCACTTGGGCGGGAGTGTAGGTCTGTAGTAGCAGGTGTTGGCTCAACTACGTGAGCGGGAGAATCAGTATTAGTCCGCTATAGCAGGTCTTGATTTGACCACCATAGCAAGAGTGTCCTTATACTAGTCTCCTCTCAGTTCCCAAAGATCATGGCTTCGGTAGGTATGTACAGGTTGGCCCCCTCAAGCATTTCCGGAACAATCGAGGGCGGTCTTTCGACCAGTAACCAGAAAAAAGGAGCAAGCCTCAAACTCATCACACAGGCCTAAGTTATTAACGAGGGACGGACATCCTAAATCTCTCGAATTTCCCCGACAAACTTGGTGACAAAGATGGATAGAGGCTTGTCTTTCCTTTGCCTTAGCCCCAGTAAGACAACAATCAAGGACTTTGATCACATGTTGGTAAGAAAGTGAAGCTTGAACTCTTTGGTAAGTTGCGAAAAGAAAGAAATTGTGAGGGGTTTCAGACGACGGTACCATTCCAGGGCTGACCCCCTTAGCGTTATCGAAAATGTTCGATGCATCAGAGCATCCAAAGTGACAAACAAAGACATTTGGGATTGGAATAGGATAGTGTGCTCTACGGGGTTAGAGCCATCATCAAAGGTTTCTAGGATGGGGAGGCAAAAGCCGGATGGCGACGAGAGTCCTACACAACTGGTCAGCACCAAGGGCATCCCAGCTCGACCCCTCCAATGCTTAAGTTAGCGAGACAAAAAGGGAGGTTAATATTGTAAGTGAGAGACTGAAGAGTTCCTGCCCGCTTACCCCGGCTTGGCCCGGGGCTTGACTTTTATACCTGGAAGCTAGGTGGAGTAGACGGATCTCCATTAAGGCCCCTTTACCCTATGTGGTAGAGGCATTTAATGCGGGCGACTCATCGATGTGTGCCCCCAAGGGTGACGCTTGGGGATTATCGAGGTGATACCTCCGGTCTGGCTTTCTTGCTTCTTTGGGTCAGATAGGGGGCGATCCCTTCATCATTCGTCCAGAAGGGAAGGCTGGTGAAACCAAGCATGCCCCCAGTCGTTAATACGGAGTCAGGGTCACTTGCTCAATTGCTGGATCGGTGAGGAGTAGGAGCTGATGATGAATGCTAGATTTTTTATGAAGCTGCACATATTTCTGAATCACTGTTCCCTAAACATGGAAAAAGATCCAATGTCCATACCTTATTCTATGGAAGGAACTCTATTTTTATAAACATACAACTCCTACGAAAAATAGGCCACACCACTTTTAATCTTGATTATATTATCCCTTTCCATAACTGATGAGATTAGGAAGATAATTTTTGGCCTCGAGCATTTTGATCCACACTAGAAAAAGTAGTTATCCTTTTGTCATCTGCCTATATAAACTCCTTTGCATCCTCCTATTGGTCGTATTCTTTATCGACGTTTTCTTTTTCACTTGGTTTTCTGGTTTGGGATGGGATCTTCGGCATATGGTGGGTCAGGGTTTTGTTGTTTGTTGGTGCTTTTGTTCCATGGAGGCATCTCATGTGGTGTATGAAGACCTACAATCCATATCACCTACCTTGGTCAATGATGAACTAAAGCCTGGATACCACTTCCGTCCCCCTAGATATTCGATCAACGGTAGTTTCTTAACTCTTCACGTCGTTATGTCGCTCTCGGATGAAACAAACCGCCCTTTGTGTTTAGTCCGTAAAACAGAAATGGGAGGCAAAACTAATTCGCAGAAGAAGACAATGAGATTGCATTGCGTATCGGAATGGGATGGCAGATGGTGGTGTTGAGGCGCTCCCCGTCGGCCTATGGAAGTTTCCCGCCAAGAACATGTAAATCAAGACTACAAATTGAAGTGGAAGAGAGAGAGAGAGAGAGAGGGAATGGATTGAGGGGGAAGATCCCGTGGGGAGAAGTATGGAATGGATTGAGAGGGGGAGAGGCAGAACGACAAGAGGAAGTAGTCCGTCTCTCTCTCTCTCTCTCTCTATATATATATATATATATATATATATATATATATATATATATATATATATATATATATATATATATATATATAGGGGGGGTGGTGTGGGGTTTATGAAAGTATGGCTATGGGCCTTGATGCATTATTGAAATGATCTCAAAGCCTCGCTTAGCTCGGCTCGACCCAATAACCATTCTCGGGTCTCGTGTCATTGACAGCCTCAAATTGTTATCCTGGTCCAAAGCTATGCCAATTACGTATACGCTTTGGGAGTAAGAATTAATTCTAGAGAGCTCGAACTCTTTGACAGTCTCGTCATCATGGAAGCATGGAGATGCCCATATGCATACCTTCAGGATGACTTAAAATAATTCTTCAACACGTTTGCAACAAATATATGTTTTGACTTCAATCATCTGATCCAAAGCAGATTGCTGTAATTGGTTTGTCAACTTGTCACGCAGTAAAACACTTCCACTATAAGCAGGTTAATTTGGTTTTACATGACTAATTAAAATCAGTGTCAAAGTCTAATACCAACTTAAATTTGCCTGTTACCTATTTACAGGCAACATGCGTCTCACTCTATTTATCTTTCTCTACGCATAGAACTCTCAATCGCTTAGGGGAGTCCATGAAGTTGGTAGCTTCATTCAATTTCCTATGTCTCATTTGTTGGGCAGATGGTCCAATTCAGTCCATAATGGGCTTTAATAGCTCATCTCTTCTTTAATCAAAATCTTAAGTTTAATTAGGGAGCTGTAGTGGTTGTGAAAATTAGAGAAAAACTACAGCAAATGGGTAGAAATTTTACAACAGCAAGGTGATTTAAAAAGAGGAGAAAATGATAGAAAAATAAGAGGAAAAGAAAGGGAAGAAGACAAGGACAACATAAAGACTGTTCTCATTCATCCAAACAGTATTCTCATATCAAGTTAGATCAGATCTGTAGTGAATTCTTATTATGATTGCTTGGAGAGGTTTTAGATATTGTGTATAGTGATGTAATCCTTGTATCCCAGTTATTATTTTATGATTATTGCTTGAGTTTTATACAAGAGAATTTGAGAATTGTACAATCATTATTTTTATAATCGATTTTCTTTGGTTTGCCCTATGGTTTTTACCCTTTACGTTGGAGGGGTTTTCTATATAAATCTTGGTGTTCTATTTGATTGTGATTTTCATTTAATTTCATTGTGTTACGGCCTATTAGTATTTGTTAGCATATAAAAGTTCTTCCTTGTTTGTTTTTTTCTTCCATCAACTGGTATCAAAACAAAGTTTTGGTGATTTAATTTTTGTATTTGAATATGGAGATCGATAGTTTTTCTCGCATGATTAGCTTGAACGAAAATAATTAGATGATATGGAAACTAAGAATGGAAGATATCTTGTATTGCAAAGATTTGTATGAACCTTTGCAAGGGGATAGTATAAAACCTATAACTATGACAAATGATGAGTGGAAGAGGTTAGACCGAAAAACGATGATAGTGTCTTTCACCATGTTTCTACTGAAAGTTCTACATATTCTCTTTGAAAAAGTTGGAAGGTCTCTATAAAAGAAAAATACCTAGTAACAAAGCTTTTTTGATCAGAAAACTTATGAACCTGAAATATAAAGAAGGTACTTATATTGCTGAGCATTTGAATGAAATGCAGAGTATTACTAACCAATTATCCTTCATAAAAATGTCTCTTGATGATAAGTTGCAGACATTGTTACTTCTCAATTCATTATCAGAAAGTTGGGAGACACTGATGGTTTCCCTCAGTAATTCTGCACCAGATGGTATTGTCACCATGAGTTAGATAACAAGTAGTTTGTTGAATAAAGAGTTGAGAAGAAAGAACTCAGTAGCATCTCAGATTGATTCACAAGCACTTATCTCAGAGAACAGAGGAAGGTCAAAGTCTAAAGATAGAAGCAATTCACATATAAATAGAAGTAAGTTAAGATTAAGAAAAGATTTTATTTGCTACAATTGTGGTAAGAATGGACATTATAAGAATCAATATAAGTAACCTAAGAAGAGTAAGAAAAAAGAAAAAGAAGTGGAGTCTATAGAGTCAAAAGAGAACACCACAACTATAGTGCAAGATGGTGATTATTTAATTTTATTCCCTTCTGACGATATTTTTTCTTGAGTGTGTCATATTGAGTGGATAATTAACATGGAAGCTTCTTATCATGCTATACCACGAAGGGAGTTCTTTGCTACCTATAAGTCTGAAAATTTTGGTATTGTCAAGATGGACAATTATAGCACAGTAAACATCATTGGCATAGGTGACATCCACATAAAGACTAACCTTGGATGTAAGTTACTGCTTAAGGATGTGACGCATATGGTTGACTCGAGGTTGAATCTAATTTCAGTTGGAAGACTAGATGATTAAGATTATCATAGCATGTTTCACAAAGGGCAATGAAAGCTCAGTAAGAGTTCTCTTATTATAGCTAGTGGAAAGATATGTCACACTTTATACAGGTTGCAGGCTAAAGATTTTGGTGTGCAGTTAAATGCTACAGAGAGAGATTTCAGCATAGAGTTGTGGTATAAGCGATTGGGACACACGAGCGAGAAGGGACTGTAAGCTCTTTCTAAGAGAAGGTATTGCTTGACCTTAGAGGTCAACGTCTAAACCCTTGTATTGATTGTTTGGCTAGTAAACAACATAGAGTTTCTTTTGCTAGTCTTGCTTTATCCAGAAAAATGTATGTTTGGATCGTATTTATATATATGTATATGGTCCTTTGAGGACAAAAACTTATAGTGGTTCTATTAATGTTCCTGGTATCAGTGGTGCACTTTATTTTGTTACTTTTATTGATGACTTTTTTTAGAAAAGTTTGGGCCTATGCTTTGAAGATAAATGATCAGGTTATTAATGTCTTCAAAGAGTTTTATGCTAGTATTAAAAGAGAGATAGAAAGATAACTAAAATACATAAGATCATATAATGGTGGTGAGTACACAGGATTATTTAATGATTATTGTAGGTCATATTGCATCCAATATGAGATGACAGTTTCTGATATACCTCAGCATAATGCAATTACAAAGAGGATGAACCACACAATCATAGAAAAGATCAAATGTATGCTTTCACAGGCAAAGCTACCCAAAAAGTTTTGGGATAAGGCTTTGAGGACTGTAGTTGATGTGATCAACTTATCTCCCTGTACAACCCTAAATGGTGATATTGCAAAGTATGTATGATCAAGGAAAGATATTTTCTATAGGCATTTGAGAGTGTTTGATTATCGTGTATTTGCACATGTTCCAGACAATGAGAGGTCCAAGTCTAGATGATAAGACAAAAAAATATATTTTTCTTGGCTACTCACATGATCAATTTGGTTATAGGCTTTGGGATCCAGAAAAGCAGAAGATGTTTAGAAGCAGAGATGTAATCTTCTTTGAGGATCAAACTAATGAGGATTTAAAGGAGGCACCAGCTAAGATTTCTACAGAAGAATTAGCAAATTGTGACTCATTTACTCCTCTAGTATATCAGGGTGATGGGGGAGATATGCAGGAAGATGGTGTAAAGCTAGATGTTAATCTACCTACAAGACATGTTGAGCAAGAAGAAGTTGAGGAGCAGCTTCTCATAGAACCTCAGTTGAAAAGATCTTCTAGACAATATTAGCCTTCCAAAAGATACTATATAGATGAATATGTGATGCTTACTAATGTAGGTGAACCAGAGAGTTATCAGGAAGCAGGTGAAAATGAGCAAAAAAAGAAGTGGTTAGTTGCTATGTAGGAAGAGATAAATGCTTTGTAGAAGAACTATACATATAATTTGGTGCAACTACTTAAGAGAATGAAGGCCTTAAAGAACAAGTGAGTTTTTAGGTTGAAGACTCAAGAATATTATTCTCAACCAAAGTACAAAGCTAGATTGCTTGTGAAAGGCTTTAGTCAAAAGAAAGGTACTGATTTTGAAGAGATTTTTTTTCCTCCTGTTGTTAAAATGTCTTCTATTCATATTACTTTTGGTATTGCTGCTAGCTAGGACTTGGAGGTTGAGTAGTTAGATGTGAAAATAACTTTTCTTCATGGTGATTTAGAGGAGAAAATTTATATGGAGCAACCAGAAGGCTTCAAAGTCAAAGGTAAAGAAAATTTTATCTACAAGTTAAGGAAGAGTTTGTATGGGTTGAAGCAAGCTCCAAGACAGTAGTATAGAAAATTTGATTCATTTATGATTGAAAATGGATACAAAAGAACGACTTCAGATCATTGTGTGTACAACAAACGGTTTGATGAGAATTTTATTATTCTCTTACTTTATGTTGATGATATGCTTATCCTTGGGATATATATATATATATATATATATATATATATATATATATATATATATATATATATATAAATTGATAGATTGAAGAAGGAACTGAGCGAGTCATTTGCAATGAAGGACATGGGGCCAACAAAGTATATATATATGTATATATAATTGATAGATTGAAGAAGGAACTGAGCGAGTCCTTTGCAATGAAGGACATGGGGCCAACAAAGCAAATACTGGGCATATAGATTTCTTGTGATAGGAAAAATAGGAAGATTTGGTTGTCACAGGAGAAATACATCAAAAAAGTACTAGAAAGGTTCAGTATGAGCAATGCAAAGCTAGTTAGTTCTCCTCTTTCAAGTCATTTCAAATTGTGCTCAGAGTTCATCAAGTGATGAGGAGAAGGAGAAAATGCAAAAAGTTTCTTATGCTTCAGCAGTTAAAAGTTTAATGTATACAATGGTATGTATGAGGCCGGACATCGCATATGTAGTGTGTTACTAGCAAATTTCATACAAATCCAAGCAAGGAGCATTAGGCAGCAGTGAAGTGGATCTTAAGATATCTCAAAGGAAGCTCTAAGGCTTCTTTATGCTTTGGAGATGGATACATATGCTAACGGGTTACACAGATGCAGATATGACTAGAGATATTAATACGAGAAAATCCACATCAGGTTTTGTACTTACATTTGCAAGGGGAGCTGTGTCATAGCAATCTAGATTACAAAGGTGTATTGCTCTCTCCACCATAGAGGTAGAATATATTGCTACTACAAAGGTTTGCAAAGAAATGTTATAGATGAAAGAATTCTTATAAGAATTGGGACTGAAATAAGAAAACTATATGGTACATTGTAATAGCTAGAGCGCCATCCATTTGTGTAAGAACCCAATATTTTATTCCAAGTCAAAGTATATAGATGTCAAATACCACTTGATTCGAAATGTACTTAAAGAGAAGCAATTGCAACATCAGAAAATTCATGCAAATGATAATGGAGCAGACATGTTGACAAAGATCTTACCGAAAGAAAAACAGGAGATGTGCTGATAATTGGTCGACATGGCTTCACATTGAGGAGTTATGAGATAGCCTCTCTTATGGGCTAAAGGGGAAGGTTGTTGGGCAGATGACCCAATTCAACCCATAGTGGGATTTAACAGCCTATAGCCCACCTCTCTTTTAACAAAAAACCCTAAGTTTAATTAGGGAGCTATGGTGGCTGTGAAAATTAGAAAAAAAATACAACAAATGGGCAAAAATTTTGTAACAGCAAGGTGATTCAAAAAGAGGAGAAAAGAGCAGAAAAATAAGAGAAAAAGAAAGGGAAAAAGACAAAGATAACATAATAATTGTTTTCATTCATCCAAACAGTATTCTCATCTCAGGTTAGATCAGATCTGCAGTGAATTCTTACTATAATTATTTGGGGAGGTTTTGGATATTATACACAGTGACGTGATTCTTATATCCCAGTTATTCTTTTGTGATTGTTACTTAGGTTTTGGGCAAGAGAATTTGATAATTGTACATTCATTATTTTTATAGTGGATTTTCTCTGGTTTGCCCGATGGTTTTTACCCTTCATGTTGGAGGGGTTTTTCATGTAAATCTTGGTGTTATATTTGATTATAATTTTCGTTTAATTCCATTATGTGTTATGGCCTGTTAGTATTTGTTCGTATATAAAAGTTCTTTTTTTTTCTTCCATCATCATTGTGGTTGGTGATAGTCAAATCCACTTAAAATTCAACCACCTGCTCATTAAATCTACCGAGATCAAGCGTGTGGGCCTAAGTTGATTTGCTTCTCTTGTCTCCAATGCTCCATTCAAAATACTTGGGCACAAATAATTTTTGTTCTTGTGGTCTTTCGCATTTGGGATTTTCCTTTGTTGTTGGTGTGGGTCAGATCACCAGATTTGCATATCATGTAAGGACCCTCCCTATATATATATATATATATATATATATATATATATATATATATATATATATATATATATGTGTATGTATGTTATCATGACTCTTCACTCTCGTCTCTTCTGCTAAAACAGAGATGGCCACAAAGAGAGGCTCTTCTTCAACCGAGATGAAGGCAAGGCAGAGATTACCACCTCGAAGAGGGCAGATAAAGCATCAGATTATTGCTTGGTTCCTTCACAGTGTCATCTGCATCGCTAAACGTACGACCCCCTATGCCTTGTGCCATGGAGAGGCTTCCGTCAACTCCACTTTCTAGCTCTATTTGCTCTGGCCGCAATGCAACTTCCATTGTTCACCACTCTCTTTTAGTGTTTCTAGCTATATTACTATATTTTCCCTAGTACAATTTGGTAATACTTCATTCTGATCATAATGGATGTGCTTTTTTGCTTTGAGTGTTAGGTTGTAAGCATAAAATCTATAATCATGCTTTCTGTAATACGAAAAAAATTTTATACTAGGATTGAAATCAAATAACAATATATCAGTTTTACAATGTATACCTTTTGATGTCATCTAAAAAAAGAAAGGAAAAAGATTTTTGTATAATCTGGGTACCTTCTTTAGATCCAATGACGTTGTCAATTTGCAAGAGGAACTAGACTCCTCTTCTCTTCTTATCTTTTCACAAGACCACTTGGATTGATGGCTTAGAGAGGTTAAGAGAGAAACCATAATCTCTTAACCAATGCCTATGATATGTTTTTCTTTTATTCAACTCTTAGATGCCTCTTTGATGCAACTCTAAGTCCCTAGAAGTCCTATCTATTTATAGGCGAGAGCAGAGGGTCTAGGATAAGTTATTATGGGAGTTCCTTCCTTCAAGGGCATCCCCTAAGGATTCCTACTATAATATAGACTTCTTTTCTATTGGCCAATACTGTTATCAGAATCCAATTAGATATATTATGTATCTTATCTAATTATAAAGGGCTATATAATCTAGCACATTAATTGATAAGATATAAAAGATATTCAAAATCAAAATAAACAAAACAAAATTTATTTGAAAATAATTTTACCTAATTAGATCCTGAAAATTTTTGAAAAGTATTTTATACATGGCTATGAATTTTAAAAACAAGCCAATAAGTCCAATAAATATAATAATACTATATTAAGTCCAACCATCAATGCGAATCATAACGGTTGTATATCATTAATGTTATACTCCCTTCTATGTAGTACAACATTATTAGTCTTTCCTAATATAGTCCATAATGACCTCTTGTAATTTATCTTGTCAAGACAATCCTGTTATTACATTCAACCATAATATGCATAAACATAAATATAAACAAGATAGTAGAAACAAATAACTTTAATTATGCAAGAAAAAAAATCAATAATAGCATCCACTTAAACATGCATCACCATATCTTTTATAGCTTACTCACAAGCCCCATTCTAAGAATATGTTCTTTAAATATTTTACACTGTAAAACTTTAGTAAATGGATCAGCAATCATCATAGTGGTGCTCAGGTTTTCAATTGACCCTTGTTGTTTATGGACTCTTTCTCTAACCACCAAGTACTTTATCTTAATATGCTTGGGACCACTAGAGTACTTATCATTCTTAGAGAATAAAACTACTGCGGTATTATCACAAAATATCTTCAGCGGCTTAGCAATTAAGTTGACCACACTAAGTCCTGAGATTAAATTTCACAGCCATAAAGCTTGATTTGTGGCCTTAAAGCATGCCACAAATTCAGCTTCTATTGTAGATTGTACAATAAGTGATTGCTTTGTACTTTTTCAAGAAATTACCCCATCAGCTAACATGAATATAAATCTTGAAGTGGACTTTCTACTATTGAAGAAATTTATGAAATTAGCAGCTGAATATCCTGTTACTTCAAGCTGATCTGATCTCTTATATGTGAGCATATAATCTTTTGTCCCTTGTAGATATCTAATTACTTTTTTTGCAGCTTTCCAATGTTCCATTCCTAGGTTACTCTGATATCTACCCAACATTGCAACTGCAAAACTGATATATGGTCTTGTACAGGTTTAAGCATATAATAGACTTCCAATTGCGCACCCATAAGGAATGTTCTTCATTTGATTCCTTTCTATGTCATTTTTTGGGTACTAGTTTTAGCTAAACTTTTCACCTCTAGTAATAGGTGTATCATTGGCTAAGCAAAGCTACATATTAAATCTCTCCAAGGTATGATTAATATATCCTTTCTGAGACAATCCCAATAATCATTGAGATCTATCCCTGAATATCTCAATGCCAATAACATAGGCTGCCTCATTCATATCAATCATCTTAAAGTTCATGCTAAGAAATATCTTGGTTTCGTGTAATAAACCAAGATCACTACTGGCAAGTAAAATATCATCCACATATAGGACCAATATAATAAACTTGCTCCCACTTATCTTCAAATATATGCACTGATCAATAGTATTCTCCTTAAATCTGAAGGATGTAATGGTATCTTGAAACTTTATATACTATTGTTTGGAAGCTTGTTTAAGGCCATAAATAGATTTCTTAAGTTTACACGCCCAACTTTCTTTTCCCTTTTCTATGAATCCTTCAGGTTATTCTATATAGATTTCCTTATCCAGATCCCCATTTAGAAATACAATTTTCACATTCATCTGATGTAACTCAAGATCATAATGAGCTACTAGAGCCATAACGATTCTTAACGAGTCATTTCTAGAAATCAAAGAGAAAGTCTCGTTATAGTCGATGCCTTCTTTCTGAGAAAACCTTTGGCCACAAGTCTAGCTTTATATCATTCGATATTGTCTGTTGAGTCATATTTTGTCTTAAAGACCCATTAACAACCGACTCTTTTATAATTATCAACCAATTCAACGAGTTCCCATACACCATTCTGGTCTATTGATTTTAACTCTTCTTTCATTGCATCATACCTTTTTTCAGAATTATTACTTTCTATGGCCTGTGAAAATGATAAGGGATCTTCTTTTATTCTTATATCATAATCTGATTCTTATAAATATACCACATAATCATCAGAAATGACATGTTTCCTCTTCCTTTGAGACCTTCTCAAAGTTGCCAATTGTGATTGTTCTACAAGATCATCAGCGGTAACATCAACAACATGTGAGAGTTCATCAATGTTTTTTTGTTGTTCACCCTCATCAATTCTCTCATTAATTTGAGGAACAATAATTTCTTGAATAGGAGATGATACAGGAGAATTAACCTGAATCCCTTCAATATCAAAATTGATCATTCGAGATTTTTCACTTCCACTAATTTTGTCATTTTCTAGGAATCTTGCATTACCAGATTCTACTATCATCATACTATGATTAAGATAATAAAATATGTATCCCTTAGACTTTTCTGGATAACCAATGAAATATTCAGAAATAGTTTTTGAATCCAATTTCTTTTCATATGGATTGAATACTCTTATCTCTGCAGGACACCCCCAAATATGTAAATGTCTCAGATTGGGCTTCCTACCGGTCCATAACTCAAATGGAGTTGATGGAACCGACTTACTAGGAACCATGTTCAAGATATACATAGTTGTCCTAAGAGTTTCACCCCACATTGACTCAAGTACAAAGGAATAACTCATCATGCTTCTAACCATATCCATAAAAGTACGATTTCGCCTTTCAGTAATACTATTCTGCTGTGGCACACCTAGTAAGGCATATTGAGACAAATATCCCATTGTTCTAGGAATCTAGCAAAAGGACCAATATTCTGACCGGATTCTTCATACCTGCCATAAAATTCACCACCCCTGTCAGATCTGACAATTTTAACTTTTTTTTATCTAATTGTCTCTTGACCTCATTTATATACACTTCAAGAGTGTCAAGGGCCTGAGATTTTTCATGTATTAGATAAATATAGTCATATCTAGATAGGTCATCTATAAATATGATAAAATACGTTTCTCCACTAAAACAAGGAATATAGAGTGGTCTGTAGATATCAGTATGAATAATCTCAAGGAGTTCTTTACTTCTCGTGGCATTTTTTTTATATGTTTAGTTTGTTTTCCCTTAATGCAATCTATACAAACATTAAAATTAGTGAAGTCTAAATCTTCCAAAATATTATCCTTCACTAATCTTTTAATTCTTTCCTTGGAGATATGCCCCAATCATCTATGTCATAGTATAGAAGATCTTTCATTATTAAAACTACGTTTCAATCCAATATTTGATTGCAGGGTCAATAATGTCTTTGCAAACTCAAGATTCAAATTAATTCTGTACAAGCCATCATACAAAATTTCAAAACTAATTTTTATTAAATCATAAAATATACTGAGTTTACCATTACCAAAAGAAAGACTATATCCTAACTCATTAATTCTAGATAGAGAAACCAAATTTCTAGAAATAGAAGGAATATAACATGTGTCAATAAGATCCATCAGATGACCCATCTCTAGGCGTAGGCGATAAGTCCCTACTAATATCACTTTCGCTTTGAGACGATTTCCCATAATGAAAAATCTTTCATGTTCTTTTGGTTTCCAAATTGAAAGAAATCCCTTCATATTATTAGTAACATGAGTTGAAGCATCAGAATCAATCCACCAAGTATCAGAAGGAACTTATGTAATGTTTGATTCAAAACATACAAAGGTCGAGTTCATATCTTTCTTTTCGAACCAAGTTTTACGTTTAATACAGTCCTTTCTTGCCACAAAAGAAACACTTTATTATAAAAGTTTTCCTTTCATTAGTCTGTTTAACATTTCCAGACCCAGCAAATTTCTTTGATGAATGACACTTTAATTTTTTTTTTCTTGTTACCAACTCATTGAGTAGTAGTCATGACATTATATGAACTTTCCTACCTTAATCTCAATTCTTCCTGAACACACATACTAGTTAACTCATTCAAATCCTACTTTTCCTTATTTGTATTATAGTGAATCTTGAATGGGCCAAACTGAGAAGAAAGAGAATTAAGAATGAACAACACGAGAAAAAACTCATCAATGTTCATGCCTAATGCTTTAAGTTTTACAACTTTATCAACCATATTGAGGATGTGATCCTGAATTTCTCAAGTGCCATCGTACTGAGTTATAGTCAGTTCTTTCATTAGTGTGCCAGCCAATGACTTATCAACAGATTTAAATCTATCTTCAATAATCTTTAAATATTCCCATACACTAGTTGTAATTAGTAATGAAGTCTTTATATTATTTGCAATTGTCATTCTTATGAACATTAAACTAAGCCTATCAAATCTTTCCCAAGCCTTCATTTCATTAACTTGTTCCACAATACTTTCATCAGTCAAGTTTGTGGGCTTTTAAACAAGAAATGCTAAATCAAAATCTAATACGCCTAGTGTGAATTGCACATGCTCTAACCATTCTAAATAATTTGATCCACAGAGTACAGGAACACTGGAACCATAAGAATACATAGACGGAAGTACCATTACAAAAATATAAAATAACATTAATGTTTTGAGTTTCCAAAATATGATGAACTATTGATATCATCAATATTTCACCTTTAGGTGAAATATTGATATATCTGAGTGTATTATTGTATTTGTCTTGTAGCCACCAAAGTAACCTCGATCAATAATTTATAAAATGATATTAAGGAATTAGTTCTAAATGACATGAAAATAATATTCATAATGATACACATAATTAGGAGATTTAGATAATCCCAAAGGAGAATCTTCTTCAAATAGTTATGTGATGGGGTAGGATGATACTGTTTTGGATATCCTTGTAGTTTAGGGTTATATACCCAATGGTAACAATACTATTCCACAAGGATGGTATCAGTCCTCCATATATGATAATATAGTTTAAAATATCCTATAAATGATAAGACTTTTATTATAATTCATAGCCCAAAAGCTTATCATCTTAAGCTACTTTGACAGCTACTGGTTAGATAAAATCTAAGGAGATGAGTTACAAATAATATTCATCAAATTTTTTTAATTTAATTTATACTAAACAGTTTAATAATAGAATAATAACCATAATAATTATTGAATATTAATAAGCAAAAGGAAAAACTTATATGTTAATCGTAAATCATGATAACATATAAATCATGCCTTTATGTGAAAGATAAATATTATTTCATAATTTCAATTATATATATGTGAATAACTAAAGAAATATCCAAGAACAATAATTAAATTTTTATTTACCACATATAATCAATAAATCATATGAGAAAAACTATAAAATAAATAATAATTTATATTTTTTTAATATATAAAATATTAAATGAGACTAATTAATTTTATTTAATTTGGGCAAGCCTAGAATTGGGCTAAATATTAGCCCAATTAAATAAGTCGATCAAAATAAAAAATTGATCAAAATTTAATCTTTTCTAAATTTGATCAATAATTAAATTTGATCAATAATTAATCAAAGTATAATCATGATCAAATTCAATTAAATTTTATTGATCAATTTTATAATTGAGGATATAAATAAAAAATTCTTAATTTCATAAGGGTAAAACTATAAATATGTTGACAGGACATATACTGTAATTACGAGATTTGTAAAGGGCAGAACTATCAAACTATTAAGGGTTAAACTATTTTTTGATTAAAAACTAATAGCAAAACTGTAATTTTGATTAGAAAATCTAATGGCAAAACTATAATTTTGCATGATGCCTGTGCTGCCGTCGCCGCCTCCTACACAGTTGCCGTCGGTGTGGTGGCCTGGTCATGCATGGCTTCCGCTTGTGTGGCGGTCTGTGTGTGCGCGACCGTCGCCTCTGCCCATGGGCAAGTGTTGCTAATGCGGCGCTGCACCGTGCGACTGTCGCTTGGGCACGGTCTCTGCCAGCGCGAGGCTGCCGCCGGTGCAACCTTCACCTACGGGTTGTTACCGTCCGTGCGAGCGCTTATTGCGCGCGGCCTTTGCCCACGCGAGACTGCCACCAGTGCGGCCTTTGGCCCCGCGCGCTTTGCTTTTGCGGCGCGGTTGCCGCTGGAGGCGCGCCGTGTTCGCACGAGGCCGCCCGTCGCTGACCACTACTTATGGGTGGCTGCCAACTGTGCAGCCCCTTGCAAAGACTAACCGGCATGCTGCAGACGCGCAGCGTCATGGCCGCTGCCCTCGCACGACTGCCGCGAGTGCACGGTCACCCACAGCCCTTATGTCGTACGCAGCGAGGTCAGTAGCGATGCTGCACAACGACCATTATTGTTTTGCTAACATCACCAACAAGTAGGCGACAAAACATAATCAGCGACAAAAATAAGATAGGAATACAGATCAACAGAATACAAATCATTCAAATATCATAAATCAAAAAACAACACATCTAATGTTTTTGATTTCAAGAACCTAGGCTCTTATACTAATTGTAAACATAAAATCTATAATTATGCTTTCTGTAATGTGGAAAAACTTTTATACTAAAATTAAAATCAAATAACAATAGATCGGTTTTACGATATGCACACCTTTTGATGCTATCTAAAAAAGGAAGGAAAAAGATCTTGAATGATCTGGGTACCTTCTTTAGATCCAATGACGTTATCAATCTATAAGAGAAACTAGACTCCTCTCTTCCTATCTTTTCATAGGACCACCTAGATTGATGGCTTAGAGAGGTTGAGAGAGAAACTATACTCTCTCAATTGATGCCTATGAGATGCCATTCTTTTATGCAACTCTTAGATGCCTTTTTGATGCAACTCTAGGTCCCTAGAGGTCATGTCTATTTATAGGCGAGAGCAGAGGGTCTAGGATAAGTTATTATGGGAGTTCTTTCCATCAAGGGTATCCCCTAAGGAATCCCATTATAATATGGGCTTTTTTTCTATTGACCAATACTGTTATCAGAATCCAATTATAAAGGGCCACATAATCTAACATGAGCTCCATCTTGCCTCCTCCAATAATGGAAGCACACGAAGAAGTCAAGTTCACCGGTAATGTCAATCTAGTGACAAAAAAGATATCAATTAGCAGGGCATTTCCAAGTCATGATGGCATGCTAGGATGACAAATATGTCAATTAACATGGAGATGGAAGAAAAATTCTCTGCAATAAACTTGTGGAAGTCAACCAAAAAGCATGCTTGTGATGTCAAAAGCATGTCTTTGGTTGAGCATATCCCTCACCATTCTAAACTGAGACTGTCATTGTTTGTTAGTGTTTGTGTACCTTTACGCCATGGCCGCTGAGTGAGCATGGCTTATTTCAACCCAGGATGCGCGAGCGTCGCTCCGGGATGACTTTGGAGCTGTCGGGTTAGGATGGAAAGAGGGCAGGCTCTGTTCTAGGGGCAAGGCCTTCTTCCGTCCGGGGCATCCAACTTGGGGCCTCTGGATCCTACACACAGGTCGGGTTAGAATAGCTCGACCCAACCCCTCCGAAGATCAAGTCAGTCTTTTGTGGGGGAATGCTAGCTATTGTTCTAGAGTGAGCCAATTTTTTTCTCCTCCTCCCCCAAACAGTGTGGTTTGGGGCTTTTATATTGGGAACGATACTGTTTCTTGGTGCACCCGGTCATAGTGTTGTATTTCTGATAACGTTTGAACATGGATGGAACTATGGGAACGGCTCGATTTTTCTAGGATGGCGATGTGCCTTGGTTGGTGTTCGACCTGATATGATCGGACGTTATCGAACCGGGCTGAGGTGGACAACCACCTTAGCCCGTAGGTGGTTGGGTCTCTGGAGGTGTCACTCGTACATTGGTGACGCCAGCTCGCATCCCATCATTCTCAGCCCCTGGGAGAAGTCATGTGTCGATTCCCATTAGGGATGACTTGGGACGTGACTTCTGTTTTGTTGAGCGATGTGGCCCGGGCTCCCCGAGTGGCGTGGCTCGGATTTGGTTTGGCTTAATGACGGGTGCCGGACCCCTCGAAACCAAGGTATACGACTTGGGGATGTTGCGACCGTATAGAGCTTTGGTTCCCTCCTATTTATAGAGGCCCCTTGTAAACCCTAATGGATTTTGTCCTATTGGGTATTGGATCTCCATCCAATTACCCAAGCCTCTTGGATTAGTGGGTCTCTACCCAATAATCTCTTATTAGCAATTATTGGATCTCATCTTAGGATCCAATAATTCAGGGGCTTAATGGATATCCAATAAGATAGGGGCTCCAACGGATATCTCATATCCGAACCTCTACTCATCGCAACACCTACCATATGTGTGTGACTCTCTAGGCTCAATATCGAGCTAGCCGTGAGTCATACTTGTCAGAACTTCTTCTGACTCAGTGAATTATTATCTCTATAATAATTCACCCAACTCATTGACTGCGGATGTGCTGGGCCACTATGCCACATCCCCTAGACGATACAGGGGAATCCAATCCTTTGGACCTATCTATCCTCAGTTTCCATGTATCTATAGTCCCTCATCCAACTAATATCCCAGAGACCCTATATCGGGCATAGTATTGTCGGGCCCATACGGTCTCTCCTCGAGTCTATTGAATCTCAAATTTTGATGATAAAACTAATCTATTGTAGTTTATTATTTAACTACGTTTTGAGTGACGCAGGTCTACTTTCGATCAGGATTAGACAATTGACGCAGGCGGAATTGACATTACGCTGGAGGAACACGTTAAGATATTAGATGTCGTGCCGGAGGTTCGATCGACAATCGGTAGAAGGCTTCGGACGTCGGGCATCGGGCCAAGAAGAGCAGGTTGCGCTAAGGATATCGGGGTTGCAGAGGTCAACTGCCGATTGGGCAATGAATTACAAGAGAGGATGATGTGTCGAAGAATCGGACGAAACGTCGATAAGCCAATGATGTGCTGGGCAATAGAATGTCAATTCGTATTTTAATAATTATCTAGATCGAAGTAGAATTTTGGTTTATGTGTGTAGGATTAACTATGATAATGATGAAGATGTAAAGCGAAATAAAGTGTCGGAAGTCAAGTGCGATGGATCATTGGGTGTTCGAGAGTTCGATGGAAGTCCAAAGATTCGTTGGGAGTGCTGCCAGAACTGGCCGAGAACGAGTAGGGAGCTTGCCGAAGGGTTTTTAGAAGTTCGCCAGAAGGTTCATCGGAAGTTCGCGAAGCTTGCCAAGAAAGATCGGAGCTTGCCAAAGAAGTTCGTTGGAACTCGCCAAGATCATCGTGAAGTCTAGGAGCTTGCCGGGAGTCCGCAGAATGGTTTCCGAGGGTTCGTCAGAAGACCGTCAGAAGTTCGTCGGAAGCTCACCGGAAGAAGTCTTGACTTGTCGAACTTTGTAATAGCTTAGGAAATATCTTTAATTTCATAGTTAGCATGATAATTTGGGTTAGGATTATGTGTTAATCCTATAACCTAAGTAGGGGACACATGGGCCTTGTTTTGGACTGGTTTGGGTCGAGTTTAAGGCCCAACCAATGAGCTGGAATAGCCTAAGCGGTAGCACCGCCTAGCACCCGAGAGCCCAAGCGGTGGCACCGCCCAAGACCCAAGAGCCCAGGCGGTGGCACCACCCAGTACACTATCAGTGTCAGAGACTGACAAGCGGTGGCACCGCCATTGATAGGCGGTGGCATCGCCAACACCGGGAAAACCGAAAGTGATTCAAATTTGGGCTCTAAATTTGAATCCTCTTGAGGCCTATAAATACCCCTCTCATTCATGGTTGAAAGGGTGTCTAGAATTGAGAAAGAAGTGATGAACCTCGGATTTTGATGATAAAATCAATTGGTGAAATATTTGTTCTAATCTATATTGTCAAAGATAAGCGTGCAGGATTAACTATGATGGGTCAGAAACATAAAGTGATTTACCGAGGTCAAGTCCGTCCAGTGTTCAAGAGTTCATGTAAGTCCGAAGGATCATCGGAAGTGTTGCCGGAACCAATCAAGATCGAATCGGACTTGCCGGTTTTCGGAAGTTCGTCACAAAGATCGTTGAAGGTTCACGAAACTTTGCTGAGAAGGTTCGGAAGCTTGTCGAAGACTCGTTGAGCATGTCTTACAAGCCGAGAGCATGCTGGGAACCCGTCGGAAGAAATCCGAGGGAAATATCGGAGGACCGCCGAAGTCTCAACGAAAAGCTCGCCGGAATAAGACTTGAAGAAAGTTGGCTTAAATCACTATTAATTATGTTTTTAATTTCGTAGTTAGCACGTACTTAAGGCAAGGATTTCAAATTAATCTTGCTCTAAATTAGTAGGGGCCAACCGGCCCTTATCGGCTTTTTGGGCCGTGGATAAGGCCCATTTAGCGTAACAGTATTGCCAAAGCAGAGAATCGCCTGTGCCAAAGCGACCTCTTACCGCCGGCAGCCATGTGGGCGGGCGGTGCTACCGCCCACTGAGCGCGTAGTACCGCCAACCACATGGCTGAGCGGCGGTAGTACCGCCCGGCCACACTGCTCCAGGCGGTAGCAGCGCCTGCTCTAGGCGGAAGTACCGCCTCAAACAGGCGGTAGTACCGCCCAGACCCGGGAACTCCAAATTTGATTTCAAATTTGGAGCCCAATTTTGAATCCATTTTGGATCTATAAATACCCCCCTTTCTCAGCTGAAGGGCAACCCTTTTTGAGAGTTAGAATCTTGTTTTTGAGTCTTTGATAAGTCTTGAAGAGTCTTGTTCTTGCTAAGTGTTCACCTCCTTCTTCTTCTTGAGAAATCTTGTAAGAGTGTGAACTTCTTGTAAAGGGTTGTAAAAAGGGGGTATTGGTCCTTCCCCTTCAAAGGATTGCTAGTGGAAGTGCGGAGCCTCATCGGGAAGGCTTCAAGAGTGGATGTAGGTCATTTGACCGAACCACTATACATCATTGTATTCATGAATGTGTGAGTGTTTACTTTTCTGAATCATTTCATTACTTAGCTGCAAATTGTTTAGTTCCTTGCTGCTTCATTTACTCAAGCAACTTCTTACAAGTTCTCTTTCAACGAATCGAAGTCTTCCTACTAACTTGTCTTTATACGAAATTGGATTCAAAGTTACATATTTAATCCGCTGCACTAATTCACCCCCTCTTAGTGCCTTTTCGATCCTAACAATTGGTATCGAGCAAGGTTTGCTCTCATATTGGTTTAAAACCCAAGAGAGATGGCCTACTCCGGTATGCAAGAGGGTTACTCCATTACTCGTCCGCCTTTGTTTAATGGGTGGATTATACGATTGGAAGACTCGTATGAGGATTTTTCTCATTTCTATGGATTTTAAACTTTGGAATATTGTTGAAAATGGATTTGCAAAATCTTCTCTTCCGATGAGTGAGTGGAATGAGTCGGAAAGAAAGATTTTTGCTCTCAATGCAAAGGCTATGAATGCCTTATTTTGTGCGCTTGATAAGAATGAGTTTAATCGGGTTTCTATTTGTGAATCGGCTTTTGATATTTGGCGCACTCTTGAAATCACTCATGAAGGCACTAGCCGAGTGAAAGAGTCCAAAATCAACATTCTTGTGCACTCTTATGAACTTTTTCGGATGAAACCAAATGAGTCCATTAGAGACATGTACACTCGCTTTACGGATGTCATCAATGGACTTAAGGCTCTTGGTAAAAGGTTTTTCTAACTTTGAGTTGGTAACTAAAATCTTAAGATCTCTTCCAAAGAGTTGGGATCCAAAAGTTACGGCCATTCAAGAGGCCAAGGATCTTAAAATATTTCCGCTTGAAGAACTTATTGGGTCTCTAATTGTTAGGGATCGAGCGGCACTAAGAGGGGGGGTGAATTAGTGCAGCGGATAAAACGATGGATTTTTTAGCGATTTAATACTAGCTTCGAAAACTTCGTACGATGAAAGCAATGTTTCATTTGAAACTGATTTTTGCGTTCTAACTTTAAAGCATGCGTACAAAGATAAAAAGGAAGTGGAGCAAGTAAAGTAAAGGCTTGCAGCAAAGTAAAACAGAAATTTAAACACTCACACAATCAAGACGCAGCGATGTATAGTGGTTCGGTCAAAGTGACCTACATCCACTTCCGAAGCCTTCTCCGATGAGGCTCCCTTCTTCCACTATCAAATCCTTTGAAGGGGAAGGATCAAATACCCCTCTTACAACCCTTTACAAGTGGTTCACACTCTTACAAGATTTCACAAGAAGAATGAGGTGAACACTTAAGCAAATGAAGAACAAGACTTTCCTAAGACTTATTTTCAAAATCTAACTCTCTAAGGGTTGAGTTTTTTAGCTGAAAAGGAAGGGGTATTTATAAGCCTCAAAGTGATTCAAATTTGGAGCCAAAACATGGAGCCAAAAATTTGAATCTTTTGAGTTTTTTTCGTCTTGTCGGTCTTGCAGATCGACACACCCAGCGTGTTCTATCGCCTCACCAAAGTGGTGCTACCGCTGCTTTCCACCAGGCGGTACTACCACCAGCGGTACTACCGCTTCTTCACCAGCGGCGATACTACCGCTTGGCTACAGAGTCGGGCGATTACCGCCTCAGTAAAGCGGCATGCTACCGCTTTGCTACAAGAGTCGGCCACTATGTCGATGTGCATCTCGGCTACTTCTGGACTGGCTACAAGAGCATGCACATAGCATGCATGCACGTAGCCGGTTCGGTTTGGGCCAAAATTTTGGCCCAAACTCATCTAATCAAGGGCCAATGGGCCCCACTTTGGGTTATCTAATCCTAACCGAAAATACGTGCTAACTACGAATTTTAAAGACGTTTCCTAAGCTATTACAAAGTCCACATGACAACTTCTTCCGGCGAGCTTCCGGTCAACTTCCGATGGTCTTCCGACAAACCTTCGGAAACCATTCCGCGGACTCACGGCAAGCTTTCGGACTTCACGATGATCTTGGCGAGTTCCCCCGAGCTTCTTTGGCAAGCTCCGATCTTTCTTGGCAAGCTCCGCGAACTTCCGACGAACCTCCCGACGAACATCCGAAAACCCTTCGGCAAGCTCCTACTCATTCTCGACCGGTTCGCAACGCCCCAACGAATCTTCTGGACTTCCGCTGAACACTCGAACTCCCAACGATTCATCACACTTGTCTTCGGCCCTTTGTTTCGCTTTACGTCTTCATTCCTATCGTAGTCACTCCTGCACAAACAAACACCAAAAACTCTACTTCGATCTAGACAGTTATTACAACGCGAATTGACATTCAGCTTTCAAGACATCATTGGTCGGCGCTTGTCCGATCCTTCGCACATCGCCTCTCTAGCGGCTTGTTGCCCAATCGACGGTTGACCTCCACAACCTCGATATCCATGGCGCAACTCCGCACCTCTTGGCCCGATGCCCGACGTCACGAAGCCTCCTGCCGATAGTCGACCGAACCTCCGGCCAACATCAATATCTCGACGTGATCACCTCGCGCAGAACGTCAATTCCTCCAAATCAACTCGCCTAATCTCGATCGATAGTAGACTCGTAACTCAAAACACAGCTTAGACCACAAATCACACTCAATTAGTTTCATCATCAAAATCCGAGATTCAACAATCTCCCCTTTTTGATGATGACAACTAATTGATGACTGACGGAGTTAACCATAACTCCCCGGAGTTTAATACAAACTCCCCCTATCAATATGCCATTGATAAAACACTTGGATTATCCCAGATCCAAGCAACATTCATCACAATGTTAAGAGAATATAATAAACCATCATGCAAATATATAAAATACTCAATACAATGCATGAAGTCATCAATCTACTTCTCCCCCTATGTCATCAACAAAAAGGAGAAGTAACATTATAGCTAGTTTTCAAGGATATGCAAATATTACAACATACTAGCTATCACATCATACAATACAACATCAAATAATATCATTCAATCATAACAAGTTTCAAAGATGGGCAATGATGGTAATTTTTACTTGCTTGTTGAGATGTGCAAGTTGCACTTTCTTTGCTTCCTTTGCATGTTCTAGCTAGCAAAATTTTTCTTTGCAATACATAAGCTAGCAATAATTCTTCTCCCCCTATGTTTTGTCAAAAAGTGGAGTACAAATAGCCAATGCTTTAATCATGACAAAATAACAAATTTACAATATGAATTTTTAGCATATTAAGTCATGAATTTAAGGGAGTCAAAAATCAAGATATGAGATAAAGAGATGATAAGCAAGCAATCAATAATGATAAGCAAGCTAACATACTTTGCGACACGCAAGTTAGCTTCCTTTCAATTCTTCTCTTTTGTAACTAAGTTTCACCTTTGCAAGCTATCAACTTTTGTTTGCAATGAGCTAGCAATTATGTATAATCACTTTAAACATATATGCTAACTTTTCATTTAAACATACAAACATAAAGGCATGCAACATTTCAAATTTTTGAAGTTTTGCATTTTGCTTCTTTTGATATAGTCAAGATAGCAATATTTGCATCCTTTGAAATAGCAATCCTTCTTCTTCTTGTGAAATTGCAAGGTAGCAATTTTTCTCCCCCTTTGTTTTTGTCAAAAAGAAGGGAGGACTAAATGGCTAAAAATTTCAATCATTATACAAGCCATTTTTCATATCAATTAAAAGTTTGCATCAATAAAAATATACATCAATTGTTCAATCATTACATGATGCAAATAAGACAACAATGCAAAGAAATCATGTCATGACGGATATCAATATATAAATTCAACAAGGATCACAACCAAAAGATATCATTCATGATTCATAATTTTCTTTTTTAGCAAGATCAAAATTCATATTTATCAATTTTTAATTCAAGATAAATATTATACAACCTAGAATCATGATGCATAAGAACATAGCATTCTCATAGATAAAGTCATGATTCAATGATTCTTCATCATAAAGCAAATCAAATATTCAATTTACCACACAAGGCAAAGAAATCATATCACTTCTATGAAATATATGACATCAAGGCTCATGATCCATTTGAAAAATATAGCACAAAGAGTAACTAGATTCATGTATAACAATTCCAAGTATCAAATATCAAAATATCAAGACTTAGATTATGACAAAGCTCATTCAAGTTCGAATCATCAAAATCATTACCATAGTTTGTGAGATTCACAAATGATATAAACTTGAATTATTTTCTCTTTAGTAAATGATAAAAAGAAGTAATTATTTTTGAGATTCAAAAATGCTAGCCATCATGACAAGTGATACATCAAAAGTCTACATCATTATTTCAATCAACAAGTCATGAAGCATACAAAGTAGTATTGAAACATGAGAGAAAAGTTCAAATTATCAAATCATAATCAATTCATCGAAATCACTTCTATAATTTATGAGATTCTTAAGATATCATGAAATCATTAATCTCGTAAGATAGTAAATATAATTTCTTTATGTTTCATATAAGTATGTCTTTTGCCTTTATATGCCAAATCAAAATATTCAAAACCGGAAGACAAACTTCATTATAAAAATTGTCAAAACAACACATTGTTTCAAGACATGAGATTTAACTTATCATGATAATGTGTTTCATTTTGTTTCAAACAAGTGTACTTATATTTCAAAAGATGAGTATCAAATTTAAGACCAAAACATGAGTTTGTCATCAAGATATGATATCACAAAGTCATTAAGCATGATAACAAACTTTTAGTATTTTTATTTCAATGATGATTTCATAATGTATGTTCAAACATTTATGTGGATCCCATCATTGTAGAAATTCAAAACATAAGTTTGTCATTATATCCATCAAGATCATATGCATCAAATATCATGACAATACATTTTCTCATCTTTATGAGTTTCAATTTAAGTGATTTGATCTTTCATAAGAATATTCAACTTTTTCATATGAAAATGTCATGCATTATATTCAAAACGAAAATATCATCAAAATCATTTTAATTTATAAGATTCATAAGATATCATAAAATCATTAAGCATGACAACCAACTATTATTATCAATGATGATTACATAAGGTATGTCCAATTATATATATGAAAATCATCATTGTATTACTTTGAAATACAAGTTGTCATGTAGTCCATTAAGATCAAAAGCATTACACGTAAAGCATCATGATAGTGCAATTTCTCATTTTTTATGTGTTCCATTTCAAGTGATTTGATGTTCATATGAGTATACTCATGTTTTTCATATAGATCCAAAGAGCAAGTTTCAAGAGAAATCATTAAGACCAAAAACATGAAGCACATTTTTAAAATATTCATCATGTTTATTTTCATGAGATTCACAACACTCATAACATGAATTCATTCATCTCAATAGAATAAAAGGATATTTTCATTTTAAGCAATTTGATGTGAGCATATTCAAAATTTTTATGAAAACATGTATCAAAATAAAACACAAGCTTAGTCATTAAATCGTCAAGACCAAATATGTAAAAATGATAGCACACTTTCAATTTTTATGTTAAAAGGCCATGTTTAAATTTTTGCCAAAATCATGCATCTATTTATAAATTCGAAAAATATGTTTCATCATCACAATATGACACTTTATTACTTCAAAAGCTCATGCATGATATAAAATCATCAAGCATCATATTTGGAGACAATGTAAACCATCAAGATACACATGCATGGATTAATCCTAAGCATTATCACAAATCTTGCATCATTCATATGTTTACTTTTCAAAAATACTATAAAGAAAAGCATAGTATAATTTCGAATTTTTTTTAATTTCTAAAAACACAAGAAAAGCATAAAAAAAAATCCTACTAACTAAGTTAAGCATTCATGGAAATCATCAAGTAATTTCAAAATAATTCAAGGAAGTTAAGTTACTTACCTCATTGTCGGGCCCATTAAAGCGTAGTTTGCTTCTTCTTTTCTTGATTCTTCTTTCCAAGCCTTCTTCTTCTTCTTTGGCCTCTTTCTCCATTCAAGTTCATTTGTGTTTTTTAATTTTTGTTTAATGAACTTGTTAACATTCATTGTTATGTGTTCAATGTCCTCATTGTTCTCATCACTTGAGTCATTACTCAAGTGGCATTTCATAGTTCGGAGTTCAAAAACCTTCTTGTTCTTTAGAAGGTGGTTCATGTGTTCATCATGTTCATCATATTCATCATGTTCCATTTCATAGGTCTTTAAAGACCCAATGAGTTCATCAATAGAATAATTATTTAGATCCTTTGATTCTTGAATCGCCGTTATTTTAGGATCCCACCATTTTGAAAGGGATCTTAAGATCTTGTTAGTGAGTTCAAAATCCGAAAAACTTTTACCAAGACTTTTCAAGCTATTGACGACATCCATGAAGCGGGTGTACATGTCATCGATAGATTCGCTTGGTGTCATTTGGAAGAGCTCAAAATCATGCAACAAGAGGTTTACTTTCGAGTCTTTAACTCTACTAGTTCCCTCATGCGTGATTTCAAGAGTTCGCCAAATGTCAAAAGCCGTTTCGCACATAGAAATCCGATTGAACTCGTTCTTGTTCAAAGCACAAAATAAGGCATTCATAGCCTTTGCATTTAAAGAAAAAGATTTTCTCTCTAAGTCCGACCATTCGTTCGTCGGTTTAGAGGGAAGTTGAAAGCCGTTTTCAATGATGTTCCACAAATCCAAATCCATTGAAAGCATGAAAACTCTCATTCGAGTTTTCCAATAAGTGTAATCCGAACCGTTAAAGAACGGTGGACGAAAAATCGAAAAGCCCTCTTGAAAACCATTTAGAGCCATTTCTCACGGGTGTGAATCCGAAAGAGAAAGAACGTGGCTCTGATACCAATTGTTAGGGATCGAGCGGCACTAAGAGGGGGGGTGAATTAGTGCAGCGGATAAAACGATGGATTTTTTAGCGATTTAATACTAGCTTCGGAAACTTCGTACGATGAAAGCAATGTTTCATTTGAAACTGATTTTTGCGTTCTAACTTTAAAGCATGCGTACAAAGATAAAAAGGAAGTGGAGCAAGTAAAGTAAAGGCTTGCAGCAAAGTAAAACAGAAATTTAAACACTCACACAATCAAGACGCAGCGATGTATAATGGTTCGGTCAAAGTGACCTACATCCACTTCCGAAGCCTTCTCCGATGAGGCTCCCTTCTTCCACTATCAAATCCTTTGAAGGGGAAGGATCAAATACCCCTCTTACAACCCTTTACAAGTGGTTCACACTCTTACAAGATTTCACAAGAAGAATGAGGTGAACACTTAAGCAAATGAAGAACAAGACTTTCCTAAGACTTATTTTCAAAATCTAACTCTCTAAGGGTTGAGTTTTTTAGCTGAAAAGGAAGGGGTATTTATAAGCCTCAAAGTGATTCAAATTTGGAGCCAAAACATGGAGCCAAAAATTTGAATCTTTTGAGTTTTTTTTTATGTCTTTGTCGACCTTGGCAGATCGACACACCCAAAGCGGTTCTATCGCTTGCACCAGGCGGTGCTACCGCTGGCTTTCCACGCACTGGCGGTACTACCGCCCCACCAGCGATACCGCTTTGGTTAGTAGTCGGGCGGTACTATCGCCTCAGCAAAGCGGTGCTACCGCTTTTAGTTTGGCCACTACGATGTCGGTCCGTAGTACCTGGCTCTAAGATGCGGACTCTGATAGCATGCACATAGCATGCATGCACGTAGTTGGTTGGTTTGGGCCAAAATTTTGGCCCAAACTCATCCTAATCAAGGGCCAATGGGCCCCACTTTGGGTTATCTAATCCTAACCGAAAATACGTGCTAACTACGAATTTTAAAGACGTTTCCTAAGCTATTACAAAGTCCACATGACAACTTCTTCCGGAAGCTTCCGTCAACTTCCGACGGTCTTCCGACAAACCTTCGAAACCATTCCGTGGACTCACGGTAAGCTTTCGACTTCACGATGATCTTGGCGAGTTCCCCGAGCTTCTTTGGCAAGCTCCGATCTTTCTTGGCAAGCTCCGCGAACTTCCGACGAACCTCCCGGCGAACATCCGAAAACCCTTCGGCAAGCTCCTACTCATTCTCGGCGGTTCGCAACGCCCCAATGAATCTTCGGACTTCCGTTGAACACTCGAACTCCCAACGATTCATCACACTTGTCTTCGGCCCTTTGTTTCGCTTTACGTCTTCATTCCTATCGTAGTCACTCCTGCACAAACAAACACCAAAACTCTACTTCGATCTAGACAGTTATTACAACGCGAATTGACATTCGCTTTCAAGACATCATTGGTCGGCGCCGTCCGATCCTTCGGCACATCGCCCTCTCTAGCGGCTTGTTGCCCAATCGACGGTTGACCTCCGCAACCTCGATATCCATGGCGCAACTCCGCACCTCTTGGCCCGATGCCCGACGTACGAAGCCTCCTGCTCGATAGTCGACCGAACCTCCGGCTCGACATCCAATATCCTGACGTGATCACCTCCGACGCAACGTCAATTCCTCCAGCGTCAACTGTCTAATCCTGATCGATAGTAGACCTGTGTAACTCAAAACGCAGTTAGACCACAAATCACACTCAATTAGTTTCATCATCAAAATCCGAGATTCAACACTAATGACCTATGAGATGATGTGCCATGCTCATGAAGAGCTTGAGAACCCCCTTCCAAAGAACAGGAAGGATATGGCACTTAGAACACAAGAAGACCACTTGAAAGGAACATCAAGTGATGAGGACAGTGACAAAGAGATTGCACTTTTGACTCGAAAGTTTAAGAAATTTATAAGAAAGAACAAGTTTAAAAACGACACAAAAAATAAATTTGAACACAAAAAGGACCAAGTTATTTGCTACGAATGCAAAAAGCCGGGACACTTCAAGCATGAATGTCCTCAAGCCAAGAAAAAGCAACCCAAGAAGAAGAAAGCATTCAAGGCTACATAGGATGATTCAAGTGACTCCGAGGTCGAAGAGGCAAGCAACAAAGAGGAGGCTAACTTCGCTCTAATGGCCCTTGGAGAAGAGGTTAGTGAATTATTTAGTGAAGAATTATCTTTCGATGAGATTTCTATCTCTTTTCATGAGTTATTTGATGAATGTAGAACTATTAGTAAGAAATTCAATTTGCTTAAGAAAGAGTATGCTTTATTACAAAACAAGTTCAATAACCTACAAACTCCTTCTCTACCCCCATGCTCTAAGTGTGAGCACTTAGAAGAAATAAAAAGGGAGAACTTGCTACTTAAAGAGACCTTAAACAAGTTCAAGGTCGGTAGCAAGGGCTTGGACATGATCCTTGCAAACAAGGGTCACGTCGGAAATAGAAGTGGAATAGGATTTGTGAGTGGATCTCATCAAAATCCTACTACCTTCATTAAAGGATCCACATTGCATGTATCACCCTATTTGAAATGTAATTTTTGTGGTAAAACGGGACATGTTGCTTACAAATGTCTGTTCAAGAAAATTAGTCCACAAAAATTAATATGGGTTCCCAAAGGAACCATAAACAACTCAATGCCAAATTACAAATTAAGTAGATCAATTTGTAGGGCACCCAAAATTAAATGGGTACCTAAAAACCATCCTCTTTTGTAGACAAACTCACAAGCTAGGAGCAAGAAATGGTATCTTGATAGTGGATGCTTAACGCACATGACCGGAGATCCATCTCATTTCTCTATGCTCTCTAGCAAAGAAGAAGAGTATGTCACCTTCGGAGACAACAACAAGGGTAAAATCATTGGCAAAGGAACCATTGGTAACAAATCAAGTTTTTCAATTGATGATGTCTTGTTAGTTGATGGCTTAAAACATAATCTCTTAAGCATTAGTCAATTGTGCGATAAAGGCTATGTTGTTAGATTTGAATCTAATGTTTGCATTATTGAAAAACCAAACAATAACATATCCATGATTGCTTTAAAGCAAAACAATGTCTACACCATAAATATTGATGAATTATGTAATGAAATGTGTTTTTCGATTTTGAATGATGATGCTTGGCTTTGGCATAGGAGATTAGGCCATGCAAGCATGAAACTAATTTCTAAGATTTCATCTAGTGAATTAGTAAGAGGCATCCCAAACATGAAATTTGTTAAGGACAAGGTATGTGATGCATGTCAACTAGGAAAACAAATAAAGACTAGTTTCAAATCAAAACATCAAATTAGCACCACTAGACCATTGCAATTGATCCATTTGGACTTATTTGGACCAATTGACATAACAAGCCTAGGAGGTAGCAAATATGGCTTTGTAATTGTGGATGACTATAGTAGATACACTTGGACCTATTTCTTGGCTCATAAAAGTGATTGCTTCAAATATTTTTCTAAATTTTGTAAACTCACTCAAAATAAAAAGGGTTTTATGATATCATCAATTCGAAGTGATCATGGAGGTGAATTTCAAAACCATGACTTCCAAAATTTTTGTGAAATTAACGGATATGATCATAACTTTTCTACTCCAAGAAATCCACAACAAAATGGAGTAGTGGAAAGGAAAAATAGAAGTTTGCAAGAAATGGCTAGAACCATGTTAAATGAATACAATTTACCAAAATATTTTTGGGCCGAAGCCGTAAATACGGCTTGCTATGTTATGAATAGAGTTCTAGTGAGACCATCCCTATCTAAAACTCCATATGAATTATGGAATGATAAAAACCCAATGTTTCTTATTTTAAAGTTTTTGGTTGTAAATGCTTTATTTTAAATGAAAATGATGCCTTAGGAAAATTCGATGCAAAATCCAATGAAGGCATATTTCTTGGTTATTCTTCCGTTTCTAAGGCTTTTCGTGTTTTCAACAAAAGAACCTTAGTTATAGAAGAATCTATTCATGTGGTTTTTAATGAAAATTCGAATTTAAGAAAAACATTTTGATGATGATTTTGGCTTTGATAATTTGAATTTGAATGAACCCTCTCCTCAAAACGACAACTTGGATGCATCTTCTTCCCAAACTTCCTTACCCAAGGAATGGAAGTATGTAGATGCTCATCCCAAGGAGTTAATTATAGGAGATGCATCGAAAGGGGTTCAAACTCGCTCTTCTTTCAAAGATTTTTGTGCCCATGCCGCTTTTCTTTCTCAAGTTGAACCAAAATGCATTGATGATGCCTTGAAAGATGATTCTTGGGTTATCGCAATGCAAGAAGAATTGAATCAATTTGAGAGGAATGAGGTATGGAAGCTTGTTCCTAGACCAAATGACCACTTAGTTATTGGTACTAAGTGGGTCTTTAGAAACAAGCAAGATGAATGTGGTATCGTGGTTAGAAACAAGGCTAGACTAGTGGCCAAAGGTTTCAACCAAGAAGAAGGTATCGATTACGAAGAAACCTTCACTCCGGTGGCAAGATTAGAAGCCATTAGGATGCTCCTTGCCTATGCTAGTAGTAATGATTTCAAATTATTTCAAATGGATGTCAAAAGTGCATTCTTAAATGGTTTTATCTTTGAAGAAGTGTATGTCGAACAACCACCTGGATTTAAAAATTCTCTTCTCTCAAACCATGTGTTTAAGCTAACTAAGGCTTTATATGGTCTAAAACAAGCCCCTAGGGCTTGGTATGAGAGGCTTAGTTCCTTTTTAATTTTAAATGATTTCACTAAAGGCAAGGTTGATACTACATTGTTTATTAAATATTTTGAAAATAATTTTCTTATTGTTCAAATTTATGTTGATGATATTATTTTTGGTTCTTCGGATGAATCACTATGTGAATCTTTTGCCAAGTGTATGAGTCATGAATTTGAGATGAGTCTAATGGGAGAGTTAACCTTCTTTCTTGGATTACAAATTAAACAACTTAGTAATGGCATATTTCTTAATCAATCTAAATACACATTAGAATTGTTAAAACGATTTAATATGGACAGCTCAAAAGCCATCCACACTCCAATGAGTACTTCCACCAAGTTAGACTTGGATGAAGATGGAGAAAATTTTGATCAAAAGACATATAGGGGCATGATAGGCACTGCTCTATCTATCTTAATGCAACTAGGCCAGATATCATGTTTAGTGTGGGACTTTGTGCGAGATTTCAAGCTAATCCTAAGTTGTCTCACCTTAAAGCCATTAAAAGAATTTTTAGATATCTTAAAGGTACTCCTAATCTAGGATTATGGTATCCAAAATCTGATGACTTTAATTTGATAGCCTATGCAGATGCGGATTTTGGTGGATGTAGAATAGATAGAAAGAGTACATCTGGAACATGCCAATTTTTAGGACATGCACTCGTTTCTTGGACTTCCAAGAAACAAAATTCTGTCGCACTATCTACGGCGGAAGCCGAATACATAGCCGCAAGTGCATGTTGTGCTCAAGTTATTTGGATGAAAAATACATTAGAAGATTATGGAATCTATTTAAATAACATTCCTATAAAATGTGATAATACAAGTACCATTTGTCTTACAAAAAATCCTATTCAACACTCTAGAACTAAACACATTGATATAAGACATCACTTTATACGAGATCATGTTAATGATGAGTTTATGTCACTCTTGAATTTATCGATACAAAACATCAATTAGCGGATATTTTTATAAAACCATTAAATGAGGAATAATTTGATTTATTAGAAGGGAATTAGGCATGTTAAATTGTCCAACTAATTGAGCATTATTATATGAGATTTTTCTTTGAAATTTCAGTTTTCATTGATTTAACTTCCTCTCGAACCTTCATTTGAAATTTCGGATTTCCTTTTGATATGATCTCATCCTTAAAATCTCTGAAAACAAAATTCTGTATGATTATTAAAAAAAAAAATTTGTCCAGCGATAGCACCGCTTGAACCGGCGGTAGTACCGCCTGGGTACTCTGCTCCCAGGCGGTAGCACCGCCTGGTTGGCGGTAGTACCGCCCGAACACCCCCATAGAAGGGGGTGTTAGGGTCGGCGGTGGACGACCGAAATCAATTGGCTCGCCTGAGAGATCTCTTCCAGGCGGTCGACCAAAATCAATTTGCCCCCATCTAAACGCTGCTCCCATCTAAACTCTGCTCCCTGGCGGTCGACCGAAATCAATCTGCCCCCATCTAAACGCTGCTCCCAGGCGGTCGACCGAAATCTCTTCCCCTTCAATCCTCTTCCACCTAAGCCCCTCTAAAACCTCTCCTCTCCATTCTTCCTCCTCCTCAAGGACAATCAAAGGCAGAAAACACAACAAGGTAATAGCTGAACCTTTCTTCTTCCTTAGTGTTTCAATTCTGTGATCTAAGCTTCTCTACTCTAAGCCTTCTCTTATAATTGCTTGTTTTTTCCTTCTCATTTCTTTTTGTTTCGTTCATCATAGACATGGCTCCCAAGAAATCAACAAGGGGCAAAGGGAAAAGGTTGGAAGGAGATTCATTTGATCCAACCCTTTTTAGATCTAGTGAGATAGCCTTAGAATACCCAAAGTTTGATTGTAAAACCATTCATAAGGGTAAATATGTTGATCTAGATAAACTAGGTAACCTAGAACATATTAGATGGTTTGCTAATTTAAATGCTCTACCCATCTTGCAAATTGATGAACCAATCTATCCTAGGTTGGTTAAGCTATTCTATGCCAACATGATTATTGAAAATGATGTTATGTCCACCTATGTGTTAGGTACTACAATTCAAATTTCTGATCGTATCATATGTGAGTTACTAAGAATTGAAGAAAAAAATAGAGGATGTTACTGTAGAGGGCAATGGGATATGGATGCAATCGGAGCTACCTACTCCGAAGCTTTAGAAATGATTTTTGCAAATTCTAACTTAGACATCATCCCTAAAAGCTGTGAGCATTTAGTCCCTTTTAACTCGAAATTACTTCATCACATTATGATAAGCATTTTACTTCCGAAGCAGTTTCATCTTGATGAGATAAGTATGTTAGAGCTGAGTACAATGTATTGGATTATGACTAGGCAAAATAATTGCTTTGGTTATTTGATTAGACAACAGATGAAAGAAATTTTCTCTAAAGACTTGATGTTGTCATTTGGTGGGTTGATCACTAGATTCATTCTTGCCCATAATATTTATGTGTCACCCGATGAGGAAGTATTAAAAGCTGCTAGATATAACATAATTAATAGAAGTCTCCTAAAGCGCCTTAAATGCACCTTTAGAAATGACATATGGATTAGGCAACCTAGAGGAGTTGATATAGTTCCTCCACTAGAAGAGCAACCTGAAACACAAGTTTTTAGGGGACATGAATCTCCTCCGCCTAGTCCCGTTCATCCAGCACCGGTTGAGCCAGCTCCTACTCCATCTACTGATGATCCGATCATGCTTGCCTTACATCAAATCTCATCACAAAACTGAACTTCAAGGAAATGCAACATATGAACCGCAAAATAGACCACTTGTATAGGCATCTTGGAGTTCCTCCTCCTGAGTAGCTTTTTTTTCTGTTTTAAAACACTTGTCCTGTTATGTTTATGACTACTTTGGATGATGTGGTGTGTTGTTACTTTCATCTACTCAACTTTTGAATGAACGTTCTTAATTCGATTTGATCGTAATTTTGTGACTATTATGGATGACACTATGGATGACACTTTTTCGAATGGTTTCTTGCTCTCTCCATGGCTTATTTGATCCCAATAAGTGATTTCTCTACCTTCCTTATTTTTTGTTGATGACAAAGGGGGAGAAAAATATAACTTGCTATGATTGAGTAATATGCTTAAAGCGAAGTATCGCATTGCAAATGCTTAAGAACTCTTACTCTTGAGATAAGCTACTTTTTGATTGATATCATGTATTTATATCAAAACACACTTATGGATATCACTTGATCTTTATCATGTTGGAATTAATTTTTCTGATTCTTATAGGTGGAAATACTTTGACATTGTTTAAAGTACACTGTTTTTAGTATTTATGCCTAAGCTTGTCTTTTAAGCTTTATGTTGAATAACATCTATACGACTTGGCTTAAATTCAAAAGATTGAATTGAAGCACCTTTTTACCTTCTGATTATATGACATATAGATAGGGGGAGTTGAGTTTAACTCCATCATCAATTGATTGTCATCATCAAAAAGGGGGAGATAGTTGAATCTCGGATTTTGATGATAAAATCAATTGGTGAAATATTTGTTCTAATCTATATTGTCAAAGATAAGCGTGCAGGATTAACTACGATGGGTCAGAAACATAAAGTGATTTGCCGAGGTCAAATCCGTCTAGTGTTCAAGAGTTCATCGGAAGTCCGAATGATCATCGGAAGTGTTGCCGGAACCAATCAAGATCGAATCAGGGACTTGCCGAAGTTTTCGAAAGTTCGTCACAAAGATCGTTGAAGGTTCGCGAAACTTTGCCGAGAAGGTTCGGAAGCTTGTCGAAGACTCGTTGAGCATGTCTTACAAGCCGAGAGCATGCTTTGGGAACCCGTCGGAAGAAATCCGAGGAAATATCGGAGGACCGCCAAGTCTCAACTAAAAGCTCACGGAATAAGACTTGAAGAAAGTTGGCTTAAATCACTATTAATTATGTTTTTAATTTCATAGTTAGCACGCACTTAGAGCAAGAATTTCAATTAATCTTGCTCTAAATTAGTAGGGGCCAACCGGCCCTCTTCGGGCTTTTTGGGCCATGGATAAGGCCCATTTAGCGAAACAGATCGCCAAGCGGTAGAACCGCTTTGCAGGTGTCTTTGAGCGGTGCTACGCCCGACTGAGCGGTAGTACCGCCCGGCCACATGGCTGAGCGGCGGTAGTACCGCCCGGCCACATGGTGAGCGGCGGTAGTACCGCCAGCCACACCGCTCAGCGGTAGCTTTGCTCTAGGCGGAAGTACCACCTCAAACAGCAGGTAGTACCGCCCAGACCCGAGAACTCCAAATTTGATTTCAAATTTGGAGCCCAATTTGAATCCATTTTGGATCTATAAATACCCCCTTTCTCACCAAGGGCAACCCTTTTTGAGAGTTAGAATCTTGTTTTTGAGTCTTTGATAAGTCTTGAAGAGTCTTGTTCTTGCTAAGTGTTCACCTCCTTCTTCTTCTTGAGAAATCTTGTAAGAGTGTGAACTTCTTGTAAAGGGTTGTAAAAGGGGGTATTGGTCCTTCCCCTTCAAAGGATTGCTAGTGGAAGTGCGGAGCCTCATCGGGAAGGCTTCAAGAGTGGATGTAGGTCATTTGACCGAACCACTATACATCATTGTGTTCATGAATGTGTGAGTGTTTACTTTTCTGAATCATTTCATTACTTAGCTGCAAATTGTTTAGTTCCTTGCTGCTTCATTTACTCAAGCAACTTCTTACAAGTTCTCTTTCAACGAATCGAAGTCTTCCTACTAACTTGTCTTTATACGAAATCGGATTCAAAGTTACATATTTAATCCGCTGCACTAATTCACCCCCCCCCCCTCTTAGTGCCTTTTCGATCCTAACAAGAAGAAGGAAAAACTCTATTGAAATAGTATCAAAATCTTCCATCTAAGCTTTAAGTGTGTTCTAGTCCAAGAGAGGGGTGAGAGGCCTTATAAGAGTTACCTCTTAAGCCCATCAAAAGGAGAGAGCTGTAAGGGAGTTGATCCTCATCTGTTGGAAGGATGATAGCTAGTGGAAAGTCGATGGCCTCAAGCAAAGAGAAATCGGGAGTGGACGTAGGTCGGATGACCAAACCACTATAAAAATGGTTTGTGTTTATGTTCATGCATTTATCTTTCTACAAACCTTTACTTTGCTAAGTTTACTGCCCTCATCTTCTTACGTATGCTTTCAACGCAATCGAAATAGTTTTAATCAAAACGTTATTCTTTTCGTACAAAGTTTTCGAAACTTGTTTAAAATCGTCGAAGTTTATCGTATTTATCCGCTGCACTAATTCACCCCCCCCCCTCTTAGTACCACTCGATCCCTAACAATTGGTATCAGAGCCTTAATATTTCTCTTTTGGATTTATATCCGTGAGAAATGGCTCTTCACGGCTTTCAAGAGGGCTTTTCGATTGTTCATCCACCGTTCTTTAACGGATCGGACTACATATATTGGAAAACTCGAATGAGAGTTTTCTTGCTTTCTATAAATTTGGATTTATGGAACATCATTGAAAATGGATTTCAACTTCCCTCTAAACCGACGAACGAATGGTCGGACTTAGAGAAAAAAAATTTTTCTTTAAATGCAAGGGCTATGAATGCCTTATTTTGTGCTTTGGATAAGAACGAGTTCAATTGGATTCCTATGTGCGAAACAGCTTTTGACATTTGGTGAACACTTGAAATCATGCATGAAGGAACGAGTAGAGTCAAAGACTCGAAAGTTAATTTTTTTGATGCACGATTTTGAGGTTTTTTGAATGCAACTAAGCGAGACTATATGCGACATGTACACCCGTTTCACGGATGTCGTCAATAGTCTAAAAGTACTTGGTAACTATTTCTCGGATTTTGAACTCGTTAACAAGATCTCAAGATCCCTTCCAAAAAGGTGGGATCCTAAAGTAACTATAATACAAGAGACTAAAGATTTAAATAATTTACCTATTGAAGAACTAATTGGCTCACTAATGATATATGAAATGAGCCTCCTAGAACATTTTAAACTCATTGAACACTTGAACCACCTTCTAAAGAACATGAAGGATTTCGAACTTCGAACAAATGAATACCACTTGAGTGATGACTCAAGTGATGAGGACATTGAATACATAACAATGAATGTTAACAAGTTCATTAAACAAAAATCTAAAACTAAAAATGAACTTAAACCGAGAATGAGGCCAAAGAAGAGGAAGGCACCCAAGAACGAATCAAGAACTTCCAAAGGTGAAATGACAAATTGGGCTTTGATAGGTTTCAACAATGAGGTAAGCAACTCACCTAAAATGTTTTTACGTTGTTTTGAAATTACATAAATTTTTCATGAGTGCTTAAATTAGTTAGTAGGAAATAAATAATTATTTTCAAAAAATAATATCATGCTTTTCTTTTGTTAAAAAAAGGTAAAAATTAAAAATGATACTTGCATGATTTGTGATAATGCTTAGGATTAATCCATGCATATGTATCTCGATGTTTTATATTGCTTTTCATTTCTAAACATGATGCTTGATGATTTTGTAACATGCATTAATTTTTGAAGCAATGTTAATTTGACTCTATGTTTTGGATTAACGTGTTTTTGGTCTAATTATTTTCATGACGAATTAAGATGATATTTTGAGATGATGAAATTTTATGTATACTTTCCATATCGGTTTTCGATCTTAAACATGATACATATCTATGTATGAATTTCTTGAAAGCCTTTTGATAATAGATGTGTGTATCTTGATTATAATTTGAAAACTTTCATCTTGGATTAATAGGCCTTAATCATTTTTATGATGAAATTTATAAAATGATTTTAGCAAAAATTTGAGCATCGATCATCTTGTTATAACTAATGAAAGAAAGAATTAAAATGATTTTGATGATGTTTTCGTTTTTAAATATGATACATGACATTTTCATATAAAAAATCTGAACATTCTTATGAAAGGTCAAATCACTTAAATTGAAACTCATAAAGATGAGAAAATGCACTATCATGATGTTTGATGCATTTGATCTTGATGACTTTAATGATAAAACTTATAATTCAAATTTATATGATGATGGCTTTCATGAAAATATTTGAACATACATTATGAAATCATCATTGATAATGATAAAATGAAAATGTTAAAAGGTTGTTATCATACTTAATGACTTTACGATATCATATCTTGATGACGAAACTCATGTGTTGGTTTTAAACATAATACTCATCTTTTAAAACATGAGCACACTCATATAAAACATATAAGTTAAAATGAAACATATTATCATGTTGAATCAAATTTTTGTTAAAAGATGCCTTATGTGTAATGTGCTATATTTTTGGCTTAAAAATGGATGCTTAAAATCATGTTTAATAAGTTGTTTTATGAGATTTTACCTTTTAAGTCTTGAATTTTCATGCTTTATCTCTATTTTACATTAAAAGATAAAGGCATGCTCAAATGAAATTAATCATAAAAAAGGAAAATGTATGATTCTTGAAATTTTTGATTTTTCATGAAAGACAAGTGATAAATTCATTTATGATATTTTGTGAATCACTTGAATTTGAAATGAGATCTTGATAGTTCTTATGCATGAATCAAGGTGCTCTTTGTGTTATCCATTCTCAAATAAATCATATTCTTCTTGAGCCTTGATATCATATCCTAGAAATGACATGATTTCTTTGCCTTATGTGATAATTGAAAATTGATATAAAAGAAAATTTGCTTTATGATAAATCTAAGAATCATGACTTGATCTATGAGAATGATATATTTTTATGTATCATGATTCTTAGTTGTATGTCCCTTATCATGAATTGAAAATTGATGCTAAAGAAAATTTGTAGATAATAATCTTGATTTCTTAGACTAATAAACTTGAGATCTTTCTTACATGAATCAAGATTTACTCTTCCTTGTCATGTTAGCTTGAATGTCAAATTCATATTCATGACTTGAATTTTGATGATTGTATAATTCTTTTACTCTATTAAAAGGACTTGTCAAATAAATCATGTCCTATTTTACTTTTCTTGATATTAAATCATTCATGACATGATTTCCTTATATGGCTTATATAATGACTGAAATTTTTAGCCATTTAGTCTTCCCTTCTTTTTGACAAAGATAAAGGGGAAGAAAAATTGCTACCTTGCAATTTCACAAGAAGCTAAGGATTGCTATCTCAAAGGATGCAAATATTGCTATCTTGCCTATCTCAAGAAGAGAAAATACAAAACTTAAAAAATTTATATTCCTACACTTGCCATGCTTCTATGCTTGTATGTTGTAATTTTTGCTTGCATATTTAAAGTGATGAAATGCTTACACAAATTGATTGCATATCGCAAAAGAAGCAAAGAAAGTACAACTTACACATCTTTGAATACAATTTGCTTGCACTTCTCAAAGAAACATAGAAAAACTTGCTATCATGAACATAATCACAATAAGTGCTATCTTGCCTATCATGAGAAACTTACCATGATTGAATGTTGAATGTTGATGAAAATTTAGCTAGTATGATTGTAAAACTTTCATATCTTTTAAATTAGCTATGATGATTACTTCTCCTTTTTGTTGATGACATAGGGGGAGAAGTAGATTGATGACTTCATGTAATGTATTTGTGATTGAATATTTTATATATTTACATGATGGTTTGATAATTCTCATAATTTGTGATGAATGTTGCTTGGATTTGGGTTAATCCAAGAGTTCTATCAATGACATATTGATAGGAGGAGTTTGGTTAAACTCTGGAGAGTTAAGGTTAACTCCGTCAGTCATCAATTAGTTGTCATCATCAAAAAGGGGGAGATTATTGAATCTCAAATTTTGATGATGAAACTAATTGATTGTGGTTTATTATTTAACTACGTTTTCAGTGACGCAGGTCTACTATCAATCAAGATTTGACAATTGACGCATGCGGAATTGATGTTGCGCCGGAGGAACACGTCAAGATATTGGATGTCGTGCTGGAGGTTCGGTCGACAATCGGCAAAAGGCTTCGGACGTTGGGCATTGGGCCAAGAAGAGCGGGTTGGGCCAAGGATATCGGGGTTGCGGAGGTCAACTGTCGATTGGGCAACGGATCACAAGAGAGGATGATGTGCCGAAGAATCAGACGAAGTGCTGATAAGCCAATGACGTACCAGACAATAGAATGTCAATTCGCGTTATAATAATTGTCTAGATCGAAGTAGAATTTTGGTTTGTGTGTGTAGGAATAACTATGATAATGATGAAGACGTAAAGCGAAATAAAGTGTCGAAAGTCAAGTGCGATGGATCGTCGGGGGTTCAAGAGTTCGATGGAAGTTCGAAGATTCGTTGGGAGTGCTGTCGGAACTGGCCGAGAACGAGTAGGGAGCTTGCCGAAGGGTTTTCAGAAGTTCACCGAAAGGTTCGTCGGAAGTTCGCGGAGCTTGCCAAAGAAGCTCGTTGGAACTCGCCAAGATCATCGTGAAGTCCAGGAGCTTGCCGGGAGTCCGCATAATGGTTTCTGAGGGTTTGTCGGAAGACCGTTGGAAGTTCGCCAGAAGCTCGCCGGAAGAAATCTTGACTTGTTGGACTTTGTAATAGCTTAGGAAATGTTTTTAATTTTGTAGTTAGTATGATAATTTGGGTTAGAATTAGGTGTTAATCCTATAACCCAAATAGGAGCCATATGGGCCTTGTTTTGGACTAGTTTGGGCTGAGTTTAAGGCCCAACCAATCAGTTGGAATAGCTCGGGCGGTGGCACCGCCAAACACCTGAGAGCCCAGGTGGTGGCACTGCCTGGCTGGGGTGGTGGCACTGCCTAGGACTCGAGAGCCTATGCGGTGGCACTAATGGCTGGGCGGTGGCACCACCTAGTACACCTGTCGGTGTCGAGATCGATAGGCGGGCACTGCACATCGACAAAGTGACAATGTGGCACCGCCAAAGACTCGAAAACCGAAAATGATTCAAATTTGGGCTCCAAATTTGAATCCTCTTAAGGCTTATAAATACCCCTCTCATTCATGGTTGAAAGGGTGTCTAGAACTAAGAAAGAAAAAGGGAAAACTTTATTGAAATAGTATCAAAATCTTCCCTCTAAGCTTTAAGTGTGTTCTAGTCTAAGAGAGGGATGAGAGGTCTTATAAGGGTTACCTCCTAAGCCCATCAAAAGGAGAGAACTGTAAGGGAGTTGATCCTCGCCCGTTGGAAGGAGGATAGCTAGTGGAAAGCCGGTGGCCTCAAGCAAAGAGGAATTGGGAGTGGACGTAGGTCGGATGATTGAACTACTATGAAAAAGGTTTACGTTTATGTTCATGCATTTATCTTTCTACACACCTTTACTTTGCTAAGTTCACTACCCTCATCTTCTTATGTACGCTTTCAACTCAATCAAAACGATTTTAATCGAAATGTTATTCTTTTTGTATGAAGTTTTTGAAACTTGTTTAAAATCATCGAAGTTTATCATATTTATTTACTGCACTAATTCACCCCCCCTCTTAATGCCGCTCGATCCCTAACAAAGTCTTGCTTTGGTCGAATTCTCCCAGAGAACTCTTTCTCTCTCAATCCGAATAACCTTAGCCAAGGATTTGTTCGAGCAAGAATACATGGGATATTCCTCTCATGATACCGAGAGTGGATGATCCTCTATTAATACTCAATAGCTTTCGTAAGGTTGAATACCACTCCCAATAATCGATTGTACTATATCTGAAACTTTCCAAACCTATAAGTCCGGTATCAAAGAGTGGAGTACTCATACAGGACATCCTTGGTGTCTCAAGTCTAAGGATCAGATACACTACTGGGACTACGGAATCGTTGTCTGACGTGAGGTATCAATAATCATCTAGTATTTCATAGGCGGATCAATCAGTGAACTCATTCCCCAATGATCACCTCAACTGTACCCTTAGTGTCTCCACATGAGTAGCTATGAGACCAGCCACCTCCATCATATGAATGGGTATACAGCACACCAGTCTATCCGGTTATCTCGATGTCCCTCTTAAGTAACCTATAACCAGGATTATTTAGGGTTTGTGTTTAAAGGTGAATCAGTCTCATTATCGTGATCTCATCATGATCTGATTCCCATTGCACAGATCCAAGGACATCACAATATATGCAACACGCAAGATAAAGTGATAAAATGCCTAATAATAAGCAAAGAGAAAGAGTGCATATCAAGTCACAAGTGCCATCACTCATGTGATTGGCTTGTAGGGCACATATGACTAGCAGTCAACGGTCAAGTTATACAACTTAGGTGTTATGCGATCGATGTATACGACTCGGGCAGTAAATGGCCGAGGTATACGACTTGGGCATTCTGCGGTCAAAGTATATAACTCAAGCAGTCAGCAACAGAGGTATACAACTCGGGCGTTTTGTGGCTGAGGTATACGATTTGGGCAGTCAACGACCGAGGTATACGACTTGGGCGTTCTGCGGCCGAGGTATACGACTCATGCAGTTAGCGATCGAGGTATACGACTCGAGCATTATGCGGTCTAGGTATGCGTTTCGAGCAGTGTGCGGCCAGGGTATACGACTCGGGCGTGTACGGTCGGGGTATACAACTCGGGCGTTCTACAGCCAAGGTATACGATTCAGGCAGTCAACGGTCGAGGTATACGACTCGGACATTCTGCAACCGAGGTATACGACTCGGGTAGTCAGTGGCCGAGGTATATGACTCGGGCGTTCTGTGATCGAGGTATGCGACTCGGGCAGTCAACGGCCGAGGTATATGACTCAGGCGTTCGACGACCGAGGTATGCGACTCGGGCAGTGTGCGGCCAGGGTATATGGCTCGGGATTTATTCGACCGAAGTATACGGCTCGGGCATGTTCAACCAGGGTATATGACTCGGGCATTTTGCGACCGAGGTATACGATTCTGGTAGTCAGCGACCGAGGTATACAACTCTGGCGTTCTATGGCTGAGGTATACGACTTAGGCATGTGCGGCTGGGGTATACGACTTGGGCGTTTTGCGATTGAGGTATACAATTCGGGCAGTCAGCGACCGAGGTATACGACTCTGGCATTCTATGGTCGAGGTATATGACTCGGGCAGCTAGCGACCGAGGTATATGACTCGGGCGTTTTGCAGCCGAGGTATGTGACTCGGACAGTGTGCGACCGGGGTATATAGCTCAGGCGTATGCAGCCGGGGTATACGACTCGGGCGTTCTACGGCCAAGGTATACGATTCGAGCAGTCAGCGGTTGAGGTATACGGCTCGGGGTTCTACGGCCAAGGTATATGAATCGGGCAATCAACAGCCGAGGTATACGACTCGGGCATTCTGTGGTCGAGGTATGCGACTCGGGTAGTGTGTAGCCGGGGTATACGGCTCAGGCGTGTGCGGTCAGGGTATACAACTCGGGCATTTTGTAGCTGAGGTATACGATTCGGGCAGTCAGCAGTCGAGGTATACGACTCGAGCATTCTGCAACCGAGGTATATAACTCGGGCAGTTATGTAGCCCAGGTATACGACTCGGGTAGTCAGTGGCTGAGGTATATGACTCTGACATTCTACAACTGAGGTATACGACTCGGGCGTTATTCGACCGAGGCATATAACTTGGGCAGTCAGTGGCCGAGATATATGACTCAGGCATTCTGCGGCTGAGGTATACGACTCGGTCATTCTATGGTTGAAGTATACGACTCGGATAGTCAGCGGCCGAGGTATATGATTCGAGCAGTCAACGGTCGAGGTATACGACTCGAGCATTCTACGACCGAGGTATACGATTCGGGCAGTCAACGACTGAGGTATACGACTTGGGCATTCTACGGTCGAGGTAAACGACTCGGCTAATCAGCGACCGAGGCATATGACTCGGGCGTTAAATAGCTCTGGGGTTCTGAGCCCTAGGGTTTAAGCTGCTTGACATATCAACGTGACTGTCCGATGATTTGGCTATCAGCCCATCACTGCCTCTAACGTGAGAGATCGCAGAGGACGGGCTTAGGGTTTCGGGCCCCAGGGTTCGTCGTGTCAATCCCATGAGTTTTGAGTCTTGGTGGGAGTTCTGTGCACCCAGTAACTGTCGCATCAACAGATATCTTTTTGCTGGGTGTCGCTTGAGTTGCCTAATGCGATACGATCTACTAGCGGTCATTAATGAGCAAGCTATCACCCACTTCAGGGGAGGCAAGTGGTTTCCTCGATCGGGGAGACTTTCACTATAAGTAATCTGAGGCCGGGTACACTCTAGCGCATTCTACTTCCTTGGTTTTTCCCTTTCGGTTTCCAGCATCTTCATCAGTCGTTCCCTCCCGAGTCCTCGTCGTCTTCGGCCTTCACCATCTTTCTCCTTCTCGGTCCATCCGTTTCTCCTCTCCAGATCAGTCGAGATGACCTCCTCTTCTTCCTCTTACTCTTCATCATCGTCTTTTGGCCAGGGTAGCCCGCCGTCCCCAGGCCGTGATTCCATTGCCACCGAAAGGATGATGTGGGCCCTTGAGGCCTTGAAGTCCTAGCATGACCTTGACTCCGTCGTCACTGAGGAGCTGCTAGGTCACATTCGGGAGCACTATGGCATCTCGGTGGACTGTGAGCTCCATGCCCCTCGGCTAGGGCAACGCGTGTATGACTCATTCCCACAAGGGTTCGGGATCACCTTAGACGCGCTGGAGGCGGGGCTTCGTTTCCCCCCTTCACCCCATAATCGAGTCCTGTCTCACTTGGTGGCATATCTCCCCATCCCAAATGGTGCTGAACTCCTAGCGCTACTTGGTGGTGTTCCTAGGGGAATGTCAAAACGTCGGGATTGTCCCAACCTGACCTCTCTTTCTCTCTTGTTTTCATCTTTCAAGGGGGTTGGGTGGTTATTATCTGTCGACCCGATTGGGTTTTAGGGTTAGTGGGGCCCCTTCCAACAATAAGGGATGGAAGGGGAGGTTTTTCTTTGTCAGTCAGGCATGGGGGTGGGGGTTTGGCCTCCGATGGTCGTCCCAGATGGTAGATAATACAACCCCGACATTGACCGACGAGGAGTGTGAGAACTTGGTAGATTGAAGGAGATTCTCTCCTCGTCATAGGTAATCAAGAAAATGATTAAGCAATGGCTCGTCGGGGTGGGCCTTAGCTATGTGCCTCAGGGTATGGTATTAAATATGTTTTGCTTTTGGCCTTCTCCCGCTCATCTCCTGAGGTTTTGCCTAACTTTTCTCTTTGCGTAGGCATGGTGAACCTCAAGACTGTTCGAGGAATGTCATGGGCTACTTCGGCCCCTACTGTTTGCCCAGAAAAAGAAACGCCCACGGAACCCCGAGGATGGCCTGGGGAGGTCGAGGCCGAACGCCCGCGGAAGAAGACAAAGATGTGCGCCTCGAAGAGGCCTGAGTCGATCGCAGCTCGGTACAAGCCGACCTCCACAGAGCACGCACCTCGTTCGGGGGCTGGTGGCAAACGGAACAAAGAGGGCCCCAGCCAAGTGGAGACAGGGAAGGTTGTTCAAGCACCATTTGTGCGCGACCTATGTAGCATCTGAGTCCGTGACAAGGACGAACCCTACCAGGCTCTGATGATGGGTGACTTCCCAGAGGGGGATGTGTCAGACCCAATCGTGCTTCGTTGGACAGGCCTAACTCGCAGGGATTGGGTGTGGGGAGATGACCCGTCCACCGCCTCGTTTGTCCAAGGTGGGCTGCATCCTAACTTGGCTCGGGAGCTTTATACTTCCCCCTCAGAGCTGCTGATTGCGAAATCAGTGAAGTCGCTGGTGTAGGTAAGGGTCTCATTCCTGCTAGTCATATATGCCCTGCAAGCCCATCACATGAGTGATGGCACTTGTGACTTGATATGCACTTTTTCTCTTTGCTTATTATTAGGCGTTTTATCACTTTATCTTGCATGTTGCATATATTGTGATGTCCTTGGATTTGTGTAGTGGGACTCGGATCGTGATAAGATCATGATAATGAGACCGATTCACTTTTAAACACAGACCCTAAATTATCCTGGTCATAGGTTACTCGAGAAGGACATCGAGATAACCGGATAGATTGAGGTGTTGTATACTCGTTCATATGATGGAGGTAGCTGGTCTTATAGCTACTCGTGTGGGGACACTAAAAGTACAATGCAGGTGCTCATTGGAGAATGAGTTCACTGATTGATCCACCTACAGAATACTGGATGGTTATTGATACCTCACGTCAGACAGCGATTCCGTAGTCCTAGTAGTGTATATAATCCTTAGACTTGAGACACCAAGGATGTCCTGTATGAGTACTCCACTCTTTGATACCGGACTTATAGGTTTGGAAAGTTCCAGATCTAGTACAACCGGTCATTGGGAGTGGTAGTCAACCTTACGAGGGCTATTGAGTGTTATTAGAGGATCATCCGCTCTCGGTATCATGAGAGGAATATCCCATGTGTTCTTGCTTGAACAAATCCTTGGCCAAGGTTATTCGGATTGAGAGAAAAGGGTTCTTTGGGAGAATCTGATAAGAGCAAGACTCAAGGAGAGACCGTATGGGCCTGACAGTACCATGCCCGGTATAGGGCCTCTGGGATATTAGATGGATGAGAGACTACAGATACATGGTAATTGAGGATAGATAGGTCCAAATGATTGGATTCCCCTGTATTGTCTAAGGACCGTGGCGTAGTGGCCTGGTACATCCGTAGTCGATAAGTTGGGTGAATTATTATAAAGATAATAATTCACTAAGTCAAAAGAAATTCTAAGTGTGACTCACGACCAACTCGATATTGGGCCTAGAGAGTCACACACATATGGTAGGTGTTGCGATGAGTAAAGGTTCGGATATGAGATATCCACTGAACCCCCTGTCTTATTAGATATCCATTAAGCCCCTGAATTATTGGATCCTGAGATGAGATCCAATAATTGCTAATAAGAGATTATTTGGTAGAAACCCACTAATCTAAGAGGCTTGGGTAATTAGATGGAGATCCAATACCCAATAGGGCAAAAGATCCATTAGAGTTTTCATGGGGCCTCTATAAATAGGAGGGAACCAAAGCTCTATAGGTCGAGGGTTTCTTTTGGTAGCCACCTCCTGTTCTCCTCTCCCTAGAGAGAGAGGTGCAACGTTGCAATCCCTGCTATGTGGATACCACTAGAGAGGAGGACACTTGACCTCCTTCATCCTCTCCCACAGATCTGCAGGAATTCAGGGATATATGATCTCCCAAGGTATCTTCTTTTACATGTGTAGTTTTGCAGATTTGTTTTTGACGCATCGATCTTCGCACAACGACAGAAACTTTCTACAGGAAATGTGGGGTTTTGTTTTCTGTTCTTCCACTGCGTATGTGACATCGCTCCCCTGAGTGATTTCCTAATAGTGGTATCAGAGCCAGGTTGTTCATGTGAAGATCGGATCTTAAACTGCGTGTGTTGTGTTTTGAATCTACTTTTGACGCCAAAATCATTGGCGCAAAAGGGCCAGGAAGGGCAGCAACTGTTGCTGCCCTTGCTACGCTCATGCAACTGTCACAAGGCTGCATGCAGCCTTTGCTCGCCGACAGCGACACCGATCGACGGCTACAGTCCGCAAGCCGCTACTGCACCGGCGACTCTTTGCTGCTCGCTGCGACCGTGGGGCAAAGTCACCCGCGGAGGCAACACTACCTAAGGGGCGGGCGGTGCCCACAAGGGTGACCACCATCGCTCACGGTCAGCAGAAGCGCCGCACCACCGTAGGGTGGTCCTGCGGGGAACAAGGTCGCTCGAGGAGGCGCGCTTGCCGCAGATGGCGCCGCGAGGCAGCCATCATCAAGGCGTCGACGGGTTGCCCGCGGGGTGCCTACGAGGCAACGCCTGCGGGTGCTGCCCCGTGGGTGGCGCTTAGACGAGCAAAGACCCACCATGCTGAAGCGGCGCCCTACGGCGCGCGCGCTCGTCTTGTGGGCCGCCCCGCCAAATGTCGCTGTCGCCGTGGTTGGGTGGCAGCGGGCGCACCGCAGCTACAAACGTAGCAGGATAGAGGGATTAGGGTTTTTTATCAAAAGATAGTTTTGCCCCTCGGAATTTTAAAAATTCCAAAGTCTATCCCTTTTGATAGAATTACTAAAATACCCCTCAGAATTTTAAAAATTTCAGACCCTTTTGATAGAATTATCAAAATACCCCTCGAAATTTCTAAAATTCTGATTTATGTCCACTTTGACAGAATTACCAAAATACCCTTTAGTCGAATTACCAAAATACCCTTGGGAATTCAAAAATTCTCTTTATATCTTTGATTTTAGAAAAAAATAAATATATTAATTAAATAGCTTAATTAACTATTATTTTTTTTATCTGGTGGTCCTATAAAATAACATATACATGTGATGTATGATGTGGACAGATGATCATGGACCTATGATGTTATGTGTGTACATGTGATTATTATTATTGGGGCCTACAAGCCTCTATTCTTTTCTCATTTATTGTCATGCCTGCGTGCTTGTAATCATATTGTAATTACATGAGGCACAGCGGTAGCGTGACTCACGAGACCAAGACGGACGATCCGACGCATGGAGATACATTGAGATGCCGACGGATCCGACTAAGTGAGATGGACGATCACAGGGCATAGAGATGCACCGAAGTACACATAGATCTTGATGTGAGTGATTGGTCCCACTGGCTCGGGCCTAATCACATTAGGATGTGGTCCATGATCATCTGGTGTGATTACTCATGTGATGTGTGATTAGATATACACCTACTAGATATGTATATATATATATTTACATGCAATGTAGTTATACATACATATATATATATATTAAATACGTATGTGTGTGACACATTATGTTAGGAGACCAAATCAAAAATCCTCTCCATTAATAATATTAAGTCGGTAAACGTGAGGCAATTAGATTGACTCACGTGGTCTTCCATCGTTATAGCTAGGAACTGATTCCCGATGTAGGTTGAGTTGGTTGAGTCCCTCGAGACTCACCTATATCACGTCTCGCTATCTTATCTACGACATAGAGATGTCACCGGTGACCTGAGGACATGGTATGCTTGGTCGAGTCCCTCGAGAGTATATCATCGAATCAAACTCATCTTGTAACGATGGTGATGACTTAATCGAACATCATAGTTGGTCGAGTCCCTCGAGGCCATGGTGGTTCGGAGGCCGAACAGGATAGAAATCATAAGGAGTTGTGATTGGCAAGAGTTGCCTACCTTTACGGGCTTAACGTGATTGGTCGAGTCCCTCGAGGTTACGTTAAGACACCGATTGGATCCTGATCCCCATTAGAGATCCGCCGGGGGTCTCCGATTCACATACCAGAGGGTGTTGTGTGTCTCACGAAAAATTAGTGGGAATACATTAAGATAGAAGTCCTTATCTTAATTGTTTAAATTTCTACAAAGTCTGCATGTTATTTATTTCTGCTACATCTTTTATTTCAGAAAAATATCGCTTTCAAATCATTTACGTGGCATACTTGATGCCAACTGCCTCACTAGTCCAAATTATACGGATTGGCTTCACAATCTGAGAATCGTTCTCACGGCGGAGAAAATCACGTATGTCCTTGATACAGTGATCCCTACGCTCGATGAAGGAGCAAGCGAGGATGAGATCGCTCGTTATGTGAAGTACTTAGATGATTTTGCTCTTGCTCAGTATTATATGTTGGCTTCTATGACTACTGAGTTACAGAGACAACATGAAAATATGGATGCTAAATCCATACTCGTGCATCTCCACAAACTATTTGAGAAACAGGGAAGAACTCAGCAATATGAGATATTAAAGAGTCTTTTCCGTGCCAGGATGACTAAGGGGACACCGGTTCAAAACCATATCCTTAAGATGATTGAGTGGATCGAGAAACTCACAGGTCTAGGAATGGTCCTAGATGATAATCTGTGTGTGGATCTTGTGCTTCAGTTCCTACTAGATTCCTTTTCTCAGTTCATAATGAATTTTAATATGAACAAACTTGAGGTGACCCTCCCAAAGCTCCTTAATATGTTGAGAGAAGCAAAGAGCACCATCAAGAAAGAGAAGCCAGTTCTCTATGCTGGTGAGACCAGAAAGAAAAGGAAGGCTGAAAAGACCCTTAAGAAGGGCAAGGGCAAGGGCAAAATGGGTAAGGCAAAGGTTGTCAAGAAAGACCCAACAAAGGACAAAAGCCAATGCTCCCACTGTAGCAAAGATGGGCACTGGAAAAGGAACTGCAAAGAGTACCACCTTGTAGAAAGGGTGAAACAAAAGCTTGGAGAAGCTTCAGGTACATTCATGATCAGTCTCCATTTGTCAGAATCTTATGATAACACATGGGTACTAGATACCGAGAGTGCTTATCATATCTGTAATTCATTGCAGGTTCTGGCAGGACCTAGGAGATTGAACAGAGGTGAGATAGACCTTAAGATGGGCAATGGAGCAAATGTTGCTACAGTGGCTATTGGCAAGGTCACCTTACATCTGCCTGGTGGAGCTATTATTGTATTAGATGCATGTTATTATGTTCTTTCTATTATCAAAAATATTATTTTCATTTCATGTTTGACAATTATTGGATATAAATTAGTTTTTGAGAACAATGATTGTTCAATAATATTAGATGATCAGATCATCACGAGAAGAACATTGCATAATGGTTTATTTATGCTAGATACAGCTCCACATATCATGAGTGTAAGTGAGTCTAAGAGGAAACGAGAAGAGGTGAACAATACATATCTTTGGCATTGTAGGCTAGGTCACATCCACGAGGGAAGGATTCAAAAGTTGCTAAAAGATGGATATCTAGATCCATTTGACTATGAGTCATATGCGACATGTGAACCTTGCCTTCGGGGAAAGATGACCAACTCTCCATTTAGTGGAACTGGAGAGAGAGCCATTGAGTTATTAGAACTCATACATAGTGATGTATGCGGTCCCATGTTGACTCATGTCATAGGTGGTTACTCCTACTTCATTACTTTCATTGATGATTTCTCAAGATACGGACACGTGTACTTGATGAAGTACAAGTCTGAAGCTTTTGAGAAATTCAGAGAATATAAAAATGAAGTGGAGAATAAAACAGGAAAGAGTATTAAAACCCTTCGATCAGATCGATCGAGGAGGTGAGTACTTGAGTATAGAGTTCACCCAATTCCTCAAAGACTATAAGATTTTATCCCAATGGACACCTCCTTATACACCACAGCTTAATGGTATATCAGAAAGGAGGAATCGCACACTGTTAGACATGGTGCGTTTCATGATGTGTTTGGCCGACCTACCCATCTCATTTTGAGGATATGCCCTAGAAACCACAGCTTATCTTCTAAACAGAATTCCAACTAAGCCAGTGATGTCTACTCCATATGAGATATGGAATGGGAAGAAGCCCGATCTTAAGATTGTTAAGATTTGGGGTTGCCCTGCCCATGTTAAGAGACATAACCCTGACAAGTTGGAATCTAGGATGGAACGGTGCAAGTTCGTGGGATACCCTAAGAAAATTTATGGGTATTATTTCTATCACCCTGAGGACCAAAAGGTCTTTATAGCCAAGAGAGCAGTGTTCCTTGAGAAGGAACACATTCTTGGTGAAGATAGTAGGGGCATGATAGAGTTGAGCGAGGTTGGAGAACATAGCTCAAGCACCATTCCAGAATCTGTTCAGATACCTAACACACAAGTTCCAACTTTACGTAGGTCTGATAGAGTATCTCATCCTCCTGAGAGATATGTGGGACATATCAGAAGAGAGGATGTTAAGGATATTGATCCTCAGACCTACAAGGAGGCTATTATGAGCATAGACTCCGGGAAATGGCAAAAAGCCATGAATTCAGAAATGAATTCCATGTACTCCAACAAGATTTGGAACCTAGTTAATGCACCCGAGGGTATTGTACCCATTGGTTGCAAGTGGATCTTCAAAAAGAAGATTGGAGTAGATAGAAATGTAGAGACCTATAAACCAAGGCTAGTGGCTAAGGGGTATCGTCAAAGGCAAGGTGTTGACTATGATAAAACTTTCTCACTTGTAACCATGCTAAAATCCATTCGAATTCTATTGGCTATTACAGCACACTATGATTATGAGATCTGGCAGATGGACGTCAAAACCGTATTCTTCAATGGTAACCTCGAGGAAGAGGTGTATATGATACAACCTGAGGGATTCGTGTCCAAGGATAACCTAGATAAGGTGTGCAGATTGCTTAGGTCCATTTATGGATTGAAGCAAGCTTCCCGAAGTTGGAACATAAGATTTGATATGGCAATCAGATCTGATGACTTAGTTAAGAACGAAGATGAGCCTTGTGTGTATAGGAAAGTAAGTGGGAGCACTATCACCTTTTTGGTATTATATGTGGATGACATCCTGATCATTGGGAATAATGTAGGAATGCTCTCCACAGTAAATACTTGGTTATCTAGGCACTTCTCCATGAAGGACTTAGGGAAAGCATCCTGCATATTGGGGATACGGATCTATAGAGATAGATCCAAGAGGATGCTTGGCTTGTCCTAGTCCAGGTACATAGGCACCATTGTCAAAAGGTTTGGCATGAAAAATTCCAAGAGAGGTCTCATACCAATGAGACATGGAATATCACTTTCTAGGAGTATATCCCCAAAGACTCCTAAAGAAAGGACACACATGGATATGATACCATATGCATCAGCGATAGGATCTATCATGTATGTTATGCTATGTACTAGGCCTGATATAGCGCATGCTCTGAGTGTCACGAGCAGATATCAGGCAGATCCAGGCTTAGAGCACTGGAAAGCAGTAAAAAATATCCTTAAGTACTTGAGAAGGACTAAGGATCTTTTACTAGTATATGGAGATAGTAGCCTCAGGGTTGAGGGCTACATGGATTCGAGCTTCCAGTTCGATATCGATGATAGCAAGTCTAATTCAGGGTATGTGTTCACACTGAATGGAGGAGCAGTATGCTAGAAGAGTTCCAAGTAAGATACCACTGTTGACTCTACCAAAGAGGCGAAATACATTGCTGCGGTAGAGGCAATAAAGGAGGGAGTCTGGATGAAGAAGTTCATCACAGATCTAGGAATCATCCCGAGCAGCGAAGAGATGATTCCCTTATATTACGATAACTACGGGGCGATTACTTAAATAAGGGAACCCGGTTCTTATTAGAAGTGTTCTGAGGAGGTTCCAACTTATTAGAGAGATCGTGGCCCGAAGAGATGTAGTAGTGGAAAGAGTTTCATCCGAAGATAACATTACAGATCTACTGACCAGGCTATTGTCTCAAATTATCTTTGAGCATCGCAGAGGTCTGATAGGGATCAGACACGTAGGTGATTAGCTTTAGGTCAAGTGGAAGATTGCTAGTCATATGTGCCCTACAAGCTAATCACATGAGTGATGACACTTGTGACTTGATATGCACTTTTTCTCTTTGCTTATTATTAGGCGTTTTATCACTTTATCTTGTATGTTGCATATATTGTGATGTCCTTGGATTTATGCAATGGGAATTGGATCATGATGAGATCACGATAATGAGACCGATTCACCTTTAAACACAGACCCTAAATTATCCTGGTCATAGGTTACTCGAGAAGGATATCGAGATAACCGGATAGACTGGTGTGCTATATACCCATTCATATGATGGAGGTAGTTGGTCTCATAGCTACTCGTGTGGGGACACTGAGGGTACAGTGCAAGTGCTCATTGGAGAATGAGTTCACTGATTGATCCGCCTACGGAATATTGGATGGTTATTGATACCTCACGTCTGACAACGATTCTGTAGTCCCAGTAGTGTATCTGGTCCTTAGACTTGAGACACCAAGGATGTCCTGTATGAGTACTCCACTCTTTGATACCGGACTTATAGGTTTGGAAAGTTCCAAATCTAGTACAGTCGATCATTAGGAGTGATAGCCAACCTTATGAGGGCTATTGAGTGTCATTAGAGGATCATCCACTCTCGGTATCAAGAGAGAAATATCTCATGTGTTCTTGCTCAAACAAATCCTTGACCAAGGTTATTCAGATTGAGAGAGAAAGGGTTCTCCGGGAGAATTCGATAAGAGCAAGACTCGAGGAGAGACCGTATAGGCCTGATAGCACCATACCCGGTATAGGGTCTTTGGGATATTAGATGGATGAGGGACTATAGATACATGGTAACTGAGGACAGATAGGTCCAAAGGATTGGATTCCCCTGTATCGTCTAGGGGCCGCGGCATAGTAGCCTGTTATATCCGCAGTTGATGAGTTGGGTGAATTATTATAGAGATAATAATTCACTAAGTCAGAAGAAGTTCTGACAAGTATGACTCACGGCCAGCTCGATATTGGGCCTAGAGGGTCACACACATATGGTAGGTGTTGCGACGAGTAGAGGTTCGGATATGAGATATCCGCTGAACCCCCTATCTTATTGGATATCCATTAAGCCCCTGAATTATTGGATCCTGAGATGAGATCCAATAATTGCTAATAAGAGATTATTTGGTAAAAATCCACTAATCCAAGAGGCTTGGGTAATTGGATGGAGATCCAATACCCAATAGGACAAAAGATCCATTAGGGTTTTCAGGGGGCCTCTATAAATAGGAGGGAACCAAAGCTCTATAGGCTGAGGGTTTCTTTTGGTAGCCACCTCTTTTTCTCCTCTTCCTAGAGAGAGAGGTGCATCGTTGCAATCCCTACCGTGTGTATGCCGCTAGAGAGGAGGACGCTTGACCTCCTTCATCCTCTCCCACAGATCTACAGGAATTCAAGGATATACGATCACCCTAGGTATCTTCTTTTACACGTGCAGTTTTGCGGATTTGTTTTTGACGCACTGATCTTCGCATGATGACGGAAATTTTCCATAGGAAATCTGAAATTTTGTTTTCTGTTCTTCCACTACGCATGTGATGTCACTCCCCTGAGTGATTTCCCAACAATTCCCTGCTCTCTCTGCTGCCATGTGCTTACTTTTGTTCTAAGCTAGCTTCTTCTACAGGGTCAACACTACTTCATGGCGTTAATCGACCATGTGGGGGATACCGGCCGGATTATCAACTGCTTAGGTGACAAGATAGCCGAGCTCCATCGCCAGGTTGAGGAGCTCAAGGCGGGGTCTGCCCCTAAAGCTGTTGTAGTGGCTGAGTAGCACACGACCGAATCAGAGGCCCAAGTTGTGCAGCTGAGGACTAAGCTCGGGGAGGTGACATGGCAAAGGGAGGAGTCCCATGCTCGGGTTCGTTCGATGGAGGATGAACTGCTCCAGCTTGCCTGCAATTTGGAGGCAGCTCGGGTCAAGGCCAAGAGGTCTGCTGAAGCATTGGAGGAGGAGATGCAGCAAAGGCCCGAGAGGGACATAGAGTTGATCGAGACTTACAAGGAATCTCGAGGCTTCCAACTCGGACTGGCTTAGTTGGGACAAACCACCTACGAGAATGGGTACCAAGTTGCAATGGCTTAATTTTGGGCTCAGTACCCGGACCTCCAGATCGAGAAGGACCCCTATGCCATCCTGCCTGAGGATGAGACCGTCGACATGCCCGAGGAGGTTCCTTTTGACAACAACGCGGACCCTCCGGAGGCTTAGGTTTTAGCCACTTCGCTTGTTCATTTGCAAGGGCTTGTCTGAGCGTAACTGTGCCTTGTGGACGATCCAACCATGTAACCACATTCTTGAATGAAAACCTTTTCGCATTAATTCTTATGTATAAACTTGCTTCGCTTGGTTCCCTACACAAAGAATTCTTCAGGTTCAACACATTCCATGTCCTCGGCACCGGGTGACCCTCCATCGTGGCGAGTCGGTAGGTACCATCCCGAACAATATCGATCACTCGGTAAGTTCCTTCCTAACTAGGGGAGAGTTTACCACATAACCGAACCAGGTTGCTGACCTCGGCCCTTCGTAGGACCAAGTCGTTCAATCCGATCGGTCGAGGGCGCACCCTTTGGTTGTAGAGCTTGGCTATGGCCCTTTTGTAGGTGAGGGCCTTTAGGTGGGCGTCGACCCGTCGGTCCTCTATTAGGTCAAGCCCGGCTCAGAGTCCTTTCGATGATGCCACCTCCTCGTAGCTTTCCACCCGAAACGTCGAGATGATAATCTCGGGTGGTAAAACGGCCTCCGTGCCAAATGTAAGACTGTACGGTGATTCTCCCGTGGCAGTTTTGGGTGTGGTATGGGAAGACCATAGAATGCTCGGGAGTTCATCCACCCAAGCACCCCGAGCCCCGGACACCCTTCTTTTCAGTTCTCCTAGGATGGTTCGGTTGGTTACCTCTACCAAGCCGTTTGTCTGTGGGTGGGCCACTAAGCTGAACCTTAATTGAATCCCATGGTCTGAGCAGAAGTCTTTGAATCTAGTGCTAGCGAACTGGGCTCTATTTTCGGTGATGATGATCTTCGGTATGCTGAATCGAGTGATTATATTCTTCCACACAAACTTTTCCACCTGTCGCTCGGTGATTGTCGCCAGCGGCTCGACCTCGACCCATTTGGTGAAGTAGTCCACTCCGACGATGATGTATCTTCATTGTCCTGAGGCTGGAGGGAAAGGCCCAAGGAGATCCATTCCCCACTGCGCGAAAGGCCACGCAGAGTCTATAGGCGTTAGTGGCACCATGAGCTGTCGGGGCATTCTGGCATACCTTTGGCATGGGTCGCATCGTTGCGCATAGGCCTTTATGTCTTGGCACATGGTCAGCCAATAATAATCCAAGCGAAGGATTTTGAAAGCCAATGCTCGCCCGCCAATGTGTTCGTTGTAGATCCCCTCGTACACCTCGGCCAGGACTATCTGAGCCTCCTCGGGTTCTAGGCACCATAGAAGTGGTCGGGTGAACGATCTCCGGTAGAGCCGCCCATTCATCTCACTGTACCAGGCCTGAGTGCATCGCAAACGTCATGCTACGATCTTATCAGCAGGCAACGTCCCATTTTTCTTATACTGTAATATCTCTTATGTCCACATTGTATGTGCTTTGACTGAGGCCACCACCCCGACCGCGATCGTCCAAGTCTGGAGTTCCTCGACCTCGGGTGCGGGGCCAGCTTCGGGGCCTAAAGCGAGCTTTGCTAGTGCATCAGCCTGCCTATTTTGATCGCGCGGCACTCTAGTCACTGCGAAGCACGGGAAGTTAGCGACGAGTTTTCTCGCCTCGGCCAAATACTTTGACATGTTTGGGTCCCAAGCTTCGTAGCCTCCATTGATGTACTCGACTACCAACTGTGACTCGGTGTAGACCTAGATGTCTTCCACCTATAGTTCAGTGGCCAATCTAAGCCCAGCCAGGAGTGCCTCATAATCTGCTTCATTGTTAGTAGCTTTGAAATCGAAGCAGAGGGAGCGCTCAAATGATCGTCCGTCGGGTCCTTCCAATACAAGTCTCGCGCCCGTGCTCCTTGAGTTAGTCGATCCATCGACACATAGGTTCCATTTGCACTCCAATTGCTGGGGGGGGGGTCAACTCCGAGATGAAATCGGTGACTTCCTGAGCCTTGATTACGGTCCTTGGGGCGTATTGTATGTCGAACTTACTCAACTCGACTGACCACTTGAGGAGGCACCCTGAGATGTCAAACTTAGATAAAACTTGTCAAAGCGGGTGATCGGTGATTACCTTGATCGGGTGAGACTAAAAGTAGGGGTGCAGCTTTCAGGCCACGAGTACGAGTGCCATGACTAGTTTTTCGAGCGGTAGGTATTGCTCCTCAAGTCCGCTCAACATGTGGCTAGTGTAGTAGACCGGGTGCTGCCCTTCGAGAGTTTCTTGGACTAGGACAGAGTTGACTGCCCGCTCGAAGGCCACCAAGTAGAAGCTGAGCTGCTCTCTCGGGGGAACCATGGTGAGGCGGGGGAGTCTGGCCAGATGTTGTTTGATTTGTATGAAGGCTGCTTTGCATTCCTCTGTCCATTTGAAGTCCCTCGGGCTTTTTAAGGCTCGAAAGAAGTGGAAGCATTTGTCGCCCGATCGGGACAGGAATCGAGACAAAGCGACGAGCCTCCCAGTCAGTCGTTGTACCTCTTTGATTGTTCAGGGTGGCTGCATGTCCATGATGGCTCAGACCTTCTCCGGGTTGGTGTCAATTCCTTTCCTGTGGATGATGAATCTGAGGAATTTCCCTGAGCTGACCCCGAAGACACATTTAGCAGGATTGAGATGGATGCCGAACTTACTCAGGGTGCTGAACGCCTCGGCAAGATCCACCAGATGTGCCACTATCTTCCTGCTTTTGATGATCATGTCATCGACATATACCTCCATATTTCGTCCGATATGATGGGGAATATCTTATTTACCATCCTTTGATACGTGGCCCCGACATTCTTCAGCCCGAACGGTATCACCCGGTAGTAGTATACTCCCTGGTCGATGATAAAGGTCATATTTTCCTGGTCCTCGGATGCCATCCTGATTTGATTGTAGCCTGAAAAGACATCCATAAATGAAAGGAGCTCATGCCCGGAGGTTACATCAACCAGCTGATCGATCCTCGGAGGGGGTAGCAGTCTTTCGGGCATGCTCGGTTGAGATTGGTGTAGTCGACATACATCCTCCAATTTCTATTAGGTTTTTTAACGAGGACCACAATTGATAGCCACCGAGGATACTTGGTCTCGGCTATAAAGCCTGTTGCGAGGAGGCACTCCACTTCACTACGGATTGCCTGTTGTCATTCGGGAGCCAACTTTCGGGGTTTTTGTTTTACTGGATAGGCATCGGGGGAGATGCTCAGGTGGTGTTGTGCAACCTTTGGGTCGACCCTGGGCATGTCCACCAGCGACCAAGCAAAGATGTCAGCATTGTCGACCAAGAAGCTAATGAGATGTGCTCGCTCTTGTTCTGGGAAGCCCGACTCAACCCTCATGACCCGATCAGGCCGATCCTTGTACAACGGCATGTCTATAGTGGGCTCTGTTGGCTCGAGGTGATGGGACAACCTTTTGGCATCCTGAGGGTCCTCCATCGGCTGCTCGGTCCACGTCCTTTTGGATAACAAGACTGCCGTCAAGTAACACCGTCTGGATTCACGGGGGTTTCCCCTGACCTCACCGACCTCACCACGGATCAGGAACTTTATCGTCCAATGATATGTGGAGATGACGTCCCAGAACTTGTTGAGGGTTGGCCGGCCCAAGATGGCATTGTGTGCCAAGGGGAGATCTACCACCATGAAGGTGGTTATTACTGTCTTCGAGCTCGGCTCTTCTCCCAAGATTACTGGCAAAGTGATCGTGCCGAGCGGGGAGACTGAGTCGCCAGTGAACCCAGTGAGTGCCGAGCTTATTGGTGCGAGGGCCTCCCTGAGCAAGCCAAGCTTCCGGAAAGCGTCCAAGTAAAGGAGATCAGCAGAACTCCCTGTATCTATCATGATTCTCTTCACTCGGGCATTGGCGACCTTGGTTGTGATCACCAACGCATCGTTATGCTCAAGGTGCTCCGTCTCCTCAGTCGGGAATGTGATTCGGGGTCGGGCTGTCGCCTCGAGAATTCGTCGATCGCCACTCGGGCGTAGGCCTTTTGTCCTGACATGCTATTGCCTCCCGAGGCCGGCCTGCCTATTATGACATCGATCTGTCATTCGATGGGGCCTTCGGGATGTAAAGAGGGGTCTCGATCCCTCTTCAAGTAACGGCCGAGATTCCTCCGACGTATAAGCTCTTCAATCTACTGCTCCTGATGGAAACGATAGTATTTTATCTGGTCTCTGAGCTCATGGGGGTTCTTCATTGGGTTGGGGGTTTTCAGGAGCCCCTTCTCTTTGATTTGGAGAAATATCTCCGTTCGAGATGTGCCCAAAGTCGGAAGAGGTGACCTCGGGGATAGCGCGTCGGGTCAATCCATCCTTCTCCTCGGGACTCCCGATGGCTATCCCCTGGGTGGTTTTGCCCTGACTCTCTTGTGCTCCTCCTGCTTCTCGGCCATCAGAGACTCCATTGCAACGTACTAGCTCGTGCGTTGGAGCATCTCCGGAACTACTGTAGATGGTCGCTCGACGAGTGACCAGAAAAACTCGGAGGGCCGTAGCCCCATCATGAATGCCTGCATTATCAGAGAGGAGTGAGCATCGGGTAGTTCTCATATTTCTGTAGCGAAACAGGTTATAAAGTGGGACAGGGGCTCATCCTCCTTCTGATTGAGTTCAAGAAGTAGGGCGACGGATGGTTTCGGCCGAGTGTAGGCCAGGAAGTTGAACTCGAAGTCTTTAGCTAGTTGGTCAAAGGAGGCGATCGATCTGACCATCTGCCTATTATACCACGCCCAAGTCGGGCCTTAGAGAGTGGTGGGGAACGCCCTACACATCAGGGCGTCAGAGGTCCCGTACAATGCCATTTGAGCTCTGAAGGCGGCCATATGCTCTGTCGGGTCGGAGCTCCCGTCATATGTGTCTAGGGAAGGTAGGCAAAAGCTCGGTGGAACTGGCTTTTGCTATATCTCAGGGGCGAAAGGAGATCTGTGGTGGGCGCCTTCCCCAAGCTCTTCCTTGGATTGGCGTACCTCCCTTTTCACCTTATTGAGTCGCAACTGGGCTCGGAGCGAATTTGTCGACATGGACGTTAGCATGTTGGGCTCTTGCTGCGTCCTCGGATTCCCCGATGCCCCCTCTGGGAGCGAGGTCAAGTGCGCTTCAACTAGAGCTAGCGACACCCTCGGGATCGGGGGCACAACAGGCACCGAGGTCGATGGTTCCAACCACGGCAGTGGTGGGGTCGTCGCCTGTTACGCCCACTGCGGGATGAGTGGAGCGATGGCCTGCATCATCTCGGTAAGAGTTTGGACTTGATTGGCGAGGCCCCAAAATGCCTTATGCGAGATGGGTGATTGGGTGGTTGAGGCGGCTCCGGGCAATAGTAGCCCCGGGTTGGTGAACAACCGCCAGTAGCGCTCTGAGGTCGCGACGGGGTCTTCGGCCCGAAGCCCATGGTGGGGTGGGGGACATTCCCCGAACCCACCCACCGGGAGGGATCCTTCTGCCGGGAGCTTGCCCAAGCTTGTTTGTTGATCTCGCAACATGGGCCCTCCTTTTAGCGTCAATCTGTTAGTGTACCTTTACGCCATGGCCGCTGAGTGTGCACGACTTGTTTCAACCCAGGATGCGTGAGTGTTGCTCCGGGACGACTTTGGAGCCTGGGGGAGCCGTCGGGTCAAGATGGAAAGAGGGCAGGCTCTGTTCTGGGGATGAGGCCTTCTTCCGCGTGCGAGCTGTCCAACTTGGGGCCTCTAGATCCTGCACACTTGGGGCCTCTAGATCCTGCACAAAAAGATCAAGTCAGTCTTTTTGTGGGGGAATGCTAGCTGTTGTTTTGGAGCGAGCCGGTTTTTTTCTCCTCCTCCACCAAACGGCGTGGTCTGGGGCTTTTATATTGGGAACGATACTATTTCTTAGTGCACTGATTACAGTACCGTATTTCTGATAGCGTTTGAACCCGGATGAAACTATAGGAACGGCCCAATTTTTTCGGGATGACAATGTGCCTTGGTTAGAGTTTGATCTGATATGATCGGACGCTGTCGAATCGGGCTGAGGTGGACAACCACCTCAGTCCGCAGGTGGTTGGGTCTCTGGAGGCGTCACCCGTACGTTGGTGACGCCAACTCGCGTCCCATCAGTTAGCTTGACTAACTCCCGGGACAGAAGTCGACCCATACGCACCTGTGATTCACCGTTTGACCATGGCATGGAGGGAGTCGTCGCGAGATGCCCATCTATTATTGCTTTCTTTCAACCCTTCAGCTCAGCTACACGTAGTTTGGCTTTTCCAGGCTTCAACAAACGCTAAGTTGATGCGTACCATCCAGGCATCAACCAGAAAGACAACACAAACATCAAATGCTGCTAATGCAGGCTTGTTAAAGAGGAATTGCTGCTCTTTCAACAGAGGGAAGGCATCATGTATGTTCGTAGGAGCTATTCATACGCCCACATAATTTGGCCTGCACCGTAATGAATTAAAGTCATGTGACCCGACAATCCTCGTCTCATATATGTATCATCATAAAGGAATTGTTTCTCATGACAACGTAACTAATAGCAGTTCCTTTTGTCGAGCACATTCGGATCTATCCACAAGAGAAAACACAGCTCAAGCTTTTAAATCGAAGTCACTTGCGCTTCATGCATAAAACGCAAATGTGTTGACAATAAATGTAGAAGTCGCAAGTGCAACGTGCTGTATGCCTTTAGTTAATTATTACATGTATTGCCTCAACCGAAGAAAATGGGAATAAATAGACGAGGAAAATGTCACTGCTTACTGCTAGTACATCATTATTATAACAACATAGTAACCAAATCAGGCTATGAAGGTTTTTATTAGAGACAAATCAAAGTGGATCAAGATTTAATCAAACATCCTAAGCATGTCTTACAATTAACAAATTAGTAGTGAGCAGTGACATTTAGGTTGCTTTGAGGCAATATAAATTGGATGAGCAAGCTGAAGGCTCCTCACAAGCCATGTCAATAAACCTGACAATAATTTATTCGCCAACTGTATGATGTTATCCTGCGAGCACAGCACCCAACCTTCTTTCGTTCATGACATCAATCATTAAACTACTGATTCTTGGGCGACCAAGAACTTCACATGTTTCCCCACGACACCCTACGTGACAAAAAGGCCTCAAATCAGATGCCAACAACAGAACCTTCCCTTGTCACTTCAGTTCTTTTTGTTGCAGAAGAACCATTTTCGCATGCAAAAAAGTACACACATCAGAATTGGCTACTGAAGCACATTTACTCATCTAAGCTGTATGTGTTGTCCTTCTTCTACTGTAACTAAATACAAGTGTTTTTGGGATATTCTGGGCGCAGTTACAGGCTTCAGTACTAGCTTGGGTTAAACCAAGATTGCAGCACAAAGTACTGTGATGTGGTTGCTACTAACACTTCTGCAGAAGGGTGGTAAGGAGGGCTTATGGAGAGATCGAGATTGAGGTCGGTGCTGCTGCTGCCGCCGCCGTCGCTGGGGAAGTTTACGACCTTCGCTACAGTCGTGGAGTCCTGAGCCATGGACACGTCTTGTTGTTTTAAGGTTGCGAAGGGGTGAGTGATCAGCTCGATGGGTCGGTGAGTCTGAGGGTCGAGGCCTCGGCCGAGGAGCTTCCTCTTGATGGTTGTATTCCAGTAGTTCTTGATCTCGTTGTCGGTCCCACCCGGCAATCGCCCTTCTATGAGAGACCATCTGAAAGCTTCAAACAGATCAATTCATGCTCAAGTATTGGGATCATCTTATCTTACTGGCATCATATTCACAGGAAAAGAAGAAGGAGGAGGTGATCACGTATGTACTTGTTCCCAAGCAAACCATGGAGCTTGATGATGAGCTCGTCTTCTGCTGCCGTAAAGTTGCCGCGCTTGACATTGGGGCGGAGGTAGTTTATCCACCTGAGCCGGCAGTTCTTGCCACATCGAAGCAGACCTTCAAGAGCAGGCAAATCCCCAGTAGATAACAACTGCAAGTGACATACGATCAACCCTAAGCTTCTCAGAATAAGGTACTGTTATGGGTATTAAATGCGACATGATGTCACGCTCCTATGGACCCTGCCCTTATGACGTCACGCCCCTCCTGCGCTCAACTACCCCCACGATTGACCACCCGACGTGATATCTCCTCTGCTCTGCCTTAAGACCATGCTGAGTCAACCACGGCATCGGCCTGCGAGACCAGGTCCGTATACCGCCCCTCAGACGCAACCAGAAGCACGCCATGGCTTGACATATTTAACCGACCACAGAGTAAGAAAAGGAAGGTAAGTCTTTCAGGACTAAGGATTGGATCTGGACACTAGTAAGAAAGTGGGCGGACTGAGCGCCGGAACCCTCGAGTGGGGATCTGACTTGAGCGTCGGAGGGGTCGGGCGGAGCATCCTCCGACCCGCCTTTGTGCAGGTACTCCCCCCCCGGCGACCCCGGCTCGAACGACTGACCGGGATCCAACGGGAGCAGGAGCCCTCGACGAGCCCCGAACCTTACCGAGACGACCCCGGATTCTCTTCTTCCCTAACACACAGCCCGGGATCACGGTAAAAAGTTGTTTGCACTAACAGATTGGCGCTAGAAGGAGGGCCCGTCGAGAGAGCATCTACTACGCCCCAAATAATACATGGACGAGAGGCCGCACCCAGGGGGGACGTCAACGGAAGCCCCCTGGAGGGACGATCCCACTTCGACCGCGGAACGCTACTGGAACCTGTTCAACGACCCTGGACTTCACCCACCCGACGGGGTTTCATCGCCCCCTCCCCAGGTTACTGCAGAGGCCTTTCGAGACCTGTCCCAGCAGGTCCGAGCCCTAACGAACGCCGTGCAGGCCGTCGTCCCTCATCTTCCTTCAGGGATGGAAGGGCCGAATCCCCGAGGACCCGGCCTCTCCCCCCGTGCTCGAGAGTTGCCCCCCACGGCACCATCCTCCCCCGCATCTCGCCAGGCCCAGGACGGAGCCCGGGTTCTCGAAAGGCCGGGCGCTCCCCCCGAGCCCGAAGTCATATCCTCGGATTCGACGGGTTTACTCCGAGCGCAGGTTCGCTCTATTTCCCAACGCCTGGAGGAGGTGCAAAGGGACGTCCGAATGTCAAAGGAGGAGCAACGGGCGGACCCTCGCTGGGAGTCACCCTTCACCAGCGACATACAAGAGTACCCGGTGCCTTTGAATTTCTGCCTACCTTCCGTCGATCTTTACGACGGGGCCAGTGATCTGGCGGATCGTGTTGCCGCCTTTAGAGCGCAGATGGCCCTATATGGGACCTCGGACGCTTTGATGTGTCGAGCGTTCCCTACCACGTTGAAAGGAGCCGCCCGCACCTGGTACAGTACTTTAAAAAGCGGGACGATAACGTCCTTCGAACAGCTCGCCAGGGACTTCGAGCTACACTTCTTGGCGTTCGCGCGTCCGAAGCCATCGGTCGCGCTCCTCTTAGGATCGAAGCGTAAGGAGGACGAGTCCCTTTCTCGCGTCGACGATTCACCACGGAGGTATGAGAATTATCTGACGCTCACCCCTCGCTGCTGATGCAGGCATTTATGACAGGGCTGCGACCCTCGAGATTTTGCTGGTCCTTGGTGGAACGACCCCCCACATCCATCGCAGAGATATTTCAGCGGGCAAACCATTATGTGGCGGCCGAGACTTGGATGTCGGGAAGAAAGGAAGAGCGGCCAAGGGGAAACCCGACTCCAGCCCGAACGGGAGCGGCAACGAGACGACGATCTCCGCGTCGGGGACGCCAGGCGGGACACCCCGACCACCCCGCACCCGAGCTCCCATCACCCCCCTTAAATACGTCTCGCACGCGGATATTCCTCCAGATAAAGGAAAGGGGAATGCTAAGACCTCCCCGCCCGATGAGAGCGCGGCGAGAGTTTACCGATCGTACCCAATACTGTCGTTTCCACCGACAGAATGGGCACGACACGGAGCAATGTTATGAGTTGAGGCGGCAAATTGAAGAGCTGATCCGGAGGGGACATCTAGATCAATACCTCCAACGCTCGCGGGAACCTTCCCTGCGCCCTGAGGGACCGGTCGAGCGACACATTGATGTCATCGTTGGGGGACCCGCCTCCGGCGGGAATAGCACCTCGGGACGAAAGGCGTACGCGCGTGCTGCCACATCCGAGGAGCACCATTCCCCTGTCGATCCAGAAGTCACCTTCCCATCAGAAGGTTCGGGGCGTCCGGAGCACGATGACGCCCTGGTGGTATCAGCCCGAATCGCCAACGCGCAAGTTAGAAGGATCATGGTCGACACAGGCAGCTCGGCCGACATCCTCTACTTCGACGCTTTCCTGGCGCTGGGATTACCGAAGGAGGCCCTGAAGCCCTAGCCCTCGACGCTCACTGGGTTCACTGGCGACTCGGTCGCGCCGCGTGGCGCGGTCACCCTACCCTTGACTATCGGCGACTCTCCAAAATCCAAAACGGTTTTGGCGACCTTCCTAGTGGTCGATCTTCCCACCGCATACAACGCAATCCTAGGCCGACCGACCCTCAACAAGTTAAGGGCGGTTGTCTCCACATACCATCGGACCTTGCAGTTCCCTACAAGTGCCGGAGTCGGGGAAGTCCGGGGAAACCCCCAAGAATCCAGACGGTGCTATCTGACGGCAGTCTCCTTGGGTAAGAGAAAGAGGCCGGGACAGCCCCTGGAAGACCCGCGCGAGCCAAGACACCCGGCCCGACATCCCGAGCCGGTGAACCCGGCGGTCGACATCCCGTTGCGAAGTGACCGCCCCGACCAGACGGTCGGGATCGGTTCGGATTTAGCCGAACAAGAGCAGGCTCAGCTTATCAGCCTCCTCCAAGAGAATGCCGATGTCTTTGCTTGGACGGCGGGCGACCTTCCAGGGATCAGCCCGGAAGTTTCCCAGCACCACCTGAGCATTTCTCCGACCGCCCGCCCGGTGAAACAAAGACCTCGAGCCCAGGCTCCAGAGGGCCAACAAGCTGTGCAAACTTAGGTGGATAAGCTTCTTGCGTCCGGCTTCATTGAGGAAGTCAAGTACCCCCAGTGGTTGTCCAATGTAGTTTTCGTAAAAAAGCCTAATGGGAGCTGGAGAATGTGTGTCGACTACACCGATCTGAATCACGCTTGTCCAAAGGATTGCTTCCCCTTACCCAGGATTGACCAGCTGGTCGACTCAACCGCGGGACATGCCCGTTTCTCCTTCATGGATGCCTTCGCCGGTTACAATCAGATTCGGATGGCGCCCGAAGACCAGCAGCACACCGCCTTTCACACCCCCCGAGGAGCTTACTTTTATAAGGTCATGCCGTTCGGATTGAAGAACGCGGGAGCCACTTACCAGAGAATGGTGAACAAGATATTCGCCCACCAGATAGGGCGGAACATGGAAGTTTACGTCGACGACATGATTGTAAAAAGCCAAACGGGAACCGCCCACCTCGACGACTTGAGGGAGACCTTCGACACACTAAGAGGGTACGGGATGCGACTTAATCCGGCTAAGTGCGTTTTCGGCGTAGCATCCGAAAAATTCCTGGGGTTCATCATACATGCAAGGGGAATTGATGCCAACCCGAAAAAGATCCAAGCGCTCGTCGACATGAGATCACCCAAGACAGTAAAGGAGCTTCAGTGCCTTAACGAAAGGATAGCAGCTTTGTCCCGATTCTTGTCCCGATCGGGAGACAAGTGTCTTCCCTTCTTCCGAGCCCTGAAGGAGCCCAGGAACTTCCAATGGACGGCGGAATGCGAGGAGGCCTTCGCGTGCCTAAAGCAGCACCTATCCGCCCTCCCCCGCCTAGCCTCGGTCTATGCCCCGGAAACACTCCGCCTTTCCCTGGCTGCGTCTGAACACGCGGTAAGTTCGGTGCTGGTAAAAGAGGCCACAGAGAACCAGCACCCGGTCTATTACATCAGTCATGTCCTGCGCGGACCGGAACAGCGCTACCCTGCAATTGAAAGGTTGGCGTTAGCGCTTATCCTAACGGCTCGGAAGCTGCGACCCTACTTCCAGGCCCATACAATCGAGGTAATGACCGACCAACCGCTACGTCAAGTTCTTTCTAAATTCGATGTGGCAGGGCGACTCCTAAAATGGGCGGTGGAGCTATCCGAATTCGACCTCCACTACAAGCCAAGAACGGCTAATAAAGCACAAGCCTTGGCCGATTTCATCTCAGAGCTGACTCATCCGGAAAAGGAGGGCGCAGAAAAAGAGTGCCCGGACTGGATCCTGCACGTGGACGGGTCGTCCGGATCGAGGGGAGCCGGAGCTGGACTTATCCTAGAGGACCCCGAGGGACGCACTTTTGAGCGCTCCCTCCGCCTCGGCTTCAAGGCCACCAACAACGAGGCGGAATACGAAGCCTTGCTAGCGGGCTTATGCCTGGCAGCCGACATGCAGCTGAGAGCAATTCACGTTCTTACAGACTCCCAGCTGATCGCCGAACAAGTCGGCGGAGACTATCGCGCGCGGGACCCCACTATGCTGAAATACTTAAGGGAGGTAAAGGCCCAGGCCGCCAGCTTCTCCCGTTTCATCTTATCTCGAATCCCCAGGTCCCAGAACGAACGAGCGGACCAGCTTGCCAAGTTAGCCTCGGGAGCCAACCTCGGGGAGTGCCCCGAAGTAGAGGAGCTCGAGCGCCGGGCGGTGGCTACCACGGAGGTAGGGGGCTCTGGAGTCCCAACCCCTTCGCTCACGTGGATACAGGAGATGCGGAGGTACAAGCGCGAGGGCATCCTGCCCGCGGATGACGCCAAGGTGCGACGCCTCCGCTGGACGCAGGCATGGTATTACGAAATCGGTGATCGACTCTACAAAAGGTCATTCTCTCGTCCACTACTACGATGCTTGGATCCCGAGGAGGCGGAAATAATCCTCGCCGAGGTCCATGGCGGAATCTGCGGGGAGCATATGGGCGGTCGGGCTTTGGCTTTCAAAATACTGCGCCAAGGTTACTACTGGCCCACGTTACACCGAGATGCTAGGGCTTACGTGCGGCGGTGCGACGCATGCCAGCGTCATGCCCGAACCCCGCAGCGTCCCACAGTGCCACTCACTTCCATTGATGGCGCTTGGCCCTTTGCCCAATGGGGAATGGACCTTTTGGGGCCGTTCCCCCCGGCGCCGGGACAGCGAAGATATATCATCGTGGAAATTGACTACTTCACCAAATGGGTGGAAGCCGAGCCCCTAGCTACCATCACGGCCGGGCGGGTCGAGCAGTTCGTATGGAGGAATATCGTAACCCGATTCGGCCTTCCCAACGTTATCATCACCGATAACGGTGCTCAGTTCGCCAGTGCTCGGTTCAGGGAGTTCTACGCGAATCATCAGATCCAGTTGAGGTTTAGCTCGATAGCCCACCCCCAGTCCAACGGACTCGCCGAGGTAACCAATCGGTCTATCCTCGATGGACTCAAGAAGAGAACCCTAAGGGCCCGATCAAGCTGGGCCGACGAGCTACCAGGCATCTTGTGGTCCTTGCGGACCACCCCAAAAACAGCCACGGGTGAATCGCCATACAGTCTGGCATTCGGCATGGAAGCGGTTTTGCCAGCTGAGTTGGTAATCCCGACTCCCCGGGTAGAAGCCTACGAGGAGCAGACGTCGACCCAGGGAGCTCGAGCCAGTTTGGACCTGCTCGAGGAGCGTAGAGCCGACGCACACCTAAGAACCTTAGCCTACCATCGGAGCGTCGCCAAAGGTTACAACAAAAAGGTCCACCCTCGACCTCTCGGAGTGGGGGACTTGGCGTTGCGCAAGATGGAGGTAAGTGACCCCCTTCGGGCAAGAGGCAAGCTTACACCCAAGTGGGAAGGCCCTTATCGCATTGTTAAGGTCGTCCGACCGGGTACGTTCTGACTCGCAACAATGTCGGGACGTCAAGTGCCGAGGACTTGGAACATCCAAAACCTCAAGAAGTACTTCGTTTGAAGCTCACGACTTCTCACGATGGGCAAAGGGCCAAGCAGAAGTAGGGGGGTGTTAGAGGCAAGTAGGCAAGGACAATTTATGAAATCATAAATTTCATTAATAAAAGCTCTCGGATACAAAATGGGTCCCTGAAGAGGGAAAGGAGCAATACATAAGGACGAAGGGAGACCTCCAAAAAAGAGAAAGAGAAGAAAAAGAAGTCCCTCAAGAGTCGGCCCCGGGAAGGCTGTCGTCAAAAGGGACCTCGTCGGGCATTCCCACTCCCTGGTCCTCGGGACGGGAAGTGAAGGGATCCTCCTCCACCAGGGAACCCGAAGGGCAGGCCCGGAATCGCGCCAAGGCGATCCGATATCCATACTCATAGGATACCCTGCCCGATCGGTCCAAGCCGAGGAGGAAACCCTCCGATTTCTTATACCGCTCGACCGCCTCCCGCTCCCTCTCCGGACGGCGGTTCTCTTCCGCCACGAGGGCCTCCTGAGAAGCCTTCGCCTCGGCCTCCTTGGAAGCCAGCCGTGCGGCCAAGTCGGAGGCCTCGTTTCGGCGGAGCCGGTTCTCCAGCTTCTCAGCCCGCAGCAACTTCTGCAGGCTGGCCTCCTGTGTGGATAAGGCCGCAAGCTCTGCGGTCAGCCGGGTCACCTCCGCCTCCGAGTCGGTCGCCCGCTTCTCGGCCGCGGCAACCGCCTCCGGGCCACTGCCAGCACGGGCCTCCTCCAGCTGGCGACGAAGGGCAAGATTGCGCTCACCCATGCCGCCTATGAGTAGACCGACATCATGGACCCGGTCGATCAAAGCCATGGAATAGTGGGTATTCTGCGTATGAAAGACAATGAGCGACTGCGGAAGAAGAATTCTGGAAGAAGACAGGGGAGATGGTGCTTACCCATAGCGCCGCCTTCGCCGCCTTGGCGATCAAAACCTCCGAGGGGAGCGTATATAAGTCCTGGGCTAGGTCGAGATGTAGCGCCCCTCAGAGGAAGGTGGCCGAGGAGTTTCCCCCGGTCCACACCTTGGCCCCGCGGGACAAATCTCCCCATCGGGCGACCAAAGGGTCACTCGCCCCGCCGGGAGGGATCTCACCCATCACCCGAGTAAAGTAGGGCTCGTCCCCGCCGGCGAATCGGTACAAATCTTTTAAGGCCGGGGGGCGAGGGCTTTTCCCGGTCGCCCCCTGGCTGGGCTCAGCGCACTCCGGCGGGGCGGGAGCTACCGAGCGCCCGGCTGCCTGTTTGGACGCCTCAGCGGTAGGAGACGCCACCGCCTCGAGGTCCAGCACTTCCTTGGCTTTGGACCTCTTCATTGGTCGATCACACTCGACCACTAGCGGGGGGTCCTCCCTCGCCCGTTTGGACCCCACCGAGGCCCTGGGAGACGAGCCGACTGGGGTATTCCCGCCATGGAAGGACTTCAAGTTCACCATTTCTGTCAGAAATATAGAAAAAACCGGTCAGAGTGTGAAAAAAGCCATAGCCTCAAAGGGGCTGAACGACGGTGGCATACCCCGAGAGCGCGGGCTAAGCCCCGCTTCAGCGAGCCACCGCTCCAACATATCGCGGATAGCTTGAGAAGAGGGAAGGATCACCCTCAGCCTCTCCAGGTATCCCCGCTCTTCGGCGTTGAGCTTCGGGGCTGTGTTATCAATGACCCTTGAAGACCATCGAACCCCGAAGCCCCAATCTTTCTCCCACCGAACAAAAAAGAAGCGCCTCTTCCAACCCTTATTATTGGTAGGAGCGCCGCTAACACGGAACCCCGACCGGGCGACGAGGAAATATCCCCCCGACCCCTTGGAGAGGCGAAAACAGGAAAAGAAGAGGTTGAGGGTCGGGATGATACCGACGTAGTGGCATTCCCCTAGGAAAGCCACTAAATACCGCCAAGAGTTGGGAGTGATCTGCGACGGCGAGACCCGCCACAAAGATATACAGGAGGTCATAAATGGGTGTAGGGGGAGGCGCAGACCAGCCTCCAAGGCGTCAAGAGTTAGGGCGAAGCCCTTAGGAATCGGGTCGAAGGCCCGTTGCCCCGCTTCAGGGGCAGTAAGGATGTATTCCCCCGGGATTCTATAGCGCCTCCGGAGGATCCCTACAGAAGATTCATCCAGGGTGGAATCCTGGTCGTGCGGCCACATCATGGCCTCTAGCGCACGCACCGCTTCCCCATCGGAGGAACAGTTGGAGGATGGAGATGGTAGAGAGGTAACGACGCGAGTAGTAACGGAGGGGGAAGAAGAAGAAGAAGCGGAGGAAGAAGTGGAAGAAGTCATTTTTGCACTGACCTACGACGAAAGGGGTCGAATGGAAGGAGCCAAGAGACACTGGGGTCAAGGAAGGAGGCTTGAAGGAAGCAGACAGCAGGATTCGGAGAAGAAGAAACTTCGACGATAAAAGGCTACGGGGTGATGCGATGCGCGCTATTTAAAGGAAGAAAGGCGTCGTCCTTTCGCCTCCCGAGGTGGGCGGCAGCGTGACGCCGAGCATTCCGCCCAACCGCATCACATCGGGCAGCCCAAACGACGGAGCGGTATTAATGGGGATGTGACATGTCGTCACCCATACGGGTTACTTAGCCGGCACGCCAACGGCTCCTCGATTCCTGCAACCGTACTTATGCGCATGGTTTCCGAATCGACCATTGGTTTTCTCGGCCTCGAGTACTACCTCGGCCCTTCATCCCGAACGGCAGTTCGGTGTATATGGTCTCGAGTTGCTCTCGACCATTGGATTTCTCGGCCTCGAGTACTACCTCGGCCCTTCATCCCGAATGGCGTTCGGCGTATATGATCACGAGTTGCTCTCGACCATTGGTTTTCGGCCTCGAGTACTACCTCGCCCTTCATCCCGAACGGTAGTTCGGCGTATATGGTCTCGAGTTGCTCTCGACCATTGGTTTTCGGCCTCGAGTACTACCTCGCCCTTCATCCGAACGGCGATTCGGCGTATATGGTCTCGAGTTGCTCGACCATTGGTTTTCTCGGCCTCGAGTACTACCTCGGCCCTTCATCCCGAATGGCAGTTCGGCGTATATGGTCTCGAGTTGCTCTCGACCATTGGTTTTCTCGGCCTCGAGTACTACCTCGGCCCTTCATCCCGAACGGCAGTTCGGCGTATATGGTCTCGAGTTGCTCTCGACCATTGGATTTCTCGGCCTCGAGTACTACCTCGGCCCTTCATCCCGAACGCAGCGATTCGGCGTATATGGTCTCGAGTTGCTCTCGACCATTGGTTTTCGGCCTCAGTACTACCTCGGCCCTTCATCCCGAACGGCGAGTTCGGCGTATATGGTCTCGAGTTGCTCGACCATTGGATTTCTCGCCTCGAGTACTACCTCGGCCCTTCATCCCGAACGGCAGTTCGGCGTATATGGTCTCGAGTTGCTCTCGACCATTGGATTTCTCGGCCTCGAGTACTACCTCGGCCCTTCATCCCGAACGGCAGTTCGGCGTATATGGTCTCGAGTTGCTCTCACCATTGGTTTTCGGCCTCAGTACTACCTCGCCCTTCATCCCGAATGGCGATTCGGCATATATGGTCTCGAGTTGCTCGACCATTGGATTTCGGCCTCGAGTACTACCTCGGCCCTTTCATCCCGAACGGCGATTCGGCGTATATGGTCTCGAGTTGCTCTTGACCATTGGTTTTCTCGGCCTCGAGTACTACCTCGGCCCTTCATCCCAAACGGCAGTTCGGCGTATATGGTCTCGAGTTGCTCTCGACCATTGGTTTTCTCGGCCTCAAGTACTACCTCGGCCGTTCATCCCGAACAGCAGTTCGATGTATATGGTCTCGAGTTGCTCGACCATTGGTTTTCGGCCTCAGTACTACCTCGCCCTTCATCCC